>CM044306.1:103042487-105542487 GCA_024291935.2 Okapia johnstoni
ACTGCTGACGAACTGTGCAGCCTCGTTGCATGTGACTTTTTTGTGTAATGAGAGAGGATAACAAAGGGTTATTTTGACAATTTAAAGCAGTATGCATCAACCCAGAAGCACAAAGAAGGGGATGTTCCCCCAAATAGGAGCATTTCTGTATGGTGCATATTATGAATAATAGTAGCAATTATTTAAAAAATATGAGAGATCTGAGAAAGAACAAGGCTCTGAAAAAGGGAGGCAGCTCTGTAAGAGCAATGGTCCCAAGAACTCAGACTGCAAGAGGTTAAGGAAAAAGTAGATAGTGAAGAAATAGAAGCAGTCTTTTTTTTTTTTTTTTTTTTAAGTTGGCAATGAGCAGAAGGAGAGATAGACTATTTGGAACATTGATGGAAGAAGTCTGAGGCTGAAGGGAAGTTTCTAACTCCTAATCATAACTGTGAAATCAAAACAAATGTGAAAATCAGTTCTAATCTAGCTGGGAATAAATATGCTTTTGGAAAGTTAGTTTCCTTATAGGAAATCACTACAAGAGTTTTAGGGGGACATTAGGAGAGAGAAATTGAAAATGCTGGCAAGATAATAGCTTCTATAGCATGTTGTTTATTCTTATTTTATAGCTTTTATTTATTTTTGCATTGTTTCAGCTCTTGGGCCTGATTTTATTCATGCCATAACAGGCTGGAGGGAAACTATTAAGGAACACAGTTAAGAACAGCAATGGAAATTAAAATGATGTTGGATTCTAAGCCCTCACTTGAAAAAATAGCTGGCATGCCTCTCCCCTCAAGTCCTCCCTGCCTATGGCAGAATTCCAAGTAATGTGCATTCTCCGAGGCAGCCTATCCAATCATCCTGGGACCACCCTGAGTGTTATTCTTTTATCTGTTTCCATTAATCTTACATTTGTCTGCCAGGGAGTACTATGCATACTCACAATCTCAAATGCTGACCCCTGATGCCCTTGCTAAGGTACTTCCTTTCCTTGAAACAGGGCTGGGGATGAGGAGTTGGGGAAAAGTAGGATGAGGTGCTTTCTTTTCTTACCCTGGCCCATAAATCATAGTCAAAAAATTTGGAACATGCCCTACTCCCTGCAAAGAAAAAAAAGAAGAAAAAAAAATTCCCTCCTGCTTTCAAAACTCAACATACTTTCTCTGAAATCAGATCACAATCTAAGAAAATATTCTTCTTGGTTGGGTGCCATAAACTCAACACACTAGGGTCTCCCCATCATTTCCAGAGCTCATTTTATTCCAGATGGCTACTAAGACCTCATAAAAGTACTTACTCAATGCTCAATCTTCCCAGCATATCAGAATTTTTAACCTGAATGTGGAAATTGGGCCCCAATTAGATGCTTTGTTATTGTTTTGTTGGTTCCTTCTAAGCAGAATTCTTCTCTTATACAGTAGAGAATCCCTCCTAGCTCTTGAAGAGTGGCTTAGACATAAGCACAAGCTACAGGTTGTCTGGATAAATGAACACATTGATTGGACATAGAACATTCCCTAAACAGTATAAGAGTCTTCTCTAACATTGAGATAGGATGGAATGAAGAAGGGAGATGAAGACCCTATAGTTAAATATGAAGAGAAAGGAAAATGTGAAACTGCCAGATTTAGCACCCTTTTTTAAGAATTCAATTGGTGCTAGACTGAATGGAATCAAAGACCAAAACATAAGCATAAATAATTGCTTCAATGATTAAGTAGCACTCAGTGAATTTATATTATTCCCATAGGTCTTTAAGAAGAAACATTCCTCAGCCCCTTTTCTCCAGCCTCTGCTCTGTCTTAGAAGGTTTTATTTTGTGGGTTAATGATTCCATTTTAGCACAGTACACATGTCTAATACAGTTATCAGAAGCCCTTTCTCCAAGTTTAATGACCTGGAGCAAATGACTCCCTCAATGGCCCTCCCACACTGATGCCTTCAAGTGTTGAAGATCGCCAGATAAGTTTGATATGTATTTCACTTTTTTTTTTTTTTTTTAGAAAAGAGAAATTTATAGACATATGAATAAATTTGCAGTTTACATAGATATGACCACATATTCTCATCTACCTTGATATGCATGTATGCTAAGTCGCTTAAGTCATGTCTTACTCTTTATGACTCTATAGACTGTAGCCCACCAGGCTCTTCTGTCCAGGCGGTTGCCATGCCCTCCTCCAGGGGATCTTCCTAAACCAGGGAAGATACTGCTACCCAAGTGCACGAAGAAGATGACCCACTGCCCTCTTCCTTCTGGGGTGTGTAAACTGTAGTAGGTATCTGTTTACGTGCTGGCTTGACAGCTCTCACATTAGCCTGTTTATGTACTTCTAGTATCGTTTGCCCTTGCCCTTGAAAACTCCAAATATTGACTGCAAGAGTCTCAAATCTGGCTTTAATTATTAGTGCTTGTGTAACTTAAAACAAGTTTATTTTATCCGTAAAGCAGAGGTGATAGGAGTAGTCATCATAGCTAGCGGGCAGGGCTTATGGTGAGGAGATGCTGCATTCTGAGTTTAGCACATTGATTGGCCCATGATAAGTGATCACTAAGCTATAGATGTTATTCTTATCTCCTCATTTATTATGTGTTCTTGAGCCTTCACTGCCAGGGGCAGGGTTGGAAAGAATTTGAGGCCTGTTTAACCAAGGTTGAAATTTGCATCCAGCACAATAACTGTGTGAGATCCACACAAAGGGTTTTAGAAACCTCAGGCACGTAGTAATTCTGTGGGAATGGAGCTTAATAGCCAAGGGAACAAAGCCAAGCCTGAATCTTTGCTGAGGGACGCTTGACTTGTGTTTAGCGGGCAGATGGGGGCACACCTTCAGGCTCAGCTTTGGGGCATCTGCTGAAGGAGAGAAAGATGCTCTCTCCTACCCGGTAGACTTGCTATTCCCTAGAAAAGCACAGAGACCTCGCTGATGTCAGCCCCTTTGGGAAGAGCCCTTGAATGCAGGAAAGAATCATAATAGGGAAGGAACTGGAAAAAGATTCAGTGAAACATCAAGGAGCAAGGAAATCATAGGCATCGTGATGATTAAAATTAGATAACCCAAAACTTCCCCATCCCTTCATTTCTTATGTCACCGTCATCTCTTGTCCTACTTTCTCCTTTCTGCAGATCGTAATCTGTCTCCTTAAAGATCTGAGTCATATACATATATATACAGTAGAACTTTCCTTGACTATCCTGTTTTTAAAAAGAGAGAGCTTCAGATTCTTTATACTGAATAGCTAGCCCTTCCTACCTTATATATCTATTTTTTTCCCTTTATTCATTCATCAAACATTTATGAGATGGTGACTTTAGACAAGAAATAAAGCTTAGCACTGGAGATAAAATGTTGAACAACTTCAGTCTCTGACCTCAAAATGCTGACTGGACTTTAACTCTCCACCACATTGTTGGATGAACCCCTAAAACTCCGTGGACACTTTCTTTGCTTTCTATCAACATGTTGATCGCTAACGTTTGTGCATATTTTGTTAGCCATTATGTCAAAATAGTTCACCAAAAACAGAGTTCTCTATGAAAGAAACCATGTTTGGTATATAACACCCTTGGTTCAGGACAGGGATTTACAATATTTAGAGTACAGTGGCAGTTGTCCAGGAGAATGCCATATAGTGTCCCATGTTCTCATGCATTTGGAATGTAAAAGTGTTCAGGTCATGGGAAAAGTTATTTATGCCAGCATAATACTCTGGATTGTTTCATAGACAGAACAACATCACAGAAAGTAGTTCACAGGCGATGTTATAAAGAACCATCATTGCATGGAGCTACATGCATGCATTATACAAGCATATTTTGTAACCATAGCAGTGTAAAATTCTATCTTTTTAAATGGTGAATACAACTTGATAAAATTTCTGATTGAGAATTTATCTAATTCTGATTTAAAACTATGTATGAATAAATAACTAATTTTAAAAGATTAGCTAAAAATGCTTTTAAACACTCCACATTTACAAGGGACTTTAAAGTTTGTAAAGTTTTAAAATTTATTATATTATGCTCAGTACATGAGCAGCAATGAACGTTGCATAGTAATTGGAATAGAACAGTGAGTGTTAATGGCTCAGTCATCTCTGACTCTTTGCAACCCTATGGACTATAGCCCGCCAGGCTCCTCTGTCCATGGGATTCCCCAAGCAAGAATACTGGAGTGGGTTGCCATTCCCTTCTCCAGGGGATCTTCCCAACCCAGGAATCAGACCCAAGTCTCCTGCACTGCAGACAGATTCTTTACCCGTATGAGCCACTAGAGACCCTAGTGTATTTATGGAGCACCTGTTGTAATGTAACAGGTGCTCCATAAATACATCTTTTCATTAGTGTATCCCTTCATTCACTATTTCTGAAGAATTTCCTATATGCCAGGTACTGTGGACGTGACAGTAAATGAAGCAGGATGTTTTCTGACTAATGGGCAAGAACCAGTAGCGGTTAGACCCGTGTCTATTTTCAGAACAGATGAGATGAATTTCTGACTTATCTGAGAAAATTAAGAGGAAATAGGTAAGTGAATGCAGAAAAGCCAGTATGTAGCTGAGAATAGACTAGAACGGATATATTATGTCTTAGTAATGCACATAGTGTGGTATGGAATGTGTGAAGGGAAGCAAGGCAAACAGCAAGCACTCCTGGGTCATCTACACTATCTTCTACATACTCACATTTTTATATAGATTATACACATTTCACACCCCTTCATTAAAATATATGGTTTTATGAGGTGCAGATTCTTTGAGTCCTTTCTATGGAAGACCCACTATCACAGTTATTGAGTTTAGCAATGCTGTATTTTATAATTCAGCATTGATCAAAGAGGGTCTAATTTTATTTTTCATAGTACTCATACTATGGAAGAACATGTAAAAGAATGGCTTCTTCACTTATAGGGTTTGCCTTTGGTTTTTGAAAAAAATGTTGGTTAAATTCTGGTTGTGATTTCCAAAGTTGTAACTCTGCTAGAGTACAGTCCAACATCAGCAGAACTGGATTTATGGCCTGGATATATGATGTGGGGAGACAATTGACTGTGATAGGCCCCAGCTTTCAGCATGTTTGTTTGTAGGGGTAAAATGCCTAGTTTTTATTGAGTGCCAAGAACATAATAGGTGCACAAAAAAAAAGAAGATAACTCTTACCAGAATAATCATTGTGCCTAGTTTTTTTATTGAGTACCAGGAACATAGTAAGTGCTCAAAAAAACGGAAGATAACTCTTACCAGAATAATTATTATAATACTTTATTTCATTTGCATTTATTTAATACTAATACTATCTTACTATGGTTGACACTTAACTTTGAAAAGAACATTCACATATTATCACGACTGATTCTCACAAGACTCTCCCAAACCTCAATTGTGCATATATCACATTCATAGTTGTATCATATTTATGTATTACCTATGTTACTTGTTTAATATTTTGCATTTAAACTTAATTTACTTTTGAAATTCATATCATCTTAAAGTAATATTATCCATACAGTTTTAACTTGAATATGCTGCTTATACTTTTTCCTTCCAAGTATACATCCATATAAATATATATATAAGCTGGAAATTAAAATACAGTTTTTGAACCACCTACACTTCATGGAAAATAGATGGGAAAACAATGGAAGCAGTGACAGACTTTTATTTTTCGGTGCTGCAAAATCACTCCAGATGGTGACTTCAGCCATGAAATTAAAAGACGCTTACTCCTTGGAAGGAAAGTTATGACCAACCTAGACAGCATATTTAAAAGCAGAGACATTACTTTGCCAACAAAGGTCCGTCTAGTCGACGCTTTTGTTTTTCCAGTAGTCATGTATGGATGTGAGAGTTGGACTATAAAGAAAGCTAAGTACCGAAGAATTGATGTTTTGGAACTGTGCTGTTGGAGAAGACTCTTGAGAGTCCTCCGGACTGCAAGGAGATCCAACCAGTCCATCCTAAAGGAAATCAGTCCTGAATATTCATTGGAAGGACTGATGCTGAAATTGAAGTGCCAATACTCTGGCCACCTGATGCAAAGAGCTGACTCACTGGAAAAGACCCTGACAGTGGGAAAGATTGAAGGTGGGAGGAGAAGGGGACGACAGAGGATGAGATGGTTGGATGGCATCACTGACTCGATGGACGTGGGTTTGAGCAAGCTCTGGGAGTTGGTGATGGACAGGGAAGCCTGGCGTGCTGCAGTCCATGAGGTTGCAAAGAGTCAGATACAACTGAATGACTGAACTGAACAGCGTCTAGCACGTCACCAGGGTTATGAGTCTCAATTTTCAAAACCACAGGGCAACGTGGTGATGTAGGTGGAACAAGGATTGTTATGTTTATTTCACCAATGAGACAGTTGAGACTCAGAGAAGTTAAGATTTTTATAGTAAACCAGTCTATACAGCCGAACCTGGAGAGACTGTGTCTTGCCTGAGGTCTGGGAGCTGGAGGAAGACAATTCTGGCATTGGAACCCAGGTTGCATACCTCCCTGATATAAATTCTTTCTAGCCCACTCTCCCTTTTTGGAAGTTTTTTCTCCTAATACAGAACAGAAGCAATATATTGGTATCACATGCAAGTATGATAACGATATTTATAAATATTTAGCTAGCCTAAGTCAAGAACCCAAGATGTTTTAATAAAGCTAGCTGTAGTAACAGATGATTTATATTAAATGAACAATTGTTCAAAATGTTTTATTAAATATCTACCTATACCTCTAAATCGCCAAATTGTTTTCAGTAACTATTGGTACATTAGCTTCTGTGTGTCCCAAACTCCTGATTGGGGACATAGTAGCAGAGCAGATACACACTCTCCCTTTTATTGGAGTGGAAAGGAATTTGAGGTTAATGCAAAATGACTTTTAGTAGGGGCATGCTATGGGGCTGCTAACTAAAATTTTTTTGATATTTCCTTTGTGAGGAGAATTCTTTTGGTTAATCCATTATTGATTCTTTGAATTAAAGAAGACTTTGACTAATATATTTATGCCTTCAATCAAAAATACTGAATACTCTTACAGTGTAACAGACTCTATTCTAGGTTGAAATACAGTAGTGAACAAAGCGGAATTTTTTTAATGTTTATGGAGCTTATACTGACTATACTATAAGGACCTAGACACTAAACAAAATTTTAAAGTGTGTAATTCATCTGTGGATAGTATGTGTTTTTGAGAAAAGTCAATATCCCTGGGCCAGGAGAGGAAGAAGGTAGTACTTTCATATGAGGTGGTCACAAAGATCTATACTGAGAAGGTGGCATGGGAACAAAAATTCAAAGAAAGTAAGGGAGTGATCCTGTGGCCACATTGAGGGAGATATTTCTGGGCAGAGGGAACAACGATGAACAACTGCAGACACTCTGAGGGATGAGCAGATCTGGGGATTCATTCAGAAATAGCCAAGAGACCAGTGGGACTACAGTCAAGTAAGTGAGAGGAAATGGATCCCGGGGGTAAGGATGGGGGTCCATTTGAGGTGGACATTGGCTTCTTGTCTGGTAACGCCCCCAGACTATTTTCTCCAGCAGAAAGAAAACCTGTGTGACTCTGCTTTCAGAGGTGTTTAGGAACTGTCAGTGCTTACCAGAGTGCCTGAATGGATGCTAACAAGTATAACTGAATGACTTCTCTTAGAAGACTGGTGCTTCCCAGATTACTGCTTCATGCTTCACTAACACACGAGACTCATGATCATCAGTAAAGTTGGCAGCATGAATGAATCATCTGAATGAGTTCAGTGATCCTCTTGACTGATGCCCCATCATCAACAACTGACTAACACACTGAGAAGGAAATTGTTCACCGAGTCGGTAGAAATGTCTGTGTGCTTGGTACCTTTAATAATTTTGATTATCTCGTTGAAAAAAGAATACTAGCCCCCTTTTATAAAAAGCCCTGACTCTCCTGGGTACTTTGCATTTATCTATAAAATTTTAATCTTCACTATAATCCTATAAGGCAGGTTTTTTTGTTGTTGTTGTTAATTGTGTGTGTTTTTTTTCAAAATCACGTAACATATAAAATTTACCATCTTAACTATAATGTAGTGAGTGAGTTGCTCACTCGTGTCTGACTCTTTGTGACCCCATGGACTATATAGTCATGGAATTCTCCAGGCCAGAATATTGGAGTGGATAGCCTTTTCCTTCTCCAGGGGCTCTTCTCAACCCAGGGATCGAACCCAGGTCTCCTGCATTGCAGGTGGATTCTTTACCAACTGAGCCACATATACCAGCTGACCCACTGTAATGTAAGTGTACAGTTTAAGAGTGGTAGGCATATTCTTATTGTTGTATAACAGATCTCCAGAACATTTTCATCTTGTAAAACTGTGACTCATACTGAACAACTCTGCAGTCCCCTTCCCAGTGCCTATTAACCAGCATTCTATTTTCTGTATTTGACTTCTTTAGATACCTCATGGGCTTCCCTGGTTGCTCAGCAGCAGACCTGGGTTTGATCCCTGGGTTGGGAAGATCCCCTGGAAAAGGGAACAGCTACCCACTCCAGTATTCTGGCCTGGAGAATTCCGTAGACTGTATAGTCCATGGGGTCACAGTTGAACACAACTGACTGACTTTCACTTTCAGATACCTCATGCAAGTTGGAATCATATAGTTTTTTTTTTGGACAGGCTCATTTCATGTAGGGACAGGCTTTTTTTTTTTTTTTAAGTTTGTTTTGCTTTAATCTGTTTTACACATGAAGAGACCAATGTTTAGAAAACATAATTAACTTGGCTTAAAGCCATTCCGTTACTAAGTAACACTGAGAACTTGAATCAGAGTCTGATGCTGAAACCCATGAACTTAACTACTATTTCTCAAACCAGAATGCTCGGAATCTGTGGGAAGAGGGTGAAGTATATAGATTTATTCTTGGAGAACTTTGAAGTTTCTATTTCCTTTAAAAGTTTGCAGACTCTATTTAAGTGTGAGGAATCAATGCCAAACTGAAGTGATGGAGCCTGTGGCTTGATGCCAGAGGCAAGAACATCCCAGACTTCCTCATTGATTACTTGTGTTTAACACATTGACCTTTACATTTGTACATGTGGCTGAGATTAAGAACTCTCTTTCATATTCATGTAGGTATACTGTGATTGACCCAACACATCAGGCTATGATAACAGTATTGCCACTGACCATCTACTTCCCAAGCTCAGACAGCACATTCATTTAGGTTTTTCATCCTTTGATCAGAGAAAACCCTTCACTTAACAGAAGGAAGCTTCATCTGCTTTGTTCCACCATCAGCACATTTCCAAGTCATTTGATGTCAAAATAAGAATATTTCCTCATATTCATCTTCCCTGCCGATAGCTCTCCATGTTCCTTACTTTTTTCAGAAAAGAGCTAAGATAATTTAACTATCATTAAACATAGAGGATAAACGTTGGGTGGTTGGTAGGAAATAAATAGAACATTCACGGTGACCACATTTTCTAAACCAGTGAAACCAGGACAGACGGGCTGATGAGTACAAGTTTATTTATGGGGTAGATGGAAGACACTATTTGATCAAGACTGACCTAGAAATATAAGAACATATGGTCACCCAACAAATTTGGTATTCTCCATTTTTAGCATATTGAGTTTAAAGGATAATTGTCGGCTTGCCTTGAACAAAAGTTTAAAAGAACTTCCTTAGGGCAACTGATCTTTAAAACTATTAACTCTGGAGATTGATGGAGATTTTATCTCTATATCAGACATTTTCAAGGACATATTAAGGCAGTGCACTGGGTAGCCTTTTTCTTTCTCTGTACTTTAAAGGGGAAAAGGAGAATTAGATACCGTCTGTGAATTTCATTCAACAGATACTTATTGTGCTCTAGCCGAATGTCCAGCTCATCACTAGTTACTTGGGGTCAAGATGAGGAGTAGGATTCATAGACGTAAAGCACACAAAATGAAGTGTGAGATATACTCATAATAATTTTAATATAATATTTTGAGTATCATTATCTTACTTTTTAAGTGTGCCAGGAGAATAACAACTAAGCCTTAACAATTGGAAGATTATGAGGGCTGGGTTATCTGTTCTGGATCATAAACTCTAAATAAAATTTTACCTGGTGGAGAAGGAATTTCTAGATTCTGTGAACCTTAAGATTAATGTCCTTAGTACAATACTCAGTGAATAAGAAGTGCTCAATAAATTTTATCTACTCAGCCTTCAGACATTTAGTGAGTGCCACTATATGCCAGGTGTTGTGCTAGAGTGACTAAGTAGAAGGCTTAGCATGCCCTAGTGTTTAACCTCGGTAAACATGGGTTCACTATGAAATCAGGCAGATAAAGAGGTAACTGCAGTACTCCATGGTAAGTCCTCTGGCGGTTGGGGGCAGGTGGTGAACCCTTGGTGCTATGGCAGATCCAGAGTGCAACGCCAAGGAAGTTTCTCAGTCTTGATATACCAGTGAGTTTTGAAAGGTGAATAGATTAACCAGGTTAAAATGTTGGGGAAGGGAGGGTGAAAAACTGAATGAACAAGAGTTCAGAGAGAAAGGAGAGAAGAAAGCGATGAAGGAAGGGAGATAATATATTATGAAGTTACGGCTTCCTTGGGGGAAAAAAAGTTTATTGTGATTTGGACCCTAAGGTTTTTGAAAGTGAATAACAGGAAATGCAATTAGTAAGATATATAGGATAAGTTATGATAGCCATTGTGAGGTCTGGTAGGCAACTTAAAGCCTCAATTTGAGCTGGGAAACTGGAAGCTGCTAGAGGTGTTTCTGAGGAAGTACTTATATGAGTATTTTAGACATAAATACAACACAACAAAACAATAAGACATTTTGATTTTTTTTTTTCCTTGACAGATCCCAAAGTATGGTTAACAAAGAACTGAGAAGCTAGTTGGACTATGTGTGTTAGCTTCACTAGTGGCTTTCCCTATCTCGTCTCTGCTTCCTTTTTGCCATCTTTGCTTTATTCTATTTTGTCTTTTATTCCATCTGTGATTATTTATGCTCTATTTTTAGGGTCAGAATTTTGTTAGCCTCCTATAAAATCAATATTTAAAGTCAAATGTTATGCTGAGAAATATTAATACTTTAGTCCTGTAGCTAAGAAAACATTTGAAGATCAGACAAAATTCCTGGATATTAACAATATTGAATTATTGTGAACAGGTGGGTTTGTATGTTCTTAAACAGAATCTTATTAATTTATGACTTTTTAAAATCAGGAAAATCACAACCTCTCTATGATAGTATACCATAGTAAAATTTAACTATGTATACAACATTTTTTTCAAGATGTCATTGCCTGCCATGGCCTAGCCCAAGTTTCAAAGTGTACCTCGTTTATAGTACCTGTTCATAGTCTTGAGTCTGCCTCTAAATAATTGTATGCTCTTGGATAAATCAGTGCCCTGAGTTCTGAAATATAACCTTGCTTGGTTCCACCATTCCTTGCTAGCTATCTTATTGCCTCAGATAAACATCTACTCGCTCTGTGCTTGGCATTCTCAAGAGACCTCCAGAGTCTCCTGCTAGGTGCTTTTCCTCATAATCACGACATCCTCTCTTGTGACTCCTCCAAAAATTCCTACTTTACTTTAAACCTATTTTTCCATTTGTTTCTCCCTTTTGCACCTAAAAAGATTGTCACAGAAAACTCTTCTTTACAAGTTCATCACATATTTATCTGTTGAAGATGTAATTAAATTAAACCCCTTAGTTTTTTTTCACTGAGCTACAAATTTATCTCTTCTACCACCTGGGGAGGTGAAATATGGCCAATTGGGGAGTTGAAATATGGCCAATTTGAACTTATTTGGTTTTTAAATATTTGAAGAGAGAGGAATAATAATCTCTTTATGAAAGTGGGAGTGGTAATATGAGTATTAATTATTATTTGGATTAGTGATTATCAGACCTTTCACATCTAAAGATAAAAGATGCTGCCACATTAAACTGAAAAATGTAAGCCAAGTAAGGATAATTATGTTTTCTTTCTTTCTTTTTTTAACTCCTCATTTATTATGGCCTGATGCAGTGACTTAATTTAGCCAATAGAATGCCTTTCCATTCTAAGGCATTCTGTTAGGCCTTTCCAAGTCTAAGCCTTGAGGAGGTTTGGCAGCTTCAGTTTTTGTACTTTGGGGAGTCCTGACCCACTACATAAGAAGAGACCATGGTCTGGAAGAGCCCATGTGATGAAATCACATAAGGAGAGACCCTGAGTGTACATAGAGAGAAGCCACGTGTCCCAGCTGTTCTCCAAGGTGCCACTCTGCCCATCAGATGCTTTACCTGAGGACTTTGAGCAGTTCAGAGGGGAACGGGGCTTAGGACTTGTTCTGGAAGACCAGCATCTTGTTTCCAGTTGCAGCCTGTGAGACAAGGGCAAGAGTGGGGACTTGGTATCCAGTATAGACAACCATAGCATCCTTTCCAGAATCTTCTTTTAATGCAATTTCTGGTCCCCTAACATCCCTCACTTTCCCCTTAAAAAAAAAAAAAAAATTTTTTTTTCACCCATTTCTTCCATGCCCATTTCCTGGCAACCATCAGTCTATTCTCTGTATCAATGAGCTTGGTTTTGTTTCTTGGTGTGTTGTTTGAATTCTGCATATAAGAAAGATCGTGTGGTATTTGCCTTTTTCTGACTTATTTCAGTTCATTCTTTGATGGAGACTTAAGTTATTTCAGTTGTTTTGATATCTTGGCTATTGTAAGTAATGCTACAATAAACATGAGGTGCATACATCTTTTTGATAGTTATTTAATTTTCTTCAGGTAAATACCTAGAAGTGGAATTGTTGTATTATATGGTATTTCTTTTCTTTTTTTCCCCTTCCTTGCATCCTCCCTCCTTCTCTTTCTTTCTTCCTTCCTTTCTTTCTATTTTTAAGGAACCTCTATACTGGTCTCCATAGTGGCTGTACCAATTTACATTCCCACCAACAGTACACAAGATTTCCTTTTTCTCCACCCTCTCACCAGCACTTATTACTTCTTGTCTTTTTGATAAAAGGTATTATTACAGGTGCATTTGGGCTTAAGAGTCTTCTAGACAGTGTAGGAACTGGGAATAAAGCCCAAGACACAAACCATTCTGTACAGGGACATAATCATGAGAGGGAAACGAGCCTGGGAGGAAGAGCACTGTACCACTGAGCCAGGCTCTCACCCCAGTTTCAGATACCCCAGCATGCTTCCTCCTGCTCTGAGTGACATCTCCCCCAGTGTGTATCCTCATCCTTCCAGCCGTCCTTCACTTGTCATATTTCTTGGTCTTCATCTTTCTCTTCCAACATCTATTAGAGAAACTGATGAATTAATTTTTTCTTGTAAACCATTCCTCTTGGTTTTATTTCTAGAAGAAATAATATTGTTACCAGTGCCAATCAAGTAACCACTAAAAATAATTTTATTTTGAGACTGTTAATGAATTAACGCCATTGTGCTGAATTAATGTATGCTTGTTTTTAAATGCTCTTTCTTCTAAACATATCAAAACCAGGATTCCTCTATCTTTGTATATGTGTGTGAGTATGGGACATTTCCAAAAAGATGGGATGCTATAAATGAGCAGCAAAACTAAAATAAAAAATTAGACCCAGAACCATGCTTTAGGAGACTTTTCACCTCTGAATTATTAATTTTCAAGTCTGTTTTATAACCCTGTTTTCTTTCTTTCTAAATGTAGGCTTGCGTTTTCTTCTAGGTATGTGAAGTTTAGGCATGATTTAATTCTCTAAGTATTTACTGAATATTTATCATATGCAATTAGCTAATCTAAAATCTGCAGGGGATATAAAGAAGAATAAGATCTGTTCTCAAACCTCCTGGGAAAAGAGCATTGCAGGAAAGGAAATAAAGCAAATGACTTGGAGAAGAAAACATGTTTTCACTTTGAAGCATTTGTCTTAAAAACTGACCAGCAGAAAATATAAGCATCTCATGATAGCTCTAGTTATCTAAAGTTCCTACACTGCCGTATTTGTAACATAGATCTCTGGCAAGGATGTGCCTGACATTTGTACTGGGACATTTGTCTCTGAGAGTGATGGGATTATTTATACTAACCCAGACATACTTTTGTACTATGTTTCTCCTTCACATCACATGCATATTTGTGGAAAAGTTGGGTGACAGTAGCACAAACTGAGTGAATCTTATTATACTCATCATACATGGAACTCCCAGCCCACTTTCTCCACCCTCACTCTCCAAATTAGATCAGAGCTTTGTGGCTTGGTGGTCTCTTTACAAATCCAGTACAGGCTCTCGCTATTTAGCAGTGCTACTCTAGCAGCATAAAGTGTGAAATGAATCAATCCCATCCTAGACTTCCTCGTCTCTAAAGACAATAGCTGAGAATCGGTTTTCCCAGCTCTGTAAATTGCATGACAGCTGGCCTGCACTTGGAGATACAAAAGTAGGGATCTCATTTCATTCTACCCACAATTTTAGTGAGTAGGGTTTATGTTATTAAGATTAGGATCATTTGACTTCAGTAAAATACAAATTTCTTGAATGATCTCTGTAGAGGAGCGTGCCAAAATGGGAAATGCAGCTTACAGGAAAAGAAATCTGAAAATGGCACATGTGCACGAAGTAAAGAAGTGATAGTTTCATGTTATAGAATCCAAGGCTGAGCCCAGATGCCCTCAGGGGTGAGAGAGAATCTGGGAGAGTGAATATAGATTTATCCTAGAAGTGTCATTGGTACCTCTCTGGTGGCCCCAAAACAAAATAGTGTAATTCCTTGATCTGAACAATTTACATCTTCTCATATGTGTCCAGAGTGTACATTTTGCTCTTTTTGTATACTCGAACCTACAATACAATACTGTGGGGGATACATGAACCTACACATCTGATAAAATTGCATAGATCTAATACACACATACTCAAAGATACACACATACAATGAGTACAAAGGAGTCAGCAATCCCTGAATTATATGGGTGGATTGGATGAATGTCAATAACATGGTTATGACAATGTACTAAAATTTTTCAAGGTGTTACTATTCCTAATAGTGAGCAATGGGAAAGTGTCTGTATTTTATTACAGCCACATATGAAGCTGCTGTTATGTCAAAGCAATTTTTTTTAAGTTGTGGGCTTGTTATGCAAATATAACTTCAAAACAAGTCTCCTAAGCACCCACTTCAAACATTATGGACCCTAACCCTTCATATATAGACATTCTGGAACTGATATTCTGAGCTCTGGACACTATTCTCCTGCTGTAAACAAATATTTTTAATGACTTTTAAAATATTTAAAATGAAATAGGGGAGTCTAAGAATGAAAAACCCAAGAAAAATCTAGGACATTGAATTCAGCATTGGAATTAGAGCTGTTCAGGGCCACTGTGGGAATTTCCGTGGTGGCTCAGATGGTAAAGAATCTGCCTGCAATGCCAAAGACCTGAGTTCGATCCCTGGGTCGGGAAGATCCCCTGGAGAAGGGAATGGCTACCCACTCCAGTATTTTGCCTGGAAAATTCCATGGACAGAGGAGCCTGGCGGGCTACAGTCCATGGGGTAGCAAAGTCAGACATGGCTGAACAGCTAACGCTTTCAGGGCCATTGTGTTCCTCTTAATATTCTTTGTGAGCTTGTTGTGGAATGGGTGGCACAAAATTTTAGTCTTTAATGATTTTATAAATTAAGAAAAAATAACTTCTTCTTTGCTCAATTTAGACTTCATTTTTCCTAACTGCTAATCTACATTTAAATATGATTTAGGGAGCTCGGGCCAAACTTTATAATCCTTACTAATGCACAAATGCCCCAATAAAAAGGTAACTAGATCACAGTATTGCATGCTGTAGATAAACTCATTGACTAGTAACTGTTTTAATAATCTTTTCCGTCTCCTAAAAACTTGGGCTGCCCAAAAAATATAACTATTCTGTATTTCATTTTTTTTTCCATCAGGAAGACATAATGTTGGACATCTACAAAAAAATATATCAGTCAGATGCTATTACAATTTCATACATACTATGGCAGTTTTTCTTATGTTTGTTCCAGATCATTAATTATAACAGTAAATATAATACTCGGTGTAGTCTCATTAATTGGCATTTTATATTAATACTATTCAGCCTAGCCACAGGTTATAAACCTGTTTACTAATGTCATGCAGCTAAACATTTAGTTAAAATAAAACTGGAACTCCATGCATCATGTGATATTAGGACCAAAATATGTAATGCTTTTGGGCCCTCATGTTAAGGCTAAAATCAGTCTTATTTTAATAGTTACTTGTTTTTGATAAATCTTCTGCTAGCATATATACAACTGATAATGATCTATTATAATTGTAAAACTTATTTTATATTCACAAATATTAACAAGATTTTATTTGGGGTCTCAAATCATTTACTTGTGCTAGTAGCAGAGAAAAAAGAACAAGTTTGAATTTCATATCTTATTTCTCCATTAAACCATTCTCAGAGTTCTTCATCAGCTGGCATTATTTATTCATTGATTTCTGTGTGTGGAGCATCACACTGAGGATGATTTGGAAGTGAAAAAATGCTGAGATTAGGAAATGTAATAATGGTTCAGAATAATGACAACCAAGAGGTGGTAGTTTATCACTTGCTATGATGGCAATATAGAAACAAATTCTGGGTAAGACTATGACTGCTGATCACAAGGAGCTTATTAAAATGGCAGAAAGGATTAGCAAGAGTGTAATCAATTCTATCACAGACATACAGTAATTACAAGTTACAGCTCCAAAGAAGGGCTATTTAACCATAGAGGACATAGGGCAACAGGGTAAGGAGGGAGAAGGCCAGAGGGAGGAGAATGATAAGATAGAAAGGGCCTTGGGAGAGCCTTCATTTAAAAGGAGAAAGAGTTGACAATGCTTTCAAAAGAGAGGTTATTGTCATTCAGTTCCAGACCAAGCTGGGTGCAAGCAGTTCAGTGTTTGCAATGCAAGACCTGTATCTATTTGTGCAGAATACATATAGGGAGGCATGTCGAAGGTATGCATGTGTCTGTGAGCTTCTGTTTGTGTGCACAATGTGTTTGTGTATCTGGTAACTCTTGAAAGTTAGGCTATTGAATTTAAAGTTACACATAAAGATTATTTTTTTCTTCAAGAAGCTTAAAACCAAAGCTATTTTGTATACCTATGGTGTACAGTATAAGAGGAGAAAAAAAAGAAGTGTGAAAACTTGATTCAACAGGAAGACAGTCAAGGATGCACTGGTTTTAGTCTGAAATGCAGATATAAAAAGTGCTACTAAGTGTTTTTGAGTGTGTGTGTGTGTGTGTTTGTTTCTGCTTTAGATCTCAGAATATATGACACTGTCAAAAATAGATAATAAGGTCTCTGAGAAAGAAATATACTAGAAAATTTGTCACTAGAGTAGCTAAAACTTACAATATACAAAATGTGATTATAAAGTAAGAAAACTAATTCTCAGTTCAGTTCAGTCACTCAGTCCTGTCCAACTCTTTGCAACCCCATAGACTGCAGCACACCAGGCTTACTTGTCCATCACCAACTCCTGGAGCTTGCTCAAACTCATGTCCATCGAGTTGGTGATGCCATCTGTTTAAACTAATTCTAGAATCTCTCTCTCTCTCTCTCTCTCTCTCTCTCTCTCTCTCTCTCTCTATATATATATATATATATATATATATATATATATATATATATATATTTTTTTTTTTTTTTATCTATGGTCACCCTGAGAACTTAAACTCTATGCAGGTGGTCATCTCTTTAGAAAATACAGATATGAAAAATGCACTGGTAAATCCTATTAATAATTAAACTGTTTTCTTTCTTTCTTTTCCTTTTGTTCTCTCCTTTTCTTCCTCCCCCACCCCTGTCCTTTTCTCTCATTTTCTCCCTCTCTGTTTTTTGCATGTTTTATAAAGATTATTTTCCTATTTTGGTTTTTACAGCAAAATCTATAGATTAGAACCATTTCTTTAAAAAGAATTGCCATTATTTATCATTTTTAGATGCAGTTTAACTCTTGGTTGTGTGAGAGGGTAATTACATCTGGAGGAAGTAACTCGGCTTCCAAAGAAAAGTTTGCTGATGAAATAATTCTAAAAAATTAAAGGAACATATGACTGTTAAAGCATTGAATAAACATTTGTTGAACATTTTTTACAGAACAGCCATGATGCACAGGGAAAATATTGTAAGCAGAATAGTTGTCTGCCCTCATGTAACGTGTCTCTAGCAACATATTCTGGATAATCCCCAAAAAATGATACAGTCTGGTATCTATTTTTAGAATTTGTAAATTGCTAGTTTTCTAAAAGTTATCCCACTCTTTCATCCAATAAAATTAGACAATGAAAAGAGAGATCAGAATTTTCTGGTTCACAAAACTATAGCCATACAGAACCTATCACTAAAGAGCATGCAGGATTAGAACTCTGTGTAGGTGCCCGCACAGAAGTTTTTGCTTCTAGGAAGCATCTCCACCTGGCTCCCATGTTTCCTGCCCAGGGCCCACCACTAGGCCATGTAATATCCTCTGGAGAAGATGCAGCTCACTACCAGGGTTCATACTGGGGGACTGGATATCGACCTCTTTATTCGCTCCATGCCACACTTACATGAAGTGCAGCTACTGGGTATACCTGCTAAATGCAATGTGTAGTCAGAATGCTTTTTATGATAGGGAAAAGCACTGAATCTATGAGATCAGCCATAACAGAAATCTAAAGTGTATCTTCCAAACCACCAAAAAGGGAATATAGACATCATTTAATACAAAACATTAGAAATTAAGTCTTTAAAACTTGCCTCTGGCACCTGGTTCTACTTCACGTGGCAATACATCACATAAGCTAAAGTGTTTTGGTGATGTATTACTCTAATCCATCCCAGCAAGTGTGCTCTGAGAGCATATTACTGCAATACATCATCGCTGGGGGAGATTGTGCTCACATAGCAGTCTGTGGCCCGGAGGGTACAAGCATCACTTCAGCCCTAATGCCAAAGCATGGGGATCCCCTGATGTAGCAGCTCCCCAGCGATCATGGCAAGGATGTGTCACAATGTGTGGGCTCTGAAAGAAACCTAGGATCGCTGTTGGCTGTCAGTAAATGTTAAACAGAAGTCCAGAAGACTATAGTCTCGTCATCAGTGTGTTCAACAGCACAGGAGGATAATTCACTTTGTGCCATTCCCATTCGGAAACTACCCTTCTTGCTCGATTTTGCAGAGTGCTTCAGGGTAAAGTTAATATTTGGGTTTTTCTCCTGGGTAGATACTAGGAGACCTGTGAGAGTTGAAGCAAGATGATGTTACAGTTTGATACTTCCTTTATGTATGCGTCTAACCTCTTCTGTTTAAAGTTAATTTGATTTTGCCTGCATAGAAAACGAGCCTTGGGAAATGATTTTTTATTAGAGATATGCTGAACCGTTCAGTTTCTAAACTTGCAAACTGGAGGAGACTGAAAAGTCCTTGAAGACTGAAGCTTTTGGTGCATATCCAGAACTTCAGATTGTTTTTCTCGACAAAAGCCAATATCTCAAGCAGTTTTGAGAGACATCATCTTACAATCATTTGCTAACTTAAGTGAACTTGTAAGATATCCACCAGTTTATCCTAATGCTATTAGTTAGATGGGGTTTTGGATTGCTTCCTTTTACTGACATTCTGTGTGCACAGAGTTTCTAATCTCTTCCTTGGTGTTTATTTATTGACCTACTAGAAGAAGAAATTAAAAGGTGCTTTTTTTAAGGTAAACACAAAACTTCTGTCAGTATATTAAGGCCTTATAAGGCCCAGTGCTATGGGCACATACTAGGAGAAACCATTGGAGGCAGTTTTTGCGTATGTAACACGAATAAAGGAAGTTTAACAGGACATGTTTGTTATATGATAATATGATGCCATTATCTATACATATAATTTTTTAAAAGCTTATATCATACTCACTGAATTTATAGTGGAATTACTTTTCATAAAATCCTTTATGACAGTCATTCTTTCATTGAAGATGCAGTGTCCTATATATAAGATTTCTTACTATTATATTGCATTTTATGTAAGTCTACTCTTGCTAGATTTGCTCAAGCAGTAGGTTTTATCTTCCTGCCTTCAGGAAAGAGTTTATTAGGAGAGGTAACCCTTGTGCTTGATCTGTGACTTAATGACCAGTCATCTTTTATGTGCCTAGTTAAACAGACATGCAGTTGAGAAAAATTACCCTGCTATTTCTTCCCCAGGATTTCAGAAGTAGCTTTCACATTGATGTGCTCTTACCTTTTTTACTTTGTACTTCACAAATTGTCCTGAGGATTCCCTGATGGCTCAGTGGGTAAAGAATCCGCCTGTAGTATAAGAGATTCAGGTTTGATCCCTAGGTTAGGAAGCTCCCTAACCTAGGGAGGCAGAAGGAAATGGCAACCCATTCCAGTATTATTGCCTGGGAAATCCCATGGACAGAGGAGCCTGGTGGGCTACAGTGGAAAGGGTCACAGAGAATTGGACATGACTAAGCTTGATTCCTTTCCTTCATAAATTGTTTTATCCCAGGGTGCAGTGTATTATGTGGAGGTTAGGAACTAAGAGTAAGGGTTGCATAGCCACACTGTATGGGTTCCAGTCTTACTTCCACTTACTAACTCTGTAACTGTGGCTTGGTTGGGCTAAGCCACTTTAGTTTTCTGACTGTCAGTTTCTTTAAGTATGAAATAAGGATGATATTACTAGGCTATCAGGAAAAAAGTGAAGTGAAAATATTCCTACAGAGTTCTTTGTGCAATGCCTGTGATCCACAGAAAGGATGCAATACATGGTAACTATTCTTGTTATGCAAATGAGAAACTCAAATTGTCAGGGAAAGCTAAATTTACATCATTTTTTGGAAACTTTTCTACATCTTTTTGTGGCTTCATCTCCAATGAGCAGCTGTTTCATTCCTTACCTTTACTTGCTGATAATATGTACAAAAATATAATCATATTTAATTGTGACCCTCTAAATGTAAACATACCTTCTACTTGTTTATATCTCTCACAGTCAAATTGAAAAATCATCACCATCATACAACTGTGGAAGAAACATTCCCCATCCAGGTCCTTCTTCTGAGACGTAGGTGGCGATCCGTATGTTTGACTTTAGATTCATAACGTTATTTTTGTTTCTGTCTGTTTCTATTCCGTCACATGCTAATCAGCTGTTTATATTCCTAACTCCCTCCCTCAGGCTGGGAACTCCTCAAATTGAGAGACTGGGGCTTTTTATCGTTATGTCTTTAGGACCTGGTCCAGCCTCTGACACAAACTCCACATATTGAAGTTGTCTCCCCAAATATCCCCATACCTGATATGAATTTTAGATATGGCTATAATAATATATTTTAGATTTTATCAGAAAAGTACACTTGCACACTATTCAGTTCTTTATCAATTAAGACAAAGCTAGAAATACTCATGATGCTCCAGAGGAGATAAGACAGCTGTTATCCTTGTTGATCAGATGAGAATATTAAAAAGGTACTTACCGCAAGTCACACAATTAATGGCAGTACTGAAACTAGAACTGAAATTTCTCAATACTTTAAAACTCATGCCAGTACCCAATAGGTTCTGCCTACTGAAAAAAATGAATAATCTTGAAGATTAATGTTGGATGGGGAAAAACAAAATTAGCTTTAGTTTTTTCACAGAGCCCTCTGTTCCTCAGAGATTGCCAAAGTTTATTCATGTGTTAGAACTCATGTGTTATGATTTAATGTTATACAATAGAGTGAGCTTTGAATAGCTGTATGACTATGGGAAAGTTAGTTAAACTCAGTTACAGTTTTGACTGCTGTATCTGAAAATAGGTATACAAAATGCCTACCTTAGAGAATTGATGCAATACTACTCATAATGGCTAGAATACATACTGACTGGCACACACTGGGCATTAATCAGTGGTGGCTATTAATGATATCACTAACTATAAGATTACCAACATCATCCTCATAGGATACTAGCTAAGTGAGTCTCTTTTAGTGAAAGAACACACTAAACATGTATTTGAAAAAGCAGAAAAGGCTAGATCAAACAAAAAAGATCCTTACATTTAAAAAAGAAAATAACGTACAGTAAGTATATTATTTTTGCTCAGGGTGTATTGGAAACAATTTCTGGTAGCAGAATTTGCCACCATGCCATATATATATCAACCTATCTCGTATGGACTATACCTTGTAAGCATCAGAAAGCTTTAACAGTACAACAAGCCTTGCTATTGTAGTATGATGCGGGTGGGAAAGATATAAAAGTTTGTGCAATTTAAAGAAGTTATGCAGAGAAAAAAAAATTTTTTTGGTACTAATCTTGTTCTTAATTCCCACTCCTGGTGATGGTGGTTTGAGGACAGGTGGTAGAAACATTCCAACTTTAGGTCATGCATTTTCTTATTTTTTAAAAGTATTTCTTTCATGTAAATATTCAGTCAACTCAGATTTCAAATTCTCTTAAGTAAAGGGAAATCTCTCTTTCCATCCCCAGGATCTGGTGGAGGGACTTCTGTTCTAAAGTCCTGCCTTGGTATCAACCTTGGAATCCCTGAGATGTCCCCCATTAGCCTGATCTCTGGCCATCCTTTGTGGACTGAGACATGAGTGGCCCTCGCTAATGGTCCGGGAACTATCTGGGCAGACATCCTTCTGGACTTTGGATTTTGTGTTGCCTTTAGATCCAAGATTCCTCAAGGCTCCTTGTCTGGGCTCCAAGCTTTTTCTGGTCCCTTGGTCCTCATACTGTCTCTGGGCCCAGCTGGAAAACCCAAGAACTTCTCTGCAACCTGCTGGAGCCTTTGAGTCTTCCCTCAGATATCCTCCTCTGCTGTTACCACCTCTGCTCTTAGGCCTTGATGGATAGAACACTTGGTCAAAATCAAGGCTTCTCTGAGAGGCTCTTATTACCCACCTACTCCCCCTTCTCTCCCCCATTCAGGGAAGTGTGACCCCAGCACGAGTGGTTTCTGAATTCTCCAGTCTGGGTGTTTGATCTTCTTTAGGTTCAGCTCTAGTGGAGGAAAACAGTCACTCCATCTGCCTTCTTTCTCCTTTATTTTCCTCATTCTGTGCTCTTCTTGCAAGCATCTAAATATCTTTTCCTTACTGTGTGGTGGGAACCTTCCCTGTTATTGCAGCTCTCTGGTTTGCTCTTTGGCTCACAGACACCTCTCCCCCAACCCCCCGCACTGAAATGTTACAGAGCATAAATCCTTTTAGATGTTTACGTTTCCTCTCAAAAAATTGTGGCTTTTACAAACAAACAGACAAAAAAAAATAATGTTTATTTGATCATTTCACTAAGGAATTAAAAAAAAAAATGAGAAGCTAGCAGAACTACAGGTTTCTCAAATGTGTTCACCCATAGTTTTAGTGGGTGGGGAAATATCAACAAACAGCATTAAAGAGAAATTACCCTAAACAAAAATACCCTGGGAGAATTAGGAATTAAGATTACAAATGAGAAAATTACACAGGCTTACCCTCTAACAAATTTTATCTCCGTTGTATCTAAGAACATAAAATCCACTTCTCTTTTGGCCTTCTCAAGTCAATACAATATTCTTCAAATTTTTAAATTTATTTATTGAATTTACTTCCCTGTGTAAACGTAATCTTCTAAATGGGTATTTATAATTTTATCTTTTAGAAACAATCAGCTATTACAGTTGTGCTTCCAATACTCTAATCATCACTGTGGGAAACATTTTATATTGTGATAATTTGAACCAATATCTCTTTTAGAGGCTTCCTAGTGTCAACTAGCTTCTTTAAGAAATAGACCCTAGGGTTTATAGCTAAAGTTATAATCAGCAAACCTATAATTTCCATTCCACTGTAGATATCCTGATTTCAGGTTGAAACTTAGGGCTGCTTCTTGAAGAGAATCTTAATTTGCTAACTTGTTTCTTGTAACCTGGTCAAAACAAATTGAATATTGTAATTCATAAGTGACTGTCCCATCCACTTCTGTCATCCTCACCTCCCATACTCCTCATATCCTTGCTGATATTGTAGTAGTGTGAAAAGCATTACCACTACTGTCCTCATTTGAAACAGCTGCCAGGGAAAGTATTTACACTATTTACAGGAGATAACCAATATTTTTTCCATCAATATTTATTCAACAAGTACAGGGAGATTTACAGCTGCCTAGCACATAAAGTATGGTGCTAGAGTACACACCTCTCTCTGATGCAATCACAGAGGTGACCAAGCTACAGAAAATACTTCAATTTTAAAATCAGTGTGTATCTATGGCCCTTACTGTCGCTTTGAGTGTTCAATAAGACTCAGCAACATATAAGCATTGTGAAAAACATCAATATCATAAATATCATAAAGAACACCATATCATAAATTTACCATAAAATGGATGTACTATAATAACATTATATAATAATATATTAGAATACTTCTGAGCCTCCCATCACTGGTCAACATGCTTATTTAGTGATTCTGTTTTTCCTCTAGTCTGCATGTGTTTTTTCTAATCTATCCATATTTTGTATCTAATTTTTTATGACCTATGGGTTGCATATACAACACAGCTGCCTGAGCCTAGAGCTGCTTTCTGCAGATCAACCAGGGACCAAAACAAAGACTCAGGTGAGAAGTTCATTGTGAGAGTTCTTGAATAAGTCGTGTGTGAATGAACACACTCATGAATCCACTAAAAGTTTTTCCTCAGTGATACTTTCCTTAGAAGATGATTTGATTTATCACATTTATAAGAAATGAATTCTGAATGGGATTATAAATTTCAATTAATGACCTATAATTAATAGCCTTGAACTACTTAACCAATGCTATGGAAATGCCCAAGTTTTTTGTGGATTAACGGCACTTATATTCTATTTATGAATTTTTCCCACCTCAGTACTCTACTGCCAGCCCATCTCCCAACCCTTCTTTCCTTCTGAATGAAATAGCATTTTCTCAAGAGCCTAGCCTGCTCTGTTTTGCTCCTCAAAGGTATTCCTACTTTAATACTGGCTCGTTATGCACCTGAAAAAACATTAGTGTAAATATTCTAATAGGATCGTTAACTTTTCTTTGTTATTTAATTTAGTAGTAAATTAGATGATCTGAAATCTACATGTATGGACAGCATGAATCGTGTCAGTAATTCCTTAAAAGTGTCCATGTAATAGATATGGTCTAAAGGCTTTACTCTAAATTCTTTATTCTTTATAATTGTTTACAGTATTCTAATTTCATCATATAATTATAGCACCACTGAGCACAAAGAGATGAAATTTATATAATTATTATATTCTGGTTTCTTAATCTTTCATTTTGATCATACTGGCTGATTAATACAAGAATACTAGCTATACACCTTTAAAAGCTAGCTTACCAGCGGTGACAAAAGCTAGGAGGCTGGATTCTGGTGGTCTTTCAGTGCCTGTGAGCTGTTGAATTAATGTTTATTTGTTCATCACTATTTAAAAAAAAAATCTTGAGTAAGCAGTCTATTATATACTTCTGAACTATATATTGATTGGTGAATGTCAGTGATCTATTGTAGTTCTTCAGTTAATATGTATGGCTTTCAATATGATTTCAATGATAAACCATTGAAAAATATGTATGCTTTGAAATTTTTTCTAGTTTCTATGAAAGTTCACACCAGTATCTTTATTTTGAGGGTAATGATTATTAAAATTGACCACATTGTAGGATTGAGTGGGTGTAGGAGCCAGATTATTTGGTCTGTGTGAACAGTATTATTACAAGCAAGGGCCTTGAAGAGACCATTTGGGTTTGAAACTTGTCTCCTTAGTTTCAGACCATGTGAGTTCAGTTTCCTCATCTGTAAGACAAGGACTCCATTTCTTTGTGTGGCCAGAATCATCGTGTAGTGGTGTAGTTAGTTCCTCAGACATTGTCATCTAATGAATTCTGGGGCAGGGAGCCTGTTCCTCTATCTCAGCAGGTTGTCCTGAGAATTAAATGAGTGATGTGCTTAACGTATTGTCTGATTAACTACTCTATAAGGGTTTTCTATCATTATCCTTTGGGTAAAACTGGTTTTATGAATGACTTGGACACCTGAAAAATTAATAGTGTATTCTGGTTCTAATTGTAATGATAGGTAAGGATTTTTTTCCCACAACTACTACTGGTTACTGGCACTTGTTCTAATAAAAAAAAGTTTCCAACAGACTAAATTAGGCTCTTTAATCCTAGAAAAATACTGTATTGCATTGCTGCGCTAGGCTATATTGGAGCCTGAGGTGAAAGGAACAATGAATAATTCTGATCCTATGGTTCTTTAAAAGTTTAGCAATTTGTTTATCATAGACATTTTTGCATTTTAAAAAATATCACGTTGAAATATTATTTGTCTTGATCATCGAATTTTTAGCATCCTTCCCTCCCACCCCCACCCGTCTTGTATTTTGCATCCAAGATGAATGTCTCATTCACCTCACCCATCTCAGCATAGTTCTGGCCCTGCAGTTCTGGCTTCATCTGATGTAATGAAAATAGTTTACATGTTGTTGGCACATCATTATTCTATTGCTGACTCAGGGTGGAGGCTATTGTACCCAGATCTAAATCTAAACCCTGGAAACTGGCCCTTAGAATGCCATTCCTACTAATGCTAAATCTCATTTTTTTTTTCCCACTTTCCAAGAACTTAGAAAAATCTCAGTTTATAGAATCCTGAAATTTCAAAGCAAGTTTTGTACTCACTTGAAAACATGGTCAGGCAATTTGCTCTTAAGAGTGAAATGAGCACAAAATAAGTTGACACCAAATCAGAGTGCCATAGGGCAATAGGTCAGCCATGTGAACAATAATTAACCTAAACTCAAGGGAGAAAGAGAGTGGGATGGAACCCAAGGGGATTTTTTTTTTCTTTAACCAGTAATATTAAGAGAAACACAATTAGTCAGATGAGCCACTTTGTGGAAGAAAAGGCATAAGGTGTGTCATTACTTATTGATGATGAGATTGATGGTGCTGGCTAAGTACACAGGAACTCAGCCAATATCCTGTGGGATAATGGGGAGCATGGATTAAAACCACATACAAGTTTGGAAGCAGATAAATGTTGAATTGTACTTCTGCTTAGTCATCTGTTAATATTAGCTGTGCAGTTTGGACTAGATACTTAAATTCTCTGAGCCTTCATATGCCTATGTTACGAGACTGTCATGAGAAATAAGAGTTTATGTAAGTAGCTAAAAATGCATGGAGTACGTAGCAGAAGCTTTTATGAGTGATTCCTGGTGTTATTATAATTCACATTAATATTATGTCAAGCAACATACTAGCTAATCAAGGGATAAGGAGACAGCTCAGTGAATAGGCCTGAAGAGGAGAATGTGCTCAGTCACTGTATTGTGTCTTTACGACCCCATGGGCCATAGCCCACCAGACTCCTCTGTCCACGGAATTTTCCAAGCAAGAATACTGGAGCAAGTTGCCATTTCCTACTCCAGGGGATCTTCCTGAGCCAAGGATAGAACCTGCATCTCTTGTGTCTCCTGCATTGACGGGTGGAATTTTACCATCATGCCACCTGGGAAGCCAAAGAGCAGAATACATGTCCATATAAGCCACCTGAGTGCTGGCCAACCTAGGGTAAGATGTGTCTTAAGAAATTAAGACCAGCCCTCTTAATTTCTAAATAAAGCAAGAAAATGGTAAGAAAGGTAAGGAAGCCAAACAGGTAATAAGCCAGGCCTCTGGTTGCCGAAGAATGCAGGGAGCCTTCAGCAAACCAGTAGAGAAAGAGAGAGCCGGGCTGACTCTGAAAATTTTTCTCCCAGAGAGAGAAAGGGATTGGGAGCTGGGCTGGTGAGTGCAGAAGTTTGAAGGAGAGCTGATGACAGAGCTATGTGGGCAGAGATGACTACTGCAGGCCTTTATTACACACAAGCCTCAGCACATGCCTAAGTGCAATAATTTGTAGGCTGGTGCTGTTCATCTTAAGTTGCTGAAAGATACATTCTCTTTGTTTTCTCAAACTAGTGTTTATTAAAAAAAAAAAAAAATCTTCCCTCCTCATTCTGTATTATAGTTGTATACTCATTTTGTAGTATAGTTGAGTAAAAAAAAAAAAGTGTATCTGTTAGTGTATTTGGGACTTTCCAGAGCCCAGATGACATTTCAGGGCATCTTCCTGCTCCAAGTCCTTAGAGAAAACATATCTAGTAGGCAGTGCTTATACAATGTATAGGAACCTGGCTGAATCATTTAAAAAATTCAACCATATGGATATTTGTTCTAGGATGCACAGTTTTAAAAAAAATCAATTATTGATTAGTCCTTCATCGAAATGAGTAAGCTGAGTATATCTTTCAAGTATATTCTCCAGGGCTTGGTATCTCAGATGGTAAAGAATCTTCTTGCAGTGTAGGAGACCCAGGTCTGATCCCTGGATCAGAAAGATCCCCTGGAGTAGGAAATGGCAACCCACTTCAGTATCTTGCCTAGAAAATTCCATGGACACAGGAGCCTGGCAGCCTACAGTCCATGGAGTCTTAAAGAGTCGGACACGACTGAGCAACTAATACATCTTTCAATAGCATAAACATAGGTTTAGATGGATCTCCTTAAGGAGGGAACATGTGAGAAATTATATGACTTCGTCTTTTTTTTTTTTTCTTAGCAAATAATGAATTTTCCAAGCAATCAAGAAATTTAAGCATATTGTCATCCTCCAAAGTGAGGAGATTCCGTTCCCATTTCTCCCCCAGAATTGTGAAGCATTTCCCCTCTTCCATTCATGGGCCACCTGAGACACTTGGATCCAGGATTTGTTTAATCCTCCACACCAAAGTCAGTTTTCCTTGGTTTATATGTGAGTTTTGTCTTTGTATTTTTTTATTTTAGTGAATTTTTCTTGGCAAAGGTGCTGATCTGCCTGGGAACTGATTGAGCTTCCGTAGAGCCAATATGTTTCTCAGTTCTCCAATTTAAATGCTGCCAAAAATTTCCTAACGTGTGCCATGAGAAATTCAGCGGCACATAAAACCCCATTCATTAAATAAACAGTTAACTAAGCAACCCTTGGCAAAAGCCACAACCCATCTGACATTTGAAGCACTCGGGACCTTCCAAAGGAAGTAATTAAAGAAGGCATTAAGAAGAAATACCCCCATGCTTAGCAGTCATAATTGAAAAAAATCACTGTTCCCAACCTGAGGTCTGTATACTTTTTAGTGTCTTTAAAATTAGAAATGAAGAGCAGTTGCATATGCTTTTTCAATACACCTGGGAAAGGCTACATACTTACTCATGCTTAGCACAAGCTAAATAAAAAAACTATTTGCATAGGCTATCATTTGATCAATTTAGTCGGATTACAGAGGCTGTCATGTTTTTCATTGACAATTTTTTTAAAAAATCAAAGATTTCCTTAATAAATACTATTTGTTTAGTAGAGGAAAGCTCTCAAAATGTATATTAGTGAGAGATAAGAAATAGGGGTAAAAATTTGGGAAATATTTATTCTTTTTTTCTATTTTTTGGCCGTACCATGTGTATCTTAGTTCTTAGTTCCCTCCTGCCCAGTGGTCGAACATGTGCCGCCTGCAGTGGAACTGGACCGCCAGGAAAGCCCTGGGAAGTATGCATTAAAATGAGATTTGAGGGTGATTAATTACTTCGCATAATGCTTCTTTGCTTTTTAGAGAAGTAGCACTTATTTTTTTAAATGACAAGCATGCTCCTCTAAAAATTTAAAGTCATAACTTCTAAGATCTTAAGTAACACCATACTAGTAACAATAATAGCTACTTTTTATTTACTCAGTGCCCCCAACCAAACACTTAGTACTCTATGTGCTTAAAGAACACTATAAAATGAGTATTAACCTTGCATGATAAAGAGGAAAACTACTTTGGAGAGACTAAGGAACTTGCCCAAAGCAGTGTAACTAGTTAAGTAGCAGAGCAGGTCTGGAATCTATGGCCATATGAATCTATATCCATATCTATATATCATGCAGTGCATTGCCTTCATCACGTATTGTTAAAATTACAGAAGAGATTTGCACAAAATTTCTCAGAAATAAGTCTACTTTGCAAAATCTTTTCATCTCAGGTACTGAAAACAACAGCTTTGGCAGCCTTAAATGTCAGCTTACTGTTTTATTTGAGGTTTCTCAGTTAAGGGTGTGACTGAGAAGTAAAAGCTGGCAGCCAGGGCCAAAAAGGGGACTCACACAACTTGAGTAATCATAAATTAGATGACTAGCTGTTGAAATTCAGGAGGCTTAGTTGAGTCCCACAGTTTTTATTGCTGAAGGGAATTAAACTACCATCAAAACAGTCCCATGGAAAGGAAACAAAACAAAGAAAAAATAATATATTCCTGGTTATGGAGACAAGCATTCAGATTCTCCCTTCTCTGCTTCCTGGTTCCACACTTACCAGCTGTGTGTCTTTGGACAAGTGGCCTTCCTTCTTGAAGAGAGTCACATAAAGTGGAGTCAGAGGGCGCTTTGCCTTCTCCTGCACTGATAGTCATTCACATGGTCATCCTCCAAACATCCTTGATGGGCTCACAACACACTCTTCCTACCAGAACCCTATGACTGTTGGAAAAGAATTAGTGTGCTTATAACTACATTCACTGTTTCTTTTTTTCTGATTTTCTCTCTGTAGTTGTGTATCTACCCTCTAACTAACAAATAATGTAATTTTCTGGCATGAGGCCAGATTCACTGATGTGTTCAACTCAAAATTATTATAATCACTTATGAATAATAACTTTACAAATAAACATAATAACAGGTATGTAATTCTAAGCAAGATGCAATTTCCTCTTACTAGTGAAATCTCTTTAAGTGAGTTTGAATAAGTAATTTGCCACCAGCTTTGACTTGCTACCTTTTAGAAAGCTTCAATAATTCTGTTGCATATATTTATCTTATTGATGCAGAAAACAAGAACCTCTGTATGATACAATATATAAATATTATGAGAATAATTAACCTAAATGGCTATGTAGGAGGGGCATAAATTATATTAGCATATTATAAAGCTATGATAATTAAATGAATTGGAACAAGATTAAGAAAAAAGAAAGAGATCAATAAAACAGAAATAAAATGCTAGGAATAGAACCTTGCATATGTAAAAATTTAATGTGTGGTAGGTAAGCCATGGAGAAGGCAATGGCACCCCACTCCAGTACTCTTGCCTGGAAAATCCCATGGACGGAGGAGCCTGGTAGGCTACAGTCCATGGGGTCACACAGAGTCGGACACGACTGAAGCAACGTAGCAACAGCAGCAGCAGCAGGTAAGCCATACAAACCAGGAGAAAGAGAATTATTTAACAGTTGTGCTGCTTTGTATAAAGACCTACTATTTGGGTGTGGGCACTCAATTTGGATTTTCACCTTAAATGAGAAGACAGATATTTTCAAAAAGAAAAAGTTATACACAAATGTATAAAATTAAGTAATAAATATTTAAAATGAAAATGCATTCATCAAGTATCTCTTGGTGGAGGACTTTCTAAGCTAAAAAGTGATGAATACAAATGGAAATGTTGAAGCTTTGGCATATCCAAAACACTGGCATACAATGTCACTGTGAGACAGTGGGGAAAAGACAGACTGTGTATAGTAAATGGTATTCATGAATGCAGTGAACATATACTAAATGGTACATTATATACTAATGGCCACCCCCCTCAGAAAAATGTAAAATTAAATGATGGGGGGAGATTCACTGAGTTCAAGAGGGTAGAGAGGCAAAAGGGTGTGAGTTGGTTAATCTATACATAACATTTGGTGCCAGGATTTTATTATTATCAGTTTGAAGCTACCATTTTTGGTTGATGGGAAGATAGTTTCCCTTGGCAGGGGGCGGGGGAGAGTGTGCCTACCTTCTCATTGAGGCTGGCAGACCATTAAATAAGTCTTTTGAATAAAGCAGACATGCATTGCCCTTATTAGCAGCATCTGCTGGCTTGGAATAGAAGCTTTAAACCCTAATTTACAGTGTGTTACATTCTGCAAGATCATGAAAGACTGAGGCTGAAAACATCTTCATCACTTAGTTGCAAAATAACAGTAAACATTGCAAGTTTATTGTTTCTAGTTAACTTTTTCAGTGTCTTTCTAAATTCCATTAGTAGAGGAAATAACTGCAAGATGTTTTTCCCTCAGGACTTTTATTTTTATATTTGAGCAGCAGCTTATTGTGAAACTAATGCAGTTTTAAAGTTAGAATTGCCTTTAAATCAGTTACGGTTCCCTTTCTGCCATGTTGCTGAGAAGACAGCTGCTCTTCATTTGTAATTGCTCAAGGGCCTCTGATGAGCCTGTGCCTATGGGAGAAATGCTTTGTTGTTCTATTTACTTATTTATTTATTTTTAGCAGAGGTTTTTGAAAGAGCCCTGAACACTGAAGTTCCCATCCTTGCTCATGATCAGAGCTTAATGCCACCTGGAACAGTCCCTTGGTTTTTCTGAGCCCTCAGTTTGCCTGTGTGAATGCTCAGTTGCCCAGTCACTCAGTTGCGTCTGACTCTTTGTGACCCCGTGAACTGTAGACCACGGGGCTCCTCTGTCCTTGGGATTTCCCAGACAAGAATATTGGAATGGGTTGCCATTTCTTCCTCTAGGGAACCTCAGTTTACTCATCTGAAAAAGAAGATCGATCTAGTTTTCACCTTTTTTTTTTTTTGAGTCAGCGTGTCAAATCTCATATTAATGACTATTGTGCTTCACTTTTTTTTTTTAAGTCTTTATTGAATTAATTACAATATTGCTTCTACTTTCTGTTTTTGGCCATGAGGCATGTGGGATCTTAGCACCCTGACTGGGGATTGAACCCTCATCCCCTGCATTGGAAGGCGAAGTCTTAACCACTGGACCACCAGGGAAGTCCCTGTGCTTCATTTTTGAGATATATATATATATATATTTTTTTTCCCCCCAAATACATTACTGAGTTACTGAATCTTTATTTTGAGAAGAGACATTCCTATTTAATGGAACTCTTTCCACATTTAATGGAGTTATTTTGCCACACACACATATGCCACTAAAAGCTTCATTAAATGAAGCTGTTAACCCAGGGACATCACAGTCTTTTAGCTCCTCTTGTAACTCCTACGGCTAACTTGTACAGATGGCACCCACTGTTGTCTACCAAATTGAGGTAGTTCACTGATGGTGGAATGACGGAAGAACAAAGCAAGAGGATTTTTCTTTTCCTTCTTTTTATGAATAAGATGTATTTGGTGATGCTTAGTTGGAACTAAGCAAAAAAAAAAAAAAGGTTTCTTTCCTCACATTGCTTAAACAAAATATTTTTTTAATCTATATTTCAACTGATTTTTGGTTTCAAATTAAATAAGTCATATGCATTTTTAAAGATTTCTTCATCATTCTGTTTTTATTCTTTCTAATAAAATTCAGGATTTTTTTAAAAATTTAATTTAATGAGTTTATTTTTTGGCTGTGCTGGGTGTTTGTTGCTGTGTGGCCTTTTCTCTAATTGCGGAGAGCAGGGTCTCCTCTTTAGTTGCAGTGGCTTCTCTTGTTACGGGAGCACAGGTTCTCAGGCATGTGGGTTCAGCAGTTGTGGTTCAGAGGTTCTAGAGCACAGGCTCAATAGTTGTGGTGCACAGGCTTAGTTGCTCCTCAACATGTGGAATCTTTCTGGATCAGGGATTGAGCTGTGTCTCCTGCATTGACAGGTAGATTCTTCATATGCCTTTATTGGATGTTATTGGAATCTATTTTCATGTTCCATAATTATTTTATTATTATTATTGTAAAATATTTATTTTGGTGTGAGGAGTTTTGATTTAGTCAAACATTTTATGGGCATATCATCTCTAAATAGGATTAGAAAATGGGAAAAAAAAAACCCAGAAATTCCTACCCCCTCAAACCCCTTTTACCTTTCGAAATGCTTTATGTAACTCTTCTTAAGACTGAGTTTTCTCAATGTGAAGTCTTGTTTTTCAAGAGGTATGGAGCTACTCTGTACAGGGCTTGAACATCTCCTACACTTTCCTTGCCATCTGCTACCCTTTCTCTGATCCGCTCCAAACACACGAGTCCCTGCACCTGGCTGTGTGTCTGCCTCAATGGATGTATTCAGATTTTAGATGAAAACTTCTATGATGTGACATTCTCAGAAAAGCTAAAATTGTATTAGTCCCTTGCTCAGTTAAGATCAACATACATTTTCTTAAAACCTTTTTTATTTTAATCAAGTTCTGTGCTAGGGTCTGGGTGTGAGAAAGCAACTAAAGCATAAGAAACTTGATCTCAGGCAGATGATAGGACAATAATGCATACAATCATTAAAAAAATGTGATCATCACACCCCTTGCCTTTACTCTGTGTTTATAATTATCTCTTCCTGCTGGCAGGAACACTGAGGGGAGCCTGTTATTATTATTATTTTTTAATTTTAATTGTAAGACATTTTTTTTTTTGAGGGGGGATGCTTTAACCCTTCCTTTGGAATGTGCTAAACGTATGGCTTATAAGTGCTAAAATTTGTTTTTAAGCCAAGACATTTTGACCCAAGACCTTGAGTAAGACTATTTGTATATTTTAGCAGAGAACTCTCTCATTTCTAAAGTTATTAAATATTTGTATTTAATATGGATTATTATTTTAAATATCTTAATATAAATTAAAATTATTTAATGTACATAAATATATGTATGTTTATTTTGATGTATATGTGCTATATATACATCATGATCTTCCCTTGGGCTTCCTTGTGGCTCAACTGGTAAAGAATCCACCTTCAATGCAGGAGACCTGAGTTCGATCCCTGGGTTAGCAAAATTCCCTGGAGAAGGAAATGGCTATCCACTCCAGTATTCTGGCCTAGAGAATTCCATGGACTATATAGTCCATGAGGTCACAAAGAGTTGGACACTATTGAGCAACTTTCACTTTCATACATACATAATGTATATTTCTCTATTAGAGATGTACAATCTATTTTAATATATGTGTATATTTTTTCTGGACCTCAGTGATAGCATATTTAACGTGTATTACATTTAAACACATTTATTTTGGGGAATGTATATGCTCTGTGTGTGTGTGCATCCACATATAGTTTACACATCACCTATATGTGTGTGTGTGTGTGTGTGTGTGTGTGTGTGTGTGTGTGTGTGTGGTAGATACTCAAGAGAAATTAAACTGGTTTATTCTCAGTGGGCCAAGATTTATTGGACTGATGGTGTGCAAAGGGAAGTGATTAAACAACATCTTCTTCAATACCTTGCCTAAAAAGTACTTAATCTGATTAAACTGAAAGTGCAGGGATTGAAAAATCATTTCAAAAAAATAAATAAGTTAATGTTAGGGATGAAACTTGTGATGCAGTTCATGTCCTTTTCCTAACTGTTTCTTATCTAGGTCTTGGCAAAACAAATGCCATTTACTCCTTAGTTGCCTGAGTGGTCCTTATACTGTTTGTTCACTTACTGGCTAACTCTTGGTTGTATTTTGAAATGGGCACATTGTTATAAATAGATAGTGCATGGACAGATCACAGATAGGAGAAAATAAGAATTAACTTTGCATGTTGGAAATATTCTTTTTCTTAATAGAGTAAAAATATTAAGTGCATTTAAAATGAACAAACAATCAAACTGAAACAGTCTGATTAATTCTTAAACCTCCTGAACTTTTAGAATATATTCAGTCATCCCTATCCATGGGTTCTGTACCCAGAGATTCAACTAACCAAAGATGAAAAATACTCAGGGAAAAAAAATACCGGAAAGTTCCAAAAATCAAAACTTAAATTTCCCATGCACTGGCAACTATTTACATAGCATTTACATTCTATTAGGAGAAGGCAATGGCACCCCACTCCAGTACTCTTGCCTGGAAAATCCCATGGACAGAGGAGCCTGGTAGGCTGCAGTCCATGGGGTTGCTAAGATTCGGACACGACTGAGCGATTTCACTTTCACTTTTCACTTTCATGCATTGGAGAAGGAAATGGCAACCCACTTCAGTGTTCTTGCTTGGAGAATCCCAGGGACGGAGGAGCCCTGGTGGGCTGCTGTCTATGGGGTCGCACAGAGTCGGACACGACTGAAGCGACTTAGCAGCAGCAGCAGCAGCAGGTATTATAAGTAATCTAGAGATGATTTAAAGTATATGGGAGGATGTATATAGGTTATATGCAAATACTATGCCATTTTTTATAAGAGACTTGAACATCTGTCGATTTTGATATGGGGTAAAGGAGGAGTGTTCTGGAACCAATCCCCTGCAGATATCGAAGGAGGACTATGTGTCTATATAAGTATATATATTTGTATATATTATATCCTAAAAGACATAACTGTTTAAAAACCACAGTATAGTCATAGAAATAGAGGAATAAGCCCCTCTGCCTATACTGGGCTTGAAGAGACATTTTATAGTCACATGAAAAAAATCCCTCTACTTAATTGTGATATTTGATTCATTTAAAGATATTTTAATCAGGACAAATGAAAGGAAACGTTCTATTTTGTTTTGTTTATTTTAGACTAATCCATGTAATTTATAACAAGGTCATCCCTTTGCATGGTGGCAAATGGCTGTTTGATTGTGAATCTACTTTGCAACTATCAAAAACTTAAGTGAAATTTCCTGCTGAGACAAAAACGAAGTTTGAAATTAATGTCTTTAGATATTCGAACACACAGTATTAGACATGGTCATGATGAAAAACATACAAAGAGCTCTGTACCTCTGAACATTTATTGATAAAATTGTATAATGTTCCCTATATCCTAGGATACCTCTGAGGAGTAAACATAATATGTCCATGCAACTCATAACATGATCTGGCAGAAAGTAAACCCTCCATAAATCTGAATTGATTCTTCTTGAAGTGGAAATGGTGGTGCTGGTGGTGGTGGTGGTAGTTTGATGCCTAAAACTCCTTTTTATGAGTGAAAGTCAAACTCCCTGGATCATCAGTTTCCTGTGTAAACTTCCTGGCTGAGAAACCTCATCTCTAAAGGAAGCCTTCAGTGTACTTTACAATAGGGCTATCAGAATAAACAAGAAAGCCCTAATCTGCTTTGATTTCTTTGATCTTGCTGGTTACAACTCTATTAATTAGTTTAATGCACTGACCAGTTATCTACCATGTGTCTTATTAACTGTTGCCCTTGTTATTACACTTAGATTGTACAACTCCATTAATTCAATGTAAGAATGATAATACTGTTATTCATAATGATAACACCCACACAAATAAGAGCAGCTACTATTTATTTTAGTACTTACTCTGTGCCAGGCCTTGTTCTTAGCACATTAATTGAGCTATTATTCATTTTTTACAATAACCCTAATGTGATAGATATTATTATACCATTTTACAGATAATATTGAGTCTCTTAAAGGTTGAAGGGCTTCCATAAAGTTACAGGATTGCAAGAAGGTGGGCTGGAATTCTCTCTGAAATCTGACTTGAGAATCAGATTCTTAAACTTCACTTGTGATTATTTCTAAAAATTGAAAGAGAAAAAACAAAACTTAGATTAAAAGGAGTCATTCCTGTTCTTTCAAAGCGCTGCATAGAACTTCGACTCTGACTATAGTGCTCATTTCCCAACCCCTACTACTCTGATAGTTAACATATGAAAAGCCTTGATCAATGCCTCTTAATTAATTTGAGCCCCGTTAAGATTTTTAAACTAAAACATATTGATAACAACAACAGCAAAAGTCATAATTTGAGTGGCAAACATATTTTACTGATCTGCTTATTTCATGCACATATCCTCACGTGGAAAGAGATTTATGGATCAGCCAATATCTCCAACATCATCTGTACAAACATTAGATAGATAGAATTCTTGAGGCATGTCTGTGTACTCAAAGATGTGGTGAACATTCTCTTTACTAATGGATTAGAATTTGACCAACCTAGACAGCACATTAAAAAGCAGAGACATTACTTTGCCAACAAAGGTCCATCTAGTCAAAGCTATGGTTTTTCCAGTAGTCATGTATGGATGTGAGAGTTGGACTATAAGAAAAGCTGAGCACTGAAGAATTGATGCTTTGGAACTGTGGTGTTGGAGAAGACTCTTGAGAGTCCCTTGGACTGCAAGGAGATCCAACCCGTCCATTCTAAAGGAAATAAGTCTGGAATATCATTGGAAGGACTGATGCTGAAGCTGAAACTCCAATACTTTGGCCACCTGATGAGAAGAACTGACTCATTGGAAAAGACCCTGATAGTGGGAAAGATTGAAGGCGGGAGGAGAATGGGATGACAGAGGATGAGATTGTTGGATGGCATAACCAACACAATGGATATGAGTTTGAGTAGGCTCTGGGAATTGGTGATGGACAGGGAGGTCTGGCGTGCTGCAGTCCATGGGGTTGCAGAGTCGGACACGATTGAGCAACTGAACTGAACTGACTGACTAGAGTTTGATACAGCTCAGAATAGGGAACAATATCTTGGCATCAAAATCACAACCAGGAAATCCAAACAAAGAGAAGGAGCAATGGGGCATCTTTTACCCCTCCTCGAATTGCAGAGACTGAGGGAAAAAAGCTCAAGGATTTATGGATTTGACATTCCTTTCCTTTTTGGGGGTCTGATTTATAAATTAAGAAACTTAGACAGGGAGAGGTTAGGCAGCCTGACTTATGTAAAAGCTTTGTGCTTAAACTGAGTCTATCCAGACGACCAAATTTTCGTCCTTTAGCCCATTTATTTTCCCTGCCTCTTTTTAAAATTATTATCAAGATCAAATAAAATATTCAGTGACTGTCCACCTCAAATTTCAAGCCTAAACATATAAAACCACAAATGTATTACTCTTATTCTTGCTTATTTGTGAGTGACATTTTAAAAATTCTAACAAACGTTGGAAGAAAGGAAAAAGATCCTCTCATAGCAATGTATGGAAATTATATGGCAGCTAAAGCAAACTATAAAAAAAGCCCAGCAAATAAATAAATACGTCTCTATTTCTTTGGGGCTTATGTTATCATTTCATGAAGCAGGGAAGTGAAATTCAACATATGAATTACTCTTCAGAAAAACTTAAAATCGGTATCCCCCCCCAAAATATTGGTTCTGTAAGAAGATCCAAATAAGTGTGTAAAAACATCAACAATTTTTAAGATGATAAAGTGTTTGGAGATTTGTTGAAAGTTGAAACTATTAAATGATTACAACTTTAAACATAAATAAGAAAAACATATATGAATAATAATTTGTAAATTGAAAACCATACTATCTCAGAAGGAAGCCAAAGGGAAAAAAAATTGGGGTGCTTACTGGCTACCCATTATTATTATAACTGAACTATGTTCAGTGCATTTTAAGAGTAAGTCTAACCTTAGAAAAGTATAGTGCTTATGAAATCTGGGTCAGATGAAGCAGTTGTGTAGATTTGAGAGCCATCAGCCTGCCTATCCAATATCACTCTTCTGTCTTCTAGAGTTGCCTTTCAAAATAAACGAAATGAGAAGGAAAACAAAGTTGTGCTCAAGATAGTTTCTGGAAAAATTATTTCTAGAAAATAATTTCTAGAAAAATTATTTCATTACTGGAGAATTTTAACTCAGGTGTTTTTACTATGAAAGTAGTTCCTACCCCATAAAATTAGTTTGAAGGTGATAGGTCATCTTGCCATTTGTAACTGAATGTGTATGTAAGTTTCCACCTTTTTCTAGGGAAATTGGCTAAAAATTATAGCTAGGTTATGATATGGGTCCATAATACCACATTCTGTTATTTTTTAACTGTACTGGTAAATATTATTATTAATAATATGTGAAGTAAGTTTTAAAAAATGAAGAAAGAATATTGTTCAACTCTCAGCAAGTGTTTATTGAATATCTGCTCCATGCCAAGCACTGATCTTGTTGCAGGGTTTTTGCCTGCATAGAGCAGACATTCTGGTAGAGATTTATTTTCCCATTTTGGGTAGGAGGGCATAGTGCATGGCTAGCCCTAAGTATTATTATCTAGGGAATCCTAACGTTTCTTCTCCATCTCCCTGAACCTTCCTGAATCACCAGGGCACCCGATTCACTCATGAGATTTTAAATCTCTCACTGAAATTCTCACCTAGAATTGCCCTAACCCTACATTTTTTCAACTTTCTGGTAGCTGATGTGTGGGACTCATAAGACAATATACCCCACCTTACACACACTTGCTCATTTCAAAAACATCCAATTCCATTGCTATAGTTCTATTTTGGTGATGTTAGCATTGATCAGCATTATCATCTGCATCATTTGGGTCAGAAAATACTCATTCCTGATTAATGTCAGAAGAATCTCCACATAGTAAGATATAAATCATCAGGAAAAATGAACAAAAAATAGGCTTAGATAGCTTGAAAATCATGGTGAGAGATGATAAAACTTAGAAAATCTGCCATGGAAAGCATTTTATCCAATTCTAAAGATTCCCTTGTGGCTCAGCTGTTAAAGAATCTGCCTGCAGTGTGCAAGACCTAGGTTCGATCCCTGGGTTGGGAAGATCCCTGGAAAAGGGAAAGGCTGCCCACTCCAATATGCTGGCCTGGATAATTCCATGGACTTGCAACTATAAGTCCATGGGATTGCAAAGAGTGAGATACGACTGAGCAACATTCACTCTCACTTTTAAAGACTCTCAGAGAAATAAACCTTATATCAACTTTCCCAAGGGTTAATAAATAGCTCTTTCTCTTTTCAAGGAAGTATATTAAGAATTAATCTAATTCCTTTTCATTATAGCTTTAGTTCATTTCTCTTTGGCTGTCAATGTGCTGTGCTTAGTCGTTCAATCGTGTCCAACTCTTTGCAACCCCATGGACTATAGCCCACCAGGCCCCTCTGTCCATGGGGATTCTCCAAGCAAGAATACTGGAGTGGGTTGCCATGCCCTCCTCTAGAGGATCTTCCCAACCCAGGTATTGAACCCAGGTCTCCTGCATTGTAGGCAGATGTGTTGTTAATAGATGTTTGTTAAAACTTTATACATATATGTTCAAAGAATAAGGGATATGGTATTCTTCATAATAATCCTTCTTCAAGATAAAGATAAACTGAAACACCAGGAGTAGCATTGAAATATGTGATATATTTAGTTGGCATAATTCATCTAAAATATACCAATTATATGAGTATGCTTAATTTCTGAACATTTTCTCATAATAAAATAGAACTCATATCGTTATGTCTACTGGATGATAATAAAGAGATGATGGTATTTATTATCATACAGTTTGTGTGGTTGATATTATTGAGATCTTACAATGTGCTTGGCATTGGATTGACTCCCTTTTAGGTAGATTTTATCACATACATTTTCTTCTTTAATTATTTTAACCATCTTGAAAAGTGTTGGGGCTTCCAAGATGCGCTAGTGGTAAAGAACCTGCCTGCCAACGCAGGAGACATAAGAGACATGGGTTTGATCCCTGGGTCAGAAAGAACCCACTCCAGTATTCTTGCCTGGAGAATCCTGGAGAATCCTATGTCCAGAGGAGCCTGGTGGGCCTGGAAGGCTACAGTCCATGGGGTCACAAAGAGTTGGACACGACTGAGTGACTATGCATGCTCATAAAGTATTATCTCTCTATAAACAAGTCTTGGAGATCATACTCAAGGAGTCTGAAACCAGAACTTGCACTCTTACTTACTCTGAAAAGTGAAGTGTTCATTAACAAATCCTATCAGGAAATTCATCAGCCTCATTATTGGCCCAATAACCGTGGGTTTGGAAGAAATAAAAGCTGCCTTGACCTGGTTAACTTTATAGCACTAATCAGACACAGGCTTATTTATTCTGTTATACAAGTTTATTTTTATACATGGATAAATGAATTTAGAAACTGAGTGTTGGCTGCTGTGAAATTTCAAGTGTCTTTGTAAAAATAATTAGATAATTATCTGGACGTAGATAACTAATTTATCCTTAAGTCAGTATGACTTACATCTTTTGGAAATGTAATTATCCATGGTATGGATTTTGTAGAAAGGATGTGAATCTCTCTTTATCCTTATGTCGAAATAGCTACAAATTTATTAGGGTGATGTGATAGAAGCTGCATGATGTTGTAAGCCATTCCGATGGATTTGTCCAAAGTGCTGTTTGGAGTCCCAGAAAAGCACTGGGACTATTAACAAACAATGACAACTACCCCACCACTTTGGCGAAGTGCCTTTGGAAATGAGGGTATAAGACAAACTTTGTTCCATACCAGTATACATTAAGAGTGAAATGGAGTGTTAGTTATATAGACTGAATGGATTTAGGGAAAACACCAAGTTCCAGAGTTAACTAATATTATTCAAACAGTTATTAATGCAGGGCAGGGCAAGAGAGAACTTCTGGATCTTAGTCATATTTTGATTTTTCTGAGAAAATTTAAGATGTTTTCTATCTCAGTTGTGATTTTACAAAGTTAATATATACCATGGATATATAGAACCATAGAAGTGATCCTATATTTTAGGGGACTAGCATTTGAAAGTATTTAATTTCAAATGTTTCAGTGATGGTGAAACTGAAAAATCTCAGTATTTATATTTAATAAACAAAGCATAATAACCAACTAATAAAAGCAAATACTTTAAGTGCAATTCTACACATGCTTGAAATAATGAAATTTCTATACAGATTTATTCAAGTTATTTGAGTTAGCTACAGAGACTTTGTGTGAGTGTGTGTACACACATTATTTGAATGAAATTAGATTAGAATAGTTCAATGAATTGATACCTGGGTTTTATTTGGCCGAAAAAAAAACTGTCTTGTACATCAAAAGGCAATAAACATTGTATATCTTTTCATGCTCTACTTGGAAGTTACATGAACTGATAACAAGTTTGAAATATTAAAATATGGGCACAGTTTCTCACTATTATCCTCTCCCTACAGGTTGTGTATAAAAATAATGATGTAAGGCTGGAATTATCTCGACTTGCCAAGCAAGGTGACCCAAAGATGAAGATCCATGGAGTGGTGGCATTTAAATGTGAGAATGTTGCAACTTTGGACCCAATCACCTTTGAAACCCCAGAATCCTTCATCTCTTTGCCTAAATGGAATGCAAAGAAAACAGGCTCCATATCCTTTGATTTCCGTACAACAGAGCCAAATGGCCTCATTTTGTTTAGTCATGGCAAGCCACGACACCAAAAAGATGCCAAGCACCCACAGATGATAAAGGTAGACTTCTTTGCTATTGAGATGCTGGATGGCCACCTCTACCTCCTCCTGGACATGGGGTCAGGTACAATCAAAATCAAAGCCCTGCAGAAGAAGGTGAATGATGGAGAATGGTATCATGTGGACTTCCAGAGAGATGGACGGTCAGGTAATTTATCATTTTTTATGCTGTTTATCTGTTAGAACACCATTCGTAAGGAATTAAAATCAGCTCATATTAAAGAGTTCTTGCATTTCTGTCTTTAGGGGAAAGGAAATTGTTATTATTTCTGTTTCACATCATATAAGAATCAGAAGGAGCTGATTAATCGTCATAGTTGGGCATCAAACCCCAGATGCTCAAATGACTTCAAGAACAGCTTCTTAAATGAACATTAAATGGATAATCAAGTGCCAAATCTTGCAAGAAATTTTATCTTGAGTTTGCAAATGACAAAACTCAGGGTTCTTATGTTCCCAATTATCTCCTATATCATTGGATGTCTGGAGGTGCCTGAAGTGGCAAATATAAAATCTGGAAAAAAAAATCAATGATTCATATATCAAATCTTTAGTTTCATACAATATATGTCAAATCCTTAGTTTAATATAATATAGTTTTTTATCCAAGATGGGCCTACAGTATCAAAAACACTTTAGTCAATACAGGAGGATTTCAAGGATTCTGGCAAAACTCTGCTGCCTTCCAAATAGCTTCCCTTTCTGATAAAAGAGGTTTCAAATTCCACCAAGAATTTATTTCTCTGACTTCCTTTTGCTGCACTTATTTATTTATTTTTTTCTGAAGTCCTTGGAGGTGGGGGGAAGGAGGGCATGTGGTAGGGAGGCTTGAAGAAATCCCATTTACTTACTCTGAAATGTGGAAGTAGATTAGGGGGCTTAGGGAGTTGAGCAATGTTAGGTTTGTGGGGGCAAGGACCATACAGGCAAAGGAAATAACATTTGGAAACCCAGAGGTGGTAGCGGGGAGGGGAAGAGAAACAATTTGTTTCAGGTCTGCAACTGTATGTCTTTCTCTTTCTTCACCCTTTTGCTTTCATGCTGATTGGACCTCTCACTTACAAATCAAGTTATCTTCTAATTGAAGATGGTTGAATTTAGATTTAGCCACTCTCCTCTCCCTCCCCCAACTGTCTTATTTGGTTTTACACTATACCATCCTCTCTGGATTCTCCCCTAAATAACACAGTATAAGCTTGACCTCAGCAATTTTTTATTGCCCTGGATTTCTTCCTTTGCCAAGCATCTTGGGAAGGATTCACTGGATTCCAGTACCAGGGACAGGGAATTAACAGTGATGGAGACTAGGATTCTGTATGTTTGCAAAGTTTTCTTGAGGACTTGCTTTTGGTCAGCCACATTTGGAAACCACAGATCAGATGACATTCAGATGACACCTAGAGTGCTTCTTTCAGATCCAAGAATTGTGATTACCATCCCAGGTTAGAAGGGCCTTGCTGAAGTGCTGGGGTGAGCTCCCCTTCTCACTCCCTCCTTTCACAGACTCCCATGTCACTTGTCTGTTTCTGGCTTCTCTGCAGCAGAGCAGTTTGCTATTTTACAATTATTCATGCCTTCCTTTTCTGTTTATCTATCTGCTGCTGCTGCTGCTGCTAAGTCGCTTCAGTCGTGTCTGACTCTGTGCGACCCCATAGACGACAGCCCACCAGGCTCCGCCATCCCCGGGATTCTCCAGGCAAGAATACTGGAGTGGGTTTCCATTTCCTTCTCCAGTGCATGAAAGGGAAAGTGAAAGTGAAGTCGCTCAGTCGTGTCCGACTCTTAGCGACCCCATGGACTATAGCCTACCAGGCTCCTCCATCCATGGGATCTTCCAAGCAAGAGTACTGGAGTGGGGTGCCATTGCCTTCTCCGAAGATCATATTTACCTCTTTGGAAATATCTTTTTTGTCCACTAAAATAAAGAGATGAAATATATGAAAATTGGGAGGGAGGCAGGGGTGAGGGTGCAGTGTTGAAGGATGGTCAGAACCCATTGATCTGATCCCCAAGAACTTTACAGACAGTTTCTGATTCATTCTTCTCTGTAAACCTGGTATCTGTGTTCTTTCATTCCTCTAAAGAAATTCAAAAGGATAAGAAGTTACTGTTCTGTGTAGTCTGTGCTGTGTTGTCATTTTCTCCAGTATCTTAGATGATTGAAAGTAAACAGTAAAAAAAATTTTTTTGGTCTGTTGTACTATACTGTGCATTACAAATTGGATTGCTCTTCGTTTTTCCGATTTAAGCTGAGAAGAGTCCGTTGATATGAATACAGAAATATAGCAATAGGTGGCCACCTGTTGGCTTCCCCAGCCTATTTCTATCAGAGTTAACAATTAATTTGCTTCTGAAGAACCTTCAGAAAGAAGACTTAAAAGAGGATGGGAACATGACTAATCTTGTGTTTGACATACTAACTTACGGATGTTATCACTTGACTTAAAATATATCTAGAACTAATTTTGAAAGTGACTTTCAAGAATATATATAATTTTAGTCAGATATTACAACAACTTAAAACATAACTGATCAGGTTAGTAGGTATCTTTTGGAAGTTAAGGGGGGGGAAAATTACTATACTTCAAATAGGTTGTATTTCTTTCACCTAAAATTTTTTTCTAGATATTTTCTAACTGTATGGAAAAGTATGTAGTTAATGTCAGATTTTTATTAAATGCAAAATAATATGAAATTGAAAATCAAAACCATTCATTATTCATTTGATAATAATGATTTATACCTGGATATTTCTTTCCATTCTTAAGTGGTGATGCAATCTAATTAGTTTCCCAAGTTCCCTGGATGACCTATTACAATAAGAATCAGATTAATACCTTAATTCTCAAGCCAAGGAAAATCTACTTTTTTTTCTATTTAAGCTCTTTAATTCATCCAGATTACCAAAATTTTATTAACTTCTCTGTTTATTCCCTCATTGGAAAAGGTCAGAGCAGAAAATATCAACTTTAATTTACAAAGTTCAATGCTGAATGGGAAAAAGAGAGATGCCTTAAGAGAATATTATGTGCAGTAAGAAAGAAGATAAACAAATGGTGGATTTCTGTTAGAATCCGGTGGAAATATTTAGTATGATTGATGTTGGTGTTTTGATGCTTAAGTACTTTAATTTGATAATGATTTCAGGTTAGTGAAATGAAACAAACAATATAAAAGCCAATGTTCATTCACTAAACCAAATTCTGCCTTTACTAAATTGAAGAAAAAAAAAATAAAGAGCTCATATTATGTTGGCCTAGCTCAAGGGAGTTTAATGTAGTTTTAATAACTGCAGCTGTTAATATTTTATATATAGTATTTTAATTAAGTTCTATATTTGCACATTGCATTGGTTTGGTATAAAGCAGCTTTTAAAAGATTAAATGACTAGCTATACTGGCTTTTATTTTACTTAAAGGATATTTCTGAGTTATGCTAGGTGAAATACTAAAATTTATAGCTCAGTTAAAACTAGGAAGGGGCTTCCCTGGTGGCTCAGATGGTAAACAATCTGCCTGCAATGCAAGAGACCTGGATTTGATCCCTGGGCTGGGGAAGATCCCCTGGAGAAGGGAATGGTGACCCACTCCAGTATTCTTACCTGGAGAATTCCATGGACAGAGGAGCCTTGTGGGCTACAGTCCATGAGGTCACAAAGAGTCAGACATGGCTGAGCAATTAGCACTTTCACTTTTGAAACTAAGAAACATAATATTTCAAGAAATAATTTGTTTCACCCATATTTCACATCAGCTATATTCAGAGGCTATATGAAAATTATTCTTAATATAATATGGGAAATGATACTGATATGACAGGGCAATGTTGGCTGATTTCTGACACATGGACAATGAAGGTCATAGATATTGATTTGTCTGGGAACCTCTTTGGCTGAATATTTTAAAAGCATTTAATGAGCCATATTATCTCTGTTATTAAAATAGAGGAATCTTGGGCCTAGGAATTATTCTTTCTCCTATTGACCATACTAAAATTAGTAGGGCCAGCAGTCATGGTCATTAACTTGATGCTAATAATTCTTGGCTATTTTGTTCAGAGATTGAATTAAAACTATATTGGTAGATAGATTGAATTTTTGATATTCCTCAGTTTATAAGGGAAATCCATGTATAACAAGGACTATCTTATTTATGTTTATATCCATAGGTACCTGGTGCTTATATATGCAGTAACAGGTGCTCCGTACATGTTTGGTATAAGAAAAAGATAAAGAATTAAAACATGTAAATGGCTCAGTGCCAGCCCACTCCAATATTCTATAAATAGTAACATCATTACACTTGAAGAGTAATAGCACTCTTTTAGTTGTAAATGCAGCTTTTTAAAGGAATTATGTTACTTCCTAAAAGCAGTTTACACAGTATAACAGGGTAACAGGTCTTCTTTTATGAATATGATGCCATCCTCCAAGCCAGGATGTCTGGAAAAAAATGCAGTGGGGGAGTTAAACAATTGTTAGATGATTGTGATAAGCCTAATATAAAAATGACAACCTTTTGTGAGAACAAAACTGCTATCCCTGCTTGTTCATGAGCTCCCTGTATTATGCAGCGAACATGTAGGTAGAAGAAGCATTAGTCCTGAGGGAATGTGTTCACTTCTTTCTGAGGGCTAGAATATGCAGCCACAGTAATCACACTACTGACGAGGAAGACAGTCACTCAGGATGTCCATTTTTCTGGTTATTTGTCCTTCTGTCCTTGGTTCACTAAGAGGTGGGTACATGAGCCCTTTGTCTAATGAGAAATATCATCTTCATCTGAATACTTTTCCAGAATTTTTCAGCACAATTAATTGTATTAGGTTATATGTCCCTTCTTTCCACTCCATTACTTGGGAAAGAAAAACTTTTTCACTTCCAAACTTTGACTAACACTGTTTTGCCGCAGCTGTTCTCTCTGTACTTCTTTGGTTGCCTGCTTAGTCTATGACTGGCCATGTTGAGGGTTAAGTGGAGTAAGCCACAAGTGGCATTTTCAGATCCTGCACCAAATGGCAAAGGAAGAACCATACAAAATGCCAGCCTGACTTGTGGGTCAGAGTGTATGATTTGAATGTCACAAAAAGTGGATATGCTCAATATATAACATAATTACTTAACAGAGCAAGACTCCTAAGTGGCTGAGTTAATAAATATGATTGATGGGACTCATTACTCTGCAAACTTTAAAGGATGAACATCTCAGTATTTTCTTACCAACTCTTCTTACCTTTTCTAGGGTTTCCCTTTGTCTTGCTTTTGTTCCCAAACTCAGTTCAAGATCGCCTCCCAGGTATTTAAGTAAAGGATGAATTGTGCTAAAATTAAGAGGAACTTAATGACTGTTTTCTTGGGGCAGAGATGTCACTTAAATTTGCATTAAGCTCTTTGACTGAGTCAAGAGTATCCTCTCAAGTATTTTTATAGTAAACTGCAAGTCATTTTTTTCTTATTTTTGCAAACCATCATTGCTCATTGAAATCAAAGAGAAAACTCATTATTCTCATCAAATTCTGCTTGTGTACAGCAGAGTATAGCAGATTGTATCAGCAGTTATTCATGGGTAAGCCTACATTTAACAGTTAAGAAGCCATTTGAGAGTTGAATTGAAGTCACAGACTTCCAGTTTAAGAACTAGAAATTACAGAGGGAAAAGCGCAAGGCTCTCTCCAGAGCACATAATTAGAGATTTACAGTAATCACTGTTTGATGTGAACAGCACTTTCTAGCTATCTATTATCAGCACTGATTTCTGTGTATACCATTCATGAATCACCCCTCTTACACATTTCTACTTGAACAACCATTAGAGGATTTCTCTGTTTAGGTCCTGATTTGAATTTGCCCTCTGACTGTAAACATTCCTCCCATGCCTCTATCTAGTAGCCTGTTGCATACATTTGAAATAATATTAAGTGAATGTATAATGCTTTATTTTGTACCCATGTCTGTTAAACACTACTACCCATCCATGGGAAGACTAAAATACCTTATCAATAATTTATCAATTTTTTGACAATCCTAATGACTAGATGAAGTCAATGTTGCATATGAAAATGTTTTGAATGGGGAGAGTGGGAAAGGCAACAGATGAGTTTCTTCTCCTAAAACACATTCAGAATAAATAAATGAATATAAGGATCAATTTAATAAAATGTCTGTCTGTCATGTCTGTATTTTACAGAATTCACGTCTGTCATGAATTAAGCAGTTGCCTATACAAACACACAGCAGTTTTCAGTTTCAAAACATTTTCATTTTTGCGTATCTTCCTCTATTTTTTGTTAACAGATACGTATATTTTATACAGTTGCAATTAAAGTACAAACTTACTTTTCCAGGCTATTTGTTTAATATAATATCATGAATTCTTTTTTAACTGAAAAATATCTAAAGTAACAACACTTATTCTGTGGGAATTATGAAAACAGCTTCTAAGAATCAGAGCATAGTTTGCAGAGGCACCTTCACCAAGCTTCCGGGCCTGTAGGACTCAAATGTAAAAATGTTTATAGTGTCTGTAGGAAAAAAGTCATGGAGACAAACATAGGCAGTACCCATCTTAGGCACTGCCCAAGGGACTTGACTACTCCACCCCACTAGAGACAGAGGCAGGTCATCTTACCTGAGATAAGGGAAGGTGTCAGACCACCCTAGGCTACCGTTATTAAAACTCCCATCATAAATGAATAAATACACACTTGGATTATAAACTGGCATCTCTGAGGAAACATTTCATATCATGTGATGGCTAATTTCTCCAGAGAATTAGTAACTTGGCATTCTTATTTTATACATTGGTCTTGGGAGTTGGTTGACTGATATGTATGCAGAAAGATATAATATGAAGACTTTCATTATAATTTAGTTTTAAATAGTGAATTTTTTAAAAAATTAAAGTTAAAATGTTCATCAATAGAGGACAAACTCAGAGAGGTGGAACCTCTCTTTCTAAATCTACTAAATCTTTCTAGCCTACTCTTTCAAGGGGCAGACGCTGGACCTTGGGGTCAGGTGCATCCTCAAGATGTGAATGTATGGTGAAAACCACCACAATATTGTAAAGTGATTAGCCTCCAATTAAAATTTAAAAAAAAAGGAAAAAAAAGAAAAATGTGGGTAAGCACAAAAAAAAAACCACAAAGAAATAAGTGTTTAACTGACCACACTCAGCCATAGTGGCTGTCACTGTGGAGTGCTGAGCAGAAATCTGTGGAAATTCTAGAAAATAATGTTTTAATTGCTGAAATATATGTCACTTGATTGATATTTACAACTTCCTAGCATTGTGTATGATCACTTAAAAAATTCATATGTATAAATATACTGTTGTGAGTATGTGTGTCTTTATATGTGCCTGTGCTTAATTCATGACATATCTCTAACATGTAAATATGTACTGTTAGTGAAAAAGTGTAATCAGCTCATGAAATACATAAGCGAAAAGTTTTTCTTTTCTACACACTTCCATAATGAATTCACTCCCCACTTCCATTGGTAAAAGAATTTGGTGTTGAAAAATTCTAGATATTTTCCTATGCACCAACATATCTATAAATATAATTACACATATAAAATAAATGTAAAGCTTCTTTTTTATATAAAAGTCACTCTTTACCAATTATTGGGTGACTTAAAAATATTAACTTTTTTTAGGCCATCCTTTGTAGTGATATCATATATTTCTAGTTTAAAGATATCAATATTTACTTATTCCTCTATTATAACATTCCTCTATTGATGGAGGAATATCAAACTTTTAAATGTTGCTTCAAGATTTATTTTTTTCATAAATCTTTTAATTTCTGAAATTCCCAGCTCACAGAGGACATTTAACTTTTTTAAAAATCCGGTTTTAAACTAATTTATAATGAAAGTCTTTATATTATATCTTTATGCATATTGGTCAGAATTTCTGTAGGATAGATTATGGGAACTGGAATTGCTGTGTTAACTACATTTTTAAAGATAATCAAAGGTTATTTTACTAACAAGCTGTTTCAGTCTACACTCTTTAAAAAAACTACTTAGTTTTGGCTCTATGGGTCTTGGTTGCTGGCTTTCTCTAGTTGCAGAGAGCGGGAGCTACTCTCTAGCTGTAGGGTGTGGGCTTCTCATTGGAATGGCTTCTCTTGTTGCACAGGATGGGCTTTAAAGCATGAGAGCTTCAGTAGTTGTGGGGCCTGGGCTCAGTAGTTGCAGCGCGCGGGCTCAAGTGTCAGGGTTTCAGTCGTTGTGGAACACAGGCTTAGTTGCTCTGTGACATGTGGAATCTTCCCAGATTAGGGATCAAACCCGTGTCCCCTGCATTGGCAGGCAAATACTTAACTACTTGACCACCAGAGAAGTCCCAGTCTACACTGTTGTCTGCAGTGTATGAGCTACCCTTTTCTCCTTTCTCTTGGCTTTTACTAAGAAATATCTAACTTTTAAGTGTTACTTCAAGATTTATTTTTTCATTTATCTGTTTAATTTCTGAAATCCCCAGCTCGCAGTAGTCCAGGTAAACAAGAAACACATAGTAATAACCAGAACACAGAATATTGAGATTGTATGTTTGTTTTGTTTTCAGGCAAAATTGATTTTAGTTCTTATTATAAACCTAATACATGAAGTTGTTTTTAAAGAGACATAGAAAACTAAAAAGAAAGAAAGAACAGAGAAAGAAAAGAGAAAGCAAGAAAACTATTCATTTATGATTGTACTACTTCAAAACTCCCATTATTAATATTTTGGTATTTTTACTATCTATTTATGGGAATTATGTATTTTTCATTTTGCATCACACACTGAAATCCATGCTTCATTCTCTTTTTATCGCTTGTATTATGCCTTTTTACCAAGTTTGGTTTTGTTAATAGGATACTAAATTTGACAAGTAAGTGTATAAGTTTGTGGAATCTGATTTTCTTCAGGAATGAGAGGTGAAACAGAATTGTTGTTGTTGCTTAGTCAACAAGTCCTGTCCAGCTCTTTTGTGACCCCGTGGACTATAGCCCTACACACTCCTCTGTCCATGGGATTTCCCAGGCAATAATACTGGAGTGGGTTGTCATTTCCTTCTCCAAGGGATCTTTCTGACCCAGGGATCAAACCAACATCTCCGCGTTGGCAGGCAGATTCTTTAGCACTGAGCTACTTGGGCTTCCCTCGAAGCAGAGTTACAGATAGATTAAATCTATATTTAACTAAAAAATTATTTTAAACAGTAATTACAAAAATTTTACTCACTGAAGAATTTTAGTAACCATCCAGGCAAGTCGTTTATTTTGCATAAGAGCCACATTGAAGCTTAATAAATGTGTTATTTGACTAAGCTCCTGAGCTAGTTAGTTGCAAAGCTAGAACATGAAAATTGGTTTCCTTCGACCAGGTAAAATCATTTCCCATTATAACACACTTTCTATTCCCTTATTTCTCAATCACTTAAGCTTTTGCAGTAAGTTAAAACTTGAGACCAAATTAACTTGTTTTAAATCTCACCTTTGCTTCATGTTTCTTTTCACCCTCTAAGCTAATCGGGAAATAGAATAGCCAAGAAGAACTGGATGAGAAAAAGAGTAGAAACTAACAATTTATAAGTACCAGACCAAAACATGAAGCTAATTTCAATTTTTATAGCTAAGTTTTCCCCTACGTATATTTTTACATTAAGATGAATTTATATTGTTTATGCTTATGGATATTTTTAAATATTACCTAATCTATTTAGTTTATTACTTTTGTTTTACCTCTTGCACATACCATGAAAACAACTAGATTTTAATATAAGTTAACATGGGTGCCTCCCAGGTGGCTTAGTGATAAAGAATATTTCTGCCAATGCAGAAGATGTGGGTTTGATCCTTGAGTCAGGAAGACCCCCTGGAGAAGGAAATGGCAACCCACTCCAGTATTCTTGCCTGGGAAATCCCATGGACAGAGGAGCCTTAAGGGCTACAGTCCATAGGGTTTCAAAGAGTCAGACGCAACTGAGCGACTGAGCACACACGCAAGTTAATGTGATTTCTATATTAAGATGATAAAAGTCCTATGTACACAAATACCTTTGTTTTCAGCTGAAATTTCATTTCTTTAAAAGTAAAAGAGCACAGCAGGGTACTTTGGATTCTTAAATATTGAAGCATGAAACACCAATCCAAATAAGTCTCCAAATATGACTGCCATCTGTATATTATCAGTTCAGTTCAGTCGCTCAGTCGTGTCTGACTCTTTGTGACCCCATGAATTGCAGCACGCCAGGCCTCCCTGTCCATCACCAACTCCCAGAGTCTACCCAAACCCATGTCCATCGAGTCGGTGATGCCATCCAACCATCTCACCCTCTGTCGTCCCCTTCTCCTCCCGCCCCCAATCCTACCCAGCATTGGGGTCTGTTCCAATGAGTCAACTCTTCACATGAGGTTGCCAAAGTATTGGAGTTTCAGCTTCAATATCAGTCCTTCCAACGAACACCCAGGATTGATCTCCTTATAGCAGCTCAGATATAACAATGTTCACATAAAATGTTTTATTTGCCAGAAACTTCACATGTAATTATAGTGGAAGAAGGTAAAATGTGTGAAATAATCAAGCTGTTTCAAAGAGAACATGCCAGTGTTTGTCATTCCTGGAAAAATGATAGAGGGATAATCCAATAGCACACTCAGATTTCTGTTTTCTGTTAAGTATTTATTTACATATGCTCATACCTCAACCTTTGGAAATGCTTAATTTCTATTGATATATACAACTGCAGCAACCACTCATGGCCTTTAATTATCAATGAATAAGATTTAAATATTCATTTCATATTTTCTTGGTAATCATCACCTTTATAATTCAATTATAGTGAAATAGGCACCTGAGAATGTTAATACTGAAATTTCAGTGTTCTCTGACGTAAGTGTTAACCTTAATACTGAAATTTCAGTGTTCTCCTATGTAAGTGTTAAGTTGACTTGATTGAATTTGGAAATTCCATCATGAGTTTTTTTGCTTAGGTAAAAATGTCCCTTGATTCATGTCAATAATAAAATCATTAAGGAACTAGGGATTCAAATCCTTTACCAGAAACAGGTGTGTTTCAGGACAGTTGCACGTGGGAAGCCTAAATATCAATCTCTATTTTTAGTTTGACTAATAAAATGTGGGTATTATTTCAAATAAATTTTTACTGTTTGAATCTTCAAAACATAAAAATAATCATTTCTGTTCCCTCTCAAGTCCTACCCTTTTCCTTTTTTTGCCATCCCTTTTACAAAGATTTTCTAACACATAAGTGAATTGACAAAGCATGTAGGTGATTTTGGGTCATAGTCATTTCATTCTGTTTGTTTGTAAACTATCTCAGAGAATAATGCATTTGTTCATGGAGACTCCATACCTTGAAACTGGGGCTAAATGAAAGTGTTGATTTTCTTGGATTATGTTTGACTTGAAGTTAGGATCGTATTCTTTTGCTTCTTCTCCACCTTTCATTATTCTTCTTCCCATGAGAAATCTGAGACTGTCTCTCAAAGGGATAATAAGGAGAAAGCAATCTTACTCTTTATGATAGTAACTTCTCAGTGTTTTTTGAACATAGGATACAACCTGTCAGTTAGTTCTGAAATGAGTTTGGTGGGTCATGTCTAGCATTTGTATTAATATACTTATAAGAAAACATTATCAGAGTGTCTCAGAAGTAGTAGAGATATTTTCCTGTTAAACAGATATTTCAATGTGTGAGTATATGTGTGTGTATGTGTTTGTGTGTACTGGGCTGCATGAAAACTATGGTTTAACTTTAGTTGTTGTGATCAGAAAACTCTACTCTAATCTCAAAGTTCTAGTGAATATCTTACTCTGGCCACAGCAAGAATATCCATAGAGACATAATCCTTGGTCGCTCAATCGTGTTTGACTCTTTGTGACCCTTTGGAATATAGCCTGCCAGGGTCCTCTGTCCATGAGATTTCCCAGGCAAGAATACTGGAGTGGGTTGCCATTTCCTCCTCCAGGGAATCTTCTTGACCCAAGGATTGAACCCACGTCTCTTGTATCACCTGCATTACAGGCAGACTCTTTAGCAGCTGAGCCATACCGGAATGGGTCATAGAGAAATATCTGAACTTAAATACTTTGTTCAGAGCAGGCACTAATGCAGCATAGTTAGAAGACCTAGTCACTCCATTCTGTCAGACAAACTCTTCATGGATGATTATCTGAAATACTTGGCAGCAGATTTGCTGTGAGAATGTAGACATACTGAAGACAGAAACCCCAGAGTGTACTGAACTGTGCAAACTATTCAGAGGAGACAGAGGGAAGTGTTATGCAAGCCACTGGATTTCCTCATCTCAGGAATCCTCCAAACATCCTCATCCTTAGTGTCAGAATCATAACACCACGAATGAGGACAAGACAGTTTTTCCCAGTGTTTTCCCAGTCCTGAGCTAAATCAAACTTATTCCATGAATAAAAAGGCATATGGGGAAAATTGGATATTTTAAAAATATATCCCCAGTCTTGTAAAACTTGCTCTGTGTCTCCTAACAGTTGTGTCTCAATAATATGTATTCATTTCCAGGAAGTCTTTTGAAATAATTAAAAATAGGGGCTGGCACCTTTCTCTCTTTTATCTTAAAAACCCAAGTCATTGTTTTCCTTGCATACAAAACTTTGCTTTCAACATATGCTGTTTTTTTTTTTCTATGTCCACTTTTCCTTTTATCATTAATACTTAACTCTCATCATTTTATAACTTACTTGAGCTGCTGCAGTGGTTAGGGATCATGTCTTAATTTACTTCTTAGGGCATTTTGGACAGTTACAAATGCATGTGGTGAAATTCTGTTTAGAACAGTGTCACCATTCTCTCAGAATTATATATTTTATTTCCCCTAAATGATTTTTAAAATATTTTTCCAAGTAGGATTTTCTGCTCCGTGTATTCCTAAATGAATTTTCTTCTAGACACCTGAACAAACGTGAACAGTAAAAATGAGTACTTGGCCATTTTCCTCTTTTGCTGCCTTTAAAATCCCTATTACACTCCCCTCTTTGGAAGGCTAAAATAGCAAGGCCTCTGAGTGTTTCTCCCTTAGGAGCCTTTTCCATTTCTTTCTGTGGAAGTCGAGAGAGACAAATGCACTCTTAATGACTTGGCCTGCCGCACAGACTCTGTCAGCAGCTTCCATTGCCCTTCTCCCTCACAAAGACAGATCCCATTACATTGCTCACATTGGGGAGTGCGCCTCTGTTGGGATTTGAGGGTCTCCCGGGCACAGTGCAGGCCCCGGCAGCCCTGTGTGCTTACATGCACGTTCCACATTCACCGCAGGCCGTAGTTCCGTTTGGAGTGGGCCTCAGCTAAACTAAAACACATCTTCCTACTCTCCTTCTGCTTCCCAGTGGTGAAGAACCCGCCTGCCAATGCAGGAGACATAAGAGATGCAGGTTTGATCCCTGGCCGGGAAGATCCCCTGGAGGAGGCATGGCAACCCACTCCAGTATTCTTGCCGGGGAAATCCCATGGACAGAGGAGGCTGGTGGGCTGCAGTCCAGTGTCACACAGAGTCAGATGTGGCTAAGGCGACTTAGCATGCGCACACTTACCCTCTACACGCATTACGTTTTTCTTTTCTGTCCCCACATTTTGTACCCCATCTTCTGTCTTCAGGCCTCTCCTGTGTGTCTGTATCCTAAATCCCTGAGGCTTCTAATCTACTTTCTCTTGTTAGACTCTTTCTAGTCTGCTTTATGGTCTAGACCTAAGAAAGAAATCTGGAGTAATCTGGAAATGGGTCAGTGTGGTGTCCATTTCGGGTATCATACCTGCATTTTTACAAAGATCTTTCTGGAAATATAATATTAGTGGATTGTTGAGTAATCTGGTGGTACACTGGGGAAGTTCAGGAAAATGCCTTCTATCTTTCCTATTTCTTCTTTTAATGAAGTCCATAAATATATATTTTTTTCCTGTGATCTTCAAGTAATCCCATGTAAATGTCTACCTCTTAATCCCATGTTTAAGACTAGGGCTTCTATATATTTATAAACTAATAGAGTAATTTTCTTCTCACACTGTAGTGAGGAAGAAAAAAATGACTTAATTTAAATAAGTAATTAGTTTGGTTTAAAGAAAAAAGTAAACAGCTAACATGACTTGGTTCTTGCGATGAATCATATTACACACATTTACGTAGTGCTTACTACAAACCAGACATTTTACTTGTATTATTTTATTTAACACTCATATGAGGTAGGTCATATTAGTATGCCCATATTATGGATGAATAACTGAGGCCACAAGGGCTAATCAAGATTCATACAGCTAAGTATGATGAAGTCAGGTTTTGCTATAATCTGTCAATGTAGTATATTCTATAAAAAAAACAAAACAAAACAATGAAGTCTGTTACAGATGGGGACACAACACAAGCTTTCATTGATTTGCAGATGCATACCAGCTTCGAAAATGAACACCAACCAAAGGGAGTCTGGCTTTTATTACAGAGAGTGATATAGAATGCCAGTTTTTCCTTCTTTCTTTCTCTCCCTCTCCCTCACCTTCTCCCCACAAGCACCCCCTTATCTGTCCTCCCTCCCCTCTCTTCTTTCTTGCCATCTTGGCCGAACTATTAGAGAGGGATAAGTATGCCATTTTCTCTTCCCTCGTTCTCTCCCTTCTTCCCTCCCTCCCTTTTTCTGCCTTCATTCCTTCCTTCCTTTCCTTCTTTTCTCCCCCTAAATTCTTGGAGGCTGCCAACACTCCTTCTTGCCTGTACACTTTGGTGTTTCATTCCCAAAGTGAAATATAACCATTTTAATGACAGTCTGCCTTATTCTTCAAGCTTGTTGATTCCTCAGTTTCTATTCATGTCCCTGGGAAGTACACCAGGAATAGGAAGAAAAATAAGAAATGTCTGCCCTCAGGGCGTTCACCCTCAGACAGATGGCAGAAAGAAAGGGTGATGTTCAGAAGAGTTTGCCTTCTGTAAAGACCCGTGTGCTCTCTTGTCTTTGCACCAGGTACCATTTCTGTCAACACGCTGCGCACGCCCTACACCGCTCCTGGCGAGAGTGAGATTCTGGACCTGGATGATGAGTTGTACCTGGGGGGCTTGCCAGAAAATAAGGCTGGCCTCGTCTTCCCCACCGAAGTGTGGACCGCGCTGCTCAACTACGGCTACGTGGGCTGCATACGAGATCTGTTCATTGATGGCCAGAGCAAAGATATCCGGCAAATGGCTGAAGTTCAAAGTACTGCTGGCGTGAAGCCCTCCTGCTCAAGAGAAACAGCAAAACCGTGCCTTAGCAACCCCTGCAAAAACAACGGCATGTGCAGGGATGGGTGGAACAGATATGTCTGTGATTGTTCCGGAACAGGCTATCTTGGCAGGTCCTGTGAGAGAGGTACGATTCCAGAATCCAAGCAGCCAACTCCCCTGAGATGAAAAACGTATTCAGTGCGGATCTCACACCTTAAATGACCATTGAAATGTAATATGTGCTCTGGGGAAGTAAACTCTGCAAGCAGAGTGGCCACACGGATGCTTTACTGACAAGTCTGTATTGATTTTCAAAGGGCTTGATTCTGGGAATGCACAGCCCTTTAAGTATATTGCAGGAATACATAGTATGGTCCTGTGCATCCTCGAGGGTGTGGGCCTGAGATGTATCATAGACAGTCACTGTCTCTTTTGCCTAGTTTTAATTTCCAGACACTAGAAAGTAAAAAAATAAATAAAACGAATGAATCCAACATACTTTTGGCATCTAGTGCTAACATGTAGGTCAAAAATAGCATTCGAAGCAAGCTAAGCTGTAAATTGCAACTTCCCTGACACTGAGCCTGTTCGTTTTACTATAGTCGACCTTCTCAAGGTTGAAATTTGAGGAGTAAGGTGATTTTAAACCATTTAAGTTACACCAGTATTTTCAGAAATGCACCCTAATTTCAGAGGCACTTACCTTGGTCTAAGACCCAACTGATTACAGAAGGTTTCTTTACCAATTTGATATTAAGGCTTATTGTGTCTGGAAGCTCTGAGTGGGTGCCTCCCTTTCCTTCTCGAGCAGAAGGCAAAGCTACATTTTTTTTCTTTCTCTTCTTCTCCCATTAGAAGGAGAATAAGGGTTAAAGGAAAAGTAAAGTGTGATAGCAGCCACTGCTCATCTAGAGACCAGACAAAAGGAAGAAATAGCAGAACAAATAGGTCTAAGTATGTTTTTTCATCAACCCAAGAGTTTCAAATAAATGCTTTAGTCACTATGCTCATTGCCACTCATTTTCAACAATGAAGCAAAAATCAATATGAAAAAATATTGACGAGTTTTCCCATTGTCCTCTCATGTTTCAAATAACATTGCTCTCTTAGACATTTAGCCTAAAGGAACCTGCCATCTATTTTTCAAGCCGTACACATCTAGTCATTTTGCCTTTGCGCTCCTGAAATAGTTTAATTTAGTTAAGCTGACACTTTCTAGAGAAAAAGTGGGTTTTGGGGAGCAAAATCTAAAGTTGAAATGTGGCTTTGATTCTTTATATTAATGAGAGGGTTCATCAGCTTATCAGTTATATTGATAACATTAATCACTGTAACAATCAATACTCATAACCTAATAATCTAATGCTGTTCTTAAATTACCCACCAAAATACTATCACTGTTCTGGAGTTTACAGTGAGATAGGTCTCTAGATAGACACATGTTTTAATCACATAGATTCATTCATTATCCTAGTACCTAATTGCAATTCCTGTGAATGGTCATCAGAGGTTAATTATTTGTGCATAGTTTCATGTGTAAGGTGTATATTCTCTGTACATTTCCCCTTCTAATTTATTTGTTTGCATAGTATAGTTTTTAAAAATTGCCCAAAGGAGCCAATGACAACAAAGTGACAAAGCTTGCAAGATAAATTCTAGTTAAAGTATGATGTAAGATTAGGAGACCTGTGTAATTTAAGACTCTGTTTTCATTTTAATCACTCAGAGAGCTGTCACTTATTCTGATGCCTCCTGCTTAAGTAAAGCTAGAAAAGGGTATAACTGAGCTATCACACAAATTACTAAAGCCTTCAGTTAAATATGCATGGTGTACCACCCTGTGGCAGTATTCCACTACTGCATATGGCAGAAATAAGAAGGGAAATTCTAGAACTCCCTAAACCAGAATGAGGGAAAGGAGCTATTTATATGTTGCAATAATTAGAAGGAGGGGTGGCAAGCATATGCAGATTTGCAAATGAGACTTTAATAGCAAGTTTCATCACTGGGTTTCAACATACATTTTTAACTGACAAGTGGCTGAAAATTTCTGCAGATTTCTTTGTCTCCAGGTTGGTTGTGTATTGAGGAGAGAAAATAGTCATTTTTGTGTGATTTCTGTTTCTGGACTAACCAGTGTATTGAGAGAAGTCTTTGCTTTTCAGAATTAATTTTCTTGCTCACATTATGGCATCTCCCAAGAACAAGAGTGAAGCGGGATGCTTGTCATGTTCACTGCCACAAAATTTGGCTGCTGTCCAGTTCCCAGCTCTGCCCTAGTTCAGTCAACACAAAATCATGTCCAGCCTTCAGGGTTTCCAATTCCAAAGAGAGTGCTTTGACTGTGGTTCTTCGCATACACTCTGATCACATAAGGCTGTTGATCATGTAAGAGTTGACTGACAGCTCTTGAAATTTTTTTAAAAGACATTTTCAAAGTTTCTGTTTTACAATTATTAAGCAATAAATGTTAACTTATAAAGAAGCATGTTCAAGTCCTTGGACAGTGCTCATGGGGAATGCTGTTTAAATCACATTATAGGAAATCTTCATTCTTCACTACGTAAGCAAAAGAGTTTATAAGAAAGATCAGATTAATTGCTGACTTAGGCAAATAAGGAAATAGTATTTTGCTTGAATGTGTATTGATCCCATAAAGAAGAGTAGCATAGAAATCATGTCCAATTGAATATAGATTGAATTCAGCACCTTCTCTCCTGCTTTACATTTTATAAAACTGAAAATTTGTGGAGACTGGTCATACAGGAATTATTTTTGGTTGTATGTATATGGTATTATCAGAGGTCTACTTTATATTTGTTTTTTAAAGCTCTACCAGATGGAGGGACAGATGTCAGAGCAATATAATTTGGCTCCCTGTCTGATTTTCATCGTTGATCACAATATGTGACTGCCTTTTGGCAAAACTGAGCACAGGTGTACACTTTAGACCACAAGAAGGAATAACACAGAAAAGCAAATTTATCAAACTTAACGACAAGGGGGAAGGAGACAGAGGAGACAAAGTTGAAATTTTTTCTCCCTTGCTGGGAAGTGCTATATTGAAATTAGCTTCTTAAAGAACTCTTTTGTGTTCTAAGCAGTAAAGTAAGTTTACTAATGTTTAAAGGATGCTGCCAAATAGCATAACCTTCAAATGTCAGAATGTTGTTTACCATTTATTTGGCAGCTCTCAACTACAACCTTGTACATTTTCCATTTCTTGTCTAATTAAATGTTAACTCTAATTATGAGGAATCATTTAGGCATTCATTTGTCATTTATCAACAGGTTATTTTCACATTGAGAATTGTTTAAAATGGCACTCAGAGGCACTCGAGTTTTATTACTTTACTGTTATTTCATTCCTACAGCTTTTCAGAGAATATTAAAGGCCAATGATACTGATTTTCTTTTTACTTTGGATTGTATTTCATACAATATTTATGATCCCTTGTCAGTCATCTGTATTTCTAAAAGAATGTTCCCTCTACTTAATTTTTAATCAAATGAAGCTATATTTCATATAAGAATGAGATAATTTAAAAAAATGATAGTTGAATAATAGAGACTAGATTTACAGATTAAATAATAGAAAACTAAAAATATTTTAGCCCTTTTATCTACATAACACCAAAGTGACTGAACAATTTATAATGGCTTTTAAATTTTTATTCAAATATATGTTGCTTTATAGATAGGGACAGTGATTGGCTATAAATTAGGAAAGAGTATGGTAAAGATCAAGTGTCTTTAAGATTATACTAGAAGTTTTTATTTTTTTTTCTAATGTTTATTGCAACTTTACAGTCATGCTTTATTTTTTGAGCAAATCCTACTAGATTTTCTTTAGGGAAACCTTATTAGAAAAATATGATGCATTAATAGAGTGATATGATGTAAAACCACCATATTTTAAGGGGATTATATTTTATCTTCTCAGTGCTAAGGTCAATGCTTTCCCCCTATTTTGGTAAACAGACCCCTCTCATAGAATGTCTTTTATGACATTATTATGGCTTCCAGTGTAGACTTTAAGGAATATTTTGTTCATATACATCACCAAAATTAGATTCACTTACAATAGACAGAATAAATACTTAATCTCATTAGTGAGTATTTACGCATACATGATATCCAAATTGAAATAAGCTCTTTCACATACCTTCAGTACCAAGTCCAGTCATTAATTCAATCAATGTTTATCAAGGCTCTACTGTGTGCCTGGTGCACTGGGCTGATGATAAAGAAGTAGGAGGACTCAGCCTCTGCTGTAATGATAAGCGTACAAAAGGCCAAAGACAGATTACAGACAAATAAGAAATGGTAATTTAAAAAATGCTAAGTAGATATAGAATAACTAGTGGGAGAATTAAAGGAGTGCTTGCAACAGGTATTTCTGGAGAATTTGACCAGAAATCTGAATGTTGAAGGAACCAGCCATATAAAGATCTGGGGCTGAAACCTTTTAAGAAAGAACGTGCCTCAAGTGCAAATACTTCAATGAAAGATGAAATCAGTGTGGCTTGGATTTATTAGACAAGGGAGGACATGCTAAAAGCTGAGGCTTTGAGATGGACTGGGGCTGATTCACACAAAACGTTATAGGTTAATAAAAGGAATACAGATTTTATTCGAACTGCAGTGGTGGGAATCTATTGGCAAAGGGTAGGGAGGTGAAGGATTAGGGGTGGGTGGGGTGGATATGCCTGGATGAAGTAATGAAGTGATATGACAGATTGGCTCCTTTAAAAGTTTAGCTTGGCCACTATGTGTAGAGAGAAAGAGTAGAAGTAAGGAGGCCATTGAGCGAGCTGTCTTTATTAATCTACGTGAGACATGGGAGCACAGTCTGATGTACTGCAGTGGCACAAACTGACTGATTCAAAAAGTGGATTGGAATTAGAGCCTACAAGACTTACAGATTTGCAAACAGATTGGACATGGCAGAGAGGGTAAGAAAGAAAGCAGAAAGGTTAAGATCTGTGTAATGGTGTTAAGCCATTTACAGAGATGGAGAACACTGGAGCAGGAGCATATTCATTGGAGCAGGATAATTTGTTCATTATTGGTGTCTGTATCTTATTCAGATTGGAGATGTCAAATAAGCAATGGCTGATGGATGTTTGAGGGAGCTCAGGAGAGATGTCAGGGCTGTTTATAAGTATTAGGGGGAGTGAGCATGTGAGTTGACCCAGATCCTTTAAGAGGTAGAGAGAAGAGAAAGGTCCTAAGTAGGGAGCTCTGGAACCCTTACTGGTTCTGGATGTGCATTCAACCCAGAGATGATAACTAATGATTGAAGTCTGTTAGAAGCAATACTTGATTTTCCTGATTTTGAGAAGATAATTTTGCAAAACCACAGCTCCAAAATATAGTCTTAATAATAGGCATGGTTGTTATCCCTAAAGTTAAATGTTGTCAATAAGCAAGAGAAGGAGAACTTCCTAATTTGTTTTAATTTCAGGTAGTTTTTCTTTTATTAAATGGTATCCTGAGTTATCAGAACCCATGAAAAACCAACATGATTCATACTTGTTTCACAGTGTTCCACAAGCATATGATGTTTAACATGAAGGGGTGCTATTTCTTAAAGCAGTCAGTTTGATATCAACAATTTTGCTATTTGCCTCTCTTTGTGTTTCATACAAAATTAAGCAACTTCTCCATTAAAGCCATCTACTTTTCTTTAGTAGCACACACCCATACAAGCTCCTCAGTCCCACCCCGATCATCACTCAATGTTACCCAGGCACATAGTTATTGACTTTTTGGAGATAGCTTAATTTTTTCAGAACACCAGGGTGGTGCTTACAGGTAATGCTTTAAGTTACCCCTTATCTGCAAATGAACTTTCATATGAAGTTACAGTTTGTGTCTTTGTGAAAATGGATTACCTTGTTCACCCCAGTGACTCAGAACATGTATTACCTGTTGTTTGGTAATACCAATTTTTCTTCTGTTTCTGAACATCACCTTTGGAAAAGTGTTCACTTGATTCCTGTATTTAAGTCATAACTTTAGTGTTTCTTTTTTGATTGTATTGGGGCACAAATTATTTTTTAAAAATGATAAAAGTAACTTTCCTTAGAATCATGGGCTTTTCAGGTAGGAAGAGGCCTTAGAGATGCTCTAGTAGCACTCTCTCATCTTGCAAGTGAAGGATTCGAGCCAAGTTGAATTTCACAGAGCTGATCAGTGGCCTAGCCGTATAGAAAGAAGCGTAAATAGTAGCTAGTACTTCAAGCCAGACTTGCACTATGGCTGCACACACACACACACAATATGATCTCTGCTCGAACATGGATAATCCTACATGATGAATCCTATAGATAGAAGTTGTTTTAGGTACAGAGAGGGAAGTGCAGCCACCTCTGCTTTTGGACTTTAACAAGATACTTCTCCTGTGATTTCTCTTTCCAGTTTAAAAAAAAATTTTTTTTCTCATTTTGAAAGAATATGAGCCGAGTTTGTGTCTTGTCTTCAAATGGAAACCTTTAATAGGTCATGCTTTTCCTTTTCAAAGTTTATATGTACTAAACTGACCCAGAGCTTTTATGTTTATTTCCCAACTTTAGAAGCAACGGTTCTGAGCTATGATGGGAGTATGTTTATGAAAATCCAGCTCCCGGTGGTGATGCACACGGAGGCTGAGGATGTGTCCTTACGGTTTCGATCCCAGCGTGCATATGGCATTCTCATGGCAACCACCTCCAGAGACTCAGCAGACACCCTCCGCCTGGAGCTGGACGCAGGGCGTGTGAAACTGACGGTCAACCTAGGTAACAACTCGCCTTCCCCCATTGAACTAACACTTTTCACTTTTTGTTCAGTTTTGCCTGCAAACATTTATTGAGTAGCCTGTTTGCCATGGAAAGTCAAAACACTTAATAGTCTCATCTCCATTATTTAAATTCATTTAGGTTTTGGGGACATCTTTTTATTGTTTTTATATTGTTTAACATAATTTACTGTTTTGTGGTTCCTTCCACTGAGGGTTCTTAAAAGGGAAGCCATGTGCGTTAATGAGATTAATTGAAAATACAAATTATTATGCTTGACGAGGCCTCAAACTGAATTTCCTATTTTTACATTGACTGACATTATGATTGGTTATAGATAAAATCCTTTCAGATAAAATAAAAATCCACCTACTTTAACTTGGATAGGACGTGCTATAAAATGTCAAATATCTAGTTTGTGATCTAGATCAACAGTTGCTCTTTCTCTATCCTTGGGCTTCTCCTTTGAACAGTTACCTTCGTGGTATCCCATCTTTTCTGTTTGGAAATACTGTGTGGTGATATTTTGCTATCAAACAACAATCTACAACCCTTCAATGCCCAAAGTCTGCGGCCCTCAGCAAGCAGCCATGAGAACACTAAAAACACAGACTCTTCCACAGAAAAATAATGCTTTCCTGCTTAATTGTAGCATTCAGAAAGAGACACTACAGTAAAACCTCACCAAGCTGGATAAAATCTAGGGGAAAACCAGGATGAATTAACAAAAAGTGTGAATTGTAGACTAAAAAAAAAAAAAGTAAGCATATTTGTTTTCAAATACATTCCAAAACACAAATTAGTAGCTCAAAAATTCTTAAGAAAAGGTCTTACAAAGCTAATGTTAATGGGGGGTTAAGAATTATCCATAATTAGCACATTGTTTCACGGAAGTTGCTCCATCAGTGTACTTGAAATCAGTTTTCTTTCCAAACGTGGCCTTTCACAATTTGTTTTATTTTTCTCATTCAATCTCTGCTCATAGCGAATGAAGAATTACAAATGTTCTGCCCGATAAGTTTCAATATTATAATTAACTCCAAATAATAGGAGTACAAATTAATGAGGTTTTACTGTATTTCCTGGAAGTACTGAGAACACACAATAATGAATAAGCAGAAAGAGAAAAATAAAATTTAAGACTACAAAGATTTACAAAAAGTGTAGCAAAATGTGACGAGGTATGGCATTTGTGAAAACCCCACATATATCAAACTGTGCTGGGCAGAATAGTAGCTCATAAAATATAAAATTATTTCATTAGTAGTTTGTTGCATACAATTGCATTCAATTAATATTAAATTAAAAAGTCCAATAATAAGTTTGACTAAAGTTTTGCTAAAGCAAAAAATGTTTTACTTTTTACTTTTGTCAAATATTTACATGTATTCATATTATGTATATGAATGGATACATAGTATTTCACAAGTTCATCCAATTTCTTGCATTCATAATATTATGCAATTAAAAAGTGACTTTAGTTGAAAAAAAAGAAAAGTCCAATAATAAGGTTGTTTTTCTTTTTACTGAAGAACACGATACTTTTTTACTCTTCTGTTAGAGTTCCCTCTAGTGACAATGATAGGTTACTACAAGCCCATCAAAATTGCCTAGTTTCAGTAAAGGGGATGTTAGCCAGAGGAGGTGAACACACTCATGGGAATTTTCTAACAGCAAAGCATTCTGTGGAAAGAGTTGTGTAGATGCTGATCCTTGGCTGTTTGCAACCACTTTTCTGATGCGGTTGACGACACATGACAAACTCAGCTATATGGAAACAGAATCTAGGTTTGTATTTTTCATGTTCCCCAAAGGCATTAAATACAATCACCAAATCCAACAAATATTTATCTACATATAAAATAAACATAAAACACCCAACATGGTCCTTTAAAGATAACCCTTATAATTATAATTTATGCTCTTCAGATCAAACATTCCATTCTTGGGGAATCTGCTTTTATGTAAGAAGAAAGTATAAGAAAAGAAAAATCAAAAGCGATAATAACCATGAAACTTATTACATAGAGATAACATAGTTAGCTCCTAACAGAGGAATAGGCCTGTGTACTCCCAGGAATGACACTACTCCTTAGCCACTAGAGTTTCTAAAGGAAACAAAGTGTTTATTTCCTTCTCCAATTAATACAAGGCATGGAATCCAGCTAATTCCTGGCTGTTACCTTTTTTGTCCAAGCAAATAATTGTAACAACAGCAGCAACAATAATCATAAATACATTAGAGTGAAATGAGAATAATTTCAACTAGCTCTCCATTTGACCACCACAATTCTAAAGCATTCTGTTGGCCTTTGTGGGATAATAGATTTTGGAGATCCAAGATGTCTGAGCCTAGCTGAGCTTGCACTCTTCCCCATTGTGACGGAGCACTTTTTAATTAAATTGAAAACAATGATTTGTTCTTTCACAGATGGGGAGAAAGCTGCAGCCAGTCTAAGCCAAGCATCTTTGACAGTTAACAGTTCTTTATTTCACTTAGATTTGTCACCATGTAGCTTTGTTTGATTTGGCCATTTTTAAAAAAATTCTCCCGTTGTTTCCAATGGTGAAGTTTTCTAACAAAGAATCTGGGCTCCAGAAGTATGTAAAGAATAAAGGATATGGAGTGGCCATATTTGCATGTGTCTGTCCCCGGAAGGGTGGACTGTGATTTTATTGGATGTCTGCAGCTATTACCTTGAAGGATAAATTTTCATTTTTCATCTATTCTTCCCCATCTAGATTGTATCAGGATTAACTGTAATTCCAGTAAGTGCCTATTCAAAATTTTTAAAATGTTATTCCTCCATTATGATGTAGCTAGTGAAGAAAAACAAAAGAGAGAGCAAGAGAAAGTTGTTTATAAAACTCATGAGTTCACTTTTGAAATACACCAGTCCATCATCTGGGTTGTAAAAATTCATTTTGAAATCTGTCCAGCTGAAGACTTTCCTGCTGCAGTTCCTACCTCTAAGTGGGAAAAAGAGGTGAGAAATATCCTATAACAGAAGGTACCAACACCTCTGTAGACCTGTGGATAAAGTTGACAGCATTTGTATTTTGGTAAATCTTGGACTCCAGTAGTTCTCTTTATAACCAAATTAAGATAAAATGCTGTGGCTCTTAATTTCCTTCACTTTCTGTTTTTATCTCTTAAATCAAACATAGAAAAAAAATCTTTCATTTGAAAGTTACTATTGAACTCTTGTAAATTCAACTAAAGTTTTACATTGAAAAACGTGTTTTTCCAAGTTTTATATATATATATATACATGTATATATATATATATATATATATATATATATATAAAAACAGAACATGACTTATCTAAAGAGGTTTTCTGGTTTACTGAGAGTATTTACATAATGAATTTTTACATCCTAATCATATATCTGCAAAAATAACCAAAACCCTTCAAAGCTGTGATATGCATGCCAAGTGATGAGATAAAAAAGATGCATGGACTGAGTTTTTTTTTTTTATTTGGACTAGAGAACTTGAAAGGATGTAAGGACTGTGATTTTATTTTGAGTTGTAGAATTATCTTGAGTGAATTTATTTATTTACATAAATATTTAGGTTTTTCTTTTCCAGGTTTTGCTGACCACATTAAGGAATCTCCTCCAATATAAAAAAGTTGTTAGCTACTTAACTAAAATGGTTCTGACAAGCTTCTAATCTTTCATTGTCCTATTCAGTAATATATATATATATATATATATATATATATATATATATATTTTATATCCTTGGAAAATGCTGAATGTGAGTTGATGGAATGCACCCCCAAAACCTTTGGCTGTGTATCCAAAAGGCAGTAAGTCATCCTCTGAGGAACAAAATGGTGGTCTTCAGCTTACAAAAGCAATAAGCTTATAAAGCATGCTTCTGATAACTCATATTTGTCTTTAAAATATTTTAATATTCATTTTAAAGGAGCATAAAAGACTGTCTTTCCAATCATAACAATAAAAAGGTAACAGAATCATGATTGGTAGGTAAAAAAAAAAAATTAAGCTTTTAAACTGTCATATAAGGCTTTAAAATGGAGAAGGCAATGGCAACCCACTCCAGTACTCTTGCTCGGAAAATCCCATGGACGGAGGAGCCTGGTAGGCTGCAGTCCATGGGGTCGCTCAGAGTTGGACACGACTGAGCGACTTCACTTTCATTTCTCACTTTCATGCATTGGAGAAGGAAATGACAACCCACTCCAGTGTTCTTGCCTGGAGAATCCCAGGGACATGGGAGCCCGGTGGGCTGCTGTCCATGGGGTCGCACAGAGTCGGACACGATTGAAGCGATGTAGCAGTAGCAGCAGCAAGGCATTAAAAATCATCTCAAACAGACTCTTAGTTCCTGAACTAATCTCTCAGAGCTCTCACACAAGTGGAATTTTTTCAAATATTCATCATCTCCTTTCAAACTCTGTCTCTACCATACTCTGAAAAGAAGCACAGGTTTACCAATCTGATACCATAATCCAGCTTGCTTTCACCTCTGGACGGTAAATACAGGCAAAGCAACAACTCACAAACCCCTTTCCTGGGGCCAGATTTGTGACTCAAGGCAGCTGTAGATGTTCTGGATGCTTTCTGGATCTTAGAAAATCCATGTGAGGAAACTATTTCTTTCTAGACTTCTGCTTTATTTTTATTTATATTAGGTATGCAATAATGCATGGGTTTTTAGATTTACAAAATGTGGCTACATAAACTCTAGTATTTCATGGAAATTGCCCTATCAAATGTGCTTCTGTATTCTCTAGCTCTATCATTTTAAAATACATGTTTATGGCCTAATTACCCTTGTTAGATATTTCTCTTTATTTGGCTCATTATTATAAGACTGATACTAAGTATAATATTTTCTCTAGATATTTCGCAGAATAATACTTTTGAGGACAAAGGTCTTTGATGGTTAGTGGATTTTTTTCCCCCTTTTTAAAGATAATAGCTTACTCTTAATTTTACTTGAATTAAACCAATGATTATGAGCTTTCAGTGCATACTGCGGACAGGACTGCAAATGCCTTAAATTGACAGCAGTCACTGGAAAGAACATTCAGTGATCAGGTAATTTTTTTGATTTCCTTTGCCTTTGTTTTATATGGGGAATAATGGGCAGATATACCCAGAACTCCAAGTTCCATCAAGAAATCATGGTATTACTGAACTTTGAGGATAGGGAGGAATTTACATTTTAAATAATGCAAATCTAACTCACAGTGATTAAATAAGCAGAGATTTCCACCTGGACTGTATTTCATACTCATAATGAAATATAAATAAAATACTTGTATCTCAGTATAACTTGTAGTTTAATGAAAGACTGATTTATTACATTTATCCTCTGCAAGCCACGAGTTTGTCTGAAAGTGAAATGTACATTTACTAACTCACGAACTTATACCACCACCATCTAAAAATTATACCACACCTAAGATATCAACTGTGTTGTGAGCTTAATATGCAATACCTCAGGTGATATCTTTTAAGACAGTTTCCACAGGAAATATACATACGGTACAAAAATTATTGTACTTTGAGAATTAATAGTAAATGATAAATCATTAATTTTGAATGGGAATCTCTCATTTCTCTACACTTATACAGTATTGCTCTGCTGTTTCCTATAGTCACTCCATCCTTTCTCATCCTCCTTTCCCTCAGTTTATGGCAGGTGTTACTTCATATGGAAAAGAAAATACATATATCATCCGATTCTCCAATCTTTGCTACTGAAGAATAGGTAGTAGGTGAGGAGAGAGGAAGGTCTAGCTGTGTTGCATGTATTCAGACCTGTAGGACTACAAGATGGCAGATATATTTCTTTTTCGGCCCTTCTTGTGTCAGTAGTTTAGATGCAGCAATGTACTCTTCCACAGACAGGCCGAGCAAAGTCTTTTGTTAAGGTTCTTTTGAGAAAAGGCTGATTTGAATTTCAGGAACCATCTCTGTCAAACTCTTTGTTGCTGCCATCCCTCCCTCCCCTAATAGGAAGAACTGTCAAGAATTTTTAAATGGAAGGAAATAGCCTATTTTTATTTAAAAATAAAAAGCTTATTTTCATGTATGGAGAATTTTTTTTTTTCTAAAGAACGATCTCTGCGAATAGCAGTCATGTCAGTGTCAAAATGTATGCTTTGATCTCTCTGATTACAAATGGAATGTCCCTGCACACAATCCCACACCAGACTCAGTTCTTTGATGTCCATTAGCTTATTTCATTGCTAAGATACGTTTGTTATCTACAGCTTGGTATTAGATTAGGTCAGTATTTGAAAATTTATGGAGGGGAAGGCAAACACAGAAGTGTATTATATCTACAGCCCTCCAATCTCATCTATCCAGTATAGTCAGATTATTCTTGGCTCTTCAGTCAACTCCAATATGGAGAAACACAATCTACCATCATAAAATAATTTTATATGGAAGTTGCTAAAAAAACCTCCATCTTTTAGTGCAGATAATGTCTTCCCTGGACAGTGAAACTTACTTCAATAAAGGTAGATGGGAAAGGACTGTAGAGTCACATTCTTTTAACATAAAGAACAATTATTTGATTAATGAAAAAAGGACTGGTTATAGATGATTTTACAAAAATAGTTATATATTATAGAGATATACACTAATACCAAGTTATTACTAAAAGAGGCCAAGTCGGATGGAATAGTGCTTTGTGACTAACACATTATTTATTTGCATTAAAAATGAGTGTATGAGGGTCTCTTTCCTAGCCCATAGTGTTAATTGACCTAAGTGTTTTAAAAAGTATAAAGAGTGCAAAAGAAAATTTCTACTCCCTGTAAAATTTTCTCAAATGCATTATTAGCAGAATCTGTAGTATTATAATAAAAATGACATTGGTTTTATCCTGCATTCTCTTTGTCTGCCAAAGTATGTAGCTTGAGATAGAGTGACCAAGAGAGTCTCAGTTTCAAATTTGCTGCCCAGTTATCAATACATCCAAAGTCATTAGGCTATGTGTTTCTTTTTTTTTTCCCTGATAATTTGGCATCTGTAGTGGTATATTACATGTTTTAATAGTCTCAGTTTTTTTTTTCTTTTTCTATTATTTCAGTAACCTTACAAATTGTTAGTGTTATAATCTTTGAAGGTTTAAATACATTGAAAATTTGAAAACTAAACTTGCTCCTATCAACTACAAGTGAGTCTTAGTTGTCATATAAGTAACTACGTTAAATATGTAGCAGATGCAAGGAGGATTTTTTGTGATTTTTGTTTTTGTTAGTATTGTCTTTCCCTTTTTTTTGTCTTTTCAAGTCAATGACATAATTATGGAATATCCTTCTTGCCCACAGGAAGGTTTGCAGCCACCTCTGAATTCATATAAATGTGCATTTTAATAATACCATGATCTTTGATGTTTATTTTCCTTGTTTATTTAATCCTTATACATGGGTCTCTTCTGCCCACCTACTCTTTCTTCCTACCAAGATTTACTCATCTTCTCCATTTCCAATGTTGTTTTCTCTTGTTCTCCTTCTTCTTGTTTTCTTACAAAAATAAAAAGCTCTATGGGGTGAAAAAAAGATCCCAGTAGGCAGAACTTCCAACTATGTTTGGCCTCTTATAGAAAATGATTTATTTAAGACACAGAGAACATAAAAATAAAATTGGAGATGGTATTAATGTGGGCAGAGTGTTAAGGGTTGAAGTTCAGCTTCTTTTTTTGGCAGTTCGTTGTCTAAGGATTGCAAAGAAAGAAAATCTAAGGCCAAGTACTTAACCTCACTTTTGACTTGGATATAGTGAAGAAATTCCCTGAGTAATATGTTGTTGGAAAATGTACTATGATGGATGCCCAGAGTGGATAATAAGATCTTTGTATTATCATTTTATTACCAGAATGAAAAGATCAACTGGATATTAGTTATCACCAATTTTTTTTATGTAGATAAAAATGGAAAGCAATAAAAGAATGCAAAATGTCAACCAGTGGCACTTAAGCCATATTAGATTGCTTTGATCAGGCTGCCACTTGGCAGACTACTTAAAAAGATATGAGGGAATTTCTGGAGGCTGACTCTTGTTAACATGAAACAAATATTCAGTTCAGAGCAGCAGTCTGGTGCCTGAAGAACAGAGGCAAAAGGAGCCTCTGGCTCTGGCTCCACACAACCATCCTTGATTTGCAGAGCTCCATCAATCACTGCTTCTCACTGATCGGTGCTGTCCATCCACCTAGAATAGGAGCTGCTCAAGAAATAAAGGAAGATAAATATATACATACAGAAAAGGGCAGGGTTTTTTTTGTTTGTTTGTTTCTCATTGTTGTCATTTTTAAAGCTTAAAGTATATATGAAGGAAAGGAAAAGAATTTTTATGAATGATTTTCAGAAAAAATATAAGATAATTTACATATAAAATAAAGAGACCATAGATTTCTGATGAAAAACAAATAACTAAAAGAAGCAAAAGCTGAGTCTTTTTCTTAAGGCCCATTGTGCAGGCAGTGTCTTTAGAAAAATATCAAAATTGAAATAAAATTTAAGGAAAGCCCATTTGAATTATCCACTCTTAATATTATGAGAATCATAAAGAGTGCACATTTAATGACTACATAGATTGTGCAAAATCATCGTATGAGAGCTTGGTAAGTAGAAGACTTGGGTCTATTTTAGTGAACAGTTAATTGGCTTATTGCTTACATGCAAATATAAAATGCTTCAGTGTTTTAAAAGATTGCTCTTTTGGTGCAGGTTAAGAATTCATCATGAAATCAGTCTCAGTTATTAATTTAGTCAGTTGAACATCTCCTTATTACTATGGCAAATGGCTGTGCTCAAAGAAATTCAGAATTCCAGATTTGGGTTAACCAAATTAATCAAATTCTCTTTCATTGTTGAAAGTTAGTGTTGTAACTATGGCCACAATAGAAATTATCAGAAAAGCCTATAATGTTTCAGAAGAAACATTCTGAACTTGATATTTCCCTTGGCTTCTGGGAAAAGGAAATTTTCTTTTCTACCACAAAATGTCACAAATTGTGAGACCACAACTTGTTGATCAGAGGTTCCTATCGTGCTATTAGAGAGAGCTGATTTCTGAAACATTTGCCATTTCCTTCATAGGTTAGAGTTTTGCCTTGTTTTTGTTTGTTTTTTTGATAGGGAGGTAGCATTTTAGCATGCTATCATTGATCCAAAAATTGAAGGTAAAAATATGAATTAGACATTGCTAGCTACTATTAAGATTTTTTTTAATCTAGCCAGTCTCATTGTGAGATATATGATTAGAAATTCATTCATTTTAAAGAAAACAATAATTGTTTGTATTTGGAGCATTTTTTTACTTATGTGCCTCTATGATTCAGGTTCATAGACAGTTAATCCTAAAGACTCATAAAGACTAAAAAGAGCTCAAAACTTCTGTTTAAAATAGCCTCTAATCCTTAGGACAACCTTAATGTTCAATGATGATACAAAGTGCCACGACAAATAACTCATTTTACGAATGTAGACTTGTAAAATATATTAATATTTTATATGTGAATATATTGCAATGTAACAAATATATTGCAATTTTTCAAGAAGTTTTGCCTTCCTAATCTTTCTCAAAAGAAAGCCATTAACCATTTACAGTTCATCAATTACTTACCTATCAGAAAACATGGAAACAAATAATATAATCATTGATTTCAATTCCTCATTTAGTCGCTAGATAGAAATTATGTATCTGCTAACTGCTGAAGTGGATGCATAATTTAAAAGACATTTTGTCCACTTAACCTTATATCAGACATGACTAATATAAGCCTTCAAGATGAGCTTTGTTTAGTTTCCTCTCTTCTCTACTCACTTGCTTCTGCTTGGTTAGAGCTTCAACTTTTTCGTGTCTTCTGCTTACCATGGTGTCTCCTACTTCATGGTTATTGTCCACTGCCTCCTCCTGTGCATTTTTTTTTTTTTTGCTGCTCTTTAAACTGTTGACGAAATGTATGCTATGTATTCAAACTCCCCTAGAAAGAGAATCTAGTGGATTCATTACTTATCCTTGCTCTGTTGAGCAGAGCTTTCAAGTCATGTCACCTCATAAGCCACTGACCAGACTTTAACTTTGGGGGAAGATGCCCACTGGTGATCCAATGAACTGTCCTCAGAGAAGGGGGCCACAGAGTCAGTATATGCACCTCCAGGGTAATGTAGGAGCAGTGCGCTCTCCCCACAAGCATCTCTTCTTCAGGCTGTCTGATTAACAGGGTTTTGACTTTAACCATGAAATACCCTTGAGAATTACAATTTCTTCAACACATTTCTGGCAAACATATGGTACCTAAGTTAAGTGAGTAAGGCTCTTTAAATCGGGGGGAAATGCATGGGACCATAAAAAAGTTGGAGATTGAAATGTTCAGTGTTGCTCAGAGGTCTTATCCATTTCTCTTACTTGTGACCAATGGGAACAAAGAGAAAGATGGGTAAGAAGTTCATTATGAAGACGATTTCCCAAAGATAAAGTAAGAAATTCTAAGAATATTTCAATTACTGTTACTTTTATCGTACTTAGTATCAGATTGTTCTTTGTTATTTGTTCTTTGAATGCATCATTCATACAGTTGTGAGTATTCTTCACCCTCCCATCACCCTTCCCAGGAGGTCAGTCTAAATATAAGACTTGAAATATTTTATGCACAGTACTATTGAAATAAATATGTTGTATGTGTTTCTTTAAAAATATAGGGTCATGGTGTGCAAATGTTTTGCAACAGTTTTTTTTTTTTTACTTCAGCAATATACTGAAAAAAATATTAATATGTCCAGTTTGTGAATATAGCATGCAGTACTGAAAAATCTGACCCATTGCTTATTTCAGATTTTATACTGAAGTGATATGAAGCAGATCGAGGTCACTGAGCCAGCTGAAGAATGATAAAATAGGGAGAAAACATATATGTACAAAAATAAATTCTATCATGATTCATCAGAGACCTCAAAGCAGTCATATGAACACTGATCAGAAGCGTCTGTGAGCAAGGTCTTGGGAAACAAGCTAGACTGGAATAGCTGTAAATGAAAAGACACTTTGCACCGGTGTAAGTTATTATCCCTGACACTAACTCACGCAGATGAAAACCTGACTGAAGTAATCTCAGTGTAGCAAGACTGACGGGGAGCGAGCACACAACCGTAACAGCTCTTCCAGCAGCTGGCTGACCAGCTCCAGGCACCCTCCAAACACTCTCTCCTGAGATTAACCAAATTAATCTGGTGTAAGATTTAATTGCTAATAGCCATTGCTATAGGTGGGCAAGCACCATCTTAGAATAGCTCCTGTTTAGTAAGGCGTGTCAGTCATTTCAGAAGACTTTGTCCCAGCTTCAGACAAAGGAGTAATCCCAATATTTTACCAATTACTAAAATAAATGGTCAAATAGAATCATAGCACTCAAATTAGTGACTAAAAGTTAGCCAGATAAATAAGCTAATTATCAGTACAATAAAAGGAAAATTAAATTTAGTTCTCTTTGTTATCGCGATAATAAAATTCAAAATAAAGAATTCAGGAAATCATTATATCAATACTTTGAAAACAGTTTATATTATCATTCTAATTTTTACATGATAGATGAATGAATTTTCATGTATCATTTGCTCATAGCTTTCTTTGGGGTACTGAGGAAAAAAAGAAAAAAGGGTCAAAACAAATGAGACACTATAGTGCAAAAATCCTAAAGACAAATTATCCTTTATCATATTCCTGAGAATGCGTTTGCTTTTTTAAAAAAACAGTTATTGTAATGTGTACCACGAATAGTGAAAGCTAGATTTTCAAGCATTGTTATGACTTCCTAGTGAAATGAAAAGGAACAAAATCTTAAAGACGGAAGCTTAGCTTTTTATTTTTATTTTTTTCCTAACGCGCTTCTTATTCTGGGAGAAGGTTTTTACAAGAATAACCCCGAAATATTTAGTGACAGCAAAATTTTGTTAAGTCAATCTCACATTTAATGATGTTCAAATACACTTATAGTGTTAATAGTACTATAATATTAGTATTAGTAATAATATTATAGTATTAAATTATTCCTTTAATTTACAGAAGTATACATTCTTCTTGATCTTCTCATAAAAATAAACAGTGCTGTATTTGGATGAGAAATTATTTGATTTTAACATCTTTGCATGTCATTGCAGTTCATGGGTTTGCTTATGAGATGTCAAATTGAATATTTGTAAATTTCAAAATGCTCAATGTTTGCATGCGTTTTCATTTTTGTTTTCATTCAGGTAGTTTGGCATTGTGTAGGAATTGCATAAGACTTGTTTAAGTTTCTGTCAATATAAACCAATATAATCCTTTTCTTCTCATGTTACACCAAGGCTCAGTATATTTTCAGTTTAAAATGCTTACTTAAAATCATATTAACTGTTTGGTACTTAATTTTATACATGCAGACTATCCTATAATGTGATAAGCTTTTCTTGGAAATGGCCTTGTTTTCTTAAAATAAAGTCACAGTCCAGATTTTTCCTTTCACCATAGTAGGTTTGTTTTATTATGCTTCTTCCTAAACAAGTCACTTGAGCTAGATTAGACTTAAAAAGAGCTCTTTTAAAACATTATTTTAGTAATATATAATTTGTGTTCATTTTTTACTGTGTTGTAGTTGTATTCTTAAAAGGTAAATTGTATTTCTTAAAAAGTATGTTTTTTTACATTGAAAATGATTTACATCAGAGGTATTTATCCTGATCTGTCATAAATGGGTACAATCAATGTCAAGGTTGTGTGTAAAGGCTAAATGTTTCTTATAAACCTTGTCTATTTATTTGCTTAGAGCTATGATATCTAGCCAGATGTGAAACAGGAGGGGACGTAGCTGTATATAGTAAAGTTTATTTTGTAGATGATAGGATAGGGTTGGTATGAGTTAGGAAAATGGCAGAGGAGTCTCCGTGGGGTATTTCCAGCGGCTCTCCAAGGTCAGACCTCTTTGCATACAAAATCTATGATTTCTTTTAATTAAATACTCATTAAGCCTTGAATCCCCAGTTCCTAAGCCAACTACTCTCTTTGCATTTGGAAGTTACTGACTACCGGCCTCAGGTCATTTTGCTCTCCTAGACTCAACACATCATTAAATTTATTTTCAAGGGAACTAAGCAAAAACGCTGTCTAAATAATTAGCCAGATAAACGAGTAGCCCAAGTTTTCCAGTTCTTGGACTTATCAGATTCCATGCTGCCAAACATAAAAACAAGGGGATGAAACTTTATATTTTTGACACTTCTTAGTGAAGATTGGTGTTAAAAGTTAATGGAGTTACTTTTCATTAACTACTTGGCTTAATTCAATACTAAGAGGTATTCAGTCTACCATAAAAAAAGTTCACAAAATCTAAACAGATATACTCACTCAATAAATAATTAAGCATGGCTTTTATATTCAAGGCACTGAACAATAGGACCTAGGGTATTTTTCCTGAAGTTCTAAGCCCAGGTGGCTCAGTGGTAAAGAATCTGCCTGCCGGTGCAGGAGACATGGGTTTGATCCCTAGGTTGGGTAGATGCCCTGGATAAGGAAATGGCAACTCTTTCCAGTATTCTTGCCTGGAAAGTCCAGTGGACGGAGAAGCCTGGTGGGTGACGGTCCACATGGGGTCACAAAGAGTTAGACATGACTTAGTGACTAAACAATAACAATGGAGGGAGAGTAACAATAGTGACAATATGATACTGATAATATCATTATCATTATTATAAATGAAGGTGTGCTATGCACTAGGCATTGTTTTAAGTAATTAAAATGCCTTAAATTTATATTGCAAAATGCTTCTATTGTTAGCTTATTTTAGAGATAAGAATACTGAGACACAGAAAACTTATATAATTTACCAGGATCACATAGCTAGTAACTCATGGAACTAGGATAAAAAATCAGAGGATCTGTGAATCTAGAACACATGCACCAGACCAAGATATACACATTGTAGAAAGTTTAAAAGAAAGGAACGACTTAAATAGCAATCTAACCAAAGTAAATACAGTGTAATTGATTAGTGTGGGACTATTTCATTTCTCCAGTGGTTTTTTAAAGTTTACAAAATGCCTTTCTTCTGTTGTTACTGTTCATTTTTGAACCAAGTTTAATGTCTAACTTTATTTGCTCAAAGTACTTTTTAGTTGGGCTTCCCAGGTGGCACTAGTGGTAACGAACTCACCTGCCAATGCAGGAGACATCAGAGATGCCCATCTGTTTGATCCCCGGATCAGGAAGATCCCCTGGCAGAGGAGGGCATGGCGACTCCCTCCAGTATTGTTGCTTGGAGAATCCCATGGACAGAGGAGCCTGTCGGGCTACAGTCATAGGGTCACAAAGAATCAGACACGACTGGAGTGTCTTAGCACAGCACAGCACACACACAGAGCACACTTTTTAGTTAGGGAGGGATATTTGTAATATTTTTAGCATAAAGAAATGTGTCTGTCCTTAGGAGTCTATAAATGTCTCTTTTCCTATACAGTAAAGACAATATAAAAACATTCTCAATAGTTCTCAAGGATCAGCTAAATTGAGGGGAACTTGAGGAGGATTAGAGAAGAGGAAGAGTTAGGTGACTGGGCTGGTACATCAGCCTTATGGCTGTGTGGGTGATTGGTCTATCCAGGGCCGTGATTGGCACCAGACCTGGCCAACACGACAACTCTGAGACAGACAGCCTTTCTGATACCCCAGAGGCCTTGTCATTAAGGGCTGACAAAGTGGGGAGGGTGATGTAACCATACCTCTTATGTTGATAAATGGAGTCTTGGCTGCATATTTCTGAATGTAGAGCTAACTAAAAGAAAGCTTTAAAAATAAATAAGCACAAAACTTCGACTCGTCTTTAGGGGTGGCTCAAACAGCATGCAATTTGTGCAGTTACCCAGGGCTCTGTGTTTAGAAGGGCCTGTTTTTAGACAAATACTTAGCTATCACAGTTCTGAAATGCTACATTTTGAACAAGAGTTGCACATCTTCACTGGGCTCAGAAATTATTTAATTGGTCCTTCCCCTTGTAAGCTAGTGAATTGCAAAGAAAAAAAAAATAATCTGAAAGTGCCATTTATATGTTTCTAATATTAATCAGCTTTCCTAGCTGATTCATGTGGAAATAAAAACAAAAATTTCTGCTCCCAGCCCAGTATCTAAAAATTGAGAAAGATAAAACAGAAAGATTTAATAAGAATGACTTTTCTTTCATTTTTGTTTGTCCTTCAAGGAGCGATCTGATTATTGTTTAAAGTAATTATTTTAAAACCAGAAACGAATGGCAGAGTCCAATAGCCGACTGACGGTGTCATAATTACAACACAAGAAACGCATCCTCCTGTCATTTACAGGTATAAGTGCTGTTGCCAGAAGCCGTGACTCAGGCACCCAGCAGAGGTGGCTCTTGCTTCTGTTTCTCCTGGCTTTTCTCTCTTCCTATTGTCACAACGACAAGGCTTATTTCTAGCTTCCCACTGGGTCTTGCCTCCCACTGGAGGCTATAGCCCTCAAAGTCAACTGCCAAATAAGGCTTAGTACCTGGAAATTTTGATATAGATAGACACCTAATTTTATACACATACACAAATGTCATGCATTTTAATGAAAGTTGCTATTCTAAATTTGTAGAACAGGAAAGGTAGTTACAGTTTAGAAGCAGAAGGACTTTGCGATTGGTTTATGCCATTTACAGCCTTTTAAAATTGTTTTTAGTTTTTGCTATTGTCATTGTTTTACTGATAAGAAAACTCAGACCAAGAGCTGTGGTAGCATTAGACAGTTAGAATAATTAAGGTTGTTGTTTAGTTGCTAAGTTGTGTCTGACTCTGGCGACCGCATGGCCTGTAGCCAACCAGGATCCTCTGTCCATGGGATTTTCCAGTTAGAACACCAGAGTGGGCTGTGATTTCTTTCTCCAATACTTAATGTTATGTTGGATTTAATGGTCACAGTCAATCCAAAACTCTGGTCTCCGGACTCAAACTCATGACTGTTTTTCCATTGCTTATTTCTTTAATACTCAATGTGAAGATTCAGGAGAAAAGAGAATTTGTCTGTTTATTTATGTGTCTCTTACAGAGACCTGACAACTACAAGCTGGCCTACTGTTTAAACAAATAATTATTGAAACAAAGCCATATCCATTTGTTTCCATATAGTCTATGGCTGCTTTTGCACTGTAATAGCAATATTAAGTAATTGCAATGACAACCAAATTCGGCAAAGCAGAATATATTTACTCTCTGGTCCATTCAGTTCAGTTCAGTCACTCAGTCATGTCCAACTATTTGCGACCCCATGGATTGCAGCACGCCAGACTTCCCTGTCCATCACCAACTCCCAGAGCTTCATTTGGTCCATTGCCAGAAATATTTTGACCCCTATTAGATCTACTACAATGTAAGCTATAGAAAGCTCCTTGAAAATCTAACTTGGGACATTCTCAATGTTGAGATCAGTGTTTGGCACAAAATAATTTTTAAACTAAATTAGTAGGCTAGCTCAGCTGGTAAAGAATCCACCTGCAATGCAAGAGACCCTGGTTTGATTCCTTGGTCAGGAAGATCCGCTGAAGAAGGGATAGGCAAAGAGTTGAACACGACCGAGTGACTAAGCACAAGCACATGGGTACCACAAAATCCAGAATAAAAAAGACTAGTTAAATGAGACTAGATAAACAGCAGATATAACATGGACCATTCGGTTTCAAAATTTTCCTAATTCTAAGATGTATGGTGCTGTAATAACTTCTAATTCAATTGCTGGGTGCTATAGGCAATTTAATGATCAAAAAAAAAAAACAAAACAGTTATGTATAAAGATAGAACCAATGACATCCTTAAGGCAATGTGAATTTTTTTATTATTTATAGAAGTACTGTAGAAACTCCACTTTCATGTGATGCCCATCTTTAGCCCACAAAGCTGTGGTTGAAAAGGCACAACCTATTCTCAATAAAATGAAGATAGATCATTTCTAGAAAGCAAACTAAGTAAATTCCTACCTACCCATCATCTATGCAGTTTGCTGGGTTGTGGCTTTGCAGAAATACTTATTCAAATCCCCATATTTAAAAAGCTTAATTGAGCAAACAGATTAGCTCCTCAAATCCCTAGGTTGTTACATATAGAAATTACTTACACTTAATATTTAAGGCAACAAAAAGGAAATCTAGAACCAACTAGTTTGAACTATAGTGAGAAACAGGGTACCACATACCGATGACCCATTTATGTAGTTAGCATCTTTAAAAAATACCAGTGGAAGGAAATAGCTACCTAAAGGGTATGTAATGAGTCTAAGCTTTGCAGCCCTCAAGTCTAGAACTTTTAAAAATCAAGATATAGTAGGTCTGGGTTTGATTTTCTCAAGCTACATTCAACTTTCAACTCTAGGGACAGCTGTCATTACAGTCTACTAGACATCTTTAATCACATTTCTTCCTAGACTTCTTAGCTTTGTTTTAATCTTCACTATTGTCCTTTAATGTTATTTTTCCCCCCTACCTTAAAAAACAAACAATGAATATACTTCACAGGACATTTGCACAGAAAGCTTTCTTACAAAAAGGATCCAAAATTGCTATTATATACATCTTGAATATGAAGTAAATTTGAAATATTCATGAAATAATATGAAACAAATATTAAAAATAAATTTAAAATACATTTGCAAAAATATCTGAAATGATCCGTGATGTTGTATACATACATGTCAACTAACCTCCCATGGAGCTATCTGTAAAATGGGAGAGTTGAATTAATTATTTCCACATCCATTTGAAGCTATTCTTTTTTCATTAAATAAATTCATTTATTGATTTATGACAAAATACTTTCAAAGAGAATATAGAGCGATTAGCAAAAATAACTTAAATAATTAATTAGGGAGAAAAGTCAATATGCAGTTTTGTTTTTTTTTAAAGGAAAGAAAAGAATCAAGTTGCTGAAAGTAAGCATATATCCTAAATCTTGATTTCATGATGAATAGAAAGAAATAAGGAAAGGCAATCAGTTCTATAACTCACATGACATAAGAGGAAATAGCCTATAAAATCTTCAGGAAAGAGTTTGTGAATTTGGACTTTGCAATTAAAAAGAGTATTGAAAATGCATGTTAAAGAGCTGATAATGCAGGTAGACCAAAAAGAGTAGCTTTGAATAACTCTGGACCTTGGTAATGTAATAGAGGTTCGGTTCAGTTCAGTTCAGTCGCTCAGTCGTGTCCGACTCTTTGTGACCCCATGAATCGCAGCACGCCAAGCCTCCCTGTCCATCACCAACTCCCGGAGTTTACCCAAACCCATGTCCATCGAGTAGACGATGTTCTAGAAAAAAAAATTTTTTTTTTTTAATTCAGTGAAAAATCTTTTTTCTTAATCTAACTTTGAAGAGAAAAAGTTACTTGCAAATGATTTTTAAAAGCCTTTGCTGGAGTTTTCTAATAAAGAAACTCATCATTTTCCTAAAGGAAGAAATGAGTGCCCCCCCCTACCCCCCTGCCGCCCCGGAGGGTTCTGCAGAGTCCAGGGCTTCTGGGTGTGCCTTAGGGGACAAGTTAGCATGTTTCTTTAACAGAATAGCAACTTCCCCTTTATGTGATTTTTATATTATTTATGTGAGATTACAGGTGGAAAAAAAATAATTGCACCATTTAAAAATAATAATTAACTGCTGCCACAGTTTTGTGATTATTCACTCCTTAGCATACATATTGATGCTGGGAGAAAGGTTAGAATCAATGAGACATGTTTTGATATCCCAAAAGGAAAAAGAAATTTCAAAAGGAATTCAGATCATTAACAGTTTGAATGATTATTATTCTGCCATGGGACAAATAACTCTGAAATTCAAAATTTCAACAGAGGATAAATTATCCTAGGTCAGACCTAGGATAGAAGACATCTCTATCACATTATAGCTATGTGACCTTGGGCTGAGTTGTTTTAGCTTTCTAGGCCTTCAGTTTCACGTCAGCAAAATGATAATAATGTAAAGATGAAATAAGTTAATAAAGTGCCTGGTACATAACAAATATTTATCAGGTCCCAACTTCCTTCTCAGTAGCAAATTAAGGACCAGTAACCACAATCCTTATTTCCCTGTCCAGTTCACTTTCCATGACACCTCATGTCACATAGATAACATTGTTTTAAACTGAGAATATTAAGTGCATTAAAAAAAAAAAAAGCCTCTTCCAAAATCAATCTCTTCACATTTTTAATAATGCAGGGAAGAAGCTTGAAGTTGGTCCACAGAGGTTTCATGAACCAAAGGGTTATTTTTAATTGGATTTTGTGCCTGTTGTTATGGAAATTATTGTTTCATGGATAAAGCTTTATGATTTCACTGCAAGATCAAACCCAGAATGGGGTATAATGATGATATCACCCTTATGCTTCTTTTTCTTGACAAAACACTTAAATTAAGAGAATGGGAGTGAGACTGCTTCAAAAGCACACATTTCTAAGAAAAAAAGATCCACCCTATAAAAATAGCTTTAAAAATGATATATTCTCTTTTCAAAGATCAAAACTCAGAATGGCCCTTGCTGCCAGTAGGATGCTAAGATTCTGCAGAGTTATTAAACACTTCACTGTTGAAACTAGAAAGAGTTCCTTTGATCCTGGAACTTGCTTTCAACATTTGGTCTCAAAGCATTTTCGCAGTTGTTGAACTGCAGTTGTTCAACAGGCTTCCTCTAGTTATTTAGTGATCAATCTCTCCAAACTGTTCTATCTAGACTAGTTTTTATTCATGTGTTCAGATGCAATTTAACTTCTCTAAAGAAACAAAAAGAGATGATTACTAATCTTAATGATGGTTCTGTTTAAATTGAAAGTGTTAGTCGCTCAGTTGTGTCCAATTCTTTGCAACCCCATGGACTGTAGCCCATCAGGCTCCTCTGTCCATGGAATTCTCCATGCCAGAATGCTGGAGTGGGTAGCCATTCCCTTCTCCAGGGGATCTTCCCAACCAGCAATCGAACCCCACTCTCCTGCATTACAGGTGAATTCTTTACCATCTGAACCACCAGGGAAACCCAAGACAGGAGGCAATTCATCCTGCAAAGTTTAACTTATATCACTGGCTCATTTTAAGCCTCAAAGAAACCTCAAACAAGGAAGACAGAACTTGTTTCATCAATAACACCCTAAGAGAGAAATCAGGATAGTAGTCTGCAGTATTAAAGCAGTGATCTCTTGTTGGACAGACTGCTGAGGTTTCTTCTAGTACTTGATTCCCTAATTTATTTTTCTTTTTTTTCTTTTCTCTCTCCTTCTTCTTAAAATTTTCATACAAAATCCTGTGATCCTTGGATATTGGCTAGATTGTCTGGTAGAATTTGGTGGAAGAAATTGTGAACCCCACCCTGATCCTGAATCAATTGCAAGTCGTGTAACTCAGTGTCATGTCTTTAGTCATTTTAGTTTACCAAGAAATGTCAGTACATTAAAAAAAAAGGGGGGGGAATCCATCAGCAAAAAATGTATCATTAAAAACATCATGATTATTTTAAATGAATCAAAATGTCAGATTATTAGCAAGGCTTATTTTTAATAAAACATTTTCAGTTCTATTAAAAGTTCCTTTGTTTTTATGTGGAAGAGAGACATGTGTCTAATTTGTCATTTCAGTAATGTCAACAGCTACTTTCTGGTATAGTCTCTGTATCCTAAACCAACTTAAATTCAACTTGCACAGGTTTACATAGGTTCACTTGCAAATTACTTTTCCAGTTGCTTACACTTCTGGCTCTTCTTCCTTTGGCTCTTAGCTGGAAATCACTTCCCGGTACCATTTCTTAATCATTTTTTCGCCTCCCACTCAACACTCGGCCCCTTATGGGCAGTGTTTTTCTTGACTTTCTTCACTTCCTAAGAGTCAGTACTTCTACCTATACCCACTCTCTGGGCCTTCACTCGACTTAGTTGTCAGACACAACATTCCACAAATTGAAGAACCTGGTGACTATTGAAGGTACATGATATAAATGCAAAGAGTAGTCATCACACAGTCTAATACCCAGAGCAACCTTCTTGCCAGGGCCTAATCAACCAGGTGCCATTCATTGAAAATTGTTAGCTAACGGCCTAGGGTCAGATCTCTCCCCAAGGTCAGATGTCTTATGAGGCTATCTACTTCAGTAGCCAAAAATACAAAAAAAAAAAAGGAAAAAAGAGATAGTGCAAAACAAGAAAATTTCTGAGAGAGGGAAAAGTTTGTGCAAATTTGGGAGCATTGCTGTGTTGAGTGTGCCTATTTATGACAACAGGTGCATTTGTTTGTCTTTGATTGATGCATAATGTTAAAGATTCTTCTTAAACTGTTACACCTGAATATCTGTTAACTGGTAATTTTCCTTGCTTGCTGTGACTCTAATTGGGCTTGAGAATTGATCCAGCCAGTCTCTCCTCTCTCTGTCTTTTCCTCTCCTCTTTCTTTCATTTCTTTCTCTCTTCTCTCTCCCTTCTCTCCCTCGCTTCCCCCCTTTCTTGGTCTCTTTCTGTCACTCTCTGTGAGGTTCATTTGCTTGACTGATTCTGAGTGTCCATAATGACTGTTTGGCATATTCTACAGGCAAAGGTCCCGAGACCCTTTTTGCTGGCTATAACCTCAATGATAATGAATGGCACACGGTACGTGTGGTTCGTCGAGGAAAAAGTTTAAAGTTAACGGTGGATGACCAGCAGGCCATGACAGGTAAAGCCCGATCACCTTTGCCTTTGTTGAAGCTTTAGACTTTCCTATTTCTTGCAGGTGACCTTGAAAACCAAATGAACAACTTGAAGCTAATAAACAGTTCATTTCTTATTCAAATTCTTCCAGCGACAATTAAATTTAATAAGCTGCATGTTGTTTTCTTTTCTCTCAAATGAGCAGCAATTTTTTGTCATGTTCCTTTCCATTTAATAATTCAAGAAGTTATAATATATTTTAATTTTATGCCTTGATAAATATCTCAGGGCTTCATAAAATATTGAAGTTATTGTTTGGAGGCCAATTCCTGTTCAGTTTCTTTGTTATATATTTAGGCAATGAACAGCATCAAGTTATACTTTTTAGCTTCTGGATACATTGATAGATACGCTGGCATTCTGTCAGGTGAACAGCTTTTTATTTGAAGCTATGATAGATCATTTTTGGCCATTTAGCTCTGTTGGTTAAGCTCTAATGTTAAGAATGTCAAGTTCAGTCCCTGATTTGTGGATTTCTGACTGAGGTGAGGAATATAAAGGCCCACCCCAGAGGCAGAGGGAAACCAAATGAAAGAGGAATTGGCTCACCTTTATTCTCTCTGCTGAAAATAACTTCAAGCATATGACCCGCTGGGATATTAGCTCCTCTTTTTTTAGAGAACATCTCCCTGTTAATTATCTTAGTGAAAGATACAAGATGGTCCTTGTGCAGCACAGAAGTGTCTGTTCTACATTCAATCTCAAGGGGGTTTCCATTCTCAGAGATCAGGTGATTATATCAATGAAGAAATAATGTGTATGGGATTTTAACTTTTAAGAGAATCATTCCGCGGTTCAAACGAAGCAAACTACCAACCCATAGATCTCTTACTGTCTTGTATTTCCTTAGCCCTTTATGGCTTTCCAAAACTTTTGTCTTCATGTGGGAGCAAACTTACTTTGTTTCAGAATCATCTGAAGAGCTTTAAAAGGATCATTTCCTGGCCAGACACCACAGAAAGTGTGAGAGGAGCCCATTATTACTATTTCTTAAAATCTCTCCAAAGAACTCTAAGGCAGCTGGCCCATGGATTGGCTTTTAAAAACCACTGCTATGTTATGCCATTTTATCCTCCCAGGAAGAAAATCAACCAGGGACTCATTAGCATAAGCCCTTATTCAAAATTGCCAAACATGAGACGTCTCGAAAGAAACTGTGTGAGTTTAGGGAAGGGAGGCAGAATTTTCTCTTTGAAATGCCATGGTTACCAGAACTGAAAGAGAGCCTGGGTTTTTTTTTTTTTTTTTAATTGTGTTTATTTGTTAACTTTAAAAAAATTTGTTTGCTTTTGACTCATGGTTCATTTATTTATATTTATTAATATCCTAATATATATATATGACTATGATGAGTACTTTCTCAGATATAGCATGATTTTATGAGGATAATATATATATTTACACACACACACATATATATATATAAACACATATCAAAATCACACGGTAACTTATCATCTGGGATAGTATATGATGTACTAAAAGGTTGAGTAAACAATTCATGTTCTTGAGGTTCAGAAGAGCTTAAAGATTTCAGGAATAGCTAAAACAATCAATAATATTTGAAGGCTGTAAAGAAAGGATAATACAGATAAGATTATGTGGGGAAGGATAGAATGGCTTGGATGAGGCTAGACAGACTAGTGTTCAGGCAGCAGAGAAGGTTTGTTTGTTTCGTGTAACCACAGGACAGCTGACATGGCTAGAATGGCCTTGGATGCCAGTAGGTCAGTGCTCCAAATGAAGGAGTTCATATTTCATGGGTTTTCAGGCACTGAAAGTGGGAAGTCACTGCGTTTAAGCTGGAAAATAAGTTAAGAGAATATGTTTTGAGCAACATGAATTCTGTGCAATGTGCTAAATGCTTCAGAATGTAAAGCAGTAAAGTCCTAAACTACAGTGGCTGAAGAAGGTATAGAAACAAAAGACTGGGGCAACACATTCTGAAAAAGTTTTGTTTAGAAATAATTTCAAATTTATAAAAAATTTCAAAAGTGAAACGACAGTGATATACTTTTACTATTGTGAGCATGTTATCCCATTTGCTTTGACATTTTCACTCTTTTTTTTTTTCTTAACCATGTGTGATTAAGTTACATACTTATTAGCCCTTCACTCTAAATATTATGCTTCAGTGGACATTTTCTAAAGATATGAATATCCCTTTACAGAACAAAGAGCTACTAACTTCAGTAGATTTGGCATTGATGCAATACATTTTATCTGTCCTCTCATCCATATTTCCCTTTTGTCAGTTAACCCAGTGTTGTCTTTTGTAGCATTTTCACCTCTAGCGGAGCATACAGTCTAGGGTCAGACACTGCATTTAGTGTTTGTGTCTCTTTAGTCTCCTTTAATTGCAAAACATTGCCATAGACTTTCTTTGTCTTTGATTACACTGACAAATTAAAAAGATATATACTCCTCCAATCTTTTATCCATGTAAAGTCATTCTTTGGGCTCATCTGATGTGTCATGATGATTGAATTCAAGTTTTAACATTCTTGGATGAAATACCACATTGTTGATGGCGTGATCTTCTTGCAGCACCCTGTCTGGAGACAAACGATATCCATATTCTTGACTCATGATTGTAACACTTGGTCAGTGTGTTGCCCAGTTTCTGCATTGTATGATGAATAGGTTTTACTCGCTTACAACTAATAAGCTGTCTGAGGAGAGACATATTAAGGCAATGAAAATATCTTAATATCCTCCTCAAATATTTGCCCCAGATTATCATCTACTGAAGATTTTGCCTGGTCCAGTCTTTAACACAGTGGTTACCAATGATTATTCTCAAACCCCGTTGCTCTGTCCACATTCAGAGTCAATACTTAGCATTCCACTGTATACAAGGGCTGTCCCTTCTTTTTCTTTTCTTTCCTTTTCTTCCTTCTCTCCCCATCTTCCTCCTTCTCTCCTTCCCTCCCTTCTTCCTTTCTTTCCTCCTTCCTTATTGATATGGACCCACAAGTTTCTGTATTTTCAAATAGTTATGATTACTTAATTATTTTGGTGCTTAAAATGTCCGTTTGAGCCAGTGTGAGTCCCTGTGATCTTGTAACATGCCTTCACCTCAGATTTTTTTTTCTCACTTTTTGGCAAAACAGAATATTTCTGGCACAACTTTTACTACCAGGCCCCAGCCCTTGACTGAGACATTTACTTTCTATTTAGTGGGGAATTAAGTGTAGGTGGTTAGTATTGGTATGCTCAGCATTGCTTTGCAACCTTTTCAGGAGGAAAAAATGGTAAATACACTCAAGTATAAATACATATGCCTGAATATATATAGTTGCTAAGTTTAGTTGCTAAGTCATCCCCAACTCTTTTGTGACCCCATGGACTGTAGCCCACCAGGCTCCTCTGTCCATGGAATTTCCAGGCAAGAATACTGAAGTAGGTTGCCATTTCCTTCTCCAGGGGATCTTCCTGACTCAGGGATCCAATCCTCATCTCTTGCATTGGCAGGTGAATTCTTTACCACTGAGCTACTAAAGAAGCCCATAAGTGTGTGTGTATGTGTATATATGTGTGTGTGTGTGTGTGTGTGTATTTGCTTTAATATGCCTCTCCACATAAATAAATATATATATATATATATATATATATATATATGCACACATACATACATATAAATCACATGTTCACACAAATGCACATATATGCATATTTTAGAAAACATGAGTTCACACTAGTACGGTGATATCTACAGCATTGTTTCTTCCCCCATTTCATGTTTTCATATCTCTTCTTCCAATTTGGAACCTTGGTTCCCAGTGATGTCATTTTCCCATTTGCTCAATCCAGTAACACATCTATGATAGTTTCAGAATTGCTTTACATTGTCCATCCCACAAGTAATAACCTGACTAAAAGTAATTCAGGATTAATTTGTGATTCTTTTTACTTCTTACTGCTTAAGATTTAATGTATATAGTCAAATACTGTTTATAAATAACTTTGATTAGTTTGTTTCTTCTTTTCTTCCTTTCCTTTTCCTTCCTTTCTTTCCCTTGAATGTAGTTATATTATTCATTTGAAATACAATTAATCTTATTGATTTCAGTTATGTTTATTCCCTCCCATTCTTATGTATTTAATTACACTTATGTGTAAAATATTAGCCTGCTTTTGAAATCAGTGCAACTATTTTGAATTAGGAAGTGATGAGTAGAGGATGAAAATGATATCATAACAGAAAACTCCAGAAATGTTCCCTAAATGAATTGCCAGCTAATTTTCATTAAAATTTAAGATATATCTTTTCAGTTGCATAGATTCCTGCCAAACTCCTAAATGAATAATTATATTCTACATTAGTGAGTTGACTTCTTCAACTTCCAGTCAATACATCATTTCTTTCTTTACTGCCATGTGTTTATATACCACTAGTGAACATAATGTCAGGAAGCAGAGTGAATAGATACTTATATGGGTGTAGTTTGCTTATAGAAATAGAAACAAATAAATGATGGATTGAAAGGAGTACTCAGAATTGACACTGTTGGGACATGATTTCTAAGCTAATGTCACATATTTCCACTCTTCTCCTGGGCGTGGCCTGTTTCTTCATGGTAAAGTAACCTGTGTCTCCTTGGTTGATTAATTTTGGGAAATTCTGGCACCTATGACTTCATTAAGAATTCATAGGCCATTGGTAACTTTTGCTCATGATCTGAAAGAAAAAAAAAAAACAAACTCCCTTTTGAGATTTCCAACTTTGGACAGCAGACACATTAGTTTCACAGATTTTTTTTTTTTACCCAAGCAGGTATTAATAAAATTATGTCTTTTTCCTTTGTTGAACACCTTGGAAACTATGCCTTCACAAAACATTGGAATAGGCATCGTTTTCCAGAAAGTTGTCTTCCACCTTTTGCCAAGGAAAAGCCTTTGAGGCAAAGTGCTAAAAAGGGACTAGGCTAGTTTCTTAGAACTGAAGGAAGAACAAAGTATAGACTAGCATTTCAGTAAATTAGACTGCTATTTATTCTTTCTCAAAACTGCCAAGGCCTTAGAGCAGAAATTATATTCTATCTTCTTTTTGTTCTGTAGGAGTTGAACATTTTTTCAGTTGTGGAAACCAACTTGTTCTTTCTCAGAGTTAAAAGATGAATGGGCATATAAGTCAAATAAGTGTTGATAATTTACCCAAATTATGCATTCTCCCCCAGTACCCCATTCCAGTGCTTTCCTTTCCTCACCTCTCAGCATCTTGCTGCTCAGAGCTCAAGACAATATTTTTTTTGTTTGTGTTTTACAGTAATTTACCTTGATGAGTTTTCATCTGGGTGATTCATATTTGGGAAATTATGTTTTGCCAAAGATATCATGAAAGTCAACAATTCATAACAATAAAAAGTCAGCCTTGAGTTATATGGCATAGAAAGTTTTCCAAAGATGCAGTGGCACTTTGCCATTGAGGCTTCAGTTTGGAATGGAATTTTTTTCAAACATTCTAATGGCCACATGAAACTAGCCATGCATCAGAAAAGCAATGGGGATTTCTTACTAAATTTTACAGCAAGTTCAGAAATCACTGGACAAGAAAATAAATAAATAAAAGAAATCACTGGAGACTCTTCATGCAAAGTCCTATATTTTGATTACGTCTTTAAATCGAAGTTTTATATACTGTTAAGTCAAGTTGAAAACAATACAGTACATACTCAGGCCATTCTTGGGAATGTCTGACTGCACTGAGGCTCATGAGGATAAGCAGTTGCCAGCAAAGAAGCCCCAGAAGAGAGAGATTCCCCAGGACTCAGATGAGAAAGTGTCCTATACACTATTTGCTATCCCAATGTAGGGAGTTTTGGGGTTTCAATTTATCACCTAGTCTGTCAAAAAAAAAAAAATCTGGAATTGTATGTGTGTATATGTTAGTGTGTGTGTCCTTCTTTGAACGCTATTCACCGTGTATCCAGTTACCCAAGCCTGGAAGAAGTCATTATCATATCCCTGTTCTCCAGCATTCTATACATTATTAGTAAATCCTGAAATTATATCGGCAAAATTGTCTAATTTTGTCCATGGTTTTCCATTTCTAACATAAACAGTGTACTTCAAATTGTCTCCAATCTGTTATATCCACATCAGAAAGATTAAATACACATATACACACACAGTTTCATAGCTTATGTCTGCCTAAAACCCTTCAGTAGCTCCTAATATAGTCAGGAGGCACTGTGATATCTGACCTCTTACTCTTCCAATCTCATCTGAGCACTAACCTCACTTACTTATGCCTTTCCAGCCACACACTCTGGCTCTTTTTCTCCCAACTGCCTCTGTTCATCTGTTTCTCTTTTTTGGAATCCACCTTTCCATTCCTATCTTACAGTTTTTAATGTGGCTTTTCCTTTTTTAGTCCTTCAATTTTAACTTAAATATCCACTCAAGCACTTGCCCCCATCCCATATTTACCAGCACAATTTGCTGTGTATCAAATACCTGGCATTTTTTCTCAGTTTTATCATTATATAGTTAATTATTTTCTTACCTGGTTTTGTCTGCCTTCCCCCAATAGACCATGAATTTTGTGTAAACAGGAGCCAAGTCTGCTTCTCTCAACATTATTTCTTACTTGCCTAATATAGCACCTGACTCATGCATATAGCCCACTCTCAGTAATTTTCAATACCTTTTAGTGAATCAATGAGTCGATCTAAGGCTGGGGGTGGGGGGGTGTGGATCATTTTGTTCTGCAGCAGAAATGTAACCCAACTCAGAGTAGGACCCAACATAAAATAGTAGATCTTGCTATCTGTTGTGGTAAATAGATTTGATTTAGAAATTGAGGTTTGTATACGAACACACAAGCCAGAAGTTTGTCTCTTAATGGAGATTATCATAAACCTGGATGCCCTAGACACTTTGATCAGAAGCATTTTGCTAATTCCAAATTCTCCTTTCCACTAAATGTCTAGTAAAGATGCTGCATTCTTTAATGAGTGGAGTCTTAACAATATTTCTTCTTCAGTGTCCTTTGTTTTCTTGGTTAATATATGTATACAGCAGTAGAGGTGGCTACATTGCTGACTGAGGATTAAACATTAGAATAAATTCTGAAAAATAAAGGATTTTTAAAAGGCAGCCATTTATGTTTTCTTAGTCAGTGGATAATAGCTTTTAGGTGATAATTCTCCTTCATGAGCAAGCATATCTGCCATTACTGTCAAGGTGATTTATATATGCTTATTAAAGAAAGAATAGGCTCTTGAACATGGGCCATAATGATTTTTTCTTGTAACTGGGCCATGGTTGCTCCAATACTGTCTTACTACTTTTTTATTATTTATAGTCTGCATACATATTCTACTCCTTTGAGAAAAGAAAACAGACATTACATGTTATTTTTATCACTGAACTTCTTTCTCAGTTCTGCTGAACAATGTGCTTTCCTCTTTCAGAGCGGCCAATATCTGGACAATTTAGAGTAATATATAATTTCAAGTATTAGAAATACTTTTTTGGATATTCCCTTACTATCAGTTGGCTCATTCATGTAGCTTTTAAGAAGAAACTTGATAGTTTCAGGAGCTGGGTGGGTCCACCAGGTTAAGACTCAGATTTTAATATAATGAAAAAGATAAAATAATCAATATAAGGAAATGTAAAAGCCCAAGTCATTTTTTTGACCTTTGCAGATTCTTCATTCTATATAGGTTATTAATTCAATGTTCTGGCACCACTAGAGATTTGTATTTGAAAATGGTTAAAGGCTAATTTTTATTTGATACCAAAGATTAGTGCCACACGGAATAGTATCAAGGTCACTGAATAAAAGAACTGAAGAAGGGGATAAAAATGGTGTCATAGCATAAATCACAGCAGGATCCTCTATGAACCCCCTCCCAGAGTAATGGAAATAAAAGTAAAAATAAACAAATTGGACCTAATTAAACTCAAAAGCTTTTGCACAACGAAGGAAACTATAAGCAAGGTAAAAAGACAGCCTTCAGAATGGGAGAAAATAATAGCAAATGAAGCAACTGACAAAGAATTAATCTTAAAGATATACAAGCAGCTCCTGCAGCTCAATTCCAGAAGAATAAATGCCCGATCAAAAAATGGTCCAAAGAACTAAACAGACATTTCTCCAAAGAAGACATACAGATGGCTAACAAACACATGAAAAGATATTCAACATCACTCATCAGAGAAATGCAAATCAAAACCACAACGAGGTACCATCTCACGCGGGTCAGAATGGCTGCTATCCAAAAGACCACAAGCAATAAATGCTGGAGAGGGTGTGGAGAAAAGGGAACCCTCTTACACTGTTGGAGAGAATGCAAACTAGTACAGCCACTGTGGAGAACTGTGTGGAGATTCCTTAAAAAACTAGAAATAGAACTACCATACAACCCAGCGATCCCACTGCTGGGCATACACACCGAGGAAACCAGAATTGAAAGAGACATGTGTACCCCAATGTTCATTGCAGCACTGTTTACCAATAGCCAGGACATGGAAGCAACCTAGATGTCCATAAGCAGATGAATGGATAAGAAAGCTGTAGTACATATACACAATGCAATATTACTCAGCTATTAAAAAGAATGCATTTGAATCAGTTCTAATGAGGTGGCAGGAACTGGAGCCTATTATACAGAGTGAAATAAATCAGAAAGAAAAACACCAATACAGTATATTAACGCATATATATGTAATTTAGAAAAATGGTAATGATGACCCTATACGCGAGACAGCAAAAGAGACACAGAGATAAAGAACAGACTTTTGGACTTTGTGGGAGAAGGCGAGGGTGGGATGATTTGAGAGAATAGCATTGAAACATGTATATTACTATATGTGAAATAAATAGATTGCCAGTCCAGGTTTGATGCATGAGACAGGGCGCTCAGGGCTGGTGCACTGGGATGACCCTGAGGGATGGGATGGGGAGGGAGGTTGGGGGGTTTTCAGGATGGGGGACACATGTACACTCATGGCTGATTCATGTCACTGTTACAATTCCTCCAGGATGGGGGACCACATGTACACTCTAATACATGGCTGAGGCCAAAATCCTTGCAAAATATCTCCTGGCTTGGCCAGCTTTGGGGAGGGGATGTGTTAATTATTCTCTTTTCTGCAGCCACTCACAGGTGGGCAGAGTCAGAATGTCTCCCTGTGAGCCAAGCAAAGGCACTTTAATGTTCAGGTGGAGGGGCAGGGTCCCCCCAAGCAGGACATTATGCTTACAGCTATAAATAGACAGCATCCTTTTAATGATTATAGTTACAAAAGCAACAAAGTGCAAAGGTTGAAGTAAAAGAAACAGATCCAACAGTCCTGTTGCGTTTTTGCCTGGGATAGACAAGAAAGAGGCATCATGGGGAGGAGAGAGAGCTATTTATAGTGGTAATTTTTGTCTTAAAAAAAAAAAATTGCGAGAAGGAATCAGAACAAACTAATAACTGGAAAAAAAAAACACAGCATATTAAGGGATGACAGGAACTGTTGTCAGGATCAAGGACTAGCGAAGAGGTGCAGGAATTAAGAAGAGCTAAATACCACTTGGGGGAGAGTTTTTAATACCAATGAATTTATTAGTATCAAAATCAATTGAGTATGCCAGCAAGTTTTATTGCACAACAAAAAGTATGCCTTTTATAATTTAATTACAGAGATTTCTTTTCAAGTCTCACCTAGTATTTTATTGTCTTGATGAAAGAAATGGAAATCTGTCAAAGTGGCTGAAGGAGGCCCAGGACGGGGGATGTTCAGTCTTCATTACACGTGGGAAGAAGGTTCAGTGCCTTTTCTCAGGTCTGAGACTGGGATCGGCTCTAATTCATATTTTCATTAACATCAGGGATGATGGGATAGTGTAAGCTTAATAAATTTTCCAATTATGCCGAATTGAGTAGTGAAGCTAACACCTGGAAGAACTTGATTGCAATTTAAATGACATTTTTGAGTTTCTAAAGAAACTGAATGACAGTTTAATTAGACAAGAACAAGATGCTGGGGACAAGTTACTAGTGATGATAAAAGTAATTTACACTGTGCTTTAGAAAACAAGTTCACATCTTTGTTAATTTTGATTTCAACCTTGATGGTAGGAATAGTTATCACTCTGGAGGTAAAGACAGGGCTAGGTAAGCTTTTTATGGGGTTGGTACAAAAAGATGGTGGGATGGACAGGGATGGAGTTGAGTTGAAGAGTGAATCACTAAATAACTTGGCAACCAAGCTTCACATTATGGTGTTTAAGATCATACCTTGGGGTAATGTGGACTAATTTTACTGGTATTTTAAAAACTGGACATGCCTTGAATCAGTATGTTGTGCTCAATTTTGATACCAAAACCTAAGTGCAAGGAAAATAGCAGTGGTCCAGAAGAGATCAACAGAAATTCTGCTTGACTAGGAGACTAGATCTAGGAAAGACTGGAAATTATTCAGCACTGAAAAGAGAAGGTGCAAAGTACATATTTAATTTCAAACACATATTCATGGTTCATATTGGAAAAACAGCCAGCAGGTCTTCAATATTTCTGTTGCTGTTGGAAAATATACTGTTGCTTTTGTTCGTTTGTTTTTCTTGAAGTACATTCTCTATCAAGACAAACATCACATCACCATGGAGCTGGGATGTATCACTTTCTGCTGAGATGATGCAGGACAATCATTGCCCTTAATCCTTCTCCCTCTCTCCTTTCCTTCCTTCCTTTTTCTTTCTCTTCTTCCTTCCTACCAATTCTCCTGTCTTTTCTTCACTTCTTTTTTCTACCTGTAAAAAATTCTACAACTTTAGTTAATGAGGATCAGTTTTGTTAAGACTAAAATTTGGGGCAGAGATTAAAACTTGAGCTAAGAAAGTTTTATTAATATTATCTGATTCAGTCTCACCCTGTAAGGTCATTTCTTTGTGTTTTAACATATATAACTGAATATCAAGGAGGTATGTAGATCCTTGCATTTTAAAATGTGATATTGTTACAGAAGTCTAAAGTTGAAAGTGTTCTACAGATGCAGAAAATAGTAATAGACCATCTTCCCTTTTAGGTCAAATGGCAGGGGATCATACAAGGCTGGAGTTCCATAATATAGAGACCGGCATCATCACGGAACGCCGGTATCTGTCTTCTGTTCCCTCCAACTTCATTGGACACCTGCAGAGCCTGACATTTAATGGAATGGCATACATTGACTTGTGTAAAAATGGTGACATAGATTATTGTGAGCTCAACGCCAGGTTTGGCTTCAGGAACATCATAGCAGACCCTGTCACCTTTAAGACCAAATCAAGCTACGTTGCCTTAGCTACATTGCAAGCCTACACGTCTATGCATCTTTTTTTCCAGTTCAAGACAACATCCCTAGATGGACTAATTCTGTATAACAGTGGGGATGGCAACGACTTTATTGTGGTTGAGTTAGTTAAAGGGTAAGTATAGGTCTGTTCAATGATGAATAATTAGAGCTTTGGGAAAATAAACCTCATTTTCATAACTATACATTAAGCAGAAGAAGGAAGGTGTTTGCATAAAGCATTTATTTAAATCCCTTCTTAGGTATCTTATAAAGTTAAGAGGGATTCAGTGCAGTCCTTTATACCTAAATTTCCATATATAAAGTACAAATAATGTCAAGTTTTAATTTACTAGAGGCATTACATAAATCTTACGCTTCACATGTACATTTCTTTACTATGTGCATGGTAATTCTACAAAAGAATTTCTACACATTTGTCAGCTAATTTGTGCTAAGTTAAATAGCTAATGCGTACAGTCAGACTGCTTCAAGTCCACCATATCCCATTTAACTAAAGCTTAATTCTATCTCAGAGTTTCTTGAAGAATTTAGAAAGATTTTTATGACATTTTCCAGAAAACTTCCACTTCAGTGGATCTTCCTGACCCAAGGATCAAACCCAAGTCTCCTGTGTTGGTAGACAGGTTCTTTACCACTGAGCCACCAGGGAAGTCCATATATATACTCTCACGCACACTTCACATTCTACCAACTGCAAGGTGCATGGGTGCACATGACCGGGGGGATACAAGTGAACACAGGAATTTAGCAGAAAACCACCAGGAAGTTTCCTAAGGTGGTCTTGTGTAAAGGTTCAGGAGAGTCAGGGAAGATCGTGCACAGGTTCAGGGAAATTAGGAAGATCCATGAATCCAGGTGAAAGAAGCTGAAGATTGCCAGTTCAGTGTGGTTGGCAGAGGATGGAGAAAGTGGTGAGAGCAGAGAGTGTGTAGTGATAGATATTTACTTTCCACTGTGATGAAGTGGAGTGTGGACCGCAATTTTAGAAGTATGTTCACCATCTCCTGTATTGAAGACAGTAAAGAATCCTCCTTCCTGAAACAGAGTACTGTTTCCTACATGTTTCTGTACAACTCACTCTCATGATTTCTAGCAAAGATGCAACCACCTGAAAAAGAGATCTCATATTTGTAATATGTAGCTTGAATCCATCAAAAAATTCAAATAGTGATGGCACTTTCTCACCTTCCCTTTTTTCCCAGGTACTTACATTACGTGTTTGATTTGGGAAATGGTGCTAACCTCATCAAAGGGAGCTCAAATAAACCTCTTAATGACAATCAGTGGCACAACGTGATGATATCAAGGGACACCAGCAATCTCCACACTGTAAAGATCGACACAAAAATCACAACGCAAATCACGGCAGGAGCCAGGAACTTGGACCTTAAGAGTAAGTGTGCGAAGTCAGAGCAGCAGGCAGGACACACGTGGCTGTGTACATGTGGCACATCCTTGGCTTTGGGGCGTATGTGTGTGTGTGTGTTTGTGTGTGTGTGTGTGTGTGTGTGCCTTCTGCAAAGACTGACCAGAATTTAATTTCTAGCATGTAGTTAATAATACAGCACACAAGTGTCTGTTCCTCCTTTTGTATGGCAGAAACATATGTATTTTTAATAGCAGCTCAAAAAATACAACACTTAAGAATGCATGCATGATTAAAATTTAAAGAGTGAGAAAAATGTATTCTTAGTCATGTTATTAGAAAGAAAAGTAGGTGTTTGCAACATCTTGTAGTCCCAACAGCTTTTAATCAATCTGGAGTCAAGTTAACTAGATACCTAATGAGTTTCTTCTAGAGATTATGAGTTTTCTTTTCTTGGAGACATTTCCTAGATACATACGGAGCCTCTGACCAGCAGGGGTCTGAGGCTGGCTTGTACCCTGAGTCTCCGATGGTGAATCTGCCCAACCCACATACACCAATGCAAATATTCTTTCACCAGCTGCTAAGAAAGTCTTAACAGACTTTTTCCCCTTCCTTATTGATACTTGATTGTTCAAGTGAGCAAGACAAAATGGTTAGAAAACTTGTCACTAACAGGAGAAAATAACAGAAGTTTCTGTTTGATTGGGACTTTGTGATTCACTCAGAGCATATCCATGGATTCTATTTCATTTACCATGACAGCAAGCACTGCACAAGAGGTTATTAGCACTTTAATATGATTGCAGGAAATTTGAGCTTTGAATGACTTGCCCAGGGTTAAAACAACTGCTTTAGCAGACCAAAACATAACCTCAGTTCTGACACACGGCCCCTCCATGGCTCCTTCTGTTCTGTCCTAATATATTCCAAAGCCCTGTGGGAATCATCGTGGTCACATGTTTGCCTGGCAAGAGCTGTTCATTTATATTGATAAGATCTTTCCCTTTGATTTGAAAGACATACATAGGGGAGTTGGGAATTGGAAAGAGAAAATCTTTCTTTCTAGAGAAAAAATATTCTTTCTAAGCAGGTTCAAAGAAGAAAGAAAAGGATTTCACTTTCTGTAATTGCAGAATATATTTACAATCCCAGTACTTGATTTGTCTAACACATAAAGTATGTGGTGATGGCTGTAACCCTTCTCTCAGAGTCAGCCTCTTGTTAACTTCAAAGAGAGCCTGTTTATGCCCATGAATCTAATAGCTTAGCTCAAAAAGAAAAATGCAGCTCAAAGGAAATACTGTTTTACAGGCTAACCCTGTTTCTTCTCTCTGACTGAAGTGAAGAGAGGGCATTTTCCGTCCCTATCTCGTAGAGGCCTCAGGTTTGCACAGCAGGCTCAGGTGGCAATTGTCAAGGAAAAGGGAGAGATTGTGACAATCAGTGTGCTGGCCGTGTCAGACACCAAAGCGAAAACAAAATGGGGCTCTGTTTGTGTAGGAAGAGACCTCGGTAAGCATAAATGAGCTTCCCTAAAAACTGTGAACACCAGGTGGGAGGCTAAAATGGCTGGAAAAGAAGCAGTTCGTGGCTGAAGTCTGTGACATGCACAGAACTACTAACAGAGAAGCAGTGCCAGGCAGTGGGTATTTTATAGGGCAAGTAGGACGCTGTCTCCTGAGAAGTAAATATTTGCCTATTGTTCCTTAAAAAATCAGAGTGAGGGTAATTGGATGACATCGTATGGGATTCTTTCTAGTGGTGGAAGGGACTTTTACCAACCTAAGAAACCCTCAGAGCTGATTTTTATTAAAGCGTGGAGTATTTTGTGATTCTGAATATAAGAAAGGCTTTATCTGTAATAAAGATGAAAACTATGAATTGAAAATAATATTTTATGTAATATGAAGATGCTAACTTTTGACTTCTGACTGAGTGCCTTTGTATTTAAAAAAAAAACCACAATTTGCATTTGAGGTAAATTTCTCAGGTGGACAAAGAGATTCTATACTAGTGATCATCCCCCCCTTTGCCTTGTGAAATTCCTTTGTGTTTAGACTTACCAGAGCGTGCCAGAAAGTGAAAGTAAGTTTCTAAAATTAAAACTTAAACTTTAAAAGGCAAAGCTGTGGACTTGCAGTTGGATGTGTGATCCAATGGCAACAATAACCCCAAGAAGCTCCCTTGCCTTGTGTGTCCCCAGCAAGAGGGAACCTGAGGAGAACCTGTGGTCCTGGGGTGGGCATCTCCCAGCTTCTGCAAGAAAAGCCGTTTGGTGTGTGCAGCCCGGGGCCCTGGTCAGATGAGGGGTATGAACTAAGTGTTTATTTTGAGCTCCACATGGAGAGCATGGCCGAGAAAAGGGCGGTAGGGTTCCTGTCACAAAGAGTTTTCTGTTCCAAGAAGGCTGACACTAAGCGAACATTTACAGGACAGAGAACAGGATTGCCTGGAGCCACATCAGGACTCTGAAAGTATCAGGCATCACCAAGTCGAGTATTAGAGGAGGGAAGTTCTCAGAGATACCCTGAAGGGTGAGCAACAAGGCATTGTTTCTCCTTCCCACCTGGGTGGCCCCTGGAATTAGAAGGGCTCAATGAGAAAGGAGAACATCCACAGGCACTCTTCACTCAAATTTTTTTTGGGGTGGGGGGTGGGTCTAGTTCCTCTGCGATGTTGTGTTTGTGCTGTACAACGAAGTGAATCAGCTATATGTATACATATATCCCCTCCTTCTTTGACCTCCCTCTCCCCACCCCGCATGCCATTCCTCTGGGTCAAAACAGAACACCAGGCTGAGCTCTCTGCTATACCACGAGTTCCCACCATCCATCTGTTTTACACATGGCCGTGCACGTTCATCAATCCCAGTCTCCCAGTTCACTCCCCATCCATCCACACATCGGTTCTCTCTATCCGCATCTCTATTCCTGCCCTGCAAATAGGTTCATCTGTACTATTTTTCTAGATTCCATACATAGGTGTTAATATACTATCTTTGTTTTTCTTTTTCTGACTTATTTCACTCTGAATTACAGACTCTAGGTACATCCACATCAGTACAAATGACCCAATTTCATTCCTTTTTAACAGCACTGTTTCCTTCACATGCTAGACATGTAGGATTCAGCCACTCTAAATGCAAGAACAATGAAAGGTGACTGACTTTCGATAATGATTTTATTTTGTACTTTTTTTGCCCTTATAGAATTGAAAGAAAACGATCAGGTTTAGTCCACACTCTGTGTACAGTCATTGCCACAATCTTTAGTTCCTCTCAAAGTGAGGTCTCCCTGATTAAAAACATCAGTTATGTGGTGAGGTTCATGGGGCTCATATTTCTGCACCCTTCTCAGACAGACTGAAGCAGTCATCTTCTGAGAATGATGTACAGGAAAGGCCGGGTTCTGCCCTTTTAAAGTGAAAGTGTTAGCTGCTCAGACCTGTCTGACTCTTTGCAACCCCATGGACTGGGGCCCACCAGGCTCCTCTGTCCATGAACTTCTTCAGGAAAGAATACTGAGTGAGTATCCGTTGCATTCTCTAGGGGATCTTCCAGACCAAGGGATCCAATGCAGATCTACACTCACTAATCCAGACGCTGTAGTTCAAAGCCCTGAACGAATACAGCGTCTATGCCGATGCCAAATTTAACTCATTTTTGAATTTTAGTGCGAAGCCTGCTTTTGCTTTCATGTTAGGATTTTACTTTTGTTTTCCTAGTTCTCAGCCAAAGTGGTCTTTGGTCGCTTCAGGAGCCTTGGAAATATTTTTATTTCTTCTGTAACCATACCAGAAAAAGACACTAGATGGCAGCATAAGGCTGTAAAACCTGCCGTCTGGGAGGCTGGTGGGCGGGGTAAGCGTCTCTCTAGTCTCCGCTGGCGCTGGGAAGCCGACTTTGTTTTTTTTGCCCAACCAGAATTCCGCGGTTAGTCTTCAGAATAACACATGCTTCTGTTTGTGGCTCTGTTTCATTATATAGACAGTGGATTAGTGTGGAAATGTGCAAGCTAGGGGCTGATTATCCCATTCCCCAGGTTGACTGGGAAGAAGATGGGTCAGAGAAGGGCGAGAGTCTAATGATCTCTGAGAATTCCCGCTTGTGACTTTGTTCAAATTGTCTTTTATGACACTGCCACGTCCTCAGGCGGTTGCGTGTCTCTCCCCGCTGACACAGTTTTGCTTTTATCTTTATTTCCCAGCTGCTTGTGTCCCATTCTCTCTGGCTTTTATGTATAAGCTCTTGCTATGGAAAGAGCAGCAGAAACTTACTCTGTGCAGTGATTGCCTAACACAGCTGTACCTACTTGCATTGTGGAACTTCTGAGTCCTGCCCCCTTTAGATAGAGAAAGGGTTGGCTTAACTCCTCCTACTGTCCCTTCCCTTGTTCCTGTATTTGACACATCTGTTTGCTTGCATGTGTATGTACATGGGAAGGAGCTCCTATATATTGACTCCCTGCTGCTGCTGCTGCTTAGTCGCTTCAGTCATGTCTGACTCTGTGCGACCCCATAGATGGCAGCCCACCAGGCTCCCCTGTCCCTGGGATCCTCCAGGCAAGAACACTGGAGTGGGTTGCCATTTTCTTCTCCTACTAAACACTAAATGGATTTTTTATTATTTATGGGTTTGTTTTTGTTTTTTTTCTATTTTACACAGTCTCTGACATTGTAAAATACTGTTTAGGGAACTACTTATTATTCAAACTTAATTTTTACTTTAAAAAAATAGATTTAAATGAGGTTATTTTACTTACTCCTTGCAATTGATTAACCGGGATTTTGAATTGAGGTCAGTCTTGCTCATTCGTTAATCTAGTTCAAGAACAAAGATGGAGGGAAGGGTCATCTTTGCCTCCTCCCCAAGCCCAGATGTTCCTTGGGTCCATGGGCCCTCTTCCTTAAGGCATTACTTAAGTTTATCCTTCAGCAAATTGAGGAAAATTTCCTTCATGAGGAGAAAATAAATGATTCCTGGGTGCAGAGGATACAGTGCCCTCAGGTGGCCACTTAGCAAAATTACTTAAAAGGGAACAATTCACAGGGCAATTGTAGGTCAGCTCAGACAGAGCTTGGCCCTTTCTTCTCTCTCTCATACCCCCACATTCCTGGCCCCCATGGGCCCTGAGCGAGCATTCCCTCTGTCCTCCACCGTGAGCAGTGTCTGCTTGTTAACCTCCCTCGTAGCCCTCCTTACACCTACCTTGAAAAGCAAACACCTACCATTGTTTATCCAGCTTCTAAGCCACTAAGAGCTCCCCTAGGCAGAGACAACCTGACCAGGGCTTTCCTTACAAATAGATTCAGTCTCTAAGCAGAGATTTGAAGATGAATAGCATTCTTGATCTTTTCATCTGGATCTCGTATCAGTCTCTATTACTCAGCTACCTACCCGTATAGACCACATAGCCCCCCTCTTTCTCTTCTGTGTTTTTGACAAATCATTACTGTACAACATCAGTGATCCAGATTCTATTCCAAAGCTCTGATCATGTTTAAATACACCCTGACTTTGTGTCCTCAGCCAAGTGGCATCTGATAGTCTGCTTGCCTTGCCCAGATAATTTACTCAAATACAACACTTGCAGAGTCTGACTTAAAGCAGGAGATGGCATTAAACATGTTGTCTGTCCTGTTGGTTAGGCTGTCTTTTTTTACATTTATTTTTCTTTGTTTTTTTTTTTTAAGTTTGTAAGGGAAAGAGATTTACTCACATTACTTCAGCTAATGGGAGATTATTTTAAGGACCCATTAGGAAGTAAGAGAGACAAGACATCCTTTCAGCTACTGAACGGTGCAGCCACTCAGAGAATAAGAACTTTGTTCTGATTGTCATACTGAAGTCTCAAAAGCAACACTCATAAGTGTTTCCTTGGATACGAGTGCCCATGTGTGCATGCATGATGAGTTGCTTCAGTCGTGTCTGACTCTTTTTGACCCTTTGGACTGTAGCCCTTCGGGCTCTTCTGCCCATGGGATTCTCCAGGCAAGAATACTGGAGTCTGTTGCCATGCCCTTCTCCAGGGGATCTTCCCAACCCAGGGATTGAACCTGCATCTCCTGAGGCTACTGCATTGCAGGTGCATTCTTTATCGCTGAGCCATCGGGAGTACCCACTGCTCCCTAAGCCAGGGCCACACCCCCAGCCCTCTCTCTGCTGTGTCTGCTCCCACATAGATCCTTCTGCCTCTGCCTCATGGCTTCTACCTTTTACTTTCTCTCCTGTATGTATTTCCACTTTTGTCTACTCTCCTCTCCTTCTCATTTTCAGATTTCCCCAAAGATATGCTCTAATATAGTGAGTGGACCTCTCTAGAACACAGTTTCATGGGCTTTTGCCCTGCTGCTTATGGTCAGACTTACTTCCTCAGACCGAGTACCTATAAACACAGAGGTAGATTTTCATGGGATTAAACTGGAGCTTAAAAGATGGTCCCTGGGGAGGAGGCTGTGTGTTGGAAGGCTCTTGTAGCTTCTCAGAAGGGAGCAGGGTGATTTGCTTATTCAGAAGGTGCTAAGCACCATGGCAGAAGGTGAAGAGGAGGGAATGAAGGAGTTTTAGGTGGGAGAGTGTAGTATTATGGTACGCTTGAGAATCATTCCTTTGACTTTGGTACAGAGGATGGGCTAAGGAGAGAAGCCACTCTGAAGGCAATTGTCACAGTGCAGGACAGAGACAATTGTGCTCTGAGTACATAAAAGTAAGACTTGACATTTTTGTTAAGCCGTTTCCTATATAAGAACTGAAAGATAATTGTAGAAATGAAACTATTGTTTCTCTCCTGACTTCTCCATGGAAATCTCAGGCTTTGCAGAAATCAGTCTCATTCTCTTCTTTGTACTATAATGGGTTTGTCAGTTTGTTTTAATCCCACTCTCCCTCCCCACTGATACCCCCCGCCCCAAGACATCCTTTCCTCCTCATGCCCAGTTGCCTCGGAGCTGCTGTCTAATGTGTTGCTTGGAAGCTCTTCCTTCTGCTTCCTTAAAAACCTTGGAGCAGCTTTCATGACTGCCACAGAGTTTAAGTTCTTTATTCCCTACCAGCATCTCTGACTCTGTTTTCTTTTTTAATTTATTTCTTTTTAATTGGAGGATAATTGCTTTACAATGTTGTGTTGGTTTCTGCCATGCAGCAACATGAATCAGCCATAAGTATACACATGTTCCCTACCTCTTAAACCTCCCTCCCACATCCCACCCCATCCCACCCCTCTAGGTTCTCTTTTTTTTTTTTTTTCAATTCCTTCACTCATGTATTGATACTTGTTTTGCAATCTCTTCTACTTTGGGCATTGTTTTACTATGCTTAGTTTTTTTTGTTTTTTTTTTTTTTTCAACTCCCATCAGTTCTTATTATCTAAAATTTCTTTTCCCACTGTTAGAATCCTGGGAACTTTTTATTTGAAGGGATCTGGGAGACGCTTTTGGAGAAAGCAATGGCACCCCACTCCAGTACTCTTGCCTGGAAAATCCCATGGACGGAGGAGCCTGGTAGGCTGCAGTCCATGGGGTCACGAAGAGTTGGACATGACTGAGCGACTTGACTTTCACTTTTCACTTTCATGCATTGGAGAAGGAAATGGCAACCCACTCCAGTGTTCTTGCCTGGAGAATCCCAGGGATGGGGAAGCCTGGTGGGCTGCCGTCTATGGGGTCGCACGGAGTCGGCCACGAGTGAAGCGATGCAGCAGCAGCAGCAGCAGGGAGACACTTTGATCTGAGCCTTTCCTTTTACAGATGGGAGAAATATGCTCAGGAGAGACTGTGCACAACCAGTCAGATAGTGTTCTAGATCCGGCTGGTCTTCAAATCCCCAGTTTAACACTTTTCACAATAGAACAGGGAAAACAAATTGTATTAATGTTTCTTGGATTCCCCTCAGTTGACTGCTATTGACTACCTGGAGCTCATGCAGAAAATAAAGGTGAGGCCTTCTGTGGACTCACCAGGGAAACCAATTCGTATGGTTGGCCACAGGCTCAAGATGAAGCCTGGTAGCATGTGGGCCACCCATTAGCTTTTTTTTTTTTTTTTCTGGTGCAACTTTAAGGACCTCTGTCCTTCCCCTGACTTATTGGAAAAGACCCTGATGCTGGGAAAGATTGAAGGCAGGAGGAGAAGGGGACGACAGAGGATGAGCTCTTAAAGCTGGTGCGGTGGATGCTGTGAAGAACAAAATACCTGCATGTGCTCAGAACTGAGTGCTTAAGGGCCAGGTGACTGCTCACAGGACCTCAGCCTCATCACAGTTAGGTCTTCTGTGTGTGTCCCTCTTCAGGGAGCATCAGGAGTATGCGGTCGAAACTGTCTTCTTAGAGGCTGAGCTTCTCAGCCAAAAGGTCCCGACATTAGGACCATCTGGGAAGGCAAGCTTGATGTCATCTCTCTCACTGAAGAAGGATTTAAGTCTTAGTTTTCATTGCTCTCAGACCTCCCTCTTCTTCTTTTTTTTTCCTGAGGGGAGAAAAAGACAAGGATTTTTGGGGGGTACAAGAAGCATAAACCCATTCAGACGAACTTAAAGGAGGGAAATGGGGCAGAGTGTAGCATTCCAGGAACCCAATGGCAAGAAAGAGAAAGTTTACAGCTGGAGCTCTTGAGAACATATCAGGAAAGGTGTTAGCAACAAGCCAGCATCTCTTCCTCCCCCGGTCTCCACTGAGGCCGGGAGCTGCCTTCTCCCCGCTTCGCAGGGAGGCCGCATGCTCTCCTTCTCTGCACACTGGCTTTCTCTGCTCTCACCGGTATTGGCAAAATTTTGGCTTCCCCAGACCTGGCCTTGCACCCCTGACCAACTCAAATACCCGAGAGCAACTCATTCGAGTTTAGGAGCCCCAGTGCCGCATTCTTGGGGGGAGTAAACTTGATTGGAACGCATGTCCTGTCTGTGATCAGGAGGCAGGGTCACACTGTAGAAATATGGCACCCTGGATTTGTTTGAAGAAATATTTGGACAGTCTACTTAGGGTGTAAGCAGAGCCATCGAGGGCTTCAAAAGGTGACCTTGAAGCTGCTGTGCAAAAATCGAGGGAATAGGTTTGCCTTGCTATGGAGCAGGGGCTGGAGACTGAGGCTACCGTCATCTAGATAGTGGGAAACCAGGCATTGTGTGGCACCAACTTGTTCAGATGACTAAGATCATAAATGCTTGGGCTGGACAAAGTACTTTGTGGTGGAAACAGAGACTGTGTTCATTGGGAGTGAGGCAGCACAGGGGATACAGAAGCCAAAGCAGAAGTCAGAGTCTTTCTGGAATTCACAGGGACACAGGAGGAAGGAAGCTAGAATTGCATCCTCTGTGGATTGGAAAGATTCAAACAAGGCTCCTCTAGAACTGTAAGGAAAGAGAAGCCCAAGCTGGAAAATGGGTAATGTTTCAGTTGCTCATTATACATCTCAGAAATAAATACTACTATTATTTTCAGGCAGTTGTTCCATTGAGTTAGGGTTTGTTGATAATCCATTTCCAGGCCTCTTTCACTTTGACTCATAGGACAACTAGCTTCTACCCTTGACCCTGAACAGTTTGTCTGGAGCCATAGGTCAAAATTGGAATAGACTGGAAAATTGTGTGGGCATAGTGCAAAGTCACTCTTACTACTGTAGAGATGCTGCAAAGCTGGTTCTGCTGTCTTTACTCACTAGGAAAGCACATTGTTGATGCCACTGTGCTGCTGCTGGCCCATCATTTTCATAAAATGGAGGGGACCTCCAGTGCTATTTCAGAACCGATTAGGGCAATCAGGCTTTCCTGTTAACGCCACATTAATATGGTTTTCTGTGTCCGCTCTTAATAAGGGCCCTTCCTTGGCCTTTGCAATTAATTATTGTGGTTTTTCTTAAGGGTAATGCAAGAAGCAATAAAGCTTTGTAATTAAGGTTTAGGCATGGGGTCAGACAGACTTGGAGAAATAGAATCTCTACCGTTTATTTCTGTGTATCCTTAGGCAAGGTCCCCCATACCATCTTCATCATCATCTGCTTTTCACTAAGCACTAGCTACAAGATTTACATATATTATTCCCTTATTTTTTTGTGGCTAATTGGTAAGGCTGCTGTACTTATCCACATTGTAGATGATGAAACTGAGGTTTAGGAAAGTTAAACATCTCACCTAAACAGTAACGATAGTAAAATCAAATAGCAGTAATAATTATTTTAGCCATTTCTGCGGGCTGATCATATCCCATGAACTCTTATAAATATTTCACTCATAAGATCTCATTTAATTCTCACAACCGTGCAGAAGCTCAGCCAGTGTGTTCTTTAAAGCCCAAATGTTTATAAGGCAAGGGGTTTGTAAGGCCCACCTGGATATGACAGGCATTGGCAACATTCTCATAGGCTACTTTCTCCTAACTGCCCTGGTGCAGGACAGCCCAGCTGGTATTCCCAGGTTTCTTAGAGGCTGGGTATTAGCATTCCTAGCCAGGCTGTGCTAGGCTCTGTCTGAACTCCAGCATTCGCCTTCCACACATTCACTGTTTAGGTTCCACCACTGGTTTCTCTGTGGAGATCAGAGACTGTATAAAGACTTCTTCAAGCTCTTTAAAGTCCTGTACTAATGTACTATATCTATAACACAGCAATTCTGTATTCCTCAACTGCAGGAAACACAACAAGTTATCTATGACAAGGGTCCCCAGTCCCTGAGGCCATGTACTAGTACCAGTTCTTGGCCTGTTAGGAACTGGGCCGCGCAACAGGAGGTGAATGGCAGGTGAGCAGAACGAAGTTTCAACTGTTTTTACAGCCACTTGCCATCATTCACATTCCTGCCTGTGTCTCCTGTCACATCAGTGGCAGCATTAGATTCTCCTAGGAGCACAAACTCTACTGTGAACTGTGCATGTGAGAGGTCTAGGTTGCGTACTCCTAATGAGAATCTAGGGTAATGCCTGATGATCTGATTCATCATTATGGTTTGAGTTGTGTAACTATTTTATTTATATCACAATGTAACAATAATGGAAATTAAGTGTGCAATAAATATAATGCACTTGAATCATCCCAAAACCATCCTTCTGCTCTGGTTCATGGAGAAATCTTAGAGAAAAATGTCATGTAATAAAAGAAAATATTTCTTTCCTTGTGTAAAATGTAGTTCTTCAGAACATTTGACCTTGCTATAATACCTATGTAGTGCTATAGCACTGAAAATGTCACTTCTGGTAATTTCAAAATAACTGGATATTTTCCCTTTCTCTTTCCCCATGCTCTTCTCATCTCTATGCCTTGTATAGAACCTATATATTGGGTCTGTTTCCTTAGCCCCTGAAGTCTTCCTCAAATACGACAGCCAACAATTTTAATTTCTCTGTGTCCTTAATACGTATTCCGTAGAACATTTGCATTTATAGATGCCTAAAGCAGGCCCAGGCAAATAGAGGATTTGATTGGATGATTGGAGATTAGCCTGTTCTTCCATCTTCAGCTTGTTCCAGCAGGCTGTTGGCTAGTCCATTCAACTGTTGAAGCCCTCCATTCTCCTAGCTTTAAGGGAAAGTTCTCTGCACATCAAGCCCCACTTTTTGATCATTGCTGTTAACTATCTGCATTTCTCCTTAAGGGTAATTTAAATATTGGAAGAACAAGTGTTTGGGGACTTTCCATAAGGAATTTTATACTGGTCCAGTGGGATTTGATGGCCTGATTGAGAATATTCCATCCTTTAAGCACAGAAGCAATTCATTCTTTGAAAAAAAAAATACAGAAAAGTTCAGGTACCTAAGTGAAAAATAAGAGTTTTATTTGACCCTGAAGCTCATAATATTTTGGAAGCTTTTTGATAATGTCTGTAAAGCTTTTTTGTGTGCTTTGTATCCCTTTGTCCTTTCAAGCTCTCCAGAAAACCGTGGTGACTTCCCCCTATATCTAAGTTGAGAGCAGGTGCCATTTTTGACTTGCATTAAACAGGCTATTGTGATGCGGAAGAACCTTCCTTTTATACTTACTCTGTACCCTGCTAGATCTTCCCCACCACCGAAAAAGGTGTGCATTCATTTTTAAATAGGAAAAGAAACTTTCTTTGAAATAAGAAGTTATTTTGAAAAAAGAAAGAAAGCTCAAATTGTTATCCAGAGCTCCTCAAAATCTCAGGGAAGATAACAAATCTGGGTAGGTCCTCTTACGGGTCCCCTGGTTATAAGTCTCCATCAGTCTCTAGTTCACTCATTTCTGAACTCTTCTTCTACCCATTCTCTTCCTGTCACTGGGAAGGTTTTTAGTAAAACTAGGAGGCAATGTGTTGCAGTGGGAAGAGAGGTCACCTGGGACTTAGAGGCTGGGGTTCCAGTGTTACTCTCCTGGGAGTGGCAGAATTGCCTTGGGGAGGTCACTTACCTTTTTAGAAGGGTTGTTTCCTCACCTGTCAGGTGGGCATAGTAACCCCTTCCTGCTTATTGTGAAGATTTGGTATGAGGATCAAATGAAACAAGAGATGGCAAAGCACCGTTCACATGGAGGTCTGTGCACACGATAGTATGTGCGAGACAAGGAATTTCTGCAAGGCAGTAGGCAGTCCCAAGGAGCACCACCCAGGAGTGGAAAACGAAACATGAAACAGAGACAGGATTGTTTGCTGCTAAAGGATATCTACGGTTTCTAAACTGGTTGTCACTCGGATGGGAAAATGGAAAAACAATGAAAATACCTGAACCCTGTTTTTAACCAACAGGTAAATTCACTGCCCACGAGACAAAGTTAGCCTGACAAGAACTGATATGCCTGAACTCTCACCTCATCTGCCACATTGCACCTGACATGGTGTGGTTTAAAAGTGGATTACTGCACACCCCACTGTGGCAATTTCAGTTTATTATTTCCTGTTTAACATGCCCACTGGCTTTGCCTTATAGTCTGTTGGCCAAACACACAAAGAAATTAAGTTTTACAATCATACTTTTCAAAAACTTACCTTTTTTGGGAAATTTTGTATCAAAAATATCAGCTAGAAACAGAAATTTCAGAGTGTCAAAAGCAATGTCTGTCTTGTCCATAACTATAATGTCAATGTCTTAAAGCCTTACTACAGGGGAACACTAAGGTCTGAACTCCAATTTTCTTAGAGCCCCCCCACCTATTCATACACAAGTATTACACTGGGTCATAGATGAATGCAGGCGTTCTACTTATCTCTTTGTGTGAGGCAAGTGAAAAGTAGCTGTCATATCTAAAAATCAAATTTGAAAGTCATAAGAATTCTATCCACTTGTTGGAATTTAGATACCTAATATTTATGATTATAGAAGTAAATTGACTTTGTGTTTGTGAGATCAGTCAATTAGCATGCAGGTCGGTTCTACTTCATCCTGGAAATATGTGTTATTTAACTTGGACTCTGCAAACATTTATTACCGTTACTTTTCTCCACTAGCCAAGTTACCCCAAAATACTCCTGTATTTTGTGGCAGTGGAACTGTACAAACTGGCCACTTGACACCTGGCATGTACAGTGTGTAAACCAATGCAGATTAAGTGAAAATTATCATAGATTCAGGACACCTGGGCTTGAAATCAGACCTGCCATTTTTTTCTGGCTTTGAACCCCTGAACCATAGTGTCTGTGTCTGTGACATGTGTCCCTGATAACCTTTATTTCTTTTGTAGCTCATCAAGTGAAAACTAAATGACACAAACTATGTGCAAATATTTGGTAAAGTGTAGGGCACTATACCAATGTCAGTTATTATTATTAAGTCAGAGCTATCTTTTCTGGTTTTGGCCATAGCAAAGCTTGCGATGATCATGAAGGACTCAAAGCAGTGAGGAGGTTCTCTCCCACTTGGTCAGGGCTCTGTACATTTAAATTCAATTGTCTCAATGATTTTTTTTTGTGAAATTCAGTGTCTCTGTAGAGAAAACAATATATGAATTGTGGGATGTGGGAGCCCACTATGAAATCAAGAATACCTGTGGCTGGCAGTAGCCTTCAAATTAGTAACAGGAGACCAGAGGGACTCTAATCTGAGTCCTAGAGTAGTGTCCACAAGCTGGATGGAGAACGACATCTGCAAACCCACAGGAGGTGCACATAGGGATTAACAGACGTACTTGGGCAAGCATCAGGGATCTACACAGTTAGCCTGGCTCTCTTCTATGGCCTGAGACAATAAATGCATGCCTTTCTGTAATGATAACAGTGTAATAGAGTAGAAGCATCTGGAAAAATAGTATAAAGTGTCCATAGTGTGGAGGGTGCCTATGGAGGCTGCATGAGTTAGGATATGTATATGGGGCCACAGAGAGAATGATAGACTGGACAAAGCTAGAATGCGGTAGAGGGCCAGGATAGACTGAAATTTAATTTCCCACAAAGATTTTGGCACTTACTTTAACTGCAGAAGAGACTCGTTGATTGGTTCTTACTACCACACAATGATACCCTAAACTAGCTCTGTACCTATCTTTGTCTGCCTCTCTCTACAAAAAAAAAAAAAAAAAAAAAAAGAAAAAGAAAAAAAAAATTCAACACATGTCAGTTAAAATTGTTCCTGAGTTACACTATCAGAATGGAAAAAAATGTCACTGCATTGAACCCTCTTAATGAGGTAAATGTCTTCAAGGAAGGGGTCAGTAGAAGATAAAATTCCCCACAATTAACTTTACTTGTTATTTCTCAAGTGGAGGGAACCAAGGACAAATATGAATGCTGTATTTATAAAACCTTCACTCTATCTTTATGTTTAAATGATTATTTATTGAATAGAAACTGCAAATTCATCCATTCATTCAGTGAGTCAACATATAGCTAGTGAATGGTAAGTGAAAATAAGACTGAAAAAGATGCTTTGCTTATGATGGTTCTTCAAGGAATTTATAAAGTAATGGGAAGATGAAATATCTACACGAAGAACAGGGAATGAAATGATAATTGTCAGAAAAGAGATTTTAAATGTTATGGGGATTCATAGATCGTACTTGCCTATGACTGAGAAAACACATAAGCTAGGTGAAATTTGAGTTGAGACCCAGAAAGTGGGTAAGGTTTTGAAATGGAATATTGGAAAGGAAAAGACTCATGATATGGAAGCCATATGTTGCAAAGAATGATGAAATAGCATGAACGTGCAGTATTGCAGAGATGGAGAAAAATACATTTTGACTAAAGATTAGTAAATAGGCAGAGGATTGATGTTAGTTTAATTCTCTACCTGGCCAACATTGTTGGGGAGAGATTGTTGAAAGTTTAGAAAAAGTTTCTGAGGGAGGATAACTCAGAATCTTGACCACTGCTGAGCCTCATGCTTTATGTAAAAGATGCTGCTGCTGCTAAGTAGCGTCAGTCATGTCCGAACTCTGTGCGACCCCATAGACAGGCAGCCCACCAGGCTCCTCCATCCCTGGGATTCTCCAGGCAAGAATACTGGAGTGGGTTGCCATTTCCTCCTCCAGGGATGTAAAACATAGCAGGAGGTATAAAAGAAATCAGAACACAGTGTGGAGATGGCAGATATGGTACTAATGAGGAGGGTGGATGGAGGCAGGACACCAGATGATGGGTTACTGCATGAAGGGTGTACATGGTGAAAGGGAGATTAGAATTGGAAAAGGAAAGGAAAATGGGGGCACAGGCATCAGAAGTGTTGGCAAAGTCAAGTCATCAACACCAAAGTGCCTGGCAGTAATTTGAATGGAAGGTGTGAGAAACAGAATGGAATTGAAATGGTTTTGAAAATAATTTTGATTAAGATCACAGTCGTTATTCAGTTGTTCAGTCATGTCTGACTTTGCAGTTCCATGGGTTGCAGCACATCAGTCTTCCCTGTCTTTCACTCTCTCCTGGAGTTTGCTCAGATTCATGTTCATTGAGTCAGCGATGCTGTCTAACCATCTTATCCTCTGCCGCCCCCTTCTTTTGTGTTAAATCTTTACCGGTGTAAAGGTCTTTTCGGCTCTTCCCATCAGATACCAAAGTATTGTAGCTTCAGTTTCAACATCAGTCCTTCCAATTAATATTCAGTGTTGATTTTCTTCAGGATTGGGAGACTAGAAATGTGACTACTCTAAAACATGGTAGTCTAGAAGTAGTTTCCCAGTAGGCGGAGATAGGAAAGATGATGGTTTATTTTTAGGCTGAACTTAGAAAGCTAGGATGAGCCTAAAGGTTAGGATTTACAGCTATTTCCTACAGAAGTAAAAACAAGTTATTCTAGGATTAAACCTTTTATGCAACAAGGAAGGCTAAGGTGTATAAATGTTAAAGGATAACGAAGAAGGCAAACTGATGACCACTGAGCATCTCTTCAGCAAGGAATTTCTAAAAGTAACCTGATTTCCCATAGAGATGTATAAAAGACACAGATCTATTGTCTCAGAGCAAAAAACCCACTTGGATTATCAGTTTTGACTTCAATAATGATAATTTGTTGTGCCCTCAACTCAGATGTGATTTTTAATAGTGTTTCTTGTTCAATCCAATGTGTGCTTTGTTATGAAGGCTTCCATTTGTCTCCTCTTAAGCTCAAATGTGTTAGAGAAATATTAACAACTTCCCATGCTTTTGCTTTCCATAATTTAACATCATTTATTTAAACAATCACAGGAAATAGTAACATCGGCTCTCTCCCCAGAAAAAGCATGAAGTGAGTGTTTGTTCTTCAGAGACTAGAGATGATTTTTTTCTCCTATCTAACAGGGTACACCTGTCATAAAAATAGTTTTGTGTTTATTTTTTCTCCCCAAGAAAGCCTGTGTTAACTTACATGGTCTAGATATAACCAGCAGATGCAACGAAAGATGAAAATTGAAGAGAAAGATACAAATAAGTGGAGGTGGGGGGTGGAAGAAGGTGGAGTTTGATTGTTCCCAAAGGCAAGGAAGGACATCTTTCCTGCAGAATAACTCTAAGAAACTAGCCCAGCCTGGTTGTATTTTTTCTATTAGCCAATTACAGCAAGAATTGAGAGGAAAGTTAGCACAGTCTCCAACTTTGCTGAACAAGGTCAAATCCTCTCAGCAAAGCCTGTAGTAACTGCTCTAGTCTGACCAGTTGGAAAGTAAGACAGTGTGTATTGTTTCACCTTTTTCCCCTCATATGCCACTTACAAGAGATTGCAGGAGCCTCCTTAAGTTTCCCTAGAGTTTTAGCTATTCAAGTCTACAAAACAGTTGTCCTTTTTATGCATGTTCTTTTTAATTAAAATGAAATGGAGATGTTTGAGGCACTAAAAAATGCATATGAATAAACAGGAAAGCTGAGTCAAAGAACTAATTATACCTTGATGCTTAACATTCTGCTTTTGGAAGACACACTCCAAGTCCTTGCTCTAACTGCCTTATGCTCCCTGTTTTAAGAAAAGAGAAAACTTCATATACCACTTCATTTATCTCCTTCTGGTTGATGGCTCCCAAGCCAGGTCTTCCAGGCCCAGCATCCCTGAGCCCCCGGTTCATATCATCTGAATCCAATAGGATACTCCTACTCAAGTTACACGTGTTGAATGTTAAATACAATTTCTTCTCTTCTCTCAAATTATTGATATTTCACATTCTCTCATCTCCTAGCCTGCATGTCTTATATTTTCGGACTTCTCATCGCCTTTGGGGAAAAAAAAAAAGCCACAAATTCTGTCATGTTACTCAAGGCTTTCCTTTGACTTTTCTTATCCAACATTATTTACCATGGTCCTTTTGAAAATTCTTTTCTAGTCCATTCTGGCCTTTTGTGTTCTTTCTTGAATGCTGTTTTAATTTTGTCTTCCTGGTATATTTGTGCTGCTCCCCATGTTTGTGTCTGCATTTATATCATCCCAAAGTAATGTATCCTATATTTTCTTTTGATCTAAGCTCTTTCATAATCCTCTAGCTTACAATCAATGTCCATAAAATCCTTCTATTTCTCTGATTTTATAAGGCACATTTAGCCTGAACCTTACAACCTGGCCCTTGGTCTTCACAGAATTCTTCTGTCTCAGTCTGTTTACGTCAAATTAAAAGATATGCATTAAGCAACTGTCCTGTTTATGTTACCAGGTTTAATGCTGCTGGGATTCAAATGGAGTGTATCAAAGAATCCTCTCAAGCTGCTGCTTGGATAGTGCAAGTCACACCTCAAGTACACAAATGCCTCTAAACTAAGTCAAGAAAAATAAGACTAGTGTATTGATATCTTACCACTCTAATTATACTAGAAACAAAGGGAGAACTTAGACTTCTTATTCTTCTGTATTTCTCAGTGCAAGTCAGCACAGAATGAGGTACACGGTCGATGGATAATTCTTACCACACACACCAACACTGCCATACCAGTAGCGGTCGTGTACTGAGTACACACACTCTGTGCCCAATGCTTGCATGCATTCTCTGTGATTCTCACAGCCTTACAGGGTAGGCATTATTAATCCATTACACAGATGAAAAATCTGACTCTTGAAAAAGTTGTATAACTTAATGTACCTATACTGAGGCAATCAGTAAGTGGCAGAACCAGGGTCTGTAGCCAGATATAAATAAAAAGCTTGTGCACTATTTCCTGCTCATTAGTGCCCAACTACTGGAAAACAGATACTTGTGGTATCATTTCAGGTCATTCTACAGATAATATTCTTGAGAGGGGACTGTTACAAACACCCCCTACACACATGCATTCCACACTAGTGCCAAAGATAAGGGTTTCTTGGTATATATCTGGCTTTGTACATGTTCTTTGTATCTTCTTTTGCCCCAGCTCCATCATTTCCTTGTCAGTTCTATATATGGTCTACTTAAAGAATACGAATGAAAATCAACCAGTCACTCATAGCTTGAAGGAAGAGTAAGAGCATAGCTTCAAGTCCACAGGAAACTGACTCTTACTAGATGTCCGTCCTGGGTATCATTCACACGCTGGATCTTTAAAAAAAAACAGCTTCCTTTCCATGCACAGGATTTTGCCTTCAAGATCCCATTAGCACTAATGGGTCATTTTCTTTCCATCACCCTAAGTACCAAAAGGAGAAGCTGCATCTTTGATGAAGTGCTAATGCTACACAGGGCTCAAGCCACTTAAAGGTTTCCTTTGTTCTCTTCCTATGGAAACCCACTGGGGGACTTGAGACTACTATCTGCTATATGAAGAGTTTCTAAAGACTGTATTAAGTGGCAGTGCTAAGTGTAGCTTCAGTAATGAAAATGAGAATGAATCCCCTGCTTATAAAGCCAAACTCATCCACCTTGCTTTGTCCAAGACTTGTACCCTGCATGGCTTGAATCAATATTTTCTGCTCTTTAACAGCACAAGAGAAAGATTACTACTTCTCTTCAATAAGCTTTAAAAAGTTATTTGGGAAAGTAAGCGTGCTAATAGGAAAAAAGTAGGACATAATAGGAAGTGGGGAATGGAAGTAAGTGCATTTTAGAATTAGCTCTCTCCCCATGTGTTGCCTTGTCATTCTTTCTTTCCTGATTCTTTTCTACATGACTTCAATCCATCAGCTGACTGACAGTATTTAGTGCCCACTGTGCTTGTAGCCCAGTACTAGGCACTGAGGGAGAATTGAAAACAAAGACACAGCCTCTATCCTCAAGGAGATTATAGTCAGAAAGAGGAGGGACTTCCCTGGCGATCCAGTGGTTAAGACTCCAAGCTTCCAATATAGGGGATGTGGGTTTGATCCCTGGTTGAAGAACCAATATCCCACATGCCATGCGGTACAGTAAAAAAATAAAATAAATTAATTAATTAAAAGGAAATTGAAAAGAAAGAAGAAGATTGGTTATCATATATATAGCATCCCATACATAACTTTCAGTGCTAAGTTCTACAGCCTGAAGCAGTGCCAAGAATTCTTCATTCAGCTACCACTGTTCTCTAATACCACATTCAGTAGGCATAGAGGAAACCTGAAATTTCCTAACAAATTTATTTCAATACATGAATGTAAGAAGTAGGTCCTTGCATTTGACATCTAACAGTATAAATCAGCCCACTATCTCAGATGAGCAACAAAGGGCACTTGTCTCTGTTTTTCTAGAACTCAACTTGGTTTCTGTTTGGAGCTCTGATTCTTTGAATTAGTGAAGATCTAAGCTCAGGAACTTTCCATTCCTTCATTTCCCTGGAATTATGTCTATATTATTTAGAGATGGAAGACTTCCACTGTACCAATATTCTGGGAATAGAGAGAGATTGCACAGGAGCTAGTCTCAAATAATCTGTACTCACAGCGTAGGTGCCCACTGACTTGCTACTCACCACCTCTATTCTTTGTGTGCATAACTGCCTCCGTGTTATTCTCTCAGTTGAGTCTGACTCTTTGTGACCTCTAAGGACTGTAGCCTGCCAGGCTTCTCTGTCCATGGAATTCTCCAGGTAAGAATACTGGAGTGAGTTGCCATGCCCTCCTCCAGGGGATCTTTGTGACCTAGGGATCAAACCTGGGTCTCCTGCATTGCAAGAGGATTCTTTACTGTCTGTGCCACTGGGAAAGCCCTCCCCAGACCAGCCCTTTTCTGCTCATCCCTGTCCTACTCTGGGAATTGTTCTGTTGTTTCCACACCATGTGGGATATCGAAAGCTCTGTGAGGCTCACTAAGCTCTCAGCATGTCTAAATCTACTCTGCAGGTATTTCTTCTCAAAGATTACACTGCTGCTTCTGGGTTTTCTTGAGGAAATGCACACTGATCATTATTACTTTCCTCAGCCTACTTGAGGTTTTGACATCCACCAGACCTCATATCAGAACACTATGTCATCTTTTTGGGAACGACTATGTTCACACTTCTTCTCCTCCAACTTTCTCTCCTGCTTACCCACATGAGGGACAGGAAAGCTTTACTCATCTCATGTCATTACCATTATATTCTATTTCACTCCTTTAAAAGTCTTGAATTTTAAGGATCAAATACATAAGAACAAATTTTTGTCTTTAGTTTCTGATCCATATCCCTTCTCTGAGGCAAGTAAAACACAATCACTTGAAATGTGGGAGAAAAGACTAAGAGAAAGGAAATATGAAAGAAAAAATCATGTATTTCAAAGGTTCCAGTTCCAGTACAGTTGCTCAGTCGTGTCCGACTCTTTGCGACCCCATGAATCGCAGCACGCCAGGCCTCTCTGTCCATCACCAACTCCCAGAGTTTACCCAAACTCATGTCCATCGAGTTGGTGATACCATCCAGCCATCTCATCCTCTGTCGTCCCCTTCTCTTCCTGCTCCCAATCCTTCCCAGCATCAGGGTCTTTTCCAGTGAGTCAACTCTTCACATGAGGTGGCCAAAGTATTGGAGTTTCAGCTTCAACATCAGTCCTTCCAGTGAACACCCAGGGCTGATCTCCTTTAGGATTGACTGGTTGGATCTCTTTGCAGTCCAAGGGACTCTCAAGGGTCTTCTCCAACACCACAGTTCAAAAGCATCAATTTCAAAGGTAGTATCCTATTTTAGACCAAAAGCATGATATACTTTAATATTAGGAATCTTGGTTAATAATCAATAAGTGTTTTCTTCTATTTAAGAAGTGGCAGAAGTAAACATACCCATTACCTTCAGTACAAATGATGGAGGGTCTAAGGCATCCTGGTTTAATGCTTAGAGCTTTAGTTAGTGGGTCAGGGACCTAAGTTCTCAGTTTTTATGGCCAGTGACTTTAAGCAAGCTCAATTTACTCATCAATACAACCCAGGAATATTCTATGTGTTGCTTTTTACCCTACTTACCAAGATAGCTTATTACTGTTTTGTAGATGGTGACAGGAGACACAGTTTCTGGGTCAGACACCAAGGCCTTTATTACTCATGACTCAACAACCAGAGTGAGCATCAGCGTGTAGTTCTCCTCACTCTCAGGTCTCATGAAAACAATACAAAGGGGCCCAGAAAACATGAAGAATGTAGGAGTTTTGTGTTACAGTGAGAGAAGGTATCAGGTGTCATGAGAGTTAAATAATATGGTTAAGGTGAGACAGAAAATTCAAATGACAATGCAAATTCAGAGAAGTAAGTAGCTAAATAGAATATGTTACTAGGACTTAAAAACATGAGTAGTATATCAAGGAAATTTGTGGTCACCCTTCTTATGTTTTGCATTGATTAAGTTTCTACTAGAGTCAGTTAATTACATCTACTCAATGCTATCCAGATATGGTGATAGAAAGGAAATAGAATCAAACTTGGATTACAGTCTCTTTTTTTAAGTAGTAGTTCATTAAATTCAGAAGTCTCAAACCTAGAGACATAAAGATGAGAAAGCAAAGCAAAATGTCCCACTAGAAACTGTAATAAAATTTGGGAAGAAATTATTGATGCCTTGTTAAATGATCCCAGAACAGCTTAACAAATTCAAAGTGGTATATCTTTACCTAAAAATAAATAAATAAATAAATACTTGAAAAGGGGTGGAATATTCAGGTATATACAGTCTACTATGGGATTGAGTTGGTGAATAAGATAGGTACAAGCAAGGATAATAGATTTAAGCATAATAGGAAAGACAATTTTAGACATTAGATATTTAGAATTTGTTGAGCTTCTAGTTAACAGAAAAGCCTATAATTCTCTAAGCAGAAGGTAGATTTGATAATAATAGCACTTTCTAACATCTACTACGTATTTTCATTATGATACTCTCTATTATTTTATCTCATTTAATACTCACTCAATCCTATAGGATGCACTTTATTGTTCCCATTTAAGAAATGAGGTTATTAACTATCAGAGAAATTTTTAAAAAAGTGCTCAAAGCCATGGAAGTGGTAAATAATGACTTAGATTTTAATTCAGGGGCCTCTTCATGACCAATGTTCATTCCATTTGGCCACACTGTATTGAACCCACTTAGTTTTCTGTGGAACTAGCTTCTAGAAATTTCTTCCAGTGCTGATGTATTAGTCAAGCATTTCTACTGTTTTGTACTTTTAAGAAAATATCTAGTTATAAATTTTACTAATTTTGAAAATTAATTTAATGAAAAATAAACCTTACTATTTATTTTTCTGGTCCTACTGTTGGTTAAAGTCAATGAAAAGCTACTTTTGATACTCAAATTTTTGTCTTCCCACAGGTGACTTGTATATAGGAGGAGTGGCCAAAGAAACGTACAAATCATTGCCAAAGCTCGTCCATGCCAAGGAGGGCTTTCAAGGCTGCCTGGCATCGGTTGATCTAAATGGGCGACTTCCAGACCTCATCTCAGATGCTCTTTTCTGCAATGGACAGATTGAGAGAGGATGTGAAGGTATTAGATCTTCGTTATCACACTCAAAATAATTCGAATTCCACCTACAAATGAGAACAGATCTCTCTGGCCAGCAAAATTTTCATTTCTGATAATTGGCCAAATCCCTATTTAAGGCTTAAGAACTCCTTATTCATCCCATACATCTTAAATTTTCTGGATGGTTTGCAAACCTACAATAATGCTCAATAAATAAAATGGGAGCTCTGTCTATGGATCTTGATTTTTTTCTACTTCTTTGCATTCCGTAGTTCATCTCATTAGCGTGCTAATCAGCTCTGCAATGCTTGCTTTATAGCATTCGATAGATACTCCGTTTGAACTAGAAAAACATATTTATTCCAGCAAATGTTAATCAACTTGAGACTGTTTTTTTTTTTGAAATCTACATTCAATAAGACCCAACAAGAAAATAACATTCAGACCTTCATTCTCAAATCACTATATGATTTGTGTCTACGTGACAGCACAAGTGTCTTCCGTATATTATGAGTTTGTTTTAGTAAAAATTGGTTTCTTCTATTACCAAGGCTAATATTCCACACTTCAGATGTGCTCAAGTATCTTCCTGTTCTTTTGTGTTCTCTATCAGACTAAGATCTGTAGGAGTACTTTTTGATTGCTGCTTGCATTTTAGATAATTTTCACTTCAACACCTCAGATTGTTTGAGCCATTTCTCCCTCCATAAATGCAATTTAATCACATTATCCTGAATTTTGTAGCTCTGAATGTGTTGCTGCTTCTCCTCTTAATGTTTAATACAGTTTAGGCCATTTTGAAAATTTCAGATTCATAATGAAATTTCACATGGGAGAAACGAAGGAAGACATGTGAATTTCCTGTCCCCCAGGAGCTTACGAATTATTTCTTCTCAGCCAAAATAATGCTATTATGTTTAGCAACTACCTAAGTACATATAAATTTTTTATTTGAAAATACATTTTTTTTCTCTCTGCAGCATATATTTTCTTGAAAAGTCAAGTGAAATTCAAACTGTGTTTTAATCATGCCAGAGAATAATGTTATTTAATTGAAATCTTTGATGAATTAATTTTTAATGTTTTGCCATATATCTTTATTTCATATTTTGGTATAAGACACTTTTGTAAAACAAAAAGAAACTATGTGTTTTATTCTTTCATTAATTTAACAAAGGAAGTAAAATTGTTAAGTGAATAAATTCTCTCTAGTGGATGAATACAGAAATGTGAGACATAACTTTGATCCTTGGAGGTGATCTGATAAGTGAGGACACATGCATTTTTTTTAAGTTACTACAAACTCTTCTGAAATATTTTTCAAAAATAGGCCTTTCTACAAGTTGCTTGATGACTTCCCACCTATAAAGAGATGGTGGGAGCAGACAGACAGAGACACATTCACAGCTAAACACTCACAAGATAGAAAAACAGACACACACACGTGACCTCCCACTGCTGGCACATAATGTGAGTGGGTGAGTGGGAGGGAAAACTAATGAGAAACACACTGAGAAAGTGTATTTACAGAATAAAATCTGGTGTAATTGTCCATCATAATCTAATGAGCCAATTGGTTAATATGATTGACTGGAATCCTCTTTGAGTAATTGTAAACTATGGTTTGAACATCTGAAATCATTCAGTAGATTATATCATTGTTTCCTTCCTTACTTTATCTAGTTTGCTTTAATATCTGAGCTTTAATAATCCTCACCCTCTCTTACCCCCTTTTCCTTTATTTTTAAAATGTTGACATGTTCCTGCCTTAATATTTCCCTATTTTTTTCACTCCAACATCAAGATTAACAGTTTTTAATTTATGGTTATTTCTGTTCTCTGTGATCCCTAGGAATAATCTCAGATGTGCCTGTCATAGGTGTAATTGATGAAGTACACATATTTTTCATGATCAATTTCTAGATATTCCATGAATTATTTCTCTAAAGATGATTGTTTTAGGGGATTTTGAGTTCAAATTGCATCAGACTCACTAAACCCCCGTATTAATATTAACAGAAATATACTATTTTGACATCACTTAATAATATCTTCCTATGATTTTCCACCATGTTCACCCAACAAGACCCACACATCTCTAAGCTTCTTTCATGTGAGAAGCCATTGGTTTTCTCACAATAATCCCTTGCTGCCTTTCTCTAACTTATTTCAATGAGTAATAGTTGATTTTATTTACATGACACGTGTTAGCTTGCAGATGGAGCTTACATTGTCCTTTTCCCTTTACATTAATGTTTCTCAACCTGAGCAAGTATTAAAATCACCTGGAGAACTGTTAAATCCCTATGTCACTTGACAATACCCTCAAAGTTTCTGGTTCAATAGATCTAGGATGGGACTCTAGAATTTATGTTTCTAGCAAGTTCCTAACTTATGCTGATGCTTTTGGCCTTACAACAAACTCTGAAAATTATTGCCTGGAAAAGCATTGACCTGCTTAGATAAGAGAAAATAGAGACTGGCAATGCACCAATAATCAGACTCAATTAAGCTCAATACTGAGTCAAGATAACTTTCTGTGCATGAAGTCAGTGAAACAGCTTTTAGACACTTGCATTGACTCATAACATTCAACTCATGAACTGCATTATAAGCTCCAGAAATGCTTCATTATTAAAGCTACCATTGATCAAGCATTGATAACAATAAGTTTATATATATGCAATTTCATTTAATTCTCAAGACTCTAACAGCTAAGTATTATTGGATTATTTTAGAGGAGTAAATTGAGCCTTGAGGTTTTCCTGGTGACTCAGTGGTAAAGAATCTGCGTGCCAATACAGGAGATGCAGATTCCTTCCCTGAGTCAGGAAGAGCCCCTGGAGAAAAAAATGGCAATCTACTCCAGTATTCTTGCCTGGGAAAACCCATGGACAGAGGAGCCTGGAAGGCTACGTACAGTCCATGGAGTTGCAAAAGAGTCAGACATGACTTAGCGACTGAACTAAAAAACAATTTGAGCCTTACAGATGTAACATGATCTTCCTAATGTCACACAGCAAGTAAGTGGATGGTGGAAGCTTTGAACCCAAGTTTGCCTTATTTGAAATCCCAGACACCTAAGCACCTTTTTCTAGCATGGCATCAGTTCAGGGGCTGAGCAAGTCAGGGGAACAATATTGCTGATAACACAGCCCCTGACCCAAGCCGGGCTTGTGCTCAGGAAGGACTGCACTAAGGAATACTGCTTTAAGATTTTTTTTTTTTAACAACCATTAATTATTTTCAGTCTTTAGTACCATGGAATAAAGATCTTACCTCTCACAGATTGGAAAAAACAACAAAAACTGAGCAATTTAGTGATCCTTTGTTCTTTGATATAATAAGTGTGAAAAACTAGCTATTATTATTATTAAAAGCAACTATGATTTTTGTTATTATTACTATACCGATTACGATTATGATGATACAATTAGTAGTTACAATACTATGATTTCTAAATTTGTGAATATTCATATAGTTTAGGCTACATTCAATACTTTTTATGAAGAATACTGTGACTCAGAAATTTCTAATAAAAATATATTTGTTAGGAGGATGTTTAAAATTGGCGTTTATAAAAACATCAGTTTGTACAAAATCTAATTACAGATAACTCTCATGTATTCACTAGAGCAGTTACCTCAAAGGCTCTCAGTGTTAATAGCATCTAATTAGTCTGGTATCTATTTTTGTGTTTTCATAAAACCTAAAATTGTGTTTGCTAGAAAATATCTTCAGTTTATACTCTAAAAGTATTGAGATAGATATTGTTCCCTTTCCACCCGTCCCTAAGATAACCCTTATTAATGAGGTTCTACTGTAATAAATATTCACAGGGCAGTTTGTAAGAGTTGAAGACAGTTATAAAGGTAGGGAAAATATAGATGTAACTCTGAGACCTGTAAGCAATAAATACTTAGTCTGGTAAAAGCAAAGATAAATACTCCAACTTGTAATCTTGTAAAGGAATTTTCTTGATGGGGAATTATATTGCAATTTGCTTCTTCCATTCTTTACTTTTTCTTTCATCTACTCCAAATGATGTTGTATACATTTGTCACTGTAAGGTCCAAGTGTTGGCAGAGAATGGCTGTCATTACAGTTTTAAACCTTAACTGCAATAGCAAAAGAAAAGACCCGGAGGGGGGAAAAGAATAGAAAGGGTCTGCTAATGACTATCATATACATTGTATCTACACATGATAAGTGAGGCTGCATGCTTCAGCTAAGCAGAGCAGTCATTTTGGCAATGCGTTCATATCTATCCAAGAGAGGAAAACATGCAAAAGCCCTCTTAATTTTCCTTCATTACATGTCATTGGCTCAATTAACCATTTTATGAATACATATGTAGTGAAATTCTAATCAATTACTGCTTTCTCATTTTTGGCTTCTCTTAAGATTTATGGCTGTTAATTATTAATTTGTTTGCTCTACATAGCATTTCTCTCCCCATTTACAGCAGCATGCTTTTTTGAATCTTCTGTGTTTGCCCATTTCAGTATTGCTTACTAACATTTAATATATTTTGCTTTTTTTTTTTTTTTTTTTTAATTTTGCTGACAAAGTTGCATTGATGAAAGCTGACTTGCAAGGTAGATAGCCCTGTGTGTATAAAACAAGACTGAAACCCCATAATACACAGTGGAAACCTCAAAATAACATATTTTATATTTTTGCAGTAACCATTATTTGGGTATAGATTTAATTTCTTCCCTTCTTAAATGCTGTGTAAGAAATTTTATTTTGTAGCATAGTTTGCAAAAAGGCTTTCAGTCTTGAATATGTTTGTAGAGTGGTTACATTTAGTGCTTTGATCATTCTTTTTAGTTCTTTGTTTTTCAGTGTTCTAGTTATGATTCTTTAGAAATAGACTAGTGTTCTTTTTACTTGTATGTTAAATGGAGGCATGTCATTTATACAGTTTTTAATTTTATGTTTGATTGCATGAAATTGTTAAAGCATGTGAATTGATACTTGCCAACATACCTATCCAAAACACCAACAGTCATAACTTTATTCATAGTTTCTGCAGCAAAACTTCTAGAAACTTGCAGGACATTTTTGCACAACTCTCTTCAGTTTTTTTTGCCAATCTTTATCTCAGTTTCATGAAAGTTGTAATCTCCATCTCTCATGGTGTCTCTACCCATCGGTCAGAAGTTAAGGAGATCCATGCATTTTTCTAAAATCCAAACAGTGTGAGAGAGTTATTGAAGATGGAATGAGATTTCCTGCTACCATGATCATACTGGAAGCTATGTGCTTGCTTTTACTATTTGTTGGTTTAGTTTACTATTATAACATATTTTGTCCTATATTTGGAATTCCAGAAAACCTTCATATGACAACTTCTCTGTTCCTAACTCAGGTGTGTGAACTAGAACTTTCCAGACTAGTTTGGTCATGTAATTTGAGGTGTTGGCAACTACTGTATGTGACCTTGCTCATGTGTAAAACATTTTTGATTTTTTTTAAAGAACCCAAGTTTCTTTTGGATTGTTTTTCAGGGCCTAGCACAACCTGCCAGGAGGACTCATGTTCCAACCAAGGTGTGTGCTTGCAGCAGTGGGATGGCTTCAGCTGTGACTGTAGCATGACTTCCTTCAGCGGACCGCTCTGCAATGATCGTAAGTACCTGCGTGTGGACTGAGGCTTGTCTTTGCTTCCAGAGACTATTTGATACCCCAGTCTAAAGCTAAGAGTCTTTATATTATTCATGAATAAGTTAAATGGTTGTAACCAGGAGAAGCATTTGGTCCTACAGAAAGGACAGGTTTGAAATACTAAAGTGTTGATCAAAGATGCCATTCGCCAAAGTCTGTGATAATGGTTGAGTCTTTGTTCTTCGACTCTTTGTTGGAATTTTTTGAACTGCTAGTGGATACCTTGTTGAAAATAATTTTTCCTTTGTTTTATATGACACTTATTCCCTAATTTTTGAATAAGCCTTCATGTTGCTTTATATTAAGTAATATTTAATTTCATAAGATTATATCTTGAGAGCTGGAATTTTGGTGAATTAACAGGTCTCGTTATTTTTTTCTCTCTCTACATCTTTTCAAGCCCACACTATCTTTTAAGTTAACAGACAGTATGTTTAAACTTTGTCCTTCAACTATTCTCCCTTATATTTTAGCCACTTGTGATTGTGTCTTTTCCCCTTCAGTCTCACAATATAAGCATGGTAAAGAAACACAGCATTCACAATATATTATGGAATATCTGTGAATGCCTAATTTATGTGATAGCAATCTGAATTTTGAGACCAAACTAACTGGCATATGGGATGAAGTTCTGCTTCTTACCTTTCCAATAAGTACTGCTTTACAACACTTCATCTATATGATAAAAGGGTTTCCTACAAGTCATGACATTCTGCTCTATTGAGAATATATACCTGACAAAGCTTTCTGTTGTAAAATAGAGTTCTATACTTATGTTGTAAATGCTACTACATTTAAGAAAAGCTCTAGGATGGGATGGTGGGAGAGCAGGTGAGATGATTGAAGGTTTGGGCCTCCAGGCAAAAGCTGAGCTTGAGTATGGATTTAAAGAAAGACTAGAGTTAGTTCATTTTGACCTTTATCTATTTGAGACTGTTTATGTCAGTAGATATGTGTATGTGTTGAAGATGGGGTCAAACTAAAATATGTTATTGAACTGAGTTGTTGCAGCCTAGCAGTATAGCACAATTTCCTAGCCATTTTTATGTCTCCTATCTGACAGTGAATATAGGAAGAACAAGCGACTAATACAAAGTAAACAGTACTTGAAAGAGGCATGTAAAGATCACACCACAACAGAAGGAGAACTATTTAGTCTTCATCCTACCAGTGACCCCTTCCATTACAAGAATTACAAGAAACTTGAAGCCACAAGCATATATACTAACCATCACACATTTGCAAACTCTGTACTTCTAAAAATTCAAATCACTCCTACAAACATTAAGCCACATTTGGAGTTATATAAATAACCTTATGTAAAGACTCAATAATTACTTATATGTACCTAGAACAAAGCAAATCAGAGAACCTATATATCCTTTTAATAAACATGTTTGGATGTAAATAGAACAGTAACTTCTTGCAGTTGCTCCTGCCCCAGAGAAAATAAAACCAACTTACTTTAAAGGACAAACAGAAGACTGATAATTTGCTATGATTTCATTATGAGTTTTAAAACCCTGAATATGATTCTGACACGTGTAGCTGAGTGCTTTTATTTTTTGCATGGAATCATTTTGCATTTTGCCAAAGAATTTCTCTGCCAAATTTTGTGCTTAGTTTCCATGTTTTATACAACGGTTGTCTCTTGATTGTATCAGATTGTGTATCCTCTTATACTAGTTAAGTATAAAGAATTTAATTTTCTCTGTGTATCTGCTAGTTGTTGCTGTTGTTAGTCGCTCAGCCATGTCTAACTCTTTGCAACACCGTGAACTGTAGTCTGCCAGGCTTCTCTGTCCATGAATTTCCCAGGCAAGAATACTGAAGTGGGTTGCCATTTCTGTCTCCAATGTATTTGCTAGTCATTTCCTAAAGGAATAATGAGATCATTCCTTAAGTATCATGCTGTCTTCATATCATTTTTTACAGAAAATTATTTGAATGCTGCTCTTGAGTGATAGTAGTGGTGATGACAATGATAAGGCTATTTGTTATTTTCTTGTAAATAAGGTAACTGTCATTCAGTAAATAGGTCTCCTGATATGCCTCTTGCACAAATCAGCATTCAAATGACTTTGGAGGGCTCTCAGAATACATGCATTTTGATTAAATCATTACCTCTTTGTGGGTTTTCTGGGAATGTGAAGTAGTTTTCCTGGTTTATACATTGGTGTTTTGGTGGTGAGGCTATGTAGGTACAGATCAATATTTAAAAGCAAATCTTATTTTCATATCAATTTGTAGAAGTTGTCACTATTGTACAGTAGTGACAGTTATCTTGAAGACATGCAATTAACAAGCAATAAATGTGATATGTCGCAGTTTCTTCACTCTTTAAACTTTTCAAAATAAACCTTATCTCTGCATCTCACTGCTTTTCTTTAAGTTGTACACATAAGCCAGTGTGATTCCGTTTTAACAAGCTCCTTTTCTGTATAGAGGATGACTTTTAATTTTTAAATAAAGCAAATTATGACATTTTGTTTCTTTCTTTCTTTTTTTTTTTACTTAGTATCACCATTTTATTATAAAGAATAAAAATGAACAACCAGATGAACAGGTACATAGGGACAGTTTGTAAGGATTCTAAGCACAAGAACTTCTATCCTTGTGGAATCAGGGTACACCACCCTCTTGGTACATTAGTATGTTCACCAACCAGGAATCTCCCTGAGCCTTGTTACTCAGTGTTTTTAATATCAAGATTTCATTAGATAGACGTGAGAAATGAAATCATTGTCCATGTAATTGAGTTATTTTCTTCTCCAGTTTAGATATTTATCCTTCATTTCTGTGACTGTAGCTGTCAACTGCATGGAAAACAAACAAACAAAAAAGAATGGAAAATAGAAACAAAACTATTTTTAAGGAAAGAGAAAGAACACAGCACGTTGCAAATGAGATTCCCCTACTCCAATCCCCCATAGACCTTCTAAATGTCATCTCTCTGATAAGTTTCATAGAGTTAGAGTAGCTAGAAAAATTTATTTATGTTAGCCTGGAGACATAATTAACAATGGGATGATGGGAATACTTTTTTCCCTTGTAAGTGTAATCTTGGATAAATCATACTAATTAATGAAGTTAAAGGAATCTTTCAAAAAAAGTGATACTTAAGCTAAGTGATGCCAAAGGCTATTTTTAAAGAAAAGTGTTTGTGAAACCCTATCTTTCCTGGAAAGTTGCCATCTAAATAACCTACTCATTGACAAAAATAATTGCTCTGAGGGTGTGTGTGTTTGTGCATGTGTGTAGGGTGCTGCGTGTAACTCCTTCATTCTTCCATATCTATACCATAGTTTGGGTCCCCAATATAATTTTTCTGGCTCATTGTAGCAATATCCTGGTTGAGTTTCCCCCTTCTCATCCCGCCCTCATCCAGTCCATCCTATGCCTCCTGACCGGTTTTGTTCTTTCTTCCTGTCCTCCCTAGTTTAAACATCGCCAGCTCTTCCTGACTCTCCTAACAGAGAAAACGCTTTCCCCCATTGGACCTCTATAGAACTTTGTTTATGCCATTTTATCAGCCCTCACTTTCTACTTATAGTTACTTATATTTGGTCTTATCTCCCAGGAACAGTAATTCTTTTTTTGGGCGGGAGGTGTGATCAGCCCAGTGTTTTGCACCTGTGTGCATGTTGCATGTTACATGTACTGGTGATAGTAGTAATTCACTAAATCAGTGTTGACTAGATGCATGAATTTTTCATAAGTATTTCCAATATGTCCTCAGTAGCTGACAGTACTCTCTCCAAATTCATCAGTTTGGAGTTCATGAACCTCCATGGTCTTGACCCTAGGTTTCATTTTTTATTCTTATCTGTAGAAAAAAACCTTGTCCATATGGCATGTTACTGCCAGTTAACCTACAGTGTTTTGAGCAACATTACACTTTTCCTGTTTCTTCACCATTGCTTATGCTAATTTATCCTCCTAGGGAATGTACCCATTCCACCTAGAATGCATTCCTTTCACTATATCTGCTTGAAGAAATGTAATTTCATTTTTTAATCTTTACCTAAACTATTCGATCTCATGAAAACTTCCAGGTCCTCTGAGCTGGGTCTGCTTTCCCTCTTCTGAAATCTTAGAGCAACTGTTTTTTGCACTTATCACTTAAGTTTGTGAACTTTCTCTTGTATGTAACTGCTTTCTGAGTGCATGCTGCATGCCAGATGTGTGTTAAGAGTTTACATTTACTGCATTAAATCTGCATATCACCTATTCATGCTTGCGTACGCACCTACACCATCATCAGACCACTGTGCTACAATAATCCTTTTCTGTATCTTCCCTGTGGTTCAGAATAGAATGTAACCACACTAGCTAATTTAATGTCAGATTGGGGAAGATGAATATGGCTATGATCACACGGAAAATAGTGAACATAATAACATTGTCACATTACATTAGTGTAGAAATGTTGTGTGGCAAATTACAGTTCAGCTTCAGTGGTGCCTGTTACCATGAGGGATTAATACATCATAGTGCTGTTATTTTGGTGCTAGGAGGGTGTGGGCACTGCCATTAAAACACTATTTTCAGAATTCTAAACTTTGCCAAAAGAAAATCTTTCTGATAGGAATTTGTCGTTATCTATTGTATGAGAATTAGAATTGTTCATTGAAAGATAAGGATGGAAAACATTTGACTGTGACTTGTTACCATGACATTTTAAAATATCTTCAGATTTGTTTCTCACCTTCTTTTGTTCTTTGAAAAGAGAATCTAATACCCAGCACCTGAGCATCAATATCAGAACTACTGTAAATGAATCATAACATACATAAAAATAACTTGAATCAAAGTGACATTATTTCTCTCCCATGTAAAGCTGGCAGTAGTATTCAGCTGTGAGCTGATTTGCCACTGATGCCATTTATGGCTGAATAAAATTTAGCAATTAGCTGTGTCCACAGCCAGATCCTCATTGTGAGTATGATGAATCTTATTAACCTTGAATCATTCAAGCATTTCTATAATAAATGGCAGCCCTGAGCTTGTTGAAAGCAAATCATAAGTAATATTTACTGATAATGCTTTAGAAAAACTATCTAGGGCCAGACCTGTATTAGGTTAAACCATAAAGGATTAAAATATTGTTCATTCTGAGTCAGAAAATGCAATAAAAGACAGAACAGGAAGCATAATGTATGATAGAGAAATGTACTATATAGTAGAAGTGCTATCTTCTGCTATTTTATATAAATTTATCTTTGTTCTTCTGGTTGGTAATAGACATCATAAAAATAAATGCATGAAAAGAAGCATTAGTCTCCCTTCATATTGCAATTGGGTGATCAAATGACAGTTTTAAATTGTATCTCTATAAGAAAATTTAAGTGGGAAGAAAAGCCCCAAACAGTAGAGTGTAGAATATTTCTGTATTTTAATTACCCAGATTAATCCCCTATATTTTTCAGCAGCTGAATGATCCATGGTTCTAAGTAGCCTTTTTGCTCTGTGTAACTCGTGCTGATTTGGCCCAGAAGTCAAAAAAGAAGGTCTAGTTGTTGTTGTTGTTCTTGTTTGGTGTGTTTGTTTGTATTTTACCTCCGCTGAAAGTGAAATGAAAGTAAAAGTCACTCAGTCACTCAGTTGTGTCTGACTCTTTGCGACCCCCTGAGTCCATGGAATTCTCCAGGCCAGATTACTAGAGTGGGTAGCCTTTCCCTTCCCTAGGGGATCTTCCTAATGCAGGGATCGAAGCCAGGTCTCCCTCATTGCAGGCAGATTATTTACCAACTGAACTATCAGGGAGGCCCATTACCTCTGCTAGTACTCTCTAAATTTTCTGGCTTGCTTAAAGATCTGACTTTGTGGACCTTGATTTGGCTCTTACATGGATGCTCTCCATCACAGGCCTTATATAAATGTGAAGGTGGCCTTTGATGTGGTAATACTGTCATGTCCCACCAGAACCCACTGGATCTCCGCTCCATGGAGAGAAGTTTTCACCAGTCACCTTTGTTAAATATCCTTAAGGGTTTATGTGGTTTGGATTCTCACTCAGTGCTATTCAGAGAATTCTGTGACCCTAGTCTTTGAATAATTTTCTTTTTGTGTGAGTGCAGTTTGCTCAGGCTTCTGACTTTGGTGTTCAGTAGAGCAACACAGTGGGTGCAGAATCTAGACTTGGGTGGGATACTGCTTGAATCTGAAGTGCTCATTTCAAACTTAATTTCTTTAGGATTTACTTTGGATTTTGCTTCGTCGGAATTGATGCACTGAAAACCCCTGTGAATAAACCAAAGATTTATCATGGCAAGTTCTCATAAACCTATAGATACCAAATGATTATAAACAATGAATAGTTTAATACTTATTTACTAACCAAGAAAGTCTGTGAAGAGAGTAAAATGTTAGATAATTTTCCAACTTTATGGAATCTGATTATTGTAGGTAACTTTTAAAAGGAGTATAAGACTGAAAAGAATAAGTTGAGTCATTGGAAAAGACCCTGCTGCTGGGAAAGATTAAAGGCAGGAGGAGAAGGGGACGACAGAGGATGAGATGGTTGGATGGATCACTGACTCAATGGACATGAGTTTGAGTAAACGCCGGGAGTTAGTGATGGACAGGAGGCCTGGCGTGCTGCCGTCCATGGGCTGGCAAAGAGTCGGACACAACTGAGCGACTGAACTGAACTGAACTTGTGAAGTAGATATTTGATTAAAAAAAAGAATAAAATTGTCGTTGAATTTGGAAGAAAGTGGTTGGAGCAGGAATAAGTTTGTGTAGTTTGTTCTTAGGAATATATCTAAGGAATATATCTAGGAAGAACTGCAAAATATTTTTATGTGGATCACACCAACATATTTTAATGTGAATCACATAACAAGTAGCATATGTGTATTATTTATATATTATACACCTTGTCTTTGCAGTATTCACAAGATATTATTTTCACTTTAGAAGTGAGGCTATCGAGGCTTTGGCTGTTTAAATATCTTCTTTATGCTAAAATGGCTAGTAATTTTCACAGACAAAATTTGAATATAAGTTTGTCTAACTTCAAGCTCATATTCTTACTTGTACCCACAATTCTCCCCAGAAAGGGATAGATTCTGAAATTCCCCAGATGCAAAATTCCCCAGAGAAGTTGGTAATGACTGATATTTAACATTGTAAATTTTTTTTTCCAACCTCATCTGACTCTTGATTCTTACATATAATGTCAAGCATTGTGCTGCATGAAACATGCTCTTCTCCTTAACTTCTCATTTCTGCTTCCAAAAACGAGTTAAAAATTCATAGCTGTTTAAAGCCTACTGTCATTAACTTTCAGTTCTGTTATAAAAAGATACTAATTATGAAATAGAGATGGGAATTTTCTGTGATGTTTCCGTGACAGCCTGGGTTTCTCAAAAATAATAATTTAATACTTGATAATGAAGTTAGGCAAAATACTTCCCAAGATTATTTTCTTTGAATCAGAGTCACAACGTATATTATGGGAAAGGAGGAGCAAAAATTCAGAATTGTGCTGATCACTGCGTAGGTACCAAGTGTTTGATGATGTTGATTACATCTCAGGTTTCTCTTTATGTAGTGTTAAGGTGGAAAAGAGAAAAAAAGAATGAAGTCAGAGGTTACCAGTGTGGTCTTTTAAGGTCTTTGAATGATTCACAGGGACGAAATGAGAGAATGCATGAAGCCCAAACCATGGAAAGTGCTTACAGGATTAGTAGTCAAGACCAAAGCCTGCTTGTATTTGTACGAAAGAGAAAGAAAAATTCCGAGGAAGTGTGCAGAGTCCATAACAAAGGTCATGATAAAAATAATGTTGTACTTACTTTAACGAATTATTTTAGTTGTAGGGAAAAAAAAATATATTACCATGAAGAAAATGCACCTAGTCCAGCAATCCTTTTTGCTTCCCGGAACAAAGTATTCTGTTTCTTTAATGAGATTTACTGCAGCAATTAAAATGTGTAGGGACCTTTTATGGGGAGGAGTTATGGTCTGCTCTGTAGCTCGGTGCTGTTATGCATTGGTACTTCTCTGGTAGCATTCTCCAGCAGCATAAAGTACAAAGGTGGTTTCTAGCTCTAGGTATTATGGAGTATATGATTTTAATGACCCTAATGATCTAGATTCACATCTCTTAGAAAAGGGCCTGTAGAGCCTGAGGCTTAATCTCCCCAGGATTTGGTAGATAGGAAGGTACAAAGGCATTTCTTAACTTGAAATGATTTCAGGATGAAACAAGTTTCATAAAAGGATGAGTGGATGGATGTAGAAGGATGTTTTAAAAAAAAAAATGGGTCATGAACAAGGAGGAGGCTGTGTTTGACAGAGACAGTGGAAACTGTGTTTACGTAACTGTGAATGCTTATAAATATATAACATATGACCCTTTAGGGAGAGAAACAGACGGAATATGTAGCAGAAAATAAAGAATGCATTTTGCTGGGTTTCGTCACTCAAATGGTACAGGGTGTATTTTAATATTTGGCATCTCCTGTTGGGAACCTTTCAAGGTCTCATCTGGATTCCAGCAGCTCAGGACAACACTGACATTAGGAATAGTGCTGGCTAAAAGCAAGCCTCTGGAATATGATTGCAAAACTTATCCAGGTCATGACTTGATGCATAAATATCCCAGCTGTGTTTCTATGTCAAATCCTTGATGATCCCTCAAATGCCCATGAAGGAGTCCAGAACGAAGGATCTGGATTCATGCAGTCATCACACCCTCAGAGTAAAGCTGTGTTCTGAAACTGTGGGGTCCATCTTCCGTGGCATCCATCACAAATCTGTTCTCCAAGGTCCTATTCAGGGCAAGTGCTCCATCTTACTAAATTAAAAACAGAACAGTGTCAGAGAAATATCATTTCCTCTCAGCCACAGGAGACATCACAGAAGTAATTAAACTGGATGTTGGTGTGTCAGGCACATTCCTTTTATTGACAGTGACAATAATTCTGTAAATCAGAACTTGGAAACATCTTTTCAGTGTTGTTGAAGTGCGAAAGATGAAAACCTAAGGTTCTTGAAATTAAATCCCATGAAACTAAAATTGATCTGTGGAGTACAGTACGAGAGGCTGCTGTCTGAGTTGTGAAAGCAGTCTCTCTTCTGGAATTCAGTGCCTACAAGGTATGTGATTATGATGATGATGAGATATATATATATATTTTAACGCTGAGTCCCTGAAAGCTGTATTGATGTAAAACCAAATGTAGTAGGACTTCAGTGCAAGGTATTGTTTATGGTTTTAAGGTTACTGGGAAAATGCTGTCTCCATAACTCCAACATCTCCTTTTCTAATGTTGTCAGTAGGTTTTGTTGACATTCACTTCCCTAGCATTCTTGTAGTCTTTCACTCAGCATTTAAGGTTCTCCATAGTCTTGTTCAACAAGCACAACTGTACCCGGTGCATCATATGCTCAGAAGCCAACTCTTTGATACCAACATGTATAGACACACAGTGTAGTCACTGAATGTTCTCTACGTGTTCACCTTTGCTGAATGAGTCCTCCTCAGATTGCTCACCTCCTCCCCAACTTCCACTCTGCCTAAGAAAATTCAGCCCATCAAGGTGAGCCAGCGCAGATCAAGTTCATCCAGGGCAAGGACAGTCTTCACTTAGCAGGTGGTTTATCAGCTTTTGAGTCTCCAGTTACTGTCTACCAGGTATCTTTTTATGTGTCTATGCCTTTATTTCCCAGCTCTATTTCTCATTCCATCCTTCTCTTTCTGGTATTATTTCTCACAGTAAATGTTCTGAAATACTTGAAGCTTGGTTTCTTGAGGCCTCCATTAGTTTCCTGACTTTTTAAAGACTATTTTCTTGGAGACATTTTAGGTTCACAGCAAATTAAGAGGAAAGTACAGAGATTTCCTGTGTGCCCCAATCCCCACACAGGTATCACTTCACCCATTACCAACAGCCCTCACCAGAGTGGTACACTGATTACAATTAATGGACCTAGACACATCATAACCACCCAAAGTCTGTAATTCACAAGTTAACTGATGTGTGTGCCCATCCCTAAAGTTCTTTAAAAATACATATGTACACATATTATATAATATCTGGCAGGGGTAAATACATTTTTCATTATCTTTATTCCTAATAGTAGAGACCATGTGGAATTAGAGTCTTACATAACCAGAAAGAAAGTGCTTTGACTAAAGATGTGTCTGTCTGTCTGTCTAGGGGGATATGGGTAAGTGTGTGTGTGTGTGTGTACACATACCATGGAAGATGGATTTAAAAGCATCACTTTCTATTTTCTTCAAATTCTGCCGATGTCCTGATTGGTATATTATCACATTAAATCTAACAAATTTTGAGACCTTTAGTTGTTTCAAGAATTTTTTGTTCAATTTTCTTTTTTCTCACTAATTAGCTGATATCTGCAGGAATAATCACATCATTATGAAATGTTACATTGCTTATTTGATCTTTTCTAGCTCAACTTTACAATTTTTGCAATATTGGAGTGTTTTTCCAGCAATAACATAAGCTCTCTGTGAGGAAAATGATACTATATTTCCTATAATAACATATCACTTATGTGCCCTGATTTAGTGAGTCTACCAGTGTCCTTGAATAATTCTCTAAATGTTGCTTTTGCAACAGTTCTGGAAGAGTCCAGTCCCCATGTGATGTTATATAGATGGGATTCAAAATGTTCTTGTTTTTTTCTTTTCATATTAAATATGATGAAGATAGCATTTGTGTGATACAACTATACCAGGCGCAAGCGAATAACTTGGCCTTCTTGCTCTGGTTCAGTATTTTAGGAGAATTTACCTAATATCAGCTTAATAGGATGATCAACATTTTCTACCTCCCAGTCTTTGTAAACCACACAAGTCCATAGTGACAGCCTCAGAAACAGAACTTGCTTGGTTGTTGGAGAGGTGGAGAAAGGGTATAAAAAAATAAATTCCAAAAATACTAGAATGTGTCTACCTAAATAAAAAAGAAGGTTGTAAAATGAGCAGGCTGGGCTAAATCAGTGGTTCCCAAAATGTGTTTCTTGGACCAACATTGTCAACACAACCTGTGAATTTGTTAGAAATAAATATTCCTACATTCCAGACCTCCTGAATTAGAAACTGTGGGATGGAGCTATATGAAATCTGTATCATAAGAGCCTCCAGGTAATTCTGATACACCCAAAATCTGAGAACTGCTAGACCAGATGATCTCTAAACTCATCTTGTTGGTTCTATGCTTTCCATATAACAAAAACTTTATTTAACGGAATGAAGGAAGTTTGCCTGAAGAATTTTTATGAGTAAAACGTCATGACTAGATTTAAGAGGTGATTTCAATACCATCTTAGATATTTCTTTCATGGTGAGTTGAAAAAAAATAACAAATTTTCATTTTTATTATTAACATCTTCAGTGGGCCGGCAATCTTGAAAAATGTTTGAAAAGTTCCCATTCACACTATCATGCTATGAAAAAACAAGTTCAAGTCAAAATTTTCCCTTCAATATGAGAAAAATGACTAAATCCAAGTGCATGTCCTTCTGTTAACAGTCTTTGTGGTTTTTCAGAGTAATACTCTGATAATTTCTTTGGACAGGAACCTATAAAATGATTCTTATCTGCACACATATTTTAGCCTGAAAGAGAGTTGAGTCAAGAAAACTATTGTCAAATATGCCATTCATATGAGATAGTATGTTCTTCACATGGCATCCTTTTTCATTGCCTGAAGTGTTCCACATCTTTACCTATCTCTTCCACTTGCTCATAAATGTGATCTCAATTAAGTACCCCAGATATGATTTCCCTTCTCATTAACAAAGATCTAATATCTAGTAAGATCTTCATTTTTCTTTTTTATCTTTACTCACAAAGAATGATTTATATGTGGGTCATTGCATCAAGATTCCAGTATATGACCTTGAACAAGTCCCTTGAGTTTGTGGGCCTCAATTTCCCTATTATAAAATAAGAGATTAGGTTTGCCTGGTCTTTAAGGTCCCTAGAGCTCCAAGAGTTTGTGATTCATTATCACTATATTCTTTCTCTTCTTTTCCCAACCCTCAGATCTATTTTTACTCATGTTTAAGGCTCTTCTAGGACGCAGCCTACAGCTCAGTCACACAACACTAATCTTAAGCTATATTTTAGCCAAAGACCTTTCCTGCCAAGTCCTATAAAAAAGAAGAACTTGGAGAAAGAAATCTGATTAATGGGATGTCTTCCTATTTGAAAAAGGAAAATTTGAATTAATCCTGAAACACAAGGCAAAGGCATCTGCTATTTGTTTCTTTCATGTTTGTATAGCAATTTATTTATAAATTCTTTTATATATCTATTTATATCAACTTTGTTTTAAATTGAAAATTTTCACTGATTCAGGGTCATGTCTGTATACTTGCTTAGCTAAACACTACATGTAATTACTTACAGTACTTCAATTGTTTTTAGTGGTTAAAAAAACCCAACGGATTAGGGATATGTAACTTGTTAATACTGGGTTTTTATATTAAATTTTTTATTCTCCTACCATTCTTTTATAATAAGAATTATGACAGCTATTTTACAAAAGTTTTATCTAAGGTAAAGATGTATTCTTATTAACATTCACATATTAATAAGATCAAGAATCTTGTCTCACTTAAATTTCCATGGTCTACCATCCATAGATGGCATCATGTAGTCTCTTAATATTGAATAAAGTAGTCAAATTGAGATTCATGTGCTTTCTTCATTTTCATTTTAAATATTTTAGAACACATCCAACATGAATTCATATATACAAATTTTCTCAATAGAGATAATTGTAAATATGAGGAAGAATTGATACAGAACAAGTTTAGTCTTATTTTCTCATTTAAGTCACTCATCTTCACGCCAAAATCCTATACTGATATATATTAATACATGTGACCAGCACGCCTAATGAGATTTTATGAAGTTCACAGCTTTAAAGAAAAAGGTTTTGTATACCTTCAGTGAATGAGCAGATTTTAAAAAATGATGCTTATGAAATATTGTAGAATACAGAACATTCTGAATAATCCAGGAAGTTACGTTTTTTCTATTTAAGCTAGCATAGATTTGGTTAAAAACATTTGTTAAAAACATTTATGAAATGATAAGCATGTGATTTTTCCTAGTCATTAATAGTAGGTTTCTGGTCTTGAGTTTTAGTGTGTAAGGAGCAAAAGTATCATCTTCAAAGGTGGAGATGACCTTCAATGGAGTTGCCTCTTCTGCCTGCAATTTCTATATTACTGAAAAGATAATTTCTTTTTACTGAAAACTGCAATGATTTAATTTTAGTGAATTCTCTTTCTCCAACTGATACATTTACTGGGTCAGTTCAGTTCAGTCGCTCAGTCGTTTCCGACTCTTTGCAACCCCATGAATCGCAGCACGCCAGGACTCCCTGTCCATCACCAACTCCCGGAGTCCACCCAAACCCATGTCCATCGAGTCGATGATGCCATCCAGCCATCTCATCCTCTGTTGTCTCCTTCTCTTCCTGCCCCCAATCCTTCCCAGCATCAGGGTCTTTTCCAATGAGTCAGCTCTTCACATCAGGTGGCCAAAGTATTGGAGTTTCAGCTTCAACATCAGTCCTTCCAATGAATACCCAGGACTGATCTCCTTTAGGATGGACTGGTTGGATCTCCTTGCAGTCCAAGGGACTCTCAAGAGTCTTTCCCAACACCACAGTTCAAAAGCATCAATTCCTCGGCACTCAGCTTTCTTCACAGTCCAACTCTCACATCCATACATGGCTACTGGAAAAACCATAGCCTTGACTAGACGGACCTTTGTTGGCAAAGTAATGTCTCTGCTTTTTAATATGCTGTCTAGGTTGGTCCAAGGAGTAAGCGTCTTTTAATTCCATGGCTGCAATCATCATCTGCAGTGATTTTGGAGCCCAATAAAATAAAGTCTGACACTGTTTCCATTGCTTCCCCATCTATTTCCCATGAAGTGATGGGACCAGATGCCATGATCTTAGTTTTCTGAATGTTGAGCTTTAAGCCAACTTTTTCACTCTCCTCTTTGACTTTCATCAAGAGGCTTTTTACTTCCTCTTCACTTTCTGCCATAAGGGTGGTGTCATCTGCATATCTGAGGTTATTGATATTTTTCCCAGGCAATCTTGATTCCAGCTTGTGCTTCTTCCAGCCCAGCGTTTCTTATGATGTACTCTGCATATAAGTTAAATAAGCAGGGTGACAATATACAGCCTTGACATGCTCCTTTTCCTATTTGGAACCAGTCTGTTGTTCCATGTCCAGTTCTAACTGTTGCTTCCTGACCTGCATACAGGTTTCTCAAGAGGCAGGTCAGGTGGTCTGGTATTCCCATCTCTTTCAGAATTTTCCACAGTTTATTGTGATCCACACAGTCAAAGGCTTAAAAGATTCTCCCCTAGATTAGGAACATATTTGCTTGGTAAGTTATCTGAATCCCAGAGTATTATTGTGTACTTGCTATGTACAAAACACTGAGATATATGGAAAGTAAAATGATTGGATCCCTGTCCTCAAATCAGTTTTCATCTTGGAAGAATGATTCCAAAGTCCTAGGGCAGTAGGGAATATTGTCTGTTTTGTTTCATGACCTGTCACGAGTGCTTACAACAATGCTCGGTTGCTTAGTATCTACTCAAAAAATATTTACACAGTGAATAAAACACATTGTTGATAAGATAACTAGTAATTTAAGTACTCACTGTATGGTGTAAACTATTGGCGTTTGTGAACTCAGAGGAGAGGGCAAACACAGTAATGCTTGCAGCAGGCCCATAGGAAGTGAGGTGGATCTCAATCAGTTAGAGAGAAACAGAGAGGGCATTCCATACAAGGGACATGATATGAGCAAAGTAGAATCTATAGGTAAAATATTCACAGAACCAAACGCATCTTTGGAGCATTTTCTATAGCATCAAGTACACTATTAGACTATATGTATATAGAAATGAACAAAAGGAGGCTGTGGAAACAGTGGAAAGATCACAGAGTTTGGAGACAAATAGACCCAGAATTGCATTCTGTCTGCCATCATCAGGTTGATTAATATATCTGAGACTTGGCTTCTTCATCTGTAAAATGAGACCATGATAACAGACAGTGCAGGGTTGTTTTGAGAACTGCAGTCAATGTCTAGTAAGATACTTACTGTACTCCAAACTGGTCAATGTTGGTACCTATTGCAATTCTCCCCTTACCTTTGTTTTCATGGAGCTCATAGACAAGAGGAAATGACTGGTATGTGTACAGATTATTACAATTTAAGCAGTGCTTGAATAGTTTGTTCCTTCTGGACCCCTATAGTGCAAATGTTGGTGTGTTTAATGTTGTCCCAGAGTTTCTCTTATACTGTCTTCATTGTTTTTGATTCTTTTTTATTCATTTTGTTGCATGGCAGTGATTTCTACCAGTCTGTCTTCTACCATACTTATTCATTCTTCTGACTCATTTATTCTGATAGTGATTCCTTTTAGTGTATTTTCATTTCAGTTATTGTATTATCTTTGTTCTTTAAATCTTCTAACTCTTTGTTAAACTTGTCTTATATCTTCTCAGTCTTTGCCTCAATTCTTTTTCCAAGATCTTGGATTATCTTTAGTGTCGTTATTCTGATTTATTTGTCAGGTAGATTGCCTGTCTCCATTTCACTTAGTTCTTCTGAGGTTTTATCTTGTTCCTTCTGGAACAAGAAGGAATATATCTGGAATATATTTCTCTGCTGTCTCATTTTGTCTAACTTTCTGTGTTTGTGGGCTCCATTCTGCAGGCTGCAGGATTGTGGTTCTTCTTGCTTCTGGTGTCTAACCCCTGGTTGTAAGGTTGGTTCAGGGTCTTATGTAGGCTTTTTGGTGGGAGGAGCTGGTGCCTGCCTGCCCACTGGTGGTTGAAACTGAATCTTGTCCCTCTGGTGGGGAGGGCCATGTCAAAGGGCAGGTCCAGAGGTAGCTTTCTGCTCAAGACAACTTTAGGTGGCTTATCTGTTGATGGGTGGGGCTGTGTTCCCACCCTATTGGTTGTTTGGCCTAAGGTGCCCCAGAACTTCAGCCTGTAGGCTGTTGGATGGGGCCAGATCTCAGGACCTAAATGGTGACCTCTAAAAGGGTTCACACTGAGGAATATTCCTTGGGGACTCTACCGCCAGTGTCTTTGCCCCAGCAATGGGCCACAGACAACCCCTGCCTCCCCAGGAGACTCTGTAAGACCCTTAGGTAGGTGTGGCCCAGGCTTCTGTGGAGTTACGGCTTTGCCTTGGGTACACTTTCCAACAATGGAATCTTTGGTTCCCCCGGTCCTAGGAGCTCCTACACTCAGGCCCTGCTGGCCATCAAAACCAAATGCTCTGGGAACTCCTCCTCCTGATACCAGACTCCCAAGCAAGGGAGCCTGACATGGTGCTCAGCACTCGCTCCCACAGGAAAACCTCTGCAATATAATTATTTTCCAGTTTGTGGGTCACCCACCCAGTCAGTATGGGTTTTGATTATATAATGAAAACACCCCTTCTGCCATCTCGTTATGGCATCTTCGCTGTCTTTGGATGTAGAATTTTTTTTTTTTGATACATTCCAGTCTTGTCGGTGGTTGTTCAGCAGTTAGTTATGATTTTGATGTTTTTGTGAGAGGAGGTGAGCTCAAGTTCTTCTACTTTTCCATCTTGTCTCCCTTCAATATTCTCCTGTTCAAAATGTGGTCTGAAGACCAGAAGCACCTGCAAGCTCATTTGAGATGCAGACTCACAGGCCTCCCCTCCCCCGACACAGCTACTGAATCAGAATCTGCATTTAACAAGATCCCAGGTGATTCACATGCACATTCAAGTGTGAGATGCACTGCTCTAATAGAGGTATGTAACTGGGGCAGAGCAAGGAGTGACTAAGTACATTTAAGAAACTGAGAGAATTCTCTTAGAAAATAAAATCTAGAGAAAATTCAGACAAATATTACATATGTGTGGAGTAACTTGTTTAGTAAATCAGAATTCCTAATTTGAAAAATTTGTTATAGATTCACCTTCTTGACACCACTATTTTTACATCACATTGACTTTTGGTAATCACCAGTGGTTTAGCAGGCGAAATGCATGCCAAGTCAACAGTTTGATCCAAGTGAGGCTAATCCTTGCTTCCTGCTTCAATGCATTAGAAGGAATAAGCTCTAAAACCTAGGATTTACTGTGAACCTACCTATAAGAGGTCTGAATCCACAAGCCCTCTCCCAAGAAACTCAGAATGCAGACGTTTCATTGGATGGTCTAGTTTAATCACAAAGGTCTTGGCAGACACTACTTCTTTCTGGGCCAGTAAATGGGATAATATAAGAGTTAGTCATTTGGTACTTAGGAAAAAATAAATACCCAGCTTTCCCTAGGCTGTCCCTGAAGGCCCCTCTGCTTTAACACTCATTTTGTTTTTTAATGTTAGAATTGCTTCTATTTTTGTGTAGAACCACGTGGTCCTGTTCATTGAGTTGGCAGGTGGCTCCAAACCTGTAATTATGATTTTGATTGTCGGCTGCCAAAGCACAAAAGAAAACTGTAGTAATCCACCCTTGTGGTCTTTAGTGAATTGCTACATATGGTCTTTGGTATATCACTGCACATAAATCTCACAGTAGCAATAAAACTATTAGGGTAGTAAAAGATATGCATTTTACTTTTCATAAAAAATGTCATGAAATTCAATTAACTACACTTTCCCAAATTGCAGTTCACTCTGGGAAGCCCTGGGTTTCCTAATCTGAAATTGCATGTTCCTTTCACTTTTCCTAGTGACCTCCATTAATGCTTTAATCATGACACCTACTCGACATCTTAAAACATTATCATCTCTGGGGTCCCTTTGTCTCCTTATATTTCTGTAAAATTTCTCCTGCTTTTCTACTTACAGTTTTGTAGAGGCACTTTCAATGCAGTTGTTTTTTTTTTTTTTTTTCCTACTGCCTTAATTGGAGGGAGAATGGGAGAATGAATTGCATAAGTAATCCACACAAATTTAGGCCTTATAATTGCACAGAATGGAGGGGGATGTTCTTTGGTGCTATATCCACAAGTAATGAGTAAAAAACAATGAGGTGTTATTTATTAGACTACAAAAGATTCTGGCCAACTGCTGCTTTGCTAATCTGTAAAAGTGAACATTCCTCCAGTATTTTTAGACAGTTCACCTTCTTCTCAAAAGTAGTTTAATAGCACAGACTTGAGAAAGGTCTCCTGGTGTTCAGATTTTATTACTTTCACCGACTAAAGTGCAGTACATTTCCTAGTATAATTACACCCTAGTTGTCACAATAAATGAATGCAGTATATTTTACGATACACTTTACTTGCTTATTATCATGTTTGTTCACACATCTCTCAGATTTGATAACCCATGGGGGCTTCTACCAACATTGGTGAATGGAAATTAGTGAAGTTCTCTTTCATTTGTGTTTGTGCTGGGATGCTTATTTCAGTTGTACAAAGCCATACACAGGATAGAGAACAGATTTTTAAATACTTTTTTAAGTATCTATAACTTTGTAATATTCTCTGCTCACTGTGTCTCTTTTCTAAGTTTCACCACTAATCTCTCAGCACCCACAAAAGTGAATATTAGGTAAATGCATTTTTAATGGAGACCAACTAATGTTCACGATTATTTTACAAAAAAAATCAAAGAAAATCCTGAATGTCAATACAACTCTTTTTTGAGATTTATATTTATATTTGAGTTCAGGTTGACCTTTCGCAAGACAGAGTTTCATTCTACATTTGTGCTAGGATCAGAAAAAATACCAAAATGTCCATTTGTTTTAAATAAATGGAAGTCAAAATATAAGAATTCAACCCTGTTAGCATGAATATTTGAAAGATTGTCTATACTGCTTGTTGCAGAACAATTACAGATCTTATCATGGAAATTTAAAATGTAGCCTAAGAGTAATGAGATCATTTTTCTTTAAGGAGAGGATGAAGACATTGTATGCCCTAAATCATGTAGTATTGTATTAACTTTTATAAATGTGCAGGGCATTTTTCCTCAGCTTAGACAAGGCACAGTCATGTAGGCTTGGCCATAAAATAAGTAATTAGGTTCCAGCTTTTGGGTAAGTTTAAAACATTTTTGTCTAATTATACAGACAGCAATATTTGTAGAACTATTGAAAATATAGAGTCCCTTTGCTAGTCACCTGAAACTATCACAATGTTGTTAATCAACTATACCTCAACATATAATAAAAAGTTTTTAAAAATAGAACAAATAAAAGGCAAAGCAAAATCACCTGTATTTCTACAATTAGGCTTCTTTTTTAAGGGAAGCTTTCAATTCAGCAGTCAGGAAGTGTTTATTCAGTGTTTTCTATGGGCTTAACATTGTGCTAACCATCAAAAGAAAAAAAAAAAAGGAAAGAAGTTAACTTTGCTCTGTAGATGTAAGACAAAAATGTGACATAACAATGACCAAACAGCACTGGGAGAGCAGTCACTATGTAGTACTGCAGTTTCTATATTATAGATTCTATGAGGTACCATTCACCTCATAGTCGTTGATCACTTAATATTTGAACCATCATTTTGATAGATATTTTAGCTAGATAGATATGTATGTATTGATAGATATGCATTGATAAAGTTGCACCTTTTTTTTTTCAATTCACATGAAGTTACCATACGTGCTGCAATAAGGAATGCAAGATGGTGTATAATCAAGACCAACATGATCTGATACAATATAAATCCCAGAGGTCTTACAAATGAGGAAAAACTTAAACTAGACCTTGAAATTTATCTAAGATTTCTTTACATCAATTTAAAAGAAATAGGAAGTTGAGGTTGTCAGTGCTGGCTTCCTGGATCTGTCTTCTGGGGAACCAGTTAGGAGGAGTAGTGGGCAAAGAGTAAAGGCTTTTCCTACTTCTTTGTGGCCTTCTCTTGAAGAAGTCTCTTCTTGCCAGTCTCATGGTAGAAGGATTGCCACAGTTATCCTCACCCTGTTTAAGCCCGTTTTCCCTGCCACACCTTTGGCTTCTTTGGTATGAAAGTCCTTTCATATGTCATTGCTTGGAGTTGACATTTATCTCCATCCACCTACACTGAAGTGACTCTCTCCCATTTTTTATAAAGATAAGTGAATAGGCATCATGGTTCTTCCCCTCAGGAAGCTTAAATTCTAGTTAGAGTATCACACACTGTTCAACCCACCCCCCCGACTATGAAAATTGAACTCGAAAAAATGCTGGAAAAGAGAATGGTTTGTACAGTGAGAGAATAACAGAGGTAGGTATCAGATATCTCAGAGTTTAGAATTTTGCTTACTTGCCTTTTGAGGGTGGATACAGCCTCCTTATGATTGTTTTCCTTTGACTGTGTTCATTCATCCCTTCTGTGCTCCAAGTGGGAAAAGGACAGAAGCTCTTAGTACATTTTTAGGTATATGCACAGAGATATTCACTGGCTTTCTCAAGTTGAAAAATATTATACCTTTGCAGCTGCCCTCTTGCAACTATTGCCTGATTTTGAGCCAAAAATATGAGATTTATTTTCCTTGGAAATACTCTTTATCTCCCCTGATGTAGTAGGTTGTTTTGGTTATTTGAAGCATTGAGAGTCACCTAGAAGGATTTTTTTTTTCTAGTGCAGTATATGAATAAATCCCTCTACAGAAACTAAAAGGAAGAGAACTTGGTGGGATAAATAGTAGCTGATATCCACAAATAACTGTGTTTCTTAGTGGCAGCAGAAAAAAGTTATGGGTACAGTGTATCCTGCTATGCCAACTATTTTGATGGTAAATTTAATGGAGTCTAGAGTGAAGCAAGTGAATCATTCACTTGGATATAAAACTTAAGGGGGGGCAATAAACACTCAGTAATTGGTACAATATTTGACAAAAAATAATGCAAAAATATGTGATGAACAATATCAACATTTTGAATCAAGAAAGTGTCAGTAGTACTGAGTTTTCCTTTTGTCTCAGGCCCCAGTATTGCTGAACACACCACTGTTACAGATCCTGTCTTTTAAAAAACTTTTGATGTTGTTCATCATAAACAAATTTTGATGTTTAGTTTTGATTTTTAAATATTGCTTTGTCATTGAGGTTGTGGTTCCCGCTTAATTGTTGCTCTCCTGAGGCAAGTGCTTCACTCCAATCCTGGCAAACATCCACTTTGAAACAAAGGCTGATGGGCAGGCACATAATTAGAGCAGAGACAGAGCTGCAACTTGAACTTGACTCTGTTCATTATTAATTCGTAAGTCCCAGGACTTCTTCTGCAGGGCTATAAATCAAAAACAAATAAATAATACTGAGTATACAACATCATTATGGGTGCTATGGGTGCTATAATTTGCTGAAGAGACCCAGCTTCTAACAGGCTAATAACAACTGAGGAGTTAATTGCATCCCCTTGCATTTTGGAAAATTAAAGTCAAGCAACTCTGTCCCACGCTGTTTTCTATGAGAGCTCGTTACTTTTATGTATATTTATGTTTCATGTGACAGAAAATGGCTACCCCAAGGCAAAAATTAAATGCCATTTACTACACTCTTAAGTTGGCTAAGACCAAAGATTTTGGTCAGAGAAGAAAGATTCATTGCCCATCTTTTATTGGGTTGTCATTGATTAGAAATTTATGAACATACTTAAAATCACAAAAGCAGTGGAGGGGGAGGAGATGGAAAATTCCTGATGAACATGTTGTGAGTTGTGGTGTAGTTTGCTCCTCAAATGCAATCCCTCCGTAATACCAAACACTCAAATTGATTTTTGTGTTTAATTCTACATTTTATGTACCAGGCAGATTTTGTAATTCAGCACTCAAATAATAAAATTATTTTAAAATTTCTACATGACAAACTTAAGAAATTGAAAACATCCCATAGATAACTGAGGACCAATTTTAGAATGAGTATATTGAAAACCTAGAGGATTTTACAAATTTAGTCTATGAACACAAAATAAGCCTATAATGTAGCTATTTTGACAGTCAAGTAGTTGCAGTTTTGAAGATTCTATTTAAATTCTATAATAAAAAAAATGAATGGCATCAATAAAATGTTGATCTTTCTAAATGATCTAGATCAGTCTCCTTCTACAGGAAAAGAAAAGTTGAGGTTCAGAGATTTTTAATGTGTTTAACCCAAGATCACATATTAATGTAGAGGTATATCTCAAATCAGGGCCCCCGGAATCCTAATTCTTAGACCAATTCCCTATACACTGTGTAAGGCAACATCATTTAGTCACCAAACAATGTTCCACCACTTGAGGTAACAAACAAGCTATGAAACAATGACTCCAAATTGTCCTCAAACAAATCCACAGATTACACAGTCCTTGCCCCACACTTTCTACATCACTGAAGAAAACAAAGCTAGAAACCAGGAGAAGAGAACTCTCACATGCCCACCATCTCCACTTTCTTCTTCTCGTATTATACTTGGTGATTAGTTTTTTGCTGTCTTACCTCGCTTGTCTACCCAGTGACTCAGGCTTTCTTTTTATTCCTCTTTCTTGCCTTGAGTCTTCAACACTGGATTACACTAATCCTCAAAACAAATAAACCCAAAAACCTTCCTCTTGACCTAATAATATCTATCCCTTTGCCCTTTTTCTTAACTCTCCTTCATGGCCAAGCTCTGTGAAAGTTTTTAATGATAAATGCAAAACGACATTAACAATTCAACCCACTCCATACCAGCTTGCCCAACAGAATTCAGCCAAAACTGCTTATTCTAGGAATACCATTAGCCTTCCCGTCATCAAATTCATTAGACATTTTTTCAGTTATCATCTTGTTCAATCTCTCTTTGATATTTTATGACTCCTTCATGCCAGAAGCATTGTATACCCATGACACTACACACATCTGGTTGTCCTTCTTCCCCCGTGACTTATCCTACCCAGGTATCTGCCAGTTCTTTTGTTCTACTTACCTTCTAATAGTTGAAGCTACTCAGTTCTTTCAGAGTTCTTCTCATTTAATACCCCACTATCTAAGTAATCTCATCCATTTGCATATCCTTAAATACTGTCTTTATACCTATGACTCTCACTTTTCTACCTTTAGTGCGAACTCCTTAGATTCAGATGTTGGCATACAAAATTGTATTTAACATTACTACTTGAATATCTCATATGTGTCTCGAATTTCACATGTCTTAAATGTAACTCTTGGCACTTCCCTCCTACCTCTTCCCTCTCTCCCATATCTCTCTCTATGTTCCCCATTTTAGTAAATAATGCCTCAATTTATCTGGTAAGATAATCTATATAATTTAAAACTTAAATCCTAAGTGTATATTTGAGAAAAATGTTTCAAACAATGGAAAAATAAGTTTATGTGTGGCATCACATTTATCTTTTATTGCAAATGTTTACTCCACGGGGCTCATAATATTTCCATTTCAGAGACCTTAGAAATAACAGAAATGATGTCATACTTACTGTGCTAGGCGCTGTACTAATATTTGATATTTGCTACTATCACTGCTGATGGTGATTGCAGCCATGAAATTAAAAGACGCTTACTCCTTGGAAGGAAGGTTATGACCAACCTAGATAGCATATTTAAAAGCAGAGACATTACTTTGCCAACAAAGGTCCGTCTAGTCAAGGCTATGGTTTTTCCAGTAGTCATGTATGGATGTGAGAGTTGGACGGTGAAGAAAGTTGAGCACCAAAGAATTGATGCTTTTGAACTGTGGTGTTGGAGAAGACTCTTGAGAGTCCCTTGGACTGCAAGGAGATCCAACCAGTCCATCCTAAAGGAGATCAGTCCTGGGTGTTCATCGGAAGGACTGATGTTGAAGCTGAAACTCCAATACTTTGGCCACCTCATGCATTGGAAAAGACCCTGATGCTGGGAAGGATTGGGGGCAGGAGGAGAAGGGGACGACAGAGGATAAGATGGCTGGATGGCATCACCGACTCGATGGACATGGGTTTGGGTAGACTCCGGAAGTTGGTGATGGACAGGGTGGCCTGGCGTGCTGTGGTTCATGGGGTCACAAAGAGTCGGACACGACTGAGCGACTGAACTGAACTGAACTAATAAGGTAGCAGCCTTATTTTCTCTTTACAGATAATAAAACTGAGGTGCAGAAAAATCAAGTAACTTGCCCAGGGTCATAGAGCTATTACATGACAGAACTGAGATTTGAACTCATGCAGTCTGGTTCTAGGATCCTTGCTCATAAAAACTATGCTGTGCCACCTTAAAATGGTGACAGTGATGAGTACATGTAACTTTAAGCCAGTATGTTGAAGACTGAAAAGAGAGACTCAACTCAAAGAAATTAGCAGTGGATTTTGATCTAATTTTTTAAACAGATAAAACAATGGTTAGAAAGTGCTGATGTTTATTGTATCCTCTCATGATTTTTTCCACTTTTTTTGACAACACAGACTTGAGTATTAGGTGTATCTGCCTTAAGGTCAGGGAACCGCCAAATCAGATGCTGATGGATGTTTTTTTTCTGTGTAAGTTTTCAGAAATTCACAATAAAATTTCCGTTATTTTGACATTCTAAGACCAAAATTATGTGGACCTGTTTTGCCTTATATGAGGTCTTTCCTATTTCTTTCATATTACAACTACATTTACAGTAATTGATTTTGAAATACAAAAGCCCAGAACAGGTTGTACAGACAGTTTGTTGTTTACATGGAGTGGGAGTCTTGGACAAAATGCACAACCCCATTCTTTTCCCATTAGACTCTTGGGAAACACATAATGTTTTTCTATCTTTCCCACTGGCTGCTGGTAAGAACAAATGCCTGTTATCTCATTTAAACTGCGATTGGTGAATTTCATGTTACAAAAATAAATTACACTGAATGTTTCATATATTGGAAAGCTTATAAATTATTCATTTTTAAAACATATAAGAAATATAGCTCTATCCATTTATTCCAAATATTTTTGAAACAAGTTAGTAAAGAGGGAAAAAATAAACGGAAACAGAAATGAAAAGAGTGCTATTATTCCATTTACCACAAAGTACATAATAAGTAGCTAATTTACAAATTAAAGACCATTGAGACAGTTAGCAACATTTTTATGAAACTATCTACATTGTCTGAATTATAAAGATTGTCAGGATTTAAATTTCTTGAATTCTCTAAGTGATATATAATCTTCCATGATGTTCTGATGAAAAACCAAATTCAATAATTATGTAGAAGAAAAGATACAAATCTAAAAAGAATCAGAAGATCTAGAAATTAAATGATCTCTGTCTGGATTGTGTAGAAACTAAGTGAACATGCCTTTAAAAATAACTCAATAAACAAGAATACAGCTTTGATGAAGAGTCAGGCTGAAATGGAATTATGGTATTTATATCTGCTGTAGATTCATTTCCCTACCTCTACCATAACGGATGGACTTTCAATTTCTCACCTCAATCAAAAACAAATGAAAATTGTGTTTGAATAGTTATAAAAGCATTATACAAGCTTTTATATAAATGCCATGATAGGTTGAAAGTTATGTACATGTTCTTTCTTAAATCAAAACACCATTCCAAAGTGAAAAATAACTCTTAAAAGAAATATGAGATTTTTGTGTGTGATAATCCCAAACCCCATTGGAGGGAGGAGACATTAATGCAGTGGGAAAGCTGATGAGTGAACCAGTCTTTATGTTCAAATGTCACTTTCTGAATAAAGCCTCCTTCCTGACTACTGTAAATCAAATGGCACATCATTTACCAGATACTCCTTAACCGTGTCTCTAGCCTTATTTTCCCCTTTAAACTTACTCAACATCTATCAAACTATCTATTTTAATATTTATCTTATATATTGACTCTTTTTACTCCCTGGGGGCAGTAATATAATCAGTCTTGTTTGTGCTTGTATTTTCTAAACAAACAAAAAAGCAAACTATAGCCAGGTGTTCATCAGGTTTGGCACCTTCAGTGGTTAGATAAGCCCTCAGCATCCCATCTCCAATCTTAAGTGCAACTCTAAGAATCTTTTTGGATATTCTGGCCCTGTGTCATCTGGAGCCTTGACTCTGTTTTTACCCCTCTCACCTTCCTCTTTCTAGTCACCTTTATCCTCATGCTCACCATGTGTGCGAGCTAAGTCACTTCAGTCGTGTCCAACTCTGTGTGACCCCATGGACTGTAGCCCTCCAGGCTCCTCTTTCTATGGAATTCTCCAGGCGAAAATACTGGAGTCAGTTGCCATGCCCTCCTCCAGAGGATCTTCCCAACCCAGGGATCGAACCCTTGTCTCTTATATCTCCTGCATTGGCAGGCAAGTTCTGTACCCCTAGCATCACCTGGGAAGCCCCATGTTCATCATATGCATCCTCATCTCTGCCTCATTGCAATTGCTTATTACATGAACATCCTTGCCTGAAATTCTCTATTCCCCTTCCAACCCAGAAAATTCTGATCCCTCTTGAAGATGAATTGAAATTTTGCTTCCTCCATAAATTCTTCCTTAACTTCTGTAGTTATATAATCCAAAGTAAGCTTTGAAATCTTTGGACGCAGATTCAAATCCAAGCTCTGCTAACTTATTCCCCTTCCAACCCAGAAAATTCTGATCCCTCTTGAAGATGAATTGAAATTTTGCTTCCTCCATAAATTCTTCCTTAACTTCTGTAGTTATATAATCCAAAGTAAGCTTTGAAATCTTTGGACGCAGATTCAAATCCAAGCTCTGCTAACTTACTAGCTATGAGACCTTTTGTGCTATGCTATGCTTAGTCGCTTAGTGGTGTCCGACGCTTTGCCACCCCATGGACTTCTCTGAACATGGGTTTTATCCAGGCAAGAATACAGGAGCGGGTTGCCATGCCCTCCTCCAGGGAATCTTCCCAACCCAGGGATCGAACCCAGGGCTCCTGCATTGCAGGCGGATTATTTAACAGATGAGCCACCAGAGAAGCCCTATGAGATCTTTTATAAGGTGCCTAACATAGAGTTTTAATCTTAAAATTATTTTCATCCATAATATTATAGTGAATCTACTATGGGAAAGACCTAGCACATAATGAGCTTTCAATAATTATATTAGTATATTTATGTTATATAATACATAAATATGTACCGCACAATAATATAAAGATGATGAAGATGATTAGAAGCATAGTTATGTAGAATTTACTGAGTCAGGCTCTTCCAGCTGCTTTACATATCAGGCTCTCTGCCTCTGTAAGAGCTGCTATAGCACTTATAAACCACAGTTATCATACACTCTTGTGTTCATATATTCTTCCATTTTGTTGACTATGGTTTTTCTCAAGTGGTTCTTGGAGCGCCTTGAAGCGATGATCATGTCTTATACTTCTTTGTTTTCTACCACTTAGCACATTACTGGCTACCCTGTGCTTACTGTAACATCCTCTAAAGAACGTATGGTTCTGTATTCCTTGCAGATTTAGGTTGTATAATTTAATACAGAGACAGACAGAAAGATTCAAAGATACACATCTATCAATCATACTGTGCAGCAGACTGCCTAGAACTATACTGTGTTGCTTATTTCTAAGTTGCAACTCCTGACACTGGAGTTATTTTCTTCAACGTAGGGTAAAAGAGCCACTGATCTTACCACTATAATTATGTTTTTTAAAGCTAGCTATCAGAACCCAGAGTGGCCTCTGCAGACTGTAAGGTACTATTTTACTTTTAAGTACTCTTCAGTAACACCCTACTTTGAGTTCCTCTGGCAATTTTCCATGATGACAAGGGAAGTCAAGGTCTGTAACCAAATAGTGTGATATGCAAATAACAACAAATGCATCATGGCCATAGAAGAGGCCACTGGGTTAAGTATTTTAGAAAGTATTTTCTGTGTTTGTCCATACAGCTGTTTTTCCTTCTGGATTTAGTGGAGGTTTAGAGCATGTGTAGGATTGAAGGCAGGAGGAGAAGGGGACGATAGAGGATGAGATGGTTGGATGGCATCACCAACTCGATGGACATGAGTTTGAGCAAGCTCCAGGAGTTGGTGATGGACAAGGAAGCCTGGCGTGCTGCAGTCCATGGGGTCACAGAGTCAGATATGACCAAGCTACTGAACTGAACTGAGAGCATGTATAGCAACAGTGACTCCAGTGGTAGGATTTACCCATGTTCTAATAATTGATAAAGTATTTAGTAACCCTTTCCATCCTTTACTAAATCTTAGCACCATCTTTTTATTTTGAATATGCATTTGAGAATCTTTTTCCTCCTGCAGTATGAGTAATAAAAACTGCGTATTAAAACAATGCATGACCTCAGTGAAGAATAGCACCTGCCCAAATATACTCACGATGTGAGAAAAATTGCACCTTCCAGATTGTGCTGATCATTTCCAAGTTGACACAATGAAGTGACATCTGTGCTTAAGCAGTAACCTGCCATTTGCTGTCAGCATTTTTGAGTTAACTCAGAAGAAGTCCACTCTCCCCAGTTCCAGTGGAGTCAGAAACTCTTCCCGGGACCTATTCCTGGATAAGCTGGAAACAGAGATTCATTATTTGACATTTTGCTGTGGCTGTCCCTAGCGAATTACATAAAATAGATCTGACTCTTGGTTTTCTTCATTCAGGACTATATCCACAAGCAAATCCGGCAACATGAGATGCAAAATGTCAGGGCTCTTATCCACTCAGTTAACTTCTAGCTGTGTCCTGGGAAGAAGGAAAGAGAATCCGTATTCTTGTATTGTTGGAAACTAGAGACCCAGGTGGAAGGGCAAGAAAGATATTTTTGGTGTTTCTGGTTTAGATCTTAGAAGATGCCACTGTTCATGTGATTTGCTCTGATGACTGGCATCTGGGATCCTCCTTCTTGATTGCACTGTTGATGCCCAGAAAGACTATTCTTCTCTTTAATTGTAGTAATTTTTGATGTTTGCTATGGAGCAAGCATCCCCAAGGGAATTTTGATGGCTTTTGGCAACTTCCATTCCAGAGATTGCAAAGCATTTCACTTACACTTTATCCATGGCTTTTTGGTGACCAGTTTTATTAGTAGCCAGGATATCAGTGAATTAGAAAAAAAAATTACTTCTCATTTTTCCAGAATGAAAATATACATCTAGGCTGCCTTTACCTAGCATATTTTCAAGATCAAAAACAAGATTTTGTCTTCGCTTTTTCTTTTTTCTCTCTTCTCAGTTCCACCCCGCCAAGCCCACAGTCTAGATCCATAGACACATTGCATGCAGAACCACATGTTACTGCTACTGTATGTTTACTGACATAGAAACCATTTTCACAGAGGGAATGGCCATTTTATTAAATGTAAGAGATAAGATTCAAATAAGAATAACTCTGGGGCTTGCATTAGAAGCATCCTCATGGAAGAAAGATAATTCTAGGTTGCTGGTGGTAGAGGCAGGTAGAGGGTAGAAAGGCGTGGTGCAAAGAGGACCATTGTGCACAAAAGGAAGCTTGGGACCTTTTAGATACAATGAATACTTAAAAATGCTGATTTAAGCAGGTCTAGTGGTGGCACTGGTGGTAAAGAACCTGCCTGACAATGCAGGAGATGTAAGAGGTTCAGGTTTGATCCCGGGGTCAGGAAGATCCCTTGGAGGAGGGCAGGCAACCCACTCCAGTATTCTTGCCTGGAGAATCCCCATGGATAGAGGAGCTTGGAGGCCTAAGTCCAGGGGGTTGCAAAGAGTCAGACACGAGTGAAGCAACTTAGCATGCACAGCACAATAGGTATTTATATGTTTTTTTCCATGTCTTTAACAAAGAATAGTTCACTTAATTAGGCTTTTCTGTAATAAAATAACTAGTTTTCTGAAAGTGAAACAAGGCTTAGATATTCATAGATGAACTTGGAAATTGGCACCCTGTGTGGTTTGCACAAAATGAATGGGGAGAATGAAAGTCTGTTTCCAGCCATACAGTACTGAGATTTTTCTTTTTTTTTCACCATGGAGATCCTAACTTCAGTGAATAGTTTGTCTGTTAGAAAGGGTAGGGACTGGATACTGTAGAAAGTAATTATGATTGTTATTAAGAGACAATTACTTTGGGAGATAGAATAATCTAGTGTAGGTATTCTTCATCCTAGTTTTGAGATACTCTTGGGTGTCTCCAGACATCGCAAAGGATATCACAAGACTCCCCCAGAAAAATTAATTTTACTCTGTCCTACTTTTAAAAATATATGGTATGCAGCACTATTAAAAAAGCAGAATCCCTTGTAATAAAAATATGGTGGAGATAGCTGAAAAATGGAAAGAACACTGGGCTTAGTTGAAAACATTGATTCCATGCTTGTCTCTGCTATCCGTCTCTGTTCTGAAATTTTTCACTCAGATGAAACAATTATCTGTCTTGAAACCCAACTAGGATATAATAAATATAAAAATGAGATTTTATTTTGAAAATATGTCTTAGATCTGAAGAATTTCACATCACTGTAAAATTATTTTTATCAGTAAATTCTGGTAAACACTTCTACGTTTAACAGAGTGGAGTTTTTCAGTAGGCAATAACAATGAACTAAGAGTTAGGAAAACATAGATTCTAATCTAGACTTCTTTCTCAAATATTTATTTCTTTTATTTTTTAACCTTGGATAAATCACTAGTATTTCTTGGATTTAAGTTATGTTTTGTAAAATGGGAGAGCTTGACCCTTATGCGTTTTAAGTTTCCTTATATTTCTAGAATACTGTGATGCTAGCCATGAAGACTGATTCTTAAAGAAGTTAAAAGTCCTTGGTGAGATGGACAATGCCAGTTTTCAAAGTTTCTTCCATTTATATGTCTTCTTAGAGTTTAGGTAACGTTTTCACATGTATACATGTTTTCATTTGTTCATCGCAAACGAGGCAGACAGAGCAGGAACTACCCTAATTCTATAGGCAGCTTAAGTGGGTGATGTTAAGAATGCACAGCTGCTGAGTGACTGATGTGGGACATGAACCCACTTCTATATCCAATATGTGAAGCTCTCTCTCAAATTCCACAACTTTGGTCTTTGCTGTCTGCGAAGTGCCCAATATTTTAGACTATTTCCATTTTGTACAGCATAAACCTGTAAACAAAAGCATCTTACTATGTGATTCGCATTATGAAATAGATGCTTCCATCTCTAAAGTGTGGCTTGGCACACCATGATTTTCATTGAGTTTTGCCAGCGGATAATTTAATCTCGGTAAATATAATACTGTATCCTGACAGTGATATAAATATGTGGGCAAGTTGGGTTAGCAAATTCCTCAGCACTTTCAAAGCTGTTTCCATTTCTGGAAAAGCAAGTCTGAACTGCAGGAAGGAAAAAATATAGTCTTATGAAAATGGCTATGAGAAAGTTCTATTTACAACTATTTCGCACAGTCTAAGACAGTAGCAACTACTGTTGCTAACATTAATTCTCTTCCACAGTTTTGAGATTCAAGAACTGAACAAAGAAACTAAAAACTTCTCTGATTGACTCTAAAGATATCTCATTTTATAGTTAAGAATAGATTCTTAAAGATAACCTGCCCATTTCATTTTGTTTCTCTCAAGGCTGGCATCCATCCAGCTTGTAGGAGAATGCCATTTCTGATCTGAGATGTGTCGTTTTTGCTCAATTACTTCACTGTCATTCTCACTGGAAACCTTATTCAATCTCGGGAGATGGTCTGAGACATGGCGGTTGTTTATTCATTTGTTACTGTTCATGAAGAAGTCTTGTGAAGATTGAAGCAGGACTGAGGTTAGCCAGGGATTGGCTTAGATGCCAGAAACAAGGGGTAAGCAGGAGGTGTAGTGATGTTTCATATGAAATGCAGAACCAAAATGAAACATAAATATTGCTGGCAAAATGAAAGAGCAGCTTGTTCAGTTGCTACTTCAATTAGCAGGGATTTTGTGGCCAAGGGGAAAAAGCAAAAGCTTTACCATCTGCTTTTATTTCTGAAGCTGCCTCAGTATTGGGTGATTGACCTCTGCAACCTGTTCATCACTTGTATACAAAATGTTCTTTACATGTACCAACCTTCCTCCCTCCTTTCTGTCTCTTTATTTCTCTCTTTCCTTCCTTCCTTCCTCCTTCCCTTTCTTTCTTCTTTCTCCTACTGATTTCTGGGTGATTGGAGTGATGGCTTTCGATATATTTTTGCTACACATGACACCATTGGAAGAAATCAGAATAGAATTCATCTTCCCCTTCTGCTAGATACCTATCTTTACCACTCTTCCAACATGTATTAGTGTATTCAGTCAACAAGCAGATATTAGGTATCTGCAATGGGTTTAATGTTGAGAAAATATATAGAATAAATATTTCTTCCGCCAATCCTTCAAGGACATGTTATGTCTTTGTTAAGTAGTAATGTTAATGAAATGCTAAGTAATATTACAAATTAATAAAACACATGAAAGAGCTGAATGCAGAATATGTGTGTAATATAAATATGCATATGTATATATTAAATGCACACTTATGAATTTAAATTGCAGTAAATATTTGTTGAAGACTTACTCAGACCTTGCAAGTAATAGAAGATGCAAATATTAATAAAAGTAGCCTAAGCCATAATGGATTCTTTTATCCTTTAATAAAAATCTAGAAATAAGACTGTAGTAGGATTGGTTAATTCAAGAGTTAAAATAGGTCATCAGAGACCAAAAGGCTTTCAGACCTTCTCTCTAATAGCTTGTGTGTGATAACTGTGTCTGCTTGCATTGTTGTGAGATGGTTAAAGCTATTTTAAGCAAAGAGGGGTGTTCCCTCCCATGTATCAATTTTTTATTACAAAGGAAAACCTTTCTCTGAAGGCCCCCTTTATCTTTCACTTGACCAGTGTTTCAGACTGAATATTTGCACACACACCCCAAATTCATATGTTGAAGCCCTTACCTCCCCATGTGATGGTATTTGGAGATGAGGCCCTTTGGAGGTAATTGGGGTTAAATGAGGTATGTGGATAGGGCCTTCAGGATATTATTAGTGTCTTTATAAAAAGAGGAAGAGACTAGAACCCTCTCTTTCTTTGTCATGTGAGGATATAGCAAGAAGACAGCCAATGGCAAGCCAGGAAGAAGGCCCTCACCAAGAACTGAGCCACGGTGTTAACCTGATCTTGGACTTCCAAACCTTCAGAACTGTGAGACATCAGTGTCCATTTTTTAAGCCACTCAGTGTATTTTGTTATCGCAGCCTGAGCAGGGGCTTCCCTGGTGGCTCAGCGGTAAAAATCCATGTGCATTGCAGGAGACGCAGGAGATGCGGATTTGATCCCTGGGTCGAGAAGATCCCCTGGAAGAGAGCATAGTGACTCACTCTAGTATTCCTGCCTGGAGAATCCTCATGGACAGAGGAATGTGGCAGGCTACAGTCCATAGCGTCACAGCAAATCAGACACAACTGAAGTGACTGAGCACGAGCCTAAGCAGACTAAGCCGCTTATCTTGACGGATTTAGACCAATCATGACTAAGCTGTTGGCAGAGGTGGGTGTCTCTCACCTGAGTACACAGTTAAAATGGAGGTTCTGCTGGCCAAAAACAAAGGGAGAATATAGCTGTTGGCTAGACAACCAAAATAAAAAAAAAAAAAAAAAAAACACTTCAAACACTTGTGTCCTGTAAGCTGTAAGAAACTCCATACAAAGAGAGTAAGATGAGGCCATGCCTTCAAGGAGGTATAGTGGAATTGTGGAGATTAGACATGCATACTGATAATCATCACGGAAGACAGTTTGAATAAAAAATAGCATGAATGAAAGAGTAACTCAGGGAAGGGAGAATAAAAACCATCCTTACAACTAAACTAACTGAAATAATGGACAAAGAATTCCAGGAGGAAGGAAGAAGAGGAACAATGAGCAGCTACAAAGGGCTTTTGCCTCAAGAAGTGACAAGAGTAGCACTTGGTAAGCACTTTACTAGATTCTTACAGAGATATGAGGATGTGAGTGAGATGGGTGAGAAAATGCTCCTTTAGAGAGCTTAAGTGATGTGAGCATGCAGGAGAGATGGAAGACAGAACATAAGTATAGTCAAGGGGACTAGGGAAGTGAGCATGGGTGCCACACATATGTACTGACTCCCTGCAGTGGGCTAGAAAATCTGTTCCACAAATTACTAGCTAATGTCAGTGAATAGTCTTGATGGGTTATTTAAGCTGAGCATCAGATTTCACATTTTACCTGCCTCATTTAATGTCAGGGATTACATACAATGATGCCTATGAGTTGCTGTCATATTGCCTGGCATATACCAGGAATTCAACAATTGCTAATTCTTGCCTCGCTTCATAGAAGTTATGGGAAGCAGATGTAATGATTGAAGGAAAAGCTTTAAAAGAAGGTTAAGAGCTGTCTTATGCAGAGGTCAACGAACTTTCCTCAAGGACTAGACAGTAAATATTTTCAGCTTTGCAAGTTGTATGACCTCTGCTGCAAGTATTCAACTTTGTAGCATGAAAGCAGTCATACATAATATGTAAATGAGTGTATCTATGTTTCAATAACACTTTATTATGGACCATGAAATTTGAATTTCATAATACTTCCACCTCCCATGAAATATTAACCTTCAGTTCAGTTCAGTCGCTCAGTCATGTCCGACTCTTTGCGACCCCATGAATTGCAGCACGCCAGGCCTCTCTGTCCATCACCAACTCCCAGAGTCTACCCAAACCCATGTCCATCGAGTCGGTGATGCCATCCAACCATCTCATCCTCTGTTGTCCCCTTCTCCTCCTGCCCCCAATCCTACCCAGCATTAGGGTCTTTTCCAATGAGTCAACCCTTCGCATGAGGTGGCCAAAGTATTGGAGTTTCAGCTTCAACATCAGTCCTTCCAATGAACACCCAGGACTGATCTCTTTTAGGATGGATTGATTGGATCTCATTGCAGTCCAAGGGACTCTCAAGAGTCTTCTCCAACACCACAGTTCAAAAGCATCAATTCTTCGGCGCTCAGCTTTCTTCACCGTCCAACTCTCACATCCATACATGACCATTGGAAAAACCATAGCCTTGACGAGACGGACTTTTGTTGGCAAAGTAATGTCTCTGCTTTTAAATATGCTATCTAGGTTGGCCATAACCTTCCTTCCAAGGAGTAAGCGTCTTTTAATTTCATGGCTGCAATCACCATCTGCAGTGATTCTGGAGCCCCAAAAAATAAAGTCTTACACTGTTTCCACTGTTTCCCCATCTATTTCCCATGGAGTGATGGGACCAGATGCCATGAAAATATTAACCTTATTTTGATTTTAATATAAAATATTCTAACGTGATAAACACTCTCAGCTCTAATGTCACATAAAAAGTCAGCAGGCTAAACATGGCTGGCAGGCTGTAGGCTGATGATCTCTCATCTTAAGTAATGCTCAGTTTCAGGGAATGGAATGGTGGAGAATATTCAATAAGAATGATCAATTAAAGAGTTACAAAAAGAACCAAGTGAGTGCACAGAAGAAGGTTGAACTGAGTGATTATCAAGTCACTGATCAGAGAGGTAGAACCTAGGATTTCAGGGGAAACGAGGAAGCAAAGCACAGTAATTATAATAGCTTTAAGTGTGATTAATAGAAGGTATCTGAAAGAATCACTTGTTTATTATGTGGGTAGACAAAGATTGAAGATACAAAAAGATGAAGGGAATAATTAAAAAGAGACCAGAGGAGATGAAAGTGAATATTATTTATGTTAATGGATATGATCTTTGGAAGAATGCAGGCATCTTTGCTGCCAGGAGAAATGGAGGACAGAAAAATAAAAATTGATGTGTGGTGGTAGTGATGTGTGTATTGGCAGAATTAATATCACATGTGCTTGAGTTCCTTTGCGCATGAGGCATAGACCCTATCTTCTGAGCATGAAAGGGGACCAGTAGGAGTGAGAGTCTAGAATATGGAGATAATTTAAAATAGAGACTGTGGTCAATGCAAAAGTTTTAAATGAGAATAATCAAAGGGTGTCTGAATGACAGTGAGGGTCCTATGAGAATTTAGACATCCTGACTTATAGTAGTTGATGTCTCAGAGATTTTGAGTTCTTAGCAATGTTAAGAAAACAAACCTAGAAACAAAGAAAGTGAAAGTAAATATTCACATACCTGATATGGAGAAATACGTTCCTTCTTCTCCAGCCTTTTCCCTATCACAGTCACTTATTAATAGAAATGATCTGAGCATGGTATATGTTCTTGCATGCTTAGTTGCTCAGTTGTGTCTGACTCTGCAGTCCCATGGACTGGTAGCCTGCCAGGCTCCTCTGTTCATGGGATCCTCCAGGTAAGAATACTGGGGTGGGTAGCTATTCCCTTCTCCAGTGGATCTTCCCAACCCAGGGATCCAACCCAGGTCTCCTGCAATGCAAGCAGATACTTTACCGTCTGAGCCACCAGGGAAGCTGAGCATAGTATATACAGCTGTGCTATTTAATACTGTAACTACTAACCACCTGTAGCTATTTATTTATTTAAATTTATTAAAATTAAATTAAATTTTAAAGAGAGCAGTAGTTGCATTAGCTACATTCCAAGTGCCTAGTCGTCATCTGTGGCTACTGACTATTGTGTTTGACTGCTTAGATAAAGAACATTTCCATCATTTTCAGGAGAAAATTCAATTAGATAGTGCTGCTATTGGGAATGGCTTCCTGCCTCGTATTGTTGTTTTTTTAACCTGTCCAGAAATCACTGAGATTATAGTGAAACTACAAGCAGATAAGCAAAATTTGCACATATGTTCCCAGCCCAAGAACTTGAGAACATTAGAACAAATGGTTCAAAGACAAACCATGGTTCACCCTAGGTTAAGTTCTCCATCTTGACTGATAGACTTTCCGACAAAAATAGAGTTCAACCAAGTGACAGTTAAGAATTTAAAATCCAAGGCGGTGAAGAGAACAATGGGAATGTCTGTATTCATTCTGCTTCTTTTTTTTCCCACTCTCAAATTTTCACTTAATGGCTGAGTCACATAGGTTAAATGTGTGTGACAAGAGTGTATTCTGTTGTGTGTGAACATGAAGGGCACATGCTGGAATGTAGAACATTAATATGTTAATCAATGCATATTTTCATAATAGGTATATTAATGGAAGTGCTTAAGAGAGAGAAAATGCAAGAGGTATTTGGATCAGTTGTTAGTTTTATAGCCCTTTACCTGATCACTGTGCCCTTTTTGTCAATGTCCGCTATAAGCACAAGGGAAGTTACAGGGATGTGGCATGTATGAGCCCATCATCTCAAAAACTGGGGTGGTTGGTTAAGGAGAGCTGGTTGTTAGTTGCCTCAGTTATTCATTAAGTAGTGATTACATACAAAACTTCGGATACTGCACTAACTACTCTTCAGTAGAAAAATATTTTAAAAATTATGACTATTTTTAGAAAGCTATAATGAGTTACTCTTGATCTATTTCTTGTGGGTCTATTTTTATTTTCTTAAAAAAATGGAGTATTGTCATTTTTCCTGAATAAAAATGATTTCTGTAGTTTGCAGAACCTATGTGCAGGCACAACTCATTTTGTTGCACTTCACTTTATTACACTTCACAGATATTGTGTTTTTTAAAAATCTAAGGTTTGTGGCAACCCTGTGTTGAGCAAGTCTATCAGCACCATTTTTCCAAAAGCATTTGCTTACTTTGTGTCTCTGTGTCACAGTTTGGTAATTCTCACAATACTTCAAACTTTTTTGTTACTATTGTATTTGTTGTGGTGAACTGTGGTCAGTGATCTCTGATGTCACTATTGTGATTGGTTGGGGAAACCACAAACCACACCCATATAAAAGGGCAAACTTAATCCATGAATGTTGTGTTTTAACTTGACCAACTGCTCTTCCATCTTTCTCCCTCTCCTTGGGCCATCTATTCCTTGAGACACAACAATATTGAAATTGGGCCCATTAATAATCCTACAGTGACCTCAAAATGTTTCAGGGAAGGGAAAAGACATATATCTGGTCTGGATAGAAGTTCAAATCAGCCATCTGGTCACCCAAGCACTCTGATGGAAATATACAATAAAATTCAGATTGATTTCATGCCTCCTAACTCAACATTCATTCTGTAGCCCATGGATTAAGGAATGATTTTGACTTTCAAGTCTCATTGCTTAAGAAATACATTTCATAAAGTTATAGGTGCCATAGATAGTGATTCCTCTGATGGATCTGGGCAAAGTTAATTGAAAACCTTCTGGAGACTTCCTTGGCAATCCAGTAGTTAAGACTCTGTGCTTCCAATGCAGAGGGCATGGGTTCAATCGCTGGTCAGGAAACTAAGATTCCACATGCTGTACCTTGTGCCCACTCTGCCACCCCACAAAAAAGAAAACCTTCTAGAAAGCATTTACCATTGCAGATGCCATTAAGAATATTTCTGATTCATCAGAAGAGGCCAAATATCAACATTAACAGGAATTTGGAAGAAGTAGATACCAGTCCTCATAGATGACTATGAGAGGGGTTCAGGACTTCAGTGGAAGAAGTAACTGCTGATGTGATTGAAATAGCAAGAGAGCTAGAAGCGGAACCTGAAGATGTGACTGATGCTGCAATCCCATGATAAAACTCTAATGGATGAGAAGCTTCTTCTTATGGATGAGCAAAGGGAGTAGTTTCTTGAGAGGGAGTCTACCCTGGAAGATGTTGAAATGGTGACAAAGGGTTTGGACTATAACATAGACTTAGATGATAAAGCAGAGGCAAGGTTTGAGAGGATTGACTCCAATTTTGAAAAAAAGTTCTACTGTGGGTAAAAAGCTATCAAACAACATTGACTGCTACAGAGAAATCATTCATGAAAGAGAGCCAGTCAATGCAGACTTTATTGTGGTCTTATTTTAAGAAATTATCACAGCCACCCAAAGCTTTAGCAGCCATCACCCTGATCAGTCAGCAACCACAAATGCTGAGCAAGACCTCCACCAGCAAAAAGATCAGGACTCACTGAAGGCTGAGCTGATCATTGGTGAAGTGAAAGTGAAAGTCATTCAGTTGTGTCTGACTCTTTGCAACCCCATGGACTATACAGTCATCTGTGGAATTCTCCAGGCAAGAATACTGGAGTAGTAGCTGTTTCATTCTCCAGGGGATCTTCCCAACCCAGGGATTGAACCCAGGTCTCCTGCATTGCAGGCAGATTCTTTACCAGCTGAGCTACCAGGAAGCCCAAGAATACTAGAGTGGGTAGCCTATCCCTTCTCCAGGGGATCTGCCCAACCCAGGAATTGAACTGGGGTCTCCTGCATTGCAGACAGATTCTTTACCAGCTGAGCTACCAGAGAAGCCCCTTTAGCAATAAAGTATTTTTTAATTAAGTTGTGTACATTTTTTAGACATAATGCCACTGCACACTTGATAGACTTCAGTATAGTAAATTTACATACACTGGGAAACAAACAAAAAAATTATATGACTTGCTTTGTTGTGATATATGTTTCATTTTGTTGATCTAGTACCCATATCTCCAAGATGGGCCTATATACTCTGGCAAGCTCCCATGTGACTAATAGTCAAAAGAATTGTGAAAAAGTTCCTATTATTACTTTTAATTCTAAATGTAACATTAAATAGGGAACTTTAAAGTTATTTATGAAAAAAGGTGCCTGGCACAAATGTTGTTCCTCCATGAAAAATTACATAAGTAAGGACAAAGATCTTAAAATGTAGAAATAAATTTTATTTAATACCTACCCATTTATTTATTTACACAGAGTTGCATATTGTTCAGATAACCAATATACTCTGTTTATGAAGATAAATATATAAATTAGATACTTAAAAGCTCTATGAAGTTGGACAAATTGTTAAATTTCCCTAAACCTTTTTTTTTCTCTTCTGTTATAATGGATTTAATAACAGTATCTTTCTCACTGAATTTCCCTTCATATTAAATGAGGCCATGACTATCAGCCTTTAACTTAGGGATAAATGTGCTAAAGGAAGCTTTACTGTTATTTTCTTATTGTTTTTTAAAGCCCTAGAGCTAATAAATGTTCAGAGCTTCAAATCCATATCAGACTGTCAGCAAAGCCAATCTTCTTTCCTGACTCCATGGCTAGAAAACTGCTCTTCTAATCTTGTGCCAAGACATTACTCAACTCAGGGATCTGGGGTTTATATGCAGCTGTCTTACATGAGCATTCTCTAGGAAAAGTAAAATTAAATGAATATCTAACTGTGTAGGAAAGCCACTCACAAAATAGACCTGTTTAAATGCGTTTACAAAAATTTCTAAACCCTTGTTCATCTTACTAGAGCTTCTCTTGAAACACAAGGGTCTAAAGAATTTGGGGACTGAGTTCTTATAGGGAGAGGAAGCAGCAAAACTTTGCCCATAAGGCAGAGGAAAGTGAAACAGTGAATCAGACCTTAGGATACCCATTTCAGAGTCTTCTGTCCTCCTGCAAAGAGATTACTTGTCCTATCCATTTTTCAAACTTAATGGTCTAAATTTCAAATTCTAAACCGAAGACCTCTCTCTGAAGACAGGTATTATTTTTTTCTCATGGCAAAAAAATTGTCAAGAAAATGGGAATGAATAGGGCATGAGGTTTTTCACTTTGCAGATGCTACTCCTCACCCTTGGGATTATGTTAGCAGAACAAAAGAAAATACAGTTAGTGATTGAAGCAAGGTCTGGGAGCAGCTGGGCTTCTTCCAGATTGATCTGGACTAGAGATTTATCATTCTGAACTTGCTATTGATCTTTATGACCTACCAATTTGTTTTTATTGCATCAGCACAACTTGTTAAGGAAAAAGGAAGGCAGCAATTAAACCACTAATGTCAAACCTCTGTTGACATCTCCCTAAAAGATAACCTGCAGTTATAGAAATCTACAATGAGAATTAGCCTAATGGTTCATACATACTCTGACTATATGATCAGAATAACAAAATCTCATCATCTCTGCTATTTCCAGATATGAAAAGAGAGGTGAGAAGTATTAATCAGTTATCAATTTTTTTCCCTAGAATAAGTAATGCATGGCTTTTTCTCCCAAAATTAGATTGTTACATAATTGCATATTGATAATTTGTCCTAAAGAAACATTCACTAACTTTATTTTAGTCATTATTGTACAGGTTCATATATTTACAAACGAATAGCTTCTAATTTTGACATTGACCTATAATTTTCTGAGAGCACTATTTTATTATTAAAGTTATTTTACTATTACTATAAAAATGGATTTAGATGATGCAATTAATTTAGTTTATTAGGCAAGACAGCCTATAATTTGGATTCATCCTCTTAATTTGTGAGATTTCTCTGTAAAATGATTATCTCTCTAATAGTAAAAAATGGAGGAACCAAGACGTAACAAGTTTGGCATGAAATATATTGTCTTGATATGTTAAGACAAAATGTTCAAATGTCTCTTTCTTTTCTTACATGCACATTAAATGCTGTCACTATCCAATGCAATTTTAAAGTTTCAAATCTTGAAGGAAGGACTGTGAATTTAGAGAAAGACTGCATGAGGCAAAGAGAATGTATATTTTGTTAACTATGGGGTGGTGTGTGAAATAGAGTCCATCTGAAATGTTATTATATCCTAAAAACATCTTGAGGTTTGGGTGCATGTATTCTGTTCTTCGGCATGGGTCAGAGACTGAATTTGCAGTGAAATTTTTCAGAGCTGAATGCAACAAAAATAACTGCTTCCCCCGGGGGAAATGAGAGAGAAGATTTTCCAAGACTGACCTCTAAAGAATTGGTACATTAGATGTGGAAATTGTCATGGTGGAACTCAGTTATGCTTCTGAAATTTCTCTCCATTCTCAAATAAATATCATTGTGTACTGGGAGGTGTGAATGTGAAAAACAAGATGCAACACACTGTGTTGCTGTAGAATTGTGCGAAGTATGTGTGCTTTTTGAAATTTGTTAATGAGATAAATCAAAAGTTAGATGAACTATTAGAAGGATGTTTGTTACATTAAGTGAATTAAAAAAAATGTTTGTCTTCCTCTGAAAATGGAAAGTAGGATGATGATTTTTTTAGTTGATAAAAGTCATCTATGCTGGATGGCTTTATTAGTAGAATTAGATCATTCACCTAAATAGTCTCTTGTAGTTGCAGTAACTGAAACACACTTGGTGGCATGTCACAGCCCTTTAAGCTTGAGCACTTGGAGTTCTATCTCAGAAAGTTAGCCTCATAAGCTTATCTACTGAGAAAAGTAAAACTTGGAATTTCCACAAAGCAGTTTAGAAAATCAAAAGAGACAAGATGGGTTTACCAGGATGTGCATGACTCATATCCTTCCAATAATATCATTTTATTTCAGGCACCACAAAAGCTCTGAGTACAAACAGTTACCTACTGAAAAGATTTTAAAATGTCTCTGCAACTGGGATCATTGAGAGATGCAGAGGGTGGGATGAGATAAGGACGTCCACAATTTGGCCTGCCCAGTGGGCCTCCTTTATTGTAGCCTACATTTTCTGCTTTTGAAGAATAGAACTAAAGAGATGTTCAAGGGACTCTAGGAAAGAATGGTGCTTCTTGGAAAGGTGAGCAGTCTGTCAGCATTCCCCCCTCAGGGGTGACCTGTGTCAAGCACGCCTCTTCATCTCAGAGGCATCATGCATCTTTGGAAATCTTTAGATCAAACTCACAAGAAAAAGAGGTGTTAAATGAATCACAGGGAGCCAGCCAAAGCACTTTAACAAAGAAAAACAAAATCTTGAACAAAGTGTTTAGGATTCAACATTACACCCTTAATTTACAAAGATTAAGCAGTACCAATGGCCTCATTCTGCCTTTATTATACTATACATATTTTCTCCCATGTCTATCTCTACCTGCCTCCAAACCCTTAGCAAGCAACTGGGATGAGCATTAAGACAAACAGTAACTTGCAGATTATAAAGCCCACAGCTAGATAGAAGCTGTGAGACAGAAATTTTGCCTAGTGGAATGGATATTAATAATTTAAACAAGCCATAAGGGAAACTTCTCAGGTATCCATATATGTAGGTTAAATGAAGGCTTGTACTCTCAGGCAAGACATTGATCAGAATGTAACAAAGAGTTTGTTCCAGTATAAAGCCTTAGCTCCCCAGTTGTTACTAGCAACTACTAGCATATGATAGAAGCATTTTGTTTCAGTGTTACATCTTAAGATCTTGACAGGGTAGTTTAAAGCTAATTATTTCTATCACAAAAGAGCACAGGAGGCAGTGGCATGCTCATTGAAGTCTGGCATTTTTTATTTTACTAGCAAAATGCATGCTATGGCCTGAAGTGGTGCTACAAATTATAGCCTGTTTCTCAGCAAGACATTTTTTTTTTTTAACTGAGACCCACTATCTTGTTTCTAAATAGTTAGGAAACTTTAAATCAAAGTGAGAAGATTCCCCATTTGTTACTAAAAAGAGGAAAGAGCATTCAGTTCAGTTCAGTCTCTCAGTCGTGTCCGACTCTTTGCGACCCCATGAACAGCAGGACACCAGGCCTCCCTGTCCATCACCAACTCCCAGAATCCACCCAAACCCATGTCCATCGAGCCGGTGATGCCATCTAACCATCTCATCCTCTGTCGTCCCCTTCTCCTGCCCTCAATCTTTCCCAGGATCAGGGTCTTTTCCAATGAGTCAGCTCTTCGTATCAGGTGCCCAAAGTGTTGGAGTTTCAGCTTCAACATCAGTCCTTCCAATGAACACCCAGGATTGATCTCCTTTAGGATGGACTGGTTGGATCTCCTTGCAGTCCAAGGGACTCTCAAGAGTCTTCTCAAACACCACAGTTCAAAAGCATCAATACTTCGGGACTCAGCTTTCTTTATAGTCCAGCTCTCACATCCATACATGACCACTGGAAAAACCATAGCCTTGACTAGATGGACTTTTGTTGGCAAAGTAATGTCTCTGCTTTTTAATATGCTGTCTAGGTTGGTCATAACTTTCCTTCCAAGGAGTAAGCGTCTTTTAATTTCATGGCTGTAGTCACCATCTGCAGTGATTCTGGAGCCCAGAAAAATAAAGTCAGCCACTGTTTCCATTGTTTCCCCATCTATTTGCCATGAAGTGATGGGACTGGATGCCATGATCTTAGTTTTCTGAATGTTGAGTCTTAAGCCAACTTTTTCACTCTCCTCTTTCATTTTCTTCAAGAGCCTCTTTAGTTCTTCTTCACTTTCTGCCAAAAGGGTAGTGTCATCTGCATATCTGAGGTTTTTGATATTTCTCCCAGCCCAGAATTTCTCATGATGTACTGTGCATATAAGTTAAATAAGCAGGGTGACAATATACAGCTTTGACATACTCCTTTTCCTATTTGGAACCAGTCTGTTGTTCCATGTCCAGTTCTAACTGTTGCTTCCTGACCTGCATACGGATTTCTCAAGAGGCAGGTCAGGTGGTCTAGTATGCCAATCTCTTTCAGAATTTTCCACAGTTTATTGTGATCCACACAATCAAAGGCTTTGGCATAGTCAGTAAAGCAGAGGTAGATGTTTTTCTGGAACTCTCTTGCTTTTTCAATGATCCAGCAGATGTTGGCAATTTGATCTCTGGTTCCTCTGCCTTTTCTAAAACCAGCTTGAACATCTGGAAGTTCATGGTTCACATACTGCTGAAGCCTGGCTTGGAGAATTTTGAACATTACTTTACTAGTGTGTGAGATGAGTGCAATTGTACTTTAGTTTGAGCATTCTTTGGCATTGCCTTTCTTTGGGATTGGAATGAAAACTGACCTTTTCCAATCCTGTGGCCACTGCTGAATTTTCCATATTTGCTGGCATATTGAGTGCAGCACTTTCACAGTGTCATGTTTCAGTATTTGAAATAGCTCAACTGGAATTCCGTCACCTCCACTAGCTTTGTTCGTAGTGATGCTTCCTAAGGCCCACTTGACTTCACATTCCAGGATGTCTGGCTCTAGGTGAGTGATCACACCATTGTGATTATCTGGGTCATGAAGATCTTTTTTGTACAGTTCTTCTGTGTATTCTTGCCACCACTTCTTAATATCTTCTGCTTCTGTTAGGTTCCTACCATTTCTGTCCTTTATGGAGCCAATCTTTGCATGAAGTGTTCCTTTGGTATCTCTAATTTTCTTTTTTTGGTTTTCTTTTTTCCTCTAGCTTTATTGAGATATAATTGACCTTCAGCACTGTGTAATTTTAAGGTACACAGCATAATTACTAGACTTACATACATCATGAAACGATCCAATTTTCCTGAAGAGATCTCTAGTCTTTCCCATTCTACTGTTTTCCTGTATTTCTTTGCATTGATCTCTGAGGAAGGCTTTCTTTTCTCTCCTTGCTATTCTTTGGAACTCTGCATTCAAATGGGTATATCTTTCCTTTTCTCCTTTGCTTTTCTCTTCTCTTCTTTTCCCAGCTATTTGTAAGCCCTCCTCAGACAGCCATTTGGCTTTTTTGCATTTCTTTTGCTTGGGGATGGCCTTGATTCCTGTCTCCTGTACAATGTCTCCTGTACAATGTCTCCTGTACAATGTCACGAACCTCCGTCCATAGTTCATCAGGCCCTCTGTCTATCAGATCTAGTTCCTTAAATCTATTTCTCACTTCCACTGTATAGTCAAAAGGGATTTGATTTAGGTCATACCTGAATGGTCTAGTGGTTTTCTCCACTTTCTTCAGTTTCAGTCTGAATTTGGCAATAAGGAGTTCATGATCCAAGCCACAGTCATCTCCCAGTCTTGTTTTTGCTGACTGTATAGAGCTTCTCCATCTTTGCCTGCAAAGAATATAATCAATCTGATTTCGGTGTTGACCATCTGGTGATGTCCATGTGTAGAGTCTTCTCTTGTGTTGTTGGAAGAGGGTGTTTGCTATGACCAGTGCATTCTCTTGACAAAACTCTATTAGCCTGCTTCATTCTGTACTCCAAGGCCAAATTTACCTGTTACTCCAGGAGTTTCTTGACTTCCTACTTTTGCATTCCAGTCCCCTCTAATGAAAAGGACATCTGTTGGGTGTATTAGTTCTAGAAGGTCTTGTAGGTCTTCATAGAACTGTTCAGCTTCAGATTCTTCAGTGTTACTGGTCAGGGCATAAACTTGGATTACCGTGATATTGAATGGTTTGCCTTGGAAACGAACAGAGATCATTCTGTCGTTTTTGAGATTGCATCCAAGTACTGCATTTCAGACTCTTTTGTTGACTATGATGGCTACTCCAGTTCTTCTAAGGGATTCCTGCCCACAGTAGTAGATATAATGGTCATCTGAGTTAAATTCACCCATTCCAGTCCATCTTACTTCACTGATTCCTAGAATATTGATGTTCACTCTTGCCATCTCCTGTTTGACCACTTCCAATTTGCCTTGATTCATGGACCTAACATTCCAGGTTCCTATGCAATATTGCTCTTTATAGCATTGAACCTTGCTTCTATCACCAGTCGCACCCACAACTGGGTGTTGTTTTTGGTTTGGCTCCATCCCATCATTCTTTCTGGAGTTATTTCTCCACTGATCTCCAGTAGCATATTGGGCACCTACCGACCTGGGGAGTTCATCTTTCAGTGTCCTACCATTTTGCCTTTTCATACTGTTCATGGGGTTCTCAAGGCAAGAATACTGAAATGGTTTGCCATGCCCTTCTCCGGTGGACCACATTCTGTCAGACCTCTCCACCATGACCCGACCGTCTTGGGTGGCCCCATACGGCATGGCTTAGTTTCACTGAGTTAAACAAGGCTGTGGCCCATGTGATCAGATTGGCTAGTTGTCTGTGATTGTGGTTTCAGTTTGTCTGCCCTCTGATGCCCTCTCTCAGTGCCTACCATCTTACTTGGGTTTCTCTTACCTTGGATGTTGGGTCTCTCTTCATGGCTGCTCCAGCAAAGTGCAGCTGCCGCCCCTTACCTCAGGTGCAGGGTAGCTCCTCTGGACCGCGCTCGTGAAGAGCATTAGTGAATGAATTTGAGATGCCTCATTTTTAAACAATATTATACTACACAATAAGAAATAACTTGTCTTTACTGATATTAATCTGTCAGAAACCAGTTAACACAATGGCAGAAAATTAGAATCAGAGCAAAGAAGCTGTCTCTGATGCAAGCCAATCAGGTGGATTTTTAGTGCAGATATGAATCCAGGTCTTAAATTCATTAGAAAAAAAAAATTCATTAGAGATGGGTACACTATTCCACAAAAGTTAGTCTAGAATTGGGCATTATGTAAAGTGCTAGTAGAAGTCATCTGATTAATTAAATCAAGTAGGACTTGTGCTGTCACGTATTAAGAGACCATTCTTAAGTACCACAGATGATGACCGCTGACTTTGCTCGGGGCTTTGTCATCAAGTGTTGGGGGGTCTGTTTTTGGACACACCCTCACCCTTGCTTGTGCTCTTTCTCTAAACCCCACAGTCAGCCGGCCTGACTCTTCCACTGGAATGGGCAAAGTGGACCTCACCTCGGGGCCTTTGCACCTGCCTTCCCCTATGCCAGACTCCACAATGATCACCCAGCTGCCCGAATGACTGGCTTGCTCTCATCTTCTGATCCCTGCTTAGAGGGCATCTCTTCAGAGAGCTCTTTTCTGACTTTTGGCTATATTATTATTATTATTATGCTTTCTTTTCCTTAATAACATTGACTGTCTTCACTATTTGATGCATTGGTGTTTGTCTCCATATTACCACTAACCACCTCCAACACAGGAATGCAAGCTCGCAAGGGCAGGGATTCTGGCATAGCGTCTGGTCCTCATAGACATAATAGGTGCTCATTAAAGATTTTTGACTAATAAATTAATGATGATTTAATGATGATTTAAATTAATGATATTCCATTTCTGATTTCCGTTCCAGAACAATGGAGTAGGTGCCATGTTCTCTTTTGTTTCCTTTCTAGTAGTTCACCATGTTAATGGGAATTGTCTTGCAGTTGCTAAAGGTAGATAGTCCATTGAGGGCACAGAGGGAGATGGCACTGATGGGTAATCTGACAGAGAAACACCAGCACTTATTGCTGAGGGAAAGTCATTGAGGTGGGGCATGGATAACCAAAGGAAATGAGAGTTGACAGGAGGGGATTTGATCAGCCTCAATCATTTGAGAACTCCCAATATGTTCACTGGAGAAGGAAATGGCAACCCACTCCAGTATTCTCTCCTGGAGAATCCCCATGGACAGAGGAGCCTGGCTGTCTACAGTCCATGGGGTCACAAAGAGTCGGACACGACTGAGCGACTAAACACAGAAAAGCACAATATGTTCACAAACATGATTTTCAAGCTGAGAAATGCAACCGTATCTCTGCTTTCAAGGGCTTACTTCTGGATATAGGAGTGAGATAAGTCAGATGAAAAACCACATATTCAATGATATGAAAGTGGAGACAGAATTCCAGGAAAAAGAGAGAGCTTGAGCAAATATAGAAGGGCAGGAGAGGAATATGTTTCCCTGAGGAATGGAGAAATACTTCAGAGTTACCGGGGGACTCAAAGCAGAAAACTGGGATAATGGAATGGAAATATTAGTTTATGCCAGAGTGTGGTGAGATTTGAATTCAAGGCTTTGCTTTTTGTAGTTTGATTACTGAGGTGCATGTTTTCTGTAGAAATATGCTAGGTTTAAAGTGACATTTAAGGACAATCAGTATAACATCAGAGCTTAGGCTAAGGCAACTTGTATATAGAACTGAGAGTGGTCAGGAAGTCTGGGGAAATTTTTGCACATATTTTATGTCTAAAGATAGTTCCGTGTGACTGCCTGGTGTATGTCTTCTATTAGCTGATCTGCCTCTCAGCTTTAGCTCTGTGTTACTTGTTATATTTATGGTTCTGGTTCGCTGTGGTCAAACCAGCAATTCTCTAAGAAACAAGCACATCATGTTTCAAACCTTCATATGCACTTAGATAAGTAATTTAGTTAGATTGATTAGAGGTTGTGAAATTTCCTACGGTGCTGGTGTGTTTTGAATACAAAATCTAGACTAGAGCAACATATAGCCAGTGCTACAAACAAAATTGGATTAGCCAGACTAAAATGACAGCTTCAATTGAAAAGTGGGTCATCATGAAATTTCTTGCTTGAGCTTGGTGTCTCAACGTCCAGGTACTTGCCTCCATATGTACTAAAATGTTTCTGATAATGCCAGTTCTAGAGAAGAACATTTTTTTGTGTGTTTTAATTTTCATGGTTTGTCTTTCTCTGGAAAAATATTCAGCTCAGTGGTAATACATGTTCTGTATTAAATGATTTATTGTTGTTTTAATTCTAGGCTATAGTTAGAATTCATAAGGTCACAAACTGGTATTTTGGGAGGAAATTAAGTCAATTATCATGTTACACTTTGAGCAATTAACATCTGTAACATTTCAGAACCACACACTTGAATTGTACAAATTTTTAAAAGTTGGATATCACTAAATAATATATTATCTTATAAATTACACATTTTATTTTATAGCTGACAAGTTAAATGTGGTATCTCTCGTTATCATTCATTTAAAGTCAAACATCTCAGTCCAAATACACTCCTTGAGAATGTACGTCAGAAATAATTCATTATGTGAGAAATTTGCAACTTAAAAGTATATATGAAAGAAAGAGGGAAGAGGAGCTCAAATTGGAGAAGCACAAAGAATATAACCATATAGTGACTCTAAAGAATTTGATTACTTACTTTTAAAATTGATGATCACAAACTAATAAGCTGGCCATGCAAATCACTTGTGGTTTTCTTGAATTGCCCGTTCCATTAAAGGAAAAATTGGGGGAAAATCTTCATGAGAATTGTACATCTTACATGGCTGAATAGTTTGTCACTTTTTAACTTGCAATACTCATTTGTTGAGTCACAAAAATCCACTGAATTATTCTGTTTAGGGGTTCAAATATGTTAGTGCCCACGGGGATTTCATCCAGGAAATAATCAACATAGTTCAGTGGTTTTGAAGATAAATTGAAACTTGCTAATTATATTCATTTTGTGAAAACTCAGATTAAACAGAGACAGCTATATGCAAATTAGATACATGCAGACCGACTGAATTATATTGTCTCATGTGCTTTCTAAATAATAGGCAAGGTAACTATTCAGAATGATTCTTTTGAATCTTCTGACAAGCATGATTTATGGTGTTCCTAAGATGTATTCTTTGCTTAACAGGCAAAAGAAAGGCTTTACTTTCTCACTGATCTAATATTGCATGAATTTATATTATAATGTAGCTCCACTTAGAAAGTGAAGGGGGAGGGGAAAATGGATGAAAATTATATCTTACCAAAATGTACAACAGGTTTGAAATTGAAAATTACTATTTTAGCATGCAAAGTGGAAAACCACAATTAATTGCTTTTCTCATAACAGACACCATAATGAACTTTGTAGAAGTGTGACATCTTACAACCTCACTGTAAAAGCCCTCGGACATTATGAAACCCGAGTGACAGCGGGAGGGGTGCAGACTTTTCTGCATTTAACATAAATCAGACAGTCTCTTTCCCCATCTAGCAACAAAAGGTCAGTTGTAAGATATTTGGCTAAGAATGTATTAGGTGAGAGGGCTAGAACAGTGCTGAAAAAAACCCCACCTCATCTGTGGTGGCTAGGGTGACCAGTCACAGCTGTTTGCTTGGAGTAATCCAAATGTATTCCTGTTGTACTGGTGCTAACTATGAATTCCACTACCTTTTACCATCATAAGAGTTCCTTTTTAGGTGATAAAATATGATAACACTGATAATGATTCACCATAGCGAAATAGGGACTGACGTTTCATGGCTGAGCTTGCTTAGTACTCCCTTGCTGTGATTCACTAGAGCATGCACAAGGGAATTATGGGCGACCAGAAAGGTCTGTGAGTTGCACAGGGTTTTCTGTATCGCATGATGTTAAATCACCAGATCCTTAGGGTACTCTTTAGTGAGATACTTTAAATGGTCAACCTAATACTGAAAACAAATGAAGTGAGGTATCATGGGGATGGCTGGCTCATCCACGTCAGTTTTCCCATTCATCAGGTCAGGGAAATACAAACACTCCAGCAAGAGCCTACAAAATAAAAGATAACTTTTGCTTGCAACAGAAACCGCTCATGATTTTTGTTTTTGTCTTTGTTTTACTTTTCATGGATACCTTCTATATACTTCTACTCCTTTTAGTGTTTTCTTCATCTGTTTCTGTCCCCGCCTCTAGTTCTGTTATTTTTGTAGAAGGATGAGAATTCTCTGTGTTGTCTGACCATTTTTATTCCTTCCCCAAATTCCCTTTATCTCTGCTTTCTTGCTTTCTTTAACATAAATTCCCATTACACATGTAAGTCTGGCCTGGTCACTTGTTCTGTTTCACTAATGTGTTCAGATTTATTTGGTGCAATGTAAGAGTGTTATCTGGGATATAAGGGAGAGCTATTTCTATGTTATTTGTCCCAAATAAACTTGAGGCTTCAAAAAGTGCTTTATCTTAACTATGAAGTTTACAAAGTGTTCTCATAAGAGCATATATTAAGAAGAGATACACATAGATGCTTTCTGTAGGTTTTGTGACAGCATTATTTTCTTAACTTTAGTATTTTATAAGGAATAAAATGTAAGTATTTTCCAATTTATTCAAGCTATTGCATCCATGCAAAGTTCTTTTTAATGTCTCATTCCTCCCTCCCTCCCTCTTTTCCTTTTTCCCCTCCTTCTTTCCTTATTTTCCCTGAAAGCACATGGAAAAATAAAGAAAATTGGACAAAAGTGTAATTGAATACCCAGAATACCAGCAGGATATTACAAGTCAATAAAAGCTACTTGGATAGCAATGGAACTTCTGCTATTAGCTTTGTTCTTGATAGTAGGATGATTTTTCACTTCTGTTTCAAGATAGGAAGGAATTTCTTGATCAAGTGGGACATCAAATTTCTAGGCCTGACTCAGAGATCATTGGTTTCATTAATTTGATGACAGCCTTGCAAATCATGACCCCTTGTTGATTGTATATTTTATCTTTACTTATATTTATACTTGACTTGGAAATTTTCAAAGGAGAATTAAAAGACTTTTGTAACAAAAATGATAAAATCTGATTATAATTATAGAAATTAAAATACTGAAATATTTGTCATTTGATTATGATAAAAATAAGATAAACTATTCATGTCTTTATACATGTTCATAGATGTATTCACAGTAGGTTAATGGATTTGCTGCATACATTATAACTCTTTTGTGATTATAACATCCTAGATATTAATATATATAGTATATAATATGTAAAAATATTATATATATATATATATATATATCTTTGCACTTGAGAATAATTTCTCTATCACATTGTAAAAGTTGATAATGGAGTAAAAATATTATTGATTGTCCTTAACCAATTGGATGAGTTTGTTCTATAGGATGACTTATAAAGGGAGTTTGTCCATACAAAGACGTATCTTCCTTAAAATTCATTTTTTAGTAACAGTTATAAAGTCAAAGAGAAAAAAGATAAATGATGATCCACCTAGTCAAAATGCAATGGGATTTCTAGGAAAGGCCCTAATCAAAGCATCAGCTGTTTACCAACTATCTCCAAATACAAAGAAAAACTCCCTTTCTCGGACATCTTATTCGTGTCAATCAATGAATGTCTTAGTTTGGAGGGTCAATGATGGATCAATATGTGATACCATTGTGTGAGTGTATGCTCAGTCACTCTGTTGCGTCCGACTCTTTGAAACCCTGTGGACTGTATCCTGCCAGGCTTCTCTGTCCACGGCATTTTCCAGGCAAGAATACTTGGGTGGGTTACCATTTCCTCCTCCAGGGGATACCATTACACATAAAATAAAAACATCAGCATATTAAGAAAGGCAACAGCAGGGCAGACAATGTGTTAAGGATGGGTTTAAGCCGAATTCATTCTGGGTGATGCTTCATGGGCAGGTATAGTTTAAAGTTGCCCATTCAAGGCTCAATGGTGATTACTGTTTGGTGTAAGAAGAGGTTTGCTTTCAGTGGGGAGGCAGGCAAATGCAGAGGAAACAGCCCACAACTGGGCGTCTGCTTGTAAGGAGGAATGGTTCTGGCTCTTTCTGTAACATTACTAGAGGCAGAGTTGAAATTCAATCATAATATCTTTCCTTATTTAAGGTTAGTTCAGTGGGCAGATCCCTCTGTGAATTCTAGAGGTAACAGTAAAAAGCAAGCTGTCGCATTTCTTTTTTGGATCAAGAGTACAAAATGAAATCGCTTAAACACCATAGATTCATTTCTTTATAAAAGTGACAAATATAGCTTTCTGAGAAAGGTGCACACATATCTTACTAATGAAAAGTTATAATGTTTATTTCCATCATTCTCCTAAAAGAGGAGGGAAATAAAAATCATTAACTCTATAATGAATGAAAGAGGACATGAAGCTAAAAAGGTATATTTGGGGAGGTCACCTAGGAGAAATAGCTGGAACTCAATTTATCTAAAGAGATGCGGAGGCCAACCTTCTCATCGGTGCTCCCCAGCCTTCTTCTTAAACCTGTTTTTCCCACCCTTTCCCTCCACTGTCTTCCCTGTGTCTCCTTCCCTGTTAAAGGGCATTTTCTCAATGAGGTTTGCTCCAGTGACTCTGTTAAAATTTAGAGTCACTTCCACAACTTTCAAATCTCCCTCTCTCTTTGCTGTTTTATTTTGTCCCATGGAACAGAAGGCCATCTGTTTTACTACAAAGCTTATTATTCTGTTTCTTGCTTATTTCCCTACCTTAGAGTGTGAGCTTATTGAGGACAGGCAGTGTTGCCCATATTGCTTATTGTGGGATCCCTAGTGCCCAGGATATGGCTGCCATGGAGTAGTCACTAAACAGATTCCTGTTGAATGAATAAATCAACCTTATTTGTGGCTAGCCTACAGCTTTCTGATTTATGTGTCTCATCTGAAGCCTTTCAATTCTCTTTCTATTCTGTTTTTCTTTTATTCTTATCTCAGAAACAAATATTTCAGCCCATATTTCTGTATAACTTCTTTCATTGTTTTTCAGTTTCTCAGTCTTCCAATTTCCCTAATATGTACAAGAAATAAAAGGAGGCAAAGATATACACAGATAGTTACAGAGATAGGGATGAATAAATAAAGATAACGTCAATCTTCAGGTAAAAATTTTACATTAACTACATCTCTGAATATACTGTTTTCATGCCATTTTTGGATTTTGAAGTCCTTATAGTAATTTAATGCGTACACTTGTACATGCTTGTACACACTCTACAGACACACAGACACACACACAGGGTCACACAATAGATTCCACTTTCCCCAAAATGCTGAGCTCAGAGAAATCAGAAGCAATTTTTGGTATTAAATAATCTGATGATAAACTACCTAAGGAAAATTATTTAAAACATGTCTATATTCTTCATACTGAATAGATTTGGTTATTTCTAATGAATAGCATTTATTTCTCATCAATAGCATTCACATTGAATAGATTTGATTATTTCTAATCAATGGCAACCCACTCCAGTACTCTTGCCTGGAAAATCCCATGGACGGAGGAGCCTGGTAGGCTACAGTCCATGGGGTCGTGAAGAGTCGGACACGACTGAGCAACTTCACTTTCACTTTTCACTTTCATGCATTGGAGAAGGAGATGGCAACCCACTCCAGTGTTCTTGCCTGGAGAATCCCAGGAATGGCGGACCCTGGTGGGCTGCCATCCATGGGGTCGCACAAGCTCGGACACGACTGAAGCGACTTAGCAGCAGCAGCTTATTTCATGTTCAAATTTTTAAAATCTGGTGATTCAAACAGATGTAAATAGCAGATGAGACATGTTCCTCTGTCTTATAGCCTCATGCCTCTAGTGAAGCTCTAGCTTAATATGCTATGGATCTGAGGATTCAATTCACATCATTATCCAAGCTTCATCAGAACATCCACAGAACCTCTGCAGTGTGCACTAGACATGTTGGAGCAAATGATATCTTCATCACAGCTTCCAAGAGTCACATTATGAAACAGCTTGTTTCAACCAATCCACAGTGTACTTTGTCAAACAAGTGAGGTGAAACTACAGTGATTAAATTCCATGTAAGCCATGGAAAGAGATACCTTCTACCGTAACCTCTGGGTTCTGATTGCTCAAGTTCAAAGAACAAAGAAATGAGTTCTGTGAATGGGAAAATGGATTAATCCGTGGGGTTAAAAATAATTCTAACTCTAATTGATTTAATGTGAACCTTCTTGGTATTCTGATTTTATACAAAGACCTCCAGTTAATATAATTGTCTTCTTTTTCATTTTTAAGAAGTAAGAAAATTCATTGCATACGCTGTTTCTAGGAAGCTGTCGCTTTCTGTCATTCTGTGTTTTGTGTCATTGTCGTTTACTTGGAAAACCATATTTAATGTGTTTGCTTTACTTCTAGTTATAGAGTGGCAAGGGAGTGATGGGAAAGGTTAATGCTATCTGTGGGATATAATACCTTTTTTTTTGTAAATCATTTCTGGTGTATTTAAGAACGGTTTCCAAATTTAATAGCTTTAAACTTTGCTGAGGTCCAGCATCAGCTATCTTCATAATTTTTACAGTATATTGATATACTTGGTGTTATTACATTCACATTATATGTGAATTTTATATAGGCACTTTAAAAATAATATTTACGGAAATTCAAAATACAATTATTCATTTATTCATTCATTTTGCTGAGTACATACTATGCTGGCTTTTGTGAGAGAGAATGAGTGTGTGAATAGTCTCTGCCTCCAGACATTAACCTGGGAATATGCAATGTAGAAGAAGCATTGTTGATATATGGGGTTGGCCAATAAGTTTGAGTTTTTCTGTAAGATGTTATTGGAAAAACCAGGATGAACATTTTGGCCAACACTATATATATACATGCATCACACATATGCAATTGACATCCTGCAGAGTTCTGAGAAGCCAATAGTTACAAAATGGGCTCATAATAGATGGAAGGTACCATAAGTATCACATGCATGTTTTAGAAAATAAGAGCAATAGGAATTCGGAAGTGGAGGGAAGTACACAGGCCAGATAGCAGGGAAAGCTTTAGGGAGGGAGTGAATTTCAGCCAGACCTTCAAGTCCTATTGACCGTTGTCAGGAAAGAAGGTAATCTAGAGAGATGCCCTAGTTTTTGTTTGTTTGTTTGTTTATTTGCCTTTGATCTATCCTCAGTGTCTAGCAAAGGTCTTAAAAATTACTTGTTAAATCAGAGAATAGGATTGTGGAGTTTCTGTATCTTTACCTGAATGCAGGGGTTCAGGGAAGGATGGAGAAGACAAGTATCAGGTCAGGGACTGAAAGGAAGGGCACAGAACAGAGAACAGCATGGCAAGAGTGAAAGGGCCCTGTAGGAATGTCAAGATGAGGTTGAGTGGGCAGTTCAAGTCAGAATGGAGGGAGACTTGCAGTCTCTGTCCTGTTGCTAATGAAGAGCAATGCATTTTTTTTTAATTAACTGAAGAGTAGCATGATAAAACCTTGAAAAAAAGATCAGTCCACTTATAAATAATTGCCTGATCATAATCTGTCAGATAACAGATAATTTCATCTTATAGGAAATTTAATCATTTGCATATGTTGACAAAGCGCTCTACATTCTCTCACTTAAGACTATTAGAATGAACTTAAATTGTGTCATCTGGGAAGGTAAAATCAGGAAAACCAAATAAGTTGGAGATAGTGGAGGTGAAATCAAAAAGGATGCTTCTTAATCTAAGTCTTTAACACCTGTGTAATTGTCTATTATTTAGAAGGTTTAAACTTGTCCGGATGATGCTGTCCCAATGAAAGAAGAAAATGCTTAAGTGTATTTCTTTATTTTTATCATTTTGGGAATGGAAAACCTAGTTATGGGCTTCCCCAGTGGCTCAGCAGTAAAGAATCAGCCTGCCAATGTAGGAGATGCTGCAGGAGCTATGAGTTCAATCCCTGGGTCAGGAAGATCCCCTGCAGAAGGAAATGGCTACCCACTCCAGTATTTTTACCTGGAGAATCCCATGGACAGAGGAGCCTGGCGGGCTGCAGTCCATGGGGTTCCAAATAGTTGGATAGGGCTGAGCGACTAAACAGCAGCAGCAAGCCTAGTTATAACCAAGGGACGCAAATGGCCAGTTCCTCTTACACTAAAACACTGCCTAAGAGCACTGCTAGAGAAGCAGGCTTTGTTTGGAGGAGAATCTTGACCCAAGACCATCAGGAGCCAAATAGAAGCAAAGGGGCTTTTTTTTGTTACCACTAGCTTAGGAGTCATATGAGTAAAGAAGGGTGAACAGGTTTGATCAGAACATCTATGAGGCCTTGGAACACTAAGAGTGATGAGAATGGTATTTGGTGAGTTGCTTTTCTCCCAAGGTGGATGAGCTTCATAAACTAATAAGTGTTTTCCATCTGTGAGATCAAAAGACAGATTTTTACAACATTTGGCAGGGAGGGTTAAGCATTTGGAGTCCACATGGAGATTATTGAGGAGAAAAATCAGGGGAAAGCTGCTTTTTTGGCTTTGGTATGCACCAGACTCAAGCAGGTCCATAAACAACACCCTCCAAAAGATAAACCAGAGTGCCACTTCAAAAATCCCACTTGTCAAAGTTGTCTTTTCCCTTCTCAATTTTTGTATTGGCAGTTTCCGTTTAGTCTCCTTATTCTATCCATATTGTTCTGAGAAGGTACGATCAGATTAAGAATATATACATATAGAGAGAAGTGGGTGAGACAGTTGACTTGAAGTGGCATAAAGCATACGCACCCATTACCTGTAACTATTGGAAGGGAAGGGGCAAATAAAGTACGATATAAACAGTAGATTATTTTCCAACACATTTGTATGTCTACATGGACATACACACAAAATCTGTGTTAGTCCAAAATGTTTGGGGGCCTTGGCCTTTGGGGTCTGTTGAAGAATACTTTTTTCATGGCTATTGCATACTCTCTAATCTCATTCATTCAACAAACACTTAAAGAGCATTAACTAAGCAAGAGGAAATAGTGCAGTGATTGAAGCCAGCTCAGAGCCAGTTTGCTCCAAGGAGCCCTGGCTGCCTTGTGGAGGCTATGCAACCTTGTGCAAACATTTGCCTCTTCAGCTGCCTTTCCAATATCGGTAAAATGAAGATGGAAACAGTGCCTAAAGTTGTAGTGAGGACTAAATGAAATAATACATTTTGTACACATGGTAAATGCTCCATAAATATTCTTTATTACTGTGATTATGTGCCAAGCACAACCTCAACCGGATTCTCATTACTGCTTGGAAATTCTTGTGTTCATCTGTTGTGGACTTTAATTTGTATTCCTTACAGTGGCCCTTAGAACTGTTTCCCGTCTTTCTGGCCAGATTTTCTCACTCTAGATAGTGTGATCTTGGAGGATTGGGATTAGAACTAATTTATTCTTATATTTGCCAGATGGACATATAGATGGTACACACTGAAAACACTTACTGAATGACTATGTGAAGGACAGTAGTGTTTACTGAGTCTACTGTCTTTAGTTAGCATATAATCTAATTGAATGGGAAAGACAAGTATAAAAAGAATGAGAAGACAATGCAAATAAGAATACAATGAAGCACGAGCCTTGTACAGAGAATAAAGGCAACAATATTTAAGAGGGGAATGATAGTAGTGAGGCTGAACAAAGTGAGTTGAGACAGAATTTTATTTGCATCTTAAAGTTTGGATAGTTTACATATGCAGAAGGGATAATGATATTATTTCTTGTGAGAAGTCATTATACATTTCTGAACAGAAAAGTGGAAGGTTGATGACAGAAATGTTCAGAGGAGACTAGGTTATCAAACCTTTAAAGATATCTTGCAGCAACAAAAGAAAATGTTACACATTTTTAAAAGTAAATCTTTTTATAGAGATGAGGAAGAGTATAGAAACAACATAGGTTTTCCCATCATTTGTCAGATTAGAAGATTGAGACCATAGGAATTTCATAATTTAAAAATTTCATAATTTTAAAAAAAAATTAGTAATTTTTAAAAGATGTGTAAAGAATAACATCCATAGGCTTATCCTAGTGTCTACAGGAAATAGCCTCCCTTTCCATTCTCTGTGATCCAGAGGTGATGGATAAAGCTGTAAATACTGGAGTCAGTGTGCCAAGTTCTCAAGATCGTGAGTCTTCCTACTTCCCAGAACGATCAATCAATGCACAAATTGAACTTCATAAATTCATTGTGAAAAAGGAATACTACATAGGTTAAAATTGCATTTGAGGATTGGACTTATAACCTGGTTTGTAGACTATCTCCCAAATAGATTATTCCTTTTACCTAATGGTTTCAGAGGTACATGGAGCAGAATTAGTCATCGGATAAAAACCAGAGAAAAAATATTGTGCACTAACTGTCTCTGTGATAAATGGAAATGCTAAACTCACAGTTATTAATTATGCACATGGACATCCCTAATACCTGGCATGTCATGAGTTTATAATGAATATAATTTTCCTTTCCTGCCTTTTCACTCAGATCCTACTGACATCTGGCTAGACATGGCCATGAGGGGTCCTCTTGACTGCAGAGTCAAACAGTAAAATTTATGCTAAGATAGGATTTCTTATTGAAAAGTGGAGGTCATTAAAGCAAAGTAGAATTTGGTTGCTGTCAACAAAATACTCAAGAGATAAGGAAATACATTTTGGAAAAGACAATTGAAACCATTTTATTTAACATTTCCTTTGCGCTTTTCACAAAAGATCCATATAGACTTTAAAAGTATATATTTTTTTTTCATAAAGGGTTAACCTTTTCTTCTTTGTTTCTTCTGTTATTTAGTAGATCAAATTTATGAGTGTGTCTTCTCCCAAAAGTTCCATCATGTTTTATGGTGGTTTTCCCATCATCTCTCCCTCAATAGATATGAAACCATTATTTAAGACTTACTGCCAGAGGTATCAAGAGTTTATAGAAGGCAGAAAACATGAGGAAAACATGATGTGAAATCAAAATCAGGGATTGAAAAGGTATCGGAGGAGAAGAACTAACATGAAAAATTATAGGCTCTGGAGCAAGACCCCAGAACTCACATTCTGATTCCACTGCATACCAGCTGCATAGTCGTGGGCAAGTGATTTACCAGTCTGTGCCTCAGTTTCCTTGTCTGTGAAGTGGGCATAATTATGTTACCTACTGTGAAGGATTTGGGGAGGATTAAATCAATGTAAACATCTAGAGCACCTTGAAGAACGACTGACAATTAGGAAGTATTTATTAAGCTAGCTATTATCGTTGTTCCTATAATCACTGTTTATAGTTCGAGTACAGTATTTCTGTCATACAAATATGATCGATTCCTTGGGGAATTTGACCACTGAGTTCGAGTCATGTGAGGCAGGAGTCAACACGAGTGAACACTAGGTCTTCTGGTTCCCAGTTCTATCTGCTTCCTGCTGTACCACGGGATAGAAGGAAAAGTAACAGAGGTTTGGGAGAAAGAACGCAGATAGGGAATAGAAAATATGCTCTGGTGAAAACCATGTTTGTTTAAATCCCCAAACTGGCCTCTGAACAACATGTGGACTACGTTTACATCATGGAAAAGAATTTTTATTTTCTTTGCAGTCTTTTCTGTACACTAAGCAAATCCCAGTGTCCCTAGAAGTTTGTGCTGTCTTTAAGGCATTTTAGTTTCTTTTCCAATTCTTCGAGTTTGTCAGTGTATAAGTCAAATCGAGCTTTGATCTGAAGGGACACCATTGTTTCCATAGCACTGTCTTTTCTATGTTGTCCCCAGTTCCCTTTTCTAAAAAGTCTTTGTTTCCTGTGTTCAGCAGGCACATGCATTGAGCCTACATCTTCATTGAACATTGACAAAGAAGCTTTTCTGTGTCAATGGACATCTATTTGTAAATGTACAAGTAGAAAAATCCCTAAGATCTTACTTTAAATGGAAGCTACAAGAAGTTGTGTATATCGTGTAGTTCAGACCTGATATAGTGTCTACATAAAAGATTTGTGAAGGGTGGAATGATAGAAAATATCACACACATCCTGTCCTCTCTTAAAAGTCCATCTTCTTAGCATAGTAAGTTGGGGAAGGGGTAGTTTTTCTGGACCAGCACATTTGTCAAGAACATCTGGAAACAAAGCTTTAGGTAAGAGAAAAGAGAGCCGATATGAAGAGCCTGAGCCTGGTGTTGGGTTCTGATTAGTAAAGGGAACAGATCGGAAGCCCTGGTACTCTCCCAGGGAAGTTACTTGTCCTCTCCTGAAAAGCTTCCCTCCCATTGAGCAGACAGTCAAAATTCCTACACTTCTAAGAGCACCTCCTTAAAACATTTCTTGATCTTCAGTATCCAACTTTAGTGCAGGGAACATATTTTTTTAATGTTTCCAATGACAAGTTCAGAAAAAGAAACTATAAATTCTGAAATCCACCATTTTAGGGATTTCTGCTATTACTCAAGAGATAACCCACAGACATCACTTCTGTAGCCAGAGCCTACATTAAATCTCTACCCCATCAAGCCTGAAACTCTTCATTCCTTAAAGTACATGAAGTTCCACTCATGAGCTTTTCACTTCAGGATATGAATTATCCTGAAAATTTTGTAGATCCCCATAAGGAGGTTACAGAAAACTGTTAGCGTCCACATTCCTTAGTGTGCGCTGGTTTAATCAGGTGGCTTCACTCACCTGCAGCCAAGGTACTAAAGAAAAGGAGAAGAATGAATAATTTTATAGCAAGAGCTGGTTATACAGGGACCATCCTGGCTGAACCACTGGCATTAAAGTATTTTAACCTATTATTCAAAGCATAGCTACGGGAAAAAACACCTAAAGGAAGAAGACAGAGCAAATGTATGTGTGTCAGGGGGTGGGGGGAAGGTGGGTGTAAAAAGGGAACGGATTCCATTCTCACACCCGCCCACACGTCTTCCAAGTTTGAATCACTTTAAAATTGTGCCTGGATAATTTTGGCCCTGTTTGTTGCTAGTACAATGATTTAGTTCCAGCAACTCAGAACATCTTATAGATTAGGTAGATTATATCTTTAGTGAAAGCTAAAACTTACTAGGTTTTTTTCAAAAATCTGATTAGACTTGAGTTGACCTTGTAAATTCTCTTCTACTTACATAATTTGCATTTTAAAGTTCTATCAGCACAGGTAACACAAGCACATATAAAGTATGCATGTGTCATTGCCAATGTAAGAGTTATCTTAAAATTTGTACTAAAAAGCTATAAAATTTTTGAAGTAATGTTATACGATGTTATGTTTATAAAAATCATTTTATTGTATTCTCTGTTAAGATTCATGAAAATGAATTATCCTTTACCACAGTTTTCTTTCCAGACTCGTTTTTACAAGTAGTTGTCAATATACTGTTAAAATAAAGCCAAGCCAAAAATACTATTCTGTAAATGCTTAGATATCAACTAATGAATATATATAGCCAGAAAGAATTTATAGCCTAAATAGCCCAGAGTGGAGTTTGTGAAACTTGAATGTGTATAACAATTTTCTGAGGAAATTGTTAAAATGCAGATTCTGAGTCAGTAGCCTGGGTTGAAATCTGAAGTCTGTGTTTCTAACAAGCTCCCAGGTGATGAGATGTTGTTGGTCTGAAAGCACAGAACTAAAAGCTAGACAGCAGTGATTACAGAGTGTAAGAAATTATCTTAATCTCCTTTGCCCGTCTCCATCTCTCTGTTCATCAACCAGTAGTGACTCCTTTAAGCATATACTATATTCTTTGAAATAAGATTTTGAGCAATAGTTATGGATATCAAAGATAATGCTGAATCCTTGGAAATCAGTGCTTTTATAGGAATTTGAATGTCTGTTTGCATGATGACAATGCCTGGCGTGTCCAGCCTGGAGCACCTTCTTATGACTCCAGGGGAAGTTGGTTTAATTGTGAATGTAAGTGTCCCTCCTCCCCCAGCCTTACTAAATTCATATTCATTTTGCTTAGTGCTAGAACATTTAAAGTGTGTTTTTTTTTCCTGTGTAATCTCATTTTTGCAAGAGCCCTCTGCATTAAATGGATGAATTATTATTGTTATGTGCATTTTACAGATGAGGATCTGAGGGTTAAAGAGCTTTGAGCAATATCACTAAGAATTTAGAGGAGCCGGCAACAAGGCCTAGTTCTCCTCATGGGTTCTGGGATTATTTATACATAACCCAATACTACCGGTCCCCGTCCCCATTCTCACTCCCAATCATGGTTGTGTAAAAATAAATAGATAACAATACACACATATTCCTTTTACTAAACTGACTCCTTAAAAACACACAAAGTCCCCTTTCTGTGACCAGTCAGAGACTGATTTGCTGTCTGGAAAACGCCACTTCTGAGATCTCCCAGAAGGGGGCACTATGGCACTGGACTTCAGCTTTGCTTGCTGTTTACAAGTTCCAAGGTGGTAGATTTTTTTTCTCATTATATTCAGTTTTTTGGTTTATTTTTTTTTCTTTCTTTTTTCTTTTTTTCCCCTCCCTACTTTTTGCTTTCCCAAGATCCTTCTTCACAATTATTAGAACAGCAGCTGATATTCATCATTGAAAAGTGCTCATCATACTTTATCAGTTAAGCACGGGAATGTGTGTGTTGGGGGGGGCTATTTATATGAAAGCTATGGAAGAAATTATAACTGATACAGCAGATATCAACTCTCGCATAAAAATAGCTTCTCTTGTATCTTTCCTTTTTTAAATTTAATGGGAGTAGTGAACTTGTGAAAAAAATAAAAGACATAAAGGCTCTGTAACTTTGATCCCTTGATACTTGTAGCAGATGCCTGTTGTGCTTGCTTTTCATCTGTTGCAGATTAATTTTATTTTCCAAACAGGCCAATAGATAAAAGAAGATAAGAAGATAAGCAATGCTTGTCTGAGACCCTCGGAGTTATTATTTTCTGCAGATCCAATCAGAATATAAGGCTGCTGCTCTAGGAAGGTCCAAAGATGATCACTTTCTCATGTCAAACCTTCAGTTCACTCCATGGGGATGCTTTCGCCTCCCTCACCCCAGGCCAGCAGGGGAAGAAAAGTCACCTTCAGAAGCACATAATCTGAGCCAAGGTCTCCCTGAAGTGAAAAGGCTGTGGATTGGTTTGCATAGTTTTCCTCAGCTTTCAACATAGCAAAAGGATGTTGAAATACGAAGGATTTGGGAAAAGTCACTCTGGTTGTGTCCTGAGACACCTTTAAATGAGATATTTGTTTTTGCTTGTTTGTAAGGAAATAAAATGCCAGCTATAAACTCTCCTGAGAACTTGACCACCCCAAGATGGTATCACTGTGGAATTTTCCCGTTATACTCTATGGTGTTGCCTTTTTTCCTGCCGTTAGAAACAACCAATTGAAGATTTGTCATGTAGGGGCCCAGCTGCCTTCAGTCTAGTCCCGTATTTAGCGTCTCATTGGTATACCACAGATCAAGCTATGGAAGGAGTGGAATAATCAAATTTTGTGAACTGGAAAAAATCTTAGAGATTTTTGTTTTCTAAACCAGTCACTCTTCCTTCCTCCCACCCCTTCTTGGAAAGGGGAAGCCAGTACCTAGTTATCACATCATTTACCAAAGGGCACATGTCTCGTTTCCAGGCAGAGGACAGAATCTCATTTTCTGATTCTCCTGCAGTTGTTTTTACTCTTCAGCAGTGATTTTTTCAAACCACTATCAATATAAATATTTCATTCAAACATATACATTAAGAATAATTTTACTAGCAGGACTTTGCATCTGAAAAATAGATTTTAAAAATGATTCCCATTTGAACAGCAGAGAACTCATCAGGGGGCTTCTCTGGAGTCTCAGTGGTAAAGAATCCACTTGCCAATGCAGGAAACACAGGTTCGATTCCTGATCCAGGAAGACCCCACATGCTGTGGAGCAATTAAGCTCGTGTGCCACAACTATTGAGCCTGTGCTCCAGAGCCCAGGAGCCCACATGCTGCAGCTGTTGAAGCCCAGGTGCCTAGAGACTACTTCAGTGAGCGGCCATCCACCGCAACAAAGAGCAGCTCCCGACAGCCTCAACTGGAGAAAAGCCCTCGCAGCCGTGAAGACCCAGCACAGCCAAAAGTAAATCAATACAGTTCTTAAAAATGTCTTTTTAAAAACCTTGTCAATATAAAGCATCTTACCGAATTTAAAATGCAAGATGAACCTCAAAGGCTGAGCACAATGCTTGGTATCACATGTGAGGACAGTCTAGAAACAAGGCCAGAGATACTCAAATTTGGGAGAAAACTCAAGGTTGAGATATTACATTCCTTAATTCACTTTTCTTGAAAATAGGAAAGGACTGCAGTGTTTCAGTCTTAGAGTAAGCATCTCTCAGCACAACTCATAACACTCACTGGCCTGAAATTTTATTTTGAAATGATTACCCCGCGCTACAACTGAATAATCAATTGAAGACCTATCTTCTACACAATGCTGAAATATATTCTTATCTTCAGTTTCTACGCACTCTTTTTCTTCGGCTGCGCTGGATCTTTGTGTGCTGGTGGATTCTCCTGCGGTGGAACACTGACTGTAGGGCACACAGTCTTCGGTAGTTGCACCTCCAGGGCTCTGGAGCACAGGCTCAATAGTGGTGACACTCGGGCTTGGTTGTTCCATGTCATGTGGGATCTTCATGGATCAGGAATTGAACCTGTATCTCCTGCATTGACAGGTAGGTGACACTCGGGCTTGGTTGTTCCATGTCATGTGGGATCTTCATGGATCAGGAATTGAACCTGTATCAACCTCATGCTGTTTGATGAAAAGTGGAGAGTTGTGGGAAAATGCAATAGGATGAAGAGTATGAGCTTCTATATAAGTAATTGGGCTTCTGTGCAGTGTCCAACATATAGCATCCTTGAGCTTTAGGGAAAAGTGGATGAAAAAAAAGATATCCTCCTCAGTTTAATCTGTTCTGCTGTGTGTCTCATTTCTATAACATGGAAAAGCTCATAAATGCTGGGAATATAGGAAATACGTCACTATAAAGGGGAGTCAATCTGCAGCCTTCATTTGTGAGTTTTCTGGCTTGTTAATGTTCTACACCAGCAAGTAACAGTAGTTGCATGCTAAGTGTTCAGACAGGTCAAGACATCAAAGAGCCAAGTTCAGTTGCCTGTCCAACTTACATTCTTTCCTGGGATGCAGTTGGGCCACAAGCCCTGGTTTACAAGTGTGGAGAATACTGATCCCCTGACGTTTGTGTACTTCACTCATGTCTCCACGACCTGGCATCCTCAAGTCTTTTTCAGACTCTTGTCCTTCAGGCAACATTTATCTTTTAATTTCAACCGACCAGTTCTTTACTGTATTTATTAAAAATTAAAAGACTTTCAATGATAATATTTTATTAGGATGATTATTAGTTTTGCAAGTGTTCTGGTTTCGCAGTTGTGTAGATTTGGGGTAGTGTACGTTTTTGCAGAGAAAAGGGTTTTCAAGAACACATATAGCAGGCAGTTCACTGGTGGTTCAGTGGATAGCAATGGATAGGACTTCATGCTCTTACTGCCTAGAGCCAGGGTTCAATCCTTGGCTGGGGAAATAAAATACCACAAGCTTCATAGCATGGCCACAAAAGCATTCTTTTTTAATTTAAAAAAAATACTCATACTGATCAAGACCAATCTGAACCACATGACTAAGTTGTAAGAGTGACCTGAGCCTGCTAACTGAACCCTGGTTAGGCAAGCCCAGCTCCCAGGCACACAAGTGGGGACCCTGGGCAGATGCATCTGTGGAGCAGAGCCCTTGAAGGAGTAGAAAGATTGATGGTCCCCACTTGAAGTTCTCTCAAGAGGAGGAAGCATGGGGCTGAGTGGAGCCTGCCTAATTATTTTTGCCAAATTTCCCAATCAAAGGCAGAGAGAGAAACTGAGAAGAAAATGTAAAATCCTCCAGCATGGAAAGAGAAGATGCATTGCCCTCTAACACAGAAGAAAACATTACTAGGAAACTTTTAAAATATTGAGCAAGTCATAGAAATATAAAATAAAATGCAAATAACCCATTCTTCCTTGGGAGGCAGCCATGTTCAATAATTGAACATATTTCCTTCCAGATATTTCCTTGTGTCAACCCAGTTTTATGCAAGCCATAGGAGCAGCCTTTCTATCTCTCCTTGAGTTCATATATACCAGGTGTTTAAAAAAAAAAAAAAAAAAAGACTCAGGTCCTCTAAGAACATGACCCTTTAAAATCTAGGTGAAAAACATAAAAACACAGAGAGAGAGTAGAATAATCAAGTTTATTCTCTGTTTGAGTTGTGCTTTTTAAAATCCATTATGGCCTCAAATCAGTTCTGAAAATAGTTATGCTCATATTTGCCCAGACACGTTATAATTTTTTCCAGCTGAGTAGGAAGGAAAGTTTATTTCATGTACGTGCTTGTACACCTACTCTCCCACCCGCTATTATCAATAAGAGAAATGGCCAGCTGAAATGCAGGGCATCTCTCAGCCCCACCATTAGGCTGATAATGGAAAACCGTATCACCTTTTATACTTCCAAGCCGGATATAGTGGAACTCTAGAAATGAGACTAGAAAACGCATGGGGAAGCCACCTATTTAGGAAACAATTACATTTCCAAACCAAATGAATATAAGTAAATCCTGCCCAAAGGCAGTTCCAATTATTCCCAGTGACCACACTCTTGCAAATGAAAATATCTCTTGGACTTCTCTATACAGGGAGATGCTATACACGTGGTAATTCTCTTTCTCAGTTTAATCCACTATAATAAATTGTTTACATTTTCACTAACATACATATGTGTGAGTCTTATATGCTTTCTACATGAGATGCATGCATGTATGTTCTCCACAGTTCATTTTTTTCTCACTGACTAACATAATAAGTTCCTTGGCTATATTTTCATTTTTAAAAATTTAAATAGAATTCCAATGCTTGAATATCATTGCATTCAAATTGTACATACTTTTTAGTTACCTGACTTTACCAGTTGTACTTTCTCAAGAGACAGTAATAAGAATGCTACAATAGTGAGAACAATAGCCGGTAAGCTTTAGCACAGACAGAAATTTTAAAATTCTGTGGTGTTTGAATCTATGAAACCACTGACCTTAGTGGAGACTTAATGCAGATTTGCTAAACAGTCCTATGTGTGCTGAGAGTTATTGGGGAAACAGCCAAGAAATCAATCCCATTTAATAGGAGAAAAACACCCGAAGTGTCTATAGACTTGAGAAATTCCAGAGCCTCTTAATTTATAGTCCCCAAATTTTGCTTGTGTGTAAAACAGTGCTGAAACTAAAATGATGATCATGATTTTGTGCAATATTCTTCTCTTTCTATGTTAAACAGTTCAGAATACCCTCCCCTTATTTACAGAGTTGTGATCTCTTGTTTTGAGTATGTGACTACTATTTCAAGAACCTTGTAGGGTTTTGTTTTGTTTTTCAGTTTTACTCTATTTGTTGATTGATCGATTGCAATTAGAATGAGGTGGGTTTCTTTTTTATCTTTTTATACATAAACATTTCTATTACTGTAGAGGAACTGGGTCAGTGAAACCAAGGGGTTTTAAAAGCTGCTGCTGCTGCTGCTGCTGAGTCACTTCAGTCGTGTCCGACTCTGTGCGATCCCACAGACGGCAGCCCACCAGGCTCCTCCGTCCCTGGGATTCTCCAGGCAAGAACACTGGAGTGGGTTGCCATTTCCTTCTCCAATGCATGCATGCATGCTAAGTCGCTTCAGTCGTGTCCGAATCTGTGCGACCCCATGGACAGCAGCCCACTAGGCTCCGCTGTCCATGGGATTCTCCAGGCAGAGTGGGTTGCCATGTCCTTCTCCTTTTAAAAGCTAAAAAATAAATTTATTCTACTTTCACCACTCTAAACACAACTGGTTTCCTACCCTTTTTTAATGACAATAGCCAGAAAACGACTGTGAAAGAAGGGTTCTCTAGATCCATTCTTAAATCAAAAATAGTTTAAAAGTTCAGATTAGGAACATTAGGAGCTTGTTTCCTGGTGGGGAAATGGCCAGTGAATCTCTCTGTAGGCTTTGGTATCTTCATTTGTACCATGGATGCAATAACAGGACCTACTGTTCAGGGTTGCTGCCGGTATTAAGTATGCAAGCCGTGTGTCAGAGTCCACGACCCAAAGGAAAAACTCCATAAATACTAGTCAATAAATACTCATTGTCTTTGTTGTTCTTTGCCTACATTGCATCACAGCAACCAGAGAACCTTACAAGACAGTTCTCTGCACTGTAGCAAAGGTTGAAAGGCAATACATGTTTCTGTCCTAAAGCACATAAAACAGATGGCAGAGTAGCAGCGTCACTAATTGTCACTCTAACAGTTTATCCCCTCTGGCTCATTTTCTCATGTCGTTTGATGTGTTGGCTACAAAATGCAACAACCAAATTTCCCCATGGTTGCTGTCACAGGGCCAGAGTAAGACAGAACAGAGTTTGGCTCCTGTGGTCTAACCTCAGAGAGCCAGGCCAGTCATCAGGGTTTGGGGCAGGGCCTGGCACAACACCTCTTCAAGGTCCTGTGGCTGCTTTCAGAAGTGGATTAGGATTGGAACTTGCTGCTTCTCAAAGAGAACCAAGAGTTCAGTGTCCTTCCCTTTTCCCCTTTAGAACATGCCTGAAGCTCAGAAGGAGCTGTGATGCCCAACAACTTTGACCTGAAATTCAAAGCTTTAATGACCTACAATACACTTTTTCCTAAAAATAGGTTCATTGGTGTTTTGCATGATAGAATGCTGTAGAGTTTTTGAATTTTAACACTCACAGCTCTGGAATGTTCAAGTCCACGGTTGATATGTGGACACTTCACCCAAGAGCTGTGTGACCCTCTCTGGTTGCATGTATCTCTCTCCCTGCCCTGCCTTGTGATCATGCCTCTCTTGCACACTACGTTAGGAAGCACTAGAACAACACAAGCAAAATTGTTAACCTCAAACAAAAGTTCTCAGTCGTTTTTTGACCACAGTCCTCATGAACAATTCCATTCCAAACAAACATACAAAAAACTTTGACAACAAATATCACCGTACAGAAAATTCACACATAATGAGGTATGTATATTGTGTGCTTTCTAATGGGAATGTGATGGTTCATGTTTGTCTGCTATGTGTAGATGTTCTAAAGTCTAGCCTTAAGGCACTTATGGGTCACCAATAGTTTTGCTTCACACATGCATCATTACATAGAGTAGAGTTAGACAAAGAATTGTTAATGAGTTAAATTGAGTTTAAATAAATGAGTTGAAATAATGGAGTTAAATAATTGAAGTTTAAATTTAAAGCAAGAATAACGATACTTGAGTCTTCTCTCACTGCCCACAGTGCTTTGATAAAGAGTATCTCTCTCCTAAATCTTGGCGGTCTTGGCTCTCTGCATGTGTTCACGTCCCAGGTGCTATTTGCATTACTCTCAGGTGTTGGGCAGCAGCCAGATTTCTCATTAGGATATTGAATTAGAATTCTCAGTAAACTCTATTAACTACTAATTTTAGTTTATGAAAACTAAATTTTAGTAATTCAATAACTATTTAATAGGTTACTAGTGAGGACACCTAGAGAAGGCACTGGCAACCCACGCCAGTACTCTTGCCTGGAAAATCCCATGGACGGAGGAGCCTGGTAGGCTGCAGTCCATGGGGTCGCAAAGAGTGGACGACTGAGCAACTTCACTTTCACTTTTCACTTTCATGCATTGGAGAAGGAAATGGCAACCCACTCCAGTGTTCTTGCCTGGAGAACCCCAGGGACAGCAGAGCCTGGTGGGCTGCCGTCTATGGGGTCGCACAGAGTCGGACACGATTGAAGCGACTTAGCAGCAGCAGCATCAGTGAGGACACCATAGACATAGGAAAATGGCCATCTGCCTTCTTAATCCCTAAATACCTAACCTATTTGTATTAATTGAGTCTTTAGGGTCAGCAGGGGTGTCCTTGAGGGTTGCTAGTAGCAGTCAGCTCTACACTGAAAACAGCCAAGGTAGACTAGACCTAACTATCAGAATGCAAGGGTTCAAGGTCCTCTTTAAAAGCTTTCTGATATAAGACAAGTTACCAAATTACTCTCAGTTTCTCATCTCTTAAGTAGGGATTCTTAGACCTCATTGAACTGTCAAAGGGAATTTAAATAGTATAATACCTATCCAACTTTTAGTACATTCCCTAGTATAAATTGCTCTATAAACATTAGCTATTGTGATTCACTTTATTGTCTTCCACAGATTTCAGTGGAGTAGGAGTACCTTGAAAACGATAGTTACATATTCAATTGAAGAGAATGAAATCAGACTGTATTTGAAGACAAGCACATAAAGGCCCTGTTTTGTTTTTATCTAAAGCTGATATATACGTTAGGAGCCATTTCCATATAAGAAGTGGCCAGATGCCTTGTCATATCTTTCAGGTTATTGAAAAGGACTTAAATTTTGTCTTAAGCCATCAAGCATTTTTTGAGAATGGCTTTTTTGGGGGAATGGCTTTTATTAAAACAAAACAAAACAAAACAAAACTCTAGCTTCAGTGTAGACAATGGATTTTAGAGAAGCATGGGAAAAAGGATATCTGTTAGGAAGCCCTGATGGGTGTCCATACAGAAAGAGTGGTTGTGATGGTTGTTTGAACACAAGCAGTGGTCAAATTCCAGATTCATTTTAGTGGCCAAATGGACAGCAAATACTGACAGATTAGATGTGAGGAGAGAAAGCAGGAATAAATATATTCTTTAATTTTGACCCGCTAACCTGTGAAAATGGCGGTGTCACTAGAGGAAGTCCAGGTTGAAAATAAAAAATTGGCAAATCAAAAAAAAAAAGAAAAGGAAAATCAAGAGCTTTCTCTTTGGAGGCGAGGAGAGCGGGGCAGGGTAAAGACGGAGCTTTCATTGTTGTGTGTTGTTGTTGCTATTGTTTAGTGATTTTTAAAGGCCTTGGTTTTCAGACATAAAATCCAAAATTTGGTTTTGACAGGTGTAGTAGACATCCTAGTAGAGATGCCAAGTTACAGGTGGACAAATCATCAGGATTTCCAGGGAGAGTTGGGGCTGGAGACTCAAACCTAAGCACCTCCACACACACATTGATTAAAGTCATGAGATCAGAAGAAATTACTCTGAAAAGAAGTTGAGATAGAGAAGTATGAAAGCTGAAGTATTATATCTTCCAATAATCAGATGTGATAAAAGACCAGAGACTATCAAAGGAGACAGAATAAGTGGCCATCAAGGTGAGAAAAATAGAACTACTGTGTGACATCCTGGAAGCCAAGAAAATAATGTGTTTCAAGGGAGAACATAATCTACTATGTCAATACTTTATATAGAGACACAGTCCTCAAAGTACAAATCCTTGGATATGGCAACATGGATAACAAACTGGTTTCTCTCTTGAGATGACACCTGTTGATCTGAAAACGTCTTAGGGCCGTTTGCTCTCTGCTTTGTGTAGCATAGTTATCTTCCCTATTTTCTTCTTGCCCTGGGAATTGTATGTGTCAGTTTCAAGTGAGCAGTGATTTTGTCAGTTTCTCACGTAAAGAGAAAATAGAAGAAATAGTAAAGTGAAATGAAAGTCGCTCAGTCGTGTCCTACTCTTTGTCATCCCCATGAACTGTAGCCCGCCAGGCTCCTCTGTCCATGGAATTCTCCAGGCAAGAATACCAGAGTGGGTAGCCGTTCCCTTCTCCAGGGGACCTTCCCAGCCCGGGGATCAAACCCAGGTCTCCCGCATTGCACGCAGGTCCTTTATCATCTGAGCCACTAGGGAACCCCAAGAATACTGGAGTGGGTAGCCTATCTCTTCTTCAGGGGATCTCCCTGACCCAGGAATCAGATCGGGGTCTCCTGCATAGCTTGTGGATTCTTTACCAGCTGAGCTTTCAGGGAAGCCCTAAAGAAATAGTAGATTAAGCCTATTTAAGTAGATCAAATCCTCTTATTCTTATTCAAAAAAACCCACAGAGAATAAAATACTAGGAAAAATGAAGCTTCTATGAAAAAAAAATTTGAGGAATAATGTGCTTTATATTCCAAATTTTCAAAAAATCCAAAAGGAGAAATGATCTACTTTGGAAGAGCTTAGTTTTCCTCATTTTCTTATAAATCCATTCTATACATATTCAAAGCCAAGATATTTTTACCCCCTTAAGTAAATAGGCAAATTTCTGTTTTGCCTATTTTGAAAATTACACACTATGCTCTCATCCATCTTCCTGGAATATTTCATGGAACTACTACTTGAAATGTCACAAAGCTCAAATTCTAACAAAAAAAGATGTTAATGCATTCAATGACTGACAGTCTAGGTAATCATTAGGAAAGAAACTTTGTCTAAAGAGTTGCTCAGTTCTGAGAGTAAATGGCAGTAAGGAGGAACAATGGAAGTAATATGTAAAGCCTTGAAAACTAAGGATTTAAAAGATTTTGAAGGAGAAAATTATCCAGTATGTAGGTAGTTTATCTTGTTAGAGAAACAGCCTATAAATTATAAAACCTAGAAAATAATAACATCCAGACAACAAAATGGCTTCTCCCTTGAGATGACAGCTGTTCATATGAAGATATCTTGGGTTTATGTGTACATTGTGATTTGTCTATCATAGTTCTCTCTTTATTTCTTCTTTCCCAGTATTGTTGCCATGTCTTTCAGCTTTTAAAAAAGTGAGATTTTGGGGGACTTGCTGGTGGTCCAGTGGTTAAGAATCTGCCTTGCAATGCAGGGGACTCAAGTTTGATCCCTGGTCGGGGAGCTGAGATCCCACATGCTGTGGGGCAACTAAGCCCGAGCACCACTACTACTGATCCCACGTGAAAGATCCCAACACAGCCAAGTAAATAAATAAATATTAAAAAAAAAATGAGATTTTAAGTAACATCTGTGTCTGTGTGTGTTAGTCTCTCAGTCGTGTCCAACTCTTAGTGACCACATGGATTGTAGCCTGCCAGGCTTCTCCACCTACGGCATTTTCCAGACAAGAATATAGAGTGGGTAGCCATTTCCTTCTCCATAAGTAACATCTGCTGATTTTAAAATATTGATCACTTTGCTTTTAATACATTGCTTGAGCTGAACCATTCAATTTGTAGTTCTGATCTAGCTATAGGGGCTACCAATTTGAAATCTCTTTTCTACTATCTGTTTGTTTTCACATGTTTGAATGAACATGTAAACAGAACACATATTTATCAAGTACCAACTAGATCAATGTAAAGAATATCTCTTATTATTAACTTTCTCTTTATCCTCCATTTCTTTATTTCTTATTCTCGCTCTTCCCCTAATGATCACATTATTATAGTCTAAGAATATATCTCAAAAAGTAGTACTGATTTATAATATTTAATAATTAGGTTTCTTTAAAAAATCTTTTTTTTTTTTTACCTTGTTACAATATAACTGAACTTTTTTTATGATTTAGATGAACTGGTATTTTCATTTCTCTTCCATGGTCCTAACATCTAGCAATCTTTTAGAGGCAGTGCTGGCAAAACACTGCTAGAGTGAAAAGCATCCTGTGGTGGAATTCTGCAAATACTCTAATCTCAGTACACCCTCTTTAGAGGGTTATGATGATGGGAGTGGCTGTGGCTGTTGAATAGAGAGCAAAGTAGTCATATAGAAAGCATATCTAGGAAGGTATTTGCCCTGAAATCTCCCCAATAGGGTACTTTTGTTGGTTCCAGTATTATTTAATAGGTTTGGTTTGATAATTTATCATTAGTGATTGTATAAATAATATGTGTGATCAAGTCATTCTAGAAATGCATGATTGACTCTGGCAGTGATGAATAGATAATAATTCAAGAAAGAGACACCTCAATGATTAGCATAGATGGCAAGTGTTTGATAAATTGATAACCAAGTTTCATAATCTGCCTCATTAAGTATCAGCAAAAAGTAATCTGCAGAGATGTTTACAAGTGAAAAGAAGTCAATTGCTCATAAGATTTTTTAAAATTATCAGAAATATATGTTATAAAATGAGACAGCACCCTTACATATTCCTGTCTGGATTGTACAGAAACATGTAAACAGAGAAAAGAAAAGGCATATTTGAGACATATTTCCAAGGCATATTTTCAATTGTTTCTCATTCCTCCCTAAGCCATTTGTTGCTGCCTGGTCATCTTAATTCTCATTCTTCTGTGTAAATTAGAAGCTTAGTAACCAGCAGAGAGTTTCAGATCTGGGATTAAGACTCATTGATCCATTTGGTAAAAACCAGTTTGTCTTATCAGTACATTGGAACTTAAACTAGAATAGGAGCCCTTGCAAGAATGTTCCCCTCTAACAAAGACCAATGTTGTCCCTGTATTTCTAAATCGTTAAGGCCACGTACTGGATTTTTAAAAATAAATGATAAAATTACTAATAAGCAGATTTAAAGAATGTTGCTGCTGTTATTATATTTTAAATGAAATATAAATTTGAAACAGTAGGATTCTCTTCTTAAGTAAAGTGAATTGTTTTTAAAATAACACCGTTAGATTTAGTCATAACTAAATTAACATACTCCTATCCCCAAAATAATTTGTTCTATAAGCTTTAAGACTTCCTTCCCACTCTGTGTTAATACTTAGTCAATCCAGGGACTTTCTCCTGTGTTCCACCTTTTATCTGTCTCATAAATTACTTTTATCTTTCTGTTAACTCTTCCTACTCTTTTCTGTCTGCACTCTTGTGAGCCTCTCTAAATACATCTAAGTCAATTTTCCCAGTATTGCCTCACTTTGCCACTCCTCCAAAGCCTTTTAATTCTGCTCCTCTAGCTCTCTGAGCTCAACTAGGAAGCTCAAATTTCACCTAGTTATTCTGGAAGCTAAAGGTGACACACTTCCAAAGTTTGGGAAAGTAAGCCCAGAGTCTGTTAGAGGAAATGACATCAACTCTGTGTTTCATCAGCTTATTTTTAAAACTCCTGGTCCACTGGGTAGTTAAATACTAATATGGCTTATCAAGGACACTTGTCACCAACCTTTGTAGTTCTAATACAGTAAGCACAACATTGCATTTTTTATTAAATCAGTGTGTGAGCTGAACCAGCCTGTGTAAACCAGTCATTCTCAAGAGTAAGGAAAAATGTTCCTAAATTCACAAAGAGATCTTCTCTCAAATCTGTTGAATAGATTTAAAAAGTTAAAAGAAGAATGAACAAAGGGACCTGACTTTTTATTAATGAAATTAAACAAAGAGTAGGAAGAAAGTCTGGGAGGAATTCATTATCCTTATTAGGATTTCCCATATTTCCTGTGTATCACATTTTCCTCTAGATGAAATCCTTTTAAATAGCCAAACCCATGATTCATTAACATACAAAGGATTTTTATAATAAATACAAGAAAATCCATGTTTCTAATCTCTGCCTTGGTTTGTCCGTATTAAGGAAAGATGCATACTCACAGCATAATTTGCTAATCTGTAAATCTGACACTACCAATTTAAGGACAAAAAAGTTTAGAGATATCAACTAGTTAGTGGTAAGAGATAGATATTTAATTGAGTAGCATGGCATATAAATAATTCTAAAGATGAGTTTGACATTGCAATCTAGAATTTTAACTTCCTTTAACCTGTTCAAGAAAATAAATCAGATACCACAATATCACCAACTACAATCAGCAACTCAGTATTTAAAGTTCCATTTGAACGTGAGATCCTGCCTTGGAATTTAGGTTATTCAGCACTTTTTCAATAATATCCATGAGGCATCTACTGAATGCCAGTTATCCTCCTGAGCACAGGGATACGATGCCGAAGAAGGCAGGCGAGTCACCTACTTAATGAAATTAAGCTTAAAGGAGGAGGATGGATGTTGACAACAAGTCAGTGATTTATCAGTTTGAAATTGTGAAGGATGCTTTAAAAGAAAGTAAAGGGAATTATAGGGGAAACTGATCTAGTTAGTGAAGTTAAGGCATAAATCTCCGAGAAGGCTACATTCAATCTGAAATTTGAACAGCAATTGAAAATAGCAAGGAGAAGGGGGAAGAGAAAGGGACAGTTTTACAAATTTGTACCCTTGGGTACAATGAAGGAGTTAATATACTAGATCAGTGATGTGTTCAGATACTGTTGATACCAGGTTATGTTGAAAAGCACTATGGCGGACTTTGTCTCAGAACTTGTTTTCCAACTCTCTTTAACTGTAACCATGTAAGCATTGTCATTGGACTGAATGGTATTCATATTTTATTCATATTATAGGAATACAAATAACGAAGAGTGCTGGCACGGAGACATTTATGTGCATATGCCTAAATACATATGTGTATCACCAGACTATCTGGTCACTTAATTCAAAGCTTTGATAGTCTTTTTTAAAATTATTTTTTATTGGAGTATAGTTATAGATTTATCACTTGTGTTAGTTTCTGCTGTACAGCAAAGTGAATCAGTTATTCATATACACATATCCACTCTTTTTAAGATTGTTTCTCATGTGGGTCATCACAGAGTACTAGGTAGAGTTCCTTGTGTTATACAGTAGGCCCTTATTAGTTACCTGTTTTATATATAGTCATGTGTATAGTCCCTATTTTTGCCTTATGACACAGAATAACTGATTTGAAGCATGTCCCCCTTACTAAGTTGGTTAGACACTGTGCTGCTTGTAGACATACTCTTAAAGTCACCATGATGTGTGTCCTTTGTTTAATGTGGTTGCTACATAAGTAACCAGAGTATCTATAAACTTCTTAAAAGTAGCAAACATTCTTCTTCTTCTTCTTCTTCTTCTTGCTATTGTAACTAGGGAGTCTAGTACAAACTCTTTAATGAGTGGGAGACATTCCATAAAAGGGTGTCAGATAAAAGCACATATCAGAGAGATTGAAAGGCATCTCTGAAAGATGATAAGGGAGGAATGTTCTGCCAGTTCCATACTATCAAGGTTGGTTTTCAACAAATATCCTGAATTTCAGTATAATTGAATGGAATTGAAGGAGCATAAATTATCATTCCAAAGCAACAGCACTCCTCAGAAAATGCCCTTCTGTCAGAAGCCAGATTTCAGAGTTGCTGCCAACTCCCTGATGGGGAGCATTTCTGGAAGATGTTTTCACTGTCAGGACACAGGAAAACCAAACCCTGGTTTGTATGGTATATAGGGCAATAGAGATAAAATACAGCATTTGGATGTACCCCAAGTGCCTATGACAGAACCAATATACACACACACCAGGTTCTGAGTGTTGACAGAGCCAAGCAGGTTCTCCACAGAATGACCACCTCTAGAAGGTCATCAAAGAGACTAAGGATAAGGCCATGCTAGACAATGACTGTAAGCAAATCAAAATATAGATGCATTATATATAGCATATGGTTAGGTTGATACCAGTCCTGTGCAGCTAAATGACAGTTCAAGTACATTTGTTATTCGTAATCAGTCTATTTTACTTCTCTCTGCTATGAATGGTCTAATTGAAAATCAGGTCCAAAAAAAAAAGTCTTTCCACCTGTCATGGCTGGTTCTTCTCCAAAATGGTTTACTCAGCATGAACCTTTAATCTGCAGTGGGTTAAAGCAAAAGCCTGCAAGTAGAAGACAAATCTACAGACTGCTCTCATGTTTAGCTTCTTTAAGATCAATTGACATTTTTAATTGTGATTAATCATATAATCACCATTAGGTTTCACTTTTTCAGGACTTGTGCTGCACTACCCATGCCCCTAGTGGATTAGATATTTATTGTTCACAGCAAGTGTTTTGTAAAATGTTGTAAAATAAAGGTATTCATTTCTTAATTCAGAGCCTCCTGGGAGTTCATAATGGCGCTGATTGTTTTAAAAGTAATCGAGTGTTTAAAAATATCCGAAAAATTAACAGGACCTGTTTTTTCTTTTTTCTTTAATGCCATTAAGAGCAATCACAGATTCCCTGAAGAGAGGCTTCATAGGACCATGCACTTCAGCTGTCAATTATTTCTTCATGCTGTTCCTGTAATTTTAGCCTTTAGCACAAGTAACTGAATTGAGCTGAACTTGGCATTCATTTCTCCTACCTTAGCAGAAGTTTGTTATTTAGGTATGAATAAATAGAAAATGCAAAGGTTAAAAAAATTATGTATTTTTAAAGGGCAACATGTTCCTATGTTGTTAAGAAGACACAATAAAACCAACTCCTATTAGGTCTAATTCACCCTCTTTCTAAATGGTTGAGGCCTGAAGATGCTGGGAGTACTGTCCCACTGAGAGAAAAAAATTTTAATTGATACCACAATTGATACCAATTAATTAGAAATGGATTTTCTTTGTTCATGTAAAATTGTTTTATTATCTCTTATAAAGTTATTTTTTCCCTCCCTGAAATCCATTCTAATTGTTGCAAATGAAATATATTTTAAAATATATAAGGGATGTCAAGTAGAATGCTTTAGCTCTGAATAAAAGAATCTTTCCCCCATTCCTGAAGTGTGTCATTTTAATTCCTTACATAAAGTCCATTGTTTTATTAACAATACTGAGAAAGCTATTCATGGATAAAGAGAGTAATACCTGGTAAATGTGAAGAGTTCTTTGATGAATCAGACCCCATCTGAGGGGTGGGCAACTTAAGGCACAATTTGAGGCTGTTTAATAAGACATCAAGAAATCTTAACTCTGGAGAGGACTTTAGGCATATTCTGCCAGATCATTGTGGCTCATTTTTTTTCAACTATAAAGATCATAATACCTCTCATGTGAGGAATAGAAGTAATTGTGTATGTAAAGCATTCAGTTCATGCACATTCCCTGGGAGGCATAACACCAAGTGGAAGCAATGGAGAAACTAGAGTTCAGCAGGTAGACATGTCTTCAAGGACACCGCTAGATCTTCTCCTGCCTTCTGCCTCCCCCAGGATTCTTCCCACTGCATGAGCCAATCCCTGCTCTCTTGAAATACATGCCTGACTCAGTGGGAAATAGTAATTGTCTTCCCTTTCCATTGCAACTTGGAATCATAAATACCTGAAGTTGCAAGGGTGTTTCAAGAGCACCCTAAAGTAGCCATCTGGAGCAGACATATATGTGTGTGCTTAGTCGCTCAGTTGTGTCCGACTCTTGGTGACCCCATAGACTATAGCCTGCCAGGCTCCTCTGTCCATGGGATTCTCCAGGCAAGAATAATGGAATGGGTCGCCATTCCCTTCTCCAGGGGATCTTCCCAACACAGGTATTAAACCCAGGTCTCCTGAATTGCAGGCAGATTCTTTACCATCTGGGCCACCAGAGTATCCCAGGGCAGGGGTAGCTCCCTGACAGTTTGTCGCTACCTTCTGCTTGAATGCCTCAGTTTGGGGGCTTTTTAACTGTTTGGTATACTTGTTATCTTGGACTTCCCTGGTGGCTCAGTGGTAAAGAATCCACCCGCCAATGCAGGAGATGGGAGTTCAAGCCCTGAGTCAGGAAGATCCTCTGGAAAAGGAAATTTTCCAGTATTCTTACTCGAAAAATTCCATTGACAGAGAAGCCTGGCAGGCTACAGTTCGTGGAGCTGCAAAAGAGTTCGACATGACTTAGAAATTCAACAGCAATATGCTAGTTATCCTAATCTTATTCGTCTGTGATTTTACCATGACTTTTGCCCTTTCATCCTGGGTATGCTGAAAGGAGAGAGAGTAGCTCACTCTCTCGTCTATAAAACTCATTAATTGAAAAGATAAATATGTGTTTGTGTCTAATATAATCCATCAGCTTTCTTGGCAGTCAGATTTCATTTCTGGCTTTCATTGGGATCACCATTAGTTAACATTTCTAAGATCTTTTGCAACTTTTTTACTATTAACTCAAAGCTCCAATATGTTGCACTTATATATTTCATGCTTTATGTCTTTAGTGCAGAAATTTCTAAATTTGTCTCTGTCAGATGATATTTTGTTTTGTAATGATCAGTCTGGTCAGTATCTTTATTTTTTTGTAAATTTTGATTATGAGGGATTTTTTAAAATAACAGTTTTATTAAAAGAGTCATGATTAAATAAAAATTTGAAAGTATTGACAGATTTTATGTAGTGTTCTATCTCTAGCATTAGTATAATTATTGATATATTATTGATATGTACACTTATATATCTACAAAGATATATATGTGTATGTGTGTGTGTGTGTATGCGCTCGGTCACTCAGTGGTGTCCGTTTCTTTGCGACCCCATGAACTGTAGCCTGCCAGGCTCCTCTGTCCATGAAATTTTCCAAGCAAGAATACTGGAATGAATAGACATTTCCTACTCCAGGGGATCTTCCATACCTAGGGATGGAACCTGCATCTCTTTCACTTCTTGCATTGGCAAGCAGATTCTTTACCTCTGCACCACCTGGAAGCCAAGTGGTGAAATATAGCTTCGATTTGTATTTGTATTTGATGTATCTTACATCACCTTTCTTAATGTTTGTTTTGAGAAAATTTTATTATGTAAGTATTATTATATAATTTTAGTAATAAATAATTTCACTGTTTTTCTTGGGAACTTTCAGAAACTTAATTATCTGAAGATTACTTTGCAATTGAGGGGTCATTTTGTAAATTTACAAGGCATCCCTTCTGTTGTTTTTATCAAAGTCATTGACCAAACTGTTGAATAGTATGGCAGATATATGATAACATTGATTATCGGTATTCTGAGTGCAGCAGGGGAAAAAAGGCAAATCTTATGCAGTGTGAAAAAGAGCTTGGAAAGCTTCCTAGAAAGGGAATAAGCTGTGGTAGAAATCAAAGTAGTAATGTACAGCTCTGAAAAAGAAATATGAAAATGGCATCGTGCCATTGCTGGTTTACCCACTGACAGTGCTGGTTTGAGGTGTAAGCCACACGCCACCAACATTCCTGGGGAGCGTGAATGCCTGAGTTTCATTAGCTTAATGTGGAAATCACTGAGACTTCAGAAATCTGCTGCTTTCAAATTCTTTCTGGCAGTGCTGATTTAAGGAAGCCATTTGAGTGAGTTAACTCTGTTGTGGTCGACAGAATATTTGATTTATTAGTCTCTGACATGAGAAGATTTAATACTGTAGAAGAGAAGTAAATTGTTAATTTTGTGTACAAGGAGAGGGTGCAGACTCTCAGCTGCCCAAAACAGTGCAGATGTTGCTTTCCTCAACACGCAGTGAGGTGCAGACTGCCATGGCGCTTCATTGCTTGAGGTTCGGCATATAAACAAACCCACCCATTTTTCAAATGGGAAAGTTGGGGAAGAGTTGGAAATTTTCATCCTCAGTGTTCCTTGGGGGTGTGTGGATTAAACCTGGAACTGTTTGCTGATTTGTGTGCATAGTAAACAAGCAAACAACAGCAACATTTATATTTTAAAATGTTAGTTGAGTTCCTGCAATATTGGAGCAACTGATCTTTGAAACTAGATGATTTCTCTAAACAGATGGAGTTGGAGGACTATTATTTCTTTTTGAAGTATAGGGGGTGGTTCAAAACTCCCTGATTGGAATGCTGTTCCAAGAGTAAGGGACAGCTATTTAAAGTTGCCAAGAGCTGAGTGGGTGAACAGTTCTAAGGAGCAGCTGGGAAGGACCTGGGAGAATCAAAGGAAACAGGCCCACTCATGTGTATAGGTGGAGAAAAAGACAGACACAGGATGGGGTTGTGTGTGACTCTTAAAGTAATAATTTTTGAAAGGTATGAGACAGAAAAGGATGACAGTGTGAAGGTAACTCATCCCACACGCTAGTAAAGTAATGCTCAAAACTCTCAAAGCCAGGCTTCAATAATATGAGAACTGTGAACTTCCAGATATTCAAGCTGGTTTTAGAAAAGGCAGAGGAACCAGGAATCAAACTGCCAACATCCACTGGATCATCAAAAAAGCAAGAGAGTTCCAGAAAAAACATTTATTTCTGCTTTATTGACTATGCCAAAGCCTTTGACTATGGGATCACCGCAAACTGTGGAAAATTCTTCAACAGATGGGAATACCAGACCACCTGACCTGCCTCTTGAGAATCCTGTATGCAGGTCAGGAAGCAACAGTTAGAACTGGACATGGAACAACAGACTGGTTTCAAATAAGAAAAGGACTACATCAAGGCTGCATATTGTCACCTTGCTTATTTAACTTATATGCAGAGTACATCATGAGAAATGCTGGGCTGGAAGAAGCACAAGCTGGAATCAAGATTGCCGGGAGAAATATCAATAACCTCAGATGTGCAGATGACACCACCCTTATGGCAGAAAGTGAAGAAGAACTAAAGAGCCTCTTGATGAAAGTGAAAGAGGAGAGTGAAAAAGTTGGCCTAAAGCTCAACATTTAGAAAATTAAGATCATGGCATCCGGTCCCATCACTTCCTGGCAAATAGATGGGGAAACAGTGGAAACAGTGTCAGACTTTATTTTTGGGGGCTCCAAAATCACTGCAGATGGTGATTGCAGCCATGAAATTAAAAGACACTTACTCCTTGGAAAAAAAGTTATGAGCAACCTATATAGCATATTAAAAAGCAGACATTACTTTGCCAACAAAGGTCCGTCTAGTCAAGGCTGTGGTTTTTCCAGTGGTCATGTATGGATGTGAAAGTTGGACTATAAAGGAAGCTGAGTGCCAAAGAATTGATGCTTTTGAACTGTGGTGTTGGAGAAGACTGTTGAGAGTCCCTTGGACTGCAAGGAGATCCAACCAGTCCATCCTAAAGGAGATCAGTCCTAGATGTTTATTGGAAGGACTGATGTCGAAGCTGAAGCTCCAATATTTGGCCACCTGATGTGAAGAACTGACTCATCTGAAAAGACCCTGATGCTGGGAAATATTGAGAGCGGGAGGAGAAGGGGATGACAGAGGATGAGATAGTTGGATGGTATCACTGACTCAATGAACATGAGTATGAATAAACTCCGGGAGTTGGTGATGGACAGGGAGGCCTGGCGTGCTGCAGTCCATGGGGTTGCAAAGAGTCAGACACGACTGAGTGACTGAACTGAACAGAATTAAAGAAAACATTATCTGATAAGCAAGCAAAAATGGAGTTTCCTGATTTGGGGTGGAGTTGGGTTTTTCTGTGAAAAATGAGTGATCAAGAGACCAGAATTCAGTAAGAAAGGAGACAACCATACACTTAAACGGGACTCTGAACAATGCGTTTTTGGAGAGGCTGCATTTTTCTAAGCCACCATGATTTTACTGTACATCAATAGGAAGAAAAACATCTACTAGCTAATTTCCTTCTTCAGGGTTTGTCTCACTCAGGAAAATCTATATTCTGAGGCTAAAGGCAGAACTCCCAAGAGGTCATTACATGCTGACCTGTCATTTTAGGTGTAGTAAAAAAAAGTTGGATATACAAAGGTTTTTCTTCCCTCTCTTTCTTTTTAATCTTCAGATTCTGACAAAGGTCAGTTGTCTAGGCAAGTACAACATGCAGAAGTAGGCTCAAGTTGAATTGGTTTTTACAATAAAACTCTCAGAAGGATGGACTAACTGCGATTTCTCAATCGTCTTTTTGTGGTACATTCCCCCATGGTAGAAACTATGTCAGAAGATTTGATCAACTAGAACCAGAGTAACATGAACTATTTAAAGGTGAAATAATCCATAAGAGAACATTCTGTCCAAGATTTTTAATTCTATGGTTAAGGAAAGAAGCACTGTAAGAGAGTTACCCAATGTATAAAATAAGTTATTTTCAAGGAGTACCAGAACCTGTTTTCTTCACTCTCTTAACCCAGTTTTGTTTTTCAGGATTATTCCTTTTGAGAGGGGAACAAAACAATGTTGTGGAAGGTGTGGCCAGTGCTTAAAATCTCATTTGTTTTGGGTCTAGGAAATCTCAGAACATTTTGGATGATGATGGATTCTTCTTTCAGTGTTAGAAGCTGTTCTCTTTTTTGCTTCTTCTGCTGCTGTTGTTATTATTATTGTTAGTCAACTTGTGCTAGTTGGTGGTGATAAACCTTAATGGGAAACAGGCAGATGATGCCTGGGTTCCAAGTGCCTTCCTAAGTATTTCCTAGTGCAGTTCAACACTGAATGATCAGATCATATCACATTCTGTCCGGGTTTATTTCTTTCCTACTGAAATTCTTGTGATAGTGTATTAAAGAGATTTAACTTGGGCTTCAAAGTTTTAGGCCAATCCAAATTCATACTGTTAAAGGATAAATTGAGGCATATTAAACATTTTAAGAGTTTTTTTGAGCAAAAATCAATTTGAATTTTGCAGTACCAAACCAAAAATGGTTAGGAGCCAAGGGGGGTGGCGGGGTGGGGTGAAATGTACAGAAGATGCAGAAGCACAAAAAGGAAATAATTTGATTGACTGTAGCTTAAAGCCTAGTTGACTGTGATTGGCTGTTGTTAGGTTTCAACTTCTTAACCTTGACATATGGACAGATGTAGGTTTGGGTTTACTTATTTAGGCTTCTGTAGCACTAGAGCCACTGCAGTTTAATAAGCCCCTTGTTTAATCAATTTAACAATACCCATTCATTCCACAACTTGATCGACCCTCAACAAATCATATAAAAAGGAAAATGAATAGTACCTACCCTCAGGTTGCTTATGATCAAGAACCTACAAGACAATAATTCTAAGAAAAACTAAGTAAATGCAAATATAAGTAAGTTAAACACTGTGAGATTAAATCTGGAAAGATCCCAAATAAGAGAAAAAGTATACTGAGTCTAAGGCAACTTCAGACGTCTTCCTAAGGGAAGCTTAACTTTAAATCTTTGGGGCATTACCACGGAAAACCATGACTTTCCATTAGAATAAAGATCCAGAGTCAGCTGACTTCCACATCCAGTTTGCCCTCCCACTGCCTAGTCCCTTCCCCTCCATAGTTGGATCAGAGTGTCTGCCTGTGGGGAGTTGCAGATGGATGCCTATGTAGCTGATCTTTTCCTTCCATGTTAGACTTTGATGATAAATCACTACTTTGGGAGAAATGATGCCCAACGTCCAGGAGTAAAAGCTTCCTGGCCATAGGCTATTTCAGACCTGGCAGGCTACATGCACTTAATAAATATCAAAGAAAAATAAGTGATGAAGCCCAGGAGAAAAGTTTCCTTTTTGTTTCCCTGTCCTTTTGGAGAAAGACGGTCTAGTTTTGACCTTGTCATTCTTCCAGTATCTACTGGTGTACATTTTCCCTCTCATGTCCCAGGGTAATTCACAACTAAATGGAATTTTAGAACTCTTGATAGATTTTCAAATGCTATTGATACTTAAATGCTACTTACTATTTTTCACTTGATAACACAGTATCATAAGAAAATGAATCTCCTTTCAAAATTAAAATCATGATAAGTTCTTAAAGACAAATCAACACATGGGGAAGCAACAGAGTATTGAGAAATTAACAGTAAGATATTGAGTGCCTACTCTGTACCAGGATTTGTATACTAGTGATGAAGGTTCCTGATCTTCATTGAAGTACAAGTTGTATGGCTTTCTTACAACCCTCATCTTAACTAATTTTCTTAGTTCTAGTCAGAAATTGAACCACTCTACTCTGTCTATACCGAAATGCAAGCTGTCTTCCAGACCTTTTGTTGTTCAGTCGCTCAGTCGTGTCTGACTCTTTACGACCCCGTGGACTGCAGCACGCCAGGCCTCCCTGTCCCTCACCATCTCCCAGAGTTTGCTCAAGTTGATGTCCATTGCCTCAGTGATGCCATCCAGCCATCTCATCCTCCGAGGCCCTCTTCTTCTTCTGCCCTCAATCTTTCCCAGTATCGGGGACTTTTCTAATGAGTTGGCTGTTCACATCAGATGACCAGAATACTGGAGCTTCAGATTCAGCATCCTTAGCCTCAAGTAAATCCCAATTGCCCTCTTTTGTAAGTGTGAGAATCAGCTCCCTATGCTGCCTTCCCAGACTCTAAGCTTTACCATATAGAAATAGATAGCTATTCTGGGCCCTGTGGAATCTACTTTTCAGAATCTACCTCAAATCCAGTGATCTGAAGGCTAAATAACTTCTCTATCTTGCCTTTAATAGTTCTCACTGTGGTTCATAAGATCTTGTGTGTGTGTGTGTGTGTGTGTGTGTGTGTGTGTGTGTGTGTGTGTGTTAAGTCTCTTCAGTCATGTCTGACTCTTTGCGACCCTATGGACCACAGCCTGAAAGGCTTCTCTGTCCATGGGATTCTCCAGTCATGAAAACTGGAGTGGGTTGCCATGCCTTCCTCCAGGGGATCTTCCCAATCCGGGGATCGAACCCATGTCTCTTACCTCTCCTGCATTGGCAGGATTTTTTTTTTTTTTTTTTTTACCACTAACACCATCTGGGAAGCCCACATAGGATCTTACACTAGCTCAAAGGCCCATCTAAAGTCATTCCTACAGAACACATCCAGGGCTCCAGACCTGGGAATCTGTGAACCTCCTCCTGCCAAAGGTCCCTCTGATCAATTGGCTGACACTGAAATATATTTGCTAGTTGATAGATAAGGCCAAAGAGGTTGGATTTACCACTAGGTTAAGCTTGGCTCCTTCACCTTACATTTAAAATTAATATCTCCAGCTAATTTCTCTAGATGGGCATTACTATATAGGATGCCATTCTATATTATTTTAACTCCTTTCCACAACCAAAAGCAAATTTTCCTCCAGTTTAGAAGCTCAAGTCCCCTTTAGACCTCTCACTAAATTCCAATTTCTGCTTGTCAGTTTCCTCACAAAACTAACAAGACTGGCATGCCCTCAGCCCAGTGAACAATCCCATTCTTCCCCCAGGTATTCCTTGGTAATTTATTCATCAAGAGTTCCCTCCTCCCTCTTCTCTTGCAACCCATTCCTTTATACACAGCATAGAAGGTAACTACCCAGAATATCATCATGATAACAGAACATTGTGCTCATAAATTACCACCAGTACAGAAAGGTCAGATTTCTTCTCTTGGAAATATGTGAAACCTTGCCTTATTCTGTAGGATTTTTTTTTAATATTCATATTGTTTATCCTCAACTTGAACTTTTTGAAATTAGAAATGTTTCATTAATTCTTTCAACTTTGGATGGACATGTCTAATGTTCCAGACATTATACTATCTGCTGGCATACAGAGTAAAACCTATCCATGAAGAGTTCTCTATCCAATAGTTTAAATAAGATATGAATAAATATCAAAACATAGAATATTACTGCCATGATAGAGAAAGTACAAGATCTGATAGTGGCCTGCGTGAGAGAAGGATTGATTCTGGCTGTATTCTTTAGAGGACCTAATGAATACCTTATGCTTATTAGGCTTACAGTAAATAGTTATTGGTGATGATAATATGGCATAAGTAGAAATTCACAGAAGAGAGGAGGTGGAAAATCATCTTTCTTAGAACTGAGATAGATGCCAAGCATTGTGATGATAAGAATGCTTCTCGGTAATGGGTGGCTTTTATTATTAATACTAGCAATCACTTATTATAGTTATAAATTGCCGCCATTTATTGAGTGCACATTATATATCAGGTACCACGCTATATTAATATATTTTTCTCATGGCACATTATTCAATCATAACACAGTCCCTGGTGATTGGGTATTTTTCCTACTTTATGGATGAGGAAACAGAGGCTCAGTCAGACAGTGAATTCCTGAGCCAGAATTATAAAACTCTCTGTCTTCCACATTTCTCCACTTAATTACTCTATATTATTATCTATAATATATTATTATGAAGATTGGAGCCAAATATATCTATATGTTTCCAAAACAACTACTTATTTGAAACAGTTGTACCAATGCCCTTGGACTCTTTAGACAATTGAAATAGTCATGATGTGCTATTCAGTTATTAGCAAAATTGAAATAGAATCTCTTAGAGGGAATATATATATATATATACTTATAGTTTTAGAATCATTTCCCAGCAATGTGGACTATTGAATACATGAGTGAATTTGCACCCAGTATTCAAACTTATCCTGGCCCTACAAATTATATAATAGTAAAGTAATAATCTATAAAACCAGCATTTAAATTTAAAACAGTACTTTAGTTCTTCATGAAGAGTTTATAAAACATTTCTTGGAAGTATTTTCACAGGCATTTGCTCAGTCAAGATAAGCTCATTTTCAATAAAGATTTCTTCCTATTTTATATCACCCTAGTCATTTACATTTACCTTTTTTTTCATTCATTGTTTTTTTGTAAATCTGTGATCAAGGCTGTTATAATAAAACTTGTAACTACTTATAAATATTCACTGGGAACATAAGCTTATTCTCAAAGGATTAGGCTATAAACAAGGATTAGTGTCACTAAACACAATATGGTAGAATTAAGTGTTTAAAATGAGTTACAAATGTTTCAGAGACTTAAAACATTTATTTAATAAAGAATTAAGCGAGTCTTGTATCCTGTTGTTGTTTAGTTACACTGTTTGTGAAGATCCCTTCCTTTTTCTATACCCACCTCATTTTTTTTCCAAATTGCACATTAATATTAAATTGCTTTGGTATGTATTGCCTTAATCAGAAAAGCATATGAACTAAAGCCAGCTGTGGGACTGCAGAGCATCTCAAAGATGCTATAAAGGGGACATAAACAAGACATTAGACCTCTCGTTCTCTTTCTCTCTCTCTATTTTTTATTGCCTAGCTCAGTGGTCTGTTTTATAGCCATGATGCTCTGCCTAGCAGTCAATACTCCACCTGCAAGCTAGTCTGATTCTCAAGGAGGTAGAAAATCTTTGACCGTGGGGTAGTACACAATAGAGTCTGTCTGTTTCTTTGTTATTTCCCCTGTCAGTCTCTCTGATATTCATTTTCCATCTCATTTTGTCTAGCCCTTCTCTGCAAACATTCCTAAGGAAGTATATGTGTGTCAGGGATAAAAAAAATAAAATGCATATGGGTCAGGGAGAGAAAGTGAGTACATTGACGCCTCAGAAGTTTGCCCTGGTTCCCTCAATGTGTGAAACAAAGGGTCAGTTTTGAAGTCATCCTGACAATCTGGTGCCTGTCCATCTCCTTTCTCACCTTCCTCTAAACTGTGCCTTTCTCTCTCTTCTCCATAGTCCTTTTTCTTATTTTCATTTCTCTCCTCTCTTCAAAGACATTACAGTATGGGCATTTCTTCTTTTAACGAACACTTTAAATGTCTGTTGTATGACAGACACTCTGCTGGAATTACATCAATGAATAAGGCAGAGTCATCTTTGGGCCATATGGGAAACATACATTAAGCAAATGATCCTACAGATTTTTATCAAGTTTCATGAGAGGGAAGTCCTGGAAGCGATATGTGTGTGAAGTCAGGGAGCCTTATCAGAACATTGTAGTCTAACTGGGTCAGGACAGGTTTTCCTCCTAAAGTTACATGATCTGCTCCTGATTTCCCTTCATAAACTTCAAGTTCACAATCACTTTTCAGAATAAACAGCTTTATTTTGTTCACAAAATTAGGAATCAACTATCTGCTTTTATTGTAATATCTTTCTCCCTCTTTCTGTCCCAATATTATAAATAGCCCTAAATCATTATATTCAATTACCAGCATCTACCTACAGCAGATTCTCATGGGATTACTAGGTGACCATATGTGAAAATCACTCCAAAAGAAGAAAAGCCAGTTATTAGGCCAAGCTTCTGTTGTTTGGGTAGCAGCCTATTGACAAGTGAATATTTACATGGCCAGTCTAGCTTACTATATACTGAATACATATATTGTATGCTTCTCACTTCCTATGTGCCTGTGTCTAGGCACAGGCCTGTGGTCTAGCCTGTTTTAATTGACTCTTGAAACTAAGACTCCATGATTCTTGGCAGCTGTCTAGTCATAGAGTTAAATGATAATGTCATTGAACTTGAACAATTAAAAAGAAAAATCCTGATTACTGCTGACTCTTCCTTTTTTCTCTATGCCTTACAGAGCTGCAATCTTCTTTCCCACTTTCCATCACCTTTGTTGGGATAACACGAATGTTCAGACTCAACTGCTTTACTCATTCCTCATAAATTGGCCTTTCTAAAATGTGTATGACTTCTGTTGAATATTTTTCAAACCATTTCTTCACTTAGACATCTCGTAAATGTGTAATGAGAGTCAAATATGTGAGCAAATGGCAGAATGCAAACTGGCCTGATGAGGCCAGGGGGATTGGGGGAGTGGATATTAAGATAGAATTAAATGTCTGCCCTTAACTCAGTCCTCTGTCTTTTGATAGATTAAGAAACTGTCTTGTGTTTCACATGGTGGTTCTTTGGAGATGAACTAGCCCCAAGTTTTCATTTTAAGGATGTGAAAACCAGAGAGGTTGTGTAATTTATTGAGAGTTACATAGAGAATCAGTCATCAACCAAGTAGAATTATTTCTATGTCTACTATTGTTCTTTGTGAATATTTCCTTTGCAAATGGCTGCATTGTTTTTATTAATTGAATTAATTGAATTTTTGTGAGCTAAATCTCTTAATTCATCCTTTCCTGAACAACAAAGAACAGAAAAACTTCCTTGTCTCTGAAATGAAGTTGTTCTGGAACCTGCAGCATCAAAACTCAGTAAACCCACACTTCACCAGTGTTTGTGTAAATCTACCAACAGAACCTGAGTAGCTTAAGTATGTTATAAAGTGTTATATAGTTGAAGGGATGGATCTTTGTTGGGAGGTTTTCTATAATTTCCCTATTTTTTTTTTCCAATCCTGCTTCCGATTTCAGTGGAGCAAGTCTTAGAACTGCTGCCAGTAGAGCATGGAGGAGACAAATAATTTTGCCTTCATTCTAGATTGTTAAAGTCTCAAATTTGCATCAGAACTGATTCCCTCTCTTTAAGATATAAACAGTAGGAAATATTCTTATACTCTTTATATGTCTTCAAATGGAATTTGTTAATGTGTTTTCTTCAGCTATTAATGAGCTATTGGGTTAGCCAAAAAGTTCATTTGAGTTTTTTCTTTAAGATGATCTGGCAAAACCTAAACAAATATTTTGGGCAACCAAAAAATAAAAATGATGATCTTCTTCACCATATACTTTATATCTCACCCCTCAGCAATACAGAGGAGTTATATATGTATCCAAATATTTAATTAATATTGAATCGCAGAATAGTTTTTTCCTAATATAACACCATCTCTAAAAATTTGATCTTTTTTTTTTTTTTTGCTTTTTGCATATTATTTTATTAACCTTAGATAATGTCTGGGATTATTGTACTTAGATTATCTTTTAAGCTAAACTTTTCTTTGATCATTTGGTTTTTGCCACAGGACTTCGAAGGTAAAGCCTTGCTACAGCCAGCATCCTCTGGTCTGTACATGACAGAAACATCTCTGAATCAGTCGGGGAGCTACCTGGAAGAATTTTTGTTCTCTGGAACTTAGACTATATAATTCTACTTCAAAAGATTGTTGGTTAGTTTGTTTATTATTATATGTAAAGGGGTTGTATTCATTGTTTCTTAATTCAGAGCCTGTAATGGTTTCCTTTTAAAAAACTATTTAAATTTTTTTCATTGTACTCCTAGACCAACCATCCCTCTTGTATCCTATAGTAGTCTTTCTGTTTTATTTTTTATACTGACCTTTTACTGTGAAGAAGACTTTTATTGTGTCACATTATTATTTATTTATCTTGGCACTTTCTTATACTTGAACTCTAGCTTTCAGCATCCATTGTTTATTGCTATAGTTGTCCAACTGACCAAATTTTCAGTAAATAAGCCTACTTTCACATTCAATGAGCTTTTAAAAGATACAGCTGTTTCTTAACATTTTTTCTTGTACTTTAGAACCAGTTGAAATGGTATCTAACCTAAAAGGGTAGCATATAATTTAGTGATTAAGAGCTTTGGTATAGACCAGCATTAAAATTCTAACTCAGAGATGTACTAGCTTTATAATCTTTGGCAAGTTACCCTTTAAACTCTCTCAAAGAGTCAGCTTATTCATCTATAAACTGGTAGTAATAATAGCTAGTTATTAAAATCAAATTTAATTCAAAGATACAATAAAATAATATTGGAAAGGATTTGGCTGGTATTTGGCACAGATTAAGAGTTGGATAATGATTTTAGTTGTTTTTATTATTGACCAATAAGTTAGTCTAGTACGAATAATTGTCATTAGCTATGTCAATTGTTCACGAACTAGCATGCAATTTCCCTTTAATGGCAGTGATGTTAAACTGATGTGTATTAAAATATGTTCAGAGTGGATCCAATATATCTTGAGTGTGAGCATATATATGGAAACTGTATCTATAGTTACTTACACTGAAGTATAAACAAGTTTTTGTACCCACAAAATTGCACTTATTTTTAGGGCACTGGTGTCAACAGCCACCTCTTCAAAGAAATTATTTCTTTTGATCCATTTAGTAGCTTGATCCCAGCTGCATAAAAATAGACTTGCAGTATTTCATTTTTCTACAGACTGCTGATGGCTGCATTCCATATCTCAAAAATCTGTCAAAAAGAAGCTTCTGAAACTCAAAAGCTTTTACAGAAACTTGTTGCATTTACTAACATTCAAGCTGGAATTATTTGAAATTCACAAAATATAGACTTTAAAAATATTGTCTCAAAATATTGAATGTTATACTTGACTCTACATTAGATATTGATTGCTACAATTCTCATAATATTATGGTTACCATTCAATCAGTAATTACATAGTTTTATGATGATGTAGCCACCTGATGCAAAGAACCAACTCGTTGAAAAAAACCCTGATACTGGGAAAGATTGAGGGCAGGAGGAGAAGAGGGCAACAGAGGATGAGATGGTTGGATGGCATTATTGACTTGATGGACATGAGTTTGAGCAAGCTCCAGGAAATTGGTGATGGACAAGGAGGGCTGGCATGCTGCACTCCATGGGGTTGCAAAGAGTCGGACACGACTGAGAGACCAAACTGAACTGAACTGACCTCTTCCATGGGCTTCCCTGGTAGCTGAGCTGGTAAAGAATCCCCCTGCAATGCAGGAGAGCCCAGTTCAATTCCTGCATTGGGAAGATCTGCTGGAGAAGGGATCGGCTACCCACTCCAGTATGCTAGCCTGGAGAATCCCGTAGACAGAGGAGCCTGGCAGGCTACAGTCCATGGGGTCACAAGAGTTGAACACGACTGAGGGATTTTCACTTCACTTCAGCTCTTCCATAGGGTATGCTATGGCTCATCAGGTTCCAGGTCCAGGAGTGTCTGTCATAAAGGAGAATGTGTACTCACAATTCTTACTTACTACCCAAGAGTATACACTCACTTAAAACATAGAGTGGAGAATCGATAGAAATGTGGTCAATTGGATCAGTGTGGTACAGTCATTCTCAAAGTGTGTTTTGGGCAACCTTGGTGCTGTGGGATGTTAATAGGTGTCTTTAAAAGGGGAAGTTCTTGAAACCAGAAATGTGTAACTTGCAGTGGAGATCACCAAGAAGCAGATGTGGTAGGGGATGTTTTTGAAATTTATTTAGCTGTCAGTCTTTTATCTTCACTGAATATTTGTTAGGTTTAGTGTTCCTCTTAACAGTCTTAGGGGGATGTTGATGTAGAAAATCAATATTGGAATAAGGAAAGAGACTGACTTTTTTATTTTGTCCATTTTCTAGCCTTAAATTATTTGCATGATTGTTGCTACATTATTAAAGTTTGGGCTGTGAGTATACATTGCAAGGAAGTGGTTTGTGGAACTTTTATTCTATTTATTTATTTTTTGGCCATGCCACACAGCTTGTGGGATCTTAGTTCCCCCACCAGGGACCAAAAACATGCCCTCTTGTATTAGAACCATGGAGTCCTAACCACTGGACCTCCAGGGAAGTCCTGGAACTTTTATATCAAGTAAACCTGACAATACTTTTTCTGACATTTGAAATAGAAAAACTATATTCTAAGTCATCCTTGCTCATCCTTGCTCAGATTTTATAAATCTGAGATGTTCCATTCTTTGTTTCTGATTCAACCTGTGGAAAAAATTCCAGATTTTTTGTGTAAAAAAGAATATACAATATTTCTCTTTTGTTAATTTCAAATATTTTATTTATGTGAACCTCATTACTGTTAAATCTGGAACTGCAACTGCTTAGAGTTGAGTGTGAATGGCCCAACTTCATGCATCTTGCTCTGTTGCCTTCCAGGTGGGAAACTTCTGAAAAAGTCATTAACTGCAATCCTCCCAGTTAGTAAAATATTATGATCCTCTCCTCCCAAAAAAAGAGGAGGTGCAAAATACCCACAAGGGACAGTCTAATCATGGACTAAACAGGTCACAAGTGGGGCATCATTTTCAGAATTTGGTTGTATGTTTGTTAAAGAATATTGACAAACTGAAATACATTTTTTCCAGCTCTATGTGAGCTAGTCTGTGTGAGTCTAGAATGGCAACTTTGGGCTGTTTTGATCAGAGAAGCATGGATTCTTGGGAATATAACCATCATTTTCAAATATTTCTGAGTAAGCAAAATGGCTTTATTTTTGTGGCTTGAAAGGCTGTACTTGGCCCTTTGTGAGAAAATACAGAATAGGAAACAATCAGAGAAATTAATCCCTTTCTAATTATTAGAGCTTTGAACCCTGGTAGCATGAATGGTCATAAGCTATTAGTTATCTGAATATACTAGACAGAGGTTGTTGCATGCTCTCTAACAGAAATATTACCTAAGGATAATATTAACTGGAAGTTTGGGTTTCATGACCTTCAACTCTATTCTTCTTTAGTTATAAAAATATTTTATAAATTACAGGTCTAGCAATAACTCTCCCAACTACATTGATGAACATTTTGAGAATCTGATAAAATTATGGATCCTGTCTCCACAAAAATGCACAAATGCACACAAGCAATTTGCATACAAGTTTGAAGATTCTTGGTCCCCTTGAAGCTTACTCATACATCCCAGGAAAAGAATCGGATCTGTAATTTAATTAACTTTGCAATTCTGAGTGAATGGTTTAACCCATCTAGGCCACAGAATCTTCGTAATTAAGGTGTAGTGAATAGAGATCTTTAATGTAGATAGATATTTACATTCTTACACACACACACATGTTTGATATTCTGTTGGAAAGCAATTCTTGAGTATAATACTCATCCCCAGTAGGAAAAAATGGAAATGGAAAGCAGGGGTCTTCCCACCACTTGAAAGATTGAATCCTAGAGATTAGAGGCAATAAAGCCTCATGTCCCTGTTGGTTTGGACATAAACTTGTTCTCAAGTCTTGATTTCCAATTTTATCTTTTGTCTATTTGTGATAATAAAACAAGAGCACAGAAGGTGTGTGTGGGAGTTAGACCTGAGTGAAAGATGAGGAGTGTCTTGCAATAAAAGACAATTGGAAATCATGGGTCACTGGGTGAGTCCATCTTATAGCTCATTAACACGGCCCATAATTGGCAGAGATCATTGCTGAGTTTATCCCTATGAAGTAATTATACATACATACATATGCAAACCTATATGTACATATAGAAATGGAAATGATTTCCATTAAATCAATTTTAGGAGGAGAAATAGAGACACGCATTTCCTTACTATTACAGTACAGGTTTGTTCTATGCTAGCCCTTCATAGTATGGTCTATCTTCAATCCAAAAAAAGACTGCCTTTTTTTTTAATTTTATTTTTTTATTGAAGTATAGTTAAATTACAATGTTGTGTTAATTACTGCTGTAAAAGTGACTCAGTTATACATGTATATACATTATTTTTCAGATTATTTTCCATTATGTTTTATCACAGGAAGACTGTCTTTAGTAATCTCAAAAATACCATAGGGGATAATTCGCAGTGTTAGTAAGTACGTGTTGAACAAAGGAATTAAGTAGAAAAAATTCAAGTAGAAAATTCATTAGCACTTTTGAATTCCAGTTCATCCAAGTAAAGGAGTTTTTGGAATAACCCTCCTTCTTTCCCTCCCAACTCTTTTTCCATGTTCCTCTTCCTTCACTGCTGTCTTTTTCCTTTTTATCATAAACAATTATTTATGGTACATTCTAGGAAGTGCCTAGTTTTATAGAAAAAAAATTTAAAGAAGATACAAAGGACCATCTGGGCAAGACATCAGCCCTCAAGGCATTTACTATCTAGTGGCTGACAGAGGACACACTGAGAAAACCATTGTTTCTTTGTTTCTCATGAACACATATGGATGGATGTGCCAAGAAGCAATATCTCTACAGCAACGCCAGACATTTACAAGCACCTGCTCTATGCAAGACTTTGGGCTGGCGAGTATTTGTGACACTAGTGTCCAATCATTTGTTACAAATGCACATTCCTGAGCACAACCTCAGAAATTCAGTAAGTCCAGGGTGAAGTCCAACTTTAAATCATGGTTTCACAGGAAAGTTCTGTGAGTAGTTGGCCAACTGTATTTTGAATGAAGACCTGTTTATGAAATGGAGAACCAGAAAAACATAAGACATAGACCCTACCCTGATGAAGCTAGAGTCTAGCTGGAGAGATAGTCTGTGCACACAGAGAAGAGCTGCTACTGCTGCTAAGTCGCTTCAATCGTGTCCGACTCTGTGCGACCCCATAGACAGCAGCCCACCAGGCTCCGCCATCCCTGGGATTCTCCAGGCAAGAATACTGGAGTGGGTTGCCATTTCCTTCTCCAGTGCATGAAAGGGAAAGTGAAAGTGAAGTCGCTCAGTCGTGTCCGACTCTTAGCGACCCCATGGACTGTAGCCTACCAGGCTCCTCCGTCCATGGGATTTTCCAAGCAACAGTACTGGAGTGGGGTGCCATTGCCTTCTCCGCAGAGAGAAGAGCTACCTGCTGGCTAAGGTCGTGATAAATCGTGGCTGACATAGTGGAAGAAGTAGAAACTGAGGAGGGTCTTCAATAAATAGAATAAACCTTTTATCAAGAGTGTGTTTATCTTTGCCTGTTAGCTATGGCCATCATTCTTTTAATACCTTTCTTTTGGCCTTTTATCTGCATTCTCTAACTTGTTTAGTTCTTACATCAGAGCTCACCGAAATGAGTAGGAAGAAATACTGGCCAACACTTCTAGTAGCAACCTGTGGGAGCTGTGGGTCAGTGGTTATTTCAGTATCACCTCCAATAGAAATGCCAGTCTGCCTAAGATATGTGAGTGTTTGAAGCCATAGGAAATGTTGGAGATGGGCGTTATAGTCAGAAATCACAAAGAACATCAAAAACTGGCTACTTTTTTCAGATTAAGCATACATAAGTTAGCTGTGCATCAGTTCTACCAGAAAATGGAACACAAGTAACATCATGCTATTAAATTTATTTGAGCCTATGTATTTGGGATTTTAGAATTTGTTTAACCTCCTGTAACATCTACCCAGGTGATCTGGTATGAAAAGATAAGAATTTGAGTCTAATTGAGCACTGATAAAACTCTTAATGCTTAAGATAAAATAGAGCATGCATTGTTATTACACTTAGTCAGAAGTTGATAGTTTGGGTGGTGCAGTCTAATTGCAACAGAGTACAGTGGAAATTTCATAGCAGATACATAATATAGTAAGGTAATATGTGTTTGTTTGGTTTATTTCACAAGTGCCCTTTTACTTGTGTCTGCAGTTACCATGATTACTTCACCATCTACCTTTTTCTCAGATCATTTTGACCTTGCCTTTCTTTATTCTCCAGTGAGGTCTCATCTCTTCTCCTATTTTAGACTATTTATTTTTGGGCTTCCAAACTGGTGGCTATGCATTCTCAGTTTCTTAGCATTAGAATTATTTTGTCTTACATGTATTACGGTACTTCCCTCCTGCACCCCTTCCTAAAGAACATGGAGTACATTTCATGGAACTAAGGACATATGATTGAAGATATATAAAATAATAATTATGTCTACTTTCCTCTGGATCATTACCTAGCTCCCCAAGAAGGTACTTGGAGATGAGGTGCTTGCCTAATGAGGGTGCAGCAGTGTACATCAGAGGGTAGCCTTTGTGCTTCTTCTTGACAACTCTTGCATAAGATCCTACTTTCAGTTTCCTTGGTTGACGATTAGACCTAAAGCTCACTTTATTATTTCTCTCAAGTTCCATTATTTCTTTAAGGACATGCCCACAGGTAAGATCCCAAGACAGGGGAACACATCAGAAATTACCTTGTGGAAATGCAGATTAATCCCAAATTCCCACTTTCTGAAATGTTCTTTCTGAAATCTTCATTTATCTTAGTGCTATCATCTGCTTCTTTATTAATCTGTTTTCATCTATTGGCTCTTTCTCTAGCTGCAAAGTCGATGAAACATACCTGTCAGATGGTAAAGAATCTGCCTGCAATGCAGGAAACCCAGGTTCAATCCGTGGGTCAGGAAGACCCCTGGAGAAGGGAATGGCTACCCACTCCAGTATTCCTGCCTGGAAAATCGCATGGACAGAGGAACCTGGCTACAGTCCATGGGGTTGCAAAGAGTCGGACATGACTGAGTGACTAACACTTTCACTTCACTTTCATGGCTTTTCTGAGCATCTGGTCATTCCTTTTGTCAATGTATCTTTTAAAATAAGGAACTCAGCATGTCAAACCATATTCCATATGTGTTTTATGTAAAGTATGGAAAAAAAGAACTACATCCTTCAATTAAATTCATGCTGTTTTTTATAACAGTTGCATCATACTGTTGTCTGTGATTACTTTTTTGTTCGGTGAAAATCTCATAGTACTTTTTTAAACTAAGAACTATGGAATCAGGTTTCCCTCATCCTGTGCTTGTGCTACTACTGATTTTTCTCAAAGCTACATGCAAGATTTTACATTTATGCATGCTAATTTTCCCTACTCTGAAGCATATGATAGTCTATTGAAGAGGATGTCCTGCCAGTTCAAATGTATTTTATGAGCTCTACAATAATTAAAACAATCTTCACTCCTCTATGGACCATCTAGACTCTTCCTAGATAAATTTAATTTTTATTTGCATAAATAAATTGTACACAGAAGAAGAACAAAACCCTGCTGTAAATTCTTATCTAGGACTTTGAGGACTGTAGAAAGCAATGACAAAGATATTCTTTAGTAGGTGATACAACTATTGATCTTGTGCCACAGTGGTTTTCTGGCTGCCCAAGTCAACAACTTGTTGCTTCTATGCATTTAATCATGGTGTGGTGCCCAAGAGTTAGAGCAATTGAAACTCTTTAGTCAGACAGGTAATTGCATATGTACATCAAAGTTAATAGTGGCCTTCTAGAATGATAGAATATTAAATGCAAGGGAATTGTTTGGATCAATATTTGTTTCTTGAAAAGTTTATAAACAGCATTTGCCAAATAGGTGGTAAGCACCTGGTCAATAAGCATGTCTGAACTGCTTTGAAACCCTTTGAGTATGAAACTATATTAGCTGAAGTAAGACCCATTCAGTTCCGATTCAATCCTATCTACAGGGCAGTTTCTATAAGTCAAGGTACATATTAGCATTTATGGACTTCAAGAGAGGACTGGGATGAGCCCAGTTCAAGATAAGGAGGTAATAAGCTCAAAGACTCCTTTCCTCAACTAGAACCAAACCACCCAGTGTTTCTTTCTGGATGAGATCAGGGCCTGGTACACATCCTGCTACAGAGCAGGTACTCAGTAAATATTTGTTCAATCAATAAATTATTTGATACTTTAAGGAATAAATGGACAAATAAATGTATATCAGCTGCACCTACTCACATTTAGGTATACTGACTGGGAAGATGAGCGGGCTTAAGCCCACTTCAGAGACTTCCTGATTGAGAATATGTCTTTGGCAGGTTCTAGTTCCTTATTTCTAAAAAATAGAATGTTCTCTTCCTTTTCCCTGGCATTCTCAGGAAGGACAAAGAGAGAACACTTCCCTTCAGGCCCAAAACATTCTTTACTCAGAGTCATTTTCTTCTTGTTCAAGGGCCTTAGATAGCCTTATTTCTCAATTATTATCTCTAATAGGCCCCTGTATTAAAGCAACTACCTTTCTAAAATGCATGTGGTTCTGGAGGAACCCAAAGCATATCCTGACCCGTTAAAATCACAGTTCTGGACAGTATGTTATTGACTTTCCTTAAGAATAAATGTCACCCTAAGTCCAACATGGCTAACCAACTCATCTAAATAATCATCCTTACCAGAAATTAGTTATATATTAGTTATGTGTTTACTTCCCCAAACTGATAACCTGACTTACACTGATTTAAACAGAAGATAATTTAGTTTTCATATTTAACAAGAAGCTCAGAAGTAGGTGAGGTAGGGCTAGTATAACTCCAATAGAATAATGTCAAGTATTTAGACTCCTTCTTACTTCTCCGTCCTTAGAATATGATTTTGACCTCATGGTCTCAGAATGGGTATCTTCCATAAGCAGTGATTCTGCATTTTGGACAAAAGGAATAAGATTTTGTGGCACAAAGGATGAAAGGACATGCTGTCCAAGTCTGTCTTTGTAGAAAACCTTTCCCAATAACTTCCATTTATATTCCCTCAAGATTAATGGGGTCACAAGGACACTCTACCGGGAAGTTTGGGAAACAAGTTTCTTAATGGGATATATTGCCGTTCTATGTACTTTATTCCTCCCTACTCCCAAAAAACAGGCCATTCAATTTGCCAGGAAGATGGCAGAGTAGATAATGAGTACAAATTAGAAGTATCTGCTACAACTGCCTTTCTAAGCTTGATCTATTATCCAAGGACTGGGCAGCCCCTAAAAACTACAGGGACTAAAGTCACTGAATTTTAAAGTGAATCTTGGTATTCCAATATAAATACTACCCAGTAAGTCATAAGAAACTATTGGGCTCTTTAGAACCAGATCTGAGTCTTATTATAGTATTTTTGTGCTATGTTTTTTAATCTGGAAAATTGTAAACTATTTTCCATTCCTTGACCTGTTAGTAATCCAACTCTTGATTTTTGTCTTTAATTCCCAGTTTTGGAAACCCAGTGGATTCAAACTTCATTTGCCCAACTAACCTGTTTTTAATCTATTACTGGATTGAGGGATTTTTACTGGGTAAAAATAATATCATTTATTGCTCCAAATTCTGCTTATCTCAGCCACACTGGGCAATTTCAAACTTCTTCTAAGACTGTATGATTGTAACAGTCAAATTTTATCCTATTGGATTGTAGATCTGTACTCTTCTAATTTGATTTCTGTATATAGTTCCTTATTCCCTTTAATTTTCACAAATTATTCCCAGGTTGATACAGTAGATTATTCCACCAAGTTAGAAAATATCACTCCATTTATATATAAAACAAGAAATATCTATGTTAATATACTTGTTCCCTTGCTTTCAATGTCTCTATAAGCTATTGAGTTCAAAACTGCCTTATCATCACTATTTTGACAAAGTGGTAAAAGAGCAGGGTTAAAATAAAAGCTAGAGCTTTGTTTACTAATCATCCACCATAATTCAGGTGTCTGTTAATTGTATGAAATGTAGGATTCTAGGCAAACTGGGTAACTGAGGAATATGTTGAGATAAAAAATAAGGTTTTGTCACAACTCTACTATTTAGCTATGGGAAATTTCTGTTTTTAATTATCTGATATAACAGTCTTCAGCATAGAAAAAGTGCAGCTTCCTTAAACATGACTCATAAGCAATAAACCTTTAAAAAAATGGCTGTGAAAACGACCTCATGATTTTACTTCCCATTTTATACATATAACTGTTGTTTGCGTCTATTAAGACTATGCCCTACTCCTCCTTGAATGTAAAAGCATTTTAAAGTGATTAAGATTTTCACATGATATTCAAGAGCACAGTTGTATGCTTCAAATTTTCTCAAATCTGAATGCAGTACTGACTGATGGCAGTACTTATAGTTGTGAATCCAAAAAGGAAAGCAAACATTTGCTGAAACTTACATAGTTTTTAATTTTGTAATGCTAGCAAATGTGAGCTGCTTCAAAATAAAAATCACCTATATTTTCCCTAAAGAATAAAAGAAAAAAGCCTCACATATCAGTTCTAAGTCTTCCTTGTTAAGCTAATTATCTTTAGCTTGTGTTGTGGTTTAGTTTATTATTATTATTTTATATGCTGTGTGAAGGTTTGCTCAAGGCTGTAAATATAAATGAGGGCTTTTTAAAATCTGTTTTATTGATTGGCTGAGAGGGTTTGTGTTTGGGGATCTCTTGCAGTTTCTCTAGAGACTATGTAAATTGAAAAAAAATCAGTATCACTTGAAAAAACCAAAACTGTGATTTAACAGTACAAAAGAGGGTACTGTCTAATCCCTCAAGTAGAAAATTGCTTTCCTTCATGACCTGTTGCTTTCATACTGTTTCTGGCTCTTACTGCTGAAGGAGAAAAGACCCACCTTTTCTCTTTTACTATGTCTGTTTTCTAGCCTCTGAAAGGTCTGGCAGTAAATAATCATTGAAATGAGTAAATTTTAATAATAGTAGTAAAGTACGTGACTCGTAAGATCTGCAAGTCTCATTTGGACAACCGTGATTACTGTTCCAAGATAGGAGATAATACTTTATGGGAACCTGGAATGAGAAATTAAGAACTTGGCTTACTGCAGCACTGAGGATGTGACTTCTCTGTGGCTTGTCTACATGGTACTAGATGGAATGAGGTAGCACATGATTCCAAACTGATGAATTTCTGAAGTAGTCAGGTATTTCTGCATTATACTTTGATTTTTCTTGCCAATAAGAAAGGATACAGATCATGTTTGCAGCTGATCTTCCATTGACCATTGCAGTGTTCAATCAGAATTTAATCTGCTGTTTGCTATGCAGGAAGTAGCATTATTTTAAAGCAAACCACTGTGAATTGGACTAACACAACTCCATTCTCAATATCTGGCTCCTAAATTTCATTAATGAGTGGCATTTTACATTGCACAGAAAACTGCACACTATTATATAGTTCCATTCTTAAAAAATTAGAACAGCAAATCTGGTTTTAATTATTTAAGGGTGATGGTTGATAAGACATTTCTTCTTTCCATTTGGATGTGAAACATTTGCTCAAGTCTAGAAATGTTTCTTGTATCTCTTTGATTAGGTTCCTAAAGCAATCTGAGGGTAAACTAGTTCATTTGAAAATAATATACAAGGTAGTTATCATACATGCATTTAAAAAATTACCAGATATGCTTTGTTTTAATACCTATCATGTGTTAAATATTGAAGATGATACCATATGCCTAATGAAAGCTTCATTAGGAAGATATTAGTAGATTAATTCCACTTGCTGGGTGGTTTATGTTATTTAGAATGCAATAAGGTAAGTTCATTAGTTGCAGACGTAGTGTTTTCTACTGTACCTCAACACAACTAGGAACAATTCCACAGAGGTCCACAGATCTACTAACACCTGTCAAGATAAACACACAAATCTCTGGGGGAATCATCTCAGCAACAGAACAGAGAGAAGCTGAGGAAAGTAATTCTTTCGTGAGAGAAAAAGAAGACAGTTAAAAAAACTGGTTAATGATCTTTAGAAATGCCTCTCAGAGGTCACATATTTTTATAGAAGTATCAAAAAATATATTCTATATTTTAAGAATAAACATTTTGAAAAATATACTACACATTTGGAAATAAATATAAATATCCTAAGAGATTCAAATGGAATGATCATTCAATCTGAATTGAGCCACTGGAAGTTTTCCCAAAATCTATAGCTAAGTCTCTCATCCATCCCAGAACAGGTATATTGGATTATAAGTTCTGCTATAGTGATATTATTTGAATAGTTATAGTTAAAATGCTGCCAGTATTTCCATTATAAAACCCTATTTTCAAGGATTTATAAGTTGGCTATAAATGATTGCTTGGCAATTCAACTTGGCAGCAAGCAACTTTGCTTAGTGGTATTTTATTTTCCTTTTACATAGAAGAGGAAAGACAGACATCTGTATACAACATGAGTAGGAAAATGACAATGAATTCCATTATTCTTCATAACCAATTGATCATTCAAACTGAAGTTCAACCTAAATTTCCTACATATTTTAGGCATTGAACGAGCTCATCAAAAGCCTGCAAGGAGAAATTGAAGAGGGTTTGTTTCATTTCTTTTGTTTTTTGGTTTGTAAGGAGTTCTTTAAACCCCTACATACGGAGAAACATTTAATCTGTTATTTTGATATTCCATTCATTCAGCACAATGATAGTATAAATACCCTATTACATACCTCAGGCATTTTTTTTTTTTTTAGGTATTTGTGATACTCTATACTTGAGAGAGTCTAGCAAATAACTGAGAGAGTTCAGAAAAATTTCCAACAGTTTTGTAGAAGAATAAATGAGCTATTAAAGAGACATAGGAAAGAGAAAAGATAATCTTTTTACAGAGAGAATTGCATGAGCAGTGGCAAAAGAAGTGAAAAAAAGATAGCGTGTTTAGGGAAGAGAAGTTCATGTGGCTGGAGCCTAGGATGTTTGGGGGGGAAGTGGCAGAAGTTGAGATAAAAATAAGACAGAGGCAGGATGGAGGCAAATTTTGAAGGGCTTAATATGCCATAGTAAAGAACTTTGAAATCCCTGGAACACCAAACTTTGTAGTGGGATAATTACACTAACTTAACTGTAGTGCTAACTTCAAAATATCACTCTTACAAAGTGTGCAATCTATTTGTCCTGAATTGGATGGTGATTAGATTATAAATCTCAGACAAACCTATTTAGAGATTCAGTTCAAATTGCATGATTAAATTCTTTTCAGTGAATTCAAATGGCAACATATGCTCCAGAACATATATCCATAAAGCTACATCAGATTGGTTTATGCTCCGAGTACTCCAGCATTCAGGAAAATGAACTCATGGTATGGGTATGATGTCTGGTTCTAGATTTGAATATCTCTATTTACTAAGAAGTTTGCAGATTACATCTCAGGTTTTATATCACCCTAACTTGCCTTATAGTTGTCCTTAACTCTAGCTCCATTCTCAACACTCCCACGTTGCTTTCTTCTGCAGTGATGCATGTATATGACAGACTGTGCCACCGCTGATGCAGGTGACAGCTCCCAGGTTGTCAGTTTTTGTCACTGATCTTTCCTGTAGCTGATGCTGATCAGACTGAAAACTCGAAGTGCCAGGACCTGAAAGGGACTACTTTTTTTCTTTTCTTTTTTTAATGGTACCTGACTATTTGGATGGTTATGTTTTATATGGAAACAAGCATTCTCACCTGCATAAGGCCACATGGCTAATAAGTTAGTAAAGTCAGATTCAGAGTGTAAAGTCATGCAGTCAGTCCTGTAAGAACTCAGTCCTGCCTCTAGCCACTGGCTAGGCTAACTGAAGAAGAGCTCAAATTCAAAAGATGAGAGAGAAAAGAAAAGTTTTTTCTAAGCAGAATGAAAGGAGTTTATAGTTACATGGTGTGAAATGAGGACATCTAGGTTTATAAGGTAGACATCTTGAAGTCTTTAAAGAATGCTTTAAAGAAGAGATCTGGGAACAGCACTGCTGTCTATGTTTAGAGTACACAGCCAGAGAGGCGAGGTTATTGGTAAGGAGCTTAATTAGAAAGCCCTCCCGGTGTTGGTTAATAAAACCCATGTTAAAGACTTTGACATTCAGACAGAGCAGTGGTTCTGAAAATCTAGTTCCCCTGGGCCAGGAGTATGAGCATTACCTGGGAACTTGTTAAAAATGCAAATTATCAGGCCACTGTACAGATCAAGGGAATCAAAAGCAAAGCAATCTATGGTTTAATAAGCCATTCTAGTGATTCTCAGACACACTAAAGTTTGAGCATCACAGTTTTAGAGAAGCAGAATCATGGAGGTGGCTGAACTTGACTGAGTGGGAAGAGTCTGAAATTGGGCTAAATTAAAAATACTGCTACAGCTCATTATTGGTACGTCTTTAGTAACTATCTAAAATATGTACACGTGAGTAAGTGGCAGTAACTTATATTTAGTGCTTAATATATTTTAGAGGCTGTTCTATTTCATTACACAGTGTTATAATCATTTTACAGACAAGGAAATGGGGGAAAGGGTCCATTAAACCCAGTGTAAGATGGGTAATAATCACAGACTCAGATTCAAACCCATAGTCCGGGCGCTCAAGCCACGTATTCTTCCTCTACACTATGAATGCAGTCACATCAGATGGCATGAACTTAGGGAAGAGTTTGTCAGCAACACAACTTCATTTAAATAACTATACAAACAATATAAGATGCTAGTGATTGAAAGTATATGATTGGTTGTTGCCAAAGTAATGCCCACAACACTTAAAGAGGCAGTTGATAATGAAATGTCTATGACCCAGCCTTGGTGCTTAGGCAATGAATTTTATGTCGGTTGTCAAAATTAAGTTTTAATTTAAAAGGGCAAGAGAAAAGGTTCAGTTCAGTTCAGTTCAGTCGCTCAGTCGTGTCCGACTCTTTGCGACCCATGAATCGCAGCATGCCAGGCCTCCCTGTCCATCACCAACTCCCGGAGTTTACCCAAACCCATGTCCATCGAGTTGGTGATGCCATCCAACCATTTCATCCTCTGTCGCCCCTTCTCCTCCTGCCCCCAATCATTCCTAGCATTAGGGTCTTTTCCAATGAGTCAACTCTTCGCATGAGGTGGCCAAAGTATTGGAGTTTCAGCTTCAACATCAGTCCTTCCAATGAACAGCCAGGACTGATCTCCTTTAGGATGGACTGGTTGGATCTCCTTGCAGTCCAAGGGACTCTCAAGAGTCTTCTCCAACACCACAGTTCAAAAGCATCAATTCTTCAGCACTTAGCTTTCTTTATAGTCCAACTCTCATATACATACATGACTACTGGGAAAACCATAGCCTTGACTAGATGGACCTTTGTTGGCAAAGTAATGTCTCTGCTTTTAAATATGCTATCTAGGTTGGTCATAACCTTCCTTCCAAGGAGTAAACGTCTTTTAATTTCATGGCTGCGGTCACCATCAGCAGTGATTTTGGAGCACAAAAAAATAAAGTCTGACACTGTTTCCCCATCTATTTCCCATGAAGTGATGGACCAGATGCCATGATCTTAGTTTTCTGAGCGTTGAGCTTTAAGCCAACTTTTTCACTCTCCTCTTTCACTTTCATCAAGAGGCTCTTTAGTTCTTCACTTTCTGCCATAAGGGTGGTGTCATCTGCATATCTGAGGTTATTGATATTCCTCCCAGCAATCTTGATTCCAGCTTGTGTTTCTTCCAGCCCAGTGTTTCTCATGATGTACTCTGCATATAAGTTAAATAAGCAGGGTGACAATATACAGCCTTGAAGTACTCCTTTTCCTATTTGGAACCAGTCTGTTGTTCCATGTCCAGTTCTAACTGTTGCTTCCTGACCTGCATACAGGTTTCTCAAGAGACAGGTCAGATGGTCTGGTATTCCCATCTCTTGAAGAATTTTCCACAGTTTATTGTGATCCACACAGTCAAAGGCTTTGGCATAGTCAATAAAGCAGAGGTAGATGTTCTTTTGGAATTCTCTTGCTTTTTCGATGATCCAGCAGATGTTGGCAATTTGATCTCTGGTTCCTCTGCCTTTTCTAAAACCAGCTTGAGAAAAGGTAGGGAGCATAAAATATTTCAGGCCTAAACACACTAACTGTGATTGAATAAATCGATTCATATTTCACAAATCAAACCACAGGCTTTAATTTATTTTGAGTAAACTGGGCATCATGCTGTCTCATGTTGGGTTCCCGCTACTCTCCCTCATTTGGTATATCAATGTGGAGGTTCTAGGTACATGGACTGAATTCACCAATCTACATCTATGATTAGACTATGGGTGGTGGGAGATGAAAGTGCACTTCCAGATAAGTAAACACATCATAAGTATATCTGAATTTTTGGTATCATTATTACTTTTATGGACCTCAACTTTATCATCTGAAGAGATTGAACTACAAGATTTCCAGGGATGCTTTTAGTCCTGGCATGTTTCCTTCCTCCCTCCCTCCTTCCCTCCCTCCCTTCCCCCACTCTTTCATTCATTCTCTTTCTGCTTCCCTTCCTCCTTCTTGCCTTCCTTTTTTTTTTTTTTCCTTTGTCTCTTCTCTCTTTCCCTGATGTTTTCTCAGAACACTTTTAGGGACCTGCAATAACCCACAAAAGTGACAGGATCAGAGGTTTGTCTTTACAACTTCACAGATAGCATCCTCTCCTGGGTCTCCCCCTCTTTACTGTCTCTCAATCCCCACCCAGAAATGCAGGTAGATGGATACATGGTTCTCTTTGCCTTTCTTGTGCTGACATCAGTAGAAATGCAAAATGCATGACTGACACTCTCCTCGTTTTTAATTTTTAAAAGATTGGTGCTGCCTGTGGGTTTTAATATACTTCCTCTCTGCTGTTTTAGTGTCTACTTTTCTATTTTAAAAGCTTAATACTGAGCTGTAACCATTTCCAATTAAGTTTTAAGAAAAATACAAAAAGGTTGAAAGTGTCTGCCTGACAACCATCCTGCTTCTAGAGGCGGAAGGGTTGATTTTAGGGATAGGAAAAAATAGTTTGAAGTAACCTGTCCTTTTCGATTTATGTGCACACTCCTGCTTCTACACGCTCTTCTCCTCTTTCTCCATCTCTTTTCTTTCTTTTCTCCCCTCAACTTTCAATCCCATCTCCCATTTCTTCACACTAAATCACCTGGCTTCTTGTCCACCGTGAATCATTGGCTGTGAATGAATCTAGAATAGCCTCCCATTTACAGATGTTAGATTCTCTTGGTAGATCTTGGTACACAAGGTGGTCAGAAGCAGGGGAGGTTGAACCAGTTTTCCAAGCATTCCCACTGGTCCTAGTGGATTTAAGATGCAGACCAACTTTTGCTACAGAAGCAGACATTTATTACTAAGTAGGTACAAAATCTTATAGCCTGTTATGGAAACTTGATGAAGTTCCAACTCCTGGTTCTTTTAAGCACCACCCCCCACAAATATCTTGCAAATAGAATTTCTTGAAGCAAATATGGCAGCATTTCAGTGGTAGCATTCAGATCCTCGTCTGTTAGAATTAAGCGATTAAGGTTTGTTAGGGATCAGTGAGCACTGGTTTCATATCGTTTTGTGATGACTAAATGAACTCACTCTTTTACATCTCTCAGAGTTGTGACAGTTACAAGGGTGTTAGTTCTTATTATTACTAATATTATGGCACCATTTCTTACAGTAAAGGGTGAAAGTTCTCTTAGATTCACATACTGTTCAAATAGAAGCAAAGCATGTTCATAAAAATTTTGGCCAGTCCACATATCTTGAATGTTAATGATTTCACCAAAGACAACCCATTCTTGACTTCCATTAACAAACTGACAAGCCATTTATGTCATTAATGATAACCTGTTTCCAACATATATTCCAATTAATGAGCAAAGCCATATCATGATTGGAGATAATGATAACTCAAGCCTTCTAGAAGCCCCCTCTGACTTCTGTGGTTCTGGCTGAAACATTAGAGCATGCATTCCTGGTGAAAGCAACCAATTCTCCCGAGACACAGAACAGTACTAACACACATTTATATCACATTATCCATGCTGAAATATTTAAGAGTAAATTACAGGCAGCCAAGCACTGTGTCTCCTCCAAACAGTTGTTTACTCATGTGAGAACATATGTCAGCGATGCCTCAGTTTCCTTTAAATACACTTCCAGCCTCAGGAATGGACCAGCTGAAGAGACATCAAAAGTAAGCACAAGCTTTATTTGCTTCATCCACATTAGGCCTGAGTTTGCTCACAAGACTTTTCTCCACTCTCTAGATAGAATTGCTCCTTGTTCCACCAAATTACAGTCATTTATAACAAATACTGCAGCATCTGTATCACAGAATCCATCCCAGAACCTCCTAAGTATTGCAAAGTTGCCTCAGACAGCTACAATTTCTTCTTTCAAGGCAGTTGTAAATATTTCCTCTTAAGCCCTTGAGACTCCAGTGAAACTGAGATTCCTGGCCTATGCCTTCCCTAACCCAACCTTCATCGCCCAAGGCCTGAGACAATGTAAGATAGTCAGGAGAGTCTTGTTCACTGAATGCTCTTGGAAAGGTTTATCAAAATCTGCACTTACTCTATTCCTATTTCTTTCACTTATGCACATCAGTTCCCGAATTTCACCCCCTCCTTCTTATTAATTCAAGAAAATCAACTGCTGTTATTCACAGGTGTGACCTCATCTCTGCAATAAAATTTATAACCCCAAATCAGTACTCATGGCACCAAGGTGATCCTTAACAGACATGCACAGAGTGGCAAAACATTTGAGTCCTCAACACCCACTTTCCCAGTTGAGGTCAAACAAGGCAGCCTTCTGCCTTCAAGTTCCAGCTTATATTGTAAACAAATGTCGTTTGTGTGGTCTATTTAGTTCCATATTTTTCACATTTCTATTCTTTTTGTTGGTGATTTTGCTGTTTAAAACAGTCCATAAACATAATGCTGAAGTGCTGTTTAATGTTCCTGAGCACAAGAAAGCCATGATATGTCTTATGGAGAAAATAAGTATGTTAGAGAGGCTTCATTCAGGCTTAAGTTATAGTGATCTTGGCTGTGAATTCAGTGTTAATGAATTGACTATATATATATATATATATATATATATATATATATATATATATATATTCAGTAAAGATGTCTTTAAACAGAAAACACATAAAATAAGGTTATACATCAACCTCGTGATGAAAATACTGTCACCAGAGACCTGTAGGAACCTAACCCATAGGAGCAATGGTTTGGTATTCCCTAAGTCAGTGTTCATAGTCACTTTTTGGACCATAACTTCTGTAAATAATGACAATTGACTATATGCATTAAGAGATAAATTTTCATTTCACAAATGTCGGGCACTAGAGGGAGTACAAATGAAGATTTGTCTCGTCTCCCCTTCAGGAATCTACCATCTAGTTAGGAAGGGAAGGACAGATCATCACCCTTAACCAGGCTATCAAAGAACAATGCAATGCTCTACACATCTATAGATGGAAGGGAACCAGATGAATGGAGTAGGCCCATCAGCTGCAATGTTCGACCTCTATAGAAGGAGAGGCATACTGCCTGTACCCTGTGGAGTGTTTGATATATTTTAAAGCCCTCTCTCATTAAATATTACATTATACCCTTCCTGCCCTGTGGGATTGTTAGGAAAGACAGGGACGTGACTGTTTTATAAAGGAAGTCACAGAGCCTTGGGGAGACGCTAGGTTACTAATGTGACATAACCGGTATTTTAAGTGGCAGAGTCAAGAAGGCAGCCCAGGTTTCCCATCTCCTAAATCAGTTCTCTTCATTTTTTCTTTTTGAAGCTTACTGGATGTTTTAAAAATGGATATTTACAATCTAGTGAATTAAAACCCACACGCTAAAAAGTAACAAAATGAGGAGAAAATGGCTTGGGGATAAGGATGGGAACAGGACAGGACACAGTGGAAAGTGCTGGATTTGGGTTCTCTTGATCTTTGAGCAGTTGTGCTAAGTTGGGAGACATGGTGTATTTAAGTAGATAAAAGCACCTTCACTAGCCCGACTAAGCTATTTCAATTAGTGAACTACTGAAGTATTACATTTTCAGTAAAATAAGGTAAACTTTTGCCAAGGATGTGAAATGTTGGAATGCTACACATTTGATTAGGCAGTCCTTGTACCCTGGTAACATAGTGACCATCAGAGTCCCAGGATTGACTCTGAATGAACTAGGAAGCAGTATATACATCTAAATGGCCAGTTGGTGAGTGGATGATTTGTATCAAATCCTCCTAGAACTCCTTTTTCAATACATAATTTTGTTGGCATAAGGGATTATATGCTGCTGCTGCTGTCGCTGCTGCTGCAGCTGCTAAGTCGCTTCAGTCGTGTCCGACTCTGCGCGACCCCATAGACAGCAGCCCACTAGGCTCCCCCGTCCCTGGGGTGCCATTGCCTTCTCCAAGGGATTATATAGACAGTAAGTAGCCTGTGAGAGGTAGTGCTTATTCAGAGTTGTTTTCCTTTGTCTTTAAATAGGAATGAAAACAAAAAAAATGTCCAGCCACCAGTCATGCCATAGTTTTTATCTTCTTTTAGAAACCAGGGAACTCTTTTTATCATACTTCCATATCCTGTCTACTAGCCTCCAATGACTGTGGTCGTCCTGGCTCAGTCTACTTGCCATGCTAAGATTTTTACTCTCAGATGTGTGTTGACTTTTCCAGGACACATGGCTTCAGGTTAAAGATTCTTCATTTCACCAATAGAATATAATGTCCTCTCTTCCTTAGGGGCACTAGATTAAGGAATTTTTATTTCCTGATTTATTGGTGTTATTTTCCTTATGAAACATGATAATAGAAAAGCAGAACTCCACCCATATAAAAGATCATCATAACGGTGCTTCTACAGAGATCTTGGGGGTTCTTAAAGCACCCTAAAATGTTGGACCAAAACACAAGCAATCTCATTCATACTGTTTCTCTCTTCTGTCGTCCTTTCTCAGCTGTCTCCTTTCTCTCTTTTATTCTCTTTCTGTCTCTTCCTCAACGGCCAGATTTACTCATTCCTTTTCCTCCTTGTGTAGTTTGGATACCTGCACTTCTACTGCCTTATATGAGATATGATATTGTAGTTGGAACCAGGGCTCTTTGTTATGAGTAATATGTGTAATTAACAGATCATCAAAACTGATGCTTGAGTAGATGGTGTCAAGCCATATTTAGCAGATTCGGTTTGAACACCTGGCAGAACAAGTTTGGTCCAATAAAAAGAGCCGAATTCTTTCTCTTTTAAGAGCTCTCAAGACACTGGTTACATCTAAACCATAGGGGTAGGGGAAGGGTGCCATTTGCCGCTGTAATTCAGACGGCGGGATCACCTGGCAGAGGAGGGAGAGTTGCCTTTTAGGTGTTCCCCGCATCGCGGTACACGTGTCCCTTTGATGTGTGGAGAATGCTTGAGAGAGGCAAAGCAGGGCGATTTTTGTGGGAAGCAAGACCAGCCTCCCTCGTTACATAGGCTCGTCCTCTGCATTGCATCCGAGCTTCAGTGATTTGCTGTTTGGAGACTGCAGATTTGCATAGAGCCCCTCGCTTCGCCAGCTTGTGTGGTTTTTCTTTTCTTATTTTTTCTTTTTCTTTTGCTTCACCCCCCCCCCCCACTCCTTTGTCTGCTTCTGCTTTTCCCCAGCTCTCTTTCCCCCGTCCGATCCCTGCTTCTTTCATAAGGGTGCACTCTTCCTCTGAACCCCTTGCCGGGCGTAAGTGTCAGGAGGCGGCGGACGCGGAGATTGCCTCGGGAGCAGGCGATGCGCGCCGCTGCTCCGCGCGCTGCCCAGGGGAGGCTGGCGCGAGCGGGCGAGCCGGCCCGGGCTGAATGGAGCGAAGGGGCGCCTGGAGTCCATGGGGTCTGCTTCTCCCTTGAAAGGAGGTTGGGCCGGCGAAGTGGCCTCCTCGGTTCCCACACACAACGCTAAATGGATTTACCTAGTGGATTCGCGGTGGATGGCTGTCATGTAGAAGTGAGGACCCTTCGGGAGGAGCTTTAAACCATTTCCCCGCTCCCCACCCCCCCGGCACGCACTCGCCCGAAACTCTTTGGGAGTATCTTTCGAGAACCTGGAGCCCTGGAAATCTGGGAGCAGCCGCCCGCTCCGCGCTTGCTGTTCCCCGGGACTGCCTTTCCGGACAAGCCCCTATCAGCTGCATTCGCCTCGGCTATGTTTCGGATTCTTTGGGGTGCAAGGCACGGCGGACTCCAGGACCCCGAGAAGACTGTCCGAAGGAGGGAGAGGATGGGTGCCCTGGCGCGGTGAGGCGGCCGGCCTTGCAGCCCACCCTGAGCTGCCCGCTCCCCAGCGCCCTCTCCCCTCCCCGCGCCCCAAACTTTGCCTCCCGCGGCGGCTGCCCCTCGGCGGGCGCCCCGCCATGTACCAGAGGATGCTCCGGTGCGGCGCCGAGCTGGGTTCGCCTGGGGGTGGCGGCGGCAGCGGCGCGGGGGGGGCCTGGCCCTGCTCTGGATAGTCCCGCTCACCCTCAGCGGCCTCCTAGGAGTGGCTTGGGGGGCGTCCAGTTTGGGAGCGCACCACATCCACCATTTCCATGGCAGCAGCAAGCATCATTCAGTGCCTATTGCAATCTACAGGTCACCGGCATCCTTGCGAGGCGGACACGGTGGGTCTGCGATGCCAAGTTCTCGCGGGCTACTCCCTCGCTCCCCTCTTCCAACCCTGCACTGGCTTCTCGGCCCTTAAGGCTCGGAGAAATGGGAGCGCCAGAGAGGGAGGTGCATTTGGGTGTGTTTGGTGGGAGCCACTTATCTCTTTGAAGACAATAGAAAGGGGTTGGAGGAAGGCGTCGCGGGTGTTTGTGGTGAGGGCTGGGAGGGGCGTTTCTTGTCGTGGGGTGTCGGGAGAGAGATGTGGGCAGCTATTAAAGGACCATCCCTGGTCGTGCGCCTGGGCCCCGCGGGAAGGGGGCGTTACTAGCGAGAAGGTCACTCGGTGTGGCCGAATAGGGGACCGAGCTCTGCCCGGGGACCTGAGCTCCCGAGAGCGGAGCGCTCTGCCGAACCTTTTGTCTGTGCTGTGTGCCGCCCCACCTACTGCCCATTTTCCCTGGTCTGGGGGAGGGAGAGGTTCCAGCCCGCACATTCCTCCAAAGAGTACCCAGACTGCAGTGATGTTGGCAGGTCCCGGGACTCACTCAACAGGAGGCTATTTCCACTTGTCCCCACCTGTTCACTTAATTGGAGAAGGTAGGAGGGTGATGGAGGCACCCTCTCTTTTGATTGCCAGCCGCTACCCAGGTTAGAGAGGACCTCTGAACCCCATCCGCTTTCCCCCATCCCTCACACTTACACGCTTCTTTTTGGATCATGTCTGAAGGCTGTTGGGATAAGGGAGGTCCTGTGTCCTCCTTCCTCAGAGTATAGTGCTCCCCAAAGAGGGCAGGTCAGTGCTGGCTGGTATAATTAAGCTAGGAGGTCTGCCTGGAGGAGGAGAAGTTAGAACAGAGAGAGTTGTTCTCCTCACCGGGAATTCCTTTGTAAAGAGCAGAGTATGGAGGAAAGCTTTGGTTGGCAGGTTTCTTCTCCAGAATGGCCAGCAGTGTAAAGCCAGGTTCCTGGCATCTTCAGATAAATGCCTATTTCATATTCTCTGAGTTGCCAATAAATCAGCAGTTTGTGTGTGTGTGTGTGTGTGTGTGTGTGTGTGTGTGTGTGTGTGTGTGTGTGTGTGTGGCTTTCCCCAGTCCCAATTGTTCTTCTCCCCTGGTGTAAAGTCTGTTACTTTAAGAAGCAAGGTGAAAGTTATGGTCACTCTTTTTACATCTTTTCCTCCCTCTTTTGCTTGCAGGGCCCCTTTCCCTTTCAGACTCGGTTCCTCACTGAACCCTTTGCCCCTCCCTAGGGAATTCCTCTCCCCCAGCAGCTGCTCGTTATAGCAGAATGACCCCTTCCCCAGGGAAGGCTTCCCACCTGGAGATAGTTCTGGTTAGATGTGAGAGGCTACAGCCTAACCCAACTGAGGAGAACAAATCCCCCGGGCATCTCCTTTAGGAGTGGCTGAGACACTCGCAACAATGGGCCCAGGAATCCCTTTCCTTCCTTCTCCCAGTTCCCTCTCTAGGACTCTCTCCAGTTCAGCCTGCCTAGGATGGAGACCTAGTGATGCCTCCAAAGGGTTTGGGTTTTGGGGGCGGGGGGGGGTGGCACAAAAGTGACAGGAAGGCAAGATTGCTCTGAAACAGCAAGGAGTTGCCTAGCTCTCTCCCTTGCCCACAGTATTCTGGGAGCTTGCGGCTCCCTTTCCCGGGTGCAGTCCTTACCCACTGCCCGGCCTTTGTGCAAAATTGTGTGAGCCTCGAGGAAAGGAGGCGAGCCCGGGGGCGGGCGGGGCAGACAGAGCGTGGGTGGGTGCGGTAAGCCAGATGGGGCATGCGAGGGGGTGGGGCGCCTAATTGTACCAGTGGGGAGCGCTTGGCTAATAATCTTATATGCATATTAACTTCTCTTTTGCTGTGGCTCTGCCTGTCTCCCAAGGGATGTGGCTGAAATGGGAGAGCACCCGAGGGTTGTGGGAAAAGGAGAAGACCAAGGGGGCCCCGCCGCGGAGAGGCACCCTGGTCCTCCTACCATTGCAGCTTCTGCCCCAGTCAGGCGCCCTCTGCTGGTATCTGCAAACACTTCCTTCCCACCAGAATATAGTGCTTCTCTGTGCGTGAATGAAAAACCAGGAGTATCTATCGCTGGGAAAGAGAAAGGATGGATGGATGGATGGCAGAGGGAATTGTATGTGAGCAGCAGTTGGCATTATTATTTTGAGTAAGAAAACTTTCTCTTTCCTTCGAAGGTTCTGTTGTATGGTCATATTTGTTTCTTTTTGAAACTCTCACACTCTTCTCACACATACTTTTGGAAGAAGCTTTCTGATTCTTTTTTTTTTTTTTTTTAAATCAGGGTAGCAAACTTACCAGTCAGTAGCCAACCTGCACCAAATAAAAGCAGCTGTGAATTTTTCGTACTTTCTCTCTTCCCTCCCTTCAAAGAGTGGATAAACTCTGTCTAGAGAACTGAGGTATGTTAAGGGTGAAATAAGCCTCCGAGGGTGGAGGATGGAGAGACAGGAGTGAGATGGAGATTCGAGTGAAGTGGGGATGCGGAGAGGCTGAGAGCAGAGCCGGCGGGGTGATGGCTTAAAAGAAACCTAATAAGAAAGAGGTGATGTTGAATTTGTTGGGTCAATAAACTCTCTGAATATTCAACTAACTAGACAGAGAGCCCACAAGGAAATAATCTCTGAGCCTAATAGATGAGGGTAAAGGAAAAGCACAAAGGTGAATGACAATATGATAAACTCCTGGCTGAAAATCAAGGCAGGGGTAAATGAGGTTTGGCTAAAAAATTGAGACTATGGTAAATACACGTATATAGATGAACACATGAGCTACCCTGTTTGCTTATAATAGGATTTTGTGGAATCATGAGGCATTTTTCTCATAATAGGGAAAGCATGCATGTGCTCAAATGTGTAAAAGAAAAATCATGTGTGGTGTATTTAAGGGAACAAAATTGAGTCTCCCTTCTGTGTTTTGAAAACTGCTGGGTTGACTATCCAGGCCCATTCTTCTTCATTTTATCATCATGCCATGCTTCATTTGCACTATTAGGAGGTGTCACTTACAAGGATTGCGGGGTGCTGAAAGCACTCATCACTACCCTGAGCATCTTTGTGTAAACTGACCCAGTTGCAGAGATTATGATGAGGATTGTTTTTTTTTAATGAATATGAGAAGCAGGTTTTGAGATCACTGCAAGATCCCATTTTATTTTGCATGTACTTACAAATATAAAGGTTGAAAATATCTCGACAGAAAAATTGAATTTTCCTAGTCAAATAAATGGAGAACTGTGTGACTGTAAGTGATAAAAAGCAAGCCTGCTTGTAATTAAGACTGCTACTGAAAGCTAGCAAGAGTTCAGAATAAGCCAGTGTGTTCAGTTGGTATTGCTTTAGTGAGATGCCATATGTGCTGAGCATAGAATGGTGTCAGTGCAATACTCAGGTTTTTATCTCTGCTCCTGGATTTCCTAAGTACTGCTGCATACTTTCAAAAATTAGCTTAGAGCATCTCCATAATTTCAGGAGATAAAGGAAAGAGAAAACCATCATAGGAATGAGCATAGCAGCATCAGCCGTTCTCCTCCTACTAGTATGAGCTCTGGAAATTTTACCGCCATGATTAGCTTATACTATTAAAGGACTTTCCCAGAAGGGAATGTTAACAGATTTTAAAAAGTGTGGTTTATAATTGAGATATCCCAATGCACTTCTATAAGGAAAATAATTGTATCTTAAATTGATAACATTTCTCTTTCGGAGGCACTTTCATACACACACTAAACTTCTAAAAAGTGTGGGGGCTTTTGGAGGCAGTTTGAATACCCTTTTCCTTGTAGGGATATTGAGGCACACCACAGGGGCTCTGAAATATACAGCCAAGTCTCTGGTCAGAGTCAATTAGAGGAATTAGAATCAACTCTGCACAGCCCGTAGCCCAGAGCAATTGCATGAGCTCAGAGCTTTTGAAACTTGAACTGAGAGGGTCCTCCATGTGCTTTCATGGTTAATCTCTTGGAGTAGAAATCATTACAAGGACCAGGACTTCACATCTTGCTGCCAGCATGTATTACTGATAGTGGATACTGTGAGAGAAGCTGATGGCATCTGCCAGGTGTCTCATGGATCATTTCATTGATTCTGAGGAGGTTTTTGTTTCTCTCACAGTCAGGAGGGTGCTGTATGATAGAGTGATCCCTTTGCTCTTTTGTCTAGCAACCGAGAGAGTTAACAATGCCTTTCAAAATATACTTGACTTTACTGTGTTGAAGAACAATTTTGCTTTCCTGTTAGTTGATTCATATGTGTAACTCAGAACATTTTTAGCTATGAATATTCTGCTAAAGTAGATATACCTACCCCACACCTCTTCCTTTGGCTTCTTGGACAAAAGTGTGCATCTCTGCCATGATATTTTAGACAAACTTGTCAACTAATACTCCTGGAAGAATCCTTGAATTAATTATGGCTCAAGTAGTCCAAGACTAGTGTCTTAGTTGCCCTTAACTTTAATATATTGATTTCTTAGATGGTCCATCCATTCATTTGGTAATATGTGCATGTTTTGTGTTTGTGCACCAGATATCATGACAGGTCAGATAACAAGGGGGACATTGGTAGCAGAGGGGAGAGAGGAGGAACTAATATACCCAATCATGACCCTCAATCATGACTCTAAAAAATTTTTGCAATTTAGTTCCAAAAATACAGTAAGCTATTGTTAGAAAGGGTTCATCTTTAAACAAACAAAACTTGTCCTTTAAAAACAAATAGCCTCTGAACATAAGTACAGAAGCTATAAGCTTTATGTATAAGTAGAAATCATCCGGGGCTCAACATGAACTGATCTGATGAAAACATCAACATAGTGAATTTTAGCTACATCACTTTGCATTATCCTTTAATGTTAATGTTCCAGAAAGAGCTCCTTGCACAATTGCTTTCCACCAAGTAGCTGCATATATTTACTCTAACAAAAACATAGAGCTTTTTATTTTTCAAATAGAAATAAGGCTTGTTTTGCAAATGTATTTAAGGCAGGGGATTCACTGATTTAAGTTCACACTAATGTATTAACAAAAATAGTTGAGGTAGCTTGGCCTGGTGAAGATAATTCTCAAAATCATTATCTATGTGAAAATTTGGCCACTGCCACTTTCTCACCTTACATAAATTCACTAACTTCCTTATCCTCCCTAAGACTGTTTTTTCAACTTCACTTCAGTTCGGTCGCTCAGTCGAGTCCGACTCTTTGCAACCCCATGGACTGCAGCACGCCAGGCCTCCCTGTCCATCACCAGCTCCCAGAGTTTACTCAAACTCATGTCCATTGAGTTGGTGATGCCATCCAACCATCTCATCCTCTGTCATCCCATTCTCCTCCTGCCTTCAATCTTTCCCAGCATCAGGGTCTTTACCAATGAGTCAGTTTTTTGCATCAAGTGGCTAAAGTATTGGAGTTTAGTTTCAACATCAGTCCTTCCAATAAATATTCAGAACTGATTTCCTTTAGGATGGACTGATTGGATCTCCTTGCAGTCCAAAGGACTCTCAAGAGTCTTCTCCAACACCACAGTTAAAAAGCATCAATTCTTCAACACTCAGCTTCCTTTATAGTCCAACTCTCACATCCATACATGACTACTGGAAAAACCATAGTTTTGACTAGATGGACCTTTGCTGGCAAAGTAATGTCTCTGATTTTTAATATGCTATCTAGGTTGGTCATAACTTTCCTTCCAAGGAGTAAGCGTCTTTTAATTTCATGGCTGCAGTCACCATCTGCAGTGATTTTGGAGCACAAAAAAATAAAGTCAGCCACTGTTTCCCCATCTATTTGCCATGAAGTGATAGGACCAGATGCCATGATCTTAGTTTTCTGAATATTGAGTTTTAAGTCAACTTTTTCACTCTCCTCTTTCACTTTCATCAAGAGGCTCTTTAGTTCTTCTTCGCTTTCTGCCATAAGGATGGTGTCATCTGCATATCTGAGGTTATTGATATTTCTCCTGGCAATCTTGATTCCAGCTTGTGCTTTATCCAGCCCAGTGTTTCTCATGATGTACTCTGCATATAAGTTAAATAAGCAGGGTGGCAAGATACAGCCTTGATGTACTCCTTTCCCGATTTGGAACTAGTCTGTTGTTCCATGTCCGGTTCTAACTGTTGCTTCCTGACCTGCATACAGGTTTCTCAAGAGGCAGGTCAGGTGGTCTGATATTCCCATCTCTTTAAGAATTTTCCACAGTTTGTTGTGATCCACACAGTCAAAGGCTTTGGCATAGTCAGTAAGGCAGAAATAGATGTTTTTCTAGAACTCTCTTGCTTTTTCGGTGATCCAGCGGATGTTGGCAATTTGATCTCTGGTTCCTCTGCCTTTTCTAAAACCAGCTTGAACATCTGGAAGTTCACAGTTCATGTACTGTTGAAGCCTGGCTTGGAGAATTTTGAGCATTACTTTGCTAGCATGTGAGATGAGTGCAACTGTGCAGTAGTTTGAGCATTCTTTGTCATTGCCTTTCTTTGGGATTGGAATGAAAACTGACCTTTTCCAGTCCTGTGGCCACTGCTGAGTTTTCCAAATTTGCCTTCATATTGAGTGCAGTTTTTCAACCTATAAAATGAAAATACAATGAGTTACATCTCAGTGAAGAATAAATAGGACCATAGATTTGATAAGTGCTCAGATGACAGTAGGCCCCCAAAAAGTGTTTGTTGAAAATACTTGTTTCCACATTTTGGTATTGTGAAGGGTGTAACAGTAAACATGGGAGTGCTGATATATCTGCAAAATCCTAATTTCAATTATTTTTGATAAATGCATAGAAATGGGGTTGCTGGATCAAATTGTGGTTGTATTTATAATTTTTTGATTAACACCCATATCATTTTTCACAGTAGCTGTAGCTGTAGCATTTTGCATTCCTACTCATAGTGTATATGGGTTCCAGTTTCACTTCTTTGTCAATATTTGTCTTTTTGATAACAGCCATCTTAACAGGTGTTAGGTGATATCTTATTGTGATTTAAATTGAATATATAAAGAAAACATGGAATATGCATACAATGAAATATTATTCAACCTTAAAAATGAAGGATGTTCTGTAGTATGTTGCAACATGGATAAACTTTGAGATTGTTACGCTGAGTGAAATAAGCCAGTCTTAGGAAGACAAATGCTGCATGATTCCACTTATACGAAACATCTAAAACAATCAGATTCATAGAATAAGAGGACAGAATGGTGGTTGCTAGGGCTGGAGAAGAGAGGAAATGAGGTAGTTTCTAATCAACAGGCGTAAAGTATCAATTACACAAGATGAGTAAGTTCTACAAATCTTCTGTACAACATTGTGACTACAATTAACAATACTGTATTGTATACTTGAAATTTTCCTAAAAGGGTAAACCTCATGTTAAGTGTTCTTACCATGATAAAATACACTTTTAAAAAATTATAAGAGATTTCAGAGTGAAGACATATGTAGTGGGAAAAACCAGATCTCGAAATCAGGAATTCTGGTTCTGATTCAACCAATGAGTAAATGTGTGACTTCTGGAATTCAGTCACAGCTTTGAACCTCACTTCTCTTCCTCCTTGTTTAGAATACTCTTCCCAGAAACCTGTGCTCCAGCGGTGAGAAAGGGCTGTACTAGTTTATCCCGTTTTTCCTGAACACTCGATAACCTAAGGCAATTTGAACCTTGGTCCTTGAGAACAGAATACAGCAACTGAACTTAGTTCCCGTCTTTATACAGTCAGCTATCAGTGCCTCATTTACACTCCATTGTGGGCCTTCTTTTAATGAAAGACATCATTGTTTCTAGAGGTGTTAAGGATCTCAATAGTAATGTTGAGAGTGGCATTTTATATGGTTTTGTCATTCATATGCCTTTTTTTTTTTTAATTGGACAAGATCCTTTTCAACTTTGAGTTCTAAGATTCTTTTGGCAATAAGGATCTCTTAAAATCCTGATACTCTAGCCTTTTCCCATAACTTTATTGATTGTAAACATACTGTAACTGGAGATATTTTTGCAAAGATTGTATATAGACCCCTTAAGCCATCCAATTGTCCTCATTAGGTAGAGGTGGGGCTCAGGCTCAGGGTAACTTGCTGAGTACTTACTTGCCTGTCAGCTAAGGTCCTAAAGAATATCTCTTAGAAAAGCACCTGCTTCCTTTAATGTAGTCTTTTAGCCTAGTTCTTTTTTGGACTGTGCAGGGTGAAGGTTATTTCTCTACACCGAAATTGGTAATAGCTTTTTAAAACATTACGTTCCCCCACAAAATGCAAGAGTTTTTTCAGAACTTAGTAAAAGTAGCTGGATTTTAAGTATATATTTCCACAGAGCCCTCATGTAAAGAGTCTCATTTAATCATCACCATAACCCTAGCAGGACTTATGATCACTATTTTGCTGGCAAGGAAACAGGTTTAGAGAGGTGATGATTCTTCTAGGGTCACTTAATTAAGTAGCCCCAATACTTTTTGCTTTCTCATCCAATATATTAAGAGGCATGGTTTTGAAAAGAATATGGCATGTGAATTTAGAAAACCTGAGTTTTGTCCCACTCTCATCATTTGCCAAGTCACTACTCCAAAAAAGTAACAAAAAATTGTTTCTTCATTAAGAATAAACTTTACCAAAAAAGGTAGTTAACTCATATAGTTGTTAAGAATTTCAGGTGAGTATAGATATGAAATTTACGTCTCCATTCAGGTGGAAGAACTTTTAGTTAATATTGCATTTTGATATTTAGCTGAAAAGTAATAGTAAAGGGGGATGGATTAAAAAATAAGGACCATTATCAAGTTCAACATAAAGCACTGTACTCAGGCAGTGGTAAATAATGTAATTAGCCATGTAATAATGATAAAAGACTTCATGACTAAAATAATGATTCCTGGACAAACTTCCTTTTAATCACTAGCTATAAATGCAGCCAAGAAGAACCTACTGTGTCTATTGTGCGAACTTAATATCTGTGGATTTGTGAATTGGAACTGAGGTAGAAAGGTTTTTCTCCAGTGTGCAGTCAAGATACTTGGTTATATACATATTAAGTTTTACATGAAGCTTCTATGAATCTTGTAGACATTTTCATTGCAAAACTCAATATATTAGATCTTTTTTGGCTATGGGATCTTCAGTATAAATGTGTTATATAATGTGACCCACAGTTTTTAAAAGCATGGTTATGGACTTTGTGTTCATGTACATATTTGGTGACTTGTTTTCCCATGTAACTAAATTGATAAACAAACATTACGCTATATCTCTAAAAATGATCATTGAGAAAGAAATAGACCTTTTTAGTAAATGATAAGGCAGTGATTTTTCATGTGTGGTAGAATACAGGCAGTGGCATCACTACCTTGGACACCAATTCTGACAGTTATTTTGATTGTCTGAGTTGCCATTGGACTACCGTTGGTGCGTGTTTTTATTTATGTGGTTCAATCTGTCTTGGCTATTAGTTACCATCTGGTCATCATGACTACAAGATTCAGAGCTGCTAGAAAAGAGGAGTGGTATTTATGATGCTTCTTAAAGCTGAAATGATTTTGAATTCATTTAATTTTACATTAATTCATCTTAATTTTACATTAAGATTGCGTTATCCATGTAGTTCCACAGCATGAAGCACATTGTTATGAGTGATTGTGATGCTGTTCTAAAAAATCCATTTAGGGCAAATACGGAAACTCAGTGTCCTGATACTCACATACTATCCAATTAGCACTTTTATTTGGGTAAGCAGCAGGACCTTTTAAGGAAATATGTCATTTTCCTGAGGAACTTCTCCTTCGGACATTTCAAGAAAAATGCTCTAGTTCAAATCTATGTCATTTTATATGTAGCTATACTTTTCAATTATAAGTTACATTACAAGCTAGTATAGAGAAATAATACCAATGCATGACTAGTTTAAACACCTCTGGGGATTTTTATCTGGAAGGTATATTATAGAAATTAAACTTTCTAGTTGCTTTGCAGAACATTATTTAGTAGTCTACGTATTTTATATTTCATATTGATTTCTGAAAATCTTGCCATTTTAGACTCTTGGAGCCTAGATACTCACTGTAAATTAATCATTCTCTACATTACATCTTTCCAAAATTGAAATAACAAAATATTTCTCAACACTCTAAGCTATGCACTTCCTTGAAGTCCTTACTTAACATTTCCAAAATCCAATGTGCTGTATCAGTCATTTTTTCATGTCTACTGTCAAAGTATTAACATATGCTGCAATAAGATGAATAATAAATGAATCTCTGTCAGCAAAGTGGCTAATTGGACATGCTGTTGTATATGCAAATAATGTATTTGGCTTCCCCACTCATTCTTTTCCTTGAGACTTGTCCCTAATGAGAAAATAGAATTTTTGATGCTTCTCTGGACCATTTATCATACAGTAATCAAAAGTAGAACACTGCTGATGGATTTCTGATAAGTGTGTTTATACAAAAGCTTTGTATTTCAGTAGATACACAAGGTATTAATTATCTGGGTGCTTTTGTAATGACTGAATTTATATAACAACAGTCTATTTGTACTTGCCAGTAACAAAATGTTTGCCTCAGTAATATTCATTTTAAACATAACATTATGATTTTTTATTTTTAATATGATAAACAAAAATTTTGATTTCTACCCCAAGAAGTTAATTCAACTCTTTGTTAGTAGCAAGAAAATAACTTAAATATTGCAGGGGTATTTTACTCTCCCAGTTCTCCCCAATAAAGCGATTGTACAGAGAAAGAACTAGGGCTATGTAAAGTGATAGCAAGTAGCCAGTGACATCATTTATTTCACTTTTCACTTTCATGCATTGGAGAAGGAAATAGCAACCCACTCCAGTCTTCTTGCCTGGAGAATCCCAGGGACGGGGGAGCCTGGTGGGCTGCCGTCTATGGGGTTGCACAGAGTCGGACACGACTGAAGCGACTTAGCAGTAGCAGCAGCAGCAGTAGCAGCAGCAGCAGTGCTTATTATATGTTGGATGCTATTCTAAGCCCTTAACAAAATATCAACTCATTTAATTCTCTCAACTTTGTGAGACAGATAATATTAACTTCCCTTCTACACTGAAAGATATTAAAGCACAGGAAGGTTAAGAGATGACAAAGTGACAAAACAGACGTTGCAGGGCCTGGATTGAAACTGGAGCAGGCTCACTCTGAAGTCCATGTTCTTAACCTCCACAGTGTGCTGCCAACAGATATAATTTATCCTGATGAGCATTTTGTTTTCTCCTCCAGCTTTTATCACGAGTGGTACATAAGGGACCAACCATGGATGACTATCTAGATTTACATTTTTTAATTTACAAGTCATTTCACTGAAGGTTTAGAGCTTCATCCTTATCTTCCAATTTGTTTTTAAGCATCTTTCTTCTTAACTACAACGTGGCATCAAGCAGCCTCTCTGTGCCTCCCTTCCTCATCATTTTATTTGTCTGGACTGATTTATTAATCTTGATATCCACCACCACATCAAGAGTAAAGGAATGATTGATTTAAGATGCTTATTAATGTTTATTAGCTTTTTTCATTCTAGTTGGCAAATACATTCCCCATCAAATTGATAGATCTCCTGTGATAATAGACTAATTTGCAAGTGCAGCCATGATTTACAATTAAAAGGAAACAGTTGCAATGTATGGGATTATGTGATTATATTCTCATGAGATGAAAGGAATACCTCTGTAAATAGTTAAATAAAATTGTATAGTTCTGAAGGCAAAGTACAGAGAAAAGACTGACAATTAATAAACTAAGTATTTATCCTAATTTTAATTATGGTTTCTTAGTATAAAACCTTTAAAATTAAAAAAAATTGTGTAGATTATATATGCATGGTGCTATATGAGTACATAATGAATTTAAGCATTTTTTCCCACTCATTTCTATTCAGACTATAAGCTAAAGCAACATTCAGAAAGGGTGGAAAATGCTTCGAAGTTAGAGTCTTTTAGCTACATTTTTCTTAAAGATTCATTTGTTCCTCCGATTTTATAACAGCATTTTCATTACAGTTTATTTGCTGGCATTGCACTCATTACACTTAAACTAACATCACTTGTGCTCGCGCGTGTGCTAAGTCACTTCAGTCATGTCTGACTCTCTGCAACAGCCCGCCAGGCTCCTCTGTCCATGGGATTCTCCAAGCAAGGATACTGGAGTGGGTTGCCATGCCCTCCTCCAGGGGATCTCCCCGACGCAGGGTTTAAATCCACCTCTGTTATGTCTAACCTGCCTTGGCGGGTGGATTCTCTAGGAATTCCCAAGCAAGACTATAAGGGATTTATTTTTCGATATCTTTGTATTCACTAACTAACTGACTTTGGACAAGTTTCAAAACCTCTCTGAGTCTGTTTCTTCAAGAGTAAAATAGGACCTGTGATATCCACTCCGTAAGGTTTTTGTGAGTTCTAGACCCTTCATGTAGTCATCTATCACAAGACTTGATAAATGGCTGCTGCTGTCCAAGTAATAGATTAACCTCTCTCCGAATGGGTCCTCTCTGCTCTGTACTCAATTAAGGAAAAAAAAAAAAAAAAAAACAGGAAAGGCAGAGGTTAGTTTTGCAAACAACTACCCTCAAAGTCTTTTAAAACAGATTGTCCTCTTATCCTGCTAGATTGATTTGGTGGATTCCTTAAGTGAAAGCAAGGGGTTGAAGGTGACCTCCTTTCCTGGTGTCGGATTAACCCAAAAAAAGGATGTCACAGATGCTAACAAGAGGATATAACAAGAGGATATAATGCAGAAAACCAATAATTTTTATGCCCTTTGTCTACATAGGAATTAAACCAGGAAACCTGCATCAGGGTTTAACTACCAAGGCTATTGGTGCATCTTACTGTTGGACCTTGTTTTGTATTGTTATCTCTTCCAAAATTCTTTTCAAATTTAAATTAGGACTCATTAAGACATAGTAGGACTGAGAGGGCTTTGATAAGGAGGAGACATTTAGGGGAAAAAGCTCCACTTTTTTTTTTCCCAACTAGTCCCTGAAAATGTCAGCAAACACAAAGCCATGTGTACCTGGCTATACTACAGCTGAAAAAGATTTAGGCAAGAGAAACAGTATTTCCTGGCCCAGAATCTCTCTGTTATTTCTTTTATTGTGGCCACTCTGATATTTATGCCATAGCCAAACGCCAAAAGTCTAGCATTTAAACAGAACATAAGCATCTTAGAAAACTAAATCAAATAAAAATGCTCAGCAACTGTAATTTCATCACCTGTTTTTAAAATATATCTAGTCTGTTTCTTATAACAAATGTTTAATAGGAATTTATATCTATACTTGATCCCCACCCTGCTTTCTAAAAAGCAGGAAGGAAGGCATTCTTAACATGGCAAATAACCTGAGCAGAAAACACCACTTTCACTCCACTTGTGCTATTTTTTTTTTAAACAAATGTTTTTGCAAATATAGTTTTTCTTAATCATCCCAGCCAATTGGATCTGACCACCAAATGAATGACTCTGTGTGTGTGTGTGTGTGTCTGTGTGTGTGTGTGTGTGTGTCTGTGTGTGTCTGTGTGTGTCTGTGTGTCTGTGTTCTTAGACATGCAGCCATCAAACAACAAAAATATATTTTTTTCCCAGCCTTGGGGAAAAGCAGTATAGAACAGATCTGATTTTTAGTTTAGCTGTAAAACACTGTGCTGTGCTCACTAGGCACGGGCTTGGAGCTGCCTGAGAGAAGCACATACTTGAGTGATGGACAGCATACATAGAGACCAAAAGCCCCCCAGGAGCAGGGCAGTGCTCCATCCTTCATTTGCCTTAAGATGCCCCGATATACCACTGTTAAAAGTCCTGTTTCTGCCAAGAGAAAATGATAAAGGAGAGAGATGTAGGGAGCTGACTTTCTGTTTTCACATAATTTTTTCATTCAGCCTACTCATTCACAATATGCAGATATTTAGGTTATTACCAAAATGTGGGTGTTTTTACACTCTCTGCTGGCTAATCACTGTTCCAGTGAGTGCCAAGAATGCAGAGACCAATCAATCAACAAGTGCTTATTGGATGTCTACTGCTTGGGAGAAGATGTTGTCTTATTATCTGCAAAGAACACAGTGTCTGAAAGAGCATCAAATCCGTTGTGCTGCATCAGGCTTTAAAATTCAACCTGCCTACCTTTTGTTCTTACCAACACTTGAGGGCGGTCTCCCAAATGTCCTGGGAGTAACCAGTAGGAGAGGTGACTGCCATCTCTTTTTCATTCTACTGCAGCTTTACAGCATACCAGAAGCTCCATCTACCTACTCATCCGATGGACTAGACCAGTACAGATCTTATTTTATTACACATGTCTATAGGAAACCCATCAATGTTCTGTTGGTATTTGGGGAAATGTTTCATTGCATTTCCATTTTCACATTTGTAGAGCTCTTAATATTAAAAAATGGTTTCTCATGTTTTAATCTCACCTGATACCCACAATAAGCCTACAAATTATGCATGGTAGATTTTGCCCCATTTTACAGGTAGGGAAACCATGTGGCTTGCTCATTTTAAGTGGCCTGACTTAGTCACATGTTTATGAAAGGCAAAAGTGGGACTTAAACACAGCACGCTGATTCTCAGAGTCCAGTGGGGTTTCTTCCATGGAAGTAGGGGAGCACAGGTAAGGAGATGAGTAGGCTTAAGAATTCTTCAGGGATTCTGGGAAAAAACATGAAAAGGACCCAATCTCTATAGACCTTTGGGATCATAGAAAAAGATAAAAGCGACGGAGGTCCTATGAGATAGAATGGAATAAACGGAGAGGTGGTTTGGATGACAGAGAAACTTACAAAGAAATCTCACTTTGGAAATGTACTTTGCTTATAATAGTATGAAAAGTGATGCCCAGCTGCTGAGATAGTCCACATTCCCCCTGAAGCAGAGACCAACAAGGTGCAAGGAAATGCTTCCAGGTGTTATCAATGAATTTAGAGATTATGATGAGATGCATTCAAAGTATGTGTTTGTATAAACACTATCTGCCTGTTCACAGCAGCCTCCTAACTTTTCTGGACTAAATTCTCTGAGAACAGGGAGTGTGGTTTTTGTTTTCTCTACAGAACCTAATGTGCTGCCCAACAGTAAATACTCACAGATACAGAAATGTTTCCAGAATGATTTGTAGACTGCCTCCTTATGCTGAAGCCACGATATGTTCATCCTGTTAGTTGGAACTGACTTTAGAGCTAGCTACAATCAGCAGGGTATGATTTTTGAGCTGTTTAAATAGCCTTAAATATCTAAATGTTTCTCCCATTGCCTTTGATTCCACCATTAGAGATAGCATTCTTCAGTGTCTTGATAACTTTTATTAACATTTGTTGTATGTTGTAAGAGCATGAAATTTAGAGTCATGGTCCATCAGTTGCTGGCTGAGTGATTGCTCTAAAATGGGACACAAGTGACAATCCCTGTCCTTATTGAACCATGTTATGTGAGAAATAAATGACATGATGTTTGTAAAGCGCTTTATAAGTTATATTTAGGAAGAATAAAAACATTTTAATAATAAAGGTAACCCAGTTACTTAGGAAATAGTCATACACAAAACTGATGCAAGCTGATGATTCTTAAAATTTAAACCGATCGGAATCGCCTAGGGAGCTTATTAAGACTGCAGATGCCTGGCCTGTACCCCTAATGGTTCTGTTCTGTAAATTGGAGGTAAGATTCAAGATTTACATTTCTCAATACTCACTTTAAGAGATTCTAGTGTAAGTGGTTCTTGGGCAGCTCTTTTGAAATAAGACTTTATAACATCATCTTCAACTGCTGGCATTTATGTATCTCTTTCTAAGCCCACAACACATATTGTCTGATGAACCAGTAGAAAATGATTGCTTTACATAAAGAGAATTCAGGAAATTACTAGAATGCAGGGATGAAAATGTGGAAGGGTACCTCAAACCTGACATCATGATGTTAGTTCTCAATTGCTCTTCATAAAATATTAGCAATGATACCTGCAAGTTGTTAAGTCTGTTACCTTTCTTCTAGCAAGGGCTGTTACATCTAAAAATATTCTTATATGAAGAAAACTGCAAGCAGACTCTCATTAAAGACTCACAGCTATTGTTTTGATTGGAATAGGGTGTATCTACACTCAGCCAACTCTGGTTTTGCAGTGGACTTATACTATTGAGGGTTATCTGCATATAGATGTAAGTAGAGACATGCATGCACACACACATACACACAATTTACAAATCTGTCTGTGACATCCTTTTATCCTTCCATTTACACATTCTCTTGTTTTTCATTCCCAGTATCCTTAGAAATGATTATTTTGTCTATAATGTAGACTGAAGTGTCATTTCTTTCTCCTTTTTCTTCTCTTCTAGTAAAAAATGTCCTTTAAAGGTTAACACTTTTTTTTCCTTTGACCAAGAAAACTTTCATGCAGGTGTTATTTCAGCACACATTTCATCATATCCTATGATAATGTTTTAGATTTTGTAATGTCTTTTCCAAATTTTATCTCCTTTAAGAATTGTGATGTTTTAATGCTAAATCTTTTATGAACTTCCTCTTTCTTTGACTTCTTCCTAAATCACCTATATCTTTCTGGCAAATGACATTATTATTGGGTTATAATTCTTCATTCTTTTTGACTTTATGTGGATACAAGTGTATCTTTAGAACCAGACACTTGGAGTACAAAAGGAATTTTTAGGATTAACTAATACCTATCCCTAATTTTATGGATGTAGACTCTCAGACCCAGGGAGATTAAATACTCAGCTGTACATTTCTTCTCCCATTCTGTACTTCTTTTCTCTCAGCTATATTCACGAGTTACCCAAACTCAGAATAATCTAGTCATATACAAGTCATTCCTTGTGAAGAATTTTAAATTGAGTGACTCCCCTGGCAGTAAACAAGCTCTGAGAAACTTAACAAGTTTTCCATTTATAGTTTGAGATTTTTTTTTTTTTTTTTTTGAACTACTTTATTCATTAAAATTTACTTGAACTGAGAGCAACCATAACTCCTGTGTGCACCATTAAGCTGACAGTTTAAAATACTTCCTTGCTCAATTTATTTTACTATGGAGATTTTTAAATGGGGAAAAGATAGTGTCGGCTTGGTGGTTGGGTGCAGTAGGGAAAAGGAGGTATCGGGAGGAAGGTTTTTCTCCTGTGAATATCCTTGGGCATGCAAGGTTAAAGCAGGAGGAAGTGGCCTTGTTTTAGTATCCCATCGTTGTTAATGAGAGAAGGAAAAAAAGAGGCTCCATCTGACTTTAAATTCTTTCAATCAAATTCTTAAGACATTTAGAGATAATTCATGTTTTAAATAACATTTGTTATTACTGAGTGACTTCCCATGTAGCTCTAGTGGTAAAGAACCTGCCTGCCAATGCAGGAGACTTAAGAGATGCGGGTTCAGTCCCTAGATTGGGAAGATCCCCTGGAGGAGGGCATGGCAACCCACTCTGGTGTTCTTGCCTGGAGAATCCCATGGACAGAAGAGCCTGTCAGGCTACAGTCTATAGGATTGCAAAGAGTTGGACACGACTAAGTGACTTAGCACGCATGAGTATCATATTATTGTACAAGATTTAGAAAACGCAGAGAATGCAATGACAGCATTCATAATCAATATATACAGCTGTGCTGTGTGCTAAGTCGCTTCAGTCATGTCTGACTCTCTGCAACCCCATGGATTCAGCCCGCCAGACTCCTCTGTCCATGGATTTCTCCAGGCAAACATATTGGAATGGGTTGTCATTTCCTCCTCTGGAGGATCTACCCAACCCAGGGATTGAACCTGTGGCTCCTGTGGCTCCTGCACTGCAGGTGAATTCTTTACTGCTGAGCTACCAGGGAAGTCCATTATGATATCCAGAGATCAGCACTATTAAAACCTTCAGTATTTTTTTAGTTGTCATCTTTACATATTTAAACACTATGGAAAAAAAATAATTCTGCTGTTCATACTGTTTTGTAACCTTTTTTAAATTAAAGATGTATGGATAACATCTTTTTTTTTTGAATAATTTTCTTCTAGATATAATTTTTTGGTCACTACCTGGTGTTTTAACTGGACCATACTTATTTCACCAATCCTTTTTGTTGTTGAACGTTTAGATTGCTTTCGTTAAAAACTGTATAAGCACTAGTGTTATAAATGATACTTGAATATCAATATCTGTGTGCAAAGTGTGGAAATTCTAAGTTAGAAGGTATAGTTATCTAGGGTTTTTTTGGTACTTTTGGTTTTTTGGTACAGTTTTGCTAAACTGAATTCTATACCCGATCTCTCTTTGCATCCGTGTACATTACCTCCTGGTCTGTCCCCATTCCCTGTCACACTGGCCAGCCCAAGCTATAATTGCCACTTTTAATTTTGGCCATTTTATAGGCAAAAAAAAATTACTTCATTGCTTTAACTGTTATATACTTTTTTAATTTCTGCTGTGTTTGAACATCTTCACGTGTGAATATGCCAATTATGCTTCATCCAATTGCCTATTCATTACATATTCTAGTCTATCTAGTAAGGTGTTCCTTTTGTTCTCATTGATTTGTAAGATATCTTTATAAATGTTTTTAATTCTCTATTTATTGTAGATGTGTCTAACATTTTTTTCTCAAGTTAATTATTTGCCTTTTGTTTATGATGCTGTTAATGTATAGGGGCTTTAATATTTTACTGTTGTCAGATATATTGGCATTTTTCTCTATTGTTAATTTCATTCATAGTGTCCTTTTAACACTCCACCTGCTTGGAGATGATTCTGCATGACATTTTTTATATGTCCACAGGCAGGAGAGATTGAGCCAACATCTATTCAGGTAACTGTGAAAGAAATGACAAGAGACAAGATGTGTTAGTAGATTGACCTAGCAAGCAGTTAGGGGTCAAAGTGAAGCTGCTAACAGCATAGGGAAGCCTTGGGGTTTAGGAGTAGGGTGGGGATACCAGAGTTAGTAGAAACTGATTAGAATGTTTCCAATTGTTAAGAACACTGCAGCTGAGAGAACTAAATATGATAACGTCTTTCATCTCCTCTGTTGCTAGTCATTGTGTTGAACTCTTTGTAAATATGTGCTATACTATCCTTCAAGATGTTCTCTGTTGTATGATCTTGTTGACTACTTCATTTTTATAAGCAAGGACCCTAAGAGGAAAACCAGAACATGCATATACTAACTCTGCTTTGTAAGATTAAGAAGCAAGCTGAAGTTCTTTTTTTTTCTTTCTTTTTATAACACATTTTTTTCCTCTTAAAAAATGAGGTATAATTTAAATACAAGGAAATGTACTCATTTCCTTGTACACAACTAATGTACACAACTAGATGGAGGAATTTTTTACCTATTTATATTCCTTGTCCTGGTCAGTATGGAACATTTCTGTCTTTGTAGGATGTGGTTCTCAGTAGAGTACTTACCTACCCTACCCCACCCAAAACCACTTCTGACTATTGTAATAGAGGATTTTGCCTGTCCTGAACTTTATATCAATGGAATCATAAAGCAGGTTCTCTTCTGGGGCTGGTTTCTTTGTGTCGGCATAGTGTTTTTGAAATTTAACTGTGTTGTTGTCTGTGTCTTAGTTAGTTCTCTTCATTTCTGAATAGTATTCCATTGTATAGATATAATGCAGTTTGTTTATTGATTATCACATAGATGGGCTTTATGGTTTGTTTCCAATTTGGGATTCCTTTGACTATGATTATTCTTGTATCAGGGTGGACACAAGCATTTATTTCTGTTTAGGTATATGCTGAAACTAGGAAGCCTGGGACATACAGTAGGCATTTGCTTGTCAAACACTGTGTCAGTTTTCCAAGGTGGCTGTATGATTTTACAGTCCCAGTAACATTTTAGGGAAGTTCCAGTTGTTTCCACACCTTTATGTACAGTTAGTATTTTTAACCTTTTAATTTTATCCATACTGTTAGGTGTGTTTAAAATTTTATTATGAATATTGTGACTGACCCTAACAAAATGATAATCAGTATACATGGTTACAAGGAGATGTTTCTTAGCAAAGAGAAATCTAAAAACTATCGACTATATGATTTTAAAGCATTTTTAAAGTTAGTATCAATTTTATATAATTAAAGAAGGTAACTAAAGAGTTAATGAACACAAAAACAGCAAGTTAAGTAATAGTATTTGAAGATAAACTTCCATGTTAAAACTTTAGTCATAGTAAAGGCTTAGGTCCTCTCTCATAACTTCCTGGCCTCCTTTGGTTTTTCTCTCTCTCTTCCTTTTTATGCCTGAGCCTGCAGCTGCTAGCCTGAAATTTCACTTTATAGTGAAGTGTTATTTTAAGAAATTAAAATACTTGTAAAAATTTGCTTTCTAATTTTATTTGACTGAGTCTCTTGCTGTCTTTAGATACAGCAAGTACAATATAATAATCTCAATAAACATCTGAGGAAGAAAGTTATTTTTAAAGTTGAGGAAAAATGTATCATTTAAGGTAATTGCTGCTAAATTTATTTCATAGATTTAATTTAAAGTGCTTGTTAATAATTGCTGGCATTTGTTCAGTACATCTTTTAGCACTGTGTACATAATATATTAATTATTGTGTTAAATAGTAAAATTGGACTGTGAACATAAGTAAAATAGTTCTAAAATATGAAGAATCAGCCCACCAAATTAAAAAAGAATATTTAAATGTAGCTTTGTTTTGATGGAAACTAATAAACATTATACAAATATAATGAGAGGAGTAAAATGCTTACTGTGCATTACTTTTTGAAAATATATTCAAATAATAGATGATAGCTAGAAACTTTCTCTGGCAAATATATACCTTCCATTTTTTTGAAATTATGTTTTGAAATTATTTTGTTTATTGGAATCTATTGATTGGGAAACTATAAATAAGGAAAACCAATACATTGAAATCATATTCTTTTAACATGTTCACAAATTTTATCAGATTATTTTTAAAATAAAGATAAACATAGAAAATATAAATGTAGTAATAATGTGTATTTTATAATGCTCATTTGTATGTGATTTTTATCTCTGCATTGAAGAGGAATCTCAAAAATATTCTTAAAATCAGAACCAAACTTCTTCTAATTATAAATTTCAGGTAATAATTTGAATAATACCATTAATAATAGTGCAAATAGATTGATACTTGCTATTAAGATGTGCTTGTAAGCATAAGGCCGAGAACTTGGAATCAGGCAAAACCAGAATTGAATTCCAGCTCTGCTTGGTGGTATGACTTCTGATGTTTCCTCACCCATTAAATGGGGGTCATATTAACTCATCTTCTTGAGATATTCGAATGATTCTGTAAAGTTCTTATCATGGGAACATAAGCATATTTTACTTCCATTCCCCTTAAGAGAGGTTAGGAAAATTGCTTTTCTTTGTTCTTCCATGGGACCTAGTGAAAGACATTGTAAACTTCTTCCCTCTCTGGTCATATTCTTCTTTCCAGTGATCACCAGTACATAGGCCCTGTCCTCTAAATTTGCTAGCTCCATGTTAGAACTATCCTTTGTCTTTTCAGCACAGGATACTGCCTCCATTCTTACTTTATTATGATTCCTTCTTCCCTTGACATCTGTTTCATTGAACTATACTATTTTCTTTCCATTCTGATAGCTCCATCCTCTCCTTCTCTCCCAATTTCCTCCTTTCTCTGCCACCAAGGTACAGAAATTCTATTTTAAGTCCTTTCCCCTCTGTCTACCTTCTCTTTTTTGGTGATCTCATCAAGATTCTCATTTATTTCCCTCGACCCAACTGTTCTGTTGGATATTTAAACCCGTGCTGGACTTCTTCCACCTGAATTTCTGGGCAGCACATCAAAGTCCAAGAATAAAAGTGAACATACCTTCCCCACCGCTAGAAACTTTTCCTGCAGAGTCAGATGGAGGTTTTTCAGGGTCTAAAGCTAATAAAATTCAAGGAGTGCCGGTTAAGAAAAAGAATGCCAAATGTTAAATAAAAATGACCACAGTCCCTCTATTACCACCTGGTGTGAGGGGGAGTATGGCGAAGGAAAAACTGGAGCAGAAAGATTTAGAAGCTTAAGCGATCAAGATAGAAATGACTTTTTTGCAAGTTTTACAAAAAGATATGGCTATGATTTCTGAAAGTATATACTGACCATACTTGGAGTTAGATATTACTTGTTAGCACCCCTTTTATTAAGAGGAAGGAGTGTTTTCTACAACTTGTTATTTTCTATCTCATACTAATGAATAAGTACAGACAAGCGTATTTTAGAAAAGGACTTGGAGCTCGATTGCATATTGATTTTAAATGTTGCATTAAAAAATGATGCTTTTTTTTAAAATCAAACCACTTATAAGGTCAGGATATTGAATGCTGACAGTGGTATAAATAAAATTTGAGGCTGTGAAGGAAGTTTTCCATTCATTTTCTGAAATTCACATTATTCAGCCTCTCAACTTCCATTTGGTTCTTCATCAAACATTGCAAAGGCCTGTTTGCCTCCTTTTATTCAGAAATATGTATTGAGTGCCTGATAAATGTCAAGTACAGTCTCTGTTCTTTATGGCTCTAGTCTCATAGTGGAGGACAGACTTGGAAACACTATAAAAGTTCTCAAAGTGTGGTCCCCAGATCAGCAGCAACAGCATCACCTGGAGACTTGTTTGATGCAAATTCCTGTGTCCTACCCACACCTAATAAATCAGGAACTCTAGTGTTGGGGCCCAGCAAACCTGTAATTTAACAAGCGCTGCAAGAGATTCTGCTGCATGATAAAGTTTGTTACAATCTATTTCTTGAGCAATAGCAGACATTGGTGACCCTGCCGGGAATTGTTAATTGGGGGGAAGAAGACTTCTGATGAAGTTTTATGGAGGATAAGACCTATGAGCTGAATCTTGGAAAAATACTGTCTAATAGTTATTTTTATGCCTGCATTTTAGTAAATTCTAATATCATATAACTAAATCATTTTGACTTTTCAAAATCACGGTTAATAATGAAAAATAATGCTAAAGTTATTTTATAGTTGGAAGAGAAATCATTTTAGAATATGCTTTAAAATGTTGGTGGACTGGTTAATACAGAATCACTTACAGGTAAAACACTGATAAGAAGGAATGCACTGTCCTCAGGGCTAATAGCATCCTTTAACTCCATGAGGTTAGTTTTTAAATTATAGCTTTAGAATTTCATTTTTCAAGAGTTAGTTTTTTTTTTTTTTTTTTTAATAATTTGGGGTGAATGAATTGAGATAGAAATAGCAGTGAGAAAAATAAAATAGCATTGGCCTTATAAGTAAATCTTTGGCACAGGCAAGGAATGAATTTATATCTAAATTCATATCCTGCCTCTACTCAACCTTATTAGTTGTCAAATCTAGTGATGGATTAGAGAGCTTTGCATACTTATAGGGTAACGTAATTCTAAAAGAAACATCACGTGAAAGATTCCTTGTCTAAGAAATCACTGTTGTCAATTCCTTATTTAGAATGTGTGTGCGTACTGAAGAGGCTATCTCTTAGTGATCAAATACATTAAAATCACAGAATCATTCTTGATGGACCAAGTTATTAAATCCAACTCCCCTGTTCATACTCTGTCCCAGAATACCATCACCACCACGTAAGGTGTGTTTGGAGTGTTTTGTTTGTTTGTTTTTTCCTTTTAAATGATTGTTTTGAGGCTCTTCTCTGTCGAGCTGAGGTGATAAAGGGCAGTGGCCCTGAGTGTTCCTTGGGGTAACCTTCTCATTAGCCCTTGTCTCCAGGTAATCCTTGATGTAATGTCTGGGCTAGCAGTCAGTGCTCAGCCTCTAGAATGAACCCAATTCTGCCTTGAAGAGCACATCAATTAATCAACAAATGTAGAGGAAGAAAGTAACTTATAAAATAACATACTTGAATACATGTCTTAAACCTGGCTCTTTTTTGACTTTCCCATTTTTTAGCTCTGTGGTCACGAGTGGGTCAGGGCTTCCCGGGTGGCTCAGTAGTAAAGAATTTGCTGGCCAAGCAGAAGATGCAGATTCTATCTCTGGGTCAGGAAGATTCCCCTGGAGAAGGAAACGGCAACCCACTCCAGTATTCTTGCCTGGGGAATCCCATGGACAGAGGAGCCTGGTGGGCTGCAGTCCCTGGGGTCACAAAGAGTTGGATGTGACTTTATGACTAAACCGCCACCACCACCATAGTGGGTCACTTTACCAAGCCAAACATCTGTTGTAATTTGACTAATTTTCATCTGTAAAATGGGGAAAGGAAATTCATATAAGATAATGTTTTAAAATAATTTAATGTAATATTTGGCATATTATCTACTTTTAGCTAGTTTATTGTTATATATTGTTGTTTAATTGTGAAATTGAATACTATACTATTCTTATTGTGGAATGGAAGGCAGTATTATAGATACTGAAAAATGAGGTTAATCACTGCTACTTTGTGATTTTTCTCAATTTAGAGCAAAATCAGAAGCACTATGCCTCTTCCATTTGCTATCTTTTAAAAGATAGCCAAAGTTCAATACCTCCCATTTCTTGAAAAGTACCGTGTGCATGCTTAGTTGCTTCAGTCATGTCTGACTCTTTGCTACTCCATGGTCTGTAGCCTGCCAGGCTCCTCTGTCCATGGGTTCTCCAGGCAAGAATACTGGAGTGGGTTGTCATTTCCTTCTCCAGCAGATCTTCCAACCCAGGGATCAAACCCATGTCTCCTGCATTAGCAGGTGGATTCTTTACCACTGGGCCACCTGGGAAGCCCTGAGAGGTACAAGTTCAAATTTACAAACTGTGTCACTGGTCCATAGGATGGAAAAGATGTCTATATACTGGAATATGAACTTCAGTTTCGTTCAGTGAACAAATCTCAGTTCACTCCTTGTCTAAAAGGGAAATACTGAATTCAGTAACTTAATCCCTGTTAGCTTTGAGTTTTCTTACGTTTAGGAATACAGACAGGAGATCACTAAGTGTTGAACTAGTGATAACATAATCTTGGGTATCACTAAAGACTTTGTGTATCTCTTTGATGTAGAGACATGCATTTCAGCTACATATTTTCTTTTGTGTTCTAGCTTGCCTACTTACTAAGGACTCTCCCTGAATTGTGCATGGCTGGAGGCCAAAGAATGCTCTTGTTCCAGTGAGACTGCCTAATATTAATGTTTATATGGTTACTGACTTTGGGACTTTTGCTTTAGAGGGTGATGATTTTCTCCTTGTTTTTTTCAGCTTTCCAGTTGTTAATAATCAATCCCAAATGCCTAAATTCTTTCAGGATGACAAGGACATAATTTGCTACCACAGATTTTCCTACACAACTCAGGGCTGCAGTAATTTGGCATGACAGAAGGTGTGTGCTGCCAGCAAAGTATCAGAAGATGGAAGAGTACAAACCATTGCTGTTTGAATCAGATGGCATTTGATGCACATTCCATGAGTTCAATGAACAGAACAGGCAGACTTATGGGTGTTTGTGGTCTTCTCTTCATATTCTCATCAGACCAGTTACTGGGATTAGCCATTAAACTCTGTTTCATGTTGCAGCGTCATAGCCCTTGTTTCCCTTGACTTGAGTGGGTGTTCAGTCACTGAGTTGTGTCTGACTCGTTGCAACCCTATGGACTGTAGCCTGCTAGACTCCTCTGTCCGTGGGGTTTCCCAGGCAAGAATACTAGAGTCAGTTGCCATGCCCTCCTTTAGGGGATCTTCTAGATCCAGGGACTGAACCCACCTGCATTGCAGGTGAATTCTTTACCGCTGAGCCACTGGGGAAATCCTTATCATCATGTGTTTGAGCCTCATCCTATATCCTGTATCTACAGCCAGAAATACCCTCCTTCCTTCTCTCTGACTTTTTAGCTCCCATCCACTCATCTATTTCCTAAACCCTAGCTCTATTCTCAGAAGCCTTCCCTTAATATGCCTGATCATGCTGATTTGTCTCCCATTTGAATTTCTGTGTCACTTAATGTCACTGCTAAATCATTTGGCACTTTATTTTATTGTTTTCCATATTTTGTCTAATTCTCTCCAAGTGCAGATCTTCTCAAGGATAATGTCCTTATTGTAATGTACCATGTTACTTTTCTATTCCTTTACCAAACAAATCCATCCCTACCTCCAGACTAACCTAATTCTAATCACATACTAGACATTGTTCTCCAGTATGACTCAATGAATACTTTAAAAAATTGCTGATTTTTTTCATCTGACTAGATAAGAGCAAATTGTTTTAAATGTGATCATGCAAGACCTTCCTATTAGAAATGTCAGTCACATGTTCTTAAGGTTTTAAAATACTGTGGAAGTCTTTTGCTTGTAAATCTTTAAGTTATCCATCAGTTTGCCATGATCTTGATTACAGGAGAATCAAGGGTTTGGGTGGGTGTGTGGTGGAGATGATTAGAAAGCTCAGTCTTCCCAGAAAAGTGTTAGGTTTTGATTATACTATCTGAATACCTCTCATTTCTGTAAGTGCTTTGCTCTCTGGATTGGAGAAGACTGGGTCCTACCAAAGTGACTGTTGTGTCTCTAACAGGAAAGAATGCAACTTGTGTTAAAACTGGAAGAGGCAAGGATGGAAAGGTTACTGGGTAATGAATTTAGTGCTTGGGGGACAGAGGAAGTAAGTATGAGGGGGGATACTGGTTGACCCAGGAGACATCAATAGGTTGTGACTGCATCTAAGTTTCTAGTCTTGGGAGGTGGGTGTAGGGGAGCTCTTTAATTTCCTAAGGTGCTATTCCCATCTCCTGGGCTTCAGGTGGCACAGTGGTAGAGAATTTACCTGCCAATGCAGGAGATGCAGGAGACACAGGTTCGATCCCTGGGTCAGGAAGATTCCCTGGAAAAGGAAATGGCAACCCACTCCAGTATCCTTGCCTGGAAAATTCTATGGACAGAAGAGCCTGGCGGGCTACAGTCCATGGGGTCACAAAGAGTCGGACACAACAGAGCACACACTCATTCCCTTCTCCCACTCAGCCTTGATACTGTTTTTTCCTGCAGGTCAGCCTTCCTTAGAATAAATGTTTTTGCTGCTGGTTAAGTCTTTCAAGGGACTCCTCTCTTTAAGGTAACAGAATTCAGACATTTTCAAGATAAAGGAGTCTGAGATCAAAATGGGCTTCCCTGGTGGCACAGATGGTAAAGAATCTGCTTGCATTGCAGGAAACTCATGTTTGATCCCTGGGTTGGGAAGATCCCCTGGAGAAGGGAATGGCTACCCACTCCAGTATTCTTGCCTGGAGAATTCTATGGACAGAGGAGCCTCGTGGGCTATATCTCAGTGCAGTCACGGAACAATAATGGACACTCAAAAATGACTGTCATTTGAGCCACTGTAACTTTATGCTACACTTTATGAAGCATAGTATTTCTAATTTTGTTTTCATTTTTCATAATGCAGCTGCAATGTATAATTAATGATGGGGAAATGCTATAAAACTAAACCAGAAACTAAAATAATTAAACAAACAGACATTTTCAACTTTCAGTCAGGGGAGCTAGAGTTTTTATTATTCCACTGACTGTGAAAGTGTGTGACAGAGAACATCCTCAATTTAACCTAAAGTTTTTCTGTTTTGTTAAAACATGATTTTTAAGGAAAAAACTCAAATGTGAAACATTTTCTAATGTTTATACTAATATGCATATTATAACTTTTTCAGTGAAATTGCTTACCATTTACAATCCCCACGTTGGGGTCCAGGGACCCCCATTGCTACATGTGCTTATCAAAACATTAATTTTTGCTAATCTGGTGAATGAGCAACGTTTCTCATTGTGATTTAATTTGAATTTTCCCCCTTAGTAATGAAGATGTTCATTCATGTTTTCATGTTTCTTGGCTATTTGTAATTCCTCTTCAGTGAAGGATCTGTTCATATTTTCCATCCATTTGTTTTCTGTTATATTGTCTCATCCTCATTGATTGTTCAGAATTCAGTGTATTTTCCAGGTATATTCTCCCAGTTTGTGGTTTGAATTTTCACTTTTAAAGTTGTGTTTTCTTTCTTTTTAATTTTCTTTTTCTTGGTGGAAAGGGTTTCTTTGTTTTAATGTAGTCAAAATAATTACTATTTTCATATAGCTTGCATCTTAATGTCTCATTTAGGAAATACTTTTCTACCCTGAAGTCATTAAATGTAAAACATGCATTCTCAAGGTTACAATATCTAGAATTAATGAATATCCTCCTCTGAAAATATAAAAAGACCTTTAAATGCTTTGATTTCCATTGCGTGTGTGCTATGCGCTAAGTTGCTTCAGTCGTGTCCAACTCTTTGCGACCCTATGGACTGTAGCCCACCAGTCTCCTCTGTCCATGGGATTCCCCAAGCAAGAATGCTGGAGTGGGTTGCCATTTCCTCCTCCAGAGGATCTTCCTGACCCAGGGATCGAACCTAGTTTCTTAAGTCTCCTGCATTGGCAGATGGGTTCTTTACCACTAGGGCCACCTGCTGCTGCTGCTGCTCAGTCACTTCAGTTGTGTCAGACTCTGTGGGACCCCATAGATGGTAGTCCACCAGGCCCCTCTGTCCCTGGGATTCTCTAGGCCATCTGGGAATCCCATTAATGATCTCCTTAATCACGGTGACTTTGACTTTTGTTTTGTTAGCCCTATAAATTCGATACTGTTTATATCTTTATAGAGTATTTCTTTAGATTTGCCCAGGTGTTTACCATTTTCTTTCCTTTTCCATTTCTATTTTAGACCTTTCTTCTGGGATCATTTTCCTTTTTTTTTTCTCTTCCTGATGTACATTCTTTACAATTTTCTTTAGTGAGGATTTTTTGGAAATTACTTTCTCATTTTTATTCCTTTGAAAATATCTTTATTTTCACTTCATTCTGGAAGATTATTTCACTGGGTATAGCAATTGTGGTAGAACAGCTGTTGTCTCATACTTTGAAGATGTTTTCCCATCGGATAACTCCATGGCTTTGGCTTCTATTGTACATTTTGAGAAATCATTTGTAAATGTATCATTTAACACTTTCATATCTCTTGACTGTTTTAAAGAGCTTTGCTTTTGTTCGTTCTGTTCTTTTACTAGCATGCATCTTTCTAGGTGAGTGTTATTTTCGTTGTTGTTCTTGTTTGTTTTTAACTTTGAATTCACTACACTTCCTGGTATAAGGATTTGTGGATGAGATGGTTGGATGCCATCACCGACTTGATGGACATGAGCTTGAGCAGGCTCCGGGAGTTGGTGAAGGACAGGCAAGCCTGGAGTGCTGCAGTCCATGGGGTTACAAAGAGTCAGACATGACTGAGCGACTGAACTAAACTGATCATTCATGAATTATGTAGAATAATCAAGCTCTTTCTCAATCTCCTCTCCCTCTCTTTCTGGAATGCTGATTACGTGTGTATATGTTAGACATTTTCATTGTCTTCTCCATATTCCTTAAGTGGTCTTTAACAGTTTATCCATGAGTTTCAAATACTTAACTGGAAGGGTTTCTATTAAAATTTAGCTCATGATATTGGCAGGAATTCCAACATATTATTTTTACATGCTCTCATCTCCTGAAAGTAGTTATTTTTCTTTTTTATATCTTTTCCTGATTGAATTTTGGGGGAAGTGGATTAATTGAGATTTGACGATATTTCAGGACTAAAAGTTACTTGGAATAACTCCTATAGTAGATGTAGAATTCCACAGAACTCCTTTCAGTTCAACTAAGCCTTTCTAATTGATATTTTGGTATCTGGTCTGTTTTATAATAATAAGCCTATATCAGAATATGTATTTGTTACATAGTAATCTTATTTACTACTTCATTTATCTCCAGAATATTTGTTCTTACCTACATCTTTGGAATGATAACTTTTATGAATGGGTTTCCTATTTTATCATGTGACATCAATTATAAAATTTACTGTCTTTATTCCTTAGATTACAAAAATGGTTATGCTAAGGAGAATCTTACAGATCGATCAGTCCAATTTAATGTGTTATTTTTTGGCTGTACTAGTTAACTTTGACAAGATCTTCCCTTGTCTGTCTTCCATACTCCTATCCATTTTCATTGTTGTTCGATATTCGAGCTACCCTATTAAGCCCTTGAGATCCTCACTTTCAATCCCACTGCATTTTCTTGGCTTCCTACCTATTCCCAAAGCTCAAGTCATTGGGTAGGATTTATAGTGGAGCAGAAGATGATAGATGTAAGATTTCAGGAGTAGTAGAAATGTCTTACTACTTCACCAGATTTCCACTGCATTTTCTCTCTTCATTTAACCTCACCAAATTCTAATTATAGAAAACTAGCCTCATTCCTGACTGTATAACCCTCAAGCCTCTAACTAAAATAGAAGTTCAGTATCATGATATTCAGAAGGAAATTCTTTGAAAATACCCTGTCTTCCATTCTAAAAAGTATCGCTTTTTGCATGCTTTCCTAATTATAACCAGTTCTCCACCTTGTATTATTTCCTGTTTTCAGATTTGCAATGTCAATCCCTTTCCTGTATGTCTGGCCTCTACACCTCCTGATTGAATTTCTGAAATTTCTTTCAAGTTTACCCTTTTACTCTACTATTTGTTTCCGTGGATGGGAACTACCACTGTAATTTGCAGAATAGGGCATCTATCTCTTCCTGTACTTCCAAGATTGAACTCTGAGTACAAGTTTCAAAGAAGCATTGCTTTGGTGATTAGTCTCCATTGTACTCTTGATATTATCTTTTAAAAATGCATCCTTTAATAAACTGGCCTTTGTTGGGCTAGCCTAGGAACCTAAACACCATTTTCAACATTTTTTCTATGGGAAACTTAATACAGAGCTTGGTACAACCGGGTTGTAAATGGACTTTTGGTATATAGCCCATTTGTAAGCTGGGCACTTGCTGTACAGGAGAGAATTTGATCACCATGTGGGCCTGGAGGTAAATGCCTTCTGTTAACCAGCAATGCCACAGATTTGAACATTGCACATTTGTTTTGTGTAATCTTCCATCTAACTGTGAGCAAAGAGCATGATTGAAGTGCTGCTGATTATGTCTAATGTTTATAGATTCCATTTTAGCAGAGCAGACTGCTGTGTTCCATCATTCTATCTTAATTCTAAATATGATTTCCATTGTCTCCCCTCTTTAGTCACCCAGCAGCAGAGCAGTGAAGTAATTTTACCTTGCAGTTCAGTAACTTTTAATTGCCTGTTCAGTTCACTTGATTCTGAGAAAAATGGATTTGCTGCCTATGCAGTTTTAGTTGCCAGAACCTCAATTGTTAAGCACTTAAATGCTAAAATGGGAAAGGAGCTCACATAGTCTTTAGAGAGATGGAGCAGAAAGGAGACCCCACTGTGCTTTATTATGATTGTTATGGCTTTGTGGGTTTGTATGTGTGTGAGTGTGTTTTAAGGAATCAGAGCATTATCTATAAAATATACACCAATATATAATATAGACAACATGACTTATATCCTTTTTTCCACAAGCATATTCTAAGCATAAAAGTTACTTTATAATCAGAATTTTTAAGTGTTTCTGAAGGAGGATAAAATAGTGGCATTTTAGGTTGGGAAAGGCCTTTGAGATCACCTAGTCCATCATCCTCATGTTAAGTGAAAGAGAATTGGAATTCTCAGAGGAATTCCAGAATTGCTTCAGGCCAGGACTCCAGCTAGGACCTCTATGAGCATTCATGTAAATATTGGTTTGTTTTCTCTCATTCTTGGCGTTTGTCTTCATGATCCTGGTGGAGAATATATAGTTTTAGAACCTCTTATTCTAGCTCTCTTATAATTACAGAGAAACTATCCTATGTTTTTCATTCGTACTTCAACACTCCTAAACCACTCTTTATCTGAACATGATGGCATTTTGAAACAATAGATTTAGTACATTATTGATTTCAATGCCCATATAACCATGTAGAATGAATTTTTTTTTTTTTTCCCTAAAAGGGAGTAGAACTGTTCTGACCTTATGAGTGTTGAAAAAAGAGAAGGAACCTGCCCTTTGTAGTTGTGGCCTGTTGCTTTTGATTTGAGCTGAGGAGGAAAGGGAGCAGAGGGATTAAGTGTTTTCTGGAAGCTTTTCAGAGAGTCGTTTTGTTTTCAGTTTTAAAGTGACCAGACCCACGCCTTTTATTTATTTATTTATTTATTTATTTTCTTCGTAACAAAACTCTCTGAGCCCACATGGGAAATAGATGAAAGTGAAGTTTATAGTTTTGAAATAGGAAAATTGTCTTCAGAAACTAGCATTTATTTAACATTCCTTAGTATTCAAGTGAATGCTAGTTTCTTCTATCAAAGATTGGGGTCTCTAGATAAGGACTCTCTTTTCTGTTCAGAATCTCCCTGTTTTGAAACTTTCATCTTGAGCATACAACATGTACTGTTTTTTCATCCTCAGGATTTCCAGATACTCAAGTTATCTATGTGAACAATTGTGTAAAAATTGTTTTTGTCAATTAGCTTATATCGATTAAACTACATTATATACTGCTGGACTGACGAAGTCCCTGTGTTCTGTGTTTATGTGCTTGTGCATAAAACATTTTGAATAGAGCTCCACATGACAGCTGCCAAGCAAACTCTTTGCTATGCTTCTAGCTGCCAAGTGGAAGGTGAAAATCTCTGAAGTGTGAGACATGTCTCTTCAGTGTCCTCAGCTACCTTTTCTTCATCCTTTCTCTTCCCTGAAGACGTTAAATATCCCCGCAGACATGATGTCTTACACAAAAGGGGGGAACTGATGCCAATCATTTATACTTCCGTTTAATTGGCCTGGCTACTCTTGGACCAAGATGCTCTTGATGATCTCAGCTAAGTAGTGTCATCCATCTCTGAGAGTTTTGTACCTGCTTAAGTATATAATTTCTGCTGTGCATTGTGATGTCCGCTTAGATTTCTTCTGCTCACACCTAATCCATCACCACATGAAGGGACTAAAGCTTGCTGGAACCCACAGGGCAGATGATCAAGCAAATAACCTCAGGGCCCACAGCTCCCAGGACAGGAGGACTGCCTGAAGGGCTGTTTGACCTAGCCTTCCTCCTTTTTTTTTTCCCCCAGACTTTAAACTTTTTAATTTATATTGCAGTAGAGCCAATTTCATGGATCTGGTTGCCAAATCTCATGAGCATCCTCATGGAATAAATACTCATCCATCGCAGGAGTATTAGTGGCATTGAGGAACCAAGTTGTAACACTGTAATTGTGAGAGCTTAGGGTGGGAACAGCGCTTCCCAGGTGGTGCTAGTAGTAAAGAACCTGCCTGCCAATGCAGGAGGCTTAAGAGACATGTGTTCCATCCCTGGGTCTGAAAGATCGTCTGGAAGAGGAAGAGGCAACTCACTCCAGCATTCTTGCCTGGAGAAGACCATTGACAGAGGAGCCTGGTGGGCTATACTCCACAGAATTGCAGAGTCACATGATCAAAGCAACTTAGCATGCTCACAGGGTGGAAACTAGGGAAGTGGGAGTGAGCAGAATGAAAGGCATAAAGAACAGAAGATGGTTATTCTTCATCTTGGCCTTTATTAAAGACATTGATGCAATAATTCTTCATATATTGGAATTTATACTACATTTTCATAAATTAGCACAAGCACGTTTTGTCAGAAAAAAAAATACCATTCAGTAGAAATCTCACTTTTTTTTGAACTAATTGTGTAACATGTATTATCTTATATAATGTTATCTTGGGCTTCCCTTGTGGCCCAGCTGGTAAAGAATCCGCCTGCAATGCAGGAGACCTGGGTTCGATCCCTGGGTTCAATCCCTGGGTTGGGAAGATCCCCTCGAGAAGGGAAAGGCTACCCACTCCAGTATTCTGGCCTAGAGAATTCCATGGAGTGTATAGTCCATGGGGTCGCAAAAAGTCAGACACGACTGAGCGACTTTCACTTATAATGTTACCTTATACTTTTATTTATCTCTTAATAAATACGACCAGTGTCCTTAGCTATCAGTGTTTCAATCTTTTCTGCCTAAGGCATCATCTTGATCAGTTTTTGTTGTGTTCAGTCACCAAGTTGTGTCGGACTCCTTGCAATTCTATGGACTCCAGCACACCAAGTTTCTCTGTCCTTCACTATCTCCCAAAGTTTGCTCAAATTCATGTCACTTGAGTCAATGAGAAATCTGTATGCAGGTCAGGAAACAACAGTTAGAACTGGACATGGAACAACAGACTGGTTTCAAATAGATAAAGGACTACATCAAGGCTGTATATTGTCACCCTGCTTATTTAACTTATATGCAGAGTACATCATGAGAAATGCTGGGCTGGAAGAAGCACAAGCTGGAATCAAGATTGCCAGGAGAAATATCAATAACCTCAGATATGCAGATGAGACCACCCTTATGGCAAAAAGTGAGGAACTAAAGAGCCTCTTGATGAAAGTGAAAGAGGAGAGAGAAAAAGTTGGCTTAAAGCTCAACATTCAGAAAATTAAGATCATGGCATACAGTCCCATCACTTCATTGCAAATAGATGGGGAAACAGTGGAAACAGTGGCTGACTTTATTTTTTGGGGTTCCAAAATCACTGCAAATGGTGATTGCAGCCATGAAATTAAAAGACACTTACTCCTTGGAAGGAAAGTTATGACCAACCTAGACGTATTCAAAAGCAGAGACATTACTTTGTCAACACAGGTCCATCTAGTCAAGGCTATGGTTTTTCCAGTAGTCCTGTATGGATGTGAGAGTTGGACTATAAAGAAAGCTGAGTGCTGAAGAATTGATGCTTTTGAACTGTGGTGTTGGAGAAGACTCTTGAGAGTCCCTTGGACTGCAAAGATATCCAACCAGTCCATCCTAAAGGAGATCAATCCTGGGTGTTCATTGGAAGGACTGGTGTTGAAGCTGAAACTCCAATACTTTGGCCACCTGATGTGAAGAGCTGACTCATTGGAAAAGACCCTGATGCTGGGAAAGATTGAGGGCATGAGAAGGGGACGACAGAGGATGAGATGGTTGGATGGCATCACCGACTTGATGGACGTGGGTTTGGGTAAACTCTGGGAGTTGGTGATGGACAGGGAGGCCTGGTGTACTGCAGTTCATGGGGTAGCAATGAGTTGAACACAACTCAGCGACTGAATTGAACTGAACTTATTCGATGATACTATCTAACAATCTCATCCCCTATCACCCTCTTCTCCTTTGGCCTTCAATCTTTCCTAGCATCAGGGTCTTTTCCAGTGAGTCTGCTCTTTGCATTAGGTGACCCAAGTATTGGAGCTTCAACTTCAGCATCAGTCCTTCCAATGGATATTCAGAGTTGATTTCTTTTAGGATTCTCTGGTTTGATCTCCTTGCTGTCCAAGGGACTCTTGAAGAATCTCCTCCAGCACTGTAGCTTGAAAGCATCAATCCTTTGATACTCAGCCTTCTTTGTGGCCCAACTCTCACATCCATACATAACTGATGGAAAAACCATAGCTTTGACTATATCAACCTTTGTTGACAAAGAGATCTCTCTTCTTTTTAATACCCTGTCTAGGTTTGTCATAACTTTTCTTCCAAGGAGCAAGCATCTTTTAATTTTGTGGCTGCTGTCACCGTTGCCGTGAATTTGGAGACTAAGAAAATAAAATCTGTCACTGCTTCCACTTTTTCCCCTTCTATTTGCCGTAAAGTGATGGGACCAGATGTCATGATTTGCATTTTTTGAGTGTTGTGTTTTAAGCTATCTTTTTCACTCTCCTCTTTAACCTTCATCAAGAAGGCTCTTTGATTCCTCTTTGCTTTCTTCATTAGAGTGGTATTATCTGCATACCTGAGGTTGTTGATATATCTCCTGGCAGTCTTGATTCCAGCTTGTGATTCATCCAGCTTGGCATTTTGCATGATGTACTCTGCATGTGCGAGAGTGCTAAGTCACTTCAGTCGTGTGTCCAACTCTTTGTAACCCTATGGACTGTAGCCTACCAGGCTCCTCTTTCCATGGGATTCTTCAAGCAAGAATACTGGAGTGAGTTGCCATGCCCTCTTCCAGGGATCTTCCCAACCCAGGGATCATACCTGCATCTCTTATGTCTCCTTGGCAGGTAGGCAGGTTCTTTACCACTAGAACCACCTGGGAAGCCTATATAAGTTAAATAAACAGGGTGACAGTATACAGCCTTGTCATACTCTTTTCCCAATTTTGAACCAATCAATTGTTCCATGTAAGGTTCTAACTGTTGCTTTTTGACCTGCATACAAGTTTCTCAGGAGTCAGGTAAGTGGTCTGGTATTCCCATCTCTTGAAGAATTTTCCACAGTTTGTTGTAATCCACCCAATCAAAGGTTTTTATGCAGTCAATGAAGCAGAAGTAGATATTTTTCTGGAATTTCCTTGCTTAGTCAGTTAGGGGTGCTATGATAAAAATTATATAGACCTAGTAGCTTAAATCACAAATGTTTGTTTCTCATAGTTTTAGAGGCTGGGAATTCCATGATCAAGGTGCCAGCAAATTTGTTGTCTGGTGAGAACCCTTTTCTGGGTTGTAGGGTGCTGACTTCTCATTTTGCTCTCACATGGTAGAGAGAAGAGACAGCTCTCCAGAGTCCCTTTCCCAAAGGACTAATATCATTCACAAAGGCTCCACTTTCACAACCTAATTATCTCCAAAGAGCATGGCCTCCTAGTACCATCACTTTGGGGGTTAGAATTTCAAGCTATGAGTTTAGGGGAGACACAAATATTCAGACCATTGCAGGTAGCAGCTCTCATGGGAGCCTAGAGAACTCCATCAGCGTTCCCTGGCACACTTTCACAAATCACCTGTATAGTACTTATGCACAATAAGGTTTGAGAATCACCGTCTCTGTCAAAAACCTAAGAATCTTTAGCCAAGTGGTGGACAGTAGTTTACTTTTTCATCATTTTGTTGGTTATATTTTTGTTGTTCATGATGAACAAGGTAGCTTAAACTGTAATAGATTTATTTGGCTCACCTTAGGGATAAATATGATATAGTCATTTTCTAGTGACTGTATGAGAAGTGAAAAGATTCAGAAGGGTAGTGTTCTAAATTCTCTTCCGAGGAAATTCAGAAGGGATCCCCTGCCCCTGAAACATATCTCATTTTCTGCATGTGTGCAGGGTAGGAGCCAGTTGTGAAACTTTTCGGTATATACACAAGAATATACAGAGGGGGAAAGTTAAGAATGGTCAGAGGGGGAAATATCAAACAAATTGAAAATGTAAAAACACTGTCAAAGATACCTATATTAAGAATTTAGATCATGATTCTGTGACCATGTATAAAAACTATAAAATTTTCCAAGCCTAAAAACAAAACGAAGAACAAACAGCCATCTCATAGACATACCACTATTTTGCTCATGTCAGCTCTGCCTGCACCATCATTTTTTCCCCCTCTATACTGTGACTGCCCTCCCACCCTGTATATTTGTGTTCAGTTTCTCATAGCACAACCCTTCACTCAAGGTAAAATCCCATATCCTGATTCTGTGAGTACCCATGTTCCTCCTGTGAACTAAGAATAAGGGTGAAATCTCAGAATTTGGTTGGACTGGTAAAGGGTAAACTTATTAGGAGCCTTGCTCAGGGAAAAATTTCCAAGCAAATTAAATTGAATTAGTGCATGAACTGGGTCAAACTCAGATGAAAGTGAATTTATTTAGTGATTAATACTAATAATGAAGAATTAATGTATCAACATCAATTTATCAAGGCTTGAATGATGACTTCTATTCATTTTGCTTTCCCTTCTGTTCACTCACATTCCCAATTAGCACCCTAGCCTCTCACAATTAAACCATTGTGACTTGATTTTCCAGTGCAATTTGCCTTTTCCAAGTGCCTAGATATTTATTATTATTTATATTTGTGTTTATTTATGCTTATGTATATTTATTTATACATTTAGCATGCTCTGAGCTTTTTGGCAATAAAGAGCTACAGATGTAGGTGGAAGCCCAAGCCAATTTCACCAAGCAGTTTCTCTGCCCTGGAAGTCAAATGACAATAAAAGAAATTTTAATTTTTTAAAAGAATCCAGCTGTCCTCTACTTTTTATATAACATAATTGATAATTATTTATAAAAAATTCAAGACACTAAAGAGCAATGGTTGCACATTACTTAAAGACCATCATGACATAGCAATAAAGATAACTCTAGGGTTCTCTTGAGTTGATGGTTTCCACAGTACAATGTGAGTTGTTATGTGCAAAAGTATACTTGTGGTTAATGGATAACAATTCCATGTGAGGCATATTTGCCACCAAATGCTGTTTAGGCATAAGTCTGCTTATATAGGCAATCATTTTATATATTCTTCTTTCTATTTGGCTTCTTTATTATATGGAATATAACCAAACATACAGAAAAATGAACTGAAATGTATGAAGTAAATCATCACAAAATAAACAGCTGTGTGAACACCACATGTGTGGTTCAAGTTAATACCACAGAACCTGTCATTTTAAGCTCCTCATCACAAAGTTAACTATTCTTTTTGCTTCTCTCCTTAAAGTTTAGTTTTTCATATAATTGAAATTTACATAAATAAATCATACAGTATATATTCTTTTTGCTTCTACTCTTTTATGCTATTTTGCATTCTCAAGATTCATACATATTCTTATATATAACTATAGTTCATTTAAGTTCAGTTCAGTTCAGTTGCTCGGTCATGTCCGACTCTTTGCGACCCCATGAATCGCAGCACACCAGGCCTCTCTGTCCATCACCAACTCCCGGAGTTTACCCAAACCCATGTCCATCAAGTCAGTGATGACATCCAACCATCTCATCCTCTGTCATCCCCTTCTCCTCCTGCCCCCAATCCTTCCCAGCATTAGGGTCTTTTCCAGTGAGTCAACTCTTTGCATGAGGTGGCCAAAGTATTGTAGTTTCAGCTTCAACATCAGTCCTTCCAATGAACAGCCAGGACTGATCTCCTTTAGGATGGACTGGTTGGATCTTCTTGTAGTCCAAAGGACTCTCAAGAGTCTTCTCCAACACCACAGTTCAAAAGCATCAATTCTTCGGCGCTCAGCTTTCTTCACCGTCCAACTCTCACATCCATACATGACCACTGGAAAAACCATAGCCTTGACTAAATAATTCATTTAAAAATTACTGTAATTACTGTATAGTATTCTGTATTCTAAATATGCCAAAATATATTTATCTAATTAGTTATGGATGGACATTTGTGTTTTCTCCAGTTTGGTCTCTGAATATCCATTCTCATTTCTCTTGATACACATTGGCACACATTTCTATTTGGTATAAAGCAGGAATGGAATGTGGAATGGTGAACCATAGAGTATGTATTTCTGCAATTTTAGTGGATGATGTCAAACTGTTTCCCACAGTGGCTGTACAAATTTATATTCCCAGAATATTTTGTCTACACTCAGCATTGTTGGTCTTTTCAATGTGAGTTCATTTGATGGTTGTTTACAGATTTTCTGCATTTCCTTTTGACTTTCGTAGCATGACTCTCCTTTTCCAAAAGAGTTTGCATTTGTATCTCGGGCACAGATACAAACACACATATTCACTACTTTTGGGTCTGGGAATAAATAACATTGGAGATATATATGTTTTTATATTTCAAGCTACAGAGGCAAATGTTCCTCTGGCAACTAATCTATGTTTCTATAGATTTGAAGACATGACACTGCGTCATCCATATCATATAAGCGTTTGGATGTTTTGCATTCTAAATTTCTAATTATAATTTGTTTCTCACTTCTTTCTATAATGAAAAATATTTTTGAAAATTCAAAAGTAAATTTTGTGCACTGAGAAGAAATTTTCCCTTGTTTTATTTTTTTTCACCATCCTTTTTCTCCCAACTTGCTAATTCTTCATAAGCAACACTGTGAATGATATCATTGGCTTTGACTACCTGCAATGCGATTTTGAGGGAAGGACACACTTGGTCAGTGGGTATGTTCCATCTAGACTCAGGCTGTCAGTGGAAGACATCTTCACTCTTTGTCTCATGGGGGTTAAAGAGCCCTCTGGGGACTAAAACTTATAGTCCAGAAATAGAGTGTATACTCCGTAAATAGACTCCTGTCTGCTACAGTGCATATCTCTAAATACTGAAATCAACATTTGTAGCTTGTAAATAGAAACTCTGAAAAATTCCCTTTGGTAATTTATTATCTGGAAACATTTGATCTTCCATGATACATGTGTTTTTTTTCATTTTTTTTCTTTTTTAGATCATTTGCTAAATTGAACGATATGAAACTCCATTATGATTTGATTAAGCAATCTTTGAAATTAGTTTTGTTTTAAAGAATAGATGAGATAATCCTTGACAGTCATGATTCTTTTGTAAACATGTGTTATATAATACCCTGTTTCATAGAGAAGTAGAAAACATTACTTTCATGGCTTATTTTTCCTGTTGAAATTTTAAAAAGGCTATGTTTATTTTTGGCACACAGATTTATCTAAAAGGTTTTAATAGTCTTGCAGTCTTTGCCATTATCCAGGAAAAAATGGAACTTATGTTGTGCAAATGATAGGATACCACATTTGTTTTCTTCAAAGTTTTTAATTTGAAAAATATTAAGAGACACAGTAGTGGAAAAAAACTGCCCACACCTCACTACATGATAATTGTAAATACAACCTTATAAAGTAAGATATGACAATCGCTTTGTCTGCTGCTAGTCTCTTTTTTCCTCTAAGTATATATCAATTATATAAACATATAATTATGCATAAATATGCACATAAGTGTATGCATATTTAAATAGAAACCACAACATCCAAATATACCTTATAGATTAAATTTGGATATGTCATCTAGTAATGCTAAAAGTATTGCATTGATTGATTTTTGTTGCAGGTTTAATTTTGGAAGAAATAGCAAGTAATGTTCAAATTGATGGATCGTTCTGTAAGGAGAGTCATTTGAGGACAATATGCTGTATTCTGTACATCGCCTGAGGAGGACTGTATTTTAGTGGCCTGAAATCCAAATAGAAACAAAATATCATTTCAGAGAGTAACAGGATGCAGTGCTCAAATTGAGCAGCCTTGGGCACAAAGGATCATTGTTTCTTTCAAAGTCTCTTTCTGAGTGAAATATATTGAGTGGCAGTGGGTTATGTTTTCTCCCTTTCCAGTGTTGCAATTTTAGTTTTTTTCTGAATATGTGGTGGGAGTTAAAGGACCTAGAAATTCATTCTCCCCATTGTAAGGCAAACCGTTCCAAGTGGGCAGTTAGGTTATTCAAGAGCTGAAAGCAGGGGACAATAAACAATCTTGGTCAAAATAATCCATGAGCATAGCCCAGCACTAACAGGAGCAAGACACTACCTCCTTCCTCCAACACTGCATTTCCTCCCTGCTCCTCAGACCCCTGGATGGAGCCAGAGGCATCCAAACTATATTTTAGCTATGCTTAGCATTGAATAAATACTTGTGGGCTCACCTTGAAATCTAATATATCATTTTGATTAAATTGTTCTTTAGTTGTTAAGTTGTGTACAACTCTTTTGTGAACCCATGGACCATAGCCTGCCAGGCTCCTCTGTCCTTGGGATTTCCCAGGCAAAAATACTGGAGTGGGTTGCCATTTCCTTCTCTAGTGTATCTTCCTGACCCCGGGATCAAATCCATATCTCATGCATTGCAAGTGAATTCTTTACCACTGAGCCACTAGAGCAGCTCTTAAAATAATAAATATTATTCTGCTTAAGGCTAAGAGTACTAGGCAGTTTTCTGCACACAAGGGGTTTTCATGGTACTTATGGAGATATGACAGTTTTGGAAACAACTATAATAGATGGCATGAAAAATGCCATGAAAAGAGGCTTGATGAGCCATGACTCAGATGGCATGGAAGGTGGACAGCACCTTATCAATCATTCACTACCAGGGTCAAAACTTCACAACCAGTTGAAGAAACTCAATCAGTTAATTTCTTGTTTGAGTTAGCCAGACTGTGGTTGAGGAGGGGGAAAAAGAACCCTCACTGTTGAGACTTGCTGATTAGATGTCAAAGCGCATTGGATCTTCAGCACATTCTATTAAAGTGCAGAACCTCACTGTTCATCTGAAGTGGGGCCTGAGACTCTGCATTTTTCCCAGCTCCCAGGTGATGCTGAGGATATCAGTCCTGGAACCACACTTTGTGTAGCAAAGAACTAGATCAGGTGAGAAGTAAAGCAGTGACAATGACAAAAAAAAGGGAAACACCAGCCCCAAATAACAAAGTAACTAGCAAGCAAAAAGACAGCTTTCCTGACAAAATTTGACAAAAGATGTTGAGTTCTGGTCCTGTATCGTTATAAATAAATCAGCTGTTATTTCACTTGAGTGGGTTTATGTCTTGCTTTTATTAATTGAAGGCAATGGAGAAGGGCTTAGTTTTGTGCTTTGCTAAAACAGGGCACCAGAAGAAAAGGTAGAATTCCTGTGCAGAGCCAACGGTTAAGGGTAAACCTTAAGCTATTTTCAGAACATTCAGTTGTAATAATCTCAAGACAAACCAGGATTTCTCTTCAGGTTTGAATCAGGAGGCTTCAATGAGAATAAAAAATTTATTTCTCTATCAAATTTAATAGCATGGTGGCTAGATATGGAATTTCCATCTATTTCCAAAATACATCTGAGGACATATGCAATTTACGGGTTTGAGGAAAAAAAAGTGCCATTATCATTACAGTTAAATTTGATAAATATTTATAAATAAAACTAAGGGAAAGATTATTTTTCTCTCTTTTATCTTCCATGTTTCTACCTCCGTTAATTCTTATGGCCTACAACACAAGGCTGTGGACATGGGAACTGCAGTATATAAAAGCAGTTTATTTAATAACTCTCCTTTATCACAAAGTGCACTGGATGAGAGATGATTCCTGCTGCTTTGTCAATAGAATTATTTAAAATATGATCTGAGAACATATCAACAGGAACTAGAGCCAGAGAGGTTATAGTATTTGGGAGGTGACATTTGTAGAACAATGTTATTTCTGTGAGGGTGAAGGTCTGTGTTTCACACCGACTTTCAAACAACAGAAGAATCCATTTTAATAGGAAGCTTTCTTCAACACAACAATAATAATTGTAATACCTGCAAAATTCATTGAATACTTTCTACTTTCTTGCTACTATGCTCAGTATTTTACATTTTATTTCATTTAAACCTCATGATAGCTCTGTGAGTTTACCTGCATTTCATTTAAGTTGCATAATAACTCTTTGTGTGAGATACTGACATGTCCTCTATTTCATAGATGAGGAAACTGGGGCCTCAAGAGGTTAAATAACTTGCCTTAGTACATAGCTGACCAGATTTACACTTCTTGATCCTTAATCCTGCTCAACCAAGGATTGAAGTCTCCTCACAGGGCTCAGTCATGAATACCATTCCTTCCTCCAGGGGATCTTCCATCTTTCATTTCCTGCATTGGCAGGCAGGTTCTTTACCACTAGTACCACCTGGAAAGCCTGAATTTATCCACAGCTGTAGCCAATACATCTTGAAAATTAGGAACTTTGTATGTAAAGGACCAAAGAGAAGCTTACATGTACATGCAGGCTTCAGAGTCCTAATCTATTCTTTTCTTGGGGAAGCGCAAAATACAGATTATATCCTATTGGGCAGAACCACCCATATGTTAATGACAGATGGATCAAACTTTAAACAAAGGGGACTATACTGTGGGATAGATGTGAATTTAAGTAAAAATCCTTTTTAAAAGGTAAGACTTGCCAAATTATTATTTAGCAAGCATGAGTATTAAGTTCTTGCTCTATACCTAGTGTTGTGCTAAAACTCACAAAATATGCTGTCTTGCAAAGGCAAATGGTTTGGGGATTATTTTCCTCTATTTTTGCATATATATCATCCAGCACTGACAACATGACAAACTTAATTTTATTTAGATGCAGCCCTCAGGCTCTTAGCCCTGAAAAGAGGCCCATTCCAAGAATCAGACATGTCATGAGGCCCGTTTTACCCATGAGTCTATTTGGAGGAACTTGTTTGGAAGGGGGAAGTTAGGGAAGGTTTTGAGTTACTCTCCCCAGAATCTCAGGACAGCACTGTTGTGTGATCTTGGGAGGGGACTTTTGAGGAAGGACTCATTTGAGCAAGTGCAATTCATAATTGTTTTTAGAGAGATGGCTGGCAAGTCTCCCGCAGCGGCATCAAAGGGAACAAGAAAATGAGTCTAGACGATGCAGTCTGGGAGTGTGTCGCCTCTCTGCCTTTCCTGGGTGACAATTTGGCCTACTTTTGTGCCTAACTAAAAAAGTGTCACCATGGGGTCTGCCAGAGGAAATGAGGCCAGAATTTCATATATGCGAAGATAAATTTGTTACAGATGGAGATTTATCACATGCAAAAGGAAAGATTTCTTTTCCCCTTACAGATTGCAGTGAGGTTACAGCTCCAAGACACACTGAATACACAGATACACTGATACACTGAATACACAGATACACTGATACACTGAATACACAGATACACTGAAGGGGCCTGTGGTCCAAACGCTAATGTTGCAAATGAGGGAGACTGAGGCCTTTATTGTTAGTTGGCGCTTGGAGCCAGAACTCTTGATTTCCCACCAATTTAGAGAGAAAAGTCTGTGGCTCAGTAAAAAAGCTGTATGTGCTGTGCTTAGTCACTCAGTCATGTCCAACTCTTTGTGGCCCCATTGACTATAGCCCACCAGGCTTCTCTGTCCATGGGGATACTCCAGGCAAGAATACTGGAGTGGGTTGCCACGCCTTCCTCCAGAGGATTGTTCCTATCCAGGGATTGAACCCAGGTCTCCTGCATTGCAGGAGGATTCTTTACTGTCTGAGCCACCAGGGAAGCCCAAGAATACTGAAGTGGGTAGCCTATCCCTTCTCCAGGGAATATTCCCGACCTAGCAATCGAACCAGGATCTCCCTCATTGCAGGTGGATTCTTTACCAGCTGAGCGTCTAGGGAAGCCCCAAATAGTACAGTTTCAAAAAGATTGATGTTTGAGTATTTTCCAAATTGGACTTCTAGGAATATCTCATTTTACATGCTGTATTTTTATTGAGTTCCGAATTGTAGTGAAGTGTAATTAGTGTAAGCAAATTGTAGTCGGCCATCTTCATTTTTTTTTTTAAAGCATCAAATAATATATATGTTGATGCAGAAAACCCTTGGATCATCTGATCCAACTAATGCTTTTTTAATCAGAGAAATACCTTTGTATATTCAGAGAAAGGACGTGAGGAAGCATTGGAAGTCAGTCATTTCAGTGGGTCATGGTTTCAAGCAGCGGTCCCCAACCTTTTTGACACCAGAGACCAGTTTCATGGAAAACAATTCTTCCATGGACTGAGGTGGGGGTGATGGTTTTGGGATCATTTAAGCACGTTACATTTATTGTGCACTTGATTTCTATTATTATTACATCAGCTCCACTTCAGATCATACATCAGGCATTAGATCTAAGAGGCTGAGGACCTATGGTTTAAAATCATGGAAGCACGTGCAAATAAAACAGGAATCATGAACCGGTTGTTTGATGGTGTCTTTATATAAACACATTTTCAGTATATTGAACCTGATCTCCAGTGATAATGGAAAATGAAATTGTTTAGAGTCTAACCTGGGTTTGAGACAAGTCTGAGACCTAAGAATATTCAAAGTGAGCAATTAAATCTATTGCCAGTTCACTTGCAACCTTTCTATGTTCTACTCAGATGACCAGTAGTGCCAATTACGCCTATTGTTAAATAGACTTTCCCCATTTAGTGACTAATTAAGTTGCCTTACAGGCTTTAGAGATGTTCACAATTAGAGGACTCCCCCAATCAAAAAGTTAAGCTGCTTCTTGATCTTTGCTTAATCTGACATATCCTTAAGCTTTCAAAACATATAACAGTGATAAACCAGAAACCAAATAAAAGAAAATAAATGCACAAATTAGAGTAGACAGTATCTCATTTGTTTTAATGCATGTTTTGTCTATTATGTGACATCAGTATCATTATGTATTTTTCAGGAAGCTAAAGAACTGTTTATTAAAAAGACATACAATAACATATATAACAACAAAAAGCTACTTCAGCCCTTAATTCTTTCTTCAGTGTAGTACTCCAGCTGAGCCAGTGCTTCTGCATTTTGATTATACTCAAAAATGTCAGTATTAATAGTTAGAAACCAAGTCTGTTTCCATTTTAACTGAAGTGTAGGAGGAGGGGCACAAAGAGTGCATCAGCTCTGAACTCGAGCTAATATAATCAGTGACTTGATTTGTATTAAAAAATGTAAATGTTTCTTTGAAATCTGACTTGGCCTTTGAAAGAGAAAAGTACTTACTGAGAAATCTGCATTGACAGAATAAATCTTTCTTGCAAAGTAGAAACCAATGTTGTTGGCTTGAGTAGATCTCAAGTCAACTGTGAAATTCATAATCTTTTATCCATAAAATAGCTTCTCCTCTGAATGATAAAATTATTTTTGAGCTGGGTGTTTGCCAAGTCTAAAGACAAAAGGCTCCATGTGCACACCTGAGGACCAGCTGCAGGCTGGCTCTAAAAAGACGGTTGTTTTCTTAGGGGTCACAGGTGCTACCGTTCTGAAATAATCAGTGTGAGTATTGCTTTAATCAGTCAGATGTCATCTGTTTTATTAGCAAAAGTCCAATACCCTAGTGATTTAAAGAACAGCCTCAGACTACTCAACGAATTCGATCATGTTTGGCTTCTAATTTGTACCAAGGAACTTTATTTTTAGGGTGCCCCATTTTCAGGCCTTTACAGTCTCAATAGATGAATCCAATTATTCAATGATTAATTTAATTTTCTTGTAAGACAGAAGTCTATGGGCTTCTTATTCTTTGGTATTCAATTTGATATTTAAAGTACCAATTATTCTTGACTAACCAACAAATCTTAAGTTGTCAGTGCTTTTCTCCTGTCTCATTTTAAATAAACAGCCATGAGGCCATGGGTTGGGGCCAATTCATCCAAGAAAAATAAAGGAAGGGTCAATTTCACTATGAAAGAAGGAAGCCGTATTTCTAACAGCCCACTCTTGCATAGCGGGACAGGAAATTGGAGTCTCTCCCTTCTTTGCAACTCCCAAGGACAAGATCGCTGGGGTCTCCAGTTTAGGGGAATCTCTTTGTCTTGTGTTTCTTGCAACAAAGCAATTCAGATCTTAGAAAGCATGGACTTTGGTTATAGTATTGAGAAAAGCCAGAAGTAGAATTTTTCAGAAATGTGTGACCCATGCTTATTTGCTCCATGGTCAGGCTACTCAAGATGGCTATTCTCTTGCTCTCTGTGCATCCCCTGCCAGTGTCTGGGGCACCTGCACGCTGGCACATTACCAGCCTTCCTACATGCTTGCCACAGGCCCCAGCTGGTAACTGTTCTTACCAAGGAGGCAGTGAGGGGCATGCCCCTCTGTTGGTTTCCTGGTAACTAACGTACCCACCTGATATCAATTCTGTACCGCCCGCCTCCCCACCCCCCGCCCCGCCCACAGAGGTGAAGACTGCCACCATGTCTTCCCTCTGTCTGCTGCTCTAGGACCTTGCTTCAGACATGTAAGTACCCCTTTTCTTTAAACCAGGGGTCCCCAACATCCAACATCTAAAGCTTGATGATCTGAGGTGGCGCTGATGTAATAATAATAGAAATGAAGTGCACAGTAAATATAATGCACTTGAATCATCCTGAAAACTAGCTCACCCACCCCCCATCTGCGGAAAAATTGTCTTCCATGAAACTGGTCCCTGGTGCCAGAAAAGTTGGGAACCGCTGCTTTAAACCATTGATGTCTTTGTTGCTGCTGACTCCAGGCTGTTTCTTCAGTCTTAAAGCTGGGCAAGTACAGGCTCATATTCATGTGAAGTGCAGCCCAGTATGGGCGTATCAACTTGTTGTTTGATACGAATTTATCTGCTAACAAAATAAAGTTTTGGCATTGGTTATTTGATATTAAGATTTGATACTATGATTCAGGCCAATTATGAACCATTTGGCCTGAAATTGCTTGAATCTTAAATTTAACAAATAACAGTTTTCTCATCTCTGGTGTGTGTTTATTATGGTGTTGAATTTCAAATCTAGCTATTGGATTTTCAATGGAATTATAGAAGCAGACTAAAATTAAGGTTACAAAGTTTGATTGCTATTTGATTTTGGAGACCTGGGATATTTAATAGACATTTATACATTGATCTTAAAGGTTTGCGTATCATATCTGTTTTAACCTTCCTTCTAGGTTAAAACTTATAGGAAGAATATTATTTAAATAAAAGTTGATATCTCTGTGATTCAGTTTGCCAAAATGAATCAATCCTTTGAGGCTGTAAAATCACATTTTAAACAATCTTGCTTTGTCTGGTGGTAATGTGGACACGATTTAATTGTACTGAGTTATAACTCTAAATACCATTGTATCAATAAGTACCTTTTTATTAATGGAGGATGAATATGTATTTAGCATGCACTGAACACTCATAAGTATTTCACATTCCATAAAGCTCACTTATACCGCATTCTTCAGAACACAAAACATTAATAATAAAGGGAGGGAAATTTAGAGAGGTACAGAAAACAGACTGTAATTAATAAGATCTGCTTCTATGGCTCTGTAAAATTGCTTTTCTCTGGGGTTCAAGTAGAAAGGAGGGGCATTTTTGTTTGTATCTTACCCAGCTGCAAAGAGTGAAGAAATCCCTGAACACCAATGCTGAAAATGGCTTTAGATGGCTCCTGGGGACTTTTGGCTCATTGCATAGAGGAGCATCTACTACACAGATCTACAGTTTATTGCTACTACTACCTGTGTTTTCCTTGCTTTTCGAAATATTTTCAGCTCCAATGTAGTCAAAGCTAATTCAGATCCCCAGAGGGCCTAGAAAATTTTTAGCCCTTTCAGCCTTTGTAGTTTATTTAATAAATGACATTGTCCTTGATCCCTATTGTATTCTGTTGAAAATGTACTTAATATGTAGAGTTCTGGGTACATTTTGGGTTTATCTCTCCAGGATTCAGTTGACAATTTCAATACAATTTCAGTGTATTAGTTCAGAAAAAGGATTCTGTCCAAAATATACAACAGGAAAACACATTTGTTTTTCAGTTTCCATAAGCATGATGAATGTAACCAGCCTTCTCAGTATGCTACATCTTTTCTGCTACATCCTAATAGATCTATAGCTGTAATGTTGCATGCCAGGACTTTCAGCTTTGGGCTACCCACTCCAGTATTCTTGCCTGGAGAATCCCATGGACAGAGGAGCCTGGCGGGCTACAGTCCACGGGGTTGCATAGAGTTGGACACGACTGAGCGACTAACACACTAATCTTGCATGTCAGGACTTTCAGCTAATTGGGATAAGTTATGCTGGGGAGGGAGGAGGAGAAGGAGGCAGGAGGAGAAGGAGATGACAGAGGATGAGATGGCTGGATGGCATCACCGACTCGATGGACATGAGTTTGGGTAAACTCTGGGAGTTGGTGATGGTCAGGGAGGCCTGGCGTGCTGCGATTCATGGAGTCGCAAAGAGTCGGAAACGACTGAGTGACTGGACTGACTGACTGACTGATGTATCTTTACATTACAGTTATGATCCATAAATGCTATTTTGTCTGTCTCTATATAGAAAAAGACTTCCTATTAATATAATCCCTAATGAATTTGTTTGAAACACAAGACTCTTCTGAGGTTTGCTTGGGAATATCACATTTTGCAAATAGAAGGTTGAAAGCTTCCAATGAGTAATTATTCTAGATATACTTAATATATTTCATAGCATGTATTACAATGTAAATGGAATTATTTTTAGCTAAATATATAAAAAAGAATCTAAGGACAAGTAGATCTTGGTTTTGACTTAGTCACAAAAATGCCAATTTTTGTGGCATATTCTGCTTATCAAAAGCTTTTTCTTTTTTAAAATTAATTTTTATTGGACTATAGCTGCTTTTCAATGTTGTGTTAGTTTCTGCTGTACAGCACAGTGAATCAGCTATATATATAAAGAATCCACTCTGTTAGATTCTTTTCCCATATAGATCACTACACAGCACTGAGTAGAGTTCCCTGTGCTGTACAGCAGGTTCTCATTAGTTATCTATTTTATACATAGTAGTGTTTATATGTCAATCCTAATCTTCCAATTCATCCCTCTCCCCTCTTGGTATCCATACATTTTTTCTCTACATCTGTGTCTCTATTTCTACTTTGCAAATAAGTTTGTCTGTACCATTTTGCTAGGTTTCATTCATTACTCATACTTAAATACACATGAAAAATAGAAAAGAAAGAGTATTGGGGGCTTAATTTCAAAGTGCTGTTCAGAGAGATAACCAATTGTGAAAGTACATAGGTACGACAGACACATCATTATTAATGCATGATAGTGACTTAAGAATATAGGAATTATAAAGAATAGAAAGCTGAAGAAGAGAAATGTGGCCACCTGAAGAGTGACTAGTAAGGCTTTCATGAGTTTCAATTAATGTGTCAATTCAATACCAGCCAAACTCGCTTGGTGTTGAGAAAACTAATAAGCATAGTTTTGCTAGAAACTCATTATTGTAAGTAACAATCTTCCTTCCAAAAATTATACACTGTTATGTACATATGCAGTTCATGGGTGGGTTTGTGAAAATTTGAGTGTGGAATGAACATAAAGACTGCTAATTAATGATGCAGATGGTTGTGAATAAATTGGACATGCTCTGGGTGATATATGCTTAGAGGAAAATGTGTGGACTGATTATTACTCTTCTCTTTACTCCAGTGAGATCCAAAGCAGATCAGTTTATAGCAATGCCCTTCCAGGCTTTTTGGCCCATGGGCAGTGTTCTAGACAAGCTGAGCACAGAAGTTTTATTACTGGTGTGCTCAGTTGCTCAGTTGAGTCTGACTCTATGTGGCCCCATGGACTGTAGCCCGCCAGGATCCTCTGTCCATGAAATTTTCCAGACAAGGATACTGGAGTGGGTTGCCATTTCCTGCTCCAGCAGATCTTCTCGACACAGGGATCAAATCCATGTCTTCTGTGTCTCCTGCATTGACAGGCAGATTCTTGACCACTGTGCCACCTGGGAAGCCCCTTACTTTTGGACTCTAGTTCAATAAATTTTATTTTCCAACTGTTAAAAGTGAACATATATGTATGTGTGCATTTTGTATAAATGGATAGATGGTAGATAGATGGATGATCAGGCAGACTGTAATAAGTAAGCAAATGCAAATTTATTTCTCAAATTGGCAACAAGAATTCCAAACTATAGGGCCTTCCCAAGTGGTGCAGTAGAAAGAATCCACCTGCCAATGCAGGAGATGCAGGAAACATAGGTTCAATCCTTGGGTCATGAAGATCCCTTGGAGTAGGAAATGGGAACCCACTCCAGTATTCCTACCTGTAAAATTCCATGGACAGAGGAGCCTGGCGGGCTACAGTCCATGGGATCGCCAAGAGTGGGATATGACTGAGCAACTGAGCATGCACATTCATGCGTTTTGAACTATTACATCTCCCCCTCTCCCCTTTTAAAATGAAATTAAAACAGTGCAGGGATTCTTCTAAATATCCTAAGGACTATAAGCTTCAGTAAAATAGAATATTCTGTTTGAAACTGGCGTAATGAAAGACACATTCAGCCATGTTCTGGATGCTTATGTTCAGAAACAAAGAGTTCCATTAATTTGGAAGAGTATTTGCTAAAACATACCACATTTATATAAGAGGTTAAAGTTGAAGTTAGCACAACTTCTAAGTTTACAAATCACAACTGCAATGCATTTTCCAAATTGTAAAATGGAGAAAAAAAGTCACCTGAACAGAATTGGTCTTAGTAATTAATTGTCAATCAAGACATTCTTGACTTTTGGCCTAGTGGATTCTATAATCTGTAACTGTCAATAAAGATGACTAACAGAACTGTGTGTTGATTCTACAGTTATCATTTGCTCTCTTTATGTATTAATGGGTTAAATCCTTTATTATTTTAAGAGTACAGAAAGTCCTACAGCTTTTGTTTCATTTCCAAAACTTTAATTAAATTTTTCTATAGCAAAGCAGCTATTCGTTATGGAAACACTGAAAATTTGAGTCTCTGCAAAAAGAATCCTAATGGATCCAATTCTTGATACTTGAGAGAAAGAGGGAAAGAATCGCAAAGAGATGGGCTCTATTCTTTGTCATGTATTTTAGGGGGCAAAAGAAAATTAAAGAGAAAGCTCTCATTATGTTTTTTCATGTTCCTTTTTCTCCTTTCCACTGAAAACAGTTTTCTGAGAGTCATCATACTCATTCAAAAGGTTTACTCTATTAAGGGGAAAACACAGAGATCTTTGGAAAAATCTTGTACTTGAAGGGGTCTGAATTTTGAATTGCTTGAAGGGGAGAAGTTCTCTGTCATGTTTATAACTCTTTGAACTATCACTTTGTCCCTGATACTTGAAAAGCACAATGCTAAAAGAACACAAAACAAACAGGTAATGGACATGCCTCACCTTGATTCTCTTTGCTGTACATCTTTGCCCCTTTTCAAGTCTCGAGTGCTCCTGTATTGATTGTCATTCAGTCGCTAAGTTGTGCCTGACTCTTTGCGATCCCATGGATTGCAGCACATCAGGCTTCCTTGTCTTCCACTATCTCTTGGAGTTTACTCAAACTCATGTCCTTTGAGTAGGTGATGACATCCAACCATCTCATCCTCTGGCATCCCTTTCTCCTCTTGCCCTCAATCTTTCTTGGCATCAGGGCCTTTTCCAGTGAGTTGGTTCTTCGCATCAGGCAAAGTTTTGGAGCTTCAGCATCTGTATCACTGCATCAGGTCTTTACTCAGCAGTCGCTGGTATGTCATGGTCATTGAAGAGGTACTGGAAACTAACTACATGAAGGGCAGCAGAGTGCAGAGTGTTCTAGAGAAACCTTCTGACTATAGAAAATGATCATTTCTCCCCTGTAAAAGAGGAAAATCTGTGAGTGCATTATCAAATCCGTCCATGTTGAAATTTCTAAAAACAGTTAAACAGTTTTCAACAAATGGATCACTTCTTAATTTATGAAACAGATATTTATTCAATGTTTGGTAAATGTATTACGCTAAATGGAGTGACCAAGCATGTGGAATCCAAACTGCCTGGAATTAGACCCTGAATCTACCACTTCTTTGACTTCTCTGTGTTTGAATTCGGCACCTATAAATACAGATAGTGATAGGTTACTTTTTAGGTCATTGCATTATGTAATGTGTTACTATGTTATAACCACCTATGATACTGCCTGGCACATTGTTAGTACTATAGTGTGCTTACTATTTTTGTATATGTTCTACTGCAGGAGAAAGAGACCTAAATTAAAAAATGGCTTTAACAAAATCAAAGTTAATTTATCTCTCATATAGGAGTGAACAATTAAATCTGATTGAGATGGCTCTTCTCTGCAGAATTTTCAGGATTTTGTTTTTTCGTTCCATTAACTTTTGAAGAAGCTATCCTCACCTGCTTAGTCTAAGGTGGATATTCTCATAGGAAGGGAAGGAGAAGGCCGGGTTCCCCTGTACAGGCAGAACTTGGCAATTGCCCTCATCACTTCTCACTTGTTTTTGGCTAGAACTCAGACCACACGGCCACACTTAGCTTCAGGGGAGGCTGGAAACTCCTTCGTTATATTGTACGGCCATGGATCCAGCTCTGATTTCTATTACCTGTACCAGGGAAGGCACGGAGAAAGTTTATTAGAAGGACAGTTTCCAGTCTCTGCCAGGATGAGCTCACATAGAGTCAGCACAGAAGTGTCTTTCCTATCCAGAGCTGGTAGATTGAAGTACTGATTTTCCATAGTACACTGAAATACATGGGAAAAAACACTTCTGCTTTTTTTCAGATACGTGAACTAAGTACAGTGCATTGCTCATTATTAAGTTATTTCTGGCATCACTATGATCAGAAGGCTCTTAACCCCTTTATTTAACCCAGGTTTCAATCTTAATATGACACTTTTAAAACTTTACAACCAGCAGTTTCTTTGTTAATATTGTTGACTTCCTTGATTTCTCTTTAGCTTAAAATATCCATTAAAGCTCTCCCTTCTTTAAAGAATAACTACTCTGATTTTCATTTTTTTTCTGTTACTCTATCCCAAATGTTTTCTGAATTGATTTTGTTTCTTGCCTTCCTCCATGGCGTCTTCTTTCATATTTTAGTTTAGATAGTATGCAACCTTCCCAAATGGTCACTTGGAAGTCTCTAACAGTCATTATGGTGATGGGAGTTTGATCCGGAATCTTGTCTAATCACCTTCATATTTCCTTGAAACCCATTACTTAACTCTTCCCTAAGCATGATTTCAGAAGCCTTAGATTTGTTCATAAAGGCTTAATGGATTATAGATTGTTTTTTAGCCTAAGGAGATAGGTTTGATTTAAAACAGCCATTTCAAAAGGATTGGAGCAAGATCAGCAAGTTGGTTGGACTACTTTTTGTTGCTTTATATAAGGCACAGGTTAATCTCATTTCTTCCTTCAACATTTTGAAGACAGAACAAGTTCAAATAATAACTCATTCTTTAAAATGAAGCTTGTTATTCATACTATGTATGTAGGATGATTTATTTATTAAAATTGTAATAGAATAATGATTGGCTACTAAGTGGAGACTAAGTAGTGGAAAAAACACATGCAGACTTACTTATTATCATCTGAGAGGATGAACTATTCTAATTCCTCAGGAAAAGCAAATATTTCTCAAATAATAAATAGAGAAGTCAGATTTTTTAAAAACATTGGTCAATGACCAGGGTATGAAACCATCTTTACTGTTACTTTATTCAGTAAATGAGGACTGTAAAAATCTGCTGCAAAGAACTGGATGCAGATATGGAATAAATGTACTCTTAATACATCATCATTAGAGCCAGTATTTAGCAGATGACAGATTTCTAGCTGATGTAGAAATTCAACCCTCCCTCCATATATAGCTCTCCTACTTTGGAAACATATTGGAAAGGAAGAGAGGATGTAACTGTATAAAGCCAGAAGTGTGAAATCTTTCATATATGAAAAGAAATCCATAATAAACCATTTCCTGAAAGTGGGCTGCAGAATCATGTAGCCCAATTCCCTAAAGTGCCAGCTTGGGGTCAGATCAATTTTGAACACAATATAAGGATGGCATTTTTTTCTCCTGCATTATGCCAATATCTTTTCAAAATTTTATATATACAGAAGACTGGATCGTTGCATTTGAAAAGTGGACACACTACCTATAGAGAGCATATATTATCAGAAATAAATGTTCATTTTAAAAAGAAAGTTTGTGTGTCCTAGCGTTAGTAGCAGAGGCATCTCTTAATCATAAAAATCAGTTTTAAGAATCTTTCAAGGGATAAGGGATATACCAACAACCAAGCTACATCCTCTTCCCAAACATTATGTGTAGCATAAGGCACTGCAGATAGATTATGTAAAAAAATATTAAAATGTTATACTTGGAAGAAATTTCATAAGCCCAGGTCTGAGGAATCATTTAGTAGAAAGGTTCAAGCTTGTTGAGAGCGGATCCTTTCTCTACGGGAGAAAAGAAGTGGCGATGAAATATCTTTTTCCAGTTCTGTGGACATTTTACATAGGTGGTTTAGTGTGGTCTCAAAAGAACTTCATAAATTTACAAAGCTCTAGCAGGAATACTGACTCCTAACCTGGGTTTCCATGTAATTTTTAGGCTTTCTTACTGGTGATTTCCCTGGGATCCCCCAACAAATATTCAAGAAAATGATAGGACATTATACTGAGTCATAGTAGGGTAGTGTTAGCCTGTAGAGACTGTTGCTTAGAATAAGAAAATCAAGAACAGGGTATGATAAGTGTCTAAATATTCATCTATATTCACATTCCATTCTATTCCATTATTCTTTGCTCCTTCAAAAAATCTGTGCCTTAAATTAATTTTATGTGGTAAAGACATTGGGCTCCAGAAGAAAAAAGGTCAAAGAAGAGACTTGTCACAGTCTTCATTTTAGTGTTTTGGCACTTTAGCACTTATGGCAACTTCATTGAATTAGCTGTCATTTCAAAATCACCTCTTGCTATTAATTCTAATATTAGTATGAAATTAGGCTTATTAGCAAAGGCTAAAGAACTGAGATATGCTAGTCAAGAAGAGGGGAGAGTACAGAACTGCCTTTTAGCCACACTGAGCTATTCAATACCCTGAGCATGCCGAGTGCCTAGTTTTGGTTTCCCCTAACCTTTTGCTCAAGTCACCTATTTTGCATTGAATTCCTACTCATCCTTCAAGACCCTCTGAAATTATTATTATTATTATTTTTGATGTGTGTGGGGGAGATGTTCCTCAATGCAGTAAGGAAAAATTAACCTTCCTCTTCTTGCCTATGTCAATAGTTTATATCACCATTACAATCATTCCCCTTTAGAGATTAGAGTTCTATTATAATATGCCTATCTATCCCAGGAGTTAATCATTTCTTAGTTAAATTACCACCAGGTGTTTCCATTTTTTTGACATTTGAGGCACTTGTTGTGCAGTGTCATGGTAGAGTGGAAGGAGAATGTGAACTTTGAAATAAGACACACCTAGGTTTAAACTTGGATTCTTCACGTATTTACTTTGTGCAAATTATCTATAATTTTGGTGAGCTTTAGTTCTCATGCCTGTAAAATAGAGACAGTGAAATGTATTATACAGAGTAGTTCCATGAATTAAATGATAAAACTGTAGGTAACCAATGAACATTAGTCCTTATTTGTGCTTGCATGCTTAGACGCTTCAGTTGTGTCCAACTCTTTGGGACCCTATGTACCATAGCCCACCAGGCTTCTCTCTAGGGATCGAACCTGCATCTCTTATACCTCCTGCATTTTTAGGCTGGTTCTTTACCACTAGTGCCACCTGGGAAGCCCAGTTCTTATTTGTATTCCTAGCCAAACTGACAACTCAGTTCTTTCCCATGGTCCTGCACCATCAAAGACCTTAAGCACAACCCTTGTGGCAATTGCATGAAGTCAGTAACTTTTAAAGCACTTTATCCCCTCAGTTACTCTCCCAGGCTTTTGTGTAGAAAGCTACATGGATGAGTGACAAAGGCCTGTCATACTTTATGATTATGGCAGTTCTGTAATTAAATGTAATCAATCTATAATTTTTCTACAATGATTGCATATCAAGTAGGTATGAGACATAAGCATCCCATTCATCTTTATAGAGACACAGTGACGTCTTTCCTACACAGTCTGCCTAGAAAGAGTGTGCCCACTGAGGACATTGACCTAGTTGCAGCATGTAGACTAATGGCTTTTGTAAAGCAATCATTCTATGTTTTGCATGTGCTGGTAATTAAGATAGATTTAAAGGTGCTGCTCTATTCAAGCGACTTCCAGGGAAATTATTGTGATAAACTAGTGAAGCATTTTACACATCAGTGGTGGTTTGTCCTCTCTTCCAATGGTCTTTCAGTGCAATAAAAATTTAGAATTTTCTCAGTTGTTAGTGAAGCGGTCTGCATTGTAGTTTTGTGAGAAATTCACTTATGCCTACTGACTTTCTCACTCTTTACAGAGTGATTCTTCATCCTCTTTGAAATTTCAAGTTATTTTTGTCAGTTTGCCTTTTGATGTAAGTCAGTTTCCAAACATCCAGAAAGATTGTTTGGAATTTGGTAAATTAAGCATTGACAAAATAAACCAAATTCAGAACGTGTATTTGTGAAATGTTGGACGAGGTTGAATTTAACAAGGTTGGAGTGCAAGTTCAAATTTATTTTATTGCTCATATTTTTTTCTGTTCAATGCAATTGTGTTAGTAAACAGATTTTTTTCCCCAAAAAATGGTAACATTAGACAACCATTTACTGTTCCTCATTATTTTGTAATTTTTTCCACTTAATATTAGGTACAGAAAGTATATAAAATATAAGAAATATTGATCAATATTCTCTATTATGAAAACACTTGCCTTGAGTCACTTTGTAAGATTAATGATGGATTTGTATTGGCCTATCCAAGCTCTGTTGCCCCTTATCATCAAAACACAAATTAAAGGATGGCCGCCTGAGTTAGTGATGTAGTTTGTAGAGTTGATCCGAAGGATTGCGGAAATTATGACACTCAAACGTAGTGTTAATTGACACCGTATGCCATTGTACCCAGTTGAGGGTCAGATGAAGTTTAGGACGTGGCAAACAGGATCGGAAACACAGACAGAATGTGGAATGTAAGAAATGTACATGATTCACTACTAGTTACTGTATTTTTTTCCAATAAAATTCTTACAAGCCCAAATTCCAGGCTGGACCAAGCAGTACCCCTGAGAAACCAATTCCTCTTCCCTCTTTCTTTGGAGTTTCTTTATCCTCTCCTCCATCAGTTGCTAGGGATAAGATTTTACCTGCAAAGTCTTGAGGCCTAAGCCCTTCAAAGAGAACTTGTATACATATTAATAAAGGGACTCTGAAAATGAAATAGATTCACTATCCCTGTGTCTTCTTTTCACTGATCAGTGGATGCTCTTTTGGTCAAGAGGTTCTAATATATGTTACTCATCAAACCACGGGGACCAGCCTGCCCTGACATGGCAGAAAATGCCTCATCCTTCTGGCTTACCTCAAGGACTGTTCCTTTAGGAAGTTTTCCCTGAACTCTGCCTCCTTCTCACCCCAGGCTAGAGCTTGTGTACCCCACAGACGCTTTATTTTGGTTTCTATTTGGGTATCTTTCTCCTTCACCATGAGCTTCATGAGGACAAGGACCATATCTTATCCAACTTGTCTTCAGTTCTTAGTATATAGTGAATCTTCCTTAATGAATATAGGAATGACTACTTGCTATCTCTTAGTTTCTTTTTATTTTTTTATAACAGAATATGAAGCTATACAAGAGAAATCTATAAAAGGCTGTTATTGTTACTCTTTTTTAGGTATTATAAATAAATACATGTTACTGTTGTTTAAACATAGTGGAAACAAATTGAACATTTCCTAGAAAATAAGAATTAGAGTGAACTCACATTTGCTATATGGGTAACTTAGGCTGTCTTGTCACTGTCTAAGGTGTTGTAAGTTAGTTCTGCTTTTATGTTACCTCATAAGATGACACGTTCAATGGAAGAAGCTGGAAGGTCATGGAACTCATTTTGGAAAATCTTTTCAGAGGGTCCAAATGAATGTTATTTTTTACTAATATGAAGTTATTTGCGATAATATGCACTTATCACAAAGATAATGCAGGAGACGTAAGAGACTTGGATTCGATCCCTGGATTGGGAGGATCCCCCAGAGAAGGTGATGGCAACCCACTCCAGTATTCTTGCCTAGAGAATACCGTGGACCAAGAAACCTGACAGGCTCCAGTCTATAGAGTCTCAAAGAGTCAGACACGACTGAAACAACTCAGCACTCACACATACACAAAGGTACTGAGCTACTCAAAGCAGTTTTAGAATTTTCTGCTCTTGACATTAGAGCCAAGATATTAAATGCATATGAAGTGTCACATTTCTGTGACCATGGATTTTTTTCAGGTTACAAAGATGAGACCCACTTTGGTTACTGTGAGACATGGGAATGTCAGAAAATATAGGAAACCTTCCTAGTAGCTACATCAGTTCAGTTCAGTTGCTCAGTCGTGTCTGACTCTTTGCGACCCCATGAATTGCAGCACGCCAGGCCTCTCTGTCCATCACCAACTCCTGGAGTCTACCCAAACCCATGTCCATCGAGTCGATGATGCCATCCAACTATCTCATCCTTTGCCATCCTCTTCTCCTCCCGCCCCCAATCCTACCCAGCATCAGGGTCTTTTCCAATGAGTCAACTCTTCGCATGAGGTGCCCAAAGTATTGGAGTTTCAGCTTCAAAATCAGACCTTCCAATGAACACCCAGGATTGATCTCTTTTAGGATGGTTTGATTGGGTCTCCTTGCAGTCCAAGGGACTCTCAAGAGTCTTCTCCAACACCACAGTTCAAAAGCATCAATTCTTCAGCGCTCAGCTTTCTTCACCGTCCAACTCTCACATCCATACATGACCACTGGAAAAACCATAGCCTTGACTAGACGGACTTTTGTTGGCAAAGTAATGTCTCTGCTTTTAAATATGCAGTCTAGCTTGGTCATAACCTTCCTTCCAAGGAGTAAGCGTCTTTTAATTTCATGGCTGCAATCACCATCAGCAGTGATTCTGGAGCCCCAAAAAATAAAGTCTGACACTGTTTCCACAGTTTCCCCATCTATTTCCCATGAAGTGATGGGACCAGATGCCATGATCTTAGTTTTCTGAATGTTGAGCTTTAAGCCAACTTTTTCACTCTCCTCTTTCACCTTTATCAAGAGGCTCTTTAGTTCTTCTTCACTTTCTGCCATAAGGGTGGTGTCATCCGCATATCTGAGGTTGTTGATATTTCTCCCGGCAATCTTGATTCCAGCTTGTGTTTCTTCCAGCCCAGCGTTTCTCATGATGTACTCTGCATATAAGTTAAATAAGCAGGGTGACAATATACAGCCTTGACGTACTCTTTTTCCTATTTGGAACCAGTCTGTTGCACATAGATAGACATTATAAAGAACTAGAGTGTGGTCATGCTATGGGTCAGACCTAAAATATTTGAGGCCTAATGAGCACAGAAGCAGAAAGGTGCAATGCAAATAGTTTTGAGCACTGGCAACATTCATATTGATCTGTAAATTCTCATATGTTTAGTGCAGAGAAAAAATCTTGTATATTACTTTTAAGCTTCACATTGCGTGTCAGTCCTGAACTTTTAAAGGTACCATTTTGAGACCTTGATTCTTGGTTAGCTCAACCAGAACACTTAGATGCTTTTCTCAAGTGTGGGCAGCAGGCCCATCTGTAAAGCAGTGATCAATTGTGACCTTGGGTAAAGAGGTTGACATGGAACCCTCCCCTAAATTGATGGTAATACTTTTCAGAACCTGTTAAAGGATGAAAATGACTGATAATGCTCCAAATAAGGGGTTGGCAAACTTTTTCTCTAAAGGGCACAGGTAGTTTTCAGTTGTGTGCCATAGATCTTTGTCACAGCTACTCAACTCCGCAATTGTAGTGCAAAAGCAGCCTTAGACAATACTTAAGTGAATGGATGTTGCTCTGTTCCAATACAGCTTTTTTTATGAACTCTGAAGTTCCACTTTACATCGTTTTCATGTCTCACAAAATATTCTTTTTCTTTGGCTTCTTTTCAATCATTTTTAAATGCAAAAAACATTCCTTATTCACGGATAATACAAAAGAAGAAGTGGGGATTGTGTGGAATTTGAGCCATGACCTTAGTTAGAGGACCCTTGATTTTAATGAGGTAACCAGTCAGTATTTAGGAATGTTAGGTGGGGTGGCTACCTACAGGGTGGCTCCAGAGTTGAGGTGGCTTTCAGGAGCCATGCTCTGAGTGAGTTACCTGCAGCCCTAGTGTAAAGCATTTAAAGAGTACCGTTAAGGTTTAATAAGCTGACAGCAATGCTCTGCATTAGAACTTTCCACGACTTCTAGGAAAATGCTTACTCAAGGCTCCACAGTCCTTGTAAATACCAGCTGTCCTTCGGAGGCCCCTTTGTTTGGATGAAACAGGATGCTTGAAGTTATTGCTTCTGTGACTTAAAGTTCCTGGACACACCAACTACACTTGCTCTTTTCAAATAAAAGTCATTTTGGATTTATTTTAGAGACTCTGCCCTTATGGAAGAAATACCAGAGCAATATGTCTGAGAGAGCAGGATACTCATCTCTTGGAAATCCGGCAGGCCTCTGGCATGGTAAAATTACTTCTAGCTGGTAATGGGGACATTCCTGTGTGACTCATGGGATGGCCTTTCAGGGACTTCTGACTCTCAGGGATGAATGCTACTCTGGAATTAGGGGTATGGGTCGCAAAGGCACCCTTGAACATCTATCCACCTTGGTTTCTCTCTTTGGCAAAGTATAGCCTATTTAATAAATTCCTCCATATCTGGCCAAATGTCCTCTGATGCCTGGCATAGAATAGGTACCTGAACAAGCAACTGGAGATGCAATTTTAAGCTAAAATCCTCCATCATTTTGAAATAGTTCCTCATATTTTCTTTTTGTACTTGAAGGAAGAGGCATGCGTTAATGGATGCGTGTGTCTGGGAAAACAAAGACAAATAAAACAGGATTATTTGTTGAAACTGTTTAGTTCCAGGGAGTGGGAAAGCACATGAGTCAATGTTTCCTAACATCAGATTTCCCACCTTAATTCAGAGCCTTACTTTTTTTCTTTTCCATTTTGGTGGTTCAGCTCCAGGAGCAAAATGAAAAACCCCCTTCCCACCTATGGTAAGCATGCACAGGCATGAATACACTGGCTGGCTTCTCTCTGCTATCTTTCTAGAAATAGAAATATGCTGGTACCACGTGGCCACATTACCTCCACAGTCGACTGGTAATAGTGCCTCAACTTCTGGCAAATGGGCCCTGAGATAAAATACAGTCATGGAAAGGGTGCTTGTGCCAGCCCCATTTGAAGAAAGCACCCATCATTCAGTTAGACTGTCAACTGCATACAGCAGAGTGCCTTCTAAACAGCTACACTCATTTCTAGGCCCCCACTTTTTGTCCAGAGGATATCTGATTTTGCCAGTATTATTTCTTGGAAACCTCATTCCATTTCCCGTTGGTCTAAACAAGCACTCCTAACTCCAAAGCAATAGATTATCAGGTACCCACATACAGCCTCCTTCATTCCTCACTGCTGCACAGAGGGAGCAGGAACCAGTGTCTCTGTCTCCGTTCATCAACATTCCTTTGCGTGACTGGCCAGAGAACCCAGGAAACTAGCGCTTCTTCTTATCTGCCTGCAGACATTGTTTCCTCAGTTCGTTAATCAGAAAGGAGGCTCAAATAGGACAGTTTAACTAATACATTAAGCACAGACCTGGTGTTATGCCTGTTTCGTATATCAAGGAACCTGTCTCTGATATCTTTTATAGAGAATATTGGAGGGAAGTGTGACACTTAAAACTCTTATTTTTTTGCTCTCTTCCTACACACAGAACAACTCCTGCAAAGCAAACCCAACTGAATCAACTGCTTTTACTTAGCAGTTGGTAGAAAGACCTTCTTCAAATTGGGATGAATTTCAGGGCAAATGAAATCACAAATGCCATATAAACTTTTCCTTTTGGGGGAAAGAAGTGCTACTCATTTGTCATTAATCACCTTGCATAACTAAATTTCACCTGTTGACGTTTCCTTTCTTGTTTCTAAATGTGAACTTTGAGAGACTGCTTTTCAAAATATGTGTATAGTAGAGAAAAATGCCTGGTACTGTTTGTTCAGAACATATCTGAAAGCCATTTTCTCACTACTGTACTTAATCATCTTCCTTAATTTTCTTCTAAAGTTATCTTCCAATTTCATTTAAAAAATTACTTTCTAATTGTTTCTTAACATTTAAGTGCTAAGAATAACTGAGTTGTCTCAGGAAGCATCATTACCATTTGAGGTTTAGAATTCTGAATATTGTCTTCTTGTAAAAAATTAATGAGTTTGCCAAAAGTTAGCTGATTATGGAATGTACAGCTATGATATTTCCTTCCTGCGCCCTGAATTCAAGTGTCTTGTTCCTACTTGAAATCAATAGTCGTGAGATGCTGTATGTTTTATAAATAAGTAATTTATATACCCAGCTATTTATAAATTATATAAATGTGTTTATAATGCATATATTTGCAATATGTATTTCAATTTAATTTGAGGCCTTGATTAATTAAGCCTACCATGAAAATTCATAGCTAATATTAAATTGCATTTAGAATTATAGTGAAATGACACTTACTTTAAGTAGCAGGAAATAAGCCAAGTTGTATAGAGTTTTGGCAAATATATCAACGGTTCCTGGTTTCTAATGAGATGTCTTTTCTCTCAGTCTTGATTTATATCACACATTCATATAAAAGGACCGTGAATAAGTATGGAGAATAATACTGGAAGGGGAGAGGGATGTATCACTACCACAAAATGCGTATTTGTCCTAGAGAAGAACTTCACCATTCTGGGGGAAATTAAAATCCCAGCCTCAGACATCATGGTTGCATTGTGAAAAGGCCTTTTTAACAGTCATCTCTTTTAATAAATAACAATGTCTAATGTGTAAAACTTCAATTTATTTGATGATTAATCCTTGGCTTTTGAATCTCAGCCTTAGGGCCCTGCTGAGTTATACATTCATCTCTATAATTACTACTTAGCAATGGTTTCCATTTAAGTGTTACTTGGTGGTTCAGACGGTAAAGGATCTGCCTGCAATGCAGGAGACCCGGGTTCTAATCCCAGGGTTGGGGAGATCCCCTGGAGAAGAGAATGGCTACCCACTTCAGTATTCTTGCCTGGAGAATTTCACAGACAGAGGAGCCTGGCAGGCTACAATCCATGGGGTCTCAAAGAGTTGGACACAACTGAGCGACTGACGCTTTCACAAGTGTTACTCCATATCCTCCAATTCAGCATTTCCAAAACCAAACTTACTTTCTGTCCAGACCTGTTTTAGCTTCTACATTCTCTGTTCCAACATATTGACAGTCACCACTGGATTACCAAAGTCAGAAATCTGGGAGTCTTCCTGGATGTCTCATCTTTCTTACCTCTTTCATAACTCTCAATTTGCTGTATCTTGTCTGAAATCTTTCCTAGTATCTCTTTATCTGACTCTTCCTCTCCATTCCAACCTTAACTGTTTTAGTTCATAAATCTGTCTCTTCTCACTAGCGTTAATACAATCACCTTCCTAAAAGGTGTTCTTTCTCCAGTTTTCTGCTCCTGTAGATCATCCTTATGTATTTATTCCAGATTTCTTCCCTTGGCATTATTGGTCTTGGGTCTGGGTAGTTCTTTGTTGTAGAGTGCTGCTGTGTACATTCTGTGATATTTAGCAGCATCACTGGCCTCTACCCTCCAGATGCCAGGAGCACTTCTCTCCCAGTTGTGACAACCAGGTGTTTCCAGGCATTGTCAGATGTTCCCTGGAAGCAAAATTGCCCCCCACATGTGGCAACCACTGCTTTAGCCTCATTGTTAAATACAACTCCTAGTAGAGGAGATATTTAGTAAATGAAAAAAAGCCATTCATATTATATAACATAATTACATATTTAAACATCCAGGAGAAAGATTTCTTTGAGTTTTGTTGGTTTGGACATTAAGTAATACATCAAAACATGTATTTTAAGTTGTGCACCATTAATACCATTAATATCTACTTTCATTTCAGTTACCTCCATCTTTGATGTGTCTGCACCTGCTCTCTACCAGTTTAAGGTCCTTTTCCTTAAGAGTAGAGTACCTTATCTCCCAAGTTCAAATTATAAAATTCTTTATGATTTGATATATCAGGAAGTGATAGTCTAGAAATCTTCCTGGATTATCAAAGGAAAAATGTAATACATTTCAAAAATATTTGTGGATGCCACTTCTTAAATGAAGAAAGCAAACTGCAGCATATGGGAACTCAAATCTTTTTATCAGCAACTAACACTTGTTTTCATTTGTTTAAAATGTTATTTTATCTAACATGTGGTAGACTGTGAGATTGATAAAATATGGAAACAGAAAGCAGACCATTCCATTATAATCCATTTGTATCCTAATAAAGACTACATCCTAGAGTCAGATGGTAGAAAGCAAACTTATCTTGAGAGACATGCTATAATTAGTCATCTTCCCTCTGTTGGCAGTTCCTATTGTAGAAAAATAAAATTTGCTGAATTTTAAAAATTTAGCAACATCTTCAGACAAGGAAAGCTCTGGGCAGTGTCAAGAAGAAGACATTCCTTCAATACTGGTTAACGTCTTTAAAAAAGTTATATAAACACCCTTTTGGAAGATAATACATCTCTATCCATTTGTAGTTACCTTCCTCTGTAGATCCCACTCCAGTATACTTGGGCTTCTCTTGTGGCTCAGCTTTTAAAGAATCTGCCTGCAATGTGGGAGACCTGGGTCCAATCCCTGCATTGGGAAAATCCCCTGGAGAAGGGAACGCTACCCACTCCAGTATTCTGGCTTGGAGTATTCCATGGACTGTATAGTCCGTGGGGTCTCAAAGATTTGGACAAGACTGAGCCACTTTCACTTTTTCCCCCATAGATATTTTTGTGGTTTCTAATGCTAAGGGCATATTAGAAATCATAATGAAAGATTAAATATTTTGCCCTATCATTTGGGGATAAAGGATATAGAAAGAAGACATCGATTAATTTTCAAATAAAGAAATTATAGAGAGAGATTCAATGTGAGACAAGTGCACAAAATGTGTGGGCCCTGAATTTGTACAGTTTAGCACAGTCACCCAGATTAGTTTTATTTATTTTTATTACTTGTTTTTTAAGAAGTACTGAGTCTCAAGCTCAATGAAATTATGTAGTTCAGTAATTTACAAGTCTGTTTCTATTGCCTCCATGATGTTTAAATTATTACAACTTGAAAAGTACTTTCAATAAAACAGGGAGTTCTGTTTATCAGCCCTTTGTACTTGAATGCCAAAATCAACATGCCTGTATTGGATGAGGAGGAGGAGGAGGTCGATGATAAGGATGAAGATGAAAAATGAAGTAGGAGCAGAAATAGCAAAAGAAACGGTATTATCACAAAATATGCTGCTTCTTAGAGGCTAAAAATAATTTCCCGATTATCAAGAAAATATAGAACTTCAGACTCTAATTTTTATATCAACACTTCTTCAGAGAGAATGCAAATTCATATATATTTGAAGGAGTCCTTTGAAGTATTTTGCAATTATGCAGCAATCACTGTTCCTCACAATTTTTAATATACTTATCCAGATAACGAGATGTAGGAGATTTATCTAGTTTTTTTGGTTTAGTTGTTTGATATTATCAGTTTGTCTCTTACTCCAATGAGTGACATCCATGGCATGTTCATTTACTAGGTTTCTTAACTGACTCACTGATTAAATGCCTTACCTAAGTGCTCTTCCTGAGGCATATCTTTTCTTAGGAATCTTTTGGTTAAATTTTTCTATATTGCTTTCCATAATTAGTTGTAAGTTGAGAATATTTCATTCTCTCATGCTATTTTTCAACTTTTGTTCTCAAATATGCAATTTTATAGAATGTCAAATTGACTATGTATTGACAAGAGAGCTGTATGGGTAATTTGAAACTTTTTATATGGGTCTTAGTGTAAGTGAAGGTCTTAAACATATTTAATGCTCTAACAAGTGGCATGCAAATAAAACAAATCCCAGACTTATAGAAACATTTCATAAAGTGGAATTTCATGAAATTATTATTGAAAAAATATTTCAATATTTCAGAAAAATTATTTCTGATTGTTTTTTGTTGCCTACTGAAACATTTAAATTACTACCCGCTTTCTCTTTAAACAAAATGTGTGTGTGTGTGTGTGTGTGTGTGTGTGTGTATTTCATTTGGTTTCAAAATATAAAACAGTACAGAATAATCTTGTGCCTCACCTCCCATATTTTCCTATTAGAAGTATATATAAGGGCAGCTGGAGGCTAGAATTGGGTTGGTAAGTTAAAACAGAATGAAGAGAAAGCATTTACTAACTACCATGTATTCTCCTAGGTACGGGGGATATATATGATAGAGGAAAAAAAAAATATATAGTCTTTGCCTTTATTGAGTTTACAGCCATTGTGGGAGACACCCATTATTAAAAGAACCCAAAGTATGTAGTAATTTTTAAACCAATGTAAATGTCATAGAAGAAGAACGTAGAAGCAGCTTCTATAAAATCACATAATAGGAGAGTCTGATCTAGTGTGGGAGGCTAGTAAAAGCTTCCTTAGAGGAACATCATTTGAACTGTGATCTGCTGGGTTCATCAGCTGAAAAGGGAAGAAGTGCCAGGTAAGAGATTTCAAGCTGATGGTACAGCACAGGCAAAGGCCTTGAGGCACAGGGAGAAATGACACTTTTAAAGAACTGAAATGTTATTGTTACCCTTTATCAATGACTGGTGACTGAGAAACCTCAAAGGAAACACTTGATTTTGTATGTGCCGTGAAAACTAGGTACCATAGCAACCCACAGCATTTTTTGCACGTCCTTTATACTATTGTTGGTACGGAGAGGAAGAAACTCTTCTCTCAAAGAACTTTGCCCTGGTTAGGAAAAGTAGAACAAAGAGATAGAAATACAGATAGAGAAACAGAGAGAGAGTTGAAGGCATTTGCCTAGAGTTCTCCAAATCCATCCTTGAAAATAATAAGCCTGGAGTTTCTGATGAAAATGACCATGTTAATAGTGACCACTGGTGATGCCTGTTGAGATACACAAGGTATTTGGACAGATACAGAAGATATTCAGACAGAAAATGTAGATATTCCCAGGGACAGCACATATAAAATTAGATACTCTCGTTCCAAAATTCAAATATGGGGCAGTGATGTGTAGTAGAAAAGGCAAAGCTTAGATAAGCTAAGAAAAAGAATCACAGATATATATAGGACATCCAATATCCTTCCATTTAAAGAGTAATTCTAACAAATCATTAAGTAAAGAGTATGTCAATGCATTCTTCAATCTTTGTAAAAGACATCCAATGTTAAGCTTCTTTGTTCAAATTGGAGCCTTAAAATTTTGCACCAGAAAAGGAAGTTATTGATTCTTTTTGGCTTGTGCATTCTGTGTTTTAAACAAGACCAATATTTAAGATTACCAGCAGTGTAATCTCAAGGACTCTTTTTCATTCCTTAAAGCATTTCCATAAAAATAATGTACTTAAATGCTTCTTGAGGGATAGTAGCATTTTATTTTGTTGAAGGAAAAGTGTTTTCTTTTAAAGCATCCTCTAATAACTAGGTCTTTAAAAGAAGCTAGAGACTGCTTGTAGAATAGACAAAACAAAAACAACAGTAATAACTAACATTGCAGTCTGGGGAGCAATTTCTTATCAATGTTACCACCTAATTAAGTTAAGATTGGATCTCATTTTTTGAGCCTTCTTTATCTGAATTCCTGGTTTATTTTGAAACAGTTTGCCTTCAAGCTCTTGATTTGTGAAAGGGGACTTCTTTGCTTTCTTCCTTAGGGCAGGGACCAGGAGCACATTTTTGTCGTTAACAGTAATAGTATCTAATATTTACATGATAGTTATCAATTCAATAGATATTAATACTTTCCTATTAATGTTTTCACTTGGTCCTCAACAGCCTACAAAAAAAAGTAAATGACATGACCACGGTAATAAAAATATAGGGCTTAAATCTAAACAGAGGGTCATTTTCACTCACCAAGCTCTCGGCACATTCATGTTTCCACAAGGGCTAGGACAAGGTTTAATGTTGTTGTTTTACACTTATGGATGTTTGATACGAAATAATAAAAATTCTATTTACATTGGCCCCCACTCAACATGGCCCCCAAATTGTACATTTTTAACCATTAGGCTCGTTCAAAATGGGTTCCAAACCTCTAGTACTTTACCGATAGAAATAAACAATCAAAATAAAAAATGCTGTCTTGCATCAATCATTTTCTTCCCTGCAGAAAAGCTCTGTAAAAGCATCCTATGTCCTCTTTGGACTTGGGAGAATATTGAGTTGGTTGGTTACTCACTCAGTTGTGTCCAACTCCTTGCAATCCCATGAATTGTAGCCCACCAGGTTCTTCTGTCCATGGGATTTCCCAGGCAAGAATATTGGAGTGGGTTGCCATTTCCTTCTTCAGGGGATCCTCCCGACCCAGGAATTGAACCTGTGTCTCCTGCATTGGCAGGCAGATTCTTTACCACTAAGCCACCAGGGAAACAAAATCCCAAACTACTAATTAATGGGCCTCAGAAAGTTTGAAATATGATATAGTTGGTGATTTAATATTAATGAATTGTGCTTAGTTGTTCAGTCGTATCCGACTTTTTTTGACCCCATAGACTATAGCCTACCAGGCTCTTCTGTCCATGGGATTCTTCAGGCAAGAATACTAGAATGGATTGCCATGCCATCCTCCAGGGGATCTTCCCAACCCAGGGATCGAACCGAGGTCTCCCGCATTGCAAGTGGATTCTTTACCATCTGAACCACCATATTTGTCTTATATTATCCAGAGAGTGTTCTTCTGAGGAGTTATCTATCAGGGGCTTACAGGTGGTGCTGGTGGTAAAGAACCTGTTTGCCAGAGCAAGAAACATAAGAGACTCAGGTTTGATTCCTGGGTTGGGAAGAACCCCTGGAGGAGGGCATAGCTACCCACTCCAGTTTTCTTGCCTACAGAATCCCGTGGACAGAGGTGTCTGGCAGGCTATAGTCCACAGGGCCTCAAAGAATCAGACATGACTGAAGCAACTTAGCATGCATGCACATTTTGTAGATGAGGAAAGTGAGCTTCCAACAGGATAAATGCAGTTTGAAATCACATGGCTCATAAACGGCAGAGCTGGAATTTCAGTTAGAGCCTGCTGGACTCCAAAAGTTGAGGTTCCTCATGATCCACACCACATGGCCATGTGGTTAGTATGCTCCTGACAAATGGTAGCCTCAGAAAATCTCAGGAGATTTACACATTGAAATCCTATTGATTTAAAGCAACCTTGTTAATAATTTTGCAAAGTTATAATGCATTTTGTAATGTGGATAATTCACTTCTAACATATCTGCTTTGTAAGTTTAACTTTTTCATAGAAGGCTTTTTCTTTATAGGAAGGAAACCTGAATAAAAATTCCAAGATAAATTAACATTTCAAGTTAAAATTAAGTGATGTAATGTTATTGCCATTTTAATTTATTTTAAAATTAATCTCTTCTGAGACAATATTTTAAAACTATGTTCACTCTAACTTTTGTCTGTTTTATATTGTGACTTATGAATCACTTAATATTGTATTATCTTTGCTAATTTGAGAATGATTCTTGGCACTTTGTCAACAATGATCACTACAGAGCGAATATTTGATCTTTCGAAGCAGTTTATAAACAAGTACTGTTTAGAGCTTTGAGGCAGTCTTTAATAAAATGGCAGAACCCATTTGCAGTTTGACTTACTTAAAAAGCTTCATCAGGGTTGTTTCATATGTCATAAATAATGAATCAGTATCTTGTTAACAACTTACCCAACCAAGGATAATTCTTCATGATCATCATAATCCTGGAGCAGAGAATAAGAACAATTAACTTTGAGTGGAAAAGATACACATACAATATTTTTGGTACTTCATTCTTCAGTTTTGAATATTCCTCTTTTTACTCCTATCAAGCACAAGCTGGAATCAAGATTGCTGGGAGACATATCAATAACCTCAGATACGCCGATGACACACCCTTATGGCAGAAAGTGAAGAAGAACTAAAGAGCCTCTTAATGAAAGTGAAAGAGGAGAGTGAAAAAGTTGGCTTAAAACCTAACATTCAGAAAACTAACATCATGGCATCTGGTCCCATCACTTCATGGGAAATAGATGGGGAAACAGTGGAAACAGTGACAGACTTTATTTTAGGGGGCTCCAAAATCACTGCAGATGGTGACTGCAGCCATGAAATTAAAAGACATTTGCTCCTTGGAAGAAAATTTATGACCAACCTAGACAGCATATTAAAAAGCAGAGACATTACTTTGTCAACAAAGGTCTGTCTAGTCAAAGCTATGGTTTTTCCAGTGGTCATGTATGGATGTGAATGTTGGACTATAAAGAAAAGCTGAGTGATGAAGAATTGATGCTTTTGAACTGTGGTATTGGAGAAGACTGTTGAAAGTCCCTTGGACAGCAAGGAGATCCAACCAGTCCATCCTAAAGGAAGTCAATCCTGAATATTCATTGGAAGGACTGATGCTGAAGCTGAAACTCCAATATTTGGCCACCTGATGCTTACTCCTTGGAAGGAAAGTTATGACCAACCAAGACAGCATATTAAAAAGCAGAGACATTACTTTGCCAACAAAGGTCCATCTAGTCAAGGCTATGGTTTTTCCAGTAGTCATGTATGGATGTGAGAGTTGGACGGTGAAGAAAGCTGAGCGCTGAAGCATTGATGCTTTTGAACTGTGGTGTTGGAGAAGACTCTTGAGAGTCCCTTGGACTGCAAGGAGATCCAACAAGTCCATCCTAAAGGAGATCAGTCCTGGGTGTTCATTGGAAGGACTGACGTTGAAGCTGAAACTCCAATATTTTGGCCACCTGATGGAAAGAGCTGACTCGTTTGAAAAGACCCTGATGTTGGGAAAGATTGAAGGCAGGAGGAGAAGGGGATGACAGAGGATGAGATGGCTGGATGGCATCACCGACTCAATGGATGTGAGTTTGAGTAAGCTCCAGGAGTTGGTGATGGACAGGGAAGCCTGGCGTGCTGGGGTCTATGGGGTCGCAAAGAGTCGTACATGACTTAGTGACTGAACTGACTGACTGACTGACTCCTATCAAAAGTATCTTGCTAACATGTCTTGCTGAGGGCTCATGCATTATCAATGCATTCTCTAACTTTTAAACTTAATATTTAGATTGAATCTGTTTTCCTCTTAAATGTAAAATTTTGATATCCATATTACTATAAATTTGATGATGACCATTATGTTAGTGTAGTTTGATGGCTGGTTGCCTCATTTGACAAGCAACTGATAGATCATTTGGTGGGTAAGGTACAGGCAGTCACACCAGCACCATTATTTCTGTTTTAGACAGGCTGGTGATTTCAAGGGTGGTTCCCAGGAAGTAGGAGGATGTTACCTGATAGCCTCTGACAAATGATGCTGCAGATATCAGGCTGTTTCATTGAACATATACTCTTTTAAATCTTGCAGTGCAAAAGTGCAAAATTAAGGACAGAGAGACTTGAACTTGATAAGAAGGATGAATGCATGGTTTGTGGCATAATTGGATATGTAGGACATCTTTAATCTCAGGAATAATTTTTTCACGTGTGTCCCTTGTTTGTAGCCATACCACTACTTCTGGGTTCTTTGAATGGTTTGTCAGGTGAGCCATCATTAAGTTCTTCTGTATTTTAAATAATTTCTTGCTAGTATTATCCCAGAAAGTCTTGGTGCTGTTGGCTTCTTTCAAACTGTTTTCAGTATTTCACTACACTCTTGTTGGCTGCCACCTTACATTGTGCTTTTTTGAGCACAAAATGGTATTTTGCTCAATAAGACCACATTTTCATCTTTCAGTTTTAGTGCTTTTGTAGAATTTTTTCTGATGTGATAAAATAAATGCATCATATGTCAGTAAGCTGCTTACTATTCAATGTAAATTCAAACCCATATAAAGAGCTTTTATTCAGAAAATGTAATGGTCCTCCATGACCCTTTGTGCCAAGTTTAATTGTTTTCTCTCATATTATAAGTGGTATATTGAGATTTTTTTAAAATAGGTGGCACAGTGCATGGCCTGTGGGTATGATTTTTATATTATTTGATGTTTTGAGCAAATGGCAGATTCCTTAGAATAACCTGTGCCTTAAGAGTGCTGGTATTTTAATTACCACCTAGAACATTGTTTCTCTTTTTTCCTTAACAGTGTGCTGAGCACATATTTCTGGCTATATAGAAGGATGTGATATAAGTTGAATATTGCATTAAACTATAAAGAAAAATAAGGATGATGCTTGTTCTTGTATCTCACAGCTCAGAATCCATATTTGGAAGTTTTGTAAGCAAACACAACAACACTGTGTATGATTTTATTTTTATTTTTATTTTCTGTGTATGATTTTAAAGGCACTCGGTGCTTTACTGGGTGTGCTGCAAAATCAGTCCAGCTCTGATCTTCCCTGAAGTCATCCTTCTAAACTAAAGTATACTTATTACTTTCTCTTTTGAATTTAATGCTTAAAATAAAATGATCTAGACACTATGTTTTTATATGCTCTTGGTTTAAAAAAATAAAGATCAGACCTTTTGGGGGCTACTGTTGGCTGATCAATATGGGCTTCCCTCATTCTTTTTTTTCCTAATGATCCAGCAATTTCTTTATTTTTTTTTAATTTATTTATTTTAGTTGGAGGCTAATTACTTTACAATATTGTAGTGGTTTTTGCCATACATTGATATGAATCAGCCTTGGGCTTACATGTGTTCCCCATCCTGAACCCCCCTCCCGCCTCCACACCAATAGAGTATACTAACGCATATGTATGGAATTTAGAAAGATGGTTACAATAACCCTCATTCTTAAGAAAGCCAGCAAGCAGCAGAGGACTAGTCTTCCACTCTAGATTTTTTTTCCCAGTCAAGAAGTAAATATTCTTACTAGCGGGCTCTAGTCTCATGGTACTCCTTGGCTGTATGTATCTCCTGAATACAAGGTTAGTTCATTTATCTTTCCTTTTAACAGTTGTGTGATCTTTCATAAGGTGAAGAGCTGTCTGTGAGCATATGAAAACTAAGTTGCAAATACATACCACCTTCTTAGAATCAAAGGAGACATCAAGGGGCCTTTTATTTCCTGCTCCTTTTGAGTGTCTCTCCTTTCTAATGTTGAGGAAGCACTGCTTGAAATATATAGGGCATTTTCCTTTAATTATTTCCATTTTTTCAGTTTAGCTTTCCTATTTTAAACCGCTGAATTTAAGTCACAGAATTGTGTTTTTTTGCAAGTTAGTAATGGCTATAATCCATGCTGCAGTCCATGGGGTCGCAAAGAGTCTAACACGTCTGAGCAACTGAACTGAATGGCGATAATATGATTATTACTGTCATTATGAAACAGTGATTGAAGATTTTAACTTATTTTGCAATGCGTAGGACACATTAAACAAGCACGGCCTTTGACACTACTACTATATAGCAAATTCATTTCTAATATTTAATACCTTCCTTTGTTAAACTAGGCAATCAGAATCCAAGAGGCTAGGATTAGCCAGTTTTCTTTTCACTTTGAAGGAGGTATATTTGGAGCAAACAAATGTTCCATAATTTACCTGAACTTCAAGAGTGAATTTCACCAATATGGGGAAGTAATAAACTTGTAAATGAATTAGAAGAGACTCAGTGAATAAATAATTAATTGGCATAATAAAGGCTTCATATGTTATAGAAAGACAAAGTTTGGGTGAGGAACCTGATCCTTTGAATAAAGGTCAAGGTGAAGGACAGTAATGTTCTCCATGATCTTATAAGGGGACCACTGGCCATAATGCATAGATTTTATTTTCTACCTAAAACTTTGGATACTGAAAAACAGAAGTTTTTTTTTTTTTTTTTTAATACTACATTTGGTTTTCACTGTGAATATTTGCCTTTAATATTTTTAGGAATCTAGTGTATGCACCGAATAAAGCAAGGTAGACTAATATTTGATAAATCAAATCTTTGTAGAAGTTACAGTCTGCAAATCTCTATTGATTTTCATAGAATTTTTGTAAGCAATAGTTCTTGCGGCAGTAATCATTCTTCTAGTTAATAACACAAAGCTTAGGAAGTAGACTGGACTTACTTTGAGGCTGTTCATTTATTTTCCACTCAAGCATTTTTCTTCCACTATCACTCTGACATCTAAATTTGGTAGTTCATCCTTAAAAGATAACATTGTTGTCCGGCAGCTCCACTTCCAATTACTTAGGATCACTGAAAAAATAGAACAAATGGAGTGATGATATTCTTGGTGTTTAAAGAATCTGTCTTTGTTTTATTCATTCTATTTTGTGGAAACCACGGTCAGTACCTTGTCGTTCAAAACGTACGGAGGCTTCTAAGTTATTTGGCATCAATTTTGTAACACAGGTCACACTTCTATCCTGAGTTAAGCACACAAGGAGAAAATCTGTCGGGCAGATGCCTGTTTTTAAATTTGACTTTATTCACTTCTACAGAGTTAGATTTTTCTTCGTCCATCACTCTGATATCTAAATGTGGCTGTTCATTTTAAAGATAGCATTGTTCTCTGGTAGCTTCACTTAAGGTGGTTAGGACCGCTACAGGAACAGAGCAGTTGAGTTGCTATTCTTGGTGTTTAAAGAATCAGTGTTTATTTTCTTCAGTCTCTTTTTCAAAAACTGTGATCAGTCCCTTTATTGGGGAAGTATCACCTTTAGGCTGTATCTATTGATTCCTCATTCTGAGAGAGGAAGAATTAACTCTTAGAGAGCCTTTATTTAATGTCTATCTTGGTTTCATTTGGCTTCCCTTCCCCCGACCTTGCCCCATCCCCTCCACCCCTGCTCTCTTCTAGCCTATTATTATTCTCTTTGTCTCTTCTAGCTCTTGTTTCAGAGAATCTGAATATTTCCTTTTGATTTCATGGAGACTTGAGTGTCCATCATTTTTGTCTAAATTGTAGAGAAAATTTTTCTGGTGTACTTTTCTTAATTTACCTTTTTTTTTTTCTTTTCTTTTTTTGTCACATCAGTTTGCATTGATTTCTTAACTCCAGTTTTCCAAAGAGAGTTGTTGTTTTCAAGGTCAAGTTTTTTTAAACTTGATAACATGGGGAAACATAGAGGTGGTAATCTAGGAGAGCAGTTAGCTTCATTTCCATGCACTGTCTCTGTACCCTTAGTCTTCACTCCCAGTGGCAGGTATTTAACAGTGAACTGCTGATGTCACGTGCCTTACCTGTGGTCCACATCATGTTCTTCTTTTCAGCCCACCAAAGCTAGAAAATATGATCCTTATAAGGATAAATAATTAGGAGTTATAAGTTAATTTAGATAGATTGAGACAGAAAGATGATAGTGAGGAGAACAGAGGAAGTGTAGGGTGATTGTTCAGTGACTCCCTGGTCCAGAGAAGAAAATTCAGAATACTAAGTCAAGAACTAGAAGGAGAGGTGATGTAGAATTTCCTTCTTAACAGCATTTTAGAAATAATTAAAACTAGCAAAAGACTTATTTAGAGTATGTATGGTAAATAGCAGATTCAAACTACTCATTACAGTAAGTTATCCAGAGCAGGCCCCATGACCCAGCACATGTTTTCCTTTTTGTTCAGAAAAATACAAATATTTTGCTGGGTATCTGACAAAAATAGGACAGCGAATGGAAAACAAAGAAATTGCCTTTTCAACCAGGATTGAAAACAACCTTTTCAATCATGTCACCAACATCTGGTTGCCTTTCATTCATTGAAGTAAATTGCCTACTATATGCTAAATCTACAACAAATATTGTTTTCTTTCCTTACTGCCCAACATCATTTGTGATCTTAGGCAAGGTCCTTACCCTCTCTCTTAGCATGGTTCCTTATGTATAAAATGAAGAGTCCAGACTAGATGGCCTTTACTGACTTTTCCAAATCTAGAATGCACAGTACCAAATTAAGCAAATTTTATTTGCTAATCAGAAACTGTAAGAACTCGCATAGCCTGCTTAGTGTTATTCACCTCTTCCAGTGTCACAGTTTAAAATCCAGACAGCAAGCGTTATTTTTTTAACATAAATATGCAACAACATTTACAACTTGAAGGCACGAAACAAACATTGATTATACACCTATGCTATGTCAGGTATTTTGCTAGAAGCTCTGTGGCCTAGATAAAGAATCCCAATGACACAGTTCTTATTTGCAAGGCTCTTTGGGGCTTAGTTGGGAGGTAGGACAAAGATAGTGAGAGCCAATGGGAAGACGAAGAGTTCAAAGACAACATTTCATTTGAAGTGCTCAAGTTACAGGACAGACATCGTCTGGGTGATGTGGGCTATGGGGATTCGGAGTAGGAAGGAATCACCTCCTGGGATCCTTGGAACTCAGGCTAATGAACCTTAAGTGAAGGGACTATCTCCCTGAGTCTGGGAGCTCAATTATATTCTATAGCCATGGGCTATACCCTGAACTCCCCAGCTGTTTTGTAAAGCATCGAGTTAATGATGAAGACAGATACAGAAGGAACAATCCTCCCCAATGGTTAATTCAACAAATGTTCTGCAGGTTGCTGTTAGATGGATGACTAAACCTAAGGAAGATAATAAGAAAGCTTATATTTGTGTCCTTAAGGAATTAGTGAGGTTTTTGCTTATGAAAATTAAGGCCAATGCAGTTTTCAGTTGTAATTGTCGTATTCTTTCTTTCCTATTCAAACTCAACTCATCTTTTAAATGCCAGTTCCAGAGGTAGTTTTATATCACTTCCACCTCTGGATCACTTCTCTTTTTAGAATTCACATTATTCGTTGTCTATTAAATGAAGAGACCAATGCAAGACAGATTTTGAGAGTCATAAAGTGCTTTTAAAATGTAAGTATTGTGTATATGACTGTTACTCCTAATTTGACTCACCCTGGAAATAGCTCTTATATACCCAGTGTGTAAGCTTTTCTTGTAATCCTCTATAATGTGTCATATACTTTGGATATTAGATAAACATTTCTTGGTTAGTTGTCATTAACTAAACAACATATTGCTATAGCAATTCAGATAGGAAAAGAGACTAATAGGTGTTCCCTCCAAAAACATAAGAACCTTCTTGCTTTGGAAGACACTAAAGGATAGATATTTTTATTGCTTTTTACTTTAATTTTTGGTATTATTCAGTATGTTTATGGTTCAGTTGAAAATTGAGACATTGTTGTAATGAATGATTCCTTTTTACTTTGAGGAAATATGTACACTATAAATATTCTTCTTCTGGGTATTGTTTCTCTCTCCAGGACACATACTAATATATTTAACACTTACCTTAGAATATTTCTGAAAAATAATATGAATGCAACTTACTTGCTTCAAAATTCAGAAACAGAGAAAAGGAAATTGGTTTGTGATGGTCCTAAGTCAGACACAGAGTCAGGGACAGGACTAACTTGTACTTAAACTTCTTTTCCCTATACTTTTCCTGTCTGTTCATTTGCTTCTCTATATAAACAAAGAAACTATTTTTTCTTTTTTTTTTTTTCTGGCAACCTCATAGAGTACATTAGCCTCTGAAAAACAGAATACCAGTGGACCTTGCAAAGGACTGCTTTGGGAGTTCTTTTAAGAAAGCGATCATAAGATGTGCACAAAGCAAATAATTAATTCCCCAGGTAACTATGCTCTCTGTGCAAGATTAAGCTGAGTGTTCCATCAGTATTCTAAAATAAGGAAGAATAAATAATGTTTTCTATGGTCATTTATCCAAATAATTTTGACATTGGCAAGTGGAACTATGAGCTCCTTATGATTCTTTTTTCTTAAATTCCAAGCATAGCTTTTCAGTTCTATCAACTGGAAACCATCCATCCTCTATCACAATGGATTCACGAATGACAGGGAAGAGTCTATTACATAAAGCAGTAATAAGCAAAGACAAAAAGATGGGAAAATAGACAGGGTCAGAGGTCACCTTGGTCAGTACTATTGGCAACTAACTTGCTTCTTCCCCCTTTATTGTCACCCTACTCTTACTGCTCCTCCCAAACCAAATAACACTTTAGGTCTTCATTTTTTTTTTCTCTCTTTTATTCTGGGTGACCTCAGCCTCAAACCTCAACTTTAATTCTGTTTCTTTTCCACCTAACTTTGTGGTAATTGTAGGGGGTTATTTCTATTTCACTTAGTTATATTGAACTAACAGTCCATTCCAGGAGAGTTTTTTGAAAGCATGTAGAGTCAGTGAGTTCAAAAGTGGCCCTCAAAACTCTATGTGACCATTTTCATAGCTTTAACTTGCCTGTCCTGTACATTTGACTCAAAAAAGTTATTTCTAACCGTGGAAAGAATATTAGCTACCATGACCCCTGGGGGAAAAATGTTTATCTTTTGAGTGTGCATGACTGTGGTGAGGAGAAGATATCTGATGGAAACATGACCTTCTCTAGTCTTGAGTCAGAGAAGGCAATGGCACGCCACTCCAGTACTCTTGCCTGGAAAATCCCGTGGATGGAGGAGCCTGGTGGGCTGCAGTCCATGGGGTCGCTAAGAGTCGGACATGACTGAGTGACTTCACTTTCACTTTTCACTTTCATGCACTGGAGAAGGAAATGGCAACCCACTCCAGTGTTCTTGCCTGGAAAATCCCAGGGATGGCAGAGCCTGTGGGCTGCTGTCTACGGGGTCGCACAGAGTCGGACACGACTGAGGTGACTTAGCAGCAGTAGCAGTAGTCTTGAGTCCCATTGCCTTCTCTGTTTTTATAAAATGAAAACTTGAACCTTTTATGAAAAAGTAGTATTATTCCACATTTTATTAGGAAATTTCAATAGCGCCTTGATATTTGGATGCGCTGCTGTGAAATTACCTTTGGGTTTTTTCTATCTATTTTAACTCTGGCAGGAGCCCTTTCTTTTAGTTTAATGGCTGCCTGAAGAATTGGACTGTTTTCTCTTTTGGGTTTCTCTGTTTTTATCTTCTTTGTTTATTGCTGTTGAAAGGAGTTTTCCACAATGAATCACAAACAAGGAGTTTTGTGCATTCTGTCTAGGAACTATTATAATAACTTGTAGTGTATAGAATGATCCACAACTTTCTAGCATTATGATTTAATCATAGTAGTGCTTTTCACTGAGGAGACTGGTGAGTGCAGTCACTGAGTCTCCTCTTCACTGTGATCCTTTGAAATAGTTTCTTCCAAAATTGTTTCTGTAATACACAGAGAGAGCTTTAACCTCACAAAGAAAATGGCTGCTGTTTTCTGATTTTCTGTGCTTACTAGGATGAGTTAGCAGCAAGGTGCTTGAATTTAAAGTCATATCAGACAGCACTTTCCCAAGTATTTTCTACATAGAGCAAATATACTCCCAGTACAGGAGGACTAAGAATTGGTGAGTTGGTCTTAGTTTTCTTGGGCTTCCCTGGTGGCTCAGCTGGTAAAGAATCCACCTGCAATGCGGGAGACCTGGGTTCAATCCCTGGGTTGGGAAGATCCCCTGGAGAAGGGAAAGGCTACCCACTCCAGTATTCTGGCCTGGAGAATTCCATGGACTGTATAGTCCATGCGGTCGCAAAGAGTCGGACTTGACTTAAAAAAAACTTTCACTTTTTTTTTTTAAAGTTTAAAAAGCTATCATGTTTTTGGTTAATATATCTCATCACCTGCCATATTTCTCCTTTTTTTGTGTGTTTTCTTGAGAAGGCCTGGCACCCTGGCTTAACTTCACAAATAGTCAGACAAATTTTGCTGGTCTGGGTGATGATATTATTGCAAAGAAAATAGATAAGTGTTCTTACCTGAGAGTGGTCTATGGTTTTGCTCCCACTTGTCTCCAAAAGACAAAAAACAAAGCCCTAAGAGGATGCTACTGCTGCTGCTAAGTCTCTTCAGCCGTGCCCAACTCTGTGCAACCCCATAGACGGCAGCCACCAGGCTCCTCCGTCCACAGGATTCTCCAGGCAAGAATACTGGAGTGGGTTGCCATTTCCCTCTCCCCCCTAAGAGGATAGTTGTGCTGAAATGCATCCATAATGCTAGTCCAATTAGGTGCACAAATCATTCAAAATCGGTTAAGAAAATGGAAAAATATCTATTTTAATATTCTGGGTGAGTTTCTCCATTTCACTGTACCACTCAGGGAGATCATCCTTTGGCTGGAGTACATGGCAGTCTCCTTGTCATTGACCTGCTTGCATTGATTTATCATTATTAATGTTTTTTTTTTCTATCTCTTGGTTACTTCTTACTGCTGATGGGAATGCCTGATATTTCTTGTTTTCCCACCCATCTGACCGTAATTTACCTTTTTTCAAAATGATTGCCTTTGTCATTCACCTTTTTGGGCATTTGCTTTGAAAATGCTTTGTTTTTTAGGAATGAGTGGCTAGTTTTCTTGGATATGAAATGTTAATGGCTCTCTAGAGACCTAGTGACTGCTGTACAATGTTATCTGTCCTATTTGTATGTGTGTATGTCTGTGTGTATTCCATTTTTGATTTTCTTTTCTTTTTACTTTTTATCACTAGGGATTTTTCATCCCTTTTCTTTAAATACACATACACATACGTATAAACTTAAATCTTGTTGATGAACACCTGCTTTAAATGTATAACTTACTCTGCCATATTGTCCTTATGTCATAAATTTATTAGTTGCTATGGTTGTCCCACTACATAATGTTGTAGTACTTATTTCCCATACAAGCCATTTTAGTGCATTAGAAGAAATATAGCAGATTGAAAGCTTTACTCAATGGACTAGGTTCATTAAATCTTAAGGACTCAGAATATTGAAGCTGGGAAAGATGAAAGCAGCAACAGTCCATTGATTTCACACGATGTCACTTGCTAAATGATCTTCAAACCAAGAGAGCAACCTTTATAATAACCCAGGTCTGCACTGATCCTGAGCCAAATATCCAATCAATAGAGTGACTCAAAGTTAAGTTGATGTCTGAGGATGTAGCCCTCATCCTAACAAGCCGTGCTGTTGAGCTTGGTATGAAGACTAGTGATAGGGACAACTTGGAGAACTCTGGAAGAATGCATGCTCTAACTTCTTAGTTCAGTGTCACTGCTCTTATTTTTCTCTTCTTTTTCTGTTTTTTTGTGTGTTGTTTTAAGATTTTTTTTATGTGGACCGTTTTTAAAGGCTTTATTGAATTTGTTACAATAGTGCTTCTGTTTTATGTTTTGGTGGTTTGGGCCTGAGGCATGTGGGATCTTAGCTCTCTGACCAGGGATTGAACTTGCTTCCCCTGCATTGGAAGGCAAAGTCTTAACCACGGAATTGCCAGAGAAGTCCATCCTATTTTTCAGTAGCCAAATCATTTAAAATTTCCCTAACCTGTTCTAAGTCCCCTTTGTCTTCATTTCTGTACTTTTCATAATTTCTGCAGTATATAAATATTATTTAATCACAACCTATAATTAAACCTCTTACACATAACTATATTACAGATAAGAATTGCCTAATGTATTTGAATAACTAACAGTTATCTATATATAATGATTTGTTTCGTTTGGAGTCCTTAAATAGATGAATAGTAGAGATTGCCCTAGACTCAGTCATTCAACATTTGTTGAGTGTACGCACAGTGCCACATTATACTAAGTGTAATATTTTTGCCATTTTAATGTGGAACAGTTGCTTGAAGGTCAGATTTTTCAAATCTGAGAAATAAATTAGTAAAGGTATCCCTGTGTGTTCTTCCTGCTCACTAATTTTACGACTGAGGTCAGGTTACTTATTTTTCTTTCCCCTTGGGAAAATGAGAATCACCTTGCCAGTTACCCTCCAACAGGTGCTTGGGGAAAACAAGGCAATATGATAGATGAAATTCAGCTTTTGTCTATGGTACTTTCATGTAGCTCAGAAGAAAACATGGTTTTCTACCCTCTGGTGTAAAAGGTTTAATGGCATTTCAGATAGTACTATTAATCTACCAGGGAATAAACACTGTGATGATTTAACTGGATATCTATAAAGGACTTTTCCTGGTGCCTCAGATGGTAAAGCGTCTCCCTCAGTACAGGAGACCTAGGTTCGATCCCTGGGTCGGGAAGATCCCCTGGAGAAGGAAATAGCAACCCACTCCAGTACCCCTGCCTAGAAAACTGCATGGATGGAGGAGCCTGGTGGGCTATAGTCCATGAGTTTGCAAAGAGTTGGACACAACTGAGCGACTTCACTTTCGCTTTCTATAAAGGACTTTAAATTCTTTGCCAAAATGCATGAGCACAAACAACTGGCCATAGTCTTAGTGAGCATGGGCAGAATTATCTTAAGGAAGAATTAACATTTTGGCTAGTGAGTTAATGCCTGGTCTTTCTCAACTAGAAATATGGGAGAAAAATAATACTAGTGAAGTTACATTTGTAGAGAATATGCTTTCACTTTTCCTTGTATTTTCACAACTTAAATTGACTGTTGAAACAGGATAATGAATCCCTTTCTGGATCTGAGTCATATTTATGACAATAGAACCCACCAAAGCTCATAATCATTCCTCCTTGGAATGATTATGTCTTTGTAAGTAGGAATTATCTTTACATGTATTCACAAAACACATCAGCCAGGGTGGTTTTTACTTAATAACATTTAACCCAACCTTTTTCGTAGTAACCACAGTAATTATAGGTTTTAGACCTAGAAGACCTCAGTCATTATGTAACTAGGTTTTAATAAATCTGAAGCTCATTTTAGACTGCCGTTTCTGTAGATTTTGTATTGTATCGATTTTGGATGAAATTGCTAGACCAGTCATGTGGGGTATATGATTTCAGGAAATAAAAACATTAACTGCCAACGTGCTTTTTTTCTCTTTTGGACTTGTGTTTATGTCTTAATTTTCTATAATCATAGAAAGAATTACTGCGTGACATAAAATATCCTCTACTGTATCATTTCGCAATTGTAAAATATAGCAAACATTCTGTACAGTCATTGTTTAAAGTCAAAAAAGGAGCTAAGTACCCTCCCTGAGAAATATTTGCGTGTTACCTGCTATGGTGCCTCACTGGTAACATACCTTTCTACCTCATGCTCATGTTAGCTGGACAGTTCAGTGTATGCTGGGATCAAGTTCAAGGTTTGTGCCAGCTTTACTGAAGTGATATTTTAAACCCAGAGAGTAGAGTTGGAAATGACTATAGAGATTACCTGAAACAACCCCTCATTGAGGAAAATGACAATTATTGAGTAGTTTCAATAAGTGGCAAAAACACAGAGCCACGAGTTAGTCACTTTCCTTATTCAAGACGCAGTGCTTCCACATTACATGCTGGCTTTTTAGCTGTGTTCATATATAATCTTATTTTCATTCATTTTGATATAGATCAGCTAGAATTTACTAACAAATTCATAGTGCAGACATTGTTCAGTTGAGAGAAGTAAAGGATCTAATTTATATAGAGATATATTTTTATATGTATTTATATTGTTAACGTATCTTTTCAAATTAATGCAATCTGTTTGAAACTGAGTTTGTCACATTGTTTTGTGTTTCTTTTAAAATTGGATATATGCATCCCTTTCAGACAACAATGTAAGGGGCATTACTGTTTTGTGAGTTTATGTATGTCTTTCAGCTTGAGTTTTTGGGCACTTCTGGGCTTAAGAATGTTTCTTCCATTTTCAGCTGCACTTATTGTGTGTCAGTTTCATAGTCCATTGGCTAGAAAGTAAGCTTGTTGCTTTCAACAGCATCATAGAGGAGATTTTATTTTTGCCACCTTTCAATTTAACTCCAGGAAAAACTAACCTCTTTCGGCATACCTTGGAGGCTTTCCTTGTTACATAAATTCATTTAAGCAAAACCTGGGAAATTCATTAAATATTTTGAGTTTGTGCATATGACTTAATTTGCAGGATCAAATTTAGTCTAGAGTAACATATATGTGTATATATATATATATATATACATACATACATATATATATGTGTGTGTGTATATATATATATATATATATATATATATATATATATATATATATATATATAAGTTCTCTGGATACCTGTGTAAAGTCTGAGTCCTTCAGGGCCTCAGAAGGGGGGTGAGTTCTAGAATATAAATGGTTATAGTTTTGTAGGTTAGAAGAAAGAGTTAATATATAGTTTAATTTGCTGTCAGATTTTCTCCACCTTTTTCTCTAGCTTGAATTCAGTCTGGGGAGAGGAAGTTGGCAAAACTCAGTTAATCATCAAATCTTTCTTGAGGCTTTTTCTTTCTTTCTTTTTCTTTTTTTTTAATTGGAAAGAAGGAAGATTGTCCAAAATTCATTAACCATATATTCCCACTTGGACCCCCAATTAAACCTGCCTCAATATTGAATATGTACCTTGGAGCAGCCATAGAGGAAAATGGGAGGAGACTGGTCTCCTGAGGATCCTCAGTGTCTGGTTTTTACAAGTGACAGTTTTGTCTGGCTGAAATCTGTGCTTCCAACATAAGGAATTAGCTGCTGTGGTTCAGTTCTTTGTGCATGTTGGACTAACACTACTCTGATATTGTCTTTCTTTTCAGGAATTTCATTTCCACAAGTTAGGTCTGTGACTGATCTTGTTTCAGCTGTGCAAAATTGCTTCTTTCCAAGAAAAAGCTGAACTTCTTTTGCTACTGGTGTTTGCTCTGCATGAAAAAAATTAGTTAACTGGGACTTATGGCTCTTTTCTCTGTCTCTTGCGTTCCTCTCTCCTGAGGAGCATGGTTGTACTCCACTGAACAATAGAATCCAAGATGAGCTGAATCTCCCTCTTGAACCGAACCCTAGTGTTTCCTCTATCAGTCACTAAAGGGGTGCTGTGTACACTTGTTTAAGATGTAGAAATGTGGAGGTGTTCTCATTTATGTTGTTACATCCACAGAGTTGCATATTTAATATGATAATTTTCTAGGAAAGAGTAAATAAATGGCTTGTTCCGACAAGATCAGTATACTGTAACAATTTCCCAGCAGTTGGAAGTAAAGAGTTTTGAGGAAGATGAGCTTTTTTTCTGATTTACCTAAGGGTATCCTGGGGACTGGAAGTAACCATGCCCTTTATGTTCTAGGAGACAGAGGGTCTATACTAGATCAAAGTTATGGTTACAATACAGAATGTCTAACTAAACTTGTTCTTTAGGGAAAGGCTTCAACATTTTTTGTACTGAGGGTCAACAGAGTTAACGGTACAGAACATACTTTCCGATAGTGGATAGTGGATTCCATCACCATTCCTCTTTCACTATTTCAAGGTGAAAAAAAAAATGCAGAAAACTCAAGTTCCTCTACAGATGCAGGGATTTGAGCCTAAGGATAGCCAATATCATATATTATTGCTTACTAAGTGACATAGCTGCTAAACCAACACATCCTAACTTACTAAAGTTCTCCATGTGCAGGAAACAGTCAATAAAATTTTGATGAGCAGAGGAAGCCAATCAACTCAGCATAAGAAGTTAACCAAGCAATTATATGCAGAGAACCAAGTGGCAATCAAGCAAAAGATATGCTGGGACAGTATAGTATGGTTAAACCTTTCCCATAATTCTTTTTCTTAAAATTATTCAAAGAAAGGGAACACTGCGAATGTTCAGATGACAAATATAGCCAATTCAGGTGGATTCCATGGAATGGTCTTGTTGAAAGCTAAGCTTTGCTACATCTGGACACTATTTTAAAGATGATGAAGAGATACAGGTTAGCTTTGTCTGATAAAACTTGTTCTAAGAAAAAAAATAACACAATGGTTTTCATTAGAACATACTTTTTAATTGACATATTTGAGCCAGTAACAGGATACTGAAAAATGTCTTCTATGTATACTTTAGTGTACAAAGTGTTATAGGATGGTGAGAGTGATAAAATATTCCCCTGTGGAAGACAATAACTAAATTCAAACATATAAAGCTAATTATATTCTCCACTTTTCATATTCCTCCTGATGCTTCCTGTGAATAAATGGTAGAGTATCTACCCCCTTTGCAGGTCAGAAACTTACGGACAGACCTTTGATTTCTCCCCTGTGACAGCCCTTTCGACATCCAGTCAATCATCAAAAGCCCTTATAACATAACCTCCTTTATGCTTCTCACATCTACCTATTTCTTTCAAGGTCTTTATATTTCTTCTTTTTGTGAGATAACCTACTAGGCCTCCTTATCTCACCTCCCCTGTATCCATCCCATTTTCCACATAGAAGCCCTAATAATCTCGCTAAAATTCAAACTCAATCATGTCATCTCCCCAGTGAAAATCTTCCATATAAATTCCCTTTTGCTTCAGTGTAAGCCCCGTCCTCTTTGGCATGAGTCTCTCTGACATGGTGAAGATTATCTTGGAAGAGTATGGGCAGAAGATAGTGAAGGGATGATAGCTGATTTCTCTAGGCTGGTTGGCCAGGCTGTTTGTGGAAGGGACATTCGTTTTTGTGCATTTCCCTACACACTTATTCCAGCAGACTCTCTCCTCTTCATGGGCACAGAAACATTTGATCACCTTATTGGTGAATGTCTTAGGAAGTTACAGTGGAAAGTGTCATTTCCGATTTTGAATCCATTTCCAACAGGTGAGACAGTGTGGGTTTTATGCTTTCATGTCATTAGTGGGATTGAAAGGGAAATTGGCTATTCTGTTTTGGAAATCTACCCCTCAGAATGTGTTATATAGTACATAGTATTTGCCAGACAGATGAAAACAGAGTAAATGAATGTGGAAATGTGTTGGTTACAAGAATTAAAATGGCAGAAGAATAAAAGATGATTGACCCTTTATTGACATAAGAATTTCCACACTCACTGCTTGAAAAACCAGTAACATCTTGTGGGAAAAAAAAAAAAAAGAACTTTTCTATCCTTTAAAATACACCTTTATGATATGCTAGGTGTTTATTTTCATTAAAAAAAAAATGAAATCCCAGCTTGAGAAAATTTCTCTAATTTAGAGTCTGCTTATTTTAGTTTTGAGAGAGTATAAATTTGAGTAGCACCAAAAACTTCACTTCAGAAGAGGTTTATTTTAGGCCCTTCTTAAAGGGAAGGTTTATTTTTTTTTTTGATTTTTCATTTGTCCTCCTTTGTTATTTTAATTAATCTGTCCCCGGTGTTATATTGGTTATCTAAAAGTTCACCTTCGTTTTATGTGTATGTGTGTATATAAACTACACAGAGTCTTTGTTTTATGTCAGTTTTAAGTATATGCTCATTAGAGTTGATAAAAGAAGAGTATGTAAATGTAGATGATTATGTGAAACATACAAACGTATATTCAAAAATAGCATATGATAAATGTGTATCAACAGAAAGCCAAGACTTTTTCTTTTATTCCCAAGTTAACATTTGAAAAGAAAATAAATCAACTAGATTATTTTTGAATAATCTTTTTCTCAGTACTCTCAATTTATAGACTTTTGAAGATATTTTCTAAATTACAGTTTTTTTCAAGGCACTGAGAAAAGTTGCTGACATACAGATTTTGACACGTTATGCTTCTCTTTGTTTCCAGCTTCCCATTAATTAATCCTTTGTTACACATGTAGTACAAAGGTATTTGATTCTAAAACATCAAATGGAAATAAAGACATATTTTATTTTTTTTAATCACATCACATGTAGTTATATATCTGTAAAGTTATCTAGTGGTATTCTCGTCTCTGAGGTAAATACAAGGAACCATGAGAACTAGTTCTTATCCTCAAGAGAGAATATTAGAGACAAGCAATATAAAACTAATACAAAATAAAATAAGTAAAATTTGCTCTATATTGATAATTATATATTTTTTGCTGTGACTGTTCTCAAGAAATGGAGATAGAATGATCACTGCTTTGTTATAAAAAGAATTGAAAGTGTTAGTCGTTCAGTCCTGTCTGACTCTTTGTGACTCCATGGACTGTAGCTTGCCAGGCTCCTCTGTCCAAGAAGTTTTTGAGGCAAGAATACTGGAGTGGGTCGCCATTCTCTTCTCCAGGGATTTTCCTGACCCAGGGATCGAACTCGGGTCTCCCATGTTGCAGGCGGATTCTTTACTGTCTAAACCACCAGGGAAGCCCATTTTGTTATAAAAGTCTCTTACAATTAAGTCTCCATAGATATTCCTCAGATTATTTAGCATTTTGAATTAGTGTATAAAAATACCTCTAAAGAACATTTCTCCAAAGTTCTTATTACTAACCTTCCCCGATAATACTTTATTTAATTTCTGTGGAGAAGTAAATATTTTTCTCTGTGAATGAGGAAGTGAAATTCAGATGAAGAAACAATTTTCTATTTTTATTTTGACTGGATTGCTATTTCTTTTTCCGAGGCTGACTAGCTTAGATGGCAGAATAAATAATATGATAAATGTGAATAATTTATCACGAGTCATGGATATCAAAGAAGAATGGCACCAGAAAAGTTGAAAAAGGGGGAGAGATTGAAGGCAACTCTTCTGAAACAAAAGACTGGATACTTTTTAAGTGCTGGAGTGAGTAGTGGTAAAATGCTGGAGGACACTGGAGGTGGGAGAGGAAGGTTGCTCAAGGTGATTAAGTCCCGATGTTTGCTAATTGATGCTTATCCAAGCTTGGCTTCTACCTTTTCACAGAGACTGGGACAGAGGGACACTGTCTTTCCTAATGATTACATTTCAAAGAGATAGCTCCTAGGCTCTTAAGAAAGACATTCCTAAGTTATAGAACTATCAAGAAGCTGGAAGAAGTTTTACATCTCAAAGAGGCTGAGGAAAAATTCACAATTACAAATTTCCTAAAGTAAATGCTCTATAGTCAAGCAAATGGAGTTAGTGCTGGTCAGTTTTTTCACTTTGCTTCAGGGTCACAGACCACTTTCTTTAATATGTTTTACAGTAGATGCCATTCTGATTTTGTAAGGGAGAAAAGAATTTGGGAATGGGGTAGATTCAGGAAAACTTATGTGGTCCCTTCCCCCCCCATCCCCACCCCCACTGAATCTGCCAGGGTAAGTAACCTTGGCTAACTATAAAAAGGGTAATAGTTTGTTACTAGCCTTGCAGAAGGTTTTGATAAGAAAAGTTTCACATTACTATGTGACCATGGACAAATTGCTTTACATGTGAACACCAATTTCTTTTAAATGTTTAAAATATAGATAATTACAGTTTCCCTACCGTTTATTTGACTGTCATGAATACAAAAAAGTACTCAGAAATGTTTTGTCAGTTTGTCTTAAAGTCTATTATAAACACCCTTTGCTGTAAAAATGTTCATGCCTCCATAATACATAGATATGAACAAAATGTAAGATTTTTTTTTTCTCCTTTCTTTTTTCCCCGCTCGTCACATAGGATCTTCTGTCTCTAGTTCTAAGGCAGCTGGCTCAGTTTTTGGCTAAGTGTTAGTCACTCAGTCGTGTCTGACTGTTTGTGACCCCATGGACTGTATAGCCCACTAGGCTCCTCAGTCCATGGGATTCTCCAGGCAAGAATAATGGAGTTGGTAGCCATTCCCTTCTTTAGGGGAGCTTCCTGACCCAGAGATTAAACCCAGGTCTCCTGCCTTGCAGGCAGATTCTTTACCATCTGAGCCACTAGGGAAGTTCCGGTTTTTGGTTATCACTCAGCATAAAGAGAGAGGGACCTACCAGTAAGGTGCAGGGACCTTTCAGGCCCGTAACTGGAAGAGTCACACATCATTTTCGCTCCAGTGTCATTGGCCAGAATTTAGTCACATAGCCCCATCAAGCTGCAAAGGTGAATGGGAAATGTAGGCTCTAGCTGGACAGCTGTATGCCCAGTTTATACATTTTAACTGTATGCCCAGGTTCGAGTTCTATTATTAAAGACATTGAAATGAATAGTGGTGAACAGCAGTCTTCACCACAGATATAATTGGGGAGAAAAATCAAGACAACAGCAACTTCTTAAAGAGGAAGATTAAGTAGTCCCAAATAACTCAAGACAATGTAGTGGGTTATTAAAATACCAAAATTTAGTCAAATTGACAGCTAGTTCCTTCTGAGAAAACAAAAGCTTCCCACTTTCTCTTCAGCCATTTTTTTTTTTTAAATGTCTTCTAGGCTCTGATATGCATAATTGCATTGATAGCATTCCAAACAATAGTTACAAAATTATCTTGCATTACAAAGCCCATGTAGTCAACTAACTATTATTTTAATGCTAAATATGTTTAATGGGTAACCTTGTTTGGTACATGGTCTGTGAACCTACTAGCATCATTTGCCTCAGTGTATTGTTGAATTTTCAGAGAGCTCTCTATGTTATGTTTTAATTCTTGCAAATTGCTTGCCAATTTAATACGAGCTGCATCTAAACAGTAAGTAATTGCTTATGATAATGAGTGCAAACTAATTTGCTGGAATATGTTAATATTCACAAAGCACTTTTATACTGCCTGCTGTTCCAAAAATACTGCTCTCTTGGTTAAATGCAGCTTTTAGATGGCATTATTGTCACAAATCTGACTAAAATCTTCACTTCAGTAACATCTACCCAAAAGTCATAGAACTATCACTTCAATATACCAAAGAAGAAAGAGAAAGTCATGTCATTGTTTGATTAATGGTTTAGAATATTCAAGGAAAAATTATCACATTGTTAATAACTAATTTTAATTAGTGATTAATAGTAAGCAGACTATATTGAATTAGAAATGGCCTGTTTTCCCCATAAGGATCATTAAATTTATTAAAGACAGATGGCATAAACTTTAAAAGACAAATTTAAAGACAGATATGGCATGGCTTGAACTTCATTTCCATAATAGTGCCCTAATAACCAATTGAAAACAAATTAAAAATTTTAAGGACATACCTATATATGGTTGTTTTTAAGCTTGAAGCCTATTTTATCCCTTAATAGTGCCCTACCCTCTCTTGATGTCATTAATGTAAGTAGATCTACCCCATCTCTCTGGAACCTGTTTTGTGCCTTTGTGACTTTTCTCATGAAAACCCCGCCCGCAAAAATACATTTGCTTTTATTTTTCCAGAGCTATTTTAATTTTTATCTTTTCTGAAAAGTATATGGGGATATTTCTGGAGACCAAGTGAATTCTCCAGTCTGACTGATGTAGAGGATTGGCTTGTGTGGAGGATGTTCACAGTTATAAGGTTTTTCATTTAAATTGATAGACAGTGGTTTAATCCTTGAAGGTCTTTGAATAGAGGTGTGATTTCAGACACCTTTTCAAAACAGAATGAATCTAATGTTAGTTTGTATAGTAAATTTAAATTAGGGAGAGGCAGGAAAATATTGAATCAGTTAGGATGAGTATTTATTACATTTTAGATTGATGGTGATGCAATCTGAACAACAGCTGAAAAAATGGAAATACAAAAGAAAAACTCAGGAAATCACAACTGCCTGAAAGGGGAGTTTTTGAAAAACTGTATCCTACAAATTTAACATACGCCTTTCTGTCGTTTCCAGTATCTAGCATGGTGCTCTATACATAGCAAATACTTAATTTTTATTGAATATATGAATGTTTCTATTTTTGAATTATGCTGTTATATTGCTTTTGTGTTCTCTTACTCCACCAGCATCCTTCTGCCATTGTTTCATCACTGTGTTTTGTTTTTGTCAAAAATCCCAACTCAGTGTTTTGTGTAGAGTCTTTCATGACCACCTCACTAAGCCATTTGGCTTTCAGTTTTCCAGACAACTTCTAAAATAATTTCACCTAGGTATTTTTTTTCTTGTTAGGTTAAAGGAGATACAAAATTTTATCCCATGTTGCCCACTATTCCCCACCTTTGATTCATCATATTCACCACAACTACAGTATATGTTAATACTAATTACTACACATGAAAACATCACAATGCATCTAGCTGTCATGTCTCCTTAGTTCCCTCCAATATGGGACTATTCCTAAGTCTTTTTTTTCCAACCTTGACTTTTGAAAAGAATGCTGCCAGTTATTTTGGAGAATGTCTCTCAGTTTGAGTTTCTTGGATGTTATCTTATGAATAGGTTGAGGCTATGCACTTTTGACAAAAGGCAATATGGAAATGATGCTGTGCCCTTCTCAGCACTTCATAGTTGGAGGACCTGAATTACATGTCTCCTTGCTGGTGATGTTAATTTTGATCACTGTGGTTATGGTGCTGTCTCCTTGATTTCTCTGATGATTAACAAATTTTTAAGGACTAGCAGATTATATCCATCTCTTCATTATAAAATATGGAGAACTTTGGACTGGGTTATTCAAGAAAATTGTAGGACTTGGTTCTGACTCAAAAGGGTCATCATTACCTGGTTAAAGAGTCTCATGACTATTTATGATTTATTTCTTCCACAGACAGAAGGAAATGGAGAATGGTGTTCATTATCAGGGTAATCTAGGAAAGTTATCTCTTCATCTGAGTTTCTGTATTTGACAGGTAAAATTACTCAGATTGCTTAGAAATGGATATAAGCATGGAATTTGTTATACTTATCTGAGAATCTGGAACCTTAAGTTTCTTATAATCCTATCACCAGTCCTTACTTGGTTCAAGCATTATTTCAGATTCTTATTAATGATTAATAAATGAATAAAAGACCTAAGAATGATGAGGATAACAAGAATTAAAGCAAGACCCCTTTCTTTAGGATACATAATTTTTAAGATGGAAATTTCAGAAAAAAGGCAACTCTGACTTATAATATGGTTTGCAAGTTAAAGACAAGTTCTGAAGATGGTAAAGAGAGGGAATTCACCTTGGCTAGAAAGAATGGGAAGCAGGACTGAAAAGAAAACCAGGTACAGCAGAGAAGCATAAATCAGCAATAGTAAAAGTCGCTTTGGGAGAAGAATGTATATTCTACCACATGTGCACACCTAAGTGATAGAGCTTAGTTTGGAGCGACTTCTGAATCAGCAAATAGTACTCTATCCAGTTTTAGTTGAAAATTACAAATAAATCATTTAATTGGTCTTATTGGACTGCAAGGAGATCAAACCAGTCGGTCCTAAAGGAAATCAGCCCTGAATATTCACTGGAAGGACTGATGCTGAAACTGAAGCTCCAATACTTTGGTCACCTGATGTGAAGAGCCAACTCATTGGAAAAGACCCTGATGCTGGGAAAGATTGGAGGCAGAAGGGGGTTGGGGTATTATGAATTTATTATTGATATGGGGGCCTCAAAATAGTTCAAAATAACCACACGCAGTTTTGTATTCAGGATTGAATTCTGCTTTTAAGGGCAAGAAATGGTATCACTGACAAAAGCTGTCATGCCTATCTTGTGTGGAATAAAAACAATTATGGTATTAATGATAAAGATTTGGCTTCTGCATCTCTGTTCAGCATTTTGAAAGCATCTGAACAAGCCAAAGCTGAGATGACTTCTGAGGCAGGATGCTGGCAATAGAGACTGTGTTCATGTCAGTTGTTTTTACCCTATGATGTTTTTTACACCATGATTCTAGTAAATTCTTAACTCTGAAAACCATTTTGACAATTAATTTATGAAAAAGTAAACTGAAGGCCATCGCTAGGCATTTGTAACCTTTACTTACTGGCTAATAATTTAAAGAATTTATTAGGAGCATTCACAGCTTATTATGTGTTTTTTAAAATGAGAGTTTCCTTAAGCGAGCAGAAGGTATGATTTTTTTCTCCCTCCTTCCTTGCTGCCTGTAGCCCTAATGCAAATTGATTACTGAAATACTTGTCAGAGACTTTTTAATAAAGTTCACTTACTGCTTGAGGGAGTCTAGTTTCAGAAGGAAAGACATAAACCTTTGATGTTCTTAGGGTTATTGGTTGTGAGATTGCTTTGCTTAGTTTTATTTTTAACTCTAGATCACTTTGCTATCTTTATGATTTTTTTTCTAATTTGATTGGCAGAAGGTCTACCATTTACTTGTTTTTCTTCTCAGCCAGATAACTTAGATTCCAGGAGCCTTTTAAAAGGTTCCAAGACTTTGAATTTGATCTCAGAACAAGCTTGTCTCCCTGGGCAGTTAAAACTATTCAACTCAATTCTTCCTGGAGGGAGTATTTTCTGCATAGCATGTTTAGAGAGGGAAATAATGAGTAGTTTTTAAGGAGAATATTGCAATAAAATCACAAAGTGAAGTATTACTTGTTGTATAAATTTAGTAAGATAATATTCACTGAACATTATTTCAAGTGAATATTTGAAATAATTATATGACTTTGATCTAAAAAGAAAATATAGATGTAATTGTTCTTGTTAATAATTGTTCTGCTCTTTTTATCATTACCATTAATCAGTGCCTTTAACATTGTCTTTTTTCTAAGATTTTTAAACAAAAAATCCAGCATAGATAGTGACGTGGCTGAATACCATTTTCCTAATATCTCTCATAAACTCTCTTGTCCTGATATTTATCTCTAATTCACAGATCCTACCAGTTTGGGAAAAAGGGCTGTGTGTTTTCAGCTTTATATTCCTAGCTCCTTTCACATATTAGACAACCAAGAGATAGGTCAGCTTGGGAATGTTTCTTATTTCAATCAATTTCCTTATAAGATAGAGAAAGAGAATGACTTATTCAAATGACTACATTTGACATCGGTGGCTATTTACATAGTCTCAACTTTGCATACCATTCATATTGCATTTATGTTAACACTGCCTTTTTGATTGTGCAGTGCACAGTCTGTGCAGCTATTTGTGGTATCCCTGAACAAATATCTAGGATATGAACAAGGTAGATCAGCCCTGAATCCTTGAGAATTATTTCATTTATTAAGAAGAGTGTACTTGTTTTTCCAAAGATTGAATACCTTTTTCCATGTAGCATATTCTTTCCATAAATGTCAAAATATGGAAATGTCAAATACCAAAATGAAAACTATATATGATACACTTAAACATATATTATCCTTGCCAAGATCACAGGAATATAGAATTTTTATTACAGAAAAATACAGTATATTTATTTTAAAAGGCTTTTATTAGAGAAAAGTTTTGGGTCAAACAGGCAAAGGGGAAACTTCCCTACTTTGTCATTGAAGTGCACAGTTGCTATTGAAATTATCTTTAAGAGAAGTGATTCCTGAGCTTCTAGAAAGCATGATAGTTTTTTGCTATTCCATTTTCTTGAGTTTTAGCTTGTTTAAAATTCCTTATAGAATAAAATTCCCTGGTGGCTCAGACAGTAAAGAATCTGCTTGCTATACAGGAGACCCAGGTTCGATCCCTGGGTCAGGATGATCCCGTGGAGAAGGAAATGGCAACCCACTCCAGTATTCTTGCCTGGGAAATCCCATGGTCAGCGGTACCTGGCAAGCTGCAGCCCATGGGGTCGCAATGAGTCGGACACAACTGAGCAACTAACAAGCTCATGCCCTTTTTCTTTTTAAAATGGTACCTTGACTGGACCCAAGCTAAAATTCATATGGTCTGGCTTAGTGGCGATGATTCTTCTCTTTCATGACTCATAGGTCTGCTGTGGAGTTTTAGTGGTTCAGGCTTGTTTGATCACATTGAAACTTGGGAGACATTAGCTTTTAATGCCTAGTGAGTCCTCATGGACCCTGAGAGTCTAACTCCTGATTTCATGGGGCTCAAGAATCTTTGTGAAAAAGTTTGAACCAAGTTCACGATGAATTTTTAATGAAGCCCTGTGTGTGTGTTTGTGTGTGTGTGTGTGTGTGTGTGTAGTGAGTCAATACAGTGACACTCTAACAATTTTTGAAACAGGGTGCTCACAGTTTTGTCAGCTTACATTCAATTTAATAGATGCTTAACAAACTTTTTTTTGATTCAATAAATTTCCTTAATTCCCAAGTCTAGGGTTCTGATGGACCTTGCAACGTGCATATATGAAAAATCTCCCAATGCTCCTTCTATCTGGACTGTCATCCTGAGTTACTTTCTTAAGGCTTTGGTTCTTTGGGAATTATCTAAACTCTTGTTGACTTTCTTTTCTTTGCTCTGATTCAGGCTACGAGGCCAGTATCTAAGCCATTTCAGTGGCATGTCATGTTTCTTGTCCTGTTTTTCATTGAAGACCTACCTGCTCTCTTTCTCAAAGATGTATGGGTAAAAACCTTGTCTTATTTTCTAGTCTCTTTAGCTAGTTGTAATGTATTTGTTATTTCTACCAAGTCTGCATGTTCCATCAGGAGTCTCAAATTGTGATATATATAGTCTTTATTTTCTTTTCTTTCCTAACATTTTTTCACCCTTAGATCTTTCGCATTGAGGGCTGTCTCTCATTCTCAATATTGGTAATTGGTGTTATTACTTTTTAGATTTAGAGTTGATTACATATTATAGGTAGGAACTCCAGTTACTCTGATTTCAGTCATCTCTCCTCATATAGTACCCACCTTTCCTGATTTTTAAGGCTCTTATATGTAATTTTAGGAATTAGGGATTTATAGTGCTCACAACATAATTCTTTGTCATCTTGCAAAGAATTTACATTAATGTAGACAGAAATTGTTGCTTTAGAATACAAGTAAGATTGCTCAGCTTTATTAACCTATTTGTTTTACTAGTTTTAGACCGATTTTTTTTAATACAAGGTGGTCTTCTTACTGTTTTTGTTTTCTGTGAACTTTATTCAGAATAATGGCTCCATATAGGTAGAAATTGTTTAAGAAATTGAGATTAAGCAACAATCTTGACAAGGTTGTAGGATAAGTAAAAGCTCCCCTTATTTATAAGTGTTTTACTCTAAATTTCCATCTGACTGCCTGGCAGAGTTTCACTGGAAAAAAAGTGTTACGTCCCTGTTACGTTTAATAGAATCATAATGGCCTGAATATTTCATGTTGGTTACATGATGACATTGAAAGAATTATAGACTTTCAGAAAAAGACATTTTATTCATATACTTATGTTCTGAGTTAGAAGCTTATCTATTCTGAAGTTAATTATATTATTGTTCATGTTCCAAGGATCCAAGGCAACCAATAATCAAGGAGAACTGTACATGCTGATTGGTTTTCTTCTTCAGAAAGGTTGAGCTTGTTGGAGGGAGTGTATTAGCACTTGCAGAAACAAGTAAGGCTAAAGTAGAGATGGTTGGAAAGAAAAAGGAGGGGAGAGACCCCTTTATGTAAATATATATTAAGTAAAAATCTAAAAATACATTTATTATAACATCACAGGCAGTTCAAACATTGGAAGTAAGAGCCCATGTCTAATTTTTACAAACATTTATTGCAGTGTAAAGTATGTTGATACTGCTAAATTTGTATCTGGTGAAGCCAGCTTTGTTAATGAATTTGGAGTGAGTAATATAGACTTACTCTATAGCTTAAATGTGAAGATTGCTGACAACCACTTTAAGTTTGAGTCACCTATACATTTAGTGATGTGATGGATGTCAGGATTAATTTTCAATAAATCCATTATTAGTCATGGCACTGATGTGCTAGTGCTTGCCATATAGAAACATACATAAGTAAAAACGGTGCCACGTTCCTCCAAGTTCTTCTCTGTGTTGATAAAACTCTTGGAACTGTGATTAAGATCTACTGTTGCTGTGCGTTGATTTTACTTATATAATCAAGTAAAACATGTTCCTATAAAATAAAATTTTAAAAAATGTAGCTAAATGGCAGTTCATCTTGCATAGCTTCCCCCTTTATTTAACAAAGTGAATTCTTGTGTCACGCTATATATCTTACCATGCTGGATGTTTTATGACAATGAACTAATATTCTTTTTTTTCATGAAAGTGATGTAATTTAATATCCTTCTCTTTGTCAACTATTAGTGAATGTAAATAATAATGGAATGGGTTTATGTGACGAAAGTGCTAATCTAAGGAATAAAATACTGAAAAGAGTAATAAAAACCAGGATGTAGGAAAGCCATTTCTTAAAAGGCATTTGGTTTGACACAATTTTGAAATGAATCAAACATTTCTAAAGACTCTTAAAAGAACAGTGTTGTGATGTTGGTTATTTTGCATTGTCAACATACATATGGGGCTTCCCTAGTGGCTCAGATGGTAAAGAATCTGCCTGCAATGTGGAGACCGGGGTTCAGTCCCTACAATGGGAATATCCCCTGGAGAAGGGTATGGCTACCCACTCCAGTATTCTGGCCTGGAGAATTCCATGAATTGTCGCAAAGAAGTCCATGGGGTTGCAAAGAATCAGACACGACTGAGCGACTTCACTTCACTTCAGTACACCCATGGGCTTCTCTGATAGCTTAGTGGGTAGAGAATATGACTTGCAGTGCAGAGACACAAGAGGAGCGAGGTTGATCCCTGGGTTAGGAAGTTCCCCTGGAGGAGGAAATGGCAACTCACTCAAATGTTCTTGCCTGAAAAATTCCATGGACAGAGGAGCCTGGCAGGTTACAGTCCAAAGGGTCGCAAACAGTCAGATGCTACAGAGCACACACCCACAGCACCGCACAACACATGCATACATACATCATCCATTCTCCTTAAAGTGTATTGAGTACTTACCATATGCCAGGAATTGGACTGAGGTTTTACTGTGCAATTTTTCATTTATTCCTGACAGAGACTCTATGAGGCAGTGTTAATATCCCCAAGGATAGGAAACTCAAGAATTAAAGAGAATAAAAACATAATGTCATGTAACTGGTAAATGATACAGTTGGAACTCGGACCAGGTCAGTCTGAGTCCAAAACTTGCATTCTTAATTTCTGATCTCTCCTGCTACAGTATACATCATATCCTTGGTTCAGAAAGATGCATGTTAAATGAAGTAGATTTTGACATGTTAGTCATCTATATTTTATTGTGGGAGTATTCTCATATTTTTAAGGTCACCAAAATAGAGTATATTGTAATTTTCTATCTTGATGGAAGGAGGACTTTAAGAACGTAGATTTTTGAGAACATGGAGTTTGATGTAAAGTGTTTTTTGTTTGTTTGTTTGTTTGTTTTTTTAAACCAAGATGCTTATAGAGGGAAGTGTAGAGAGTTGTGTTGGGAGCTGGGCATCTGAGTCTCTCGCTTATTATAAAATTGTGCTGTTGAGTACATTACAATGCACTATTGTGCATATAGAAGAAAAAAAGGAGAGAGATTGATTTTCAGATATATCTGAAGAAAAAGGGCACTAGAAATAATTGCGTTGTTTGGCACATGGTAGTACACTTGTTTCTACTTGATTTTGGCAAAACTTGAAAAATTAGAAAGTCACTATAAAGAAGACGGAGTAGCTACTGGCATGCTAGTTGCCAAGTCTTAACACTTATTGGAAAAGTTTGAAATATGAGATGAAATCAAATCTTGAGTAATGATATTCGTATTATGCCATTTATCTTACTGAAAATATAAACCTTTAAATTATTGTCCTCAAGTTCTGCAACTGAGCAACTGGAAACTTTCATAGTTCCACAAGTTTGGGAAGTGTACCCTAAACTAAATGTTAATCTACATACATTAAATGTTCTGTCAGTTCACATTTACATGTTATTTTTTTCTTTCTTTAAAAGCATTGTGAGGTGAAAGGACAGTATACGATCATGAGGTGCAAATGTCACTTTATGGATATGAGGCATTCGAATATGATAGCAGTTGGCCTTGAGAAATTCAGACTGACATATCCAATTAACTTTTTCTTGACAGCCTTGTTATGGTAACAGAAACATTTCTGTTAAAAAAAAAATACAGGGGTAGAATCTGGATACTAGATTTCTACTAGCTCTTCCAAGTTTGCAACTTTAGTTAACAAGTTAATCTTTATGACTGAATTTTCTCAGATGTGTTGTGGGAGTAATGCTTGCCCTACTTTCCATACATAAGTAAAGAGAAAATGAAAAAAATTGTTGTGAAAATGGTTTTTAATGTTAAAAATGATCATATAATGTATGATATTGTTGCTTTGCCAGACTCCCTTATTCTGATGATTCTGGAAAACATCTGAGTCCTTAGATTTGTTTTATATTGTTAAGTAACATCTCTACTTGAATATTTTTAATTTGCATGGAATATATAGTCATTAGAGGACAGAGTTAATTAAAAAGAGAAAAATAAAATCAATCAAGTACCACCACAGAGGTAACCAACACATTCTCTTTTTAAAGAAACCTTTACTTTTATATGTTCTTGTCCTGTCTTTATCAATGTAGGATTTTCAGAAACATGTAATACTTAATCATTTGCAATAGTTACTAAGCAGAAGAATATTTATCAAATTGTGCTTGCTTGTTAATATTGTGGTGAACAATTGTCTGATGATGTAGAACATAAATGGGCCTAGAAGGCTCTGGCACTTCTGATATACGAATATGTATATCCTTCCTGAATCGTCTTTATTTGCACACTGACATAACTTACATATTCTCACATGAGAGAGAGAGAGAAACTGCTTTCATACATTAGTACTCAAGAAAATAAATAGTCCCTCTACCACTGCAGTTTAACAAGATTTTGTTTTATGTCTTTTATACAATATTATCCTGATATGTTTCTTGGGTCAGGTCTACACACCAAGGCCTATTTAATCAATCAGGCACATTAGGCATATTGTAGGGTTCTTTGGAGTTTCTCAAGGACATATGGAAAAGTTTCAGACAGAATGCCAAGAGTAATTGACCCCAAAATATAAAAAAAGAAAAAAAATTATATCATCACCTATTTAATTAAATGTGTATAAATACATGTGACACTAAGTCAACTTCATTAAATTGGTAAATTTGGTTCATAGAAATTTGTTATTTTTGGTTCATAGAAATTTAATGTGGGCTTCCCCGGTGGTGCAGTGGTAAAGCATCTGCCTACCAGTGCAGGAGACCAGGGTTCAATCCCTGGTTGGGAAGATTCCTGGGAGGAGGAAATGGCAACCCACTCCGGTATTCTTTTTTTTTTTTTTCACTCCAGTATTCTTGCCTGGAGAATTCCTTAGACAGAGGAGCCTGGCAGGCTACAGTCCATGGGGGTCATAAATGACTGAGCACGCATGTACGCACGCAATAGAAAATAAGACTTAATATCCCATCAGCCCTTTGGAGCTTCCCTGGTGGCTCAGATGGTAAAGAATCTACCTGCAAACCCTGGGTTGGGAATATCCTCTGGAGAAGGGCATGGTTACCCACTCCAGTATTCTTGACTGAAGAATCTCATGAACAGGGGAGCCTGGTGGGTTGCAAAGAGTCAGATATGACTGAGCAACTTACACCCACCATAGGTTGTCTGTTATAGTTGTTTTCCCAGAGCCCACAGCTCAAACCCACAGTTGAGGGTATGTTCTGTGTGTCCCATCTTAGAGAAGGAAATGGCAACTGACTCTAGTATTCTTGCCTGGAAAATTCCATGGACAGAGGAGCCTGTCAGGCTACAGTCATTGGGATTGTAGAGTCGCCCACCACTGAGCAACTGATCAATATGTAGATACCTTGAAAATATACAGCTGTATACTCAACTTTTACATACAACCCTTATTCTTGGTAGAAGTTATGTTTCCATACACTCAAGATACTTTGAGGCCAAATTTTGATATTTAATCGTATTGCTTCCCTTACTATATTGGCACATAGTAGGTACACAATAAATATATACTAACATCCTTTGTTATTGGAAGGCTACACTCCTTTCTATAAATTGTACCTTAAAGTCTATTCTTGGGATAATACAAGAAATAGTTCTCTGATCCCATTTAGTTTGGAGGAAGATTCATTCTCCTTTATGTATATCTTTGCATGTCTCTTCCAAAATTTCTGACTCAAAGAATTAATTTTATTGCATTAAATGAGGTGGATGTCAGTGCTACAATGAAATAGGACTTTAGCACATTGGATGTTTAGGTGACTCGTTTGAACAAAGCTCTTTTTAAAGTAAGATAGATACTTTACTGATATCACAATCATAAAGTAAAATTTGAACACTTAGCAAATGAGGCTATGCCATTATTCTCATTGTTGTAAGACCAGCATTTACTTTGGGGGAAAAAATGGATCTTTTTATGGAGCTGGATAGTTTGACAGCTAGTAGATATTGTGTGTTACATAAGACCTGACTTCTATGGATGGGATCTATTATCTGTATTTTCTTGACATGACTATTGGTCGTATGGCTGTTCATCCATTAGTTATCATCTGTCATATGTGAACAGGCCCTCTCTCCATAAAAGTAGATTTGTAGCGTGCTTGCAATCTGCTTTGCTGTCCTGTATGACCCTGTCACACCTACATGCAGCTCTTGTTTCAGACACAAGTTGATACATGTTTCTGCTCCTTATTGAAGCATCCAAAGTCAATGTTTTCTACTATATTATTATTATTTTTTAACTGGCAGAAAGAAAACCCCATTACATTGCATGCTTGTCCAACTCTGTGGAAAAGCAATAATCTCTCGTTTGTTCTGAAACACCTGCTGATAGATTTAATGAGTGTATTAAAAATGAAGCTGCCTTGATATTAAAAAAAAAACTATTTTTTTCTTGAACATGTATGATTAAAATCTGTTATTTGCTTATTCACTTTGCCATAGGTTTTAGTTTCTGTTCTTTTTATTTTATTTATTTATGATTGCCATGCTATAAATTTAATACTTTACTAATATGTCAACATAATAATACATAGGAAAGTGTTCCCTGATATATTTGGACTAATTGGTTTTGGTTTTTGTTTTCCAGCTGGGACAACATATATCTTTAGCAAAGGTGGTGGACAAATCACGTATAAGTGGCCTCCTAATGACCGGCCGAGTACACGAGCAGACAGACTGGCCATAGGGTTTAGTACTGTTCAGAAAGAAGCTGTATTGGTGCGAGTGGACAGTTCTTCTGGCCTGGGTGACTACCTAGAGCTGCATATAGTAAGTACTTCTAAAATAAAGATTCTACTTTTAGCTTTTACTGCTAGTTTTTTGTAAGTAACATATAACTCTGCTTTTTTGGGCATTTCCCTCCCCCTGCCCCACCACAGCAACTAGTACTTTGTTACAGAAAGCATAAATATACTTTAGGGGTAATAAGACCTTATAGCTATTACTGTTTTAAAAAATGTTTTTGACTATTTTTTTTCAAGTGTGAAGTCCTCTCAATTTTCTGTCCACATAGAATTATTCTTGGTGTGTTTTTAGTGACTTTAGGCCATGTTGCTAAATTTGTAAAAATATTATGGTCCAGTAGATATTATTCCATCTGGCTGGAAGCATGAGGTTGTAATTCTGTTAACATCAACATATTTGGATCCAGTGTCCTTATTTCTTTTCTCACTTGAGAAAAGAATTGTCTAAAGATACATGCAATGGGCAGGGGAAATGAATCAGCAAAGGTATTTGGAGATATAAAAGAAAAAGGAAGAAAGATTACTTCTATGCCATCTTATACTCATTTTGATATGTACACATAAAGAAAATACAATGGAGTCTTGCCATTTATATCCTGGGACCAGACATTTTCTCTAAGTCCTAAACCTCACACAAGAATTTAATTAGCTCTTAGTGAATGTCAAATAATAGTTCATGAATGAAAAGCTTTTCTATTCAAGTTTTAAAGTTGTCATAACTGACTATAGCTTGGGGACTCTTCCTTATATCTCTGGATTCAGAGAGTTACTAATTTGTTTGGTTTCAATTCTTTATCTTCTCATGTCCTCACAATATTTTCAAAGAATCATGCAGTCTTTTATCAATAAGAGATAGTCATATTTTATTGATGTATCAAAATAACACCCATAGTAAAGTACCATATAGTCAAAAACCCTAGAGGGTTCTTATCATCATAGTTCTAAATAAACTATCTTCTGGAAGATGTAGAAGCATATAAACCTCTTCATCCCCCTTTCTGTTCTTGAGGTATCATTTATCTCTTCTGCCTTATGTGATCACATAAGTTTATTTTGTTTTGACTTTATTTAGCCTGCAAGTTCTTCTGTTACCTGCACCAGTGTCTCAGAAGATCTTTGATTAGGTCAACATGTTCTTTCAGTCTTGCCTTCAGGCTCTCATCCCAAAATGATTAGCAAAACCACCTAACACCAAAATACATTATCACAGATTTGCAGGGTCTTAATTTTCAAAATTCTATTTATTTATGAATCTTAGTTTTCCGCTATACTTCTAGAATTTACAGTAATCTGAATAGGGTTTACAACTGACCACAAAAGCTGAATTCATTGCTAATCTTGGGGGAAAAAAAGGAAACAAAGTAAAACAAAAAACCCCCCTCAACACAATGATTATTGAATCATCTTAGATTTTCAATTCAAAATGCAGTTGTCAAAATGAGAATCCTTGAAAAGTAATTTTAGCTGCCTTTCAGAAAATATATAACAATCAGTATCGAAGGCATCTGGACTTTTATGGCATCATAAATAAGTGATCAGCTAAGACAACTAATGCAGTAAGGAATCTTGCTATTTAGAGTAATCTCAACTTTCCAAATGCATTTGCTCCATTCTAATTTAAGAGCCTTGCTACTTGCGAAAATAAATAAAAAAGAAAACAAGAGGTTTTCCTCCTGAAATAAATTACATATTGATCCATGACCAATTACACATTTACCCTGAGAAAAGGTTCTATACTGATCACTCTCACATTATAAGGGGTCTTGTTATTGAATTACTCAAATCACTGTTTTATGGTCAGAGGGTTTTAGTCTACAACAATGTGTATTTCCAATTTTGATCAACTGTGGCCTTAGAGTCCCTTTATATGTAAAAGGTTGACTTTTACGTGTCCATGCCCACTCAGAACCTTCCCAAACTTCTTTATTGCCCATAGATTTCTGATAGATGTCCTGTGAGGCCCTCCTTCATTCTGAATCTCTTCTCTTGGTCTTGCCTGACTGTTCACTTTGGATTCAGGTCTTTGTTTCTAACACCCTTCTTGGATTTGCTATCTTCAAACCCTTTCTTAATCCTAGCCTGTCCTTGACTAGGAAATTGAAAATGGATGTTAGTTCCCTGGGATTAGCAAACACCATTGGTCATCAGCCCTACTCACTCCTTTATCAACTAATAGGACCCAGTCTTAGTCCAGGTCTGGCCAACTAAAACTCTATTTCCCTCTCCTTTTCTCTTGTTGCCTACAAACAGTGATCAGCCATTAGTGACTCAGCAAGTTGCTTACATGGAAACAAGTTACTTTTTTTCCATGTTTCCAACATACAAATACAATTAAGCCAGTGGTTTTCTTTTCACTTCTGAAGTTTACTTTTAACTCTTTCCCATAGTGTTGGGTACATGGAAGAGAAAGAGGAGTTAGATTTTTTTTTTTTTTTAAAGAAAAAAGAGAGTAAAAGAGAGGGAGGGAAGACGGGAACAGGAGGGAAAATTAAGTGGGAAGGAATCAAAGCTGATGCCCATGGCTGATAGAAGTATTCTTAATAATGGTACTTAGATTTGGGAATATTCAAGGAATATTTTATCTAATGGTTTACATGCTTTGGATTTATCCTGATTTTCACCAAATCATTTCTTCTGCTTCTTTCAGAATTGAAGTATAAAAGGAAAACAAGAATTGCAGAAAGATTATTACCATTGTTTGTTTTTAGTTTATGAATATGACTGACCTAAAAATTAACCTGATGATATCACAGATATGTTTAGTCTATAAAAGTTAGAAATGTTGGTTATCCATTAACTTCTAAGAAAGTGTCTATAAACCTTCAAGGTCAGCCATGTATAAACTATGGACTTATCTTATTTAAAAATCATTATTTATACCCTTATATAATGGAATTAACCAAGAAGCAGGAAAGTTAATCGCATGTATTAAAAGGTGCTCCAGTCTTGCTGAATTGCATAATGTCACTTCAGATAGATAACTTTTAAAATCTGACTGGCATATAATTTCAATGAAGATGTTAATATCTGACATTATTATCCTATTCCTTTCAAATGATCATGTTTGATCTTAAAAATATCACCATATTTAAATTTTGATTAACTGTACTCTTAAAAATATCATAAATTAGAATAAAATAATTTTTGATTCAGGTGACCTAGTTTTTACAGATGGATTTTTTTGCCATATTGCTATTAATTCTACCACTGTTAACCTTAAAGCCATATAATATTGCTATTGAAATGTAAAGGTTTTAGGAGGGGATGAGAGGAAGAGAAATACAAGAAGTAAGGGGTTATTAATTAACATAGGGCCAAGAATACAAATGTTTTCTTGTATTCAGAAATGTGTTCTGAGATAATAAAAGAATTAATGAATTATATGTTGAAAATAGTGTGGCTTAAATGTAGACTCCTCAACATTCAGTCATCAAAATTTTCAGTGAAGTCATAGATGCAGTTCAGTTTCTACATAACTCTGAATAAATTTATCTAATGTCTTGTTTACAATGTAGAGAAAGAGTAGCACCTGATACATATCAGCTTTTTTATTGAAAAGTTGCACATTTTTATTGATGTTGTTTTCTGAATATTCCAGCTAATAATTGACCATGGTAGTTGAATTAAGTCTGTGGTGAGAGTTTTTTTGGATGAGTGATACTCTCTCCCAAATAGTTACCTATTAGTTTTGTAATTCACTTTTATCATGAATTGTTCTTCAGTCATTTCGTATCTGTCCATTATCTTCAAATAAAGATAAGCTTTCTGATGGCACCGAACAAAATTTATAATAATGATGACTAATAAGAAAAAATAATGTAATGTAGAAATGTGACTTTTTGTCATTCATGTAAGTATGTACTAGAAGCCTGTGCAGAAATATTTTCTTTGCAACTTATAGGGTCCAGCCTATGTCGAAGACTCTGTGGATTCAAATATAAATGAGCTCACCACTTAGTACTTATCTCAATAAACATTAGTTAGATAGATGAATGAAAAGCCCACTGGGACCCTGGTCACCAGGTAGCTTGTGTTCTTTATAGTAAACACACTTTGTCCCGGAGTGACTAGTGCTTCGTGGTTATTTCTCCACCTTGGTAGAGCTCCATTTCTTCCCTTTGTCTGCAATAATATTTATAAGAATGTGGATAAATGATAGGTTTTTAAGGTAAAGAATATGAAAAAAGAAACTTATGAACTGTAAAGCGTTCTGTTTTACACATTTAAATTAATGTTGATGATTATTTAATCAACATTGAATATGATAATTCTTAGAGGCAATAAGCAAAAAATTAAATTCATTTTTTTTTTGTTATTTATGAGATATACCTACAAAGTTTACCAATGTTGTCACTCTAGAGGAAGTGTCTCTCATCTATCAGTCTGGCAATGTTACTTGGAGATCACTTAACCCTTCTGACTTAGAAAAATGCACTGCAAATGTGTGCTCCCTCACTGCCGTGAATATTAACATGTGTATTAGTTCTGATCAGAGGAAATTGTGGAGGGTGGATGAGAGGATGATTGGAGAATGTTCTTTGAAATTCTTTCATCTTAAGAGCATGAAAGAGCATTGCAAATTTGATTAGTGAATTGTTGTATATATTTGCCTTAAGTGTTTCTTCTTTGTACCTTCCTGGGCCGGAAACCTTATGTTTGAAACCAAGCTCTTAATTGATTTTGATATAAAAATACACCTTTTGATCAGCAATTTTAGTGTTAACTAGAGGCATAGTATATTTATAGTAAATATCACGTATCCTAAAATAACTTATCAATATCATTGACATAACAAACCTTTCTCATCATTCTCTGTTGCTCTACATTTTACACTAGTTACCTTGCTTTAAAAAGAGTTTCTGAATTTAATTTTTGTAAAATCAGTACATATACATGGGTACATACCTATATCAACAAGATAAAACCCAATTATTTCCTCACAGGGTTTTCTAGAATTTAAAGTGTTTCATCTGAAATATTCTTTTTAACCAACAGATTCCCCTATTTTAAGAGTTTCACTTTATCATGTAATATTTAAATTAAAACCTGTAAATCATACACAGTAGATATTATATTTGTTTTGGCTATCCTGGTTCTTAGCTTCCCTTATAGCTCAGTTGGTAAAGAATTTGCCTGCAATACAGAGACCCAGGTTCGATTTCTGGGTCAGGAAGATCCCCTGGATAAGGAAATGGCAAGCCACTGCAGTGTTCTTGCTGGGGAATATCCCATGGACAGAGGAGCCTGGTTGGCTACAGTCCATGGGGTCACAAGAGTCAGACACAACCTAGTGACTAAACCACCACTACAGGTTTAATTCAGAAAGCACTCCTGAGTGAACTTCCTTTGGCAAACCTCCATCTCAAAGTCTGCTTCCTAGGAAAGTAACCTGTACGTCTTGTCAAGAAGTTCTCGTTTGGGGCTTCCCGGGTGGCGCTATGGGTAAAGAACCTGCCTGCCAATGCAGGAGATGTAAGAGACATGGATTTGAACCCTGGGTTGGGAAGATACCCTGGAGGAGGGCATGGCAGTCCATTCCAGTATTCTTTCCTGAGGAATCCCGTGGACAGAGGAGCATGGTGGGCTATAGTCCATAGGGTCGCACAGAGTCGGACACGACTGAAGCGACTTAGCACTTCCTGGTTCTTACAGGAATTAAAGAATATGTGGCTTATTTGACTATTTGTTGTAAAAGTCTTGCCCAAGCTTCTAAGGTATAAAGGATGAACATTATCTTTGAAGAAAGTGAGAGAAATCATGGTCACATTTTTATTGACTTAAGTGCTGTACAGATATCTTGACACAATCTGTATCTTGGGGATGGATGGTGTCATGTGAATTAATACAAACTCCTTCCCTCATCTTTTCGCCATGGAAGTTAGTTCAGTATCTCATTTTCTAATTTGTTGGTTGAAACATTTCAGCATCTGTAAATCGCTCTGAATTTGGTTTCTCAATTTCTAGAATTACACCTTTCTCTGAACTTCTATTGCTGTGAAATGAAATAAAGAGAACCGAGGCATTTCAACTGCGCCTCCTTATTTCATATACTTATCACTTAGGTGCTTAAGCAACTGCCACACCTTCTCAGCTCTCTTCCTGTCTCTATTCTCAATACTTTCCAATCCAGTTTATATACTTACGTCAGGTTAATTTGCTAAAATGCTTTTTTCGATTATTCCTCTGTTCTTCCTCTTGGGAAACAAACACATTGATGCTTCCCAATTACATACAGGTAAAGGCACACTCTGTGACTCACATTTAGTGTCCTGAAAATTCTGATCTTAGTTTCCCTTTGCATGTCCATATTTCCAAAATTCTTTTCTTTCCACTTCAGGGAAATTTATTAATCCACTCTTTAGAAAATGAATGTCCTATTATCATTTCTGAATTGACCCAGAACTTTCTTCTCATTCTCTGTCTAGCTTCTGCTCAGTCATCATCTTTTCTGTTCAAATATTGTGTGTTTTCAGGGTTGGGTCTGGGAGCTTGTAGTCCCCTGAGCTAACAGAAAGAAGTCCAGAGCTCAGGAATCTCTTTGGAAGAGCTGCTGAAACAGTGGCCAGGGTGTTACCTAGGTGGAGAAAATCTTGAATGTAGATTTTCCTCCAATGTGTGATCACTACACTTCTTGACTTATTGATCTGTGTTGGACCCCAAGCTATTTTACAGAATGGCTTCAAATCCATTCTAGGTTAGCCAGTAACAAGTTGCCTTAGTAACCTCTTTTCTTATGGCTAGAGGCCAAAATAAGAATCTTTTTGATTTTTTTTCTCGCTACTGATCACACTTTGATTTTTTTCAAAAGCCTGCATTCAAGAAACATTCTTTTGGGGGGACTTTCCTGGCATTCCAGGAGTTAAGATTCCAAGCTTCCACTTCAGGGTGTGTAGTTTCACAGGACATGGTTCAATCTCTGGTAAGGGAACTAAGATCCCATATACTTCTGTGTGGTGAGGCCAAAAAAAAAAAAAAAAAGAGAGAAAAAGAAATACTTTCTCTGTTTTACTTCACTTAGTATGACAATCTGAGGTCCATCCGTGGTGCTGCAAATGGCATTACTTTGTTCTTTTTATGGCTGAGTATTATTCCACTGTATATATGTGCCACATCTTTATCCATTCCTCTGTTGATGGACATTTAGGTTACTTTCATGTCTTGGCTACTGTCAAAAGTGCTGCAGTGAACATTGGGATGCATGTATCTTTTTGAATTATGGTTTTCTCCAGATATTTGCCCAGGAGTACGATTGCTGGATTGTATGGTAACGCTATTTTTAATTTTTTGAGGAACCTTCATGCTGTCCTCCACAGTGGCTGTACCAGCTTGCATTCCCACCAACAGTGTGATATCACATATGGTCTTAAAAAAATGGCTACAGATGAACTTACCTATGAAACAGATACAGAGTTACAGATGTAGAAAATAAACCTGTGGAAGGGATAAATTGGAAGATTAGGATTGACATATACACTCTACTATATATAAAATAGATAACTAATAAGAGCCTATCATATAGCACAGGGAACTCTACTCAATACTCTGTAATGGCCTATATGGGAAAAGAATCAAAGAATCTAAAAAAATGAGTGAATATATATGTATAACAGATTTACTTTGCTATACACCTGAAACTAACATGACATTGTCAATACTCCTCCAAATTTTGTTAAAAGCTTAATTAGGAATTTCTTTAAAAAACAACAACAACATTCCCTTGGCTCATTCAACACATCATTACTGATCACCTATAATACAGTTCATAATGTATTAGCTACCTATTTCTATGTAAAAAATTCCCCTACCGTTTAGCAGCTTAAAACAGCAAATGTTTATAATCTTGTACAGGCTCAGAAATCTAGGAGCAGCTGAGCTAGGTTATTAAGAGATTCCCAGGAACAGACATGGTTAAGATCTCCCATGCATGTCTGATATGTTCATTCTCATGATTAAGTTAGAGTCTACATGGTTTAGAAAGAGATGGTGAGCAACAATGAAAGCATCCACTAGCTTTAAGTTTAAGGATGCTGGCTTTTGCAGAAGTCTAGACACAGTATAGATTGATGGAAGAAGAGTAATGAAGACATTGCTTGAGAGTTGAGAACTAGTTTGGGGAATGCATACTGAATAAGGAATCATTTGTACACTCTTTTTATTGCACCAAAAAAAAAAAAAGAGAAAGAAAACACTGAAAGGCATAAATAAAATTCATGAGAATAGTAGTTAAGAAATGAAAATATCATAACGAATATGTCAGCCAAAGAACAGGAAATGAGATGAAAGTGACACTATGGCATTGGAGTTTGTTTAAAGGTGATGATGGACCACTTCAGACATAGGCAGCTTGTTTCAACAAAGGAAAGAAATGACCTAGGTAAATATACTCAGGGACACTCAAGTTAATAGTAGGCATAAATAATCCACATTTTAAATCAGGAGCAAAGAACTAGAGATAATTTTTACTGGGCCTCAGAAAATCCTTTTGATGAAAACCTAACCATTTTCAGAGCTGTGAAATGCAAAGGTGTTACATTTAAGCACTTACTTTAGGAGATAGTATGTGAGATTTGGGGATCCTGAGGTTACAAGATGGGGCTTCCCTGGTAGCTCAGCCAGAAAGAATCCGCCTGCAATGCAGGAGAGCCCAGTTCGATTCCTAGGTCAAGAAGATCCCCTAGAGAAGGGATAGGCTACCCATTCCACTGTTCTTTGGCTTCCCTGGTCGCTCAGACGGTAAACAATTTGCCTGCAATGCAGGAGACGTGGGTTCAATCCCTGGGTTGGGAAGATCCCCTGGTGGAGGGCATGGCAACCCACTCCAGTATGCTTGCCTAGAGAATCCTCAGGAACAGAGGAGCCTGGCAGGCCCCAGTCCATGGGGTCACAAAGAGTCAGACACAACTGAATGACTAAGCACAGCACAGGTTACAAGACAGAGGAGGATTTTTAATCTCTCTGTTTACCAAGCACTGCCCTGGAAGAACATATTTCTCAGACTTCTGAGGGGACGTTTTCATGGCCGAGTTCTCCCATCAAGAGAAATACTTCCTCCTGAGCCTACTTCATAGGGCCTTCCTGCCCCCAAAAGAGTGGACATACAAGATTGACAGACCAAAAAATTCTGGTGAAAGATCAAGTATAATTGATCATGAAGGGCTTTTTTGTCTCTGAAAAAAAAAAAAATATGTTCCTGGAATTCTGCTCTGCATTTTAGCTAGCAAATGCAGACTGCTTATTCTCAGATTTACATCCCCCATCTGGACTTGCCCTGTCATCACCAAACTAGCATTTCCAAAGACTAACTCTGCATCTCCACTTGGATGTCTCATAGGCAGACACCTCATTAAAAACTGAATTCATCTTCCAACTAAATGCCCATCTGCACAATTACAGATGAAAACTTTCCTATGCTTGCTTTTATGATGTAATCTGTTTCTCAGTAAATTCCAGAAATGTCTATCAATACTGTCCAATAGAAATATAAGGTGAGTCAGATATGTAATTTTAAGTTTGTAAGTAGTCACAAAAAGAGAGGAAAAAAAAATCCTCAGATGAAATTAACTTTGAATGTATTTTATTTAACTAAGCATGTCCAAAGTATCATTTCAATATATGATCAAATAAATTTTACTATGTTTTACATTACTATTTCATACTAAGTTTTTGATATCTAATATATATTTTGTAATTAGTTCCTCTCGATAAAGAATCTAAATTTGCATCAGAGATATTGTATATTTCATAAAATATCCAGTTGGAAATGTAGATTTGCATTATCTGAATTACTGTAGACGTACCTAAAAATTTTCCATGATTGAATGAGCTCTCAATTTTAAATTTATATCTAACTTAATTGGAATTAAATACATTTTCAAATTCAGTTCCTCAGTTCCATTAGCCACATTTCAAATGCTTAACAGAGCTTTAGAATTTACCTACTTTTCTCTGACTTCCATTATTATTGTCTTAAGTGAATGTCCTCTTTTTCAACTGTTGCAACAGATTCCTAACTCATCTCACTGTTCACAAGGATCCCCTTTCTCGTGCATCTATCTCTGCACTGCCACCAGAACAATTTGTGTAAAGCAAAAATTTGGTTATTTCAACCTCTTGGTTATTTCAACATTCTAAATATTTGATGGCAGTAGGTCTCTCAACCTCTTTTAGTTCAAAACAATCTGACTGATAATATTCAGACACCTCTATCAATAATGGTGTTCACTTAGAAGCATAAAAGCTCCTGGGTGAACAGAAGCAGGGAGAGCGTGACACAGGGCCTCTCAACCCATCCTCCCCTTCTCTCTCTGCTTTGCAGGGCTGTGTCTCAACACCTCACCTGTCAGCAATGCTGGTCAGGGATGGGCATGGACTCATTACCAATTTGAAAGTGTTGATTGCTCAGTTGTATCCAACTCTTTGCAACCCCATGGACTGTAGCCCACCAGGCTTTTCTGTTCATGGAATTTCCCAGGCAAGTGTACTGGAGTGGGTTGCCATTACCTTCTCCAGGTGATCTTCCCAACCCAGGGATTGAACCCAGGTCTCCTGCATTTCAGGCAGCGCTTTACCATCTGAGCCACCACGGAAGACCAATACCAATTTGAAGTCCCTCCATAATATTCATTAAGTATTTTTTTCCCAGTGTTTATTTAGGGTTTGAGGGGAAACTGATTTTCAAATTGTCTACAAAGACGCTTAGTAATTTACTTCTGGACAAAGCAAAGTCAATTGTCTGGAAAAGAATTGGCCCCAAAACCCTTTATCAGTTTTTTGTAGTCCTTGTACTTTCTTGCTTCTGGTGGCAGTTTTGTAAACCAGGCAAAATTTGGCATGTATATTAAAGTGTTTAAATCCCGATGGCAGATCCTTCATTTATGATGAATAATGTGATGCTGAGCAACAGTCAGTGTCAAGAGGGCAGGGGCATCCATTTATTTTGTGCACCTTTGTATTCCCAGAGTCCAGCTGAAAGCCTGGAATTTAGCAAATGAGCAATAAATATTTGTTGAAATATATATATATTTTTTGGTTCTAGAAGTTCTGCAAATTTAAGCTGCCTGTGTGCATTCTAAAAATGTTCCAGGGCAAAAAATAGGTCAGTGCTACTCTGGTCAAGAGCATGGTCTCCTTCAGGAGGTCGGTTTATAGTTAACTTGTTAAGGCTGAGTTAGAGATGCAGATCTGAACTAACTGCTCAGTTCAGTTCATTTCAGTTGCTCAGTAGTGTCCAACTCTGCAAACCCATGGACTGCAGCACATTAGGCTTCCCTGTCCATCACCAACTCTCAGAGCCTACTCAAACTCATGTCCATTGAGTCGGTAATGCCATCCAACCATCTCATCCTCTGTCATCCCCTTCTCCTCCCACCACCAGTCTTTCCCAACATCAGAGTCTTTTCCAATGAGTCAGTTCTTCATATCAGGTGGCCAAAGAATTGAAGCTTCAGCTTCAACATCAGTCCTTTCAATGAATATTCAGGACTAATTTCCTTTAGGATTGACTGGTTGGATCTCCTTGCAGCCCAGGTAACACTACAGTTCGAAAGCATCAATTCTCTAGTGCTCAGCTTTCTTTATGGCCCAGTTCTCACATCCATACATGACTGCTGGAAAAACCATAGCTTTGACTATATGGACCTTTGTCGATAAAGTAACTGCTAGCATGTTACAAATTCATGATGTTGCTTCCTTATAGATTCATATCTTGAGACATGATTCCGGTGAACCATGCCTTCACCTGTACTGTTGAAGAACCATAGGCCTATACTGCAATAGTTCAAAAGCCAAACTCCTTAGGTGGACCTGCAATGAATGCAAAATGTGGGCTAATTTTCCAGCTCTATCTCCAGTTAGTGCAACTTGAACATATTCTATTCCTCTCTTTATATGCATTTAACATACCTTAAAAAAAAAAAGAAAGAAAAAACACCTTTTAAAGCATTTGTAATACAGTTGCATGAGGCCTGGCTTTTGCCCTCAGGTATCTTAGAATTTAATGGATAAATTTTATTTGTATGACACCTTAGTCACAGAATATAGGCATAGGCTGATATTCTAAACCTTCATGCTTTAGAAACACAATTAAAGGTTTTTAAACTCTATGAAGAGATCTTTAACTGTGATATTTATGAGAGTAACCAATAATCACATAGTTGTTCTAACTTTACATTTTTTATCCATTTAATATTTGTAAAACCCCTACAAATAAGAAACATTATCCTCATTTAGTTAATGAGGAAAGGAGGCACAGGTCACACAGTGAGTGAGCAAAACCAGGCTTTGAACTCAGACAGTCTGATTCCTAAGTCCATGTGCTTAATCTCTGTGCCTTATGTGTGTGGTACAGGTAAGGGTACAGGGGGGAATACCTCATTAGGTTACACCCCACAGCTCTGCCCGCAGTCTGTTTAATGCAGTTTTATAAAGTCAAACAACTTCGGCCGGAGTGGGTAGCCATTCCCTTCTCCAGGGGATCTTCCCAACCCAGGGATCGAACCCAGATCTCCCACAATGCAGGTGGATTCTTTATCAGCTGAGCCACCAGGGAAGCCCTTAGTATACCACACATCATATAAATTACTGAGCATTCTGCGTATCAGCTACATAGGCTGTTTTTTCTAAATGAGTCAGTTCAGTTCAGTTCAGTTCAGTCACTCAGTCATTTCTGACTCTTTGTGACTCCATGGACTGTAGCACGCCAGGCCCCCCTGTCCATCACCAACTCCCAGAGCCTACCCGAACTCAAGTCCATTGAGACAGTGATGCCATCCAACCATCTCATCCTCTGTCGTCCCCTTCTCCTCCTGCCCTCAATCTTTCCCAGCATCAGGGTCTTTTCAAATGAGTCAGCTCTTCACATCAGGTGACCAGAGTATTGGAGTTTCAGCTTCAACATCAGTCCTTCCAATGAACACCCAGGACTGATCTCCTTTAGGATGGACTGGTTGGACTCCTTGCAGTCCAAGGGACACTCAAGAGTCTTCTCCAATACCACAGTTCAAAAGTGTCAATTCTTCGACACTCACCTTTCTTTGTAGTCCAAATCTCACATCCATACATGACTACTGGAAAAACCATAGCCTTGACTAGACAGACCTTTGTTGGCAAAGTAATGTCTCTGCTTTTTAATATGCTGTTTAGGTTGGTCATAACTTTCCTTCCAAGGAGTAAGCATCTTTTAATTTCATGCATGCAGTCACCATCTGCAGTGATTTTGGAGCCCCCCCCCCAAAATAAAGTCAACCACTGTTTCCACTGTTTCCCCGTCTATTTGCCATGAAGTGATGGGACCGGATGCCATGATCTTAGTTATCTGAATGTAGAGCTTTAAGACAACTTTTTCACCCTCCTCTTTCACTTTCATCAAGAGGTTCTTTAGTTCCTCTTCATTTTCTGCCATAAGTGTTAGTTGAGTAAACACATAGAAAGTTATCTGGTTGACTAGTTGTCTCAAACATTTTGTTGTTAGCTGTCTAGCTTTTGTCATCAGTTTGATTTGTAAATTTGGGGTGTACCTGATTTTAAATGCAGAGAAACACAATTAAAAATAATTGTATCAGTAACAAAATGTCGGCAAAGATAGACCTTTGTTCACATTCATTTCCTTCTTTGAAATATTCCTCCTTCTTAGTCCTGCTTGCTTTCCTTTCTTTTCTAGTTTGGTAAGTTTTTAATTTTAAGGCCTAGATCATGTATTTCATATATTTGTGAAGACTTCCTTGGTCCACTAGGGAAAAACTAATCAGGTCCATCTTGGTACTAACATAGCACTTTGTTCTTAATTCTACTATATTACTTACCATAGTTATAGTTATTTCCATATGGGTCCTTTCAGTCTATTAAATTGTGAACTCATCAAGGTCAATTACCATATGCTATGTACCCTTTTATCTTGGCATTTTCTGACAATTGCACAGTGCTTAAGAATACAAGGTAATATTTATTGATAAAGGTATACAGGTGTACATGAACGGACCTTTCCTTTTTGGCTTGTGGCCTTCTTTCCCCACTTGCTGGTAAATTTCCACTGTGGTGCAAGAACTCACATGAGGAGCACTCTCCTTGGATCCCAGCATGAGGTAGACTCCCAAAGGGTTATGGTGAAAGCATGTGGCACTCTCTTGGGCTCCCCTTTTACAACCTACAGAGGCTTGCACACTCAAGCCAGAGACTGGGACCTATCATAAAATGTATTCATTATCCACATGGTATTTTTCTCAGGAAAGGAAGACTTCTCCCATGTTAGATCATTGACCAGTCCCATTTCCAGATTCAGATATTCCAAACGAGTAGTCAGTTCTCTGAAATTTTGTATGCTTCTTATCTGCTGTCTGTATAATTTGGGGAACTCATATAAAACATCTGTGATATATTTCTGTGCAATCTGATGTGATGACAGATTATCCAACCAGAGAGTGAAAGGGAAAACAAACAAACAAACCTTCTGTGGTAATCGGTCCTAATTGATTAGGGTTGTGGAAGGTAATTAACCTCTACTCCCTGGCAATTTGACCATCTTTTTTTTTTTTTTCTCCTACTGTGACACTTGTTAAAATGATGGAGGGGAAATTGATTCTCCAGTTATTAAAATGTTTTTAATACTTTTAATTAATATATATTAAATGTTTGAAGTTCTAGCAGTCAGTTGTCTTAAGCAGGGTTAAACTCTCCCTTTGAAATCAGGTTTCCTCTGTCCATTGGCTTAGTAAGAATAATAGCTAAACAATTCTATTTAGCATGTATTGAATATTTACTATGTACCAAATACCAAAGACTTTACATAAATGTTATATTTCATTTAATATTCACAATAACACATTGAGGTGTGAATTATTATCTCAGTTTTACAGACTAGCAAAAAAAAGGTCAGTTTTCATTCCAATCCCAAAGAAAGGCAATACCAAAGAATACTCAAACTACCCCACAGTTGTACTCATCTCACACACTAGTAAAGTAATGCTCAAAATTCTCCAGGCCAGGCTTCAGCAATACATGAACTGTGAACTTCGAGATGTTCAAGGTGGTTTTAGAAAAGTCAGAGGAACCAGAGATCAAATTGCCAACATCCGCTGGATCATCAAAAAAAGCAAAAGAGTTCCAGAAAAATATCTACCTCTACTTTATTGACTATGCCAAAGCCTTTGACTGTGTGGATCACAATAAACTGCGGAATACCAGACCACCTGGCCTGCCTCTTGAGAAATCTGTATGCAGTTCAGGAAGCAACAGTTAGAACTGGACATGGAGCAAGAGACTGGTTCCAAATAGGAAAAGGAGTACATCTATGCTGTATATTGCCACCCTGCTTATTTAACTTATATGCAGAGTATATCATGAGAAACACTGGGCTGGATGAAGCACAAGCTGGAATCAAGATTGCCAGGAGAAATATCAATAACCTCAGATATGCAGATGACACCACCCTTATGGCAGAAAGTGAAGAAGAACTAAAGAGCCTCTTGATGAAAGTGAAAGAGGAGAGTGAAAAAGTTGGCTTAAAACTCAACATTCAGAAAACTAAGATCATGGCATCTGGTCCCATCACTTCATCGCAAACAGTTGGGGAACAATGGAAACAGTGACAGACTTTTTTGGGGGGGGGATCCAAAATCACTGCAGATGGGGACTGAAGCCATGAAATTAAAAGACGCTTACTCCTTGGAAGAAAAGTTATGACCAACCTAGACAGCATATTCAAAAGCAGATACATTACTTTGCTAACAAAGGTCCATCTAGTCAAGGCTATGGTTTTCCCAGTGGCCATGTATGGATATGAGAGCTGGACTATAAAGAAAACTGAGCACTGAAGAATTGATGCTTTTGAACTGTGATGTTGGAGAAGACTCTTGAGAGTCCCTTGGACTGCAAGGCGATCAAACCAGTCCATCCCAAAGGAGATCAGTCCTGGGTGTTCATTGGAAGTGATGTTGAAGCTGAAACTCCAAAACTCTGGCCACCTGATGCGAAGAACTGACTCATTTGAAAAGACCCTGATGCTGGGAAAGATTGAGGGCAGGAGGAGAAGGGGACGACGGAAGATGAGATGGTTGGATGGCATCACCAACTCAACGGACATGGGTTTAGGGTAGGCTCTGGGAGTTGGTGATGAACAGGGAGGCCTGGCGTGCTGCAGTTCATGGGGTTGCAAAGAGTCAGACATGACTGAGCAACTGAACTGAACTGAAATTACATTTTAAAGCAATTGGCTCAAATCACACAGCTAATAAGTAACTGGTCTGACTGAAAAGCCCCAGTTTGCTTTTGTGTAAAGGAAAATTTCAGGCTACCTCAGCTACTTTCTCAAATGATCATACAATCCAAATTATCAGTCCTAACTTAGTGAGTCTTTACTGCATATTGCGTTATGAGATTCCTTAAGCATGGGCACAAGCTAGAGTTTCTGTGTCCCTCAATACAGTGCCCTAAGTAACAGTAGAGTTCCATGACATAGCACATGATATTTGTTTTAAAATTCTTTTAATGGATAGAGTTATAGGTATTATTATTTTTTTTGAGCTGTGCCCAAATGTGAGACTAAACTAATACTTTCACAATAGTATCACCTGTATGTGTAGATGAATATAAAAATTATCTGAAATGCTCTGGTAACTGGCTGGAGCAAAAGCTTTCATCCTTTCCACAGGTTCTAAAGCTAGTGCATAAAGCCTAGACAGCTTGACCTACTTTTTTTTTTTTTTACCAAAAGACAGAGTAGAGTCTGTGTATCTCAGCATGTAAATGAGTGGGGGGAGAAAGGGAATTTGTCTATGGCTTATATCTTGCTGATTGGACATCTTCCTGACAGAAGCGTTCAAAGGAAAAGTGTGTCATCCTATTCATTATTGTTAATTAGCAGTAGAAAGCAAGGCTTTGGGGGCTCCATATCCCACAAGGCATCAGCAGAGAAATGGGGTTGAAATTTTAGCACTTATATGTGAGGTAAGGTCAGACTATTTGTAATTGGCCACTGTGAAGCACCAATACTTTGGCCACCTGATGCAAAGAGCCAGGTCATTGGAAAAGACCCTGATACTGGGGAAGAGGGAAGCAAAAAGAGAAAGAGGCGGCAGAGGATGAGGTGGTTAGATAGCATCACCAACTCAATGGCCGTGAATCTGAGCAAACTCAGGGAGATAGTGAAGGACAGGGAAGCCTGGTGTGCTGAAGTCCATGGGCTTGCAAAGAGTCGGACACGACTTAGCGACTGAACAAGAAACAACTGTGAAGCGTGTTGGGTAAATGAAGAGGCTTGGGGTGCTTTTTGGTGTTTGAAATTGCAACAGAGATATTGTTCATTGTTATGTGAGGTATATACTGCAGCCATCAACTTCATGATTAACTAGCTTTTCAGTAAACTCTATGTCTGTTATTCAACTGCTCTTTTTTTATTTACCAGTTTTGTGTTTTTTTTGAATCTTCTAACTATCTAGACATAAACTAGGTTCAATAGATTAGTGATGCATAGAATTGGGTCTGTGTGTCCAATTATATTTTATGATAGGCTGTTCAGAGAGTTGAATTTTATCTGTTGTCCTATATCTCTATTTACTTTCCAGAAAAAGACCATATTTTTAATAAATTTTATTTTTTTAGATTGTAAAATACTTACTGAAAATTTTAAATGCAATGATGAGAATCAAAAGTATAAACTGCCTATAATATGACCAACCTTTTTATTCTGTTGTCTAAAATCTAATCTTTAATTTTATGTATATATATTTCTTTTATTTTATATGTATCTGTTAATTGTATATGCAGACACACTTAAACATTCTTTAAAAAGACAAAATGTTTGAATGTTTTTATATGATACATATTATTCTACAACTTGATTATTCTTATTTAATTTGTTTTGAACATCTTTCCACCTTAGAGCATGTAATCTCATATTTACCTCATAGGATCCTACTGCACACAAATACTAAAATTTAGCTAAACCATTCCCTAATGATGGATATTTTGTTTGTTTCAGAATTTTTATGTTGCTAATGAATAAAAAATTTTAATCTTAAAAACAATATTTCACATATATGAATATATATATTTAGGAAGATAAATCCCTAGGAGGGAGCCATTACATTGATTGCAGAATTGTCCTTCAAGAAAATTGTACTGTTGAACACTTCCACCACCAAGTATATAAGGATGTCAGAAACTGGAGAATTTTCATCTGAAGACAAACTGGCCTCATTATGTCATAAGACATTGGGCTCCATATAACGATTTTCCTTTTATGGCCTCTTTGGTTTGAGTGTGTTTACATTTTAATAATAACACTGATTTAAAGGTGTTACCAAACCTCCATTAGCTTTGGTCACAGTTTTTTCCTTATATTCTTACAGCATTCACAGGATAACACTAGATTAAGGAAGTTGGATAAGGCATTCATGAATCATGTGACTCATTTTATGAAAAGCAACTGCTGTGCAGTTTTCTGGGATGAGCCAGACAGGCAAGAGGTTAATATCTCAGTGGGATGCACCACTCATTTCAGAGTCTGCTTTGTGTTCTTCACCTTCTACACATTCCATAATTCTTAATTTTGCCCCTAGTCGCTTCCTATTTTGATCATGCAGTCCTTGGGAATTGTGCAACAACAGTAGAACATGACAGGCTTTTAAATGTATTAATATTGTCAACATTATTGTGGTTAATTTTAATATAACAAACAGAGTAACAACAGATGTGTTCTGCTATTAACCATGTAGTAAGGCATAGATGTCTTAGCTCTTGATAGCCCATTTCAGCAACAAAGTTGTTGAGCTCAGAGAGTGGATTCCATCAAGGGACTAGCTCATATGTTGTGGGGTATTTGATAATGGCTAAGATTAAATTGAAAGGAAGTAAGATATTCAGAAGGGAAAAAAGGATGTAGCTATTAAAGTTTTTCACATCCTACATTGTGACTTTTTTTTTTTAACTTTAGTCTTAACACATCCATTGTGAACTAAATCACAGCTTTTAGAATCACATGTAAAGTTTGAGAACATTTTGGTTAGCTTGCCAAAGTTTTTATTACTAACGTATGGATATAATTTAAAAATGTGGAATATAACCAAACTGATAGTTTTTCTTTGAACTTTTAAAATTATTTCCAAGGTACTACTGCCTTGAGTTTTACTAATGAATGATAAAATTAAAATATGTAAATATGGAGTTTAATAGGCAGTAAGAATATTTGATAGTGTCATGGCTGTCTATACCATATTCACTAACATATTTAATAGCGGAACAGATGCATCTTGCTATGGTAACATATGATACCAACCAGCAGGGAGTCCCATTTGCCAAGTCACTTTTTATTTTATTTCTTTATCTCAAAACCTCCTCTAATAATCTCAGCCTTCAGTGTGTTTTGATCTGTGAGGCAGCAAGCAGATAGGAGGGATTCTGTCCTCTGCTGTTTGTTTCCAGCAGGTTGTTGGCTTCAAGATGCAAAGCCCATGAGATTCTAAGATGAAATAACTGGGCAAGATTGGATAGGACATTCAGCACACATAATTACATAAGCTACGTAATAAAATACATGCACCCAATACAAAACGGGTTGAGAAGTACCATGTTCAAGGAAGCTCTACAATGTGTCATGTGGTAGCTTCAGATTAGTAAGAAAATTCTAGCTACCAGCCTCTCAGTATTAGTTATATGGTGATCAGGTTATTGAAGGGTGATGGTTTGTGTGTATGTCTTCTAGTTGCCCTTCCCTAACTAGCAATAACTCTTGTTGCCCAAGAGATGCCCAAGGGAAATTGGAGTTGTTTGGTGTTGCAAGATTTGCTCTCTGAGGAGCAATTCTTTGGAGCTTTCCATGAGCTATTTTACAATCCTTTAATTGCTGTGTCTGGAAAAAAACATCTCATATACATTCTAAAGCTAAAATAAGATGACTGTCTAGCTAATGTATGCTGATATTCATAGAAAGATGTGGAATTGATAATGGTCCCTTTAAAATGGGTTTTACCAAAGATTCTGGTCTAGCTGTATTGAAAATTGAAAAATTGTTGAAATTGGATACATCTTATTGAACTAAAAGGACTTCTGTTGTGTTTTGTGTGGTGAGGGAATTATACTAACCTGGAATCTAAAATGTGAAAAAGCTTGGTTCAAATTATATGGAATGTCATAATGTGATTGTCAGTTATATGGACAAGACAAAGCAATTGTAGTTTGAGATATTCTGCATCTTTTCTGACCATCTCCTTTAACAGAGTTTGCAAAATTGTCGACTAGGGCCTGTTAAAGCATTCAGAGTATTAGTTTTTTCTTGGCTTGATGGCTATTATGCACAATCTATCTTTGCCTCCACAGTCCACACTGATTCATGAATTCAGGGAAGTCCTTTAGGCTTACTCAACTGGAGTGTTAATTTCTTTCCATTGCATGAGTGAAATGTTTCCCCCACTTCAAATTTCATTCTGTTGTAATGGTGAACCTCAGGGAGCCATGGTTAGGGAGTTGGAAAAGCTGAGTATGCTTTTTGTTACTGTGACTTGTAATTTGCTGTAATGCTATCTGTAAGAAAATATTCCTAAATAGGTAATTACTTCAGCATCTATTTTCTGACCAATAAGACTGAAGAGCTATATCCTTAAAGTAGGCTCGTAGGATAAGAGGTTTGAAAACTCTTAATATAACCTTGGTTTTCCATTTTAGATACACTAGGAATGTAGATATCTCAATAATCATTTATCTTACAACTTGATTTGGTTGTTGATAATAAGGAGTTAATGTACACCTAAACTCATAGGGCTTTTTCATCAGTTAGTCTGATAACAAATTATTTTTGATAAAATGTTCATATTATGGCTAAAATTTGTTATTTCCAAACCCAGAAGAACAGTCTTATGTGCTCATTAGAATGTTACTCTCTCCTAAATTGGTGCATAGGACGATGATTTATGAAATACTAAAAACTGTGTGGATAGCTAACAGATACAGCATAGTTATAAGACAATTTATCATCTTCAAGAAATTCTAGAGTTATTTAGATGGCAGGAGAACTAGATGTAGCCATTTGTTTTCTTCTACGTCTGATGGAGAGTTGGATCTAAGCCTGTTTGAAGATAATGAAAAATCCAAATGAATCTTTGTAATCTAACTATTCACTCAGAGAAGTAAAACCTGTAGCCTCTGTAGTTTGGTGTATTTGGAAAATCACAATGAAGCTTATACCTAAGTTTATTGGCAATGGAGAAGAAAAAAGTTTAAAACTATTGATATGTCCTTTTTTTAAATTAAAATATAGTTAATCTGCAATGTTATATTTCAAGTGTAAAGCAAAGTTATTGATATATGTATGTATTCTTTTTCCGATTCTTTTCCATTCTAGGTTGTTATAAGATGTTGAGTGTAGTTATTTGTGCTATGCAGTAGGTCCTTGTTGTTTACCTATTTTGTATATAGTAGTGTGTGTATGTTAATCCCCAAATCCTATTTTATCTCCTTCCACATCCCCATTTGGTAACTGTAAGTTTTATTTTCTAAGTCTTGATATATTTTTTCCTTAAAACTAATTCAAAAGCTTAGAATACAATTGAATATTTTTGGAAAAGGTAACTTTGCCTACTTTATTTTTCATATGGAAAAAAGGAATTTCTAAGCTTTTAAATCAAGATCATCTAAAATGTTACTGGGTACACAACTGATATTTTCATATCCTGGTAAGTTTCAGGATATGGAAGTATAGTTCACTCACAAGTTCACTTTATTCTAACCCTTAATTAGAAACTAAAGGTAGCTTAAGTTTTAGAAAATAAATGGATCATACTGCTTGTGAGCTATGGCTTGCTGAGGGTTTAGATTCTATCTCAGTCTTCAACATAAACTAATATCTTTCTATCCAAAAATTTGAGAGTGGAAAAGGCTATAATTGTTGTAGTTGGGTATGAATTATGCTGAAGGACTTTGGGATCTGGGAGAAAAAGAGAATCGAAGGAGAATTCAATCAAGTCTCTAGAGTAATATGATGGATATTATTTTATTCTGAGAGAATCATTACATTTTATAGAGATGATGGGGTGCATACCAGGAACAGTTAGGTCTCTCCAGAAGGATGTTCAGAACTAATAGACATCCAATCCCCACTGGAGGTAGGAGGTCTTTCATTCATTCATGAATCATGTATTGAGAACCTTAAGGTTCACAGAACTGTGTTAGTTTCATGGAATACAGCGTGGCTAAAATATTGCATGCACTTCAGTAAAACTGAAGAATAGTAAAAACGGACTTTTAAAAAAGAATTTTAAAATACTGTGATAAAGACAATAATAGAAGCACATGAACTTACAGTAGTAGTGTTAAGGAAAAACTCATGAATTTTGCTTTGGCACCTTAGGGACACCTTTGCAGAGAAGGTAGCATAAGGCATGTGTGAGTGAGGAGTTTGCCAAACAGAAGTAAACAAAGGGGACCATCAGAAATAACATAAGCTAAGGTTAAATACGGCATGGGATATCTTATTAATCATGTGCCCTAGAATATAGCCCTGAGTAGGTATCACAACATGTTTTCTGAATAAGTGGTTAAATGGGTGGCATCTTACCAGGTTTTTCAATAACAATAACAAAGAAAAGGAGCAAAAAGATTTTAACAAGTATGCAAGTGATGGTATATTGCAAAGATGGTATGGTGGTGTTGGTTTAGTCACTAAAGTCATGTCCAACTCTTGCGACCCCATGGACTGTACCCTGCCAGGCTCCTCTGCCCATGGGATTCTCCAGGCAAGAATACTGGAGTGGTTTGCCATTTCCTTCTCCAGGGATCTTCCCGATCTAGGAATTGAATCCAGGTCTCTTGCATTGCAGGTGGATTTTTTTACCTACTGATCTACGAGGGAAGTCTTACAAAGATGATATATTGCATCCTAAAGCTTTACTTTAAGTGGCTTTCAGGACAGCACTCTGGGTTGTAAAGGTTGTAAGGATGCCCTTCGACCAGGCATTCTGGTGAAAAAAGTACCGCACAGACCCACACAGTATGCAGTGTTCCATGCTATCCCAGAACACATGCTTTGGGTCCATGTTATTAGTTCAGTCTTTCTATTTCAGCCTTTCTGAAAGATGATTCAAGTTGAGAGTTGAACAATTTATAGAAGGTTTTTGTGTAATTACGTACTTAGATAAAAAGTTTTAAAGTAATTATAGATCTAGCCAGATAAATGAAGGTCCTATGGTTTTACACATTTTTCTAGGCTTTTTTTTTTATTTCCAGTCACATGAGTGCTCACCTAATTCAGTGGTCACTGATACAATAACAGTGGTATGGGATCATGATATTTTCCCAATGTGATATGCACGATGAACATACTATTCAAAAGTGATGTTAGAGATGTAACTGAGAATAAATTGACTACTTTTTGACTACTTTGCTCTTCTTACCATTACCAAAGATTATCCTGGAATGTATATTTATTGTGATGCTCATAACCAGGGATTGATTGGGAGAAAAATTATGGAGAATATCAATAGTACTAGGAGGCCCTGCTTACTATGCTGTATCTCTTTTTCTGCAATAACACTTATGATCCCTTTCTAATTACCATATTAATCTTCACTAGTATCTGACCCAGGGTTTTATCAGGATTGCCAGGAACATGACAAGGTCATTGCTTTTGACCCTTCAAGACATTACTAAGAAGCTGTTTTTTAGCTACATATTTTGGAGGCTGCCACACAGAACCTAGATTGTGTCATAGATATTTCTTTACTTTTTAAAAATAATAATGATATTTCACAATACTTAGATTCTAAATACTAAATATTTCACAACATTTAGACCTTGTAATTTTTCTAGACCTGACTTCTCAGATTTGAGGACAGTAGCTGCATATTTGGCATCCCCCAAATCTGAAATCCACTTTTTTAAATGATATTAGCGTGATACCATTGGTCATTAAAATCTGACTTGAACTTTCCACTGTACAATATATACAGAAAATTAGTGTGGTAGTTAATTCTGTTGTTCCCAGAGGCTGTGGCTTCCTGAGTTCAATAAAACACTCTGATTTTCTTTTTTTTTTTAACGGCTTGAAAACAGAAAGCTAAAAACAAGAGAATGTCTTTTGGCATGTCTTAGTCTCTGTGCATTTACATTTTAAAAAGTGTGAATCTTTTTCTCCAGTTGGTATTGTGAAGATAAAAAGTGACTCAAAGAAATGAGTAATTCCGTTTTCTAATCTCGTTTGTAAATAGTTAAGATATATGGCATGAAACCTCCGAATACAACTTCCTCATGCAACTTCAAAATCAAATTTTTAAAACTGGACCCATCTTCCCATACCACGTTGTGATTTCTAAGTGGGACATCCAGTTTGGCTACATATATTATAGTGTTAAGCATCAAAATGGTAAAAATCTAGGCACAATTTGTGAACTCATTTGGTTGTAAAATATTTTTTAAAAGCTTTTCTGACATCTCTCTGATTCTACTCTTGATATTTTTTGTGCTTAGAAGCATGTTTAGTTTCCTTAAATATCTAACAAATTTAATCTGAGCTGTAGCCACACTCATTTGTGCAATTAACATCTATTTCCGATAATTTATTGATAGATGCTTTATTCTCTAAAGAGTTATGATTAAATGTTATGATTAAAATGTTCAAATTACAAATTTGGACCGATTTCCTGTTTAATGTAACTGATATTGTATCTTCTTTTAGCTGTCCTACTTCTAAAACTCTCACTCCCAAAAAATTGTTTGCACTTGCTTTTTAGCACCTAAAACATCTGAATATTTACTGTGGAACCAGAATGACTATGATAATTATGTGCTTGCTAAAAGCTTCATTGGAGAATTCACTTTGCATGAGGCCTGTGGTTGACCAAACTATAGGATACATGTGGTTGAACTGAAGAATAGGCAAAAATAATTACCTGTTAAATTATCAATAATAATCCCTTAATTCAGATTGTCTTGATTTTCTACTATTATTATTAATATGGTAATCTCATATTTTATATCTTCTTTTATAATTCAAAGCATTTCAGCATAATCTTTAAACAACTCCAAAAGATATAGAAAGCAGTAGTTTTTATTGTATACATTTCTTGAACAGCGAAGGGGCCTAGAGAGTATAAAGGACAGGATCAGTCAGAGGATGAACAATGACGTTAATTCAGGTCTTCTGATTTCAGTTCAGTTACTCTTCTACTATAATTTAATTTGTAAGTGTTTCTCCCCAATACTCTTTGACTGAGATCCTCTTAGGTACAGGGAACTGTAATATCCACTCTTGATAGGGGTCATGTTAATATGAATGGAATTCATTTGTTGAACTTAAAGAAGTGCATTGACCCATAACATATGATCTTTATTTATAGCTAGTCCCTATTTTAAAATGTATCTGAAGGGGATAATAAAGGCATACAGTTCTTTGCTTTCAGAAATCCTTATAATAACTTTTTCCTTTTAATACAAGACTAGAAAGAGGCTGGCATATTCAATCAGATAGGAAAATGGAACTAGAGTTGGGTTGGAAGTAGAATGTAAAGGAACAATAATGCCATTGTAAGAAAAAGTAAAGGAAATGCTCATCAGAAAAAATTATTTCAACACTTGGGAGAATATAGAAAGGTAATTACATAAATGAAGTATTATCTGAAATGAATTTTATGAGTTACAGCCACCTATCTCATTTCTGTGATGTGTATAATTCAGGTAATGTTTTGGCTGCAAATCAATGACCTCAGTATATTAAAATGAGCCAAGTCCTAGCTCTGCAGCATATTTCATTTCACCTTTCATCAGTTTATAAAATCAGGTTAATAATACTTCCCTATGTACCTCGTAGAATTATTCTGAAGATCAAATGAAATAGAGGGTGCGAGTGTACTTTGGAACATTAAAAGCATCACAGTGCAACAGAAAGCTGTATAGTTCCTCCAGATCGTGTCAGAAAGCCGTTTCATTATCTTTTAGTCAGACTTTGTGAAAATATAATGTAGGATATGTTATCACTTTTGCACGAAATTCGAGAGATATGCTTAAGAAAATCTTAAGAACAATCGGAAGAGTTAAGCTTCAGTAGTTAAAAGCTGGAAGTGCCTAGAATAAAGACTGAATTCAGATTTCCTGAAAATGATGATTTTGTTAAGTAAGTAATAGAGTTTTTTCTATATTTGCCAAATTCTCACTGATATTGTTGCTGTTGCTTGCATTAGCAATGCTAATGATGACATCAGTCTTTTCCTAGGCAAAATGATCCAAATTATTTGATAATCTACCCATTGAATACTGAAAGTATGGAAAATAAAGTTGCAGATTGGATTAGAAAGAGCAGAAAAAATTTAGTCTTAGTGATTTGATGATATATCTTTTATGGTGTGTGTGTATGTGTGTGCTCAGTCATGTCTGACTCTTTGCGACCCTATGGACTAGAGCCTGCCAGGCTGTCCTTGAGATTTTCCAGGCAGGAATACTGGAGTGGGTTGCTATTTCCTTCTCCAGGGGATCATCCCAACCCAGGGATTGAATCTATGTCTCTTGCATCTCCTGCCTTGGCAGGCAGATCCTCTACTGCTGTGCCAACTGGGAAGCCCATCTCTTATGGAAGAGCCTTGAAAAAGATAGGCATGCACAAGAATGTCCCATTTAAGAGCAATAATGCTATGTTCAAAAATGGTCATACTCATAATGAGAAATTACCTAGTACTTGTCCTTGCACTGGCCTGATGAAAATTATCGGCACCCTTAATGAAAATACAGAATAAATTGTCATTCAGCTTGTAAATGAACTGTGTACTAGAGCCATGGCAAATGTGTGAGTATCATATGAAAGCTGGGATGAAGTGTCAAATCCAAAACATCACATTGATAACTGTAAAAATGAAGGCCTTTGTTTGAGTATAACACAGAATAAACAGCAAACAAACTTTATACCTTCAGTTCACTTCAGTCGCTCAGACATGTCCAATGCTTTGCAACCCCATGGACAGCAGCATGGCAGGCTTCCCTGTCCATCACCACCTTCCAGAGCCTACTCAAACTCATGTCCATCAAGTCTGTGATGTCATCCAACTATCTCATTCTCTGTCATCCCCTTGTCCTTCAGTCTTTCCCAGCATCAGGGTTTTTTCCAGTGAGTCAGTTCTTCACATCAGGTGTCCAAAGTACTGGAACTTCAGTTTCATCATCAGTCCTTCCAATGAATATTTAGGACTGATTTCTTTTAAGATTGATTGGTTTGATCTCCTTGTAATCCAAGGGATTCTCAAGAGTCTTCTCCAACACCACAGTTCAAAGGCATCAATTCTTCAGTGCTCAGCTATTTTGTAGGCCAACTCACATCCATACATGACTACTGGAAAAACCATAGATTTGAATAGATGAAACTTTGTTTGCAAAGTAATATCTCTGCTTTTTAATATGCTGTCTAGGTTGGTCATAGCTTTTCTTCTGAGGAAAAAGCATCATTTAATTTCATGGATGTAGTGATTTTGGAGCCCAATAAAATAGTCTGTCATTGTTTCCACTGTTTCCCCATCTATTTGCCATCAAGTGATGGGACCTAATGCCATGATCTTAGTTTTCTGAATGTTGAGCTTTAAGCCAACTTTTTCACTCTCCTCTTTCACTTTCATCAAGAGGCTCTTTAGATCTTCTTCACATTCTGCCATAAGGGTGGTATCATCTAGGTAGGTCTGAGGTTATTGATATATGTCCTGGCAATCTTGATTTCAGCTTATGCTTCATCCAGCATTAGCATTTTGCATGATGTACTTTGCATATAAGTTAAATAAGCAGGGTGACAATATACAGCCTTGACATACTCCTTTCCCAGTTTGGAGCCAGTCCATTGTTCCATGTCCAGTTCTAACTGTTGCTTCTTGGCCTATGATCAGCATAAAGTTAGTATAGGCCAGTAGTGTTATGAGGCTATCAAGTAACACTAATCAATTTTAGGATAAATTAAATTTTAAAAAATTAATATGATGATTCCCCTTATGTATACTTTATTTTGGGGGCTCCAAAATCACAGCAGATGGTGAGTGCAGCCATGAAATTAAGACACTTGCTCCTTGGAAGAAAATTATGAACAACATAGACAGCATATTAAAAAGCAGAGACATTACTTTGCCAACAAAGGTCCATCTAGTCAAAGCTATGGTTTTTCCAGTAGTCATGTATGGATGTGAGAGTTGGCCTATAAAGAAAGCTGAGCACTGAAGAATTGATACTTTTGAACTGTGGTGTTGGAGAAGACTCTTGAGAGTTCCTTGGACAGCAAGGAGTTCCAACCAGTCCATCCTAAAGGAAAGCAATTCTGAATACTCATTGGAAGGACTGATGCTGAAGCTGAAACTCCAATACTTTGGCCACCTGATGTGAAGAACTGACTCTTTTGAAAAGACCCTGATACTGGGAAAGATTGAAGGCAGGAGGAGAAGGGGACGACAGAGGATGAGATGGTTGGATGGCATTACTGACTCAATGGACATGAGTTTGAGTAAACTCCGGGAGTTGGTGATGAACAGGGAGGCCTGGCATGCTGCAGTCCATGGGGTCGCAAAGAGTCGGACACAACTGAGCAAATGAACTGAACTGATAATGATGACTTTGCTGTAGTTTCATATATTGTCCTATTTGTCAGATTTTCCAAATGGAATATCTTGAGAGGAGAAAATAAAAAGAAAAACAAAAAGATGAAGCTAGTTTGAATTGTAGAATCATCAAAGTAATTAGAAGGAATCAGGATCTCTGGTTAGAAACCACAAAGGAGAGAACTTGAACAAGTAGATAACAGCTCAAGGAGAGTATAATTAATTTACTTGGAGAATTGTCTGTCATAGGGGTTTAGAGATGGAATTGAGTGCCTCAAGAAGTAGTGAATACTACAAGTCCCCTTGATGGGGAGTTGGACAGAATTAAAATATTAGCTAGCTGCTGGACAGAAGGACCTCTAAATTCTATTGTACTTTCTCATTATTGTACTGAGTAGATGTATCAATTATTGCAGAAATTAACAAGCTAAACGTAACATACAAACTTAAAAATATGGAGGATAAGATGTGCCACTGTTGTTCTACAAACCGTATATTCACCGTAGCTTTTCTTTCCTGTCCTTTCTTATATTCTTGAACTCATGTATCCTTTACTCATTCATTCAAGACATTCATTTAACAAGATGTAAATGTTGCTGTATGCTTCTCAGGTTGCTCAGTGGTAAAGAATCTGCCTGCCAAGCAGGAGATGTGGGTTCAATCCCTGGGTTGGGAAGGTTACCTGGAGTAGGAAATGGCAACCCACTTCAGTATTCTTGCCTGGAAAATTCCAAGAACAGAGGAGCTTGGCAGACTATAGTCCACAGGGTCACTCAGAGTGCAACATGACTTAGCAACTGAGCAGAAACAGCAACAAAAATAAATTGTTGCTCAACAAAATGCTGAGTGAATGCGATGTATAGAGTATTAATATTAATCATGTGCAAGCTCCACAAAGGATAGACTTTTGTCTGTCTTGTTAATTTTGGTATCCTCAGCACCTAAAACTGCCTGGCTTATTATTAGTGTTTAATAGTGTATGTATGTGTCTATACACACAAACACATATAGAGATGGGGCCTTCCCTGGTGGCTCAGACAGTAAAGAATCCACCTATAATGTTGGGACACCTGGGTTTGATCCCTAGGTTGGGAGGATTCCCTGGAGGAGGGCATGGCAAGCCACTCCAGTGTTCTTGCTTGGAAAATCCCCACGGATAGAGGAGCCTGGAGGGCTACAGTCCATGGGGTCCCAAAGTGTTGGACGCGACTGAGCAACTAAGCACACACACAGCATATATAGAGAGAGGGGGAAATGAAACAAAGATATAATCTGACAGTTTTACAGTTACAGTTAATTTTACAGTTAATTTACTTTTTTACTTATTTTTATTTATTTATTGATATTTATATTTTGGTTGCACTGGGTCTTCGTTGCTGTGCGTAGGCTTTCTCTAGTTGCAGTGGGCAGGGACTACTCTTCGTTTTGGTGGGTGGGCTTCTCATTGCACTGGTTTCTCTTGTGGAGCACTGGCTCCAGGGGTGCAGGCTTCAGTAGCTGCGGCACACAGACAGGCTTAGTAATTGTGGTTTGAGGGCCCTCGAGCAGGCAAGCTTCAGTAGTTGTAGCACAGGCTTAGTTGTTCTGAGGCGTGTGTAATCTTCCTAGACCAGGGATTGAACCTGTGTGCCGTGCATTGGCAGGCGGATTCCTATTCTCTGTACCACCAGGGAAGTCCTGCAGTTCATTTTACAGTTAAACATTTTTCCTCACCACAGTATTAGAGAGTGTCCTATTACAGGCCAGATCCAAAGACAGGCACCTTTCCTAGTGTACTTGGCCACTGTTATGCAAACTAGAGCCCTTGGTCTCTCAGGTGTGTGTGACACTGTCCTAATGTCAAATGGACTGTCCTAATGTCAAATAGCAACAAGCAGCTCCTGTTGATCATCACATTAATGTTGATTTCCATTAACCATTATAAAGAAAAAGCATCTCATAGGGGAATTAGCAACTGGGAAATTATTTCAAAGGCAATATCGTTGTTATAACTTTAATCGATTGTTCTCAAACTGGAGTCAGTGGGAACATGCTTAGCATTTGGGGATTCTCACTATTGAGGGCTTCTTTATTATCATAAAGCTGGTCCCTACCTGACCCTTGCAGAGATATCAGTTCCCATTTGGCTTCTGTTTGCCCTTGGAAATTTATATCGTGCAGGCAAACTGAAAGGTTAAAGGGACAGGGTGGTGTTGACAAAGATTTCATTGTGCCCCCATATTTTCTCCAGTTTATCTATGTAACTATTTTTGTTTCCTAAGAATACTCTTCTTCATTTGCTCCTTCTATTTAAATAAGAGAATTATAGACGCAAGCACCACCCGAAACTTCTTTTTCCAATTTTGATATTAGAAACATTATTCAAGCAATAGCTATTTTTTGAGAACCTTTAAGTTCTGGCACCGTCTTAGGGGGTATAAAACAGAGAACACAAAGACGAAAACCATACCTTCACAAGAATTATGTTGTCAAGTCACACATAGGCCTTCAAACAAGCTGTTTAGTTAAAGGGGAATAAGTAATGTAATAGAGTGAAATAATCTTTGGGGTAAAACTTCTGATATGATCTTTTCTAGGCAAACTCATTTATTTCTTTCCAAATTCAAAGTATAATTTTGATTGCTAATTCGAAACTGCTGTCCTTGTTGATTTTCTACTTTCCTCCTGAGAGTTTCTGTAATATTTATGATGAAGTTAGTAGTATGAATTAAAACTTTAAAAGCATAGATCACTCACAAGCTTTTTTTATTAATTACATTGTTTCTCGGAAAATATGCTCAGTGCTCAGTGAATCCCAAGCTTATAAATTAGATCCTAAAAGGACAGTTTAAGGGACAGGAATATAGAGTGTATTCAGTTTGCTGCTAAGTCGCTTCGGTCGTGTCCAACTCTGTGCGACCCCATAGACAGTGGCCCACCAGGCTGCCCCGTCCCTGGGATTCTCCAGGCAAGAACACTGGAGTGGGTTGCCCTTTCCTTCTCCAATGCATGCAAGTGAAAAGTGAAAGTGAAGTCGCTCAGTCGTGTCCGACTCTGAGCGACCCCATGGACTGCAGCCTACCAGGCTTCTCCGTCCATGGGATTCTCCAGGCAAGAGTACTGGAGTGGGGTGCCATTGCCTTCTCCATATTCAGTTTGCCAGTAAGCAAAAATTTTAGTGTAGCTCTTATGGCCTTCATATTGATTTGTTTCCATGAATGAGCAAAAAGGATATGTAAGATTTACAAACAATGCAATTCCAGCATGTGTCTGAAATTGTCATGCATCATGTTTATTAAATTTATGGAAAACTAGTTACCTGTCCTTCTTTTCTCTTTCCTTCTTCTTAATGAGGTAAAATTATTATACATCAAAGTAAGTCTGATTGACTGACTATACTTGATATTTTAGATATTTGCCAGTAGATAAATATACTGTACTGATGTTTTGAATTATTTCTATACTTCAATATTTTGCTGTCATTTTATTGTATATACTTCTTAGTAGACTAAGCAAAGCTTACAAGTATAAGCTTTATAAATTCCAGTATGTATGAAAATAGATGTTCATGATTATCCGTTTGTCATATTCTTTTTCTATTACACTAGAAATCACAAGAATATTATTTTATTATCTTCTAATATAGAAATTACAAATTGCATAATTCGTATTGCTAGTCTGTTGATAAGGAGATTTCACCATCTTTTCAGTATTATGAATATTTTCATTTTAACTACAAATAGCTAGCCCTCAAATGTTATTTTACATTCTGATTCCCACATGTGCTATCAAGTTTAGGCGACAAATATTCTGAGTAGGAAATCAAAGTCTTATATAATATGTAACATACAAATATGCATGTGGGTGTCTGTGTGTGTCTGTGTGTTCACTGAGCTCATCTACTAGTCTAGGGAAAAATCTTTAAGTGTTTCTTATGGTTAATTGAAATTTTGGCCCTTCTTACGTAAGATCTAAGAAGGGCTTTCCTCAACCAGTTTTCTCCCACTATAAAGTTTTGTTTGAATCTAGTGGCCACTCTTAAATTATTTTCAAATCAGTTTAATAGGTACAGATTTTATCATAAGCAATTTAGAACAATGGATAATGATAATTATTAAAAATTTGTATTTTTAGTAGCATTTAACTTAGTTATCGGTGCATTGTTATTGAGGAATTTCTGATGCTAATAACTGTCCATCACTTAGATTTTGTTAAACTACTTGAATAGTGTATGTTTTTGTGAAGAGCCTTACTGTTTTATGAGGTATGGCTATGAGTTACTCATATCTGAAAGTAATGGCTAAAAATTTTATTTTTTAAAAGTTAAAATTTTTATTTAAATGGCATCTTAAAATAAGCATTTAATAATACATAAATGGAAATAAAATTGTGGTTTTGGTTGTACTTTATACAATTTTTTGTCTAGTCAATAATTTATTTCTTGCTATTGCCTCAAGTAAATATATATTCATCAAAGAAGGATTTTATTCATAGTCAGACACCTATGAAATACATGTTCCTACTTTACTGCAAAGAAATGTTATTTTTAATTGTCTGAAAATATCATTATAATGAATATATGCAGTCTACATATAATTTGGTACTTGGATTAATAAGTTTATTACTTTCACAAGGTCCACTCAGTGATCACTCTCAGTGATTTTTTTGAAATTACAGTGCATTTTCTGCTAATTACAAAACTATTCCTAGTGTCCCAGTAGTAGTTATGGCTCATAGACAACACTAATTAATATATATGAATATGGATGTAATTAAATATTAATCAGATTTAACTTTTAGAACAATGCACTAGCCATCCTCTCACCTCTGAAAATACTAGTTAATTAAAATTGGATTGTTCTGATTTTGAAGTTGAAATTCATAACTATGAGTTGTTAGACTAAATCAAATAGGGTGATGGTGATATGTGTTACTTATGTGATAAATTCTTAAGTCCTAATTAAAACATTTTAAAAGTTGAATGAAATAATAAGACAACATAAGACCTTTAGGCAAAAAGTTATACATGAAACTGTAAATTGGGTCTCATTGCCCAGGATGAAATGGATCGATTTTTATTTCATTTTTTCAAAATCTCAAATTCCTATTATTTGTTTGTGATAATATTTACTCAAGCAATTATAATTATAACAAATAACAAATTTTTTGTTTGGTTAGAAGAAAGATTTTAGAGAATTGAAAGATAAACAACATTAACAGCATCATTAATGTTGCATTGTAATTATTAGTAAATAGAACATTAATAAAGCTATGATACAGTAATATAATTATGCATGAATGTGTGATTAATAAATGCATACATTGGTTGCACAGTTAATTGTTGCAGAGACTTAAGTACAACTAACATTTAAATCTATGATATTTCTCATTTTACTCTCATCTTACTCATTTTTATTGGAACGAACATAAATGATTTGAAACACTAAATCACATCTATTTGGTTAATAATAAATCAAATCTCTGTTACTTTCCATATTTTTACTGAGTGATGTGCACACTTCAGTTACCTGGTGGCTCAGACAAGTAAAAAATCTGCCTGCAATGCAGGAGACCTGGCTTCAATCCCTGAGTTGGAATGATCACCTGGAGGAGGGCTTAACAACTCACTCCAGTATTCTTACCTGGAGAATCCCATAGACAGAGGAGAAGGCTACAGTCCATAGTGTTGCACAGAGTTGGATATGGCTGACGTGACAGCACACACATACATACTTCAGTGGTTAAGAATGTAGACATCAGGTTCTGACAGAACTGAAAAGAAATCCCCAAAGACAATGACTTTGCTTTAGTACCTAAGTTGCTCCAGGCAGACAGATGCTGGCTGAGGCAGGCCCAGCCCTGGTACCTCATATGTTTTCTGTCTCCTGGTGGCTACTGCAGCTTCTTCACTGGGGCTCCTCTCTGCTCTCAGAATTGGGCTGACAGACCACTGCAGTTTTCTCAGAAAATCTCAGCAGAGAGGCCCTGTTCTGAAGATGAGAGATGAAATGAGCATCTCACTATCCTGCCAGACTTAACAGGGAAAGGCAGGGTCTGAAAGTCGGGACTCTTGGATTTGTATGTTAGATATCACAGACCTACCGGTCACTCTGACACACTGTCTTAATTTTTCAGCCCACAGAATGGTTCATGGGGATCTTGGAGAATTGACTGTGTCTGGTTGGGGTTTGGGAATAAACAAGACCAATAGGAGAACTTCAGTATTTCTCTGTATCAGATTCTCCCACTACTCCTTTTTTCTGCGAGTTGAATTGGAAACAAGCATGCAAAAGGCACAAAAATATATCATTTCTGTCCTACTTCCTCAGTGGGGCTTAATCTCCCTGGTTATGCTTTCTAAACTGGCCCTGGCAGCTGGTCGTGGTGTCAGTCGGCATTGGGTAGAACTTAGAGATCCCGGTATACTAAATGGCCAAAACTATTATGAATATCATTATATAATGTTAAAGAATAAATCTGAATGGTGGCCCTTGTAGTTTCTTTGTTTTTAATCCTGGGTTGCTTAATTTCTAAACCTCAGTCTTCTCATTTGTTAAAACAAGCATTCTAATAATGGGCCACCTCATTGGGTCAGACTGAAATGAAATGAGAAAAAGCCTCTCAAGGGCCTAGCATAATGTTTGAGACACCATAAGTACTCTATAAGTGGTAGCTATTATCATTTCACATTAATGACTCTTGAATTAGACTCTGACATGTGTTTGTATGGCAGATTCTCAGGGCTCATGGAAACCACTAATGTCCAGGTCAGCTCCCTTCCTCAACCTGAAATAAGTGAAACACTAACTTTGTTAGATGTTTTGCTGAAATCATAGCTTTATCAGAGAGCTGGAGCACTCCAGTGGTGAACATTACAAAGATACTTAGATTGACTGTTCTTTTAGTACTTTACACTCTTGTAATCTTGTTTCTGTTTAGATTGTGGGCATGGATTCTCATTCTTTTTTGACTTAAACCTTGGGCCAGAATAATTTAGGATGAAGAAATAAATGGTGTGCAATAAAGTAAAATGTTTGTTACAGATTTGAAAGGGAAATTATACATAGTCAGTCTTTATATTAAACGGGCTTGGTGTGAGAAACCTAATCCTTTTTATAACTTATTAAAATAGAAAAAAAGGCCCCAGATGTTTTAACATCAAACATGTTAACATAGGGAATGTTAGCACCTTTTGAGAGATAGCTTGATATATATATATATTTAATTATGAGTTAAAACCAGAAAAAAAATTGTGTTGTTGTCAAGTGCAGTTGAACGTGTGATGAGCTTATTCTTGTCATCCTTTGGCATATCTCAGGCCAAAGCTGAGGATAGTGTGTGTTCAGGGCATCCACATACAAAATTAGAGGGCTTCTGGGAGGAGAAGTGGATGGTAAGCCCTCCAGGCCTTTGAGAGAAGCCAGAATTTTCACCACCACCTCCCCGCCAAATTGAAATAAGAGAAAAACGGACAGATGACATTTTTCTGAGTGTAATGTGCTTGAAGAAAAGCTGTTTTTTTTTTCTTTCTCAAAGCCATAATGGGATGCCCTATGAGAAGGATTCAAAAGGATTGGAGATGGCTCTTCGGTGAAGAGATTAGAACTGTATTTTCTTGTTTCGGTTTCTTTTTCATCAGTAAATGGGCTGACAGAAGGGTGACAGCAGTGGAGCCACCCACACACGCACTCTTTGGTGAGGTGAAGAGGTGTGTTGTAGCTCTCATTCACTCATCATGCACCTCTGAAAGTCTCTGGGAGTGAGCCGGTTGTGCTGGCAAGACAAATCCTGCATACCACATGAGGTCACCCCCATTAGCATGAGTTACAGGCTTAGAAGATGTGGAATAGTTGCATGGGAATTCAGACTTCCACCTGAGGGAACTATGCAGGGTAATTCAGGAGAATGCCAGCATTTGAGTATCAGACCGTAGGTTCTTCCGCCGGGCATCAGTCTGTCAGTTCAGTCGCTCAGTCATGTCCAACTCTTTGCGACCCCATGAACTGCAGCACGCCAGGCCTCCCTGTTCATCACCAACTCCCAGAGTCCACCCAAACCCATGTCCATTGAGTCGGTGATGCCATCCAACCATCTCATCCTGTGTCGTCCCCTTCTCCTCCTGCCCTCAATCTTTCCCAGCATCAGGGTCTTTTCAAATGAGTCAGCTCTTCTCATCAGGTGGCCAAAGTATTGGAGTTTCAGCTTCAACATCAGTCCTTCCAATGACCACCCAGGACTGATCTCCTTTAGGATGGACTAGTTGGATCTTCTTGCAGTCCAAGGGACTCTCAAGAGTCTTCTCCAACACCACAGTTCAAAAACATCAATTCTTTGGCCATAGCAGGCCAGAAAATCAGCTCCCACTAACTGAAGAAGCAGGACAGCCTTCCATGTCCAAGAAGGAAAGCTTTGCTTTTTCTCTCTCCCACTTCATCACCCAGTGTCTAAGAAGCAGCTGACCTTGAGAAAGGGGGAAAAGGATGTCTGTACAGATTCCCAACCCAGATTTGGGTCCACTCCTCCCTCCTCCCTCCCACATGGTTACAACCAAGAGCCTAACTTGTGCTGGGTGAGTGGCTGAGAGGAGCTTTGGAGTGGCTGAAAGCTTTGAACTTGGGCCAAGATACTATTAAGAGAGATTTACTAAATGAGAAGCTGATTCAGTGTAGTATAGACTGGAACAGTTATTGGAAGGAATTAAACCAGTAACATGTGTCTTGTTTAGATTTTTAAAAATCAGAATGTTCTTATGGAGACAACTGGTATGCTTGAAAGAATGTAGATAGCCTTTGAAGTGATACTTTATTCAAATTCAAGTTATATCATGTGCCATATAGCACCTTAAGCGAGACATCTGGTATCTGTAACCCTCTGTTTCCTTACTGGTAAAACTGCAACAATAATGCCGAGCTCCTTTAAGAATATTAGGGAAATAGTATAAATTGTACTTAGTCACTCAATCATGTCCGATTCTTTGCGACCCCATGGACTGTAGCTGGCCAGGCTCCTCTGTCTATAGGGATTCTCCAGGCAAGAATACTGGAGTGGGTTGCCATGCCCTGCTCCAGGGGATCTTCCCAACCCAGGGATCAAACCCAGGTCTCCCACATTGCAGGCAGATTCTTTACCGTCTGAGCCACCAGGGAAGCCCAAGAATATTGGAGTGAGAAACCTATCCCTTCTCCAGGAGATCTTCTCAACCCAGAGATTGAACCAGGATCTCCTGCATTGCAGGCAGATTCTTTACCAGCGGAGCTACCAGGGAAGCCCTAATATAAATTAAGCTATCGTAAATTAAACTACTGTAATTAAGTATAATACATAACTGCAAATAGCAGGGTTTTTTTTCCCAATGTGCACAAGGGATTATTCAAAAAGTGAGCTGGAGAGAGATTGTTTATAAGGTTCATCTGGTGACGAAGAAGGAAAATATGAAAAGTATTTGAACAGCAATTTAATGGTACTTTTCTACTTAGACTCTTAATAGATTCATATATCTGTTCTAACCTGAGGAGATTTTTTATTTTTTATGTCAGGAGGATAAAATGTGGAGATCGCTTTTAGTGAACACAATCTTACTGCTCCTGAAATTTAGCACTCTACATTGATGAATCTTGTTTACTTTCTATCATTAAATTCATGGTGAGGTTCATCATCTAAAATACTTTTCTGAATTTATTCTGACTATGTATTTGCTCTGGGAAAAGGGTGCAAGGAGAGAAGCTATTTTTAACCTAATGTATTCTTAGGATATAGATTTCAGTATTGCCAAATGACTATAAAATGGATAGTACCCAGGTTCACAGATATGTATATAAAGTTCATTGGTTTTATAATCTACAAAACACTATACATGATATATTAAATGCACATATAATTTATATGTTACAGATATTATAAATTATTTCATGTTGTATTTGAACAAGTGACAAGTCTTTAAACATGATGTGAAAATTAGATCAAGGCTAAACAAATAAAACCTTGCAGACATTATTTCATATGCCTAGCCTAGGAAAACGTAATGTCTAGGTTTATTGGGAGACCCAGGTAATTTTACACCTGCTGTGTGAGGTGTGATTATTGCAGAGGATGCTATATACTGGTACTCAGATTTAAGTAGAGGGTATGGCCACCAAGGAGGGAAAAGAATTAGACTGTGGAAAGGAACGTAATAAGGAGAAATAGATTGAAATTGAGTCAGGATGATTTCAACTGACTAGGAAGAAAAAATGTCCTCTGAGATCTTATTATCTTCTGACATACTCTCACATGGGAAATAGTGAAAATGCCAACAGTGGATGAGTTTAAATTGGCCTGACCACCTAATGAATACTTTTAACTGCAAGGACCTGCCCTAAAACTGGTTTTCAAAGTCCTACTTAGGAAAAAAAAAATCAATGTGTATGTGTCTCTGTGCATATTTGTAAATATATTACATTGTATATATACTTACATGAATTCATACCTATAATTTTGGCTGAGGAAAATTTTGCAAATAAGGAAATTTTCTAGGAATTCTTTGGGTGATGGTGAACATTTTGTTTGCTTTTAAAAAGCTTTATTGAATTGTAATTCACATATCATATAGCTCACTCATTCAAAGTATACATTTCAATGTTTTTCAGTATACTCACACAGTTATGCAACTATCACCAACATTGAATTTAAAACACTTTTCTTATCCCAAAAGAAAGGCCCCTTCCTCCTCTCCCAAGCACTAAGCTACCACTACTTTCTGATCCTATCCCTTTGCTTATTCTGGACATTTCCTAAAAATAGAACCATGCAATATGTGGTCTTTTATGAATGGCTTCTTTCATTTAGTGTAATGTTTACAAAGTTCATCCATGTAGATATGTAGCCTGAATCACTGCTGAATTCCTTTTCTGCTCTAAACAATATTCCATTATATGGATATACCACATTTTGTTATCAATTAAATAGACATTTGGATAGATTTACTTTTTGGCTATTATGAATAAGGCTTCTATGAACATTTATGTTCAAGCTTTTTGTATGGATAGTGATTAGCTTATGTGTGTATGTGTGATTTTAAAATATATATTCTGTACATTGTGTTTTGGGGATCTCTGAATGAATTAAAATGATCTATAATGTATTTTTAAACTTAAAAAATACTTAGAGCCAATATTTCTGTGTAGTTTTCTGTTGTTCATTAGTATTACTCTTACAGTTGCTGTAAGAGTAAATTATCTATTGGGAATACAGGAAAGGGGAAGATAGTTTAATATCAGTCCTTTATGCATTGCATCACTTTTTGTTTGTATTGTACTTTCACTCACATTCTAGGGCACATCTGATCATCTTCATTTTTCAGATAATGAAAGTAATATGCAAAGCTGCTCATGAGTACCAAAGTCACATGATAGATATCAAAGGCAGAATTTCTATGAAATTCAGTGTTTGATGTTTAGTTCAGTATATCTGGATTTTATCCCTTACTTGTGTGCAACTTGGCTGAGATACTAAATCTTTCCAAGTATCATTTTACTTATCTTTCTATGGTATTGATAATATTTACCTCATGTATAAGATTATTATTGGGTGAAAATGGAACAATTCATGTACAACTGTAAATTTTACATGGATGATAAGTGTACAATAGAGCTCTGTAGCTGTAGTTAACAGTAGCACCAGAAGTAATAGTAGTAATAATAATAACTGAGATTAAAATTCTAATTTTATTATAACTAATGCAGAATTTTTTTTTTTGGTACTAAAAACTACATTTATGTAATTGGTTTGCCATTTGGCTGTTTGGCCACCTTGTGTGTATAATTTCACACCTACTCTTTGCCCAGATATAGCCCAAATGCCAAGATTTACTCACATCATGAAATTACACACATCCATATACAAATTGAGTGGCCCAAAATAAGTACCCAACCAAATGGCAAGTCATATCCAGAAAGGTTTATATACACGCACACAGCTAAAATATCAATTCATGCAACACTTCTCATTTTTAAGGCACCTTTTAAAGGTTGATGTTTTTCACTGCACCCGGGGAGCAGCACATTAGTCAGTGGTCTAATTTCTCTGAGTTCATGGCAGTAAACAATTTGAAAAGCTTGAAGGACCAACAGAGCCAAAATTATACTTGAATTAGAAGGTTGTCTTTTGTATCTCTTAGCTCTTTTCTTATATTTCTTATACATACACAAATATACATGTATATACATATACTTGTATTTTTTAAATTTTAAGTGAATGCTTTCTTTGTTAAAGGAAATCTGAAAAAAATTAAAAGAAGAAGATATCCATGGACATCATCACTCAAAACTAGGCTTTAATTGCAGATAATTGGCTTATACCATCTCTACAATTTTGGATGCTACTTTTAAAAATTAACTCTAGAGTGTCAACATTTTATGTTTTTGTGGTTCTTACAACCACAGCTGGTTATTGGTAGTTCTTCTCCCCTGGTGGATTTCCCATAGGTGGGTTTAGATTCACTTGAGTGATCTTTGGGTTGAAAGCTTCATAACCCATAATTAGAAATATCAAAATTTGTGAAAAGCATATATTGTAAAACATTTCACATAGTATTATGTTGAAATCTCTTTTCTCACACTCAGATAGCATTATTTCCTAAGCACCATGGAGTTAAGAATGATTTTTCTTCAAGAAAACTGACCCAGTCACTGCTGCGAGAGTAAGAAAGCCTAATTTCATGTGATTAAACTGGTGAACAACTTTCAGCTCTAAGGAAAAAAGAAAAATAAATAAAAAAGAAAAACACTATTGATTTTTGTAGGTATTTTTTTGAAATGCCATTTTGAAAGTATAATGTATATTATGTAACACAAATAACAGAGCATATATCAGATCTTGTCTTCCATCCACAAAGCCTAGATATGTAATCTTTTCATCCTAAGAATACAGGCTTCCACAACATTTTGATATCTCTTGTGATTTAAAAACAGGATCTCCCTGATGTCTAGGGTAGAATTATATGCATAATTAAACCTATATGCCAGTGGACGTATCCAAAGAGCAAAAATTAACTTACTGTCCACAATAACCCTTGAAAAAATCCATACGTAGAAATTCAAAAGGTAAGAAGGTCGAAGAAGAAAAGAAAAAGGTAAATGGCAAAGCTAAGTTTTGAACTCACTACTGTCTTACTCAAACACTGTGCTCTTAATCATCATAGCAGACTAAACCTATTACCCATTCCTCAAAAATATGCATACCTTAAATTATATGTAAAAACACATGCAAAAACAAAACTAAATATGTTGTCATACCTCCTTTTCTATCTTGGAATGACATATGTGGTTAATAGGAACAACATACAATCCAATTTAAAAATCTGTATGTTACCTTTCTCATAAAGGAGAATGAAAAGTAATTTATGATAGTAGTTATAAAATTATATATATTAGTATCTTGATCCTCAGGCATAATACAAGATAAAACTCAATTAATTAGTCATTTGCTTGCGCTGTGAGTGTAACCGTTACAGTCTAATAAGATATGTTAAATCATCAACTCAATTACTGTGTGTGGTTTTGCAGTCTGATCTGATTTTCTGATGTAACAAACACATCTTGTTAAATTCAGAAACACATAAAGCAACCAAAGTTTAAGTTTTCCTTGATTAATACCATAGGTGGAATTCCTGGAAAATGCAATATATATAAAATTCATGCATAACCTGTGTTTACATGTGAAACAGATGTAAGTTCTAGACTTAGATCATTATAAATGGATTTTTTTTTTTTTTACCGACATGAATATCCAGAGGAACAGTCAAAATTTGCATAGAATGTGGGACAATATTTTGTGGAGCAAGACCTTGACAGATACTGGAATAGGTCTGGGAGACCTGTTTCTATCTACTGAATTTGAATATAACCCTCTGGTAATGTAACTTTTGCAGTCTAACATTTTCAACAGTGCTTGTAGGGATTGATACCACCTTCAGTGAAGTCCAACTATATGTTCTATAGCATAAAGTTTTTGCTCACTATGGTAACCTAGCACCTGGCACTGTGTCTGTCACATGCTGCTGCTGCTAATAGTTCTTTAGCGGATGAACATAAGGACATTTGTTTTACTTACACAGCATTTTTCGTCTTCTTTTGGATAATGACCCACAAATTTGCATTTCTGCCCCTGACCTCTCTTCTGAGCTCCCAAGGAAAAAAAAAAAAGTTAAAAACACAATTTCAACACTAGACTTAGTCTATAAAGTGGAACTATTTATTTGTATAGAAGTACCTGAACCCTTCAAACATAGAAGGGTTTGTATCTTCAAACCCTTGGTACAAAAATAAAGTTGAGTAATAACAGAAGACATGTTTAAGAATGTGAAGATGACCTGTGTCAAAAACGGTAGAGCTGGGTTGATTGTTGGTTTTTCAGAGTTGGTGTTTCCTAGACTAAATTGTTAAGGAAAAGTTAGGCCAATTTAACTTGCTGTTGTTACCTTTGTAAAACTCAAGGAAAGTAGTTATTCCTCTTTGGCTTGAATCTAAGGATACCGAGTTTTCAATCTTTGACCCTAAGAACTCAATTATTACTTTAATTCAGTTACCAGAAGCCCTAACAATAGGTTTGTTAGCTCTTCACCTGCACTGTGACCTTGGTTCTTCAGGCTCTTCCCAGTTTTGCTGTCCACTGTTTCCTCTCAGACTGCGTGAGAGTTTTCTGCTATTTCCTGGGCTGCCCTCTCTGTGACCTTCAATTCCTTCTCCCATTGACTTCCAACCATTTTTAATCTCCAGGCCTGCATTCTGTTTACATTTTTCCATTCCACTCCCAGATTATTGAGTGTTGCCATAGGATTTTTAAAAAGAAAAAAAAAACATAATTGGTATCACTTAAAATTCATACTTTTCCACATTCTAATGTCACTTGATACCAAAGATTTTGTGTTTAGTTTTACTGTCGACACTGAAGCTATTCTGTCTGGCTTCCATAATCTTTTCAATCGCTACCTACCATTACATATACTTAGGCTGTTTTAAGAATATTCTCTACATTCATCCATAAGCTCCTCCTTAATAACTGTATTTTTTAGTCCAAGAATCGTATTAATGAGGCCAATCTTGTGAGACAGGATAACAAAGGCACCAATGGTCCAAAAAAAGAGACTTAAGTGAAATACCCTATTTCCCATTTTTACCTCTCAGAAACTCACATTTATCATCAGTACACAACCTTATTTTGTAATTCTACCTATAGTCGTTCAATTTTGATTAATTTGCCCTTCTTTTCGTTTGCCACAATCCCTCTGTTTATTCTATGTGTACTGTCTATTATAGTACACCACGACTAGTATCTATGTATAAGCATCTTTTTTTTCTCCTTTAACTTGTGACGTCTTCAAGACTGAAAAATAGAAAGCATAGTGCCTTGCACAGAGGAGCTATTCAGTGATTATTTATTAAATAAGAGTAGACTTGTTGGTGTTAGATCATGGGTGGGAGAAAATTAAATATAGGTGGCAAAGAAAAAAACTACAAAGCTATGAACTGAAAACAGTATGTTGTTATCCCTCTGAGTCAGTCACCTTGGAGCAGATCCTCCAACTCCATTAAAGCCTTTAAGCTGACCCCAGCTGCACTCAAACTCTCCACTGTACTTCGATGAGACTCTGAGCCAGAACTCCTCAGTTAAGCTGTTACTGAATTACTGGTCCACAGAAATAGCGTGGATAATACCTTTTGATTACAGTTTTAAGCCACTTTGTTTTTTTTATTTACTACTCAACAACTGATAACTCATACACCCTCTTTCCCTAATGAATCCTGTTCAAATGTGGAGTATCTTCTGTAAATGCAGAAGAAATACGTTGTGAGAAAAGGCACCCAGTGAATAATTTTAAATCATTAGTTTCTAATGCATTAAGGATTCCCAGGTGGCTCAGTGGTAAAGAACCCACCTGCCAATGCAAGAGATGCAGGAGATGTGGGTTTGATCCTTGGGTTGGGAAGATCTCCTGGTGGAAGAAATGGCAACCCACTGCCATATTCTTGCCTGGAAAGTCTCACGGACAGAGGAACCTAGTGGGCTACAGCCCATGGGGTCACAAAGAATTGGACATGACAGGGACTGAACACAAATAGCACAGCTAATGCTTTATGGTCCCTAGAGTTACATGGATTTAAAGTTTCGCTGAAGCCTTGACCTTTAGGGACACATGGGTGATAGTTACGTGTAAGTACTCATTTATGACATCTTTCGCTGAATCCTGATGATTGTATTATCCCTATTATTTATGTGTAGACATCGTCATTAACCACCTTAGATTCCAGCTTAATGTTTTAAAGTAGAACCCTAGCATTGCCATTGTTTAATGCCTCACAGGTGATACTCTTGTGTAGTCTAGGTTGAGATTCACTGAATTACCTTCTGATGATGATATTTAATGCTCTCCATTAGATTCTAATGTGCTGCAGAACAGTGAGCATGCTTTTTACCTCTTTGCAGAGCATTTGGCACAGTGCCTTAGACAGAGTTGTTGTTTAGTCACTAAGTCGTGTCTGACTCTTTTGCGACCCCACAGACTGTGGTCCACCAGGCTCCTCTGTCCATGGGATTTCCCCAGGGAAGAATACTGGAGTGAGTTGCCATTTCCTTCTCCAGGGGATCTTCCTGACCCAGGGATCGAACCCATGTCTGCTGTGTCTCCTACACTGGCAGGCAGATTCGTTACCACTGAGCCACCAAGGAAACCCTTATACAGAGTAGGAAACCAATAACTGTTTGCTGATCTTATACAGCTGAATATATCTTGAAAACAATTCTTGAGAGGACATTAAATATCAGTCTCAGAAATTAGTCAGCAAGCAGGAAAAAACCAGAGAAGAGCTAGTGGAAAAAAAAAAAAAAGGAAGACCAGGGGAAAAGGAGAGAAGGTTTTTTCCAACGGTAAATACTATGCCTTCACTTTTTGGGTGGTGCATTCTCTTTTTAGTGTGGACTGATACAAAGGAAAATGAGAACCAAAGATATAATAGGAGAGAGGGGCAAGACATCACTGACCTAATGCAAGTTTCACGGTCTACAGAAAGTTCTTCAGAATGGCTTTAAATTTAACGCTCTAAAGTTGTTCTTACTTTTGAAAACTGTAGTTCAGTGCACCAAGATTCTATTTCATTCGTTGTGTCTGGGTTGTATTTACTTCTTATAGAAATGGTCTAAAGGAAACCAAATGATAGTGTTCCAGATTGCTACAAGACCTTTGATATATTGGATATTTTCAACATTAATGTTAGCTACTGGGAGAAAAAGGCTATGAAATTTTTCAGAAGGGTTATGCCGATGAGAACCCGTTCAGCTTTCTCCGTTTATACCCAGTAAATTGTATGTAGCTATCTCCTGGCTTGTCACAATGCTTGCCAAAACATTGCTTACTTTATGTTATAGTTGGAAAAGCTCAGATTCACAATTATGGTGTTCTCTTCCATGTTTTAGGTCAAGACTAGTCTGTCTGAAAGAATGTTAGTAGCTTAGCAGACTTTAATATTAATGAGGCAAATTCACTGTGATTCCAGACAGTAGATAAAAAAGTTAAAGCAGGAGAAACGAAGCTGGGTTTACAAGCAGTTATTATAGCTAAGATTAAGAGTACATCTAGATCACCAAGAAATAAGTCTAGTAGGCAGCAAATGATATGATAAACGTTTATGGGCTGTTAAGGATTGTGGAAAGCGTCCAGTAGGTATTGTTTGTTTATGCATATTTCCATTGTTAAATCAAAATATTTATAGCAATAGGTGATGAGTAGATTGTCATTTATAAACAATAGAGTAATAAAAATGAAAAATAAAGGGATTATTAGCTGAATCCAGCACTATTGTAACTGCCTCTTAATGAGTTTTTACCTCATCTGCTTTCTCATAACAGACATTGTGAATCATAATAGAAGGCTGCAGGAATGTTAGAAATATTTGTCCAGAAACGGTAATAAAATTACAGCATTCTAATGACTGATTTTCTAGGATGAATTTTCCACTTTTGTTTTATAAGGTTGCCCAGACAAAGAGAATAAATTGCATTTAGTGCAGTCTTTCAGGGCGGAATATTTCTCTTTTTTTAGGAAAAGAGAAGTGGACCGTCTTGTATCATTCGGTTAGTTAATGTACTTGTTCCTATACCTCAAAGTGATATCATAAATTAGACAAATGTGGTTGCATGCTCTCTTGCCACTCTTGGAAAGAATTCATGGACAAATCCTTCATGGAAATAACATTAAGACTTTGGCTTGCACTAAAAATTTAAATAAAGACACGAATATACTCATCATTCACTTGTTAATGTCAGAGAGAAAGTGATTATAAGACAGAGACAGAGAGAAGAATCTCATTAGGAACATGTGTACTTCCTTCTTATATTTGCTTTATTTTCTTATGTAAACCCTAAGCCTTTAACATTCTTAAATGAAAATTCTTTTTTCTTTTTGGTTTAAAAGGGATGAATTTCTCTGGGAAGCAGTTACTAAATTGAAGCAAGCCTGGTTTCCAAATAGGACTTCTAAAATACTAGTTTTTAAAAAATAGTCTTACAGAAATCCTGGGAATTAAGTCATTCTAAGGAAATCTGGAACCTGTGATAGATATGTGAATCTTTGGATTCAATCTCTCCAAACATATTTCTGACTAGAAGCAATTTGTTTTATTTCATCCAACTAATGTGAAATGAAATTATCCTCTAAATATATATTTCTGTGAGAAATGGTACACTATGATGACAAGTGCTAATTGGAGGCTTTATGAACCATTTCCAAAGCAGCACAGAAAGGAGCAATTGTTCCATGCAGTCAGGTCCTCAGCTCTGGGCTTTCATGATGCTTCGTTCTAATAATGCAGTAAATGTGCCATTCGTGGGCAGCCACAGGGGAATATTAACCAGTCTGTGCACCTCCTTGGCTCTGAGGACAAAGGCAAGGTTTTTGTCTTTGGAGATATACCTATGCTCTAAAATTCACTGAACATGTATATTGACAAATAGCTCCCTACCAAAGAAGATCCTTCAGAAGAAAGGAATAATCCAGTGTTACATGAAAACCACATGTTTTCAAAACGTGTAAGGCTATGTAAAATTTGAACCTTGAGACCTCACATGAAGCAAATATTTTAGCATGATCCATACTAAGAGAAAATCTAGAGTGAATTTGTTTGTTTATGGTTATCATTGCATCTTACTGATGTTCTGAATAATAACTGCTTCTTTGGTGTCTTTAACTGTCAGAGTGATAGCTCTATTTAAAGCAGGCCAGCAAAATAAACAGGTTCAAAAGTATGTGTATATGTGTTCTAAAAATTATTGATTCACCTTTAGAAAACATAATTGTTTCTAAAGAACTGTGTACCTTCATTGGACTGTAAACATCCAAAGAAGTTGGAAAGAATTAAGAGATAATTTATGATAGGGAAATGCAAAGGAGTCTTTGGGAAGATGGATGATGCAGTAGGGGGAGCACTGGAATGGAATATTCAAACAGTTTTTCTTTCCTGTGGGTGACCCTGACAAGTTTTATGACCTTGAACAAGTCATTTTACCCTTAGGACCTCATCCTGTACAATGTATGGACTGGATTAAATGACCACTGTGATCCATGTTTTTTCCTAACAATCTAAGGCTTCATGTGAGTGAATGCTAGATCCTTTATTTCTTTGAGACTTCATAAAAACCTCGGGAAACCTAAAGGTACAGTATTGCTATTTGATGATGGCAGTGTCCCTTGGATGACCTGAGGACCTAGGAATTATGCAAACCATGTTCCATAATGATGAAGGTGAACAGTGGCATAGGGAAAGTAGGAAGTTTACCTTAGAATGAGGAAGAAGAAATTGTCTTAAAACTTCTAGTGCAGCTGGATGAAAACTATGAAAAGACAAGTAGTTTAGCTTAATAACCAATCAAGATTTCTTTTTCTATTGAAAAGGTGACAGATACATGTGGAAAGATTAATTTTATACATTTTTATTATTTCTATGAAATGGATATAAATAACAAAGGATCTGTGAATCTGTGTTGTTTCCTTTGATACAATTTAAATGAGGTTGAGTTTTAGATCCTTTAACTTGGGATGCTAAAAAGCAAAATGTAGTTTTGTGACTAGCCTTTCAAGAGTCATTTAAAATATCTTCATTTTCTTATGTTGTAGCCACCAGCTAATGAGGGGTTTGGTAGGTGTTGAGCAGCTGTGATAGCAGCATGTCACTTTATTTATTGATGAAAATCTCACCGGATAATTATGGCTGGAATAGAAAAATAGCTCAAACCATGTCTCTGCTGAATGGGAGAAAATATCCAAAGGGGGAAATAAAAGCTTACAGGAAAGAATTTGGAGACTGCTGATCATTGGTGTCATCTTTCTAGAAGCCAACAAGGATGAAAATGTGAGATTTGGAAATTAATGAAGAAGTAAAACTTTTTAAAGCAAAACATAGGGAAAAATAATAATCCAGTGAGAAGGGGACAGTTGCATTCAGTTCAGTTCAGTCACTCACTAATGTCCGACTCTTTGCGATGCCTTGGACTGCAGCATGCCAGGCCTCCCTGTCCATCACCAACTCCCGGATTTTACTCAAACTCATGTCCCCTGAGTCGGTGATGCCATCCAACCATCTCATCCTCTGTCATCCTCTTCTCCTCCTGCCTTCAATCTTTCCCAGCATCAGGGTCTTTTCCAATGAGTCAGCTCTTCGCATGAGGTGGCAAAAGTATTGGAGTTTCAGCTTCAACATCAGACCTTCCAATGAATATTTAGGACTGATTTCCTTTAGGATGGACTGGTTGGATCTCCTTTCAGTCCAAGGGTCTCTCAAGAGTCTTCTCCAACACCACAGTTCAAAAGCATCAATTCTTCTGCACTCAGCTTTCTTTATAGTCCAACTCTCACATCCATACATGGCTACTGGAAAAACCATAGCCTTGACTAGATGGACCTTTGTTGGCAAAGTAATGTCTCTGCTTTTAATCTGCTGTCTAGGTTGATCATAACTTTTCTTCCAAGGAGTAAGCATCTTTTTGTTTCATGGCTGAAGTCACCATCTGCAGTGATTTTGGAGCCCCCAAATATAAAATCAGCCACTGTCCACAGTTTTGCCATCTATTTGCCATGAAGTGATGGGACCAGAGGCCATGATCTTTGTTTTCTGAATGTTGAGCTTTAAGCCAATTTTTTCACTCTCCTATTTCACTTTCATCAAGAGGCTCTTTAGTTCCTCTTCACTTTCTGCCATAAGGGTAGTGTCATCTGCATATCTGAGGTTATTGATATTTCTCCTAGCAATCTTGATTCTAATTTGTGCTTCTTCCAGCCCAGCGTTTCTCATGATGTACTCTGCATATAAGTTAAATAAGCAGGGTGGCAATATACAGCCTTGACATAATCCTTTCCTGGTTTGGAACCAGTCTGTTGTTCCATGTCCAGCTCTAACTGTTGCTTCCTGACCTGTATACAGATTTCTCAGGAGGCAAGTCAGGTTGTCTGGTATTCCCATCTCTTTCAGAATTTTCCACAGTTTATTGTGATCCACACAGTCAAAGGCTTTGGCGTAGTCAATAAAGCAGAAATAGATGTTTTTCTGGAACTCTTTTGCTTTTTTGATGATCCAGCAAATGTTGGCAATTTGATCTCCAGTTCTTCTGCCTTTTCTAAATCCATCATGAACATTTGGAAGTTCATGGTTCATACTGTTGAAGTCTGGCTTGGAGAATTTTAAGCATTACTTTACTAGCGTGTGAGATGAGTGCAATTGTGCGGTAGTTTGAGCATTCTTTGGCATTGCCTTTCTTTGGGATTGGAATGAAAACTGACCTTTTCCAGTCCTGTGCCCACTGCTGAGTTTTCCAAATTTTCTGGCATATTGAGTGCAGCACTTTCACAGCATCATCTTTTAGGATTTGAAATAGCTCAACTGGAATTCCATCACCTCCACTAGCTTTGTTTATAGTGATGCTTCCTAAGGCCCACTTGACTTCGCATTCCAGGATGTCTGGCTCTAGATGAGGGATCACACCATCGTGATTATCTGGGTCGTGAAGATCTTATTTGATCAGGAGAGTCATAACATGTGACTAGCGCAATAGGTGATGAACCAAACTTTATTAAAATTTAAAAGATATAAATGTGTTCTTTGCGATGCCATTTTTGATGGTGTTAGCAAATTTCTCTGGAGTTCTAATAAATGATCATAAGTTTAAGCATTACAGAACAATGACATCTTAAGGCTTTCTCAGCTGTAGAAATTGGGATACTTTTCTACCAAAGCACAGATATAGTAAATAAAGACATCTAAGGAGTTGACGTAGACATTATTAATAGTGCTATATTCTTCCTTTACATTCCTTTCTGCTATCTCTAGAATCACAATAGAAACTACATTAATATTATATTTTAAATCATTAATATGAGTTGCTTTGAGAATAATAGAAAGTTGGATCATTGTACAATTCTACTATCAGGTAATATTTTTGTCTTTACAATAGTCACTCAGGTACAGTTATTACCAGTTTCTCAGTCTACACAAGATAAGAAGCAATTATGGAAATGCCTGGCTGGGAGAGAGAAGGGAGTAAGATTCAAAATAATGCCAGAGGAAAAAGCTGTCTTTGTAAGATTACCTTTTTCCTGTTATATATAAAATGGTAAATATTTTAAAGGGCCTATTTCTTCTCACTGTCTAAACAAAGCTCTAGTATTAATAGGAAATTTAAAAAGTGATATTACAAATATGCAGTGTAATAGACCATTAATCTATAAAATGGAAATGGCCGTTGAAGTTTAGTACAGAATGCAAATCACTGTTGAAACATTGCAGTTTGTTATATTATGAGCAGTCAAAGATCATGCATAATGCAGTGGGCAAAATGGAGCAGCCTAATCACACATGATCATTTAAACTTGATTCTGTGGACATGAAGAATTGATCTTTGAAGTGATCTCTGATGAGGTTTGGCTTGGTCCAAATAGCACATTCTAGGGGAATATGTTTGGTTCTCTTTTTGCATCTATACATCTTTATAGGATATGGAATAAGAATGATCTTAATTATACATGAGTTGATCTTCAGTCCCCAGTATATGGTTGAGGTTTTAACAGTTCAGGTGAAAACAGGCATACACAGATTATCTAGTTGCTGTCTCAGTGGACACCAAAAAATGGTTCTGTGTAAACTCTCCATCTGCAGAGTCAATATTAACTTGATGACACTTTTATTCTTTCCAAAGATGGCCTCAAATTGATCATAAAGTGAAATGTTATAGCTTTTATTCTCTCAATTAGAGTTGTTTTCAGGAAGTGCAAAAACAAGTAAAGTTAATTGTAGTTGTTTAATGAACAGAGTGGGAAAAATAGCAGATCACAAGCAAATCTCTAAATTGGGCTAGTCCATGGGAGTCCCTTTGGATCACCATTGCTAAATGAACCTCTGATTCATCTTCAATTCTTATAAACATTTCTTAGAAAAGCCTATTACCATGGAAATGATATAATTACATTTTCCAAATTGAATAAAGTAAGACCCTGAGAGGTTAAGCAACTTATCTAATGTCATAGAGCAGAGCTGATACTCAGATTCAGGTCTTCTAACTTCCAGATATTCTTTCAAAGGGAAGTGCCACATCTTTAGAATGCTAGTTCATCTGTAAACTTGGCATTTAATGTTATTTTAAAGCTGAAGGATGGAAGAGAAAAGGTATTGAAATAAGTTGTTGAATTTTTAATAAAATTCAGCGAAAATTTGTAGACCATTTTTGGCATCAAGGTAGCTAGAAATTATGTATCTATATTTCTTTGTATATGATATTTAGCCTTCAGGCCAAGCTCACAATATGGTGAAGTGATGATTAAGGCATCATGAAAACATCCACGCATGATCCCTAGACTCTTTCATCAGCTACTGGAAAACTAATGAGCTACTGCAGCTTTCAAGCTAAGCTGTGGATGATTAATGCAGACATGGGAAAGTTTTAAAACGGGGACCTTTGGAGCACAATATTCAACTATAGATTAACTCAAATGAGTTCCCATTTTGGTGAATTTCTGCAATGTCCACTCTAGCACTACATAATTGGAGACAGACTGCCTGGGTCCAAGTGCTGCTGCTGCTAAGTCGCTTCAGTCGGGTCCGACTCTGTGCGACCCCATAGACGGCAGCCCACCAGGCTCCACCGTCCCTGGGATTCTCCAGGCAAGAACACTGGAGTGGGTTGCCGTTTCCTTCTCCAGTGCATGAAAGGGAAAAGTGAAAGTGAATTCGCTGAGTCGTGTCCGACTCTTAGCGACTCCGTGGACTGCAGCCTACCAGGCTCCTCCATCCATGGGATTTTCCAAGCAAGAGTACTGTAGTGGGGTGCCATTGTCTTCTCCGAGTGCAGTCCCCCCATAATCAGATGGTGTGACCAGGATAGCCAGTTAAATCAGTGAATAAGTCACTTAACTCATAGGGTTGTTGTTAAGATAAAAGGAATTGAACTACATAAAAATACATAGTAATCACTGTGTAAGTATTAGGTGTTACTAATAGTAGTAATAGTGGTATTCCCATCATCAACAATGCAGGATTCACATTTGTTTTCTTAAAGTAGTTGATGCAGTTTCTTTCTAGTTGCATGACTTTTTTTTAAATTAAAAGACAATATGTACTTGAGATACATTTTTGGTCACAAAATGATAATAAATATAAAATATTGAAAGAAAATTATATCAGTTATTGACCCTATTATTCTATGAGTACTTGTTAATTGAAAAACTTTATAATAGATACCTTTGAAGTACTAATCCTAGTGCCTAATATATGAAAGGTAAACTTCCAATTTTAAAAGAAAATTATATACTAGTGACACCATAAATTGCAAGCTTTATTCAGGGCAATAGAAGCAGATGCACTGATTGGACAATTTTTCTATGTTGACAGTGGTGGCAGAAGAGGGAAAAGTCTACCCACAGCTATATATAATATTGATCAATACCATGCCATAATTTATGAATATCACTAAAAATTGTTGTGAAACAGAAAAAAATGGTAAATGGTTGAGCAGTTGTACTGCAGCTTTGTTTAATAAGTAAAGGAAAAAGAAATCATAATATGTGAGTTGGGCAATACTGGAGCATGTACATTTTAAGGACTTTATTAAATGCTGAATTTGATATATTTAGAGAAACTAAAATATTGATGTCTTTATTTTTGCAGTTTTTGTTTTGAAACAATTTGTTTAATCAGTATTATTTAATCACTATTCTTTTGCTGATGAAGATATGAAGGAAATTCAAAGATTGAATTATTTTGATGAAAATGAATATAGCAAAAATGCTAATTAAATTAAGTACAACTAAATAATGAGAAAATAATATTACTGTACAAGAAGACTGACTTTGTAGCAAAAGGAAAATACTGTCCTTTATATAAGAACAGTTATCTTGTAAGTCAGACTGGGTTTAATTTCCTTTTAAAAGCATATCAAAAATACTGTTCCAAACAATAGTTCAGAATGTCCCATTTTAAATACTTATTACACAATATGGGTATACTATTCCAAATGTCTTTTTTAATATCTTTTTTAATGTCTTTTTTATCAAACATTTGTATGCATTGTTTGATAAAACCATGTTACCTGAAATATTTTTGTAACCTTCTATGATGATTACTAATAGCTCAGGAATATATTCCCAGATCATTAAATTTGGTACTGTTATCATCCTTCTAAATTGCTCTATAGTATTTTATTGAATGGATATTCACTAATTTGTTTAATCAAATTATTTTCAGAATGTACCTGAAAGACAAATGTTGTAATTATAGCAGTGTTACATTAAAATCTATAGTCAATCATTGAAAAAACAAATTTCATGCTTCAAAGACAATGGTATTAAAATAATCAACCATAGAAAGCTAACTACTGTCTATATCAGATTTCTTATTACACTGAATAATCTAACCGAGTCTGATGTGTGAATGAATTAAAGTACTCAAGTATTGAAATAAGAAGTAAAATATTTATAACTCTGGGTTTTAGATACAAATTTTGCAGTTATAGATTGAGCCACTAAATGGAATGTAAAGCAATTTTCGATCTTAGGAAACAAGTTTTATTTTGGATAAGACTCTACTTTAGAATGCTATTTTTTTCAAGCTTTATGAAAGTATGTTCTCCCTTTATAGAAAAATGTCTTTATACAGCATATGAAGAAACTGTTCTTTATATTTTAGGTAGATATCTCCATCTCAAAAGTTTATATACTGGGTGATTCCATTTACCTGGCATTCTTGAAGTGACACCATGATAGAGAGAGATATTGGTGGTTTGGCAAGAGTTAGGCCAATCAGTAGAAAATGGCATTGTTCTTTTTCAAGATACGATACTGCTACCTATAGTGCCTTAATTACTATGGGAACTGCTTGTTAGTTCAGCTTCAAAATTTTGTTTAGGATAATTACCTATATACTTGAGCTTTGAAATATCCATATATATTTTAGACAAAATTATCTCTTAAAATGTATCAACAAAGAGCATTTTATGCAACCCTGAGAAAAATATATAACTTTCTATGATAATTGAAAATAGCAATAGCTTAAAATATTCACCATTTTTATTATCATACTTTAGTCTCTCCGAAGTCCTATGGGTTGGACAAAATCAGAGTTCATTGTCTTCATTAAAAAAAAAAATAGTAACCAGAGGTTACTATGACATGGTATTAGAACTCATTTCTGATTTTTGCACCTTTTTTCTACTCATCTATTCCTACTTCATTCAGATAATTACATTTTGTTTCCCTTTGGTTTGTGAAGTTTAGTGAGGTCATTCAGTGCGTAGTACCTAGACATCTTTCATGTATAGTGTGAGCAGCAGGATGAAACTCTTAGCAAATTCTTGTCCAAAATCTATTGACAAACTAATTTTGTGACTTGGAATGATTTCAGTACTCTATGAGTTCAGTTTCCTCATATATAAAGTGAACACAGGTATATACTTAAAGTTCTGTGCTGTTCTAATACTTTGTCAAATATATGTTCCCTTTCTACTATTGTGAGTTATAATCCTCATAAAAGTTTTGAGATGCTTCTCCAATTGATCATTTGCCACCATGCTGTACTTAATTCTATGCTGGGTAAGAAATTTTAATTTTAATTCTGTTTCACCACTGCTTCTTAAGAAAAAAAGATATTATGATGTCAAAAACAAAATTTAAAAGTGCTATTAATTTTACAGTAGTCTTGAAATGTTTTCTCTACTAACCCTTACGAAAAGGAATGAAATCTTTGTGAAGATGCTGGCAGTTTTATTTTAAGTGCTAATTAGAATATATCTAGTGACCTTGGTATTCCAAGACTTCAGCCTTTTTCCTTTTATTCAACTTGAGTTTGTGAACATATGGTCAAGACTTCCATATTGACAGCTATTTCTCAGAACGTGTCATGTTTATGGTCCTTAAGTTTAAGGTGCAGTGTTTATTGCTTTTGTCATCTCATTTTAAAACAGACTCAGCAAATGATTTTATCATTTTATTACCTATGACTTTATGTTATAAGCTATGTAAGAAATATCTTACCTCTTACCTCTAGAAATATGTTTCCTTTTTGTTCATTATTTTGCAATTTTTAAAAATTGAAGTGTAGGTGATTTACAATGTTGTATTAGTTTCAGGTGTATGGCAAAGTGATTTAGATTGTTTTCCATTATACATCATTACAACATATTGAATACAAGTACCTGTACTACAAAGTAGGTTCTTGTTGTTTATTTATTTTATATATTGTAATGTGTATCTGTTAGTCCCAGACTCCTAACTTAATCCCCCCTTTTCCCTTTTGTAATCAAGTGGGAAATCAGTCCCTTTTTCTGTGTCTGTGAATCTACTTCTGTTTTGTATAAAAGTTATTTGTATATTTTTTTAGATTCCACATAAAATTAGTATCATATGATATTTGTCTTTCTCTCCACGTGACTTAGCTTTTTGCATTTTTTTAAAGATCAAGGACCACATCTGATTTGTCTTTATACATGTAGCACTAATCAAGATAACTGGGAACTTACTAGACAAACAGTTGCAGAAGAAATGTTTTAAATATGTTCCTGATATAAATAATATTTTTAAACATTTAATTTAAATCATTCTGTAATTTCCCAAAGATTTTGTTTATTTACAGGCACCTAAAATTATAGATCAATATATGGTTTATATTAATATATCAGTATATCAATATATTGCTCTTAATGAAATATATAAATATCACATATCTATTAACTCTGGTGGCTAAGTAAAAGTTCAAAAGAAGTACCCTATATTCTTTCAGTCTTTGAGAATAGCATGCATGATGGATGCAAAAGAAATTGTTTTGAGCTTCTTCCTGTCAAGATTATAAGGAGCGTAGCCAAATCAATCAATAATCTTTTAGCTTTAAAATTGTTTGAGACATTTGGAGATGAAAAGGTTATTGGAGGATCTACTCATCTGCCAAGGATGAGTAATACACAAATTGTTCCTATCCTTCTTGGGACTGATCCAGCACAAACAGAAGACCCTGAAGGCATAACTTCTAAATGAACACAATGAAATCCTGAACATCACATTTCTTCCAAGTACTTTTTAAGAGGTCATATCCTTTAGAATTACATCTCTTTGGCAGTTCATAACCATTAGCGAGCTCTTCTTGCAATGTTTTCATGAAGACTTAGATTTACTCATTAATTTGCTAAGGGGATAGCAAAGTGAAAGAATTCCTTATTTGTTGTGAAAAGAATAACATTTAGAGGAAGAGTTAACATTAATATTAGAAATAATTTTATGAGAGTTAATGACCACATGAGCCATATTATTTGTTTTGTTCATTCAGGTAGCCCAATCAAACAGTGAAAAAGTCAGATTTTACAGCAGAGAGTTTCAATATATTTTACTTAGATAGTTGCTATTTATATAAATTGTACTGGCATTGCCTAGGTTTACAGATCAACATTTAACTGCTGTAACTATTTGTGTCTGAACTAAGTTGTTTTAACATTTGAAATTTGAAATCTATACAGAAGTGTTGAAGTATAGGACATTACAATTGATGGCAGAAAAATGATACATAGGTAATGGGACTTTGTCAAGGCTTCTCTGGAAAGGGACACAGATTGGATAAAGCAATCCTAAGCCAAAGTAATTTGGACTTTAAGAGAGTAATCATTTCAGTCACATGATATAAATTCACATTAGTCATCTTAATGAAAGTAAGCTGTTTTAAGAAACAATTCAAAATTTCAATAGTTTTACATAATAAAGATTTATTTTTGACTCACAGCATAATCCACCATAGTTCAGTGTCAGGGGTGGAAGCTTTATTCCAAGTATTAATCAAAGAACCCAACCTTCTTCCATGTTGTGGCTCCACTATTCTTTAAGCTTCTGAATCCTCCATTGCATTCGATTCTTCTCCATCCAGATTTAGATAATGCAAGAAAAAGAACTCAGACAAAGTACTCTTGCTCTTAGGCATCTTGGGCTGGAATCGTCACACATTATTTCCATCCTTATATTATTGAAAAAAAATTAGAGATATGGCCCCACTTACCTAGAAAGAGATAGGGGAATGTGACCTGACAAGTGTTCCCATGAAGAAGAAAACATAACACTGTTTCTGCCCAACATTCAAGAAATGCAATAGAAACATAATTATAGCAATTCAAGGAATTAAACTGAAGAGTTGAGTTCCAGAGTCCACCCTCTTAAATACCATCCTGTTCTGGCTCTCCTTATTGAGAATAAATGAGTTGTTAGTGACTTAAAATGGATGCCATAAACAGATGACAGGAAGAGAACAGATGCTTTTAATTTAGATCTAACTATTTTTCAACTTCTATGCGATTTCTGGCCAAAGTAACTCCATGAACGGACCAGCTGATAAGGCCACCATCCTGCAACAACTTTCTTTTTGACTTGACCTGAAACCTTTCATTCACATTCAGTCTCCTTCAAGGTCACACTACTGGGGCAGACCAGAGATAAATATGAAAATTAGTAGCACATGATATAGAGAAGAGGCTACCTACAAAAGGTGAAAGTACATGGTTTTTAGGATCAGCCTTCATTGATACAAGTCTTGTCTCAGTCACTTACAATCTATGAGACCTTGGCTATTTACTTGATCTCTGTACACCTTAGTTCCATTGTCTATGAAATGTAGTATGTGTGTGTGTCTGTGTGTGTGTGTGTGTGTGTGTGTGTGTTAGGAGAGTAAATGAGTTGATATCAGTTCAGTCAGTTCAGTCGCTCAGACGTGTCCAACTCTTTGCAACACCATGAACTGCAGCATGCCCCAACTCCTGAAGTTCACCCAGACTCATGTCCCTTGAGTCAGTGATGCCATTCAACCATCTCATTTTCTGTCATTCCCTTCTCCTCCTGTCCTCAATAATTCCCAACATCAGGGTCTTTTCAAATGAGTCAGCTCTTCACATCAGGTGGCCAAATTATTGGAGTTTCAGCTTTAACACCAGTCCTTCCAATGAACACCCAGGACTGATCTCCTCTAGGATGGACTGGTTGGATCTCCCTGCCATCCAAGGGACTCTCAAGAGTCTTCTCCAACACCACAGTTCAAAAAGATCAATTCTTCAGTGCTCAGCTTTCTTTATAGTCCAACTCTCTCATCCATACATGACTACTGGAAAAACCATAGCCTCGACTAGATGGACCTTTGTTGGCAAAGTAATGTCTCTGCTTTTTAATACGCTGTTTAGGTTGGTCATACCTTCCCTTCCAAGGAGTAAGTGTCTTTTAATTTCATGGCTGCAATCACCATCTGCAGTAATTTTGGAGCCCCCAAAAGTAGTCAGCCACTGTTTCCCCATTTATTTGCCATGAAGTAATGGAACTGGATGCCATGATCTTAGTTTTCTGAATGTTGAGCTTTAAGTCATCTTTTTCACTCTCCTCTTTCACTTTCATCAAGAGGCTCTTTAGTTCTTCTTCACTTTCTGCCATAAGGGTGGTGTCATCTGCATATCTGAGGTTATTGATATTTCTCCCGGCAATCTTGATTCCAGTTTGTGTTTCTTCCAGCCCAGTGTTTCTCATGATGTACTCTGCAAAGAAGTTAAATAAGCAGGGTGACAATATACAGCCTTAACATACTCCTTTTCCTATTTGGAACCAGTCTGTTGTTCCATGTCCAGCTCTAAAAATTAGGACAGATAATAGGCAAATTCTAAGTGCTATGTAAGTGTTAAATTGAAGGAAAGGAAGGAGGAAGGAGAGAAGGGAGGGAGGGAGAGATGCTAAGTGTTCCGGGGATCTAAATGAAGGAAAAAGTTTTAAGATCCACAATTTTGAAATATTTTCTGGTTTAAATGAAAATCATTATCTTGATAGTGGAGTATGTCCTCCTTAAATTTCTTAATGATAATATTTGCCAAAAGATAAATTTTATTGGATATTTGCCCCTGCATTATGCTCTTTTCTTTTATTTTTTACTGGGTAAATAATAAACTAATAATTTTTTCTGAAAATTCTTTTACATGTTAGATGACATTTTTTAAAGCCAGTCAATATCACATATAAAATATTTTTCTCAACAATTAATAGAAAGTAGATACAACAAAATATGCACCCTTAGTCCTTTTTTTTAATTGAAAGTAGCTGTTTCTGTTATACTTAGTTCTAAAAATTATTACTTTAAAAGTGGGTAGCCTAATGATAATATTTTATATATGCTTTTTGAAAACACCTTAATTTGAAAAAGTGATGAAATAAAAATTGGGATAAGACTATATTCAATCTTTTTAACATTTGTTTGATGAAGAGCTTGTGTGGAACATTAGCTAAGGTACATGTAGAAGATTATTATACAAAGAAGTTTTCTGTACCATTTTAGTTAAGGATTCATTTTTATGACCCAATTCTAAAGTGTCGTACATAGAAACATATCCAGTATAAGTGCTGACACAGACTTAATTACATCAGTACTTGCTATAATTTTAATCTAAAGAGTTAGACTGTGTTGTTCCGATAGCACTTACTTGAAGCACAGCCAGTGGCTGTCTGGAGCAGCTCTCTACCACACTTCTAATGGAAACCGTGGTTTACAAAGTTTGTGAATGCAAACCTATCTTTAGTCTAAATACATCAAATCAATTCCTTTAAACTAAATTTCTTAACTTGAGCACTGTCAACATGCTGGGCCAAATATTCTTTGTCAAAGGAGTTGCCTTGTTTGTTAGCAACCTCTGGTCTCTGTGCACTAGATACCAATAGCCTCCCCTACTGTGACAAACAACAAACGTTTCTAGATATCACCAAATATCCCCTCAGGGGTCAAAAATTACCCCAGGTTAGAAAACAAGCCTAAATATCTTGAAACAACAATAAAATCCCACACTTTTTCATATACTAATTTTTTCCAAATGTAGGAAAAGTCCTTTTTGTCAAATAAATTTTTTTTTCAATAGAGAAAGATGTTGTTTCAATGAAATAGACATTTGCTTTTTCAAGAAACAACATCACAAAAATCCACCAGCACTCACAGATGACTGTCTCTTTGGCAGGAGAAGAGTTCAGGTTTTGCTGATTTTTATTACAGTTGTTGGTAGCAAACTGACAGCTGCTAAATATGAACCCTCTAGTATAATAAATCTTTGAAATTAACTTCTAAGCCTCAGTTGTCAATTTCTATTCTATTGTGTTATTTTAGGAGCAGATGCTTCTGACAAATTTTCAGTGTTGTCCTAACAGGAAGAAAAAAAAAAAATGTTGATGGCTTTATCCCGTGTGTTTTTCTCTCTGTTCACATCTGAAGTCACATTTCAGGAAATACTTCTTTCTAAATATCTTCTAGAAATTGGTTGAAACACAAGTCACAGCACATTGCTGGTGATCTGAATTCTTGAAGCCTACATTTAATAGAATTAGACTGAGTATCGGTCCCTCTATACTATGTATACATTGCTAAGCTCATATTTAAACCTGGAGAAGGAAATGGCAACCCACTCCAGTGTTCTTGCCTGGAGAATCCCAGGGATGGGGAAGCCTGGTGGGCTGCTGTCTATGGGGTCGCATAGAGTCGGACACGACTGAAGTGACTTAGCAGCCATAACAACCTTATAATTAGATTATCTATATGCTTTATGTGTAATGACTCTTTCATGAGTTCTAATTTACAGATTTATTTTACTGAATTTTAATCCAGAGTGAATTATGTGATATTACTATTCCTGGGCTCTACTCCCAAAACCAATCTACTACCAATAACTATGAAATGTGGAATATTATACTTCTTACTTAGACGAGCTTTCTTTTTATATCTACTGAGTCTATATAATAAAGACAGAATTTTGTGGTATGTCTCTGTGATAACATTTATGGTTGTGACTTTTCACAATGGAGGATGGTAACACTCCACTAGAAAATGGAGTGAACAAACTTTGAGAGGACAGGAGCCACTCAAAAGAGGAGAAAATCCAAGAGCAGTATATACCAGTATAAGGGACAACTCCCCCGGATGAACTGGGAATTATAGCTCCAAAGAACTGGAAGTACAACTTAATAATCCCAGCTCACAAAGAGCAATGGGTTATGAAAGAGAGAGAAACAGACAAATTCGAAGAGAAATACAAGAAGAAGTGGAACTCCAAAATGTGGGTGCATTCCACAAAATGTGGAAGCCAATTGCCTTTACTGATATTTAGACACTAATCTAGGATTTTAAAACTCATTCTTTGCCACTCAATGATACCTTTTTTGAATCTATAAGATCAAGGAAAAGCTAAATAAAACTTAGCTCATAGAAAAAAGAAAGATTGAGCGAGATGGAAGAAAAAGAGGAGCTAACATTTGTTGACAGGCTTCCGTGTTTTAGGTCCTTTGCCAAACTATAATTAAGAGTGGCTTTTTTCTTATCGAAGAATAGCTGTGTGCTTTTAAAAAATCTTTAAAAAGGGGATGGGGAGGGGTGAATTTTAGGAAATAGTAATCCATGGAGAATATTTCAAAGTAATTGGGAATGAGAAAGCATTTTGTTGTTGTTGTTATTTTTCCTTTCCCTTGCAGCTCTCAAAAAAGGTATAAAATCTTGCTTTTTTTGTTTATTAAAACTTTAAATTTAGAACTTAATGCAGACCTAAGGATTATGCTTTGAAGAATTTTTGATACTATCTTTAACTGAGGTTACCAAATTATACCTACCCTCCCTTGTGGTTTAACTGGTAAAGAATCCTCTTGCAATGCGGGAGACCTGGGTTCAATTCCTGGATTGGGAAGATTTCCTGAAGAAGGGAACAGCTACTAACTCCAGTATTCTGGCCTGGAGAATTCCATGAACTGTATAGTCTAAGTTCAGTTCAGTTCAGTCACTCAGTCTTGTCCGACACTTTGTAACTCCATGGACTGCAGCATGCCAGGCTTCCCTGTCCATCACCAACTCCTGGAGCATACTCAAACTCATATGAATCGTGTTGGTGATACCATCCAACCATCTCATCCTCTGTCGTCCCCCTCTCCTCCCACCTTCAATCTTTCCCACCATCAGGGTCTTTTCCAATGAGTCAGTTCTTCACATCAGGTGGCCAAATATTGGAGTTTCAGCTTCAGCATCAGTCCTTCCAATAAATATTCAGGACTGATTTCCTTTAGGATGGACTGGTTGGATCTCCTTGAAGTCCAAGGGTCTCTCAAGAGTCTTCTCCAACACCACAGTTTAAAAGCATCAATTCGTCAGCACTCAGCTTGCTTTATAAAAGTTCAGCACTCGCATCCATACATGACTACTGGAAAAACCATAGCTTTCACTAGACAGACTTTTGTTGGTAAAGTAATGTCTCTGCTTTTTAATATGCTGTCTAGGTTGGTCATAGCTTTTCTTCCAAGGAGCAAGCGTCTTTTAATTTCATGGCTACACTCACCATCTGCAATGATTTTGGAGCCCAAAAAAGTAAAGTCTCTCACTGTTTCCATTCTTCCCCCATCTATTTGCCATGAAATGATGGGTCCAGATGTCATGATCTTGGCTTTCTGAATGTTGAGCTTTAAGCCAACTTTTTCACTCTCCTTTTTTACTTTCATCAAGAGGCTCTTTAGTTTCTCTTCACTTTCTGCCTTAAGTGTGGTGTCATCTGCATATCTGAGGTTATTGATATTTCTCCCGGCAATCTTGATTCCAGCTTGTGCTTCATCCAGCTGGGCATTTCACATGATGTACTCTGCATATAAGTTAAATAAGCAGGGTGAAAATACACAGCCTTGATGTACTCCTTTCCCGATTTGGAACCAGTCTGTCGTTCCATATCCAGTTCAAACTGTTGCTTCTTGACCTACATACAGATTTCTAAGGCGGCAGGTCAAGTGGTCTGGTAGTCCCATCTCTTTAAGAATTTTCCACAGTTGTTGCGATCCATCCAGGCAAAAGCTTTGGCATAGTCAATAAAGCAAAAGTAGATGTTTTTCTGGAACTCTCTTGCTTTCTTGATGATCCAGTGGATGTTGGCAATTTGATCTCTGGTTCCTCTGCCTTTTCTAAATCCAGCTTGAACATCTGGAAGTTCACAGCTCACATACTGTTGAAGTCTAGCTTGGAGAATTTTGAGCATTACTTTACTAGCATGTGAGATGAGTGCAATTATGCGGTAGTTTGAGCATTCTTTGGCATTGCCTTTCTTTGGGATTGAAATGAAAACTGACCTTCTCCAGTCCTTGTGGCCACTGTTGAATTTCCCATAGTTTCTGGCACATTGAGTGAAGCACTTTCACAGCATCATCTTTTAGGATTTGAAATAGCTCAGCTGGAATTCCGTCATTTCAACTAGCATTGCTCATAGTGATGATTCCTAAGGCCCACTTGACTTCGCATTCCAGGATGTTGGGCTCCAGGTGAGTGATCACACCATCATGGTTATGTGGGTCATGAAGATCTTTTTTGTATAGTTCTTCTGTGTATTCTTGCCACCTCTTCTTAGTATCTTCTGCTTCTGTTTGGTCCATACCATTTCTGTCCTTTATTGTGCCTATCTTTGCATGAAGTGTTCCCTTGGTATCGCTAATTTTCTTAAAGAAATCTCTAAGTCTTTCCCATTCTACTGTTTTCCTCTATTTGTTTGCATTGATAGCTGAGGAAGGTTTTCTTATCTGTCCTTGCTATTCTTTGGAACTCTGCATTCGTATGGGTATATCTTTCCTTTTCTCCTTTGCCTTTAGCTTCCCTTCTTTTCACAGCTATTTGTAAGGCCTTCTCAGGCAACCATTTTGCCTTTTTGCATTTCTTTTTCTTGGGGATGGTCTTGATCACTGTCTCCTGTACAATTTCATGAATCTCTGTCCATAGTTCTTCAGTCACTCTGTCTATCAGATCTAATCCCTTGAATCTATTTGTCTCTTCCAGTGTATAATCATAAGGGATTTGATTTAAGTCATACCTATATAGTCTATTGGTTTTCCCTACTTTCTTCAATTTAAATCTGAATTTGGCAATAAGGAGTTCATGATCTGAGCCGCAGTCAGCTCCCCATCTTGTTTTTGCTGGCTGTATAGAGCTTCTCCATCTTTGGCTGCAAGGAATATTATCAATCTGATTTCAGTATTGACCATCTGGTGATGTCCATGTGTAGAGTCTTCTCTTATGTTGTTGGAAGACGGTGTTTTCTATGATCAGTGCATTCTCTTGGTAAAACTTTGTTGGCTTTTGATCTGCTTCATGTTGTACTCCGATGCCAAACTTACCTGTTACTCCAGGTAGCACTTGACTTCCTTCTTTTGCATTCCAGTATCATCTATGGGGTCACAAAGAGTAGGACATGACTAAGCGACTTTCACTTTCACCTGACGTTTCCTGTAGTTGAATGTTCTCATTACAGTTTATTTTCTCATTTTCCAACATAATCTAATGAAGTCATCAAGTTCATGGGGTGGTTGTTACTAGTACTGAGAGCTGAGGACAATAAGGAAGCAGATATGTTGATGAAATTACTCAGCACTTTTTCCTATTTATTGTTCTTCATATAAGCAAAGGTGTGAAACTTATCAGCAGAGTAATGTCAGGAATAAAGTATTTATGTTTCCATGTGAAAAGATAAAGTTTATGCCTCAGTTATGAATGACTACTCTTTCTCTTATCTAGCTTTCTGCTACTGGAAAGGCAAAGCACTCGATTACTTTACCAATGAGGTAAATGAGACCTAGAGAAGGTAACTATTTGCCCATGCAGTGAGACCAATATGAAGCTGAATGAGGAAGCAACTGTATCTGTTCCCTCTTAAGAAATCCATGTTCTATTTAAAAGAGCTGTTTTGCTATCCATGCTTCTGAACCAATTAAAAGGCTATATTCATATATTTGCAGGAGTTTATTGTGTACCTATAGTATTCTAGGCAAGGAGTAAGGAACAAAACAATAAGTAAGACTTTTTTTTTTTGCCTCAGAGAAACTGAAATTCTACAAACATTCAGTTTCTCAATCAGTTGTAATAAGAAGCATTAAAAAAAATAGCTCTATATTTCCTCTTTCTTTCCTTTAATAGAGTCTCATGCATTTATGTCATATACATCTAGAAAAGATATTTAAGTTACTCAGCTCTTTGAGTACTTTAGTGCTCTCATCATTGTTAAAGGAGAATGCTTTTTAAAAGTAAATTATTTTAATTATATATACTAAATACTTCTTAAAGAAAAATTAGAAAATATACAAGAATGAAAGCCCCTAATGAGTTTACACACAAATACAAATATTATAAACAATGTTATTTTGAACATCTGTGAGAAGAAAGCATTATTTTTCTTTAAGGTAATTACTCTTGGACATATTCTTCCACATGATTGCAGTGACTGGGTCAATGGTTATTAGTATTTGTAAGACTTTTAAAAAGGGATATACACATTTGCAGGAACTCCAGCAAGATATGGGGATCTGGCTCAAAGGCTCTCACCAAAATATGGCTATAGTCATTAAAAATAAAAATTGAAATTTGATAATAATTGCTTGAAAATGAAAATAATAACAAAAGCTGTATGTTACCCGCAAATATGGGATAAAATGCTTAGTTTTAGAATGATGATGTCAAAAAGCAAAATGATCATTTGGAGACAGTGTAAGAAAGGAGAGGGGGAGTACGAGTTGGCTTAGGTCTGTGAGGACATCTACCTGTAGGTTTATCACCCCTAAGCAGCAGCTACTTTTTATTTTTTGTTCTCTAGCCTTTTCTTCCTCAAGAGCTCTTATGAAAACTGTAGAGTGTGCCAATATGCAGTAGGTAAAAGGGGCAACCATTTAAACATGTGATTTATTTATAATTACTACTACTGCTAAGTCACCTCAGTCATGTCCGACTCCGTGCGACCCCATAGACGGCAGCCCACCAGGCTCCTCCGTCCCTGGGATTCTCCAGGCAAGAACACTGGAGTGGGTTGCCATTTCCTTCTCCAATGCATGAAAGTGAAAAGTGAAAGTGAAGTCGCTCAGTCGTGTCCGACTCCTAGCGACTCCATGGACTGCAGCCTACCAGGCTCCTCCATCCATGGGATTTTTCCAGGCAAGAGTACTGGAGTGGGGTGCCATTGCCTTCTCTGTGTTTATAATTAAGGGACTGCTATTATTGGGGTCATAGATTGGTAGTGTGTTATAATGAGGTACTCTGTAATAAACTGTACTGAATTCACAAAGCTCCTGTTCTCCTGATTAATACCTTTGTGAATGTTACCATAGAATCAATATCAGGAAATATCAGCTCACCCTAGAGGAGGGGAGGGAGAGAAATGATTTCACAAGTTCAGTGAGTCTAATTTGTTTGTTTGCATATAATATTCATAAAATCATCCCTCATTTGTGATGAAAAACTCACCTCAGGGCATAAGGACAAAAGGAAAATAGGTAATTAAAGTTAATGAAACAAAAGCAGTGATTATGTACACAGTTGATCAACAAATCACTTCAGGTGGTCCAAGAATTTATCTTCTCTCTCTGTGGCTAATATGCTAATGTAACTAGACAGGTTAGGAGTGTTTGCTTGCTCACATCTACTGTCTTCTCCCTGGGAGATGTGTTGAATTAGAGAATACTTCGATCTTTTTGTGAGGAGAGCAGCTTGATATTACTGAAGTATTTCATGAGTTATTTCCTATTAATTCCTAAAGCTACTATTCTCCAGTTGTCATCCTGAATGACTTCTGGCCAATGACTTTTCTGGAACAGTGAGGTTGGTTCCTTTGAACTGAGAAACCTGAGAATACAGTCTTTGGTGTTTTCTTTGTTTTCATTATGAGTATAAAATGTTCTCAAATATTCTTCCTTATTTCTCATTACAAAGAGAACATTCTCTGAAATGAAGACAGGGGGAAATTTGTATATGACTTCTTCCTTGGATCTTCTATAATCCCAAGAACTACTTCCTGATCCCAAGTACTGCTTTTACCTCTGTCTTCTGCAGCTACAGGCTGACATGCTTCTTAAAACTATTTTCATGGAAAACTTCCAATGTAAATCATGGCTAAATCTTGCAATAATACTTTATGGCATATATTTTATAGCAGGGATATTGTCAGATGTTTTAACAGATGACTGTTTTTTTCCTTTTGTTCCATTTCTAGCCAATAAACCAGTCAAAGGGTTTCCCATTGCAGTGGGCCATTTATAATCCAAATTCCACAGCAAACTCCAGATGCATCCCTCTGGATCCCTGTTTGGTATTATAAGTTCCTAGAAAAGAGTAGAAAGTTCTTTCCAACCTTGTGTAACTTCTGTTTTGTGGACAACAGGTCTCAAATTATATGCAGCATTGTAGAACAAAAGCATAAAATCATTGGCAAGAATTTACTTTTAATGAAGATGGCATTTATCATGGACTGTCCTCCCTACAGCCTGTGAGACACCAAGGAAAAATTCTAAGCCTCCCCAAATTAAAGTTATCCTAGGCAGAACATCGGATAGTCCAGACTGAGCAGGCTGTGTTGAAGAGATTTTTTCATTCAGTGCCATCCAGCCAATCTGTTCCTGGCATCATCAAAGATACTCAGGATAGCTGGCCAAGTTGTTCTTAGAATTGAAGCTCATCTAGTTTATGTTAGAATGTAACTTAGCTCACTTAATTTTTCTCAGAACTTTAAACTCAAAATGTTCATTCTACTCTACTCATCTGAAATACATTAAGGAAAAGAGATTGTTTAAAGGGACTATATGTTTCTTCTAGCCAACTCTCCAATTTTGCATATGTAAAAGCTGTGGCTTGGAGAGGTTATGAGACTTTTCTAAAATTCAAGGTAGGCTCAGAACTCAAATCAACAAAGACTTGCTCTCTTGAGATTGTGCTCTCTTTCTCTGCTCCATGCTGCCTCATTTTCTTCTTTTCTTTTTTCTAAAAGGCATTTATTTAGTGTGTGTGTGTGTGTGTGTGTGTGTGTGTGTGTGTGTGTGTGCATGTGTGTGTGTGTGTGTGTGAGAGAGAGAGAGACAGAGAGAGAGAGAGGAGAGAAATAGAGAGAAGGAGACAAGCTTAGGTGGAGAGAGAGAGATTCTTATGATGTTTAAGGTCCTTATATTGCTAGGCCATTATATGCTATTGTTACAGGATATTTATGTGACATAATTACATGTGTTTGGTGATGTTCTGGTCTAGATAGGGATTTTTGATAGGCTTCCCATCAAAAGCCACTTCTTCACCAGTGGCTCAGTGGTAAAGAATTCACCTGCAATGCAGGAGTTGCGGGAGATGGACATTTGATCCCCGGGTCAGGAAAATCCTCTGGAGAAGGGCATCGCAACCCACTCCAGTATCCTTGCCTGGAGAATCCCATGGCCAGAGGACCCTGGTGGACTACAGTCCATGGGGTTGCAGAGAGTTGGGCATGACTGAAGCAATTTAGCACACACACATGCAGGAATTTTTGATGGAGATGGTTTTGCCCTCATGGTATATTATGCAAGGTCTGGAAATGTTTTTGCCTGTCATAATTGGGTTGGGGGATGCTCCTGGCGTATCAAACATAGAGCCCAGGCATGATGCTTAAAGACCTAAAATTCATAGGATAGCCCAACAGCAGAGAATCATGTTGGTTAAAATGCTGATAATGAAGAGGCTGAGAAACTCTGATACAAAATATTGAGCTGTTGGAAATATTTCTAATTTGCCCAAAAGATGATGTGATTGTGAATTTTTGAGTCTTCTTGACCATGGAAGCATTTTTGGTCTGTAAATCTGGTCCAGAGCCAAAACATATATGCCACCACAATGCATTGGCCGAAGGAGACATATCAAAATTTTTGTTTGTTTGTTTTAACAGGTTGTGAAGTGGAAGAAGAAAATATTTTTATCTTTTATTCATGGCCTAAGGAGATCAGTGATTGTCTTAATTCTGGCTGCCATAACAAAATATCATAGATAGGTGGTTTAAAAAACTATTTTCTTACAGTCCAAGATCAAGGTGATTGCTGGTGAGAGCTCTTTTCCTGACTTATAACTGACTGCCTTCCTACCCATTCTTCTCATGGCAGGGAGAGAGACAGAGATGAAAGAGAGACTGAGAGAGAATGGGAACATGTGAATGCACAACCTCTTTGGTCTCTTCTTATAAGGACGTTACCTGATGCTGGGAAAAATTGAGGGCGTGAGGAGAAGGGCGTGACAGAGGATGAGATGGTTGGATGACATCATCGACTCAATGGACATATTTGAGCAAACTCCAGGAGATAGTGAAGGATAGGGAAACCTGGTGTGCTGCAGTCTATGGGGGTCGCAAAGAATCAGACACGACTGAGCAACTGAACAACAAAATCCCATCATGAAGACCCTGATCTTGGGGGGCCTTGGCCTCCAGCGGCTTGAAGCAGAGTTTCAGTTCCTGGCCAGAGACTGAAGTCAGGCTGTGATGCTGAGAGCGCTAAATCCTGGCCACTAAACCATGAGGATCAGTGACCAATGACACGACCCTGGCTCATTGGCTTTGTAGAAATGAATTTCCACATAGACATGGAAAGTAGTGAAATAAAGTGTTTATTAGGAGGAAAAAGAGTATGTGTGGATAGACACACAGGCAAGCCCAGAGAGTCACGCCCTTGTGGTAGTTTGAATCTTTTATATGGAGTGTTTCTTCTGGATTTCCTCTGGCTGATCATCTTGCTCTCCCTGGTTCTGAGTCCATATCTCAAGGTTCTCCCATGTGCACACATGCATATCTCAGCCAAGATGGATTCTAGCAAGGAGGCTTATGGGTAGGTTGACATCACCTATTATGGGGTGGCACCCTCTCCCTTTTTGATTCCCAAGGAGTCTATCTGTGCATATGTCATCTAGATGATCTCCTTGACCTTGAGAAATGAGAAATATGTGATCTCTTTATCTCTTTTCTGGGCAGGGCCCAGCTCCTCTCTGCCCCTGCCATTACCATGGTCTTAAAGTGTCCACTGGAGGCAATGTTCAGCTGTTTATCCTGTTCTTTTTGTTATTTATATCTGGAAGTATAAACAGGAGGCTGGTTGTAAATGTCTAATTTGGCTCATCTATCTTTTGCCTAAGCCCCACCCACATGGCTTCATCTAAACCCAACTATCCCCGCAAAAAGTCCCATCTCCAAATACCATCACATCAGAAATTAGGGCTTCAACACATGAATTTGGGAGGAGAGCAAGTCAGTCTGTAGCATTCATATAAGTAATGATGCTGAAAGTTACAGCTTTCCCCTTCCTGTTTGCCCTGAGGAAAGACTTAGTTCTAAGCACCTAGAACAGTACTTAGTGGACTAGGGAGTCATTAAATGCTTATTGACTGCCTCCGTGACTAAGAGTGTTCATGAGCAGCTTATTCCCCAAAAGACATAAGGATAACCTCCCTCCAGGAGGAAAAAAAAAATGTGCAGAATTGTCTGAAGCCCATACTCTGAAAATAAAATCAGAGGTAAAGTGAAGAGAAGCTGAGAAAGGGCACCTTGTCAATGAAAAGATTTGTGTGTTTACTGACTTCAGTTTTTGGGTTTTTTTTTCCTCTCTTTCACCTTAGTGCTGTGTAAATTCTGAGTTGAGTGCTCAATGGTCTTATTTTCAAGTATATAAAATTAAGCCATTTTTCTTTGTTATAAATGAAGATATATATATGCTTATATATGTATTTTTGGCATGAGTGTGTATCCACATATATTCTTTCATTTTTAATGACAGAAACAAGCTAAAAGTGTCAAAGTCCTAATGCTTGGAAATTTGCATAATGCAACCTTCTATGGCCATGAATTTTATCAAAAGCATAGCGGAGAATTTCCATGGAGTGATGGTTTCCTGCTGTTAAACAGAGTCCACCTATTATTTGCAAAGCCAGGAGCACTAGAGGTATACTAACTGTCCCTTACTGTGGCGTGTAATTAGGAATAGCCTGAATTATCTAAGCCATGGGGAAAACAGCAATTTAAAAACAAAATGAAAATATGTAATTTTCCATGGAAGTGGCTAAAAAATGGAGAAGCACAAGAATATTTTTAAAAGTAACCTGTTCATAGGAATTCCCTGCCAGTTCAGTGGTTAGGACTCAGTGCTTTCACTGCCAAAGGCCTGGGGTTCAATCCTCAGTCTGGGAATTAAGTTTCAGCAAGCCTCGCCAAGTGGCCAGAAAAAAAAAAAAGGTAACCTGTTCCTGCAATGCCGTATCCAGCTGCAAATAATCATTAACAAACTTGAGAGACAACGGGAATATGAAGTGTCACAGACAAAGGAAAACTGAATCCTCTTCATACGAATCAGTTCAGTTCAGTTCAGTCGCTCAGTCGTGTCTGACTCTTTGCGACCCCGTGAAAGTACTCCAGTCCATCCTAAAGGAGTACTCCAGTACTCTGGCCTGGAGAATTCCATGGACTGTATACAGTCCTTGGGGTCACAAAGAGTCAGACATGACTGAATGACATTTACTCACTCACTCATAGCATTATTTTAATGGTTATTATTATGATTTTTAAATGATTATTGTTTTAATGACTACTCGATTAGTTCTGTTGTTTTTCTGGATTTTTCAGTATTTGGCCATTTCTCTTCAGAGTTAGACTGGATAATAACAACGGCAAATATTTGTCATGTGCTTAAAAGTTCCAGAGGTTCTTTTTTTTTTTCTAAGAGTTTGACATATATTAACTTTTTTAACCATCCCAACAATACTATAAAGGAGGTAATATTATTCTTATACATTTTGTAGAGATGTCAAGGCGCTAATGAGTAAAACAAGCTAATAAGTCATAGAGTTAGGGTTTAAAGCCAAAACTTTTTTCTTAAGTACTGTGCTCTGTGGTGACAATTTGATATGAATGTCATGTGTATACTGGCTGGTTGAATCAGAATTTAAAATACAGCATGCCACGCACATCCTTATTTGGTTTTTAATAACAATTCTAAAGTTATCTCTATAGTAGTAATAATAATAAAATACATGTTGAATGAGATGTCAATGCTTTACATGGATCTTTTATCCTTTAGAACAGGTCTTTTGTAAGTACTCATTACTGTTCTTATTTTAAATTGAAGACGAGGGTTCAAAGAGGTGAAGTAACTAGACCACACTCACATGGTAGTTAATGGTTGAACTGGCTCTGATAGAGACTATCTGGTCCTAGAATCTTTATCCCTAATCACTACATTATGTTGCTTCCTTTTTAAAATTATTTTTTTTAAACCTTGCCACAGTCCTTCTACTTGTTTAATACTAGACAGGTTTTCTGAGACAATGAAGTCGTATTCTAATCACAATGGCCAATTTAGGGCAAAGCTCTAATGTATGCATTGTTGATATAAATCAATTGTGGTTTTTGTTTATTTTCACGGGTAAGAGGATTGATATATTCTTTTAGGGAGGACTTGTGGTAGTATCCATCATCTGGAGAAAGACAGTCAGTGCATATGCACGTTAATCTGACAGATGGTCAGAGTTCAGAGCCTGGATCTTCTGCATTACCCATAATAAATAAACCATATTGGAAGGTTTGAGTGTACAAAGGGAACACAGAGAATTGATTTAGGCCAGCGTGCTAGATGACCTTATTTTACATTAATTTAATATATTGGCCAAATTTTAAAAGTCATGCCCTTCATAAAATGGCCTAAGAATGTGTATATGCAAATTAAAATTTCAATGCAAACACATAAAACAAAACAGCAGCAGTATAAAACACACAGCAGGGAAATCTTTAGGGATATGCTAACATAAAAATGGACTCATTATGCATGTAGGTACGTACTACCTCCTAATGACTTTCAAATAATTTGCATGCCAAATGATTTTCACGAAAATACTCATTATGTCATTGGTTTAGGATCTGAAACTGAGGCTTTTTGGGCTTAAGGTCATTGCCTTATTCTAAGGCCCATTTTGGTTACTGTATTCAACCTGCAACAGCCATGTAGGCAGGTTAAATAAAATTATGTCCTTATTATTCTGCTGATTGACTGAAAATCTAGGCTTTCCTTATTCTAACTGTGCATTACCATGGAGAAGACCTAGTATATTTTGAACTAAAATATATGACAGTCAACTGGAACGAAACCTTTTCAATATCAGACTTGGTAAAAGTTTCTTAGTGACTTGCCCATTGTTTTTATTGTATTATTTGTTTATATTCCATCTTGTCTGAAATAGGTTTCAGATATTCTCTGAATAGTTGCTGCTGAATTCTAAAGTCAGAATCAATATTCTTAGATAGCGATGATCCAAGGTAGCACAAGTACATTCCCAAGTGTCTTTCTTGATTGGTTCTCTCATGGACGAGGAAATAAAATTCTACTGACAATGAGCTAAGTGTAGGGTAATGGGAAATTGTAGATTGTTATGTGTTTATTTATGTAAACCCTGTCTGGGAAGAAGGTAATTTCTTTAGAATTGAAGGCTAAAATGAATGAGTTATGGGAAAATTGGATTTTCCAAAAGCCAGGTGTCAACAGACAACCTAGTCCAGAATCGACAGTTTTAGTGGCTATGTTTCTACTTTAACTTTGTTTTCTTGTTTGTTTGTATGTCTGTGTTTTTATTTTTGGAGGTGGATTAGGCCAGATAGGGCAAAAAGGTAAATATCTCTGTTCTAGCACCTGGTTCCTCTCCATCTTTCCCACACTGACTTTAGGTCTTTTGCCCAGTCCCAGATTCCAAGAATATTTCAGTTTGGGGAGTCCTTCAAGAACCTCTTTGTTTCTTTGTTGAGCTCATTCATTTGTTTAAATGTAACTTCCTTTGTTTTTGTTTTGCTTTTCTACTTAAAATCAGTACTAAAAAAAAGAAAGATGAGAGTCCAAATATATTTGAATATTTTTAAATTAGGGAATTATAATAACTCAATAGCACCAAATATATTACTAATAATTATTATGAAGTTTAAAATATTTTGTAGGGTATTATTGCCTTGTCTATAATAAGTTCAAGAAAAAATCTTTCAAGCCTCTGATATTGAGAAAGAAACACTAAGTTTGTTTCTGGTAGTTGCATAGCCATTTGTATGAGTGGATTGAGCAGAGAAAGCCATGTCTCTTCATCTGCTTTTAATAACTTTTTCTAGACTCCTCTTGAGAACAATCCTGCATAGACTTTTTTTATGGAATATGATTGCTTTATAATATTGTATTAGTTTCTGCTGTACAGTATCATAAGTCAGCCATATGTATACATATATCTCCTCCCCTTAAGGTTTTATTCTCAGACAAGCAAAATGGGTTTTCAGATGGTCAGTGCCTAGAAAGATAAATCTAGAGTCAGAAGGATATACCACTTTTTTATTTTCTGTCTCTCAGGTGAGTGTGTCAGAAACCCTACGAAGATAACCTACCAAGACAAGCAATAAACCAAAGAATGAGGATGATATGACTGTTCCTTTGACCATGCTTCCAATATGAAATCATCCCTCGAACTTATTGAATTTATTCTTCCTGCTGTCTAGCTAGGACTTGATTTTGGATTCCCTGTCCTTTTTTGCCTGATCTTGGAAAATTATCTCTTTCCTCCCAGTCTGTTTTTCAGAATCACCCTAAACACCTAATGAATGCTATAAAAGTGATCCAGTTGAGTGATAACTCTCCCTGACATGATCAAAATCCTTTATCGATCACCATGTTTCCATATATTTATAATACCTGTAAGTTTTTTTTTTTTTTTTCCAAACTGTGGGTTGTATCCCATTAAACATGTATTTTCAGGGACTAAAGGTGAGAGGAGAAGGAGACGACAGAGGATGAGGTGGTTGGATGGGATCACCAACTCAATGGACATGAGTCTGAGTAGCTCTGCTTGTTGGTGATGGACAGGGAAGCCTGGTGTACTGCAGTCCATGGGGTCTCAAAGAGTCAGACAGGACCTGAACTGAACCTAGTTTCCTAAACAAATAAACAAGTGAAGTAGGCTAAAATAAAGTGGAATAGGAAATATGGGTACATAGTAAAGTTAGTTATTTTGTCTTAAAACTTTTCGTCTACTTTTAAAATCATTCATATACATGTTTAGTATATGTTTAGTATGTATATATATATAGATGTAGAGTATATATGTATGGTGGTGGTTTAGTCACTAAGTCATGTCCAACTCTTGCGGCCCCATAGACTGTAGCCTGCCAGGCTCCTCCGTCCATGGGATTCTCCAGGCAAGAATTCTGGAGTGAGTTGCCATTTCTTTGTCCAATATATATGTACAAACATATGCATATATATATATATATACTAGATTGTTGTATATTCTTTCTATGGGTCATGTAAAAACACTTGAGCTTCTTTATTGTAGGATAAAGTCCAAGTATTCAGTATATAACTATCATGATGCCCTCCTTCTTTAACTCTCCATACCATCTCCCTAGTTTGGATCTTATCTCTCAGCCATATCTAACTGCTCAACACACAATATGAAGGTGGTTTTTTTTTAACCTCTTTGATTTTGCTGGCACTGCTCCGTCTATTATAAATTTCATTCTCCTTTCATTTACTTCATCCATGCAATTTCTATTTAACATTTTTTTCTTAGCTCAGATACAAATGCCTTCCAGAAACTTCCCTGAAATTCCCATTTCCAAATGGAGCAATGTGTCCCTTTCTTGATTTCATGAGCTCCTTCTCACAGCAACTAAAATATGGTACAGTGATTAAGAGAGTGGGCTCATTGAAGTCAGATTGCCTGGGTTCTTGAATCCTGACTCTTTTACTGCTATCTGTGTAACTTTCAGCAAGTTACTTATATTCTCTGTGTGTCTCAGTTTCATAATTTGTAAAATTAGAATAATAATAGCAACAATCCCACAGAGTGGTTAAGTAATGAGTTAATGTATGATAGGTGCACAGCCTAGAGAACTTGATGAACAAATATGAACTAGTATTATATTATAGTGGTATGTTTTCTTCTGCCTCTGATGAACATTCTCCATGGGAAAATTCTTTTTCTGTTTGGAGGTGCCTCTGCAAACAACATTTCAGTCTGCTTTTATCTGCTTGCCTTAAGGTCATGAACTTTTTATTTTGAGGGAGGCGAAGGAAAGGGCACAAAATTCTTTTTAACCGTCAGTCACCAGTGAGATAAAGAAGTTGTGCAAAGAGAAAAAAGTCACCATCAGGTACCTTGAACCTCAGGGCAGAAATCTTGGATGAATCCAGCTGCTGAAGAAGCACCTTCTGGGGCTGCATTTATAATTTCTGGGCTTGTCAACTACCCAATCCAGAGTCATTGTAAAGTATCGGTTTGGCCTCCAGCCTTCCAGTTTCAACTATACATCAGTAAACCTTCTAGCAAGCGATCTTATTTAGGCCCCAGGTCAGAAAACTCTGGCAATCATACAAATGTTCCAATTGATTCATCATCAATATGTACAATATGAGAGTGAGAACTAAAGAAAATGTAAGATGGGGTAAAAAAAAAAAAAATCAGAGTTCCATTAATTCTATCCCCTCCCCAATAAATGCACTTTCTAATAGCTTCTCTCACTCAAGTTTCTACTCTCCTCTGTGCATCGATGTAACCTTAATGAATCCTGATTGTTTTGTTAAAAGTCAAATTGTGTTGCTATCCAATTTTCAGCCAAGAGAAAATTTGAAGCTACCTTTAGTTGGGTATATCCCTGGCCTGAAGGTTTTAAGTCCCCACATGTAGTGTAGAAGGTAGATAATTGGTTGTTAAATTTGCTACTGTGCCAATTGAGGTTGGTTTTAAAGCTATAATTATTAATTTTCCAGTTTTCATGTCACAGCCATAGCAGTAAAAGAGTCAGGATTTGTGATGCAAGGTTTTAATGTTGTTCATGTCCCTCTAATCCTATCAGGATCATCCCTGGGCCACTGCCTACCATCACTAGACTGTACATGGTCTCAAGGTAGAGGCACAACCTTCTTATTAAAAAGAAGATTCAATTTGCACTCAAACAAGACTTTGCCCCAGTGCAATCAGACAAATTAAAAACAATAAAAAATTTTGGAAAAGCAAAAATACTAAGATTAAAACAGTGTTCTCTGGCATGTTCATTTCAGAGCAGTTACTCATGGATTTCAGTATTTGAGAGACTTTTAGAATCCAGTCTTCCAATGGAGAAGATAAACTGGATTCATACTTACCCTTCCCCAAGAGTAGATCAAATGTATATCCTGGCCATGACCCAGAGGCATGTGTGCCAAGACTAGTAAATAAATAAATGTATCCCACTTGGCCATATGTTAGCATCACCTGGAGAGTTTTTGTAACACCATGGTGCCCAAACTGCATTCCAACTAATTCAGAATTTTTGAAGAGAGTGAAACCCAAGCACCAGAATTTGTTACAGATCTCTAGTTAATTTCAGTATGTAATCCAGTTTGAGAATCATTATTCTAAGAAATAGAGCAAGCTCCAGGAGTTGGTGAAGGACAGGAAAGCCAGGTGTGCTGCAGTCCATGGGGTCGCAAAAAGTCGGACAGGACTGAGCAACTGAACTGAACTGATTCTAAGAAAACTTTAATAGATAAGGGTTATCAATCCAATGATTTATAAATTAGTTCTTTGACAGCACTTCCTTTTTTTTTTTTTCTTTGTGGGTTAGGAAGTCTTTCTTTATGAAGTGAAGTGAAGTGAAGTGAAGTGAAGTGAAGTGAAGTCGCTCAGTCGTGTCTGACTCTTTGCGACCCCATAAACTGTAGCCTACTAGGCTTCTCCGTCCATGGGATTTTCCAGGCAAGAATACTCGAGTGGGTTGCCATTTCCTTCTCCAGGGGATCTTCCCAACCCAGGGATAAAACCCAGGTCTCCCTCATTGCAGGCAGATGCTTTACCCTCTGAGCCACCAGGGAAGCCTTTCTTTATGAAAGTGATCATCAAGTTATTTTTATCCCCATTCCTTCCTAGGAAAAGGCATTTCCAGTTCCCATTGGTTGTTAATCTTGTGCTGGTTGCCTTTAGTACCAGATGTCAGTGCAGCAGTGTATTTTTAAAATATTCTAATATCAAAACATGTGTTTTAAAATTAGCAGGCATAGATGGAAGGAGAACACGATGAAATGGCCTTTACTTTTTGCCTTCATGATGAAAGAGGATTTCCTCCAAGGAAGGATAATTAAGTCCCTGAGAGAGTGTTCTTTGATCTTTTCCCATAAATTTACTAAAATTTACCAAAATATACTAAAATAAAAGGGATGCTTTTTTTGGCACACTGTGATAAGATATGATAATACATGGGGGGAGAGGCAGGCGAGCAGTCTTGATGGAGTCTTGATGGAGTTTTACTTTAGTTCATCATCAGTTTTCTTACACTTCAGTCATTAGTACTCAGTGTTGAGACTCGCTGAGTGCTAACGACTAAAGACAAGCCTGCCTTCCCCCTAAAGCCATTCTAAGCTACTGATATCCACCCCCCTTTTAAGTGTTCTGGGACTTTACCCTATGCGAAAAAAATGCACTTCATTGTAGTTATTCTGTATGTTACTGACCTGTGAGTAAAGCGTGGAACTTAGTGCCCAAATTATACTGATGCTGAGCCTCCATAATATTTGACTGTAGCTTTTACACACTTCCACTGCCACCAACAAATATTGTCTATATCACCAGGGATGCTTAGACATGTCTGACAATTCTAGTTGTAGTTAATCTCCAAAAAAATTCTTTTTTCAATTCTAACAATCCAGGATCAAAATTCTTAAGGAGAATTTTCAGCCCAAACTGCACCTGAAATGTGTCCCGATATTACATATCAGTTGCTTCATGGGCGTTTGATAAATGGCTTTCACTTAATAAATAGCATTTATTCAGTAAGTAGGTTATAGTGTCTGTATTAGTTTTCTGTTGCTGCTACATAATAGGTTACCACAACATTGCAGCCTAAAACAACATCCAGTTATTAGCTCACTTTTCTGTAGGTCAGAAGTTTTGTTTCTTTGCTTACCATCTCACAAGGTTAAAATTAAGGTGCCAAAAGGCCTAGGTTCTTCTCTGAAGATTCTGGGGATGAAACTGCTTCCAAGCATCTTCTGACTGTTAGCAGAAGTAGGTTCCTTGTGGCTGTAGGACTAAAGTCTGAATTTCCTTACTGATTTTCAGCTAGGGGGTCATTCTTAGCTCTTAGGGACAGTTCTTCCATCCTGGCAGTTGATGCTCCATCTTCAAGCCAGCAACAGTGTGCTGTAGTTTACACATGCTTTACATCTCTCTGACTTCTCCTCCTGCCTAATCCCACAGTTACCCCTATATTTTGGGTATTTGTTAGAGTAACACCCCACTTCTGGTACCAAAATCTGTGTGATCTTCCTATTGCTGCATAATTGATTACTGCAAATTTAGTGGCTTATAAAGATGTTTCTTTATTATCTCATAGTTGTGTGGGTCAGAAGTCCAGACAGGCTTATGTGAGTTCTCTGCTCAGGGCCTCATAAGGCTGAACTCAGATCATCAGCTAGGCTAAGCTCTTAACTAGAGGCTTTGTGGGGAAACCCTTTCCCAGATACATTCAGGTTATTGGTAGAAAGATTGAAGGCAAAAGGAGAAGAGGGTGACAGAGGATGAGATGGTTAGATAGCATCACTGACTCAGTGGACATGAATTTGAGGAAACTCCAGGAGGTAGTGAAGGACAGGGAAGCCAGGCGTGCTATAGTCTCTGAGGTCACAAAGAGTCAGACACAACTTAGTGACTGAATACACACACACACACAGCTCCTTGAATGTGTAGTCTGAAGTCCCTGTTTCATCACTGGTTGTCAGCAAGGGGGTGCTTTTTCCTTCTAGAGGTCATACACATTCCTTCTCACGTGGCCCTCCCATTTTGCAAAGCAGCCAAGGTGTTTTGAGATCTCATGCTTGCATCTTCCTAACTTTTACTTTTTTTACATCTGGAAAAATCCTTGCTTTTAAAGGGTTCCTGTGATTTGATTGCTTCCCAGGTGGCTCAGTAGTAAAGAATCCACCTGCCAATGCAAGAGATGCTGGTTTGATCCCTAGGTTGGAAAGATCCTCTAGAGTGTAGACAGTGGCAATCCACTCCAGTATCTTGCCTGGAAAATTCCATGGACAGAGGAACCTGGCGGGCTGCTGTCCATGAAGTCACGAAGAGTTGGACATGACTACCAACTGAGCACAGCACAGCGCATGGTGAGATTAGGCCCTCCCAGCTAAAACCCCCATGGGTGTTTTATGTCAACATGTTCAAAGAACCCACTCACACTCAAAAGGAATAGGATTGTACAAAGACAGGGTCATTCCAAGTCATGCTTAAAATCTGTAGACTACAGCCTCTGCGGAATATGCAAGGCATATAGTTGGTTATGACTCTAGCTGACTAAGAATGTGTGTAATATGGTAAGATCATATGGCTGTAGCATATGGATTAAGGAATAATAACAGTGTTTGCTTAGTGTAATCCTTTAAAGTCACTTCTAAAAACACTGCCCAATTTATCCTTCACAAAAGCCCCATGAGGTAGAGCTCGCTAGTGTCATTTTACAGAGGAGGAAACTGAGGCTCAGAGACCTTCAGTGAATTGACAAAGTTCTCTGAAGTACTGTTGGAACTGAGGCTTGAACTCAGATATGTTTGATTTCAAAACACTTAAATACTACATGCTGTTACTTCTGGTACCTTCTATACACAGTTTGTACCCCTTCTTACTCCCTCATGAGGGTCACCTCATTTGAGCACAATGTGAACCGCCCCACACTTTTTCCATCTTCAATTCCATGCTCCTCCACATGAAGCCTAGTTAACCACTGAGGTCTTCAGCACCCTTAGGGAGACAAGAAGAACCAGAGGGGACCCTTCTCCTTCACTTCTTAGGTTTTCTGACTCCTAGCATAGACTGTTCCAGTAGGCCTCCTACTTCCAGAAACCCCCAAATGACAAGCAGGCATCTCTCTCTCTCTCTCTCCCCCTGTGTATCCCTAAGCCACGGGGAATGTGTATACGACTCCCTGACAAGTTCTTCAGCAGATTCTGTTTCATTCCTATGATGGTAAGTACAGAGCCTGGCAGTGAGTGACCTGGCAGTGGCCCTACCAAGGCAACTGCTATAAGTGTCTCCTCTGGGGTCTCATTCATTTAACTTGAATATTTTGTGGGAAACAGAAAACAGACCTGTGTATTCCCTGTTAGGAATACTATCTCCTTCATGACTCTTAAGTCATATAGATTAGAAGTATATTGGGGAGGGGGGTTCTAGAGGGGTGGGGCTGCTGTTGATCACAGCCCTAGCAGGGGATCTGACCCAATCTTATTTAGAATCTGAATCGTTTATTTCATCTTGGTCTTCATAGTTACTCTCAGGCTGCCAAGGCAGAGGCAGCAAGAGAAGTGCCGTTTGATCATCTGATACTTCAGTTCAGTGCGGGTTTCATAGTATGTGCTGAATAAATGCCCATTGAAAAATCACTTTCAAGGATTATAGTATCATTATAAGTAATTCTTTATTGGAAAAAAAAAAACTTCTCACTTGTATTCTGGTCTTTTCTACCTTCTTATCACCACCAAATTTCATTCCAAAGTTCTTTCATCTTATGCAAAAGAGAAAATATCCTGACCGCAGAATGAATTCCTCCATGTTCTGTCAGTCAAGCTAAATTCATTTTAACCCAGAGAATAGAACACGCCTTTGCCACTCCTGTATCGTTTCTTTCTGTCATTGTGCCAGGTGGCTCTCATTTATTTAAATTCTTAACTAGAATTTATTCAAATATGTCTAATTTATTATAAGTAATTTTATAAATGTCAGTATAATTAAGTGATATGACAATATTGGTCAGAATGGAATTAATCTCAGCAAAGTATAAGTAAAAAATTACTAAACATGATGTTGGTCTGTTGTATATTTCAAAACTGAAATACAGTTTATATCAGTGTGCCTTAATAGAAGGAAAGGAAAACCAGAGAGAATGGATTTTGCTTTGCAAAAGCAGGCTTTTGAATGAACTTAGCTCTGAGAAGTAATTGCAATAGGATCAAGTGTATATCTTGTCTCCGTTGTCACATTATTTACTAACTTACTTACAAACTTGGTTCAGTCCTGAAAAATCTAGGTGTTGTCCTGTAGTTTATAGTGTCAGTAATTCTTACATTAATTCCTAAGTTAGTAACATCAGGAGTAGACTGAAACATGTGTATGGTTGGCACAATTAAAGAGAGAGAGTAAATACTTACTGAACTTTTTAACATTTAAAAAATGACCAATTCTAGTTTCATTCTTTTACAAGTGGTTGACCAGTTTTCCCAGCACCACTTGTTAAAGAGATTGTCTTTTCTCCATTGTATATTCTTGCCTCCTTTGTCAAAGATAGGGTGTCCATAGGTGCGTGGGTTTATCTCTGGGCTTTCTACTTTGTTCCATTGATCTATATTTCTGTCCTTGTGCCAGTACCATACTGTCTTAATGACTGTGGCTTTGTAGTAGAGCCTGAAGTAAGGCAGTTTGATTCCTCCAGTTCCATTCTTCTTTCTCAATATTGCTTTGGCTATTCGAGGTTTCTTATATTTCCATACAAATTGTGAAATGATTTGTTCTAGTTCTGTGAAAAATACCGTTGGTAGCTTGATAGGGATTGCATTGAATCTATAGATTGCTTTGGGTAGTATACTCATTTTCACTATATTAATTCTTCCAATCCATGAACACGGAGAACAGTGTAGAGATTCCTTAAAAAACTGGGAATAGAACTGCCATATGATCCAGCAATCCCACTGCTGGGCATACACACCAAGGAAACCAGAATTGAAAGAGATGTGTGTACCCCAATGTTCATCGCAGCACTGTTTACAATAGCCAGGACATGGAAGCAACCTAGATGTCCATCGGCAGATGAATGGATAAGGAAGCTGTGGTACATATACACAATGGAATATTACTCAGCCATTAAAAAAATACATTTGAATCGGCTCTGTTGAGATGGATGAAACTGGAGCCCATTATACAGAGTGAAGTAAGCCAGAAAGAAAAACACCAATACAGTATACTAATGCATATATATGGAATTTGAAAGATGGTAACGATAACCCTATATGGGAGACAGAATAAGAGACACAGATGCACAGAACAGTCTTATGGACTCTGAGGGAGAAGGTGAGGGTGGGACGTTCTGGGACAATAGCATTGAAACATGTATATTGTCATGTGTGGGGCGGAGCACTGTTCCATGTTCGATGCATGAGACAGGTGCTCGGGGCTGGGGCAGTGGGATGGCCCAGGGGGGTGGGATGAGGGGGGTGGGAGGGGGGTTCGGGAGGGGGAGCACGTGTGGGCCCATGGCTGATTTGTGTCAGTGTGTGGCGAAGACCACTACAATATTGTAAAGTAATTGGCCCTCAACTAAAATAAATAAATTTACTAAAAAAAAAAAATGACCAGTTGCTATTTATGCATGGTTTTGATCTGATCTGTTATATATCGGAGAACTTTGGAGGAATGTTTACCAAAAAAAAAAAAAAAAAAAGGAAAAGGCAACTGTCAATTATCAAGTGTAAAAGAATGGATATGATATTTCTTTAGCTAAAACTTAAAGCGGATTGTGATTCTAAGCAGATGGAAGTTGGCCGACCAGGCTCAAAAATTAAAACATGTTATCAAAAGCAATGAGAGAGCCCAGATAACTTCAGATTATCAACTCCATCTCTCTGTTTCTCCTCTTCACTTGCTGCCAGTTGTGAGAGCCACTTGGTTTGAGTGGAGAACTCATTTGTTACTCATGGATAATTTTATAGAAGGAAGGTTATTTGATTCAAATTTGACTGGACCTGATCATTAACACTAGGTGATTAAGGATAAGTTGCTTTCAGCGGTGTAGTTTTGAAGACTTGCTACGATATAAACAAATATGAAAATGATATAAACTCCCAAATTACTTGGGATACTAAATTGTTTAGTGTGTGTGTGTGTGTGTGTGTGTGTGTGTGTGTGTGTATATATAGTTGAAGTCATTTTTGTTGCTCAGTTGTCTGATTTTTAGCTCAAATTAATATTGGAGATAATAATTGACAAGGCTTAACATTTTAAAATTATATTTCCAGAGCCATTGAGGAAATAAAAAAGAAATACAAATAGGAAGAAGGATGTTACCTACAAATAGTAAATGCAGCTATAATTGCTTATTTAATTAGCAGGTTGCCATTTTTAAAGATAAAAAAGACATTATATATTTTTAAAATTTTTATTTAAAATAAGAATACTATTTTAAGAAAGAATATATGTGAAAAATGAGAAATACGTGGAAATTTGTAATAATGCTGTGAAGTATATTTTTCCAAATAATGTCTGATTAAGGCTTGCAAATACCACAAGGTTAAGCAGAATGGTATTACTTACAACTTGGAAATGACTCTGTGAAATAGCAAAAACAATTTCTATGTTCCATTTTGTGTATATGAAATATACTTATGAAATCATCTTTAGTAGTTCTTAAAGGGTTGAGATTGGTGCCCTTTTCATTATTTCATACTTCTATGGTCTTACCTTGGCCTTCCCTTGTGGCTCAGATAGTAAAGAATCCACCTGCAATGCAGGAGACCTGGGTACAATCCCTGGGTTGGGAAGATCTCCTGGGGAAGGGAACAGCTACTCACTCCAGTATTCTGGCCTGGAGAATTCCATGGACTGTATAATCCATGGGTCACAAAGAGTTGAACACGACTGAGCAACTTTCACTTCACTTATTGTCTTATCTTAATCTTCTGGTTCAGTTTTGGCCACAAAGTTTATTTCATAGAGCAATGTTGCTATTGATTTTCTTTTCTATCTCTTTCTTAGAGTAATTTTGCAGAAGTTGCTGTGTAAACATCTGAGGAACTAGAAGCAATCACTCTGTTTTAAAATGAAATTTTACCCTGACAATGTTTATAAGAAGAATTTTACTTTCAGAAGAATGCAAACTTTACACAATGTTTATGAAGATCTTCAACATATTTATTTCCCTTGCTTGCCAAAAAAGCAGTGTTATTTGATACAAGTGCTAGTAATGTTTTCTCCTTCACACCATAAGAAACACCCCCTCTTCTTAAGTAGTTTATTGCCTTGAGTGATAGATCAGTTCAGTGGAAAAGGAGCAGTTTGCATACCGTTCTGGTCAAGTTACCCAGTTGTTACAGAATTGTATTAAAAAGTTGATCACTTTAATACAGGCTAACAACTGGTAGTTTTCAAATCAAGTGAGCAAAGTCAATGTTTCACGGATTTTCAAGACAATCCTTTATGACACTGACTTCAAACATTTCTTCTTCCTTCTAAGCTTCTGTGTGTCATAGACTTAGTCAGCAGAGTGATTTTCATAAAGAAGTTCCAAAAATCATTCCTTCCTTCCTTCATTCAGCAAATTTCACTGAGCAAATTTTATGTGCTTGACACTAAACATAGGAAAAGAATAACAAGGTTCTTCCTTTGAAAAGCCCACTTTCTAGTAGGAAGATAAACGGACATTATAATGATTATTCTCTAACGAATTGCTAATTGTCAAGGTAGATAAGTAAAAATGTTACTGGATGTTTCAGATTCTATAACACTTTACTGACCATAGAAGTAGGTTTTACCGAGAAGGAATGGGTCTTGGACTAGAAGGACAAGTAGTTTTCCTGTCAAAACTCCTTCCATTCTGCCTTTGCTGTTAAGGAACCATCTTAAGAAACAAGAGCAAGGATGCATTTCACCTCAGGGGGTCTATGCAAGAATAGTGAGCGGGACATTCTCAAAGTTTTTAACTGATGACTTGAATATGTCCATTAAATCCAGTCCCTGGAAATACCTGGCTGCTCCGTGGCACAGCAGGCATTACTTTGGAGCCAAATGATTTGAATTTTAGCCCAGATTTTGCCAGTAATTTATTGTTCCTTCAGTTTCCTTATCAGCTCATAACTGAAATTTAGCTTATAATTTTTGCTCTATCAAGACCATTTTGAAGATGCAGTAAAATAACAGGTGCAAATATTTTTTGTAAAGTTACAAGTGCTGTACAAATGGGTGGTGGTGATTTTAGCTGTAAAGTACCACTGAAGTACTACAGACAGTCCTGGCAGTGATGATAGATTGAGTTCCTAGAATAGGTGTATAAATTGAAATGAGACATGTCAAATCTAATTGTTCCCCAGAAATGCTATTAATAAGAGTTACATTTCCAACCCATAGCCTGATGCTCAAAATTATAGACATCATAACGCACGCCATCTGTAATCAAATATTAAGTCAATTTGTCATGTTGCTCTAGGCCGCTATTTAATGAGAAGCTTTCTCCAAAAAAAAAGGTGAATATAATTATAACTTTTAAAAGCCCAGGAAATAATCTCACAGTTATGTTTAGTATTAAAAAAGTATAGTGGACTCTATAGAAGTCTTATCTTCTCAAAAATGCATGATTTATTTTATTACAACAGATGAACAACACTGAAAAGATCAGATCGCAAATCTGAACTAGAAGTTTTGGGTGACGTTTGTAATGAAAAGGCTTTTTCTTCCCCTACAGTTGTCACCTCATCAGTAGCAGCAGCTCTATCTAACGTGATATAAGAAAAAGCATATACCCTTGGTCGCACTCCATTTTGTATCCTTTGATCCTCATGATACCAAAATGCCACAAAGGTTTGCCTTGAATTGTGGCCAGACCCAAAGGTTATTTATTGTTGAGCTTGATGCAGAGTTGCACAATCACAAAATCCATGTTATCTTGCTTATCAACTATAATGATTGTGAAAACAATGCTTTGTAAACATTTCAAAAATTTGGCTATAAAATAATAAGGACAGATTTTTCACCAACCCACTAATTCTTAGACATTTAAGATATTTTTCTTCCACAGCATAATCATGTCGTGTAAAATAATTTTGGAGATATCTCCAGGATCAATAACCAGCCACAAAATTAAAGTCCTCATTATTTATAACTACGGATCACCCTTCTTTTTCCTAAGATGAGTTCTCTAGATTGTTGTCTCTTGCATCTCCCTTTTTATGGGTTTTCTCACACAGTGAGGGAGGACTCCAGTGGACGACTGGGATGCATCTGTAAATAGTTACTTCCTGCATTAATTGCTTGAAACTACTTATGACTCAGCATACATTTTATGTATTTCAGTTGAAATTTACATACTAGCAGTTTGTGCCTTAATAACATGAATTGATTTTGAACCATTAGCTGTATTTTTCATTGTACCTGTAGATTATTGAGAGATAACAAATGAAAGTTCATTTTTTGAAAAGTGTTCCTATTTTGAGAGAAATTTTGTGGGGGGGAGGAGTGATGACAAAAAAATTCTTTGACGTTTTCCAGTGATAGAATGGCAATTTGGTACAGTTTATAATCCTCCAAATAATCAAGATCTGAAGAGTATTACCTAGGTGAAGTTCCATTCTGAACAATATGTTCTGAAACTTCAAAATGATTCACCAAAGATTGGAAACAGAATGTTTGTCTTTGTTGGTTTTAAGGCTACTTTGAGCATTTGTTGGTTATATCGTTGTGGAATTCTGTAAACACATCAAGAAGCCACTGATCTGTTCCTTCTCTGTGATCTTATCAAGTCTGGTCCTTTTGCAGTTTCAGCAGAAGTGTATAGCATACTGTTTTGACTTCTAAAAAAGGAAAAAAAAAAAAAATAAAACACAAGAGTTTCATTCCTAGAAGCAGCATTTTCTCTCTCTCTGATCAACATTGGCCTCTGTTCATTTTCTGCTTGAGTGAACTTAGAGGAAGACAGTTAAACCTTCACGTGATGAATGGTAGGTGATCTTTGGCTGTCCCCATCTTAGACAGTTTTTGTCTTATCCTGACAAGCAAATCTTCTGTATCTCTGTGGACTCCTAATAATATTTTATAGAATCAATTGTTGCCTTACAAAGTGCCAAAAAGTCTGTCCCTTAAACAGTGTAACCAGTATGTGAAGGAAAAAGAATTATTAACCTTTTCCACCTTAAGAAAACTTGGGTCTCAAGCAATTAGTTTTACCCCCATTATAATACCACAAAAAATAATGGTATTTATTCCACTATTGATGCTATAAATACCATTATGTAACAAAATGCAGCTGTGTCAGAAGCAAATTAATGGCTTAACACTCAGCTTCTTGGTTTCTCAAAAGAAGGTCCTTGATCCCTTCACGGGAACTTCAGTTTTTAATTATATTCATCAATTAGACACTTCATAGTAAACCATTTGCTTTGTAGGAAAAATCAGGATCAGGACATTAATACCAGGATAATAATGTCAAGAATTTTTTCTTTCTCTTCCAATTGTGGTAGACATCACCCTGCTGCAACATAATTTAATTTCTTACAGTGTTTTTTGAAGTAAATGTGTGTAAGAAAATGCACTGTCTGTGAATGTCAGCAAATAGTGGTGAATGGCTTAACTAGGAAATGTGTTACACTTAAATGGATTAAAACTGGAAAATATTTAGCTGTGCATTTTGTACTCCATTCACATTCTGCTGGGCTCTGAAGAATGGTGCCCTAAAATGTACAAAGACAGACTTACCAGTGATGCAGATGTTCTTTATGTTTTCCGAAATGGTAATTAAGGTGAGGTGGAAGAGATTCTTATGACTCCTGTGTTGACTTTTTCTCCCCCCTCCCCACTTCTGATGAATGTTTCTTTTTTTTTAAATTTATTGATTTTAATCGGAGGCTAATTACTTTACAATATTGTAGTGGTTTTTGCCATACCTTGACACAAATCAGCCATGACTTTACATGTGTTCCACATGCTGAACCCCCCTCCCATCTCCCTCCCCACCCCATCCCTCTGGGTCATCCCAGCGCGCCAGCCCTGAGCACCCTGTCTCATGCATCGAACCTGGACTGGCGATCTGTTTCACATATGATAATATACATGTTTCAATGCTATTCTCTCAGATCATCCCACCCTCGCCTTCTCCCACAGAGTCCAAAAGACTGTTCTATATATCTGTGTCTCTTTTGCTGTCTCGCATATAGGGTTATCGTAACCATCTTTCTAAATTCCATATAAATGCATTAGTATACTGTATTGGTGTTTTTCTTTCTGGCTTACTTCACTCTGTATAATAGGTTCCAAAGGCTCTCTCTCCAGCTGTCCCCTCTAGTCTTCTTGCCTGGAGAATCCCGTGGACAGAGGAGCGTGGTGGGCTACAGTCCGTGAGGTCACAAAGAGTCGGACATGACTGAGCAACTCTCTCGTGTCAAAGAAGGAGCTAGAGAAAAGTTAGAAACTGTGGCTTAAAGCTTTACATTTTATTGATTTATTTTTATTTTACTTGATTTTGTTTTTTATTTCCTTCTTATTGTTTTTATAACAACTATTTTAGTATGAACATGTTGTTTATTATCTTTTATAGGTTAAAAAAAGAAAAATAAGTCAAGATCAATGATTGCCTGAACTCATTCAAGCATTAAATGGCAAAACTTGAGCTAAAGCCCAGGTACACTGGTGCTGAACCCTTTTCCATTTTTCATATGCATTACCTGCCACCTTGTCTATTTAACAAGGACCTCTAGAAAGAAATAGCCCTTGGAGTGATTACCCAGAAAGAGATCCCTTTGTTTGGTGTTTCTAAGGTATCTTCACACCCAATTTGACTTCATTATGTGACTTTTCATTTTTTAATTTTAACTTAAGAAAATCACATCTAATGCTTTTTGTGTTTCCAAAAGTAGTATCTATTTATTCCAGGAATTTTATAGAACACGAATAAACACAAAGAACATTATGAAAATCACCCCTAATCTTACTATCCAGAAAGAGATAAATGCTAAAATGTATTGATATATTGGGCTGGCCAAAAACTTCACTTCCACAAAATCTTATGGAAAAACCTACATTTTTTGGACAACCCAATATATAATTCCAGATATATTTATTTGCATATGTATTAATTTGAAAATGTTTTCTTTCAAACAATAAAATATATTAGACATACTATCTCAGGACACAATTTTCCAGTCTTCTGTGAAATTTTTGCCATCATTTTTATTAGTTACATGTACTTCGAGTGCATGAATATACCATTCTTATTTAATCCATCCCCTATCTGTAGACAAAGGGGTTTCAGGTTTTCCTTTGTAAGGAAAAAAAGATGGGCAATGTCTTTTTAGTAAAATTTTTTCCATATGTATTTTTTTTTATTAAGATAAATTCCAGGAGCTGGAAAGCAAACAAACATGAACAGGGAGACTATCAGCTCTTAAGATCTTAGGCATGAACTGTTCATTTTTCTGCAGAAGGGTCATTTCATTTTATACCCTATCAATATACACTGCTAGAAACTGTGTGTGAGAGAGACACTGAATGTCAACGTGTAAAAATTGATAACATTTTAATTAAAATACTAAAGCCCATTCTTCCTTCTGTCTTTCCTTCCTTTTTGTATCTTCTAGCCCCTTACAAAACAGTAGATGAGTACATGCCTGAGTAATTACATGTTATACATTGCCCACACTACTCTACAGACCTGGGAATGCTGGAGAAATTTTCCAGGAAAACTGTATTTACTACCAGAATAACCATGGAATATATTTTTTAAATTATATTTTCAATTGGATAATAGTGTCTTGTTCCCATAATAAACCTCTGTCTCTTTCGTTGAAGTTTTGGGAGGGAAGGGTCTGAAATGTTAGTATCTTTTTTGACTGTATATTTTATTGTACATTAGCTATTAATGAATATGAGAACGTTTTTGGCTGTAATTGTCAGAAAGGCAGCCTGAACCATTCATACAAAGAGGAAGATTTACTGGCTCCCAGAATGGAAGGAAGCCTTGAATAACCACCCTGGGGAAAGAAGAGTGTTAAGGTTCAGCCCTAGGGACTCAGAAACTGTCAGAAATCAATCTGGTTTACTCCTTTGCCTTTCTTAGGTTGTCAGTTTCATTCTGTCTCATGGCAGACTGCATTTTTCCTTGTGGTAGAAAACTTGGTTTTTAATACTACCTAGTTTTGTTGCTTTAATCTTTAGCCCCTTAATCTTCAGTAAATCTTCAGCATTTACCTGAGTTTTGGGGGAGTTATCTGAAGCTCAGATATCTCTGGATGGGTTGTAGCCATAGATATTTGGCTGTGGATTCAAAAAGCTAGTGGAGTACCCACCCCTGGACCAGTCAACTATGCTTAGGCAGATACAGTGTTGTTACTGGCCCAATGTGGATCCATTTCAGATCTATCAACTTTGATCAGGGAGGTATGAACACAGAAAAATGTGGCAGTCCCTAAGGGATCCATATTGATGAATTGTGGGAGGAATAGGCCCCTTTGGAAATGAGAGGTAGTTTTAGTAATCCTAGAACATACAAGTGGTACTGAGTAGAAACAAACAAAGAAAAATAGATCTCTGACACACAATACCTAACCTTTTCTTCTACAATACTTGGTGTCTCTCTGTACTTCAGCAATTTTATAGATACAAAAAAAAAGATATAAATCCATGTAGGTGCATTTAGCAGCAGCACATTTTTGCTTCTTCAGGAAAACATTGAAATTAACATAATACAGAATTATCATTAAGTAGGAGCTTAAAGACTAAGTGCCAAAGAATTTATGTGTTTTGAACTGTGACGTTGGAGAAGACTCTTGAGAGTCCCTTGGACTGCAAGGAGATCCAACCAGTCCATCCTAAAGGAGATCAGTCCTGAGTATTCATTAGAAGGATTGATGCTGAAGGTGAAGCTCCAATATTTGACCACTTGATGCAAAGAGCTGACTCAGAAAAGATCCTAATGCTGGGAAGGATTGAGGGCAGGAGGAGGAGGAGACAACAGAAGATGGACAAGATGGTTGGATGGCATCACCGCCTCTATGGACCTGAGTTTAATCAAGCTCCAGAAGATGGTGAAAGACAGGGAAGCCTGGTGTGCTGAAGTTCATGGGGCCACAAAGAGTTGGACATGACTGAGCAATTGAACAACAAGAAGAGCTTTGCAGAAACTATTGAGCTTTCTTTCATATAGAAAATGGATGAAAGTAAATATCCAATTAGAAATTTTAGCACTTTTTAGTTATGCCCTTCTCTAGTTCTGATGGTGTCTAAACGTAGACCAAACAGCAAGACTATGGACTGTGTACATCTTTATAAAGTTAAGTGTCCATTGCAAGTGCAATCTAAACCTCCTTAATAGGAATTAATTGATACAGCTTATGCTTAAATACTATGTATCAAAACTCACCTATTACTTTGCTTGTCTCTTTGATAAATGAAGTGGTAAAAGATGATTAACTCTAGGTCAGCTCACTGAATTGTAGTTTGAGCAAGGCTCAGATTGTCTCAAAGTGATCAAGCATGATTGCTTTAAAGGTAATTTAATATACTTAGAGGAGAATTATTGATGTTCTTCAGGAATATTGGAATAATTCATTAATAGAAGGAAAATTATTAATATAAAGAGCACCCCTTTTAGACCCAATGGATAGTTTCAGTTGGAAATTCTATTTCTGTTTGGCATCAATAGTTCTACTGATAAGCATATAGCATTGTGAAGGTAAAATTTTGAGTGGTGTAGCTAGTATACTGGGAAACCTTGCAAGTGACAATAAAAAACAACTGAGTCCAGGGGCTTAAGTCTTTTCTTCAGGCAAGACTTCTGATTTTTTCAAGCAGCTAATCACCAGAGATAAATGGTCAAAATTCAATTAATGTTCAACATTTTTGAATATTTACCACGTGCTTTGCACTAAGCTAAACTATATAGATAGATCAATAGATAAAAATGAAGAAATATCTTGTGGTTTACTGGAGAAGCCATCAGGATAAGGAGAAAGAGTGCTATATAGTAAGCTTTATCAAAGAGGTATAAACAATGTGCTATGGGAGTACAGGAGTACTAGGATGAATTCTGTGAAGGGTACCAGATATGGCTTCCCTCATGTGGTCACACTGACCCGAATCATGAGAATCAGAACATAATTCTATGTGAAGAAGGGCAGGCAAAATAAATGTTGCAACATATGCAAGGGTAGGAGTCCTTGAATGGTTCTCTATCCAAAACTATTCAGGAAGTATAAATTTTAGAGTGACCAGAATAACATCTAAATAGGCCACTGCTATCCAGCAGAACTTTTTACAAAATATATTTTGTCTCTGCACTTTCCAACATGGCAACCACTAATCAAATTGCTGTTGAACACTTGAAATGTAAATGGGCATGACTGGGAAACTGTATTTTTAATTTAATTTAAATACATGGGACTAGTGGCTACCACATTGGACAAAACAGATATAGATAAAGTCTTTGGGCCTGGGTAGTTATGGAAGACAGGGAAGAAGCTTGGGGTCATGGTGAGAAAGCTGTGATTGAGTAATGTGGGGCATGATCCATTTATTTGGACGACAACTCTGGCACCAGCGTGAAGAAAATGGATTACAAAGAGAAGGGATGGTGGCAAGTTGAGAGATAAGATGAGCCTGACAAGGGCATTGGCAGTGAGTCGGAAAGAGGATGGAGACACATTCCTTAAGTATAATCAGTGAAATTAGGTTACTAGCAGCTGTGACCAAGAATTGGTTGTAGAGGATTCTTATGTCTTGAGAAACTTAACAAATGCTAAAATTTAGTAGAAAAAGAAATGAAAGAGTAGCTTTTGTGGAAGAAAGAGTAAATTCAATGTTTTAAATCTTTAGTTAGAAGTGATAGACAGATATTAAGATACTTGGTTTGTTAAGTTTTAGAAGAAAAAGATGAAAATTCAAAGAAGCTGAATCTTTTAAATTAAGTTAAAAATGTGTTTGGATCAAACTTTTGTTAAACTGCTTTTTGCTTTTATTCTGATTCAAATATCATTTTATTCCCAAGGAGTCCTTAATGAATGAAACAAGTTTATGCATAAATTAGTGATTTGAAGAAAGGCCTGGGGAGTACAAAAACCATCCTGGTGCTGCCACTGTTTTTTTCTGGGAGTTTTGACAAATTGAGAAAGTTTGCCTGTTTACTTAAATTTATACAACTATTGTAGATAAAGTGCCATGTTCTCCTGTATCATTTTCTCCTCTATATATACACACATCCATTTTAATTTTCTACCTAAATGAGATGATTCTCTTGAGTTATTTCCTCAAGTAGAAAATAACTACTTGGGTGGATTACATCTCTACTTCCTCACCAGTCGTTTCCCGGTGGTAACTAGGCATTAAACAAAATGCCCACCCTGTGTCTTCTTTGTGGATCAATTTGTCCCTGAATTCTCATTTCATCCCTTTCCAAGCAGGTGGCTCCAGTGGATGTAAAATGGGTTTCATAAAGTGAGTGATGCCTATTGATGTTCACAACATTTGCGGCCCTTCTGTGGCAATGTATTTCTTTCCTCCTTTCTGTTGGCTATTTCAGGCAAAAGCTGTTCATTGCTTTAAGACTTCTATTTTCACTACTTAGTGTGGTGCCTGTAAGGAAAACATACTCTTAACATCAACTTGGAAAATAGGCTTTCGACCCAGAGATGATTGTATATTCTGTTGATGAACACTCTTTGGCATGTTCATCAGAAAGAAAGGTAGATGTTTTCAGGATGCACTTTTTCTGAGTGAGTGCTGATGTGAACCTAAACTCTACCGTATTCGAATCATCAGATAACAGTTACAAGACAGGCCTTAAAATGGCAGATATTTGATCTTACAGAATGACAAACTTTGCTACTGAAAATCTTCTTAAGCTTTGTCTTTCTGTCCTTTGACAGTGTGAACATTAGCATCAGGGGCATTTTCTAATTGTAGTGCCAAATCATGTGACAGTTAAAGAGAAAGAGAGGAACATACCAATAATCTGCTTTCCAGAAAGCCGACTTGCCCTCTGGATAAGCAGATGCATGCCTACTACTGGACATAAATGTGAGAATGGAGGCATTTGAAAGTCAGCAGGCTCCATCCTTCCAAATCCTAACACTGGAGAATCTGTACAAAGAACACTGCAGTTGGAAATAGTAGAGTGTCCCACTTCAACCTAGTGTTAATTTATATCCAGACTCAGTTTTTAAGCAAGGATTTATTTTCTAGAAGGTGAGCAGCACATGAACATGAACCTAATAATAAAGCCTGAAATCTTTCAGTGATTTCAAAGACACCATGGGATTTCCAACTAAAACTTTTATATTGGCTTTTTCTAGAAGAAGAAATCCTGTGATTAAAGTTTCCTTCATGGTAGAAACTCATTGTAACTGTGGTAAAGCCAAGACTAATTGAATGACTTTTTCCTTATTTTCTTCATTGTGTAAGTGGGTTAGAAAATGAATGCAATCATATAGGAAGTTTTCGAGAGTAAGAATGTCAAGTATAGTGGATGAATCCTGAATTTCAGATGATGAGGATGGTGTTCATAATGTAAGTTAGAATTTTATTTTGCCCTATGTAATTTCATATTACAATGACAGTTGTTTTAATTTCATGAACTCAAAGAATCACCTCTTCTCCAAATCTATCACCTGTTGTTCAATTGCCTTGTTTAGCTCTGCTTTCCATTAGGTTTGCAGATATCTAGAAACAGACCATATATAGAGAGGTAACTAAAAAGTTTTTTTTCAAATATTGTTATTTGGATTTTCAGTTATCCTAGAAGTCTTAAGAAAAGTTATCTGATACTTCTATTTTGCAGCTCTGTACCTGGTCGAAATGTAGCTAGAGGGGATCAAATATGCATAAAAGGATTTGATTACTCCTTTCGTATTTCATCTGTTTAGTTATTCATTTATTTGTTCACCATTCATTTATAATATTGTTTGCAAAGCCATGTGGGGAGATGCTATGGAAGAGACATAAAAAATAAGGCATGTGGCTTGTCTTCTGTGTGTTTGTGGCCAACTTTTCTTGGGAATCTACTAAGGCACTTTCTTGAAAGAATGCATCATCACTCTAGTTTCCTCTTAGCTATGTGCAATTATTGCAATCATGGTAAATAGAAATTTGGATAACTGCAGTGCTTGCTGAAACTCTGACCTCTTGAAGATCCCAGATGTGAGAGGAGACTTTTATCATTAGTGTGAAGTATCTAGTAAGTATTTATAGAGTACCCACTACACAGGGCATCTGTGCTGAATGTCATAGGGGAAAAAAATGGGATAGAACTAAGAAAAATTTCCCTAGCACATTTTTTATGTAGGAACTAAACATATTTTAAAAGTTCACAATATAAAGTAGTATAAGTGAAATGAGTGGAGAGAGTATAAATGCTAAATACATTCAAATGAGAAATAAATTCAAAGGTTAGGAAAAGACTGTCCAAAAGACAGGCTTAAGTACAAGGCATATAGAATTTCAATGAATGAAAAGCACCAGGAAAGGAATTTCAGGTGGAGTAAGGTTTTGGAACATCAATCAGCAAAAGAGAGTTATTCAAAGAGATCTTGATTTGTATGTATTGGCATATGTGTGTGTGTGTGTGTGTGTGTATGTGTGTGTATAAAAACTTTATTTAAACTATTTTAATCTAAATATAAAAGCAATAAAAGTAAAAATTAAGATCTAACCAGCTACTTTTGCTTGACAGCCTGTTGCTTTGGGGATTTAGGCTCATACAAATAGCAAAATTAGACTTTCTCTTACATCTTTTCATTCACTAATATATTCATTCACTCAGTGTTTAAATGTGTCCAGCCCTGTGCTATGTGTTTGCCATTAGGTTACCCTTGAATAGTAAAATAGCTCACAAAAGAAAAACATCAGCATGCCAGTTGGGATTTGTTTTTCTGGTGATAGGAAGACCATGTGATTGAGTTGAGGGATTTATTGACTGATTGTACAAATGTTGTTTTAGCTCTTGGAGCTACTGCCCCCTCCACTCCAGGCTTTCAGACCAACTTAAAATTTGCGTGAGTCTTTCTAAAATTGTGATTTGAGTTATGTGTATCTCATATTTTTTCAGAATATTCTAGTTTTCACTTCCACAAACTTTTCCAGGAGATATTAGAGATAAATTTGCCTTTTACCACTCACCCATTTTGTTTGTTTAAGTTAAAGATAAAATACATTTTAAAAATATATTTGGATAAAATGGGTAAAAATATATTACTAAAGATATCCTAAAAGATATATTACTCTAAATATCCCTAGGCAGAATCAAATGAAATTATTTTGTCTAAATCTGATATGCTAAGTAATTCTAATGTGTAACTTTAGGAGGAAACCATTTATGTTTAATCTTAAAATGTCTGAACATCTTGACAACTCAGAGGAAAAAAATTTTCACTTTTGCAGATTTTGACATTTTTGCAGAAAGATTCTTATGATAAGGTGCTGGCAGCAAAATATAAGTCTCCTGCGGAGTATTAGATAAGAACTCAGTGGAGAAAAGAAAGACAAGGAAAGGAATTACGAAGAGTATGAGGGGTAACAAAGAATCTCTTATAAGGGATTCGTGATGCAAAGAATTGAACAAGGCAAAGTACATATGAGAATAATAATTAATGATGAAAAAGATGTAGAATGCAGAATGAGGAATCAGAAAGATTTATTACAATACCAATCAGAAAAGGAATAATATTTCTCTCACAGGTAGGTATTGGTCTGCTCAATATTTTAAGTTTTAATTGAGAGTCTTATTGTTCATTGACCAGATCTCTTCTCATTTATTTTCACAGCAATCTTGAGTAACAGAAAAATAATCATTTAGAAAACTATAATGGAACCAGTGACTTCCTCTCTTAAAATATCTAGCATGCTATATATAATTCAATAAATGTTAATGCTCCAAATTAATTTTTATTTTAAAGGGAAATACTCCCTGTGTTAACTTGATTGTGTAAACTGTTCTCCACCTCTTTTCCCCCACTGTATTGTCCTGCTGCACATCTCTGCTGTCTGCAATGCTTTTTTTTTTTTTTTTTAATTCAAACCACATCAGGACATAGCGCTGTTACAGAATTTGAAAACTGAACCTCTGACTAGTTGAAGGGACTTCTGATTTAAATCATATTTCTGACTTGTAACATTAAAAACTGTCAGAAAGGAAGATATTGTTTAAATGGTATTGCACTTTCAATGGGACCAGAGCCAGCTCTGTATTTCAAAGGTCTTTTAGTAAACAGAAGGACAGTTTTTCTCTTTGATTTTATTTCCAAAATTATATTCTTTCCCTCAGATGACTGAAAAGCCTTTTATATGTTTATTCTTCAGGAACACAGTATTTACTTCTTCCACACATTCCAATGGAAAATTGCTACTTTTTCTAACTGGAAAATTGCCTTCTGTTACTGAAAGCTTATTCAGTTTAGTTCAGTCACTCAGTCGTGTCTGACTCTTTGCGACCCCATGAATCACAGTACGTCAGGCCTCCCTGTCCATCACCAACTCCAGGAGTCCACCCAAACCCATGTCCATCGAGTCGGTGATACCATCCAACCATCTCATCCTCTGTCGTCCCCTTCTCCTCCCGCCCCCAATCCTACCCAGCATTAGGGTCTTTTCCAATGAGTCAACTCTTCGCATGAGGTGGCCAAAGGATTGGAGTTTCAGCTTCAACATCAGTCCTGCCAATGAACACCCGGGACTGATCTCCTTTAGGATGGACTGGTTGGATCTCCTTGCAGTCCAAGGGACTCTCAAGAGTCTTCTTCAACACCACAGTTCAAAAGCAGCAATTCTTCAGCGCTCAGCTTTCTTCACCATCCAACTCTCACATCCATACATGACTACTGGAAAAACCATAGCCTTGACTAGACAGACCTTTGTTGGTAAAATAATGTCTCTGCTTTTAAATATGCTATCTAGGTTTGCCATAATTCCAAGGAGTAAGCGTCTTTTAATTTCATGGCTGCAATCACCATCAGCAGTGATTTTGGAGCCCAAAAAAATTAAGTCTGACACTGTTTCCACTGTTTCCCCATCTGTTTCCCATGAAAGCTTATTCAGAGTAATTAAAATCAAGGTTCTCTCCACTCCTTCAAATGTTTACTTGAAAATAAGGTCAGATTTCAGTCACATTGATAGTGGAGAGAATTCAATAGAGGTGGCAGGGTCTCATCAAATATATATGTTTTGATCAACTACAGTTCCCTTCTTGGATGAATAAGACCGGATTCAGGAGAGTATAATTGTCTTTTTTTTAAACTCTGGTGTGAATTTAAAACATACTTCTTTTCCTTTAGTATTTGCATTTTAAGACTGATTTACAAAAAGTGAGATAAAATATTAAATTTCATGAGTGTCTGGGAAGCATTTTTTAGTGTGGGAGGTCAGTGAAGTCCTACCAAAAGGCAAGAACATTTAGTAAGACTAACTCTATTGGTAGAAGCTGTCAAACTCAATGTATAATCATAAAATAATATATGCTTCAAAATAATATACAATATTGTGATGTTTTTATTTTATGTATTATAATATCACTGATATGGTATATGTGTATTGAAAGTGAAAGTCGCTCAGTCCTATCTGCGTCTTTGCAACCCCATGGACTATACAGCCCATGGAGTTCTCCAGGCCAGAATACTGGAGTGGGTAGCCTTTCCCTTCTCCAGGGGATCTTCCCGACCCAGGAATTGAACCAGGGTCTCCCGCACTGCAGGCAGATTCCTTACCAACTGAGCTATCAAGGAAGCCTGGATTAGGTATATAATTAATAATAGAAGCTACACATGTATAGCTGATGATTTTTCCATATTAAAAGCTTTATTCCATTTAGCAAGCCCTCTATCTTTTGCAGGCTAGTTATCTTTCTGACATGAATTTTAACTGCAAATTGAGTAGGGAAATTATTTTTAAATTGTAGGCATCCCTTTTTATCTTCAGATTTTAGTTAAATGGAGTTTTACTGTAAGAATTTCAAAGCTAGAATAATGTGGAAGAATGCTAATGTGACAAGGCTTCTACAGATTCAATGAATCTCATCTTGGTACCCGGCCTTTCTAGCATCTCCCTAGGCCCCTCCTTCAAGGTTCCTACCTAGAATTCTATTAACGATGTCAGTAATAACATTGTAAAGGACCAGGGTTCAGATGTTATTAGTGTATATAGTTATTTGGGGCAGAGGAATAACCAACTTAATATGTTAGATCAGCTATCTCTGTCATCTGGAAAACACTAGCTTGGGTCAGTATAATCTGCTTACTAACAATAAGTATTTTGTGATCAAATGAGCTCTTGGGGAAAAAAGCAGTCTCATTTGTGGAGGAGTAATGTATTCGGCCATATAGAATTCTGAGATATACTATTAAAAACCATACTGGCTAAATTTAGACTAGCAGAAAAACCATCTAATTTACTTGCCCAAGGAATGTTTTTTTTTCCTTTTACATGACCTAGAACACATTTTTCTGTTGTAATCTAGGATCTATTTCACCACAAGGGCATACTCCATTTGATATTTGCCATTAAGAAATCTTATCCAGAAGATTATTGTACAATGGAATCTAATTTAACTAAAATGCTTGGGGAAAGATTCTATTTAATTAAGTGTTAAAAGTAATCACTTAAAATATTTGCATTATTGGAAATCATTATGGATATCAATCAATATTGAACCTATTTTGTACTTATTGTTCTAGCAAATATTTTAACATTATATTTGAGGATTTAGGGCACTGTAAAACTTTGGAATTTCATTCTGTCACTGACAACTATTGCACAAATGCTAAGCTGTAAGAAAATAGGACAGGATGTGTACCTAATATAAAACACCTATATATATATATATATATATATATATATATATATATATATATATATATGACTATATTCCTAATGAATTTTTAATTTTTTAATACAAGTAAAATTAGGGAAAATTCAATTAATGAAGTTTTGGTCATTTGTGTCCTGACCAAATGAGTTTTCTTTCTTGTCTTTACATAGGCTTCCTGATTTAATCCTAAAGCACTATTGAATCCACTAAGTAACCATTCAAAATCTCATTTTTGCAATAGACTTACCAAGCATTGGATGAATATAAGAAAAAAAAAAGATTGGAAAATTTTACCTTAAGGAAATTGACATTAATGTAGTATATTGACTTTCCTGGTGGCTCAAATGGTAAAGATTCTGCCTGCAATGCAGGAAACCTTGGTTTGATCCCTGGGTCAGGAACATCCCACTTCAGTATTCTTGCCTGGAGAATTCCGTGGACAGAGGAACCTGGTGGGCTGTAGCCCATGGAGTCACAAAGAGTCAAACACATCTGAGTGACTTTCACACACACACATACTTCACAGTACATGGGTTAATATCTTTAAAACATTATCTCAAACTGTCTTAAAATATTTTTTTCCTAAGTTGTTTTAGGAGTTTGAAATATCTGCATAGGAATGTATAGTTACTATTGTGATTAGTACTTTTTGAGTTAATTATGATGATCATAGTTGCCATTTTAATATTTTCCTTCTCCTTTTACCACACATAAAGAGATAGCTTTTCACTTACCTAATGCTTATTGACTGTCAATTTCACCATATGTTTTTTCTATGATGCTATGTTATAATTTCTCCAACTTTCCAAAAAGTGTTTGCTAACTTTGGGGAAGTGTTACGTTTAGTTCTGTTAAGCTATTTTCAAGTTCCCTAGACTACTGACAGAATTCCATTATAAGCATATCAAGTAAGACCTCACCTATCCTTAGGACAATAGATAATTTACCAGGAAGTAAACAGCAATTCCCCTTACCTCTCAAATACATACAAAAAATTCTCCTGCCCTATAGTCATAGAAAAAGTCTTCAATTCCTCATATAAAAGGTATTTAATTTTAGCCCAGCCATAGTTCAAAAGTATTTTATTATCCTGTTTATGAGTCTAATATGTGTTATCAAATAATAAAAGAGGTGAATGGGAGCAGCCTACATTCAGGCTTTTTGGCTGCCATACTAAGTAACAGCTAGAGTCTAAGCAGCTAAAGAAGAGAGAAACTGTTCTTTCTTTTCTCCCAAGAAAAAAGATTCAAGAACTTTAAAAATTAAGGCTCTCCTAGAGTGGATCTTGTCCTAGCGGAGGGAAATGGTATGAAAGACATTTCTGGATCAATTGACAAAATGGGGATATGGATGAAAATTAAATCAAATTATCTATTGCATTGTCTTGATAACTGTATTGTGATTATGAAAGATAATATCCCTGTTAGGAAATAGCCTTTTGGGGGAAGGGCGTCCCTTTTGGCTCAGCTGGTAAAGAATTCGCCTCTAATGCGGGAGACCTGGGTTCATTCCCTGGGTTGGGAAGATCCCCTGGAGAAGGGAAAGACTACCCACTCCAGTATTCTGGCCTGGAGAATCCCATGGGTGGTATAGTCCATGAGGTCGCAAAGAGTTGGACACGACTAACTGATTTTCACATACACACACACATTTAGGGGGAAAGTGCCATGATGTATATAATTTACTATCATCAGTGATTACAAGAAACTAATTGTGTGTGTGTGTATATGTGGAGAGAAAAGATAGAGCAGAATAGAACAAAAGAGAGAATACATAAACAAATAAGGGGAAAGGTTAATAATAGATGAATCTGAGTGAAGCAAATACTAGGGATTTCTTGTGGTGTTTTGTTTGTTTTGGCATCTTTTTAAGTCTGAAACTATTTCCAGATAAATTGTCTTTTTAGTCTCAATTTATTGCACAGCACATATTCAAAATATGTTTTTTATAAAGTTTTTATTCCCTTACCCAATGTCATATATTTGTAGTGATGGTATTAAATTATCAAGTAAATATTCAACACCTCATACTTAAGAAAGCAATGTCTTTGTAATTAATTTCAAGGATATTTCTCTAAACAAATAGTTGTGTGGGTCGCTCAGTCATTTTCGACTCTTTGCAGCTCTGTGGACTGTAGCCCACCAGGCTCCTCTGTCCGTGGAGTTCTCCAGACAAGAATACTGGAATGGGTTGCCATTTCCTCCTACAGAAGTCTTTCCAACTCAGGAATGAACACCAGTCTCCTGTATTGCAGGCAGATTTCTTTATGGTTACCACCAGGGAAGCCCTAAACAAATAGTTAACACATGTTTTAAAGCTTAGGATATTCAAGGAGAAAATCTTTAACCCCCAGACATCTTGGCTATAGATAAATGTCCTAAAACATTGTATATAATGGTTACATAAACTTTCCAATAGCGTAGTTGAACCCAAAGTAGTTATAGTCAGCCTTCCATATTTGTAGATTCAACTAATTATTGATAGTTACAACATTATGAAAAAAAAAAGATTCCAGGAAGTTCCAAAAAACAAAACTTGAGTTTGCCATATGCTTGGAACATAGCATTTATATCATATTTAGTTTTATAAGTAATTTAGAGATGTTTTAAAGTATATGGAGGATGTGCATAGGTTAGAAACAGATCATCCTCAGCATTTGGTACCTTGGGATAGGGTGGTGGTTCTGGAACCAATCCCCTGCAGATACTGAGGGATGACCATTTACAACTTTTCTGACATTTAAAAAAAATTATTTTTCTAATGGAAATTATCAATAGTACAGTACAATATTATTGTCTTTTTATTTTCTATCTTTACAGCTCTATTAAGTTTTACTGTCCCAGATTAATGTGTTATTTACATATTTTACATAAATATGTATATATATAATACACACACTCACACACACGTACATAATATATAATTATTCCATACTCTAAATCAAGGTTATTATTTGATGGAGTTGACTTCTTCCTTATCCATATAGTTCAACCGTACCCAGCTTCTCCCCACTGTGAAACATGAGTGGCCGCTTTCATGAGAGCAAAATGAGAATGATCTTAAAGGCGGTGCTCATATAGTCCCTGTAGATGGCAGTATCTGCCAGAGCTTTTGTGTGGCACTTTTTCCCCTGGTTTTCTGGTTTCTCTTTCAGACTGTTGTCTTGGGCAGTCAGGAAAATGCACATGGGCCATGAATATTGACATGTATGAAATGAAGGAGCAAAGATATAGACAGGGCAGAGAAGGACAGAACTCAGATGGGGCTGAAACTAAAGGGCAAAGAACAACAAACAAATGTGAAGAGAGTTCATTGGTTGATTCAGTGTCCCTTTATTGCTACTAAGTTAAAAAGAGCAAAAATGAGGAATATTCTGCAGATCCCAAAACTATGTCTTCATGAGCCTCCAAAATCCATATGGCTATAATTTGAAAGATACTTCTGCTATAATTGCATTTAAGGGGGAATGCTAGGGAATAATTTATTTCTCACTGAAGGAACCAAGATCATATCGATAGCTTTCAGAGGCCAATGTTTTGCTTTGGAAATCTATTCTAAGGATGAAAATGGAAGATGAGAAAAAACAGAGCTATAGTTTTGAAGAAAGTTAACATTTTTTTTGTAGGATTCTATTGGAGTTTTGTTAGAATTAGTATAGATTCTATAGAACTTTGAAATAATTTTGAAGATTAATCAGTAAATCCATTAAACAATCACTAAGCATGTACTCTGGGCAAAACACCATGGGCCCTCAAGTGTAAACATTGATGGTCATCGATAAAGGCACTGTAGTCTAGATAAGAAGCTGAGACATGATAACTCAATCATTATGTGACAATAAAATAGAACAATGCAAGAGAGGTCACATGGTGATTGCAATATGAAGGAGACAGACAGCAGTTGCTGTTCAAGTCCTGAAAAGAAATGAATAGTTTGGTTACAGGGTTCCAGGAAGAACCTGGTCTTGATGGACATAAATAATTGTGCCTGGCAAAAAAAGGGTTTAAAATATTTGAGTTTGAGTGAACATGGGGTTGGAGACTGACAACAGTCCTGCAAGCTTTAGAAAACAGGAAGTAGATCAGTCTAATGAGAGCGAATGGCCTGTGTTTAGGAGGAGTTGGAAAATGGTGGAAACAGCAGGATAGAGCCAGACTGTTAAATATCTGACTTACAACTTTGGATGGATCATCGTGTAAAGTCATTTAAAGTTATTTTTGCGATGGAGTGAGATGATGAGTGGGAGCTTTTTAAAGCAAGATTAATCTAGCTGCAGAACATTTGCACATTTGCCACTCTCTCTGTCCTTAGGTAAAAAATGGATTTCTAAAACTTACATAGCCTTTCCCTTGTTTTGTATCTGGGTTGATTTTAATTATACTTAAATCAACCCGTAATAAATTAGTGTCTTTCAGCCAAGAGTGTCTCTTAATTCCCTTGAGAGCATGATCCATTGTCTGAGTGTCCTCATACAGCTATAAAAGTCTTTCCAATTATTTAACCTAAATTCTCTCCACTGTGCTTAAGTACATTGCATCCTGAACTGTACCCACTAATGAGATGAAGTGGTCAGTGTTCCTTTTCCCCCAGGCCCCTTTAAACATTTGTAGATATTCTCCTCTTATTTCTTCTTATCATGGACTAATATTTTGTTTCTTCCCTTCCTTCCTCACTCTCTCCCCATCTCTATTCCCAACCCTGCAATCTATCTACCTATCTATATTCATATTTTTCTTACTTTCTTCTCTTCTCTGCTTATATAGTCCTCAATCTAACATTGGATAGTATCACACGCTGCCAGCCCTATGAAGAAAAAAACAAAATACACTTGTCTTCTTTTTTTACCTGAGTGTTTTCATGGACACTTTCACAAAGATAGGATGATAGTGGAGAGCAGCAGACAGTCTTGGTTAACATTTTCAGCAACCTGCTACTCTGTTCTTTGTAGGCGCTATGCTTGGGCTTGTTCTGTTCATTTTCTCCTTCTTGATTTTGATTAATTATCCCTGGTTATACCCTAATGCCATGCATTTTAAATCCAATCCAACCTGATATTTGTTTTTCTTTTTTTCACATTTTCAGTATTTCTAAGCTCTTTTAAATGCTTGTGTCACTAAAATGTATGTATTAAATGGCCTGATAAGATTTCTAGCAGAAAGGAGTTTTACAGTCTTAATGTGTGCTCAGCTGCTCCATCGTGTCTGACTCTGTGACTCCATGGACTGTAACCCATCAAGCTCCTCTGTCCATGGGATTTTCCAGGCAAGAATACTGAAGTAGTTTGCCATATCCTTCTCCAACAGTCTTAGTAAAGTTATTTAAGAAATTAAAAAAAAAAATGTAATCACCTTTCATGGTCCATTTTAATACTCCCTTCTCTAGGAAGCCCTCTATAAACTTCCTATCCCATGCTGACCACACTCTTCTCTGAAGCACATGGTTAATTTGGTCACTGTGACAGTGTGAGTCTTACTTGCTGTTTAGACCATCATTTATTTTAAATAGGTCCAATGTTGTATGTTTATCCCTTCCAAAGTACCTATACCTAGCACTGATAGTGCGGAGAGAGGACTGTTCCATTTGTGCTTTATGTATGAAAACCATAAATGGAAGTGAAATTGTATATGTGGCAGACAAGACTATTCTGTAGTATTTTTTCATAGAGTTTACCAGAAGCAGATGTTGCAGACGTTTTGCCTGCTTATATAGTGGCTGATTGCACATTTAAAATATTATAAATTAGTTGCCAACATTTTAAAATCAGAACGTTTCACATAAGCATCCGGATCTCTACTATGTAAAGGACAAGAAAAGATTCAGTATCTGACAAAGTGGTATACGTCCTTGTGGGAAAATAATCAAGTGGAAGCGAGTAGCTGCTATTATTACCTTTGCACAGGGAAGACTGTCTTTGGTCTGTAGCAGCCCCATTTCTCCCCATTCCTATTTTAAAATGCTGCCTGGCCTCTCTAGGCACTTGATTTTAGGAATCCTGTCCTAAATGCCCAGGTGAATATGGGATCCTTTAAAGATGTCCAATATCTACTAACATCCTGAACTTGGCGCTGCCCTGATTATCTGATTTTAAAGATAAGAAGAATGGCATGGTCACCTTCTGGAAGAATGAAGATTTATTGATCGCATGCTGAGATCTCTTGAATCAGCAGGACTGGGGAATCTGCATTTTTCCAAACAAGAAAAATGAAAGGTGATGGCCATGCGTTTGTTATCTGGATCACATTGAGTGAAAACTTCTTGTACCTCTTGGTCTCTGAAGTCAGACATACCTGTTCCTTCACTGATAGAAATCATTTCAGTTTAAATCGTAAACATTCTAAAGTAAATAGTCCTAGGGTTAGGAAGATAATCTCTTGTGCTATATTTTTTCATCTACATTCTTATTACTAGATATTTACTTTGTGTCTAATACTTGGGCATGATAAATAATTGGATAAAAGGATATACTTAGAATTCGTTTGAAAAGGAAACTAAAAACTCTGCACTAATTTTATTTAGGATAGAGGGTGTGTGTATATATATAACACACACAGAAAAATATATATATATAACTGAAAATAACATCAATTTTCATTTTTGGCTTAAATTAAATGTATTTATATATCTTAACACTTTTGGTTCTTGCTCCCACTTTCTTTTTTATTTGTTTCTTTAGGCTGTGCTGGGTCTTTCTTGCTGCGTGTGGGCTTTTTCTAGTTGCAGTGAGAGTGGGTTACTTTCTAGTTGTGGTGCACGGCCTTCTCATTGTGGTGGCTTCTCTTATTGCAGAGCACAGGCTCTAGGGAACGCAGGCTCAGTGATTTGTGGTGCACAGGCTTAGTTGTTCCGTGGCATGTGGAATCTTTCTGGACCAGGGATTGAATCCATGTCCCCTGCATTGGCAAGTAGATTCCTAATCACTGGACCACCAGGGAAGTCCTCTCACTTTCTATCATTAAAAAAAAAAGTTAAACTGGGAAAATATTATACTTTCTTCTTGATGACTCTTTTCTACTGATTTGGAAAAGGCTCTTGCAAAATGTTTCCTTAGTATAGCTAAAATAATCTATATGACTGGTCAAATAAGGTGAAGTTAAAAATTTTTGATTATACCTGTGTTTTCACAACCTTTGCCACTTACTATTTTCTGCCAAAACCCATGTAAGGTTTAATAATATTCACCAGGTCATTACTAGTGGTTTTTTCTCTTTTAAGATGCATTCTATTTTTAGTAAGCTACTAATTTATCTGCTTGGGTATTGAAAAGACTAGAACTGTCCAACTATTTGCCATACTGTTGCTTTAAGTTTACCTGACAAAAATAGCTGTTGATTCTATCTACTTAATCTTCTTGTGGGAAAGTCCTGTATACTTTGGATTAATGATATGACTGTCATTGTCCTATAAGAAATAACAAGAGTTCAGGTTCATGTGATGGTCTTTGAGTAATTTTATTTCTTCTAAGGTGACTTTGAGAATTTTGTATTTCTACCAAATGGGCTCTTTACCTTTCATCTTCACTTCTCAACTCTCATCTGATTTCTTTGGCCTGCATTTCCAAGAACCATCCCCACTGAGAAGTCAAACTTTTACGACTCACATTTGGTGTTATTAAACACATGGATCATTTTGGTTTTATGACAAACTAATGGTACCATTGTTCCTATTCTTCGGAAAGTGGTTCTTTGGGGACCGTTTGAGTGTGGAGAAGAATGGAACAAGAAAATAAGATGGCTACAAGACTAATAATGAGAGGGCAACACAGCTCACAAGATAATCATTGTTAAATATTTCATTACCCTTGAAGAAACAGTCTGAGGAATTGCCAACCATATTTTAATTATGACCCCAAATTAAATTCTATTCAAAGTTAAAGCTAATGTAGAAAGAAGAATAAGTAAAAGCTGTGAGGAGGGGAAGGAAGAAAGTGGGTTTCAGCTTTAGATGGCAAACAGAGGGGAGTGAGAAGTGAAATTAACCTTCTATTTCTGTTTTCATAGATTTTCCTAAATCCTTAGTGTTATTTCATCTCTTTCTAGCCACAAATACCATGAAAGAATTAATATTAATGTGTTACAGATAGCTCACTGAATTACTTTTCCTTTCCTGCAGTAACCACCAAAGGTTTCTTGAAAGAGGTGGAGAAGCTGTCTTTTTTGTTTGCATTGTTTCACTACTGAGAGAAGCTTAAAATCTTGGAAACCAGAGTGGCTGAGTTGTATCCACATCCACAGCCCCCTGCACCCCCGCCGCCTCCAACTCATCAGAACTGAAAGGTTCCTTAATGTAGTGCTGTTTCCAAAGCCTATATACTAATTCAAGTTGTTTAAAAATTCCAGCTAAATTAATGCGCATGCAAGTGATAAGTGTGTCTGTCTTTACATTTTCAAAGTGGCACCAGTATTTTCTATGATAGTTTTTTGTTGAAAGAGGTGGTTTAGTGTGGTCTAGAATTTTACAAGTTCAACCAAGTAATTCAAAGTGGCATGAAAAAGTAAACTGCTTCATTCTTTCTCAGAGAAGAAATTAGTTTTATTTTAGACAATAACTGTAAACAGTAGTAAATAAAGCAGAGTTTTTACTTCTTTAAAAGTCACTCTGCAATTTTTCTTTTATAAACAGCCTATCATCTCTTCTACTCTCAATTAAAATCAAATCTACTTTTCTCTTCAGCTAATGACTTGATGAGTGGCAGGCAGGCTATTTTTTGACACAGGGAATAATTAAGAAGAGATAAATTGACTAATTGAGGCCTGTCTGTACTCTTGGTAGAATACTAGTTAATAAGGACTTGGAAGTTTTGTCCTGGCTCTGGATTTGGAAAGAAATTAGTTATTACATTCCTTTTTAATTTTGATTGACAGATGCAGTTGGGAAATCTACTCATAGTCAAGTAGAATAAGTTCCTGAATAAATCGAGAAGAGTTTGTTTGGAAGATCAGTGCAAATTCATGACAGCCCAATGATTTGATCTGTCTATTAGTAAACTGTGTGAAGATCGGTCATCAATACTGGCCTTGCTGCTGCTGCTGCTAAGTCGCTTCAGTCGTGTCCGACTCTGTGCGACCCCATAGACGGCAGCCCAGCAGGCTCCCCCGTCCCTGGGATTCTCCAGGCAAGAACACTGGGGTGGGTTGCCATTTCCTTCTCCAATGCATGAAAGTGAAAAGTGAAAGTAAAGTCACTCAGTTGTGTCCGACTCTTCGCGACCCCATGGACTGCAGCCTACCAGGCTCTTCCGTCCATGGGATTCTCCAGGCAAGAGTACTGGAGTGGGTTGCCATTGCCTTCTCCAAATACTGGCCTTAATTTCTCCATAGTAGTAGCTCAAGTTTGAGAACTAGGATGTCCACAAATATTCATCAATCACCCACTTAGAATACGCACTTGGTGAACACCATATAATTAATTGGTTTTCATGAGTACAGGTTTGGTTGGGTTTGATAAACACATTCTGGCCCAAGGGAAGAAAATTCAGTTGGTTTGTCTCTTACCTTTCAAAGTTGTCAAAGCAAAACCTTCAAGTGACAGTGTTGTAAGTACTTTCTGTTGGGTACTTTGGTGTATATCACTGTTTAGCACAAATTAGGAATCTCATGATATTTGAAATTCCAATAAGTCGAGTTAAAAGAGATTGATCCTTGCTTTCAGTTTTGAAAGGTTATTCTCCATTTTTCTTCAAGTTTAAATGTGGTCATGTATCCATTCTCAAACATGTATAAATGGGTAGTTCCATATTTATTCTGTTAGATTTCTCCTTTTAGTAGCCAGAATCATAGCAAACTAAAAAAAAAAATATTATTTTGTATTTATTCAATCTTCCAGATAATGCATTTGGGGTAGTAAAAATAATATCAGTTTGACATCAAGTTTGTACATAAGATTTCATGGCTGTCATGCCTGATTAAGACAAAAGCATTTCTTTCTGTTTGCCTCAAAGATCCAGCAAAATGCTCTAAGTAACCAGTGGTAGGTTTATCAAGGGTTCCTTTGCACCCTTTTCTAAGTAGGAGGTGAGGTATCAGATGTCTGTTACAGTGCGGTGCCTCTACTAGTAAATAAATAATTGGGCTCTTTTCAGTTATTATAATCTATGGTATTAGAAATGAAAATATTTTAACAATAGTAAATGAAGTAAGAAGTTAAGATGTATCACAAGAATCTATCATGTCCTATCCCTAAGCCAGGCCTCCTGACAAGACAAAATGAAATTTGAACTTAGATCACTTTCAGGATTTCTTGAACCACTACTTTGAATCCACTTATTCCTTGACTTGGGAACTTTATCCACCTTGTTCTGAACAATTTGTTCTTCTTCTCAGGAAATTTTATTTCTTCTCTTCATGCTCTCCAGCTCTACTCCACTTAATTTGTGAGAGAAAAAAAAGTGGTCTCTTTATGTAGCTGCATTAACAACTTCCATAATTAAATAAGCAATTTTATGAGGGAAGAACTTAATTAAGAGACAAACTTTGTATTTCTTCCTTTGACTCTTCCTAACGAGGAGATATTGTTAGAGAAAATTGTTCAGTGTTTGGAGATGAGAGAATCAAGATCTATTGTTTTGAAAACTGGCAAGTAGGAAAAGTAGGGCAAGTCCCTGGGGGGCGTTTGTGAACCATTTTCTTCTCATTGATATTTCTGACATCTACACAGAATACAAGACAACGGAACTGGCCAAGATGAAACATAGTCTTTGCATTATCCATGTTATGTCTCAATTTTCTTGCAAGAATACAGTTTTCCCTCAGTAGAGTTATTTGACTGGAAACCAATTAGTGAATCCATAAACATCCTTCTCTCCTGCATGAAAGTTTAAAATACTACAACCAACATAACCACAGCCTTCACTTTGATCAGACATCAGTAGGTAGCTTGTTTATATTCTATAGTTTGTAAGAAAAGAATCAATACTTGTTTTTCTGCTATAGTGTTTGGATAGGGGGTTCCTCCTAAAACATATCTTCTTTCCTCATCTACTTTATTACTACTGTTTTAAATCTCTTATAATGACTTATTAAAAAAATAAAAACTATTTCTGACTAGCGGTTTCTTTTTTATTTTATCGCTTTACTCTGTATTTACTAGAGTACTTTAATAAATATTTATTCAACAAATGAATCAATACATCTACTTCTCACTAAGAATTCAACCTAATCTGAAGTAATAGTGAGCATGTTGCCTTGAAGCGGGTAATGACAGCTTTGGGATTTTAGATAGAAGCTGTGTGAGAAAGGCCACATTATATTAAAGCATGTAATCCTTTTTGCTTTCTTGGGTGAAACATTCCAGTGAACTAGCAAGAATTGTTTGGGGAGGGGGCAGGAAAGGAAGTAGCATAGGGGCGAAGTGCTGTCTGCTTAGATTTTTAAGAAGAGATTAGATATCCATCTCTTTTGATATTTTAAGCAATTACCTGCCAGGTATATATCAGTTGTGTTATTTCAGGGTTTTCTAATGTCATTGGGGTCTTTCATCAATAATGATATCACAAAATGAGCAACCCAAGACTTGAGTCTGTGGTTATGAAAGGGGTAATATTGACTAACATTTGCAGCTAAGAGATTTAAGAGAAAAATGTGTGCGTGATGGGAGAAGGAAGAGAAAAAGCAGTGATTTCTGAGGCTGATGTCAGTGCCTCACTCTGGGGACAGGGCTGGGAATCTACCTAAATCTGCTATTTGGCTACTGTCATCTGCTTTATTGACACCGAGATTAGTGATGAAGGCGTGTCTTGTATTTTATCAAAATGCTTCCTGAGGCATGGTGAGCTTTGCCATTCATTTCCACTCCATGCTGTGGAACCCATTCCATGATAGGGACCTGTCTTTATAAGGAAATGTCATTCAATTTTCTAAGACCTGGGGTCTATCTTAAATCTGTGCCACAGATAATGGCCACATGTTTCTGTTAGAAATGTGATGAGGGAAGACCTCTTAATCTTCCCTTGATAGTTTGATTTTTCTCATTACTTTTGATTACTATTGGCAAATATATCTCAAAACTCTTCTCTATTGCTTTTCAAAAAATTCATAGTTCAAAATTAGCATCAGAATGAAAGAGTGATTTTCCTTAGTCATATTCCTTGATTGGTTGACTTGATCTTGGACTACCTTGAAGTTTTTTGCCTTGAGGATGTGAGGTTTCCATATCAGAGACTTATCTTCCCAGGACAAATAAGAAAAAGCTTGTCCCTTGAATCAGACTGTATGTTTGATTACCTTTAAACAACCTGGCAAGAGGAAGCCTCAGCTGTACTTGTTCCTAATTAACTTTTATTAGGTGCTCTGCTTCACTGAAAAGTGAAAGTGAAAGTTGCTCGGTCGTGTCCAACTCTTTGCGACCCCATGGACTATACAGTCCTTGGAATTCTACAGGCAAGAATACTGGAGTGGGTAGCTTTTCCCTTCTCCAGGGGATCTTCTCAACCTGGGGATTGAACCCAGGTCTCCTGCATTGCAGGTAGATTCTTTACCAGCTGAGCCACAGGGGATGCCCTCTGCTTCACTGGAGGTTTCCAAATTAAAAGGAAGTTTAAGACACAAGCAAAAAAACGTTGTTTATTCTTCACTTTACCAGGTAGATATGTGATTTGGGAAAATAATTCCTTAAGGCTTCAGTTTCCTTGCCTGTATTAAGAATAAAAGCAAATTTTAATTGAGTCAATAACTAAGATCCTTTCTACTCTAGAAATCTGACTTCTTGAGCATTTATGTGTTTTTAAGGGCCCCCGTGAAAGAGTCTTCTCTTGGCCATGAACAAAGGTTTTCCTTCGCCCTTGTCCATGCCTTTAAGTTCAGTTCAGTCGTTCAGTCATATCCGACTCTTTGCAACCCCATGGAATGCAGCACACCAGGCTTCCCTGTCCTTCACTGATTCTCAGACCTTGCCCAAACTCATGCCCAAACTTGTTCATGCCTTTAATTTAGCTTTATTTTTTGGCAGGGTGCTGACTGGTTTGTTAACTTTTTTCTGAGATTGTCTCTCTGGAACAGAATTTAAAAACTATTAGGAATTCAACATATCCGTACCTAGAGAAAAGTTCATCTGGCACCATGCAAGCTGATGGAGATTATGGGGGTGGTGTTGCTCTTGTCTATCTACTCCACCCAGGTCATTAACACAGTTATTGCCCCTGGAGATTTTCAGTTGTTCTGATCTAACAAACTTCTCCCTTTAACTTCTCCTTAGACTTCCGCAGCAATCCATATTGCCCACTTGTCACTGGCTTCCGTAAAGTAGTCTGTCCTGAGTTCTATTCCTAGCCCCTGTGTAACCCAGAACAAAGGCTTCCTGTGGATCCAGCCAGATCCAGCATCCTGCCTCAGCCACTTCCCCCACATCTTTTCAAGCATTACATGCCACATACCTTCCAGTCCAAGCCCAAGCCAGCTACATGGGAATTTATCTCCAACTTCTCAAAACCGTATTCTCTGCTGCCTGCATCTGACACCTGACCACTGGGTGCTGGTCTTAGATCAGTCCTTACATCCTTGGTCCTAATTGGCAACATTCTCACTACCTCCCTTGTAATTCCTCCTTCTCTCTCCTTAAAATATCAACTTGCAAACCAAATATAGTGTTACACACACGACCAATGTCATCAGCTACGTAGAAATAGGTTCGCTTTTACCCCATCAAGTGCTGCTTTGGGAATAAAAGGCAGACATCTTTTATGACTTAATTGCACAGGTTTCAGCAGGACAGAGCGGAGAAGGAGACAAGGTAAAAGAGGCCACAAAGCTAGATGTGTAGAACTTACATGGAATGCTTTTCTGACTGTATCTCTGTCTCTGGATCTGTAAACACTAGACCTTTTCACCCCCTTCTACTTCTAGGAAGCTATTCTGAGAAGTCAAGGTCTCCAAGGAATAGAAACACAGCTGAGAGCTGAAGCAGTATATGACCAAGTAGTCTTTTTTTTTTCTGCAGTTCACAGAAGAATATGATGTTTAAAGAGATAAGGGTCTGGGGCATGAGCTAGCTTGTAAAGAAATGTATGAAGTGGCATAACTGTGCACACCTAATACTCTCCATGTGTGCTTGAATTTGCAGTAGGGTTCTGTAGATTTTTTTAAATTGTTGTAATATCTATTTTGAAATTATGGTGTTGCTACTACCTGTCAGAGGGTTCCTAGATGGCTCAGTGGCAAAGAAACTGTGTGCCAAGCAGAAGACATAGGTTTAGTCACTGGGTGGGGAAGATCCCCTGGAGAAGGAAATGGCAACCCTGGAAAATCCCATGGACAGAGGAGCCTGGTGGGCTACAGTTCATGGGATTGCAAAAGAGTTGGACATCACTTAGTGACTAAACAACAAACACCACCACCTTTGGGTCTATACAATTAACACACTTTTGCTAGAGCAAAATAAGCTTTAGGTCAAATGCATTTCAACTCCTGTGTAAACTGCACGTGGTGCCTGGAAGCCATTTAGGTATTGCAAGTGGGAAATGGTACCTGTGCATCACAGTGTGTATCAGAATTCTGCACACATGCACACACACACACACACACACACACACAGAGTCACATGTCTAAAGATACAACACAGAGCACTTTTTGTTCACACCTGTCCAGTAGAGCTGTGGGGACCATCTCGTGGATTTGTGTCTTTAACAGCTAGTATTTTGTCATGAGAGTAGAATAACCAATACCTACTTGCCCTTGGTTAAATGTCTTTTTTTGTTTTTTTCTCCCTTGGATGAAGCCTGGGGCATGTGACTGGAAATCAGTAAGTGCAAATGTCTCTTCCTGACAGGCAGTGCTTTACTCTTTCTGGCCTTTAACAGCCCATTTAGCCTCTCCAGCCTTTACCCAACAGCAAAATGTAAATAGCTGAATTAATGTGAATAAATGGCTTTGAAGATGAAAACTACTTTGCACTGTAAGTGGCAAGACAGCCTTTCTTCCTTTATTGAAGAAACATTTATGGAGCTCAGTGTCAGTTCTGTGCAAAGCACTTTAGAGATGTACAAAGCAAGGTCCCTCACCTCAAAGAGAATACCAGCTATCTTGCTAACACCAAGACCTAAGTCAGGATGTTGTAACTAGTTTAGTGTTGGGTTTACTTCTCAATTACGTGACTGAGTTTGGTTATATTTTGAAGACTTAGCAAAGAAAACCCTCATCATCCATGCTAATAAAGTCAAACAATAAAGTTTGTCCATCAGTGGTATTCAAATGGACACTTTAAATCCTTGAAATATTAAGTGCTCCAGACAAAGGTGTTAATGATTAATTCAGTTGAGAAAGGACTGCCTAAATACCATTCTCTTGCAGATGAACAGTGAACATGTTTAACAGTTTCACAACCCAAGCTGAGAAATTCATTTCTGAAAATCTTATTTAAGTCTACTCCATTGAACATTTGCTTCCAAAATAGTCTGAGAATTCTGCAAAATTAAAATGGGTTTCAGAGATACCCGACTGATGTCTGAAGATGATACCAATAAGAAATAAGTTTTGCTTAATATGTTATCAATTAGAGACATATTTAAGTTAAATAAATTGGGCCATATTTTTGCAGAAATATTTCTGATCATTGTAGTATTAAATGCTGTTAGTCATTATATCTGGAAAAGAATTGGCCAGGACCCCAAGTCCTTGAATTTTCAACTGACTGCCTTTAGCTGTAGCCGCTCCCTTAAAGTCACCATGTGGAGGATACATAAAGCAAGACATCCCAAATTTCAGCAGATTTTCAGTGGACTTAATACTTTTTTAAGGTTCATAATGCTGATTAGCATATAAATGGTTAATCATGAAAATAATAAAGAAAGCTGAAATATATTCTACCTAGCCCTTGTCAAACTTGTTCAGCTCCAAAGTACTCTGTTGTTTCTGTTTGCTTTGGCACTTTTTTTTTCCATTGAGGCAGCATACAAAACATATTATCTATCAACATTCCTTGCTGGACAGTTTGGGAAAATAAACAGTATTCCCCTTAATTCTCAGTCAAGGTTTTAACCCAAATCTTTTGCTCTTCTCCAACTTGAGGAGCTGAATCTCTTCTCCAAGCTCTGAAAAATAATCTTGGAGAGAGCAGGTTCTGTTTTTATGGGCTGCTTCTTGGTTCTTGGTTGGCCATTTGAGGAGCAGAAGCCTCAGGAAGAGCTTCTTTGCTTCTATTAAAGCTGCACCCCTTGCTGTTTGTCTTTTTTTAAAAAAAATACATCACTTTTGTTTATTGAGGTGTTGTTGCTATATATAATGTTGCATAAGTTACAGGTGTACAATATAGTGATTGACAGTTTTTAAAGATTATACTCTGGTTTTGGTTATTATAAAATATTAGCTATATTCCCTGCATTGTACAGTATGTCCTTGTAGCTTATTTTATACCTAGTAGTTTATGCCTCTTACTCCCCACTGGTGACCATTTGTTTGTTCTTGTGAGTCTGCTTTTTTGTTGTTGTAGTCACTAGTTTGTTGTATTTCCAGATGTTTGTCTTTGACCATCTTCAGAGCATCTCCCTTTGTGGGAAGAGCAAGAGAATTTAGGAAAGTTTTGATGTTTCTTCATAGGTAACAATGAGTGAGGCATTAAGAATATCTTCCAGGTGGAAAAAAATAAGAAATCTGTACTCTTGAGCATATCAGAGCAAGTTTAGGAAGACATCAGTGGGAAGAATGGACGTGACTGTATGTGACCTCAGGAAAGCTTAATATTTCTAAATATCAATTTCCTAATCTTTAAAATGGGAATAGTAACCTGCTTAGAGAGTTGGTATGAAAAAAATGAGACCATCTTCATGTTTATCATAGTGCCTGACATATTTGTTGCTTAGAATATTAACTTTACATGGAAAATATAAACTATATTTCATTTCATTATCAAGTATAGTCCACTTTGATTATGTCTGGAGGTCAGTTCAAGTAAAACATCTAAAATATAGCATGTAGACTTTCTCTCTAGCATTAAAATGAATATTTTTATTGTTTCTTATTTGAACCATTTATGGAGTGGCCAAAGTACCTAAATACCTGGGTAGCTATAGCATTCAATAGGGCCCAAAATAGACCCTCTCTTATTTTTGAATGCCGAGCTTATAAATAGTCTTTTGTTTTATTTTTTAAACAACTAGATAGATCCATCAACTTGCTTTTCATATTCCATTCCATGTCTCTGTACTTTAGAATTGCTAATTTTGTTTTTATATTATAATACATGGAGCATGGCTTAGAATACTGCTCAAACAAAATGAAATTTTTCCTTAACTTGTTAGTTCTCCACCCTTTCTAGGTATCTGACAATTATTTTAATATAAAGTTCCTATATAAATTTGAATTAATTTTCTGCAATTGTGTTCTCTATGTGGGAGAAAAATTACCCTTTCAATTGTATTCCAGTGGCCATCTGCCAAGGGAGTAGACTTCTTAGCACCTTGCTTCACTGAATTATGCCCAATTTTAGTGAGAGAACGTATGTGAAATAGTCAGAACTGTATCCAATTATTCAATTTAAACAGAGGTAATAGCAACTTTGAACAAAGAGAGCTGATTTTGCTTCCCTCTACTCTGCCTCTTAATTCAAGGAAAAAATGTTTTGTTATTCAAATAAACATTGTAAAACTGAGGTATGCAAAAAGGATGGTTTCTCTCTCTCTCTCTCTCTCTCTTTTTTTTTTTTTTTTGACTTCCTGTGGCATCAGCTAAGAGATCAGAAAAATCATGGGATTTTCTTTGATTTTCCCACTTCGAGGATTAATTTGCTTCAGTTAGGTTTGCTACTCATAATAAGTTAATTCATGTACTATGTTTAGTAAGAGCATTTGGATTTAAGCAATCCATGTTGACCTGGGGTACTCTTTTGAAGCATTGGATGTGGATTCAGAAAGCAGAATGAGATTAATTTTACTACGTGACATACATTTTATTTTCCTAAGAGGCAAATCACCCACATTTTTTTTGAGAGTCCATTACTGTAAATATTTATTTTTTTAAATCCTGCCTTGCATTGACAAAGGTTGTAAGATGGTCAAGCTTCTTCTCACATGTTTCCTGATGTTATTATATTAGTGAGGATAGTCTTGTATGAAACAGAAGGAAGTTTAATTCCGTATGGCTCAAGTACCAGAGCATATAGACCTACTGGCTGATGGACTCAAGAAAAGGGGTGAACTGGGGGTTGAAAGGTGTCATCAAGAATCATTGTTTTTCTCCTTCTCGTTTTCTTTATTTTCATGACCTGCCCTGGTATCACCAAACTCACAATTTCTCCCTCAATTTTAGCTCCTACCATGTATGTGCCAGGCAATGTTGAGCAAGACAAGCATGCCAATCTTTCAGTCACTGTTCATATGGAATAATGATGAGGGAAGACATCTATGGTGAAAGTATCAGGGAAGTCACAGAAAAGAATGAAATAACAGAGAAGTAAAGTTAGGGAAGTTTTTTTACTAACCTCATCTCTGCTTCATGTTCCTTGACAAATGTTTAAAAGCCTCTCACCATCAAGCCAAACTTATAACAACTCTTTACTCTAATGACCCTTTTTCTTTTGCCTCTTATTGTATCTGACCTTGACTCCTGGAGAGAGTATTTTGTACTGTTTCTGTTAGGTTAAAAATAAAAATAGTATAAAGACATTTGTATTTTATTTCCTTCATCATTAACCTACAACATAGTCATAAGACTCCTGTCTTTGATGTCCTCCAGTTTTTGTGCTTACTAGATTGAGAGATAAGTGAGAAGTATCGTAAGGTATCTAGAAAAGAAGACATAATAAAACAGCAACCTATTGCCAGTTACCTGGGAAACGCTAATAATGATATGAAAGGAGCGGAGAAGATTCCAATAAACCTTAGAAAGTCCAGCTCTGAAAAACTCAAATAGCTGGGCAGACTATATTTAAAATCAAATATTTTTCACAATCCTGTTTCAACTTCCAAAAGTATCCCATACGTTTTCAAGCAGAATATTTTTTTTAATTTATTTCTTTGACTTCTTTTTTTTTTTTAATTAGAGCAGTGTTTGGTACAAAGGTGAAATGAATATTGAAGAATGTATTTTTTTTTTTAAACTTTGTATGCTCTGTCATGTCCAACTCTTTGCAACCCCATGGACTGCAGCCCACCAGGCTCCTCCCTCTGTGGAATTTCCTAGGCAAAAATACAGGAGCGGGCGGCTACTTTCTACTCCAGGGGATCTTCCTGACCCAGGGATCAAACCCACATCTCTCGTGCCTCCTGCATTGGCAAGATGGATTCCTTACCACTGAGCCACCTGGAAAGCCCCACCCCCATGATTTTCACCTTTGCCCTTTTAAGATCCCCCTGTGTCGTAGTTCATATTCAGTTACTGTCATATGTTCAGTTAATAGAGTGATACACATAATCTTCCCAGTGGATAGAGGGACCAAGAGTGACTGGGGAACTGCAAAGCAGAGCTATTAAATTTATATCTACTGCTAATCATTTCAACTCCTGGCAGACAGCCTAATTACACACACAGAGGATGCTCATGAGAATCATGGTCATATAACTTGCCCAGTGACTTTCAGTAAGATACATGGTTTGTGAAAGCTCTTGGCTTATTGAGAGAGTAAATATTATTGCAGCTTGAGTTTCCCTGTGCTATTTCCAACTCAGGATTTATTAAATATAATTTAATGAAATATATAATTTAAAGAGATGAAAAATGTGATTTGTAGCTTCCCATCTTGTCTTTTCAGGATGGGCAGCAATGCATAAGCTCCTTAAAAGACCAAAAACTAATCTAGGGCTTTTTCTATGCATACTTTCCATTAATGTTAATGGCTTTTTCTGGGCATAGTTTCTATTAATGTTAATGAGATGCCCTCTTGAAGAAAAGAGAAGGAAAAACAACAACAAAAAAATGATCTCCCTTTGCTTTAAGTATTTTCTGATGTAAGCTGATGATGAATATTTAGTAATGTAATATATTGACTCCAAAGACAGAAACTTTTTCACCTCCTATTTTTGTTTTCTTTATGTCTTAGCTCTTTGAAAGTTGCATTTTCTAGAAATTTACAGAAAATACAACTATATTGGTTAGAGCAGCAGTTTCCGTTGTTTATTCAACCAAAGATCTCACACATTTAGTATATTTCAAAACAATATTTCTTTTATTAACAGAATTGCACCTGTAGTTACCAGTTAAACAGAGCACATCTTTAAGCAGTGGAACAATACCTAACTATGAAGGAAGGTGAGTTAGAGTCAGGAAAAAAGACAGGAAAGGTGTTTTTCTTGACATTTAGTCAAGGTCAATCAAACATCTGAAGAGAAAGAGCAATGTTGTGATATGTGCTGTATGCTCAGTGCATCAATTTTGTAATAAAATTATGTGCTGAAAGCGGCATATGTTTAAAATCCTGCCTAGTGACAGAATTTTAGTAGTTTAGGGGCCGAAATAGATGGAATACATTCTTATTACTAAGACTGTAATTTTCCTTTCTTTGCTACTGTTCTTTTTCTTCATTCTGTTACTATGGTCTCTAGAATAAAACAGCATATTTCCTAATGCAGTAAACAGGTCCCCCATAAAGCTACCTTTTGTTAAAAAATCTTGGTTAGGTTATACCACAGAAAAGTACAGCAAAATGATACATCATTTGAACTTCTTCAAATGGAAACTTCTAAAAAATATTCAGGTTCTCTCATGTTACTTTGGCATGAGTGTGGGCATATGCATATGTGTGTTAAACTCTGTGGACATTTTTCATCTTCTTTAATTTCTTTATTGCTAATTTCCATCCCATCTGCAACTTGGTACTCATGTCCCTAGATCAGCATACAAATGAGAATTTCATTAACTTTAAAGCTTAGCTACAACCAAAAATATTAATATTAAAGCCAGAATCATAGTTAGTATGATTTATGCAAAAAAGACATGATTTTCCCTTGCTCTCTTGTCCCTGGGTTGTCCCAGTTTCATCGTCTGTTCATTTCTGCTTCAGTATGAAACAAATTTCTTGAAAGAACACTAGCTAGATCCCTGTTCTCCCCAGGATTTCGTATCCTGTCAGCCCCTCTTTCTGGTGCTAGGCCAGAAGTCTAATCTTATATGCTTAAAGGCACATGGGAGAAAAAACTCTAAAAATATACATCTGTGCTACTAAGATTTTGAATGAAAAAAAGATAAAGTAGATTTTATTCAAATGTGCTAATTTTACACTCAAATACTACTACTGAAATTTAGGGCTGCTGAGATTCAACACTATGATTTGATGGTAAATGTTGCTGCCACATTTTCAATAAATCAACCATATGACTGTTACATTCACTGGTACTGTGCTGAGTATTCAGAAGAATATAAAGGGATAGAGACAGTTCCAAAATAGGAATCTAATCTGGCTCCACTCTCCATGGAATTCTCCAGGCAAGAATACTGAAGTGGGTTGCCATTTCCTTCTCCAAGGGATCTTCCCATCTAGGGATGGAAACAAGGTCCCCTGCATTGCAGGCAGATTCTTTACTGTCTGAGCCACCAGGGAAGCCCAAAATTGTGATAGTGGGAGGGAAAGATATATTTAAAAACATTTGGTATGTATTAACCCAGGAAACCATATACAAATATTAATAACAATATGTATGATTTCACTTGTAAGACGGTCTAGAAAAGTCAAAACTATAGGGAGAAAAATCTGATGAATAGTTATCAGGGTGTAGGGAGGGTTCACCACAGACGGCACTATAGAACTTTTGGGACTGGTGGGATTGTTTTATATCTAGGTTGCCATGGTGGTTACCAAAAGGTATGCTTTACAAAGGGTAAATTTTCCTAATCTGATATTCTTCTCAAAAATATACTCATTGCAGTATTATTCATCTCAAAGGATAGCTGTCCATACTTCCTGTTGCTTTTTCTAAAGACCTTGAAGTCATCCTGAGTTCTTCCTTTATTCCACACATCACATCCAATCCACAAATCTTGTTGGCCTTACCTTTTATAATTTGATTATAGTTAAAACGTAATCAGGATTTAACTGCTGCTCGCTATTTCAGTAGCCTGGTAGTTGTTCTCTCTGTCTGTTCCAAAAGAAACTGAGAATGCCCTTTTTGAACTTTAAATAAGATTATGTGAGTTGTCTGCTTAAAATCTCCCATTAAAAAAAAAAAAAATCCTGTGTATCACCACTGGCTATATCACTCTGCGTAAAATACAAAATTCTTCTGCTGACCTATAAGTTCCTATATGATTTTGTGATCCCCTCCCAACATACACCTACGTACTCACACATAACATACTTATTTCTTAATTACTTATTCTACCCACACTGGCCTCCTAAACGTGTCATGCTCACTCCCCACTTGGAGCCTTTGTACGTGGTGTTTCCTGTACCCAGAACACTTTTCTTCCTAACATGCACGTAGTTCTTTACCTAAACCCTTTAATCTTTATAAGGTCACCTTGTTAGTTGTCATCTTCAGCCACTGTGTTTTTCAGTGCCATCCACTCACACTTCCTTTTCTCCTTTCTTGTTTTATTTTCTTACCATATTGTTGTAGGAAGGGCCCCACCACCCTTCAGGGCCCCAAGAGTGAGCTCTTGTCTAACACTCAGAAAAGAATTGTCCGAGGAGACACGTGCTGACAAAGCAAGAGATTTTATTGGGAAAGGGCACCCGGGTGGAGAGCAGCAGGGTAAGGGAACCCAGGAGAACAGCTCTACCATGTGGCTTGCAGTCTCAGGTTTTATGGTGATGGGATTAGTCTCCAGGTTGTCTTTAGCCAGTCATCTGACTCAGAGTCCTTCCTGGGGTGCAGGCCTTCTTCAGCCAAGATGGATGCCAGAGAGGATTCTGGGAGGTGGTCGGACATGTGGTGTCTCCTTTTGACCTTTCCTGAACTCTTGTGGTTGGTGGAGGCTTATTAGTTCAGGGTTCCTTACCAGAACCTCCTGTGTCTGTAAAACAACTCATGCAAATGGTTACTATGTTGCCTGGCCAGGGTGGGCGGTTTCAATCAGTGTGCTTCCTCTAACAATTTCACCTCCTGTATGTAAATTACTTTTTATTTTCCTATTCTAGAATGCAAACTATAGGAGGGCAGATTATTTGGTCTGTTTTTTCCTCCATGTTAGGAAAGAAAAGTTTGATTTCTCAAAAACATGTGTTAATGGATGCTATATCTGGGAACTAGAAATGAGTCTCTGCCATAACAAGTACTATGAAACACATTCAGAGCAAGCTGTCTGCCCCTGGTAGTTTCTCTGCATACTTCCTCAATTTGAGCAGGTCTTGTCAGATGAGATTAAAATGTCTTCACAACAACCAAACACGGAGCACAGAGAACAAAACCCCATGTTATCTGAAAGTAGCAAGGGAGGAAGGAATTACAGTTCACCTAGGTGATTGCTTTAGTGTAGAACACTGGAAAGAGAACATCTTGCCAGTCTGCTTGAGATAACTAGCATAGTCAAGTGTCAAGCGTTGCTGCTGACCTCATTAATACAACTCCTCAGGGAGAGATTTTTACCTAGAAGAATTAGCCTTTCCTCTCTGAGAGCACTGAAAAGACCTCCTCCAGCCTCTGGTGAGGATCTGAGCTTCTCCATTATCACATCTGGTTACAGAAGAGAAAGTACTTTAATTCATCATTACTTTCAGATAAGTGAAGAAAGACGCCTCTCAATAAGTGTGAATAGATTTTGGTAAACAAATGGAATTTTTTTTTTGAAGGGAGATTTACACAGCAAGTTTATCCACTCTGTCTACTGCAGTTTAGCTGTCTAGACTTGAAGGGCTGACTTCAGTTGTCTTCAGCATATGTTGTCACCAAGCAGAGCTTTAATGAAAATTCAGTGACTATACCCCTTCCTCTCCAAAGATTTTTGAGGAGATTCTCCAAAGAAAATTGCCTTTGCAGACTTTGTTTCTCTAATAAGAGTTTCTGCATTCCTATTGCATGTTGTTTTGAAATGCATTATAAATAACAGGTAGCTTTATTGACCTTTGGCCATCTTCAGGAAAGGTCTAGTATTTGTGATTTACTTTCAATTTACTTGAAGTGCATCAGTGAATCAGTCTCACCTGACCTCAAAAATAAGGCACTAGGATTTTTCCTTCCTTCCCAGTCAAAGAACCACAGTCTATAGGCCTCCATTTTGCACCTTATGTTATACTCTCCTGGAAAAGAAGCTTTATTGTGAGAAGTTGAGCGTAGTGTTTAAAATACTTTGAAACAAAACAAAGAAGATTTAATTCCAAGTTCTTCCCCTGGATAGCTATATGGTCTTTGCTGAATTCTCTGTGACTTAGCTTCATCACCTGTAAAATGGGGATTATTACACTGTCTGTTTAGAGTTACTAGGAGGATTAAATGAGATAAGTATAGGATTTCAAACAGTATCTATCATACTATAAGTGCTTAATAAATGTTAACGTCTGTCATTAACACACTCTGAGTTCAAGTATCAGCATTTAATCAAAGTCACACTTAGTCAATCAGGTGTGACTGACATTTCTTATAAAGTGATAAGTAGCTTGCCCCAAACTCCCATACAGTGTCTAAATGGAAATAAAAGTTTTGTAGCATCAGTAACAGCGAGGATAGCATAAGTGAAAAATTGTGTTTAGCAATATATGGAAGGACTAGTTTTTCAACTTACACTGGATCTATGTTATAATAAATCCTAAACCGAGGAAAATATTTAAGGGAAATAGAGGATATGTATTACTAGCAAATCAATAAGTTCAGTGATTTTATTAATTTACCTACATTTAATGAAATAGATTTTTCATGTTTAAACAACAACCAAAGACCCTGGAATTGGATGTCTGTACTTCCATGTCATGTTATGGATAGCATGTAACCTCTATTACATAGACTACTTAAAAAAGTAATTACTTTAAATTAATATGTTTATCCCCTAAAGGCAAACTAAACACTATTGTAATTAATAGTTTGCTACTATTTGTTTGCTAGAAAATAGGCCTAGGAAACATAATATGTATGTGTGCTTCAGTGTGTGGATATATACTTGATGTGCATGTGTGTGTGTGTGTGCACGCACATATTTGAGTCCTTGACCATTTTCCAGAGTGTCTTATGCATATTTTATAAAGATGTATATAGAAATGAATATTTATTTTTTAACCTTGAGATTTTATTGATATTTTCCTCTACCCCATATATATTTTGTTTGAAAGCACTCTGCAAATCAGAAAGCACTGAGGTTACGTTTAAGTGAGAAACAGAGAAAGTGAGAAATATTTCAAGTATAATGTTAACTTTTTTGTATGCTCTTTATTATTGGCTTCTTGATTAGCAATAGAGCAGGATTCTATTAACAGATGCATCAAGGAGAACGTATGATAGGGAACAAAAGCGCTAATTGTATGCATGTGTTAAAACTATAACAGGTTCCTTCTTTCACTGAACCCAAAACATTTTTCTTAAAAACTCATGAAAGTGTCTTCTCGTAATACTTACAAGAATTGTATGTTTTTATCATTCTTGAATGGTAATGGAAACATTAAAAAGAGCAAAATAAATATAAAAATGACTCATGTAAATATAGGAAAAAGACACTGAAACAGATTGTTTTGGTGGCAATTGAAAGAATTGAAAAGAAGGCTTTCTCTATAGATCTGTATATTTTAGTTCCTATTGCCTTATTAGCTGAGTTAGGATTTGTAGACAGAAATCTCTTGAGCTAGGATTTCACTGTTTTACTCTATTTTCCACTCAACCTGGAGGAGACACTTGCTCCATTTTACATTCAAATGGTAGAGTATTTTTTAAAAAAATGAAATCCCCTTTCAACATTTCTCTGTTTATGATAAGGTTTTGCATGTCCCTAATCCCTGCCACAGGCTTTACGCATGACAAAGAAACCTCTGATAAAAGACAAGGGGAAGCTTACAATTTCTTTGGAGACTTTTCAGGAGGACTTACATCCACACTTCATTGTGGCTTCTGCTTATAGTTCTCAAATAAAAGAAGGCACATTTAGCATGAAAAGCAGCTCATGAAAAAAGTCAATGGATTTTGATTTTTTATTCTTTTATTTAAAAAAATGTAACAGACACAGTCTTCCAAAATTAAAAAAAAAAATAATAAGCACATAATGTTTAGAATTCTGGCAAAGCACAACCTCGAGATAAAATGATAGTGGTTACTTCTGACTAAAATTCTCATATGCTGAATTTTAAATTAAGGTATGGGAAAATTCTAACTTGTAACAGGTGAGAAGCATGAAGCTCTTAGTATCATAGAGACATAGCATGTCTTCTAAGCCTACTGGAAAGTATAAATCTAAAACTTATCAGAAGATCTGTAAGACAAGCTAAAAATGACATGTTAGCATACAGGTATTATGCCTATTAAAATACACAGTCTTTTGCCATACAAGAATGAGCCTGGCTTTAATTAGAGTGTAAGTGTTAGTCGCTCAGTCATACCCTACTCTTTGTGACCCTACGGACTGTATGTAACCTGCCAGGCTCCTCTGTCCATGGGATTTCCGAGACAGGAATACTGGAGTGAGTTGCCTTTCCCTTCTTCAAGGGATCTTCCTGACCCAGGGATCGAACCCAGGTCTCCTGCATTGCAGACAGATTCTTTACCGTTTAAGTCACCAGGGAAGCCCCTGTGCAAAGAAATCCTTCATACTGGTGAATTAAGATATATTCCAGACTGATGCTCAAAGAAAGACTTGACTGATGTCTGTCTTAGATTACATCATGGTCCATTTTACAGCCAACAGAAGTAAAGTATGACATTCAGTAACCACTAAAACCATAGGGACCCCAGATTTCTTGAGATAGTAGCTCAGCAGTTCACTGCTGTGGTTTTTAAAAGAGGTATGGAGTCCACTTTTGAATTTAATGAAAACACATTCAAACACAGAACCACACTCTGTTTTTGCTGAGCTACTTTTAAAAGCTAGAGAAATTTTTAATTTACAATACCCTGTTATTGTAATCTTTCTCCAGCTCAAAAATTCACCAATTGTATGATCATAGTCAAATTGCTATTCCAGTTTTTGTCTGAAAAACACTTAATATGCCCAGTCTGTTTCCCTCCTACAAGGGAGAAAACAAATCCTCCATCAAATTTACATTCGTATGTTTAAAAGATTTCTTTAACAGATTAATCCTAGGCATCAAGCCTCTCTGTACCTTGTATTTGCTATTCAAGTTGTGGTCTGCAGACTTAGAGTATCAGCATAACCTGGGAGCTTGTGAGAAATTTACAATCTCAGGACCCACCCCAACTCTACTGAATCAGTAGCTCCTATGTAATGAGATCCCATATGATTCACAAGGGCATTAAAGCCTGAGAATTCCTGCCCTACAATCTTCTTTTTCAGTCTTCTCATTTAAGGACACGCTCAGTTCAAATAACACGAAAACCCTGCTTTTGCATTTTCCTATAAATACCTTTACCTCAGTTTCATTTGCTAAGGCACAATCATTCTTTTGGAAAGTGGCTGGACCAATGCAGTTCCTACAATAGAAGAAAGAGCTCCTAGGTCTTTATTTAATTTCTTTCCAGCGTAGATTTACAACAAAGGTCCTGCCAATACTGTAGAGTCTAGACAATACTAAAAAAAGTAATTACATTAAATTTCATAGCAATAGAGTCTCATAGACCAATTCTAATATTTTTCACAATAGGACTTCTGGCAAGGGTATCTTATATATTTCTGTCAAGTTCTTGTCAAAATTTACAGGTAAAAAAAATTTTTTTTTCCCTGACAGCCTGAGGCTTTAAGATTTGGCTCCGTGAATCAATGAAAAGTATTCATTGAAGCTCTTCTGCTAGCTGTGGGAAGACAATTGTACTAGTCTAGTGCTTATAATACTATCTAAGGCATGTTGTTCTTTTTTGAGCCACAGAGCAAGAAATAATTTTGGAGGAAGTTATAATCATTTAATACTTGTTCCTATAATCCATCTTTATTTTGGTATTTGTTTATTCTGTATTACATGCTTTATTAAAAATGAATTTTCAAACACTGCCTGCTATCTTTGAGTCTATACTTTTGCAGACTCAAATGTATGCTGCACACAAAGGCCTGTTTTACTTATTCACAGTTTATGCCTGCAGTAAAATTGTGGGTAGCAGAGCAGGATGGAAATATTACTCTTGACTCCCTTTATTGTCCACTCTCCTTATCTCTGAGTTAAAGAATTTTCATGGAAACCCATAATAATTTTGTGATTCAAAAGACACTGTAATTTTGCATACCATTTTAGGGATTTTTGTTAACTGATAGGAACTACATAAATCTAACAGGTGTTTATTATTTTATAGTCTTCAATTTTCAACTTAAAGCACCAGAATATGGTCTGAAAGTGTTTCAGGTTATACCTACTTTCAATTCTTATTTTCTTGTCCAAACAGTTTCTGGTAAAAACAATCACAACCAAATGTTTTGAAAATGTCTATTTTCTTCCTTTATTTCCAAGGCTTTTCATGCACATGTACATTAACATATGCAGGCACATATACAAACAGCATGTGTGCATGTGGGCTAAATTGCTTCAGTGATGTCCGACCCTTTACAACCCTATGGACTGTAGCCCACCAGTCTTCTCTGTCCATGGGGTTCTCTAGGCAAGAATACTGGAGTGGGTTGCCCTGCCCTCCTCCAGGGGATCTTCCTGACCCAGGGATCAAACCTGTGTTTCTTATATCTCCGGCATTGGCAGGCAGATTCTTTACCATGAATGCCACCTGGGAAGACCCACAACACAAATATGTAGGCAATTTTCTTTTGTCTTTGTGACTAATTTCAGAAAATGATGAAAAAAGTTATCTTCTCTTGGCATCCCACCCCCTTTTCTCCTTCCCATGAGATACCAGAAAATGTACAGGGATTTTAAAGTCCTTGTTAGTAAGAAGAGCGCAGAAACAAGTCAGAAATATTGAAGAAAAATTAGCTTTAATCAGTGACATTAGATACAGTCCTGTATTTGAGACCATTTAACCCTATGAAATGTTTTAAACTGTTGGTAACTCCATTTGCCTGAAAGTATTTAGAAATGTCAGTGATGAGGAGGTTGGTTGGGAGAGTAGGATTGTGCCTGTTCCCCAGAAGAGGTGATCAACGGAAGAAGCAGAGGTTTTCCTTTGCTTTACTGCTGCACCATATCTGTAGATATTCACGTGCTCCACTTTGAGATATGCAAAGCAATTCTGCTAACTTATTGTGAGAATCCCTTTGAATGCTCTTGGGAGGTTTGAGAATAGGGGGAGATTACCATTCCAGTCTCCAGATATCTTAGGAAATGCTTTCCAGGTCTAATCTTTTACTTTCCTATTTGAATGTATGATTTCTTTTCATTGCACATCTTTTCATTTTTCCACCTTCTTCCCCCAGTACATACAAAAGATTTAATTGAAAAGTTGTTGTGTTTTTTCACTGCTGACTCAACACTTTAGGTTGTATCTCTAATTACCCCTGTGAGGTTCAGATAATAGCTTCAACTTCACTGAGTTTTCCCAGCTTCCCAAAGTCATATATTAGAGCCTGCAATAACATGTCATAAATCTTTCTATTAAACTTCAATTTCTATAGTCAAGTCAGTGGAAGATCAACAAAAATTGCGCGGCTTTTTTACAGTACCCCAGTAAGAGGTGCAAGCAATTATTCCTTCAGTCTGTAAAGTGTTTGTCTTGTATTAAAAATTGTTAGTAACGTAGAAAAGAGAGGTCTAATCTTAGAAGAATTTCAAACTATGTCTTCAGGCACACTAGAAAAGGTTCAAAAATCAATTAGGCAAGAAATCTAACTACTGGTATTAAAAAGAGATCAAATATAATTGCTTAGCCCCAAGATTGACCCTGTGAAAATTATTTCTTCTTAATAAGTCTTCTCAATAAGACACACTGCTTTACAAATTAAATATAAGTATACATATTATATAATTCTGATGTAACAGGAAGACTACTGCATCCATTCATACTGGACATGTACTAATCAGTTCAGTTCAGTTCAGTCGCTCAGTAGTGTCCGACTCTTCGCGACCCCATGAATTGCAGCACGCCAGGCCTCTCTGTCCATCACCAACTCCCGGAGTCTACCCAAACCCATGTTCATTGAGTCAGTGATGCCATCCAACCATCTCATCCTCTGTCGTCCCCTTTTCCTCCCGCCCCCAATCCTACCCAGCATTAGGGTCTTTTCCAATGAGTCAACCCTTCTCATGAGGTGGCAAAAGTATTGGAGTTTCAGCTTCAACATCAGACCTTCCAATGAACACCCAGGATTGATCTCTTTTAGGATGGATTGATTGGATCTCCTTGCAGTCCAAGGGACTCTCAAGAGTCTTCTCCAACACCACAGTTCAAAAGCATCAATTCTTCGTTGCTCAGCTTTCTTCACCGTCCAACTCTCACATCCATACATGACCACTGGAAAAACCATAGCCTTGACTAGACGGACTTTTGTTGGCAAAGTAACGTCTCTGCTTTTAAATATGCTATCTAGGTTGGCCATAACCTTCCTTCCAAGGAGTAAGCATCTTTTAATTTCATGGCTGCAATCACCATCAGCACTGATTCTGGAGCCCAAAAAAATAAAGTCTGACACTGTTTCCACTGTTTCCCCATCTATTTCCCGTGAAGTGATGGGACCAGATGCCATGACCTTAGTTTTTTGAACGTTGAGCTTTAAGCCAACTTTTTCACTCTTTCACCTTCATCAAGAGGCTCTTTAGTTCTTCTTCACTTTCTGCCATAAGGGTGGTGTCATCCTCATATCTGAGGTTATTGATATTTCTCCCAGCAATCTTGATTCCAGCTTGTGTTTCTTCCAGCCCAGCATTTCTCATGATGTACTCTGCATATAAGTTAAATAAGCAGGGTGACAATATACAGCCTTGACGTACTCCTTTTCCTATTTGGAACCAGTCTATTGTTCCATGTCCAGTTCTAACTGTTGCTTCCTGACCTGCATACAGGTTTCTCAAGAGACAGGTCAGATGGTCTGGTATTCCCATCTCTTTCAGAATTTTCCACAGTTTATTGTGATCCACACAGTCAAAGGCTTTGGCATAGTTAATAAAGCAGAAATAGATGTTTTTCTGAAACTCTCTTGCTTTTTCGATGATCCAGCAGATATTGGCAATTTGATCTGTTTCCTCTGCCTTTTCTAAAAGCAGCTTGAACATCTGGAAGTTCACGGTTCACGTATTGCTGAAGCCTGGCTTGGAGAATTTTGAGCATTACTTTACTAGCATGTGAGATGAGTGCAATTGTGCAGTAGTTTGAGCATTCTTTGGCATTGCCTTTCTTTGGGATTGGAACGAAAACTGACCTTTTCCAGTCCTGTGGCCACTGCTGAGTTTTCCAAATTTGCTGGCATATCGAGTGCAGCACTTTCACAGCATCACCTTTGAGGATTTGAAATAGCTCAACTGGAATTCCATCACCTCCACTAGCTTTGTTCATAGTGATGCTTTCTAAGGCCCACTTGACTTCACATTCCAGGATGTCTGGCTCTAGGTGAGTGATCACACCATCGTGATTATCTGGGTCATGAAGATCTTTTTTGTACAGTTCTTCTGTGTATTCTCGCCACCTCTTCTTATACCTCTTCATGTACTAATAGTTTTGAAGAAACAGTCAATAAAATCCAATGAAGCTTAAAACTGTCGTAGATGCAGAATTTTCAGGGGTGAGTTTGACATATCCCACCTGATTTTCTCAACCTGCTGCAATTGCCCACCTGATTTCTCCTTTTACTTCAAGGCAAGTCATATGGGTTATCCCAGGCTGTGTAATTAGGCTGGGTTTGTATCTTATACTCCACACTAGTTGTGTGAACTTGAAAAAGTTATTAACCATCATGAGTTTCAGGCCATGAATAAAATGGAGATTATAATGATACTTCATTGACTGGATTCAGTTCAGTTCAGTCACTCAGTCATGTCTGACTCTTTGCGACCCCACGGACTGCAGCACACCAGGCTTCCCTGTCCATCACCAACTCCCAGAGCCTACTCACACTAATGTCCATCGCATCAGTGATGCCATCCAAACATCTCATTCTCTGTCATCCCCTTCTCCTCCCACATTCAATCTTTCCCAGCATTAGGGTCTTTTCCAATGAGTCGATTCTTCGCATCAGGTGGCCAAAGTATTGGAGTTTCAGCTTCAGCATCAGTACTTCCAATGAATATTCATGACTGCTTTCCTTTAGGATTGACTGGTTGGATCTCCTTGCAGTCCAAGGGACTCTCAAGAGTCTTCTGCAACAGCACAGTTCAAAAGCATCAGTTCTTCGGCACTCAGCTTTTGTTATTGTCCAACTCTCACATCCATACATGACTGCTGGAAAAACCAAAGCTTTCACTAGATGGACCTTTGTTGGTAAAGTCATGTCTCTGCTTTTTAATATGCTGTCTAGGTTGGTCATAGCTTTTCTTCCAAGGAGCAAGCATCTTTTAATTTCTTGGCTGCAGTCACCATCTGCAGTGATTTTGGAGCCCCCCAAAATAAAATCTCTCACTGTTTCCATTGTTTCCCTATCTATTTGCCATGAAGTGATGGGACCAGATGCCATGATCTTAGTTTTCTGAATGTTGAGTGTTAAGCCAACTTTTTCACTCTCCTCTTTTACTTTCATCAAGTTGCTCTTTAGTTCTTCTTCACTCTCTGCCATAAGGGTAGTGACATCTGCATATCTGAGGTTATTAATATTTCTCCTGGCAATCTTGATTCCATCTTGTGCTTTATCCAGCCTGGCATTTCGCATGATGTACTCTGCATAGAAGTTAAATAAGCAGGGTGAAAATATACAGCTTTGGTGTACTCCTTTCCCGATTTGGAACTAGGCTGTTGTTCCATGTCCAGTTCTAATTGTTGCTTCTTGACCTGCATACAGATTGACTGGGTAGTTGTGGGTATTAAAGGAAAAAGTGCATGTAAACTGCTTCAACCATGCCAGGATGACAGTTAGTACTCCAAGAATGTTGATTCCTGTTGGTGTTATTTCAGCTTGGGTGAACTTCTGGTAGCCTCAGAATTTTGTTGTTGTTGTTTTTCCTGTGGTCCCACCGTATTTTTTTGATGGACTTTATTTTTAGACCCATTTTAGATTCACAGAATATTTAAATGGATGGTACAGAGAATTCCCTTATACCCTGTGCCCCTCACATGTGTAACCTCCATTATCAACATCCTCCACTATTATGGCACATTCGTTACAGTCAATGAACCTATACTGACACATCATTATCATGCAAACTCCATGCTTTACATTAGGGTTGACTTTTGGTATTGTGTATTCTATGGGTTTTGACATATATATAATGACATTTTCACCATTATTGTATTACACAGGATAATTTCACTGCCTTAAAAATCTTCTATGCTCTGCCCTAGCTCTGGCTTCTGGCAACAACTGATCCTTTTCAGGTCTCCATAGATCTGTTTTCTCCAGTGTGTCATATGGTTGGAATTACAGAATATGCAGGCTTTTCCAGTTGACTTCACAAAGAGTGGGACAAGACTGAAGTGACTGAGCATGCACGCACTAGAGAATATCTTGGTTACTTCCAAGTTTTGGCAGTTGTGAATGAAGCTTCTATAAATATCCATGTGCAGGTTTTTGTGTGGACAAAAAAAAATTTAGTTTATTTGGTTGAATACCAAAGAGTGCAATTGCCGAATTGTGTGGCAAGTGTACGTTTAGTTCTGAAATAAACTATCAAAATGTCTACCAAAGTACCTGTACAATTTTCCATTCCCACTGGTGATGAATGAGAGTTCCTATTGCTCCATATCTTGCCAGGATTTGATGTCTTCAATGTTTTAAATTTTGGCCATTCTAATAGAGGTATAGTTGTGTCGTATTATTTTAAATTGTGATAATTTAATGACAGATGATTTGGAGCATCTTTTTATGGGCATATTTGCCAGTGGTGAATCCCTTTTGGTGAAATGTCTATTCAGATCTTTGACCTATTTTTTTAATTTGGTAGTTTGTTTTCATGTTGATGAGTTTTAAGAGTTTATTGTATATTTTAGTTAAAAATCATTCATCCATTAGGTCTTTTGCAAATTTTTTATCTTAGTCTGTTATATTCAGTTCAGTTCAGTCACTCAGTCGTGTCCAACTCTTTGCGACCCCATAGACTGCAGCACACCAAGCTTCCCTGTCCATCACTAACTCCTGGAGCTTGCTCAAGCTTATGTCCATCGAGTTGGTGATGCCATCCAACCATCTCATCCTCTGTCATCCCCTTCTCCTCCTGCCTTCAATCTTTCCCAGCATCAGGGTCTTTTCCAGTAAATTAGTTCTTCGCATTAGATGGCCAAAGTATTGGAGTTTCAGCTTCAGTCCTTCTAATGAATATTCAGGACTGATCTCCTTTAGGATGAACTGGTTTGATCTCCTTGTCTGTTATGTAGTCTTCTTTATATCACTCATTTTAAAGTTCAGCTGGTATAGGTCTCATATTTGATGTATCAATGTGTGTGTATAGAACTTCTCTTCGAAAACAGGAAACACTCTGAGTTTACTTTATATCTTTGATAGACCTATATAGTCCCCTGCATGGATAGAGGTACTTGATTAATTGACCAAGTGAATGATTAATGTCCAGTTGAAGTCATCATTTCAGTGTCTTGATACCCCAAATGAAGGAATTCCATAGAGCAGCAGTCCTCAACTGTTTTGGCACCAGGGACTGGTTTCATGAGAGTGAATTTTTCCACAGACTGGGGGTGGTGGGTAGTTTCCAGATAAGTCAAGGGCATTGCATTTATTGTTCACTTTATTTCTAATCTAATGCTGCCACCATCTGACTGAAGGTACCAGTCCATAGCCTGGATGTTGGGACCCTGCCATAGCGGGACCCAAGGGGCAAGGCCTGATGCAAACTATATGAGGTTCCTGCTTCATTTTTCAACATATCTTTTCAACATATTAAGATGGATTCAAAATGAGCATTAAGGACAAAGAGAGTCACAAAAAGATTCTCCTACAATTGGACTTAAACTTTCCAAAGCCTTTTCAGAGTTAAGGGATTTATAGGTAGATCACTTGTATAAGCAGAGGATTGTATAGGCACAGTCATTGGATTATACAACAGAGGCGTCAGAACGAGGCAAGTTATGGCTAATCCTTTTTTGGTACAGATTTCAAAGCTTTCATGGACATAAAATACTCAAAAATATTTTGAGAATATTCCATGTGCTGAGACATCATGTGTCAGCCAAACATCAATTTGACATATGTGTGCTTAAAAAGCTTTAAATCCCTGTGGATCAGAGGAGTCATATATACAAGTAATTATAAAGTAAAGTGAAGTGAAGTGAAAGTTGCTCAGTTGTGTGCGACTCTTTGTGACTCCATGGACTATACAGTTCATGGAATTCTCCAGGCCAGAATACTGGAGTGGGTAGACTTTCCCTTCTCCAGGGAATATTCCCAACTCAGGGATCGATCCCAGGTCTCCCACATTGCAGGTGGATTCTTTACCAGCTGAACCACAAGGGAAGCCCACAAGTAATTATGGTGCATGGTAAATAGTTACATGTGATAAGGATGTGCAAAATCAGGAGAGAAATAAATTAATTTTGACTGGGGAAAGTGTAGGCCATTGAGTCATCAAGCAGACATTTATTAAGCACCTACAGGAGTTCAAGTTCCATGTGGGATAATAGGCTTCAGGTATCAGTTGTAAAGATCTCACACCTTCAAGATCCTTGCCCTGCAAGAATCAGCTCCCAGGGTAGTGAAGGCTTCAGGAAGGAATATCAGAAAAACCTTTTGAAAGAGGTAATAGTGGGAGTTGACATTAGGGGGTGGTAGGATTTAGATTTTGGAGATGTGAAAGATGTGAAGGGAAGCACGTTCCAGATATTGGCAACAGAAATGGCAAAGGCACCTGACTGTCTTACTTTTCAAAGAGCAAAGAATCTAATTTCTAGTTTCTATTGATGATCATTTTATATCTAAGACTGTATTGTAAACATACTAGATTATTGAAACTTCCTTTGACCTAGACATTATTTTAAACATTTTACCATTTTAAAAGAACTCATGTAATCCTTCTTGCCTGGAGAATCCCAGGGACAGGGGAGCCTGGTGGGCTACCATCTGTGGGGTCACAGAGTCAGACACGACTGAAGCGACTTAGCAGCAGCAGCATGTAATCCTTATTAGATCTCTGACGCACATATGACTTTTATTCCCAACTTTACTAAAGGAATCAATGGGATTCCTTGCCTCACGTAGGACTGGGACACACCTGCCCATTTGACACAGCTCTACGCTGCATGCCGGAGCCACGACAAAGCTTTCCCTGTTCTGTCTCCACAAAAGAGTCCAAAACCCTAAAATATTTAAAAAGCGTGCTCCAAGATTTGTCTGTAAAAACAAACATGATGAGAGAGAGAGATTGCTCTGAGCCAGTAAATGTGGACTTATTGAGACTAAAGTCTGAATAAGCAACATCTTGTGAAACAAGGGGTTTTTATTTTCTGGAAAATGGTGGAACTGGAAGGCATCTGCTTAGGTGAGAGGATATAATGACAGATGAAGAGAGAAAGCAGGGCATTTTGACTTCTCTTATTTAGAGTTTATCTTCTTTATCAAGCAAAGTGATACACTGGAAAGGGTAATATGGATCAGAGGAAGTTTAAGCACAAGATAAACAAGAGTGTTCATGTTTTCAGACAGCAGAGTTGGAAGGGAATACTTTGAATGAAGAAAAGTTTTGAGTAAAAGCAACACAGATGGAAGATCTGGAGGGAGGTAGTTAAAACCCTGTAATTGCCTTTTCAAATACACAAGAATAAATACAGAGAAGAGATCTTGCTAATGAACAGTGTGTAGAGGCCTGAGAATTTTAGTTTACAAAGCTCAGATCAGCAACTAGTGAGTGTGACTATTAAAAAGTCCAGACAATATCGATGGGAAAATAATGCCTTAATTAAGAAAGAAAGCACACTGTTTAGTACCCACGTTATGCAATGCAGTTAAGTCAATGTGTTCTATTAAGGTCCTTAAGAATCTAAGTTTATTAGCAAGCTGGGGATCTGAAGAATGAATGGTTAGAAAAATTTCTCTTAATGATCGATAGTTAAAGAATGGAAAAATGACTCTCCAGAAGACTTGAGCTGAGAGTAGAAAAAAAGCACTGGGTTACTATTTGCAAAAAGGTTAAGGGTCATCATATGGGAAAGGGTACAGATTACACTGTACTGATTCATACTGCAGATACATTAAAGAGAGGTAGCTTTCGGTTCAAAAGGATTTTCAAAAACAAATAGGTCACTTTGAGAAGTAGTAACATTAATGGCAGATTTCAAATGCCTTTGCCACAGATATTTTAGAAGTTTACTGCATCCGGAGAGAGTTGGGCCTAAGACCTCTTTCCTATTTTATGATTTTTGTTATTTTATTATTCAGTGTTTTAAGAGTCTGGCAAAATCTTAATTTCTTTCACCAGTTATATCGCGGTGCTTCATGGCATAATCTAAATAATGGACCAAGAGAAATCCTATGAATTTCTTATGTTTATGGTTTCCAAAATAAATAGCTCTTGTAACTTAGTTTTAAATAATTTGAGAAAATAGATGGAAATAAAGCATTATACCTAGTGGGAGTCAATTCAGAGGTATAAGTTTTGGAAAGGAAATGAGAGGCAGAGGATATTGACAGTTTTGTCTTTTGGAGTAGTGATGTTTGAAAAGGAAACTCAGTTTATGAGCATTCTCTTAAAGTATCAATAGGGGAACAATAGAACATTTTTATGACTAGTGAAGTGAATGAGTCAATACGTGTTGTGTGGTCTAAATTAAAACCTAGGTGCAAAAATATCCACTCAACTATATTTTTAAACTATATTTGGTACCAAATATTATCCAATAATGGAAAAACAAGACAAAAGGAGTGCTAGAATTGATCCCTCCATTCAAGTGCCACCTTCTGTCAATTTTTTATTGCCAAAGACATCATTTTGCATGTATGCACACACCCCACATAGAAATTTGGAAAATGAATTAGGCTTGGAATTATTTTTTATGTTGGAGTTTATGCAGATTAAAGAGTCTGCTTCTATCTTATGGTCTGCTTCTATCTTATCATCTTGGTAATGATTGCTGCCATTCTCCATGTCCTCCTTCTTGTTTGCCTTACACATCTGCCTTAGCTTGACACAAGACATAAGAAACTCTCATATGGCCAATGCCATCTCCCTTAGCTTAGGTTTGTTGTGTTAACGATATCAACATCATGAAAGTATAACTGAATGTAAATCAAAACCATTGTCAGTATAACCATACAGAGTATATTCTTCTTTTGTGTTCAACTACCTTTATTTTTTGATAAGTTGTATACGGCAGAAACCCAGGAAACAGTATTCTGTATGTCATCAATAATTGAAAATAAACACACTCTATAAGTAAAAGTTAGAGATTGTTCCCTGGGAACATCTATACTACTTCAGGATAGTCCCCAGTCACAACCACAGTGAATGTACCTACAAATTTGATGAAAAACATCAACTGTGAGTGTAGAATCTTCACCACCCATTGCAAAGGCATCTTGCCATCCTGGTAGAAAGTAGATTTGATTGTTTACTTTTCCTTTCCTTTTTTCTTTTTTTTTTTTGTTTGTTTGTTTAGCTGAGTTTTCCATTCATTGCCCAACAGTAGTTCTGAAAGAGTTGGACACAATTGAGTGACTGAACAATAATAACAACAAAAGTTCTCAAAAATTGAATGGTTATGAATTAAAATGTATTAGGGTATATAAAATTGAGAAGGCTATTGTAGAATAAAATTAAAAACTGAAAATAATAATCTAGAAAATGAAGAAACTTAGATAGCAGAAGAGTTAAATAATTTGTTCATGGTCATAAGCTTAGTTAGGGACAAAAACCACAGGCCCCTTGATTCTCAAGCTACCACTCATCATTTATACTTTCTATTATGGAAAATTTCCATCACAAATACAGAAAATAACATGATGGATTTCAATGAACTCATCACCTAGAGAATCATTTGCCAAAAAAGTTTATAAACTTTGATTAAACTAATTTATACTTTTTGTTATAAAGTATTTTTCTGAGTGTCTTTTACTATCCCTTATGATAATGCATGTCTTTATGTTGGATCATCTCATTCTTAGAATAGGTTTATGAAGACCAGCACTTTTATGCTATTCAAAGTGTCTGTTTTTCTGTCCAATGGTGAAGTTTCAGGTTAGTGGCAAGCACTGTATGAATGTTTTTCTCTTTTCCCCAGTAATTTAAATTATTTACATTTCCTGTCATAGAGCATTGATTGACATGTCTAAGAAAGAGCTAAAACATAAAAATATACTGTAATAGGAATGTTTTTCATGGTAAGCATCACTGTTACTAGTTGACTTAAGGTAGATTTGGTTTTTATCATGCCAAGGGGCAGTCTTCTATTTCTGGTTTACTAAGTGATTTTTTTTTTAATCAAGAATAGCATTGGATTTACCAAATATCATTACAGAATCCATCTTAGAGATTTTTGTTTTCCTTCATTTGTCTTAATTTAACAATTTTAGTTTGTCCACGTTAACGGCTGCCTCATTCTGAAGCGTTACAGCATTCTTGGTATATACCCAACATGATCATACACGGCATCTGAAGTCAGAAAGAATCAGACTTTAGTCCTTGGTTTACACTTAGTGGCTGTGCAACTCTGGGGTACATTTCCTCATCTATAAAATGATGATGATAATAGTTACCTCAGAATTGTAAAGCTAAAACCAGTTATTATATAACGTATCACACAAGGGCTGACTCAATAAATGATGCTACATGCAGCAGGCATCTTTATCAGAGTGGATTACTCATTTATATACTATTGAAACTATGTAGGGAGTATGCCAATTAGGATTTTTGTAACTGTCATTATAATATAAATTGGGGATTTGTGTATGTGTGTGGGTGAATTTCTCTGGCTTTTGTGTAAGAAGTTCTATATCTTATGAAGTTAGATGGGTGGTTGTTTATCATTTTCCATATTCTGAGATATATTTTATTACTGGGAATTACCTATCTCTAGGATGTTTTCCCCCAAAAGGCTAGAGCATAGTAGCATTTAAGACAGACAAGTCTAGATTCAAGTACTGTTATTCAGCTGATTAGCAGGACTTTGGGCAAATGACTAAACATTTTTATATCTCAGTTTCCTTATCTATAAAAATGGAGGTAATATAACAGCACTGCCTCTCAGAGTTGATGTGAGAATACAATCAATATTCAGTAAATATTTACTTTATGACCCTTATGGGCCAGGACTGTGTTCACTGTTATCTGAAAAAAGATTGAGCGGGTAACTTAGGAAGGGGTCATTGACAATTAAAACTTATTGTTTATGTTATTATCAACATTATTAACTGAGATACACTATATAAGCCAAGAACCTTTATAATGGTAATTTCTGCAGTTATTTTTATTCTAGTTTTAAAAATTCAGCTGTTTTTATACTTAAATTTATTGGTTTCAGCTTTTTAACAATATATGAATATACTTAGGTAGATAGCTGAGTAAGTATTCTTTTTTTGTTGTTGTTAAGAAATTGACAATTTGCACAAAGTTTCTATTGTAGAATTGGAGAAGAATGTCCTAGAGAGTAACTTGGAACAGTGTTTGTGATAGAATAATTCTAAAGGACAGTGAGAAGTTAAATAATAATAGTAATTTTTAAAAAGCCCCTAATACTCTCTAAAGATTAAAAAGGTGGTGAACACAATAATGAATGACAGATTTACTTTATACAGCTTTCAGCTAGGTAGACTGAGGGACTACAAGACACCATTTAAACTCCCAGGAGAGTTTTGGCTAACAAGATGAAAAGGTGGCTTTTTTTCTTTAGAAAACTAAAATATAATACCAGTTCTTTCAAAAAATAAGCTGGATTAAAATTAATAAGCAATTCAGAAATGTATAAGTTCAATAATACTTTTGAAACACTTACTAGTGTTTATGTTAAAGACAGAAAAATGAATCATTTATTGTTGAAGAGATATTTTAGGTGTTACTGATTTTCTTTTTCTTGTGAATTTATTTGGAGAACTTGAGTACTGCCTGCTTTTAAATCAATAATCACATATGGTACACATTAACCATATATTGTCCATGGTCAGTACATTTGGTGGCCAATGCTAATATCAATATAATTGTTTGTTTTGAAAATGTGTTGACATAGTCTAGCTCTTATAGCGTAGATTGACATTATGATGTTTTAAGCTAAATTATGAGTCAACAATGAAATAAAATAAAATATAAAATGAAATGCTAAGATAGAATTTCAATTTAAAAATTAATTTATAAATCTGTCCTGAAAATATTTTCATAATTTGTTTTTATGGCATTTTTTGGTATAAAATGTAACAGCAAAATTTGAAATAACTGATGATCTAATTAAAACAGGAAATTATATTATCATTATTTCCAAGAAATATGGAATAATTCAATTTTGACTCAGAAAGCTAATCAAAAGCTTAATGTCACCAAACCAATTCTGCTGGGTTCACATTTGTTGCATCTTGGTCCAAACTTAAATGCTTTCCACATCTCTTACTCACCTATAATTAAGTGTAATTATTGAATCTTGTGAGTTAATCATAGACTTTTACTTGTTAGTTGTTAATTGGAATGCAGCCAAAGCCAATATTAAATATTCTTCTTCTTTTTTTTTTTTTTTTTTTTTGATGTCTAAGTATACTCTTTGGGCTTCCCTGGTGACTCAGCTGGTAAAGAATCTGCCTACAGTGTGGGAGACCTGGGTTCAATCCCTGGGTTGGGAAGATCCCCTGGAGAAGGGAACGGCTACCCACTCCAGTATTCTGGCCTGGAAAATTCCATGGACTGTATAGTCCATGGGGTCACAAAGAGTCAGACACGACTGAGTAACTTTCACTTTCACTTTTCGAGCATGCTCTTTACTTGAAGAGAAAGTGTTTGGTTAGTTTTTCTATTCATTTTTCATGGCAGCATGGGTACTATCATTATGACTCCTTGCATGAAGCTTTCTCTTAAATCTGGCATTCTTGCACAGTATCTGGATAAAATTAGTTCAAATTAAAAAGTGGTATCATTAAAAGTTAGACTCATGCTTACAAGCCTAGAGAGAAAGGAAAGATAACAATGATTGAGAGGCCTTTTCAAGCAACTAAGATAAAAAATAATTTGAAGAATTATGATTTGTAAGTAGAAAGCTTGAAATATTTATGGAAGAATAGGATTAAAAGAGTCTAAAACATGGTCATTATGTTTCTAAGAGAGAAGTTAAATGAATTAGATAAAGAGATAAGACTGATATTAATATTTCTAACCATGACCTCAAAAGTTAACTAATAAAGTTAAAAAATTATAATTAAAATATTTATAATGGGTCGATTCATATTTCAAATTTCAGCACCTCTGTCTATTAAATTGGGACTTTCCTGGTGTCTCAATGTTAAAGAGTCTGACTGCCAATACAGGAGATGCAGGTTTGATCCCTGGGTCAAGAAGATCCCCTGGAAAAGGAAATGACAACTCACTCTAGTATTCTTGCCAGGGAGCTCCCATGGACAGAGGGGCCTGGTGGACTATAGTCCATGGGGTCACAAAACAGCCAGACATGGCTTAGCAACTAAACAACAACAACAACAACAACAACCTGTTAAATTATGTCTATTATTGTGATAAAGAAATAGCCAGTGAAGGTTTATTTCCTATAAGAAATGAGTTGCCATGCCCGCCTCCTGGGTATCTTCCCAACCCGGGAATCCAACCCATGGCTCCTGTGTCTCCTTAAAAACTTCATATAATAGTACTGTACATTGCTTTTTTGATATAATAAAACTTGTTACAGAATTCAAATCTATATTTACTTGCTTATTGATTGTAACACACAGACTTTATCTGCTGAAAAGTCATTAATATTTCTTTTTAAATATTAGGTTTATCACTATTGGAAAACAACAGTGAAAGCCCTCTCTTCCTTTTCAACAGAGTCACAAATTTTATTTAGCAAAAATCTCCATGGCTGTCTTTGTTAGGATGATGATATATTCTATTGGATTTGATTTAAAGTTTGAACACATCTTTCCAAAGTGGCAACTAATACTGAAAATGATTTAAGTAAATCTGTTAGCTGGGAAGAAAAAAGATACAAGGTAAGAGCAGGGATGCAGACAAAGATGCTAGGTAAAAACAGGGAGAGAGGAAAAACACTGGCCATTTCTTTAGTTGATCCCATTATAGAGTCTTTGAGCATCTGGCGATATCCAGAGTTATAATAAAACCTAAAGGGTATTGTGGTTCCACTTCTTTTCCCAGGGCTTCTGAAGTATGAGACAATCTGCTGTGACCCTAGTGTAGGGGAAAACTTAGCCAACTAGTGATTCTGAACACCTGGACTCATTTAATGTCCATGAAATAAAAGTTACTGGGCTCTGCCTACCTCCATCTCGACAAGTTTGTCAGTGTTCAAAGCATCGTAAAATGACAAGGATTTTGAGGCTCCAGGGGACTCTCACGTGGCCTCTTCTGCTTCCAGGGGATCTTAAAAGGTGTGCAGAGGGAAGCAGCATGCTGTGACTGAAAAGCGTAAGTTTGGAATGAAATAGGCTGGGTTGAAGGTAACTAGATGTTTTAGCTTAGAGAAGCCACCTACTTGTTTTGAGTTTTAACCATCCTCCACATGATAACTGACAAATAGAGTTAGTGTGAGGATTAAAGGTGTGAAGCTTTGAAAAGTAATTGATTTATTGTTTGGTATATACAATAGGAAGGATGCTAGCATCTCTGTCTTTCCAAAAGGCTAACTAATATCACATCTAAACTGCAATCTCTTTTGAGCACCTTTGGATCCCTTCTGAGAAGCCTAGTAGTTAAGTATGATTAAGCACACAAAATCTGAAACCAGATTGTTTGAGACCAAATCACAGCTCAGATGCTTATTAGGCATCTGTTTTGGGGCAAGTTATTAATCCCTTTGAGGTTCAGCTCCCTCATCAAATAAATGGAAATAATAGTATATATTCTCATAAAGTATTTCTTATAAACTGCTTAAGAGTTGCTACAACATGGCAAGTATCCAGGAAGGATAGCTTTTAGCATCACTACCATCACCATCATCATCAATTCATCATCATGCATCTGCTACCAAATACAGACTTTCTTGAATTTCTGCTCATTAGGGAAGCTTTGGCACTAATGTTACAAAACAGTTAATAAGTTGGATATGGTTTCCATTTAGCCTTAGAAGATATTTGTGATTAATTTCTCAATGGATTTTTATCTTCTCAATGAGTTTTGATTTATTGTCATTTTGAAACAGTGGGCATGTTTGGCGAAGGAATTATATATGTTGGATATTTATATTACTCTTGCTATGATTTTAATAATTAAAGATTTATCATAGATAACTCAAACACTGGAGAATACAATTAATCAAATGAGACATGTTTTCCTATATGGCATTGGCTTTTCAACTATGGTCAAGGCAGACATTTAAATGAGTGTGTTTGTACTTCGATGGGTAGCCACTCTTCAGTACTTGCTTCATAAAAAAGGGCATTTTTCACAGACATGCATTGTCCTTTTGCTCATCAGAGTCAATGACCAGCTCCACCCTAAAGTTCTCAGGGTTCTTTTTCACCCCTAATATAAGGGATTGGTTATTTGAGGGTGAGGGAAACAAAGAAAGATCTAACTAGACAGAAGGAATAATAAAGATCATGAGATGGAACCGAACATGTTACATTCATGTAAGTAGAAGTCCTTTGTGATACAGCAGTGAGAAAAGGAGAGAGAATGTATGTTCTTTGGATGGATGGCTAATAACTTGACTTTGCTTCTGATGGGTGTCTCTCCATCAGGCTTTGCTCTGTTGTCAGAGTCCACAAGTCTCTTTAGAATACCCTCTGGCTCTTCCAGGGGAACCATGAAAAGGGATGATCTCAAGGAACCCCCAGGCTTCCCTGGTAGCTCAGCTGATAAAGAATCTGCCTGCAATGCAGGAGATCCCAGTTCGATTCCTGGGTCAGGAAGATCTGCTAGAGAAGGGATAAGCTACCCACTCCAGTATTCTTGGGCTTCTCTGGAGGCTCAACTAGTAAAGAATCTGCCTGCAATGTGGGAGACCTGGGTTCAGTTCCTGAGTTGGGAAGATCCCCTGGAGAAGGGAACATCTATCTACTCCAGTATTCTGGCCTGGAGAATTCCATGGACTTTATAGTCCATGGGGTTGCAAAGAGTTGGACAGGACTGAGTCACTTCGCGGGAACCCCCAGTGATCACTGCTGCGGAGAAGTTAGCAATGAATATTTACCTTAAGTTCAAAATGCTCATACATTATTCAGATTTGAGCACTTTGTATGATTTCGCCTTCAAATTTCTAAGCCAAATTGCAGGAAAAATGTTATCTTCTGAAATCACTGGTTCAAAATTTTTCCAGAAAAATAATTGGGTGAAAATGTATCTTTTTGTTTGAAGTGAGTTCATTACCTGGAAACTTGCATTTTAGGGACTTAAGCACCAAACTTTGTTGATTTTTCTCTTTCAGGTGAACAGGGAGGTAAAATGGTCAAAGGTGAAAACTTTTCTTTCTTCAGCTAATTTGTAGAGGGTACTTGAAAAACAAGTCAAATGATTTCAAACAGTATTTTTAAGGTAAAAAGTGTACAGAGAACTCTTGCTACATCTCAAGATAAAAGAGCTCTCTAGAGAAATGAGTTAACAAGACATTCTACCCCACAAAGAAACTAAACATTATGTTACATTAGCTTTGAAATATAAGCATAGAATGATGAATCATTTTTTGACATTGTAGAAGTAAATGACTTTTAGAAAATGTGGTGAGTGCCTGTTGATTCAGAAAGGCTTTATATATTACATTTCATAAAGCACACTGATGAATGAAACTTAGGAACAAACAATTAGATGAATGTCAAGATACATACTGTTAGGTTCTGCATTTATATCAACAATTTTCCATTCTTAAATTGGAAGATTTTTAAAATGTGATTAGCCATCTATTTTGCAATTGCTTTATGTCTGCAAATGATGCAATTTAGTTTTTTGTATGTAATTCCTTAATCTAGTTTAATCTTCTAGATAAAATTTCTGAATAATGCCTACATATGTTCATACATAATTTACATTTCTCTGTCTCTACAGAGAGTCCATGTATTTATATCTGGATATGCATATGTATATAACAGCATCTGTCTTTTTATTCATATATGTTTTCCTCCGCATGGCCTGTGCACATACTGTTTCCTCTCTGGGAAACTCTTACTCTCATTGCTGACTTTTTTACATCTTCAGCTCCTCCAGCGAGGCTTTCCTTAGTCACTCAACGCCTCTCATAACGCCCTCCCCTTTTCCTCTTGACCCTTAGCATACTTTATATGCTAATATAAATTTTAGTATATAAGGAAATATTAATATATAAAGAAATAATTTTAATATATAAAGAAATAATAAGAGACTTAAAGCTTCATAATGGCAGTGGCACTGTCTATTTTGTTAACCCCTATTTACCCAGAATTTGGCAAAGTGTGAGGAGTACAATATAAAATCCATCTGTATTTATTAAATGAATGAATCAGTAAATAAATAAAGTGAAGACTAACACAAGTTTAGTATTTTTTGTTTCCAGAATTTTAGTGTCATTTATCCAAGGAAATCATATAATTTAGAAAAAAATTAATGTATATAAACACACTCAACATGTACCTATTTAAATTTTAAATCCTGGGAAGAGTGATATAGCATTTTCATGAAATGTACGGCATCTAATAGAAACTTGCTGAATGTTTCTTATTATTTTATTTTCATGACAAAATTATTGTTTTATTAAGACAAAGAAAGGTCATAATCATCAGGAGCTTCAGCCTTAGAGATTTTATATTCTCTTCTGAAAACTCTTTTGTGCCAAAATTACACATATAAACATAGATTTATTTTCGATGGCTACAGAAATCATTGCTTACCACACTGGGGATAACAGAACCTTGCTGATTCTATAGAAAATAGTCTTTGGTGAATGCCTTTGTCTGCCCATATGTTGTTGTTGCTGTTTAGTCGCTAAGTCATGTCTGACTCTTTTATGACCCCAAGAACCGTAGCCTGCCAGGCTCCTCTGTCCATGAGTTTTCCCAGGCAAGAATACTGGAGTGGGTTGTCATTTCCTTCACCAGGGGATCTTCCCGACCCAAGAATTGAACCTGTGTCTCCTGCACTGGCAGACAGATTATTTACGCTGAGGCACCTGGGAAGCCTACCCATATATATATACTTTTGCTTTTTCTAAGGATGTAGACAGGTAGTCCTGGCCTAGAAGTCAACAAAAATGAAAAAGTGAAAGGTAGCCTTGTCAGCTTCTCTCTTGGAATGTGTTTCAAATTAAGTATCTGCTTGAGGCTTGTGGAAAGCAAGATAGCATTATTTAAAAGTCAGTTCATCAAACACACTTGAAAATATTGTCTTACTATTATTTTTCTGGTTTCAAGTCAAAATTTACAAAAACAACTTAAAAAATTATATCCCTTACAAACTAACCTTTTAATTTCATGCATATTTTATAATCATTCATTAACTGAGTCATTCAATTTTTAAAGATTTTAAAAATAATTTTATTTATTTATTTTTTGGCTGTGCTGTGTCTCCATTGCTATGCAGGCTTTTCTCTAGTTGTGGTGAGCAGAGGGCTACTCTTGAGTTGTGGTGTATGGGCTTCTCATCGTGGTAACTTCTTTTATTGCAGAATGTGGGCTCTAGGCACACAGGCTCAGTAGTTGTGGTTCCTCAGCTCTGGAGCATAGATTTAATAGTTGTGGCACAACTATTTGCTCTGTGGCATGTGGAATCTTCCTGGATCAGAGAGTGAACCTATTTCTCCTGCATTAGCAGGCAGATTCTTTACCACCGAACCACCAGAGAAGTCTCTAAAGATTTTGTTAATATAAAGACTAATTTTACTTTACTTACAACCTGTGCTGTGGAAATTTGAAAGTCAGACCATAATTGCATAGTCAGCTCTCCATGAAAATGATGGTTCTGGGATACAAGTAAATGAAATTCGCAAATAATCCCAGACTTCTTTTATAGAAAAACTATTTTACGTAGAAATTCCAACAACTGTTGCAACTGGGAGAGTTGAATATTCTATTCCTGTCCAATTCCTGGGCAGAACTTAGTAACAAGCAGTGTAACAGCCCAAAGACAAGGAATCAAAGAGAAGCAGAGAAACAAAGGTTATGGTTTTAATTAGCGGCTGAAACCCAGTGTTTATTGCCTACAATTTCCTGAATGACCATAAAATGTGACCAAAGCTAATTTAACACCCAACCAAGGGCTTAAAGTTTACGATAAAACAAATTTAAAAAACCATAAACAAACAAGCCATATCTGATCAACCCACTGAACATTTGATAAGGCTTAAGCAGGTGTCACCTTATATCTCCATGCAGCAGCTCAAAAGGTTTGTCATGATGCCAGACCACTGGGCTACATGTTCAAACCAGAGATCTTACTCTGAAAAAATTAAGAACTTGAGATGGGTCACCAGTCAATGCCTGTTTTTCACTCTGCTTAATTTCTGCTTTTTGATTATTCAGGGAAAGAGAACTTAATGATAGTACACATTCTTTATATATAAGGACACATTTAAAGATGTGTATTTCTATTTTATGATAGTTGTTATTTATTTCAGTGGATGGAAATGCAGAATTAATGATCTTAAATAGCTGTCTCTGATTCCCAAGAGAATAAATTTACTTTATTTCATCCTAGTGTTATGTGGCATCATGCAGAGATATGCTATTTGAACCATGGAAAGTATAATGAAAAAGACTTGAGATTTATGACCCCATAGCCACACTGGAAAAACTTCATAATGGTTGGAGAATGTCTTTTAAAATATAAAGATAACGGTAAAGAATCTGCTTGCAATGTGGGACACCTGGGTTCGATTCCTGTGTTGGGAAGATCCCCTGGAAGAGGGCTTGGCAACCCATTCCAGTATTCTTGCCTGGAGAATTCCCATGGACAGAGGAGCCTGGTGGGCTACAGTCCTTGGGATTGCAAAGAGTTGGACATGACTGAGCTACTAAGCACAGCAAAATCCAGTATAGGCTCAACTGGTAAGCAAAATAGAGGTAGTTTCAAAATATCAACAGTAAGATGATTGCCCCTTTCAAAGACACACCCACCAGTCACTTAGTAGGCTAGTTTTATCCCAACAGTATTCTGATTATTGATTTAATTTCATCTAAGGAGAGATAATGTGAGGAAATGGAGTCATTGAAGAGTCAGTGTTATCACCAGAACTCAGGGTCTATCTGTCCTCCCAAGAAGAACTCACTGGCTTCTCTGCTCACCACCACCACCGAGTCCTACAAATGTGGTAAGCCATGTGATCTTACCCATATAGACAAGTCTCTCCATCCCCTCTGAAGAAATGGGTTATACTTTCTTGAAAAAAAAAAAAACCACATAAGGTTTACAAAACCTCTTAGGTTATTCTGAAACATCGATCTAGTGGAATATCCCCTTTCCCCTTATAAATTGAAGAATTTCTGATTTCAAAATAAAACACAATCCTAGATGTCAGCTATTGTATAAACTTTGAAAAAAATCTAGGACTCAAATTCAAATTTAGGTGCCTTTGATTCATTTCAAAAACCTAACAAGTCCTTTCTTCCTTTCTCCCTCCTTCCCTCCTTCTCTCCTTTCTCCCTCTCTCTTTCTTTTTTATTTTGTCTCCCTCTATACTAACCACTAAGCAATCCATTTAGGCTTTTCATAGAATGATAGTATCATTGACATTGAAGGGTTCATAGAGGGGTTTCTAATCAAGCAGTCTCTGCTTCAGTATAACCAATGGCTTAACAGTTTATACCATGGATGAGCATGATTAGATTTTAGAATAGTCCCTCTTAAGCCAGCTGGTAGAGAGATGCCTTTACTTTGGTCAGTTCTCAGTTTTTCCAAGCTTTCATTCTCAGTTTTTCTTTAGCTTTTTTATTTGCAAAGTTGATACGGTACTTCACAAATTGTTGCGAAAATCAGTCAAGGTCCTTATGTTCTAACTGCACTGCAATGGCTATATAATTCAAGCATTGTTTTAATTAACTTCCATCAAACTACTGTGAAGTAAAACATTGTTTTCCAAATGTAAGAATAGCAATGATAGAAGTAGTAATAATAATTGAGCTCAGAGGTGCTGAGTGGCCATTAAGTGTGCTAAGAACTTTATATGCATTATCTCATCAAAAGAAAATTGCAGTGTGATGAAAACATCCTGGAATTAAATAATGGTGATGCTTGCACAACCTTGCGAATGTTCTAAAACCACTGAAGTGTACACTTTAAAAGGACAGATTTTATGGTAGGTGAATTAGATCTCAATTTAAACAAGAATGTGTAGGTGCAAGAGCCTTGGAAAACTATAAGCATAGAGGTAGTCATCATAGTGCTGTGAAGGAAACAATGAAGAATAAGTCAGTTTGGGGGCTTTGTTTGCTTTTTACTCTCAAGTTCTTTATCATGTGGTTGAGGAGTTGCCACAGGTACATAAAAACTAACACCTAAAACAGGATATCTGGGTTGGGGGGCTGTCATGAGCTTACAAAGTTTTATTAGACAGTCTGAGGACCAGGAGATGAGTATAAGCCTCCAGAAGGGTGACGCCATTGTCAGGATGTAGTTTCATGGAATCAAAGGAGCTATAGCAGTCTAAAGAACAGGGGCACATTAGAAAAGGTATACTGTCCTCCATAAAGATTTTATGAGTGAATGAAAATATGATTTTCTTAGAATGCATGAGCCTTAAATGATATCTTGCTACAGTGATATCTCTCTAGATTTCAGCCACTTCTAGTTCTTTATCATGTGGTGCTGTGAAATGTCATCAGCCAAAAAGAAAGGTGTGTTTCTCAATAACCCTGCTCTTGACTCCGTTCTTTGATTTCAGGATCTTCTAGAACATGGGCACAACTGAAAATACTTTGTTTTTACAAAATCCTTCCAATTTGATGAAGTTTCCACACTTATATTTATTAGCTGTATGATTTGAGGCACATTATTTAAACTCTCAGCAGATGGAGAAAATAACACTTAGCTTTAGGTCAGCTAGGAGTTTCAGGTAGATTCCTGGTATGTTTCAAAAGTCTATTATGAGAATGCCTCATTCTATTATTACTGCATGTCTGGTACTCAGTGATCCCTGTAGTGTGTAGGGCCCAGAGAGACGGGAGGCAGAGAGAACGTATCTTCTACATCCCTGAATGTCTTTGGTATGCACTGGCTGGCTGACAGCTATCCAGCTGGCTTGCTCCTGCCGTACAGTCAGAGGCTTCCTGAAACACTTTGAAACCTTCCTCACAGAGCAGCTCTGCTCCTCCTGCCAATCCCTCCCCTCTTTTAGGGGTATGAGTATTTTCATGCATTATTTATCTCCCCTTCATCTCTTCAATTTGATTGAAAACTTTCTGAAGGGCAGAGAACACACATGACCTGTTTGTATTGTCTGCACACTTATCAAATGCAGAATTCATATTATTCAATTTTGTATTTATTAACTAAATGAAGAAAAAAGTATTAGTCAATAGGGAAGTGGAAGACAGGGGAGCAATGACCTTGTGTTTTTGACATGGTGTGGGGTTTCTACTGGACAGAGAGAGTGCATTGCCAGCTCAGTGCCAGGTTAAAATGACTAGATCCAAACCACGTGTTGACATTATAGTCTATCTAGACAGGTAAGCACAGTCTCTACCAGGCGGACCCCTGAGTCACTCACTGGAAAATGTTCATGGGTTAAATTAGCAATTATCTGAATTGGTGTCTCTATTTTGAGGTGAGAGAACAGGTGGCTCTCTCACTCTGACACTTTGCAGTGTCACTGACTCCCAGCAGCGGTGACTCTAGGTCCCAGCGTCACCTTCAGCCTTAAAATCTTGTTCCCTGATGAGGATTAGTCTCTGGAGGAGCAAAACACAACATTTAACCTGACTCTGAGTTTAGTTGACAGTGTAGACTTGGACAACGGGGGCTGTTCTGTACAATAGAAAATGAACCTGAGTATCAAGTGCATTTGAAGACATCATTAAGTTCTGTCCACAGTGGTGCCCTGGAGTATAGAGCTGTATTGTGTGGCACAACAGAAGCCTATAGACCATAAGCAAGTCTCCTTGCTAATCTACATGCCATGCTGGATTACACGCTTATTTATTTTGTTTAGTGGTACTATAAGAGTGTGATAAATAAAAGAACAACAACAAAAAAGACACTTTTTCTTTCTTTTCTTTCTTTTTTTTTACTGTTTTCTTGGACATGATTGAGCTAAACACTTCTTCCTAACAACTCCAGAATAGGGAACAAATCAGTGGACATATCTGTATGCCATAGTATATATATTTTGTTGTATCTATTTCATATGAGTATAGGTTGAAATATATCTGCATCTTGAACATACAAACATCCTGCTTGAAGTATGCCCAAGATATTGAGTAAATCATTAAATCCAGATCTTGGTTAAAACAAATATTTTTCAAATGAGTATGTGATTGCAGATGGAACTAAGAGATGAATTAACTTTAGTGTCACTGGGTAAATCTTTCAAGCTCCTTCCTAGTGTCATCTTTCATGTTTCCTTTTAACTTGGTTTAATAATATAATCCTTATTGTGAAATCAGCTTATGTGAAAAAATCAATAATTACTTTTGTCACTATTTATTTAATGAATCCATGGAAAGACTTCATTAAATTATAAATGCCTCGTTACTGATATTCTCATAATAGACTTTTGAAATTATTGTGTGAGCCAGTTATCTATTTTAAGAAAGATACCGTGTTGAAAGATAAGTACCTGTCCAGTGAAACTACTGCTGGTTTTGCTAATGCAATATTCATGAGAATTTGCCAGAGACAATCACATTTAATCCCAGAGAATAAGAATTTGAAATGAATTCTTTTAAATTGTAATTATCCATTGGCAAGAAAGTTTAGCAAGTTTTATTGTTTATGTAATTGAAATGACTTGCTATCCTGTTAATATGGGAGAGGTGTGTTTTGAGAGTATTTACAGTTTCTGAATAGAACTGTAAATATTGGTTCTCTAAATATGCTTGATATTAATATTTTATTATTTATATGCCTTTTAATTTATTTTTAGGGGAAAAATTGGCCTATTGGCTATTATTTATACTTAAACTGTTCTTCAAGAACTTGATGAAACCTGGAGTGAAGTAAATGATGCCTGCATTAGGGTACAGTCTATTGTTTGAACCGACTAGGGTGATAATTCAGTTCTAGTTAACTCTGGACTTTGAATCCATGAGATGTCAAAGATATTGGAAACTGAGGGACAAAATCAGCATATGCAGGAAAATATGAGCATCGTTAAAGTCAGAAGCTCTCCAAGTATCACCAGTTCTCACTGTTTCTTAATAGTCTGTTTTGTTGCAAGAAATGAATCCCTGAGAAATCTGAGGATTTCTTTACCCTAGAAGATATACATTTTATCACATATACATGGGACCTAGAAAAATGGTGCAGGTGAACCTATTTTCAGGGCAGAAATAGAGATGCAAACATAGAGAATGGACATGTGGACATGGAGTGACGGAGAGGAGGTAGAATGAATTGGGAGATTGGGATTACCATATAACACTACCATGGGTAACATGGATAGCTAGTGGGAACCTGCTGTATAGCACAGGGAGCTCAGCTCAGTGCTCTGTGGAGACCAAGATGGGTGGGATGGGGCGGGGAGTGGGAGGGAGACCCAAGAGGGAGGGGATGGATGGATGTATACATATAGCCAATTCACTTCATTGTACCACAGAGATTAATACAACATTATAAAGCAACTAGACCCCAATAAATTATACGTCGGTGATGATTTAGTAGCTAAGTCATGCCTGACTTTTTGAGGTCCCATAGACTATAGCCTGCCAGGCTCCTCTGTCCCTGGGATTTCACAGGCAAGGATACTAGAGTGGGTTGCCATTTCCTTCTCCAGGGGATCTTCCCAACCCAGAGGTTGAATTCACATCTCCTGCTCGGCAAGCAGATTCTTTACCACTGAGCCATGTGAGAAGCCCCAATAAATTATATATATAAACTCAAAAAATAAAATAAGCATTTTACATTTCATATTGCCAAAAAATATAGGGATAAAGTAAAGGACTCTTTTTCAGATTTTGGTGCGTTTTATATCTTTAGCATTGTAATACATCTACTCGCAGAACTTTAATCTCATTAATGATTAGAACTCTGATGAAAATAGCTTTCTGCAGCCTACCTGTCAGAACAAGTAGTAAACTTTAAGAATTTCTTTCTGTCTATTCTGGGATAAGATACATTTCTATAATAGAAGAAACTCTAAAGCAATCAACTCTAGAGTAACAAATATCCTCACATGCTTGTTGTGGTGAAAGAGTGGGTTCCTAGGTTGTGGCAGGAATTTAAAACTGTTCCATGGACTATTTCTTCTTTACTCCAGTAAAGTCTAGGAAAAGTCTCATCATTTCCTTGGTCACTCGTGGATAATGAAAAAAAGTCCTCAATTCATGTGGATATAATTTCACCTCATGTGTATGCCCAGTCTGTCAGTCATGTCTGACTCTTTGCGACCCCATGCATTGTAACCTGCCAGGCTCCTCTGTCCATGGAATTTTCCAGATAAGAAAACTGGAGTGAGTTGCCATCTGCTACTCCAGGGGATCTTCTCTTGAGTCTCCTGCATTGGCAGGCAAATTCTTTACCACCGTGCCACCTGGGAAGCCCAATTTCCACTTACTCATTTGTAATAATAAATACAGTTTCAGTGAAAGCCAGTCTCTTACGCGTGCTCGGGCTGCCTTGGAGCTGCTGCTTGCAGTGGGTGAGGGAACAGGGTCATGTCTCCTCTTCCTTCCAAGGCCTCTACTCCTCCTCCTTTCTGATTCCTCCAGGTATGAAGTAGGAGAAGGAAGAGGAGATAAGGAGCAGAAATGATCTTACTTGGCTAATACAGTAGTAACCATCTAGCTGGGTTTAGCCCATGCTTAATTTTGGCTCGGAGGAGCGCTTTTGGGGGACATTGTTGGGGGAATTTTGTGTGTGTGTGCTCTTAACCACATGGTTGAAATTTCTTTACTTGCAATTCCCTGGAAGTGGGTAAATCCACCTCCTTCAGATAGTCATTTAGGATTTCACCTCAGTCCCTGGGCACCCATCACTGCAACTCCACGCTCTTTCTGTTGAGTTGTCTTCACTATTCACCACCTCCCTCTCCAGGGACCCTCTTCAATAGAACACAACACTGTTTTGTGCTGGCTCCCTAACCCATGGTCCGTGTGTAATGCTCACCTGTTCTTTCTTCTAATGAAGTATTACACAGGTTAGCCCTGGGGCAGTAGTAACTCCTTGCCCTGCCATCAGAGTATCAGCCAGTCATAGTCTCTCCCCTTGAAGATTTGTTGGGCAAGAGTCAAATCCCAGGCAAGGGCAGCCAGGGTGTCTGATTACCCCCACAACTGCTCCCAACTTCCAGGAGACAAGTATCAAACTTCCTGGGATGTGCCATTAAAGTCCCTTTCCCCTGTACCCCTAGGATAAGGGAAAATAACCTTCTATTTTGGAGGTACATGCAAATCACATCACACCCCAATTTTCTCCAAAAATCCTCTTCTAATTATCAATCACCTCTTGGTCTTTCTTGCCTTTTTAATTGGCTGCAAAAGGTAATTACTCAAGGGTCCCAAAAGTAGTTTTCATTGCTCTTCTTTGCAAGTCTGGCTTAGGCAGTCTTGCACCTCATGTTGTAAAATGGAAGTTGAAATCTGGCCTTTTTTGTTTGTTTGTTCTTTGTTTTTTACTTACTGACATGTCAAGACTGCAGCTGAAACTGAGACAAAAGAGTCCATTTTAACATCCAGTTATGTCAATGTTAAAGATTGAGGGTAGAAAGATAAGAGGGAGTCAGAGGATGAGATGACTGGATGGCATCCCCAATGCAATGGACATGAAGTTGAGCAAACTTTGGGAGATGGTGAGGACAGAGAGACCTGGTGTGCTGCAGTCTATGGGGTCGCAAAGAGTTGGACATGACTGGGCAACTGAACAACAACAAATGTCCGTGTATCAGTCGCTTACTATCCTCTCTAAAATTATTTTAAGCATGCATTGATAGCTACATACAAACAATCTGTAGAGCATAATAAGAGCCTCCATGGTGCTCCTATTCTAGCCAGAAAGATAAAACAAGTAACAAGGAACAAACAGATTTACCAAATATGCTACCTGTAGCTAGAGGATGACCCAATATTCCTAAAATTCAGCCTAGTGTAATGATTAGGAGCTCAAACACTGGAATCCAACTGCCTGGGTTTGAATCACATCTTTTCTCTTTCTAACTGCATGACCTTAGCTAAATTACTTTATCATTCTGTGCTTCAGTTTCCTCATCTGTCAAATGCAGACAGAATAGTACCCCTCTCTTGGAGCTGATAGGAAAAATATGAGAGTTAGTATTGGTAAAGTGCTTAGGACACTATAGAGTTGTTGCTTAAATAAAGATAACTTAATAAACTACTCTTTAAAAATTTCATGTGGCATTGTATCACAGGTGTTAAAATATAAACATGCCATGTTAAATATTTTACTGAAAATGAGCAAAGAGGAATCCTACTAAAATGAAAAAATAACAAGTGTTTATACAAAATACGTAGGCTTTAAAATTTTTCTACAAAAGTCTTTATAGGTCCTTGGATAAAAAGCGTTCGTTGGAATCCTCTTGCTTATCTTCTGAATCAATCTATAAGAAAGCAAAATGCCTTACAATGGCATATACTTAAAAGTAAGAAACTTGAGAAATACGGTAGAATATAAAAATAAGGCCAGGTTAAAACAGAAGAGCAGAGGTCTATGCGGCTTGTTAAATTTCCCTCCTCATTTTGACTCGGAGTTTCCTAATAACCAAAGTCAGAAAAGAAATGTGATTTTGTCATATTGTCCATCAAGCACAAAACAAATCAAAAAACACAAAAATAAAAACTGTACTAACCTGTTAAAGGCAAGAGCTCTTTTGTGGACCCTAAGAACCAGGAATAAGAAAAACAGTAGGGAACAATGACAATGATCAGTGTCCCAAACAACGTCTTCAAATGCTTCCCTTCAATTAATGCAGTGTTATACAAGACTTTTTCTTTTTTTAATACAATAACTTTCAGTGTAAGCTGCTGTCATACTCTTGCTGCTTAGTTCAATGATGAGAATCCAGCAAGAGGTCAAGAGGATGTGGTCCAAATCTTCAGGTTTCTGATGTCCTGATTTTAAATTTCTGCAGGAATGGATGGACTACGTGTCCTTTACACCCCTTTCCCCCCATGTTGTTCCTCTCAACTGAGGTTTGACAAAAGGTGAGCTGCAGACAATTTGAGGTTACGTACTCTGACAAGGGCCTGCAGTGCAACTGTTCTCTGCTACTGATTAAGGGCAAATCCACATGCTTAAAAATAACTGAACTCATGCTAGAGTTGACAGCCCTGCTGCTAGAGAAGGCTTCTCAAAGGCAGAGGGCATAAGCACATGTTTCTCTTTGCTGCTTTGTATAATGAAAGTACAAAGTTGACAGCCACAAACTTTGCACTGAGAATAATTTGTAATGTGGCTTCACATAATTCAGAGAGTTAATTTTAGATAGCCATATCTTAACTTCATCTTAGCTTCGATAGACACTAAGAACGAGGGAACTGAATTCTAACTCTAGCATCCCTCTTTTTAATTATATGACCTTGAATAAGTCATTGCACCTTCCTGCATCATAATTTCACCATCTGTAAAATAATTTGAGTAAACTTCAGATTCTTAGCATAGGAGGATTTTCTGTGTATGAGTAATGATTGCACTCACTAAATGCCTGTCTGTGTGTTCATACTCTACAGAATGATTTTTTATATTATGAGCTTTTGTTCACTTTACATTCAGAAATAGACTTTATTGCTCTGATTTCACCAGTTATTAAAAGGGAGAATTTCAAGCCTCATTTTTCTTGTGAAATGGAAGGCATGGATTAAAGGAACTGTGTTAAAGAACATGAAAGTTTATCGTTTCACACAGGCAGCTGTGCACCTTGTCTGTGGCAACCCCTGGGAAGAAGGCGGCTCAATTCTCTTGAAAGTATGTCTTTTGAAATATTAATTATCCGTGAGAGAGATGCTTCAGATTTACCCAGATGTCAAGAACATAGCACAAGTTTTAAGAAATAAAATCGGAGGAGAAAAAAAAAAAATCGGAGGAGAGCAATTGTTGTTCTGAAGCATGTTTTTGAGCAATACCCTGAATGTAATCCTTACTAAATACGGATGAATCAGCACAACTTCACTCAACTCTTTTTACTCCTCTGCTCTCTTCCAGCATCAAGGAAAAATTGGAGTTAAATTTAATGTTGGGACAGATGACATCGCCATCGAAGAGTCCAATGCAATCATTAACGATGGGAAATACCACGTAGTCCGTTTCACGAGAAGTGGTGGCAATGCCACGTTACAGGTGGACAGCTGGCCGGTGATTGAGCGCTACCCTGCAGGTAAGCCCGTGAATGTGGATCGGGGGAAGATTTTATGAAAAACAAACGAAAACGAAGCATTGTTTTGCGTCCGTTTCACCCCATTGTGGGTTTTCTGAGAAACCATCAAGTATTTATCGGACGTTAGAGTCGTGTGAATGTAATGCTATCCTAAACTGTTCTTGATACAGTGTACAAATGGCATTATATAGGAGAACTTGAAGGCACACGTTATAGTTTGTAAAATTCCGGACATCAGTGAAACCAGAAAAATGCACACATAAAAGGCACAACATGTCAAAGCTCTTTTTACTGGTTCCTTGCATTTGAACAAAGGAAAGGCTTTGTCAAAAGTAACAAAGTTAAAATTTAAAACTAAGAGAGGCAATATTATACCACTTTTCTCTGGAAGAAAATAGGATGAGACAGTTCCTTTGATGATGGTACATAGCTGAAACTCATGAAAGCTGCAGTCAGGGACAAACAGAGAAATAGTAAAGGAACTCTATATAGTCCCATAAATAAGCAGTTATAAGAACTTGTAAGTAAATGACGTTTGTTTTCACTGTCACATAACCATGGGGTTTTACACAGATTCTGTGACACTAGTATTAGTCATTTCAAGTCTATGAAATGAATGTTAAGCTATTATTGATAAAATAAAATTTATCTTTCTTCATCATTAATGAGTTTTGTCAATACTATTACTGAAACAGACAGCAGATTAGAAATTAAACCAGTTACTTGTGATTGCATATACTCTAAATTTTTAAAATGACATTTTAAAGTAAAATTCAAATTAAAAGTACAAAGGCATATTGCTCTAATTATTATCCTTTCCATATTTTAGTGCAAAATAGACTACTAGAAACATTGTCTCATTTTTCTGCGCACCCCTTTTGGAAACAACTCTTTTATATACAGCAGAAGATTTATAGCATGGTAGAAAGAAAGATTAGAAAAAGAAAATTTCATTTGGCACAACAAAATGATTACCAAAACTTATATAGAAATTTCTCTATTACAGTATTTGTTTCTTACAAGAAGTAATTCAAGGAAGTAACTAACTTACAAAATAAAAACCACTTTTCCTTAGTAGTTACACATAATTATGAAATGAAATGTCTGTGATGCCCTCTGGGACCTTTTATAATTTATAACATCTACGTATTTAAGCTGCACTTCAAACCTATTCTGTAAATCTGGTGCTTTACAAATCTATACTGAATTTAGTGTAATAAAATACTGCCTTCTTCTGAAAATACAGAATTCAAAGGCAAGCACATTAATAATATACCCAGTGCCTTTTAAAATACTGTCAATTAATAGACACAATAGATATTTCCTGAATTGACGTCCTTCGAATCATCCAGGTCTTAGACTACAATTATGAGAATGCACATCTTCTGTTACTATAATAAGATGAAGGAATGGAAGATCTGGAAGCAAAGTAACTTAAATGTGAATGCAGTGTTATATAGCCCCTGCTAACCCTCATCACATTTACTGAATCCTAATAGAAATGTAATTTTTATAGTAACTGCAGCCTTAGTGAAATAACAGGAGTCGACTGGATTTTAATCTAAAATCCAGATTAATCAATACCTATTTACTGAGAGGAAATCATTGCCCTGGATACCACTGAAGACATAAAGTAGGATAAGGTCTAGACTCTGCCCCTGGGATGTGGTCTTCTGTGGACAGTGGACCCGAACTTGTAAAAGGACAAATCCTGTTACTCTTATATTAGAGTGCTGCAGTTGCCTCTTGAAACTTAACTTTGTTTCACCAGTTAGCTCATTAAAATTATCTTATTTCATTAACTTTTCACTCTTGTTACAGTTTCCAAACCAGTATACCTCATTATTTTAAAATATTTTATGATTATCAGCACCTTAATTGTATACCTACCAGATACTGTATTCTAGGCACAGTCCAAAAAAGGGTGACCTCTGTCTTTTTGTGGCATCAGTCAGTTCAGTCGCTCAGTCGTGTCTGACTCTCTGCAACCCCATGGACTCTAGCACACCAGGCTTCCCTGTCCATTACCAACTCCCAGGGCTTGCTCAAACTCATGTCCATTGAGTTGGTGATGTCATCTAACCATCTCATCCTCTGTCATCCTCTTCTCCTCCTGCCTTCAATCTTTCCCAGCATCAGGGTCTTTTCCAATGAATCAGTTTTGTGGCCTGCTAATGTCCAATCTGAATACTAGTACCTGAGACTGGAGCAGTATTAATTAACTTATAAAACTTATATAAAAGCACTTACCACAAAGCACTATAATGGAAAGTTAACAAATATTTGTATTTTTTATAGACATATTTTTTACACATATGTCTTATGTACCAATTAAATGTTTTCTCAATATAAAATATATTTAAAAGTGAGAAGCTGGCAAAATCATGAAAATTAAGGAGCAAATCTCTAGAAATACTCAATTTGGATATCACCTTTTATATTTAGTCAAAGAGTCTAAGAGTCCTTCCACCAAAAATTGTTTTAGATATAATTAATAAATCAAAGGTGAGCAAAGTTGCAGTTATTCTGAAGGATATAAGCAAGGGTAAAACACTGAATCTGCCCTCAAGGAAATTAGAGCAGTTGTGAGGAATTTTGATATATACATATAAAAAGTTAATGAACAGTATGTAAAAAACTCAGGGGAGTCACCATGGTTGTCATCAAGCATTTTATTAATCATCTGCTCTGCCTGCATTTCAGCATGATATTGAGATAGGAAATAAGCCATGAAAATTTCAAACACCTTTTCTCTCGGAGCTTCATTGGCAACAGTGCCATGAAGACTGAATACAGATTTCTAAGTATGTGTCACCTAGATTAAAGTGTTTAGAACAAAGTGATCGTATATATAAATTCAGTAGAAATGTTTAGTATATCTCTTTTATATTGGTTTGAGCATTTTTATTTTAAAAGGTTTTTGATTATTATTCATTAGAAAAATAGCTGGACCAATGCTTTTACCACTAAATCCTGTAATCAGAAAAGTGGGAACCAATTGACTATATTTGGTTCCTTTTTAAGTGCCTGTACTGCAAAATATAGGTAATAGGGGTTGAAATTAGTAATTAAGTATACCACTTAACCTTCCATTATAGTGCTTTGTGGTAAGTGCTTTTATATGAAGCAATTCATCTGCTAGCGACACTATGCCTTTAATGAAAAGCATCTAAAGAATTGACCAGTACCCTTAGCCTATAATTGTCTGGAAGGCTTTCATAGAGAAACTAATTAGCAGAGGTAGATTTTATGCTCTTTTGGAGTGTATGAAATATTCTCATAACTCAACAGTTCACCTTAGAATAAATATTGAATTTTCTGAATAGCAGACCCAGTTTTCATTATGCTCTGTGCATGGGGAAAAGTATAGAAATAATATTTTGCAAACCATTTAAAGTTGAGAAAGTCATTTCTTGGTGCTTATCAGTTAAAGCTCTAGAATATAATGCATCATTAATCCCTGATTTGTTCCTAATTGCAGTTAGTAAAATTTTCTCTCTCAACCAAAATAGACTTCCTCTTCTCATGATGTTAGTCCACAAAGCCTAACATCATTTTACTTGCCCACACTAAAGATTAATCCATATAAATCACAATTACCTTTGATGTTAAACTTTTGGATTCATTTTTCTACTACAGTATGCCAAAAAGATGTTATTTATTCTATACAGAGTCAAATATCCATTTTATTCCTGTCCAAGTTAATATATCAAATCAACAAACATGTACTATATTATAAAAACTTTCTAGATTTACCATCTAGTTACAGAGATACATAAAAATGTTCAAGATTAATGTAATATGTGAGAAAATACAAGTTTTATCATATCATATTCAGCTAATTTCTGAGTAAGACATGCTAAGAAAACAAAGAGACAAAATTAGTTCCAAGGAAGAAGAGCCATTTTAGAGAGTGGTCTAGTTAAGGCTACAAAAAATATAGGAAATTTGATTTGGGTCTTAAAAGGCTAGATTTTTACTTAGAGGGTGACATGCATTCATTTTAATGGGATTAGCAGGAACAGATAGAGACAAAATAATTAGAAAGCTTTTTAAAAGCCCAGGTGTCAAAGATAAGGCCTAAAATAAGATGTGAGGGTGTGAGAAAACAAAGAAGTTGACTATAGAATACATTAGAAGACCTCATGAACAGCCAGGTAAAAGGAGAGCCATTTCTACTTTTTATTTCCTCTCTCTGTCTCTGTTTCTCTCTTAATTTAACCATGGATTATTCGATGTTCTGATGCTGCTCTGTGACCTCTAGGTAACAGGGAAATGAAACCCTGTGGTAGGAATGAGTATAGGAGACATAGTTTTGGTTTACTTAAAGTTTAGTCTCTTTGAAAACCTACAGATGTCAAATAAAATGGATTAGCGTCAAAGTTAGGAGTCCAGGGTTTAGTTGCTATTAGAGTTTAAATAAAGAGAAAGTGACAGTCTGGAGCAGTGTAAAAATAAAGCAGATAGTTTAGGGATGGGAGAGTGAAAAGAAAGAGGAACAACTCAAGGGGAGACTTTAAGGAGTGGGTGTAAATGCTGTCTGCATGACCATTTGATTTGGCTCAAAGGTCTTACTGGTATTATCTCTAACTCTTGGCTTTCTTTTCATCTTCAAAGGCTTGTAAAATATTTCAGAGCTCAAGAAAGGTCATATTGATGATTTCCCTTTAAATTCCTCAAACTTAATTTAGATTAATTCATTGATTTTTAGTTCAAGCCATGATTATTTATTGGTTAGGTATTTAAGCCATTCCATCCTTTAAAGTTCCCTATTTGGTACTAAAATGTTCATTGATTTGAGTATTTTTATATTTTCATTTTTAAAACTGAAAATTTAGTCTGTGTGACATAATTCAGAAAAATCTATCTCATTTATGATCATAGCACTTGAAGGAGGAAAGAACTTCAAAGATCTTCTCTTCCAGCTTCTTCATTTTTAGACAATAAAATGGAACCTTGGAGAGATTAATGGATTTGATCAGTATCACTATGCTAGTTTGTAACAGAGCCAAAACTACAGGTGAAACTTGTCTACTAACTCTGTGCACTTTATACTGGGAGAGAGAAACCGAAAAGAAGAGAGATCATGAGATGTATCCTCAACACAGCAAGGTACATTTTTCATAACTAAATATTGTGACTTACATGGTCACTCATACTACTGCTGACACACATACATATAATCTTATGAGTATTAAAAAAATAGTAACACATGGAATAAAAATAATTTTCTTACAAAGTCATAGTTTCCATCACTAAATTTTTGAATAACTCATTAGTAGGCACTGATTAATTTTTACCTTACTTTAAAAACTTTATTAGCAAATTAAGTAAATCATTTATGAATCATACTATTTATGAATCATACTGTTCCTACAACACTCAACCTTTAGGTTGACATATTTTCACTTTATATATTTACTAATTTATATATATATTTATCAGCAACATCACTTGAAACTTAGTTTCAGTTACTAGAAGAGAAGTGAGTCATTAGAGGATTCAGGTATTAGAATTCTTCGGTATTATGAAGGAGAAAAATTTTATCCTAATAGACAACTTGCCCCTGTCTTGGTTAAATGAAGAGATACAGGAAAGGTATGACTGAGTTTTGTTTCCCTCCTGCAAAGTTAAGGCAGTGAAAATCTAACTCACTTATGGAAACTGATAAACCACGCAGAAGATTTGAATCATTCTTTAAATAAATTACCAACTTGAACCGACTCCAGTCAATGACCTGGCACATAGTGTGGTCAGTTCAGTTCAGTCGCTCAGTCGTGTCTGACTCTTTGCGACCCCATGGACTGCAGCACCCCAGGCTTTCCTGCCCATCACCAACTCCCAGGGCCTACTCAAACTCAAGTCCATCACGTCAGTGATGCCATCCAACCATCTCATCCTCTGTCATCCCCTTCTGCTCCCGCATTCAATCTTTCCCAACATCAGGGTCTTTTGCAGTGAGTCAGTTCTTCGCATCAGGTGGCCAAAGTATTGGAGTTTAAGCTTCAACATCAGTACTTCCAATGAATATTCAGGACTGATTCTTTTAGCATTGACTGGTTGGATGTCCTTGTAGTCCCAGGGACTCTCAAGAGTCTTCTCCAACACCACACTTCAAAAGCATCAATACTTTGGTACTCACTTTCTTTATAGTCCAACTCTCACATGCATACATGACTACTTGAAAAACAATAGCTTTCAATAGATGGACCTTTGGTGGTAAAGTAATGTCTCTGCTATTTAATATGCTGTCTAGGTTGGTCATAGCTTTTCTTCCACGGAGCAAGCATCTTTTAATTTCATGGCTGCAGTCACCATCTGCAGTGATTTTGAAGCCCCCCAAAATAAAGTCTCTCGCTGTTTTCATTGTTTCTCCATTTTTTGCCATGAAGCTGTGGGACCGGATGCCATGATCTTAGTTTTCTGAATGTTGAGTTTTAAGTCAACTTTTTCACTCTCCTCTTTGACTTTCATCAAGAGGCTCTTTAGTTCTTCACTTTCTGCCATAAGGGTGGTGTCATCTACATATCTGAAGTTATTGATATTTCTCCCAACAATCTTGATTCCAGCTTGTGCTTCATCCAGCCAGGCATTTCGCATGATGTACTCTGCATAGAAGTTAAATAAGCAGGGTGACAATATACAGCCTTGATGTACTTCTTTTCCTAATTGGAACCAGTCTGTTGTTCCATGTCCAGTTCTAACTGTTGCTTCTTGACCTGCATATCAATTTGTCAGGAGGCAAGTCAGGTGGTCTGGTATTCCCATCTCTTTAAGAATTTTCCACAGTTTGTTCTGATCCCCACATTCAAAGGCTTTGGCGTAGTCAATAAAGCAAAAGTAGATTTTTTTCTGAAATTCTCTTGCTTTTTCGATGATCCAGCGGATGTTGGCAATTTGATCCTTGGTTCCTCTGCCTTTTCTAAATCCAGCTTGAACATCTGGAAGTCCATGGTCCACGTACTGCTGAAGCCTGGCTTGGAGAATTTTGAGCATTATTTTGCTAGTGTGTAAGATGAGTGAAATTGTGTGGTAGTTTGAACATTCTTTGGTATTGTCTTTCTTTGGTATTGGAATGAAAACTGACCTTTTCCAGTCCTGTGACCACTGCTGAATTTTCCAGATGTATGGTACTTACATAATAAATTGTACTTAATAAATAATTGTTGAATAAATCCCATTTCCTCATTCAACTTTAATGTTAAATATTGTCTTTTGCTCATGGTTTTTAGCCAAAATGTATAGGTGTGCATGGATAAATGTTTATGTGAATGTATAAATATTTGGCTTTCTATTTGATATAGTTAACTGTTTACTCATCCAAATTTTCCAAAGGAAAGCTCACATACTATGAGAAATCTGAAATTTCAAATACTATAGCCATATTAGGTAGAATTAGTGACTAAAACTCTTGACTTTTCCTTTGTTAATTATCTTTTTTCATGGTATTTAGTTTTTCTGAGGCTTTGGGCACTTTTCTTAATGATCAAGCATAATGAACTTTTTATTGAGCAGGATATTAAACAAATCTCCCTAAAATACTTAGCTTCAAAGAAATTGTATCCAAGGAGATAGAAAGAAATGATATATACTGACTTCTCTCTTTTTCTTATATATCCTCAGTGATCTGCATTTTTTTTTTCTTTTGTAATAGGAAAGATTTCTTACAGTTACGGTAACACAACCATATTAGGATTTTTAATTTTCTGACAAAAGAAAGAGAAAAGTCCTCTCATGGTTTGGTGGGGTGTAGCGTCAATTAAATTACACAGGCTGGCAAACATAGATAATATGAATTTATCTTATAATATGAATGGCAGCCCTCCTTTATGATTTCCAGAAGATTCCCCCATATATTCTTGTTCCCCATTATTTCCAAAGTACATTTTGATTAATGATCATTAACTATTAATTAATATCCTTTTATTATGATAAGCTTACATTTTTATCATAATAAAGGAAGGTGTTGATTCCACTCCTGAAAAATACCTGGGTTAAAAAAAAGAATGGCATTATCATAAACTTTAAGTAAATATAGCCAAAAATGTTGATTGAGGAATTGGGTTCAAGGGCTTTTCTTCAAAGGTATTGATCACATGAATGAATCTACCTGCTGGTTACAAACAATGAATTACTTATGTCAGAAACAAACAAAAAATAGTTGCTGCTATAAATGAAAATTTAGTTTTTAAGACCTGAGATGGAAATAGGTTTCCAGAAGTAGATAAAGGCTGAAAGTTGTAGAAATTACATTTTAAAAGATATTGGGCTTTCAGGAAACTTCAGTTTTTGCAAGAGTTTGGTTGATTTTGAGGAGATTTATGGTTTTGTGACAGTGCTTTTGTAATTTGATTATTATCCAAAAGTATCTTTATTTTAACAGTTTATAATTACCTGAGTTTAATGGAAGAACAGCCATGTTCTCAACTTCACAATGAGTCTTTCTCTTAATTTTTTCTCAAGCACTCTGACCCCTCGTTGTATCAGGAGGTTTTATCAAATTGCCCGGTAATATTTATATATTCTTAGGATAAATGCAGATAACAACTAGTATTTTCGTGTAAGATTAAACAATTTTTTTTTAATATTCTGCTATATGGTTTTTTTTTCTCTCAATTCTTAATGTCAGCATTTGAATACCACCTATGAGTGAGACTTATACTTTTCCTAGTATTTCCCTTTGTCTGCCATCTACCTACTTTTCTTCTCTTAGTAGCTCAGAAATTAGTGGGAATTAAATGTCACTTTTCTTCTAGTCAACAATGGCAGTTGGTTCAAGAGGTAGCAAAGTAGCATAAAGGTAAAAATTTCATACACTGATGTCAAATACCTATATGGATGACAAAAATTAAGTAACTACCTTCAGTTTTAGACTAATCGAGGTTAATTTTTCTTAATCTCCTTTGAATCTCTGCCTGTATAAGAATCTGATAAATAGGGTATCTTACCTTTAGAAAAATATACATACATCTGCATATACACAGAGTTATGCATATGATTTTTAGAAGTTGTGCCTCAACATCCTTATGGCCCATTAACCTAGTTTCAGAACCTCTGCTTAGAATGAGCTTAAGGATATTGACATTTTAGAGGAAAGAAATATAGTCTATTTAATGGACATATGAGGCAGAACCTCCTGCTACCCAAATGAAGCAAGTTTCCTATGGAATGTAACTACCCTTTTTTTTTTTTAATCTTCTAATCATAATAACTTTCTCACCACTGATGTTGCCCTGGATGTAACCTCTGCTAGTTTAGATAAAATGCTTTTTCTTTAATAGAACAAACCCAACTTTTGTACTTCCAATTTAGAAAAATTGGTCTCACAAATATGATTACAAGAATGTCATAATCCTTCCAATAAGTGGACTTTGACCACTGATACACTGTTATAATTAAGGCATTGGCACATTGCATAATAAATATGCTTAAAATCAAAGTGCACGATTTGAAGGTCTCACTCAAATAGATCTATTGATAAAACATCTGAAGACTGTGAAGTATGATGATGAAATAAGTGTCCAATGTAGTCAAGACAACAATGAGTATTAATCAGACACCTTTGGAAAATATTACTTGTTATTATCATGAGGACAAGGTAATAAAGCCCTTTGCATGTGTAGAGAAAACTTTAGAACTCATGGAGAAAGATAGATTATCTATTTTTCTCCCTGTACTAGTAATTTTTTACCTTTTTCTCCCCATCACATTCTTAACCTTGATAGTTTATTCTCTTATACATGTACTCAACTCATTCCAAGAGAACACTGACAACACACTCCTTCCTTTTCATGAAAAGTAAATCCTTAACATAAAGAATGTTATAACTAAGTTAGAAAAATATGTATTCAGGGTTCTATATTATGAATGAACTACCTCAAATGTGACAAACAAATGTATTTTGGACACTGTCCAAAGTTCATAATTTTAAAAAAATTTTAGGGCAAGGATTGACAAACTTTTACTATAAAAAGCCAGATAGCAAATACTGTCAGATTTGCAGCCATGTAATCTTTGTTACAATTACTAAATTCCACCACTGTAGGTCAGTAGCTTCAATAGATAATAAATAAATCATGGGTATGGCTAAGTTCTGGAGAAGGAAATGGCAACCCACTCCAGTATTATTGCCTGGAGAATCCCATGGACAGAGGAGCCTGGTGGATTACAGTCCATGGGGTCACAAAGAGTTGGACACTACTGAGCAACTAACACACACACACACATGCACACACACACACACACACGGCTAAGTTCCAATAAATCTTTATTTATAAAAATTGATAGAGGGACACATTTGACATGTAGGCCATAGTTTATTGACCCCTGATATTAAGGCATGACAGAAGGACGCAGGAACCAACCTGGAAGAGCTCCTACTGGTCAGAACTGGAGCTATTTGAGCAGCAAAATAAGTACAGTATTGAGTTTTAACCCAAATAGTGAAATAAATATCTGTGAGCATGTACTGATATTAAGTAATGGAATAGATAGTTAGATAGATATGTGAGGGAGCAGGGACACTCATATGGAAGAATTCCGATAACCAAATGTAGAAGGATGATGGCAGTAGAAATACAGCGTTAGAGCTTCAAGGTAATAATTGTTGAAGGCAAGATACTCACATAGATGCTAAATTACTGGATCAAAGTTTGAGTAGAGACTAGTAATTTATATATAGTCTAAATGTGTCTCCTCAGATGTGAAGAAAAGACTTTTGGACTCAGTGGGAGAAGGCGAGAGTGAGATGATTTGAGAGAGTAGCATTGAAACATGTGTATTACCATACGTAGAATAGATGACCAGTGCAAATCAGTGCATGAAGTAGGGCACTCAAACCAGTGCTCCAGGAAAACTCAGAGGGATACATTGGGGAGGAAGGTGGGAGGGGGTTCAGGATGGGGGGACGCATGTATACCTGTGGCTGGTTCATGTTGATGTGTGGCAAAAGCAATCATAATATTTTAATTATCCTCCAATTAAAATTAATTAATTAAAGTAAATAAATCAATGTGTCTCTTGCAAGGGCAAGATAGAAACTTTCCACAGAGAAATCCAGCAGACCACCTTAATTAAATGACTGAGTTACACATCACAATTAATAAGAAATATGACCTCATGCACCTCCCCATATAATACACTGAGAAACGCACATCATTTCTCTGTTATTTGTATTCTCAACAAAAATTTGTGACCTAAATCTAATCATGATAAATACAGTGTGAGGATCTGGATTGGATCTTGGAACACAAAAATGACATTAGTTAAAAGCTAGTAAAACCAAATAAAGTCTTTAGTTAATAGCATAGTAACAATGTCAATTTCTTAGTTCTGATAATTGTGTAATGGTTAAGATACTAGCAGTAGGTTAAGCTGGATGCAAGTTATATAGGACTTTCATTACTATCTTTTACAACTTTTATTTAACATTTTTAATAAAAAAACGTTTAAATGATTTTCATTTAAAAGTATTTTTACTCAGTTCTGTATAACATTACTGCAGGGGGAAAAAAAAAAAGGCTTTAAGCTACAAAACTTCTTGCCTTTGTAAAACTGGTAAGTCAGGTGTAATTATTGTGACTAAATTCTACATTAAAATGTTTATATGGTTATTAGGAAAATACAGTTATTCCTAAGGAGTATAAGCCTAATTTCTGTAACAATCCAAAGGTGTAACCTAGCCTAATATTTTAGTTCTTAATTAAGATGAGTGACATAATAAATGTGAAAAGCGTTTGAAGTATGGAGCTTTAAGTAGGCCATATATTAAAATTTAAATTATGATGATGAATATTTTGTGTCAAATTTAGCCTCATGGGTTGAACATTTCTCAAAGAAAGACTTTCATCTTAAGCATTTAAAAGTCTGTTTTGTTTTAGCCTTATGAGTTTTGCAGCATTAGAAACAATCTGAGGTTCCTATCCCCATCCTGCAAGTATGAGACTAACTTTCCTCATATTAAGTATTGTTGAAATGATTTGTCATCTTGAGCATATTATCTGTACTGGTGGCCTGAACATTTAAAATGTTCACTGAGACCCCAAAAAGTGAATATACCTAGCATAAGTCTGTCTAGATATTACCATATGTATTTCCAGTGAAGCAGTGAAGTGTTTTAGCTAGATTTATGAGATATAAAACTGGACAGAATATAGGAACATTTAGCTTCATTTTTCTACATAGTGTGAACTAATTGATAACATGCCATAATAATTTTTCAGGGTCACCTTTGCTGAAACATTTTAAAAGTTCACATGGAGTTTTAGTTCTCTCATTTATTATTTTTATTGTTCAGTTTGGCAGAGGAGTTGGATGAAGGTATATTTTCTAGTTAGAGGAGAAATAAATAGAAGCTTTTTAAAATGCAAAGGTTTGCTTTGTGCAAAAGAGGGGCAATATGGTGGCAACCCCAGTGGGAAGCAGACCTGGAGATAATTAAATGAGGCTTGTGCCTGATGGAAGTGATGCTCACACAAAAGATTAAATCCATTACATTGATTCAATAAGGAAATTGTTGTTGCTCAAGGATTGGGGTGAAGAGGTAAAGAGAACTTACCCCAAATCCCAGACATTCACAGGGCTCATTTCAGTTCCTGCCTTGATAGGATCTATAATCTGCAACAGCAAGTTAGGTATTCTATGCTGGGCTTTCCATACTAGAACTCTGGTGGTTTTCCTACATATGTTTTCTCATTAACATAAAATCTTATAAGGCAGCTCCTTTGGAGAGAGAAGTAAACACAGAGAAATTAGATTACTTGCCACGGTCACACACCTGCTCTGAAATATTGTGTAGTGTTGTCTACACTATTTATTCTTACTCCTGGTAAGAAAAACAATTATTCTTGGTTCCTATGAGATTGCACCTTGATTGTGCTGAGGTCCTAATACCAATGGTTGCTCCCTCTTATGCCCAGATCTTGAAAGGACATTCAAGTGTCCCTTGGAATTTGTCCCTTGCAATTATGTCCTCCTTTTTTTTTCCCAGTTATTATTTATCTCAGTGAAGAAATGAGTGCTGAATCCAACATGTATACTCCTTTTAAACACTAAAATTGTGATAAAAAATATAGACTACACATCAAATGACCGAGCTTTAGACTTAGGCTGTAGGCTCACCACAAGATTAAAGGCGGCTTAAGACAGAAGATTCAGGAGTCAGACTCTCCAGGTTCAAATCTTAGTTGCAGCTCTGTAGGTACGTGAATTCTTGCCCAATTCTCTAACCTCTTTTTGTACTTCAGTTTTTTGATCTGTAAAACAGGCTAATGATAGTACTTACCTCATAGGGCTGTTTGAATTTTCAAGGAGTTATTAGTTTCAAAATACTTAGTTGTTAGTAAAAATCCTGGTAAGTAGTGAGTACTCAAAAAATGTTAGCCTCACTTGTCAGGAATCAGAGTAGTTTAGTTTTGCAGTTCTGTAACTGCAATAGGTACTAACATCCCCATGTTAATGTGTATTTTCTTCCGGGAAAAATTTGTCCTGTCTTTGCTGCCAGACATGACTTCACATATATGGAGATGAGTCTTTCCAGAAACCTCAGACATGTCATTACCCCATCCCCCGGTGCCCTCCAAACCCACCGTAAGCCAAAACACCACCAAGACATCACTAAGGAAGCGTAGGACTCAAGGTAAATAAGTAACATAGAAAACATTTTCTGGTTTAGTTTAAGGATAGGAGTGTTGTGTGGTACTCAAGGAAGATTTCACGGAGGACAGGAATATGGATCAGGTGTTGGTGAATTCTTTGAAGTGTAGTAAGTGAGTGTTAGGGAACCCACACTAACTGATGGACAGGCCACTGCATATAGTTATGCAATTACTATTTTTGAGTTAACTATGTTGTTGTTTAATCACTAAGTCATGTCTGACTCTTTGCAACCTCGTGGACTGTATAGCCCCAAGGCTCCTCTGTCCATGGGATTTCCCAGGCAAGAATACTGCAATGGGTTGTCATTTCCTTCTCCAGAGCATCTTTCTGATCCAGGGATCAAACCCAGGTCTCCTGCATTGCAGGTGGACTCTTTACCGTCTGAGCTACCAGGGAAGTTCTGAGTTAACTATAGGCACTCACCAATAGCCCATCAGAGGGGATGTTGGAAGCTGGAATCCAGTCTGTGCATGGGTCAGCAAGCCATGTGTCCTGACAGAGGGGATGTCCCCTAAAGAATGAGCTGTTTTTTCCTCTGTACCAAGCACCTTCAACTTGTCAAACCTTTTGTCTGATCTCTAACCATCAGGGGAGTCTCCATTTTCAATTTTCCTCAACAGTGCCCTATAATTAGGATACCACAAACATTCAAATAAGCACAATTCTGAGAGAGAAAAGAAACACTGTTAAGAGTTACTCCTATGTAACAGGCACATACCAACACTGCCCTGGGCAATCCAGAACATTTGTCACTTTACCTATAAGCTGCCAGGTAGAACTGAGACTATTATTGCTTGTCTCTTACCTAAAGAAACTAGAATTAATCTCAGCCATTATACTAGGTGGATGGATTTATTCCTGTTCAGGTGGGGAAGCTGAAGATATTAAATTAATAAAATTAAATATTATTACATAAATAATAATTCAAAATAAATAATTCTAGTTAAATAATTTCAACCAGATTTGAAATTATTACAGCTTTTCCTACTCCAAGTGTTTTAAAATATCAACACATTCTCAGTCACTCATAAATCTTATGCTGAATATCCTCTTTTGTGTAATTGTTTCATGTGTCATAAATTATGTTTATTTTTTATTCAAAATAATATTTTAATCTGCCTAAAGATATTTTTCTCAAATATTTATTTTATGCTGAATTAGAAAGCATTGATAAAAGGTAAGCAACTAGAATTTTTCTTTAAAGCATCAGAAAATGGATTAAATTATTTAAAGTGCTAATAATAGATCTAACTCTTAGACCCATCCATTACTTTAAAACATTTTATACAAAGGAGGTAATGGAGGCCAAAAGCCTCCAGTTCTCCTTTGATCCATCAATGAGCCTGAATTAAGACCCACTTTATGGTTGGCCCATGCTGTGCTAAACCTGGTGGGAAACAGAAAACAAAAAATACTGTCTTCGTCCTATAAGAGTTTGACGTATAGCTTGGGAGGAAAGATAAATCAGTTAGGAAAGCATGAATTGTATGGGAAATGCAAGATTGCATATCACAAAAGGTAAACTTGAGAACTGGAGGAGATACGAAGTAGAGAGGAGAATACACGTTTAGTGCTTAAGAGAAGTGAAGTCTGAATGGACATGTATTGGTGAAAAGCCCATTCCAGTTAGGAGAGAGAATGAACCCAAGAACACAGGTGGTTAAAGATTCCAAAATAGCACAAAGAGTGCTCATGCTCTCTGTGATGGGGTATTTATAACTTCATTACAATCCTGGCTTTCCAGGTGGTGCTAGTGGTAAAGAACCCACCTGCCAGTGCAGAAGATGTAAGAGATGTGGGTTCAATCCCTAGGTTGGGAAGATCGCCTGGAGGAAGGCATGGCAACCCACTCCAGTTTTCTTGCCTGGAAAATCCCATGGACAGAGGAATCTGGCAGGCTATGGTCCATAGGTTTGCCAAGAGTCAGACATGACTGAAGCGACTTAGCATGCACTTTACAATCCTAGTAACTAAAGCCGAGGCAGTAATTAAGAAAGGACAATCAGAACCACTTTCTTCCAGAGTTTGTAGGTTTTTAGGGGATATCTGACCTGCAACAAGAGGATGCTTTTGGGAGGAGGTTTAACATGGACCTAGTCTTAGGAGATAGCCCATAGATTGACAGCTTGAGTTCCCATGGCTCTTGAGAGAATTTGTACACATTTCTGAATCTATCATGATAAAGGGAAATTAGCAGTGTCCACCTGGACAAAACTGATAACTGGAGCTAATTATAAATTTCTGTGGAATTTTAATATATTCTGAATGAATAGGTAGTGATGAGCATAACTTTAGTTTTCACAAAAATTTATATTCTTGATTGTAATTGAATTCTTACTCTGTAACTGAGTTATACCTCCCCAAATCATCTTACCCTTTGACATTCCTAGCATGCTATTAATAACATAGTTTATATTATTATTATATCAAAATCATTCTACTTGTCCCATCAAAGCACTGAATCCAATGGTAGGCACTAGTTTCCAGTAATTCTTCTTTCAAAGATTCCCCAGTTTCCATCACCTTTCTATTTGCACTTGTATCGTTTTAGTTATTTAACCTTTATCACAATTTTCCTATTATCAGCTATCCTTGTTGTTTAGTGGCTAAGTCATGTCCAGCTCTTTGTGACCCCACGGACTGCAGTAGGTCAGGCTCCTCTGCCCTCCACTGTCTCCGGGAGTTTGGTCAACATGTCCACTGAATCAGTGGTGCTATCTAAACATCTCATCTGCTGCTGCCCTCTTCTTTTGTTTCCAGTCTTTTCCAGCATCAGGGTCTTTTCCAGTGAGTCAGCTCTTTGTATCAGATGACCAAAGTATTGGGGCTTCAACTTCAGCATCAGTCCTTCCAGTAAGATTCAGAGTTGATTTCCTTTAAGATTGACCTGGTTTGATCTCTTTGAAGTCCAGGAGACTCTCAAGAGTCTTCTCTAGCACCACAGTTTGAAAGCATTAATTCTTATGGCACTCAGCCTTCTTTACAGTCCGACTCACATCTGTACATGACTACTGGAAAAACCATAGCTTTAACTATATGAACCTTTGTCAGCAAAGTGATGTCTCTGCTTTTTAATACACTGTCTAGGTTTATCACAGGTTTCCTTCCAAAGAGCAAATGTCTTTAATTTCATGGCTGCAGTCACTGTCCACAGTGATTTTGGAGCCCAGGAAAATAAAATCTGTCACTGCTTTCACTTTTTCTCCATTTTCCATGAAGTGATGGGACTGGATGCCATGATCTTAGTTTTCTGAATGTTGAGTTTTAAGCCAGCTTTTTCACTCTCCTCTTTCACCCTCATCAAGAGGCTCTTTAGTTCTTTATTTTCTGCAATTACAGTGATATCTGCATATCTGAGGTTGCTGATATTTCTCCCAGCAATCATGATTCCAGCTTGTAATTCATCCATCCCGGCATTTCACTTGATGTACTCTGCATAGAAATTAAATAAGCAGGGTGACAATATAGAGCCTTAACATACTCCTTTCTGCATTTGGAACCAGTCAGTTCTTCCCTGTCCGATTCTTACTGTTGCTTCTTGACCCACATACAGGTTTATCAGGAGACAGGTAAAGTGATCTGATACTCCCATCTCTTTAAGAATATTTTTCACAGTTTGTTGTGATTCACACATTCAAAGGCTTTAGCATAGTCAATGAAGAAGTAGACATTTTTCTGAAACTCCCTTGCTTTCTCCATGATCCAACTAATGTTGGCAATTTGATCACTGGTTCCTCTGCCTCTTCGAAACCCAGCTTGTACATCTGGAAGTTCTCGGTTCATGTACTGCTAAGCTTGAAAAATTTTGCACATAACCCTACGAGCATGTGAAGTGAACACAATTGTATGGTAGTTTGAACATTTTTTGACATTACTCTTTTGGGATTAGAATGAAAACTGATCTTTTCCAGTCTTGTGGCCACTGCTGAGTTTTCCAAGTTTGCTAACACGTTGAGTGCAGCACTTTAACAGCATGCTCTTTTACTATTTTAAATATCTCAGCTAGAATTTCATTACCTCCATTAGCTTTGCTCATAGTAAAGCTTCCTAAGGCACACTTGACTTCACCCTCCAGGATTTCTGGCTCTAGGTGAGCAACCACAACATTGTGGTTATCCAAGTCTCTAAAACCTTTTTTGCATATTTCTTTTGTGTATTATTGCCACCTCTTCTTAATCTCTTTTTCCTCTTTTAGATCCTCACCAATTCTGTCCTTTATTATGCCCATCCTTGCATGAAACGTTCCCTTGATATCTCCAATTGTCTTGAAGAGATCTCTAGTCTTTCTCATTCTATTGTTTTCCTCTATTCCTTTGCAGTATTCACTTAAGAAAGCTTTCTTATCTCTTTGGATAAGAGATTCTCTGGAACTCTGCATTCATTTGGGTGTATTTTTCCCTTTCTCCTTTGCCTTTCACTTCTCTTCTTTCCTCAGCTATTTATAAAGACTCCTCAGACAACCACTTTGCCTTCTTAAATTTCTTTTTCTTTGGGATGGTTTTGGTCACTGCCTCTTGTACAATGTTACAAACTTCCATCCATAGTTCTTCAGGCACTCTGTCTACCAGATCTAACCCTTTGAATCTATTTGTCACCTCCACTCTATAAGGGTTTTGATTTAGGTCATACCTGACTTTACTTTTACCACTAGACATTTCCACAACTGAGAGTCATTTCCACTTTGGCTCAGCCACTTCATTCTCTCTGAAGCTACTGGTAATTGCCCTCAACTTTTCCCCAGTAGCGTGTTGGACCAACCTCGGGGACTCATCTTTCAGTATCTTTTTGCCTTTCATACTGACTATGGGGTTCTCCAGGCAAGAGTACTGGAGTGGGTTGCCATTCCTCCTCCAGTGGACCACATTTTGTCAGAACTCTTCACTATGACCCATCCGTCTTGGGTGGCCCTGTGCAGCATGGCTCATAGCTTCATTGAATTACACCAGGCCCTTTGCCATGATGAGGCTGTGATACATGAAGGGGAGTATCAGCTATAGGCTATATTCATTACGTTAACCCATTCGGTGTACGGCCTAGATGCTTATCTTCCTTAAATTACTTTGATATATATCTCTTCCTGCTCCTCAATTCTTCAGTGACTCCCCAAAGTGGACTAGAGAAGGAGTAGAATTTGTGGGGATGAAGAGTTGTATGGGGGTGGTTTAGTCACAAAATCATGTCTGACTCTTGTGACCCCTTGGACTATAGCCCGCCAGGCTCCTCTATCCGTGCGATTTCCCAGGCAAAAATATTGGAGTAAGTTGCCATTTCCTTCTCCAGGGGATATTCCCAACCCAGGTCTCCTGAATTGTAGGAGGATTCTTTACCAACTGAGCCAACAAGGATGCTGTGAAGAGAGCTATGTAGTAGAATCAAATGTGTTTCTCTCAGGTCTGATGTTTTCCACTTTGGAATCTTATTTTTCATATTTTATTTATTGTTTTTATACATTAGACTTTTTTAAAATATGATTTTCCCAATTTACATTTTTCTAAGTAGCATTCGTAATGTTACCACTTTCTTACCTTTGCAATAGGAAACCGAAGATTATAGATGTTTGTTTTTTGTTATATTTGTAATTTCAGTTTCATAGTTTGAACTTGACTGTTATTTGTCTATATTGAATATACCTAAAAGCCATTTGTTAGAAAAACACTAAGGTCTATTGTATTTGCCCCTAATGTGTGATAATATTCTTTATTTACTTTTTCATTTCCTTTAAAAAGTAAATAACATAAACAGTAGTAGTTTTATGAGATAATTTACTTCAACTCTTAATGAACCACGGTACCTTTCTTATTCTCTAATTCTCCTGTGGTGCTCAAGAGACCAATCTCTCAAGGTTATCAAACCCAACCTGAACAGGTTGAGAATTGGACCAGATTCTAGCTTTAAAGTCTACTTCATTCCTACAGGTCTGTGATTCCATGCAGTCTGTGAAAGCAGTAATAGCCATCATAGAGTTAACAATGACTGTGTACCAGAACCTGTTCTCAGGTGTTTTCAGTCAGTTCGGTTCAGTCGCTCAGTCGTGTCCAACTCTGCGACCCCATGGACGGCAGCACGCCAGGCCTCTCTGTCCATCATCAACTCCCGGAGTTTACTCAAACTCATGTCCATTGAGTCGGTGATGCCATCCAACCATCTCATCCTCTGTCGTCCCCTTCTCTTCTCACCTTCAATCTTTCCCAGCATCAGAGTCTTTTCAAATGAGTCAGCTCTTCGTATCAGGTGGCCAAAGTATTGGAGTTTCAGCTTCAACATCAGTCCTTCCAATGAACATTCAGGACTGATCTCCTTTAGGATGGACTGGTTGGACCTCCTTGCAGTCCAAGGGACTCTCAAGAGTCTTCTCCAACACCACAGTTCAAAAGCATCAATTCTTCAGTGCTCAGCTTTCCTTACAGTCCAACTCTTACATCCATACATGACTACTGAAAAAACCATGGCCTTGACTAGACAGACCTTCATTCTTACAAATAATCTTGCAATTTATCCCCATTTTACAGATATAATGACACTTGGAATGTTAACATGTCTTTGAGTACATTACTGAGAGTTGAACCTGAGATTTTTTTAATCCTCATAAAATCAAATAGATTTGATTATCTCTTTCCATTAATGTTAATAGCCCTATAGTTTATATATATAGAAAAATCAAGATTTCACAGATTTGAAACTGGAAACTTTCTTGGAGCTATTAAAAGGAGACTTTTCTTTTTCAGTGAGAAATATGTCAGCTACATGTGCTATAATTTTCGCCTATGTTATTTTGACAACATTGAGTGTTTAGAAAGCTGTGTATTCTTGATAGTATGCTCTGTTGTGACCCTCTCCCTAGTCATGAGATAAAATTTCTTTGTCATCACATAAAAAGTGTGGCAACCTAAAATCTATGTTTTAAAGTCTAGTCAAATAAAGTATCTCTGGCTATGTATGTCATTAGTGACAGGCTTTGGACCTTTTACCCTTGCTTTTTTTAGATCAGAGGTTTTTTTTAGTATACCACGCTGCCAGCTAAAGAGCAAAACATATTTTGCATAGACCTCTTTTGGCATAAACTTTATTAAATACCAAGTTATTACAACATATATTGCAGCATATGTGCAATTTTGTCTATTTTTTGATGAAATATTGAACATACAATGCACTTATTTATGTCTGAGAGCTTATATGTGATGTTTCTCCTCAGAATGCCCAAAGGATTCTTAAAAAAGATTAGTAGTCCTATTACTTTTTTGACTCCCAGTTTTGCTATCCAAATTAGAACTGTTGTGTCCTTACAAATAGTTAGAGTCATTCTGTCAAATTTCATGAAGGGAATTGACTTCATATATAAGCCAACTGTTTCTTCTGTTTTCCTAATGTATTAATTAGAAAAGCAATCACTGCTGTGGCTACCTATTTTCCCTTTCGAAAAGCAGGATTGGGAGAGAATGGGGACTAGAATCACTAAATTTGTATTAGAATGGAGACTAGAATCAGTAAGTAAGTTTCCCCTCTTAATGAGGAAGAGGCTGGGAGCATGAGACAGGCCTGACAGATTCCAAGGTGGAGAGATTTGGTATAATAAATCAAAGGACAAAGGATAGTTGAAGAGAAAAGTGCCTGGGAGGCTAGAGTTCATTCATTTATCTAGTAACTCATTCAAAAACATTCCTTTAATACCTCCCATGTGCCTGGTCCTCTGCAGGGAATACAGAGGTGACCAGAAACAGACACAGTTCTTATTGTCATGAGTTTGCAGTTTGTTAGAGAGAACACATTATTTCAAATAACGCCTCCACATAAAGAGTAGAAAATAAACTGGTGTGGGCCAGAATGAATGTCTCACGCTAAAGTAGGAGGTGCTACAGCAGTCCAGATGTTGGTTGGACTGTAGCATGGGGAGTGGAGAGGGAAAGACACTGATGTTGAGAACGAAGGCATGGCTCTTCTTCAGACTCCAGGTACATGAGAAGAAAGCAGAAGTCAAGGTCAGTGGCAACACTTTTCTCCTGCCTTCTACCAAGCACTTTCCCAAACCGAAAGCAGGTGAAAGGTATATTGAAGTCTGACTCTATAGATAAAAATGGTGATGGTAAGTCCAGTTTCTCAGGAAACAGGAGGGACCTTGAGATGATTATATGATGGGCTTCCTTGGTGGCTCAGTGGTAAAGAATCTGCCTGCAATGCAAGAGATGTAAGTTCAATCCCTCAGTTGGGAAGATTCCCCTGGCAGAGGAAATGGCAACCCACTCCAGTACTCTTGCCTGGAAAATCCTATGGATAGGGTCACAAAGAGTCCGACACAACTGAAGCTACTGAGTATGCAAGTCTTTCTCTTTTAGCTCCAATTAGTATAGTGATCCATTTACCAGGCCTTCTACTGTCCCTGGGAACTTACAGCAGAGGATCTCACCCTATGGCAGGGCTATTTCACAGACATTTGAAATTGACCCTGGCTCATTCTTTAGTAATAAGCCCTAAAAGAGAATGAGAATAGAGTAAGATATCCATCCAGTTTTGAGTACATGATAAATAGTTCAAGTTAACAGTCAAAGTTGCTATTTTTTGTTGTTGTTGGTATGGCTATTTGGCAAGTCCCAAAAAACTAATTACTGTCTCACAGAATCATTTTTGTGTTTATTTTAAAAGACTCCTCAGGCAGTTTCTAAGAATAGAAATTGGTATGAGTAATATAGGCTATGTCCTCTGGGACTTAGAATTGATTTACAGTTTTGAAAGTGGGCACAATAAACATTTGGTGATCTCAAAATATTTGCTGATTTGAAGAAAACCAGTATATTTTAATAAAAGAAACTTACCTTATTGAACCATTAATATTCAGTCAGTTCAATTCAATTCAGTTGCTCAATCGTGTCCGACTCTTTGCGACTCCATGAATTGCCACATGCCAGTCCTCCCTGTCCATCACCAACTCCCGGAGTTTACCCAAACTCATGTCCATCAAGTCGGTGATGCCATCCAACCATCTCATCCTCTGTCGTCCCCTTCTCCTCCTGCCCCCAATCCTTCCCAGCATCAGGGTCTTTTCCAATGAGTCAACTCTTCGCATGAGGTGGCCAAAGTATTGGAGTTTCAGCTTCAACATCAGTCCTTCCAATGAACACCCAGGACTGATCTCCTTTAGGATGGACTGGTTGGATCTCCTTGCAGTCCAAGGGATTCTCAAGAGTCTTCTCCAACACCACAGTTCAAAAGCATCAATTCTTTGGCACTCAGCTTTATTCACTGTCCAACTCTGACATCCATACATGACTACTGGAAAAAACATAGCCTTGACTAGACGGACCTTTGTTGGCAAAGTAATATCTCTGCTTTTTAATATGCTATCTAGGTTGGTCATAACTTTCCTTCAAGGAGTAAGCGTCTTTTAATTTCATGACTGCAATCACCATCTGCAATGATTTTGGAGCCCGAGAAATAAAGTCTGACGCTGTTTCCACTGTTTCCCCATCTATTTCCCATGAAGTGATGGGCCCAGATGCCATGATCTTAGTTTTCTGAATGTTGAGCTTTAAGCCAACGTTTTCACTCTCCTCTTTCACTTTCAATAAAAAGGCTTTTTAGTTCCTCTTCACCTTCTGCCATAAGGGTGGTGTCATCTGCATATCTGAGGTTATTGTTATTTCTCCTGGCAATTGATTCCAGCTTGTGCTTCCTCCAACCCAGCGTTTCTCATGATGTACTCTGCATATAAGTTAAGTAAGCAGGGTGACAATATACAGCCTTGACGTACTCCTTTTCCTATTTGCAACCAGTCTGTTGTTCCATGTCCAATTCTAACTGTTGCTTCCTGACCTGCATACAGGTTTCTCAAGAGGCAGGTCAGGTGGTCTGGTATTCCCATCTCTTTCAGAATTTTCCACAGTTTATTGTGATCCACACAGTCAAAGTCTTTGGCATAGACAATAACCCTAACCCTAACCATTAATATTAGTAGAGATTTATTTTGTGCAGTAATTTGTTTGGAATGGAATCTTTTAAAATGCATTAGAAGTTGATTGCGAACACTACATTTTTAATAGTGTTGCTGTGGTCTATGCTCATGAAGCTATAGGAGTCAGAAACTAAAGAAAATGGTTTTCACATATTTTTTTTTAATTTTAAAAATGTTATTTAACTATATGAAAGGTTAAATAGTCCCTTTTGTAAAAGTTGTTCTATATACAATGCACAAGCACACACACTCAGTCGTGTCTGACTCTTTGCAACCCCATGGACTGTAGCCCTTCAAGTTCCTCTGTCCATGGAATTTTCCAGGCAAGAATATTGAGTGGGTTGCCATTCCCTACTCCAGGGGATCTTCCCTATCCAAGGATCAAACTCACATCTCTTGCCTCTACTACATTGTCAGGCAGATCCTTTTCCACTGTGCCACCTGGGAAACCCCTAAATATATATATATACCTCATGCTAAAGTCAATTTCATCATTATCTTTTAACTTAATGCAATATGTAAGTTGGTAGACTTTGTTTGGTCACTATGCTTAACTACCAGAATTGTGTTGCAGAATATTATGATATTCAGCAAATCCAAAAAAGGACACGATAAATTATTTAACCAGAATTAGAAATTTAAATGGATATGATTTTTTAAGTACTTTGTTACATTGCAAATCCAAAAGTACTTATTTCTAGCCCTTTTGGCAATTAATGGCAAAATACAGTCACATCTGCTTAACATTAAGGGTCTTTGAATAAGCCAGCAATATATGATTTTAAATCATCCCTAGATTAATTTGTTAGGGACACCATAATAAAATACCACAACTTGGGTGGCTCAGACAGCAGAAATTTATCTCCTCACAGTTCTGGAAAATAGAAGTCAAGGTCCCCTTATTAGCAGGGTTGATTTCTCCTGAAGCTTGTCTCCTTGGACTGAAAATAGCTGCCTTCTCTCTCAGTTTTCCCATGGCCCTTTCTCTCTGTGCACATGCAGAGGCATGTGCAGAGGTGTCTTTTTGTGTCTTCTTATTCAGACACCAGCTAGATTGAATTAGTGCTTATTAAAAAGGAATCAATTTAATCATAACTTTAAAAGCCCTATCTCTGAATACAGTTAGATTCTGAGGTACTGGGCATTAGGGCTTCAACATATGAATTTTGGGGGGACACAAGTCATAACAGTTTGGAAGTGTTTAAAGGGTTCTTGTGTGGAGGATGACTACAAACTGTTGATTTCCACTGAAGTTACTGCAAGTTGCCAGTTAGATTTCAAAGACTTAAGGAAAAAATTTAATGAAGTATTAATTAGGTCAGAGTTGTATGGCCCAATTAGTTTAGCCCTATCCTTGAAAATGACATGATGTAACTGTAGAGGAGCTGGGTTGTAGAATGACATAGAAGAACATGTGAGTGGATCAGTTCCAGCTGTTCTTACTAATAGAGCATCAGCTTTTTTATACATTCAGTATAAAAGGGACTTTTGCTCGTCTCTCCATTCCATTCTCTGTGTAGGAATCCACTAGAAGTCACAGTTGGCTTAAGTTTAAAGGGGAATACTGAGGGCAGTGGAGAAATTCATGGTCTTATTTGAAGTGATGCAATGAAACTACTCTACCTACTGCATTCTGTAGGATGCCTGGAGTGATCTTCACCCACGCCAGGAGTTAGACTTGGGCCACTACCGGCAGATCTTCAACTCTGTTCTGATCAGATTTTATTGGATGGGAGGTCTCATGAGGATGTTTCCTGAACCAGAAATACCTCCCAAAGTACAGTTCCCTAGATCACAGGTGTTTGCGATACCAGAGAAACGATTTTACTTAGCTAAATTTGGGACAAAGAGGTTTGCAAAGAGCACCAACTGATTTGAAGAAGTGCTTTAGATTCCCTCTTAAAATTGTCCTCTTATTTCCCTAGTGCTAAGCATTTAAAACAAAGAGGAGGTAAACCTCTTCTCTTTTCAAATGTCATAATGTACTCTCTCCCTCCTAGTCTCTTACCCACTTTTTATAAAATCGAAAGCTCCTAAAATCTAATCTCTGCCAGCCTTTCTCCTCTTGAGATGGCTGTCAGAGCAGTGACATGCTTTGGTGGGTGGTTAGAAAGAAGCAAGGGGACTGTCTACGTGGTGAGAGGTGTGTGTGTCTGTTCAGCTGAAAGAAGACAAGTTTATAACATTAGAAGTATCAGAAAAAATGTAATGGCTTAATTATAAAGGTCTCTCTGTAGGATGATTGAAAGTCTTCATACATTTCCCAAAGCACTATGAGATAGTTTTTTTTTTAAAAAAAAAAGGAAGAGGAGGAAAAGAAAAAACCTTGCCGATTCAAAGATTTCATACACTTCAAAGAAATTTTCAGTATTAGAAACATTGACGATATTTTGTTTTTAATGGCTTTAAAATTAAATCCATCATAAAACCCAACAGATAGCATGTTTTAACAGATGGCATAATGCTTATCTTCCTGGTTCTACCTTAAACTTGGGGCTGTCAGTCATTAGCGTTGAAGATGTCTTGGGGGCCTCACCGTCCACTGACCTCATGTTACAGATAGTAGGACAAAGTTGCTTTAGGCCACACAGTATCCACTTCTGTTTATAGTTTCTATGACCCTTCTTTGCCACAAGCGTTTTTGGGGGAGAGGAAGAAGAGTTAAAGACGTTCTATTTGAGGTACATCTCTTAGAAGTGTTAATATACAGATGAAAATGTCATTTAGAGACCTCAGTGACATCAAATGTTTTCTTATTCCAGGAGCAGCTTCATTACTCCACTGCTGCACAGAGCAGATGGTGGGCCCCTAAATTGTATTTTTCCTTTGATCTCCTTTCAGTTGTTTCCACTGGCTTGCAGGTAGTCATGCATAAACCTCTGAGAAAGAAGCTGACATTACTTGAGAGGAAATGCAGTGATTTTGACAAAGCACCTATGGGGTTCAGGACATCACTTACAATAAGTCTAGTTCCTTGGCCTTTATTTGTCCTAGGAAAGAAAAATAGATTTGTTTTCCACTCTTTTCACACCCACCTCAGCTACCTTCCTGAGCTCAGATGAGTGAGAAACTATTTCCATGACCTTTATATTTCTAGATATGTCATATTTACCAGATGACAAATAATGACACAATCACAATGTAATAGTTAATATTTACTGAATGGTTATCTGTGCAAGGCACTGTGCTAAGAGATTTATATCTATTGTAAATATTGTGTCACTTATTCTTATAAACACTTATTTTACAGATAACAAAACTGTTATTCAGAGGTGTTATGCTCCTGGTTCAGTGTTACCCAGCTAGTTAATAGTAAAGCCAGGATTTGAACCCAGGCATTAGAGTTCAATATCTTAAGTACCAAGAGTTCTCATTCTACAATGAATCTGATCACACTGGCATTTTCTTCTAAGAAATAACTGCTGACAACCAAAACAAACCTTTATTGAGGGAAAGTTATTAGTTCAAATTCACAGTGTTCTATTTGCCTACAAAAGAAAAATGATTATTTTATTTAAGAGGTTTTATATTTTATGAAATTGAAGAGGATGGCATTGATCCAACAGTTGCATCTTAGCATATCCTCTGTACTTGCAGGGCATTTAATCTTAAATAATTTGCGTACAGTAGAGAAATCCCATCTTTCTAAATGAAGGGAAAAAAAATCTCCCTGCATTCTAATTAGTTTTAGAAGAGAGAGATTGAAGTCCATTGAAAATAGTTAGAATGCAGTAAAAATCAGACATTTTTTTTTTCACTAGAGGATAAGGAACTTTCTCAATACCATTTGCAGGCTATATCAGACTATCTTTGAGACATTTACTTATTTCCTCTCCACAGACCAGTCTAAATACTAAGAATAATAGACTAAAAGTCAAGGTTGATATGAGGACGTAGAAAATCCATCTGTACATGTACTTGTCTGATTTTCAGAAATAAATAACTGGAAAAAGAAGGCTGAGAGAGTATATATGTAAGTTCTTATTAGGGTGGATAAGCTTAAATGTTGACATTATGATTTAGAAAGGGCATAAGTTTCTCATATCTGGGAAAATTTCAAAATGCCATTTGTAAGGTAATGTGGGGATGTTCTTACATTTCATTTTTCTCATTCTCTCCATTGAGTGATATCCATCAGTGGCCCTGTCTGTTTCAACACAGCTAGTACAAAAGAACTTTTTAGTATGTGTGATAACAGAGTATGACCCTTAATTAATCAGAGTATGTTCTGTATTTTCTTATCTGCTTCTCCCTGATGCTTTCATGTCTTTCTTTTTTTTTTTTCACTGCTGGTTTTCGATATGATACTCTAGTTGTTGTTTTGTTTTTGTGTCAGGAATCAACAGCCTAGAAGGCTTAGGGAAGAACCTATAAATCACTATTCATTACATATAGGCAATGAGACCCAAAGTTCACAAGATTATCTTTATTTCTAATTCTTTTGATGGAACAATATCTGAAGCAAAGTATTTGAATGTAAGCAGCTAGTAGGAACATATGCTCCTAAAAATCTTTGTATAAAGGCACACTAGATATCTTAATGCATTTCCACATAACAGAGGGACATGAAGGGAGAAATTTCTTAAGCCAGTTAGAAATGCGCTGAGCTTCTAATTTCTTCCCCAAAGCACTGTTGAAGCCTGCATAGATAGCTTGTAGTTTTCCATTTCCAGCATCACAGCAGTCTCACATGAAGATATTATTTAACTGGATACAAAGGCCTGCTGTTTCACAGAAGGAACTTGGGAGCCCTGTGAAGCATTAGTCATGAACAGAGTATTTCCCTACTTGAGCAGCCTGTTCTTCAGCTGTGTAAGTGGGCTGACTGGCAGGGCTCTTGGCTATGCCACCCTCTCTTGCTATAACATTCTGTTAATATACTACATTTAATTTGTAGAAAATGCTTTTTTTATTTGGAAATAGTAGGGGCAAAATTACAGTGTTTATAAATATATCAACAATATTCAATTAAATTTTGAAAAAGATCACACCTCCATCCTCACACAAATATTTTCATTTCTGCATGTTACCCCCAAATTCTTGCCCACTGACGTAGTGTTTTGCTCAATAGTCCTAACGTTGTGTGTATTACATGTTTCACTTTGCATGACAGACGTATTTGAACCATTTTTTTCATATCTGTAATTATTTTGAGTCAAAATATATTCTGTTAGAGAATGTATTGATTTATAAAATAGATGTAGGCATGTAGAGCTTTATGAAGTTACAGAGAATAATTACTTATCAACCTTTTGAAGATTAATATCCACATTACAATACATTTTTTATCTGGTTGTAATTTCAATAAAATTTAGATTATTTGCAATCTAGGTAAAATCCTTTGTGTTCTGTCACATCTTCTTTCTTCTAATCCATTTTCCTCTGTGAACTTCTGTGGCAACTACAATTCAAATGGTGGTTTATTGTATATGTATGCCAAGTCATATATTATGTTGAATTTCCATCTAACTTTCTTAATTTGGCCCTTGACTCCCCAGCCAAAGTCTAAGCACGTATGCCTGGCACAGTACTTTGAGTACACAGTCAGTGCTTTTATGTTGACTTCACTGAATCAGATTGCTTTCCTCATGTCTACCTAACCTATACTAAAGAAACAAAGGATTTGACCATTGGCACTAGAAAAGGAAAGTAAAGACTTTTGGGGACATAAGATATGTCTAGGAAGAGTAGACATGGATCCATGACATCGACGAGTGGCATGAGAACAGAGATAAGAGATGGACAAGAAAGGAAAAACAAAGGCAATATGAAATCCAAGCATAAAGTGAATTTATCATAAATAATATATTTATTTATCATAAATTATATGATACTTTATATTATATATAAATTATGATAAATAATAAATAATATCAAAAGGAGAAATAAGTTGGCCAGACTCAGATGTGTGTGTATGTATGTGTGTTTGTGTTGGAATGAGTGGGGTTGCTGAGGTGTACACAGAGATGCAGGAAATTTGCAAATCAAGGTAAATGGCATCAGAGGATTAGCTTGTTTGTAGAAGTTGAAAGAAGTCCAGTAAGTAGAATTTAAAGAGTTAGAAATACATGGTTTCAAGATGAAACTGGAGAAGTCAGAAGCCAAAGGATGTACATGTTTGTTATGTACCCAACAAAAATCATAGCAAATTATGTAATACACAGGACAAATATTTTCATTAGAACATCTACAATTTTTTCACAACTTTGTCCCTTCAGGAGTATCAGTTATGCTCAAAATCTACTTATTTGGAATATTACTAGGTAAATTAGGTACTACTATATTGTATGATTTGTATAACAACTACTAGTACAGCATTTAGTTGGAAATTATATGATAATTCTGCTTTTAACACCTGAGTAATTTTTCAAAATTATATTAAACTTTTACTTTGCTTTATGGGTCTAGGCATATCCAAATGCCATGTTCTCAATTACAGACAAAATCTAAAAGTTGACTCCTAAGCTTCTCTGGAAGCATGTATATCTTTTAGGAACCCTTTTGTGTCTCCTTTCCCACTGTTTAAAAGAGCAGGAATTAAGAAGCCTTCAAAAGAAGCAAGTATCTTTGTTTTCACTTTCATGTTATTCTGAACAAATGTTGGGTTCATAGTATTGCTTTTCCTTATTGTTTTCCAAGTATATTACTATGTCATGTCAAAAACTGCCACTTTTACTTCCAAGGAGAAATTACACATCAGGGGAGATCTATGAAAATAAGAGTAGAAAAACATGTTAGCAAAGTTCATATAGCTTGTCTCTCCTGACCAATAGTCATAAAAATATGATTATAATTTTATTCCCTTTGTTTTCTGAGTCCCACCATGAAATTTAACTCCAAGTCAAGGATTTGAGTTTTATTACTCCTTGCTGCTTACCTTGATTCTTTGAAATTACTCTTGTTTCCTTGACATCTGCTGATTTATAAAAAATAAATAAATAAATACACTGTACTGTGACCAAATATTATTGGTTAGATGGGAAAGTAAAACTATCCAGAATTCAGTCAAAATTGAGGATGTTACACTCTTTAAGTCTGAATGATCAGATTTTCCTTTCTATTCTTCACCTGTGGAACCTTGTTTAAAATGCCCCATTGTACATAGCTTGTTTTTTAGTCTCTAAGTCATGTCTGACTGTTTTGCAACCCTGTGGACCATAGCCCACCAGGCTCCTCTGTCCATGGGATTCTCCAGGCAAAAATGCTGGAGTGGATTGCCATTTTCTTTTCCAGGGGATCTTCCTGACACAGGGATCGAACCCACATCTCCTGCATTGACAGGCAACTTCTATACCACTGAGTCATAGTACCTTAAACCTAAGTGGCCACACCAATTAGAGCTAGAACCTATCAACTGGTAGTAGTGTTACTACATGGAGAATTGTTGTTTAGTCACTAATCCTTGTCCAACTCTTTTGCCACCCCATGGACTGTAGCCCAGTAGGCTTCTCTATCCATTGGTTTTCCCAGGCAAGAATACTGGAGTGGATTGCCATTTCCTTCTCCAGGGAATCTTCCCCACCTGGGGATCAAATCTGTATCTCTTGCATTGTCAGGCAGACTTTTTACAACTGAGCCACCAGGGAAACCCCACCTGGGGCCTGCTTCCTGTCAAAAATACTGAATCCTGAAACTGATACAATGTTTAAATCAATGATATTTCAATTTTAAATTTATTAATTAAAAATTACCAAATCCTTCAATTTAAAGAAAAATAAACCAAAATTTACATACTCTTTTATTGCTTAAAAATTACTTCAACAGAGACATACATGTTACTGGTGACATTTTCAGTGGAGGTACCAATTTTCACCCATATAAAATTAACTGAAGAATAAAGAAAATAAATCAAAAGGAAAACCTCATTCCACTTTTATTAGAGTAAAGGAAGTATGCGACTAAATTATTATCCTTTATTCAATGAGGAGCTCTGGTTCTATAAACCTAATTTATCTGCTCGATAGATTGCTGTAGTTGATTTACATGCTTTTCAAAAAGTTGAAACTCTACTTGGGCCATTTTTGTTATTCTAAAATGAGAAAGTCTTAGATAAGTGGGTCATTACTGCTTTATTCTCACCTTGGATTTAGGATACTTGAACATGAAAATAGCTTCTCACCTTTGATTTGATTTGGATTTTCAGATACATTTTCTTATTAAAAAATATCTTCCATCAGTATAAACCTGCAACCTCTGACCATCCACAGAAAGCCCATGTAATATTTCTACATCCCAACACACTTGGTATTAAATCTCAGCACTTTCCAAAGGAAAAAAAGGTCATCAGAAATGATATTTATCTTTGACCTTTCCTGATCAAATGGGTTGTTTTTCTGTCCTTTATATTATATGTAAAATTTAGAAGTATACCAAAATGTGGACAAGATTAAATAAAATTAACACGATCGCACAGAGTTACTGGATATATTGTAAATAATATAGCATCATGAATTTGTAAAGGAATGAAATGCATTTAGGACAATATCTTAGAATGCTGCTGCTAAGTTGCTTCAGTTCAACTCTGTGTGTCCCTGTGGACTGCAGCCCACTAGGCTCCTCTGTCCATGAGATTCTCCAGTCAAGAATACTGGAATGAGTTGCCATTTCCTTCTCCAGGGCATCTTCCCAACCCAGGGATCAAACCCAGGTCTCTTAATGTCTTACCTGCATTGGCAGGCAGCTTCTTTACCACTAATGCCACCTGGGAAGCCCAATGTCTTAGAATAATATACCTAATTTATGACTTTTCATGTTCCACTTGTTAATGAAAATCATGAGGTAGAGGCAAAATGTGGGCTTATTCCTGGCAAGCTTAAACAATCTGAGCTATTTCTTATCCACTACTAGAAGGAGTTTGGGAGTCATCTGTTAGAAGGAAATTGTCACTCTACTGTAGTTAGATGTGTCTTTGTCAATAATGTATTGGACATGAATTTGAGCAAGCTCTGGGAGTTGGTGATGGACAGGGAAGCCTGGCATGCTGCAGTCCATGGGGTCACAAAGAGTTAGACATGATTGAGCAGCTGAACTGAATGTATTTATATATATTTTTGAAGAAAAGACATTAATTTTTTATTCTAGTAGAAGAACAAATTATTTAGAGAATAAAGTCAACATATAATGAAGTAAGCACCATCTAATTTCCTATCCATTACACCAAGAGTAAATTCTGTCCTTGGAAGGCAGGAGGAGAAGGGGATGCCAGTATGAGATGGTTGGTTGACGTCACCAATTCAATGGACACGAGTTTGAGCAAACTCTGGGGGATAGTGAAGGACAGGGAAGCCTGGTGTGCTGCAGTCCGTGGGGCCGCAAAGAGTCAGACATGACTTAGTGACGGAAAAACAACAAACTGGATGTCAAAATAAAATATTCCAATTTAAAAATTATTATCAACTAAAAGGCATCTGAAATTCAGGGGTTATAGGATTGTATGACCCCATTCGTAAGGCTATCTTTCTTAAATATTATCATCATTTTATACCTATCTCTGCTGCCTACTCTAATTTTTTCTTCTTCTTGTTAGATCACCTCTTTGGTCTTCATTGCGAATTCAGTGTTTTTTTGTTTGTTTGTTTTTAAGCTGAGTCTCATCAAGAATCCTCAAAAGCTATTGCTGATTTAAATTGTGCTATAGCAATCATGCTAATTGTTCTGTGGGTGCCAGTTAAAGGTATGAGGGCAAACTGTATGTGTGTATGCATGTGTATGTATATATTCTTGTGTTTTTATGCACTCTTTTCAAAATCATTCAAAAGCCATCTATTCCCTCCATCTGTATTATGTAAGACTTTTCTCTCTACTTTGAGTGTGTGTGTGTGCGCATGCCCAGTCATGTCCAACTCTTTGCAATCCTATGTACTGTAACCTGGCTGGGCTCATCTATCCATGGGATTTCCAAGCAGGAATACTGGACTGGGTTGCTATTTCCTCTAGGGAATCTTCCTGACCCAGGGATCGAACCCACGTCTCCTGTGTCTCCTGCATTGGCAGGTGGATTCTTTACCACTGAGCCACCTGGGAAGGTTTCTCTCTACTTTCTCTACTAATGATAATTATGATTATCTACTTTGTGGTACAGGGCAGTTATTATTAAAAAATAATGAGCTGATTGACTAAATGGATGTTCAAATTATTAAAGACCTAAAATTATAATTGAAGTGTTTCCTTTGAAAAGTACAAAGAGAAACTTAGCTACATGCAGTCTATCCTCTGGGCACAAGTGTTTGCTTTCTTGTGAATGTTGTTAGCCTGTGAAGATGCGATAATGGTGCCACGGACGCTATCAGAATTTAAAACAAGATTTCCTTTATTACTCCATTCTACAAACATTGCTTCGGAGTTCGTATGATAGGTATTGTGCACACACTGAAAACACCAAAGTAAGCACTACAAATAATCCCTGACCTCATGGAATTTCAGAGTTCAGAGAGAAAACATTTATTGAATGAGCAATTACAAGGTCAGTTCTTGTTTCTATAGGGCATATATCAAGTGTGAGAAAAGTATTTGTTCAGGTGTCCTAATTTAACTTGAGAATGTCAGTGAAGACCTCCTGAGAACTAATGTTCCTGCCAGGAAGACTCCCTTAATGAGTCATGTTTGGCTAAGGAAAGATGAGAATGAGATGGGAGTGAGGGAAAGTCAAGTAGAGGAGAGCACAAGTGAAGAAGTCCAGAGGTGAAAGGAGGGCTTTAGAAGAATTGAAAGAAGTCTCAGTTTCCATGAGGATGGAAAGAGGAGAGCAAGGCAATGACCACTATGAGATGAGGTAGGGGAGGTGGGAAGAGACCAGATCATGGAAGTCATCATAAACCTCATCATATTGGTTGATATTTTATCCTAAAGGCAACAGGCAGGTTACAATAGACAAGTGGCATGATTGGGTAGTGGCTGACAATGTGGAGAATGGGTGGGACTGATTGCAGAGAGGATCCAGAGAGATCTATTAATATATTGCAGTAGTAACTGGCAAGAGGTGATTTGCAGTCAGGACTTGGGTGGTGTCTGAGGGAATATTAAATCATTTCTGATGATGGGAACACTCTAGCATGAAAACTTGGACAAAGAGCTACATAATTATAAAGTTGTCAGGAGAAGTATACCAGTGTATATTGGTATGCGTGTTGGTCAACAAAGAAATCCACAGAGCAAAGATTATGTGTTTTTGAAAATAGTTTATCAAATTATGTACATAAGCATTTTCATTACATAAATCATATATTAGTCAAAAACACATTCATCAATAAATGTGCTGCAATAAGACAACCAATATTAAATTTTAGTAGATTTTGCCAAATATATGTGTATAGAAGCACACAAAAGAGAATGTAAATTGAACACACTTTTTGAAAATGAAGATAGGCTTGGAATTTAGGCTATATTATTCTTTTTAGAAAATTACCAATATATGTTCCCATAGGAAAATATTATTCTAACATTTTAATAACTTCATAATACAGAGAAATACATATGTGTTTTTATTAAACTGTATATTTGATTCCATTTTGATATTTGCACTTTCAATTAAATACTAATGTATGAAATATTTTCAGTCATATAAAACTTCAGAAGACAAATTGATAGAGTCTAAATGATAGTTCTTTTCTCTTTCTCTAAAAGTATGTGACCAATATCATGGTGGGTTTTTTTTTTGTGGTAACTATAGTGTATAATAAGACTAGCCCAAGAAAACACATGCATTTTTCTAAATGTAAGAAATTTATATCTTTTCTCTTCCCCAGTAAAATGCTGTAGTCTTTTCCTATGGGCAGTACTACCATTCATCATTTCTTTCACCTCTGAGTTCCCATCTGCTACTGCTAAGTCACTTCAGTCGTGTCTGACTCTGTGCGACCCCATAGATGGCAGCCCACCAGGCTCTGCCGTCCTTGGGATTCTCCAGGCAAGAATACTGAAGTGGGTTGCCATTTCCTTTTCCAGTGCATGAAAGGGAAAAGTGAAAGTGAAATCGCTCAGTCGTGTCCGACTCTTAGCGACCCCATGGACTGTAGCCTACCAGGCTCCTCTGTCCATGGGATTTTCCAGGCAAGAATACTGGAGTGGGGTGCCAATGCCTTCTCCGAGTTCCCATCTAAGCTATTACTAAAATTCCTTAGTGCAAGATTCCATGTTAACTAATTTTCCTAGAATAGAAAAACTTCTGGCAATATACACAATTGAGTGCTGAGATGAAAGCCTAGATTCTTCCTAAGTGCTTTATAGATCAGGAAAACAGTCATCTATTTGCAGGCATTATTCAAGTTCATTTTAAACCATGTTTTTATCAGATTAATTTTTTGTTCAAAGAATCAAGGCTCCTACATAGTTTAGAGCTATGAATACGGACCACTATTGTGGCTTGTGTTTGTTCCTGAAGCTATCATGCCTTTTTTAGAATAGTTTAATAAAAAGCAAATATTTGAGTATATAATTTTTTTCAACTGTTATACGCCTCAGCATGTCAAGCTTTAAATGAAACTGAAGGACACTCAAATAAAGTCACTTTTGTCAAAGCCTTTTCCTATCATAACATATTTGGATGATGCAAGATGTATTCCCTTATGATGTCCAAGTGGTTGATAAACCGATTTCTGTGGAATATATAAGAACAATTCGTCTTTGTGGTTTCCTTAAATGAGATGAGTAAGAATTTCTCTTTTCTGAATAGGACATAAAGTATGTTAGGCCTATTTTAGATACTTCAGTGTGCCAAAGATGGTATTAAGTTTGGTGTTCATAAATTACTAATCTGGAATAAGAGATTGAATGTATTTTGAAAACTTAAACCTGTTTCACCTGAACATGTTTAACTAGTTAATAAGAAACATCAAAAAGACAAAACCCTGAGATCAACGGTCATTTTTTGGTAAAGCTATTATATGCTGTTTAAATTGGTTGTTCGGGTCTATCTATAACATAAGTTTTAATAACCTAGCTCAAATGCAGATTTCTAATTTTCAATTAACATAGGAATAATTTTGTTTGCTAAAATAAAATAAATGAATGAATGACAAGTCTGAAACATGAAATGTTCTAGGTAGAACTTTTTAAAATTCCAAATTTCAAAAAATCATGTGGCAACTGTATAGCTCAAGCTTTAAGTATTAACTTTTAACCTTTGACCTTACAGATTTTAACCAATGAAATGTCTCTTTAAACTTTAAAGGAAACAATGATAACGAGCGCCTGGCGATTGCTAGACAGCGAATTCCATATCGACTTGGTCGAGTAGTTGATGAATGGCTACTCGACAAAGGTAAAAAACATTGATTAAAACTTCAAATAAAAAAATAATTTGAACATAACCAAGTAGTACTTCATTGTAACACTAATAAACATAAAAAATAAATTTTCCGTAAAACTAAATTAAAAACAGATTTAAAACAGTAAAATGTAGATAGTAATATTTGCATTCCTTGTATAATACTTTCTATACATTTTTAGACGTACCAGCTGTTTAATAATCTTACCCTGTTAACTTAAGGTTAAAGGGACTGTTAAATATAATCCACTAACTCAATCTATGAAGGTACTCACAGCAAGCATTAACCCAAAATGATAAATCATTTGTAGATTATATTACATGTTCCAGCCTCTAAATTATTAACTAAAATATATGTAGTTCTGATATCTTTATTATGGTCCTGAAAAACAAACAAACAAACAAAAAAAACTCTTGGTTTAAACTCTAGGCATCTTAAATAGTGGGCAATATGGATTGCCAGTCAAAATGAAGTCCCTTTAACGTTTGCAACCTTCTAAGAGCATTTGGGAACAAGCCCTAATTAAAACTGAACTTAAAGTTGTGTGCATGCTTTTATGAGCAGAGAGCAATCTGCTAAAACTGGATACTCAATTTGATGATATTGGTACTGTTGCTGAGGATTGCTGTTTGATGGAAATGTGCCATAATTTCTCCATCGGTTTGTGTATCATTCCTGAAGCCGCTTTTTACATCTGAAGCTATGTTTTTTCATTTGTTTTTTTTTAATAGACTTGCTGAAAGCCAATCAGAAAAATCTTTTTGGATTTTTTGTTTCTTTGTTTTGTCTCTGACACACTCAGTGTAAACCATGTGTTTCTTTTCAGTGTATTTGCCAGAAAAATAGAATAATTCAAATAACAGTGGACTATTGCATTCAAAAAAATAAACATTTCTAAAGAAGAGCATATGAATACATGTGGCCATTATGTGAATTATGAAATTTTTACCATAAATTTAAAATTAGATTTCAGCTGCTACAGACTAGTTTCTGCCAGTGGTAATTTTAGAATGACAAATACTTGAAATGTTAGATATCTTACATATTTTTAATTTATCAATTTAGATTGGAGATCTTGAGGTAAAAGAGAAAGTGATCCACTGAAAATTGATTTATAATATGTATCTTTGATTGGTCTTTTAGCAAAGGCACTACATTTACAATAAGTTGAGAATTTATAAGTATTTGCCAGTGATTATGCATTTCATGGACACCTCATTTATAAGCAATGAATTATGAGTCAAATGCCTCTCTTATAGTTTATTGCTCTCATTATCCACCCCATGAAAGATCTGTTTTATCATCTTTTATAGAATGTAGAGTTCACAATCAACATTTTTGCATGTATGTAATATTATTTTTACAGGGCGTCAGCTCACAATCTTCAATAGCCAAGCAACCATAATAATTGGCGGGAAAGAGCAGGGACAGCCCTTCCAGGGTCAGCTCTCTGGGCTTTACTACAATGGCTTGAAAGTTCTGAATATGGCAGCCGAAAATGATGCCAACATCGCCATAGTGGGAAATGTGAGACTGGTTGGTGAAGTGCCTTCCTCTATGACAACTGAGTCGACAGCCACTGCCATGCAGTCAGAGATGTCCACATCAATTATGGAGACCACCACAACCCTGGCTACTAGCACAGCCAGAAGAGGAAAGCCCCCTACGAAGGAACCCGTTAGCCAGGTGAGTACCTGGGTTTCATCTCTTCATCTTGAATCTGTGACTATGAAAGTGGACTCTTCTGCATGTGTGTCTTCTCTAGAATGGGATTACTTCTGATCTCAATCATTATGGCTTTTTTGAGACTTGCTTAATATAATGGATTCAATTTGAAGATGAAATGTTGTTTTGTGGCTTGTGGACTTTGATGAACTGCTTTGTGTTGGTTTGTGTGTGGCTAGGCTGATGGTCTTGATCCAGTAACCTTGGTCTAGACCAAGCTAAGGGGATTGTCTGAGCATTATACACGGTTTTCAGTTTTTAAGTTAAATGAACAAGTAAATTAATGAAGTATCTGAAAGACCTTGTTCAAGCTCAAAACTTCATCAAAATTAAATAAAAGCAAGTTTTGAAAATCTTAAAAAAGAAATTACTGACAGCACTTGTATTTTGAAGTGTGAAAATTTTGAATTGGAAGGCACATGGGTCTTGTCATGAATGATAAATCTACTCTTTTACTGTTGATAGGAAAAAGGCACTATTAGTTTATCTGAGTACAAAGACTCAAAATATGGTATTTAAAAACTGTCTTAGGCCAACATATTTTGTACATTATGTGGCTAACTGCCCTCACCCCAAATATTCACTAAACTTATTTCAATCTTATGTCTAAATTTTTTGGTGAAAAAAAGTTTTAAATGTCACACTGTACAAGAAGTATATGATTCAATTAAGATATTACTTCACTAATGATTTGTTATTGTGTTTATTGTATATGGCTTACCTAACAATAAGCAGGTTATTAAGGCAAATCTGATATAGGAAAGCAAAACACAGAGCAATGATAAACTCTTTCCTTTAAGTAAAGTAATTCAGAAGAGGATATTCTAGGACATTTAGAATTGGAAATATTCTTGTGAATAAAATTTTAATTAACCAGATTTTTTTGTTTCCTCAGAAGTCTTGTGTCATCATTAACAAAATTGTAGCTGCTTAAGTTCTTAGGTAAACCAGATATATCCCCCAATAAGGAAGAATCAGCCTCATTTTAACATGCTTTATCTATTAGTGCTTGCTATGTAGTAAGAAATTATGTTTATTAAGAAAATATGTGTAAAATAGCTATTTCATTTACAAGTTGAACACCTAGAAATGAAGAAATTAAAATTTATGCATTTTATAATATTCACTAATGTAAAAGGAAAATAGTTAACTGCGCATTAATTGCAAATGAAAAGACTCTCTTTTATTATAAGCTATAACATGTTTAAAGATAGCAATGGTTTATGGAAGTAAGTGATCTAATCAATTAGTGATTACTTGGTTCATTTGAGGAGGTATTGACTTAAATAAAAGATTACTATGTTCATTAAAAAATAGATATTTTAAATCTTCAGATTTTGATAGACCAATAATAACAATTAAATAATTTGGATTAATATACTACAAATATTCAGTTGTGGCAATAGTGTTTTAAAGTTGTACTGAAAGCTTTTAAAATTCTCTCATAAGGATATGTTTGTGATTACAGGTAATAAAATGTGAATGTATGAAAGAGAGGCTACTAGGGAAGAAATCAAATTGCTTATTTTTGAATAGCAGGCTAATTTGTTGTGAATTTTCTTTACTTCACAATTGATTTTTAACTGCCCTCCAACTACAAAGAAATATTGATATATACAGAATTTAAGTGTTTGCTAGAATTATCAGTCTTGGAAGTTTCAATAGGAAAGTGATTTGTAATTCTCAGTCTAAGACTATAACCTTTGACCCATTTTTGCAGGTTGGATGAGGCATCTTCCTTCCATAGTGGCCATAACTGCCTGCTTTTATCAACTGTCTTACTCAGTTGTATGCCAGGGAGGGTCATTTTATTTTTCAAAAGCCATAATGGACTATTTTCTCAATCAACGTATATTTTCTCAGTGATAACACAGAGCCACTTAAGTTACAATGGCTATGTACCTTAGGGTGATTGCATGTTTTAGAACTATAGAAACAGATTTTTGGTCAAGCAGAATTAAATTGGATTCATTTCAGATAGATGAGATGAGATTTTTTTCAGCCATTCTGCAGGGCAAGTAGTGGGGAGAAATGTATTTTTCAGTTTTCACAGAGTCAAAGAATATAAAAGAGAATTCACAAAATGTCATCCCATAAGATTCTGTTTACATTCCTGTTTAAAAGTAAATATGCTTTGAAAAGAAAAAATTTTTTCTTCTCTTGATAATGATCAATTTTAAGACTGATATGGCATCATCGACTCGATGGACATGGGTTTGGGTGGACTCCGGGAGCTGGTGATGGACAGGGAGGCCTGGTGTGCTGCAGTTCATGGGGTCGCAAAGAGTCAGACATGCCTGAGCGAATGAACTGAACTGAACTGAATTTACTTTAGAAAGACATGATCTATGTCATGAAGTAATGGATACATTTACCAACCCTTCTCATTAAATGACTTTTAAAAATATGAATATAACAATATTAGTAGTACTTTTTAATATGGATTATATAAAACTCACAAAAAATTATTTTGCTCATGATATTTAGTATCTAAATGTTTCCATAAGACCCACTCATTCTAACAAAGAGAAACTTCTATAAGGATAATCTCAGAAAGTGAATATTTGCAAACTCTTGACAGTATAAAGTTCTTCAGGATGCTGAGAGCTTCCTTCTTGGGATTGGAGGCAAAAGTGTCACACAAGATCTTTGATAGCTAAGTTGTTCCCTGCTCTTCTGAATAATATGGCAATCTATGATGTATATGTGAAAAGTGTTAGTTGCTCAGTCATGTCCAACTCTTTGCGACTCCATGGACTGTAGCCCACCAGGCTCCACTGTCCATGGAATTATCCAGGCAAGAATATTGGAGTGTGGGTAGTCATTCCCTTCTCTAAGAAACCTTCCAGACCCAGGGATCAAACCTGGGTCTCCTGCATTATAGGCAGAATCTTTACCATCTGAGTCACCAGCCAAGTCCTTGATGTACATGTAGCTTTATGTAAATGAGTTAAAGCAAGTTAACATGCAAAGGACAATGTTCATTCCATTTGGTTCCCAGTTTGTAAAGAAAGGAAATTGTTTCTTTTGAGATCAAGATTTTGACATTTCTTTTGGTCTATGCTTTGTATCACATTTTGCAATATTGTGTTTTTTCCATTAAGAATATTTTATAATTTATTTACATACTGTAGACAATATGGATCCATGGTATTGCCTTTTGGTTAGAGAAGGTATGGTATAATAGAAAGATCACAGCAACAGGTTTCCAGTTTCAGTACAACCTCCTTTCTTTGTGAGTATCTTGAACAAGATGGTTAACCTCGCTACACTCTAGCCTTGCTTGCTGTCTCTCTAAAATAAGTGGGTTTAGGAATCTCTTGAACTGTGTGTGTTGTTCTTGTTTAGTCACCAAGTCATTTCTTACTCTTTGGTAACCCCATGGATTGTAGCCCGCCAGGCTCCTCTGTCCATGGAATTTCCCAGGCAAGAATACTGGAGTGGGTTGCCATTTCCTTCACCAGGAATCTCCCTGACCCAGGGATTGAACCCATGTCTCCTGCTTGGCAGGTGAATTCTTTACCACTGAGCCAGCAGGGAAGCCCCACATACCCGGTGATATATGAATGTAATTATTAATAGAATCCTTTTTTTGACTCTCAAAAGCATCCCAGTTTGGTCCACAAATTGTATTACGCTCTACTTTGACAACATATTTAAAATCTATCTTTGCAAGAAAATCATTCCTCATAAGAATAATAAATAGAGAAGCCCTGTCTTTTATACTCAGAGTAGAAACTGACTCTGGTCTCCATACCTGATCTCAAGAATCCATAGTGTTTTTCATCTTCTTTTCATTTCATTTCAAAAACCTTAAAAAAGGAGAGAAATAAGGCTTTGAGAGATTCTGGTTTTTGACTGGAGGGACTGTAGTTTGCAACTCTTAGAAGGAAATTAAATTGTAGACTGGGGCAGAATCAGTAAGTATGAGTGAAACGTGCTGGAACAATTTAGTGGTTCCAGTTAGACTTTTTACAGAGTAGAGGTAGCAAATCTACTCAAGACAAGGTACTATTGAGGATTTTAAACCATTGGTAGGTTGTCAGGACATGTGTATTCACTTCCTACTGAACTCATTGGTATTTGATTCCTGTAGAATGTTCCAGAAAGAATCCCAATTAGTGTACAAACAAAAAAAGTGTTTGAATGTGTTGGACACTGCTATTGCTTCCTGGCAGCTTTGGAGATACTCATAAAAAATTAATGATATTTGTTTGAAAAATGTAAGCAGAGTGCACACATATTTCCATGAAAAAATATCTAAAGCTAACAAAAAACATTTTGTAGCTTCAAAGAACAAAATTTTATTTTTTTATTAAAAATATTAATTAACCTTAGCTGTGGCTTCATTATTAAGAAATAACTGCATTACTTATAATTATATGTGTTCCTGATAACCACTCTGCATTTTAAAATACTGGTGACATGAATAATTAATTTTATTTTCCCTAGTCTAATCATTCTGCTGAATTTACTTAAATTAATGTACATTTTAACTGCAAATTTTAGTGCATAGTGAAAAGAAAAACACTTGGGTGTAGATTTGAAAATATATACAAAGGCACGTTCTTCTGAAACTAATGGTGCCGAGTAAGAAAGTATAATTCGTTGTAACTTTAAATGTAGATAAGCACTGCTATTTAGAAGGTGTTTTTCCCCTCATTACTGGTAAACAAAAGTTCTAGTATATATATATTTTAGAGAGTTTATTTTAAGAATTATTACATCCAGTGCATTTTCTTTCTGGTCTAGAGGTTTCACTGGATGGAAATGTGCCCTCCTGGGGGATGCAATTTTGGTTTTTGAAACATCCTTGAACAAAGCTAATTCTAGACAAAAATATCCATTCATTCATTCATCCATCCTTTCATCAATCCATTTATTCACTCAGCACATGGTCGCAAGACACTTTCTTATAACACCAGACAATGTTCTAGTCACTGGAAATGTAGCATTGAATAAAATTAGGCTCTTCTGTACAAAGCTCACATTCTAGTTAAGGGAGATGGACAGTAAACCATAAAACAGCATACATGGGATGTCAAGTTCTGTAGGAAAAAAGGAGAGAGGAGTGGGGATGTTTGTGTTTTGGGGAAGGGAGCAAAAGGGAATCTTTTTTGAATAGACATGCAGAGACTATCAGTGATACGGCATCAATTATAAAAGAACATTGGTAGATTAAATTTCAGATGTATTCTCAAATCCAGCAGGATTGTACCCCATGTAGATAGTGCCAGTGGTGATTAATGCCTGTGTCCTGGAACTCGAAGGCAGGGAAGAGAACAAAAATAACACTAAGATTTATATCTCTCTTGTTTTTTTTAATGAAGGAACCCTTGGGCCGGGGCGAGGGCCTGGTCCAGGTGGGTGGAGTGTAGAGTTACCCAGGAAGGCAAACAGGGCACTGTCAGAGCCCACAGGGTTTGCTGTGTGCCTTCAGTGTGGAGGTAGTAAGTGCAGGTCCAGATGGAGGGGCAGGAAGAGGATGGGCTGGGATACGCTGAGTGTCAGTGGCAGCTCAGAAAATGGTTCAATCGGGACTCCAGATGACTCTTCCTGGTGGAAAACCCATCTCTTGGATCTTGGGATTCCTACGTGCTGGCAGTGGAGACCTGGAATGAGCAACACCCGGGTACCCTACATCCCAGACTTATCAGTAAGGAGTCTAGCTCACGTCACCTATCAAGCAAACTTCAACCCTCATCAATATCACCTCTCCCACCCCACCCCAGCCCCATTCCCCACTTAGAGTCACTGTGAGGTAACACCTTGCCCGAGGGGTGTGGCCACATGCCAGGGGGTAGGCTCTGGCTCCAAGGCAGTGTGGAACGGAATCCCCTGAGCCCAGAACAGGGTGGAGGGGGTGGGAGTGACCTGTGTATGTCCTACCCTCTGTGATCCTAAGGACACAAGATGCTAATAAGTGTCTTGTTAATTAAACAAGACTAAGCAAATTCTAGAGAATATTTATGAGTGAGGAAAAAATGACTCAGGAAATACAGCTTGATATTATTATTCTTATCCTACACATGAGAAAATTGAGGCCCAAGGAAACTAAATAACTTCCTCAAGGCTATGCAGCCAGCTTCTTTTCAGAGTATGTTGAAGTGAGCTAGTCCTCTGCCCTTGAACCTGGCCTCTGTTTGGAATCTCATCACTTCCTGCCTTCACATATTCTCAACTAGTTCAATGTGATCTCTACCTAGGGATCAGGCTTCTCTTTTTGAAAATGTAGATATGAACCTTAATACATCCAAGTATTTAAGATAAAGAGCAGATTCCCTGAATGATCATCAGGGTCCATCCTTCACAGCTAGCCTCCTCTCTGCCTCGCTAGAAAGTTTTATCTCCACTCTTCACCACACCCATTTCCTCTGATCTGTTGAACTACTAACAGAAACTTCCATAGGTCATGCTATTTCACACCTCTCTCTGCTCTGCCTGCACAGCCCTTTCCATTGTTTACTTACCTGTTTCCATCCTTCATACTCTTCCCAATCTCTCCCAGTCTGCTTCTGCCTTCTGAAAGCTGACAGTCTGAAGAGACAGCACTGACAAGGCTGTTAATGGTGTAGTATTGTGCAGGGGTCAAGGGCAATGACTCCAGAAGCCTAAATGCTTACTTAAATCTCAGTCTTCCTTTCCCCATATAACTTGCATTCCTTAGGCAAGTTAGCCTCTCAGTATCTCTGCTTCCCATCTATAAATTGGGGATGATGGTGTCATAAACTTATTGTGAGGATTGAATAGTCACTATCGTATAAGAACTATATACAGTCACTGCTATTTGACAATTTTCATTGTCAAAAAAAAAAAAAACATTCATTATGGTTCACCCTAAAATGAAGAGAAGTAAAAAATAATGCCTGACACATGTAACCATTATACAAATAATAGTTATGTTTGAAAAGCATTCCTTAAGTACACTGTATGAATTAAAGCATCTTTCTTACCTTTAAAATATTTTCTTCGCCCTTGAAAACAATAGTTCTGAATCGCTGTTTCTGAATCAAAGTGTCAATTGCATGGCCCATACTGAGCTGAAGGGGCTTCCCAAGTGGCACGAGTGGTAAAGAACCCGCCTGCCGATACAAAAGATGTAAGAGATGCTGGTTAGATCCTTGGATCCAGAAGATTCCCCGGAGGACAGCATGGCAACCCACTCCAGTATTCTTGCCTAGAAAATCCCAAGGATAGAGGAGCCTGGTGGGCTAGGGTCCATAGGTCGCAAAGAGTCGGACACGACTGAAGCCACTTAGCATGCACACACGCATGCACGCATACTGAGCTGAATTCTCTGTTGAATGTGTTTTCCACAGGGAGGCAGCACCATTCCCCTACAAGTATGTTGAAAAGCAGTGGGAGGCAGGAAGTGATTCAGGGGGAGAGTTGTCACTAGCATTTAGTGGGAGGGGACCATGAACACTAAATATACTGCAAAGTAAACTGTCCACTGATCCCCATACCCGGCACTGTTTTACTCAACCTCCAACCACCACCACTACCAACAGAAATTACTATTGACTGAGCAGCCCAGAAATTTCCTATACCTGTTTCTCAGCTGTTCTCAGACAGAAACTCATTCATAGTATGGTGCTGAATATTGAAAATATGACTTCTGTAATTGTCCTCAATAACATGTCTTGATTAAGGAGCTTAAAAATCCATGTTATACTATTTTTTCAATGTGGATATGAAACATCAAGTACTTCCAGCTGTGATTTAGACTAAATTGGGTTTATGATTATTGATATAATTTCTTTTGATACCATTTAGGAGAAATGGAATGATTTAAGACCCTGTATCTAATGAATATGTGATTTTAAATTCAGTGAGCATTTCTCAGAAAGGACTGGTGATATTGTCACCCTTCCTGATACTTCAAGTCTCAGTTGAGGACAAAGGAATTACTTTTTATTAAGTCAGGTGTCAGATGTGAAGTCGCTCAGTCGTGTCTGACTCCTTGCGACCCCATGGACTGTAGCCTACCAGGTTCCATGGGATTTTCCAGGCAGGAATACTAGAGTGGGTTGCCATTTCCTTCTCCTTTTATTAAGTAATGAGCTAAATTTAAAGTAGCAATAAAATAACCTTATCTTCTTGTTTTTATTTTAGTCAGTACTGTGAATTCTTGGTACCATAATAATCTGGCTTTCAAGTACATAGGTATGTTTATGTTATACCTGTTGCCTTATTCCTCTTTTACATATAATAATTATTTTGTTGAGGAAGGGGAGGAGGCAAATCATCTGGAATAAGAAAATTGTGTATGCTTGCATGTATGTTAACAATGCTTTTTTCTTTGATAATATATATAAAACAGTAGGTTTAGTTTAATAAACTGATATCAAGATTAAATTTAAATCTCTCTAATAATATCTTAGGGGAGTAGAATTGATATACAGTATACTTTTGCAGATTCTTTTCCATTATAGGTTATTACAAGATAATTGAATATAGTTTCCTGTGCTATACAGTAGGTCCTTGTTGTTTATCTATTTTATATGTAGTTATGTATATCTGTTAATCGCAAACTTTTATTTATCCTTCCCCCTCCATTTCCACTTTGGTAACCATAAATTTGTTTTCTATGCCTGTGAATCTATTTCTGCTTTGTAAATAAGCTAATCCTTTTAAAAACAGATTCCACATTTAAGTGATATCGTGTGATATTTGCCTTTCTCTGTCTGACTTACATCACTGATTATGATAATCTCTAGGTCCACCCCTTTTGTTGCAGATGGCATTATTTCATTCTTTTTTGACTGAGTAGTATTCCATTGTGTATATGTATACCACCTCTTCTTTGTCCATCCATCTATCAGTGGATGTTAGGTTGCGTCCATGTCTTGGCTACTGTAAATAGTGTCACTGTGGACATTGGGTACATGTATCTTTTCAAATTAGTGTTTTCATGCTTATGGATATATGGCCAAGAGTGGGAAATTGCTGTGTCATATGGCACTATATTTTTGGCTTTTTAAAGAACTTCCATGCTGTTTTCCATAGTGACTACAAAAATTTGCATTCCCACCAGCAGTATACAAGGGTTCCCTCTTCTCTATACCCTCTCCAGGATTTGTTATTTATAGATTTTTTTTTTAATGATGGCTACTTTGACCAGTGTGAGGTGGTATCTCATTATAGGTTTGATTTGCATTTCTCTAATAATTAGTGATGTTGAACACCTTTTTATGTGCCTGTTGGCCACCTGTATATCTTCTTTGGAGAAAAGTCTGTTCAGGTCTTCTGCCAGGTTTTGATTGTTTTTTGTTGTTGTTTGTTTGTTTTTCTATGGAACTGCATGAGCTGCTTTTATATTTTGGAAATTAATCCCTTATTGGCCACATCGTTTGCAAATGTTTTCTCCTGTTCAGTTAAGTTGTCTTCTCATTTTGTTTATAGTTTTCTTTGCTGTGCAAAAGCTTTTAAGTTTAACTAGGTCCCATTTCTTTATTTTGTTTCTGTATCCATTACTCTAGGAGATGGAACCAAAACAAGTACTGCTGTGATTTATACCAAAGAGCATTCTACCTAAGTTTTCTCCTAGGAGTTTTATAGTATCTGGTACCCCTTTTTGTGCCAGTTCCATACTGGTTTGATTACTGTAGCTTTGTAGAAATCAGGGCACATGATTTATCCAGATCCATTCTTTCTCAAGATTATTTTGGCTATTCAGGTTCTTTTGTATTTCCATACAAATTTTAAAAAATTTTGTTCCAATTCTGTGAAAAATGCCATTGATAATATGACAGGGATTGCACTGAATCTATAGATTTCCTTGGGTACTACATTAGTTCTTCAATTTTCATTATTTAGTGCCTATATTAGGTTTTCTTATCAGTTAACATCACTGAAAAGTTCTCCAACAATAACAAAAAATATGTAGTATTATGTGATTCGAACTTTAAGAGGAGATTTAGCTAATTCATCTGCCTTTTCTAGCACTTACGGATCACTGTCTTCTCATCGTGGCTATTCTTTTCATGTAGAATCTCAAGCAGACAAATAACACAAGTGTTAACCAATCATGTCTTCAGCTGGCATAGTAAACGATAATCAAAGCAAACATAGCAGTGTATATTTGCTTTTATTAAGTTGCGTATGGGGTTGGCCAAAAACTTCATCCAAGTTTTTCTGTAAGATGTTACAGAAAAACCCAAATGAACTTTTTGGCCAACCTAATATTTTCAACCATAATGTATGTTGCCTGTAAATCTGCAGCACTTTTATTTAAAATTATGAATTAGTAAATATCTTCTGTGTGCATAGCACATAAAATACACTTTGCAAAGTATTGTATTCTTGAGGATAAAGGTGTGGTACCTAGACATACAGACCTGTATGACAGGAACCAACTATTTCTCGGATGTGTAGAGAAACCGTGCATGAATTATAAAATGCCATAAATCAACAGGCATCACTGACTCAATGGACATGAGTTTGAGCAAAGTCCAGGAGATAGTGAAGTACAGGGAAGCCTGGCATTCTGCATTACATGAGGTAGCAAAGAGTTGGACACAACTGAGCAACTAAACAATGGTAACAACGACTAAGTCAATAAGAGCAAAGCTTTTGTACACAGATATACGGTATCGGAGAAGGCAATGGCACCCCCCTCCAGTTCTCTTGCCTGGAAAATCCATGGACGGAGGAGCCTGGTAGGCTGCAGTCCATGGGGTCGCTAAGAGTCAGACAAAACTGAGCAACTTCACTTTCACTTTTCCCTTTGATGCACTGGAGAAGGAAATGGCAACCCACTCCAGTGTTCTTGCCTGGAGAATCCCAGGGACGGGGGAGCCTGGTGGGCTGTCGTCTATGGGGTTGCACAGAGTCGGACACAACTGAAGCGACTTAGCAGCAGCAGCAGCAGCAGATACACAGTATATTATTAACAGTATCACTGACACAACTGAAACTCTGAAACAAACTGAAAGGATGAAAGATATTTTAGTCTTTTTTTTAAACCGCAAGTGTTTTGAAGTAACACACTTTTATTATTTCACATGTCCTGAGTGTTGGCAATGTGCTAGACATTACCCTGGATCTGAAATCACCCACACTCTGTGGAAGTATTCACATTACATTAAAGGGAGGTTCTCTGGTTCTAATGCCTGTATTTTAGATGTAAAAAAGATTTATCAAGATTCTTTCACATTTTGTGGTGAATTTCCTATACCTATACCTGAATTTCCTGTTCCTATACCTGACTTTCCCATGCACAGCATTAAGTGACCGTTAGTAATAATTCTAGACAAAGCCAATATAGCAACTCATAACAACAAATGAAAAATAAGACACTACAAGGCAGCCACATGACTCACTTATTCTGTTATGAAGTGAAGGCTTTCCACTGTCCAAAGCAAGAGTTTTCATTATAGTTTTAGTTAGACGTATACTTATATTTGTGAAAGGTTGTTTACTGAATCACGAAGAGACGGCCGGGATTCTTGGCCTCCGGAGGAGAGGAATTCAATCCAGGACCAGAGACGAGGCTTGACCACTCAGAGCTTTTGTGCAATAGAGTTTATTAAAGTATAAAAGGGATAGAGCAAGCTTCTGACATAGGCATCAGAAGGGGGCAGAAAGAGTACCCCCTTGCTAGTGTTAGCAGTGGAGTTATATACTCGAAGATAACAGAATTTGCCAGAAGGTTTAATCCAGAGACTGTCCTTCAGGCAGGATACATTATTGTTATAGTCCTTGTAAAGACAGATCTACTCCCATAATTTACATTTTAAGGTAACAGAATTAGCCAGAAAGTTTAATACAGAGACTGTCCAAAGGCAGGATACATTATTGTTATATAATTTTAAGGAACGTAGAGAGAAAAGAAAAAGTTTGTCCTTTCTTCCTGCTTGAGAATTCCAGACCCCTCTCTCCTTGGGGACCCCTAGACTTCTTATCAACCTGCCTAGGAAATGACTCTCTCATTTGTACCTGAAGTTGTCTGTGTTTTATTTAATTGCCTCATTGTCTTATATATTCTTTTCAGTATGACTTTGCATTCCACATTATTTGGAAAGTTGATTCAGAAGTGGGGGGGGAACATGTGTGAAGCACCAAATTTGAAATCTGAAATATATCATTAATTTATCATTGGTATGCTAGCAATAGTAAACAAAATGCAACTTGCCATTTTCAGTCTCTTCAATGTTTTCCTCTCTGCCAGAAGTCCTCTTTTCTTCTTTTTATCCTGTGCTACCCTTGTACCTGTGATCTTATTAATAGTAATTGACTCCACGTTTATAAAGTTCTTTGCTATTGTTCAGTCACTCAGAATGTTAGACTCTTTGAGACCCTATAGACTGAAGCATACCATAGCTGCCTGTCCCTCACCATCTCCCGGAGTTTGCTCAAACACATGTCCATTGAGTCAGTGATGCCATCTAGCCATCTAGCTTTGCTAATGTTAACTGTATGAGATGATTTTAGACATTACATTTCACTCAAAACTTTCCCAAAAAACCCTAAGCAGAATGCATTTCTTGTTTTACAGCACTTTGGAGAAACAGATAAATAGACATTCAGATAAGTAGATACAGGTAGTTCTTTATCTATCAGAGCCTATAACTTTTACTTCCATTTCTTTTTGACAAGCCCGTGAAAGTCAAAACCTATGCCCTATTCCCCTATGCAGGCTCAACACCTAAGGTGCTTGGTGCATAGTGGACACTAAGTAATTAGTTCTTGCATAGATAAATTATGAACACATAAAGTGCATATCCCAATGCTGAGGTAAATAGTGAGTGTTGCCTAGTGTTGAATTTTCCTGAATTGATCAATAGCTGCAGAGAATAAAAATGGTACATATAAGAAGAGAAAAACAGTTATTCCTTCAAATGAAGAGTTAATACACAGTTTTAAAACAAGGAATATTGTTGTTTTTAAGAGAAAGTTGTGAATAGGACATACAGAAGGCAAATTCTCATTTCAGTTTGTGTTGCTGACGTTCACATAAGTTCAGGAAGGAAGGTCTGTCAGTAAGGTGGAAAGGACAAGGGTACAAAGCAGTATAGTTTTGACTGACAGGTTACAGATCAGTGGGTATAGCATGCTTTTTCAGAGGTTGATGAGTGTCTTATCATTTGGGGGTTAACCGTGATATTTTAATTGACAATTTCAAATGAGAACCAAGTACAAAGAACTAGCAAATTAAAAGAGATTAGAGGGGCATGCTGACATAACACTAATTGGACACAAAGACTTAAATGAAGTTTGGGGAGTGGAGTGAATTCCTGATGACAGACCAATCTAGACAAAATCTAGGAAATGTCGAAAGAGTTAGTCTTGCTGTGTGGGTTATTTGAAAATACAGTATATTTAAATGGGTGATACCTCAAATGCAAGTAATAACATTAATTATAACCTACTGTTTTACACTGGTTCTGAAGCTAATAGCAGGATTCTCACAAAATTTACTTTTTGGCTTTGTTGTATTATATATATATGTATATATATATGCAAAAAAAGTGGAAATAATTGTTAAATTATTTTCATTATAGTAAAACATGCACATGAAAACAAGTCAATATGATTTAGAAATGAGGTATGTATCAGTTCAGTTTAGTTGCTCAGTCGTGTCCGACTCCTTGTGACCCCATAGACTGCAGCACACCAGGCTTCCCTGTCCATCAACAACTCCCAGAGCTTGCTCAAATGCATACCCATCAAGTCGGTGATGCCATCCAACCATCTCATGCACTGATATCCCCTTCTCCTCCTGACTTCAATCTTTCCCAGCAACAGGGTCTTTTCCAATGAGTCAGTTCTTCACGTCAGGCAGCCAAAGTATTGGAGTTTAAGCTTCAGCATCTGTCCTTCCAATGAATATTCAGGGATAATTTCCTTTAGGATGGACTGGTTGGATCTCCTTGCAGTCCAAGGGACTCTCAAGAGTCTTCTCCAACACCACAGTTCAAAAGCATCAATTCTTCAGCGCTCAGCTTTCTTTATAGTCCAACTCTCACATCCATACATGACTACTGGAAAAACCATAACTTTGACTAGATGGACCTTTGTTGTCAAATTAATGTCTCTGCTTTTTAATATGCTATCTAAATTGGTCATAGCTTTTCTTTCAAGGAGCAAGCATCTTTTAATTTCATGGCTGCAGTCACCATCTGCAGTGATTTTGGAGCCCCCAAAAATAAAATCTCTCACTGTTTCCATTGTTTCTCCATCTATTTGCCATGAAGTGATGGGACTGGATGCCATGATCTTAGTTTTTTGAATCTTGAGTTTTAAGCCAGCTCTTTCACTATTCTTTCACTTTCATCAAAAGGCTCTTTAGTTCTTCTTCACCTTCCATCAAAAGTGTGGTGTCATCTGCATATCTGAGGTTATTGATATTGCTCCCGGCAATCTTGATTCCAGCTTGTGTTTCAGGCAGCTGGCATTTTGCATGATGTACTCTGCATGTAAGTTAAATAAGCAGGGTGAAAATATACAGCCTTGATGTACTCCTTTCCCAATTTGAAACCTGTCTGTTGTTCCTTGTCTGGTTCTAACTGTTGCTTCTTGACCTGCATACAGATTTCTAGGGAGGCAGGTAAGGTGGTCTGGTATTCACATCTCTTTCAGAATTTTCCACAGTTTATTGTGATCTACACCGTCAAGGGCTTTGGTGTAATCAATAAAGCAGAAGTAGATGTTTTTCTGGAACTCTCTTGCTTTCTCTATGATCCAACGGATGTTGGCAATTTGATTTCTGGTTCCTCTACCATTTCTAAAACCAACTTGAACATCGGGAAGTTCATGTTTCATGTACTGTTGAAGCCTGACTTGGAGAATTTTAAGCATTACTTTGCTAGCGCGTGAGATGAGTGCAATGGTGCCATAATTTGAACATTCTTTGGCATTGCCTTTCTTTGGGATTGGAATGAAAACTGACCTTTTCCAGTCCTGTGGCCACTGCTGAGTTTTCCAAATTTGCTGGCATATTGAGTTACAGCACTTTCACAGCATCATCATTTAGGATTTGAAATAGCTCAACTGGAATTCTATTACCTCCACTAACTTTGTTCGTAGTGATGCTTTCTAAGGCCCACGTGACTTCACATTCCAGGATGTCTGGCTCTAGGTGAGTGATATACTATCATGATTATCTGGGTCGTGAAGGTCTTTTTTGTATAGTTCTATGTATTCTTGCCACATCTTCTTAATAACTTCCACTTCTGTTGTGTCCGTACCATTTCTGTCCTTTATTGTGCCCATCTTTTCATGAAATGTCCCCTTGGTATCTCTACTTTTCTTGAAGAGATCTCTAGTCTTTTCCATTCTATTGTTTTCCTCTATTTCTTTGCATTGCTGTATGTATAAATAGTAGCAATACCCCATCCAACCCCTCACCACCCCTCATCTTACTTCACAGAGATGCTATCTTTTCATAATTCTTTTGGTAATTAGTTTTATATCTTTAAATAATATGCTTATACTTCCATTTGTTTATTCCTTTTAAAAGTAATATTTTTGCGCTCTCCAGAATGAAAACTGAAGATTAGTTCCTAGTCTTTATCTCTTCATTTTCCTCTTATTCTTTTCATCTGAATTTTTTCATATACTAGTCATTTTTGTCACTTTAAATAGTACATATAGTATTAACATACAACAGTATCTCTTGAGATCCACATTAGTAAGATAAAGATATTGCACACCTACCTCTTCTACTAGCTTCTCTAGATCCCACCATCTCATTGTATTTCCAGAGATGTTAACTTTAGCATACTGTTTGGCAACCACAACCACATCTTGCATATTTTATCTATGAAGAATACAAATTGGAGAAACAGTAAAGTGCTCTGAGACTACCACTACTGTGTAAATATTGTCCGATGCCAGTTTCAGTTATGTGTTAAGATTATATTCATGTTCTTATTGGTCCAATATTATATTACCTAGACTTTTTAAAGGAGAATATTCTCAGGGTCAGGATCAAATGGAATCCCTTCCATTGTATCAATTTCTTATAATCAGGACATTCTATTTTGTTTCATATTTGTATTATAGCTGTCTCCTTTTTTTCCAAAAGTTCCTCAACATCTTTTTTCTTACTTTGTTTCCTTTGTGTTTATTGGATCAACAGTTTAAGTTCCCACTCTTTCAACTGCATGAAATCTTTCTTTTTCACACTAAACATCTCCTATCTGTGCTTTCTGTTATTGAACCTTAGCGTTACTGTTGATCTCAAGTGTGACAGGAGACCCTGTTCACGTTGAGAGTGATCAGAGTATGTAGAGTGATAGACTTTTCCTTGGAAATGGCTGATGTGGTGCAGACGTCCTAATGCCAGAATGAAAAGAATATTCAAACTAAGAGCCTTACATTTCTTTGAACAAATTTTTGACTTTAAGAGAAAAGTGACCTGGATTTTCATTTGTTAGCTTGTTTTTGCTCTGGGGGTTTGCTTTTGTTTTATTTTATATTTTAGGTGGTTATATTAACTGTACATCCCTGTGTCACAAGTTGTCTCAAAATTTAGCAACTTAAACTAACAGGGATTTATTCTCTCACTGTTTTTGTAGGTTAGGTGATTCTGGGTAAAGCTTAGCTAAGAGCCTTGGGCTCAAGGACTCTCATGAAGCTGAAGTGAGAGCCACTGACCAAACCTGCAGTCTCATTTGAAGGTTTGACTGGAGGGTGAGAATTCACTTTCCAGTTCACTTACATGGCTTATTCTCTCACATGTGGGTACAGGGCTTCTTCATAAATTCTGGCAGCTCATTTCCCCCAGGGCAAGTGATCTTAGAGTGGAAGGAGAGTTGGGGGTAGAATCTGGGCATCACTTAGGATGGGAGCCATGAACTTGTCATAATTTAATCTTAGGAGTGATATCCCATCATGGCTGCAGTTAATCTAGCCCATCCATGCCCAAAGGGAGGAAATTACAAAAGGGCATCAATTCCAGGAGTTGAGGATCTTTGGGGACCATCTTAGATCCTCTCACAATGTCAAAAAATAGATGGATGCCAACAGATTTGACTGTTATATGTATTTTCTGCTGGTCTCCTTCCATGTCTTCTCCAGATTAGCTGTCAGTGACACTTTATACCCTGTATCTCTCTGCATTGTATTCCAAGCTGTGCATTTTTCTGCTTTTCTTACTCACCAACTCTTTTTCAGCCATTTCTAGTCTTCCACTAGTGTTTGAAAAGCTCTTTATTTTGTTGACTGCATACTTTTTCTCTCCACTGAGAGACTTTACAGACAACACAGGTTCTTCTAGCTTTTATTTTTAGTGGGGCCTCAGGAGGGAGAGAGACAAAAGCATCATTATTCTTCCCCAACTTGAAATGGACTTTGAGGTTGCAGCTATGACTAGAGGAAATTAAATATTTTGGTGCTGTGTTTAGTAACTATCCAGAAAAGAATGCCCTTTGCTTTTCAAATAACTTCTTTTCACATTCAAAACACGGATGAGAAGTCTCTATACTCCCAATTAACTGAGTTTGCAAATTTTAACAGATTGTGAAATATGAAGAAAAAACCTAACATTCTTTGTTATTTCTGAATTCTGAGTTTCCTGCTCCTTCACCCTACTAACTTAACCTTTGAAGCAGCTTCTGTTGGCTTGAGTATATAGGGTGTTATATTTATGCAACTTCAAAGAATCTTTTAATCTTCACAGTCTGACAAATTTAGCTATAATCATTTGGACTCAAAGAGCAGTCACAAAAATTCTAAACGACTGTGACTGATAAGGCCTGAGTTCTTTTTCATTATTTTATTGTCATTCATTTTTAATAGTTAGAAGTGGATGATGTGGTAAGTCAGCAAAACAGTCTTCATTCTCTCAAATATCTTATCTTTAATGAAATCTTAGAAAGAAACAGCCTTATATTTCTGATTTCATAATGCACTGTTCATCAATGAAGAAAACCCAAATGAAAAGCAAGGTATAGTTTTGTCTTGGTATCCAATTTCAATTTGTTCCAGAGAGTCAGAAACAGAAATATTAGAGAGATTAGAGTAGTATTGGAAGAACAGGAGGATTTTTGTTATTCCTAAATTCCAGGGTTTTTTCTACTTTAACTTCAAAAAACATTTGCCAGTTAATTCCAGTGGTAATTAGAGCAAAATTGCTGATTACTTTGTGAAAAAGAAACTCAGAAACTGACAAATACAAAGCAGAGACACGTTTTACATTCAAACCTAAACTTATGTGGCATTTAATAGCCTTATGTAGTTATTATCTTTTATCATTTCAAAGTTAACTGTTTCTCTCTGCTTAAAATTATTTTATTATGTAATTAAACTGGAATAAAATAAATGTTGTTCTGCCTTTTTAAAAAAAAGTTCCCCCACTTACTTGGTGTTTTAATTAGTTTTTGCTATGTTGCAAACTGCCTCTAAACTTAGTCACTAGAAACATTGATTTAGCTCATGATTCTGTGATTCTGCAATTTGGACTGAGCTCAGCTGGGTGGTTTGTCTAACCTCTGCTGTGTTTGGGTTTGGCTGATCTCAGTGTGTCTATTCTTGTGTTGATGATCTACTAGTGGGTTTCCGCGGGACCGTGATCTAAGACGGCTCAACTGGGGCAATGTACCTATGTTCCACATGTGTCTTATATTCCAGGAAGCCAGCTCAATCATAGAATTCCATGAGTGAAAGTAGAACTGTGCAGAATCTCTTGAGCCCAGGCTCAGAACTTGCCCAACACAGCTTCAACTTCAGTGAAAAAGCAAGTCACAAGGTCAGCCCAGATTCAAGGACAGGAATTACAAGAAATGTGGCCTTGATTATAGTTGATCACAACTTAAGGAATGAGACCTGTGTTAATATTTATGCTCCAGACCACCAAATGACAAAATCATGTTGTCACATACATTGTTAATAGCTAAAATGTCCAATGAAGACAAACCAATATGCATACAGATTTGTCAAAACCTGAAAAATATTTTTGAGATTCCCTGGTGGCTCAGACGGTAAAGCGTCTGCCTACAATGCGGGAGACCCGGGTTCAATCCCTGAGTTGGGAGCATTTCTAATACTGGCCATTTCAATTATACCCACTCTCCTCTGAAGACAGTCTCCTAGTGTGTCAGGTGGTGTTATCCATTCCTTCCTGGGCACATGCAGCATCAGAAGAGCTCATTTGTTCAGCTGACAGCAGGTGCTATTTAAGTCCTATAGTTAGCTTTCTCCCCTTTCATCTTTGGAGTTATTTATCAGCAAATTTTGATGGTCAAAAATCACATTATTCAAAGATCACTGTAGGACAAAGTGCATGAATATATTTTGAGATACGGGGTATAGATATGGATATATGTATAAATATAAAGATATTGATAACCTTTCATGCTCTTAATAAATAAGCTTGCCATTGTCACTTGTTTCTATATCTCCTTTACACATAAACCCACATACCTCCATATTTTCCTCAATTTTATGTATTGCATTATTTTTCTCTAAATATATGCTTTGTGATTGTCATATATTTTCTTTTTTTTTTTTAACTAAATTTTCTCATTCAAGGCTTTAGGCTATAATGATGTCAAAACTTAAAGTCATTGTTTTTCCCCTCTGAAGATAAGAATATTATCTGAATTGCAATACAGTTCCAGAATTTTGCTTTAATTCACCTTAACATTACTATCAAATCTACGTAAATATCTGGCAGAAATTAATAATGTGCATTGTTTGTTAGTCAAAAAAAAAAAAAACATTTTAAGAAACAGAAAAGGACACACCTCTTCCACTAATTGGGTAGAAAGAGTGAAACTATGTGGGAAGGAAAATCCAGAGAGTTGGAATTAGAAAATACTCATTATGGCTCAATGTTTTTGTTCCCCCAAACTTCATATGTTGAAGCCCTATCCCCAAAGGGATGGCATGAGGAGGTGGGGCCTTTAAGAGGTGATTTGTGTTAGATGACATCATGAAGGTGGAGTCCCCATAGAAGAGAGAGTTTGCTTCCTCTGTGCTCTCTCCTTGTGAGGATACAGTAAGACAGCAATCTGAAACGCAGAAAGAGGTCCTCAATGGAGCTCAACCATACTGGCACTCTGATCTCAGACTTCTAGTCTCCAGAACTATAAAATTTAATGTCTGTGTTTATAAGCCACCCAAGCTGTGATACTTTGTTACAGCAGCCTGAAACGGAATAAAACAATATGATACCTTGATTCAAGTGGTACAAACTCATAGAAGAGCAGAAACACTGATACTACTCTAATGCAGATACCAGGGGAAAAATCTCAGGATGCTACAAAGATGTGTTTTGGAAAATTTCCAAGCTTCTGATTTAACTTCCCCATTTGTAGCCCCTCTTATGACAAATAACCAAGTTATATTGGCTTTTATTTCTTCCCAAGATGTGCAGTCAATAAAATGTTCTCATTTTAGCATCACATAACCCTCATTGTTGTGTGATGAAATGGAAGAACGAAATATAAAAAGGTATATTACTGCAACTCTATTTGACAGAACCAAACTTTCATTTTCAACTTAAAATAATAAATTGAAATTTTCAGTGACTACCTAATACAGGCCAGTTACGTCTGCTAAAACCTACTAGTTTATTAGACTATGCATAAATTATCCAAGTGGACTTCAGAATCAATATTCAAATAAATCAACATAGAAAATACATTATTAGAGAGGAAAGTGAATATGGTAGAAATAATTAAGGCATAGTTCTATATGTACATGAGCATTACACATAACCACATTCAAACATTGGCATTATTTCATCCATTTACTAAATAAATGTGTGAAGCATTTAGTATAGGAAAGACAATGTTTTAGGCAATGTGGAAACAGTAATGAAAACAATGGATTAAAAACTCTACTCTCATGATCCTTACATTTTAGTAAGGAAAATATGAGGCAATTGCATAAGCAAAATATATCATCTATTAGATAATTATAAATGCTTTAGAAAAAATATTAGGAAAGGAAACTAGACAGTACCTTCAAAAAAAAAAAAACAGTTATGTGAAAGACCTTCTTTGGCAGGCTTAATTACTATCAAATATTCATTTAAAATATCCAGTATTAGATGATATTACCACTGAATCAGTCATTTCCAGTTGTGAATACATCAACCATAACTTCATAGAACCTCCCTGGTAGCTCTACACAGCGTCTGTGCCACCTTGAATTCATTTTTTTGGCCCACACTCCTTTGTTAATAAGAATAAAAACGTAAATTATTTCCTCAGGAAACAATATGTGTACAGCACAGTCTGCATGCAATTTGATTATTTTAGAGAGCTTCTTTAACTTGATCCACAGAACCCAGTTTCAAATGTATGAAGTCACATTCAAGTTAAATCTGCTAAAATTTTCAGCTACTATAGTAATAAATGCTGTTGTTTTCGTTTTGTTTGCTAAGTTGCATTCGACTCTTTTCTGATCCCATGGACTGTAGCCAATGGATGGGGGAAACAATGGAAACAGTGACTCCAAAATCACTACAAATGGTGACAGAAGCCATGAAATTAAAAGGCACTTGCTCCTTGGAAGAAAAACCAACCTAGACAGCATATTAAAAAGCAGAGACATTACTTTGCCAACAAAGGTCCATCTAGTCGAAGCTATGATTTATCCATTAGTAATGTACAGATGTGTGATGTCAGATTGGAAAGAACTCAGCTTTTCTGTCAAGATTATTATAATAAGAGTTCAGTAAAAATTTATGATTTCCTTTCTATATTAATCTGTTCTGGTTACTGTAACAAAACAGCACAAACTGAGTGGTTTAAACATTTTCTCATGGTTCTGGTGGTTGAGTAGTCCAAAATCAAGGTGCCGAATAATTTGGTTTCTGGTAAGACCTTCCTTCCTGACTTATAGATGGCTGCCTTTTCACTGTTTTCTTGTGGTCTTTCCTAGGTATGGACACCTGGTGAAAGGGATCTTTTTGTCTTCCTCTTCTTATAAAATTGCTAATCCTATTGGATTAGAGTCCCACCCTTATGACAGGTGGTGAGGAATCTGCCTGCAATGCGGGACACCCGGGTTCAATCACTGGGTTGGGAAGATTCCCTGGAGAAGGGAATGGCTACCCACTCCAGTATTCTTGCCTGAAGAATTCCATGGACAGAAGAACCTGGCAGGCTGCAACCCTTGGAGTTGTAAAGAGTTGGACACAACAGAGCGACTAACACATGCACACTTATGACTTCATTTAATTACCTTCTAAAGGCTCTGTCTCCAAGTGCAGTCACGTTTGGGGTTAGAGTTTTAACATATGGATTTTCAGTGGACACAGTTCAAACCATAGATGTCCTGAATCTGAAACAGACGTGAGCTCTCAAATTGGAATTTTAATATAATTACCAAAATCTTCAAGTTCAATCTCAATGACCTGACCTACTTCATTTGTAAAATTCTCTAAAATTGAATTTCTTTTCCTTTCCTCCCACCATCAAACTGGTTCTCTACTTTGAATGTCAACAAGACAATATCCCAAATATTTTTGTCTCCAATCAGTCTTTAATACTGCCACCTAATGAATTCTAGCAGTATCACAGAAAAGTTTCGGGTCAAATTTTCCATCCTCCAAGACAGTCAAAGAAAACATTAATTGTTCTAATTTACATAGGGAATGGACAAGAAAATATCTATTACAAATCGACAGACAAATATCTATTACAAAAAGCACGAAAAAATGTGCTTTTTCTCTCTGGCACATATCATCAGACTTTCAATATATATATAGAAATCATAATCTTCCTAATAATAATGGCAGGCTAGTCACAGTGAAATAGTGTATCTATCATTTTTATTATCCAAAAGGATATTTCAAACTGAATGGTAGATATTGTCTCTTTTTTTAAGATTTGTATTGAATTATTTAATACATTGTATCTGTTAAAATGGATAATATATTCATTCTTTTTAGAATTGAGTAGGGGGAATTGTGTCATTTTACTAGAATTAATACATTTCTAAGGAAGGCCACAGACATTTATTAAAAACTAGCGAAAAAAAATTAAAAATAAAAACTAGCAAGACCAAGAGGCATGTTCTACAAGAAAAAAATTGCTTCTTCTGTAAGTGGTGAATTAAGGGCTGAGAACTGGATTTATCTTTCAATATTTCTCGCTAAAAGGGTTGAAGTTCTAAACAACCCCAAAGTGATGCAGACAGACATGGAGAGTCTTTTGAGACACATTTCCAGCTCTTAACAGCACTTGGTCATTTTATGTGATGCATTTGGATGAGACAAATTGTATTGACCTTCCTTGTGCATTGATATTTTTTTAGTACACAATTTGGTATATGGAGGAGCAAGTGATTTGCCTCTGACAATGTGAGAATTGGCAAAATGGTATTTGTTCACTCTTTCCATCCTCACTGAGCTAAAAGATTACTAAATTCTGGGTTTTTCTAAGTGACCATGTTTTATACTGAAAAAGTAACTCAAAATCTGTCTAAGGAAATTACATTTTATTAATTTATGGTGATAAATTCTGAATTATAATTTAAATGGATATGTGTAAGAAAAAAGAAAGAAAGGCATTTTACTAGAAATAATCACAGTAATTAGAGAAATAGTCTTTTTGGATATCTTTTTGAATTCCATTTTTAATTTATTGTGCTTGATTAAAAATATGCTAAATTCTTTAAAAAATGCATCAAGATTAATAGTGTAATAACATAACCTGAGTTTGAGCAAAAGATTTTCATCTAAGCATACTGGTTTTCTTACATAGATTAATGAAACTTTCCACATTAGTCATACAGATAGTGTTAATACCTGTCTAAGAATCATTCAGATATTAGATTTATATAACTTTATATTCATTTAGTAAAAAGAGATATGCTTTACATGTTGATCTATATGCTATATCACAAAGAGTTCTTCAGAAAACAGTCTCACTGTAGGTAATGTTTTAAAATTTTGAACTAAATATTCTTTCTCTCCCTCCCTAGCACCCATAAGCACAAAATTAAATGTGTTATCAGTTTCCTAGAAATGGATACAAGACTTCAGTGCCGTGAAGATTCTAATGCTCAGTTCAGTTCAGTCGTTCAGTCATGTCCGACTCTTTGCGACCCCATGAATCGCAGCACGCCAGGCCTCCCTTTCCATCACCAACTCCCAAAGTTTACCCAAGCCCATGTCCATCGAGTTAGTGATGCCATCCAACCATCTCATCCTCTGTCGTCCCCTTCTCCTGCCTCCAATCCTTCCCAGCATTAGGGTCTTTTCCAATGAGTCAACTCTTCGCATGAGGTGGTCAAAGGATTGGAGTTTCAGCTTCAACATCAGTCCTTCCAATGAACACCCAGGACTGATCTCCTTTAGGATGGACTGGTTGGATCTCCTTGCAGTCCAAGGGATTCTCAAGAGTCTTCTCCAACACCACAGTTCAAAAGCATCAATTCTTCGGTGCTCAGCTTTCTTCATCGTCCAACTCTCACATCCATACACAACCACTGGAAAAACCATAGCCTTGACTAGACGGACCTTTGTTGACAAAGTAATGTCTCTGCTTTTCAATATGCTATCCAGGTTGGTCATAACCTTCCTTCCAAGGAGTAAGCGTTTTTTAATTTAATGGCTGAAATCACCATCAGCAGTGATTTTGGAGCCAAAAAAAATAAAGTCTGTCACTGTTTCCACTGTTTCCCATCTATTTCCAATGAAGTGATGGGACCAGATGCCATGATCTTAGTTTTCTGAATGTTGAGCTTTAAGCCAACTTTTTCACTTTCCTCTTTCACTTTCATCAAGAGGCTCTTTAGTTCTTCTTCACTTTCTGCCTTAAGTGTGGTGTCATCTGCATATCTGAGGTTATTGATATTTCTCCCAGCAATCTTGATTCCAGCTTGTGCTTGTTCCAGGCCAGCATTTCTCATGATGTACTCTGCATATAAGTTAAATAAGCAGGGTGACAATATACAGCCTTGACGTACTCCTTTTCCTATTTGGAACCAGTCTTGTTCCATGTCCAGTTCTAACTATTGCTTCCTGACCTGCATACAGGTTTCTCAAGAGACAGATAAGATGGTCTGGTATTCCCATCTCTTTCAGAATTTTCCTCAGTTTATTGGGATCCACATAGTCAAAGGCTTTGGCATAGTCGATAAAGCAGAAATAGATGTTTTTCTGGAACTCTCTTGCTTTTTTGATGATCCAGCAAATGTTGGCAATTTGATCTCTGGTTCCTCTGCCTTTTCTAAAACCAGCTTGAACATCTGGATGTTCATGGTTCACGTATTGCTGAAGCCTGGCTTGGAGAATTTTGAGCATTACTTTACTAGCATGTGAGATGAGTGCAATTGTGCAGTAGTTTGAGCATCCTTTGGCATTGCCTTTCTTTGGGATTGGAATGAAAACTGTACAGTCCTGTGGCCACTGCTGAGTTTTCCATATTTGCTGGCATATTGAGTGCAGCACTTTCACAGCATCATCTTTCAGGATTTGAAATAGCTCAACTGGAATTCCATCACCTCCATTAGCTTTGTTTGTAGTGATGCTTCCTAAGGCCCACTTGACTTCACATTCCAGGATGTCTGGCTCTAGGTGAGTGATCACACCATCGTGATTATCTGGGTGGTGAAGATATTTTTTGTACAGTTCTTCTGTGTATTCTTGCCACCTCTTCTTAATATCTTCTGCTTCTGTTAGGTCCATACCATTTCTGTCCTTTATCAAGCCCATCTGTGCATGAAATGTTCCCTTGGTATCTCTAATTTTCTTGAAGAGATCTCTAGTCTTTCCCAATCTGTTGTTTTCCTCTATTTCTTTGCATTAATTGCTGAGGAAGGCTTTCTTATCTCTCCTTGCTATTCTTTGGAACTCTGCATTCAGATGGGAATATCTTTCCTTTCCTCCTTTGCTTTTCGTTTCTCTTTTTTTCCCAGCTATTTGTAAGGCCTCCTCAGACAGCCATTTTGCTTTTTTGCATTTCTTTTCCATGGGGACGGTCTTGATCCCTGTCTCCTGTACAATGTCATGAACCTCTGTCCATAGTTCATCAGGCACTCTGTCTATCATATCTAGTCCCTTAAATCCATTTGTCACTTCCACTGTATAATCATAAGGGATTTGATTTAGGTCATGCCTGAATGGTCTAGTGGTTTTCCCTACTTTCTTCAATTTAAGTCTCAATTTGGCAATAAGGAGTTCATGATCTGAGCCACAGTCTGCTCCCGGTCTTGTTTTTGCTGACTGTATAGAGCTTCTCCATCTTTGGCTGCAAAGAATATAATCAATCTGATTTCGATGTTTACCATCTGGTGATGTCCATGTATAGAGTCTTCTCTTGTGTTGTTGGAAGACGGTGTTTGCTATGACCAGTGCATTCTCTTGGCAAAACTCTATTAGCCTTTGCCTTGCTTCATTCTGTACTCCAAGGCCAAATTTGCCTGTTATGCCAGGTGTTTCCTGACTTCCTACTTTTGCATTCCAGTCCCCTATAATGAAAAGGATATCTTTTTTGGGTGTTAGTTCTAAAAGGTCTTGTAGGTCTTCATAGAACCGTTCAAGTTTAGCTTCTTCAGCGTTACTGGTCGGGGCATAGACTTGGACTACCGTGATATTGAATGGTTTGACTTGGAAACGAACAGAGATCATTCTGTCGTTGTTGAGATTGTATCCAAGTACTGCATTTTGGACTCTTTTGTTTACCATGATGGCTACTCCATTTCTTCTAATGTTATTGTAGGGCTTTGAGATTTAAAATCTCAAAAGACGCTTAGTAAGTGCTCTCTAAATAACTGTTGCAATACTTGATAAAATTCTCAATAATAATCCTGAATAAAGCATTGAGACATGCCCTAATTAGTTACTGCTAGCTAATAAATTATATGTAACCTTTTGTTATAAGCAATGTACATGACCAAAGCAATATCTAAGCTATACTATATAGCATATCTCAGTTTTTGTGTTATCTGTGAATGTTTCCCATCAAAGTAAAAAAATTGTACCAAAGTTTCACAACCAGTCACAAATTCTTTATTCATGACTACTGCAATATGGAAGAGAGACTGAATTCAACTCCACTGGATCAAAGAGCTGGAGAGTTTTTTAAGAGCTAAGGTAGAAGCTCACAGGTCACCTGTGCTTGCTATTTTGGCCTTACACAAAGGGAAAGTAAAACTTTCTTATTTCTTCATGGCAGGAGACAGTTTTACAACTTTCAAGAGGATCTCACCGAAGATAGACTCCTATCCTCCCACAGAGTCTAGGAAATAGGAATGTTATCTTTCTTGATAATTACCTTTCAAAGGACTGACTCCCAGGTCCTTGAGAAAGACATTCCCTAGGTCATAAAACTAGTAAGAGGCTTTTAAGGAGATTTGTATATATATAGTCAGAAAGATCCCCTGAAGAAGGAAATGGCAACCCACTCCAGTACTCTTGCCTAGAAAATTCCATGGATGTAGGAGCCTGGTGGGCTACAGTCCATGGGGTCGCAAAGAGTCGGACACGACTGAGCAACTTCACTTCACTTCACTTCAAAACAGGGGTAGGGAAAGAATTTGTAATTATGTTTTTCAAAAGTAAATGCTGTAAGAAAAGGGAAATTGTTGCCTATAGTCAGAAAGAAACCTGTCCAAAATGTAGTCAAGTTGAAGGAAAAAGGGTGTTTTGGTCATTCTTTAACTCTTCCAACCAAAAAGACCATTTTCTCCTCCAAAACCTAACAGCCCTTTCTCTCTTTCCCACTCACTTGACACATTTTGGGCCTGCTTGGTGACTTAGCAGTAAAAAATCTGCCTGCAATGAAGGAGCTGCAGGAGATGTCAGTTCGATCCCAGGATCAGGAAGATTCCTTGGAGAAGGTCACGGCAAGCCACTCCAGTATTTTTGCCTGGGGAATCCCATGGACAGAGGAGCCTAACAGGCTACAGCCCATAGGATCACAAAGAGTCAGACACAACTGAAGCAACTTAGCACACACACATGACCCATTTACTCAGATTTGTTAAATGTTAGGTTGTATGTGTGTCTTTGGAGTATTTGTATCATCATGACACATACTTTATATGCACTTTCTCATTTAAACCCTCAATAATATTTGAAAGGAAATATGTATATAAGCTCCATTCAGAAGAAGACCTTGTGACTTATTAAAGAAAAGGCTAAGAAATTCCCTCAAATCTCTCATCTAATAAGTGGTGGATCCCATACTTGAAGCAAACTAAAGTGCTTTACCGCTGTCTTAGGCAGCTCAGGCTGCTGGAACAAAATACCGTAGGGTAGGTAGCTTAAACAGTGGGAGTTTACTTCTCACAGTTCTGGAAGCCAAGAAGTCCAAGATCAAGGTGCTAGAAGATAGGTTTAAATCTGATGCCCCTTTGACTTGTATGCAGCCATCTTTTCACTGTGTGCTCTCAATATATTTCCTTGGTGTGTATGTAAGGAGAGCAAGAGAAATTTCTTCACCTTCCTCTTGTTATAAAGTCGTCAAACCTATTGCATTAGGGCCTCACCCTAATGACCTCCTTCACAGTTAATGACCTCCTTTACCAGGTCTTCCCGGTTAACTCAGCTGGTAAAAAATCCACCTACAGTGCAGGAGACCCCGGTTTGACTCCTGGGTCAGGAAGATCTCCTGGAGAAGAGCTAGGCTACCCAATCCAGTATTCTAGGGCTTCCCTGGTGGCTCAGATGATAAAGAATCCACCTATAAGGCGAGAAACCTGGGTTCAGTCCCTGGGTTGGGAAGATCCCCCTAGAGGAGGACATGGCAACCCACTCCAGTTTTCTTCCCTGGAGAATCCCATGGACAGAGAAGCCTGGCAGGCTACAGTTCATGGGGTCACAAAGAGTTGGACATGACTGAGTGACTAAGCACACACACCATTAATTACCCCCTGAAAATATCATCTTCAATTGCCGTCATGTTGGGATTAGGGCTTTGAAAGGAAAACCTCTGTTTTCATCCTCTACTCACCACTTTCTTCTCAATATTTATGGCCACCAAGCATGTGGACTTTTTTCCCCACACCGAACAATTCTCTGACACCAGCTAGATGTCCTATAATTCAGTTCAGTTCTTACATTATCTACCTAGATTTAGGGTTAGATGGCACAAATTAAGAAAGTCAGAAAAAACTGTTCCTATTTCAGACATCAATTACAAGTCCCAGATTATCACCTGTACTTCTGACCAACCAGCTATAAACTGTGATTCCCACAACCCCTTCCTTGAATTCAGTAATTTACTAGAATAGCTCATAGAACTCATGGAAATACTTACGTACATTTACCAGATTATTATATAGTAAAAGAAATAATAAAAGGCACCAATGAATAAGCAGATGAAGAGATACCTAGGTTGAGGTCCAGAAGATTCACAAGGATCTGTCCTTGTGGAATTAGGGTATGCCACCTTCCCAGCACATGGGTATGTTCACCAACTCAGAAGCTCTCTAAACCCTGTAGTTAAGGGACTTTTATGGCTTTATGATATAGGCATGATTGATTATTAACTCAATCTCTGGTCCTCCCCTCCCCAGAAAATGGGGGATGAGGGTGAGGCTGAACATTTCAGGCTTCTACTCATGATCTTTCTAAAAGCAGCTCCCATCCAGAAGCTCTCCAGAAACCCAAGAATTGCCCTTTTAGAAGAAATCACATTGCTATCACCAGGAAATTCCCAGGGATTTAGGAGTTCAGTATTAGGAAACAGGGTCACAGACTAGAACAAAAAGTGCTACTACCACCTTTATCACTTAGGAAATAACAAAGGTTTCAGGAACTCTGGTCAGGAGCCAAAAACAAAGACTAAAATACATATATCTTATATCACAATATCAGAGACTTCAACATGTGAATCTGTAGACAGTGCAATGCATTCATTCCATAGTAACTACCTTACTAACAACATTGCAAAGTCCATGATGATAGCTTCTATATCTTGATTATACCTGAACTCAACACACTGCCTTGGTCATAAGGGAGATGGGCTCATTGTTTAAGTCATACAGTTGAAGGATCCCATGAATTTCCCTTTGCCTCATATAATCATTGTCAGAAGAGGGGCAATGAAGTATCTAGGATATACTAGAGTTTTCTTTTTATAGTATTTTGAGACTTTGTAGAATGAGGAAAGGAAGAGTGAAGGTTAGATTCTCCTGGAGACTACTTAGTGGCATGGCTTTCTATCCTTTTATTTGGTGGCTCGTGTGTTCCCTGCTCACTACCTGCCAGGACTTCCAGGACCTTGGCTGTGTGCAGGTGATCAGGCCCAGGTGGTGCTCTGTGGTTTTGCCTACTCAGATGGTTGGAATGTGTCCAAAGAGTGAGAATCCCTTTTTTTAACTCACACTGACAACCTGTGTGACATTCAGTAAGACACACTATACGATTGATTTTCTTTCCTTAGGGAATGAGATGATTACATCTATTCACAGGACTATTGAAGGATAGTCAGATTGTTTGAAATCTTGAGACTAAAAAAGACCTTATTATTTTAGAAGCTGAGTCTATTGTTTTAAAAGGCCTGATTAAAGAGGAAATATGCACACAATTCTCTATATTTATAGATTTGTAAAAGCTCCATCAGAATCTCTACAAAAGAATTTTAAAGAGCAACATTTTAACTCCCTCTGAATAACTGGTAAACATTTTATATGATCATGATCAAGGACAGAAGTAAGAAAAATTGGAGACAGAAAGGCAAAGGAACTTGTAAATACGCCAAGAGTTTGTTGTTGTTGTTGTTCTCCATAGCCTCTCTTACTTTTGCATTCACCCTATGGTCTCAATACTTGCTGTTCTCAAGACACTGTGCAAATCACTATGGGTATAAACACAGAGATTTGAAAACAAAGTCTCAGCCTGCATAAAACCAATACAACATAGTAGGAACGAGAAGTTATTTACCACTGTAACAATCAGGGAAAGCTCAGTGGAGGAGGTGGATTTCATGATAGATCTTAATGTAGAGGAGGATTTTGTTAGGTGTGCAGATGGCAAGATGTCCTGGGAAGTGAGTGTAGTTTGAGTAAAGGTGTTAAATTAAAAATAGCCCTTACTTAGGGGACAGACTGAAATACACAAAGAGAGTAGGACAGTGGTAGGTCCTCAAGTTTTATTTCTAGAACAGGGAGAACCAATGAAAGGAATAAGTAGAGGAAAGCCATGATGTGATCTACAATTTAAGATTTCTTGGATGCTGTGCAGAAAATAGATTAAAGTGAGGCAAGAAAGGGAAATCACCAAGATGAGAAGAACATCAGAAGATCATGAAGAACGTCAAAACCTCATGAAATCAACTGATTTCTCTGAGTTGTTTTCAAACTGTCTTATTTTTCATGCTCCATCATTTGGGTGGTATGTTCCCAGGGCCATAATCTTAAAGGGAAGTGAAAGAATTCACTTACCAGGTTAAAATAATAATATATTTAATGAGTCACAAGGATAAGAAGTGTGTCCCTTGTTAAACTTCAGCTTTACAATTTTTTATTCCAAGTATGCACTTTTAATGGTTTTCAAGTGAAGTGTGTTCTTTGTAACTTGCCCAACAGTTCAGAACTTATTTAAGGTGTCAATAAACCCTTTGAGAGGCAAAAGTATGCTTTATGTTTTGTAACTGATGAAATGTTCCCCCTAAATAGATCTCACGTTGCTGAATCTGATGACAAGAATAATAAAAATAACCATGGGAAGGAAGTGACCATTTTAGGCAGTATGCAGGGAAGAGATACTCATCTGGTGTTGAAAAGTAGAGAATATTTTCATGATGAACTAGGCTCTCCAGACCACTGCAGTAAACCTCCTGATGTTAAAATTCAAGGACATTTCAGGGTCACATTTGAGAAAGAAAAAGTCTCTGTTTTAAACACAGAAAGTGTGGTGTCTCAGAAAGCAAGTGTCTCAAAAATTGAAGAGATACTGAAGTTTGAATTGAGTGGATTTCTTCCATTCTTGTAGGCAGACAATGGGCTTGAGGTGGTGGAGAGGCAAGTTTCCTGCATTAATAAGTGGCAGTTGGTAATTTGTTCTGCTTGCCCCATATATTTTATAAGTTTTTTCTTTTTCCACTCAGTATGCCACATCTGCAAGTCATATAACTGGATACAGAAAACAAAGAAATTGACATCTGCCACAGAACCAATGAGAAAATGCCAGTAGCAGTTTTTAAGAATTCATTATAATGTTCACATTTGGGATTAGCCTAGTCATTCCCTTACATATTTATAAAATTAGTTTGGGACTGAGAGTTAACATGATGTTAGCTGTGGAACAGACATATATTCTCCTCCTAATTTATCCATTTACTAGCTGGTAGGTAAACTTTACCAAGCTGCTTAACATGATGAAACATCCATAAAATGGGAACACCATAAAACTGGTTTGTAAGATTATTGCAAAGTTCAGTTCAGTCGCTCAGTCACGTCCAACCCTTTGCAACCCCATGGACTGCAGCATACCAGTCTTCCCTGTCCATCAACAACTCCCAGAGCTTGCTCAAACTCATGTCCATCAAGTCAGTGATGCCACCCAACAATCTCATCCTCTGTTGCCCCCTTCTCCTGCCTTAAATCTTTCCCATCATCAGAGTATTTTCTAATGTGTTGGATTTTCACATCAGGTAGCCAAAGTATTGGAGTTTCAGCTTCAGCATCAATCCTTCCAATGAATATTCAGGACTGACTTCCTTTAGGATTGGCTGCTTGGATCTCCTTGCAGTTCAAGGGATTGTTAAGAGTCTTCTCCAACAGCACAGTTCAAAAACTTCAATCCTTTGGCACTCAGCCTACTTTATGTTCCAATTCTCACATCCATAAATGACTACTGGAAAAACCACGGGTTGACTAGACAGATCTTTGTCAGCAAAGTAATGTCTCTGCTTTTTAATATGCTGTCTAGATTGGTCATAGCTTTTCTTCCACGGAGCAAGCATCTTTTAATTTCATGGCTGCAGTCACTGTCGGCAGTGATTTTGGAGCCCCCCAAAATAAAGTCTGTCACTATTTCCATTGTTTCCCCATCTATTTGCCATGAAGTGATGGGATCAGATGCCATAATCTTAGTTTTCTGAATGTTGAGTTTTAAGCCAGCTTTTTCACTCTCATCTTTCTCTTTCATTAAGAGGCTCTTTAGTTCCTCTTTGGTTTCTGACATAAGGGTGGTGTCATCTGCATATCTGAAGTTATTGATATTTCTCCTGGCAATCGTGATTCCAGCTTGTGCTTTATCCAGCCCAGCATTTCGCATGATGTACTCTGCATGTAAGTTAAATAAGCAGGGTGACAATATATAGCCTTGAATGTACTCCTTTCCCAGTTTGAAACAAGTCGTTGTTCCATGTCTGGTTCTAACTGTTGCTTCTTGTTCTGCATGCAGGTTTCTCAGGAGGCAGATAAGGTGCTCTGATATTCCCATCTCTTTCAGAATTTTCCACAGTTTGTTGTGATCAACACACAAAGGCTTTGACGTAGTCAATGAAGCAGAAGTAGATGTTTTTCTGGAATTCTCTTGCTTTTTCTATGATCCATCGGATGTTGGCAATTTGATCTCTGGTTTCTCTGCCTTTTCTAGATCCAGCTTGAACATCTGGAAGTCCACGGTTCACATACTGTTGAAGCCTAGCTTGGAGAATTTTGAGCATTACTTTGCTAGTGTGTTTAGATGAGTGCAGTTGTGTGGTAGTTTGAACATTCTTTGGCATTTCCCTCCTTTGGGATTGGAATGCAAACTGACCTTTTCCAGTCCTGTGGCCACTGCTGAGTTTTCCAAAATTGCTGGCATATTGAGTGCAGCACTTTCACAGTACCATCTTTTAGGATTTGAAAAAACTCAGCTGGAATTCCATCATCTCTAGTAACTTTATTCATAGTGATGCTTCCTAAGGCCCATTTGACTTTGTACTCCAGTATGTCTGGCTCTAGGTGAGTGATCACACCATCGTGGTTATCTGGGTCATTATATCTTTTTCTATAGAAATAGTTAAAAGGAACATCCTAGTTATAGTGGGTCAATAAACTCACTTTTGCAAAAGAACTTATTTCTTTTGCTCCTTTTGAGTTCACTCTCTACCTCACTCATTGCCCCTAGCTCCTCAAATTATAAACTTCTTCAAGGCTTAACCTGTCTGTTCTCAGCTATAGTGAACCTCTGTATAGTGCTGTGTTTGCAGATTTATAGTCTGAGTGAATGTTGTTATGATACCATCTTAAAACTAATGTGAATCTGTCAGCAAGTCTAATATCTTCATTTTATAGTTGAGTAACCCGAGGAATTTAACATCTTACCATGGTGACAAAGCTGGCTGTATAAATGAGACTAGAACTGGTTCTATGCACTCAGTGTTTAATTCTTTAGGCAGATCTGTAATTGATATTTTTAAAAAAGCCCTTTCTTCCCCACTTTAAAGGAAACTGTTAGTATTATCCTATACGATAGACTATGTATAATAATCTCCTTGCAAAATTAAGGTGTTAAATATATTCAGGGAAAGTAGGGCATAAAACTAAGGGCAATTATTATTTCTCTTCAGTTTAACCTTAGGATATTTCTGAATGTAAGATATTTTAGCACAACACACAAGACAAAACTGATACCTTGTGTTCATAGGTATTATCGCTTAGTACTCAAGGCATAAGGTCTTGATTATATTTAAATTCAGTCTCAGTTCCTTATCGGATCTGCTGTGGTATATAAGGGACATTTTTTAAACCCCTCTGACATGCATATGCACATATATCAAGCAAGACTCGGAACCTTCTACAAATCACTCTCCTCAGTGAATTCTTTTTTCTTCGCTATCAGTGAGGAAGGGAGGATACAGTCCCTTGAAAGACAACAGAATGATGAGTTACTACTTGATTTCAGCAAGAACTAGCAATATATAGAGAGAGACCTAGTTCCATCTGTGAAATGATATTAAGAGCCCCTAATTCCTGGAGTGCTTTGAGGATTATATGAAATAATCTGTATACAGTGTTTGGTGTAAATATCAGATATGTTAATATCATCCTTAACATTTCTAGATGCTGTATATAAACTAGTTCCATTATGTTACAAATTATGTGTGAGAGGACAACTTTACTTTTCTGAAAATTGCATATAACACTCACTAAATGTTATAGTATGCAATGTGGTCATCTGTCCATCTACCTCACAATGATTTGTTACTTGAATATTTAAATTTCCTAGGATAAGCTCCAAAGGAGACCATCTCTTTAAACAAGTTTGGCCCTGAAGTGAATGGCACTACAGCAGATATCCCACTGAAGTACTTTTATTTTTGTTTTGTTTTGTTTTTTTAATGATTTTATTTATTTATGGTTGTGCAGGGTCTTCATCTGCGTGGGCTATTCTCTAGCTGCAGCGATCAAGGGCTGCTCTCCAGTGGTGGGGCATGGGCTGCTCTCCAGTGGTGGGGCATAGGTTTCTCACCGCGGTGGCTCCTCTTGTTGCAGAGCACAGGCTCTGGTGCCCACAGACCTCAGTACTGCGGCTCCCAGGCTCCAGAGCACCGGCCCAGTGGCTTTGATGCACAGGCTCAGCTGCTCTGCCACGTGGGGTCTTCCCAGACCAGGGGTGGAATTCGCGTCCCTGGAATTGGCAGGGGACGATTCTTTACCACTGAGCCACCATGAAAGCACTCAGATGTGTTTTAGATTCTAGTTTTCCACGTTCCTATCTGGTGAGAGAGGCCTGGGAGCTGGGAGTCCTCAGCCACAGATCTGGCTCTGCCGTCAAAAGCTCTGGGGCCTCTGGCGAGCACCTGCTCCTCCCTCTGTTGTGTCTGACTCTTTGCGACCCTGCGGACTGTAGCCCGCCAGGCTCCTCTCTCCATGGGATTTCCCAGGCAAGACTACTGGAGTGGGTTGCCATTTCCTTCTCCCCCACTGAAGTACTTTTAAAAAGACTACTCCATTAGCTTTGCCTTTGCCTCCCCCTTTTTTAAATGTGATACTGGTTAAATATCCGTGAAACCTGCATTAAACTTTTATTCGAAGTAAGTAAAAACCAGTCCAAGATTTTCATTGCAAACCTGTCATCAGTCACCAGATTGAACACATTTTCAGGAGAAAACATGAGTTTTCACACACAAAAAAAAATTGACCCCATGGACTGTAGCCTACCAGCTCCTCCATCCATGGAACTTTCCAGGCAAGAGTACTGGAGTGGGGTGCCATTGCCTTCTCCTAAATTGACACTAGTAGCCCCTTTAATGTTCTTGGGTTCATTTTTTGTTGGATTTAGTGCCAAGGCAACTATAAGCTCATCAGTGTTTCTTTATAACTTATATCACATGTTTTGAAATGGCATCGAAAAATATAAGTGATGAAGGCAAAAAGACTTTCAAATATAATAATTCTTAATCAAAATCTCATTTAGAGAACTAGCACCCAAACTTACTTAGCTAGTAGGTAAAGTTGTGTGACTTCTATTCAAAAAGGTCAAGAGAAACACTTGGCAGTGATTTGTGGTTTTATGGATTCTAGTATATTACAGAGACTGACATGCATATGTACATTTATCAAGCAAGCCGTAGCACCTGCTACAAATCAGTGTCTTCAGTGTATCCTTGTTTCTTCCCTGGATATCAGTGAGGAAGGACACTCCGTCCCTTGGAAGACAATACAATGATTTAGTGCTACTTGATTTCAACAAGAACTGGGAATATTCATGGAGACTGAATCCCAGCATTAGCTAAGGGTAGAATTTGGTTGCCATAGAAGCTTTACTGCTGCCTACTATATAAGAGATTCTGACAACCAATAAATTTACAGGTCACTGAATAAAAATCTAATGGTTTCATTCCTTGACATTTCAGCAATGCTTCATCATATATTTCAGAAAAATAGTAAAATGAAAATGTAGGACACAACATAATAACACATCTCGGGTTTTTAAAAAATAAAGAATTTGAAGTTATTTTGTACTGTCTTGATGGTGTTCTAGGAGAGGAACCATACATTTTATTACCTTATCTGTAATTGTTTGGCAAGGATCCTAATAAATTTCAGGTTTGTATCACAGTTCTAAAATTCTGTACACATCCTTTAGTTGTTTGTTTGTTTGCTTGTTTGTTTTGCTTACCCGACCATTACATCGGAGCTAAGAGGAACCCCTGGAGAAGGAAATGGCATCCCACTCCAGTATTCTTGCCTGGAAAATACCATGGACAGAGGAGCCTGACAGGCTACAGTCCATGGGGTTGCAAACAGTCAGACACGACTGAGTGACGAGCACTAAAAACCCTCTGTTTTTCTAAATGATTTATATCTTTACTTACATTATGTTGAGGAGGACAAGATTCTTGTGTTAGGGAGTTAATTGTGTTAGAAAATCTAGTAATTCTAAGTATCAAATCATTAACTTTAAGAGTTAATATGCTTTCTAAATTAGAAAGCAGTAAGATGCCACCTTTTTTTTTTCTATAAGTTATTATCTAGGATTGGAGTAATTCGAAAAGTTATTTATCATTTTTTATTACCTGCCAACATTTGTTTTGTAGCCATGGTGTTTGAGTTATCTTTTATGTACAGTGATAAAGAAAGATTTTTGAATAGATGATTTAGAAAAAATATATATTAAAGATGACTGAAATTATGTGTTTTAAAATCTTTCAAAATGTTTTGATTATTTAACATTTTAAGACTTCTAAAGTCTAGGAAGGCAGTGCTAAAGAATTCTCTTGGTTTTAACTAACATCCTCAGCTCCTTTAATTATATTTCTTTTGGTGAAATAAAGGCTAGCATTTGAGTGTCTAATAATTTGTTTATTTAAAAAGATACTTCTTACAATATTTCTAAACTGGAAGCATTTAGGAACTATGTGATAAATTCCATAGGAGATATAATAAGCAAACAACAAACGCAATGATTCTTTCCTTGCCTAAGAGACTTGCAGTGTGCTTACTGCTTGTTTTTGCTTACCATAGATTTTTGACTTGAATCTGTGCATATTGCTAAGCAAAACACCTTTTCATCTTACTATACTGGCTATATCCAGCTTGCCCAGATCTTATACAGACAACATAGTCAAGTTTCATAGATACACTCCATAGATATCTCAGAGAATAAACACTCCAAAGCAACTTGGTCCTTAAATTAGAAAAAACAACCTTGCTTGAAACTCCAGCAGATACCTCAGATTAGCACTATTCATGCAGTGTTGAGACCTAAAGAGATGACAGTGTATCTCCTCTTCCTTTCTAAAAGATTCATTCATGTTTCAGTTCATCTCAGTCACTCAGCCGTGTCCAACTCCTCATGACCCCATGGACTACAGCACACCTGGCTTCCCTGTCCATCAACAACTCCCGGAACTTGCTCAAACTCATGTCTGTCAAGTAGGTGATGCCATCCAACCATCTCATCCTGTCATCCCCTTCTCCTCCTAACCTAAAGCTTTCCCAGCATCAAGATTTTTTCTATTGAGTCAGTTAATTGCATCAGGTGGCCAAAGTATTGGAACTTCAGCAATCAGTCCTTTCAATGAATATTCGGGACTGATTTCCTTTAGGATTAACTGGTTTGATCTTGCAGTCCAAGGGACTCTCAAGAGTCTTCTCCAGCACCACAGTTCAAAAGCATCAGGTCTTTAGTGCTCAGTTTTCTTTATAGTCTAATTCTCACATCCATACGTGACTACTGGAAAAACCATAGCTTTGACTAGATGGACCTTGGTTAGCAAAGTAATGTCTCTGCTATTTAATACACTGTCTAGGTTGATCATAGTTTTTATTCCAAGGAGCTAGAGTCTTTAAATTTCATCACTGCAGTCACCATCTACAGTGATTTTGGACCCCTCAAAAAATAAAATCTCTCACTGTTTCCATTGTTTCCCCCTCTATTTGCTATGAAGTGATGGGACCGGATGCCATAATCTTAGTTTTCTGAATGTTGATTTTTAAGCCAGCTTTTTCACTCTCATCTTTCACTGTCATCAAGAGGCTCTTTAGTTCCTCTTCGCTTTCTGCCATCAGGATGGTGTTATCTGCATATCTGAGGTTGTTGATGTTTCTCCCAGCAAACTTGATTCCAGCTTGTGCTTTATCTAGCCTGGCATTTCTCATGATGTACTCTGTATATAAATTAAATAAACAGGGTGACAATATAAAGCCTTAATATACTCCTTTCCCAATTTGGAACCAGTCCATTGTTCCATGTTCAGTTCTAACTGTTGATTCTTAATCTGCATACATATTTCTCAGGAGGCAGATATAGTCTGGTATTCCCATCTCTTGAACAATTTTGCACAGTTTGTTGTGATCAACACGACAAAGGCTTTTGCTGTGATCAAAGGCTTTGGCATAGTCAATGAACAAAAGTAGATGTTTTTCTGGAATTCTCTGCTTTTTCTATGACCCAGTGGATGTTGGCAATTTGATTTCTGGTTCCTCTGCCTTTTCTAAATCCAGCTTGAACATCTGGAAGTTCTTGGTTCATGTACTGTTGAAGTATAGCTTGGAGAATTTTGAGCATTATTTTGCTAGTGTGTGAGATAGGTGCAATTGTGTGGTAGTTTGAACATTCTTTGGCATTGTCTTTCTTTGGGATTGGAATAAAAACTGACCTTTCCCAGTCCTGTGGCCATTGCCGAGTTTTCCAAAATTGCTGACATAGGAGTTTCAGCACTTTAACAGCATCATCTTTTAGGATTTGAAAAACCTCAGCTGCAATTCCATCATCCCCACTAGCTTTGTTCATGGTGATGCTTCATAAGGCCCACTTGACTGTGCACTCCAGGATGGTGAGTGATCACACCATCATGGTTATCTGGGTCATGAAGATCTTTTTTGTATAGTTCTTCTGTTTATGCTTGCCCCCTCTTCTTAATATCTTCTGCTTCTGTTAGGTCCATACCAATTCTGTCCTTTATTGTGTCCATCTTTGCATTAAAAATACCCTTGGTATCTCTAAATTTCTTAAAGAGATCTCTAGTCTTTCTCATTCTATTGTTTCCTCTATTTCTTTGCATTGAAGCACTGAGGAAGCCTTTCTTATCTCTCCTTGCTATTCTTTGGAACTCTGCATTCAGATGGATATATCTTTCCTTTTCTCCTTTGCCTTTTGTTTCTCTTCTTTTCTCAGCTATTTGGAAGGCCTCCTCAGGCAACCATTTTGTCTTTTTGGATTTCTTCTTCTTGGGGATGATTTTGATCATCGCCTCCTGTACAGTGTTACGAACCTCCATCCATAATTCTTCAGGCACTCTATCTATCATATCTAATCCCTTGAATCTACTTGTCACTTCCACTACATAATCATAGGGCATTTCATTTGGGTCATACCTGAATGGTCTAGTAGTTTTCTCTACTTTCTTCGATTTAAGTCTGAATTTTGCAATAAGGAGTTCATGATCTGAGCCACAATTAGCTCCTGGTCTTGTTTTTGCTACCTGTATAGAGCTTCTCCATCTTTGGCTGCAAAGAATATCATCAGTTGATTTCTATATTGACCATCTGGTGATGTCCATGTATAGAGTTGTGTCTTTATTGATGAAGAGGGTATTTGCTATGACCAGTGCATTCTCTTGGCAAAACTGTTAGTCTTTGTCCTGCTTCATTTTGTACTCCAAGGCCAAGTCTGCCTGTTACTCCAGGTATCTCTTGACTTCCTACTTTTTCATTATTCATGTTTGCTGCTGCTACTAAGTCGCTTCAGTCGTGTCCGACTCTGTGTGACCCCACAGACGGCAGCCCACCAGGCTCCGCTGTCCCTGGAATTCTCCAGGCAAGAACACTGGAATGGGTCGCCATTTCCTTCTCCAGTGCATGAAAGGGAAAAGTGGAAGTGAAGTCGCTCAATCGTGTCTGACTCTTAGCGACCCGATGGACTGTAGCCTACCAGGCTCCTCTGTCCATGGGATTTTCCAGGCAAGAGTACTGGAGTGGGGTGCCACTGCCTTCTCCGATTATTCATGTTTAGCCCTTTGCAAAAGCTTGATAGAGCTACCAGGCATCACCAGTTGAAATCAGTATCTCCTAATAGTTAGGAAAAGACTTGCATTGTTAAACCACTATGCACTTTAACCTCCTACCTAAGGACTAAATGAACATTTTAATTTAGTGTATTTTACAATTGCTGACTTAACTGCCAGATAAGAAAAGTGTTTTCTTGAGATCAAGTCGAATGCATTTTTTTTTCCTGGAAAAATTGAGAAATGTAATTTATAGTTTTTCAAGTGGGAAGAGGAAGGAATGGAAGAATTTTGTTAGATATTTAATGACCTTTCTACTGTAGTGAAGTTTGTATATACATATTTGAATATATTTTATACATGTTCAATATATATGTAATGTAACATAAATGGGAGGAAAAGAGAGCTTTATTTATTTTAAATTTGGAATGCTAAAGCAGGAATTAAATGCTTTCCTCCCATCCATGACTGGTTCATCCTGGAACTGTTTAAATCTGTTAAAACTACCACCAAGGAATGAAACAGGGCATTCTGACTGTTTTAAATTTATATGTAATTATAAAGTACACAGTATCATTGCATATAAATTTCTATTACTGGCTTATATATGATTACATTTAATTCCTCAGTGTATTAACCTACAAAAGTATACTCTAAGAATAAACCTTGCTGGAAAAAATGACTAGGTGGGTGCGTTGTTTATAGATGAATAATTATGTTTGGAAACATTTGCATTTTCATATCAAAAACATGTCTTAAGTACACTCTCAATATGTAATTATGAATTTTAGAATTAAAAAAATGAAATTGTGGAAGGCCCTTGAGCATTATGGTATTAAAGCAGTTTAATTATAATGAATATAACACTAAGCAGTAAAGCCATTTAAGAAAAAGACAAACTTGTATTTATAAACACTTCTTATAGGAAATGATACACAGTCATTTTTTGGCTATAAAATATGTAAGACACATTGTTGACAAAATTATAAGTAATTGGGCACCCCAGCTAGTTGAGTTTTGCTTATGAAATTTTGCAGTGTATAGTTAACAAATGTACACACATACGCTGAAAATGATAGACTTGGCCTTCAATAATCTATCACATCCTGTGAAACTGCCTTGTAATCCATCAGACCTCTCTCTTAAGGACTAAGGATTCAAAAGAGGTTTCAAAAGAAGCATAAGAAAGATGTATACCTGCCCTTGAACAGCTTCCAGACCTGTTAGCAAGATTAGTCCAAAATGAAAATAAGAGAATCAAAATAATAAAAACTAAACTGAGGGAATAACTGTGAGGACAACAAGGAACTGCCTAAAGCTTCATCTCTCAGTTGTGCAAAGGGATCAGATGAGTAATTGAACCCTATACACTGGGGACTATGAAAGCATAGATGAGGTAATGTTTTGGAAGGGTTTGCAAAGCAGAGGGAGTGATTAGGAAATATGAAGTTCAGTGTGCTTGCTACCTGACCTTGTGCCTTTTCCCTCATCTATTGATAAAATTTTCTTATGAAGTATTTGCCAGTAGTATTTTCCCTGTATTCTCCATCCTGCCAAATCATCCTTTTCCTGATTTTTTTAAAAATTCTCTTTATCCCCTCTTTATTTTATACTGATGCTGTGATCAATAAAAAAGAGTATTTCCTATGCCCTGTTATATGACCTTAACATATTCAGCCTGTTCCACATAGATAGCAAATTAAATGTTGGTGAAACAGTCAACTTCAGTCTACTCTGGTAGAATAGGACATGGTAAAAGAGGATATACCAGGATTGCTCAAGGAAGAAATTGTTCCTCCAAAATGCTTGTAAATAACCAGTAGCCTTGAGCTATAAAAATCATACTTTTCAAATCAAATCAAAAGTCTGAATTTTAGGATAAGAGACCTTACAGCTATAAAAAAAGTTTACATGTATCTTTGTCGTCTTTACCTCTAAAGATATAAGACTCAGAAGGGAAAGAAAAGAGGTACGACAATAGTGCAATAGGGTAAGATATGGCAAGTAATACAATGTTGAAGTCACAGCATTTTGATATGAAGTCATAATTGGAATCAGTCCATTATGCCTTCACATTAATTTTCATGAACCGCTTCACTGAATTGTCCAGTTTTCCCCCATTTTACCAGAGATCTCTGCTCTTTGAGCAGCATAAAAGCAAGTTTTGAAAATCTGATTAGTAATTTGGCAGGCATTGACATATACTGTTTCCCTGAATACACAGCTCATTAATGTCAAGACAAAGGGGGGAAAAAAAGAAACATAAAAGATCGTCTGGAAAAAGACTGGCCTTTTATGCCAGAGGCACTTTATGGGAATGACATTGTGACTAGTGTGTTAATGAAGAAATGTTGTTTTATTGTTCTAGATTTGCCTGGACTCAAAACCTTTAGAGAAGTGCATTAGCTTGTTCAGCTCACAGAGGGTCCTCTGATGCATTTCTGCTGAAGAGAAAGCATCCAAGTTACAATCTTTTAAAAATGTATTAAGCTATAGTCAATTATCTATCACATTTAAATTGACATCTTTCTGTATTCAAATACCATACCATCCTGATTCAGAATTTAAGAATTACACAATTGAACAATGTTCTGTAAAGAGTTCCTGAGAATTAATGTGACCTGTCCTAAATGGAAACTCATAATCTAAGGCGTAAACCTAGTACTCTTAGAAAATCTTCAATGTTGCAGAAAAATTTTACCCACCAAAAAACTAGCATCCATCATTCGTTGCTTGTTATCCACTATATATTTAAAATATGTGCTTCCTGATCGTAAAGGTCTTTATGAATTGATGAGTCATCAGAAGATATCTGGGTTTGGGTAATGAAAATAGGAAAAATTAATCTTGTGTCTTTTCTGCACAAATCTTTACACAGGAAAGGGCTCTACTGAAAGCTTGAGTAAAGCAAAATTCACTGTGCTCTTTTTGAGGAGACTCTGCGTGATAATTTGCTTTTGCTATTGCACTTTAATTGGAAAGCAAAATTACCATTGTTGAGGTCTCCAAAAACATACTTCTTCCAAACACAGGGCTCATTCCCATCTTTTAGGTTTTTACTTGATTGTAGTTTTATTATTTAACGTTGATTTTTCCCTGGTAGTGTTGCAGTGCTATTTTCATAGAGGCAAGAGGGCAGTTTGTGGTTAATTTTGCTTTTTCATTTCAAAAATATTTTGACAATGCATCACTTGGGGGCTTTTACTGTGCATTTGAAAGAAGTGTCTGTTGTGGCAGAGGACATAGAGTTGACATATTAGAAAACATAAATAATGATAATGCTTCCCATTCATATCACATCCATCATCCAGAGGGGCCCAAAGTGCTCCACACACGACAGGGAAGGATTATTATACAGCAAGCTTGAAAGTTTACACAGTTGCACTGCATAAAATGCTGATCAAACGTCAATTTCAAGTATTATGCCTAAAAGTCTTTGAGCTGAGATGTGTCCTCTATCTCTAAAGCTGGAGGAACAAAAAAACAATGTCGATAGTCAGTGAGGTAGAAGCTTGGACAGGCTTTGTTAATCTCATTCCAGGCAACCCTCTCACTTCATTGCAGAGTGGTTTGGAATGATCAAACTTTGACTTTCTTCTATCACTGCAGTATTAGTCAGCTGGAACCCAAAGGCCCCTAAGGTGGTAGGAGAAGGCATCTGACCTTCTGTGACTGAATAATATTGAACCCCTTGGTCTTTACTTAAGGGTCATGCTCTTCCTCCTGCTCTCTGTTATTGGTGTCCCATCTTTCTGAGCTTTCCCTACCTGGTTGCCTTGGTCTTTTGAGTTGTGTTAGTCTTCATATTCCCTGTAGACCATGAGTCTTCTTAAAATAAAAATAACCCTCACTTTTTTCCATGCTCAATAAAACACCCAAAAGGGAAAGGAACCTAAACATCATTGTACAATTACTTTTCCACTTGAAACTTTAGGCATCCATTTAACCAATGTATATTTACTGGGTGCCTATAATGTACCAAATACTATTGGAAATATTGTCTAAATCTTAGAAAATTCTACAAGAGAGATTGTGTTACCCATTTCACAGAACAGAAATCAGAGTCGCAGATTAAGTCTGAGGTTTCACAGATAAAACTTTATGGGATCAAAAGACGTGCTCTATATAATCAGTGTGCTTGTGACCATATGAATTAATGATTCTCTTTTTATCTCTCTCACCTGCTGTCTTCTCTATGATTTTTAATGGTTTCAAATAATGAATGAACCCTACTGTTCCATCCTTATCCTTCGCTTATTATTACTAATGCATGGAATCTTATCATTAAGAAGAAATTTTCATAAACATTATACAGACTGGAGAATAGAGGCCACATACCAAAGTCAAGCATCATCCTACCTAGCTCAGGTCTCTTTAGCAGCAATCCCTGTTTACCTTTTCAGAAGAAGGGAGGCTTTAGCCATTTATTATTATTTCTAAGTTATTCCCATGTACTCCTCCTTACTCCAGCCACAGTCTCCTGCCTACATCAAGTGAGATGAAGTCAGAGGAATTCTCACTACGTGATGGCAAAACTTCCACGTCAAAGACAAGGCAGACATTTCCCCTTCTAGCATTATTTTCCCCACTTTCCACATATTATTAAAGGAAAATGCAGCAGCTCTAGCCTGAAAGTGGGCAGGTAGATTGTCTCCTTTTGACAGGACCGTTAGTCATATTGTACAATCTAGGTACACTTGAAAGCTACAAGATGTACTCAAATGATTGCATTTTTGAGTAGTTGTAGACAAACAAGAACCTTTTATTCGCCCTACACAGGCTTGAAGAAATAGAGAAGCCCTGATAATGGCTTTTCTGGTGTCAATTTAAGGTCAGATACAACAAAATCTCTTTAACATGATTTAGAACATATCACTGATAAAGCATTAAATAGAAAGTCAGCCACTGGGTAAATTGCAAAAAAGAGACAGGAGTCTTCTCTGCACTGGCTGTGATATCATTACTAGGATAAAGAAGTCTGGCCCTTTTATTAATATTTCAATTAACATGAGGACTATAACGCTGGGTAATTTCTTATTTTTAATAGCACTTTAACTTAGATTCTTTAAGTTAGATTATGAGGAAGCAATAGACAATAGTGGTTAAGAATCTAGTTCTTAGAATATATAGTGGCTGAATTTCACAGACAGTCTTCACTGGTGCTTATTAACCACATGACATTGGGCAAGTTATTTAACACCTGTTCTTCCAAATCCCATACTTTGAGATTTTTATGAAGACTTCATCATGTAAGCATTGTAGATCATTAACTCCATTTCGAGTCCCTCTCCTTCTCTAAAGTATAGGGAATGGGCTAAAAATCTTGACCTTCTCATATTGACTTTTTGTTTAGTTTGTTTAGTTTTTTTTCCAAGACACACACTCTTTAAACTAGACACATGTGTATGCCGCCATAATTACTAGAATTTTAGTATTTTACTTCTGCCATATCTGGGTCAGTATCCTACTAGCTTATCCACATGGCTTCTCCTCTTTACATTCCTACTCAGGATAGCTCCACATAAAATTTATCTACCTGGCTTTAGCATTCTACCATTTTGTTTCTCTCCATCTCTTCCACTGGCAGGTATTCATTGAAATTAGCACACAATGATGTAATCTCTGTTTCATGTGGGTTTGCTTTATCTCAGAATAAGGAATGAATAGCTTTCATTTATTTTGTGCCTGCATGTATCTAAATGTTCATGTATATAAAATTAGAATAGAAAAATAAAACAAAATTAGGACATACTTAATATACCCCCACATCCAATTTCTTGTAATTATTTGCCTGCATCTTTGACTATATTTCTCTTTCAAATAAGTGTCACTACCGTATTAGAGGAAAGAAATTTTGAAACATTGTTTTAGATTCACACACCTGGAAAATAAGGCTGAGCCTACATCTAAGCTCCTTATGCTTTCCCGAAGCTGGCAATATAGTACAGGCTGGCTCTCAGTAATGAGGCAAGAATTAGTTTTTATAAAATCTATGTAAATCCAATTCTAGCTACCTGCTGACTCCACTTTTTTTCCAGGTAGGAATTATCTGTGCTTATAAACAAATACTTGAGTACATAGTTAAGTACAATATAATTCCATAGGTGACTTAATGTTTGTCCTCAGTTTATCTCAGTTTCTCCTCTAAAGTCAATACGTAATCCTTTGGGTATTCATGTTGGCCTTGCTGTTATTCATTGAACATATTTATTCCTGTGTGTCTGCCAATCTCAATTAATTGGTCATTAAAACAGTTCCTTATGCAATTTTCAGCGAAACTCCTAACCTTCCAAAATTAAAAAAAGTTTAAAAGATTGAGTTAGATTGAACATCTTTTCACCTGGAAATGATTTTGAAATTGTGTGCTAGAGAAAGGCTGTAGGGTTTCTTTCTGTAGGGACTTCATACAGTACCTCTCAGGAAATGTATATTGTCTATGCTGTTGAGTATTTATTGTGTGCTGGCCGGGCCCACAGAGACATCATTCCCCAGAGTAGCTGGGCTTGGTAACCAAAAACAGTGTAGCAGAGCCAGAGGCAAACTGGATTTTAGAATACCTTATGCCGTGGTCCACTACTGTGTCTCAGTTTGTGCCCTCTGGAGACAAGAACCACACAGATAGTATCTCTTGGAGTCTGACAATGTCTGCAGACTGGTCAGAAGAAGGAGCTAGCAGGAAGTTCTCATAGACCTAGCCTCCTGGGCAATGGCTCTACAAGGCTGGTTACAGATTGGTGTTTTTAGGTCTGCTATTGTTTTAATCAGATCTGAGTTGGATTTTAAAAATCAAATATAGCTGTTATATCAGGTCCCACAGAAGCCTGTTGAATTCAGGAGTAAAGAGAAGCATTCACAAGGAATCTTTGGCTTATGGTAGCCAATATTTCCAAGATGGGACAGAATCTAGCTCGGCCATCCCAGCTAATCTCAGTAAGTACAGGGCATCTGATTGTACAGATGAATGTTTATTCATCCGAATATCGTTTGGTGTTCTTCTTTTGTGAATGTAAATGATTGTTTTTGCTCATGGTTCATTTTCCTCTGGTTTTTAGACAACATGGGTTTGGGAAATTAAAGCCAATTTTTTAAGACAGAAATAAACAAATTGCACAAAGTAGTTGTATTGCCTACTATATCTCTAGAATGACTAATTCATGTAAAGAAGGTACAAAATATATATTTAATCCCATTACAAATTAGAATAATGATCCACAAACCCAGATTATGCCCCAGAGCTCCTGATGTCTTAGAAAGAATAGTGATTTGGAGAATAAAAATTTGAGCCATAATTCTAGATTGATTATAGTAGTTATGCAAATGTAATTATAATTTTCTGTGCAGAAAAACATATTTAAATAGAAAGCACAGCAATGATCTTATTCAGAAGCTACTCCAATGAATACTTTTACTGTAAAGAAGAATTTGGTGCATTTTAATAATTGTCAGCCAACCATTATGATTGTATTACTGTACTGTGTAATTTTCTTGAATTGGATATGTCTCTTTGTACGATTTTAATTACCAAAAGTAATGACAAACCTTAGTAAATACACTAATTGTATGTAATAGCAATTTTCTCCATATAGGCATAATATTCTTGAAAGTGTTTTTGCATTTCTAAAGGAAGAATGTGCAGGGAACTCAGATGAAAGCCACTGAGGAGAACTTCTCTGAGATCCATTAAAAGGTGGGATGTCCTCCTCACAGCAAATAAATTTCAAACAAGTTATTTGTTATGCTTCAAGGCTCTAGTTTCCTTGGGTCTAGCTCTCCTATGATTTCATGAATGAGAGTTGGATAATGAGAACTTAATCCTAGTTTAATAATGACCAAATTTACAATCTAAAGATGTCTCCATTATGTGAGTACAGTAAGTCCCCTACACACAAATGAGTTCTGTCCTAAGAAAGCGTGCATAAGTCCTATTTGTTCATAAATCCAACACAGTTAGCCTAGGTACCCAACTAACACAATTGGCTATATATTACTGTACTGTAATAGTTTGATAATGCTTTTTCCGTAAATAATACATGAAAGCAAACATCAAAAATAAAGACAACATTTTTAGTCTTACAGTACAGTACCTTGAAAAGTACAACAGTACAGAACAATGACTGGCAGGGACAGGTTTGCATCTTTGGAAGTTTGCACCTTGAAGGTTCGTATGTAGGGAATTTAACTGCATTGACTGCATTTGGAACTCATTGGATGATTCTGAGATCTGTATATGAAGAAAGGTAGATCAGTGTGGAGCTAGATGCTGCAGGGCATCTGGAGAGTCAAAGGTCAGAGACCTTTGCTTCAAACTAACTCTACACTTGGTATGAGTCTTCTTGTTGAAAAAGAAGAGAGCGAGGGATTGTTTAATAATTTCTGTAATGCCCTCCATCTTTAATGTTCTTTGAGTCTATCCTAGAGGTTCTTCTTGAGTTTGTGCCTTTAGTGTGAACCTTCTGTGCTCTCTAACTGTAGAGATTCCATCAAAGCCACCAAAGTTCCTCTCATGACAAGAGGTCATCAAGCACCGTGGTAGTTCTCCTGGCCATGATGACTTTCCTGAGCTTGTGAAAAGTCTGCACATGAGGTACAGCCAAGGCTGAACAAATTTGGATATTTCCATAAATATTATTTAAAGTTTACAATAATTATCTAAGGAGAATTTCAGCTAAACTCTTAGTGACTAATTGAACCTTTTGGAAAAAAATTGTAGCATGGGATTATTGATTTAGGCCATGCTGAGCTTTCTGACTCACAGATTTGCTCGCTTGTAGAGGGTATCATTAATTTATTATGAAAAAATTCATCTAGCAATAAACCAATGAACACAGTTTGTGTATAAGACAAATAATAGTTTGCTTCATCAACCAACCAGCTAGAGATATGTGAAGATTGGGGAAAGAGCCATAACACCGAACCCAAAGACACTGTGCAAGGACTTAAAGTTTAGGTTTAAGTGAGTGAGGTGGTCCCTACCTGGGTTAAAGTCAAGGCTTACACAATAGCACATAGCTGAGAAGAGGAGAGACATGACTGTAATATAGCCTTCTGTTTCAGATGTGCTAAAATGGTGCAAAATCAGCATTACAGTGTTCTTTCTGTTTTTTTTTTAAGTAAATGATATAGGTATTAAAAAAATAATAGGATATAGAAAAACTCACGAAGACAAAAATAAACACGGGTCTACAGAAGAAAAAAAAAGGAAAGAAACTCTTCTACTCACTTGAAACCTTTAAAACTAAATTTAAATTGAATTTAAAATTAAACCGTCCCCCAACCATACACACACCCTTAGTGACATTATGCTCCTATAATGTAGAGTAATCTGGTTGTTTCAGATAGGAGAGTGTTGAATGAGTAATCTTGTATTCTTTGTATAATTAGCAGATTGGAAAGTTAAACTCTAACCCTTAAGTTTCCTTTCCTCCCCAATGACTCTTGCCTAACAGATATGTCATCCTATTTCAAGTCACTTAAAAAAACCTCATGATTATTGTTGTTGTTGTTCAATCGCTAAATCGTGTCCAACTCTTTGCAACCCCATGAAATGTAGGACACTAGTCTTCCCTGTCCTTCACTATCTCACTGAGTTTGTGCAAACTCATGTGCATTGAGTCAGTGATGCCATCCAACAATCTCATCCTCTGTCATCCCCTTCTCCTCTTGCCCTCAATCTTTCCCCAAATCAGGATCTTTTCCAATGAGTTGGCTCTTTGTATCAAGTGGCCAAAGTATTGGAGCTTCAGCACCCAGTACTTCCAATGAATATTCAGTTTATTTCATTTAGGAATGATTGGTTTGATCCCCTTGCTGTCCAAGGGACTCTCAAGAGTCTTATCTAGCACCACAGTTTGAAAGCATCTGTTCTCTGGCACTCAACCATCTTTATGGTCCAACTCTTACATCCATACATGACTACTAGAAAAACCATAACTTTGACTATATAGACCTTTGTCAGCAAAGTGATGTCTCTGATTGTTCAATGATATTTAAAACATTGAACCTTTTATTTGGGAGTTGTCTGATACTTTAGAAAATGTAATTCATAAAGCAGATAGCTTAAGTGAATGATCTTTTCTATTCTGTTGATGTTATAGAAATTTAAAGAGGATAAGTGAATTTTCTCATTGAATCCTTGATGGACCTCTTGAGTTCAGCATCAATTTTAATATCAAAGACCAGAATTAGCTGCTGTTTATTTCAAAAGAAGTAAGATCCTTGAAATAGGATGACATATCTGTTAGGCTGTGTTTCTCTCACTACACTCTCCCTGCCATACTTTACTTCTGACATCTTGGGTTTTCTACATCAAGCAATTCTTCAGTTTTCTGTAGACATAACTGGATGTCCTACAACTCAATTAAATCATAACACTGTGTACCTGGAATTAGTGTCAAATCCCTAAAGCTAAAGGGTTCAGTCCCATAAAACTGCTGCCCTCCCTAACTTCAGATACCAGTTGCCAATCCAAATTGTCACTTTAGTTTCTGACCAGCCAACTATAAATCACTTTTATTTCACATTTAGAGTAAATTCTGTTTTATTCCCTTGGTAACACAGAATCATAAAATTTTATGAGGGAACTTGAAGATTGTGCAGTTTCATTGCCTACCTAGTGTAGAAATTTCCTTCACTATTGTTCATTTGCTGCTGCTGCTATTTAGTCACTAAGTCTTGTCCGACTCTTTGAGATCCCATGGACTGCAACATGCCAGGCTCCTCTTTCCCAGGCAAGAATACTGAAGTGGGTTGCCATTTCCTTCTCCAGGAGATCTTGCCACCAGAGATCAAACCCACGTCTCCTGCATTGCAGGTGGTTTCTTTACTACTGAGCCACCTGGGAAGCCCATATAATCATCTAGCCTCTTGCAAATAGTTTTAGTACTCAAGTTAGCCTGTTCCATTATTAAACAGCTCTGATTTTAAAGAAGTTTTGCCTCATGCTAAATCATTTCAGTCGTGTCCAACTCTTTGAGACCCCATTGCTTGTAGCCCACCAAGCTCCTCTGTCCATGAGATTCTCCAAGCAAGGATACTGGATGAATTGCCATGCCCTCCTCCAAGAGATCTTCCCAACCCAGGGACTGAACCTGTGGCTCCTGCATTGCAGGCAGATTCTTTACCACTGAGCCACCGGTAGAGCCAGTTTTGCCTCAGCTAACCAATTTAATAAACTTTTATTGAATATTCACTATCTATACTGTATGAGGCCCAACCCCCAAAACAAAGATAAAATATGATTTATCCTTTCAGAGGAATTTTTATCAAGAATAGAATTTTTTGTACAAATAACAGTGAAATGAGATTAATAGAATACATTTGTACATTTTCAATGATATAATGAAAATGCTCTATGAGCAAAAAGTCTGAGGTTAGGTACAGAAGTACTTAATTATGGGTCTGCGCATTTTAATACATTCCTTGAAAAGTGGGCATGTCAACAATTAGAGATGAGGGAAAGAGCAGCTAGGAGATTAAGGGAGAGAATCCATACAAAGGTTCAGGGAATGGCAAACAGCAGGGTTAGGGTGGTGTGTGGATTGTGTAAAGAGGGATGTATAACAAAATCTGGGAGAACACACAGTGGGCTGATGATAGACAACCTGTTCAGGGGTTTAGAGTTGCTCTGCAGGCATTAAAGAGTCACTGATACTTTTCAAGCCAGGGAATGGAATTATTGCAGCTGTCCATTGGGAAAACAACCCCACCAGCTGGTTGTAAACTGATGTAAGGGAAGGATTGGAAACCAAGGAACCTCTGAAGAGAGAATTGCAGTAATTGAGGTGATGAGAGTCAGAATTAGGGTAATGGCAGTGGGAATGGGGGGTAGGCAAAAGGAATATTGCTAAAGCAACAGGACTCAGCCACTGATTGTGAGGGTTGAGAATGGAGAGGGTAGATATCAGACAGAAAGGGGCAGACAGAAGACGTTCCACAGGCATAAGCACTTCTGAGCATCCATTAAGTATAAAAACAATGTTAGTCACTGATGAGGAAAAACGACTACTAAGATATGGCTCCAGCTTCAGTCGACATGTCTTTATTGTGTTATTTCAACAGCACAAGTACTTTCAAGATGGTCTCCATAGTGCAAAATAGATTGCAATAAAATGAGCAAGTCAAACTGTGATATAAATAATAGCCTTGCTAGGCAGTAAGATTTTCTCAGGCAAAGAATTTGAGGAAAGCATTCTAAGTAGAGGCTGCAGCATGGAAAGGTCTGTAGTTGTATACATGCACCGTGTTTTAGAGAATTTGGTGCAGACACGGGTTAATTAGAATGCAGGGAATAGTAAAAGACAAGGATGGGAGTACTTGACAGCAGATGTTTAGGCAATATGCCATACAGCGCAAAAGAGGTTGGACTTTAATTCTCTGGATAATGGGATTCCCTGGAAGAGTTTGTTTTTGTTGTCATTATTGTGGGTCTTTCACAGATTGTTTGCTTTGTATTTTGAAGGATAATACTGGTGAAGAGTGGATGATTGGTTCAATAGTGTAAAATCTGAAGGCTTTGGACATCAAAGAGTGGATGCTCACACTTGTCTAGGCAGGCAATGCTGTTAATGGCCTGAAGAAAAGCAGTGGGCTGGTGAAAAGGGGGAAAAAATTAGAGCCGTTTCCAAGGTGAAGCATGTCTGCATCTTCCCAAATATTAGGAATCAAAATCTAACACTTGTATGAAAGTCTATATCTTCTTTAAAGATAACCTTCTTTTCTGCTCCCCGCAGGATATCATATTTTTGTTCTGCAAAGCATTCAGTTGTCTTAACATTATGGTCCCTTCTTCCCAATTTCCTACTACTTTTTCACAGTGTATAGTTACATTGTGAGAATTATTTTGTCTGGCACTTGATAAGAACATGATCTATTGATTGGTAATTCCTTTATTATCTTCTTTGAAGCAAGAATAGTAAATAAATTTAAAATATTCAATAATGAACTAAGAAAAAATAGTAATTTTGTGAAGCATTTGTTATTCCTTTGGTTACTGTGGATTATTACTTGGCTGTAGGGTGACGGGCTGCCCCACTTTTCTAAACTGTGGTGTCCTCATGATGCCATCTTTCAGCAATCAACTTTTCAAGCTGTGGGGCTGTGGAATGTTCAAAATGTTTCCAGGGCTTTAACAATGAGATGAGCAATAAACTTTTACCTCCCTCTGTTTTTCCTGCAGAATTATAAATTATTTTAATTTGTACTTTAGATGCATATTGTAAGAAATGAATATGAATAATCTGCAAGGGTGTTTGGGAGACAGAATGCACCTAACATTCTCTGCCCAGACTATCATTCACAGTATCAAATTACCTACATTATTATTACAGACTAGTATGTGTTAACTCCACCTATCTTCAAGTTGTTGATTTGAGAGGCAAAGGAAGCTGAGAAGGGAAGGTAAAGAAGAGAGGGCTTTGAAAAACTCTGTGAACTTTTAGAGGAAGGATATAAATAAACAATTCAAGATTGAATATTGAAACCCCATTTTTGTGAGCCACAAAATGTTGATATGCCAAGTAGCTTAAACTGGGAATAGTGAAAAGGCTCAAGAAAACGACAACCACTGAAGAGAAAATCTGCCCACCAAAACCATCTCATACAAGTTAACACGAGAGAGTACCACATTTTTAACGTACATGTTCTTGTAAGTTTTGAAAGACTTACAAGATGTTGGAATGACTTTATTCCAAATATTCCACAATAGATTGTGGAATGACAAAGGAATATTATAGAGTACAATCAACATTTTATTATAATTGAAAGAGTCATGAAACAAGTCTTTTCCTCAGGTCCAAGGGATTACACAAGATGCCTATCTGACCCCATCACTGCCCTGCTTAGAGGTTTAAGGTTCCTGAGTTCCCTAAAATGAACTACAAGGCACTCTCTGATCTAACCCCTGCCTATTTCTTCATCTTCTTTTATCTCAGCCACGCCATCAGTGTAAACTTTGTACTCCAGCAATAAATCTATTTGCTCTTTATCAGATACACCATGCCTTTTACCCCCTCTCTGGATTTCTTCTCATGGTACAAATCAGTTCTTATTGCATTGTGTTTAAATTGTACATTTCTAGTTCTCCAACTAGTTTTTGCCAAGAAATATTTCTAAATGAGAGGGGGCATCTGTTAAGCCAAGGGGAGCCAAAGGGTTTCATCCTTGATATTCTATCTGGAATAACATAAAAGTGTATATATACTCTTTTTTTCATATCTAGAAATACCTTGTAGAATTGTTCATCATTTCTGACGCTTAGCTCCCCAGGGATTTTTGGAAATATTATCTGTTTCAGATGTCATCCTGAAAGATCACTATATTATGGTTTGTAAATTTTAAAACAAGGTTATAAGAAAAGTAATAAACAATTCTAAATTTTACAATAGACTTTAGTAAAATTGAGTTAAACCTTTGAATCACAAAAGGCACATATCCATGTTCAAGGATGGCCTATGTGCCCATTTATATTGAATATCTTGCAAATTATTGTTTTGGATAACTGCTTTGCAGCTTCAAGGAGGTTGCCAACAGATTTTATCAAGTTTCAAATAAGGATGAGTGGATATTGCAGAGACTGAGAATAAATATTAAATTGACACGATTGGACACTCATTTCCTCACACTGGCAGAATGTAATAGAGACATCATGAATTTGAGAAATAAAATGGCTTTTTTGAAGTAGCAAAATTCATCATTGGCATTATGAATATAGATGCTTAATAGGAATAAGCAAATGTACAAAAGCCTTTTGTGATTCTGTTACAAAGTTGAAAGCAACTAGTTGTATAATCTTAAAAAGCAAACCTTTTCCCCATACATCTGTGCTCTTAGGCATAAATTAATACACTGGAATTAGAGTCAGGAGATGTGTCCCCTGCCTGCCACCTCTACCACTAGCCCCTCAGAGCCCATAGCAGACACTGATGGATAATTATCCAGAATATTCTCTTTCACTGAAATCTCAGAACCCCGCTCAACAATCTAGAAAACCATTTCTCTTACACAAGAATTGATTAAGAGAAAAACTCCTTTGTTTTCCAGCGCTCAAATTCCATGAATCTCTGGTCCAAACTTAAAATCATAAGCAAGCTCACCCTTTGAATGGGCAATATGAGGTAGCTATTAGATGATAAACAACTTGAGGCTGTTTAAACGTTTACGTAGGCTCCTTTTCAGATGTTTGTAATTTGTTTGCCATTGTAAAATTTTCCCTGCATTTCATTTTCATTTACTATTTGTCTCTTCCCTGACCCTGTGCCTTTGAGGTCAGTAGAGACAGAGATAAGCTAATTTATCTGTATCATATTTAGTCCTACAGCTAGCAATAAGCCAAGCCCCAAACCAGTACACAGATACCTTCACTCTCAGTTTGTTTCTTTGGAATGGCAAAGCTGAGCAAACAGATGAGGGAAGGAAGGCGGAAACTCCTCAGAAAGCCAGCAATATTCAGGGTAAGGTTTGTCAGCAAAACCTACTAAATTTTACAGTACACAGCAAATATTTCATTAAACTTTACATTACACAACAAATATTTCGATCCCCCATCCCCATTCTCAAAAAGGCATTTTAGTATATGTATGTGCTTAGTGGCTCGGTCGTGTCTGACTCTTTGCAACCTCATGAACTGTAGCCTGCCAGGCTCTTCTGTCCGTGGAATCCTCCAGGGAAGAACACTGGAGTGGGTTGCCATTTTCTTCTCCAGGGGATCTTCCTGACCCAGAGATCGAACCTGAGTCTCCGGCATTGCCAGCAGATTCTTTATCTTCTGAGCATCTAGCGAAACATTTTTCTGAATTTATTCTGAACTGTGATCTGAAGCTGGAAAAATGAACATTACTCTCATCCTAATTTTCTTGCCATTCATGAAGGCCAGAAGCTAAAGTTAAAGAAAAAGTGTAGACCAGTTAGATCTTTTTCAGTGTAATTAACAAAGATAGACTTAGCAATGGCTTTGACTAGGTCTTTCTCAGCCTAGAACTATCACTAGATTCACAATGTATTAAACAGGCAAATGTCAGAAAAATATACCAAGCCACTGAAAAAATAAACTTTTTCGCAACCTCCTATCCTTTTCTCTAAATATTACATGAAGGTGTTGGTTTTCTATTAGTGTGTAACAGATGCAAAAATTGTATAGGCTTAATAAAATACACATTTGCTATTTCATGATTTCTGTGGAGTCAAGGCATGGTTAAGTGGGTCCTCTGCTCTGACTGTCACGAGACTGCAATCACAGTGTTTGGCTTGCCTGTACTCCTTTCTGGAATCTTAACATTGTTGTTGTTGTTGAGAGAACCCTGTGTGCTTGTTCTGAGTCTGAGGCCTTTGGCTCCCAGGGGCCACCTGTGGTTCCCTGCCTTGGGACCCTCTCTGTAAGCAGTTCACATCATAGTTGCTTGTTTCTTTAAGGGCACTGGGAGAGTCATTCAGTTCTCTAAGACTCAGTCTTTATAACATAACCTAATCTGGGGTGTAACACATTTGCCATTTTATATTAGCTAGAAACAAGTTATGGGACCTGCCTACATTCAAATGGAGGGGATTACAAAAAGCCATGGACATCAGGAGGCAGAAATTTTCAGAGCTCACGCTAAGGTCTATCTGCAACAGTATATGTGTACTGTAAAAAGAAAAAGATAAGATTGTATCTTAGTACTTAAATAGAACTTAGTTTATGCCAATTTCTTATTCCAATCTAGTAACATATTTAATTTTCACAATTATCTAATAAGTAAATGTCACTATGATTCTCTTCATTTTATAGATTAGATGAGAAAACTGAGGCAGAGAATTCAAAAGACTTGTCCAAAGCACACAGTTGGTCCGAGGTGCAACAAATGCAGATGATCTGGATTCAGAACCCATCTTCTTAATACGTGAGACATCGCTCTGTGATAATAGCTTCCTCCTTTATAGCACCTTCTAAGTGCTTTACATATTTTAATTCATTTCAACCTTCAGTGAGTGATGGCACAGTTTTAGTATGCATACAATTCATTTCTTTAATTTTCAGACAAGCGGAAAGCATCTGTAAAGTTAAACTTGAATATGATGGCTTTCCATGGAAGTAGTAATAAAGACTATTTATTGAGTGGTCATTTTGCTAAACAATCCATAAATATTATTTCATTTCTCCTATAAGCTCTCTTGGAAGTAGATATTATTATCCGCATTCGTGATGAGGATGCTGAAATTAGAGATATGAAATAGCCACACTTTCTTGGGCTGGGACTTAAAACCAATCCCCTTCGATTCGGACCCGGCTTACAATAACTGTGATCCATGACTTGTAAGGCATTGCCATGCTTGTACATCTTCTTTCCTTTTCAGCAAAATGTGCTAACTTGTTGGATTTGTTCTGTTACAGGAGGAAAATAACCACTTTATATCTTTTTTACCTTATCTGACATCGAACTTTCTGTTGTCTGCCTTTCACAATTGAGGAGTTCCTGGATGACCAAAAAAGCAAATATGAGAACTTCATTTTGTGGCTGACTGCTACACAGTCCACCAGAGCTCGTCTGTAACTTTGGAGTATCTTGCTTGCTAGTGCTGTGCTCACGATTTCTGAGCTGATTTCCAGTCGTTTTTACAGTGAACAGTCTGTAGGGTCCGGAAAGGCAGATCCTTACCTCCTTAGTGTGCCTTTCATCACACTGACATCCTGTGATTAGGAGAAATGCTTCTAGACGCTGTAGAATATCTTCTAGAACTATTTTCTGCTTCTTTTGTTATTTAGGAATGTGTTGGTACAGAGCAGCTTCATATAAACCTCTCTGCATTGTGTTGACTGTCTTATTTTACGCATTACGTTTCCCTCCTGAGCACCTGTCATTGATTCCATCTAGAATCCCATGGAGGTAAACACTGATTTTAATTAAAGTTGTGGAGTAAGTAGTAGCTTGTTGTGCTAGATTAAATTAGTAAAATGATATTGCATCAAAAGTGAGCATGATGTCTGCTTTCACTGATACTATTACTTAGATATTCGAATCAGCTCTAGTTTGACAATTTCCATTTCTTTTCATTACACAGATGTTTAATGGAAATTGGGACTTCATTTTATTCTTTCCCAGCTAGATTATAAATCCGGTCTGCCCTTGGAAAGAAGCACAGTGTAGATTCAAATAAGCTGCCAAATTGATTTTTGTGTTTGTTCTGCTTTAGTCTTGACTGGTTCTGTAGCTTGTACTTTTAGTGGGGATTTTCAGTGCACATTGGTTCCTCATATCAGGCTAGAAGCAGCTTGTCACTATGGAGAAACCATAGCCCAAGTATAGGAAAACTGTTAGCAATTACTCGGGAGAAGTTCATTTCTAACATAACATGATATGGAGGTACTCAGAGAACCTCTACTTAAATCTGTCATTTGCTTTATCATTAAAAGCCCAAATGTCTTCTTTAGTGGCCTCATTCCTTTACATACAGAGCTTGATTTCTGTTAAAAATTCAAACTCCCCTTAGGGCGGGGTAAGGAATAGCTCTTTAAGCTATAGTCAGTCATTTACATTGTAGTATAAATTAATCTTAGACTCTTTCTTCAAAGAAGGTTTTGGAGGTTAAAGAATGTGAAGATGATGTATGTTCAAATTTGTGCCTGCAGGCGTGTGCATATGTGTTTGGTTAGGTATGGTGTGGTGGGTGGGGAACAGAAGGGATATGTATAGCACAAGGAGTCAGGAACTCTGAAAACAAAACAAGTTTCTTAGCAGTTTAGTGGAACTTGACATGGCTATATTTGATCATAGTATTGCTTCACTTTTGATTAATTATCTGAGTACTTATCTAGTATAGGAAGTGTTACTTTCTGAGTCACTTCCTTATCATTTATCACACAATAAAGAATCTGATACTATATAGAAAGAACCTTATAGTTCTTAATTCTCCAATCTTTACATATATTCAGAAATCATTTTTGAGCAAAGCATGGTGTTAAGGAATACACAGATATGTAAGATTTGGTTCCTCTCCTAGTTTAGTACCTGACATATCTAAATTGTAACAGTTTACAAAGAAATAAGTCCCATAAGAGAGAGAGAAATTAAGTTATATACTAGTCTAGAAAACAGTGATATGGTTTGTATGGTAAACTCAGGTGATGGGCATATTGATAAGGAAAGTCATTTTGGAGATATTAAATTCAATGTCCATATTCTAAATGTTTAGATTTATTTTTAGGAAAGTAGTCTTTAATCCCTCCCTCAGAACTGGTTTGCCTTTAGTTCTTCACAGTTCTTAAGCAATAGGATTATCTAATACCTTGCTCCTCAAAATGTATTCCAGGGATTGGTAGGATGGGTATCACCTGGAAGCTGATTAGAAATGCAGAATTTTAGTTTCTTTTCCAGAACTACTGAATCAGAATATGCATTTTAACAAGTCCCCAGAGTAAACTGTAGCACATTCAAGTTTAAGAATCATTGGTCTAATAGCCCAGCTCAAGATAATTTCCCATAATGTTGGCACATTGGGAATATCTTGTTTATCGGTTAAGAGTTAGTGGAAGCAGGTGGGCTGACTACAATAGTAGTAAAGTAGTAAATAAAAGCCAACTGTTGTATATATTATGCCAAAGAGAAAGGCCCAAGAAAATTTATAAACAGATCATTCAAAATGGAAAAAAAAAAAACCCACCAAATTCAGCTAGGCCACTTCAAGTGTAGGTAAGAATCCCTAAGAGACTCCTTGTGTCACAGCACCATAGAATAATTACTATTCATAATAATGAAACCCATGTCATTATAAAATAGGTTAAATTACACTCAGTGTCATATTATTAAGAAGGCAGGGAAATGAATAATTTGTTATAGAATGATTTTCAGCAAAAATTGGTTCATTTTACTTTTTAATTGCTATTTAAAGAGGTATGCTTCAACTCACATGTGCTTTGGGTATCAAAAAACTGGATTTCCAAAAAAAAAATTTTGGGGAAAAGTTTGATATTTAAAAAACAAAAAAAAAAACAACCTAGTACAAATTATGTGTAGGCAAGAATATTGAAGTGGGTTGCCATGCCGTCCTCCAGGGGATCTTCCCACACCCCTGGTGGCTCAGGTGGTAAAGAATCTGCCTGCAGTGTGGGATACCTGAGTTTGATCCCTGGGTTGAGAAGATCCCCTAGAGGAGGGCATGGTAACCCACTCCAGTTTTCTTATCTGGAGAATTCCATGGACAGAGGAGCCTATCAGGCTACAGTCCATGGGGTCGCATAGAGTCGGACACAACTGAGCAGCTAAACACAAGCGCATGTTATGGGTAATGATTTGGATAGAATCCATTGCACATATTTTACAATTTAAAAAATGTACATGTCTATATAAAAATTAGGTGTTCTCAGGTATCTCAGTAGCGAAGAATCTGCCTGCAATGCAGGAGACTTGGGTTTGTTTGCTAGGTCAGGGAGATCCCCAGGAAAAGGAAATGACTACCCATGCCAGTATTCTTGCCTGAGAAATCCCATGGACAAAAGAGCCTTGTGGGACTACAGTCCACGGGGTCATAAAGAATCAGACACAACTTAGTAACCAAACAACAAAAACAGTATAAGAATTATATGTGGTAAAGGTCTTCTTCCTTTTTACACAATGTCAGGGGTCACTGATCCTAAAATATTTGGTTAAACTCAGAGGCACCATTTATAAAACAGCATGTGAATATGGTTCTTTGGAGTTGTGTTGGACCTTGGCTTAGGGAGAGACATACCATCATCTTTTCAGAGTTCAGGGCAGGTAAAGGTTTTAGTCCCACCTTGCCTGCACTTATTTGATTGACCTGTGTCGTTTGCACTGTGGGACAGGAGAGTGGAGACTGCAGTGTTCTACTGCCCCTGAAATTTCTGCTTGATTGCTAAACATCATGGCCTTCTGTTTGTAGAGGTCATCCCACTCTGCTGATCAGGCAGTCTTTCTGCAAAAGCAGTGCAGCAGCTTTTTATAAAATCCTTGAAGTGGTAGTAATTTGGGCCAACCCAGGATTTGAAATAGGCAAAGGTTGCTTTCACCATCCTTACTTTAAGCCTCCTTTACCTGTTTTTCCTCCCTATGTGACATCTTTGCAAGCCCTTCACCCAGCTTCCTGCATTTCCCAGGCACACCATGTCCCCGTTCTAACATGATGAATCGTAGGAACAGACTGTAGGATTAAGATAGGCCATGAACACTTTAGGGAGACTTAAAAATTATATACCTTTGGGGGAAAAAGGTAATTTGGGGCAATTCTGTCTAATTATGTAATGCTTTGGGGGAGATATGCAGTTTGATATTAAAAGGAAATAAGCTTCTCAAAAGCAAAGATTATGTTATGTGAGAGATGAATGAAGAACCCTGCCTTGCACTAGGAGGTACTCAGATACATTTGCATAGCTGAAAAGTTAATGTCCTGTTAAAGACATTTTAGAAATCGGAAAACTTATGTGTGAGGTACTTCTCTTAGAAAGAAAAGGGAAAGTTGCTCAGTTGCGTCCCACTCTTTGTGACCCCAGGGACCATACAGTCCATGGACTTCTCCAGGCTAGAGTACTGGAGTGGGTAGTCATCCCCTTCTCCAGGAGATCTTTCCAACCCAGGGATCGAACTCAGGTCTCTCACATTGCAGGCAGATGCTTTACCAGCTGAGCCACCAGGGAAACCCACTTTCGGACTTTTTCGCCGTCTGTGAATTCATCTGTGGTAGGTTGCCTTTTGCTTTGCTTATGGATAATCATAAGCTAGTTAACAGCGGTGGCATTTTAGCTAATAATAGTATAAAATCACTTCTTCCAACAACATATGTCAAAATATCCTGATGAAATAATTCCCTTCTCATGAATACATACCACTTAAATTTTCTCAATGGTCAACAGCCACACTTCAATTTAGGAGCTGTAATAATAAATTTTAGTAATTGCTTCTGAGAGTTATACACCTTTATCTCTAAGCAGAAAGCATGAGTTTCCATTTCTAAATGTCCACCCACCATGTTGACCCACTGACATTTCAAATATACTGTGTTAACCAAAGGATTCAACATCTTTCTCTCAAATTGTTTTCTATTTGTGGGTTTTCTCTATTTTGTTAAAGCATTTTTTATCCTCTTGGTAGATCAAGCAAGATAGGTAAATATATTTTTAAAAATTAAAAAAAAACACGCAAGTGTTATAATCAAAGAGTGAGTAAGAGTTGTGGGACCACCTTGAAGGGTCAGGCTGATGCTATAAGGTAGTATATTCTGAGTATTCCACTCTGATTCCTGTTGCTACTGTAACAGACTATTACAAACGTAGTGGCTTGAGATAGCACTAATTGATTATCTTACCATTCTAGAGGTGAGATGTCTAAAATGGGTTGCTGAGGCGGCCTTCCTTCTGGAGACTCTAGCAGAGAAGCTATTGCCTTGCTTTTCATAATTTCTGGAAGTACCTGCATTCATAGTTCATAGCCTCTCCTTGGCATCACTGACCTCTGCTTTCCTCATCACATCACCCCTGACCTTGACTTGTTCACTTATTAAGACCCTTGTGATTACTGTGAACCCACCCAAATTATCCAGGATAATCTCCCCAACTCAAGATTCTTCATTTAATGACAGTTGCAAAGCCTGTTTTCCAAGTAATGTAACATGATTACAAATTCCAGGGATTGAGAACTGGACATCTTGGTGTGTGTGTGTGTGCGCGCTCAGTCACTCGGTCGTGTTTGACTCTTTGTGACCCCATGGAATGTAGCCCATGAGACCCCTCTGTCCATTGCATTTTCCTGGCAAGAATACTGGAGTGGGCTGCCATTTCCTCCTCCAGGGGATCTTTCCAACCCAAGGGTCAAACCCCCATCTTCTGCATTGGCAGGCAGATTCTTTACCACTGAGCCACCTGGGAAGCCCTGGACATCTTTAACTGGCTGTCATTCAGTTTGTTGTTGTTGTTCAGTGGCTAACTTGCATCCAACTCTTTATGACCCCATGAACAGCAGCACACCAGGCTTCTCTGTCCTCCACCATCTCCCGGAGTTTGCTCAAATTTATGTCCATTGAGTCAGTGATGCTATCTTACCATCTCATCCTCTGCTTCCCACTTCTCCTTTTGCCTTTAGTTTACCATTTACTGTAAATCCCCAATCTGTCTTTCCAGCTAGTCTGCCACTAAGTTCAGGTGAACAGAACAATTTATTGGTCCACCATGGTTTCCTTATGTCTTTACTCATGCTGTTCTTACTTTCAAGGAAAATATCCTTTCACCTTCTGTCCATGTCTGAAGATTTCCCATTTTTCCAGGCAAAGTCAGTTATATCTACTTCTAGAATTCCTCCCTGCTCCTCTCTTGTAATATCTTCCTCCTCTTAAATTCCATAATACTTACCTCTAATTTTTATGACTCTTATACACAAATAATTTTAGTACAAGGTGAAAAACAGTACGTCTTCTTACCTTCTAGAATGTGACGTCTTCAAGGGGATATTTTGCATCCATTTATCTTTGTACATCGTGCTTACCTGCACCCCACTCCCACCTCCCTGCACAGATCATTGCCCACTGTGGATGCCCAGTAAATATTTTTTGAAAGGTTTAATGAATTTCCAGTAATCACCCCCATCATTTTGGAAGAGTCATGAGACCCTAGGGACATGTACTCAGGCTCTCTAAATATTCTTTTTTTTTTTTTTTTACTATCCAGCATAGTGCTGTTCATACTTGAAATATAGGTTGTTTTCATTCCTTTCTGTTTTTCTCAGGTATATTTATAGTTGAAAATATTATGAAAAGTACTAGGCTTTACTACTTTTTAAATATATGATCACACTTAAAAGCTTTTCTTTTCTCTCAGAAGACAAACTCAGAAAAGGGGAAATAAAATGTCAGCACTCCTATAATTACAAATTACGATGTTATTGAAATGTATAAATTCAATTTTTAAAAAGTCAAGGAAGGTGATTTTTTTTTAAACACTTAGTTATTCCTGCGTATCTAATTGACAGAAATTACAAGTTACCTTCCTCTCATTTTTCTCCTCTACTGAGATCTTAAAAATGAGTTTCATGTCTTGACTTTACAGATCTGACAGCTGTTGTTACCACCCTCTTCAATCACTGCAAGACATGCATATCCTTTGCTATAAGAAATCCAAAGGTACAAAGGAGATTGGAAAGAAAGATCATTTTCTCTCCTTTCTCCAGGTGTTTTCATGTTACCCAGGAGTGTTCAGTCATTGCTTTGAGCTGGGTGAAATTACGAGAACTACACCTAAGTATGTCAATATTTCATTCTCCTGCAGCACTGGATGGGAGGCACTGGTGAAACAGAATCCTGTTTTTTACACTTCAGTGATTTTTCCCTATTGCTATGAGCAGAGAGAAAAAGAACTGGCAATCTGTTTATTAACTTCTAGAAATTTGCTCTCACCTTTTGCCCTACACAAAACAGAGGACTTTGTAGTTTGCCCATATCATCAAATAATCATTGAATGATAGTGAGTAAGCATGACTGGCTGGGGGATTCATTCTAATGGTGGTGAGATTGCATCTGGGTTGTAGGATGACTGCATTCTATCTCTGGTTTCTTGAAGTAGTTCCCTTAGCTGTGGTGATTTTACATGGCTTGGCGTCCCTGTAACAGGTTATGACCACATGACCCCTAAGATGTTTGTATTTTCCCCCAACTCTCACCATTGTAGTTTAAGTATATTCTAACCTTCAAAAGTCAACATGTGTTAAATTCTAGGTAACAAAGAGCAAAATAACCCTAATCTGGACCAAACAACCCAATCAATGTAGTATTGTCATAAATGAGTACTAAGTAAGTGTCTCCTACCTATTTGGTAAAAATGTGCAGAAAATTGATTCTAAAATAAATAGATTTTGTGCAGTCAATTTTAGATAATCTGGTTTTATGCTAGGTGCCATGTTATCTGTAGGTTGAGGCTGTTCCTCTAGTGCTTGACAAGAACATTCTCAAACCTAACATCTTTTTATTGGTCACATTGCTTTAAGCATATCAGTAGACAAAGACACTTCTTGCGTACACCCCACACCTGATTCTGCTTGCACAAGATAAAATTTTGAACCTCCGGATTCCAAAGCAAAGCATGCCATAGAGGCAGTGTCTCCTCTGCTGGAGTCACCATCAGGGTGGAAAGATAGTCTGAGCTCCAGCCATGAGCCACAATAGGCGTCGATGAGGAGTGCTCCCATACTCTGCTGCCTCACTTCTTCCTGAAGGTCTCCTCTTATGAGAGAAGAAGACGGCGCCCCAGTATGATTCTGGAGGAGCTGTGGTTTATTGCCCATACTTCATTACCCGGGTGCTGTATGTTCCTGAGGAGAGTTCTCTCTGGGTTCAGCACAGGAAATTAGATAAAGCCATCTGATGGGCCCATGACCTTCAAAGGTTGACACAAGGCAGCAAATAGCATAGCCAATTCTTCAGAGACTCCTAGATAAGTTATTGTACAATGTACAAAACATTCACTTGAATTAAGGACAAAAGGTTAGATATCATATCAAAGGTGTCTGGGGACAAAATTCAGAATCTTTGGATTTTTTATCTTCTGTAGGTTGTTGTTGTTTAGTTGCTAAATCATGTCGGACTCTTTTTGCAACCCCAAGGACTGTAGCCTACCAGGCTCCTCTGGGATTTCCTCTGGGAAATCTCCTCTGGGAGATTCTGGTGGATTCTTTACCACTGCACAATCTGGGAAGCCCATTCTAAAGTAATCACCCACTATTTTCCCATTTTAAAAATATTCCCAAATCTATTTACTTTAGAATCTGTTTCTTTTCTGCATGTTTTCACTAAGTAAGCAGGAGATATTTACTTACACTTAGTACTTCTTTATGACAGTCTTACCTTGATGGAGTTGTTCTGTCCAGACCTGGGTTATTTTGTACTTTGTTACCACTGAGTTACCTACAAGTTGATAGAATTAAGAACCAGACCTCAACTGTAAGTTAATAAATGTGGACAGACAATTTTGAAGCTTGTCATTTGTGCCAATGTTCACTGCAATATAGACTTTTTCATTCACCATCCATTGCCCTCTGTGAATCAGGAATTAGGACTGATGTGGTGAATAAGATTATCCCTGACTTTTAGAACCAATAATTAGTAAAATATCATCCTGCATTTATTCCTCCCTGCCCTTTACCTCCTAAGTTAACTCATCAGCAAGTTCCACAGCACTGACTCCAGAATAATCCCTCTGCTCACCTCTACTGCCACCAGCCTGGAACAAGCCAGGATCATCTCCTGCCTACAATGCAAAACCTCCTAATTTGTTTCTCTACTTCTCATCAACTCTTTAAACTCCATAATACTTTTTTCAGTGATCATACATGAGGATATTTTAAATATAGAAATAAAATCATGTTATTATTCACACTTAGAATAAAATCTCAGTCCCCTACCTAGCCTACAAAGCTCTTATCTGACTCTTTCCTACCTTCTTTCTTCCTCACTGACCTTCTTGGGTCATACTGTCTGTCTTTTTGTCCTTTAGACACTTCAAGCTCTTTCCAACTTTAGGGCTTTGAGATAGTTGTTCCCTAGAACATTTGCACTCTCCCCCGAGCTAATCACAGATTGACTTCCTTTGGTTGTTCAAGTCCGAGATGAGCCATATAAGGGCCCTCCCTTTTACCCTGTTCTATCACCCTTTGATTTTTGTTGTTGCTAGAAAAGTGAAAGTGAAAGTCACTCAGTCCTGTCTGATTCTTTGCGACCCCATGGACTATACAGTCTATGGAATTCTCCAGGCCAGAATACTGGAGTGAGTAGCCTTTCCCTTCTCCAGGGGATCTTCCCAACCCAGGGATCAAAGCCAGGTCTCCTGCACTGCAGGCGGATTCTTTACCAGCTGAGCCATGAGGAAAGCCCAAGAATACTAGAGTGGGTAACCTATCCGTTCTCCAGTGGATCTTCCCAACCCAGGAATTGAACTAGGGTCTCCTGCATTGCAGGCGGATTCTTTACCAGCTGAGCCACCAGCGAAGCCCTTCTTGTTGCTTCTGTTTATTTATTGTTTCCTTGGTTGGATTGTTAGAAAAGAGCAGCCTCTGAAATCTGGGAACTGGACTCATCCACACAGTGAGGCCATAGTGTAATTTGAAGCTGCCCAGGAGCTCACAGGAAGATCATGTTTTTCACCTGCTGGACAGAAACCATCTCACAGAATACCAACATGAGATAGGTCACTCTGAGACCATGATAAAGTGAAAACAAAACAAAACACCAAGGCCACATTATTCTTTTGTTTAAAAACAGTTAAAATGAAAGTCACTGTGTAGCCTACAAAATTTCAAAGCATCTTTTGGTTAAAATGAATGAATACCACTTATCTACCAATCATTGCTCCAACCTAACTCTAGTCTGCTATTGCTATAGGTAATATTTATTGAGACATGTTTGTTCACTAGTATATCCAGAGTCTTAAGTAGGTTTGCAATTTAGTAGACCCAACACGTATTTGGTCAATGACTTGACCTTGTTTATATGGAGATTTAATATGCCTTTGAGCATTGATTTTCACATACAAATCCTTGGCCCAAAGGCACCAAGGTTCTACTTGGTGGTTTGCAGCCTGAACCAGAAAGCTACAGCCTTTATTTGCTTTTCATAGACTAATGGCCCACAAGCCATTGAACTTGAATTTCACAACACAGTTAAGGGCTATCTTCCAGAATAGCAATTCAAAAACCTTTGCATTTATAAGGTAAAAATAACTTACAATTACACTTACTCAAAATTCAAACTTAATAACATAGAGTTAGCCTGCCACATTCTGCTGGGCAATGTTTTTAGGCTCCCACTGCACATGCAAGTGAAGATGGTAGCAAGAGTTCCTACTTGCCTTGAATTGAATGTAGTTTTCAGTGATAACACTTTTACTTTTTAATAAACTGGTTATAAGTTTAACTTCAACATTTACAATTTAGTTTACTTGAGTTTTTTGGTTAACTCTCTGTTGTTTGTTCAACTCTGTTGTTGCTAAGTCATGTCCAACTCTTTGTGAGCTCATGAACTGCAGCATACCAGGCTACCCTGTCCTTCACTATCTCCTGGAGTTTGCTCAAACTCATGTCCATTAAATCAGTGATGTCATCCACCATCTCATCCTCTGTTGCTCCGTTCTCCTCCTGCCCTCAACTGTTCCCAGTATCAGAGTCTTTTCCAATATGTTGGGCCTTTGCATCAAGTGGCCAAAGTATTAAGAGCTTCAGCTTCAGCATCAGTCCTTCCAATGAATATTCAGGACTGATCTCCTTTAGGATGGACTGGTTTGATCTTCTTGCTGTCCAAGGGACTCTCAAGAGTCTTCTCTAGCACCACAACTCAAAACCATCAATTCTCCAACACAAAGCCTTTTTTATGGTCCAGCTCTCATGACCGTACATGACTACTGGAAAACCATAGCTTTAACAATACGGGCTTTTGTTGGAAAAGTGATTCTCAGCTTTTTAATATGCTGCCTAGGTTTGTCATAGTTTTTCTTCCAAGGAGCAAGTTTCTTTTAATTTCATGACTGCAATCACCATCTGCAGTGATTTTGGAGCCCAAGAAAATAAAATCCATCACTGCTTGCATTTTTTCTCCATCTATTTGCCATGAAGTGATGGGACTGGACGCTGTGATCTTAGTTTTTTGAATGTTCAGTTTTAAGCCAGCTTTTTCACTCTCCTCTTTCATCCTCATTGAGAGACTCTTTAGTTCCTCTTCAATTTCTGCCATTAGGGTGGTGTCATGTGCATATCAAGGTTGTTGATATTTCTCCCAGCAATCTTGATTCCAGCTTGTGCTTCATCCAGCTCGGCATTTCACATGATGTACTCTGCATTGACATACTCCTTTCCCAATTTTGAACCAGTTTGTTGTTCCATGTCTGGTTCTAACTGTTGCTTCTTGACCTGCATACAAGTTTCTCAAGAGACAGATAAGGTAGTCTGGTAGTCCCATCTCTTTAAGAATTCCACAGTTTGTTGTGATCCACATAGTCAAAGGCTTTAGTGTAGTCAATGAAGCAGAAGTAGATGTTTTTCTGAAATTGCCTTGCTTTCTCTATGATCTAACAGATGTTGGCAGTTTGAGCTCTGGTTCTTCTGCCTTTTCTAAACCCAGCTTGTACATTTAGAATTTCTCAGTTCACATACTGTTGAAGCATAGCTTGAAGAATTTGGGGCACTACCTTGCTTGTATGTGAAATGAGCACAATTGTATGGTAGTTTGAACAGTCTTTGGCATTGCCTTTCTTTGGAATTGGAATGAAGACTGACTTTTTCCAGTCCTGTGGCCACTGCTAAATTTTCCAAATTTGCTGGCATATGGAGTGTAGCACTTTAACAGCATCCTCTTTTAGGATTTAAAATAGCCTAGCTGGAATTCCATCACCTCCACTAGCTTTATTTATAGTAATGCTTCCCAAAGCCCACTTGACTTCACACACCAGAATGTCTGTCTCTATGTGAGTAACCACATCATCATCGTTATCCGGGTCACTAAGACCTTTTTTGTATAATTCTTCTGGGTATTCTTGCCACTTCTTCTTCTTCTCTTCTGCTTCTTTTAGTACCGTGTCATTTTTATGCTTTTTTTGTACCCATCTTTGCATGAAATGTCCCCTTGATATCTCTAGTTGTCTTGAAGAGATCTCTAGTTTTTCCCTTTATATTGATTTCCTCTACTTCTTTGCATTGTTGACTTAAGAAGGCTCTCTTATCTCTCCTTGCTGTTCTCTGGAACTCTGCTTTCAGTTGGGTATATCTTTCCCTTCTCCTTTGCTTTTCGGCACATAATTACACAACACATAATTGCGTCGACTAATGTGTCAGTTAGAATTTCATACATTTGCTTTACAGTTCAAAAATTAATCATCAGTTAATCTCTTGCCATCTCTTGCTTCCCAGATTTATTAGTACAGTGATGCATTGGTCCATTGTAAGTGTTCACAGGTAGGCTGGGCAGGATTTGGGGCTCCTTTTCTACCTACCATAGATCAAGAATAAAATCAGTTTAAGATGAAACACCTAAGAAAATTCTATTTACTGAGCCACTAAGCCCTGAAGCTTTGTGCTTTGGAATTTAGTCATGAGTTTGGATAATGTAGGCATCCTTTGAAAGCAGAAGACAACTAGACCAGTGTATCTGCTGTCCTATGTACACGACAAAGGAAAAGCCAACAACGATGAGGGACCCCTCTTTTCATTTTCCAGTCTAACAGCTACATTGTGTATCTACCTAGATTTTAGCAAGGAAGAGCCTTTTCTAGTATATTCTGTCATTATGACAGACCAGTCAAACAGTGTTCTGCTTACCAAGACCATGGCAGGCACTCTGTCTCTTTCCGTGGGTTTCCACAGATGAAGATAAAAGAACCATTTTGTAAGATTCAGAGAAATTATTTATTTTGTAATAAAGCCTTTAATTTAGGAAGACTTTCATTCTTTAATATTTTGCCAACCATCCCACTCTGCAAGGATTCAGCAGAGATAAATATATAAATGTTTCAGTTCTGAATTACTATGTGGGTGTCTCTCAAAGGATTTGATTTTGAAGCAGAACAAATAAACGGTATTTGTTGCTTTTTTCCATTCACAGAAGTATGAAACTCTAGCTTTTAATGAATTCAAATTCCATTTCCTTCCATGTCATTAGCTTTCAATTGTTTTATAATTATGAAACTACAATTAAATACACAAATTGATTAGACCTTGAAATAGTGCTTATTTGATGCATTAGGACAATTTTTATGGGAAAAAAATGTTATAATGACATCCCTGGAATTGTAGAATTCTAGCTTCTCATCTCATATCTCTCTTCCAAAATTCACAAGTGCTTCCTAAGGGAGGGGGGATACTTTGTTTCATCTGTAATAAATTCAGGTACAATTAGCTTCTCCTAGTTAAGTAGAATGTTGACATAATGGGTTCAAAATTTGATGAACTGTACACATGCCTCTATAGTAAATATTTTGAAGGTTATTAAAGGAACAATAAGATATTATGAGTTTCAATCAATCAGTATATCAGTTAATCACATGTTACATATTGATGCTATACTATGGTTCTGGGCAGGCCTACCATGCTGTAAATGATACCTAGGATTTGTAGCACATGCTTTCCTTCATCAAGAAGTTTCCAAGCAAGAACCGCACATAGTATACTAAAAATAATAATAATACATACCAAAAAATAATAATTAAGGTAGTCTCTAAATATTATAAAATCTTTAGAGCAGTGATTCTCAAAATCTGGAGGCAGGAGTAGAGGACATCTGTGAGACCTTTTCATTAAAGTCAAAACTATTTTCATAATAATGCTAAGATTTTATTTGCTGTTTTCATTCTCATTTTTACCGTAAGAGTACAGTGGAGTTTTTCAGAGACGAAATGACATGTGACTTTGCAACAGACTGAATGAAGAAATAGATATTAGCACCCAAATGTCTTATATTACATCAGATATTTAAAATATTTTCAAAAATATAAAACAATGCTGTGGTCTTCAGAAGTTTTTGTTTTAAAAATATTTATTTTTAAATGTATATTTTATGTTAACATGTAATAGATTTACTGTTGTTATTTTAAGTGAATTAATAAGTATTTAAAACTTTTTTACTTTTAATTTCTAATAGAGTATATATCCATGGATATAATCTGTATAAACAGAAGATCTTTGGAGTCTTTAGTAATTTTTAAGAGTGAAATGTTCCTTGAAACTAAAATATTTAAGAGTTGCTATTTTAAAGAAATGCTAGATTACATATGGTACACATACGTGTCCTACCTCCTCTGGGGTTCTACAAAATTTATCACTATATTTAGATCCAAGACTCATATTATTAAGTAAACATCTTTTCAAACTTTACACAATTTGTAATACTAGATCTTTTTCTTCTTTCAGTGGTAGTGGGTTTCCTGATCATAATGAATTTTCTTCAGAGCAACTGAACTTTTGATTTTTCCACATTGCCTTGGGTTATGCCATGGGGTAATTCTGTATCAAAATTTGTTTGATGTCCCGATCAGATGTGAAGTACATTTTAAGTAATGTGTTAATAGTAATGGTTTAACTTACAAAGTGAGTAAATAAGTTTTTTTTGTTTGTCTAAAATAGTCAGCTGTGTAGATTCAAGTTGATCTATGATAACATCGCTCTCACATACCTGCCTCCCACATGTCTTCTTAGGTGAAAGGGAAAGGATGCGGGTGTAGAAGGTGCTTGGAGTGTGTCATGCTTGTGAATGCCATTCATCATGCTTGTCATAATGCAAGTGAAGCTGAGAATCTCAAAGGCAACTAATGCAGCATTTATGGAAGTGACTAAACTCAGCAAACACTAATGACTTCATTGGTTTTGATTGATTGCACTGGAGGTCATATACAAAATACAGCTGAAAAAAAAAGCCTAGCATTTTCCAAAGAGTTTGGGTAAAACCTAATGCATTGCAAAATGAAGCATAGCATCTTGCCAAGGCTTTGCATGAATACTAATTCGAAAATTTCTAAGTATTTACCTTGCAAAGTCATTCCTTTTTCACTTTTTTCATACCTAATTTGAAAATTTCTAAGTTTTTACCTTGCCAAAGTCTTTGATGTTTAATTCATTTCAATCACTCAGTCTTGTTTAATTAACATAGAACAATAATAGCTTCCACTGTGAGTAAGCCGTGTCAAAAGTAAATTATGTAGAACCATAGAATTAAAACAGTCTGTGGGCACTTAGCAGCAACTTATTCAGGTTAATAGTTGATTATTACTATTTATTGACCATTGAATATGTGCCAGTTTTCTTCTAAGTGCTATATAGTATCTCACTTAGAGCTTATGGGAAATTTCAAAGGATATGTGTTGCTATTATTCTCATGAAGAAACTGGGAGTCAGGAAGATTATGCTGACCATCTGATCTAAGCCCCATGCTTAGGTCAGAAAACCAGATCTGTCTGATCTCACTGCCCATGCTCGTACCACTGAATTACTCTCTCCCCTGTGATCACACAGTACCTGCATTTGATTGGCAGAAGTGTTTTCAGTTCCTTTATTTCACAAAGACATATCAGCATAGGCAGACTAAATGGGTTTATAAAGTCACAGAACAGGAAACAAAATCCATATCCATTTACTTTGTTCCTTACATGAATATCTCAGACTCAATACAGGGTATGAACCTAGACATTATCACTTGTTCCTGAAAGTTCAAAATGTTTACCATGTAATATAATTTCTGTGACATTTATAATACACTGTGTTGGAGAGAGAGAGAGACAAAAAAAGAGAGAGAGTGAGTGAGTGTGTGTGTGTGTGTGTGTGTGTGTGTGTGTGTGTGTGTGTATGGTCTTGGAGAAGGACTCTGCAATGCTTTTTTTTGTATTTCCCATAGTTCTTCATACTGAGTTAGGCCATAATAAATATGGCTGAACCACAGAATAAGTGAATGGTCCACTATGATGCTTTCCTGAGTGCAATTTATAAAAACTACCAGGAACCACCAGATAGGAGGGAAAGCAGCCCCCTCCATTGGCCACCAATTTCAGTAAGAGCCCTCTGATACTATTTTTCACACAGAATTATTATTATTATTTTTAATAAATTTATTTATTTTAGTTGGTGGCTAATTACTTTACAATATTATAGTAGTTTTAGCCATACATTGACATGAATCAGCCATGGGTTTACATGTGTTCCCCATCCTGAACCCTCCTCCCACCTCCCTCCCCATCTCATCCCTCTGGGTCATCCCAGTGCCCCAGCCCTGAGCATTTGTCTCATGCATAGAACATGGAATGGTGTTCCTCTTCACATATGATAATATACATGTTTCAATGCTATTGTCCCAGAACATCCCACCCTCACCTTCTTCCTCAGAGTCCACAAGACTGTTCTATGCATCTGTGTCTCTTATTCTGTCTCGCATATAGGGTTACCGTTGCCATGTTTCAAATTCCATATATATGCATTAGTATACTGTATTGGTGCTTTTCTTTCTGGCTCACTTCACTCTGCATAATGGGCTCCAGTTTCATCCATCTCAATAGAACCGATTCAAATGTATTTTTTTAATGGCTGAGTAATATTCCATTGTGTATATGTACCACAGCTTCCTTATCCATTCATCTGCTGATGGACATCTAGGTTGCTTCCATGTCCTGGCTATTGTAAACAGTGCTGCGATGAACACTGGGGTACACGCGTCTCTTTCAATTCTGGTTTCCTCGGTGTGTATGCCCAGCAGTGGGATTGCTGGGTCATATGGCAGTTCTATTCCCAGTTTTTAAGGAATCTCCACACTGTTCTCCATAGTGGCTGTACTAGTTTGCATTCCCACCAACAGTGTAAGAGGGTTCCCTTTTCTCCACACCCTCTCCAGCATTTATTGCTTGTAGACTTTTGGATAGCAGCCATTCTGACTGGTGTGTAATGGTACCTCATTGTGGTTTTGATTTGCATTTCTCTAATAATGAGTGATGTTGAGCATCTTTTCATGTGTTTGTTAGCCATCTGTATGTCTTCTTTGGAGAAATGTCTGTTTAGTTCTTTGGCCCATTTTTTGATTGGGTCGTTTATTTTTCTGGAGTTCAGCTGCAGGAGTTGCTTGTATATTTTTGAGATTAATTCTTTGTCTGTTGCTTCGTTTGCTATTATTTTCTCCCATTCTGAAGGTTGTCTTTTCACCTTTCTCATAGTTTCCTTTGTTGTGCAAAAGCTTTTAATTTTGATTAGGTCCCATTTGTTTATTTTTGCTTTTATTTCCAATATTCTGGGGGGTGGGTCATGGAGGATCCTGCTGTGATTTATGTCGGAGAGTGTTTTGCCTATGTTTTCCTCTAGGAGTTTTATAGTTTCTGGTCTTACGTTTAGATCTTTAATCCATTTTGAGTTTATTTTTGTGTATGGTATTAGGAAGTGTTCTAGTTTCATTCTTTTACAAGTGATTGACCAGTTTTCCCAGCACCACTTGTTAAAGAGATTGTCTTTTCTCCATTGTATACTCTTGCCTCCTTTGTCGAAGATAAGGTGTCCATAGGTGCGTGGGTTTATCTCTGGGCTTTCTATTTTGTTCCATTGATCTATATTTCTATCTTTGTGCCAGTACCACACTGTCTTGATGACTGTGGCTTTGTAGTAGAGCTTGAAGTCAGGCAGATTGATTCCTCCAGTTCCATTCTTCTTTCTCAAGATTGCTTTGGCTATTCGAGGTTTCTTATATTTCCATACAAATTGTGAAATGATTTGTTCTAGTTCTGTGAAAAATACCATTGGTAGCTTGATATGGATTGCATTGAATCTATAGATTGCTTTGGGTAGTATACTCATTTTCACTATATTAATTCTTCCAATCCATGAACACGGTATATTTCTCCATCTGTTTGTGTCCTCTTTGATTTCTTTCATCAGTGTTTTATTGTTTTCTATATATAAGTCTTTTGTTTCTTTAGGTAGATATGTTCCTAAGTATTTTATTCTTTTTGTTGCAATGGTGAATGGTATTGTTTCCTTAATTTCTCTTTCTGTTTTCTCATTATTGGTGTATAGGAATGCAAGGAATTTCCACACAGAATTATTTTTAAGCATTCTTTTGGAATATATGTTTCTGTCACCAGCAAAGTTTGTTTGTTTGCTTGTTTGTTTTTAAATCACCAGTCTAGTTTACACTGTTAAACAGTTCATCTTCTCAATTTGGTCAGTTAAGGAATAAAATTCAGCAGGGTCTCATGATTTTTAGAATGAGGGCTAAAATGTGATTCAAAATACGTGAATACTGGTCCTGCTTTTTCCACTTCCTTACCACATTTCTGTGCTTTAGATCCCTTATCTTCCAAATTTTAGATGTTATATACTTGCTTTGTCTATGTTTCTTACCAGGATTTGGTAAGGATAAAATGGGAGTGTATATGTCAAAATGTATATATATTGATTATCTATTATTAAATAACTCAGTATCAGTGATTTTTTTTTAATTTCATTCTCTCTACAGCAGGGTCATACACATGCTATAGTTTCCACAGGTGATTTACAATCCTATTTACTAGTCCTAACATTTTATTCATAAAAGCTTCTTCATTTTGAACTGGAAAGAAACATTTTCTGACTCTTGTTTATCCATAAGTCACTGTCTAATGAATTCAGAGAATTGAGTCAGAACAAGTCACAGAATTATATCACCAAGACCTGAAAGTAGTTTAGTAAAAATGTAAAAGTATAGAGCTACAAAACAGACAAATGTAAAAAAAAAAATACACATATATTATACAACAGACCTACAAAAATACAAGTGTTCCTAGCACTAAGTGGTCTATAAGAGAGTTGGTGAAAGAAGGCATTTTACACAGAGATATGGCAAGATGCTTGGGTGTGCATCACATTGACAAGTTCATTCATTCATTCCTCACTCATTTAACAAACATTTATTGAATGTCTAATACATGCCAGGCCCTGTGCCAGAGGTTGGAAGGATGAAGTGGACAGAGTCCCAACCTTACAATTGCTAATAATCTAAGAAGAAGAAAAAGAAATATACAAACAAGTACGACAAACAGAATTATTTAAGTGCTAAAAATGGTATTATTACAAAGTACTATGGTAACACGATGGAAATCATGACTAACTCTGCCTAGGGACTTTGAGAAGCCTGCAAGGAAGAGTAGCATTTGAGCTTGATATAAAGCAATGTGTAGGAGTTTACCAGACTTTTTTCTAAATGGGAAAAGGGCATCTCTAGATAGAAAAGACAACATGTTCACACCAGTGAGGTATAATAGAACATAGCATGCTGGAGACAATGTGAAAATTAGAACAAGCCTTTTGAAAAGCACGTTGGCAGATTGCTTCAAGATCTATAAAAACACTTGTGTCTTTAGACAGTAATCCCACTTTGGGGAATTTATCTTATGAAAAAAACACAAAGGAAGAAAACTGTTATTTACAATAGCAGAATTACAAAATATGAATGAATCCATTATCCAAAAAAAAGTGCAAAATAGTTAGACAAATTATAACACACCACTTTGGCTATTGGATTGCTATTAGGATGATAATACTGATATTCTAAGTCAAGATGGGAAATGTACATGCCATTATATTAAATTATAAAACTACATTTTTATTGCAACTGATTTTAAATTAACTTTTATTGGAGCATAGTTGATATACACTGCTGTGTTAGTTTCTGCTGTGCAGCAAAGTGAATCAGTTAGACATATACATATATTCATTCTTTTTTAGATTCTTTTCCCATGTAGGTGATTATAATTGTAATGTAGGTGAGTAGAGTTCTCTGTGCTATATACACTAGGTTCTTATTGGTTACTTATTTTATATATATAGTAATATGTATATGTCAATCCCAACCTCCAAATTTATCTCTTCTCCCTCATTTCCCCTTCGGTAACCATAAATTTGCTTTCCACATTTGTGACTCTACTGATGTTTTGTAAATAAGTTAATTTATACCATTTATTTTAGATTCCACATATAAGAAATATCATATGGTATTTGTCTTTCTCTGTCTGACTTACTTCACTCAGTGTGACAATCTCTATGTCCCTACAAATGGCATTAATTCATTTTTCTTCCGGCTGAGTATGTTACATTGTAAATATACACCACTCCTTCTTTGTCCATTCATTTGCTGACGGACACTTAGATTGCTTCCATGTCATGGCTGTTGTAAATAGTGCTGCAGTAAACACTGGAGTGCATGTATCTTTTCAAATTATGGTTTTTTCCAGACATATGCCCAGAAATAGGATTGCTGGGTCATATGTTAGCTCTATCTTTAGATTTTTAAGGAAACTCCATACTGTTCTCCGTTGTGGCAGTACCTATTTACATTCCTACCAACAGTATAGGAGGATTCCCTTTTCTTCAAACCCTCTCCAGCATGTATTGTTTGTAGAATTTTTTGATGATGGCCATGCTGACTGGTGTAAGATGATACCTCATTGTAGTTTTCATTTGCATGTCTCTAATAATTAGTGATGTTGAGCACCTTTTCAAATGCCTTTTGGCCATCTGTATGTCTTCTTTAGAGAAATGTCCATTTAGAACCCCTACCCATTTTTTTTTATTGGATTTTTTGTTTGTTTTTGATATTGAGCTTCATGAGCTGTTTGTGTATTTTGGAGATTAATCCTTTGACATTCTCTTCATTTGCAAATATTTTCTCCGATTCTGTGGGTTGCCTTTTCGTATTGTTTATAGTTTTCTTTGCTGTATTATTACAACTATTGAAAATTATGTATGTACAGATAAGAAATAGAAAAGAATGTGAAATGAAAATCAAAGCAGTAACAGCAGCATCAACAGCAAGAGAAAGTTTTGTGAAGGTGGTAAGATTGTATTTGAATTGTTTTCATAGATTTACTTGTTGTGATGATCAAATTTACCAGTTAAGCTAATGTATATTGATGGTTTCCCATGTGCTATAAGCATTGTTCAATCCTCCAGTTGAAAAGATAAAGTTTATCATTTATATAATAAATTTTAAATTTTTACAGAAAAGCACTTTTACACTTTCATGCCTTTCCTAAGGAGAAGACAATGGCAGCCCACTCCAGTACTCTTGCCTGGAAAATCCCATGGACGGAGGAGCCTGATAGGCTGCAGTCCATGGGGTTGCTAGGAGTTGGACATGACTGAGCGACTTCACTTTCACTTTTCTCTTTCATGCACTGGAGAAGGAAATGGCAACCCACTCCAGTGTTCTTGCCCAGAGAATCCCAGGGACGGTGAAGCCTGGTGGGCTGCTGTCTATGGGGTCACACAGAATCGGACACGACTGAAGTGACTAAGCAGCAGCAGCCTTTCCTAAAATAACCCTACCATCTTTCTAGACCAAAATTGAATGCAGTTTGTTACAGGGAATCTTTTCAGGATCTATTTATCCCATCATTTTCAAGCTCTCTTTAGATTTTCCGACCTTCTATCCCCCACAATGAAAGGTATTACACCATAGAAGTTTATTTGTGTGTGTGTGTGTATTAGTCACTCAGTCATATCTGACTCTTTGCAATCCCATGCACTGTAGCCCACCAAGTTCCTCTGTCCATGAAATTCTCCAGGCAAGAATACTGGAGTGGGTTGCCATTCCCTTCTCCAAGGGATCCTCCCAAACCAGGGATCGAAACTGGATCTTCTGCATTGCAGACAGATTCTTTACCATGTAAACCACCAGAGAAGCCCTAAATTGGATAATCCAGTTGAATTGGATAATCTAGTCCAAGGCTGGTGTTACAGTAGAAAGTAGCTGGAGGCAGAAGGAGGGTGCACATAGATATGTTGCTCACACTGAGGTCTAGAACAACCTGTATCAGAATTCCCAGGAGTACAGATGAAGTATACAGTGTTTTACCCTCATCCCTGGAAATTATAAGTAGATCAAGGTGAGACCATATAATTTCCTTTTTTCTAAGCGCTCAAATTCTTTGGCATCTTAAATTTGGAAAATAATCGCTGTAAAATATTAAGTCTACGTAAAATAAGTGCTTCTGCCTTCTGCAGTTTGCTCATGAACTTTACGGTATATTTGTATGAGTGAGGAGTTTGGGAACTTCTGTTCACTGATTTTCTTACAATGTAATAGCCAATTATGAGCTTTGTTTCCAATTTAGCTTGCACAGTTTTGTTAATGGAAAACACTCTTGATAAGTAAAAATGTGGATTCTGTATGTGGCTTGTGCTTGTGCGCATACGTAGGATTGTGAAGGCATGTGTAACCTTCAGTGTTTACACTCTTCAGTGTTTACAATCTTGTTGCTTAAAATATCATTGTGTGGCACTTTATCAGTGGGAGGTGGGGGAAGCAAGGAGGAAGAAGACTCACTTTTTATAATGTCTCACAAGTTGTACTCACTGAAAAGCAAAAGTTTCTCACAAGGTCCACTAAGGCACTTCAGCTTCATGTAATGTTTTGTGCTCTTTTTTTTTTTCCCTTTTGTTCGTTTCCTTCTTGTCTCCCTTCCTCCTTTCCCTCTTCCCTTCTAACAGACCAGACCAGGGACTGTGGCTTTTTTGATTAATGCTTTTCATTAATCAGCCACCCAAACTTTTTGATCACTGGTGTCTATTTGGTAAAAAACATTGTCCTACTTACAACATCCTGAAAGAATCAGCTTCTTATTACATTTGTCTCTAAAGTTTTGAGTTTGGATCAATGTGAACAGTTCGTCAACTTTCTGTTGAAATAAAACAAATATGTAGCATGACAAAGGGCTCAGAAATTTTTAAAAAATGAGTTAGGGACTGGCAGTAGACATCCTTTCAGCACCGTTTTTACCCTTTGACCTTAAGCTGGCCAATCTGGAAGCCAACTGGGAGAAAACGGTGGCCAGGGGATTTCTGAACAGTTCACTCTCCCTTCATTGTGTCATTATTTTTTTTTTAATATTATTTATTGATTTGGATATACTGAATCTTAGTCACGGTATGCAAACTCTTAGTTGCAGCACATCTAGTTATCTGACCAGGGATTGAACCCTGGCCCTCCGCACTGGGAATTTGGAGTCTTCGCCACTGGACACCCAGGGAAGTCCCTTTTATGTGTCGTTGTTTTGCATGAAATACTTTGGGGGATGTCTTTCTGGGTGGATTTATATTTTAAACAATTAGAGAAGATTTGAGAAGATCAGGTTCTGATCTCATAAAGGAAAGCTTTCCTTCTCTAGAGGTCTAGAGAGCCATCCTAAGAAAACCCTTCTCAGTACAAATGAATTCTTAGGACATGCAGAAGGATCCTGCTTGGATATCTGCCTATTCATGGTTTCAAATGGCGGCAGTGAGATAGGAACCAATTCAGTCAAGTGCCATATGTATCTGTGGCTATTAAAAGGTCATTCTATTCTTTTAAATGCTACTATTTGCATATTTCTTCTATGCACGTTAATCTTTCTTGCTGAAAAGTATTTTCAACTAAAATATTCTTTACAATGTAAAATTCAATTTGGGAGGCTATCCCTTCATGGAAGACTCTTACGTTTTTCTTTTTTGCTATGGCGCTGCTCTCTGTTCCAGTTTCTCTCTTGATGGACATGACTTTTAAATTTTATTCCTTTAATGAAAAGCTTACCATTTCCATTCATTAGGAATCCTGTTGACCTAACTTTTCCTTTAAAAGAATTCTGAATTTGAAACTCTCAGTTGATCCTGTGCTCAGTCACTTCAGACTCTTTGCAGCCCCATGGACTCTGTAACCCGCCAGGCTGCTCTGTCCATGGAATTTTCCAGGCAAAGATACTGAAGTGGGTTGTCATTTCCTGCTCCGGGAGATCTTTCCAACCAAGCGATTGAACCCACACCTCTTATGTCTCCTGCATTGGCAAGCAAGTTCTTAAACACTGGTGCCACCTGGAAAGGGGGTCTTAAATTATGAAGGCGGGATGCCTCTCAACAATGCAGACTTTGGGGAACTATCCAATTAAGAGAATCAGTCTCCAGGGAGGGGCCCAGAAATCTGGATGTTTAACACATTCCTCCTTGGTTCTTATGCAAACTAAACTCGAGAAGAATGATGCTAGAGGAAGCCCCAGGAGTAGTTCTGATTGGAAAGAACATTTGCTACATAGTTAGTAGACTTTCAATTGCTAACTTCATAGATGTTACTGAGTCCTTCTGAGTATCATTTTCTTTTATTTTTAACATCAGTAGAATAAATTTTAGAATATAGTGTTATGGAAAAGATCATTTGAGGCAGTGGGTTTTGCTTGTGTTTTTACTTTGCAAAAAGTATACATACTTAGAAGAATAGTCGGTCTAAAAAACAAAACCCACAGGAATAAAGTGGAAGAAAAAAAGACACCATAAGAAGTAAAATGTGGGAAATTTTACTCATTTAGACATTAATTCACTTCCTACCTCTTTTGTGTACTTGTACATATTAAATTAACAGGAGTTAGTGGTACTCGATGGTCTCAAACTAGGGCTGCCATTATAGGGGAGAAAAAGCAAAAATAATAAAAATTTAAAACTAAGATAACCCACTGTATTTTTATACCATTGCTATGTGTTTATTCTCTTAAAAAATGAAAATGGTCCAGAATATTTCCCTATTCTATATTCTGTCACAACTAGAGCTTACTTCCTGACATATGTCTTTTAAAAGTCACTCATGCATCCTACTTCCCATTCAGCATCACTGTGGTAAAAGTACAGACAGGAAATTTTGCATTTAAAAAAAATCTTCAGCCACCACTCATTTTCTTCCAAAAGGAAGAAATTCAAAGCTGCTTCTTTTGTATTTCGTATCCTATCAATGCCCAGTGGAGGATCTTACTCTCTTTCCTGGATAGCAAAACCTTTCAGTGCCTTACTCCAGTATCAGTGTGGGAGGGAGGGGTTTGGAGCCACTTTCTGTCTCCTTTTTGACACCAACCTTTTCCTTTCCTCTAAGCTTTACTCTGGTTAATAATTATGGTGATTTTTGAAATCATGAACCTTGTCAATAACATGTTCATCAATCGACTGAAATGGGACAGAATCCCACTGTCAATTGAAGCAAAGTTATTTAACCTCTCTGCAGTAAAACCCTTCATCTGTAAAATGAAGGATTGGACTATGCAAGTTATAAGAGCTCTTATAACAAATATTTCTGGTTTTAAGAGAATTGTGACATGGAATATTCTCCCACAACACGGAGTGTATGATAACATCTGGATCTGTGGCTATTTTCTCTAATCTCCCTTCCTGTCTTTCTCTCACTTCGTCTGTCCCTCTCTCCTCCTTTCTGTCTCTCTCCTGCTTTCCTGCAATATTTCCCTCTTACAAAGGCTTGAAGCTGCTCCAGTGCCATAGTATTCCAGGTGGCCTTGTATCTCAGCTCTGCTACACTGACCCTGAATGCCACAGGCTTGGCTAAGTGTGGAAATTGGCATGACAGGAGTCACAGAGGGAAAGTGCCTGATGCTGGTCCTGAGAACTCTGTTCCTAGAAACCATATCTGTGGATAGAAAGACTGGGTGAGAGTCCGAAGAAAAGAACTACTAACCCCCTTCCTAGGGGGAACAGCAGAAATCTGCCTCCTCTGCCAGCTATGATGGGAGTCGTGAATAATGTAAGTTGCTCAATCATGTCCAGTTCTTTGCGACTCCATGTATTATAGCCCACCAGGCTCCTCTGTCCTTGGAATTCTCCAGGCAAGAGTACTGGAGTGGGTAGCCATTCCTTTCTCCAGGGGATCTTCATTCACTCGTTTGTTTACAAGTCTAACTTTGTGGACTCTGAAGTAACCTAAAACCATAAGTAGACTAAGAAGTATAATTTGAAAGTCACAAAAATCCCTCCCCTTCACATATTCCTTCAAAGAGCCCTCCTGTAATCCTTGTAGATATTACATTTCCTGGCCACATCTATAAGAATTCAAATAGAAAGAGGACTAGGGACCACAAGTCTTTCATATTGTTAATTTCAATGAGATTAATTTCTCAGACCTTTTATTTAAATGAAACTTCCATGGAGAATGGTTTACTTGACCTATTAATAGCATCCAAACAATTTGAATGTGTTTCTGATACATTGTTCATCACAGGTTTTCAGGTCACCACACTGATTTTTATCCTATCCTCATCCTTATTTGCTTTGTCTTCTCCATGACTTCTTAATTTTGGAATGACTCAGGGTGTTGTCCACAGTTATTTCTTGTCACCATCTCATGACGATATATCAGTTCAATTCAGTTCAGTCACTCAGTCGTGTCCAACTCTTTGCGACCCCGTGAATCACAGCACGCCAGGCCTCCCTGTCCATCACCAACTCCCTGAGTCCACCCAAACCCATGTCCATCGAGTCGGTGATGCCATCCAGCCATCTCATCCTCTGTCATCCCCTTCTCCTCCTGCCCTCAATCTTTCCCAGCATCAGGGTCTTTTCCAATGAGTCAGCTCTTTGCATCAGGTGGCCAAAGTATTGGAGTTTCAGCTTCAGCATCAGTCCTTCCAATGAACACCCAGGACTGATCTCCTTTAGGATGGACTGGTTGGATCTCCTTGCAGTCCAAGGGACTCTCAAGAGTCTTCTCCAACACCACAGTTCAAAAGCATCAATTCTTCGGCACTCAGCTTTCTTTATAGTCCAACTCTCACATCCATACATGTCCACTGGAAAAACCATAGCCTTGACTAGATGGACCTTTGTTCGCAAAGTAATGTCTCTACTTTTTAATATGCTGTCTAGGTTGGTCATAACTGTCCTTCCAGGGAGTAAGCATCTTTTAATTTCATGGCAGCAGTCACCATCTGCAGTAATTTTGGAGCCCAGAAAAGTAAAGTCAACCACTGTTTCCCCATATATCTGCCATGAAGTGATGGGACCAGATGCCATGATCTTAGTTTTCTGAATGTTGAGCTTTAAGCCAACTTTTTCACTCTCCTCTTTCACTTTCATCAAGAGGCTCTTTAGTTCTTCTTCACTTTCTGCCATAAGGGTGGTATCATCTGCATATCTGAGGTTATTGATATTTCTCCTGGCAATCTTGATTCCAGATTGTGATTCCTCCAGCCCAGCATTTCTCATGATGTACTTTGCATATAAGTTAAATAAGCAGGGTGACAATATACAGCCTTGATGTACTCCTTTTCCTATTTGGAACCCGTCTGTTGTTTCATGTCCAGTTCTAACTGTTGCTTCCTGACCTGCATACAGGTTTCTCAAGAGGCAGGTCAGGTGGTCTGGTATTTCCATCTCTTTCAGAATTTTCCACAGTTTATTGTGATCCACACAGTCAAATGCTTTGGCATATTCAATAAAGCAGAAATAGATGTTTTTCTGGTACTCTCTTGCTTTTTCAATGATCCAGTGGATGTTGGCAATTTGATCTCTGATTCCTCTGCCTTTTCTAAAACCAGCTTGAACATCTGGAATTCATGGTTCATGTATTGCTGAAGCCTGGCTTGGAGAATTTTGAGCATTACTTTACTAGAGTGTGAGATGATTGCAATTGTGCGGTAGTTTGAGCATTCTTTGGCATTGCCCTTCTTTGGGATTGGAATGAAAACTGACCTTTTCCAGTCCTGTGGCCACTGCTGAGTTTTCCATATTTGCTGGCATTTTGAGTGCGGCACTTTCACAGCATCATCTTTCAGGATTTGAAATAACTCAACTGGAATTCCATCACCTCCACATTACAATGTATACAGAATACTTTTTTAACCTCTTTGTGAATACAATAGAAAAGACTGCTGTTTAGAGCATGGTTGCTCAGTCTTGGTACTGTAGACCTCTAGGGTCAGATAACTCTTTGATGTAGTGGCTGTATGTTTTAAGATGATAAGCAGCATCTTTAGCTACAACCCACTAGATGCTGGTAACACCTCCTCTAGTTGTGACAACTAGAAGTGTTTCCATACATTATCAGATGTTCCTGTGGGATAAAAATCATCCCCATAAACCATTGATTTAGAATAATTTGGTGTAAAACAGCAACAGAAAAAATCCTTTAATAATGCATATTATAAACTTTTGAATTAATCTGGCCAATTCATTTTTTTAATGTTTATATCTCTTAAATTTATAGAAATCTGAATAACAACTAAAGAGTCAAAAATAGAATCTATAAGGCAGGTTCTGGTTTGGGGATAAAATAAGTTTGTGCCAGGGAGGAAATAGAAGAAAATGGATATCATCTTGTCTTTAACCCTACACCATTATTGATAAAAACATGAACATTACCTTCCTTTTAAAGCAACAGTAAACAATATCCTAAATTAAGATTCAGGTTTAACTCTGCCACTTCTTGCCAATTTCATCCTGCTGAGGAAACTAAGTTTTGGAAGAGTCAGTTCACCCAAATTCAAGTAATTATCCAAATTGTGTATTTCTCATTCTTTCACATTCCTACCTCTACGAATCAGAGATAATTTCGGTGAATTGTCACTGGAAGTTGTAAAGCCTTTAACCCATGTAAGTTTGTTTTGCTGCTTGCTTTCAGAGATGAAAGCCCTAGAAGTTAATATGGGACATGGAAGTCTTTGACTAAGCCTGCCAGAACTTATACCTAGCAGCTCTCTTCTTGCCCATATCTACCAAATTTTCTTTGCATGCCAAAACCCAGGCCACCCTTCCTTCTGTCTCTCCTCCTTTCCCTTCAGTATTTTAGCTTAAAACATCTACCAATCTCATCCTTTTAAAAAATGTTTTATTTATTTGTTTGGCTGCACTGGTCTTAGTTGCAGCATAGAGGATCTATATAATTGCAGCATGCAAACTCTTTAGTTGGGACACACAGGATCTAGTTCCCTGACCAGGAATCAAACCCAGGCACCCTTCATTGAGAGCCTGGAGTCCCAGCCACTGGACCACCAGGAAAATCCCAATCACATCCTTTTAAATCTAAATGAACATGAATGCCATCACTTAACATTAATTAACTAATTTTGAATTAGAAAAGTGACACATAGATTTGGGTTTAAAAATGTACAAAATGGTACCTATTAGAACTATGCCATGGTCCCACCTTTGAACTCAACACTTCTACTTAGATTTAACAACTATTAACTGATATTTTTATGTCCTTGCAGAAATTTCCTCGGCATATGCAGCTTTGTATTTCCATGTATAAATGTGTGTGTTTAGTGTGTGTATAGCCTTTAAACAATTTTGAACTTGTACCTTTAATTTTTGTTTACACAGCAATACATCTTAGAGGTCTATCCATATACACGTTTGAATTTACCACATTCTATTTTACAGCTACAGAGTGTCTGACTGTAAAACTGTAATTTATCTCCTCAGTTTGTTATTGATAAATAGGTGGTTTCTAGTTTAGGGCTATTACAATAGTTCAATAAATAGGTTTCATGTCAGTATTTCATTCTTGTTGTTTTCTTTTTGATAAGTGCTCTGAGCCTTCATCTTTTCTTTTAAAAGAAGAAAGTTTGACTGTTGAGGTTTATATTATTTAATAAATAGGCCAAATTGATAGAATGGGCAGAAAATGATGTATGTTTTAAAGAACTTTAAAAATGCTGTATTCTTTTCTAATAGACAACATTGAATAAAGAAATGAGAGGAAAGGAATTGGCCAAAAAAAAAAAAAAAAAAACCTTGACAGAATCCAAGTGTTTCAAACGGATGAGTTTAAAAAATAGTTGCCAAGACAAAATGAGCTGTGAAATTTCAGCATTCTAAACCTCAGTAGCAATTTTTCTTATTATGGTACACCTATCAGGATTTGTTCTCAGATTTTTTTTTTTCTAAGTAGTTTTGCATGACTCTGAAAGGAGTTAGAATCAGTCCTTGAAAATGCCAGGAGATAATAAAGACTGGGCCATAAAGAAAAATAGATGTGCTCCAGGTACTCTTTCTGATATAAATGTTATTCCTGAAGATCGCTCAATGTTTCTTTTGGACTTTTTAAAAATATCTCCAAGATACTGCCATTTGAAACACACCATAGCTCACCACTTAAAGCCTTCCTATCAGACAGAATACACTCAGCTCAGTTACCTTCAACTGTGCAATATGTCCGCTACTATAGAATGATCAATAAATGCAGATGTATTGGGGATATATTGCATATGGTATTCCAGATGTGGAGGCTCTGTTTATGAAAGAATTACTTTAAATTTTAGAGGAAAGACAAAAACTAAGTATGTATTTCCAACACTGGATAACTCATTTGTTTTTCTTTGGGAAGCAGGATGTACATTCTTTGGTGCTTGTTTTAAAGTTTTAATGGTCGATAAGATGGCATATTTATTGGGACTTAAATTGTCTTTAAAGAGAAACAGCTCTGATTGGCAAAAAAAAAAAAAAAAAAACATAGTAAATAATCTACTTCTTAATATTGCATAATTGCCATTGCAAAATTATCCCATAAAAATACTCATTATATACAGGGCATTCAAAAAATGCCATTCATTAACTTGGAAATAAAATTATAATTACAATTAAAAGCTTTGAGCTGATTCTGTTAGGAAGTTTGCATGCTAATTGCAGTTTAAGGCTTCTAATTTAATATTAGGTGAAAACGTGATGATCAGCTGAAGGAAAGCACATAAAGAGAAGTTTAAGGTTTGGGATGTTAAAAAGTAGTTTTCTTTCTGCTGGGCTATCACATTGGATTACAAAGTAATACAGAGAAAAATTCCCATGCATGAAAATAGGTCTTTATTTAGCTTAGGGGTTTAGGGGAATGTCAGTTTCCCTATGCAGTCACAGCCAGGGAGCAAATTCAACAGCAGCAACTGCCTAGACTTTTTGAGCGGGGCGCGGGTTGTGGGCTGTGTACCAACAGCCTCGTCAACTGCAGACGAAACTGCAGCATCCCTTCCTGCAGTAGCTCGTCAGCCATTGGCTCGTTGGTGACTCGTGACTGATAGAGCCTTTTCTGTGTCTTTTCTCGCCCATCTGTGTGCAGGGCACTGATAGGCCAGGCTGATGCGCAGGCAATTTATCATTTTGATCTCCTACTGAGTCAGGGAGCTCTCCTGTCACCAGTATTGATTTCAGAGGATGGACTAAATTTCCTAGGATTTCCATTAAGAATTAAGAAAAAAGCTTTAAGCACGCAGGGTAGCCAGACAGACATGGATATGAGATGGCACTGTGAAAACTCGCAGGTAGCTTCTTCTATCACAGCCGGTGCTCAGCACAGCTTAGAACTGCAGCATGCAGGGTTTAAGATACCAGAAGCCTGAGAACAATAATAATGAAACTAAGAATAAACTCTTTGGGATAAAATAATTTTAAGATTTATATTAAAATTTTCTTCTTGGAATTGCATGTCAAATTTATGCATGCTCTACAGGAAATGTAGAAAGGTTGTTTTAAATTTTTAAGTGTCCTTAAACCCTGAGCATGGTTGCTTATACTTTTGTTTGCTGCTTTCTGTGAGCTTCAGAGGTTTTTGAGCATGCTTGTGGCAGAAACAACCGAAAATTGTGTGTGTGTGTGTGTTTCTATTAATGTATATATGTATTAAGTTGGTTTGAGTAAAAGCATGAATAAAAGCTGCTTTCAATACTCGCCAGACTGCTTTATTATTGTTAATGACTTGATGATAATTTTGCCTAAATATGCTTAGATTCTGACCATGCATGCTTTTGCGGCAAAGTGGATTTTCGTTGAAAAGTCATGAAGGTGGAATGTGTGAATTAAATGTATGTTTAATGCAGCAGAAAATGTATTAGTGATTATTAAATCTGATTAATTAATGGAAATATTTCATGATGGTAAGATTTGAATAACATTTATTTACACTAATTCTGCTTACTGAAAAAATGCATATCTTGGATTAATGAAAGTGTTTGTATTTTTGAAATATAAATTTTGATTATTTCAGAGATAGGAAGATTGCAATTTTTAAAAATGAATCTGAGATAAGAGAATTAGAAACATTTTTTAATTTTAGCCTAGGAGAGAATTCTAAAAGTGCTGTTTGTGTATTTGAGACATTATGTGCCTGTTCATGTGTGTGAATTCTTTGGCTAATTGTTTGATAGTCTCCTAGCTATCCTTATTCTCCTGAAGAGGAGAAAAGCCTTGGCATTGAAATGTTTCCTAGGCCCATGGGAATTAGAGCCAGCAGAAGCAAGAGTAGGACCAGATGGGATTGGCATGCTTGGCAGGGAGTGGAGACAATAGGTGGGGCGGAGCAGATGGGGAACAGAAGGGAGTGAATCTCAGGAAAGGGGAGGGAGGAGGGGGAGGGGAGGAGTTGGCTTAATAGTGAAGGAGGCCTGGCCTCCCTTTTGAAGGCAACTTCTGATTGCATCTTCCTTTAATTATGAGCCATGTCTGTTGTGACAACTATTTTTCATAGATTAGGAAAGAAGTTCCATGAATAGAAGGTACTTTGCCAGATTATAAATGGTATGTTATTGGTTGTTGTTTGTAATCTTTTCCTCTTTGTCATATTCAGGAGAAGTAGGAACAAAATTTAAATTTAGTTGCCATGTTATTTGAGTTTGTAGTATTTAAACATAAATATGGCAATGACTACTAAACTTACTTTCAGATTTTAACAATTCAACCATCAATAAGGCTTATTGACTTTTTCCCTAAATAAGTTTTCAATTCCAAAAACACAAGGAGCTCATGCTGACTAATCTGTTATTTTACTTCTGAGTTGTAAATAACACGTTCATTTCTAGAATAAATTTGAATGTTTTATTTAAGTACTTGTTGATTTTATGATGAAGTCTCGGGGCTTGACCAATGCCTAGTTCAAATTCTACAACGAACTTAATCACTCAGCATCCTCAATGAAGCCCAGAAAACTAGTCATAGTCTTTGCCCAGAAGTGTCATAGGATTGAGAAAGAATGAAAAATGAATTTACTTATTCTATTATTTTAATGATTATTTCAAAATCCTAAGGTGAATCCAGACACCATTCCCAGTCCTAAGTAAAACTGAATTTTACCAAGTTCATAGAGCCAAAATGTACCAGTGAAAAACAGCTTTTAAAAGTTTAAGTATACATCTCTTGCATTTGGCTGGTGGACGTTGTGTATGGAGAGAATTTCCATTTTCTGAAAGTTTTGCCATGTTGCATGTCTCTTTTGACTGCTTTTTTGAAACTTGGCTTGGCAAGGAATTATGTATGACTTAAAATCTTTACCTTTAATATCCTGGGATACATTTAAAATAATTTACTCACATTATATTGATTTTCCCAGAGTTAACAAATGAAGCCAATTTCTTATACTTTCTCCAGTCCTTTTCCTCCATGCCTTATTTTTTGAAATTAAAGAGAGTCCACTAAGCAGCAAAATTCTCACTTGGCAAATTCCCTCTAACATTCTTAGGAAAAAATATTGTCTACAGATAGATCTTTGAACAGACATTTATATTTTGGAGGGTTGACTTGTGTTCATTAAGCAAGATAACCTAGTGTTAAAAAATAAATATTTTCAATTACTTTGTCCAATCAAGGTTGCCTAATAGGCTGAGAAGGGCTTCCTCATGTGGCTCAGTGGTAAAGAATCCACCTGTCAATGCAGGAAGGATGGATTCGATCCCTGGGTCAGAAGATCCCTGGAGAAGGAAACGGCAACCCATTCCAGTATCTTGCCTGGGAAATCCTATGGACAGAGGAGCCTGGTGGGCTATAGTCCATGGGGTTGCAAAGAGTCAAAAAAAGGCTTAACAACTGAATAGCATCAGAAATAGGCTGAGAGCCACATTCTCCTTCTGTGGAATAAAACTAGAAGAGCCCTAAAGTGGTATTAAATGTTTGGTCACTGTAGCATTTGGGCTCAACTGCCAAGCAAATTTCTCACCAAGACATTAACCAGGAAATGCTTACATAGTTACAAAGTAATTAGTGATGTAGCATTGCATATTAAGGATGTTTTGGGTAGTTATGATGAAATGTTACAGTCTGCGTGCCTTCCATATGCTCCTTTAATTTACAGAATGTGATCATCCCACAGCATCTGGGTGCATTTATAAACTACAAGAGCAATCAATTAACTATATGATCGATGCAGTAGGCAGAATGCTAATTGATGGGAGAAGCCCTTTTAGCTTGTACTTTGTAGTTTTCAATTGGGAAAATAATGCATGTAGCCAAGGACTTTCAGTCTTTGTCTATATTAAATTTAAATGTTTCAAGAACTAAGCTTATATTCTGCCCATTTGGAAAATAACACATTTGAAACAAGATTTTGCCTTGTCAAAATTAGTAGTCTTAATTCCAGTGCTATGAGCACCAGCATAATTCATAGGTGAACAGAGTTAGAGAATAGTTAATTATACTTAGACCCAAGCGGTATCTTTTATTCACTCTTATTTTTTACTTTCAATTTCCTGTACTCCCAGTTCTTTCTTCTTCTACTGTTTTAACCATCATTTTTGGACTCAAATACCATTTGTTCCAGACCTCTATTACTAAACAGAAATAATAAACTATATATAAATTCAGCAGAATATAATGACCCCAAGTTCTGCTTGTGCCTTTTTGTGTATATTTAGGCTTTGAATGTTATTGATTTCTACTAAGGTTACCACATTGACCCAGAAAGATAGATTTTACTTTATGCTATCTTATTTACATTTAGTTGATTGTTGATACTTGACTCTTCTGAAGGGTACCTTCCCTCATTACTCTAACACAGAGAATGGAGCCAAGCACACTATCAAGTAGATAGGCAATTTCCAGTACACAGAATAATTGGGGAAAGCCACAGGCAGATAAAAAAACTCATGGGCATCTCTAGTGTCTCGCAGAAAATTAAGACAGCTTGAGTCCAAACTAAATTATAACCATGAAAAAGCAAAAATATATAAAAGAGGTTTGCTAGTTTTGTAGTTCTGTGTCATAAAGTATGTGTGATTACCACTACACACTTTCTTTTCACTTGACCCTCAAATTTTTACCCTCATTTGAATTCACTTGATTATGCAGTGGAAACTATCTGAGAATTATTCTTCACCAAAAAGATCAAAATCAGTTATATATTTTTATTTTCATTGTTGTGAGAAAAAAAGATATATATATATATATATAGAGAGAGAGAGAGAGAGAGAGAGACTGCAGATTAAGCCACAATTTGTTTTCCTGATAACAAAAAAAGGCTCAGAAAGTTTTCTTACTATTTTCCCATGAATAAATGTAAAAGGCTTCATTACCTTAAGTATTCCTTACTTTAAAAGACAAAAACTGCATGTAATGGTGGGAATGGCTTGCATATTATTTAGGGAACCGAAAGAAATCAATCTTTGAAAGTCATCAGTCTTGAAGTCTGTGTGCTATCATGTTTGTTTACATGACTTTTTTATTTAAGCATAACCGGACCACAATCTTGACTCTAAGCATATTTCAGACCAAATTATAATTACAGAACCTCACAGTCTAGATTTACTGGTAAGTTCATAGGTGGCATGGGAGGGTTGTTTAGTGGTGTGGGCAAACACCTTCACCTGTCCAACCTCTTCACATATTTCAAATTAAAAACTCGACTACAGCTTCAAGGCCTTCCCTGATAGCTCAGTTGGTAAAGAATCCACCTGTAATTCTGGAGACCCTGGTTCAATTCCTGGATCGGGAAGATCTGTTGGAGAAAGGATAGGCTACCCACTCTAGTATTCTTGGACTTCCCTTGTGGCTCAGCTGGTAAAGAATCTGCCTGCGATGCAGGAGACCTGGGTTTGATCCCTGGATTGGGAAGATTCCCTGGAGGAGGAAAAGTCTACCCACTCCAGTATCCTGGCCTGGAGAATTCCACGGGCTGTATAGTTCATCGGGTCGCAAAGTGTCAGACACAACTGAGTGACTTTCACTTTCACTACAGCTTCAAAGACAATGCTATCCCAATCAGTCATCCAGGGAAAGGATTTTCCTTATAATGAAAAGCTATTATATGTACAAAATATATAATGCTGTGTATATATAATAAAGAATATATATTACTAAGACCACCTTTACGACCTCAGAACACTACTATTTTATTGTGAAATCAAAAATTTTACGTCGAATTTTGATATTTTTTGAAGCTCCTTATTTTGGAGTCATAGAGGTATAGCCCCAGGAATCTATTCTCAGTGACCCATGTGTGGACAACCTACATAATGGATTATATTGCATGACTAGATGTGTTTTCCAGAACACTTAACCTCCCATGGGCTGAAAAATCATTGTTTTCAATCATGTGCTGTGACTTCTTTCAGTTAGCTCATTTAGATTTGATTGAATCGCCTATCCATTGTGTTTGTAGTAGGACTACAATATTTTCAGAGTTGAATGTAGTGTATGTGTGTGTCTGCTTTGAAACACTGCTAAATATTTAGCTGATACATAATAGGTTTCAAGAAGACGTATGAAAAGCTAGAAATTTGGGGGTAATAAGCTACTCTTGGGTTTGCCTAGAGTTTTCTTATGCCTTCAAGAAGTATACCATCTCTTTCCAGAATGCTTAAAATTATAATTTATAAGCAACTACTAAGCACTACTTCAGTGTTTTTTTGTCCATTTAGTAGTTAAGATGTGAAAAAATATCTACTGATTGATTGATCTATACTAGAACTCCCTCGTGGCTCAAATGGTAAAGAATCCACCTGCAATGCGGGAGACCTGAATTCGATCCCTGTGTTGGGAAGATCCCCTGGAGAAGGGAACAGCTACCCACTCCAGTGTTCTGGCCTGGAAAATTCCATGAACAGAGGAGCCTGCTACAGTCCATGGAGTTGCAAAGAGTCAGACTTGACTGAGCAACTTTCACTTCACTTCACTTCATACCAGAACTCTGCTTAATGTCAAGGCTGATTCAAAGAAAGTAAGATACTTTCTAACTTGAAAGTCCAGCTGAAGAGAAAAGATGAACACATATAAAACTCGCAGAGTACTGAAGGCTGAACAATTTTACCTTATCGTCTCAAATAATGAACACATTTTTGCTGAACATCTATTACACATTTCATGGTAGTTTGGAGAAAGGGGTGTTCACTGTGAGCTAAGTAGAGGCACTGATGTTTTTCTGCTGCATCTTCTCTGAATTTGTTTGGGCAGCCTGAGTTAGCCAGTCATAAAAGGTAACACAGAATCAAGTCTAATTCAGTGGGCTACACATCCTATAAGACCAGTACCAGCCTCTGAAGTGGTGTTTAGGGCACTGAGGGTGTTGGAGTATGAAGCAAGATCCCAAGTAGCTTGTCTCACAATCAGTCAAGGTGACTGTTTCCTCTTCTACATCTTCTCAGAATAGCATATTGATTTCTTAAAAGCCAGTTTTCATGTTTTATGAATAATAAAAATAATATAAGATGTGTACAAATTTTTAGTTAAATATCACCAGCATATATAGTATGTCTATTTTTCTTAATTTGTTAAAATTACGCATTGCTGCTAAAAGTTTTCCTTTAAAAAAATAAGAAATCGATTTCCTTTTACTGGTGGGATGACTTAAAATATTAAGTCATTTTTCCAATAGTAGTTAGACACTTCAGATTAAGTATCACTATCTCAGGCCGCTAGGGTATGAATGAGTGTAACTGTAAGTTACTCCAGCAATAATTTTCAGTGTGCCTAATTCTACTTCTTTGACTCTATTTTCTTTTCGAAGGGTCCCCACCAAAAGAAAATAGTACATGGGTGGGAATAGGCAGGAAGCAAAGGTCTGGCATAGACTGGAGCAATTTTGAATAAGTGATAATTATGTAAATAGTCTACTCTGTTACCGAGTTACTATCAATACTCTCACTTTCTCAGTAAGTAGTTTAAAATATAATGAATAATTAATGGGAAACTTGGTGAACCATTCATTAGAACTGACTGATATAATAACCTTAGGTATAAAATATCAAAATGAATAGTTTTGATTATTTTTCAAAATCTCAAGGTAGAGACAGTAAGCTCAGGTGACTCTGTTTTTTCAAAGATAATTATTTTATAAATATCAGTTTTACCAACTTACATATAAGTTGATCAGATCAGTATGATTCTTCTATATTTTAGTTTCAAAATAAATTATTTAATTTGCAATGATTTAAGTTTATAGAAATGTTATAATAATATTTAAAGAGAGGTCACTTCATCCAGCTTCCCCTAACATTAGCATCTTACGTAAGCTTTGTACTTCTGTCAATGCTGAGAAATTAACATTCAATATGCCCTTTGAGAAATGGTTTGTTTTTTAGAATTTTTGTATCATATATGCCACTGAGTGACATCAAACAACTTTTGGAAAATTTCACATCAATTGGTTTTATTTCCACAAATACCTTAGAGATTTCTTCCCACTGGCCTACCAAGAATTTCTACTAAGAAACATTCAGTCAAATATTTTAGGAGGAAAACAATTTTTTGTCTTCCCACCCATATCAGTGTCAGTCTTATTTTGAAGTTGATCACAGACTCTCTTTTTCTTTCTCAGTTTCCTTGAGAAATTTTACCATTCTCAGCAGAGAGCGCTCTCCTGAATTTTAGGCCTGTTCTTACAGCTGCCTCCGGCTTCCCTGGTGCTCAGATGGTGAAGAATCTGCCTGCAATGCAGGAGACCCAGATTTGACCCCTGGGTGGAGAAGCTCCCCTGGACAAGGGAATGGCTACCCACTCCAGTGTTCTTGCCTGGAGAATTCCATGGATAGAAGAGCATGGTGGGCTATAGTGCATGGGGTCGCAGAGTCGGACATGACTGAGTGACTGACATTTATAGCTGCCCCTAAGCTAACTAAAGTGAAGTTGCTCAGTAGTGTCTGACTCTTTGAGACCCCATGGACTGTAGCCTACCAGACTCCTCTGTCCATGGGATTTTCCAAGCAAAAGTACTGGAGTGGGTTGCCATTTCCTTCTCTAGGGGATCTTCCCGATTCAGGGACTGAACCCTGGTGTCCTGCATTGTAGGCAGATGCTTTACCATCTGAGCCACCAGGCCGCCCCAGTTCACATCAAATTCAACATGTCCCTTGGTGAATAGCTTATTTTTTGGAGTTTATACAATTTTAAAGCATTTTACTTTACTAGGTTTATGTAAAGACATTATACCAGAGAAAGTTTTACTGCTACTGTGTGGTGAAAAACTAACTGTTTAAATTTCTGATACTTGATTTCCCCGTTTGTAAGATGAGGGGTTTGTAGCTCTAATACTTTATGGTTTTAGAGTGTGAATAATTGTGAATTTCATTTAAAAGAAAAACATTTTAAAGAAAAGTGGTTTTAAAGTATAGACTGCTTTTCATTTTGTTGAGTCATCTCCCCTGAATTTTTAGATGAATCTGCATCTGGAGTTTTCTTATGAAATGTTCATTTTGAAACTAGTGGAAGAATAATTCCAGTCATGGCTAGCATTAATTAGATGGAAATCTCCTTTGCATTTCCATAGTAAGGAATATAGAGGTTTCTTAGCACTCTGTGTGCAAGGCCTGTAAATTTCAGATAATTATCAGTTTGGAATCCTTGAAACTAACAATAAGAAATGCTATAGAAGGAACAACCTCTTTTCATTTTGACATTATCTTAGCAAATGAGGGAAATTTTTGCAGTATGTGCATCACAAAAACAAGCAATTCTGTGAAAACAAGGAAAAAGTAACCTGTACTGTCTGTTTTCTCCTTGTGTTCCAAAACCTTCACCTTTGCGAAGAGATCTTGAAATTATTTCAGATCTATTTTTCATACATTGAATACCAAAAGAGCTAAATTATTCATTGTAAGTGAAAATATTTATTACCATGTGTCAATAAACTCTGATTCCCTTTCGGGTATTCCTAGTAAGAACCTTGTGGTGTAAAAGTATGGGCTGAATCTGCTAAATAATTACCCACATGAATACTGTACCTACCATGTGTATTTTTAGGCTTTATATCAATAAGTGTTTCATAAAGTGCCATATACACTGGACTAAAATTCCTTCATCCCCAAATCAGTATTAAATTCTTCTCTAAGATAACAAGATACAATGAGGCTTCTAATGAAAGTGGTAAAGAAAGAGGTAACATAAGCAATCAACAGCAGAGTCTGCAAAAATGCTCATCACCAATAAAGATTTATGAAAAATTAATTTAATCAGTGCCAATGACATCCTCAGAGAACAAGACTTTGTAAGCATTTTTCTATAAATGTGAAGAAGAAAGTGGGTCTATATTGAGAACAAAAGGTTAAATGTGTAGGGCAAATAATTTTTATAGGTGTTCATAATTTAGCTATAAAAACTTATATAGTTTGTGAATTGCCAGAGTCCAGCTCCAGCTGGTCAGGGTTCCCTTAGGATGGACGGCGTCGGCGATACGAATGAGAAGACACAGCGAGTCGTGGTGTTTCCAAGTGTCTTCTGACTTTATTGTTTTTAAAGACAGTTTTTATATTTTTTGTGGTACATCGAAACACAAGGTAAAACCTGTTTTCGGTAATTTACTTTACGCCTCGAGCTTAACAGAAAAGAATGTGGTCCCATAACGTCATAGAACAGCAAGCTGAAGGTCAGCTCTAAGTAAGAATCATCAGTTAATTCAACAATTGTCTTATTATTTGTATTAAAGCTAAACTTCTATTTATATAAATCTTTAACTATGCTTTCATTATATAGGCTAAGTATGTTAAGAGTAAAAACATAGTGAGTAAATATAGACTAAGTAACAGTTTCATAAAGCAATATTTCTTATATTTCCTAACAAGCCTTTTTTCCTGAGAAAGGTTTTGTGCCCATAGAGGTTTTCTGTGCGGAGGCTCTCAATGCTGTTTTATTACTAGGGAGCAGTTATGCACATTAGCTCCAAAGGCACAGGTACATTTATTAAACAAACTAATATGTTAGCAAAAGGAATTTAGATCAGCATACTCTATATCTCAGATAATTTTATTTAGGGTGCTACCACTCAGGGGCCTTGTTGATTTGAGATTTCAGATTGATCTATTTTAGAAGAGAATCAGGAAAAGCCTTTTTTCTAAATCACAGAAAATAAGAAGAGGTTTATTGTAGCAAACATCAGAAAGACAGATATCATCTTTAAGGTGAGTGCTGGGGCAGCCTTCCGAGAATCCCTGAGGGCTGAGAAGCCGTGCTCGATCAGCCCTTTACCTCATTACTCTGTCATGGGTGGGATCTCGTGAGCTGGCTCCTGGCAGTGAATGTCTATAGCAGTTGGAAATATTTATCAGAGAAATATTTGTAAACATAGGAAATGATATTAAAACTTTGACACAGTATTAAGACTTAATTTATAGAAGTTATAATGATTTCATTTTTATTTTTATTTTTTTTCTATTTTTTATCAGCATTTAAACCCAGACAGGATTTAATGGATGCTCTGGGAAACCAGCATTTTGGAGTACAAATTGTTATGTGTAGGAGAGACTTAGCTTTTAACAAAATCTTATAATGATAGATTTGACTTCCAGAACACAGTTTGCTTGACACATTTCAATTGTAAAGCATTACCTGGACCCCACAAAGCTCAGGATGCATTGTGGTGATAGGGAGAGGAAAAAGGGGTGAAGTGTTATGCAGGATGGTAACCCACACTTCTCACTAGCTTCTTCTATTATGGACACGTGAAGGCCTGGATCCTGTTACAGCATCTTGGAAACATGTTCACCACCCATGGTCTTCCCAGGCGGCTCAGATGGTAAAAAATTCCGCCTTCAATGCAGGAGACCTGGGCTCGATCCCTGGGTTGGGAAGATCCCCTGAAGAAGGGAATGACTACCCACTCCAGTATTCTGGCCTGGAGAATTCCATGGACAGAGGAGCCTGTTGGGCTACAGTTCATGGGGTCGCAAAGAATCAGACACACTGAGTGACTTTCACTTTGACCACCCTTAGTGTCTTTTTTTTTTCCTTTCAGTTGAAATATAATCGCTTTACAATGTGTTAGTTTCTGCTGTACAATGAGGTGAATCAGCTATACTATATGTATATATGTATCCCCTTCTTCCTGAACCTCCCTCCCACCTTACCACTCCCGATCTCACCCATTTGGGTGATCACAGAGCACTGAGGTGAGCTTCCTGTTCTTTATAGTACGTTCCCACTAGGTATCTCTTTTACACATGGTAGTGTATTTCTATCAATCCTAATCTCCCAATCTGTCCCACCCTCCCCTTCCCGCCATGTTTACTTGCCTGTTCTCTATGCCTGTGTCTCTATTCCTGCCCTGCAAATAGATTCATCTGTAGCATTTTTCTAGATTCCACATATGTGTTAATATATGATATTTGTTTTTCTGTTTCTGCTTTCTTCATACTGTATAACAGACTCTAAGTCCAGTATCTTTCTTGGCTAATTATTGGGATTGTCAACTTAAAAAAAAAAAAAAAGGCACAACATGAGAACTGTGAGTTTCACTTTTATTTAGGGACTTACCAAAGACTATAGCCGAGGGACTGCCTGTAAGATAGCTTTGAGAAATTGCTCCAAAGAGGTAGGTCAGTATATATGAGTTAGGTAAAGGGATATAGGCAGTCAAGCATACATCTCAGTAGAAGGTTGCTGCTAGTCATGAGGAGTAGATACTCTCAGTCCATGGTTTTCATGATTTTCTGATTATGGGAAGATGCAAAAATCTGGATTCAGAAGTTTTTTCTCCTGGAAATATATTAATTTCTGATGGCCTGTTCTGCTAGTTTTCCCAGAGCACAGAATGCCTTACTCTTGATCTCTGCCCTAAATTATTTTCACAGTGTACCCATAGGTCAGCAACTGCAGTGGCTAATGACTCAATTCTTGTAGAACCAGGTACTGAGTGACACATCTTCAGTTCAATTCAGTTCAGTCACTCAGTCGTGTCCAACTCTTTGCGACCCCATGAACCACAGCACGCCAGGCCTCCCTGTCCATCACCAACTCTCGGAGTTTACCCAAACCCATGTCCATCGAGTCAGTGATGCCATCCAACCATCACATCCTCTGTCATCCCCTTCTCCTCCAGGTGGCAGGAATAGCTCTTCTACCATTTTAAATTTATAGTAACTGGTAGAATTAACTCTGGGAGAAGTATGCTTGGGTTCTAAAGGATTTTTAGCAGGTAACTCACCTCTCTTTGCCTTTTTTAATTAAGACGACTGAGAAATGCCACTGTGTGCTTTACCTTGTATCGTTTGGTGAAAGATGTTCAAGGACAGGAAAATCTTCTAGGCACTTTTCCTGTTCTGTGTCTTAAGCTCTTGTGTTTAACAGAAGTGAAATCTTTGCTGCCACAAGAGAGCTAAAGACACACTTTAGTTCGCTAGTCCTGGAGTAGAGGTTATTTGATGGATTAATTTACTTTGACTTGTAAATTTTATAATTCTTCATTTTTTCCAAATCTTTTTCTGGAATTTTGAAACCCAATACCTATTTCATATACCTCACAGGTGAGACATTAATCCTACTTTCTAAGTCTGAAATACCACTGTTATTGGTCTTATTTGTAAAATGAACTGAGATTCCTCTATGCTGTGCTTAGTCATACACGACTCTTTGTGACCCCATGGACTATATATAGCCTGCCAGGCTCCTCTGACCATGGGGATTCTCCAGGCAAGAATACTGGAGTGGGTTACCATGCCCTCCTCCAGGGGATCTTCCCAACCCTGGAATCGAACTGAGGTCTCCCACATTGCAGACAGATTCTTTACCAGCTGAGCTACCAGGGAAGCCCTGAGATTTCCCTACCACTCTGAAACAGACATGAGGGAAGCGTTTTCTTACCTTTCCCCTTTCTTTCTGCTCACTCTTTTCTTGATAGTTTCCTGCTTGCTTTGCCTCTTTTCACCAACTTTGCCTCTTACAGAAGTCAGCCATGGGCATCTATTTCGCTTTCTTGTGCCCCATTTGTGAAACTTAAGAATCAAACTTTGACCAACATATAGGTACAAAATCGCTAAGACAATGCCATTATTTTTAGACCTCATGAAAGGTCAGAAAAATCCACTGGATTCTGTGACATTGAAAGGAAATGTATGGAGCACAGCCTAAGTTTTAGATAAATAGGATTCCACAGGGTTTTAGGAGTAGAAAGCAAGATTATTCATCATAGGAGAAGCTTATTAAATGGAAACTGTAGAATCCTCAGCATATAAATATTAGAAATTCAATTTTTAGTAACTCTCTGATACTTCCTTTAGAATTGTTTTATTCTATTTCTATTTTGTTCTAATTTTCTCTTACGTGAAAGACATGTTGTTGAAATTTTGAATTATTTGGTGTCTTAATCCTTAGGGTTAAGTATTAAGAATAAATAACAGAAGCGTTAGCAAAAATGGTGCCACTAGTAACAGCCTGTCATTGACAATTTCCTTATTCAGATCAATGTGAAATAGTCAATATTCTAGCTACTTTTAATATCTATTGATTTATTTGGCTGTACCGGGTCTTAGTTGTGGCCTGCAGGATCTTTTAGCTATGACATACGGAATCTGGGGCCTCCCTGATAGCTCAATTGGTAAAGAATCCACCTGCAATGCAGGAGACCCCAGTTTGATTCCTGGGCCAGGAAGATCCACTGGAGAAGGGATAGGCTACCCACTCCAGTATTCTTGGGCTTCCCTTGTGGCTCAGCTGGTAAAGAATATACCTGCAATGCGGGAGACCTGGGTTTGATCCCTGGGTTGAGAAGATCCCCTGGAGAAGGGAAAGGCTACCCACTCCAGTATTCTGGCCTGGAAAATTCCATGGATTGTATAGCCCACAGTGTGGCAGAGATCGGACACTACTGAGCGACTTTCACTTCATGGAATCTAGTTCTCTGACCAGGCATCAAAGCCAGACCCTTGCATTAGGAACATGCAGTCTTAGCCATTGGACCAGCAGGCAAGTTCCACTAACTAGCTTGAAACCACTAGTTGTTTTAGGTAAAAAATTGTCACATTTAGCTGAAAGGTGGACTATTCGGAACCAATGAATTTCACTTTATTGGTAAAGCATCAGGCCCTGTATGGACATGAACTTGGGCAAACTCCAGGAGATGGTGAGGGACAGGGAAGCCTGGCATGCTACAGTTCACAGGGTCACGGAGTTGGATACGACTTGGCAACTGAACAACAACAACAACAGGCCCTGTGTGTTCGCATTTATCTTTGATGGTCAACAAGACATTTCATGAAATCAGATTATTATATTTAGGTATGCATGCATGTATTATATATTTTAAAGCATTTTTGCAATAATTATAGATTCACAGATAGTTGCAAAGAAAGATAAGGAGGTTCCCTACACCCTTTATCCAGTTTCCCCCCATGTTACATCTTATATAACTATACTTCAATAGCAAAACCAGATTGTAAATCATGGAACTTATTCAGATTTCACCAGATATACCTGCATTTGTGTGTGTGTGTGTGCGTGTGGGTCTAAATAGTTCTATGAAGTTTTATCACATGTGTGACTTCTTATAACTACCACCAAAATCAAGAGACTTATCTGTACCAGAAGGTTCTCTTGTGTTACCCTTGATAGTTACACTTTAAAGGGACCTGAGGCGTCATCTACTCTAACCTACATATATTGTAATGGAGAGTGATTTGTGTCAGGTCAGTGGGTTAGATGATGACTGACCTCAGAAAGTGGTGCCCTATCCCAGACTAGTTTCAGGCATCATCCCATTTTACAATCTCAATTTTATAAAGTAGGCAGTTGTTCTACAAGTTGGGAGATAAAAGAATTGAAGCAAACATAAATTTCAAAGCAATTGTATTTATCACAATTCTGGATTTAAAAAAGAATTCTATTACTGGCTGCATAATGGGTTAAGGGGACATTAACTGTCAATGTAAGCCTTAGATTGATACTTCAGATGAATCATGTATATGTTGGAGGTAATCTGTGTTGCTTCACAGGGACTCAACACGGTTATAAGTAGAAAATAGTTAGTAAAGGATCCCCAGAGATTTAGCTACAGATTCTGTAGCCTGTACTCTCCACCCAAACAACTGAATGTCTGTTCCCTTCTGTTCATACACAAATGCACCAAATAATTTAAGAATTCTTTTCACTTTCCAGCTTGCCATTTAACTTTGTTACCTCTTATAAAGCTATTGTGTTGAGACGGGGGGGGGGGGGGGGATTTGGGGTTTTAGGGTGGTCACAGCATGTGATTTGACCCACTCACCTGTTCCATATCCACTTTGGAACCATTTTGGATGCTACTCACCTTGGGAATGAATCTGGTTATAGAAGAGTAGAACAGAAGTCACATGGAAAGAGTGGAGGATCAAAGACTTTTATACTATATCAGCATCAGAGAAATTAGAGATGTAAAAGACTCATTAGCTGATTTGCCCTATTTCCATGGAAATTGCAGTGAACATTTTTCAAAGACCTAATCTATTTTTGTTTAAAATAAATGGGAGCTCAATGTAGATTCTTGTTAGAGCTTGAAACTGCTGATTGTTGTGTTTTCTGGGTTGTTTTTCTTTTTAGATCTACTTGACAGTTTGCATAGCTAATTATTGTGTTCTCATTTGTTTAATTCCAGCACTGCTGTAGGCTTTTTAGAATGGGGGAGGGGAGATAAGCACTACCATAGTTTCACAGTGTATCAAGGAGTTGTTAAATCGAGGAGTGTGAACGACAGAGAGAGAGAGAGAGTGTGTGTGTGTGTGTGTGTGTGCATGTTACTGAGTCCAAACTCACTCTGCTTGCTGCACACTAGACCAATAAATCCAGGAGACAAGGTGTTGAGGCAAGGAACACTACTTCATTCAAAAGCCAGCTGACTAAGAAGATGGCAGACTAATATCTCAAAGTAACGAAGTTGTTGGGGTCTGCATGCCAATTTCTTTTATAGAGTAAGAGAGAGAGAAGCTATTAGGAACTAGAGCCCAAAGGCAGAATAGAGAGGAAGAGGCAGTGGGGAAATAAAGAGAAAGGGTCCTCAGTCTTGCAAAACATCTCCAGGAATGGCCGGCCTTTGGAAAGGGTGTGTTAATCTCTTCTTTTTACTGAAGCTATTCATAGGTGGGCAGGGTCAGATTCTCTCTCTTTGAGGTGAACAAAGGCACTTTAGTTTAGTCAGGCAGAGGAGGAGAGTCCTCTGAAGCAGGCTATTATGTATGATTCTAATAACAAAAGCAAGGAGAAGCACGTCAAAGAGTTTCCAACTTGGAGTCAGAATAGGCTTCTTCTCTGCAAAATGTGTGGGTGTGTTTTGGAAGATGGGTCAAATAAAGCAGTAAAGTGAATTCTAAATAACTGCCAGACTTTGGTAGCTAATGACATTTTTGTGAAGGTTTTGTCACTAACCAAATGTGTGTCCTTTGTGGCCTTATTTTATGTAGCGCACTTTGTATCCTGATGGATCCTTTGCAGCAAAAGTTTTGCTAGGAAAACTAAAAACTATATACGCTTAGAAATCCTCTTTTTTTTTTCCTGGTGACTGAATCTTTTTATTATCGGCTTAATTATCATAGTGCCATTTTAGATGGAAAAAGTCTTGTAATTTGAAGAGAATTTGTTAAGAATTATTTCTTGTATCAATAACATTAAAATTTTCCAATGTTAGTCTTCTGTAGATTCTATTTATGGCAGGAAAGTGTTTTTGTCAAAAATTACTGCTTTTATTACTAATGAATCATGAGTTCTTTGTGAAGGTTTTGGAATTCAGAAGCATCAGATGAACCATTTAAGAGCAATTAAGATACTGATAGTTCAAATAGGATGCATTTACTTCTTTTGTATGCTTTTTTGTTTTTGGTAGTGGTAGTGTTGCTTGGGGGTGGAGGGCATTTGACAGTGACTCGAATTACACACTTTAATCTTCTTTCCAGCATTATAGGATGGGACCTTTTTAAAAAGCAATTCCTCCACATTTCACTAGAATGAAAATTTGCTTTAACTGAACATCCCTAAATAATTATCACGCTTCTTATAGGGATACATCCATTTTGAAGAAGAAATTAATGTGAAATTCAGTAGAATAATTTTAAAGCTGTTTCATATTGGGAGTGCAACTCTTTGTAACAATGGCAAAAATGATATTGTTGAATTTATGTATACAGCTTTACTGATGAGACTGGCTAGTTAATAGTAGGTAATAAATAACTAGATCTCCACACTTGCATAAATAGCTAGATAGATGCAAAGATAGATAAATAGATATATAGACAGAATTTTTGTGATTGCTGGTTGCTATAAGCAACAGAGACAGTTATTTCTAAACCTTTCAGGATCCGATGAATGGCAAACATTGTGTGCCTAGTGATTTGAACCTCCATGTATGAACTCGGTTGAATGCTTGAGAGTTAAGATGAAACTCATAAACAATCTCGCAAGACATCGCCATGGCAACATACTTAAAATTTCAAGGTCTATCTCCCTTGAGTTTGCACCTGCAGTTAGCTTATTGTGAAACAAAAAGGGTTTCCAGCTTGAAAATACTTTGGAATGGTTGGAAGTATGTTTTTAAATAAAGTGGAGTTTAAAAGTTGAAAAGCAAAATAGAACATTCAGAGAGAAAGTACAATTGCATTCTTCATGCAATATTTAACTGTTTTCTCCTCCTACTTCACAATATTATTCTAGGCAAGGGCAAATGTGTATAGTCAACCTATTGTGGTTGTTAGGATGTTGGGGTTTTACCCTCTCAAATGACAAATGTGCTGCCTCCTGGTAGGCTAGAGGTAACCTACCTGCAGCTTTAGTCACTCAGTCACCTCTGATTCTTTGTGACCGCACAGACTGTAGCCACCAGGCTCCTCTGTCCGTGAAATTCTCCAAGCAAGAATACTGGAGTTGGGAACCATTCCCTTCTCCATGGAATTTTTCCAACTCAGGGATCAAACCTACGTCTCCTGCATTGCAGACAGATTCTTTACTGTCTGAGCCACCAGGTGTATTTCAAACATACCTGCGTGCCTTATGTAATAACATAGGTGAGAAGAGCTAAGATTTATTTACTGTTTATTATGCCCCATATTGACAAAAAACTAAAAAGTCAAAAAAGATTAAAAAACTACATGGAGAATTTTATTTGCGCCAAATTTGAGGATTATGACCACAGAAAGGCATTTCAGAAAGTTCTGAGTACTGTTCTGTTGATTAGAAATCAAGGCACAGTTATGTAAGTTTTTTGAGACAGAGATCTGTACATCAGATGACATATTAATGACTGTTTACATAATCCATATCTAAGTGGCATCGAGGTAGGTCATGTGATCCATTAGAAGATCAAGAAGAAATGCTATTGTTTAAAGGAGTTGCCTTGTTGAGGCCAGGAGAATGTTACTCTTTATGGTTGAGAGGGTATTTTTCCTGATAATGGAGGTTTGGTCAATGCATAATGCTGATACACAAAGCACAGTTTTGGGGAGAGAGGAGGCCAAAGGTCAGAGAAGGTGTTTTGTTTAAATTTCTCTTGCCTTACCATAAAAATATAGGTTTTATTTCTCAACAAGGAATAATGCTAAGTGCTTCGTTGATCATGATTTTCTTAATTCTTACAACTACACCACCAGAGTTAGTACTGCATTCCTCCCATTTTATAGATGAGAGATTAAGTGAGTCACCCAAGTTCTAACAACTCTAGATTTAAACTCAGGTCTAACTCCAGTATCCATGCACAGAGTCGCTGCGAGGCAGTATACTAGCACACTTCAGTTTGTCAAGTGAAAGCCTGGATGTGGGAAGCAAGAAAAGTAGCTCCACAGAGAGGATCTCTCTCTCTACCCTAAGTGTATTCACTCTAGGATACATTAAATGAATCACTGACTCTGGATATATAGTTGAACCCTTGCATGTCAGCATCAGGTTCCACCTATAAATACAAACCAGCATACCCCTCCTCCATCTTTCAGCTAGCGAGGTGGTCAAAGATAGTACGGCAACTCTTCCTTACATTGCACATGCCCCTCCCTGCAAACGCAGAGGAATACCAAGGAGGCCTGGCTTCTAAACCAGAAGGTTTGACTAAACCTTAGGGGAAAAAAAAAAAGATTGAGGAGTTTAGAGTCTAGTTCCAATAGAATTTCTTGGGATTAATGAAGTAAGAAAAACCATTTTGAGAATTATCACAGTAAAAATATTACTGGGTACTCACTTATCAATAAATGCACTGCCTTCAGAAGGAACTTTGTGTTTTGAAGCAGCTAAGTCAATAACCTCAGATATGCAGAAGACACCACCCTTATAGCAGAAAGCAAAGAAGAACTAAAGAGCCTCTTGATGAAAGTGAAAGAGGAGAGTGAAAAAGTTGGCTTAAAGCTCAACATTCAGAAAACTAAGATCATGGCATCTGGTCCCATCACTTCATGGGAAATAGATGGGAACAGTGGAAACAGTGTCAGACTTTATTTTTTGGGGCTCCAAAATCACTGCTGATGGTGATTGCAGCCATGAAATTAAAAGACACTTACTCCTTGGAAGGAAGATTATGACCAACCTAGATAGCATATTGAAAAGCGGAGACATTACTTTGCCAACAAAGATCCGTCTAGTCAAGGCTATGGTTTTTCCAGTGGTCATGTATGGATGTGAGAGTTGGACGGTGAAGAAAGCTGAGCGTCGAAGAATTGATGCTTTTGAACTGTGGTGTCGGAGAAGACTCTTGAGAGTCCCTTGGACTGCAAGGAGATCCAACCAGTCCATCCTAAAGGAGATCAGTCCTGGTGTTCATTGGAAGGACTGATGTTGAAGTTGAAACTCCAATACTTTGGCCACCTGATGCCAACAGTTGACTCATTGGAAAAGACCCTAATGCTGGGAAGGATTGGGGGCAGGAGGAGAAGAGGACAACAGAGGAAGAGATGGTTCGATGGCATCACTGACTCGATGGACATGGGTTTCGGTAAACTCCCAGAGTTGGTGATGGACAGGGAGGCCTGGCATGCTGCAATTCATGTGGTCGCAAAGAGTCGGACACGACTGAGCTACTGAACTGAACTGAACTGAAGTCTTGCATATTTTAAGCCATAAACTTTGACTCCAAAGCACCTGGACTTTCTTATTTGAGGGCTTCTCTGACACTATTTCTAAGATAGTTAGAAAACGTTGATTATCTGATCATCTAGATTTTCATCTCAAAACAAACATGAAGGAGCAAATTTGAAGACAGAAAGGGCATCTTTAAAACCTGACAGTGATAGACAAAAGAGAAAAACTAGTAAGAGTAGACATCAGCTAAAACATGGAAGGGTAGTTTGAGGACCCATGGAGCAGGCCAGGGATACTATTCTCTTTGGCATCTGAGGTCCTTACTGTGTTATAGGTAGCACTGATGCTCATAACGGTGTTACTAAACCATCAAGAAAAGCTTGTCTTTCTGTTTACATGATGACACTTAACGTTGAAACAGTAGGATTTGACAAGTGTTTGGTTACATCTTACAGCTAGGGAGAAGAGAAGAGAAGCCCCTGGGCTTTTCAGTACACTGGCAATATTATTATGTTTTTTGAGGTGTTTTAAAAAGAGCTCTCAATTCAGTTATGTAATTTACTCTGTTTGTAGGATGTTTAAACATGGATGTGTGTATTTAAGCCAGGAAATTGTACTTAGTTTGTGAAGGGGATGTCTGTGTCTGAAGTTTGCAGGAATCCAGGGCTAGGAATAAACTTTTATTTCGATGTTGCAGGGAGAGCAAAGCAAGAATGTATACAGGGCCTGCTTTACTATTTATATAGTAAATATTCTCAATAACTTCTAAGTGCCAACCCCTGTGCTAAACAGCTTGCCTATCTAGCCCTAGAGAATTTAATTCTCATAAAAATTCTGTAAAACAGGTTTAAATAATGTCATTCTTACAGAGCAAGAAACCTAAAGAAGCTAGATAACTTGCCCAACATCATGTAGATAATAAGTGGTGGAGTTAGAATTTCAGCCTGGTCAATTTACCTCTGACACTCATGCCCCTTCCATGCTCAGGGGTCAAAGAGAGATTTTCTGCTCATAGATGGCCTCCATTTATCATACACCTGAAGTTCTCCAAACAATTCTAGGCAGGGAAACCTGGTTGCATATTATATTCCTCCCTTGCTTAACCTCTTATTAATCAAAGGTATTCAATAAATGATTGTGAATGGATGAATTAGTGAATAAGTGAGTATATGGAAAAATCTATCAAAAGAGGTAAATTTCAAGAGTGCATCCTGTGATCACTTATCTGATGGCTAGTCTCAGCCAGCCCTTATATTTATGTGATTTATTTCAGGAAAAAGACAAAAGTTACATTCTGTAGTTGGAATTTGAAGGAAAACATTCTAAAGGCATAGCTTCTTTATAATCTAATGAAAGTATTTACAGGGTAAGACTATTGAAATAGAGCACAGGGAAGACTGAGTTGGGAAATATTATATAGGAAAAAAACAGAATAACTGTCATTTTTCTCCACCTTTCTCTAAAGCAGGCTGTATCTTATTGCTTTCTCAAAAGAGCAGAGATGCTTCATAAAAGCAGGCAGACCAACTTATTGCAAGACATTTTTAGCTTTTCTTTCCTTCTACCTTTCAGTCATTTTCTCTTTACAGTTAAAGATAATGTCACTTTTTGCTATTTCTCTACCATAAATTTCCAGCCATGAGGTATAATGTATAAGCCAGTTATAAAATTTCATTGTCACTTCTAGAGATGGTAGAGGCAGATAAAATCTTTCAAAAAGTGTGATTTTTGCCACAACTCTCATCTCCCACTCTTAGGAGTTATACTCCTGGAAAATAATCTATACTTTCTCACTCTTATTTTGAGATTTAATGAGCTGTTATAAATAAGCAATTGTGACAAAAATACACTCAGATGTAGTGAGCTTAGAGAGGATGACCATCAGGAAAAGATTATTTGAAATGATTCTACCAATTCAAGTGCCACATATAATATTTCTTCTATTTTTAAAGATGAATTCTTCACTCAACTTTATTAATTCTATTTTCACAATCATAATTATTTTCATCAAGTGCTGATATTGAAATTGCAGGTGCTTAAAGAAGCCAATTTTAGAGTATGATAAGATTTTTTTCCATCTTCATTGAGGTATAATTGACAAAATTGTTTAAGGTATATGAGTTGATGTTTTGATATCCATTGTGAATTAACCATTACAGTCAATGGTGATGACATTTTAAATCTACTCTATTGAACCGTGATAAATGTAATAGGTGTTCAAGGGCTATAATCATAGAAAAAAATCCTATCCCACAGAAATATATGAAATAAGATAAAACATATAGGTAGGCAGTTCAAAAACTTTAAGATTTAAAAACAATTTGGAAAGGCACATAGCTCTACTGTTCTAATGCACTAAGAAAGTATTGTTCAGTGTCTTACAAAAGTGAATCCTCATATTTTTAATCCATCTAGGGAACATGACTATGGGCAATGTTATGTTACAACTATAAATACTGATACACCCACTACAATAAGAAGTATTGTGATGCAAGTGTCACACTTAGAATGAGTCTCCTCTTCTTCTCCTCTCAGCTTCCCTCCCTATTTCTTCTCCTTCTGTCTCTGTTTCTCTATCTCTCCTTTAATTAGCAGTGTTTGCTAAGTGATCTCTTTTTCTTATTTTCTGTTCATTTATTTGCTCTAGATATAATAGGGCATGAGTCCGAGTCAACTCAATTGCCACAATCTTGTAAGTCCCAGAAAAGTGAATGAGAAGGAGAGTTTCGGGGGAACTCCAGTGGCCCTGCATCTGTACAGTAACTCCCTCAAAGCTCTGACCTGGAGAAGAAATGACAGAGCTAGATGTGGACTGGCCCTGCCCAGCTTGTAGGTTACCAGTGAGACTGAAACGTGTACTCAGCAAGCGGTGCGGAAGTAAATCACATCCCTATATAAAAGGGATCTTCCCAAGAATTAGCAGCCTTTATATGAAGGGCCATTTGGAGTGAGAGATACAGATCTTATTCGAATAACCGAGGGGACAAAAGGATTTCATGACATGAAAATGAAATATATTCAGTTAAGTGGATATTTGGCTGCCTTCCTTAAGCACTCTCCAGAACAGTTCTTCATATTGTCATGTGAGGAAGAAAAATAACTCTGTATTAGTTGTAATAATAGCATATAAACATTGCTTGCGAGAACTTTCATATTTATAAAGTGCTTTCACACATTTCAAAATGGATCCCCATAATATCCCTATGAGATAGAGAAGTTATTTTGTCATATACAAATGATTGTATATACATTTTTCCACATGTATCTATAATACATATACACACATATATATATTTACATATATAAAGTACATATTCTTATGTACTGTTGCAAACACAGAAACCTTTTCAAGATGGTAATACTACTTATAAAACCCAGATTGATACTTTATATATTTTATATTATTGATCAGCATGCAACAAAGCAAACTGAAGTGGTTCAACAGTAACATATTGCAAATATGTATAAGGAACCAAAGTACGCATCACAAGGAGTGAAATAGTCAAATTCGGAAGCTTTCAGGTCCAGTTTAACTATAACCAGCAAGGACTCTATCTTCTTAGTGCATGAACACAATAATATTTTAACATTTAAGCCAGATCACATTTACTGTTAATCACTCTGCTAGAAGCACTCATCGGAGAAGGCAATGGCAACCCACTCCAGTACCCTTGCCTGGAGAATCCCAGGGACGGCGGAGCCTGGTGGGCTGCCATCTATGGGGTCGCACAGAGTTGGACACGACTGAAGCGACTTAGCAGCAGAAGCACTCATAGAGATGCTGCTCGGATACTAAGATATTGATATAGAACCTTGCAAATATACAACAAATGGGTCCAAAAAAATCAGAAAACCAGCTGTCAATTATATCAATATTGTTTCCAGCCACATCCCTATTTCTTGCTGTCACATACTTCAAGCATTGTGTGAAGTGGAAGATCTCATTTATTTCCAGGTTAAAGCTCTATCAAGGGAACTTTTCTCGTGGTCCTGCCCTGCAGGAAAGAATAGATTACTAGCTGCCTGTGGCTCCTTCTATACCTTGACTTTAAACCTCCAATTCTAGGTGTATGATGTAAATGAGACTGTCCTGATCAGTAAATACATATTTAGATTGCAACTGGAGAAACAACCAGTATTATTAACAAATGTTCACTTCCACTTATTTATTCCTAAGAGGTAATGAGATCATTTGACAAAACCCTAATGATGGTTATGTGAGAGAGACAAAGATAAATATCTCATTACCACTTATGTTGTGAAAACAGAAGTTAATAAGAGAGACTTTGGAAGTTTTCATCAGTGGATTAATGAGAAGAGAGACAAAGAGTCCACTGAGTTAACTTTGTGGCCAGTGTGGCCTGAAATGTTCTAAGTCAAGGGGAAAAATAGGAAAAGATTCAATAGTCTACATTTTCTTTCTGTCCCCAAGAATTTAGTTATGCATTTATATGCAGAGATGAGAGTCCAGATGTTTAAAGTCTTTAAAAAGGGAAGTTAAGAAAAGATTAACACAAGTAAAGAACTTTCTGGATTTACTCCATTTCAGAGCAACATTGTTCTATCAATATTTGAATTTTTGAAAATGGAGTAAACAGTTAAACTCTAGAATTCATTTTATTCCTTTTTTAGTGCAACTTCATGTGCTGCCATATCAAATGATGCAATAGCTGTGGATATGTCTCCTAGTACACGTGTGGGTTTTCTTTATGATACATTTAGTGGTTAGTTATGTAAAATCCAATACTTTCCTTTGCCACCTTTTAATTTACCTTAAATTTATTTCATTTTGTATCTTTTTAATCACATCAAACCCTGTAAAAAACAAAATGGTTTGAGATGGATGGATAAATGAGTAGATAACTGGATGAGTAATGAGTGGAAGGATAGAAATCACCTAGAATGACAGACAGTCATAATCTACTGGGAGTCAGAATTATCTCATAGTCTTGCTATTCATTTGCAGTATAATTGGGATCAAACAAAGAGACTTAGACTTAGTTTTCTAGCTTCAGTTTCCTAATACGTAGAATCAAGAACTTGGACTAATGATCACTAGGGTCTGGCTCAGTACAAGAAGATATATAACTGCTTGACTAAGGCATAATTCCATTTGCTAGCATGTTAAACACCAACAAGGGAAACTTGGATTTGGGGGACATATTGTCGAAACTATCCATCATAGGCCTTTTACAATTATGAAATGTTTTGGCCTCATTACAAGTAAGGATTTTCAGTTCAACCTGTGTAACTAATTAGTCTATTCAGTCATAATAGTTAAACTAAAGATACACATTGACACAGCTAGAAGCGTAGATTTACACTGTAAACATCTGTCATTATTTATTTAACTTGGAAATGTCCAAATCCATTTCAGAAAGGTCTTTGTTCAAAAACAAAACAAACCAAGAGGAAATGCGTTCAATCACATGCATATTCTAGTTGCCCTTTTAGCATCTCCCCTCCACTACCAGCATTCTTTGAAAGTCTTTCACTCCCAAATTCTAATTCATGGGGATCCAAGAGAATAGATTATTCCAATTCCTTTCTGAAAAATTAAACTTTCCTTTGGCTAGTGTTCCTACTTGCTTTGGCTTAAAATGGAATCTCAAAGTATCTCAAAGATACTTTGGTATCTCAGTATCTCAAAGAAAGATAAGAATTATTATTATTTTTTTAATTTAAAAGATTAATTTCAAACTTCCTGATACCAGGTTTTTATTTTGCAGGGACTTCCCTGGTGGCTCAGACAATAAAGAATATGCCTGCAATGCAGGAGACCCAGGTTCACTTCCTGGGTTGAGAAGATCCCCTGGAGGAGGGCATGGCAACCCACTCCAGTATTCTTGCCTGGAGAATCCCACGGACAGAAGAGCCTAGTCAGCTACAGTCCATGGGGTCACAAAGAGTCAGGCACAACTGAGCGACTAACACTCTTTTGCATAACTTTGCAAAAATATAATTTTTTTTTGTTTCATTAAGCAGGGATTTAGTTCATTTCTTTCTCTCATAAGTTCATTTTTCTATGGCATTCTTTCCATATCCCTGTCTTCCCCTTTAGAGTTTTTCCTGTTAGGATGACCAGTATCAAATGCATTTAAAAATGCATGTTAGAATGAGTAAGGCATTTGTGATATCTTTATGTGGTGGGTTTTTCTATCCAGTTTGCTTGCACTGTTATGAAACCATTGCATACATTTTAAACAGCCAAGGAACTCTGAAGAAAATCGAATGGCTTTCAAGTTTGTCATTTCCAAGAAGACAGCTGATTTATGGTCACTTTTTATAATAACCTAAAGCATCAATTGAGGGAAAAAAAGAAATGTGAAAGCTGGCTGTTTTCAAGGATATTTCAGTTTTTACCTAAATATTCATGAATGCCAATGTTCAAACATTCAAATTGGGTAAATAAGGCTACAAATGGGTATTTTTTTGGCACTTAACTGTAGCACTCAGTGTAATAGGACCTTTACCTGCATAAACGTGTTGTTGGTGAATATTTAATGAAGTAATAGAGATGGGGGCGCTCTTACATTTCAATCAAAATAAGCTATTAGATTGATTGTTGTTGTTTCTATTAGTGAGTGAATTGTTCCTATGCTTTAGAGTAGAATGGGCACAATCAATTATTTGCAGCTAGGAATCACAACTTAAACCCTCTCAGAGAGTAAACATATTTTGTGCCCATCAGAAAATGCTGTGCCCAGATGAGTGACTAATTTATTGGTGACTAATTTATCTTCATTTTCTTTGTTACTCACGTGCTGGAGCTAAAATGGATCCATCACGTATTGGATCTCAGATTGTTATTATTACTTTTATTAGATTACTGAGCATGGGATTGATATCTTTAAGTGGCATCGGCTACTCAAAGAAACAAATGAAAAATAAGAACCAAAGCTTCACTGAGATGATGGAATATGCAAAGTTTCTAAAGTCCTTCTACATTTTAAATGGGATTAAGTAAAATTACCAATTTGATATATTTCTTTAGTGGTTTGATTTGATCATATTGTTTGGGAATTCTATATATGTCTTACAATTGGTTATTTTTGTTTTTAATTTTTTTTTTTTTTGCACTTTTTCTCCTTTGGTGAAAACTGTAACTTCCCCCACCTCCTAAAACTTCTTGCCGTGTAGGTTATCAGTGCAGTGGTTCAGACCTAATTTGAGGAGTTTGTATCGCTAGTTGTGAATCATAGCTTTTTTTTTTTTTCTGGAAAGTTCATCTAGTGATAAATCTGATAGGAAAAACTGTCAGATTCAGTGCTGAAAGGCAGATATGAATGTTCTCTTCCTTCCCAAGCAGCTTCATGTAAACAGAACTATCAGCCAAAACAAGTGTCCATCAGTTAGTCAAATACATCACATGTTAGGTGGCACTGTACCAAATCAGTTGTCTCAGTTAGCTTAGTCTCAGTGTCCATCACAGCAGTGAGAGATTAGACTAAATACTGTTACAGTGAAGGAGCACCATTGCTCAAGACAATTATTTTTTGTGTTGTATTTGGATGTTGGTGATGGACAGGGAGGCCTGGCATGCTGCAGTTCATGGGGTCTCCAAGAGTTGGACACGACTGAGCAACTGAACTGAACTGAACTGGATGTATAGCTGAATAGACTGCTGCTGTGTTTTGTTTGGTTTTATTTTTTCCCCTCCCCTGGCTGCACACTGCATGCATATGGGATCTTAGTTCCCTGACCAGGGATCAAAACCATAAACATGCCTCCTGCGTTGGGAGCATGGAGTCTTAGCCACTGAACCAGCAGGGAAGTCCCCTACTGTTGCTGTTTAGAAACACAGTTTCAATTGAAATTTTAGAGTAAATCAAGAATTTCTTTGTGGGTATCAAATTCATAGTGGACATCCTTTTGCCCAGTTTAAGTGTCCTCCTTTCCTTACAAAGCAGATTTGTCCTGGTAGAGTTTTCTTGTAGGTGTTTCCATTAGAATGTTTCAGTCTTCAGCAAACCTGTTTACCATGAGGAATAAAGTCTAGCAATGCTATTCTGAGCAAGGGTATAATATTACAGACTAAGTTTATCTATCCTCTCATCATATCTTCTTACCACACAGACGTGCAATTGTGCTATATTTAAAAAGTGAATATGCCACAAATTCCATCATTAAATGTGGTGATAGGCAAAAAGTCTCTCTGCAGAACAAAAATATATCAGTGTTTCTCTACTTTCTAACCCACTGAATGGTCACTACCTAATAACCCTGGACATTAAATAAATTAATGTTGATTTAGTATGTAAAATAAACTAAAAATCAACCACCTCCTGATTTTTCTAATATCTTACTGTACATTAAAAACTTCCTTTCCCTCCCATTCTGAGTATATTTTCCTCCCCTATACCAGATTGGTGTTGATCCATAAAACATGTGAATTAAGTTTCAGTGCCTTTAATTCTTGAATTGTGTACAAGTCAGTTTTTCCCTAAAGGTAAAGAAACATAAAGTAGCTTTATCAGAAATTTTGAACAAGCACAGATGTTAGCCATGAAAATATCCAGACCACTCTGAATTAGGGAAGACCAGCATGTGCTTTGACCTATGAGTAGTTAAATACACAGTTAGGGACACTTATCTAAATGTATGGTTATGAAAAGCCATTGCTTTTGCTTCATCACTATTCTGTCTTCTTCAGCAGGTCGTCTCTTTTCTGGAAAAGGTTATAAACATCAGGGAAAAGTATATTGAAGAATAGAATTGATTAATGTGACATATTTGAGTTTCTTCTACCTCTCTTCAACAGCATGTCATAGGGAGACAGTTCCAAACACAGTGAATTAAATTTAAATTACACAGCTTTGGCTAGAAAAGTGTTTAGTTAATTCAGCCCCTGGAATGAAATTTGATTTTCCTCCCTACACTTGATCCACTTCCTGGTTTTTCATACAGTGATGATTTCTATCAAGGCATCTATTGATTTGAGATCTTTTATTCACAAGACTGTTACTGGATTTTAATTTCTGAGAGAAAAATATGAAAAATGTGTAATCTTTATATCAGGGAAAGTGCACTAAAAACTAAAATATAGTTGTACAATAGGGTCATATTTGTACAGTGACTTTTTTTTTCTACTGTAAAGGGCTATAGGAGGTACTATTTATTGTATGACCTCTTTTGTTATCTTAGGTACTGTGATTTGTGAAAGATAACACTGAGAACATTCTGACACTTTCTGTTTGCTGTGGAATTGTTCCAGAAGGCTGTGGAATTGTTCCAGAAGGCTGTGGAATGTAAAAAATAGGTCGACTTTTAAAACAAAATTTAACTTGTGCAACCTTAATAATTTAGTTTTCCTGAAACACTACACTGAGTTACTCGTTTCTTGTCTATGAATTTCTTTTAGGAAGAAACTTTTATTATTTGTTTTTTATGTTTGACTTCTAATTCAGATTTAAATCTAGGAAGCAAAAGATGGAAACTTAGTTCAACCAAGTACCAATAGAGCTACTCTATTCTTATATAAAAACTAACAGGAGATGTAAAGTTGAGAATAATTCACATGTGCAACTTCCAGTTTAATATCTAAAATTAAATTATTTATATAGTGCAAAAAACGTTAAATCAGTGCTCCATTTGTGAGATGATAATGTTGACACTATCACAACTTTTGTAAATATTTAAAAGGTGGTCCTTTTCTAGTTACTTTCCATGTACTAAGTTAATCTTTACAACAACAGTGACAGTGCTCTCCAATTTTTTCAGATGAGGAAAACAAGGAACAGAACAGTTTTTAGAGCAGAGGTTCTCAACTTCTGCACTATTATCGCTTTGGAAACTTTGGAGTCAGATCTTTCTTTGCTGGGGGAGCTGTCACATACATTTTAGAATTTTTAGCAGCATCCCTGGTGACCACTCATTGAATGGTAATAGTAGCTCAGCCACTTGCAGCCTCCGCCCAGCTGAAACAACTAAAACGGCTCCAGACATTACCAAATGTCTTCCCAGATGGAGGAAGGGAGAGAGGACCACATCACTGCCAGGATGAGAAACACTAGATTAAAGAATTTGTCCACATCTTGCTCCTCCTCCCCCTCCCCCGACCAAGAACAAAACAACGTCCCTTTCCGGATTTCATCAAAAGAGTTAAAATTCCTCAAGGAAAATGAGAAAGTTTTTTCTAACTTGAAATTAATTTTAAAGAGTATCCACTGTAGTTTAAAAAAAAAAAAAGAGTAGCTTTCCACTTGAAGTTGGCTTTTGAAAAGCAGATTATCAATTCTGGGGTGAACTGGAACAATTGACCTGGCAGACCCCTTAATCCAATAACTTGTTATTATCAAGTCAGTTTGGATGTTATCCTGAGAGACGTGCTCGTGCCAAAAGAAGGATGTGCTCTTGCCTTTTAAAGCTCACTTTAATGAAAGATACCTAAGTGACTATCACACCAATTGCTGGTGGCTATCACTGGCATTAACAGTTACAATTACAGGAAAACCAGATTTGAACTTCTTCTTTTAATATGACAGCAGAAAAGTAAATGAATTTGGTCTCCCAACTTAATTGCCGAAAAGGAATTAAGAGAATAATAATGTGAAACCATCTCAAAATACTATTAAAAGTACTATATAAAGTTATATTGTGAAGCACTAACATCTGAACAAATTCTTTATTCTTAATTAATTAAAGACCTTGTACTAGAAACATTTTGAGCCTAATTTTTGTCACAAATATGCATCATCCCTTGTCTCCATTTTTCAAAGTGACACTATTTATATATTTATACTTCACCCTCTACTGGGCTTCCCTGATGGCTCAGAAGGTAAAGAATCTGCGTGCAATACAGAAGACCTGGGTTTGATCCCTGGGTTGGGAAGATCCCCTGGATGAGGGAATGGCAACCCACTCCAGCATTCTTGCCTGGAGAATCCCTATGAACAGGGGAGCCTGGTGGGCTACAGTCCATGGGGGCGCAAAGAGTCGGACATTACTGAGTGACTAAGAACGGCACACTTTATTAGATACTCCCTTAATAAAAATATATTTTATCATATCTCTTCTTTTTTCTTTCCTTTAAGACTCCTATTATAATTCTACTTTTCAATAAGGATTTCATCAATATTGCAGTTCTGAGTATTGTCCAAACAGTTGTAATCTCTTAATCCTTAACAGATGTAATGAGATATTTTCCTTCTTGTACCTTGAATTCCTTCTGTGTTGCCTTAGCTTTAGCCAAATATGATGCAAACCTTCAGTTTCCATGAAATATCTATCCTGAGTTTACTGCTGCTTATAAGTGACAGTAAAGAATAGCCTTTAATGCTTGTAAATGTGTTGATTATGTGACTAACTGCTAGGATTTACACACTGCTTTTTATTACACGGATGATCATCTTCTTTGCTATAAGTGCAATGAAGCAACTAAAATGTCACAAAGAAAACTGTAATCTCTATCCTGTTTGCTGTAAAATACCATCCCCCCAGTACTCTTCATTTATTCTGAAGCTTTAATGGTGGCAAAGACAATGGGGGAAAAATGCCTGATATCTGAATATTACAAAGATGAGAATTGAGTGTGAAAGCTCAACAAAAATTTTTAAAAATAACTTCCATGAACTATATTTGCTGCCCTTTTTGCATCAGTAAAAAATATTCTCTGCTTAATCTGTGTTTCCTAATAAAGACAGGCTATATCTCAAAGATACATTGAATTCTACCTGATCATGAATATAAAAGGTTATAGCTGTTCTGCTTTTAGGAAGCCAAGCACAAGCACAGCATAAAGCCCACTGATGCATACCTTGTAGCACTCCAGGGCTGTAATAAATTTCAAATCATCTGTTGCTGCCAGGCTGTTTTTTAAACCTCTGTCTGCTCCTGTGTGCAGCTTCACCATGCAGTTAAATGGATGAGTATCTACAAGTTGGCTGCCACCTATCCTCATGAAAAACAAGCTAGAATCAAGGTTTCACAAATATGCCAATTCTTCCATGAGGAACCTAACATATGTTGAAGAATGTAAGCTCTGTGTCCTTGGGAAGGGAAATATTGTATTTGGTTTCTCAATCTGTCAGGAAAATGCAAATGGTGTTTAGTCCACACGACAAAGATGAAAAGATCTGTTAGGTCCCGTTAAAGTAATCTACTGAATGTGATTCTTTTACAGACCACAGATGACATCCTTGTGGCCTCAGCAGAGTGTCCCAGTGATGATGAGGACATTGACCCCTGTGAGCCGAGCTCAGGTGGGTTAGGTTAGTCGACTTTTTTTCTTACTTTCTTTGGCTCAACTGTAAATCTTTGTTGCATGCTATAGTCCTTAAAAAAGATCCTCGTGCTTATATCTAGAAGTCCTCCATATGAAAAAACACCTCACTGTAAGATGAGTTCTTAGTTTTTACATGGATACAGTTACCTACATTTATTGAAAAAAAAAATAGTTTTTAAAACAAAACCCACCAAGATTATGTATTTCAGAAAAAGCAGTAGAGGACAGCACACAAGGCTTGTACCTTACTGTTCACATTCTATTAGCTCACAATGTAATTTTCAATATAACTGTTTAAGGGAATCTCCCTTGGGTCGCCTATAGTAAAACTGCAAAGCTTAAAAATTGCATTGCATTGTGGAAAATTATTTGACCTTTCTACTGATAAAAAGTCTTCACCTTTTATTCTGCCAGAAAATTATCTTAAGTGATATATTTCTGAATTTTGAAAGTAAGAGTATTATGGCAGTACAGGTACAGTCTTTGATTCATTTAATAGAGACATGTTTGAGTTTTCCCATGTCTCCCTAAAATCCAAGTTGATGTATTTTAACTCTAGGTGATACATAATTTACCCTCCTTTTTTGTGATAAAGTATGATTAATGCATAAATACGGCTTCCCTGGCAGCCCAGTGGTAAAGAATTTGCCTGCCAATGCAGGATCCCTGGATCAAGAAGATCCCAGGAGAAGGGAATGGCTACCCACTCCAGTATTCTTGTCTGGGAAGTCCCATGGACAGAGAAGCCTGGCAGGCTACAGTCCATGGGACCACAAAAGAGTTAGATGTGACTTAGCGAATAAGCAACAGCTGTTTACCTGCAGCCTTGTACCATTAAGTGGTAGCTGTGGACCCTGAAAATGAGTGACTCATAGCCTAAGTTTCATCTACATACTCATAATACCAAGTATTAGGGTAATTTGCATTAGTTTCCTTTGTAAACAGTTTCTTAAAATTCAGTAATTGTCTTGTTTAGGGTTCAAATCATTAAGGTAGATATGGACTCACCACTATGGGATAACTCATGACCTCTGTAGATGTCACCTGTTACCCCAGGAGAACTTCGTATCATAAAAATTTAATGTGTAATTCTTCTGAAGAATATAATTTTTATCTACTTATTCTGATATTTGAATAAAAAATGATTCATGATACATCTGTTGCACCTCCTTTTGAATATCACTTCCCTGCACTGGCTATAACTACTGACTGTCAGCACTTAAAGCAGTTTCTGAGTGCCCATGAGGAGCAGAAGCTCAGCTGTCATCTCTCAGCAGGAGAAGGTTCTGAAGGTCCATCCTGGCTGTCTTCCCATCTTTCTTTCTCTCACCTCCATCCCACATATCGAAATTCTCAGCCTCCAGAACATTTTTCATATATGGTTATTAGAATGTGACCTGATGATCATCCATTCCTTTTTAGTTGTCTAGACAGACGTGGTCCTTTCCTGATACTGTTCTGGGCCCCCTCTTTTTTTTTTTTTTTTTTTTTCTCATTCTCTCTGTGTTAGTCAAAAAGGAAAAGCTAGTGCTTTTTTGTCCATCATGTCAGTCCATCTCTGTGCCTTATCCCTCCCTCAAATGTCTTTTTTCCCCATTTCTCTTATTTTCATGTTCCTCACCATGACTGTCTTTTTTTGTACCTTCTCTGAGATCTTCCAGCATGGATCATTCATAAAACCAAGTCTGGTATTTGTTATACATTGATATGTGTGTGTCTGTATTTGTATTAATTTGCTTTTGTTTTCCCAGTTAACATGAGAGAAGTTGATTTTTTTCAGTATTTTCTACTTGATTAACATGTTGAAAACAGTCTAGGTTCTTACTAATTATAGTACTTGCTGGTTTCCCTCTGGGCCGAATCCTTCTTTTGCTGTCTGAGTAGAGGCTATCATTTTCTTTATATAGAATCCTCACCTTGAGTACCTAGTAACTTCATTGTAAGAAGTCTAATTACATTTTAAATTGTCACTTTTTTTTTCCGCTTCTTGAGCATAGTTAAATGATTCATTCTTCTAGCCACTGCTCCTAGGTCTTACTAACCTTTCCTTATAGACTAGTTTTCTGTCTTTCCCTTTGTCTAGGTCTCTGGCTCTAAGAAGAGAATGATGGGCATGCAGAAAGAGAGAGATTATCACCCCTTCTTTTTTTTTAAACCATTTTGTCATCTTCCTCTTCTTTTTTATTCACTGGGCTTTGTTAAATATTATAACACCAAGGGAAGGCAATGGCAACCCACTCCAGTACTCTTGCCTGGAAAATCCCGTGGACGGAGGAGCCTGGTAGGCTTCAGTCCGTGGGGTCGCTAGGAGTCGGACACAACTGAGCGACTTCACTTTCAAGCATTGGAGAAGGAAATGGCAACACACTCCAGTGTTCTTGCCTGGAGAATCCCAGGGACGGCGGAGCCTGGTGGGCTTCCGTCTATGGGGTCGCACAGAGTCGGACACGACTGAAGCGACGCAGCAGCAGCAGCAGCAGCAGCAGCAGCAGCAGCAGCATAACACCAAAAGCAAGGAGCAGCTTGTTAATAACATACTCCAGATATTTTTTCTGCTTCTCTCTTCTTTACTAATTTCTCTCTTATCTGAAACAGTAGTGTTTATTTTTCTGTTCATTACTCATTCATTAGCATATAGTGAGAATCTTTACCACATAAGAAAAGCTCCATGAGCAGGAAACCCCTTTCTGTTGTTCCATGTAAGATTTGTTGCGTGAATTTTGATTTTGTTCCACAACCCGGAAATCTGCTGCTGGATATTCAAGGCACAGTAGGAACTGACTCCATCTGATGATTGCTGTGACACTCTTGTACCAAGTCGAGTTTTACCTGCCCTCCTGCCTCAGTGTTTCTTTCCTTATTCCCTAGTTTTCAATTCATCAGTTCTTCTTAAGGCTTAAACTTAAGATTCAGTTGTTTTATGACATCTTCCACCATAGGGCTTTTCTTGTGATCTTACCTCCCCTAGATGGTATCTTGATAGTATAGTCCATGCATGGTTTCTCTTTCTATGTTACATTCTGTGAGATCTCTTTTCTGCACTGGATTTTTCTATCCAATTCCCTGTAATTTTTTTTAAGACCATCTTTAATAATTCATGCAGTGTTTCTCTTTTGGCATAATTGGCTCTGTTTGTGTGACAGCTTCTGGTGAAATTCTTAGTTCATATGATTTTTTCCTATTTTCCAACTGTTTGTTTTTAATTTAGGAGTTGTTTTTTGTTGTCCTCTTTAAATATCGTTTACTGCTAGCATAGCCTTCGTCTGATCTCTTAAATAGCATCTCCTTACTTGCTTTGTGTCTTGAACACAAAATGACATAATCAAAAATTGCAGTTGCTGATATTATTAGACTTTGGATACTATTAGATATACCTCGATAAAAATGATGTCAGGTATCAGCAGGTTTTATTTGGAGAAACTGATTTTTTAGGAAAGTTGTATATTGGGTTAAATATTTAGAACTGGATATATCTGCTAAGCCACAGAGGCAGGTTCAGTCCCTGGGTTGGGAAGATCCCCTGGAGGAGGAAATGGCAGCCCACTCCAGGACTCTTTCCTGGAAAATTCCATGGACAGGGAAGCCTGGTGGGCTAAAGTCCATGAAGTCGCACAGAGTTGGACACAACTGAGCACACACAGCAGCGGCATACCTGCTCTGCACTTTTGCTACTCCTTAAGCAAGTGAAGACAAATATTTTTGTAAAGAGATCCATATTTGTTTTTATAGGTGGATTACCCAAATGTTCTGTGTATTTCATACCAATGTCTTTCAGTCTCCCTGAATATTTACATATGAAATTTCTCTAATCACCCTGCCCAAAACTCTCCCCAAAATGCCTTCTTATTCTCTGAAAATGTGCTCTGCTTATCATTTAGGTGTCTTCCTAAAGCTACTGAGCACTCACTAAGGCATTAATGAAGTGAACAGGAAAAAATCTGGCATCATCTTGAACACAAGTAAATAATACCTTTTATAAAATGCTTGATAAATTTGAATACCATGCACTTCCACCCAGATCTGTTAATGAAGAGGGAGGTCAAATATTTATTTGGTGGATTGTCAGTCTCGCCACTGACCAAAGAGCGTTGAGAACTAGTGTGCACTCACTGTTGTGTTAAGCTCTGGGGGAAAAAATAGAAAGTTTGCACCTTCAGTTCCATTCTACAAAAGGACAACTTTCATTCTACCCATTTTTCAGCTATTCTCTATAAGCAACAGACTCTTTATTTTTGACATTAAAATAGAACCTGTATTTCAGTTTGTTACAAAAATTAAAACTAACATATTGGACAGAGGAGCCTAGTGGGCTACAGGTCATGGGGTCACAAAGAGTCAGACATGACTGAAGTGACATACCATAGCATAGCATATATATAAACCTACTGCAATGCCTGGCATAAACTAGAGCATAAATGGTGGCTTTTATTTTTCCCAATTCCGTTATATAAAAAAGAATATTCAAGCTATTTTTTCCCTTTTACATAAAGCTGTTACTTTTCCTGGCTGAAAATTGGTGGGCAACTGATGAAATCACTAAGGCCTCCTGATGGGAACTGTACATGTTGAAACTAGATCAGGAGCAACCCCCTATGTGGGAACACATGGAACTCAGTTATACTTGATTCCAGCCACACTGTCCGGTGTGGTTAGCATCAGATGACAATTTCACACTGTTATAAACAGTGTTTTAGAATATGAGAGGGTGGCTGTTCAATCCAGCAGGTCTAATGGAACCCCGACTCTTAGTCGACAGGTGGAAATCTGAAGCAGCCATTGGTAACTAGGTTACAGGCCACCGTTGCCCTAAAATGCCTGGCTTTAGCTATCTGGATTTGTGAGGAGTGGCTGACTTTTCCTTCATATTTTTGTCAAAAGCACTTGCTCCTTCTGTGCTTTCCCTTCATCCTAGTGATATGGTTGTTAGAGTAAGTGAATTAATACATGGATAGCATGTGATAGAACAATGCCTTGCTCATGATACATGCAATATGAATGTCTGCTGTTATAATATATGTATTATATAAATATACATGTTTTCCAAGACTTCTTTTTTCACTGAAACACAGTTTTTATGAAACAGATTACTTTGATTTATTAATAAATTGACAAATAACAACACCATAAACCACTGAAGTTCCACAGTAACCCTTAATCATGTCAGTACATCCTAATTTTGAGGGCTTCTTCTAAATAGATTCTTTTCTCTCAAAACTCCTAAAGAAATTGGAAAATGTGATTTTTATGTTGATATCTGAGACCTAAAGGAAGATAATGATCTTCTTTGGTATGGGAACTTCCTGATGAAAACTGGTTTGTCATTTGTTACAAACAGAACATTATCAAGTTTGTTTCCTGGGAGCCCTATTTAGGGAGGAAAATTTCCTCTTAGATATAGAATACTTCAAATAATATGTTTATTCTCTTTGTGTATGAATGTGGGCAGTGGGTGGCTCATAGGATATGGGGCCACTCTCAAATCAGTAAAACCTTTGTTGAAGGAGAGAAAGAAAAGCTCTATTGAATAATAAAAACTCAGTGTAGTAATAGGAGAAGAAAAGGATTGTCATTTTGGGGCAATCTCTTAAACATTAGTTGAACCAGTGGGGATGAGAGTACAGCCCCTCAAAAAAAATACTGTTTGTGGACTTCCCTCGTGGTCTAATGGCTAAGACTCCACTATCCCAGTACAGGGGACCTGGGTTCAATCCCTGATTGGGGAACTAGATCCCACATGCCACAGTGAAAGAGCCTGAGTGCTGAAACTAAGACCCAGTACAACCAAATAAATAAATATTTTAAAAAATATTGTTGGTTGCCTATCAGTTGGTCGGACTTGGGGATGAATGAGTTATAATAGATAACAATAGCAACTAACAATTTAGCAAAGATTTGTTCTGTGCTCATCATTGTCCTTAGTTCTTTATGAGCATTATTCTATTTCATGATTTGGCCAAACTGAAGTATTTTCATAGCTAAGGAGATTCAGAGAGATTAAGTTACTTTTTCATAATACAAGAGAAATAAGACACCTCTCTAGTTCAGGAAAAGTGGCACTTTAATTTCTTGGAATGCAGAAAGTTGTTCTTTTGGAATTCAGGCACCTCACAAATATAAGATTAACTTTTTAAATATTCATTTAAATAATTTCTATGGCTGGCATAAATTTTAAATTTGATGGTAAAAGGTCCTTTACATGTATTACTATTCATTAGGCTAAATTTGCTGCAATTACTAGGCAATTTCGTGTGGTTTCCCAGTGTGCTATTTTGAGAAAAGATCAGAGGATTTCTATTGAACTGATCCCATTAACCGCATTAGGAATAAAGATATGTATACTGCACAAGGTGCATCTTTTTATTAACTAAGTAATTACAATCATTTAAAGGAATGTATTACTTATTAGATCATATTTTTAGAGGTTGATTAGAAGATAATTTTGTGGTACATTTAAATTTGGGGTATTTATTATGTAATTATTCAAAAGCGAGTTTAATTAGCCCGTAATAGCCAACACATTGCTGTTAAAATGGGGAATTTTGAGCTGTAGCCAGCAAAACAGCAATGATGAGTGCTCCATTTTTGGAAACATCTAGAGCAGCCCTCTTGAAGAGTCACACCAGAGTCAGTGGTGAGGACCCAGCTAATCACATGGGTACGGGACAGAACAGCTGGAGCTTGGGCCCTGATGGGCTAGGTGGCTTTCAGTGCGTGACACACTGGTGGAAGAACTGCCTTTTTCCGTATAAATTTAATTCTCCAGAAAAATGGAATAAAAATGAATTGCTGTGTAGTCAAAATGGAAGAAAGTCATTAGACATCATCTGCACTTTCCCCACTATTTTTCTGAGAGCAGAAATGGCAAAACAGAATTATCTTGAACAGAGTTAAACAGGCAAGGGAGATCCATTCAAGACAATTGTAGAGAAGGAGCCCACGATTCGATCTGAGCTCAATTCAATGTGAAAAAAAAAAAACTGGAGAGTTTTTAAGGGCTGGAGTGAAGGGCTCATAGTCCATATACCTCCTGTGTTGTCTAATTGGCTTCACCCAAAGAAACACTAAACCCTCTCCTTTGAATATCTTCAAGGCTAAATGTTGTTTTATGAGTTGGAGCAACGTGCACTGCCTCAAGGTAGGCTCCTCTTTTCCCCACAGAAATTGGAAGAAGGAGAGCAGTCCTTCCTTGAAAGATAGGTTTCAAAGTGAGGGCGCCTAGATCCTGGAAGAAAATGATCCTGGGTGGTAACACTGAAACGAAGTTTTAAAAATATTTACACATCAAAGGAACAGAGAAAGAATTTGGAATTACAAATTTTCTGAAGTAAACGCTCTAAGAAAAAGGAGGCCAGGGCCCTAGACACAGGATGAGAGCTGTCTGAAGTTTGGCCAAGCTGTGGGGAAGGTTAAGGTCTTGTTTAGAGCAGGTGATTCCACCTTTTAAGACAACCTGTTTCATTTATCACAATTAGTTCCTACCAGGAGATCACTAGAAAACAAAATAACAAGCAAAAGGTAGCTTTTATTTGTTTCTAGAATATAGCCACTTTTATTGAACATTAATTATTTTGACCTTTCTGGTTTGAGAATTTTTGTTTAACGATATAATGGAGTGGATTGTTGTCCCACGTTGGGAAAACTCAAGGGCATTTTGTAAGAATTGTGATACGCAACAAGGAGGGAGTATTAGTTATGATTGTAACTTTGGAGTCACAATTTGAACTAGTTGAGTTGCAGAACTAGTTTGAGTTGCAGCTCTTCCTGGTCTTGGGAAATTACTTAGTATCTTTGAGGCTCAATTTCCTTTTATGTAAAATGGGGAAAATGGGGTGATAGATTGAAAGATGCACACACAGTGTTTAGCAGAGAGCTGGCATGTACTAAGACTGTAACACATGATTATTATAAACCCAGTGGTGAGTGGAAGACCTGTTTTACTGGCACTGTTTTTGTGCCAGGAGATGCATTATTCTACCTTGAGGGAAGCTCTTCACAAGGCAGACAGATTTGATCTGGATGGAAAATAGGCACAGTTCCTTTTGCTGTTAGAATGAGTTCTGTTCACACATGTAAACTAATTGTGATTGGCCGCTTACAGTAATTACTTAGCAAATAAGTGAGTTGACTGAGTTAGATTAAGCATTTACTTGAAAGTCTGCAAAAAGTACGATTGTTAATACAGAACTGTCCTGCAGTAAATAACAGAAAAATCTACTCATGTATATAAAATAAATTTTTAGGCAGCCTGCATATTAGTATATATATCCAACCTTCAAACATTAATAACATTTTTAAAGTCCTTATTAGAAAGGTTCAAAATACCACAAGCCTTTCTAAAGTGTGACTTGTCCTGTTGAGCTTTGGACAGAGACAATGAGATGGACCACTGTGCTTTAAAATGGTTCCCCAATATTGTAAAGGGAGAAATGCAGCATAGGTTTAGGAAAATATAGGGTAGTGAAAGTGTTAGTTGCTCAGTCTTGTCCAACTCTTTGCTCACCCCACCCCCCCCACCCTGGCCCAAGGTCTTCTGTCCATGGAATTCTCCAGCCAAGAATACTGGAGTGGGTAGCCATTCCTTTCTCCAGGGGACCTTCCCAGTGAACCCAGATCTCGTGCATCACAGGCAGATTCTTTACTGTCTGAGCCACCAGGGAGCCCAATTTATAGGCTAAGTCTACCACTAATGGAAACACGAAATGCAGGAAAAATGAAACCACATTTTTTTGTCATTTGTGTCCAACACCAGCTTTGATAATGAAATTCTTTTCTTGTGGAGTTTTCCTGATGTTTTATTAATTACATTTACTAAGATGGTAACAGAGGAAAGGTAACATAGTTTGAATACTTCTTTACAGGGCATGCTGCTTGCATGAAGAGCCCATAGCTTTCTTTGTTGGTTCATGTGCTCCGTGTTGGTTCAGGAGCAGCAAATACTACAGCAGGCTTTAGTCTGCAGGTCTCCTCTCATGTCAATTGACTTGTTGTCTAGATCACTTTTGTCATTAGTAGCTCCTCACTCATCCTCAGTATTTTAAGAAGCCTGGCATTTGGAATAAAATAAGAAAGACAAGAATATTTTATTCAATGTCCAGGTTTAAAAAAGGATGTATTAAAGATGCCAGTACAGCCAGAAGCCATCAATTAATTTTTAAAAATTAGTAGAGAAGTAGTAATATGTGGTACACAGATGTGTACATATATGTACATAAATGTTACATAATATCAGTTCAGTTCAGTTCAGTTGCTCAGTCGTGTCCGATTCTTTGTGACCCCGTGAATCGCAGCACGCCAGGCCTCCCTGTCCATCACCAACTCCTGGAGTTTACCCAAACTCATGTCCATCGAGTCAGTGATGCCATCCAACCATCTCATCCTCTGTCATCCCCTTCTCCTCCTGCCCCCAATCCTTCCCAGCATCAGGGTCTTTTCCAATGAGTCAGTATGAGGTGGCCAAAGTATTGGAGTTTCAGCTTCAACATCAGTCCTTCCAATGAACACCTAGGGCTGATCTCCTTTAGGATGAACTGGTTGGATCTTCTTGCAGTCCAAGGGACTCTCAAAAGTCGTCTCCAACACCACAGTTCAAAAGTATCAGTTCTTCAGTGCTCAGCTTTCTTTATAATCCAACTCTCACATCCATACATGACTACTGGAAAAACCATAGCCTTGACTAGACAGACCTTTATTGGCAAAGTAATGTATCTGCTTTTTAATATGCTATCTAGGTTGGTCATAACTTTCCTTCCAAAGAGTAAGCATCTTTTAAGTTCATGGCTGCAATCACCATCAGCAGTGATTTTGGAGCCCCCAAAAATAAAGTCTGACACTGTTAATGTAACATAGTAATATTACCACATCTACCACTAAAATCTTACATTTCATTGACCAGACTTTGGAAATTAGACTGAATTCACATCCCACTTCACCCATTTGCTGTGTAATCAGAAGCCAAACATTGAACCTCTGTGTTCTTGACTTTTTACTTCTGCAAAATGACATGAATAATGTTAATTACTCATGATATCGCTGTGCTGATAAAAGAGACAATGTATGTAAAGCACTTAACATTGAGTTGCCACCTAGAAATTTGATAATATTAATTAGCTTTTATTAGTAGTACCAACAAATTAACTGAGGAGTCAGCTATATATAATGGAAATAGACCTACCTATAACCACAGGCAAGGGTGAAAAATGTTAGTAATTAACACTTTAGCATCTAGAAAGCTTTATAAACTCTTTCTGGATTCTAGCAGCATCAAACTTGTCTCAGTAGCCATTATGAAACTAATAAGACAAGAGCAGTGCTTCAGTTCGATCTATGTAGGTTGCTAAAATGGCAAGAGGACACATATCATCTGTTATTCTTATTTGGGTGGGGGCAGAATTTAATGCAGGTCTCTTCCCCACAGAGTTTCTGAGAGAAGGAATGATTAACTTTCCCCCATGCTATTATAATTGACTAGCTCTGCCTCCTAAGACCTTCAGAAATGTTCTGGGCTAAGTGACTTAAATCAGCAGAGCCACCATACCCTTCCCCCCATGATGGATGGCTTGTCTTCCGCATTCCCCAATTGTAGGCTTGACAAACCTCCTTCTAATAGGCTCAGTAGGGAAGCTGTCTAATCTTTCACCTTAGCTATTGCACTTTAACCAAAAAGAATATGACTTTTCCCAACAAAAGAAAATTGAGACAGCAATAGTTTCATGACAGGAATATAAAGATGATCACCCAAAGTGAGGAGACCCAGTTTTAAATCAGGAAAACTGCACACTGCCCCATCACCCAGCATGACCTGCTCTTACATAAAAGCTGTCCAGAAAGCCTGGCAAGAGACAGGGCTCTGAGAACACAGCATACAACTCTGCTATAGGAATTCGGCTGTGGATTTCATCCAGAGTACAACATAGAATTCCAGAGCAGGGAAGGAAAGAAGAAGAAATGACCTAATCATTTTAGAAAGAAACCCTAAAACCTAATCGAAACAGTTCTTATTTCCATGATAATAAGCTTCTCTGCCAGATATGACCAAAGAGTGGTCTCAGGCAATTGATTTCCTGATACCTAGAAACATAAAATCTTGTAATAAAATTTTGAAAGTGGGAGAAATTTAATTCACTCCGACTGTGGGAGCTGGAGAGTGCTGATCCATAAAGATAGAATGTTTCACAGATAAACAGAAACAAGCTCCACATGCAACTTAACAATTAATGGCTTGAAACAACAGGCCCCTTGGTATAAATGGTCATTTTGCCCCCTGAATTCACAGGGCCTCCATTCATGAAAGAATGAATATAGAGACCTCCTCAGTGATAACATTCCTGGTGGAACTGGACACTGCCATGGCTGACTGACCATGGGATGCTGGACGTATCACAAAACTGTCTTATTGTTGGGAAGGCTGCTCATTCAGTCCCTTTTGTGTGGAAGACACAGGGAAGATAATCAGACCAGCATTGGTTTTACATGGCACTTTATCTTCCTCAGAGCACTCGCACATTTATCTACCTGGTAGGATCCTCAGAGTGACCCTGGGAGATAAATAATGTATCACTGTTATATCTCTGATGAAAAAATGTGAGCAGAGGATAATGACGTTCAAAGAATCATTCAGTCAATTAGGGACAGTGCCTGGACTAGATCTAATATATATATATATATATATACATATTATTTTTCCACTTTACTATGCTTTCCTAAGATTCTGTGGAAAGGCAAACTCCTTCTACTGCAAAGAACAGATAGATGGCAGGAGGTGGGGTGGCATGTGGCTGGAAGGGGTGGAACTGGACACTCTTTAGATGAGAGGCCTAAAAGGGTTCAGTTCTTCAGGAAAAGGAAAAATTGGGCTGACAAATGTTCTGCAGTCACAAGTGCTGACACATCAAATGCATAAAACTGTAACAGCCAGAGACACACTGGAGTTTGAATTTTGTCTGTGCCATTTGTGAAGCACACATAACATGGCCTGTGAGACTCAGTTTCCTTTCCTGTAAAGTTGTAATAACAACTACAGAGCCACTATGAGGAATAAATTAGATAAAGAGCAAAGCCCAGAGCCTATCATATAATAATAATTCAATAGAGGTAGCAGCTACTAACTAAATACAACAATAAAAAAATTTTCAGCCTGGCAGTGAGTCAGAAGGCAGAGTAGCCTGTTGAGCATCAGTTGACTGTTAAGTCACATGAAATTCTATCTACTAAAGGTAAAGCCATGTTTCATTTGAGAGGAAATTAACAAAGGGGTTTATAATAATTTAATATATTTAAGTAAATTAATCCCAAGGTATTATGAAATCTTCTCTGGAGTTCTCAGAAGCCTGACTTTACCTATAAATTATGAAAAAATAAAGGTGACTGTAGTAACTTCTGTCAGAGAATTGGAAGGAATGCTATAAGATTCACGTGCATATGTGCATCTACACACTCGCACACACGCTCCTCATTACTGCAGCTATAATCATAGTGCCATTTTCATCTTACTAGAAGCCAGATTCCTCCCAGATTCCTGGTTCCAGACTTAAGGATTCCTTGGAATGAATCCCCTGGTTTTATGTAGAGTGACTGTTCAACTTTCCGTATGTAAAAAAAAACAAAACTAAATATGTCTTAAGAAAAGTGATTTCTCGGTGCATGTATTTCTAAGTGTTTTAGTCAGTGAACTTCCAGGGAAAGAAACTATTTTGCTATCAAAAAGTTTAGTTGACTTGAAATCAATAATGGAGAGTATCATCACTATTTCAAAATATAACTCCTCTTGCGTTTACTGAAATGTGGTACATTTTGATGAAAAACACAATGTAGAATATATGATATAGAATCACCAGGCTCTCTTGCTTTGAAACCAACTTTCTCAATTATTGCCAAATGGCTTTTCTTCTACTTGACAGTTATGGAAAGTTTGACCTGGCCTGACTGATGAGGCCCTTTTCAACCATCTTACTCTAATAGCCACAGGAGTCAACAGTACCCTAGAAACTTCTGAAGCTGCTCTGCTGAGTTTGAGAAAAGAGCTCTAAATTAGCTCTCAACTATTTGTAGTGCTGTGGATATCAGATAAGGTTAATATAAATATTAGGTACCCAAACAAATCAAACTGAAGACTACTAACCTGGTTGACTTCAAATAACTTGGCGCTTAGTCACTGGAATTTAAGCAACCTATATATGGAGGCTTGAAAGAAAGTGAAAATCTTAGTTGTTCAGTCGTGTCCACTCTTTGTGACCCCATGGACTTCAGCCCGCCAGGTCCTCTGTCCATTGGATTCTCCAGGCAAGAATACTGGATAAGGTTGCCAGTCCCTTCTCGAGGGGATCTTCCTGACCCAGGGGTCAAACCCAGGTCTTCTGCATTGCAGGCAAATTCTTTATGATCTAAGCCTTAGGAAAAGTAAACACAGCTATGATACTTGCATCAATGCACAATGATCCCAGTTCACTTAAGCAGAGAAGTATTTTCTGGTTTAATTAAATAAACACTATCATTACTTCTTTTACTGAAGATATTATAGGAGGTGGGTGTTAGGAAAGTATTGAGATAAAAACATTTTATAAAGAAGTATGCAATATCATCATCAATGTTTTACCCACTAGTTTACTACCTTTACTCAAAGCTTTGAAATCAAAGATCTCTCACATTTTCTTAATCATTACATCCATCCCTGTCCACTCCTGAAAATTTATAAACTTAGAAAAATCTCTTCCTCTATTCAGTCAGAAAACATACATTTTGCAGCTTGTGTGTTCAGTCTTCATTCAGTGTTTGGAGGGGAGGGAAGTGGTGGGAAAGAGAAACAGAGTCACAGGAAACTGTCAAAAGACTAGCAGTCTAGTATGGAAGAGAATTAACAAAGCAATAGAAGTGTAAGATTTCACAATAATATAGGATCCATACTAAAGTGGATGATGCAGTATGTGGTTGAGAGAAGATGAGGATAAAGTTGGGTTTTCTGCAGATTCTCCCATGTGTCTTCTTGGTTTATGGTTTTTTTCCAACTTCAAGCTATTCTATCTCATGTCTTTCTTCTTGAGAAATACTTGATGGCTTTCCAGGGTTCACACTGGGACGCCTGGGTCCTGCTCCATTAATGCTCATCCCAAATAACTTCTATTGGGACAACCCTTTGCTAATGTCCTGACCCCACCCTCTTTATTATCTTTCTTAGCACCCAGTATTTGTGCCTTCTTGTGTTATTTTTTTAATTTAAAATTGTTCTGTTTGTTTTCTTACATTTTCTGTTTTATTTTGAATATACTGAAAGTTCTAAGAAGATGGAACCCAAGGCTGTTTTGTATACCTTGGTGTTAATGTCTTATATAGTGCCTAGTAAATTGTTACTTAATACATATTTCTTGGAATTTTTAATTAATTTTTTTTCTATTTAACTTTATTTTTCCCTTGTGTCCCACCTCCATACATTAACCAATGATGACAGCTTGGCATGAATCTTTCATACACCTTCACCATGTTCCTATGAACATATATAAATAGAGGGTTGTTTTTCTCTCTTGTCACATAAAAATTGGAAGCATACTCTATGAATTCAATTTGATTTTCTCCTTTCCTAATGTATTATCGACATCTTTCAGGTCAACAGAATTTTCTCCAGTTCCTATTTTTAACTCTGTCAAAATTCTAGGGTATAGGTGTGCCATAATTATGGGTGTCCAATAAATTTTGGAATAATTTACTCAATCATAGCCCTGTTAATGAGCTTTTAAGTTGTCCTTTTCTTTTTTTCCTCACAACATGGTCAGCAAACATCCTGTATTTATATGCATGCTGGTGTATTTAATTCTTTAGACTATATTCTCAAAACTGAGGCTGCTTGATGAAAATATTTGTGTATTTTTTAACATTACTATTGTAAATTTCAAACATAAACTAAATTAGAAAGAATTGTATAATGAACTCACATCCACCCATCAGCCAGCTGCAATTTAATCTTTTTTAAACTTTAATATATGTTAGATTACTTTCTAAAAAGTGAGAAATTCATATTCTCACCAGCACAATTGTCTATTTCACAAGCAAATGTTCTAACCAAATTATCACCTTAATTCACTTTATTCTTCCAAGTTTTTTGGGAAAAAAAATACCTCCTTATTTTATTTTGACTTACCTTCTAGTGAAATTGGGCATCCTGTCCTACATTTATCAACCATTTGGATCTTCTGTTCTCCACTTGCACGTCTCCATTTTTGTCCATTCTTCCAGTGGGTTTTTGCCTTTGTTCATAGCACTTGATACATGTTTTTATATTTTAGAGGTGTTAACTCTTGGTCTGTCATATGTACTACAGATATTTCTCCTTTCCGATCTGCATTTTCACTTCATTAGTGACACCTTTTTCCACATAAAATTGTTACTGTTTATGCAGTCAAGTGTGATGATCTTTTGATGCATGGCTTCATTCCAAGGACTATGAGCTATGGAAGTTTCATGTCCACCTCCAAGTTTCTTCTCACTTTCCCCTAAAAGTCAGTATGCTGCCTCCAGTCTGGCATTAGTTTAGTTCCTGAAAAGCAAACTCCTTTCTTCTTCAAAGTCATTCCATATATGTTTCCTTATGATTAGAAGAGTCTTCTGCAAACATTTTACTGAACTACTCTCCACTGATTTTCCAGGTCTCTACATAAATATTACAGCCTCAGAAAGTCTACTTGACTCCCCAGTCTAAATCAGAAACCTCTCTTCTTCTCCTGCATGGTACTTGTCATTTTCCTTCATCACACATTTCAGTTATTGCTTTCAGCCTAATTGTGTGATTTTTTTTGTTGTTGTGTAAATCTTTCCCTCATTATATTTCAGGGTTCATGAGGGAAGGCATCAAGTGTGTTTGGTAAAAACCTCTTCCCTTGGGACTTAGTATAGTCCCTGGAACACAGCAATAGCTCATCATATAACTGGTTGACAGCAGGAGTGAATATTCATAGAGAGAACACCATAAACAATGAAGCATGTAAGCTAAGTCTGAGAAATAAGTAATGCTCAGTCAAGCTAGAAAAGAAAGGTCATATGAGCCAGGCATGAAGATAAAACTTTTATTGGTGTATGGGGATTGGGAGACAGCAATAAAATTATGACTGTTACTTTCTTTGAGAGAAATGGAAGACAAATTTGAATATGTAGCTATAGGCAGACCATGAAGAGCTGTTAGAACAGTGGTACTTTAGTAAATACCATGACAATTTCAAGGATTCTAGTAAGAATTTATGGGTACAAAGACCATGCAAAAAGTCTATGAAGCTTGCAGATGATCAAGCTGTGGACACACAGCCATAATCCCCTGGCCTTCCCCTAGAGATGAGGGAGAATGTGTTCCTCTGTTTATTTTCAGGGTCACCAAAGTCACATATGATGTGATTGTCCATTGCTTTTTCTATTCTGTGTGGTGCCGTTTGAGGTAACAGCTGCCCTAGGAGGTGCTTCCTATTCTCCAGGCACAAAACACATTTTTCTGTGGCTCACATTGCTTCTCATGCAGTGCCTAGATGTCTGGTGAAGATAGTCATCATCTCTATCCCACATCAGTGGATTTCCCTTCAAACACATGCTTTGCTTTGGTGGCTTTGAAAGTAGTTGAGGAAACTTTTAGTCCCAGCAGCCAGGCAGGTGGTAAAGTTTTATTGATTTCCAAGTTCTTTCTGAATCTCTAATTGATTGAGTAGGGATTGAGATATACTAGACATGACCTCCCTCAAGCAGTCTGACCTGCAGTAGTAGATATCAAAATGTTCAGGGCATGGGTGGAGCTGATGGCAGGGAAGATGAAACTGGGAGGGATTTGAAATATCCAGCACCACCTCTCAAGAAACCACAGGATGAGTTGAAATTAGTGCATATCTTATAAATCTCTGCCTACCTGCTTTCTGCAGCTGTGGCATTTAAACATGAATTTGTATGAGTCTTTACATGATCACTGTTTTTTTTTTTTTTTTGGCGTGTGTTGTATTGAAATACAAGAATGAAAAAAGTAATATTTTTCTTTTTTTGGTTATGGGGAAAAAGCTGCTAATCTCAATTCACAAACACCACAGGAACCTGCAATTCCAATTTTCTTTTCACAGTATTAATGAAACTAGGTACTGGAAAAGTCAAATCTTCCCTTATAAATCTGAAACCATTTCCAAAGCTAGCCTAGAATTATAATAACTTTCACATCTATTAAGATGCAGTGCAGAACTGTGGTCTAATGAGATCATTTTAGGCAACTCTTTTTCTTAGTGGGGTGGAGACAGAAAATTAAAATTGATTGATTTCTGGTAAGAAAGACTGGTGAAAGACTCTTAAGTGAGAAACAGCTCAGTAAATGCATCTTTCCATTAGTTTTTGAGAAGGATTATTTAAGGCAGAAGATCTAATAATTTAGGGTACCAGAGTGATATATGTTGAGCATAATAGAGTTTTATGATCATTTATCTACTCCTCCTGATCTGAAATATATAGCTCAAGTTCCATTTTTTTTAATCATTGGTGTATTTTCTTTATTATTTCTTAATATTGATGATCTCTTATAATTCTTTTTTCCTGAAAGCTTAAAAGCTGAATTTTCATTTCAGTATATAGTGAAACTTTTGCTTCATTCTTCACATGACAGGGTCACAGTTGATGATGTACCTATATACTAACAGTCTATATTGAAGAAATAGAGTCTACAAGCTCTATACAGTCAGTAAAAACAAGACCGAGAGCTGACTGTGGCTAGGATCATGAACACATTATTGCCAAATTAAGACTTAAATTGAAGACAGTAGGGAAAACCACTAGACTATTCAGGTATGACCTAAATCAAATCCCTAATGATTATACAGTGGAAATGAGAAATAGATTTAAGGGACTAGATCTGATAGAGTGCCTGATGAACTATAGATGGAGGTTCATGACATTGTACAGGAGACAGGGAGCAAGACCATCCCCAATAAAAAGAAATGCAAAAAAGCAAAATGGCTGTCTGAGGAGGCCTTACAAATAGCTGTGAAAGGAAGAGAAGCCAAAAGCAAAGGAGAAGAGGAAAGATATACCCATTTGAATGCAGAGTTTCAAAGAATAGCAAGGAGAGAAGAGAAAGCCTTCCTCAGTGATCTGTGCAAAGAAATAGAGGAAAACAATAGAATAGGAAAGACTAGAGATCTCTTCAAGAAAATTAGAGATACCAAGGGAACATTTCATGCAAATATGGGCTCGATAAAGGACAGAAATGGTATGGACCTAACAGAAGCAGAAGATATTAAGGTGGCAAGAATACACAGAAGAACTGTACAAAAAAGATCTTCACGACCCAGATAATCACGATGGTGTGATCACTCACCTAGAGCACGACATCTTGGAATGTGAACTCAAGTGGGCCTTAGAAAGCATCACTACAAACAAAGCTAGTGGAGGTGATGGAATTCCAGTTGAGCTATTTCAAATCCTAAAAGATGATGCTGTGAAAGTGCTGCACTCAATATGCCAGCAAATTTGGAAAACTCAGCAGTGGCCACAGGACTGGAAAAGGTCAGCTTTCATTCCAATCCCAAAGGAAGGCAATGCTAAAGAATGCTCAAACTACCACAGAATTGCACTCATCTCACACGCTAGTAAAGTAATGCTCAACATTCTCTAAGCCAGGCTTCAGCAATACATGAACCTTGAACTTCCAGATGTTCAAGCTGGTTTTAGAAAAGGCAGAGGAACCAGAGATCAAATTGCCAAAATACACTGGATCATTGAAAAAGCAAGAGAGTTCCAGAAAAACATCTATTTCTGCTTTATTGACTATGCCAAAGCCTTTGACTGTGTGGATCACAATAAACTGTGGAAAATTCTGAAAGAGATGGGAATACCAGACCACCTGACCTGCCTCTTGAGAAACCTGTATGCAGGTCAGGAAGCAGCAGTTAGAACTGGACATGGAACAACAGACTGGTTCCAAATAGGAAAAGGAGTACATCAAGGCTATATATTGTCACTGTGCTTATTTAACTTATTTACAGAATACATCATGAGAAACACTGGGCTGGAATAAGCACAAGCTGAAATCAAGATTGCTGGGAGAATTATCGATAACCTCAGATATGCGGATGACACCACCCTTATGGCAGAAATTGAAGAAGAACTAAAGAGCCTCTTGATGAAAGTGAAAGAAGAAATTGAAAAAGTTAGCTTAAAGCTCAACATTCAGAAAACTAAGATCATGGCATCCGGTCCCACCACTTCATGGCAAATAGATGGGCAAACAGTGCCAGACTTTAATTTTTAGGACTCCAGAATCACGGCATATGGTAATTGCAGCCATGAAATTAAAAGACGCTTACTCCTTGGCAGGAAAATTATGACCAACCTAGACAGCATATTAAAAAACAGACACATTACTTGGTCAAGAAAGGTCCATCTAGTCAAGGCTATGGTTTTTCCAGTGGCAATGTATGGATATGAGAGCTGGACTAATAAGAAAACTGAGCACTGAAGAATTGATGCTTTTGAACTGTGGTGTTGAAGAAGACTCTTGAGAGTCCCTTGAACTGCAAGGAGATCCAACCAGTCCATCCTGAAGGAAATCAGTCCTGAATGTTCATTGGAAGGACTGATGTTGAAGCTGAAACTCCAATACTTTGGCGACCTGATGCTAAGAGCTGGCTCATTTGAAAAGACCCTGATGTTGGGAAAGACTGAAGGCAGGAGGAAAAGGGGATGACAGAGGATGAGATGGTTGGATGGCATCACCGACTCAGTGGACATGAAGTTGAATAAACTCCAGGAGTTGGTGATGGACACGGAGGCCTGGCGTGCTGCAGTCCATGGAGTTGCAAAGAGTCAGACACGACTGAGCGACTAAACTTATCTGAACTGAATATTGAAGAAATAAAACTAGCAATACAAATGGCCTGGGAACCACAATCTCACCCTGAAAATCTAACTTTGGAAACAACATGAATACAATAAAATTACAGTGAAAGAACCACTCATCAAGTATACAAAATGTTTTCATAAAACTGACAATTTGAGTGATAAAAAGAGCATCTGATGACATGGTTATTGCCTTGGGGAAATACAAGGTTCCACTACCCACCTCATTTTGTGTAACAGGAATTAGGACTTTAAGCATTGTTTCTCTTGTAAAACATTATGTAAAAACATAAATCAAAAGCAGTTTTGTTTTTTAATAACAAAATTAATTTAATTGCTCTGTTTCTGACCTCAGAAAGATCGCAGATTCTTTCCACTGCACTGTGAAACCTCCTTGGAAAAACTCATTAATGTTAGAAAATTTACCTTTCAAAATGAAGAGTTATTTTAGAACTTCAGTTGTGAATCATCTTTCAGAGACAACATAAGGGCTTTATTCTCCCCCTGTGTATAGACTAAGGTTACGACCAGACCAGACACAAGCTGGCAAACTGGTAAGGACAGGCTCCGGTGCAAGGCTGAATGGCCTAACATGCTCCTCATCCTACCATCTTCATAATCAAAGTTCTTTTTAATTGTAATAAAACATTATTTCATTTGATAAAATATTGAATTTCATTCTGTAAACAAATTTAGGAAGTTAAATTTTTAAGTAAAGCAGGCCTATATAAAGCACCAACACTGTATTTTAATGAAACAATTACATTGAGACTTTTTTTGACAGGTGGGACGGTTTTATGGTGTGATGTAAAATCAGGAACTTGGCAGTAAGTTTTGTTCCTCATTGAACACCCGGCTGAGTAATGCACCAGCTTCAAAAGGCAGAGTGCTGACCTCACTGGCCTGGCCTTCTTCATTTACGCAGTGGGGGGATCACTGTGCTCTCTGAGGACCATCTAGAAAGATATCAAGAGCTAAGAGAGGGATGCAGAGAAGAGCTGGCGGGGGGTGGGGGGTGGGGGGGGAGGAAGTAAGCAAGAGAGAAGGCAGGCAGGAGCATGGAGTAGGTGACAGACAACCAAAGGAGCTAGTGAGAAATGAGATTTGCCACAGGGTCCTCTCTGTTTTACAGCCTATTGTGTCTCTTAAATCTCTTTTTTCCATGGTGTTTCTTAACTAAATCTATATTAGTTCCTATTTGGGGAAATAATATTCTTTCACAGATACAGTGCCAAGAACTGTGTCAAAATAAAAAGGACCATTACTTTTTCTATGGTGGTAGTTCTAAAAAACTATGCAGCAAGTTAAGGCTAAGTTAAATTTTTGAATGTTTCACTTTCATTTTTTTGTGCAGAGCAACAAATGCAATTCTTCTTCTTATGTCACAAGGCCCTGGAATATGTCTTTTGCACTTACTATGCATTTTCACAGTGAATTATTATCTGATATAACCTAAAATTGGTTTGGGGTATCGTGTGGAAATATGTTAATAACTGTCCTAGCACCTGAAAGACAGTGTCTTTCTAAGTAACCACAGTAATGATTTGACAGTGAAAAATAAGAAAAGTCATAGAACTAGCTTTTAGGATTTTTGATAATCTGGGTCAAAACAGACCATGTGGAAAATTAGAGACCATCAGATCTTGCTGAATATTTGAGAGAGAAAGAGAATTAAAAATCAGTTTTTTATCTGTCCTTAAGATAGCACTATCTATGCACACAAGTCCCAAAAATAGTCCCATAGCCATTTGGCTGAGAAGTGGCTTACATGAAAGAGATTATAACCCTTGTGACAACCTTGTGTCCTTGCCGCTACAATCAGTACTTGTGAGTCACTTAGGTAAAAATACCGGCAAAAGTGAAAAATCTTCCTCTTGCCATTCAGGAGTACATGTGCACTTTCCCCACATGTAGTAGACCTAGCACTTCCATTCTGTTTCCTGGGGAGTATGTGATGATTGTCATCCTTCAGTAAAACTTAAGATACAATTACATGGGAAAATTTTAAGTAAAATAATCTGTCACTATAGTGTTTATATAAACTATATGTAATTTGTGAAGCTTTTTATTTTATGAATCATTAAATGGGATATATGGGAATAAACACATAGGATATTTCATCTTCTCTACTTCTTTTTTGCTAGCAAGCTATCCTCAAATCAAACTGTGTGCCACCAGTGGAGTTGAATACGTGTCCATTTCCAGTTATACCAAATAATATGTAAATGCCTTGGATTATTCACTGCCCATCATCAGTCCTACTGAAGTTTTCCATTGATCTGGGCTCCTTGTTCCTCTGAGCCCCATATAATGAGTTGGTTGAGTTAGCTTAGCTTTACCTACAAACCAGTTAACTTTTGACTGTTTGGGAACTTGTTGCTAATCTGTACCCATTCCATTCTTTTAGTGCCTCTCTCATATTCTCTTTTACGTGTTTTTTAAGTGTTCTCATCACCTGCTGCAACAAAGAAAGGGAGACCAAGTGAAAGTAAAATTTAGTTCATTTATTTTTTTTTTAGAACTACTGAGAAAAAAACACATTGTAGATTTTAAAAAATTATTTATAATGTCTCGATTCAGTTAACTAGGAAGTATAAAGAGAATGCAAAATACCATAGTCGTTAAATACAATTGCTTACGGAGGTCTCTGATTAAATTTCTTTCTTCATATTGTTATGAATGGTGAAGAAATGACTGTATTTTTTAATAAAAAAATTTTAACCAATTTATATAAGAAGGTGTTTAGCCTTTTTAGGCTTCCCTGGTAACTCAGACAGTAAAGAGTCTGCCTGCAATATGGGAGACCTGAGTTCAACCCCTCGGTCTGGAAGATCCCCCAGAGAAGGGAATGGCAACCTATTCCAGTATTCTTGCCTGGAGTATTCCATGGGTAGAGAAGCCTAGTGAGCTACAAAGAGTCAAACATGACTGAGCAACTAACAGTAGCCTTTTTAGCCATTTATTCTATTCTCTGCATTTAAATTCATAGGAAATTCCTCAGAGATCTTTCAGTGATCATCAAAATAAACCATTAATGACCATCAATAAGAGAAACCACATTTATAATTCATAAAAATATTTAAATTTCTCTAGCCTTTTTTGTACATCTGAGAGAGATGTCCCATTAACTCTTAAGCGTGTAAGTACTTAAGTGATCTTAGCATAAAAATTAAGAAAATTATCACTTAGCTTTCATATTGGAAGCACAAACAGAAAACATTGTTAAAAAATCAATTATATATGGAAGCAACTGCATATTCCAAATAGACCTACCATAATACCTGTGGTGGTTATTCATTTTCAGTGTGAGTCAAGAAAAAAGGGGGATAAAATATTTCATCACTGGATTTGTGGTGGGGGTTGGTAGGCTATTTTCATGATATTTAGAATTCCTGTTTATGTATGGGTTACAGAGTTGTTTCAGGACTTCATGAGAAGCAACATTTTGGCCAGAGTTCAAAAAAGACAAGTGTTTTCCTTAATTGGGAGGCATTTCTCAAATAGCTCTATGGCAAAGCAGAAGCATTTGAGGCTTTTGCTTTAGTCTTTGTCATCTCATTCTAGTTTTACCATCAGTTTGATTTTGGTGCTCTCCTTCAACAGTTGTGAAAACATATCAGAAATATTTGAGCAGATAAAAATCTTATTTCTGACAGACAAAGTGAGGTAATTATGAAAATGTGTTTAAAAGGAAAGCATTTGATCAGGTGGGGGAAATGATTTAGGTAATGTTTAAATAAAACCCTTTTCCAGCTCTTGAGACACCATGGTGAGAGAATGCTCCACAAAATGAGCAAGTAGAAAGTCATCATTTAGTGAAAGTTAGCAGCTGAGCTAATTGGCAGACTTTGGCAAAGATGACGGTCTTTGAAACAGAAAGTGCTGCCTTTGGTTTGTCAGGTAGTGACAAAGTTCCCGCAATAGGTTCTGTTCTTCTTGAGAGGAAATTAATTTCCTGTAATCAAATGCTGTGGATTATAGTCTTCGTCGCCTTCTGCCTTGGCCACAGAAGCAACTCCAAGGCGTTTTAATTTGGCGACATTACATGCGCTTTTGTAAAACAAACAGGGGATACATTCAGCATACAAAGGTTTCACCTGCTACATTTTGTTGCTCGAGAACATATTGCTTCTTTGAGAGCTGTTCCTTTGTTAGTGACTATATCTGTAAGGCTTTATCTGGGAAAGGAAAGGAAAGTGACGGCAAGAAACCCACATTTGGCAGATGAAATCTTGGTGATGTTTGAAAATGCAATTACAAAGCAGTATGGTGCTAAGTGATAGATAAATGATCCCTAATAGCTAGTAGGGACTTTTGTAGAAATATTTTAAAAATTACTAATAATAGTGTAATAAAAGTACCATTTTAGTCTTCGTGAAATGTTCAATTTCTGGTGTGTGTGTGTATATATACACACAAAACCTTCCACATAGACACACATACATATATTCAATATTTATGCAATCTTGAGATTATGTAAATTCATTCTGCATAATTTACAAATAATGTAATTTTGAAAATTATAGAATTTTTAATTCATTACATCTGAAAACTTATTTTTTTTTCTGTAAGACAAGGGAAAAGATGGAGATTCAGAGAAAGAGAGAAAACACAATCCTTAGGGAAACGTGACCTGGGATCAGAGATGGGATAGAATACTACCTCTCTACAGTTCCTTTTCTTCTAAGGTGTTTTAAATAATAAGTTTATAAGGTAAAGGAAGAGAACCACTCCCCTCTCCTCCAAGTCTGCAAGCTAAACCCTAGGACTTTTTCTCCCTCTCTGTGGTTAATTTCAGTGACTGACTAAGCCTTGGAGAAAAATATGAATGCCCCCTGCAATCCACTTCTTGTACCCAAGCAAGAACTCTAAACTTTGGAAAGAGAATTAGGGTTTTATCAATTGAATAAAAGTGAGGCAGTCTGCCCTTTATTTGTGATCATCTGCTAGGTACCGAATTTTAAGTCAAAATCATTCTAGGTAGTCTTTAAAAGTATATAAAAATATTTTCTTACTTTCTCCTTTCAAACTTGGTCTTGGTGATCACTCAACCACTGCCAGTAAATGAATAATGTACATATATATTTATGTAAACAGATAAACCTTCAAAAGTAAAGGAAATCAGTTCTGTTTTAGTTTGTACACTTGTGAGTAATGCTCACTTCCACAGCACATGTACTAAAATTGGAACGATACAGAGATTAGTAGGACCCCAGGGATGACACAAATTCATGAAGCCTTCCAGATTTTTACAACATCTCATACAGCTCAATCTCAAAAAAATAAACAACCCAATAAAAATTTGGGCAGAAGACCTAAATAGACATTTCTCCAAAGAAAACATACAGATGGCCAACAAACACATGAAAAGATACTCAACATCACTAATTATTAGAGAAATGCAAATCAAAACTGCAATGAGGTATCACTTCACACCTGTCAGAATGGCCATCATCAAAACATCTACAAACAATGCATTCTGGAGAGGGGAGAAAAGAGAATCCTCTTGCATTGTTGGTGAGAATGTAAATTGATACAGCCACTAGGGAGGACAGTATGGAGGTTCTTTAAGAAAGTAAAACTAGAACTACTATACAACCCAGCAATCCCACTACTGGGCATTTACCCAGAGAAAACCATAATTGAAAAAGACATGTGTGCCCCAGTGTTCACAGCAGCACTATTTACAATAGCCAGGACATGGAAGAACCTAAATATTCATCAGCAGGGGAGTGGATAAAGAAGATGTGGTACATGTATACAGTGGAATATTACTCAGCCATAAAAAGGAACAAAACTGAATCATCTGTAGAGACACGTATGAACCTAGCGACTGCCATACAGAGTTAAGTAAGTCAGAGAAAAACAAGTATTGTATATTAATGTGTATATGAGCAATATAGTAAAATGGCATAAATGATGAAATTTGCAAAGCAGAAATAGAGACCCAAACATAGAGAACAAATGTATGGATACCAAGGGGGAGAGGAGGAAGTGGGATGACTCGGAAGATTGAGATTGACGTATATATACTATTGATATTACACATAAAATATAAGAACCTATCGTATAACACAGGAAGCTCTACTCAGTGCTCTATGGTGACCTAAATGGGAAGGAAATCCAAAAAAGAGGAGATATATGTACATATAAAACTGATTCACTTTGCTGTGCAGTAGAAACTAACACATTTTAAAGCAACTATACTCCATAGTTGGAGTATAGTATATAGAGTATAATAGATAAAATTAATTTCTAAAAATTGTGACTAAAATAACACTTTTAAAAGCAAGCAATTTGACTCTTCAAAATGCCTGTTTTATCTCATTGTTCAATACTGTATTCATTGTAATAGGCAATGTGATTTCTGAAGCAATCCTAAATTTAGCTATCCTGTTTCAGTCAAGAGTTTGCCATAAGCGGTCTGTATCAACATCAGTTTGATTCTTAAAATGATTATTCTCTAATATTATAGAGTTGTTATGATGCTATACTTTTATTTTCCATGTTGAATTTATTGCTTTTCACCTAACACATCAATATGGCCCTTTAGAACTACATGGAGCTAATTTGGAGCTACACTTACAACACCCTTACAACAAAAGTGATCTGTGAAAAAGAAAAGATGGTAACAGATCGCTCTCTCAGTGGTATGATTCATAGTCCCTAGTTTTTAGTGACCACCAGGTGTAGGCATCACTACACTTACTCGCTTCAGTATCCTTTTTCGAGAGTGGTAGGCACAGGCAGTATCCATTAGGCATGAAAATAGATGGTAAATGTGACCCTCTGACATTCAGGAAACTCTATAATCACTCGGTGTTTTTTCTTACCCTCTGTCCTACAGCCAACCCAACACGGGCAGGCGGGAGAGAGCCGTACCCAGGCTCAGCAGAAGTGATTCGGGAGTCCAGCAGCACCACGGGCATGGTCGTGGGGATCGTAGCCGCTGCTGCCCTATGCATCCTCATCCTTCTCTATGCCATGTACAAGTACAGAAACCGGGATGAAGGCTCGTACCACGTAGACGAGAGTCGAAACTACATCAGTAACTCAGCACAGTCCAATGGGGCTGTTGTAAAGGAGAAACAACCCAGCAGTGCGAAAAGCGCCAACAAAAACAAGAAGAACAAGGATAAAGAGTATTACGTCTGAGCCCAAGATCTGAAAAAGGACCCTTGCATAGAAATAGTCTTCATTTTATCCGAGACATAATATAAACTTATTTACTTTCCTTTTTATGAAGCACATACAAAAGAAGACAGGGAATGCAATCAGGAAGGGAAGACTGTTTTTAAAAAATAAAAACAAGTATCTCATGCTCTTGTTTCTCCAAAAAAGAAAAAAAAAAAAAAAACAGGGGCCAATAAATTCCTTAACACCCACAGTGTTTTAATTTACTCTGCCTGTCTTTATGTTGCTGGAACATTCCTAAAAGACAGTGATGACCACATGCATTCATAAAGCAAAGGAGTATTACAACATCGGGAGGCACAACACAAAAACAACACAAAACATAACACAGAAAAAGAAGCTACCTATGATCCCAGATTTAGCCAAAGTGCTAGCGCTTTCCTGAGAAATCAGTTAGTCTGATGGCCAGAGAAGACTGTCATTTTGAGTGACTCCACCTGCAAACCTTTTCCGAGTTCACCGCCTGGCACAACTGGAACAGTGGCTGAAACGAACTTGCACTTGAAAAAAAGTGCTGACTTTTTTGAAGACTTGTGTAGGAACACATTCAAAAAGCCCCTTTCTGGTTGTGAAGGAAAAAAAGAAAGTATGGAGGCCTTATTTTCAACAATGTGAAAGATAAGGCACATTTCACACTAAAATTTCAAAACAGAAACAACAACAACAAGAACAAATAAACAAGAAGGTATAGATGCAATCATTGGGAAATTTTCATGCACGCTTAATATGTTATTACATATGTTTATATAAAATCCATCTCTGTGTGCTTTCTGGACTGTGATAAGTGATGTTTTATAGCCTGTTGTATAGAAAATGCAAACTATATCTCTGCTCTTCAGCCCTTTTTGGTAAATTCAATGTTATAAGTGTTGCTAACTATAGGGAGTTTTATGACATCACATCAACAATTATTTCAGGGTTTTTTTTTTTGCCACCTTTATAAATTGCCACAATTACTTAAATTTTTTTTAAAATTACAATGTAGTGTTTATTCTAAGGAAGATATGTATGAATGTATATAAAAAGACTCAGCTACTTTTTTTTTCCTTTACATATACAGCCTTCATTCTGTTGCAATTAAGTTTTAGTATTTGTATGAAAGGTGTGGATTAGAAGGCAAACTATATACATATGTATCTTATAATCTTCTTTACTCCCCCAAATACTCACATTTCCCACATACATTTCCATTCGTGATCACAGATATGTACGCGCACACACACAGACACACAAATCCAGAGGAATCCATCAGATAGGATGGAAGACCCAAACGTACATATAACAGAAAATATTTACTGACAAATTGAAAAGCAGGAAGGAAGATAGTTGTGCCAAGATATTGATGACAAATGGGGTGATTTGCTTCACTGAGATATGCTCCTGGGAAACTTCCAGAAGATTTTAGTCCCTAAAGAAAAGGAACATTTTCTTATCAAGTAAACTATCACTGGTATATTGCTGCATGAATATGAACCATTAAGTGGGAAGGTTGCAGAATCAAAATTGACTTATCTATACCTTAACCCTGGCTGCTACAATTGAAAACTTTGTTTCCAATAGGATTATATATATAGTCTCTGAACCTGATGTGCATGATAAACACTTTTGGGAAGTAAACACTTTCTCAACTAAAAAAGTATTTTCAGTAATTTTTGATTCTATATTACTATCCATTTAAGAAAATCATTATCTGTTGATTATTGACTATAATTTAACTTTTCTGGTTTTACATATATATCATTAAATATAGCTTAGTTTAACACACATTAAGTAGTGGAAACATATAGATTATATGCTTGTTTTGCATATTATTTCAATAATGTTCATAGCAATAAATTATTATTCTGAGAAGGCAATGCAAAGGAAATGCAATATTAGATTGGAAGGTGATGTCTCAGTAAAAATTGGTTGCATTACTTTAACATCTCCTAAAAGAATATTAGATTTTATAGAAGAGAAGAATAATTTTACAATTTGCTTAATCAGAAAAGGCAAAAAAATGCAAAACATCTTTTGTGATACTTCAGTTGATGAAAAAAGCCAAGACGTGGCCTGGATTTCAGACATACAGCATCTTAGATATATGTATAATTCATAGCAAATCACCACCATCTATGGTTGCCAAGTAATTATCATATATGAAAAGTTCTAAAGGCTTTTCATGACCCAGAAAGTAGAGGTATGAAACTAAAATTTAGTATCAATTACTTGTGTTTCAGATTTTTAATTTGCCAGGTTAAAGAATTCATAAATTTTTTTGTAGCTGCTGTTTTCCTCTCATCCAGTCTTACTCAGGGAAAGCCAGTGAAACAGAAGGTAAATATAAAACCACTCATTTACATCTTGAGGTTTGAAAGAAACAGTTGCTTTTCCATTTGATCTACTGAACTTGAACTAGTTTCCATCCGGGAAGATTCTAAATTGTGATTGAAAATAACTGAAATAATGGTGTTTTAAAGCAGTATATCTCTGAAGCATGTTGTTTGGAATTGATTTCAGTGTTTCTTTCCAGCATAAATTTTAAAATTTCATGCAATATTGTTGGTAAAAATATTTCCAATGTAATGGCCTACATGAAATCTAGCAATTTTTTTTTTTCTTGTTTTCTTCTTTCTTTGTGAATAGACAAAGAAAAGAGAGGAACACAAGCTAGGGAGAGAAAAGGCATGAATGAAATCCCAAGTATCTTCATACCAAATGTATCAGGGTTCCATGTGTAGTTGGCAGTTAATAGAGGATTTCACACTACCTGGCATAAATTTGATTACATCTCTAGACTGTAACTTTTCTGATTGAGTATGCTTCTTTTTTAATCCATGTTATGTGTTGCCTTTTTTTAAAAAAAAACAAAAAAACAACACTACAATAATGCGTGAGGTGGTCAGTCCCTAAGACATCAAAGAAAGGCCACATGACCCTACCCTTCTAGTGCTTTGTGTGATTGGGTATCTAAGGGTTTTGTTTTGTTTTGTTTTTCTGTTGCAAGGCCAACTTATCCATTATTGGAAATGCTAAGCAAGTGGAATTTACTGTTTTGTTAATAAAATATTTCTTAATACAATGGTGGATTTATTGATTTTTTAAAAGTAATTGCGACACCCTTTGGGGACAAAGTGGCAGCATAAAAGACTGCATTTGAAAGGAAAACCCATCCTTAGACAACCAGAGGAAAACTACCAACCCTGTGTTTTCTGGATTTTAATATTCATTAAATTAAGCACCGCTACACTGACACACTTAAAGATGCAGCCACTAAATATACCTTTGTTTACATCTTTTTCATCTTGCTGTGCATGAAAACACAAACTCTTAGAACTAGCTGAAAACAACACGAAAGTGCTGATTTCATAAATGTGTTTTTTTCCATAAAAAGTAATATAATTCTGGTTAAGTAAATTTGTGATTAAATTTACTTAGTTGTGATTCCTTACTTCTAGGTTCTTATAGCTTCCACTCATCGGTTCTAATTCTCTTTGTGCAAAACAGAATGTATCCCATATTCCACATGACAACCTTTCCAATATTGTCATCCCCCTTTCATGCTTGCCAGGGTTTTTTCTTCTTCAGTCTTACCCTTCTAGTTTCTCTTGGCTGTTACTTAAATTATATGGTGCTTAAGTTCTCATAATCTTAATACTCTTCTCTTGAACCTCTGTTCTTCTCAAAATGTTATATAGAAATGACCATATTGGGGGTGTGTCTGTTTTTTAATATATTTATTTGTTTGGCTACACTGGGTCTTCATTGCAGTATGCAGGATCTTTTAGTTGTGGCATGAGGGAACTTTAGTTGCAGCATGTGAGAGTTTTAGTTGTGGCATGTGAGATCTGGTTTCCTGACCAGGAATCGAACCTGGGCCCCCTGTGTTGAAAGCGAGGAATCTTAGCCACTGGACCACCAGGGAAGTCCTGACCATAGTGTTTTTAAGACCAGATTGCAATGGGTTTATCACCTTCGTTGATTTGAACTTTATTCTCTATAATACTAACATTTGGAGTTTTCATTTTTTAAAGAAAAATCTTACAGTAGTTATTTCAGCTGTAATGAATTTGCAATCAACTGCCATCATCAGATTTCTTTCCAAGACAAGTTTCATTTGTACTTATAAAATTGATTATTTAGCTTAATGCAGGCTCTAAATCTATCCATGAGATATTCATTGTATTGAGTTGTGCAGTATTGACTGTATTCAGTTCAATTGTATTGAATACTAGCCAGCTGAGATAAATTTTTATCTTGCATCTCTCACATGCAGTCCTCTGACACAAGCTCATTGCAAATTTTAGACACATTTAGTGAAAATATGTTCACTAGGAAAGATATTAGGCATGCCTCAAGGGACTGCCTTCTAAACAATGCTTCTTAGCTGGGTTGGGTAGGGAAGAGGAGGTACTGAGTTGGTAGACTTGACGGGTAGGATGTGCTACACACACATACAGGGTGGAGACCGGGGACGCTGGTAAACAACTTATAATGCACAGTAAAGCCTCCCTCAAACAAAAAATTATCTTGTCCAAAATGTTAACATCACCAAGGTTGAAAGGCCTAACACATATCAACTAGTTAGAATGATATCTATCAACTTGTCAGTCAACTTGTGTGTGCATGTTTATCCTTGGGTTAGGTCCGTGCAAAAATATTAGAGAAAAAATCAGTAAGGAACAGAGATTAAAATACATCCTGCCACGGACCTCTTCAAGAGTGCAGGAAATTGCAATGAATGGGAAGAGGGCAATAACCGGTATGACTTTTCAGTCTCCTGGTGATTATTAGCTGTTGGAGAAACTCTTGCTCAAACTAACCAATGAATGACTAACCCAGGATCATTTTGGTTGGTTCTACTTTGGCACAATAGTAAAAATGACCCCCCCAAATATGGTTGGAATGACAGGGTTCAGACTGACAATGACATTACAATGATAAGGCTCTAGAGGATGTGGGTGGGATGTGGGTGCCTGATGCATTGAAAATAAACAGAAGTAATAGGATCAATAAAGCCAAATGTTAGTCTTGGAAAAGACCCATCAAATAGAAAACTTCCGGATGGGTTAAGGTAAAAGAGAGAAAAAAATTTAAAATATTAGGAATTTTTATTAAATGAAACAATTATAAATACTACAGAGATAGATGTTATGAGGAAATTAGTAGTTTTGTCCATTTCACTAAAGTTTTAAAATTTACTGATAAACAGACTTGTAATAATTTAAATTTAGGACAATTATAGCCATCTAAGTAAGGTGGTGGGCTTTCCTGGTACCTCACCTGGTAAAGAATCTGCCTGCAGTGCAGGAGACCCAGGTTTGATCCCTGGGTCAGGATGATCCCCTGGAGAAGGGCATGGTGCCCCACTCCAGTATTCCTGCCTGGAGAATTCCATGGACAGAGGAGCCTAGTGGGCTATAGTCCATGGGGTCACAAAGAGTCAGACGCAACTGAGTGACTAACACTTATTTTTACCTACTTACTTAAGTAAAGGTAGTAAACGGACAATTGGATGTTTGAACTCAGATTATCTGAGCTAGAAATAGCAATCTAAGAGCTATCCCTACACCTGGGGTATCTAAAGCCATGTAAGTGGGTGCCCTTACCTAAGATAGAGAGAAAAGCCAAGGGGCTTTATAGGACTAAAATCTCAGATCTCAAATATTTATAGGTTATGGGTGAGAAACTTGACATGCAGGAGTGAGGAGTGCCAGGAGAACATAGTGTCATTAAAAGAAAAGTCAGTGGAAGATGAGTATTTTATTTTGTTAAGTGCTAAAGTAAAAATAAAAATCTCCTCGGTGATTGAAGGGTACCTGAAATTATTGACTTTGTTTTCACAAACTTAGAAGAGAAAAAAAAATAGTTCATAGGTTCGAGAGAGAAAGGAACAATTCAAATAATAAGGCATGGCTCTAACTACTTAACGCAGGGATTCTTAATCCTAACAGCTCATTAAAATCACCTGGTGCGAGAAGGTTCAAGATGGTGGATGAGGAAGAGGCCGCGTTCACCTCCTCTCAGGACCACACCAAAATTACAACTACTTACAGAGCTACTGTCTCTGAGAACAACCTCAGGACCACCATAAATTATTTTCCACAACTAAAGATATAAAGAAGTCACCAGGAGACAGGTAAGAGGGGTAGAGACTCAGTCTAGTTATGCCCACACTTCCAGGTCGGGACTCAGGCAGGAGGGTGGTCGAGGGGTGACATGACACACACGGAGGGTCTCCTGGAGGAGCCGGGGTCGAGCCTCACACCTACCTCTCCAGTCCAGGGGTTCTGTACCAGGAGGAGGAGACCCCAGAAAGTCAGGCTTTGAAAACCAGTGGGGCTTATATTTAGGGGTGCCAGAAAGCTATCGAAAACACAGACTTTGCTTTCTAAGGGCCTTCCTAAAATTTCACGTTCTCCCAAGTCCCAGCACAGAGGCAGTAGTTTGAAAAGCACCTGGGACAATGTGGCAAAAAGGAAACAGTTATGCACTGTTGGTGGGAATGTTAATTGGTTCAGCCACTGTGTAAAACAGTTTGGAGTTTCCTTTAAAAATTAACAATAGATAGTAATTCCCTGGTGGTCCAGTGGTTAGGACTCCAGGTTTCCAATGCTGGGGGCCCATATTGGATCCCTGGTGGGGGAACTAAGATCCTGTATGCTTTGCAGAAAGATCAAGGGAAAAAAAAAACAAAAACACTCCTCATAAACCTTACAGGAGTTTAAAAAAAAAGAGACTATGCAGGCTCTAAATCTATCCATGAGATATTCATTGTATTGAGTTGTGCAGTATTGACTGTATTCAGTTCAATTGTATTGAATACTAGCCAGCTGAGATAAATTTTTATCTTGCATCTCTCACATGCAGTCCTCTGACACAAGCTCATTGCAAATTTTAGACACCTTTAGTGAAAATATGTTCACTAGGAAAGATATTAGGCATGCCTCAAGGGACTGCCTTCTAAACAATGCTTCTTAGCTGGGTTGGGTAGGGAAGAGGAGGTACTGAGTTGGTAGACTTGACGGGTAGGACGTGCTACACACACATACAGGGTGGCGACTGGGGACGCTGGTAAACAACTTATAATGCACAGTAAAGCCTCCCTCAAACAAAAAATTATCTTGTCCAAAATGTTAACATCACCAAGGTTGAAAGGCCTAACACATATCAACTAGTTAGAATGATATCTATCAACTTGTCAGTCAACTTGTGTGTGCATGTTTATCCTTGGGTTAGGTCCGTGCAAAAATATTAGAGAAAAAAATCAGTAAGGAACAGAGATTAAAATACATCCTGCCACGGACCTCTTCAAGAGTGCAGGCAATTGCAATGAATGGGAAGAGGGCAATAACCGGTATGACTAAAACAAAAATTAAAAAGACTTGCCATATGATCTAGCAATTTCATCTCTGCGTATTTACCTGAGGAAAACAAAAACATTAATTCAAAAAGATAAATACACTCCAGTGTTCATTGCAGCATTGTTTACAACAGCCAGGAAGGAACTTAAATGATACACACACAGAGGAATGTTACTCAGCCATAAAAAATTTTTTGTCATCTGTAATGATACACATAGATCTAGAGGGTACTATGCTAGGTTAAATGCCACATGGTCTCAATTATATGTAGCATGTGAAAAATAAAGAAAATGAAAATGGACCCACAGAAACCATAAACAAACCTGAAGTTGCCAGAAAGGAGCAGGATGGGGGAATGGGAGAAACAGGTGAAAAGGATTGAGAGATATAAATCTCTGATTATGTGATAAATAATTCACAAGGGTAAATTAATATATGGCATAAGGAATATGGTTAATAATATTCTGATAACTTTGTGAGAGGACAGAGGGTTACTAGACTTATTGTGGTGATCATTTTCATAATGTATGAAAATATCAAATCATTATGTTGTATACCTGAAACTAACATAGTATTGAACTTTGGCTACATTTCAATAGAAAATAAAGTTCACCTGGTGGACTTTAAAGACTAACAATGCCCAGACCTTACCCCAGGGGTTTATATTAGTAGGCCCAGGGATTTTCTAATCAGTTAATTTACTAAGTGTACATGTTGCTTCCTTGGTGGCTCAGATGGTAAAGAATATGCCTACAACGCCGTAGAGATAAGTTTGATCCCAGTGTCGAGAAGGTTACCTGGAGGAGGGTATGGTGACCCACTCCAGTATTCTTGCCTGGAGAATTCCATGGTCAGAGGAGCCTGGTGGGCCACAGTTCACGGGGTTGCAAAGAGTAGGACATGACTGAGCGACTAACACTTTTTTTAATTTATAAAAGCTTTACTAGGTGGTTCCATTGACATCAACAGTTAAGATGGATCATAGAAGATACCAAGTTGGACTTATTCTGTTGGAATAATCTGTCCACATGTCCTTAGGCTGTAAACATAGAGTTCTCTTTGGTCTATCCTGATTAAAAATCAGAGAACTCCAGTTGCAGGCTATGTATACTACTAATCATAACTTAAAAAATATTAGTAAAGATATAATGCATGCACCTGGTAATGTCAATCATAAGCAATAATTGGTTGACAGAAAAGCTTACTTTTCCTGTTCCATCACTAGAGTTATGGTTAAAGTGTCTATCTTTGCTACTAATTAAAAAAATTATTCCGTATACGTATTTCTCATCACTCCCACTACAACGTGAGATCCTTAAGAGCAGCAATTAAGTTTTACACCTCTTTTAAGCACCACAGAATGTAGTTAAATGTCAGAACTCAGGAGAAATTCAACAAATATGTGACTGACTGATATACTGATATTTTCGAATCTGTTTCAATTTTTTGATGGGACTGATCAAAAGAAAAGAAGTAGCCTTCATGATCAGGTTCAAAAATAATACCACCAATTGCCAAAAGAAAATTTTCATCTTCTATCCTCTTAGAGACTTCATATAGATTTGTTTTGCCTTCTCACCTCCTCCTCAGTCCTAAAATATAACAGTACCACAACAGTAACAGAGGCAATAGTGAGAGTTTATCTTTTTAATTCAGCTTTGGTTTAAGCCAGAACAGATGGTGAAACTTTTTAAACTAGGCAGTATTTGAAGCAATGAATGGAACAGTGCAACTGCAGTTGGTGCTTCATACTTATAAAGGTCACGCACACCACTGATGCTGCCGCTGCTGCTGCTGCTGCTGCTGCTAAGTCGCTTCAGTCGTGTGCAACTCTGTGCGACCCCACAGACGGCAGCCCACCAGGCTCCCCCGTCCCTGGGATTCTCCAGGCAAGAACACTGGAGTGGTTGCCATGTCCTTCTCCCACTGGTTAATTCATAAATTCACAGAGTGGAAATGTTGGAATGGGCATTTGTAGTCTCTAAACTCTGTGTGTGTGTGTGTCTGTGTGTGTTGGGGAAAAAATTGAGGACACTTTAAGAAATGGTTCAAAGACACAGCAGTGAGATCAGAAGAGGTAAAAAGCCATCAAATTACCTTTGCTCTAGAAAAAAAAAAAAACACTTTTTGCCCCTGAGGCAGAAGAAATTACTATAGTAAAAAAAAAAAAAAGGTCTTCCTAAACTGACTAGTCTTATAAACTTACCACAAAGTGCACTTTGTCTGACATTTTGTCTTGAGAAATGAGGCTTAAGAGAGAAGTAGCTGCGGCCAACTTTCCAATCACTTTTTCTACTTTTTCTTTATTCTGTTTCATGTTTCTCTAACTCCAACCACAATTAGTGCAATGCAAAAGAAACCTTGTCTGGTAACCTGGAAACCTCCAGAAATCTGCTGATTATGCAGTTTCCTATCTGACATGCTAAGGCTCTGTCTGAGTTTCATTTGGAACTTTTCTGCCCTTTGCCACCCAAATCATTTATTTATTTGATTTGATCCTTTTGATTTATTAATGTTGCCACTGGCCTTAAGGATTCTTGGAAGGTTACAAAACTTGAATGTCCTAATTGAATCTGGCATGAGGATGGGGGCAAAGAATTGGATAAAAGGAATATCCTGCAAAGAGAGAAAAATGCATATCTTGTGATTGGTTTCAGTAATAGAAGCCATGTTCACATCAGTTGAGAGACATTGCTGGAATCTGCTTTGGCTCAAGCCCTGCTAAAGTGGAAATGCGTTTCATTGTAATCTAATAAACCAAAACCTCAAATAGCCGTGTGCCTCAGGTTGTCTGCATCCAGGCAGGAGAGAATGTCACCTCTGATGGTGAGGTCGGGGCTAAAGTGAAGTAACCTCAAACAGTGTGCTCATGCATCTCTCTTACTTGACATCCGAGAGCCTAGTTAACATGTTTAAGGATGGAGAGTATCCAGTAGGTTATACTCTGAATCACCCATTAAGGGTTTACTTCTACAGTCTAAGAAGAACCTGTTCTCTTCACCGATTCATCTCCTTATATTTTCCTCCAGTTACTAATTTCCCTTTTGCGCTTTTAATTTCATTTCCTCACCTCACTCTGCACTAAGTGGCTGAAGAATGGGCTAGGGCTTCCATTTCTTTTCAACTACTTGCTTTAAGACTTGACTGATGCATCATTAAGGCAGAAATAGTTGAAACAGAATTGCAGGTGGAGGCAGCTAATAACACATTCATTCAACAAATATTTATTAAGATGCAGTTATGCACCTTTTTAGGCACTGGGCACAGGAGGTGACCATGGCAGAATCATTCCTTGTGAAACTCATTCTAGAAAGCCAGAGACTTAAACAATCCTAGACTCCTACCCACCCCAGTACTCTTGCCTGAAAAATCCCATGGACAGAGGAGCCTGTTAGGCTGCAGTCCATGGGGTTGCTAGGAGTCGGACACGACTGAGCGACTTCCCTTTCACTTTTTACTTTCATGCATTGGAGAAGGAAATGGCAACCCACTCCAGTGTTCTTGCCTGGAGAATCCAAGGGACGAGGGAGCCTGATGGGCTGCCGTCTATGGGGTCTCAGAGAGTCGGACACGACTGAAGCGACTTAGCAGCAGCAGCAGCAGACTCCTACCAGATCCTTTGACTCATAAAAGGAATGGGTCAAAGATTGAAATGGGATCAAGAAAATAAGCCCAGCTCTGCTAGGAAGAATGCTGGCAGGCTTTGAGCTGTGCTTCCTGCTGAAATGCTGCAGGGAGGCAGCTAACAGGTTATAACGCCTCCCCTTCCTGCCCTTCTCTTCATAGTGAAGATAATATTACTAGTCCGAAACCTTTTCATTTTAATCCATTCATTCCTTTTCTTTCTAAGTGAGAAATTCAAGGCATTACCCACTTTCAGTGAAAAGAAAAAGTCCTTTCCCCCATGGGGTTTCCTGATTGACTTGTTGAGTGCTGAGAATTGTCCTTGGTTTGATATCTCTCTTTTAGTGATTGAGGGAAATCTCTGATGACAATACTAGACTCCTGTGGGTAACACCTTAAATCAACGCAGAGCACAGCCATCCTCTGCTAGTTGATATATCTCCAGTGATTTTGAAGAAGAGGGGGGAACAAGCTTCAAAACAATGTGCTTCTTCATGTTCTTGATGATTCTTAAGTAATCACAGTTCAGACCTCATACCCAGCTGATCAGGATTGCCCTGGCCTTCTGCTGGCTGTGGAGTCAGGCAAGGAGGCAAGCCATGCACCACGCTGCTGAGATAGTCACTCGCTGTGGGCACAGCAATGTTCTGAACCAGCCAAGCAAGAGAGAATCTCTTTGGAAGGTTAGTCTTAGCAGGCATGGCTCTTACACTGCTTGATGATCAGGGTAATACCTGAGCATCCAGGGCTTGCCTGTCTCTATGCTAGGGAACAACAATTTTCTCGTGTGCAGACAGGGAAGAGATGATATCACTTCAAGCTAAGTATCACATACCTGCACAAATTCAGGCTTGGTGTGTTTATTAATTTTAAAGGCTGCAACATGATAATAAATAAAGTAAATAAAGTGTTCCTAAGATATAGCATGATGGAGGAAAGTCTTCCCTGGTGGCTCAGTGGTGAAGAATCTGACTGCCAATGCAGAAGACTGGGTTTAGCCCCTGGGTCATGAAGATCCCCTGGAGAAGGGAATGGCAACCACTCCCGTATCCTTGCCTGGGAAATCCCATGGACACAAGAGCCTGGCAGGCTACAGTCCATGGGGTCCCAAAACAGTTGGATGCAACTTAGTGACTAAAACAACAACATGGCAGGAAGGAGGAAATCCACATGGAAGATAGCAAACACCCCACCCTAAGCGTGGCTGCAAGTTTCAATGAATAGAACTTGTTGGTAACATAGACCGTGGGGTTCAACTCTTTACTAAAACAGTGGACGAACACTTGTTCCTGGCTCTAGATCTCTTTTGTGGTGGCTTTACAAATCATTAAGATGTTCATGTGTTCATATATTTTATTATAGTTATTGTTGGCTGGAATAATTTTATTGGTATTGTGCATAAAGAATTTCTTAGTAATTTTCGTTTTACATGTAGCTTTTTTCCTAATTTTTTTAACCATCAGATTGCACTACAGTCATTTCAGACAGACTATTTTTTATTGAATTATTTCATTAAAACTAAGGCATAAGAATAGAAATGCTCAATCCAAAAGGTACAGAAGTCATCACAGTTTGGAATTTGTTTTTATCATTCTATCTCTAAAATTTATATACATGTATAATGTCACAGTGAGTGGGCACACAGTGATCTTGTCATCAACATGTATTAACTATATGAAACTTACAACATTGTACCCTATAACTTCCTTTATAATGAATTTTTAAGTTTCTAGTGTGTATACAATTTTCTACTGTGCAATTTTTCCTCAGTGAGGTCACCTTGTTTTAACTGTTGCTATGGTTTTCTTTAAAAAGCATAATATTGTCTGCCTTTTGAAGATACTAGATACTTAGCCACAATCACTTAAGAAAATATTATGCTATATTTAATGCTGAGTCTATTTGAAATATGACTACTGTAAACATTTACAGCTGGTTGATTGACAGCTATGTGCCTGTGGTTCTGTAATTTAAAAAGAAGACTCCACACGTTACATTTCTTCAAGTCTATTGAGATTGACCTAAAACAAAGAAATAAGAGATCCAGAAAGAGAACTAGGAATCATGAGTCAGGCTTTATAAGAAATTAATTTCTCAGTGACTGGGATCTTGGGGGCATAATGCATGCTAAAACCATGGTTTATTAATAACTATCCAGGAAGCATTATTTGACTTAAATTGAACTGCAGCAAAGATTAAAAAGTAAAACTAAACAGTGCTAAATGGGTGACTAGGGATTCTGAGACCTTAGTTAATTCTGTCAATTAGTTAAAAATATGAATTTTTATATTAATATAGATAGGAAAAATATTTTGTTATGAAGATAAATCTAAGACTAATGAATGTACTGTGCATAATGCATGTAGAAAGACAAGGAAGGTCTTATTCTGTTTTATTAGATGTATCGTGATGATACAAGATAGTTTTAGACCTGATCTTTTTCCTAAGCAGGTCCCAAGCACAGGAGCCTCTGTCCCTATGAGGTTGGGGTATGTTACAATACTGGAATGTGGATGTAAACAACCTGGAAGTTCTCCATACACCAAACTGTTGGGATTTTTTATTTTTATAGGGGCTTAGCCATGTAAGAACTGCTGCTGCTGCTGCTGCTAAGTCGCTTCAGTCATGTCCAACTCTGTGCAACCCCATAGACGGAAGCCCACTAGGCTCCCCCATCCTTGGGATTCTCCAGGCAAGAACACTGGAGTGGGTGGCCATTTCCTTCTCCAATGCATGAAAGTGAAAAGGAAAAGTGAACTTGCTCAGTCGTGTCTGATTCTTAGCGACCCCATGGATGGAAAATCCTCCATCCATGGGATTTTCCAGGCAAGATTACTGGAGTGGGGTGCCATTGCCTTCTCCTCATGTAAGCACTGTCAAACATGAATTCCATTTTCAGTCCTATTCCCTTCTCAAGAGAAAAACGGGGTGGAGCTGTAAAGCTTCTAATCATGGCTTGGTCTTTCTAGTGACCAGACCTCGTCCAGGAGCCAATGAGCACCCCCCCCAACCCCCCCCCCCCCACCCTGCCGCACCACCAGAGTCACCTCATTAGGGCAAAAGAAACTCCTATCTCCCAGGAAATGAACAAGGGTCTCAAGAGCCCTGAATCAGGAACCTGGATCCAAAATCACATATTAGAGGAAAAGATGCTCCTAGTTCTTTTGTTACTTAGGAAATTATAAGAGTTTCAAGACCTCTGCGCCAGGAAGTAAGGACAGATTATAATATTATCTCACAGGTTCTATCCACCAAGATCTCTCTGAGTCCTAGAGATGACAAATAATCACAGGAAAAAGTAAATCAAAATGTTAGACTGGATATAATAAAATATTAAAACAATGTATTGATAACAATTGCTTAAGTTAATCCTACACATTTAAAAAACCAAATTAAAACAACAAATCTAAAGCTTTTGTTTTATTTCCCACCACTCAACAATATGCAAAGAACACATTTCTCTGATGAGGATTTTCAAGTCTTTTTAAGATGGCAAAGAAATAAAGCTATGGAAAATAAAGCACTGCATTAGCCACTAAAATTTAGCGGGGTAAATAAAACTTTATTGTGCATTTTTTCCTAATTAAACTTTATAGATTACTTAGATGTTAATCAGCACACAAAGCGTCTGGAATTTTTACTTCCTGAAAGAATAGCAAACTGATTTTTAAATTATCCAATAGATCTTAGCAGAGAGAAAGTGGACTGGAAATTGTTTCTTAATTATAAAGGTTTCTTGAAGAAGGGAAAAAAAGAAACCCTTGAGCTAAATTACAGTGGCATAAAACTAGGAATCAAGCTAGAATTTTTCTTCTGTAATATGTTTTTTGCCTTTATTCAACTAGGAGATAGTTGATCCTTCCAATGATGGTTACTTCATCATTGTAGGAAAATATTAAATATATTATTGTTAGCATTTATTGATTTGAAAGATTCTTTTGTTGTTGTTCAGTCCCTAAGTCTTGTCTGACACTTCATGACCCCATGGACTGTAGCACACCAGGCTTCCCTGTCCGTCACCATCTCCCAGAGTTTGCCCAAGTTCATGGCCATTGAATCTGTGATGCCATCCAACCATCTCATCCTCTGTTGCCGTCTTCTCCTTCTGCCTTCAATCTTTCCCAGCACCAGGGGCTTTTCCAATGAGTCAGCTCTTTGCATCAGGTGGCCAAAGTATTGGAGTTTTAGCATCAGTCCTTCCAATGAGTATTCAGGGTTGATTTCCTTTAAGATTGACTGGTTTGATCTTCTTCCTGTCCAAGGGACTCTCAAGAGTCCTCCAGCACCACAGTTTGAAAGCACCAATTCTTCAGTGTTCTGCCCTGCTCTTTTTTATTATTCATTAATTGTTGGGTTGAATGGGGTGTTTAACGGGAAGAAGTAGATAAACACAAAACAGACCAAATTACAAACAGTCTTTTGGTAAGCATTCTTATAAGTAAACATTTCACAGTTTTGCAGTCTCCTGCGCCAACCTTATCTCTGTCTTTCATCCTCCCTCCAGTATTTGAGGGTAGCAATGCGTTTTTCCTGGGCTAGTATGTGAAAATGTGTATGAACATCTCTTCCCTAGCATCTTTCTCTCTCTCCCCTGTCCCCTGAAAAAAGGTATTAATACAAGAGTAGTAGAATACTTGAGTGTCTGTTCTAACTAGTCCATAGCTATTTAATATTTATGTGGTATATGAGGGGAAATTTTTTTCTGGACCTTCTGAAAATGGTTCATCTATCCTAATGAAAGCCATTATCAACAACTGTGGTGTACAAAACTGAAAAACTAAAGTCATTCAAGATGGTTGATACTCTTACAATCACAGGTTGAAAAAGTCTGTGTATTCCACCCCTACTGTATTTCCAGTATCTAACTCACTGTGCCCTCTGCATTATTTCCTGATTGATTTCTAAAAAAGTCTCTTTAAGAAATGGTCTTATTTACCATTACTATCCCAGATTTTATACCATCTTTTCCAATTCTGCTTTGATTTTTCTAAAATGAACATCTAATTATGTCTTACCTCTACTTGCACATCATTTATTTCCAGTAACAAGTCCTATTAGAAATCTTTAAAAAATCCATCTGATTAACAACAGAAACAAAATCTTGGATAAAGTGCTTTAAAATCTTTAGCTGCATAAATGAGAAGAAAGTAATTTGAAAAAGCTCCTCCGAAACCAAATCAGCGCGAGAGCATAATTCTAGATATTTAAGAAAGCAGAGAAGCACACCCTGGGGTCATCTTCTAATTTGCAGTGACCCAGATCTTCAGAGGGTCAAATCAAGGGGCTGCCCAGGCAACAGGGGACCTAATCTAGATCCTGAGCAAAGTAAGATGGCATCATAGAATCCTACATACAGATATGATGTTCCCTCACTAAATATGGAAGCAGCGGTGGTGAAAGAGAACAGTAGCAAAATAAAACCAGACAAAACAAAAACCAAACAAAATATGTACCCTATAGGGATATAGTTAAAAAAAACAACAAAAAAAACTTACCTTGACTTTGCCTGTGGTTGAAAGAATATAAAATGTCTTTAACACAAACCAGCTCTAACAAAGATATGAGATGTTATTCACATAACTTGTAGAGTTCAAAACAGCCACCAATTTAATTTAGTCATCTCAGGTCAGTAGTGCCATAATGCATGGAAGAATCAATTCAATCCTCTTTATAAGAACATATTAAAAACTCAATTCTGAAAGAAATTCCACAAATAGAGTTTTAGGAAATAACAATCATTAAAAAAGAAAAACACATGAGGACACAATCTACAATAATGAAAATCAGAAGAAGACAAACTCAGACGTATAAAGACTTCAGATTCTCAAAAATATGCATACTACTATACATAAAATGACTTCCCTGGGGGCTCAGATGGTAAAGCGTCTGCCTATAATGCGGGAGACCTGGGCTCAATCCCTGGGTGGGGAAGATCTCCTGGAGAAGGAAATGGCAACCCACTCCAGTATTCTTGCCTGGAAAATCCCATGGACGGAGGAGCCTGGTAGGCTACAGTCCATGGGGTCGCAAAGAGTCATAGATGACTGAGCAACTTCACTTACTCACTCATACATAAAACAGATAAACAACAAGGACCCAGGGATCAAACCAATGTCCCTGGGTCAGGGAGATCCCCTAGGGGAGAAAATGGCAATACACTCCAGTATTCTTGCCTGGAGAATTCCATGGATAGAGTTGCCTAGTGGGTTATAATAGGGTCTCAAAGAGAAGGACACGACTGAAGCAACTTAGCATGCATGCATGCACGCACATGGTGCCTTCAGCTTTGTTCCTTCTCAAAATTGTTTTGGCTGTTTGTTGTTGCTTAGTCACTTAGTCGTATCCGACTCTGCGACCATAAGGACTGTAGCCTGCCAGGCTCCTCTGTCCATTGGATTTTCCAGGCAAGAATGCTGGAGTGTGTTGTCATTTCCTTCTCCAGGGCATCTTCCCCAGTCAGGGATCAAACTTAGGTCTCCTTCATGTCAGGTGGATTCTTTACCACTGAACCACCAGGGAAACCCTGTTGGTTATTTGGCTATTTTATGGTTCCACACAAATTTTAGGATTGTTTGCTCTAGTTCTATAAAAAATGCCATTGGACTATGGATAGTGATTGCATTGAATCTGTAGGTTGCTTGCCATAGTATGGACATTTTAACAATACTCTTTCAATCCATGAGCACAAATATCTTACCATTTATTTGAATCCTCTTCATTTTTTTTGTTTCTTACAATTTTCAGTGTTCAGATCTTTCATCTTCATGGTTAAACTTCTAGACATTTTATTCTTTTTCATGTAATTAATTTCTTTCTAATAGTTTATTAGTGTATGGAGGCAAAACTGATTTTTGTGTATTGATATTATACCCTGTAACTGAGTTTGTAAATTCACTTGTCCTCCTGAATGCTTTAAATTATCTTTATATTCCTTATAGAACCCAATACAATGTAAATGCCATGTAAATAGTTGCTGATGCATGGTGAATTCAGGTCTTGATTTTTGGAAGTTTATGGAATGTCTTTTTCCCAAATACTTTTGATCACAGTTGACTGACTCTCAAGATGCATGACTTAAGAATATGGAACTTGCAGATATGAAGGGCTGACTGTAGGTTTCTTATATATAGGTATGTAATAATACATGTGTCTTTCAATAAATCGAGTAAGGATTTGAGGTTAATGTATAATCATGTAAAATTTCCATCAGATAATAGAAAATAGGCTCCTGAAAAACTTTTTGCACAAAATATCTAATTTACAGAAATGAATTTCTGACTTTAAATTGAAATATACAGCAGTATGTAAGATGTATTTTGTAATATAATTTTTGTAGTTGCTTCTATTTTCTCATGACTTTGAATTCACTTTCTTTAGCTGGTTTTGTAAGCCTTTATGTTCTACTTGATGTTCATGCTTGTTTCCTCCTGCCTCAGCCCCAGTGATCTTGCCATGCTTTTTCATGGCTCCATGCATTTGTGCATGATGGTCTCTCTGCCTGGAATACTTTCCTCCTTCATAACTCAGTTCATACATTATTTTTGCATGGAAGCTGCCCTCTGGCTTCCCCAGCTTTTATGCCTCCATATATTCTTTGAGTCATATAGCATAGAACACAATAGAATATTCAAATTAATTGTTTATTTCTCTACTTCCAAAGCTAGTCTCTAGGCTTCTTGACTGAAAATGTTGTCTTCTTGAGGGATGACACTTAGGTTTTAAATAAATGTTTAATCAAATTAATTCATAAAGGTAAAAAATACAGATCATTATGGGTTCAGGTTTAAGGAAAGTATTCAAGAAGATAACAGTCTCAAAGAAATAAATGGTAAGAAAGTAGCATAAGTAAAGCCTCAATAATAGGACAAAAATGATATAGATTTAGAGAACAGAAAGTGGAAATTTTACAAGGGGAATATGGAAGAAAAAATGTGAAGAAAAAGTAATTGAGAATTGAAAAATTTGTCTTTTTTCCTTAGATTATTTGACTCAAAGTTGTATAAATCTTTAATACACAACCCCTAGTGTTACTTATATGCTCTAATGTCTTTACACACAAAAATGTTTGGAGAGATGCATGAGGTTTTTCTTGACGCTCTGTATACCTATATCCAGAGGTTTTTTTTTTAGGTTTAAATACCTCTCTTCCTGGTTTTTCTCCTACAAAGAAAGTCAATTCTTAATGTACTAGCTTAAGATAAACTCTGTCCTCTATTGCAACAGTTGATTCATTAAACAAGCAAACAATAAATCCTTGCTCTATTGTACTTTTGATTTATTTTCCTGAAGAAGACGCATACTGACTTAGAAAATCTTATGAAACAGTGCTGTCTAAACAAACTTCTGTGATAATGGAGATATTTTATTTGTGCTACCTGATATGGCAGTCACTGTCCACACAGAGCTACTGAGCATTTGAGATGTGTCTAGTGCTACTGAGGAATTGAACTTTTTATCCTACGTAAGTGTACTTAATTTATATTTCAATAGCCATTTGTAGTTAGTGCTTTCTATTTGGGCCAGCACAGTTCTGGAATATTTGTGAGAAATCTAAAGTTAGAACCATTACCTCTACCTTCCTACACTGTCCACCTCCACTTCTGATGCTTTCTCCAGGACAGCCAGTTAGGCAAAGAGACGCAGAAACTATACTGCTTAACTACTAATTTGCTAGAGAATCTCCAATGGCAGCATCTAATAGGAATTAAGAGCAAGCTAGGCCGTGAAGATATCCTCATTCCTGACTGTTACACATGAATGGCCAACAAAATCTCTGTATAATCAATCTATCAAGAAAAGTTATATTTAGAAGCTTATTTATTTGCTTCTTGGGGAACGCTGGGTCCCTTTTACCATGTTAACACAATCAGTGCTAAAAGACAATGGGAAATAAGCTATGGCAGGAACATAATTATTTTGGACCCATGAGATTTTCACCAGAAGTCAAAGTAGCATTCTGGATTAGTGTTAAGGATGCTTCTTGTGATCAGACTGTCCTAAATAATACGTGAGCCTACACGTACATACACATTTCATGTCAGCTGCTACCGAGAGCGCATTCCTAACTACCCCTGGTAATTTCTTCCCAACCCTCCAGTGGGCCACTTAAGTTGTTAATTGTGCTCAGAAGGACTTTAACCTAATTTAAAGAGGAAGATTGTCCAAGCATTGGATGTGTGGTTTCATCTTTCGGAAGTGGTGTTCTGATACAAAGACCTATGGTGCAGTCTATAAATTTAGATTTTAGTAAGCACTCTGAGTCTGATACAGCTGTCTCTCCACCATGTTTGAGAAAAGTAGAATTGGACCATAAGACTCATGTAAGGGCCAGAACACAAATCACAAATCACATGCACACAGCATGATTATGTGTGTTAATGAGACAATAAAGCTTTAAGACACAATTTCAAATAGCTTTTACCAAAGAACATATGTCTACAGAGATGCCTTGTGCCTATTTAAGATTTGAGGGAGGGGCATAATAATATACAGTCTTAGAAGAAGGTATTCAGAAAGGAAAGATTGAGGAAACTGGGACGGTCCATAGCATTACAGCAGGCTCAGCAAATGAATAATTCTTCTTGAGACACAAGCCCTTTTTTCCCTCAGCAAGACATCCTGATCACCTAGTGGTTAACAAATGGTAACCTTCACATTCTGTTTTCTCTTTTCCTGCTTAATAAGGTGGAGGGAAAAGGAAGTACTTACCTGAATCAGAATCCCTTGCTGTCCTAAGGTGAGAAGCACGTGCCTTGTTTTGAAAGCTCGGTGCTCTGAGATGAGGTAAGCAGCTCAGAACAAAGTGATTTCCAGTTGTCTGTGTTCTTTTTCACCCCGGTAAGGCCTTATTACCTATGAATTTCTTGGTGGCACGTGTGGGGGAATATCACTGAGAATCTGTCCAAGTAAAGTCAATTGAAAGTGGTTTGCCTTCCAGTAGCACAGCCAGTAATAGTAGTGAATCTCACAGACATCTTTAAGCCTTAATATGAAGAGCCATTCCACCTTGCTCTTCTCTCAGAGAAAGGCTTACCGTGACTCACTTCATCTTGTTGTGCTGAGACGATCCACAGTGGCTTCCTAAATGGGAGCATAATTATATTTCCCCCCAAAACTAAAAGGATACTTTTATTTGGTTTGCAAAGGCCAGAGTCTAACAAATGCAGTAAATATATCCCCTATTAAACTAGAAGTACACATCATATTTCAAGAAATTGAAATTTCAATTCTCCAGCTAGTGTTCCTCCTGTCAACTTCTCCCCACCAGCCTCCTTGCCTCTCTCCTCCTTTGCCTTGTTTGGAAAAATATGATCTTCAAAGGGGAAGGAAGAGTGGTCATATTTAGATTCTACATCAGACACTGTTTTAAAAAAAATGATTGGGAAATGACTCTTAATATTCCCACTTTACAGAGCAGTAAACCAAGCTTTAGAGAAGTTGATTAACTTGCTTACAATAAGGCAAATAGTACACAGTAGAATGTATTCAGCTCCAGGTTTGTGAGACTTCCAGTTACTCATCTGTCATGTTTTGATCTGTATGATCTAATTTTTAAAGTGAATTCATATCTATCTTTTTTTTTTTGAAATATCATTGCTAAAAAACAAACAAACAAACAAAAACTTCCTCCTTCTTGTGCCTACCTAGACCCTCACAATAGCCCTTCCTCTGGTCTCCCTGATGTGAATGTCCTTCCATTACAATTGTATCTGCAGTGGCTGTTTCCTTCTTCTTCTGTGAATGCTAATCTGCCATTTTCCATCCAGAGGCACTGTATCCTCATTCCCACCAGCCCTGTGCCAGTGTCCATGTCCATTTAATCTCATCAACAGAGTGTGTTGGACTTTCGCCGTAGAATAGGTGAGAAATAGGGAGACCATACACTTGCAATGGACTCATCAGCTGCTTTCTAAACAATTATTTCATTAATACTTACCATGTGTAAGACTCTGTTTTAAGAGATATGTGATGTGCTTTTATTTTTATTGAGGTGGCTATAAAGAAATGTATAATTAAATATAATTAATTATATTCAGTATAATTAAAGAAGGAGCTGGCAGTCAGTCCTGAAAAAAAGAATGGTAGTAAAATCTGAACTACGAAATGACATTTCTGAAATCTATTTCTTTAAATACTGACATCTGAACAATAGAAATCTGGAAGACAAGCACTAGATAGGAAGTATCTTTAACTCTAACAGACTAATGCCAAAGGCAAGTAGAATGTACCTTAGACCAGAGTCACATATTTACATCCACAGAGCTTTATTTTTTCTTTTTGTTTTATTACATGAACTGCTAATTTTGAGGTAGCAGCACAACAGCACAGCCAACACGTTTCCTTCTGCATTTTTGACAATGAATATTCAAGTAGATACTGCAGGAGACTCTGTAAGAGGGCTGTGTGTTGGCATTATCACACTCAGAAAGACTTGTCTGCAGGTGCTGTGAAGTCTTCAGATAGATGTTCATGCAGGATAATCCTTTAGAGACTGAGATAAGAATGCCCAAAGTAGTGAGGTAAAGCTGCTGTTGATGAGGAAATACTGTATCCTGACTCTGTAGCCATACCTGCTAAAAGCAAATTTTTCTCCGATCTGTTTTTGCCCCCATGGCTGCTTGTAACCTGTTCAAGTCTAGTGGAAATTATCTTGTGTACCATTAAGAATAATTTTTAAATTTTGTCAACAAATCAAAATTTATTTTCTTACTGTGCTGGACAAACAGCAAAGGAAAGAATTCAATGATAATGGCATATTATATCAAGCATATAGTTTTTTACTTCAGAAATTGCTAATAAAAGACAATTGTCTTCCTGCTTTTGCTAGTAGAGTGTCTCTACAACTCAATGAGCAGTTTATAAACTTAAACTAAGTACAATCAAGCCTACCTTTTGGCCTCTTGATGTTCTTTCCTAGATCCCTTTCTCTTCGCAGTTTACTCTTATTCTTACTAAATAATCTCATTCACTGACATGACTTTAATGAGCATTTGTATGTTGAAGACTCAAATGAGTATATCCAACCTAAACCTGTCAGACTTCTGTGAATCCAACTGCCTAAGAGGTATCTTGGTTTGAACATCCTTTTGACACCTCATCACAATAAATATAACACTGGACATGTCATCTCTCTTAACCTGTCCCCTTCTTCCATATTCACAAGTAAAATTTATCCCATTCTTCATGACCTCTGTGAGTGAATGCTAACGCCATCCACTGACTGTCTTAAGTCAGAAATTAGAACCACCTACTCTCTGTTTCCCTCATTTCTCTTATCCAGTCAGTCATCAAGTCCTGTTGATTCTTTCTCCTGAATAAATTCTAGAGGCAACCCACTTTTCTCTAATCCCAGGGCAACAACTATGCTCACTCAGAACATTCTCATCTCCTCACTGGATTAACTAAACCGATCTCATTACAGGTCTCACTCGCCTCCTCTAATCCAGTCCTCACAGTGCAACAAGAGTGGTCTTTAAAAATGCAAATGTGTTCATAACATGCTGTTCGCTCCCAGCTTAAAATCTTTCACTGTTGCCACCACTCTTGATGAAGAGAAAACTTTTCACCCTGTGATACAAGCTGTGTCATATTCCAACTTCTGCTGGTTTTCATCCTTCACCATTTGTCTCTTACTCTCTTCACTCCTGACAGACTTGACTTTCAAAGTAGCACTCTTATTTTTTAACCTCTAAGCTGTCTCAATTACCTGGAACATTTCTATTTTTCTTTCAAATTTTAGGTCTTGAATGTCACCTCTCTGGGGTGTGAGTTGAGGGTGAGAAGCAGAGGTACCAGGAATGTTAGCCATCAGCACATGTGTGGGTCTTGTGCTTCCTGGACCTGCTTACTCCAGATCTCATGAATACATTCACAGAATGATAAACTGCTGTGGGGCATGCCTGACTCTGTATGCTGGTAAATCAGATAACATCCAGACCAGGACTGGCAACCTAGATTAGTAACACCCACTGTTGTATACATGTTGGAAGATCAGTCTTTACTGGGATCTAGTGGTATGAAAAGGACTGTTAGCCAACAGTAGAAATGTTGTTTGTTTGAACCCCAGACCCCTAAAATCCTTCATCATGATTGTTCCATGCTATATATTTCACATAGCATCTTGACATCCACAGACCCTCAAGTCTCATAGGCCAAGTGGCAGAGCTACTGACCCTAGAGCCTAGACAGTTTTGTGAACCACTTCTTTCCTAGATCTCATTTTAAGATGGCAACCTTAAGTTATCTGGTAAATTATTCAGAATGACAACTCCCAAATGAAGTATATATTGTTACCAGTGTTTTAAGTTCTGTGAAGCAAATAAAATTTGTGCAATTATAGGGAATAACAGGAATATTATAGGTTAGGTAGTGTGAGCAGGGGAAGACTCTAAGGAGTTCACTTTCAAGCAAAGATAGGAAAATGAAAAGGGAGTAACCAACAGTTGGGGCCCTGGGTAGGCCACCCCAAACTATGCCTTAACATTGTATTGATTATTTTGCGTTAAAGTTACTGATTCATGAGGGTCTCTTTGACTCTCTTCTCTGTCTCCGTGAAAGCAGGAAATAAACCTTCCATTTCAGACAGTAAAGAATCTGCCTGAAATGCAGGAATCCCAGGTTCTATCCCTAGGTAGGGAATATCCTCTGGAGAAGGGAATGGCTACCTACTCCAGCATTCTTGCCTGGAGAATTCCACGGACAGAGGAGCCTGGTAGGCTACAGTACATGGGGTCACAGTCAGACACAACTGAGCAACTAACACTTTCACTTTCAAAAGATGCCCTCACTGTACCTGTAAGTAGAAAGGTATCCTTATCAACAAGACAGGGAATTTAGGACCAAGAAGTTTATGTAAATAAACTTTGTTACTTCTTTTATAATTTACTCCCTATACCCAAACTTTGCTTAAATTCCTTACTAATTAAGAACTCAAACTTGTTTCTTTTTCCTATCAATTCCTCTTGACTTACTGTTTCTTTGTCTAAAATGTATAAAAGCTGCCTGATTTGGCCACATGTTAGGTACAATTTCTATGAGACTTCCATGGACACAAGTGAAAATTTGTTGCTTTTTCTTCTCTTAATATGTATTGTGTCAGCTTTATTATTAATCCAGCCACAGGAACTCTAGAGGTTTAGAAGGGGAAACTTCCCCCTCCCCAACACAAGTGAACTGCCGAAGTATTGGATTAGCCAAAAAGTTCATTTGGATTTCCGTATGATGTTATGGGAAAACCCCAGTGAACTTTTTGGCCAACTCAATATATCCAAAAACAGAACAGATATGAGAGACTGGTGTGACTGGAGCATGGTGAGCAGAGAGCAGGTGGTATCCTAATTTTGGAGATGAAGTCAGAGATCTGATTATTTAAGACATTATGGGCTAAAAGATGATGCTGTGAAAGTGCTGCACTCAATATGCCAGCAAATCTGGAAAACAGCAGTGCCCACAGGACTGGAAAAGGTCAGTTTTTCATTCCAATCCCAGAGAAAGGCAATGCCAAAGAATCTTCAGACTACTGAATAATTGCATTCATCTCACATGCTAGCAGAGTAATGCTCAAATTTCTCCAAGCCAGGCTTCAGCAGTATGTGAACTGTGAACTTCTAGATGTTCAAGCTGGATCTAGAAAAGGCAGAGGAACCAGAGATCAAATTGCCAACATCGGCTGGATCATCAAAAAAGTAAGAGAGTTCCAGAAAAACATCTAAATTTGCTTTATTGACTACACCAAAGCGTTTGACAGTGTGGATCACAATAAACTGTGGAAAATTCTGAAAGAGATGGGAATACCAAACCACCTGACCTACCTTTTGAGAAATCTGTATGCAGGTCAAGAAGCAACAGTTAAAACTGGACATGGAACAACAGACTGGTTTCAAATCGGGAAAGGAGTACGTCAAGGCTGTATATTGTCACCCTGCTTATTTAACTTATATGCAGAGTACATCATGCAAAATGCCGGGCTAGCTGAAGCACAAGCTCAAATCAAGATTGCTGGGGGAAATATCAATAACCTCAGATATGCAGATGACATTACCCTTATGGCAGAAAGTGAAGAAGAACTGTGGAGCCTCTTGATGAAAGTGAAAGAGGAGATGAAAAAGTTGGCTTAAAACTCAACATTCAGAAAACTAAGATCATGGCATCTGGTCCCATCACTTCATGGCAAATAAATGGAATTAGTGAGAGACTATTTTTTAGGGCTCTAAAATCACTGCAGATGGTGACTGCAGCCATGAAATTAAAAGACACCTGCTCCTTGGAAGAAAAGCTATGACCAACCTAGACAGCATATTAAAAATCAGAGACATTACTTTGCCAACAAAGGCCCGTCTAGTGAAAGCTTTGGTTTTTCCAGTAGTCATGTATGGACGTGAGAGTTGGACTATGATGAAAGCTGAGTGCCAAAGAATTGATGCTTTTGAATGGTGGTGTTGGAGAAGACTCTTGAGAGTCCCTTGGACTGCAAGGAGATCAAACTAGTCCATCCTAAAGGAGATCAGTCCTGAATATTCATTGTAAGGACTCATGCTGAAGATGAAACTCCAATACTTTGGCCACCTGATGCAAAGAACCGACTCATTGGAAAAGACCCTGATGCTGGGAAAGATTGAAGGCGGGAGAAGAAGGGTATGACAGAGGTGAGAGGATTGGATGGTATCACCGACACAATGGACAGGAGTTTGAGTAGGCTTTGGGAGTTGGTGATGGACAGGGAAGTCTGCTGTGCTGCAGTCCATGGGGTCGCGGAGTCAGACACGACTGAGCGAGTGAACTGAATTGAACTGAGGTATCCCTTGGGCTTCCTCAGTAATGCTACTGGTAAAGATTTGCCTGCAGTGCAGGAGCTGCAAGAGACATGGGTTTGGTCCCTGGGTCAGGAGGATCCCCTGGTAGAGGACATGACAACCCACTCCAGTATTCTTGTTCAGAGAATCCCATGGACAGAGGAGCCTGGCAGGCTACAGTTCATGACATTGCAGAGTCAGACACAACTGAAGCAAGTTAGCACAGCACACAGCCATCCATTGATATATATCTGAATTTTACTCTAAGGATCTAGATTTAATTGGAGTCACTTCCAAGTCAGAAACATGTTGGATGGCCAAGAAATGTCTAACAATGGAGTTTCAGATTGGAACACCTGGACTAAATTAGGAATGCTGTTTTGGGGCTCCCTGAGAAAGTATATGTAGTTCCTTGCAAAGTGGCTGTAAGTTTCATTGTATTTCAATGAAAGGAAATGTAAAATGCCTAAAGCTTAGACTGAAATAGTTCTAGATTCCATATAATTAAGAAAGCTAACAGCTGATTTCTCCAGTTTATAGCCAATATTTTTTCTTAGAAGCCTTAAGTTTTTCGTTCAGGAAGGAGCTTTCAAAATTATCTACCTAAGCTCTTCATGATATAGGTGCAAAAAATGAGGCCTAAGGGATGTGGAAATCAATTTCATTGTACACAGAGAGTGACAGAGACCTAGATTCATTGGCACAGAGGTGGATGTTGTGCGGGGTGGTGGGGGACGAACAGAACCATGAAAGGAGAGAATGAAGAACCAGGAAACACTCAAAGTGTATCAAGTATATCCATTGTATCTAAATTGTGGGAAATTAAAGTTTGAAACGAAAGTGACTCAGTCTTCTTGAAAGGGTAAATGTTCTGTCGTTGTTCCCTCTACTGAAAAGGGAAAAACAATTAAATGTTTTCTTTTCTTTTTTGAGACCGAAAATTAAACTTGTTTACATCTGAGCTGTATTTTAAGTTATACAACTGTGTGTAAACACACAGTTATAAACAGAGTGCCATGATTTTGACTCACAGTTATAAACAAAGTGGCGTGAGAAGACAGGGAAATCAGGAGTTAATTTTATCTGGGAACGAAAGGAAATAATGAAGCTGGACCTTGGTAGAAGAGAAAGCTTTCCAGAAAGTAGGGCTAGGTGAACACTGGGCAAGGTACTCCAAACTGAGGAGACAAGGAAAGAAGGCAAAGGCTGAAGAATTTTAGTGTGTTTCCTGGAAAGCAGAGCGAGGTTCTCTACCAGAGGCCAAAGGTGTAAGCACAGATGAATCATTTTTTCAGGATCCTACTTATTTCCCTACAGATCTTTGATGATGTTTCATTATTTAATTCAACTCTGGATTATGAGAATGAGCCCTTTGCCTGGTTTGCCTCTTCTTTCTTCTCTAGAATGTAATGTTCCAGAGAAGCAGGGGAAGTCCTTTTGTGAGTATCATGGGCAATTGCTATTTTTAATTTTTTGCACCCTCAGGTTCTGGGTCTCCTATCCAAGTCCATCTGATTTATTCCACCTGCATTTGTATGTAAATGTAAATGAATTTTATACCAGAGGCAGTAAGAATGACACCCTTATCTATTAAGCAACTGTGCTTTGGTAAAAGGAAGCATAAACAATAAAGAAAATGATGGGGGTGGGGAGGTATCCAGAAACATGGTATCCAGCTCAGAACATTGGCGAACAGAAGGCCCAGAATTAACAATTATGTATCAAGTGTAGGGAGAATCAGTCCATAACAGAGTAGCAATCCATAACTGAGGGCAGTTGGTGGGAGAACTCCAGAAATAAAAGTAATCCTTAGATTATCTGATGGATTGTGTTTGACAAAAATATTTCCTACTGTTTAACAGATATATTAGGTTGTTAAGAAAAAATATTATCATCTGGAGGAATTATGTAACAAATGAATAGGTTATTTCTAAAGTATTTTTTACATTTTGTATTAGGGTGTAATTTATACACAGTAACATTCAATGTTTTTAATAAACAGATGTGCATGTGTTGACAATGCATACAGTCATATAACCATCACCAGAGGGTCTAGAGTAGTTCTATCAATCCCCCGAAGTTCTTTCTGTTCAAGTAGTTAACTCTCTACTCGTAGCTCCTGGCCACCACTGACTTTATTGTCTCCATGGCTTTGGAGCTATGTACACAGCTTTACCACTATGTCATACAAATGGAATCAGACATATGTAGCTTTTCAAGTCTGGCTATTTTCACTTAGCTTAATGCATTGTGGTTCACCCATGTTGTTATTACATGAGTAGTTCATTCCTTCTATTATTATTATTTTTTTTTTTATTGCTGAGCAATACTCCATTTTATGGATTTTTTCCTCCACAGTGTGATTATCCATTCACCAGCTGAGGGAATATTTTAATTTTCCCCATTTTTTTGAAGATTATAAATGAAGTTTAAGATACTATTGATTTTTTAAAAAGCAAAAACATGAAAGTATAATCATGATAAATTACTTGGTGGGCAGCATACACATAGTTTGGATAATGCAAATTCTATCACTTCAGTTAAAGGTTACCACTTCTTTAAAGACAGTGGGTTAGGGAAAGATGAAGCTATTCAGAAGAATTTTAAAACTTCCACTATAAGTCAATAGATAGTGTCTGGTAAATGAAGGAATAAAGGCACTGGTAGTTTTAAATATGAATAAAAATACCAGAAAAATTGTCTAAATGATTTAAAAGTCATTTCCTCTGGAGAATTGAGAAGGTTGGACCAGGGAACCACAGATTTTTCTTTATTTTTTGTGTGTTCTTAAAAGCAAATTAGTTCCATTTAATTTTTTAATTTGTACACATCTATTAATGTTACAGAAATAACATAATAGATAATTCTTGGGTTTTTCTCAGTGTGTTTCAAGTAGCTCTTCATATGACCATTTCCCAAACTTGCTTCCTATTCCTTGGACACCTACCTGTCCTCCTTTACTTTCTTCCCTTTATTCTTCAGAAGTTCTTTCTCTTCCTCTTTAATAAAAGAGCCACTGCCCTGCCTGTTCCTCTTATCTTGCCTTTACCACTATGATGATGATTTTGCTCATCCCTTCAGAAATTTCTTTGTATGTAACAAAATAAGATATTGGTAGATTGCTAATCACTCACTTGATCACTTCCACCTAAGAAGGAACAGTAAAGATCTTAAGGCCAGCAAGTTTCTCAGGCCCAAATTTATAGTCTCAAATAAAAAGCCCAGAACTGGGCAATCTGACTACCCTCAAAAGTATAGTAATTCTCAGAGCAAATTAACTGATTTAGGGAATTATTTATAGGATCAAAGTTTTCCTCTTCTGGAATAAAAGAGACCAAAGTGATATTTGCTCCAAATCAGCAAAAACATTTAACAGGCCATTGAGAGAAAGCTTAGGTAGTGACAAGTCAGTAGGAAACATGGGAAATGTAGAATGGTGAAAAAAAATGGACTCAAACGTGGCATAAAAACAACAGGAAATTAGCTCCCTTAGCAAGGCCAGAGGCTTCAGAAAGGGAAAGAAAGTAATTTTGCATGGCCCTGCTTATTTCCCCAGGGGCTTAACATGTGGCTGTATATTTAAGTATGCTTTCATTAGATTTCAGTACTTCTGACTTAATAAATTTAGTACACCCTGGGATTTTCCAGAAGAAAAGAAGTTGGTATCACATAGGTTAAATGGAGCTGTGTACAAGAGAAAATGTGTGTCAAATCTATCCCTTTCCTTATTTCCTAAGTGTGTTGGCATAAAAAATCATAGGACACAATAGCACTAGGGTCAAACCACCCTTGTCTATTGATAAACTTTTAGAGCATGTTCTCTGTCAAGTGAAATTTCAAGAATTCTCTTATGAAGGATTAGTAAAACCAAGTCCAAGATATGAGATTTTGGTTGAAATGTAATTCATATAGGTGCCTCTCATTAAACAACCTGCTGTTCAATATTGTCCTAATATTGAATTCTACCCACTTTAAAGCTAACATATTTTCCTTAATGGCCACCTTATGAGAACTCACATATTTGGAAAGCTCCACCACTGTTTTAGAGAAATTATGTACTTGGAAACATTAAATCTATATGATGATTTTAGATTTTTTGCAGAAAACTAAATAATGTAAAAGATAGGGACACATTTTAAGAAGCAAATTCTTAAGAAATAGTATTTTTAAGTAAATTACAACTTTTGAAGTATTTCACATTGATTATGTCATTAATTATATGTGACAAAGTAGAATTAGAGGGTTTTACAAATTTGGTTTGTTACTTAGAAAAGTTGGGTTCTTGACTCTTCAGCTCGATAGTCAGCTGACCCATGATCAAGTCTTGACTCTTTCACTTGAGTATCTCACTTAGCTTCTTCTGACTTTCAGATTCTTCATTTGTAAAATTGTTTCAACAATGCCTAGAGCACCATAGGGTTGTTTTGAAAACTAATGAGTACATTGAACAAGGACAAGACAGTGTTACTTATTTATGTATCTCTAGTCCCTGAATTGCTCCACGAAACATTTTATAATTAATATATTTCCAAAGAAGTTAATAAGCTAAAACATACATTAACAGCTCAGTGTTAATCTGATAATTTTCTTTTTCATCCTCAGTGCTTGCTATGAAGCTTTATCACACATACTGCCTATCTTTCCTGTAACAATCAATAGTCTATTTATAGTAGAGAGTGTAGTCTAAAATATTCTTTTCCTTTAGAATACCAGGATTTGGAAATGGCACTTTTATTAAACAACTTGATAACTAAAGAGTGGTGAAGCTGAAAAAAATCTTTAAAGAATATGATATCCAGAATTAGGAAATACATATTTATACCTTTATAGCCTCATTCAAGTCTCTTAGCAGTGCTGATGATTGCGCTTTTCTTTCTGAACAGGTTTGCAATAGGAATTATATCATATATACTATGCTATGTCTGATCTGATTCATAATCCTCATTTTACTATGGAAGATTAGGTGATAGGATTGACACGGGATCAAAAATAGACCCAGACACTGAAAATATTACTTTTATTTATATGTTTTAAAATAAATATCTGTTACCATCTTGTCAATAAAACTTTATTTAAATTTATTTTGATACCATTTTGTCGATATTTTCAGAATGCTCCTTTAAGAAACCAGATGATTCATTGATCTTATATGAAATATGGGTGACAGTGGGTAAATTCATGTGGAAGAAACAGACCCAGATGAAATATTTCTCACTGGAATTAAACAGCAGACAGGTGTAAGGTATTAATTAACATCTAGTATTTAAACAACAAGTGAGTACCAGCTGAGAAAACAGAATCAGAGACCGTTAATATTTCTTGAGGTGATCTAGAAAGTAGAAAGCAAGATCAACCACCAAAAAAAGAATCTGTTAATAGTACAAATTCACTAATAAAAGGGTCCTTTTTATTCAGTATACAATACAGACTGCTAGTATCTCTCTAAGTGGTTTCCATCATTTATTCCCATTTACACTGCTTATTCAAAATTATGTAACCACTCCTTACCTATTGCAGATGCCAACTAAATTAAAGGTATATGAACTGGTAAGAACTAAAATTGCTAAGACAATTGACTTTGTAGACTTAGGATTTTCTTCAGACAATTCTACTAGAATGTATGCTTGTGGACTTTCTCCTTCTAAACAAACAAACAAAATGTGAGTTTACATTTAGATCCCATTCAATTCTTAGAGAAAAAAAATACAGATCTAAATAATTCATCTAATTTTTAGTAGAAACACAAAGTACCATTCCAGGGACGGGGGAGCCTGGTGGGCTGCCGTCTATGGGGTTGCACAGAGTCAGACACGACTGAAGCGACTTAGCAGCAGTAGCGGCAGCAGCAGCAGCAGCAGGCCGAATAAATGTCATCAAACTTTTTAAGGATGAATTTAACCAATATGCACAGCAAAAGATTGAAGTGCATTCCTTTGAAGTAGATGTTCATTCATAAGATGAGGCAATATGGTAATCAATCATTACTGTTGTATTCGATATAATTTATTGTATAACTCCTATCTTGTTTTATGGAAATAGATGAGCTCTTAATTAGTGTAAAGAAGTCAGAAAATTTTCTCAGGGGAGATTTTAAGAAGCACGTTTTAGGAGATTTGGAGTAAGACTTTAAAGTCCATTAGAATGGCTACGAATCCAATAAAAAGCTGTAGGGTTTTATGTTCTCATTTTCATTTTGTTTTCTCTTGGTAGTACAGAGAGACTTCACGCTGTTGCTCTTTGTTACATTTAAATTTAGGATCCATTTCTTAAAAATGACATGGGAGCCATATATTCCCTCATGTTTCCATAGATAATACCAAGGTCTTAATGGGTGGAAAGCACACAGCACATGCAAATTGTTATAAGTGGGGAGCCATTCAATCTACAGAGAAATTGTTGCAATTGAAAGGCCGAGTAATTTATTTGCCTCCATTTATCTCTGTTTGGGTTCTGGTTCTTAGTTCTTGGGGAAAGGTAAGCAGGGAGCCTGTTGACTTTTAGAATAATTCAAGTAAACTACGCCAGCACCAGATCCAAACAGGTCTGGGGTCTCATGTAAGTCAGGTAGGTTGTTCATCAAGGACTCTTGTTCAAAGATGGACTTACTTCCTCTGAGTCTGGCCTCCTATCTGTATTAAAGCTCAGCCATGGCAGCCCCAAGTAAGGAAAAAATCATTCCTAACAGAAAATTACCACTGAGTGTGTGGGCAGAGAGTAAGAGGAGCAAAGGCACAAACTGAAGAATGCAGATAAGACTCGCAGTGCAGAAGTCGATTAAGCCTCATTAAGTCTCAGCTTACCAGACACGTAGGTGGCTGTGTTAAATTTATGTTGCCTGAGGAATAAAATAAAATTTACAAAGTTTGGAGCCAAAAGTTTCTAGGCTCAGTTCTGACACTTCTGATTTATTTGTGAATTTCACAAATACACCATTTTTCCTTTCTCAAACAACACCGACTTTGGGGTTCAAATAGCTCTCTGCCAAAGAAACATTTCAAGATGGCTTTAAACTTACGCTTAAAAAGTCATCTTTGTCAGCTCTGGGTCCTGGCACAAAAATTGCTTCAAGAAGCAAGTCCCTGCTCCTGCCCATAGCCCCACTGTGGAAGGAAATTCAAATCAAGCATGAACACACTGCTTTTTTCTTTCTTTTGCAACCCCAATTAAGTTGTATTTTCCTGCTATGGGGCAGTGTGCAGGACAAGTTATTTTCATGGATCTTAGAAAGCTAGAAGGTAGATTGTCACTGTCACATTTTAGGTCTCAGTAGTAAAAGGATTTTTTAATTTTCTTAAATAAAAGCTTGAAAGAAAGTTAGATGTAAAAAGTCTGGCAAGGCAGCAGAGCCTTCAGAAGCAGGCTTGTGAACATTAAGGTTTCCATAGCAACATTATCTTGTCCAAACAGTTTATTTCTTCCTAATTTATCTACCATAAGATATTACTATTTATTTTGACCTATAGACCCAAAGTGATATTTATTACATGCACAATGAAATTATAATTTGAAATGCTCTGGCTTTTAGCATTGTTTCTTATAGCCTGTTTTAGAGCATTGCTATCTGCCTAGGTTATATATCCGGCTGTATGGTGTGGATCTTATTATATAAAGCTTGCATATTAAATAGCTTTTGGTAAATATACTCTTGACAGACAAGATGAGATAAGAAATAAAATGAGTTCTAAATATACTTCCCCACTTCTTCAGCTATTTTAAACTACTCAACTCCAACTTGGAGCATTTGGGTGAAACATAGCACTTTCTTGCCTTGGATATATGCCTTTCATTTTGCAGAGATTTTTGAGGTGTGAACCAAAAGATTTCACTTCATCAGAAATGTATGAAAACATTTTCTGCCAGCTTTGATATGGTATCATTTGCTGATGACTCTTGGCACTGTACATGCCATCTCAGTCCGTGAACAAATGTTGACTACCTAGGAGCCAAATGCCTCTCGAGGTGCTCCTAAATATTAACAACAACAAAAAAAAATCAGCAGAGGCTTTGACCTCAGTTAGTGAACCGTGTTGTTGGGGAGATAAGAGACATGTGGATAAATATGACTAAGAATAACAAAGAAGCAAAAAGTCAAGACTGTAAATAAACATAGCTCATGTTGACTGTTTATCATATACCGTATATTGTCCTGTCGGCTTAATTTTGTTCACTCTGTTTATAATGATGGTGATTATTCCCATCTTAGAGGAGAGGAAATAAACTTTCCAACGTCACATAGAGTGACAGAGATAGGATTTAAATGTGTCACCATAAAACTCCTAATTCTCTCCCAGTGATTCTTACAGATGTTCAAAGGTAGTGCTATCATTCTGAACCAAAGACAGCAGAGAAGATATTACAGATGGTCCAGGACAAAGAGTTGGAAGGTGCCTTAGATGTCCTAACCTAGAAAGGACAAGAATTTTAATAGTTAGAAAGAAAGAGGCCATTTTGAACAAAAATGCAGAAGCAGAATGCAACAAATTCCACATCGAAAACCCAAATGCAAAAGTGGACTTGGATCAGATGCGGAAGGGCCAGGGTTTCTAACCCAAGCAGTTTGAAACATTCTGTAGAGCCTGAGATGTGAGCAATATTCTTCACAAGTTGAGAGAGTGCTGAAAACACAGTCCTAGGAGGGCAACAGAACACAGAATGAGAGTAGAGATGCTGGAAGCAGGAGGACGTGAGGAGCAAGACAAGGCCAGACAGAGAGGGATGTTAACACCCATCTAAGACAGGGACTGACAGTCACATCCAAAGAGATCATGTGTTGTCATTCTGTTGTTAAGTCATGGCCGACTCTGTGACCCCGTGGAATGCAGCACATCAGGCTCCTCTGTCCTCTGTCATCTCCCAGAATTTGCTCAAATTCATGTCCATTGAGTCAGTGATGCTGTCTAACCATCTCATCCTCTGCTACCCCCTTCTCCTTTTGCCTTCAATCTTTCCTAGCACCAGGGTCTTTTCCAATGAGTTCAGCTGTTCCCATCAAGTGGCCAAAGTACTGGATCTTCAGCCTCAGCATCAGTCTTTCCAATGAATATTCAGGGTTGATTTCCTTTAGGATTGACTGGTTTGATCTCCTTGCAGAGATCAAGTAGGAGGGAATAAATTGAGCAACACTCCACTAAAATGCTTCTACCTAATGTTTCCCTAAATGATCTTAGTCGGTAAGTAATTTAATAAAACTAATAGAATCTTATTAACTGAGTTGAGTGAAGGAAATGGGTAGATAGGCTACTCTTAAAAATGGTGTAAATCAGAAAAGTGAAAATGTTAGTCACTCAGCTGTGTCTCTTTATGACCCCATGGGCTGTAGCCCGTCAGGAAGTGCTACACAAAAACATGCACTGATTTCAATAACATAGATGCCTAATGAGGTCCTCAGGGCACTTTTAGTGACTAGATAAGGCAAACTTTGTAAATAGCATGTTAATTGTAAATAGCGACTTCTCTAACACAGTAGTACTTGAAAATGTTTTACTTTCCTGTGACCCCACGTTTTATTTCAACAACTCACCTACACTGTGAAAAGGTGCTAATAATTCAAGTAAACCTTAACCAAGCTCTACTTCAAATCATATTACACCATTTAATAATTAGTAAGCTTTATATTTTTACAATATGAAGAAGACCTCAATTACTCCCAACCACAGTGTCTGATGAAATTATTTTAAGAGAATTCAGGAATTCATTCAAGTTCTCAGAGTGGCCCCTGGTTTAAACTGTAGAGAGGCTTATCTGGAGATCACTAAGAACTTAGTTTCTGTTAAAGAAAGTATATATTTCATATGAATGAAATAGGTTATTCTTAATGAGATGGAAACTGGATCCACCTTTTTCAAAAGGCGAAAGGACTAGTATACGCATCACAGGCATAGCATTGGGATTTTCACTGGAATTTGAAAGAGTAGATTTACTTCTGCATCAGACCAGCTGGCTAACAGAAATGCTTGGTTACATTGTGTCAGTAATCACAAATAGAAGCATAGCCTGAAAGAAATTTGGTAGAGTATTGCTCTCATAGAAATAATGTGTAAATGACCTTGAACTTCTTTTATTGGAGGTAATGTTGGTGGAAGGAAGCCTCTTCCCAATGAAGAAAAATAAACAAACGGCTACTACAATTAAAAAAAAAAACAAACGCTGCCAGCTAAGGAGTAATGTGACTTCCTAGAGAAATGGCAAGTGTAATTCGCCGTTAATCAAAAAGAAGAAGTTACATATAAAACATCTATTATTTGTTTTTAAAACTAAGAATCCTCTTCTTGTGAGTTCTAACAGTCTTTCAGAAGCCCCTTTGTCTTAGCCAGAAATCTACTCTCTTATTTGATTATCACGTTATAGGGTTCTGCAGAGAGGCATAAAAAGCTAAAAGGTGAGCTTGTTAACCCTGTAGGTCAGAATGAAAATGTGTTTTAATTCACAAGTACACTAGTTAGACTGAGTGCCTTGAAGGGAAAGGGAGATTGCTCTGACAGGTTCAGAAATGTTGCTTCAACTCAGGGAGTTATGTGCCTCAAAGAAAGCTGGGTGCCTTATACAACAGAAAACCTTTTGAACTCGGGCAGGATTCTCGTTCTGTCAGTTGAAGTGCTGATACTTATTCTGTTTCCTCCATCAGTAAGCAATGTGCTGTTAAGTAACAGAAAACTCTACTTATGGTGGCTTAAATAAATCAGAACTCTAGTTCTTTTTCCTATAACAAATTCAGGGATAAGTGTTTCAGGGCTGGTACAGTTGCTTCTTATAGCTGTCTGCTCTGGCATCCTTAGATTTTGGATTTTATCCTCATGATCACAAGATGGCTGCTGAATCTCTAGGCATTGCATCTTTACTCTTGGCAGGAAGAAGAAGAGTAAATTGGCAAAAGGAGGGTTGCCTCTGTTGTGAAAATCTTGCCTAGAAGTACAGAAGATTTCTATTTGCATTTACTTGGCCATAATAGGATCACATGGGAACTCCTAGCTATAAGACATCAGGAAAGTAAGGTTTTTTGTTGTTTTTTTTTTAATTTAGATTTTTACTTCTTTGGGGCACAGATTGCCACATTACACAATTAGAGTCCTATTGGTAAGGAAGGGAAGAGAATGGATATTTGGTATCTAGAATATGTTAATTGTTACTGCATCGTCCTTACAGCTTAACTGAATTGTCACTCATTTCTTCTGATTCTCTTCAGAGGCTGGTCATTATTCCGACTTCAAAAAAACAAACAAAAGTGATGGGAGATACTCATTGCTAATGTGCATGATAAAAAGAAACACAGGAATCATGACTGAAACTTACAAAGAAAGTCAGACTAGAACTTTCTAATAAGAGGCCTTTGGAAAAAATTCTAGGTAGAAGTAGTTTTCCAGCAGAAATCAGATTTCACTGAACTAAAATGAGTACAGAATCTTGGGTGAAACATACACACACACGATGATTAAATTCAGAGGTAACAAAAACATTGAACTACTCTAATGTTTTTAGGCAAAGGCAAGAGGTGAGAGTCACTGAACTAAAAACAAAGATTACCCAGAAGGCTAAGAAGAATGATGAGTAGAAAAACTATAGAGAAAACTAAAATGCTCAGGAAGAAGAATTATTTTCTCTAGCATAGTACCCTATGGATGAATAAGAAAAACAACAGAAAAAAATCATTCAATATGAAAGAGTAGCATACCAGTACAGGCAAAAATAGACGTAAAGTGGGAAATATATTTATATAGGGATTTGTGAAGTACTGCCTTTACTTGTAACAATGAGCAATCACATGCTTCTGTGGGAAATGTACTGGTCCTTGCTTCAGACCTTTCATGGGAAATGCAGCGTTGGATAGCAGAATTTGAAATTTAAAAGACAAAATCTTGATTTGAAAATTCTGCAAGCATTATTCAGTTCTCCACTCTGGGTTTGAAACTTCCAGCCCTAATTGAGGTTTCCTAGATACTTCTTCCACAACTGGAAATTTCCCCCTAAGGTTATTTAGAGAGGAACTGAGGACAAAGTGAAGTTCAGCGGGTCCTTGAATCAGCCTTTATTGTTTCTCCCTCTTTCCCTCTCTGGATATACACACAATAAAATATAGGTAGGAAGGAGAAGGAGAAGAGCAAGTGATTTTTCCCAAGGCATATATCTGGCTTTCTGAGTTTGATGATTGGTGAAAAATTAGTCTTTCCCACTCACTTCCATTAGTGACCTTTGTATCAAGAATTTTACTGAGCTTCTAGGTCAATGAGTTGGTTAGGGTACTCCTCTCACAGGTCAGAGGAGACACTGATTCATAAAACCACTCCCTTGAAGATAATTATTTCTAATGGAAAATATAATTCCAGGTACCTAGACTTTGTAGTCTCAGCTACAAAGTCTGCATCTTTGGTGAGAGGTTTATTTTTCCATCTCTCCACGGAGACTCTTCTGAGTTCCTTGTCATAACTGATCTTATTTCTCATTTTGTATTAGTAATAATTTTTCCCCTACATCACCATGGTCTTCATATATGCCTAACAGTTTAACACTTTTTTTCTTATCCTGTTAAACAGTTGAAAACACTATATATACACATATGCATATTATACATATACTGATTAATAAAGTAATGCAACAGATATTTTATAAGCAAAAGTATATACCAGTAGAGATATTTCTATAGCCCTCTGATCTGAATGAGAGGTAAAGTCATTTCAAAGTGATGATGGTAAAAATATAATGGTATACATGTTTGGTAAGTAAGAACAATCCTTTTCATTCTTATTCTTCAAATTTTTCTTATCTTCTAACCTTTTTTTTCTTTGATCTTATTTTAAAAGTTTCTTTTTTCCACCCTGCTTTCACTTATCAAAGAGATTTTGAGGGTGACCATTTATTGATGACCAGAATCATCTTCTATGGTTTGGTACAATGTGAGAGGGAGAAGGGAAAAAGAGCTAAAATCCTGTAAGATTATTTTTTTTGAGGATCTCAAATAATAGACTCAAACTTTCATTGGTCTCAAAGAATTCACAACCAATTTAGTCTGCTTTCCTACTTATTTTCTCCTCCTATCTTCTCTGGAATGTTACAGAAAGAGACTCTAAGCCCAGCTAGTCAAGATAGTAAAGATATGGACTGAGAGCAGAAGGCAGATAAAGAGGGAAGGATGGTAAGGCGTTAAAGAGTTCATGACCAAACCCTCCACCACATCTTTGAGAACTGCATTAAGCACAGGCCACATTTGGTTTTGATGACCATCCTGTCATTAAAAAAAGAGAGAGAGAAAATAATAAAGACTCATGGAAAGTGTATCTGCCAGCCTTACAGCTATCCAAACTGCAGACCAATTTCAGGAACATGTTTGTCTTGAAACACACTATATTGTCACCAAACATAAGCTAGTGCTAAACTGGCAGTCCCAGGGAGATTTTTTGTGACTGCATCAGTTGGCTGCTTGGGAAGGATAACTGATGTCCAGGGATCTAAAACAGTAAAAATTCTTAGACATATTATCTTTCTAGACCCTTGACTGACTCCCATCATGGGGGCGTGGGGATCAAACTAAAATTTTCTGCTCATTTGAATTTAAGAAACAAGACAGATAATGTCTTTTTTTCTTTTCTTTTTTATTCTTTTTTATCAAGTAGACAAGTACTCTCAAAAGGAAGAGAAATGGAGTCTGCAAAAGGCTCCAACACTACAATTTCTACTAAATTATAGATGATTGGCCTCTTAGAAACCACTGTGATTGAAATTGTACATGCAAGCCAACCCACCGGATAACATATCTTTTTACTATCCTGTAAAACTATACATCAATTTCCCCCTAAAATTAGTGACATTCACTAAAGGGTAAAGGGCCATATTTTGACATTAATAAGGAATTACAGAGTTTTATTAATGGCAAAGCAAGGTAATAAAATTAATTCTCAGCTATGATGAGTATTAAAAAGCTGATATAATTAATGTTTAGATCAAAAGTTCTATGTATTGAGCTCACAGCAGGTGGGAAGAAGTACTTGAAAAATACCCCCCCACTCCCAGCAGGAATTTTTTAATAGTCCAGGAAATTCAGAGAGGTAATGTTTACTATATATTGACAAAATTTTATCCCTTATTAGGAAAAAAAGTCTGTAGTTTTACCTATACTTTTTATCATTTGTCTCTTTATTCTTCATAGAACATTTATTGACTGATTGATAAATCAATTTAGTTTGCAGCTAATTAAATTTTCATAACTAATTTGATAGTGTTGCTTTATTATAATAATTGGAGACTAGGTTTAAGATGGCTGGCAGAATACTTGTCCTTCTTTCTTACTCTTCAGAACTGAAACAAGAGTAAATCTGTAAAGTAAATATCATCCAAAAACAATGGAGTCAGTAGCAATGATGACAGAACAATAAATCTCAGGAGATGAGAGATTTCAATAAATATCTCAACTTTGAAAATTGAATGAAAATCTGTGGAATGGTGAAATAGAACAACAGAATTTATAGCTTAAGTTATGCATGGAGAAAGTGAGCAGATAAGATGTCTAATATCTCTCTACTCCCCAAACCTCAGAAAACCCTGGACTCAGAGATAGACTATATAAGAGAGACCCAGAGTGGAAAGTAGGACTGAAATATTTAGTATGAAGATTTATCCCAATTTTCCATTTAATCTTAACACGTTTCTGTCTCTCTACTCCAAAAGGTAAACTGTCAGGAATGTATTTATTCCCAGAGGGGAAAAAATGAACTCTTCTTCTGAAAATAAAGTGAAGAGAATCGTTCACTTCATCTCTGTGAATGTCTGCGTTCAATAATAGAAACTTCCATTTCAGCATTGAGTGTGAAGTAGGGAAAGGACCATATAAAGTTCTGCTTTGTCCATTCACACCAAAGTGCATAAAAGTCCAAGTCAGTCTTTCTATTCAATCACTCTATAATATCAGTAGATAACCTGAGAACGTAAAGTGTTTGAGGACAGCCTGTAGAATGAGGGCTTCCCCAGTGGCTCAAACGGTAAGGAATCTGCCTGTAAAGCAGGAGACCCAGCTTTGACCCCTGGCTCGGAAAGATCCCCTGGAGAAGGGAATGGCTATCCACTCCAGTATTCTTGCCTGGAGAATTCCATGGACAGAGGAGCCTGGCAGGCTATAGTCCATGGGGTCACAAAGAGTCAGACATGATAGAGCAACTAATAATTGCACTTCACTTTCACTATAGAATGAAAGAAAAGGTTAGAATAAAGAAACTAAAAATCTAAACTCAAAGGAAGAGATATATCAGATAATAAAAAGAAACAAAATCCCCTTTGTTATTGCCAGACATATTTGAGAACATATGACATCTTTAAGAAACGAACGGTTAGTGTAAAAATTATAATCTAAAAATGGAGCTTCCCAGGTGGTGCTAGTGGTAAAGAACCCATCTGCTAATGCAAAAGACATAAGAGATGCAGGCTCAATCCCTGGGTCTGGAAGATCCCCTGGAAAAGGAAATGGCAACCCAACCCAGTATTCTTGCCTGGAGAATTTCATGAGCAGAGGAGACTTGCGGCCTACAGTCCATGGGGTCACAAAGAGTTGGACACAACTGAAGCGACTTAACACAGCACAACACAGCACAAAGATAACAGATCCTAAAATTATGATTATTAAAATTAAGTTCACAAAAAGGGATCAAATGTAATGACACGAAGGCTAACATTTTAGAAATATCCCAGAAAGTATATTGGTGGGAAATAGAAGAATAAAGGTAAGAGATGTAGAGAATCATTCTGATTATGAAACATCTTTCAAATCAGAACTTTGCAAAGAGAGATCACGAAAACTGTAAAGAGGAAATTATCAAGGTACCAAAACAAGAATATGCCCCAGAGTTAAAGAGGAATCAAGGTATGTAGGTGAAAGAATTCATTGAATACTAAGATTAAAGTAGGGCCTCCGTGATAGCTCGGTTGATAAAGAATCTGCCTGCAATCCAGGAGACCCTGGTTTGATTCCTGGGTGGGGAAGATCCCTGCAATGAGTACATTTTGTAAATACTTGGGGAAAGAAATTATCCTAAAAGATTTGAAGAAGAAAAGAAAACAAAATATTAGATTCCTAGTGGAGGGGAAAAAAAAATCAGACTGACATCAGACTTTTCATCACAATAAATGCCGGAAGATGACCATACATGGCCTTTATATCTTCTGAAGAAAATTAATTTTGATCATGCAGTCTGTATTTAGTTAATTAGCTAATCAATGGCATTTGGGAGATAAATAATTTCTAATTATATTTATTTTTGTATCCAGTGAAACTTTTCTGAGAGTGTTTCTTGAGGATGAACTCCAACAAAACGAAAGTGAGAAAATAGGAAGATATGGGATATAAGAAATGTTAAGAATAATTCAGTGGCCTAACCCCAGGAACTATCAACTATACACAATACAAAAGGAAATCAGTGGTTGCTAAGAAGTATATCTTGAAAATAAAGATTAGACAATAGGCTGAAAAAAATTATAGATGGCTTATATTTCTTCTCACTCAAAGAAATAAAGGCTGAGTTATTTCAAGAAATACCCAACAAAATATCCAAGAAAATAATTGTTCCAACATAGAGCGAATTCAGGCATGTGATTTTAGGTACTTGACTGAGTATAATAAAGGAGATTTTTTCTTGACCAGCAATTAGGATTTAACATTGAGCCCATAGAAAAAGAGTAATAATCATAGACTTCTACTTGGCTTTCCAATAAGCAGTGTTTACATCATCATAATAATGTAAACATGGTTTTTGTTCTTCAGCTTTTAAAATCCATGTTTAGACAACCCTCAGATGATTTCATTGTTGTTGCAGAATATAATGTGAATATTACTACCAGATGTCTAAGTAAAGATCAGTTTTCTAGTATCTGAGGTAGAGAACTACAACATAAATTTTTACATAGACTCAGATTCTCTAAGTATGATAAGAACAAAAGCGAGATTTAATATTATCCCTCTTATCTTGCAAACCATAGTGAGGAAGAGAAAAAGAGAATTCCTAGACAAAGACAGATGTTAAAGTGTATAGTTTCTCACCGCTCCAGGCAGAGTAATGCTCAAGCTGAAAGCAGGGAAAGAGTGGGCTTTTTTTTCAGGTGGCCATAAGTAATCAAAACTCTGGTTCCTTTTCATTCCAGAGGAATTCCATCAGCCATGTGGTAATTGCAACACAAGAGTTTGCCCACTATTTGAACTGTTAACCTCAAGCTGTCTTGAAGAAAGTGTCTGTAGTTGAATGGAATAGGCAGCCTAAAGTAATGAGGATGGCTGGTTGCTTATATGCTAATCAGCTGTAAGTGATGGTCAAACAAAGAAGGGTTGGGCTTACATTTAGTTCTTATGCAAAAACTAATTGGCATTTCCAAAGCATGTCATTGAAAGCTATTCCCATCTTACAAACTGCTTCTTTCTAGGGCTTCTGGTCCTTAGGAGAATGCTTTGTAACTGCAGAAAGTAAGACTTGTGAAGTTCTTTTCTTCCCTTTGTAACAGAGAAATAGCCCAAGGAGCCCTACTAACATATCTTGATTACATAAAAACAAAGGTATAGATAATAGAAGTTAGAATGCAGACAGTTGAGATGAAGAAAGTGTAGCAATCTTATAAAAATGGCAGTCAAGAAAAAGCTATCAGATAACACCAGGGCATAAAAGAGGTTTGTGTATTATTTTGAGTTACATAAATAATTAACAGACAAACTAAAAATACTGATTTAACTATCAAACAGGAAGTGAGAATACAAGTGGACATGCACTAAAACATCTATCACAGTAACAAGTCAATAGCTAATGTCAACATTAATAAGTCAATTTTATGTCTCATAAGCGTACAAGAGATGGGAGGATTTTTACCAGAAGTGGAAGTACCGGTTGACTTTAGGAGCAGAATTGGGGATGGGAGTGGAGGACAGGGGTGTGTTGCTTTTCAGCGTTAGCCCATTTGTGTTGTTTTTCATCATGAGACTGTGACGCTTTAGTAAAAACTAGGCATATATTTAGGAAAGGACAAAACTAATTGGACTAGTTGATTAAAATGACCAAACAGTATTTGTCTAAGTATTTAACTTGTTTCCTGGTGCTAAAACACAATCTTCCTCATTTTCTTCTTTCTCCTACCTTATGCCCAAGTCTACTTCTATTCATCTCCCTTATTCTATTCTCAACATACTCAAAAATCCTTTGTGCTACTTCGCTAAGCATATGATAATCACTAAAAGGCCTATTTCTGCTTCATTGACAATGCCAAAGCCTTTGACTGTGTGGATCACAACAAACTGTGGAAAACTCTTCATGAGATGGGAATACCAGACCACCTGACCTGCCTCCTGAGAAATCTGTATGCAGGTCAGGAAGCAACAGTTAGAACTGGACATGGAACAGACTGGCTCCAAATCAGGAAAGGAGTCCGTCAAAGCTGTATATTGTCACCCTGCTTATTTAATTTATAAACAGACTACATCATGTGAAATGCTGGGCTGAATGAAGCACAAGCTGGAATCAAGATTGCTGGGAGAATTATCAATAACCTCAGATATGCAGATGACACCACCCTTATGGCAGAAAGCAAAGAAAAACTAAAGAGCCTCTTGATGAAAGTGAAAGAGGAGAGTGAAAAAGTTGGAATAAAACTCAACATTCAGAAAACTAAGATCATGACATCCAGTCCCATCACTTCATGGCAAATAGATGGGGAAGCAGTGGAAACAGTGACAGACTTTACTTTTTTGGGCTCAAAAATCACTGGAGATGGTGACTGCAGCCATGAAATTAAAAGACACTTGCTCCTTGGAAGAAAAGTTATGACCAACCTAGACAGCATATTAAAAAGCAGAGACATTACTTTGCCAACAATGGTCCGTCTAGTCAAAGCTATGGTTTTTCCAGCAGTCATGTATAGATGTGAGATTTGGACCATAAAGAAAGCTGAGCACTGAAGAATTGATGCTGTTGAACTGTGGTGTTGGAGTAGACTTTTAAGAATCCCTTGGACTGCAAGGAGATCCAACTGGTCAATCCTAAAGGAAATCAGTCCTGAATATTCATTGGAAGGACTGATGCTGAAGATGGAACTCCAATACTTTGGCCACCTGATGCTAAGAACTGACTCATTGGAAAAGACCCTGTTGTTGGGAAAGATTGAAGGTGGTAGGATAAGGGGACAACAAAGGATGAGATGGTTGGATGGCATCACTGACTCGATGGACAGAAGTTTGAGTAAGCTCCGGGAGTTGGTGATGGACAGGGAAGCCTGGCATGATGCAGTCCATGGGATTGCAAAGAGTCAGACATGACTGAGCAATTCAACTGAACTGAATGAAATGTCTGTTGAATCAGTCTTGTAGTTAATATACTATTTTTATGTACTTTGTACTGCACAAGGTGACTGACAGATTAGCTCAGTTGTTACTGCTATTTTTGGATAAGAAAACTGATATTCCATGTCAAATTCATTTCAAGAAAGAGTCTGAACATTGTTATTGCTATCAGTGGAAAATCATGGTAAAAGAAAATATTTTTTGAGAGGAAAGAATGGATACTTTTATCCAGAAAATGGGTGATTCAACAAAAGCAATTACTTTCTTATGAAGCCTCAAAAGACAAAGAAGGACAGTTTTCAGAAAATAAAGAATAACCTTGAAGTTTATCAATAAACTTTTCATGTTTCCAGTTTGTCTGCAGAGAACTATCATTTCATTCTACTTTGCCTTTTGTCTTTTTTAGTACACAGTGGATGTGTCAAAGAATTTTTATTATTACCTCAACTTTTCTTTGGGGACAGATTTCTGTAACATCTTTTCATTTATTTAATATTGTTCCCTGTATGTTGCCACTTCTGGACTTTGATGAATTAAACTTTCTTTCTTATATGTTAGGTCTTGGATCTTCCCGTCCTTTTCTAGCTTCTTCCAAGTCATCTCATGCTTCTGCAAAGAGCTGAAAATTCCAGTCACTAAGGTAGTGGCTAGCGTCCTTGAGCAGTGATGACAGAATGATGGCTCTTTCACTAAACTCAGCTTATGCACTTCCCCAGATTCACCTGACCCTTCAGTCTCTCTGGCTTTGGTCACTTCCTTGACTTCTCAACTTGAGCCGCCCTACTGACTACATAGGCCTGGCCACCATCCTTGATCTTATCATAGCTTCTGATGTCTCTAGTTGTCTTATGGTGGCAAGCACCAGGTTTTAGCAAAGGTTCCTTATGTGTTCTCAACAGTGGGAGCCAAAGCAGTGCTCTGGTCCAATCAGTCAAGTCCAAGGATGCTAGCCCTTTCTCAGCAGCTGCCTGGAGAAGCCAAATAAAACAACCTGGAAGTTCAGGAGAGGTAATGCCTTATGAGTCAAATTTGACCAAAGAAAGACAGTATTTAGGGGGCAGCTGTCAGATATATCAGACTGAGTAACCAGGTTTGTTTCCTTGTAAATCTGTGCCAACTTGGTAACACATTCTATTGTGTTTGTTTCCCTTTTCTTTCCTATTGTCATTACTCGTATCCCTTATTCTCAGAGGGTACTCTCAAATTCCTGGGATTGTGCCCCTCCAATAAAATATTTACTTGCATACTTCAGGCTCTGCTTTCTAGAAACCCGGGCAATGCGTTTAGCACCTATATCTGAAAAACAGATCCTCAGGATAGGAATATTCAGTTGGATTGCCCACCAATGGAAAGTATTAGGGTCCCCACCACTGGTGGAAAGTGAGGTGGTAATAACCTAGATATACACAATTATTCAAGCTTTCACCTATGGTTAACTGGATTGAGGTGTTGGTGAAAGACAACGCAGTGAGAGAGCAAGTGTTTAATGCACTTGATTGATGGATAATTAAATGACTGTGGTTGGGATGTCTGGTTTTAACAGCATTTGAGGGCAAATTAAAGCATACTTTGAAACCCAGAGGTCTTAAATGCAGCTCTGAAAAAGATTCTTATTCCTTGATGCACAAAAAATTCTCAATTAAAAATGAGGCTTAGAATTCAAGCATAAGAATGGCAGAGATAAAAATGAATTTGAAAGAAAAGAACGCTGAAATATGTGATAGGATCCTCAGTTTATAAACCTGAGAGTCTTAAACCTTCAAATTCCACTGAAGCCTCCTGGCTCACCCAGTTTCCCCTTACTAAAAGAGAACAGTTTCTCTATATCTGATTACTATGCAATGTCCCACCTGAAAAAGGGTGACACGTTTTCTTTACAACCTACCTCATTATTCCTCCTTGCCTCCAGGACAAAAAGAAGCATTGTTCTTGGAATAAAAAGAACCCCACAAAAGGAATTGTACATATACATGTTTTCAGGAACTGAGGAAATAAGTATTGCAATGTATTTTGAAGGTGTTAACCCAGGGAGATGGAATATAGGACTGAATAGGGGAGAACTCATTGATACTGGGGCACTCACTACACTAACAGTTCAATATTCTGGCAAGTGTACCTGAAGCTGGCCATAGTAATTCACTCTCATGGTTTCTTGATTACTGGGTGTAACAATGACCATTGATAAATGAAGTGGAAGTTTCAGAATACTCAGCCCAATATTGAGAGAGAGATTAGACATGGGGGTAACTAGAGAGAGGGGTAATGCCAGAATGTTAGAATAGATCTGAATGGTAAATGTAACTGAAAAACTGCCACCTGCCTATGTTCCCAGGAAGGACCCCAAAGACACTGCTTTCACTGTGGCGGTAAAGATGCATTTTGGGAATCACTTTGGCAACTACCTCTGCAGGAAGATACTGCCATGGAACTTGGATTCCAGATATTAATGGGTAAATAGCATTTTGAAACGACATGGGCCAGGTGGCAGTGTGGGTCAGAGTCAAAGGAAATGCAATTGCTGACATGGACAGCCAGATTATCAGTAAGGATTGCCAGATCGCAATATGGATGCCTCAATTCATACAGATTTAGAACAGTGGCTTTTAGCTAGCTGTGGCACACTTAATTTGTGTAATAATAAGTAAAATCTGACTAGCAGACCAGCTTGCATCAATGGTCAAGGTGGAAAAATCATAGCTCCTCAGGTTCCAGGTTTCTCAGCTTATTGGGGCAGTTTATCGATTAAAGTTGAGGCCAAGTGCTCTTGAGAAGGACCCTCAGAGACATTGTTGGTGTATATAGTAAATATTCCTACTATCTCTCTCCTAGAAGACTTACAATTACTAGGGTAATTGTGCTTTTCTGGGAGCTTTCCAGAATTTCTAAGATGTGTGTCTGATATGATATTAACATTAGTGAGCAAAAATTGCTATTACGATTCTCTGAGTAGAGTGGAAGTTTATGGAGGTGAAATACATGAAATTTTGTCCACATTTCCTAACAGTTGGTCCAATTGGTATTTGAGTTCATTGTGAGATCAGTTTCCTGAGCCTCAGATATTTAATTGTGAAGATAGCAGCTGGGAAATATTCCATGTTGATCCTCTGACCTGTGGCTAAGTAGCACCTTGGTTGGAAGGGAAAACAGAAGTTTCTGAAACTGTTCCCTTCCCCAGTTGACATAGTCAATTAGAAAAAAATACTGTATCTAGAGAGGAATTGCAGGGACTAAACTTAAAATCAAGCACTAGAAAGTGACGGGGTGGTGGTTCCAAGTCACAGCCCCACTTAACTCACCTGTTTCATTTCTACTAATACCTGGTTGGTTGAGGTGGATATCAGTGGACTATCACAAATTTATCCACCTGACAGATCCAATTGCAGTTGCTATAAGATGTGTTGTCATTACTAAGACAGCTCCACTACAACCTCTGGCATTTCATGAGAGGAATTATTCCTTAAGTGGTAAATTGCATCTCTTGTTAATCTCGTACACAGTGTGCAGACATTTTTATTATATTGATGTGCCACAGAACATCATACAGGTCTACTAACTTGACAAAAATCATGCTAATTAGACTAGGACAAAAGAAAATGGCACTACCCTAGAAGCCCTAGTAAGACGTGTATTCCAGAAGGTAGGAGATGTATCTTAAATCATTTGGTGACTTCAGGGAAGTTTTTAGGGGTGTTCAGGAGCATACTAGGACACCCCCTGTAAGGTAAAAGGCCACTCCTTTCATCGTTTCACATCTCTTCCAACTAGGAAAGAAGTAATAAAGACTTTAGGGTGCTGAAACAAAATCCCTGCAGCAGAAAACTGGTCTCCATGGGAATAATAGTTCTCTGCATGTTGTTGGGCCCCCATAGAGACTGAACACTAGATCCTGGGACACTGAAAGTCTATACAACTTGAAAGCTCACCGTAAACAGCAGTAATAACATCCATGAACTCACAAAATCAGTGAGCATCCATCCATTCTAGGATGGAAGTGGTACACCATCCATCCATTCTCAGATGAAGGTAGTACATTCAGCACTGGCTGAGGCAAGTCCTGAAGGCACAAGTAAATTACATGAACAAGTAAATTACATGCCACCTATCTCTACTGAGGGCTTCCCTCATAGCTCAGTTGGTAAAGAATCATCCTGCAATGCAGGAGACCCCAGTTTGATTCCTGGGTTGGGAAGATCCGCTGGAGAAGGAATAGGCTACCCACTCTAGTATTCTGGCCTGGAGAATTCCATCGACTTTGTAGTCCATGGGGTGGCAAAGACTTAGACACAACTGAGTGACTTTCGCTATCTCTACTGAACTGATCCTTCCACCTTGACTCACACCTATAGCCTCATAGGATATTTTGTATGGATTTCTTACACACAACTGAGGAAGAAGGTAAGTATCAGGCCTTGTTCATATCTTCACTGATTGTCTTATTGCATCCCAGTTAGAAGTGGTCCTGAAGGATAAGGGAGATCTTCCATCAGCACACTTGCTTGTCCCTTTGTTTGGAGGAAAAGGTGAAATATGGATATACCTGGACTTCAGGGCAGTGGAATGAATGGCATAACAGGCTTAAAGGTCTGAAATGAAGAGAAGGAAGAAGGCTTGAAGCAATGTTAAGTGGATATACCCTTGGGTAGGGGCTAAAAGTGTGTGGAGCTTTGTGTTTTTATCCACAAGAAAGCATCTCCTGCAGATAAGTTTCTCAACAATCAGGTGCCAGCATGAGCTGTGATTGTCAGCCAGCCTATTCAAGTGATGCTTGTGTTGTAGGTACATGAACAGATAGATATAGTTACAAGTTACACGTAGGCTCAACCACAGTGATCTCATTCTACCGAGGCCGGCTGATAGAGTTATTACTACTACTAAATGTCCAATTGTCATTTTCTGGGTCCAACTCCAAGGACCCAGGTGACTCAAAATGTTTCCATCCTCAGTGATATGAGACAACCTCCTATGATGGGTTCATTCCATTGGGCCTTGGAGGGGATAGAAATTCTTCCTAATCAAAATCAATACAGTCACCCAAGGACTTACAGAATGCCTGAGCTATCAACATAGCGTCCTACACAATATTGTTTCAGATGAAAAGAAGCTATGTATTTTAATGCAAAGAAGTTTTAAAATGAAGTTACACATGTGTGATTCACTGGCTGTACATCACTGAGAAGCAGCCATAGGAGGAATGACATTTTGAAGGTTCAGTTAATTTGTCAACTCAGGGACAATACCTTGTAGGCTGGGGAGCTGCCCTACGGGTTGCACTACATTCACTGAACTGATGCCTGATATATGGTGTTATGTCCTTCATAGCAGAAGTCGAGGAACAAAAGAAAGGAATTATGGTCGGGCCTTTACATCATGACTGTCATTGAGCCTCTTGCAGGATTTGTGTTTTTTAGCTCTGCAAAATTAGTCTCTGCCATGTTAGAGTCCTGGTTTCCAGTATTTCCACCAGGAGATAACACAAAGTTTTCCACTTAACTGGAAGCTATTATTGCCATTTGGCCACCACCAGTGGACCAGCAGGAAAATAAAGAGTTACTGTTCTGAGTTAATAAATATCTATGTTGATATTGCACAATTAAGGCAAAGAGGAGTATATCTGGAGCCATGGATTTACTGGGATGTCCTTTGGTTTTTACCGCCCAGGAATAACTATGAAGGGACAATTGCAGCAACCACAGCCCCTCAAGTGGTAAGTTAAGTAAGGGCTTAATGCTCCTTGGGGATAAAGGGCTGGGTCATTCCACCAGAGAAGTAACCAAGACTACTCAAAGTTTTGGTCAAGAAAAATCCCAAGTTGACAGAGAAGGAGATAAGTATTAATTATTGTTCCAGAACCAGCTGCAACATCAGGGGATGTAAATAGTTAGTTTTGCTCATCCTCTTTAGTCTCTTTAGAATACTGCAATTGTTCACTCTTTGAAGACCCAGACTTGTACCAGCCACTTTGGAGTAGAAGTGAAGGTGCTTACACAAAAGAGGGAATAAGCAGATCTGGGCAATGCAAGACACGGATTATGTCAGATCCAACCTATGTACCTGTGCTGATGTAATCAGTGATATTTAGTCTGTAGACCTTGGTCATTTCCTGTTTTTCAGATGAAGTATTTCTATTCAGGATGTTCTTATAGCCTTCATGCCTTGGTCATGGTTGTTGTTGCCTCATCTTCAGATACAACCAGTTGACTCAGTTTCTCCCTGAGAAAAGAGCTGAGCCTTAGTGCAACTTCAAATGTTAGCTGTAGTAGGAACCTCTTAGCATCTCAGAGCCCAATTTCAGTGTGGCTGCACCTGTTGGAACTCTCATTTCCCAGCAGTTACCTACAAAGACCTAGCAGAATGCCCGAAAGTACACAGAAAGTAAAGCATTACAGCCTGACCCTTGACCAGTGAGAAACAGAACTTAAGAAATTGTCAGTTTAAAATACTTCCCCTTTGTCTCCTTGGACAGTCTCCAAAGAAGGTGTGGCTCTATATGAACTCTTCCTGTTAATAACATGTGCTTTCTTGTAAAACCGTGGCTAGTTCTTTGACACAACATGTGTTTTCTTGTCCTTTTCCCTTGCACTGTGTCATTTTTTTTTTTTTTCAATTCACCCTTGTCCTGGGATTCGACCTCTCAATAAAGCATTAGTATATGAGCCCTGGTCCAGGGATGTTTTCTAGAAAATTAAGGGTAATGCAGCTTCTTAATAAGAAAGACATCAAAATCACTACAATAAAAAATACTTGAAATAGAAAGAACAAATAAACCTCTCCAATCCAAGTGACAGGGGATGTGTGAAGAGATTAATGGAGTGGAGATTGGGCAATCTTTTGTTTACGAAGGAAAAAGTTCATCATTTTCTCTTTCTGCCTTTCTCTTAGATATTATATTGCAATAAGGCTTGGAAAGTTGCCTTTGAGAGCTAGTAAGATTTGTTCAATTCTTGGCTAGGCAGCAGAGACTGAACAGCAAACAGGAGGCAGAGACTTGCAAAATATGCATTCTATAATACCATCTTTAAGAAAGAGAGGTGAAGGGTAACTTGAGGTTTTATACTTTAGACTATAGAAATTTAAACCAATATTCTATTTAAACCACATGGCCTGAAACGTTATGTATTTCTCAAGATTTTCCTAAACTTTCTCCCGTAAACCAGCTATTCTCTGAGTATTATCCTCCTCAGCAAGTGTTAACTCTGTTCTTCCTGCTGCTTAAGCGGAGACATTGGTATTATCCTTGACACTTTGCTAGTCTCAGGGCCTATATTCAAGCTATCAGTAAAACCTGTAAAAACTTCATCTTCATTTTACATTTAGAACACAGTCAATTTAAAATCATTTTTAACATGGTTCAACCCTTTCCAATGGTTTTATGTCTTTGTTAGAGTAAAATTCAAAATATCTTTGTTTTGGTGTATTCACTAATATATCCTTTATACACATAACTATTCAATGTTTATAAACAATGGTTTATTTATGAACTTAAGAAATATTTTGTGAATGAATTGAGCCTGTTGAGCCTGCTTCCTAATCTCTAGAAATAAACAAGGAAAGTTATTTGAAAGTTTAAATGTGAATTTGTGGATATTTGGATTAATGTTTCTACTGCTGGAAGATTTAAGAATGTTCTAATTTCAGAAATATTGACTAGTTGACAGTGACATGACCTTGGTAGAGAATAATTTAAGATGAAAAAGACAGTTTTCTTTCAGAAATAGAATCTATTTTTTGATCTGGTGATAGCCATGATCAGATTGACCCATTGGCTGAACATTTCCAACACCCCCAACTAGCAAAACTTTCTTGGTAACCAAATTGTCTCTCTGTTTAATGCCAGAAATCAATGACACTTTGTGGCTAACGTGATAATCAAAATCTTAAGAAACATCTATTATTAGCCTCATTAAGAGAAATTGTGAAAGAACACCTCCATCTCCAAGTGAAATAGATAAATTTAGTGCCCTAAAAAGAAGATGTGACCAAAAATGAAAGAAAAAAGAATAAAAGGAAACTACTTGACATTTAGATAAAAATTAGTAAAAGTTACCTAAAGTCTGTGAAATAGCTGTCATTTCAGCTTCAAGAATGATTGTATGAGTGATGTTGTGTACTCTTAGATTAAAAAATAAAATTATTCCATCTTAAAATAGTCTACTCATCAGTCAATAAAATTGAGATTGTAGGCATCTTTGAAGTTAGGATTCTGTGCAGGCTGGTTTGGCAGGACAAGGAATGACAAACCTCAGTTTAGGTGGTAGCAGACTGGGTCTTCACCCTGATTCTGCATCATCCTGCTGTGAGATGACGGCATATCCTTTTGTTGCCTGAAGCTCACACGAGCGGTGTGGGTTAGGTCATCTGCAAGGTCTCTCCAAGTTCTGATAGAGTTTACTGATGACATGAAATTTCTAACATTTTAAAGTTGAACCCCACTGCCATTTAAACTGTCCTTTCCCGAAGTGTGTATGATCCTCCTGTTAAAACTCTCTAACTTCCAAACTGCTCCGTTTTTGTTGTAGCCTTACAGTTTGCCAGAGGTAAAAACTTGCTGCCATTTTTGACTCTTCTTTTAATCATTTAACTTACTGCAAAGTCTGACTGCTGCTTTTTTGGAAATGTTTCTCAGATTAACCACTTTCTATATTCTGAAATCTATGATTTTTACCTATGCCTTCGCTCTCCTGGCTTTATTACTCCAACAGTTGCCTGGCTGGTTTCAGTCTCTCATGCTCTGCTCTGTTCATCCCATACATCACTTTCAAAGGAATCTTCCAGTAACAATGCTTTCATTCTGCTCACCAGCTTGAGACTCTAGCCTGGTTATTTTTTATTGCCTGCTTTGTTCCACTGCATGTTTACCCTCCAGGTGGTTGCTTACTCAATGTGTTTTTCTCTTGCTTGCCCTTCTGCTTTTCAAAACTCCACCCTCACCAAGATCAATTGTGTTTCTTCCATCATTAATGTTTTTTCTTTATATTATTCTTTTTTGGATCTGTTTTTTCTTTTTAAAAAAAGTTTAACTGAAGGACAATTGTTTTACAATATTGTGCTGGTTTCTGCCATATACCAACATAAATCAGCCATGGGTACATTTGTTTTCCTTATTTCCAGACAAACACTGAGGTTAAATGAGTTGTCCAAATTCTCACATTAAACTTTGACCTACCGTTTCTGGAGTCTTTGCGTTTAAGCACCATACAATTCTGCTTATCAAATTATTTTTAAAAAATTTTTAGATTTTAAAAAATTTTATTGAAGTATAGTTGATTTAGAATGTGTTACTCTCATTCCTTCCCTCTCCTACCTCCCTTCCCCTTTGCCAACCACAAACATATTCTTTATATGAGTCTGTTTTTGTTTTGCAGATGTGTTGATTTGCATCATACTTTAGATTCCACATATAAGTGATAGCATGTGGTATTTGTCTTTCTCTTTCTGACTTACCACTTAGTATGATAGTCTCTAAATCCAACCATGTTGCTGCAAATGGCATTACTTCATTCTTTTTGGTGCCTAAGTAATATTTCATTGTGTGTGTGTATTATATCTTCTTTATCCTTTCATCTGTCAGTGGACAGTTAGATTGTTTCTGTGTCTTGGCTATTGTAAATAGTGCTGCTGTTAACATAGGGTACATGTATCTTTTCTAAAATTATAGTTTTGTCTAGGCATGTGTCCAGGAGTGGGATTGCTGGATCATATGATAACACTATTTTTAGTTTTTGAGAAATCTCCATAGTGTTTTCCATTTTACCTTCCCACCAACAGTGTAAGAGGGTTCCCTTTTCTCCATATCCTCTCAAGTTTTTATTATTTGTAGACTGTTAAAGGATAACCATTCTGACTGGTGTGAGGTGGTACCTCTTTGTAGTTTTGATTTACATTTCTCTAATAATTAGCAAAGTTGAGCATCTTTTCATGTGCCTATTCTGCCTACCAAATTGTTATATAAAGTAAGCATGTTTGTTTATCAAATTGTTCAAATATGCCTAATTTGCATATTATTATACTGAGATACATACTTAGACCTCATGTTTTAGTGAAAGAAAAAAAACACACCTTTCTTCTATGGAAAATAGAAGAAGGCTTAGTTATTTACTAGGCCCATTTCTGTAATGCTATGGCTGAAATAATTACAAATGTATAGGCTTCAAAAAGTGTACTCTCTTGTATTAATATTTAAAATTATTTTCCTAAACTGTAACTCAAGTTTTGGGGAAAATGTTACTGTAAATTTATAATAGTAATTTCATAGAACTAGTGGAGAAAATAATTTGACAACTTGAGGCAAAAGGCAACTCATTATAAAGTCAAGTTATCTGAAATCATGTACTACGTGAGTTGAGAGAACTGAAGGATAGATCTCTTATGATGAAATAAGTGAATAGTGAGTTATTGAATGATATCTATATATACATCTTAACTGATCGTGAACTCCAGTAAGTCATAATAGTTGATAAAAAGAGAATTTTTATGTTAAATTTTGCATAGCTCCTACACAAAATAATGTCAGATGTAGAAAACATTTTTTTGAAGGTGTAAATCTTTCAGAGTGAAGTCATATCATTCTGTTTATGATGGTTGAATGTATTAATCAGGGATCCCAAAGACTGGACAAATAGGATGTGTGTATGCAAGAGAGAAAGATTTATTTTAAAGAATTGGCTCATGTGATTGTGGGGCCTGATTTGTCAGAATTCTTCAGGGCACACCAGTAGGCTGAAGACCCAGAGAAGGCCTGATGTTGCAAATCAAATCCAAAGTGACTCTGGGAGGCAGAATCCTTTTTCCCTTGAAAATCCTCAGTCTGTTTTCTCTAGAGCTTTCATCTGACTAGATGGGGTGCACCTACATTAAAAAGCTGGAGAAGGAAATGACAACCTACTCCAGTATTCTTGCCTAGAGAATCCTGTGGACAGAGGAGCCTGGTGGGCTGCTGTCCATAGGGTCACACAGAGTCAGACACGACTGAAGCGACTTAGCATGCATGCATGCGTTACAGAAGGAAATGACAACCCACTCCAGTATTCTTGCCTGGAGAATCCCGGGAAGAAGGAACCTGGAGGGCTGCCGTCTATAGAGTCGCACAGTTGGACATGACTGAAGCAACTTTAGCAGCAGCAGCAGCACATTAAAAAGCATATTCTACTTTATTCAAAGTATACTAATTTAAATATTAATCACATCTTAAAAATACTTTTACAGCATTTATATTGGTGCTTGATAAAAACTGGGTACCTTGGGTATCCTCAAGTTGACATATAAAATTATCATATTAAGCAACCAGTTCACTGAAACATATCAAATAAATTTAAAACTCTATTTATTAATGTACTTAACTGCAATTATTTGTGATAAAAGAGTGAACCCACAGGAGCCAACGCAGGAGATGTGGTTTCAACCCCTCAGTCTGGAAGATCCCCTGGAGAAGGAAATTGCAACCAACTCCAGCATTCTTGCCTGGGAAATAAATCAAGCACAAGTTGTATTTGGGTACACTATAGACTGCATCAAAATTTTCAGATTCAAACAAATAATCTTGAAGATTTTCAGACAAAGCAAAATTCTGAGGAATCAGATAGAATTAGAGACCTTTATGATAGTAACAACCATGCTGTTCATGGAAATAAGTTCCTAAGTGAACTTAAGGAAAACTAATGCTTTAGGAATCTTACGTGTAATGAAGTTGCTTTGATTGTTCTTAACAAGTGAGTTCTATTACCATAAGTCCCTGCTTATTTTCCAAGAAGAAAACTCTTCTATAAGTGAAAAATATTCATATTTATAGTGCAAATTATGACCTGCTGGCTCACAGCTCACTTGGTTGGTCAGTGTCATTTGTTAATGACCTCCCATCCTGTGTGCAAAGGAGGGAAGAAAATATTAAAATCAAGTTGCTTTCATCATAAGACTTGGCTTCCCTTGTAGCTCAGTCAGTAAAGAATCTGCCTGCAAGGCAGGAGACCCTGGTTTGATTACTGGGTCGGAAAGATCCCCTGGAGAAGGAAATGGCAACCCATTCCAGTATTCTCGCCTGGAGAATCTCATAAACAGGAACCTTGCAGGCTACAGTCTATGAGGTTGCAAAAGTTGGACACAACTTAGTGACTAAACCATAGGTTTGTCTTAAGAAACTTCAGAGTCATCTGAGGCACTTAGTATAAATGTAATTGAGTAGGCACTACCCCAGAGGTTTTGGTATAGGTCTAGAGTGTAACCTTGGAATTTTCATTTTGAAAAGAGACTTCAAGATGATATTGAAACATGAGATATTCAGGTCACACTTTGACAATACTGATAACATAGGTAAATATAGATTATGCCCCATTCCTGCTTTAATCTCTATTCTAATATTATTTATTTTTATTTTTTGAAATTTTTATTTATTTGTATTATATTTTATTATTGGAGCATAATTGCTTTATAGTGTTGTGTTAGTTTCTGCTGTACAACAAAGTGACTCAGATATATGTATATATCAATCCCTTCCCTCTTGAGCTTTCCTCTCATTGGCTCCCATTCTAGCCCTCTAGGTCTTCACAGAGCACCTAGCTGAGTTTCCTGTGTTTCAGGTTCCCATTTCTACTTTACATGTAGTAATGTATATATCCTGATGCTACTGTCTTGGTTGGGCCCACCCTCTCCTTTCCCCTCTGTGTCCACAAAGCTGTTCTCTACATCTACATCTCTCTTCCTGCCCAGGAAATAGATTCATCTGTACCACTTTTCTAGATTCCAAATATACACATTAATGTATGATATTTGTTTTGGTTTTTTTTCCTCTCTTTTTGACTTACTTCACTCTGTATGACAGATTCTGGGTCCGTCCACATCACTATAAATACTTTTTGTGGCTGAGTAATATTCCATTGTATATATGTACTGCATCTTTATTCTTCTGTTGATGAACATGTCGTGGCTATGGTAAAAAGTTGTTCTTCCCCCAAACGGCTACTTCCAGTTTTCCTAGAAAAACTGATATAGTTTAGACAGAGGGACGGCGATTGTTCCCTTCAGTTCAGTTCAGTTCAGTCGCTCAGTTGTGTCCGATTCTTTGCGACCCCATGAATTGCAACACGCCAGGCCTCTCTGTCCATCACCAACTCCCAGAGTCTACCCAAACCCATGTCCATTGAGTCGCTGATGCCATCCAACCATCTCATCCTCTGTCATCCCCTTCTCCTCCCGACCCCAATCCTACCCAGCATTAGTGTCTTTTCCAAAGAGTCAACCCTTCGCATGAGGTGGCCAAAGTATTGGAGTTTCAGCTTCAACATCAGTCCTTCCAATGAACACCCAGGATTGATCTCTTTTAGGATGGATTGATTGGATCTCCTTGCAGTCCAAGGGACTCTCAAGAGTCTTCTCCCACACCACAGTTCAAAAGCATCAATTCTTCGGCACTCAGCTTTCTTCACCGTCCAACTCTCACATCCATACATGACCACTGGAAAAACCATAGCCTTGACTAGACGGACTTTTGTTGGCAAAGTAATGTCTCTGCTTTTAAATAGGCTATCTAGGTTGGCCATAACCTTCCTTCCAAGGAGTGAGCGTCTTTTAATTTCATGGCTGCAGTCACCATTAGCAGTGATTCTGGAGCCCCCAAAAATAAAGTCTGACACTGTTTCCATTGTTTCCCCATCTATTTCCCATGAAGTGATGGGACCAGATGCCATGATCTTAGTTTTCTGAATGTTGAGCTTTAAGCCAACTTTTTCACTGTCCTCTTTCACCTTCATCAAGAGGCTCTTTAGTTCTTCTTCACTTTCTGCCATAAGGGTGGTGTCATCGCATATCTGAGGTTATTGATAATTCTCCTGGCAATCTTGATTCCAGCTTGTGTTTCTTCCAGCCCAGCATTTCTCATGATGTACTCTGCATATAAGTTAAATAAGCAGGGTGACAATATACAGCCTTGACGTACTCCTTTTCCTATTTGGAACCAGTCTGTTGTTCCATGTCCAGTTCTAACTGTTGCTTCCTGACCCGCATACAGGTTTCTCAAGAGACAGATCAGATGGTCTGGTATTCCCATCTCTTTCAGAATTGTCCACAGTTTATTGTGATCCACGCAGTCAAAGGCTTTGGCATAGTCAATAAAGCAGAAGTAGATGTTTTTCTGGAACTCTCTTGCTTTTTCGATGATCCAGCAGATATTGGCAATTTGATGTCTGGTTCCTCTGCCTTTTCTAAAACCAGCTTGAACATCTGGAAGTTCATGGTTCACATATTGCTGAAGACTGGCTTGGAGAATTTTGAGCATTACTTTACTAGCATGTGAGATGAGTGCAATTGTGCGGTAGTTTGAGCATTCTTTGGCATTGCCTTTCTTTGGGATTGGAACAAAAACTGACCTTTTCCAGTCCTGTGGCCACTGCTGTTTTCCAAATTTGCTGGCATATTGAGTGCAGCACTTTCACAGCATCATCTTTCAGGATTTGAAATAGCTCAACTGGAATTCCATCACCTCCACTAGCTTTGTTCGTAGTGATGCTTTCTAAGGCCCACTGGACTTCACATTCCAGGATGTCTGGCTGTAGGTGAGTGATCACACCATCGTGATTATCTGGGTCGTGAAGATCTTTTCTGTACAGTTCTTCTGTGTATTCTCGCCACCTCTTCTTAATATCTTCTGCTTCTGTTAGGTCCATACCATTTCTGTCCTTTATCGAGCCTATCTTTGCATGAAATGTTCCTTTGGTATCTCTAATTTTCCTGAAGAAATCTCTAGTCTTTCCCAATCTGTTGTTTTCCTCTATTTCTTTGCACTGATCACTGAGGAAGGCTTTCTTATCTCTCCTTGCAGTTGCTCAGTCGTGTCCAACTCTTTGTGACCCCATGAATCTCAGCACGCCAGGCCTCCCTGTCCATCACCAACTCCCAGAGTCTATCCAAACCCATGTCCATCGAGTCGGTGATGCCATCCAACCATCTCATCCTCTGTCGTCCCCTTCTCCTCCTGCCCCCAATCCTTCCCAGAATCAGGGTCTTTTCCAATGAGTCAACTCTTCACACAAGGTGGTCAAAGTATTGGAGTTTCAGCTTCAACATCAGTCCTTCCAATGAACACCCAGGACTGATCTACTTCATAGCTATTTTCTAACAAAGAAAAGTCTCACAAGAATGAAGCCAAGCTTCCCCTTGATAGCATGCTATTCTTCACACTTGGAACTCTGGAAACAATCTCATGTTTATTCTAAGGCACAATTTTAAAAAAAGTCTGAACATTGCCAAAATCAGTGTGACTCTTATCATAGATGATGCTTTGTAATTACTGTGGCCAAAAGACCTTCACTGTCATGGTCTATGACTTTGTAAACTTGGACATGAATCTTTAGTTTTTTATTATTTCAATTGAATCTGTTTATATTTTATTATTACATATGTTAAACTTAGTTGCTATTTAAAATATCTTTCAAAATTTTTGTTATGTGATTTGGCTTTGAAACAAAATTTACTATGTTCATAGAAATACATTAAACAAAAGGATGTTGTGTAAACTTAATAGTCAGCAAAATGAAGTCCTTTTCTTTAGGGGAATGGCAACAATTCTATTTTTTTTATGCAAACCAACAATCAAGTGCCTTATAGAAGTACTTTTCCAAATTTATTATACAGAAGAATCACCTGGGAAGTTCATTAAATGCAAATTCTGATTCTGTAAGTTTGGGTTGAGGCCTTAAATTCCAAATTCCTCACAAAACTTCCAAATATTATCCATGCCGGTGGGCCATGAACCATGATATCAGGTTAATCAGAAAGGATAGATATAAATACAGGAAGCTGTGTTACACTTTAAGGTATATGTAAAAGGATTATCTGTCATTTATTTCTCTATATTTTGGTAACACCTTAGCCATTTATTATGTAAATACAATAAATTTATAATAAATAGAATATTTTTCTCTTCTAGGTATATACGAGTGATTGCTCTATAAAAAAAACTCAAGCCTAAGTTAATTTTCCAAGTATAAAAATTCTGTTAAGAAACTGTCAAATTGGAAATGCGTATACTCCAAAGAATTGGGTCTCCGTATCTGTATTGTCTAACCTTATCTATAGTACTAGCATTATTCATGATAGCTAAAACAAGGAGGCAACCCAAGTATCTATCAATGGATGAGTAAATAAGAAAAATGTGATATATGTATACAATGGAATACTATCCAGTCTCAAAAAAGAAGGAAATTCTGGTATGTACTACAACATGGATGAATCTTGAGGACATTATTATGAATGAAATAAGCCTGTCACAAAAAGACAAATATTCTATGATTCCACTCGTAAGGAGTGTTTAGAATCATTAAATGCCTAAAGACGTAAAGTAGAATGGTGTTTGCCAGGGGCTGCAGACAGGGAGGAATGGGACTTTATTGTTTAATGGCTGTAGTGTTTCAGTTTTGCAAGATGAAAAGAATTCTAGAAATGGATAGCGGTGATGGTCGGACAACAATGTGATTGTTCTTACGATTACTGAAAATGTCTATGGTAGTAAATTTTATGGCACTTTTAAAACAAATTGAAAAGATGTATTGGAGATTTTATCTGATTTCTCATTTAAGACAGAGTCTATACCTGCGTGACTGATAAGTTTCTTGAATGTGTATCTCAAGCATCCTTGAAAAATTATGAGGTCTACCTGTCATTCCTTATAGATTATATATTCCCCCATATTCATAGTGTAGTTGTTCTCAACCACTTTGGGGTCTGCCAAAATCCTTTTATAATACCTAGAGTCATTCTTTTAATCCTTGATATGGCATATCTGTTGACTATTTCATAGGAAAGTGATCCCATCCCAGGGGAACATTTAAGTTGTTTCAGCTTAACTTGTGGTACTAAATAGCTCGGCTCCCCAGGTATCTCAAGTGGTAAAGAATTGGCCTGCCAAAGCAGGAGATGCAGAAGATGTGGGTTCAATACCTGGGTTGGAAGGATTCCCTGAAGCAGGGAATGGCAACCCTTCCAGTATTCTTGCCTAGGAAATCCCATGGACAGAGGAGCCTGGTGGGCTACAGTCCAGGGCGTCACAAAGAGTTGGATGTGACTGAGCGACTGAGCACACACACACTAAATAGCTTAACCATTTCAGTTTGTGCCTGTGTATGTGATAAGATAGCCTTGCTGCTAAAGGGTTTTTATAAACATGAGTCCTATTACTATGAAATTCACTTTGAAATCATATTGTGGGAAGAAAAATATTATTTTCAAAGATAACTGAAGAATTCCTGTTAGGGCTAAAATAATCTTTGAGGCTTACCTTATTGGGTGTATTAATTTGTGAAAATAAATTTCTTTTTTTTTTTTTTCAAGAATTGGAAGTTCAGAGCAGCTGCAATGGAGTATCTCAGTCGTCACAGCATCACTTTACATCTTTGATAGCTGTGAGATTCCACCCATTCTTACCTTGCTTTACTTTCTGCTCTTCCTTCTTCTCCTAACTCCTCATATCTATTGTTTAAGGATCATGGTTATCTCTTCACTCATGAATCTCCTTGAAAAGAGAGCTAATTGATGAGTGTATTTCTATTTATCAAAGAATCCCTGTTGTGTGAAACTGTCCCTTCATGCCACAACCTAGCATGTTGGCCAGGCTATAAATAGATGTGTATATAATCAGTAACCCAGTCCTAGTTCAACTAGTTACATCAAATGTGGTGGTGTCACATGGTTCTAAGCACAATAATTTATGTGAGAGAAATGTACACAAAAGGGTCTATGGCTGTGATAGTCACTCTGATGCTATTCGGGAGTTCATTGTAACAGGCAGACATCTGTCCTGATATAATGAAATACGTATTGCTGAGATCCAATGTGGGCTTCCCTGGTGGCTCAGATGGTAAAGAATCTGACTGCAATGCAGGAAACCTGGATTCAATCCCTGGGGCGGGAAGATCCCCTGGAGAAGAGAATGGCAATTCACTCCAGTATTCTTGCCTGGAGAATCCCATGGACAGAGGAGCCTTGTGGACTACAGTCCATGGGATCACAAAGAGGAAGACATGAATGGCTAACACTTACTAACATGGTTTGGGTTAACAGAATTTTAAATAGATTGCAGAGAGCTACTCACAGTGAAGGCTCTCATTCTTTATAACAAATTCACACACTCTAAACACACTAAAAATATTTGTCCTTTAGGACTGTACTTGACTAAATCTACACACAAAATTTCATTCTTCCCTAAAAACGTTTGTATGAAAAAATCTCCATCTTTGCAAGCATGTTAAGATTTATTTTGCCATTAAGAATTTCCAGGGAATTCAAACTAGAATTGCATTCACTTATTTATAAACAATATTTTGTTCAGTAGAATATTTGGGGTGACATTGCACTGAGACAAAGCATTATAAGTGAAATGATCAGGATTTCAAACTTTATGTAAATAGATAGACTACACCCCTAGGATGTTATAAAAGTCAGACAGCAAATAGTTTAACCCTTATAGTTCATGACTGAGTACATGCTTCCAGTAAAGCAAAGGGTCAAACTGTGTTGACTTAAAATAGAGCAAGGACAATTTTGGCAGTCACTTATAACAGTGAAGAGAGGATAGGGAAAGAAGACAAACAGAAAATTCTATCTAAAGAAATACTGATGCCCTAATACAAGGAATCATCTCCTAGACCAGAATAAATGTAAAAGACTGAAGTTTTCGCTGAGATCTGGCAGAGCCATTGTTACATGAGTATCGGGCCTTAGTCACTCAGAAAGGAAATCCCTATAGCACATAAGAAGGTCAATATTGGGGTCACATCTGAGAGAACTCTTTTCTTCAGTTCTGAAAGTTTATATTCACTACAGGAAAAAAGACAATTAATTGAAGGTACAAAGGTCTCTAACAGAAAAGTTACGATACAATAGCTATAGAAAACGCTTTAACTATGGGAATAATAAAAATTTAGTGTGCTTTCTCAGTGCCTGTTCCTTACATTAACATATATAGGATCATATATGAAGAGGAAGCCAGCTAAGAAGTAGTACAGTTTTCCCATGTCACCCACTCTCCACCATCTTTACAAAATTGCACTGTTTTTGCCTCTCAAGCCTACTTAATCCAAGATCTTTACATATCTGCTCCAATGCCTTACCCTTGACAGAAGAAATAAGTAAAAGTTTTGGGAAACAGAATTTAATAATAATTTTTTAAAATAGATGGCAGACATCTCAAGATCCATGATAACTGAAAGTTAAGATAGGCTTATAGCAAGTTATCTTCAATTGCATTCTTCTTAAAGGTACTCAATGGCAGTTTGGTTATCATGCATATTGCCTATGATATAATCAAATATCATAGAACATGTCATTCTCATGTTAAAAGAATGAATATTTAGAGTCACATGGGAACTTAATTCAATCCATAGTGTTATTCAAATAAACCCAGAGCTTGACCAAAGACATGACTCATTTATTTATTTTTTTAATATAAATTTATTTATTTTAATTGGAGGCTAATTACTTTACAATATTGTATTGGTTTTGCCATACATTGACATGAATCCACCACAGGTGTACTTGTGTTCCCCATCCTGAACCCCACTCCCACCTCCTTCCCCATCCCACCCCTATGGGTCATCCCAGTGCACCAGCCCTGAGCACCCTGTATCATGCATCAAACCTGGACTGGAGATTCATTTCACATATGATAATTACATGTTTCAATGCCATTCTCCCAAACCATCCCACCCTCGCCCTCTCCTACAGAGTCCAAAAGACTGTTCTATATATCTGTGTCTCTTTTGCTGTCTCACAAACAGGGTTATCATTATCATCTTTCTAAATTCTGTATATATGCATTAGTATACTGTAGTATACTGTTGTGGTGGTTTTTTTTTTCTGGCTTACTTCACTCTGTATAATAGGCTCCAGTTTCATCCACATCATTAGAGCTGATTCAAATGTATTCTTTATAATGGCTGAGTAATATTCCAGTGTGTACATGTACAACAGCTTTCTTATCCATTCCTTTGCTGATGGACATCTAGGTTGCTTATATGTCCTAGCTATTATAAACAGTGCTGCGATGAACATTGGGATACACATGTCTGTTTCAATTCTGGATTCCTCGATGTGTATGCCCAGCAGTGGAATTGCTGGGTCATAGGGCAGTTCTATTTCCAGTTTTTTGAGGAATCTCCACACTGTTTTCCATAGTGGCTGTACTAGTTTGCATTCCCATCAGCAGTGTAAGAGGGTTCCCTTTTCGCCACACCCTCTCCAGCATTTATTGCTTGTAGACTTTTGGATAGCAGCCATTCTGACTGGCGTGAAATGGTACCTCACTGTGGTTTTGATTTCCATTTCTCTAATAATGAGTGATGTTGAGCATCTTTTCATGTGTTTGCTAGCTATCTGTATGTCTTCTTTGGAGAAATGTCTGTTTAGTTCTTTGGCCCATTTTTTGATTGGGTCGTTTATTTTTCTGGAATTGAGCTGCAGGAGTTGCTTGTATATTTTTGAGATTAATTCTCTGTCAGTTGTTTCGTATGCTATTATTTTCTCCCATTCTGAAGGCTGTCTTTTCACCTTCCTTATAGTTTCCTTTGTTGTGCAAAAGCTTTTAGTTTTAATTAGGTCCCATTTGTTTATTTTTGCTTTTATTTCCAATATTCTGGAAGGTGGGTCATAGAGGATCCTGCTGTGGTTTATGTCGGAGAGTGTTTTGCCTATGTTTTCCTCTAGGAATTCTATAGTCTCTGGTCTTACATTTATATCTTTAATCCATTTTGAGTTTATTTTTGTGTATGGTGTTAGAAAGTGTTCTAGTTTCATTCTTTTATAAGTGGTTGACCAGTTTTCCCAACACCACTTGTTAAAGATATTGTCTTTTTCTCCATTGTATATTCTTGCCTCCTTTGTTGAAGAAAAGGTGCCCATAGGTGTGTGGATTTATCTCTGGGCTTTCTATTTTGTTCCATTGATCTATATTTCTGTCTTTGTGCCAGTACCATACTGTCTTGATGATGTGGCTTTGTAGTATAGTCTGAAGTCAGACAGGTTGATTCCTCCAGTTCCATTCTTCTTCCTCAGACTTGCTTTGGTTATTCGAGGTTTTTTGTATTTCCATACAAATTGTGAAATTAGTTGTTCTAGTTCTCTGAAAAATACCATTGGTAGCTTGATAGGGATTGCATTGAATCTGTGGATTGCTTTGGGGAGTATACACATTTTCACTATATTGATTCTTCCGATCCATGAACACAGTATATTTCTCCATCTATTTGTGTCCTCTTTGATTTCTTTCACCAGTGTTTTATAGTTTTCTATATATAGGTCTTCTGTTTCTTTAGGTAGATATATTCCTAAGTATTTTATTCTTTTCGTTGCAATGGTGAATGGTATTGTTTCCTTAATTTCTCTTTCTGTTTTCTCATTGTTAGTGTATAGGAATGCAAGGGATTTCTGTGTGTTGATTTCATATCCTGAAACTTTACTATATTCATTGATTAGCTCTAGTAATTTTCTGGTGGAGTCTTTAGGGTTTTCTATGTAGAGGATCATGTCATCTGTAAACAGAGTTTTTCTTCTTCTTTTCCAATCTGGATTCCTTTTATTTCTTTTTCTGCTCTGATTGCTGTGGCCAAAACTATGTTGAATAGTAGTGGTGAGAGTGGGCATGCTTGTCTTGTTCCTGACTTTAAAGGAAATGCTTTCAATATTTCACCATTGAGGATAATGTTTGCTGTGGGTTTGTCATATATAGCTTTTATTATGTCGAGGTATGTTCCTTCTATTCTTGCTTTCTGGAAGTTTTTTATCATAAATGGATGTTGAATTTTGTCAAAGGCTTTCTCTACATCTATTGCAATAATCATATGGCTTTATTTTTCAGTTTGTTAATGTGGTGTATTACATTTATTGATATGGAGATTTTGAAGAATCCTTGCATCCATGGGATAAAGCCCACTTGGTCATGATGTATGATCTTTTTAATATGTTGTTGGATTCTGTTTGCTAGAATTTTGTTAAGGATTTTTGCATCTATATTCATCAGTGATATTGGCCTGTAGTTTTCTTTTTTTGTAGCATCTTTGTCAAGTTTTGGTATTAGGATGATGGTTGCCTCATAGAATGAGTTTGGAAGTTTACCTTCCTCTGCAATTTTCTGGAAGAGTTTGAGTGGTATAGGTGTTAGCTCTTCTCCAATTTTTTGGTAGAATTCAGCTGTGAAGCTGTCTGGTCCTGGGCTTTTGTTTGCTGGAAGATTTCTGATTAGTTTCAATTTCCGTGCTTGTGATGGGTCTGTTAAGATTTTCTATTTCTTCCTGGTTCAGTTTTGGGAAGTTGTACTTTTTAAGAATTTGTCCATTTCTTCCAAGTTGTCCATTTTATTGGCATATAGTTGCTGATAGTAGTCTCTTATGATCCTTTGTATTTCTGTGTTATCTGTTGTGATCCCTCCATTTTCATTTCTAATTTTGTTGATTTGATATTTCTTCCTTTGTTTTTTGATGAGTCTGGCTAATGATTTGTCAATTTTATTTATCTTCTCAAAGAACCAGCTTTTGGTTTTGCTGATTTTTGCTACGGTGTCTTTTGTTTCTTTTGCCTTTATTTCTGACCTAATCTTTAAGATTTCTTTCCTTCTACTAACCCATGGGTTCTTCATTTCTTCCTTTTCTAGTTGCTTTAGGTATAGAGTTAGGTTATTTTTTGACTTTTTTCTTGTTTCTTGAGGTACGCCTGTATTGCTATGAACCTTCCCCTTAGCACTGCTTTTACCGTGTCCCATAGGTTTTGGGTTGTTTTGTTTTCATTTTCATTCGTTTCTATGAATATTTTGATTTCTTTTTTGATTTCTTCTGTGATTTGTTGGTTATTCAGCAGCGTGTTGTTCAGCCTCCATATGTTGGAATTTTAATAGTTTTTCTTCTGTGCTACTGCTACTGCTAAGTCACCTCAGTCGTGTCCGACTCTCTGCGAACCCATTTTCTCCTGTAATTGAGATCTAATCTTACTGCATTGTGGTCAGAAAAGATGCTTGGAATGATTTCCGTTTTTTTTTTTGAATTTACCAAGGCTAGATTTTTGGCCCAGGATGTGATCTATCCTGGAGAAGGTTCCATGTGCATTTGAGAAAAAGGTGAAATTCATTGTTTTGGGGTGAAATGTCCTATAGATATCAGTTAGTGAGTTGGGTATTAAAATCTCCCACTATTATTGTGTTGTTGTTAATTTCCCCTTTCATACTTGTTAGCATTTGTCTTACATATTGTGGTGCTCCTATGTTGGGTGCATATATATTTATAATTGTTATATCTTCTTCTTGGATTGACCCTTTGATCATTATGTAGTGTCCTTCTTTGTTTCTTTTCACAGCCTTTGTTTTAAAGTCTACTTTAACTGATATGAGTATTGCTACTCCTACTTTCTTTTGGTCTCTATTTGCATGAAATATCTTTTACCAGACCTTCACTTTCAGTCTGTATGTGTCCCTTGTTTTGAGGTGGGTCTCTTGTAGACAACGTATATAGGGGTCTTGTTTCTATATCCATTCAGCCAGTCTTTGTCTTTTGGTTGGGGCAGTCAACCCATTTACATTAAGGTAATTATTGATAAGTATGATCCCTTTGCCATTAGATTTATATATTTCCAACACATGAATCTTTCCTATAATATGGCAGAATCTTTTTTTAGAATGTAACTTTTCAGTATTTACTTGATAAAGTCTTTATAAAGGGCAAGAGAATAAGAATGGAATGATTCTGGATTTAGCAAGTTGAGGGGAAGGTTATTTATTCTTTAGAGTTTTAAGAACTAATAAATTTACAACCATGCCAAAAAAAATACAGTTATTGGAGGAGGTCATATAGAGGACATGACTGCTTATTGACCCTCAAACTACACTCAGGCAAAGGCTACTCATCTCCTCCCCTGACCTTGGAATGGACATTCTGCCCACCACTCCCATGGTGCAAGCCACTTTCAAGAGTGCAGCCTTGAGAGAGTGATATGTTATTGAGCCTGACTGAGTCCAGTTAGTTCAGTTCAATCGCTCAGTCGTGTCTGACTTTTTGCGATCCCATGAACCGCAGCACGCCAGGCCTCCCTGTCTATCACCAACTCCCAGAGTTTACTCAAACTCATGTCCATTGAGTCGGTGATGCCATCTAACCATCTCATCCTCTGTCATCCCCTTCTCCTCCTGCCTTCAGTCTTTCCCAACATCAGGGTCTTTTCAAATGAGTCAGCTCTTCTCATCAGGTGGCCGAAATATTGGAGTTTCAGCTTCAACATCAGTCCTTCCAATGAACACCCAGGACTGATTTCCTTTAGGATGGACTGGTTGGATCTCCTTGCAGTCCAAGGGGCTGTCAAGAGTCTTCTCCAACACCACAGTTCAAAAGCATTAATTCTTCTGTGCTCAGCTTTCTTTATAATCCATTTCTCACATCCATACATGAGTCCAGTTAAGGCCTCCATATAAAATTCTGTGACCCTGCCAGACCAGTACAGAGATCTCCTCTTCCTATGGTGCCCAAAACAAGCCACCTATGTAAGTTCCCTTGCTTATTAAATGTGTCGTCTACCTGTTTGGAGTGTCCTTCCTCCTTTTTCTGTCTCTCCTTGTCCTCTATTTATGGAGACCAGTTTGTAAACCAACATTAGTGGATGCTTGTAATCAAATTGCCTTACTTAATTGTAATTGTATCTTAAGAAAATTTCTTGTATACCTTGTATACCTTGTATAAGAACTACTATGGTAGTACTCAGTGCCTATGCAACGACAGGTACCTAAAAAAGCCTTTATCCTTATTGACAGCTATTAAAAATATAATAACTATTTTCATGACAGAAAATTAGCACTGGGCCAGGCCAACTGATGTTCAAGTGCAGATTCTGTCACTCTGCACAAACATGGAAATGCTACTTAAGATTTCTGAGCCCCGACTTTATGTTATATAAAACAAGGTTAATAATGAATATGTTCCATGGTTGTTCTGAGGTGCTAATGAGATCACACATAGCTCAAAACAGCACCTAGCATCTTGCACGGTGTTCAGTAAAGTTTTGTTGTTTTAAGGGGAGAAAATTGAGTTTAGTCGTGAAGAATGTCAGGCTACAGATATGACTTTGGAAAGTCCTTTCAAAAGGAAAACTCTCTCTCTTTTTTTTAAAGGTTTTCTCTCCTGATATTTTTATTATTACTGTTGAGCAATATGTGGTGGTCTCCAGAAAACCACACTACAACCAAGAGTATTTCTATAGATCATGTGCTAATTCATCAAATTATAACTGGCTAGCATCTTTTAATCAAAAGGGTACACTTTGACGGTGCCAAGCCAAGACATTGAGAGAAGAAACAGAAGAAAAGGGCACAAAAGACAGCTTTGGCCCTTGAGTTGAGAATTTCATAGCATATGAGATGATTAAAGAAATCCCAAACTTCTTTGAGCATATAGAATTAATGTCCTGTTTTTCTTAAACACGGGGTTATAGGTTTTGATTTTATCTTGTTTAGGAAAGCTAGTGATGGTTGTCTTACATTTTCAGTTGTTTATAATGGTGTACTTACATATAGGTTGGAATATGGGTATGGACATAGATATACAATATGACTTTCCTAACACCCCCTGAAGTAAGTAGTATTGCATGTATATACCATTATACATGTGAGAAAACAAAAATGAAGGTATGCATGATTTATTCTGGTTTGTATTGAAGGTCTGATTGGTTCATATTTACCATTTAAATAGTACCATTTTAGTTTATATCAAAATAGCGTGTAATTAATGACTCAAAAAAGAGCATGGTTACTTTATTTCTTCCACTGAACAAGAGAGCAGTATTTCTTATTATGTAAGCATTAGCATCAATTTAAGGAAAATATAGTAAAAATTAAATGCTCAGTATACATGAAATATGAATGTTCTCTTAGCACAGTAAAATTTGTATAATTAGTCTAAAAACTTTTTTTGTATGTGCTGCTAAGTCGCTTCAGTCATGTCCGACTCTGTGCGACCCCATAGACGACCGCCCACCAGGTTCTCCCGTCCCTGGGATTCTCCAGGCAAGAACACTAGAGTGGGTTGCCATTTCCTTCTCCAATGCATGAAAGTGAAAAGTGAAAGTGAAGTCGCTCAGTCATGTCCGACTCTTCGCGACCCTATGGACTGCAGCCTACAAGGCTCCTCCGTCCATGGGATTTTCCAGGCAAGAGTACTGGAGTGGGGTGCCATTGCCTTCTCTGTTTTTGTATGTAACCTCAGCTATCATATTGCCTTAGGAACAATGAGTAAGGAAAACATACATTGTGTCATACACATACACACACATACAAAGAAGCACAGAAGAATGCTTTGTGAGTCCATGGACGACAGTCTCTGAGAAATTCCAGAAATACTTCTGGTGTGCAGACTTTGAAGAGGGCTCTGGTTCTGAATTAAGGGACTCACACTGATTATAAAAACAAAGGTTTAAATTGTAAGGAAATAAGCCAAATGTGGAAGAAAAACCTTGAAGCACAGAGGTATTGATGTAGCATTATTTGTAATTAGAAAGCTTTTGAAAGCAACCTGAATGTCTAAATATTGAATAATAGTATGATAGGCCATGGAATGTTACGTAGCTGTTCAAATGATGTTTATGAAGAGTTTGTAATAACACAGAAACACAGTTTTTATTTAAAATAAAACACAAGAGACAAAAGAAGAGATAGAATAGGTATGTTTTTGGAAAAGCATGTGTGTGTGGTAGTTGCTCAGTCGTGTCCAGCTCTTTGCGACCCCATGGACTTCAGCCTTCCAAGTTCCTCTGTCCATGGAATTTTCCAGGCAAGAATACTGGAGGGTTGCCATTTCCTTCTCCATTGGAAAAGCATGTACCTATTTGCAAAACAATATTACAGAGAAGAAGAAGCAAAATGTTAGCAGAAATTATATGTGTGTGATGGGACTGAATAATCTTTTTCTCCTACGTTTATGCATTTCTCAAAATTTTTATAATTGAAAAAATAGAATTTATTCTCTTCTAAGCTGCCATTCTAATTTTTCCACATAAAAACAATCATGGACCTTATTTCAACAAGCAAAGCAGAAATGCACTAGTTATTTCACAAGACTTTACATGGTGGATTGGTTACAGGTTTTGGGTGTTAGAGGCTGGTATCAAGTGCCTCTCCTAGGGGAAGTACTGCTGAATTGATCCTGACTAGAAATGAAAGTCAGTAGAAAGGAAGAAATCTGCTCTCCCATCCTCTTACCTACTAATCCTTTCTTGTTGCCTCCTACTGCAGAACCTAGGAAGCTACTGGCAACTGAGAAAGGTAGCTTGTATAGCCCCAGTCAGAGCATCATGAAAAGGGTGGATTTAGAACAAAAAGACAATAAGTAACCACAAGCTTATTCTGTGTAAATAGTAGGAATAATGTATAAGATGCATTGCTCAAGACTAAAATCTTATAGTAACAGTATTGAGATACAGAAACCTTTATTAATGACTTGTGTTAATTTGATTACCAAAGTCAAAGTGCTTCCTAATGGGATGAATTGAGTACAAATAAGTGATGTTAAACTTTTAACATGTATCATTTATTTTTATTAAAGTGACTCAGCCATCACATTTCTACTCCAATAGATATTTTATTAAGGAAACTAACTTAAATGTACATGATAAATGAACTGTGTTGAAAATTCTATTTTTCTTCAATTCTAACCTCCTGATCTTAATTAACTTCTCCACTACTGTTGCCATAGAAACCAGCAATGCAATCAATAAGATGCAAAGGTAGTAATGTGCAGGCAGAAGTATTCTACATGTACAGTAACAACATTTATTTTAAGTCATGGGACAAATTAGTATTTGCAGTTAGATTAGAGGTAATCTTCAAAATTCAAAATGAGAAATGCAGTCTAATGGTAAACAAAGATGATAAGTTTTATCCGAACAACTCTGTTTTCTCTATTCCAATGTAAAACAAGCATTATGCCTAGGAAATGAAGGCTCGTATTTTTGTGTCACTTCTTTTGATTTCCTTGATATTTCTTTAATCATGCCATAACCTGTTCTCTTTCCCAAGAACAAATAAAAAACAAGTAACAAGACATATAAAACAATGTAAAAGCCAAGTCCCTTTGTATGAAAAATTTGTCCATTCTGTCCCTTTTTTTCACTCTAGATTCACAAGCTAATGATAGCTGACCCTTGAACAACACGGGTTTGAATTGTACAGGTCCACCTTTACAATGAATTTTTTTCAGTGGATGGTTTACAAAAGATGTATTACAGTACTGCATGACCCAACTTTGACTGAATGGAACTACAGGTATGGGGAGCTGACTGTAAAGATGCACTCAGATTTTTGACTGTTGGGGGTTGGTGCACTCAACATGTTTTTTAACAGTCAACTATATTCACAAAATCATATATTTGAGGCTGAGACCAAGACACACTTCTCCTAGTGTTGCCCTTACCTGATTAAACAAACACCAGTTGGTATAACTCTGCTAGTCCAGCAGTCCCCAATCTTTATAACACTGGGGACTGGTTTCCTGGAAGACAGTTTCTCTAGAGACCAGGGGTGGGGAATGGGGGTAGGGAGATGGTTTTGGAATGATTCAAATGTATTACATTTATTGTGCACGTTATTTCTATTATTATTACATCAGCTCCACTTCAGATCACAAATCACCACACACAAATAATAGTACACTGGATGCTGTGGGAATCAACCCAGGCCTGTGACAGTGGATGGTGCAGTGCTAAGTCAGGTCCGACTCTTTGTGACCCCATGGACTATAGCCCCCCTGGCTCCTCTGTCTGTGGGATTCTCCAGGCAAAAATACTAGAGTGGTTTGCCATACCCTCCTCCAGGGGATTTTCCCAACCCAGGGACTAAACCCGTGTCTCTTACATCTCCTGCGTTGGCAGGTGGGTCTTTACCACTAGCACCACCTAGGAAGCCCCACCTCAGATCATCAGGCATTGAATCCCAGAGGTTGGGGACCCCTGAGTTAAGCCGTGAATCAATTGCTGAAGACAGTAGTTGCTAGAATCTTGACTGTGTTTCAGTTAGAATGCCCTGGTAACGTTCCAGTTCAGACATTCTGGATGTGATGACATTTGCCTGCCTCCATCCCTTCTGAGGTTTGTTACAAGTGGTTTATTACCGATAATAGCTAACACAACAAAGGCAAACAATAGGTATAAATGATTTATTTAAAAAAATGAGTCAGTTCAAGGTTATTTCTGTATACTTCAAGTCTCTAGTATTTTGATGTGGTTTTATAAATGTAGAAGAGTGGATTGAGAACTATTGGTTCAGAAACGTGGATTATGATAACTTTATTTTTCCAGTGCATTTTGGAGAAAAAATTGTCAGAACAACTGTGGCAATCCATAATTACCTTTTTTTCCCCCATCTTCCCTGTCTTTCTCTACTATGCCACCAAAAAAGAAGCCTATTAAATTAATCTTAACCAATGCGTTTATAAAATGCTAAAACATTTTCGCATCAAATCATGTTTCACATCAACCATTGGTTTTTCATCTTTCAAATGGATTTGATGGTAATTGATTTACGGCATAGGTGGTTATTTCAAGGTCTTCTTATATTGCAAATATAGGTAGATAGAGATAGACGTACAGATAATTATAAAATAAAGAATAAGTCAGCCAGTTTGGACTTCTGATATATTTTGATGTATATTAAAGACTAGATTATGGTGTTTACATTACTTTTTACAATGTGATCTCTTTCCTGTCTTTAAATACTGGGCAAATATACCAAGGAAATTTAAGATCTACCCAGATCTACCACATGATCTAAGTTACTATACTATGCTGTTATTTTTCACTGATGCAGAGGACAGCTAGTCTTAATTTCAATAAGCACGCTAATGAACTTTGAAGTATACAGATTTCATAATCAGTCAACCCCAGTTAGCTTCAGTGCCATGCCATTTCTCTTCAGCTATCTTAAAGCGAATGACTTTGATCTTTTTCCTTACCTAAACCTGCATCAAGAATTTTAAGCTCGAAATCACAAATCCTTTTTGTCCATTATGTCAGTCTTCACCAATTCTTAGTTTTTCTCTTCTGTAGGAAATTAATACTTCCCTGTCATGTTAAATTCAGGAGTGAAGATAGAATATACATGAACTGATGAAATCCAAGTGGAAATGATGTATGTCACTTCTCAACAGAAGCTTTAAGAACACATGGTTCCCTTTAATTCACTTTCCTCTTTGTTACAATTAAAAGCAGAGTTGCAGATTTTGGCTCTTTTGTCAGTTTGGGGCCTAGAGTACCAACAGTGACAATTTGAACAGATCATCCATCTAACTTGTAACAAAGACTAAAGATGAACATGATATAAATCCTCATTGCTTTAAGTCTGTGGTCAGCAAACTAAGGGCTAATTTGTTTGTTCTTGTGAGTAAAGATTTCCTGAACATGGCCATGCTCGTTCATTTATGTATTGACTGTGATGCCATTTGTGCTTCAGTGACAGGGTTGAGTAGTTTTGACAGATATCGTGACTCACAAAGCCTGAAATATTTACCATCTGGTCCTTAGAAAAGGTTTTGGACCTAGCTTTAAGTCCTTGAGATTTCAGAGACATTTGTTACTGCAACATAAACTAGGCTATCATTTCATTTGGTACCTCTTCCCTTTGTATTTGGTCGTAGCCTAAGAAATGGGTATAGGTCACCATATTATTTGTTTTCAGGATTATATGATGGATGAGGTGACCTTGAAGTAGAGGATGACCTGACTCTAGAGAATAAACAAGATGAATAAAGCACAGAGTTCAAGGGGCAGAGTCACATCTCAGAAAAAATCAACATGAGTCATGGCAAGACCACCTATCTCAGTCATCTCAGGCTGCCATAATAAATACCATAGACTGGGTAGCTTAAACAACAGACTTTATTTCTCATAGTTCTGAAGTCAGGAGGTTTGAGATCAGGGTGCCAGCATGGTAGAGTTCTGGTGAAAACTCTCTTCTTGACCTGTAGATGGCTGCCTTCCCACTGTGTCCTCAGCAGGCAGGGGATAGGGAGAAAGACAGCTCCATTCTCTTCCTCTCTTTATAAGGACTCTAATCCCACCATGGAGTCCTCATGCTCCTGACCTCTTCTAAACCTAATTACCTCGCAAAGGCCCTATCACCAAATACTACCACACTGGAGGGTTAGGGCTTCAAAATAGAAATTTTGGGGGGACACAAACATTCAGTACATAACACAGCCCAATGCCTGGCTACCCAGATGGTGACCAAGACTGAAGAGTGAGGATGATGGGCAGTTGCCATATGTGACATCATATAGAAGCCCTTTTGCTAGGTTAATAACTAAGGCAGTGTTCTGGTCTTCAAGATGAAGACAGGCATATACAGGACAAAATAACAGACTCCTTAAATATGTGGGCAGCATTCTGAGCATGTTTCAGCACTTTGGAGGCAATCTGTTAAGAATAAAAAGCAGGACATAAAACAGATAACCAGTTCTATGGACTGAGCAGGTGGGTGTGGCAGTGGAAGACAAGTATTTAATGTAGAGAGGAGAATAGAAAAGGGATGAGGGCAAACAGACAACTATAGCTAATTCTGTGGACTTTGGCTTCCGTTGACAAAGAGAATAAACACAAGGGGGCCACAAGTGGCTTTGTCTGGGCGGTTTAATTCTCAACAACTCTAGATGCAGGAGGACAAGTACAACAGAGGATGGTGATCTATGACTCCTCTGATTAAGGTTGGTGCATAAAAATGGGCATGACTGAGAATGGGAGGAACAAGGAACTCAGCTATGATAACTTGGAGGAGAGTGGAGGAAATATATCTTCTTCCTATTTTATACTAAACTATACCTTTGCCTTTATCATCATCTTTAGTCATTTCATCTTTTTGTATTCTCACAGGCTATCCATCCCTTTTCTGCTTTAGTTTGTTCCTTAAGTAATCTAAATTCTATGTTCAGTGATTTCATGTATATTTTGTTTGAGCTCAAACTCTTTTTAGTCTTCTCCTCACAAATCCTGTTGCAGCTACAAACTTGTTTAGATCCCTAAAATCTTCTTTCCTGGCTTCTTAGCTTCACTTGAGAAACTCACTAAACATTGACAATCAGTTCTACCACAAACACGTTCTCCCTAAACTTGGCAGAATCTAAAATGCAATGCATCAATTCTTACTCTTCTCTCATTGATTCCCAATTATAATTTGTGCATTATAATTTCCACAGCTGTTCCATACTATCTTCAAACCCTGGTTCCAACCCTTTATTCATTCAAAAAATAATCTTTTAGCATTTACTATATGTCAGGCTCTCTGCTATCTGTTAGAGAAACGGTAGTGAATGAGATTGGCTTGGCCCCTGTCTTCGTGGAGTTAATGAATGAGGCAAACAGAAGCCAAGCAACTAATATATATTGTGATTAGGGAAATAATAGAGGATAGCTATGCAGTAGACCCTTATCACAATTCTTCCCACCTCCTAAGTTTTGCTTTATCAAATTAAAAGCTAGAAAAGTTCTTTCCTTGCCTCCTAGCAGTTCAGAATGTATGCCTATGACTAAAGCCTACCAATAAGATCTACCCACATGTCAATTCAGAAAAGACTGATTTAAGATAAAAAAAAAAGCTGAATAGAACTTAATGTGGCAAGGGTGGGAGAGAGGGAGCCACCATTCAACTAGTAATGACAAAGGATCGATGATGGCAGTTCAAGAAGTCCAGGGTTAATGGTTTTTGTTATATCAGCAGTAACAAAGGTATGGGCTCTTCAGAAGAAATTCAGACATTTCTTTTCCTGTTGATACAGACTCCAAGCCTGATTCTCTAGCCTTTTGCTCTGATATAATGTCTTCTATTTAATATTCTTTAATAAAGTTCTTTTCTGCTTAAGCCCATATATATATATATATATATATATATATATATACCACCAGATCAGTCGCTCAGTCGTGTCCGACCCTTTGCAACCCCATGAATCACATCATGCCAGGCCTCCCTGTCCATCACCAACTCCCGGAGTTTACCCAAACCCATGTCCATCGAGACAGTGATGCCATCCAACCATCTCATCCTCTGTCGTCCCCTTCTCCTCCTGCCCCCAATCCTTCCCAGCATTAGGGTTTTTCCAATGAGTCAACTCTTCGCATGAGGTGGCCAAAGTATTGGAGTTTCAACTTCAACATCAGTCCTTCCAATGAACACCCAGGACTGATCTCCTTTAGGATGGACTGGTTGGATCTCCTTGCAGTCCAAGGGACTCTCAAGAGTCTTCTCCAACACCACAGTTCAAAAGCATCAATTCTTCTGCGCTCAGCTTTCTTCACCGTCCAACTCTCACATCCATACATGACCACAGGAAAAACCATAGCCTTGACTAGACGGACCTTTGTTGGCAAAGTAATGTCTCTGCTTTTAAATATGCTATCTAGGTTGGTCATAACCTTCCTTCCAAGGAGTAAGTGTCTTTTAATTTCATGGCTGCAATCACCATCAGCAGTGATTTTGGAGCCTAAAAAAATAAAGTCTGACACTGTTTCCACTGTTTCCCCATCTATTTGCCATGTAGTGATGAGACTGGATGCCATGATCTTAGTTTTCTGAATGTTGAGCTTTAAGCCAACTTTTTCACTCTTCTCTTTCACTTTCATCAAGAGGCTCTTTAGTTCTTCTTCACTTTCCTCCATAAGGGTGGGGTCATCTGCATATCTGAGGTTATTGATATTTCTCCCAGCAATCTTGATTCCAGCTTGTGCTTCTTCCAGCCCAGCGTTTCTAATGATGTACTCTGCATATAAGTTAAATAAGCAGGGTGACAATATGCAGCCTTGACGTACTCCTTTTCCTATTTGGAACCAGTCTGTTGTTCCATGTCAATATTTGGAACTATACAGAGGCAACAAATAACTCGGGTGAGAGTAGGTTTTACAATATTGCATGGAAAAATCAACATTCACATTGAGACCCAAAGGATACACAGGGTTGATTCAAATGAAGCAAGAGTAGAGCAACTCTCCAGGAAGAGATTGTAGTTGGGAAATGGGGGAACAGAGAACATAGCACATAGATGGAATTCAGTGACCAAAGGAATCAGTGAGGGTAATGAGGTGGGCATGAGTTAGTGATGAAAAATGAAACTACAGGAATAAATAAAGACTATATCGGCCTGATTATTAAAGCCAGGTAAGGAGTTTGAATTGACTCTTAGAGCAATGATGAGCTTATGAAATATTTTAGGTGGATAGGGAAACAATCAGATATATAGCCTAGGGAGATCACTGTGGCTTAAGTTGGGAAACTATATTGGAATGGGACAAGGCAGGGAGATTGCAATGGTTTGGGTCAGAATTTCTGGTGGACTGAGCAGGAGGGGCACAAGAGGGAAAGGAAGAAAGAGACTTATTTGAGAAAATACTTTACAAGCTAATTTATAGAAATGACTAAGGTAATTTAAAATCTGTTCTTTAACTTTCATCTTTTTCACTTCAAGTTTTATTTATTTTCAAATCATTATTTTTTTCCCTTTCCTCTGTCTCATGTTTTATATGCTAGAGACTATTCCTGGTGTCAGGAATGTAATCAGTGAATGAGTAAGATGGAGTAGCTCTTCTTATGGAGAATAGAAGAGGCAAATGATAAATAAATAGTGAGGAAGATGATGTCATTGAGTGGTATGTCCATTTTTAAATAAAGCAGGGAGAAAAGTAGGGAGATATGACAAACCATAACCTGAGTAGAAGCTCCATCATTTTGGGAGGTCAAAGAAAGCCTTTTTTAACAGTCTCAAGTTTGACCCAAGACCTGAGCTGTGGGAATTTGCTGGTCATGAGGAGATTCTGGGAACGAGCATTCCAGGTAGAGAGACAAGCCAGGGAAAATGCAAATGTGGGAATGATCTTACATGTCTGAAGAACCACAAGAAAGTAAATGTGGCTGGAGCAATGGATGAGTGGAAAAAGAAGGAAAGGTGGATGGAGAGATGAACATAGGACAATTTATGGAAGATCTTGAGAGACCATTAGGAATTTTCATTTTAACTATGATATTGCTGTATATTCATCCTTCTTCTTTTTAGCTTCTTCAGAGGGAAAATAAATGTACAGTCATCCCTCAAGATTCTTGGGGGATTGATTTTAGGACACCCCCAAATACCAAAACCTGAAAGTGCTCAAGTCCTTTATATAAGATGACATAGTCTGTCCTCTGTATCAGCAGGATCTGGAAGGGTCGACTATATTACCCAAACTCTACTAGAAATTTTTACAAATTGTCCTATTGTACCTTTAGCCTTTCCCTATTAAATGCCAACTGTACTCAAGTTATTCTTTCATCAAATAGTTACTGAAAGCCTGCTTGTTATGTTTAGACATTGTTTGGTCCTATTCCCAAGAAAAAATTAACAAAAAGCCATTGTCACCTCTTACTGGGCAATTCCTTTGATGGAAAACTCCATCTCATACCTCCTTTTCCTTTCCACACAAATAATAATACTAATCTTTACCCGCCAGCTTCTACTACTCAGTCCTGCAGTCTCTGTAACATTACCTCAACTTTATGTATTACCTACCCTGGGAACGTTCATCACTTAAGACCTACATGCAAATTCCAGGGGCTCTCTCCCTTGTCTCATCCCACTGAGTCTTCTAGCCATGTGCCTCTTTGTTTACTTTTGCTAAAAATCTCCTTTAATTTCTAAGTTTCTGAATACTCTCCATTCACCTCCTCTCTGACAATATGTTATCACTCATTCCCTGACTTCTTTTTGTTTGTTTGTGTAAGTTTTCAATCCCTGAGCTGTGTCTCTTATTTGTTCTATATCAGTCAGTTTAGTTGCTCAGTTGTGTGTGACTCTTTGTAACCCCATGAACTGCAGCACGCCAGGCTTCCCTGTCCATCACCAGCTCCTGAAGCTTGCTCAAACTCATGTCCATTGAGTTGGTGATGCCATCCAACCATCTCCTCCTCTGTCATCTCCTTCTCCTCTCACCTTCAATCTTTCCCAGCAACAGAGTCTTTTCCAATGAGTCAGTTCTTCACATTAGGTGGCCAAAGTATTGGAGTTTCAGCTTCAGCATCAGTCCTTCCAATGAATATTTGGGATTGACTTCCTTTAGGATGGACTGGTTGGGTCTCCTCTCAGTCCAAGGGACTCTCAAGAGTCTTCTCCAACACCACAGTTAAAAGCATCAATTCTTTGGCACTCAGCTTTCTTTATAGTCCAACTCTCACATCCATACATAACTAATGGAAAAACCATAGCTTTGACTAGATGGACCTTTGTTGGCAAAATGATATCTCTGCTTTTTAATATGCTATCTAGGTTGGTCATACCTTTTCTTCCAAGGAACAAGTGTCTTTTAATTTCATGGCTGCAGTCACCATCTGCAGTGATTTTGGAGGCCCCCAAAAATAAATTATGTCACTGTTTCCACTGTTTCCTCATCTATTTGCCATGAAGTGATGAGACTGGATGCCATGATATTAGTTTTCTGAATGTTGAGCTTTAACCCAACTTTTTCACTCTCCTCTTTCACCTGCATCAAGAGGCTCTTTAGTTCTTCTTTGCTTTCTGCCATAAGGGTGGTGTCATCTGCTCATCTGAGGTTATTGATATTTCTCCCGACAATCTTGACTCCAGCTTGTGCTTCATCCAGCCTAGCATTTTGCATGATGTACCCTGCATATAAGTTAAATAAACAGGGTGACAATATACAGCCTGACGTACTTCTTTCCTGATTTGGAACCAGTCTGTTGTTCCATGACCAGTTCTAACTGTTGCTTCTTTACTTGCATACAGATTTCTCAGGAGTCAGGTCAGGTGGTTTGGTATTCCATCTCTTCAAGAATTGTTCTATATATACTTTTTTTGAAAAGAAAATATGTTTCCTTAATAAAAAAACTACCTAGATGTACTATTTTTAAAATAATATTTTCCTTGAAAATTGTAATTTGGTATATATCTTGGACTACCACTTCAGAAAATGATTTACTGTTTATTTTCTTTGGAATGTCTCATCAAACAGTTGAATTCAGTCTTTGAAGTGAAACATATCTTGTCTACCCCTAAACCCTGTAATCCTCCTTTATTTTCTGATCTCACTTTATTCTTATTTCAACTGTCCTTTTGGATGTTCACTCTTTCCTTGTCACGACTTTCAGTCTCATCTTCCTTCCCTTCCCTTTTTTGCGTGCCATAGGCAAAATTAAAATTTCTGAAAAGACAGATCCTATTCTATCATTTACCAGGCTAAATACACAATGTAGAAATGTGGTATTTAAGGTTCTTCTGATCCCATTACACCTTACTGTTCCAATTTTATCTCTGTTGTTCTTCTTTAGACTTCCTCTGCTCCCATCAATCTCAAATTCTCATTACTATTAAAAATTTCACTTCCCTACCTCTAATACTATCCAATACTGAGAAGTTTTTTCTTATTTTTATCTTACTTCATCCTATTGAGAATCTTACTGTTTTTATAAGTCCTAGTTCAAATATTTTTCCTAAAACTGAAACTATTTTAAGCAGTAAATACTATGCTAGATACTTTTAATATGCTAGAGACTATTCCAGGTGTCAGCAGAATACACCTCTACATTTCTTTCATTCCTCTACAATGCAAATCAGGAATTCATTTTCTCAATAAATATTTTTTGCCCTCCAACTACTGCTAGGCACTTTTCACATCTCCAGTGAGTTGCCGCCGTGACTAAGACAAAGTTTCTGCTATCAGGACCCTACATTTAAGTGTGTGGAGACAGACAAATTAATATGCAAAGGGATATAAGTATAATAATAACTAGTGTGACTGCTAGAGAGAAAACTAAAACAGAGTAATTGTATAGAGTATGTCAGAAGCTGCCTTTCTAGATAAAGAGGTCAGACAACACTGTTCTGAGGAGTTAATATTTGGAAGTGAATAAGTATACTATATCTGATGATTAACTTTATGTGTCCACTTGACAGGGCTAAGGGATGCCCAGATAGCTGGCAAGACATTATTTCTGGGTATGTCTGTGAGACTGTCTCCAGAGGAAAATAGCATTTGTGTCAGTAGACATCATGAGGCCCAGCTTCCCCAATGTGGCTAAGGGCTCGAGGAGAACAAAAAGATAGAGGAAGGTAGAATTCACTTTTTTCGGGAGCTGAGACATTCATCTTCTCGATCCAACTATCTGGAGGAGGAATCTTGTAGGAAGAGAGACCAGAAGCTGCAAATGCTGAGTATACATGGTGGACAGGTGGGAAGACATGGAGATACGTGAGGCCGGGGCACAGTGAGTGAGGGAGAGGGCTCAGGAGGTAATGCAGGAGAGGCAAGGAGGTGCCAAACCATTGAGAGCCTTGGAGGCCGTGGGAAGAATGTGCTGGAGGCCACTGGAGTCTTGAGCAGAGGACTGACATGATCAGACTTACATTCTGGCTGCTATGTAGGCTAGACTGTGGGTGGCCAAGAGTGGAAATAGTGAGACAAGAGCTTATTACAGAAATGCACCAAGAGATGATGGTGGTCTAACATCATGGTGGAATCATGTCCTCCTTTGCACCAAGCACCCATTATAACACTTAAAACACTGGACTTTGCATTTTGGGTATTTGTCTGTAAGGGTGTCACCCATCCTGAGCAGGGACTACACTTGTCCACTTTTGTATTTTCTAGAGTGTCTATTTCTAGTGCTGTAATTCACACACAGATTTGATGGGATGAACTGCATTTCTCATCCTTTCTCTGTAACTGACACTCTTTGAGACCTTTATTTAGACTCGACTCAGTTTCTTTTCTTTTTTTTTTTTTTCTTACAGGATACATAACGACAGTTTCTTCAAACTTTTCTCCTGGGTCTTAATTTACAATCTTTTAGCTGTCCTTGTTTCCCTTCTCTGAAATGCAGTATAGTTGGCTCCCTTTTAAGTTATTAAGTAAAAGTCTCCAATATTGATATAGTCTTGAGTACTTTATAAACAAACTCTCTGGATTTTCATTTTGTTTGGGGGCAAATTTTACTAAAATAAATGTTCTATTAAAAAATAAATTTATAGATTTGGGATCTGAAGGCAAAGTGACTTGAAACTCCATATTAAAGATTTATCTGGTGAAAAGAAATTTTTAAAAATCTAAAACGAGCAAGTCCCTTTTCAAATTATAGATGCTTTTAGGAAACTGCCTTGTTCCGATGTACTGGATTTGGAAGTAAAGAGAAGGAGCCACCTCCCTTCTTTATTTCTCTATTTACTTGACAGATGGACTGACAAATGAGATTAAAATTTATTATAAGGAAATCATTAGTCAGTGTGGTGTTGGATCATCTACCTCTCTACCTGAGATCCACCTTAGAAGTTTCTGGTCCAGAGGGGAGGTATTGTGATCCAGCAGCAAATCTGGCTCATATATATATAAAATATTACTTGACTCCTGACAGAGAATCAATGTTGGGCTTGATAGCACATGATTAGCTATGGGTGAACTGTGAGAATTCATTTTAATTTCTCTAAGTTTCAGTTTTCCTTTTTCTAGAGAGGAGGAGACAGTAATATAGCTATAATGTAGGATGGTGGGGAGGATTAAAAGTGATAGATATAAAGTACTTATATGAATATGTGGGCAATACATAACACAACAAATATGAACCTTTGCGTCTGCATCTCTTTTCTTGGCTGTCATGCTGATGTTCTTCTTTATTCAACTTAGATTCATCCATTCTTAGCCCAGAAGGCTGACTGCCTGAGACAGCTTCATCTAAACTACCTTAACAAGTGGCTTTTCAATGGGCTCAGCTAGAGATTTCAGTGGGGGCTGGGAGCACAGGGGAACAGAAGAGGGAGGGTATTCCCACTATATCTCCACTTTCATGCTGAGCTCCTGGCAGTGGCTCGGTCCCTCCTCATCTATTGCTTTACTCATAGTTTCTCCTCTGTGTACCCGTCCCCCATTGGATCCACTAACACTATTCCCGCCCCCTGTAGCTAGTGATTGGGTGATAACACCCCTTGTTGGTCCCCTGAACCCTGTCTATACCTCTGAAAGTAGTCCATTTGATACTTCTTTTCCCTAGAACCATCAGAGTGGAATTGTGTTTGCTTCTGTGGACCTGGACTGATACCTTTCAAATGCTTCCTTTCAGCAAAAACTTGTTTCATTACGTTTGGGAAAGATTTCTGACCCATGGAGCAGGATTTACTTTAAGTCAGCAAATATTTGCTACTGTCCAGGCAGTGGGGATATCAAATAATCAAGACATAATCCCTGCTCTCAAAGAGTCTGCAGTCTACTGGAGTATTATGGGCAAATAGGAGACAAAGGCAATCTTTGCAAAGGTAAATATTTAAGTGCCAAGAATATAATAAAGTCTAAATTACAGGAAATTGTAGTTAAATAAAGTTGAGAACAAACATTTCCACAAAGAGACTCTATTAATTTTGAGAGTGAATAGAAATCCATCAGATGGAGATGGGAAGGTAAATTTTTTCAAGCAAGAAAACAGCATATGCAAAGACTTCAAGTTATAAAATTGCCTGATACCTTTGGTAAACATTTAGAAATAACGAGGGTTTGGAAAAATTAAGATATGGGCAGAAGGCATGAGGGGAGGGGCATGGTTACAGAACCATTATTGAAGCAGCAGGAGCTGTGGATGGAGAAACAGTCAAGGACAAGACCATAGAAGTTTTATATGACACCTCAGGAAGTTTGAACTCTATCCTAATAATATATATGCTAAGCTAGTGATTTCTTTTAAGCAATTGGGATATTCAATTCAATTTGTAGTATTGGAAAAGAACAATGAAAGGGATGTGGATGATGGACGGAAGATGGTTGCAGATTGGGAGACAAGATAGACTTGCTATGGTCCAGAAAGGAGAGAATAAGAGATCAAGAAAATTTAGTAAAGGGTGGAGCAAAAGAAAAGGAGACTTATTCTAGAAACTTTTGTAAGTAGTATGGATAAGATTTAGTGAAAATCATAGGTGAGAGCAAATAAAGACACCTAGGGTGGCACTGAATTTCTGACTCTTGGTGGATGTTGGCACCACTGGCTGTTAGCTTTGGTGGTGAGGAGAGTTAGTTTATTCCATTTGAATACGTTGAGATGAAATATTTGTGGCCAGACTCCAGTTTTGTGGGAACTTAAGCTAATACAATTGCGGAAACCTCTTTAAGAACAAGAATTCAAAAGGTAAATATTAATTCTGCTAATGTGTTAGCATCAGTCTTTGGAAAAGCAGCTGTACTATATGTGATGAGAAAGGATATGGCAATGAGGTAATTGAGAGCAGGGTTTTGCATGAAACCAACCCAAATTGGGGTACATTCTAAAAAAATTAAAAGATGCCCTAAAATCTTTATAACGTCAGTATCAGGAAATACAAAGACAGACTCAGAAACTGTTCCAGGTTAGGGAAAGTAACTGTAGTAAATTTTCTATAAATCTGGTATTGTGTCAAAATTAAAACATTGTCTGTCTCCAAAACCTTACCCTTCTTAAAAGCAATCTTGATTAGAATCCCAATTGTGCCACTTAGTAGCTTTATGTATTGATGCAAATTATATACCTTCTTTCCGTCTTATTTGCTTTAGCTATTAGTTAGGTGTAATAGTAGGTCACTGTGAAAATTAACTAACGTGAAAAGATGTAATATTTGTAAACTGTTTAGCAAGGTTCCTGGGAAATATTTTCAATAAATGACCACTATTTTGATTAACAAACAATGTTTTCCATTCCAGATAGTTGCAAGGGAAACAATGTCTTCAAAATATAGACAAATTGTAGAATATCTATTAGGGCAAGAAGATAGACATGGTAGAAAAGTGAAAGATGAACTAGCTGGTGTGGGTGTAGTTGTTGTTCAGTCACCAAGATGTGTCTGACTCTGCACACCAGGCCTCCCAGTCCCTCACCATCTCTCATAGTTTGCCCAAATTTATGTCCATTGAATCAGTGATGCCATCCAAACATCTCATTCTCTGTCGCCCTCTTCTCCTTCTGCCTTCAGTGTTTCTCAGCATCAGGATCTTTTCCAATGAATTGGCTCTTTGCATCAGGTGACCAAATTATTGGAGCTTCAGCGTCAGTCCTTCCAATAAATATTCAGGGTTGATTTCCTTTAGGATTCGTTTGATCTCCTTGCTGTCCAGGGGACTCTCAGGAGTCTTCTCCAGCACCACAGTTCAAAAGCATCAGTTCTTCTGTGCTCTGACTTCTTTATGGTCCAACTCTCACATCCATACATGACTACTGGAAAGACCATCCATATAGTCATATGGACCTTTGTTGGTAAAGTGATGCCTTTGCTTTTTAAAACACTGTCTAGATTTGCCATAGCTTTCCTTCCAAAAAGCATTTATCTTCTAATTTTGGCTGAAGATGCCATCTGCAGTGATTTTGGAGCCCAGGAAGAGGAAATCTGTCACTGCTTCCACCTTTTATTTGCCATGAAGTGATTGGACCAGATGCCATGATCTTAATTTTCTTAATATTGAATTTTAAGCTAGCTTTTCACCCTCCTCTTTCAGCCTCATCAAGAGGCTCTTTAGTTCCTCCTCACTTTCTGCCATTAGAGCGGTATCATCTGCATATCTGAGGCTGTTGATATTTCTCCCAGCAGTCTTGATTCCAGCTTGTGCTTCATCTAGCCTGGCATTTCGCATGATGTGCTCTGCATATAAGTTAAATAAAGAGGATGGCAATATACAGCCTTGTCGTACTCCTTTCTCAATTTTGAACTAGTCAGTTGTTCCAAATAAGGTTCTGTTGCTTCTTGACCCACATACAGGTTTCTCAGGAGACAGGTAAGATGGTCTAGTATTCCCATCTCTTTAAGAGTTTTCCACAGTTTGTTATGATTTATGCAGTCAAAGGCTGTAGCACAGTCAATGAAACAGAAGTAGATGTTTTTCTGGAATTCTCTTGCTTTTTCTATGATCCAACAGATATTGGCAATTTGATCTCTGGTTCCTCTGCCTTTTCTAAACCCAGCTTGTGCATCTGGAAGTTCTCAATTCAAGTTCTACTGAAGTCTAGCTTGAAGGATTTTGAGCAAAACCTTACTAGCATGGGAAGTGAGTGCAATTGCCCAGTACTTTGAACATTCTTTAGTTCTGCCCTTCTTTGGAACTGGGATGATGATGACTTTTTCCAGTCCTGTGGCCACTGCTTGGTTTTCCAAAGTTGCTGATCTTTTGAGTACAGCACTTTAACAGCATCATCTTTTTAGGATTTTTAGATAGCTCTGCTGGAATTCCATAAACTCCACTGGCTTTATCAGCAGAACTGCTTCTTAAGGCCCATTTGACACTCCAGGATGTCTGGCTCTTGGTGAGTGATCACACCATTGTGGTTATCCAGGTCATTAAGATCTTTTATGTACAGTTCTTCTGTGTAATCTTGCCATCTTGATCTGTTCTGCTTCTATCAGGTCTTTACCATTTCTGTCATTTATTGTGCCCGTCTTTGCATGAAATTTTCCTCTGATGTCTCCAGTTTTCTTGAAGAGATCTCTAGTATTTCCCCTTCTGATGTTTTCTTCTATTTCTTTGCACTGTTCATTGAAGAAGGCCTTCTTGCCTCTCCTTGCTGTTCTTAGGAACTCTGCATTCAACTGGGTATACCTTTCCCTTTCTCCCTTTCTTTTCACTTTTCTCCTTTTCTTGACTATTTGTAAAGCCTCCTTAGAGAATACTTTGCCTTCTTGTATTTCTTTTTTTGGGGATGGTTTTGGTCAGCACCACCAGTAGAGTATTACAAACCTCTGTCATAGTTCTTCAGGCACTCTGTCTACCAGATCTAATCTCTTGAATCTATTCATCACTTCCACTGTATAATCATAGGGGATTTTATTTAGGTCATACTTGACTAGCCTAGTGGTTTCCCCTGCTTTCTTTAGTTTAAACCTAGTGGGTATTGAACCTAGTATTAAACCTAGTTTAGGTATTGAAATAGGGCCAGCAATTAGTCAAAGTGTAATATGGGAAGTGGCGAGGACAGAAGTTTTAAGAGAGAGAAAAAAGTAGATGACGAATAGGGGGCTAAGTATAGCCTGATGATGCTAGGCATGGGAGGTATGGATGGTATATCTGGGCTTTAGATTTCCATCATAGTTTTAAAGTTGTATTGGGTCAAAATTGGCAGAAGATCCAAAATGATTTTCTAGTGGGATTTGGAAGACCCTGCTTTGCAAGATTACCCTTTCAACAGAATTTCTATAATTTCTTTCCCAGATGTTCAACATATAAAGTCTGTGTCAAATCTCTGTAGCTCTATTTTGGGAAATCAGAGCAGCTTTGTGTTGAAAAGACTATCTACCGGGACACACATACAAGGGAGCATCATTTCTTGTTTAATCCAAGAAGCCCAGTTTGAAAGATAAAATTGGCTATATTGTTATTATTTACATTTCTATTGTTAAATTTCTCTATTCTTTCTTTAAAGATCACCTCTTGAATATTTTCTTAGTCTGTTGAATATTTTCTTAGTCTGTTCAGTGTGCTATGAAAAAGTACTATAAGTGGATAGCTTATAAACACTGTAAGTTTAGGTCTCACAGTTTAGCGGCTAGAAAAATCCACCATCATGGCACTGGAAGTGTTTCAGTGTCTCACAAGTGCCAGCTTCCTAAATGACTATTTTTCCACTGTAAACTGATGGAAGGGACATGGGAACTTTCTTAGGTCTCTTTATAAAGGCATTAATCCCATTCATGAGGACTCCACCCTCATGATCTAATTGCTTCACCTTATAATACCATCACCTTGGGCACTAGGTTTCAACAAATGAATTTTGTGGACACACATTTAGACCATAGTAATTATTAAGATCGTATTCTATTCTCCTTTACATTTCTAGAATCTTTATTTTTTTTATTGAAGGAAAATTGTATTTTTTTAATTGAAGGATGATTGCTTTACAGAATTTTGTTGTTTTCTATCAAACCTCAATATGAATCAGCCATAGGTATAGATATATCCCCTCCCTTTTGAACCTTCCTCCCATCTCCTTCCCCATCCCACCCCTCTAGGTTGATACAGAGCCCCTGTTTGAGATTCCTGAGCCATACAGCAAATTCTCGTTGGCTATCTATTTTACATGTGGTAATGTAAGTTTCCATGTTACTTGTCATAGATCTCACCTTCTCCTCCCCTCTCCCCATGTCCATAAGTCTATTCTCTATGTCTGTTTCTCTATTGATGCACTGTAAATAAATTCTTCAGCTCCATTTCTCTAGATTCTGTATATATGCATTAGAATACAATGTTTATCTTTCTCTTTCTGACTTATTTCACTCTGTATAATAGGTTCTAGATTCATCTACCTCATCAGAACTGACTCACATGGGTTCCTTTCTATGGCTGAGTAATATTCTATTGTGCATATGTACCACAACTTCTTTATTCATCTGTCGATGGACATCTAGGTTGCTTCCATGTTCTAGCTATTGTAAATAGTGCTGCACTGAAGAATGGGATACATGTGTCTTTTTCAATTTTTATTTCCTCAGGGTATATGCCTAGGAGTGGGCTGTATGTCTAGTTTGGAGAAATGTCTGTTTAGGTCTTTTTCTCACTTTTTGATTGGATTGTTTGTTTTTCTAGTATTGAGTTGTATGAGCTGCTTGTATATTTTGGAAATTAATCCTTTGTCAGTTGTTTCTTTTTCTTTTTCTCTCTTTTCTTTTTTTTTTTTCATTTTGCCATACATTGACATGAATCCACCATCAGTGTACATGTTTTCCCCTTCCAGAATCCCCCTTCCACCTCCATCCCCATCCCATCCCTCCAGGTCATCCCGGTGCACCAGCCCCGAGCACCCTGTATCATGCATTGAACCTGGACTGGTGATTCATTTCACATATGATAATTTACATGCTTCCATGCAATTCTCCCATATCATCCCACCCTCGCCCTCTCCCACAGAGACCATAATACTGTTCCATTTATCTGTGTCTCTTTTGATGGCTCGCATACTGGGTTATATTTACTGATTGACTAAATACCATATATATGTGTTAGTATACTGTATTGGTGATTTTCTTTCTGGCTTACTTCACTCTGTACAGTAGGCTCCAGTTTCACCCAATTCATTAGAACTGACTCGAATGCATTCTTTTTAATGGCTGAGTAATATTCCATTGTGTATATGTACCACAGCTTCCTTATCCATTCGTCTGCCGATGGGCATCAAGGTTGCTTCCATGTCCTGGCTATTATAAACAGTGCTGCGATGAACATTGGGGTACACGTGTCTCTTTCAATTCTGGTTTCCTCGGTGTGTGTGCCCAGCAGTGGGATTGCTGGGTCATACGGCAGTTCTATTTCCAGTTTTTTGAGGAATCTCCACACTGTTCTCCATAGTGGCTGTACTAGTTTGCATTCCCATCAGCAGTGTAAGAGGGTTCCCTTTTCTCCACACCCTCTCCAGAATTTATTGCTTGTAGTCTTTTGGATAGCAGCCATTCTGATGGGCGTGAAATGGTAACTCATTGTGGTTTTGATTTGCATTTCTCTGATAATGAGTGATGTTGAGCATCTTTTCATGTGTTTGTTAGCCATCTGTATGTCTTCTTTGGAGAAGTGTCTGTTTAGTTCTTTGGCCCACTTTTTGATTGGGTCATTTATTTTTCTGGAATTGAGCTGCAGGAGTTGCTTGTATATTTTTGAGATTAATTCTTTGTCTGTTGCTTCGTTTGCTATTATTTTCTCCCATTCTGAAGGTTGTCTTTTCACCTTGCTTAGTTTCCTTTGTTGTGCAAAAGCTTTTAAGTTTAATTAGGTCCCATTTGTTTATTTTTGCTTTTATTTCCAATATTCTGGGAGGTGGGTCATAGAGGATCCTGCTGTGGTTTATGTCGGAGAGTGTTTTGCCTATGTTTTCCTCTAGGAGTTTTATAGTTTCTGGTCTTACATTTATATCTTTAATCCATTTTGAGTTTATTTTTGTGTATGATGTTAGAAAGTGTTCTAGTTTCATTCTTTTAGAAGTGGTTGACCAGTTTTCCCAACACCACTTGTTAAAGAGATTGTCTTTTCTCCATTGTATAGTCTTGCTTCCTTTGTTGAAGATAAGGTGTCCATAGGTGCGTGGATTTATCTCTGGGCTTTCTATTTTGTTCCATTGATCTATATTTCTGTCATTGTGCAAGTATCATACTGTCTTGATGACTGTGGCTTTGCAGTATAGCCTGAAGTCAGGCAGGTTGATTCCTCCAGTTCCATTCTTCTTTCTCAAGACTGCTTTGCTATTCGAGGTTTTTTGTATTTCCATACAAATTGTGAAATTAGTTGTTCTAGTTCTCTGAAGAATACCGTTGGAAGCTTGATAGGGATTGCATTGAATCTATAGAGTGCTTTGGGTAGTATACTCATTTTCACTATATTGATTCTTCTGATCCGTGTACACGGTATATTTCTCCATCTGTTTGTGTCCTCTTTGATTTCTTTCACCAGTGTTTTATAGTTTTCTATATATAGATCTTTTGTTTCTTTAGGTAGATAAATTCCTAAGTATTTTATTCTTTTCGTTGTAATGGTGAATGGAATTGTTTCCTTAAATTCTCTTTCTGTTTTCTCGTTGTTAGTGTATAGGAATGCAAGGGATTTCTGTGTGTTAATTTTATATCCTGCAACTTTACTATATTCGTTGATTAGCTCTAGTAATTTTCTGGTGGAGTCTTTAGGGTTTTCTATGTAGAGGATCATGTCATCTGCAAACAGTGAGAGTTTTACTTCTTCTTTTCCAATCTGGATTCCTTTTATTTCCTTTTCTGTTCTGATTGCTGCAGCCAAAACTCCCAAAACTATGTTGAATAGTAATGGTGAGAGTGGGTACCCTTGTCTTGTTCCTGACTTTAGGGGAAATGCTTTCAGCTTTTCACCATTTAGGATAATGTTTGCTGTGGGTTTGTCATATATAGTTTTTAATATGTTGAGGTATGTTCCTTCTATTCCTGCTTTTTGGAGGGTTTTTATCATAAATGGATGTTGAATTTTGTCAAAGACTTTCTCTGCATCTATTGAAATAATCATATGGTTTTTATTTTTCAATTTGTTTATGTGGTGTTTTACATGTTGATTTGCAGATATTGAAGAATCCTTGCATCCCTGGGATAAAGCCCACTTTGTCATGATGTATGATCTTTTTAATATTTTGTTGGATTCTGTTTGCTAGGATTTTGTTACGGATTTTTGCATCTATGTTCATCAGTGATACTGGCCTGTAGTTTTCTTCTTTTGTAGCATCTGTGTCAGGTTTTGGTATTATGGTGATGTGGCCTCATAGAATGAGTTTGGAAGTTTACCTTCCTCTGCAATTTTCTGGAAGAGTTTGAGTAGGATAGGTGTTAGCTCTTCTCTAAATTTTTGGTAGAATTCAGCTGTGAAGCCATCTGGTCCTGGGCTTCTGTTTGCTGGAAGATTTCTGATTACAGTTTCAATTTCCGTGTTTGTGATGGGTCTGTTGAGATTTTCTATTTCTTCCTGGTTCAGTTTTGGGAAGTCGTACTTTTCTAAGAATTTATCCATTTCTTGCAAGTTGTCCAATTTATTTGCATACAGTTGCTGATAATAGTCTCTTACAATCCTTTGTATTTCTGTGTTTTCTGTTGTGATCTCTCCATTTTCATTCCTAATTTTGTTGATTTGATTCTTCTCCCTTTTTTTCTTGATGAGTCTGGCTAATGGCTTGTCAATTTTATTTATCTTCTCTAAGAACCAGCTTTTGGCTTTGTTGATTTTTGCTATGGTCTCTTTTGTTTCTTTTGCATTTATTTCTGCCCTAACTTTTAAGATTTCTTTCCTTCTACTAACCCTGGGGTTCTTCATTTCTTCCTTTTCTAGTTGCTTTAGGTGTAGAGTTAGGTTATTTATTTGACTTTTTTCTTGTTCCTTGAGGTGAGCCTGTATTGCTATGAATCTTGCCCTTAGCACTGCTTTTACCGTGTCCCATAGGTTTTGGGTTGTTGTGTTTTCATTTTCATTTGTTTCTATGCATATTTTGATTTCTTTTTTGATTTCTTCTGTGATTTGTTGGTCATTCAGCAGTGTGTTGTTCAGCCTCCATATGTTGGAATTTTTAATTGTTTTTCTCCTGTAATTGAGATCTAATCTTACTGCATTGTGGTCAGAAAAGATGGTTGGAATGATTTCAATGTTTTTGAATTTACCAAGGCTAGATTTATGGCCCAGGATGTGATCTATTCTGGAGAAGGTTCCGTGTGCACTTGAGAAAAAGGTGAAATTCATTGTTTTGGGGTGAAATGACCTGTAGATATCAATTAGGTCTGACTGGTCTATTTTATCATTTAAAGTTTGTGTTTCCTTGTTAATTTTCTGTTTAGTTGATCTGTCCATAGGTGTGAGTGGGGTATTAAAGTCTCCCACTATTATTGTGTTATTGTTAAGTTCCTCTTTCATACTTATTAGCATTTGCCTTACATATTGCAGCGCTCCTATGTTGGGTGTATATATATTTATAATTGTTATATCTTCTTGGATTGATCCTTTAATCATTATGTAGTGTCCATCTTTCTCTTTTTTCACCACCTTTGTTTTAAAGTCTATTTTATCTGATATGAGTATTGCTACTCCTGCTTTCTTTTGGTCTCTATTTGCATGAAATATCTTTTTCCAGCCCTTCACTTTCAGTCTGTATGTGTCTCTTGTTTTAAGGTGGGTCTCTTGTAGACAACATATATAGGGGTCTTGTTTTTGTATCCATTCAGCCAGTCTTTGTCTTTTGGTTGGGGCATTCAACCCATTTACATTTAAGGTAATTATTGATAAGTATGATCCCGTTGCCATTTACTTTATTGTTTTGGGTTCGAGATTATACACCCTTTCTGTGTTTCCTGTCTAGAGAAGATTCTTTAGCATTTGTTGGAGAGCTGGTTTGGTGGTGCTGAATTCTCTGAGCTTTTGCTTGTCTGTAAAGCTTTTGATTTCTCCTTCGTATTTGAATGAGATTCTTGCAGGATACAGTAATCTGGGCTGTAGATTATTTTCTTTCATCACTTTGAGTATGTCCTGCCTTCCCCTTCTGGCCTGAAGAGTTTCTATTGAAAGATCAGCTGTTATCCTTATGGGAATCCCCTTGTGTGTTATTTGTTGTTTTTCCCTTGCTGCTTTTAATATTTGTTCTTTGTGTTTGATCTTTGCTAGTTTGATTATAATGTGTCTTGGGATATTTCGTCTTGGGTTTATCCTGTTTGGGACTCTCTGGGTTTCTTGGACTTGGGTGCTTATTTCCTTCCCCACTTTAGGGAAGTTTTCAACTCTTATCTCCTAGAGTATGTTTCATTTACTATTATTTTTTCCCATTCTGAGGGTTGTCTTTTCACCTTGCTTATAGTTTCCTTTGCTGTGCAAAAGCTTTTAACTTTAATCAGGTCCCATTTGTTTACTTTTGTTTTTATTTCCACTACTATAGGAGGTGGGTCATAGAGGATCTTGCTCTGATTTATGTCATCGAGTGTTCTACCTATGTTTTCCTCTAAGAGTTTTATAGTTTCTGGTCTTTCATTTAGGTCTTTAATCCATTTTGAGTTTATCTTTGTGTTTGGTGTTAGGAATTGTTCTAATTTCATTTTTTACATGTAGCTGTCCAGTTTCCTGTCCAGTTTTGCCAGTACCATTTATTGAAGAGGCTGTATTTCTAGAATCTTTTATAATGCCTTCAAGGTAGAGGTATATAGTGTTGATTATCAAGAAAACCTTGTTGAATCAATGATTCAAGGGGTAAATGCTTCAATGATGACATGGGAGTAGTTTTATTTTGAAGCAATTTTATTTGTAGTGTTATTTATTATTGCATTTTAGCTCTAGGTACTATTTATGAACTTGGTTGTTTCAAGGTTTGGTTTGCAATCTTTAGATGGAGGGGAGAAATAACATGTTCATCTTGATTTTAAAAACAGGTACTGTAAAGCAAGTCTGCAGAAAGCTGTTACTTTTTTTCAAGTGCATAGGTCCAATGTTAAAAAGAATAGAATAACAGCATTATTACTGGGTATAGGACATTAAAAAAATGACATTCATGTCCATCTTCATAATACTCACCTTTTCCCTCCTCTGGCTGACTTTAAAAATTAATTTGATTATAGAACTGTCCTATAGGGTTAATCACGAATGATTCAGTCTATTAAAAATAGCAAAGGTATAAATAAATGAAGTTAAAATGGCTCCTACTCAGAAATTGTGCTTACAGATCTGCAGGATATTGACTCAGTAGTATTATACTACCTCACTCTGTGAGCGCAGTTTCTTAGAATAATGATGTGGAGTGTGTACCAAGTGTTCTAATTAAAACCCATGGTCATTCATTTATCTAATTGCAACAATGCCCTCCAGGATACTTCCACTCCAAGTGTACCATTCTTCTTTTGCCGGAGCACCTGGTTTTGTGCCAGGACCTGAAGTGAAAAATTTACTGACTGTGATATCACACTAGTAACAGCATTACAGAATGAAAAATTAAAGAGGACAGGCAAAGAAGCTAGATTTTCTATCAGGTTTCTGGAGGTATAGCTTATAAGGTTTCAGTATTAGCTGTCATAATATCTAATTTTCTCCACAAATTAATAGAAGTCATCTGTTAATAAGTAAAGACTTTCTAAAATACACTGTAACCTCTGAGTTCCCAAGCGAAAAAAAAAAAAAAAAAGAAGAAGCTTTAAGGAGACAGACACCATTATTGGGTATGCTTTCTTATAGATTTAACCTGGAAGGCTGGGAAACTGTATCCAGAAGCCCTCAGGGCTAGTACTCAGGTTAACACAAAAATAAATTTACCCCATACCAGAAATATCCAAGACTACAGTGAAATAACTTCACAGCTTCCTGTGGATAATGAGTCTATAAATGCTATTTTCTTTTAGAGTATATTGTGTTGTTAGTTTGATTTATATCCTGTGAAGGTGGGTTGAAATAGACAGAAAGTACTTTTTGATATGAATAAGATATTGTGATCTTATCAGAATCATGAAGGCTACTATTTATTTCCTAATTAACTATGTAACAGACACTACCTAAGTGATTTACATATATTAACTCATTTAATCCTCAGAACCATTACATGGAAGAGGTACAATTTTTATCCCATTTTAAACATCTAAAACTGAGGTATAGAGAGGTGACACAAGGTCGATGTATATTCAGGGAGTGGTAGTGCTGGGTTTAAACACAGTATTCTGGCTCCCTAGCTCAAATTATATATACATATATGCTACTGGCCATTTCAGTGTTTGAATTTATACAGGCAGCAATGAACTCTCTAATCATATTTCCATTTTTATCTCACAGAATAAATAGAAGACATTTGGGCTAAATAGGCAATATAATCCATTAGGCAATGATATTATTAATGTGTCTCAAATTAAGTGGTAGATACTGAAAACTGGAACAACCACCCCTGTAAATCATTGTAACCGCAGAATGTTTTGAGCACTTATTTGCTCAATACCTTTCCTCACTTACATCAATCAGTTCTGAAGTTTCACAGTATTCCCCTCCTAATATCCCCCTTCTAAAGACCCCTGAGTCTAACCCTAAATAACAAAATAACTTCTTCTACTGACACTCCATGTCAGGATCATCTTTGTGGTGTTTTTCTTTGCTGAAGGAAGTCAGTAAAACTCATGTTGGTTACATATTAACAGGTTTCTTCATTTAAGTTCCACACTTTGAGGATTCAACAAGATTCAGCTGAGGCCCCTCTACTTGGTCTGTTTAAGCACTTCTCTTTCAAGGCCATTTGCACCTGTTCAGCTCAAGGTTTCTGGCAGCCCATGGCGAATCGCATATTCTGCCTGAGCTCTGATTTTGTGGAAGACAAAATGTTTCTAGAACATGGAGTTTATTTTGCTCTGTGAAAATTATATTTTACCCATTGCAGTCCTTATTTTTCTAAAGAGACTTGTCTTTATGGTAAACCATAGTGATCCGCATCTCCTGGTGTTTGATTCTAATCAACACAGCATGGAAAAGTGATAAGATGTTACTTCCAAAAGTACGTTATAATAAAAGTATTAATTATTGGGGAAGAGAGAGAGAGGGAGAGAGGGGTCAGGAGAGAGAGGAAGAAAGGGAGGAACAGGGTAAAGGCAGAGGGAAGTATGGGAGAGAGACTTTTCTCACTTAATTCAGAGTGAAGGCAGCTGCCATGTTTGACCTGGCACATGGAGAGGCACAGGTGGCAAGGATCTGGTGTCTCCAGCCAATAACCAGTGAGGGCTTATAGGTTGAATGAGCTTGGAAGTGGGTCCCTCCCCATTTTTGAGCTCTGAGATCACTGCAGCCTCAACAGACAACTGCGCTACAACCTTGTGAAAGATCCAAAATGAGAGATGATGCTACAGCTGAATTTCTGACTCCCAAAAACCATAAGGTAATGCTTGTTGTTTGAAGCTGCTGGTTCTGGGGGTGGGAGGGGTAACTTCTTACATATTAAAAGATAAAGGATACAGATCTTATACCTGAAAGCAGTGTGCCTCCATAGAAAAACCTAAAATGTGAGTGTGGCTTTGGAACTGGGTAGTAAACTTTGAAAAGAGGGCTGGTGAAAGTTTAAACTATGTTGAACTCACTTTTAGTAGAAATATAGATTTTGAAGATACCACCAGTGAAGCCTCAAAAGGAGGTGGGGAACATGCTCTTGGAAAGTATAGGAAGTGGAGATGGGGAGTCCTTGTTATAGCAGTGGAAAGTTTGACAACTTTATTGCAAGTATGAATGTGGAAAGTAGAATATGTGTCTTATGATCTGGGTGATCAAGCTACAGAGACTTCCAAGCAACATGTTGAAGGTGCTGCTTGGTTTCTTTTTGCTGCTATAATAAAATGGGATAGAGAGAATTAGGGAAAGGGGTGTTAAAGGGAGCCAGGTGTTGTTGGTTTTGAAAATCCTCAACCTCTTCTAGAAGGCCGGTGATACTAAACTTATGAAATGTGTTCTAAGCATAAGTTGAATCCAAGATGCTGTTCAGAAAACACAATTTAGATATTGGACCAAGGGTGTGACTCTAAAATTTTTTGTTAAGAGCACTGACTGATTAAGGGAGTTGCTGTAGAGTTATTCAGTCATACAAAAGGCCCTATGGAAAGATTAGGTGTGTGCCACAGAGGTTCTCTTAATGAAAAACAAACAAACCCCAACATCTCTTAACTTGAAGACGTTTATGAATGTTAATTTTATCTAATAGAGAAAGCCTCAATGAAATTCATAGGTGGCTCAAAAAATTTTTGGAATGAATTATATCAATAGAAACATGCTGGCTTAGATTTAGAGCAACAGATGCAGTACAAATAAAAAACAGTTGGGGCCCCAGATTTTACCCCAAAATTTTCCTACAACAGCCTCCATAGAGTTGGAGACACAGCAGAGCTAGGAACAAATACCAGGGCTCTTCTTTATGGTTCACTTATTTTTTCCTAAATTATTATAAATCGTTAACTTACACACAAGGAATTTGCCTTTCTCAAGGAAGAGATAACTGGCACACTCTTATTTTTTTTTTTTTTTTTTATTTTATGTTTTACAACTGCTTTTATGGCTTTATTTTAAGAGTAATTTTAAGATTTATAGCAAAAGTGAATAGAAGGTAGAGATTTCCCTTATATCTCCTTCTCTCTCATACACAGTTTATCCATTATCAACATTCCCTACCAGAGTTATTTGTTGCAGTTGATGCCTACATTTGACACATCATTGTTACCTAAAGTCCATCATTTACATTAGGGCTTACTCTTAGTGTGGTACATTCTTTTTTTTTTTTCTTTTTTATTACTTTACAATATTGTAGTAGTTTTTGCCATACATCAACATGAATCAGCCATGGATTCACATGTGCTCCCCCTCCCAAACCCTCCTCCCACCTCCCTCCCCCTCCCATCCCTCAGTGTCATCCCAACGCTCCATCCCTGAGCATCCATCCCATGCATAGAACGTGGAATGGTGTTCCGCTTCACATATGACAATATACATGTTTCAATGTTATTGTCCCAGAACGTCCCACCCTCACCTTCTCCCTCAGAGTCCACAGGACTGTTCTATGCATCTGTGTCTCTTATTCTGTCTCACATATAGGGTTACCATTACCATCTTTCAAATTCCATATACATGCATTAGTATACTGTATTGGTGCTTTTCTTTCTGGCTCACTTCACTCTGTATAATGGGCTCCAGTTTCATCCATCTCAATAGAACGGATTCAAATGTATTCTTTTTTAATGGCTGAGTAATATTCCATTGTGTATATGTACCACAGCTTCCTTATCCATTCGTCTGCCGATGGACATCTAGGTTGCTTCCATGTCCTGGCTATTGTAAACAGTGCTGCAATGAACACTGGGGTACACGCGTCTCTTTCAATTCTGGTTTCCTCGGTGTATATGCCTAGCAGTGGGATTGCTGGGTCATATGGCAGTTCTATTCCCAGTTTTTTAAGGAATCTCCACACTGTTCTCCATAGTGGCTGTACTAGTTTGCATTCCCACCAACAGTGTAAGAGGGTTCCCTTTTCTCCACACCCTCTCCAGCATTTATTGCTTGTAGACTTTTGGATAGCGGCCATTCTGACTGGTGTGTAATGGTACCTCATTGTGGTTTTGATTTGCATTTCTCTAATAATGAGTGATGTTGAGCATCTTTTCATGTGTTTGTTAGCCATCTGTATGTCTTCTTTGGAGAAATGTCTGTTTAGTTCTTTGGCCCATTTTTTGATTGGGTCGTTTATTTTTCTGGAATTCAGCTGCAGGAGTTGCTTGTATATTTTTGAGATTAATTGTTTGTCTGTTGCTTCGTTTGCTATTATTTTCTCCCATTCTGAAGGCTGTCTTTTCACCTTGCTTATAGTTTCCTTTGTTGGCACACTCTTATTATGGTAAATAACAGCTGCACCCCAGTAGAGTACTCTTCTTATATGAACACCAAATCTTTACTTGGTTCCCTTGCTGTTGCCTATCCTGAGTCTGTGGTGTAAATGTCAGAGCCTTTAGAAATCCAAGATTCCCGGGCCCTTTATAGACAATGTCTCATTGAGATGTGTGCCCAGCAACTTACAAAATGAAACCACTGTAGACTGTTGTAAAGAATTACTCAAAGCTACACTGATTGAGTTTTATGCATATCATCTGGGTGATAGTTTCTACAATGGGATTATACCACTGGAAAGGATGATCATTAACCTTAAGTTTTAAATGATAACTTTCACAGCTTCAATACTCAAAAGACAAATCTAAACTATTTGGCCCCAGGAATAATAGAAAATCGAGTAGCTTTAGACTTTCTATTAACCTGTACCATTCGCATCATTTTGTGCTGCATTTGGATAAATACTCGTAGCTAAGTAGAACGCTCCTCTGAAGTGGAGGAGTTGGCCATTTGACTCTCCAAGGTAGATCCTAATACCTTTTGTCTTACTTGGCCTGAGTTCAGTAATTTCTGCACGACTTTGAAGCATTCTACAAAATCCAGTCATCAGTCTTCTTTTCTACTGTGTGTACATCTCCAGCTTTAAGTGTTGCTGTGTAGCCACTATCATATCAGGTGACCTGACAACTATTCCTTAACAAAGAAGCAAAAGATCATACCCTGGTTTGACTCTAAACTTTTTGTTTTTTGAAGATGATGACATCAGATCATCACAGTGCTGTAGATAAGAAATGAGACTGTGTTTGTGGCCAGTCCTCTAGACTGGTCAGCAGATGGCCAAAAGCTAGTGTGACTTAGAACAAGAACCACCACCAACCCCCTTAATCAGTTGTGAAATTAGAACCACAGAATATATGACTTATATAATACCTGCATTTTTACTTAGAACCTCACATAGTTGTGTCCTTATTTTAAGAAATCAACCAACTCAAAGACTCAACTCCTTGTTTCTCAACCATAAGATTTTTGTCCAATCCATAAGCAATAAAATTTGTCCATTCACTTCCTGTGATGAAATACCAATTCACAGTTCCTTATAGTCTCTCTTGCTGAACTGAATATTCCCAATTTGCTTGTATCAAAACAGATTTCTTTAAGAAGATCTCACTAAAAATATCTAAAGTTGATTTACTTTGTCATTGTCTAAATTACGCTTTTCAAAGCTTTTCAGCAGTATCATTTTCAAAAGATAGTATTGTAATTTTTCTTGATATTTTTGTTTATAAAGAAGCTTGAAAGGAGTGATGACATGAAGGATTGTGAATAAGCATACCTTGACATTTAAGAATAAAAGTGTTATTTTAAAATTCTATCTCTATTGTTAATTCTGTCACTAGTGCTAAAAAAAGCAAGGGTCAGAAGAGGAAAGCTGCTTGCCCTGGCTTCAGCTGCCAATGCTCAGTGTAGATAGGACTTGAACGCAGGCTTCCTGACTCTGCTCCTAGATGTTAACTAGCTGCATCCTGTCCCAAGCAACACAGGGTTCTGAGCCCCTCGGGCTTGCTTGTATTTCCAAGTGGCCTCACATTCGGTGGGGTTCACTCTGGTGACATCCACCTCTGTATGAGAGTGTTCCTTTCCCTTTTTCCCTTTTGCTTAAGCAAAGGAAGCTGCTAGAGGAGAGTCTGAACCCTTGATCATCTGTAACTGCTCGCTTATGAGTAAAATGAGGTCTTCCCTGGTGGCTCAGCTGGTAAAGACTCTGACTGCAATGTGGGACACCTGGGTTCAATCCCTGGGTTAGGAAGATCCTCTGGAGAAGGGAATTGCTACCCATTCCAGTATTCTGGCCTGGAGAATTTCATGTACTGTATAGTCCATGGGGTTGCAAAAAGTCAGACACAATTGAGCGACTCTCACTTTCAATGCTAAACAATTATTTGTAATAATTTTCCCACAATTCTGAATATTTTAAGGTTGTATAGATAAGACATATATTTTTAATAATAGATCCATGTATGGTATAGGTCAAGGATCTAAACTCTGATATTGTATAAATGCCACTATACCACATAATCTTAAATATGATTTAACCTTTCAAAATGTGAGTACCTGATGTGGGTCTAGCACTGCTCTATAGCCAGTGAGTGCTATAAGAGAAATGTGACCAACTTTTCCTTCATGGTTACTCTTTTGTTAAGAAAAAGAAACAAAGACAAGGGAAATAATGACTAGTTTTGGATTTTTATCAGATCAGAACATATTCAAGGTGGAAGAGCTATTTAAGCATGTGATGATGACTCAGCAAAATTGAGTCATAAATATAAGTAGTTTTATACCTCTACCATAACTATGTAGTATTTTTTTTTTATTTTGCCTTTTGTTAATAGTTTGATAATATCTGATTTGGAGGTATAAATACACAAAATTGGTGACATTTTCAATTTGCAAATATTGCCTAATAAAATGAATGTCCTTCTTTTATGAAAGTTTAACTTGATTCCTTTTGAAACACTAACCGTTCGTTTCATAAATTATATTCTCCCCGGATAGCCTCTTCCTTCTTTAAGCGTACTAGCATACCATCAGGTCAGAAATCCTTGCCAAACAGAATCCCAAGCCTCCATTTCAGATTCATTTTTCATCTCTTGCTAATACTAATTTTCTGCTTACCTCCTGCTGGGGATGTTCCTTGATAATATGGTGGTATTTTTTAAAAAAGTATTAACGTTCTAATATAGGTGTAGATGTAAGCGTTTAAGAATCCTTTCACATAAACACTTTGGGACAGTAATGAACTAAGAGTCAGGGAAAAAAAAAACAACACTAACTGTAAGAGAAGTTAAGTATAGTCAAAGTAGGTCATTTTGTATTCTACTTTAAGTTCAGATAGGCCAGAGAACATTTTTATGCTGAATTAATCCTATCCTATCAAATGCATAAAACCTCCAGGGAAGCCAGATTGTGTCACCTGAGGGCATATGATAAGAGGTCAATTGACTCTTTTCTCAGGTTATGATCGTCATTAATGATAATGGACATTCTGTTCTGGAACTGAGGTAAGGGCATACTCTTTTATTGACCATTGATGCCGTTGAAAATAATAGACGTTTATATGGAAGAATTTGGGAGCATCTCGGGGAAGGTGGCTAGGGAAGGTCAATTCAGCAGAACAGAAATAGCATCCCTCCATTCGAAGGTGTTTGGTTAGAGCTTGAGTCAGTGGAGGGAAGTGGTGTTTGACAGATATGAGATTCTTCACTTTCATATTACTCATTTGTGGGCTTTCAATACACTCTCATTCCTTGGAAATTCATTTTTTGTGTGTTCATTCATCTGTCTAAGCTAGAAAGTTGATGTGAATAACAGTTTTCCAAAGTCTTCAATTGCGAGGAGATGTAAGGGACAAGCAGGGGAATAATAAATGCTTTGTCTTGCATGGTGTGTTCAGTTCTGCCTGAGAACATGTCTTATGGGTCTAGAAGATCCAGAAATGAGTAGTGTCAGATGATAACTGGAAGAATGTTTACATAATCACCGAGCTGAGGAGAAAAAAATGAACGTTGTAGCTGGACAGAGAGCTGAAATCAGAAACCTAGGGAAACAGGCCCAGAATCCAAACTGAAAAGAAGCAAAGGCGTAAGTGGAGAGAGAGTATTAGGATCAATAGCACAGGTGATTGAGAACATGGAAAGAGGAGTGAGAGCCGGAACAGGTAAGATTAGGCAGTGTGTGCTCCAAGCATTCAGTTGGTCATTTCTATGAAGTTCATAGGACATAATGTCTGTATGTGTTAGTGAAGGAAACTCCTCAAATAACAGTGGTTGAAACAGGTTAGAAGTGTATTTCTCTTTAAAAAAAAGTCTGGATTTGCACTCCAATGCTTACATGGTATAGTTTGGTATTGTGTCATAGGGTTCTTCTGTCTTATGTTCTCCCTGGTGATATGACCATGTCCTCTGTGTTTCCAGCAGAGGAAGACATAAAGGGCACATACAATATTTCTTAAGGTTAAGTTTATTAAAACGACACACATTTCTGCTTATCACACATTGAACAGAACATAGTCATATATGGTTATGCCAAGCAAAAGATGTCTCTGAGAAATGTACTCTTACTCTGGAGAACTGAGTGTCAAATTAAAATGGGGTAGAGAGTTTTCTTTTACTGAAGAATAAAATGAGAATAGATATTACAAGGCAGTTAACTCTGATGCAGAGCTAAACTGGAATGAGTGCTCTGTATCTATATCACCTGACAAGTTGCCCATTGATTCATAGCCTAGATAACCAGTGGTAACTGGAATGCTTCAGTTACTTGGGATTCTATCTTTGAGAAGGGGTTGAATATCAGACAAGAGTAACTCAAGGCAAAATCAGGGAGCTGTTAATATCATAGTAAAATTCTGTCTTTTTAGTAAACCAGCCTTTAATGACCAAGCACTCAGGAGCTCTTAACTGCTCTGAAACATTCTAGGACTTTGGAATAGAGGACTAGTACCCACAGTTTAATCTGCATGCAACAGAGAGCACAGTAGGAGAGAACTTGAACCCACCTCTTCTATGGTAGTCACATGTATACAAATCCATCTGAAAAAAACTTGGTTTTTCCCTGAGGAGATTTAAATTGGAATAGAAGAAAATGAGGTCTCTAAGAGAATACCACTATGAGTTAAAATAATCTGGAAAAAAATGGACTAGCTTTAACAGAGGAGCTTAGATGCAAAAGAAAGCAATGGTTCCAAATAGACAGTAAGACATATCAGACCAGCTCCTTCCTTCCCACCTGCAGTGTACCAGGGCTTGCTGGTGAGGAATGAGTGGACTTTGGCCTAAGGGGAAGATCTCTGCCCTACGGCTCACTTTTCTTGAGCTCCCCTGGCACATCTGGCCTTATGAAGTGCAGGGTGCTTGCTCTCTCTAAAGGAAGAAGACAACTGAAAGCTAACAATGTGGAAAAGGTCAAAAGCCCTGCTAGTGAAAAGAGCAAAAATCCCTTAGAAATGAGATCTCAAATGATAAGACCAGAGGAAATCAGAGTGTAAGGGCTGTGGATATCACAAGTTTTGAGAATTACAGTCTATCCTGGCAACCCTAGATTCCAAGAGAGTGAATTTGGGAATGAGATGCCAAGAAAGTTCCAGACTTCTGAATTATTGGCCTGGACTCAAACCTTTGGTATTTTCACAGTATTCTAAATGTGACAAATTTATCTTCATTGGTGGGCCACCACAAAAATAATACAGGTTGAAACAAGAGTGGGGAAAAGAGTGATCTTGAAAATAATAAAATGATCATCACCAAGATATATGCCAAGGAGCTTCCGTTCAGTTCAGTCACTCAGCTGTGTTCGACTCTTTGTGACCCCACGGACTGCAGCACACCAGGCCTCCCTGTCCATTGCCAACTCCCGGAGTTTACTCAAACTCATGTCCATTGAGTTGGTGATGCCATCCAACCATTTCATTCTCTGTCATCCTCTTCTCCTCCTGCCCCCAATCTTTCCCAGTATCAGGGTCTTTTCAAATGAGTCAGTTCTTCGCATCAGGTGGCCAAAATATTGGAGTTTCAGCTTTAGCATCAGTCCTTTCAATGAATATTCAGGACTGATTTCGTTTAGGATTGACTGGTTGGATCTCTTTGCAGTCCAAGGGACTCTCTAGTCTTTTCTAACACCACAGTTCAAAAGCATCAGTTCTTCAGTCCTCTGCTTTCTTTATAGTCCAACTCTCACATCCATACATGACTACTGGAAAAAACATGACTTTGACTAGATGGACCTTTGTTGGCAACGTAATGTCTCTGATTTTTAATATGCTGTATAGATTGGTCATAACTTTTCTTCCAAGGAGCAAACGTCTTTTCATTTCATGGCTGCAGTCACCATCTGCAGTGATTTTGGAGCCCAAGAAAATAAAGTCTGTCACTGTTTCCGTTGTTTCCCCATCTATTTGCCATGAAGTGATGGGACCAAATGCCAAGATCTTAGTTTTCTGAATGTTGAGTTTTATGCCAACTTTTTCACTCTCCTCTTTCACTTTCATCAAGAGGCTCTTTAGTTCTTCTTCGCTTTCTGCCATAAGGGTGATGTCATCTGCATATCTGAGGCTATTGATATTTCTCCCAGCAATCTTTATTCCAGCTTGTGCTTCATCCAGCCCAGCGTTTCTCATGATGTACTCTGCATGTAGGTAAAATAAGCAGGGTGACCATATACAGCCTTGGTGTACCCCTTTTCCTATTTGGAACCAGTCTGTTGTTCCATGTCCAGTTCTAACTGTTGCTTCCTGACCTGCATACAGATTTCTCAAGAGGCAGGTCACATGGTCTGGTATTCCCATCTCTTGAAGAATTTTCCAGAGTTTGTTGTGATCCACACAATCAAAGGCTTTGGCATAGTCAATAAAGCAAAAGTAGATGTTTTTCTGGAATTCTCTTGCTTTTTTGAAGATCCAGCAGATGTTGGCAATTTGATCTCTGGTTCCTCTGCCTTTTCTAAATCCAGCTTGAACACCTGGAATTTCATGGTTCATGTATTATTGAAAATAATAACATGATCATCACTGAGATTTATGCCAAGGAGATTGCCATGTATATTTTCTTCTGGGAGTTTTATGGTTTCAGGTTTTACATTCCAGTCTTTAATCCATTTTGAGTTAATTTTTATGTATGGTATAAGATAATGGTCCAGTTTCATTGTTTTTCATGTGGCTGTCCAGTGTTTTTTAAAAATTGTTTATTGAAGAAACTATCCTGTCTTTGTTGTATGTTCTTGGCAACTTTGTCATAAATTAATTGACCATATATGCATAGGTTCATTTCTATGCTCTCAGTTCTGTTGATCTATATTCCTATGCTTATGCCAATACAGTACTGTTTAAATTACTGTAACTTTATAATACAGCTTGAAATAGGGGAATGTGATGCCTTCAGGTTTGTTCCTTCTCATATTTGCTTTGAGTATTTAGGGTCTTTTGTGGTTTCATACAAACTTCAAGATTGTTTGTTCCAGTTCTATGAAAAATGTCGCTGTCAAAGAGCACTTTGAATCTGTAGACTGCTTTTGGTAGTATAGACATTTTAAGAATATTAACTCCTCTAATTTATAAGCACTGAGTTACATTTATTTATGACTTCAGTATCTTTCATCATGGTTTTCGATATGCAGGTCTTTCACTTTTCCTGGCTAAATATATCCCTAGGTATTTTATTGTTTTAATGCAGTTGTAAATAGGATTGTATTCTTAATTTCTCTTTATGTTAGTTCATTATTAATGTATAGAAGTGCAAGAGATTTTTGAATATTGATATTTATATCTTGTGACTTTACTGAATTCATTTATTTGAACAGTTTTTTTGATGCAGTCTCTAGTTTTTCCTATATATATTATGTTATCTGCAGATACTGGAAGTTTTAGTTCTTCCTTTCCAATTTGGATGCCTTTTATTTCTTTTCCCTATCTATTAGCTCTGGCTAGGCCTTTCAATACTATGTTAAACAAATGGCAGAGTGGGCATCCTAGTTTTGTTCCTAATCTTAGAGGAAAAGCTTTCAGTTTTTCATCATTGGTTATGGTGTTAGCTGTGGCTTTGTCATATGTGGCCTTTATTTAGTTGAGGTAAATTTTTTCTATACCCACTTACTGAACAGTTTTTAGCATAAATGGGTGCTGAATTTTGTCACTTTTTTTTTTCCTCCTGTATCTATTTGATCACATGATTTTTATTCTTTTGATAATGTGGTATATCACACTGTCTAACTTGTGGATATTGAACTATTTTTGTATCTCTGGATTAATCTCGCTTGATCATGGTGTCCGATCATTTCAGTATATTGTTGAATTCAATTTGCTCATATTTTGCTCATGTTTTCTTGAGGATTTTTACATCTATGTTAGTTAAGGATATCAGCCTGCAATTTTCTTGTGGCATCCTTTTTTGGTTTTGGTATAAGAGTAAGCCTGGCCCTGTAACATGAGTTTGGAAGAGTTCCATCTTCTTCTATTGTTTGGAAAGTTTGAAAGGATGGATATTCATTCATTGAATGTTTGGTAGAATTCACCAGTGATCCTATCTGGTCCTGGGAGGGTTTTCATGACTGATTCAATCTCCTGACTAGTAATCGGTTCATATTTTCTGTTTGTGTATAATTATTTAGTCTTGGTAGGTTATATGTTTCTAGAAATTTATCCATTTCTTCTATGTTGTCCAATTTGTAGGTGTATAGTTGTTTAGAGTAGTCTCTTATGGTCCTTTGGATTTCCATGGTATCAGTTTTAATATCTCTTTCATTTCTGATTTTGAATACTCGTTTTTTTTTTTTCTTGGTGAGTCTAGCGAGAGGTTTGTCAATTTTATCTTTTAAAAGAAGCAGCTTTGTTTCATTTATCTTTTCCAAGTAGTCTCTAATTTCATACAATTCTGCTCTAATCTTTGTTATATCCCTTTCTCTACTAACCTACTAACTTTGACCTTTATTTGTTTATTTTTTTCCAGTTCCTTGGGATGTAAAGTTTGGTTGTTTATTTGAGACTTTTCTTGTTTCTTGAGGTGGGCTTTTATTGCCATGAACTTCCCTCTGAGAACTGCTTTTGTCATATCCCATATATTTTGGTATGTTACATTTCCTTTTTTATTTTTCTCAAGGTCTTTTTTATTTCCCTTTTATTATTTCTGACCCATTGATTTTTTCAGTGACACTTTGCTTAATATCCACATATTGGTGAATTTTCCAGTTTTCTTTGTTATTTCTAGTTTCATGCCATTGCAGTCTGAAAAGATGCATGATTTCACTCATCCAAAATTTATTAAGACATTTTGTACCATAATATATCATATATCTTGGAAAGTGTTCCATGTGTACTTGAGAATAATGTGTATTTTATTGCATTTGAATGGAATTTTCTGTAAATATTAAGTTCATCTGATCTAATGTGTTGTTAAAGACAAGTGATTTCTTTTTTTTTTTCTGCCTAGATAATCTGTTCATTGGTGTCAGTGGGGTATTAAAGTCCTCTACTACTATTGTACTGCTGTTTCTTTCTTCCTTCAGCTCTGTTAGGTTTGTTTTAAACATTTGGATGCTTCTATGTTGGGTGCATAAATATTTACAAAAGTTATACCTTCTTGTTGGATTGATCCCTTTATTATGTAATGCCTTGCTTTGTCTCTTGTTGCAGTCTTTGTTTTACAGTCTGTTTTATCTGATATAAGCATATAGCTACTCCAGCTATTTATATTTTGGTTTCCATTTGTATGGAATCTATTTTTCAGAAAAAAGATTAAGAGGAGCTATCAAGTGTCAGGTAAATGTAATTTACCTGAAAAAGGATTCAAAGTAATAATCATCAAGATGCTAAATGAGCTGGAGACAGGAGTAGATAAACACAGTGAGAACTTCAACAAAGAGATGGGAAATATAAGAAAGTACCCAAATAAGAGTTAAAAAAAATACAATAGCTGAACTGAAAAATATACTAAAGGAACTAACAACAGACTAGATGAAGAATAATCAGTCAACTTAAAGACAAGGCAGTGGAACTCAACCAATCAACCAGTAATGAGAAAGAAATTTTAAAAAGTGAAGATAGTTTAAGGAACTTCTGCTGCTGCTGCTGCTGCTGCTAAGTCGCTTCAATCGTGTCCGACTCTGTGCAACCCCATAGATGGCAGCCCACCAGGCTCCCCCGTCCCTGGGATTCTCCAGGCAAGAACAGTGGAGTGGGTTGCCATTTCCTTCTCCAATGCACGAGAGTGAAAAGTGAAAGTGAAGTTGCTCAGCCATGTCCAACTCTTCATGACCCCATGGACTGCAGCCTACCAACTCCTCTGTCCATGGGATTTTCCAGGCAAGAGTACTGGAGTGGGGTGCCATTGATATCAAATGGCCTGACACTCGCATCATAGGGTTCCCAGAAGGAGATTTTTTTCTCATTTTTATTTCAACAATCATATTTATTTTTATTTTTAGAAGCTTTATTTTTAGGGCTCTAATGTGCTTGTTAATTACATGACATGTTCCACTGCATGCTCACTGATTTGTTTGCTTGCATCTTAAAGGGTTCATGCATATCTGTTCTAGGCTATTTGGCTTTTTTCTTGTGTACTTGTTCATAACTATGAGCTCATTGTCTTATTTTAATTGCAGTCTGATGGGCCCATATTAGGAAAATATTTCCCTCTACAACAGTTCTTCTCAAACTATAATGTGTGTAAGAATCACCTAACGAATTTATTAAAATACAAATTATAATTCAGTAGATTTGGATTGCGGTCTGGAGTTAGGGTTTCTACTTTACTCCCAGATGATAATGTTACTATTTGTTCATAGAACACATTTTGAGTAGCATGGGCTTAGAAGAATTGCCCAAGTTTTTGCTGGTGGTCGGAAACTTTTACTCAGAAACTGAGGTGGCATCAACCTCCATCCATCTCCTTTGACTTGAAAGAGTACTGGAAGTTGCCCTACAGCACGATTAGCTCAAAGCTCAATATCCTGATATCATTAAAGTTACTGATATTTACTTTCTGGGAAATTCTGCCTCTCCCATTTGCAAATCTGCTCCTCTCACACCACTGAATATTTTCTAAAAGGGGATATTAAGAGTTTCTCTTGTTAGACCAGTGATACCACAAAATGTCTCCTATTGAATACATGATATCTGGCTGCAGGAAGGTTCCTAGAGTACCCAGTTAGTCATAATGCCAGAAACAAAAGTTTCACTTACTTTTTAAAAACTTAAAAAAAAAAAAGGGTTTGCAATGGAAACCTAGTGACTTATTGACATGAAAATCAGTGGAGATAATAGAGTTGGAAAAGCATTGATAATAATAAGGGTTATAGAAATATGAAAATAAAAGTTGATATGTTTCATGATTATCTGTGATTTTCTTAAATGAACAAGGTATGCAAAGCTGTCATAAAGCAAAATAGTGCTTGATCTTATTATCTCATTCATGGTCTTTGAACTGAGCCATTGTCTTTGCATCTTTGTTTCTCCTATCAACTTTGCTTATATTTAAGCTATTATCCCTGATGGCTCAGATGGTAGAGAATTTACCTGCAATGAGAGAGACCTGGGTTCAATACCTGGATTGGGAAGATTCCCTGGAGCATGCAACAGCTACCCACTCCAGTGTTCTGGCCTGGAGAATTCCGTGGAAAGAAGAGCCTGGCAGACTACAGTCTATGGGGTCGCAAAGAGTCAGACACGACTGAGAGACTTTCACTTTTCAGGCAATCTCAACTGTTTTACCAGAGAAGGCACTCGCAACCCACTCCAGTACTCTTGCCTGGAAAATCCCATGGATGGAGGAGCCTGGTAGGCTGCGGTCCATGGGGTCGCACAGAGTCAGACACGACTGAAGCGACTTCACTTTCACTTTTCACTTTCATGCATTGGAGAAGGAAATGGCAACCCACTCCAGTGTCCTTGCCTGGAGAATCCCAGGGACGGCAGAGCCTGGTGGGATGCCATCTATGGGGTTGCACAGAGTCTGCCACGCCTGAAGCGACTTAGCAGCAGCAGCAGCAGCAACTATTTTACTCAATTTTTTTTTCCAATAGTTTTTCTCCGTTTCATAGAAATAGAATCATACTAGTAGGATGCAAAGCCAGACAGGTTAGATTGTGTTTTTTAATGAAATATGATTATAGCACTGAGTTGGGATAAATTATATTTGGCAGTACCTCCAGTTCAAAAATTCCTACATGTACCTGCTTTAAACAATTTGTTAACTGATACTACTTCCCACTAGCCTTGGGCAAAGCAAGGTCATACTCACTTATAGACCAGGTAAGTTAAGGTGTTCAAAATTCAAATTGGTATTTCACCAAAGCTACAAAGTAATATTCCATATATAAGAGCTTGCTTTTAGCAGCTACTTGCAAACCTCATGATGCATGCCAGGTGTGGTACCCTCTGGTCTCCAGTCCACCCAGTCATTAAAATGTTGCTGAGAGTGCATTTCTCTCCACTAGAATTTTCCTAGGGGCTCTATCCAGGTGCATGAAACAGTTAGGAGGACCACACATACATTTGTATTAAAATTTGACTCTCATTTGCATATCATTTACATACACCTACAGAAACTGTGCCATCTATTCTTAGGCAGCTTTTAGCAAAGCATTATTTATTGCTACCATTAAGGTTGACACTCCTTGAATTTTCTTCTTTACTTTCAACCTTACCCAGTCTTTGACCCCAGATCTTGACATCAAAGGAATACACAAAGTTGGTGATGATAAAGAGAGAACACAAAAGCTTACTGCTGGGTTATGGTGTGAAGAACACAAGACATATTTCAAGGAATCTTTCATCTTTAAATCAAATTACACATTACTTTTTCTCTTTTGAGAGCAAGAGGTAGAATTGAGATTTATTTTTGATGGAGAGAGAAAGGTGCAAGAATGTTAGTATTTTAAGTATATAAATTTAAAACACTTGGTGGAGTGATTCATTTATTTAACAAATATTTACTGAGTACTAATGTTAAAGGGCTTTAAAAGGTATTGAGCATTCAGCAGTGAATAAAACATAATAAAAAAGAAACTGTTCTCATAGAGTTTACATTCTAGTTGTTAAGAATTGAGAGAGGGTAGATGAATCAATAAATGAGTAATATGTTTACAATAGTTATTAATTCTAGAGATAAATATCAGGTAGAGAAGAGGGTATAAGAAATGCAGGATTTACAAATAATGAGCCTACAATTTCAAATAGGGTGGTGAGAGAGGATAGTTTAGAGAAGTTTTTATTTCAGTAAAAACCTAAAGGAGCTAAGAAAAAAAGCCATGCTGGCATTCCTGATGCCTTTAGGAATTACCTGAAAACCTTACTTACTGAAAATGAAAATTCCTGGGCTTATCCTGCAAAGATTTGATCTAGGAGGTTTCAAGTGGACTTCAGTTATCTCAATTCTATTAAGTATCCCAAGAGATTCCAGAGCAAAATGTTGTCATACAACAAAATTAAGAGGCAGGTACAGCCATCTCCCATATGCCCCCTGCCGCCACACATGTGCAGCTTCCCTCACTAGCAACTTCCCACACCAAGTGGTACATTGGTTACAATTGATGAACCTATGTTGACCCATTATCACCCAGAGTCCATACTTTACTGTTCACTCTATGTTGGGTTTGGACAAATTTATTTTTCATATCATTTTTCGAGATTCGTTGAGATATAATTGCCATAAGAAATTGTGTGAGTTTAAGGTGTACAGTGTGATGATTTGATACACATATGTATTACAAAATAATTATCACAATAAGGTTAGTTAACACATGTATCACCCTGTGCGTGCTTAATCACTCAGCGTGTCTGACTCTCTGCGATCCCATGGACTGTAGCCTGCCAGGCTCCTCTGTCCATGGGATTCTCCAGGCAAGAATACTGGAGTGGGTTGCCATGCCCTCCTCCAGGCGATCTTCCCAACCCAGGGATTGAATCCAGGTCTCCCACATTGCAGGTGGATTCTTTACTGTCTGAGTCACCAGGGAAGCTCAAGAATACTGGAGTGGGTAGCCTATCCCTTCTTCAGGGGATCTTCTTGACCCAAGAATTGACATAGGGTCTCCTGCACTGCAAGTGGATTCTTCACCAGCTGAGCTACCAGGGAAGCCCATGTATCACTCCCCATAATTGTAATTTTGTATCTGTGTGGTACAAATATTTAAGATTTACTTTCTTAGCAAACTTCAGCTATATAGTACAGTATTGGTAACTATAGTCACCATGCTGAATCTTAAATCCCTAGAACTTATTCATCTTATAATTGAAAGTTTGTACCCTTTGACCAACATCTCCCCATTTCCCCCACCTACTGGTTAAATCACTATTGTTCTAGTCTCAGCACACTGATTGTGATGCTACTGGCTAGAAATGCCTGAAGCACTTGCCTAGGCCCAAGCTACTTGTGGAGTGTTCCACACACTTTCCCCAACCAGAGTCGATGTTTTATCACCTGTTGCAGTTATTTTGATTTCAGGAAATCACCTCAGCAACAACCATTAGGGAACTTTCAAGAACAGTATATATTACTCAGAGGTCCTGGAGAATAAACAGCACACCCAAGGGCCAAATGGTGAGGTTGCAAATAGGGAGGAAGTATGAACCTGGGACTCTGTCTTTATTACAGTCTGAGGATGAGATGTCTAGTGTTTCATGAATTCACTCTTGATTGGTAAATTAAAAGCATAGGAGCAGGCATTGGGGAACAGGAAGGCAAAATGGGGTCACCCAAGTAGTCCATTATCTAGATTACTCAGGGCTTTCTAAAAGGTTAACCTTTGAGCAACTTCATAATAGGGAGTACCTGCTTTCTCAAAATGACTCTCCTTGGTGTTGAACTGCACCACATTTTCACGGTCTCCTACGTGGATCCAAAATCTCCCAAGAAAGCACACTTATTCATAGACAGTCACAAATTATTGTTGTTGAAAAGGAATGTAAATGAAGGGCATCTTACTTGGCTGTCTTTCAGATCTGGAGAAATTTATAATAACATATATCTATAGTTTCACAGAGTATATTGTTACTGCCTTAAATCATCTGAGTTCTGCATATTCATCCATCACAACCCCCTAGCAACTACTCTTCTTTTTATTCTATTCATAGTTTTATCTTTCCTAAAATGTCCTATAGCTAGACTTATATAAGATGTAATCTTTTGAGATAGGTTTCTTTTACTTAGTAATTTGCGTTTAAGTTTCTTTCCAGTCTTCTCGTGGCTTGATAACTCCTTTTGTTTTTGTTTTTCTAGTGCCAAATAACATTTTATCGATTGAGTGTGCCACAGTTTACTTACCCATTTACCTCTACTGAAGGACACCTTGGTTGCTTCCAAGTTTTTGCCATTATGAATAAAACTACTATAAACATCCATGTTAAGTTTTTTGTGTCAACATAAATTTTCACCTCCTTTGGGTAAGTACAAAGGAGCATGATTTCTGGATGTTATGGTAAAACTATGTTATGTTTACTTTTGTAAAAACTCACCGAACTGACTTCCAGTGTGGCTGTACTTTTGAATTTCCATCAGCAGTGAATGACAGTTCTGGTTGCTCCACATCCTTACCAGCATTTGGCTTGTTAGGATTTTGGATTTTGACCATTCCAATAGATGTGTAGTGGTTTTGCACTGTTGTTTTAATATGATTTGGAGAATCTTTTTATGTATGCTTACTTGCCATCTGTATATTTTCTTTGATGTAGCTCTTTGATCCATTTTCTCATTGGGTTGTTTTCATATTGTTGAGTGTAAAGTGTTCTTTAAATTTTTGCTTAATAGTCCGTTATCAGATGTCTTTTGCAATTATTTTCTTCCAGTCTATGGCTTGGGTTCTCACACACCTGTGACATTTTCTTTCATAGAACAGAAGTTTTTAATTTTAAGGAAGTCCATCTTAATTCTTTCTTTCATGGATTGTGACTTTGCTGTTATATCTAAAAATCATCATCATACCTAATGTTACTTAAGTTTTCTCCTATGTTGTACTCTAGTTCTATAGTTCGGGTTTTTACATTTTGGTGTATGATTCATTTTGATTTGATTTTTATCAAATATATAAGGTCTGTGTCTAGGTTCGTTTTTTTTTTTTTTTTTTGCTAGCAGGTGTCCTGTTAGTTCGACATCATTTGTTCAAAAGACTATCTTTGTTCAATCATAATGCTTTTGTTTCTTTGCCTAAGATTAGTTGCCTGTATTTACATAGGTTTGTTTCTGGGCTTTATTTTGTTTTATTGATCTGTTAGTCTATTTGTTTTTCTACAATACCATACTCTTTTGGTTATTGTAGCTATAGAGTAACTCCATGTTTAAGTCAAGCAGCATCAGTCTTTCAGCTTTATTCTTCTCTTCAATATTGAGTTGGCTATTCTGGATCTTTTGCCTCTCCATATAAGCTATAGAATCAATTTGTCAATACCCAAAAAATAATTTTCTGGGATTTTGATTGAAATTTCATTGAGCCTACAATCAATTGGGAACAAACTAACATCTTGACAATGTTGATCTTCCTATGTCTGAACATAAGATACCTCTCCACTTAGCTTTCCTTTGATGTATTTCACGTAGATTTATGTATTTCACTAGTTTTATACCTAAATGTTTCATTTTAAGTTAATAATGTACATGGCAATGTGTTTTTAACTTTAAATTTCGTTTTTTCATTGCTGGTATATATGAAAATAGCTGACTTTTTAATATTAATCATCTATAATGAAGTCTTGTTATAATTGCTTGTTTAATGAAGGAGTTTTTTCATTCTTTCAGATTTTCTACATAAACTATCATTTCATCTATCAGTTTGCAGTTTTATTTCTTCCTTCTCAACGTATTTATCTGTTATTTCCTATTCTTGGCTTATTGCTTTAGCTAGCATTTTCAGCACAATGTTAAAAAGTAGAAGTGAAAGAAGATACCCTTGCCTTGTTCTTTTTATCACAGTGGATAAACTTGTGATTTCTCACCATTAAGTATGTTAGCTGCAGGTTTTTTTGTAGATATTCATTATCAAGTTAAATTGCCCTCACTTTCTAGTTTGTTGAGAGTTTTTAAAATGATTGGCTGGAGTTTGCCAAATGTTTTTTCTGCATACATTAATATTGATAATATCAGGTGATTTTTCTTTTTTAGTCTGTTGATGTGGTAAATTATATTAATGGGATTGAAAAAAAATTTTTAGTGAAGTATAGTAGATTTATAATGTTTCAGGAATACAAAAAAGAGAATCAGTTTTATATATATATGTGTGTGTATTTTATATATATATATATATATATATATTTATATAATACATACACACTGTTCCAGATTCTTTTTCATTACACAATACTGACTATAGTTCCTACTGTCCTTATTGTTGATCTATTTTATATATAGTACTGTGTATCTCTTAAACCCAACTCCAAAATTTATTCCTCCTGTCTGTTCTTCTTCGGTAACCATGTTTATTTTCTATGCCTGTGAGTTTGTTTCTGTTTTGTAGACAAGTTTATTTCTATCATTTTTTTTTTTTAGATTCCACATCCAAGTGATTTCATGTAATATGTGTCTGTCTGTGACTGACAGTATGATAATCTCTGCATTCATACACGTTACTGCAAATATTATTTCACTCTGTTTCATGGCTGGGTAATACTTCATTGTGTATGTTTACCTCATCTTCTTTATCCATTCATCTGTTGATGGACAGTTAGATTGCTCCTATGTCTTGGCTATTGTAAATAGTGCTGCCAAGAACATTGAGGTGCATGTATTTTTTATGTTAGTTTTCGTCATTTCTGGATGTATGGCCAGGAGTGAGATTGTTGGATCATATGCTAACTCTATTTTTAATTTTAAGGAGCTTCCATAATGTTTTCCATAGTGACTGTGCCAATTTACTTCTCACCAGCAGTGTAGGAGGGTTCCTTTTTCTCAACAACCTTTACCGCATTTATCGTTTGTAGATCTTTGAGAATGTCCATTCTGACCTTTGTGAGATGATACCTCACTGCGGTTTTGATTTGCATTTCTCTAATAATTAATGATGTTGAGCGTAATTTCATGTGTCTGTTAGCCATCTGGATGTCTTCTTGGGAGAAATGTCTATTTAGGTCTTCTGCCATTTTTTATTTTTTAAGTTTTTTATTATTCTTTGATATGGAGCTGTTTGTATATTTTGAAAATGAATCCCTTGTGGGTCAAACTGTTCGCAAATGTTTTCTCTCATTCTGTAGGTTGTATTTTCATTTTGTTTATGGTTCCCTTTGCTGTGCAAAAGCTTTTAAGTTTAATTAGGTTCCACTTTTTTTTCTTTCCATTACTCTTGGAGATGGGTTCAAAAATATATTGCTGCAATTAATGTCAAAGAATTTTCTACCTATGTTTTCCTCTTGGAGTTTTGTAGGATCTGGTATTACATTAAGTTATTTGACCCACTTGTAAATTTATTTTTGTGTATGGTGCTAGAAAGCATTCTAATTTCATGCTTTGACCTGTAGCTATCCAGTTTTCCCAACAACCCTTATTGAAGTTTTTCTCTCCATTTTATGTTTTTGCCTCCCTTGTAATAGATTAATTGGCCATAAGTGAATGGATTTATTTCTGGGCTTCCTATCCGGTTCTATGGTTGATGTGTTTGTTTTTGTGACATTACCATACTATTTTGATGACCATAGTTTTGTAGTATAGTCAGAGGTTAAGGAGTGTAATTTCTCCAGCTTTGTTCTTCTTTCTCAAAATGGTTTTCACTATTTAGGGACTATAGTGTTTCTGTACAAACTTTAAAATTGTTGTTCTAGTTCTGTGAAAAATGCCATTGGTAATTTGACAGGGATTGCACTGAATCCTGTAGTTAGCCTTAGGTAGCATTGCCATTTTAACAATATTGATTCTTCCAAACCATGAACACAATTTATCTTTCTATTTGTGTGGTGTGCAACTTCTTTCATCAGTGTCTTAAAGGTTTCAGAATACAGGTCTTTTGCCTCCTTAGGTAGGATTATTCCTGGGTACTTGATTCTTTTTGGTGTGTAGGTAAATGGAGTTGTTTCTTTAAATTCTATTTCTGCTGCTTGCTAGTGATCTTTTTAAATGTATTTTTTTGATTTGGTTTGCTAGCATTTTGTTGAGAATTTTTGCCTCTATGTTCACCAGTGATTTTGGCTATCATTTTCTTTCTTTGTAATATCTTTGTCTGGTTTTGGTATCTCGTGACTTCATAGAATGAATTTGGAAGATTCATTCCACAAATTGCTCTGCAAATTTTTTGTAATAGTTTCAAAAGGAAGGACATTAATGCTTCTCTAAATGTTTTATAGCATTCACCTGTGAAGTCATTTGGTGCTGGACTTTTGTTTGTCGGGAATTTTTAATCATTCAATTTCAGTACTAGTAACTGGTCTGTTCATATTTCCTATTTTTTTTCCTGGTTTAGTCTTGGGAAAGTGTACCTTTGTAATAATTTGTCCCTTTCTTCTAGGTAGTCCATTGTATTGGTGTATTGTTGCTCATAGTAGTCTCTTTGTATTTCTGTGGTGTAGACTGTAACTTGATGCTTTTCATTTCTGATTTTATTTGGGTCCTCCCCTTGTTTTTTCTTAATGTCTTGCTAAAGGTTTATCAATTTTATCTTTTCAAAGAACAAGATTTTAGTTTCACTTATACTTTCTACGATAGTCTTGATTTCATTTATTTCTCCTCTGATATTGATGATTTCTACTAACTCTGGGTTTTGTTTGTTCCTTCTCTAGTTGCTTTAGTGGTAAAGTTAGGTGGTTTGAGATTTTTCTTTTTTCTGAGGTAATCTTGTGTCACTATAAATTTCCCTCTTAGAACTGCATTTTTCTTGTCCCATAGGTTTTGGATCATTGTATTTTTGCTTTAATTTGTCTCTAGTTATTTTTCGGATTTCCTCTGTGATTTCTTCAGTGATCCATTGGTTGTTTAGTTGCATATTGTTTAGCTTCTATGCATTTTTTTTCTTACAGTTGATTTCCAGTCCCATAGTGTGGTTAGGGCTTCCCAAGTGGCACAGTAGTAAAGAATCCACCTGCCAATACAGGAGGTGAAAGAGATGAAGGTTCAATCCTTGGGTCAGGAAGATCCCCTGGAGTAGGAAATGGCAACCCACTCCAGTATCCTTGCTTGGAAAATCCACGGAGAGAGGAGTCTGGTGGGCTACAGTCCATGGGGTTGCAAAGAGTCAGACACAACTGAGTGACTGAGTACACACATACACACAGTGTTGTTGTTAGAAGTGATGTTTGAAACGATTTCAGTTTTCTTAAGTTTACCAAGGCTTGTTTTATGGCCTCACATGTGTTTTTTCTTGGAGAATGTTCCCGTGTGCTCTTGAAAGGCATGTGTATTCTGTTGCTTTTAAGTGAAATACTTGGAAATATCAATTAGTTCATTAGGTTGGATGTGTTATTTAAAATTCATTTTTCTTCATTGATATTGTGTCTGGATATCTGTCTGCTGCTGTAAGTGGGATATTTAATCCCATACAATTATTGTGTTACTATTGATTTTTCCTTTTAGGTCTGTTAACATTTGCTTATATATTGAGTTGCTCCTATGTTTGGTGCATATACTCCTACAGTTGTTATAACTTCTTCTTGGATTGATCCCTTGATACTTATGTAGAGTTCTTCTTTGTCTCTTATAAATATTAATTTTAAAGTCAATTCTGTCTAATAAAACTATTGCTCTGCAGCTTTTTTTTTAAATTTTCATTTGCATAGAAAAATTTTTTCTACCCCCTCACTTTCAACATGTCTGTGTCTCTAGATCTAAAGTGAGGCCCTTGTAGGCAGCAAATATACAAGTCTTTATTGTATACATTTAGTCTTTTGGTTGAAGAATTTAGTCCATTTCTATGTAAGATAATTATTAATATGTATATTCTTGCCATTTTGTTTATTTTTTGGAGTTGTTTTTGTAGGTCTTTTCCCCACTTCTTTGGTTCTCTTGTGATTTAATGACTATCTTCATTGTTGTGTTTGGATTCTTTTTTCTTATTTGAGCCTATATCTAGTAGAGATTTTTAGTTTGTGGTTACCTTGAGGGTTTTTTTTTTATAGTGGTCTATGTGTATATGTGATTGTTCTAAGTTGCTAATCTCTTAATTTCAAATGCAATATTTCTGCACCAGTGTCTGTGTGCCTAGGGTAGACTGAAGACATCCCCCTACCTTTCCAGGAGACTCTAAGACCAGAAAGTAGGTCTGGTCTAGGCTCTTACCCAATTACTTCTTTTGTCCTGTGCCCCTGTGCATGTGAGAGTTTGTGTGCACTCTTTAAGAGTGAAGTCTCTGTTTTTCCCCAGTCCTGTGGTGGTCCTGCAAGTAAGCTCCACTGGCCTTCAAGTTTAAATGCTTAAGGGACTCATCTTCCTGGTGCTGGACCTCTGGACTGACAAGCCTGATGTGGGAACTCAGAACTCTCATTCCTGTGGGAGAATCTCTGCAATATAATTATTTTCCAGTTTGTGGGTCACCTGGGGCATATAGGATTGACTATATCATGAGTCAACCCCTCCTACTGGTCTCATTGTGGTTCCTTTTTTTATGTCTGTAGATGTGGAAGATCTTTCCTGGTAGGTTCCAGTCTTTTTCATTGGTGGTTTTTCTGCAGGTAGTTGAGCTTTTGGTGTGCCACTGAGAAGAAGTGATCTCAGGTTCTTTGTAGTCCACTATCTTGACCACTCCACCTAACTGACTTTTGAATGTTGAACCAACTTTGCATGTCTGGGATAAATCCCACTTGGTCATAGTATATAATTGTTCTTATAAATTTTGAACTCAGTTTGATATTTTGTTTTTAATCTTGAAGCTATATTGCTGAGAGATATTTGTAATTTCTTTTGTTTCAGAACTATGGCAATTCTGGCTTCATAGAGTTAGGAAGAATTTCCTCTGCTTCTTCCTTCTGAAAGACATTGCAGAGAATTGATATATTGTTTTCCTTAAAGTTGGGGTGGAAGTCACTGATGAAATCATCTTGGCCTGGAAATTTCTGTTTTGGAAGGTTATTAATTACTGATTTCGTTTCTGTAATCAGATTTTCTATTTCCATTTGTGTAAATTTTAACAAATTTCGCCTTTTAGGAACCAACCAATTTTAGCTAGGTTATCAAATTTGTGAGTACAGAATTATTCATATTATTGTTCAAATTATACCTTTATCATCCTTTTATTGTTCGTGGTATCTGTAATGGTGGCTCCTTGATAGTGGTTTATTTTCTTTTTTTTTTCTTAATTAAACAGACTAAAGTCTTATCAATTTTATTCTTTTCATGGAACTAAGTTTTGATTTTTATTGATATTCTCTAATGATTCGTTTTCAAATTCATTGATTTCTGCTCTAATTTTCATTTTTCTTTTCACTTTGGATTTTATTTACTCTCCTTTTACTAGTGTTCTAAGATGGAACTTAGATGATCTTTCTTCATTTATCATAGATGCATTAAATGGTATAAATTTCCTTCTAAGCACTTCTTTTACTGCATCATACAGATTTTTTAAGTCATGTTTTCATTTTAATTTAGCTCAAAATATTTAAAAAATTTCTTTTGATTTCTTTATCAGTGTATTATTTTGAATTGTGTTATTTAACCTCCACATAATTTGGAATTTCCAAGTGTCTTTCTGTTATTTCTAGTCTAATTTTATTATGATCTGAGAGCAGTTCTTTATGAAATCTATTCTTTTAAATTTGTTAAGGTGAGTTTTATGGCCCAGTATGTGAACAGCCTTGGTGAATATTCCATGTGAGCTTGAGAAGTGTGTATTCTGCTGTTGTTGGATGAAGTGGTCTCTGTCAGTTATATCCATTTGATTGGTGCTTTTGAGTTCAACTATGTTCTTACTGATTTTCTGCCTGCTGGATCTGTCTATATATGATAAAAGAATGTTCACATCTCCAACTATAAGAGTGGACTCATCTATTTCTCCTTGCTCTTCTATCAGTGTTTGCCTTACATATTTTGATGCTCTACATTAAGAGTTTTGCTTGGAGAACTGAGCCTTTTATTACATAATGCCCATGTTTATCCTTGAAAACTTTCCTTGCTCTTAGCCTTCTGTGTCTGAAATTGATATAGCCACTACCAACTTTCTTTTGATTTATGTTAGCTGCATATATCTTTCTTTATCCCTTTACTTTTAATTTAAATACATCTTTATATATAAAGTGGGTGTCTTGTAGACAACTATAGATGGGCCTTCTGTCTTGATCCTTTTTGATGATCTCTGCCATTTAGTTGATTTAGACCCTTGACATACAACCCTGGACTATGAATTAAAGACAGTTTCTAGCACACTCTTAAGTCTTTGTTCAGTTTAGTCTCACTGTCACTACTTCTTTCTCTTCATATTCTTATCTTTTCTTTCACTTACAGAACAGAAACACATGTGTTTTTCGGGAGCAAACATGGTTTTATTTCAACCTCAATTACAAGTCTACAGAAAATCTTAATGAAATGGTAGGAGGAAATAAAAGTGGAACTTACTAAACCTTAATTTCATAGTCCAATTTATCATAGACTCAAACTCATGATGTTTATGATGTTTATGATTCCACTAGCAACTCCGCATCCCCATATCTCAACTTTAGTGTCATATTGAACCATCTAACAATTATTTGTGGGATCACCTTGGAAGATAGTTCATTTCTTTCAGCAGCAGTGTCTTAAGTGCATGCTACATTTAAATTGCATGATGCTTAGGTTACTTGAGATGCCTCATGCAACATGCACTTTCTCTAAGTTATTCCATCTTGCAGGGCCAGTTCAGGTCCTATATTTCCCCTAAAGATTTTCTAAACTGCTTCTATGCATATTGATTCTTCTCTAAACTCTCACAGAATAATTTGCTTCTTTGATGTACTATCTCCCATTGTTTTTTTTCCAAATAAAATAAAAATCAACATGCATTTATTGGACAGAATATTATTCTAGTTATTATAGAAAATAAAATTAATATAAAATTATTTCTACTCTTAAGGGGTTTATGATCTCCTTGAAAGGGGGACATAAAATCTACATAAGAAAGTTAAAGATTTAAGAAATTTTCAAGAAAGGGAAGTGATACCAGAGTGTAGGAATATTAACTGCCAAATCAATGGTTGAAACAAATACTATCCAGACAAGTTTGGGTGATATAAGACAGAGAGCCAAATAAAAAGGAGTATTTTTACAAAGGAGGTGGAATTTGAGCCTGATTTTGAAAAGCTGGTAAACTACAGAATTTTAAAAGTGGGGAGACTATATAATTAGGGAGTGTTCATTCCATGTGTTCAAGCTTCATTTGACTACATCTGTAGAATCTTCACCAAGATTATAGGGTGCTTGAATTCTCTTCCAAAGGCAAAAAACATAGTGTTCAATACTATAACTGGAAATATAAGTCATTGGTAATTGAATATCCTTTTCCTCTCTTCAAATCCTATTTCACATCTGGCAACTTGCTAGGCACATAGTTTCCAATGGAAAAGTTATTACACCAGCAAGAATTATGTGAGTTATCATTGAATTTGTAAGTTCCTTTTTCTGTTAAACTTTAAAAAAATTGTTGAAATATTTTATTACAATATGATATACATTAATTTACTGACTAGAACATAACCATCCACAAAAAACTTGTCCTCTAAATAGCATTTTCTGTTAAATACTAGGAGTGTTTTTTTTAATCTTTACTGAAAATAAGAGATACATATATATCAAATAAGGCATCATATTTGTATGCAAGTTAAAATATATGTTGTTTCTTATCATCTTCTCACTTCCATGTCACAGTTCTTGAAATAACACAAATTTAAGTATCTTTACTTTGGGTCCTGAAATGATATAATCTAGAAACTTTGAAGTCTCTTTTTCTATCACTTTCAGTTTTCTTGTCTCCTGAAGTATGGAAAACTTCTTAAAGGCACAATAGTTATTTTTTCTGAACTAAATTTGATTCATTTTTCTCCCTTTTCATCTCTCTCTCTTACCAGAAAAGGTGAGGACAAGATAATTTTCCTTTAAATGCATCACTTTTTTAGTTACCTCAACTATTAACCTTCTATCCATCACCAACTCGATGGACATGAGTTTGAGTAAGCTCCAGGAGTTGGTGATGGACAGGTAGCACGGTGTGCTGCAGTCCTTGGGGTCGCAAAGAGTTGGACACAACCAAGAGACTGAAATGAACTAAACCGACCTCTTTATCCTTTAAGGTACGTCCAGAGTCTCATAATTTGATGATAGTTAGACCAAAGTCTGGGACAGTTACATAATTGTTTTCCCCTGCTGATCAGTGCTCTCAAATGTTCTCCCTGTTTGACTCCCCCACCCGGAGAGACAAAGACATCTGTGTTTTGTTCTTGTTGCATTATCACACAACAGCTGGGGCAGGCATAAAAAGAAGCATGCATTTACCACATGGTTAATCCCATAGCTTTCCCTGAAATTCCCATCACAAGAAAACAAAGGAGGATGATGGTCAGGTTGAGCAGAGAAGCTGGCCTAACACTAGTGCTGAGCTGAGTTTGAGAGGTCTTTCCTTTTGTGTGCTGCTCTGAAGCAGGGCAGTGGTACCTCTTACAGTTCTTGTGACCACCTTTCCATGGTCATGAGGGGAGCACCTGAGCTTGAAATTCCCCTGAAGTTATAAGACAGAATTGTTTCTCCTCTAGCCTTTTCTATGATTTATAATTTGAATCTCTTTCCATTTCTTTTCCATTTCTTTCCATATCTCTTCTACACACACACACACACACACACACACACACACACACACACACACACACACACACACACACACACACACACACACACACACACACACACACACACACACACACACCCCTCTTCTAGTCTTCAAGCTGAAGACTAGAATAATTGACCACAGGATATGAAGTTTAATTGTTGAACAAAAGTATAGATTAGTGCAAAAAACTATGTCCCAGCAGTTAAATGATTTTATTTCAATGTCACATTTACCACTACCACTAACTGAAAATCTTAGCAGAGTCACCAACCTTTTCATTTCTGAGTTGGAGTTAAAAATAGTTGTTCTACTTTCTGGGATTATTTTGAGGATAGATTCAAATATATGTACATTTGAGCATTTAGAAATGTTAAAACACACAATCAAGGTATTAATTATTACAGAAACACACTCAGATATCTTAAAAGTAACAAGATACGTACCTAATAACTTTAAAGTTGTTACTCTTCCTATTTTGCATCACAGAAAAGGCCATTGCCAGAAGTACATGAGCACATACTACAGCTGAGGAAATAAATGATGGGCACTTGCAGAGCTATAATGGGAAAATGTGAAGTTTCTCTATGATTTACAAAACCTGTTGTTACTTGTTATTCTACCTTTTAGTTTCATCCATTTAACCAGAAAGCACTAAACCTTTCAATGTGCACTTTTTTGAGAACAAAATGATAGAGTAAAGTGAGACATCCTACCTGCCATCCAGGGGCTCAGATGTTGACAAAATGACATGTCTTCAAGGAAGCAGAGCTCTAGGCAGTCACGCAGTGTTTCTCAAACCACGTGGAACAGAACACAGGTGTGTCACACAATCTATAGATGCTGTACGGGAAGCAAAATTTTGCCTCTGCCTTCTTAAAGATTGTGGCTGGTGCTGAGAATTTAATTGATGTAAGGCAAATTAACAGGAGAAACACATAAAAATTTGATAAGCTTTTTTACATGGCATGGGGGTCCTTATGCGGAAATGAAAACCCAAAGAAATACCAACATCTGAATGCTTTTTGTTGAACAGAGAGGTAATTACGAAGTATCCTCAATAAAGGAAAATCTAAATGAAGACAAGCAATTTTTAGCAAGGTCTATTTGTACAGAATTCTCTGAGCTTCAGTTTCCTGTCTTTGGTTATAAAAATGTTATTTTCCTCCTATAATAGGAAGGACATCTGTATGAGGGTTTTATTTCTTGCTTTTAGGGAGAAAAAGGAGAGGGTCAGCAAGCTCTTCTCATACATGCTGGTTTTCTAAGTGCCTTTAGCTCAAAATAATCCTGATACGAAAGCAGCATATTTCAATGCTATTTCAATTCTATCAATTTGTCTCTTAAAATCAGTAGATTTTCACCTGTTTTTAAAAAGAGATTAAGGAGCTTCTATTTTGAGTTTGTAATTGGAGTGTCAAGTGTCTACCTCTCCTCCCTCATAGACTCCAAGAAAATGAGATAATATAAATAAACATGACAATAAATGTAACAAGGAGATATCTATGAAAGGAAAATAGTTTTTAATGTATCTTTGGAAAATAGACAATATTGAGCCAGTTACCAGATTAAATAAAATGACAAAGTTGTAGTCTAGAATAGGTGAATCTCCTTATTGGACAGAATCTCAGAGCAGTCTCAAATTCAGAGTGGAAAGTGGAAGGAAAAAGATATTGAAACAAGGTGTGAGATTATCAATTCACTATCTGTCTATAGAAGAGATGCACTTCTACCTCTTGCCCTCTTTGCCTGTACTTTCCTTCTCTGCCCCTCTTATTGCAAATGGAAGACAAACAGCCTAGCCTAGAACACCAATCAAAAACCTATAAACCTCTTATGTATTCCATGCAATTTGCTTGTGTGCTGAGATTCAAAGGCACTCAGCAAGTTTCACAGGCTTTTACTGCATTTGAAATTCCTGGAAGAAGCATCCCTGAGGAACTCAAAAAGGAAAGAATTCAGGGGAAAAAAATCATATTGTAGTGTGGAAATAGACATTCCAGATATGTTTGTTCCTAACAGTGTGGCTGGAAGGTTTTACAGCGCTTTCATATGTCTTCTTACTCAATTTTCATGATATCTTCACTTTCTGGGGGAAAAAAAACAGAGCTTCAGACAAAAATTAGCGATTTACTGAAGGTCAAACGATGATCTTTGCATGCTGTGCTCAGATCCGTGCTTTCTGGGCTGTACACACACCCTCACTTCCGCACTGCCCACTTGTAACTCCTTGAGCAAGTTACTTGACCTCTCTGAGCCTCATTCCCTTAATTGTAAGATGAGAATAATTGTTGCTTACCTCACACAGAGTTGTTGGGGGATTTTAATAAAATAATGTATGTGAAGCATTTAGAACAATGCCTGATACTTGACCGCTTTCAAGGTATTAGTCTTGTTAGCTGACTTCTATATGCTGTTCTTTCATTCTGTGGACTATCGGTCCGCCACATGCAGGATGGGGACCCCTGCTCTATACCAAATACTTGATCAGAGCCAACTTTACTTAGAATATGGGATACTTTTTTCTTATAAAACTGTATAACAAAGTTCTTTGAGCTTCAGAAATGTTTTATCTAAATATATTTTTTAAAAATGCCATAATATTTTGAATGATAAACTTTCTATGTGTACTTCTGTATATATATACACACATATACGTTACACACATATATAACAAGTTTGCTTAACTCTAGACAGTGTATATACATATGTATAATCTGTGTCTATATATTGTTGAGAATGTGTTTGTACAGATTGATATTAACCAAACTAGACGGACAATTCATACAAACAGAAAAACAATTTTTATTCAGGGCTTCCATTGTACCCTGGTCACTGAAGAATATACTCCCGGTGGCTCTTTGCCTTCATGGAGGCTGCAGGATGAAAGTTATTGTAAATCTGTCAAAGACAATGTACATGTATTAAAGTGACAAGGAAACTGGAAATTCTAGGGATACTATATATTCCTCAAGTACACTCTTGCCCTTTAATCTTTTGAATGGAATTTAAAAATAACAAAAGGACATTTGTTTCAAAATGCCCAATTCCATTCATAGACAAATGCTTTAAAGATTATATGCTGTTCTTTTAGGCAGTTTGACCATGTAATGCTCAGCCCCCACATGAAAACAGTGGGAACTGTTTCCCTGTTAGGCATAAAGTTGAGAGTCTAGTATAAAGGGAATACAGATTACTGAAGCTACTAGCAGTGTGGTGGCAAAGATACAGAGAGAGAACAGCTGGTTCTCTGTGGGAATGGAGACATATCTGGCCAAGACCCCAGGTTCTGAGTGAGCACGTTCTGTCTTCCTGCAGCTATTTTTTAAATGCCCCTCAAAAACCTGGACCGAGTCAGGGAAAGTCTGCTCACTTTTACCATTATGCTCGTATCCCAAACCCTGTGCATTCCTCAGGTTGGATGCTGGCTTTCATGTCATATCATGAAGACAGGTGTGAGAAAATCATAAGAGGGAAAGAATGCTATTCTTCCTTGAACTCTAGAAAGGAGCTCATTGTAGCCAAGCCATTGGATTTTTTTTATTGGCCAAGGTAACTTCTAGATAGGCTCAAACTTTGTTCTTCTTACTCTTCTTGCCTCAACCAGGAGAGTAAGCCTAAAAGACAGAAAAAGACCTAAGTATAGAGATTGCTATTCTCAGTCGAAGCATGAATTTAAATTTAGCTTTTTCTATCCTTAATTCTGTCTTCCATTTCTAGATTGCAAAATGTAGAAGGAGCAGGGACTTTCCTGGTGGCTCAGATGGTAAAGAATCTGCCAGCAGTGCAGGGGACCTGAATTGATCGCTGGGTTGGGAAGATCCCCTGGAGAAGGGGCTGGCTACCCACTCCAGCATTCTTACCTGGAGAATTCCGTGGACAGAGGAGCCTAGTGGGCTACAGTCCATGGGGCCACAAAGAGTATGACACAACTGAATGACTAACACAGAGGGAGCAGAGACCAACCCTGAACACATTCAGTCCGAATAGGACAAGATTTAGGGGCAACTTCTCTCACGGTGAAACTTGGCCTTTTGTTCTCACCGTCATTTGCTCCATAAGTATGTGGGCCCAGTACAGAAGTTTAGGTTAGTGAAATTTTAGATACAGTCAAATGATTCTCCTTCCTGGGGTCCATGTCTTTGCTCACATGTCCCTCCATTTCTCAAAACTTCAATGTTTTAGCCCAGCCTCATTTTTTTTAAAAAGCCTTTACCTCAAATTGGTAGAGCAGAGTTTATTCATTCATTCATCCCAAATTGCACCATTTATTTAAAAATTCCTTCTTATCAGCATGCTCTTAAGAAGAAAACCAATATGAGTAAAAAGAATACACACACAAAAAAACCTCTGTAACAAAGAAGAAGCAATGCTTATGTTGTTCTTGAATAAAATATTTTAGGTCACTCATTGGCCTTTTTGCATCCTTTTTTTTTCCCCTTTGGCAATCATTTTTGAAATGTTCCACATTTATCGAAATGGTTGTTTCCTCAAAATTACTGCCAAAAATTTTGTATCTTCCAGTCCGTTCGGAAGCTGCATGGTAAGCAACTTGTGCGTGAACTAGGTCAGTCATACTCATTTTCAATTAGGGTTTTTAGATCTGTTTATTCTAATTTCAGAGGATAACGCAGCAGAGGAAATGTTTTCTTGACCATTGCAAAGCACAAAAAGTAGAGTTTGATACTCTTACTTAGCCTTTTCTCTGGATTGTGTGCTTTAATTATTGGTTTTTATTCAAGAATCATGATTTCGGGTGCTTATTTGTGAACCCCATTGAGCACCTTGATATATTGAATTTGTTTTTAATTTTAGGGCAATATCTTAAAAGACTTATAGGGTGGAGTTGTATATAACTTTGGTTACTAAACCAGTTAAAAATGTCAAGCTTGTTCAATTATGTAAGCCCATAAACTTAGATGGGCTTCCCTGGTAGCTCAGCTGGTAAAGAATCCACCTGCAAGGCAGGAGACCCCGGTTCAATCACCAACTCCTGGGTTTAGGACCCATCCTCCGTGGAGAAGGGATAGGCTACATCCTCTCCAGTATTCTTGGGCTTCCAATGGTTCCCAGCATCAGGTCTGGTAACGAATCCACCTGCAATGTGAGAGATGTATAAGTTCCTTTGCTCAGCTCTAGAAACCTCATTAGTTTAGATCTTTCCATACTCCCAGGTGGTGCTAGTGGTAAAGAACTCTCCTGCCAATGAAGAAGACACCGGAGGTCTGATATCTCGGTTGGAAGATCCCCTGGAGGAGAGCAGGGCAACCCATTCCAGTATTCTTGCCTGGAGAATCCCATGGACAGAGGGGCCTGGCAGGCTATAGTCCATAGAGTGGCAAAGAGTTGGACACGACTGAAGTAACTTAGCATGCATGCATACTAATTCTGAATTGAAATCAAAGCTAAATGACATATATAATAACATAGATTATAAAGAAAATATTAAAAAGTTCAAGATTTTTTAGCACTGTAAAAAAATCCTTATAATCACTGAGCTGGTAGAATGAGTCTCATTTAACAAACATTTACTCACTCTATGATAGGCACTGTGGTAGGCACTATAAATATGGCAGGAAGACAAGGTGCTGCCCTTATGGAGAAAGCTAAAGGGTAGTTCTAGCTGATGGATAAAAGCTGGTGAGCACAAAGTTTCCAGCTGATAGTAGTCATTTTGTACAGTCTTCCTTAACATACCACCGTCAACAAAAATCTATTCTTAAAATGAAACTTCTAGCTAACTGACGGCTACTCTACTTTTAATTAATCTGAGTAGAGAAATTTTGTGTTGCTAGTGTTATCAAGTACAGGTCCATGTGTCTGATGCACAGTGAGGCCAAACTGATATGTTGGAGTTAGGAGCAGAGAAAGTTTTATCCATGGCCATACGAGCAGACAGGTGGCTAGTGCCCCAAACTCCTTGAAGGATTTCAGCAAAGCTCTTTTCAGGGCAAGGTGAGGGAGGGACATGGTTAGTTGTTGCAGACTTCTTGGTGTCAGGATCCTTTGTGCTTGTAGCTGTCCACTTAGGTCCAGTCAGGATGTTCCAGTAAACATTCAGTAAAAACAAATGCTATTCTCTATTCTGCAATTTTTTGTCTCTATATGAAAAGACTCTTAAGGATCAAAGCCCTGAGAATAGGCTATCCTATATATTTCAGGCTATAGGCAACATTGTTTAATAAAAGTGGCAGGGCCATCATGACGAAGCATAAGCAATAGAACAGATCTAATATAGAGTCAGATTTGTTCTTCCCTATTACACCAGGAACTCCTAAATTTTCCAGACAATATGTCTATGATCTTTTTTATTTAAGAAGCTACTGTACAAAAGACTTAAATGACTGAGTCCTCAGTTATTGCTGTATAAAGTTCCTCTAACTTTCCAGTGGTCATGTATGGATGTGATAGTTGGACGGTGAAGAAAGCTGAGCACCAAAGAATTGATGCTTTTGAACTGTGGTGTTGGAGAAGACTCTTGAGAGTCCCTTGGACTGCAATGATTTCCAACCAGTCCATCCTAAAGGAGATCAGCCCTGGGTGTTCATTGGAAGGACTGATGTTGAAGCTGAAACTCCAATACTTTGGCCACCTCATGCGAAGAGTTGACTCATTGGAAAAGACCCTGATGCTGGGGAAGGATTGGAGGCAGGAGGAGAAGGGGATGACAGAGGATGGGATGGTTGGATGGCATCACCGACTCGGTGAACATGGGTCTGGGTAAACTCCGGGAGTTGGTGATGGACAGGGAGGCCTGGCGTGCTGCGATTCGTGGGGTCGCAAAGAGTCGGACACGACTGAGCGACTGAACAGAACTGAACTGAACTTTAGTGAGGACGACTTCTTAAGCAGCCTTTAATACAGAGGCTTTAAAACTTTACTGACATTGACCCACATACAAGAAATTAATTTTACTTCTCAACCAGGTATACACATGTATAGTTTTGAAAGAAGATTCATGAAATAAAAACCAAAATTAAAGCACACAATGTGATCTAATATTTTCTATCCAGTTCTATTCTAACCAATTTAATTTTTAAACAATGATCATTACAATATTAAATATTTTCCATAACTCATTAATATTAATTTTATAAAAGTATTTGAATTGAAGATAAGATAAATATGTGTAAGTTCATGGTAACTGGAAAATACATGTAATAGTTTTTTTTGGTGTGTATATATTTTTAGGTGTGATTTTATTAAACAACCATTTCGTTGAAATATGTGGAACATTTCAAAAATGATTCCAAATAATTCTAATCCTTTCCTATGACAAGTCACCTGAAACATGGAAAACTTCTTACTTGAAATTCACCTATTTGAGTGTTTATCAACTCTTACAAATTATTTTTATGGTGTATTCTTTTTCTTCATAGTTGTTTTCTTCGAATCTAGCATGCTGATAAGTGTTGGGGGTGTGTAAAATAAACAATGGGATGAATGAATGAATAAACTCTGCTCTGCCATGTTTTGTTAGGTAAATTAGCTTTTTAAAGAAAATGAGGCTGGGCTAAACAGAGGAGACTTTGAAATGGGAGAGAACATGTGAGCAAAGACATGGAAATAGGAAGGAGAAACTACCATTCACCCAGAGAGGGATGAGGTGGATCCCAAGGTGGAAATCAGAGTGAGAGTAAATGATGAAGTAGAACATAGTAAACACGGTATTTTCGGTGGGAGGAAATAAGGCAATGGTGAGGAAGATAAATGGAGCAAGAGAAGAGAGAGAAAATTAAATGTAGATATGTTGCCTGTTGCAAAATGCTTCATTTTAATCTTCCCATACTTAAAAGTCCAGACTGCCTAGAGACATTTGATGGCCATGTGATGAAGCTGACCCATTCTCATAATGAGGTACTGCGTGTGTGCTCAGTCAGTTGTCATGTCCAGCTCTTTGTGACCCTGTGGACTGTAGCACTGCAGGCTCCTGTCCATGGGATTCTCCAGGCAACAATACTGGAGTGGATTTCCTTGCCCTCCTCCAGGGGAATCTTCCCAACCCAGCGATCAAACTTGAGTCTTTGGCATTGCAGGTAGATTCTTTACCCACTGAGCCCCCTGGAAAGCCCTGTAATGGGGTTAGTAAGCCATTATTATTGGGGCTGGCAGAGTAACATCCACTGATGTGGAAAAGATTCAGAGAATATGAGTGTCATGCCTTTATAATCAGTACTTAGACATCCTTTAATCATCTTATTCAAAACAGGTCAAACCCAGATAATGTCAGCACCTTCTTTGTTTCCTTTATGGCACTGAATCAAAATTTATAATTGTTTGTTATACCTCTTGATTTTTTTTCCCTGTCACTCCATTGGGTGGTAGGCTTCATGAAGTCAAAGACTGTTTTTCATGTTCACTATAATATCCTTAGAAATACATACAGTGCTTTGCACAAAGTAGTTTCACAATATTAAAGAAATAAATGCGTGAATGAAATGCACACTCACACAGTAGAACTGGGAGGCTAAACATGTGTAAGACTGCATGCAAGTCTTTTGTTTTGTGTGCAGCTGGAAAGCAAACCTTGTCACACTGAAAAACACAACAGAAATTTTCATAAGTGATTAAAGCAAGCCAGAACACAAACTACTATAGCATTTACTGAATGGCTTAAGGGACTGCCAGCAAATCCATTAGAAACCTTGTTTATAGAGCATTATAATTCTGACATGAAGGAAAAAACTGCTTCAGGATGAACTGTTTCTTATAAAATATCTGGAAAATGGATTTTCTCAATTAAAGCTTTTTAACAATTTAAAAATATTTTATAAATTCAGCATGTGCTATACATGTCCATGCTTCTTTTTCTTTCATGTTTTTAATTCCAATAAAACTTGCGTTGTTTTATAGAAAATCCTTTCTCCATGAACCTTATTTGATGAAATGACATCCTTGCTATTTAATATGATAATTAATATTAGAAAATTGCAAAAAAAAAGAAGAGGTAAATACAGTTCTTTGGAGTAAATGTATTAGATTTGAATGCCAGCTGTGTGATGTTATGCAGGCTGTTTTCCTCTCTGCGTTTTAACCTCTACCCCTGATACATGAAAGTAATAAGGCGATTTGTAGCATCTCACAGACAGCGCACATGGAATCTTGGGTGTAAACTGTGACACCGATCTATGGGAGCCTGTATAAAAGAATCTTAAATTTTCATTTAGTTTTTAATTAGAAAGCAAGAAATAGTGGGCAAGGGGGACAGGGAATTGGCATTTTTTAGTATTCTATTATAGGCATACTGTTGAAGTTGTTTCATTTAATTCTTCACATATTACCTTTCTCTATTTTTTTATCCTTTTGGGAAATCTATAGACTTCATTACCTCATTCTGTTTTCTAGGTCATTCAACATTCATGCCTCTTTTTCTTTTAAATAGTTTAAAATCTCTTCAAATGTGTACTCTAGTCTGCTTTTTTGTTTTGTTTCAGATCTGTGAGTCACAAATTAGCTCTTCAACTGTCACTAATCAGCTTCTGATTCATCAATGAGTTTCAAACTTCAATTACAATATCAGTTATTTCTAAATTTCCTTTAACGTTCAAATATGCCTCATATGTATTTAAGCCCTTCTTTTAGAACAAGTCATTTAAAATGTATTCATTTTATAACCCTTTTAGGAAAATTGTTTGAGTTCAAATTTGCTTTCAACAAATACCTTGTTGTAGCCTTCTCCTGGTGGATGGATCAGTTATATCCTGAGAGTGCTGCCATAAAATAATTAAAAAGGCTAAAACCCTAAATCCTTTGTGTTAACACTCTAAAGTGAAAGTGTTAGGCTCACAGTTGTATCCAACTTTTGCTACCCCATAGACTGCAGTGTGCCGGGCTTCCTTGTTTCCCAATAACTCCTGGAGTTTGCTAAAACTCATGTTCATTGAGTCAGTGATGCCATCCAACCATCTTATCCTCTGTTACCCTCTTCTCCTCCTGCCCTCAATCTTTCCCAGCATCAGAGTCTTTTCTAATGAGTCGGCTATTCACATCAGGTGGCAAAAGTATTGAAACTTCAGCATCAGTCTTTCCAATGAATATTCAGGATTGATTCCCTTTAGGATTGACTGGTGGTATCTCCTTGCTGTCCAAGGGACTCTCAAGAGTCTTCTCCAACACCACAGTTTGAAAGCATTAATTCTTCAGCACTCAGCCTTCTCTATGGTCCAACTCTCACATTCATACTTGAATCCTGGAAAAATTATAGCTTTGACCATATGGACCTTTGTCAACAAAGTGATGCCTCTGCTTTTTAATATGCTGCCTAGATTTGTTATATCTTTTCTTCCAAGGAGCAAGCGTCTTTTAATTTCATGGCTGCAGTCAATGTCCACAGTGATTTTGGAGCCCAAGTAAATAAAGTCTTTCACTGTTTCCATTTTTCCTCATCTATCTTCTATGAAGTGGTGGGACTGGATGCCATGATCTTAGTTTTCTGAATGCTGAGTTTTAAGCCAGCTTTTTCACTCTCCTCTTTCACCTTCATCAAGAGGCTCTTGAGTTCCTCTTCACTTTCTGCTATTAGGGTGGTGTCATCTGCATATCTGAGGTTACTGATATTTCTCCCAGCAATCTTGATTCCAGCTTGTCCTTCTTCCAGCCCAGCATTTTGCATGATGTACTCTGCATATAAGTTAAATAAACAGGGTGACGATATACAGCCTTGACGTACTTCTTTCCCAATTTGGAACCAGTCCATTATTCCATGTCCAGTTCTAACTGTTGCTTCTAGCCCTGCATACAGGTTTCTCAGGAGGCAGGTAAGGTGGCCTGATATTCCCATCTCTTTAAGAATTTTCTGCAGTTTGTTGTGACCCACACAGTCAAAGGCTTTGGCATAGTCAATGAAGAAGAAGTAGATGTTTTCTTGGAATTCTCTTGTGTTTTCTGATCCAATGGATATTGGCAATTTGATCTCTGGTTCTTCTGCCTTATCTAAATCCAGCTTGTTCATCAAGAGGTTCTCGGTTCATATACTGTTGAAGCCTAGCTTGAGGATTTTGATCATTACCTTGCTCATTTGTGAATTGAGCACATTTGTATGGTAGTTTAGCCATTCTTTGACATTGCCTTTCTTTGGGAGTTGTATGAAAACTGACCTCTTCCAGTCCTGTGGCCCATGCTGAGTTTTCCAAATTTGTTGGTATATTGAGTGCAGGACATTAACAGCATCATATTTTAGGATTTTAAATAGTTAAGCCTGAATTCCATCTGCGGAAGAATTAATGCTTTTGATATGTGGTGTTGGAGAAGACTCTTGAGAGTCCCTTGTACAGCAAGGAGATCCAACCAGTACATTCTAAAGGAGATCAATCCTGAATATTCATTGGAAGGACTGATGCTGAATCTTAAACTTCAATACTTTGGCCACCTGATGAGAGGAACTGACTCAATTGAAAAGACCCTGAATGCTGGCAAAGATTGAAGGCAGGAGGAGAAGGCGATGACAGAGGATGAGATGGTTGGATGGCATCACCGACTCAATGGATATGAGTCTGAGTAGGCTCTGGGAGTTGGTGATGGACAGGGAAGCCTGGCATGCTGCAGTTCATGGGGTCACAAACAGTCAGACACAACTGAGTGACTGAACTGAACTGAATTCCATCACCTCCTCTAGCTTTGTTTTTAGTAATGCTTCCTAAGGCCCACTTGACTTCACACTCCAGGATGTCTGGCTCTAGGTGAGTGATCACACCTTTGCGGTTATCCAGGTCACTAAGACCTTTTCTGTACAGTTCTTCTGTGTACTCTTGCCACCTCTTCTTAATCTCTTCTGCTTCTGCTAAGTCCTTGCCATTGCTTTCCTTTATTGTGTCCATCTTTGCATGAAATATTCTCTTGGTATCTCCAATTTTCTTTTAAGTGATCTCTAGTCTTTCCCATTGTATTGTTTTCCTCTATTTCTTTGCATTGTTCACTTAAGCAGTCTTTCTTATCTCTTGTTGGTATTCTTTGGAGCTCTGCATTCAGCTGCATATATCTTTCCCTCTCTCCTTTGCCTTTTACTTTTCTCAGCTCTTTGTAAGGCCTTGTCAGATATCAATTTTAACTCCTTTATTTCTTTTTCTTGGAAATGCGTGCATCTAAAAGAGTAAAGGGCATTGTTTAGAGAATACACATTTCGAAGATAAATGATGTTTTTCAAGCTAGAGATCTCAGACATTATGTTGCTTTTAGTTTTCTGAAGAAATAATGGGATCTTTTCTGTTATTTGCTTATATATAGGTATAAGTTGCAAAGATAAATTCTTTGACCCATAAGCAAAGGTTTCTATTGTGATTGAAATCATCAAACAACTTTAACATGTCTGTATTTCTGTAAATATTACTGGAAACTGGAGAATTTAACATAGCATATATATTTGCACATGCTAATGACCATAATCAAAATAGAAACTCTTGCTTAAAAGGACATTTAAGTAAAAAAAGAAGCACAATACATAAACTTGAAAATTAGAAATTACAGGAGCTTGAATTTAACTATTAAAGATTGAGTTTACCAAAGAATGAAAGGCTGATTTGCAGATAGTGAATAAGGAAAATTAAAATCCAAGAAAAATATTTTTCTTACTCAGGTCTACATTCACATAAAAAATTTCCAGTGTTTTAATATTAAAGTTTCCATAATGAAACTTTCCATAATGAAAATAACGTGCAATTTCAATGCTGTTAAAAATACTTACTAATATTAACATGCTGTCAGAGTTGGTATGAATATATTAATAATTGGTATAGTCATTTCAGAGAGTACTTGGCAGTACTTAATGAAAGTAAATATGTGTATTTCCTAGAATCCTAAATCTAACCCTGGGTATTCTTACTTCAGAGAAGCTCTCACAAAGTGGCTTAAAGAATATTTACCATCAAGATTGGATGGAAGCCAACCTGGTCGCTATTCTAGGGGAAAGTATTAATAAAATGTAGTAGGTACCTAAGATGGAATACTATATAGAAGCTAAAAAAAAAAGAAAATTAACCAAATTTACTTACAGCAACATGAGAGAGTCCTCAAAACACATCATTACATGTAAGGAAAGTAAGAAACTGAATGAGATATATCAGAAATAAAAATGAAATTTAAAGCAGGCACATAAATGTCATATCTTACTTATACACATATATGCAAACAAACATATGAAACTTACAGATAAACACATAGCAGGGTAAAAATGCATGTTAAGACACAAATAAGCTTTGTAAAGGGAGAAGAAGAGAAAATGGTATAAAGAAATAGAAATGCAATAAGTAGCTAGCCAGAGACTTTGGAAAGACTGATAATAGTGTATAATGAATTGAGACACACACAATAATTCTATACAGCACATTAACAAATTAGTTAGGATATGGAGAATAATGAGACATTTGTTATATACAAATCATCAAAATATAAGATTCTATTTTCATCCCTAGGATGATCATCAAGTAAATATTCAACAAATAAGTTAAAAATAAATGCTTGTGTATATAGCACTACTTATTTTTAATTTTTCTGTTATTCTAAATTTTATGCAAAAATTATTTCTATAATCATGGAAGTGATGAAGGGGGAACTGACCTGAACCATTCTTTCCAAGAGAAAGCAAGACTTTAGTGAGAAACTGAACCCATTAAAAAGTCAATTGTATTTTATACCAAAAACAAAAGGAACAACAGAAAGATTTTTGTAAACTTTGAGAAGTATTACTTTTTTACCATAAAAATAACCTAAAGAAAATCTGTATACTTAATGTTATATTCTTAGTAAAAGCTTGCAGATATACTGCTCGATAATGTTCAGCTTGTACCCTGAGTGCTACTCAAAATGAACTGAAAGTGTAAGCTGCTCACAGTTGTGTTTTTAGTCATCAGTTTACTGATTCTTAGTTTTTAAAACCCTTTGTGATTTTTCATAAAAACAGCATTTTTCCTCCTGGAATAAAAGCTTTTAATTGATTAGGATTTTGAATTTAAATATCTAGCCTTTGAAGCAAAGACCAGAACAACAAAAGAGTAAAGTCTTAGGATAAAGTTTCAAAGTTAGAAAATCTCATTGTCCTCTTCAAAGAGAAAAAAAATGAAACTAAAGGAAAAAAAGCGAAGGTAGGGAGAACATGAATTAAAAGCTTCTAGGATGCTTCAGAAATGTCAAGTGATTTTTAACTTTAATTTTGAGGCCAAATAACCTCAAGGAGCTTCGTTAGAAATTGTTATCTTAGAAAACCAAGGAAAAATAGAGCAAACATGGTGAACCAATCTGTTACTCCTTTGGTCAAACCGGAATTAGAAATAAAAGTATTAAGTTTTTCTTCAGTTTGAAATTTGGAAAGCATTCAATGTCCTCTTTGGTCATTTTATTTAGAACACTCCTCTTTGGGATGTACATTAACTTTAAAATTTAATGAGCTGAGGTCACATTGGTTACAGGAGAACAGTTAAGCCAAAGATACATTAAAAGAGAAGACTCTCTTTAAAATCATTCTCTCTGTGCTGCATCACTCTTGGCAAGACAACCAGTATCTCCTGTGCAAAGACTACCCACATTAAAATGTCTGGTAGACAAAGACCAAACTCATTTAGTAGCATATAATTGAATTAATTATCCATTTCCCTCCCAGAGGCAATAGGGACTAATCCCATCATTCCCTTTACAAAAACACAGTCCTTTCTGGACTTTGGAAGCCCAAGGTTCAATGTTCATCCTTTATCACCTAGACACACAACTCTGTAAGCTTTGTACAACCTCTAACTTGATATGATCATACATTCAAGCTTGATGCTCCAAATTCTTTCTACATAGCTCAGGATTATTATTAAACATAGCTCATATTAACATAGCTCATTATTAAAACCTTTGCTTCATCATTTTCTTATTTTAAGGTTCAATTTACCTTCTTGCTTGAATTAAAATTTTGCTCTTCTTTGAAAACACTACTTGCCCTTGGAGTATTTTTGAATAGTGGCTGTATTTTTTCTCACCCCATGTGCCATTGGACACAGAAGGTGAGTACATAAACTGCTTGCTCTTCACAATTCCTTTTGCACAGTTTTTCTTCCTACTTCCCATATATGTCAGTTCCATTGGAATGCATATAATCAGATAATAACCAGCACTAACTTTTACTGCAATCTTCTGCTGTCCTTTTGGGGAGTCCTCCTACATTTGTTGAAGATTTTGCTTAATCTTCTTCCATCAAAAAATGATCTCTCCCATATCCTGAGTCTTGTTAACCTCCAATTATCTTATCTTCTAATCCATATCAGCTACCCACTTTTTGAAGTTTATTTTTATTGAAGTATAGTTGATGTATTACATATTACATGTATTGCATATCAGCTACCCATTTCTATGATCAGACCATAGATGCTATTATTTTCAGTAGTTGCATTCTTATTTTAAGCATTGCATAGACTACCAACTGGTCATTTCTCCACTGTGAGCTCCAATCCATTGATGCAACCACCTTAGCTCTTGTTTTGTTCATTTCCTCACATTCTTTCATGACTGGCTTTGCTTTAATAGGCCAGTCACAGTCTTCACTCTGTTCGGTTTCCCCTTTCTCCCTCCAGTCATATCAACTTGACAAGACCTCAACACTGAGTTATATTTAACTTTCCATCTACCTAGTACCTATAATGCAACTGTGTGTGCGTGTGCGCTCAGTTGCTCAGTCGTGTCTGATTCTTTGCAACCCCATTGACTGTAGGTCCAGGCACAAATACTGGAGTGGGTTGACCTTTCCTTCTCCAGGTTGTCTTCCCAACCCAGGGATCAAACCTGTATCTCTGGCATCTCCTGCATTGACTGGCAGATTCTTACCACTAGCGCCACCTGGGAAGCCCATGATGTAACTGGAAAAAAAACAAATATCCAGTTTGACTGATCTCACTGTAAATCCTAAAAGATGATGCTGTGAAAGTGCTGTACTCAAATATGTCAGCAAATTTGGAAAACTCAGCAGTGGCCACAGGACTTGAAAATGTCAGTTTTCATTCCAATCCCAAAGAAAGGCAATGCCAAAGAATGCTCAAACTACCAAACAACTGCACTCATCTCACAGGCTAGCAAAGTAATGCTCAAAACTCTCCAAGCCAGGCTTCAACAGTACGTGAACTTCCAGGTGTTAAAGCTGGATTTAGAAAAGGCAGAGGAAACAGAGATCAAATTGCCAGCATCTGTTGGATCATTGAAAAATCGAGAGAGTTTCAGAAAAACATCTACTTCTGCTTTATTGACTATGCCAAAGCCTTTGACTGGAGAAGGAAATGGCAACCCACTCCAGTATTCTTGCCTGGAGAATCCCTTGGACAGAGGATCCTGGTGGGATACAGTCCATAGGGTCACAAAGAGTCAGACATGACTGAGCAGCAGCACAAGGCTTTGACTGTGTGGATCACAACAAACTCTGGAAAATTCTTAAAGAGATGGGAATACAAGACCACCTGACCTGCCTCTTGAGAAATCTGTATGCAGGTCAGGAAGCAACAGTTAGAACTGGACAGGGAGCAACAGACTGGTTCCAAATCGGGAAAGGAGTACATCAAGGCTATATATGGTCACCCTGCTTATTTAACTTATATGCAGAGTACATTATGAGAAACTCTGGGCTGGATGAAGCACAAGCTGGAATTAAGATTACCGGGAGAAATATCAATAACCTCAGACATGCAGATGACACCATTTTTATGGCAGAATGTGAAGAACTAAAGAGCCTCTTGATGAGAGTGAAAGAGGAGAGTGAAAACGTTGGCTTAAAACTCAACATTTGGAAAACTAAGATCATGTTATTTGGTTCCATTATTTCATGGCAAATCGATGGGGAGAGAGTGGAAACAGTGGATAACTTTTTTTTTTTTTTGGCTCCAAAATTACTGCAGATGGTGACCACAGCCATGGAATTAAAAGATTCTAGCTCCTTGGAAGAAAAGCTATGACCAACCTAGATAGCATATTAAAAATCAGAGATATTACTTTGCCAACAAAGATCCATCTAGGGAAAGCTATGGTTTTTCCAGTGGTCATGTATGGATGTGAGAGTTGGACTATAAAGAAATCTGAGCACAAAAGAATTGATCCTTTTGAATTGTGGTGTTGGAGAAGACTTTTGAGAGTCCCTTAGACTGCAAGGAGAGCCAACCAGTCGATCCTAAAGGAGATCAGTCCTGGGTGTTCATTGGAAGGACTGATATTGAAGCTGAAACTCCAATCCTTTGGCCACCTGATGTGAAGAGCTGACTCAGTTGAAAAGACCCTGATACTGGGAAAGACTGAAGGTGGGAGGAGAAGAGGATGGCAGAGGATGAGATGGGTGGATGGCATCACCGACTCAATGGACATAGGTTTGATTAAACTCCTGGAGTTGGTGATGGACAGGGAGGCCTAGCATGCTGTGATTCACGGGGTCACAAAGAGTCAGACACAACTGAGTGAATGAACTGAACTGAACTGTAAATTCATGACCACAATCACAAGTAGGTCATCAGGGTTGACTAGGAATGCTGTCATATTTCTCAAGTTAATTGTTTCTCTCACTGTCTGAGACAAACATTTTATTCTTCAAACTAAAAAATCTGTCCCCGTTCCATTCTGAACTGATGTCCTTGACTCATAGCTTACTACTGAAAGATAAAGAATAAGGAAGGAATGCTTACTTAGGTCTAGCAGTAAAACTCCCAAACTGAATGTGAACCCATATACCCTGCCTTACTCCTGTGTGAATGAGTGGCCCCATGATCCTACTGGAGATCTATCTTTTCATTTGTGCAGTGAATGCCATTTCCTCTGACCTAGTGAAGAGCATTGTTCCTGCAGTTGTTCCTTTTCTTTCCTGAATAATTAATTTTTCCATTTCAACTTGATCATTCTTCAGTCATCAATTCAGTTGCTCAGTCGTGTCTGACTCTTTGTGACCCCATGGACTGTAAGCACTCCAGGCCTTCCTGTCCATTACTGACTTCCAGAGCTGGCTCAATCTCATGGCCATCAAGTTGTTGACGCCATTCAACCATCTCATCCTCTGCCATACCCTTCTCCTCCTGCCTTCAATCTTTCCCAGCATCAGGGTTTTTTCCAAGGAGTCAGTCCTTTGCATCAGGTAGCCAAAGGATTGGAGTTTCAGCTCCAGCATCAGTCCTTCCAATGAATATTCAGGACTGATTTCCTTTAGGACTGACTGGTTTGATCTTGCTGTCCAAGGGATTCTCAAGAGTCTTCAGCACCACAGTTCAAAAGCATTAATTTTTCGGTGCTCAGCATTTTTTATGGTCCAACTCTTACATCCATACACAACTACTGGAAAAACCATAGCTTTGACTAGATGGACCTTTGTTGGTAAAGTAATGTCTCTGCTTTTTAGTATGTGGTTTAGGTTGGTCATAGCCTTTCTTCCAAGGAGCAAGCATCTTTTAATTTCATGCCTGCAGTCACCATCTGAAGTAATTTTGGAGCCTAAGAAAATAAAGTCTGTCACCGTTTTCCATTGTTTCCCCATCTATTTGCCATGAAATGATGGGACTGGATGCCATGATCTTAATTTTTTGAATGTTGTGTTTTAAGCCAGCTTTTTATCTCCCCTCTTCTTACCACACTTTTCTTTAAACAATCATCTTGCTTCTGTATCTCTATTTAGATAGCCCATTTTCCTCTTCATTTTAGAGAAAATGTCCTCAAAAACTTGTCTATACTCAGTCTCTGTTTCTCTCCTTTGTTTCTCTCTTGAACTTACTCCAGTAAGCTTTTGTTCCCACTAATTCACTAAACCTTCTGTCACCAGTAAACTTCACATTGTCAATTCCATTAACTCATAATCTTCATTTAATTTGTTTGTATAATAGCAAAGGTCATGCTTGATCATTTTTTCTTGAAGACTTTCCTTAGCCTCCAGGACAATATTTTTTCCCCCTCCTGTACTCTCACTGTTCCTTTCCAGTCTCCTTTCATAAATCTTCTCATCTTTATAATCTCTCAATATCACAGATCCCCAAGTCTCAATGATCAGGTTTTTCTTTTTGTGTTCATCAAATCTAGTTGTTTTCAGTATCATCTTCAGCCCCGATCTTTCCCAGGAAATTCAATCTCTATAGACTCATTGAATCTCTACACATGAACTGATAATAGACATCTCAAATTCAATCTACCAAAACCTTGAGTCTTTTACTCTGCTTTTCTCAGAGTTGTCCCCATTTTTGTAAAAGGGAATTCCATTCAACCAGTAGCTGAAGGCCAAAAAGCATCCTCTTTGATTCTTCTCCCTCTCTCTCAATTCCTCCTGTCTTCTCATAATCCCACATCAGTTTAGTGACCAAATGTGTCAGTTCTTTGAAATATAGCTAGGATTTCATTACTTTCATACCTCTTCTGATAACAAGATATCACCTAAGGTGAGCTACTGCAATAGCTTTCTAACTGGTCCCTGTCTTTCATTTTTGTCTCCTTACAATCTAATCTCTCCAAATAAGCTAGAGCAGTTTTTTAAAAAGTACAGTAATAATTAAATGACTCTTCTCTATAAAATCCTTCAAAGTCTTTCCAGCTACCCCAGAATAAAATGTAAACTTCTTAACCTCAAGGCTATAGATGATTTATTTATCCAGACTCCAGTTTCTCTTCTCTTACCTTATACTCACCCCTGAGCTCACTGTACCAACCGTACTAGCTTCCTTTCCAATCATTACATAATGAGCTACATTTCTGGCTCAGGTCTTTGCATCTCCAGGGTATACTTCTTTGACCCTACAAGCTCCTCCTTATCTTCTTGACTCACTGCTTCATTTTATTTTGGCTTCTATTCTGAATTTACCTCTTCAGTGAGGTCTTTTCCAACCACCTTATCTAAAAAAGACACTAACTCTTTTGTCTGTCCCTTTATCTTCCTTTTACTTTTCTTATAACACTTAACTCCACTGACTTTTATTTATTTTTATCACAGGTCTCTTCCAATTAAAATATAATCATATGAGCAGCACTCTGGTCTGTTTTATTCACTGTTATCCCTTATTATCTAGAAAGTGACCTGGTGTAGAAAAGAAGCTCAATAAATATTTATTGCATGAATTACTGAATAAATCCAGGGATATAATTTGCCAGTACACAAGATAAAGGCAATAATGGATCTTTTTTAAAAAGCATTTTATTGTATCTTATGGTTGCAATAAATAACAATTATTTTTTCAAGTCTTATTCAGTATATGTCAGTAAGCCTTTTTAAAAATGAAAGCAAATCATGCTTATGAAGTTACAGGTATAGAAAATGAGACATTGAGAAGCTAAACAGAGGAGGGGAAGAGAAATTTGTCAGTCATTAAGTTAGAAGTTTGCATAAGGACAATTTGAAAGGAGCCATAGATATGTCCTGTAAAATCCTTAGGGTATATGTAAAGGGGTTGAGAGAAATAAATAAATACAAAGAATGTCCATATTATCTGAGATTTTAGTTTTGTCTTTTTAAAATTAAAATATAGTTGACTTACAATATTGTGTTTCTGGTCTATGGCAAGGGGATTCAGTTAAATAAACATACAACACATATAAATATTATTTTTCAATGTTATCTGAGATTTTTAACTTGCACAATCCATAATTGAAGTTACAGTGATTATAGAAGGAATGGTTTCCTTATGAACCCTTAACTTTTTATAATTCTAAGCCTTCTGTACTTTTGGCCAAATCTCATACCTTTACTCTGAGCCTTTACTTTTCACTGTGACTCAGTGTATTCCCAGAGTCATGACAAAAAAAAGTAAAAATTACTCCATTCCATTCATAACTCAGTTTGAAGCCCCTCCCCTTTCACACGGGCATCCTTCATTTGGTCCATTGATATTAATTCCATCCTTTATCTACCATCTCCATTTCTTCATATCCATGCTTACCTGCTTTAGCTATAATGGTCTTAGTACCAGAATTCTCTTTCATATACCATCCCCCTCTCTCCTTGTCATTCTCATCTTTCATTTCTTCTTTTACGGACAAATATCAGCAGTAGTAAAGACTTTGCTCACTGACTGCATTTGAGAAACTGGATTTAATGGAAAAAAATACATTCACACTGACAATGCATTATGTTTATAACCATCAACTTCAAATGGATTTGGGAAATGCCTTTGCTGGTTTTCTTGATTGGCTGTTATCTTATTTCATTAGTTTCTACCCTTTAATTTCTTTTATTTCCTTTATATTTTACTTGCTACTCCTTTTCTATAGTCTTGTGATGGCTTCTTTGACCACTGATTTTTAGCATTTCTTCATCTTTAATATATACTTTTAAGGCCATAACCACTTCCAATAAGTGAGTTTAACTGTACCTGCTATATTTTATGACCATTTTTATGCTATATTTCATGACCATTTAGCCTAATATTTTCTAATTTTTATTGTAATTTCTTTGATTTATCAACTTTTTGAAGGGGAATTTATATTTAAAATCTTGAAGGTTCAGTTGAGTTCAGTTCAGTTGCTCAGTCGTGTCTGACTCTTTGCAACCCCATGAATCGCAGCATGCCAGGCCTCCCTGTCCATCACCAACTCCTGGAGTTTAACTGAACCTATGTCCATTGAGTTGGTGATGCCATCCAACCATCTCATCCTCTATCACCCCCTTCTTCTCTTGCCTTCAATCTTTGCCAGCCTCAGAGTCTTTTCAAATGAGTCAGCTCTTCACATCAGGTGGGCAAAGTATTGGAGTTTCAGCTTCAACATTAGTCCTTTCAATGAACACTCAGGACTGATCTCCTTTAGAATGGACTGATTGGATCTCCTTGCAGTCCAAGGGACTCTCAATAGTCTTCTCCAACACCACTGTTCAAAAGCATCAATTCTTCAACACTCAGCTTTCTTTATAGTCCAACTCTCACATCCATACATGACTACTGGAAAAACCATAGCCTTGACTAGACAGACCTTCGTTGACAAAGTAATGTCTCTGCTTTTTAATATGCTGTCTAGGTTGGTCATAACTTTCCTTCCAAGGAATAAGTGTCTTTTAATTTCATGGCTGCAGTCACCATCTGTAGTGATTTTGGAGCCCAGAAAATAAAGTCAGCCACTGTTTCCACTGTTTCCCCATCTATTTGCCATGAAGTAATGGGACTGGATTCCATGATCTTACTTTTCTGAATGTTGAGCTTTAAGCCAACTTTTATATTCTCCTTTTTCACTTTCATCAAGAGGCTCTTTAATTCTTCTTCACATTCTGCCATAAGGGTGGTGTCATCTGCATATCTGAGGTTATTGATATTTCTCCCGGTAATCTTGATTCCAGCTTGTGTTTCTTCCAGCCCAGCGTTTCTCATGATGTACTCTGCATATAAGTAAAATAAGCATGGTGAAAATATACAACCTTGACATACTCCTTTCCTGATTTGAACCAGTCTGTTGTTCCATGTCCAGTTCTAACTGTTGCTTCCTGACCTGCATGCAGATTTCTCCAGAGGCAGGTCAGGTGGTCTGGTATTCCCATCTCCTTAAGGATTTTCCACAGTTTATTGTGATCCACACAGTTAAAAGCTTTGACATAGTCAATAAAACAGAAATAGATGTTTTTCTGGAACTCTCTTGCTTTTTCAATGATCCAGCAGATGTTGGCAATTTGATCTCTGATTCCTCTGCCTTTTCTAAAACCAGCTTGAACATCTAGAAGTTCACGGTTCACATATTGCTGAAGCCTGGCTTTTATTTAAGGTTGTTTTCTAGTTATTTTGTTTTTTTAGTGTTTAGGTAATTCCACCTAGTTCAGAGAACATACTGTATATATCTTTTGAAAATTAATGAGACTTCCTTTAAGGCCAGCCATGTAAAGAATCTTCTAAAAATATTTTGGTTCTACATGAAATGATTATAGACTTGCAATTATTTGATGTCATGTTATATGTATGTCACTTACCTCAAATTTGTTAATTAGATTTTTCAAATACTTTATGTTTTTTATCTGTTCTGTTAGCTACTAAAAGAGTTGTTAAAACTTCTGGAAATGATATATGTATTTTCTCCTGTTTTTCTAATTTACTTTGTATATTCTAATTTACTAGATAAATATTTTTATGCTGTGATTTTGGAGCCCAAGAAAATAAAATCTTTCTAACTGGAGGCATACAAATTCAGAACTGTTGTAGCCTCCAGTAGGCTATTTTTATCATTATGGAATAGTCTCCTTTTCTCTGAGTTCCTGCCTTAAATTCTACTTCATCTGATACTAATACAGCTGTAAAACTACAACAGCTTCCTTCTCATTGTTTTTCTGAGAGAGATTTTTTCCGGCTTTTTGCATTCAGCCATTTTATATTCTAAGAGCAGTTACTGTTCAATTGCTAAGTCCTGTCCGACTCTTTGCGACTCCGTGGACTACAGCACACCAGGTTTCCTTGTCCTTCACTGTCTCCTGGAGCTTGCTCAAAGTCATTCTCATTGAGTCACTGATGTCATCTAACCGTCTCATCCCCTGCCCCTCCCTTCTCCTCCTGCCCTCAATCTCTCCTCGGTCTTATCCAGTGAGTCAGCTCTTCACATCAGGTGGCCCAAGTATTGGAGTTTCGGCAAGAGTCCTTCCAGTGAACATTCAGGGTTGATTTCCTTTAAGGTTAACTGGTTTGGTCTCCTTGCTATCCAAGGGACTCTCAAGAGTCTTCTTTAGCACCACAAGTCAAAAGTGTCAATTTTTCAGTGCTCAGCCTTCTTTGTGGTCAAACTCTCACATCTGTACATGACTACTAGAAAAGCCACAGATTTGACTGTATGGATCTTTGTTGGCAGAGTGATGTCTCTGCTTTTTAATATGCTGTCGGGTTTGTCATAGTTTTCTTTCCAAGGAGCAAGCGTCTTTTAATTTCATGGCTGCAGTCACTGTTTGCAGTGACTCTGGAGCCCAAGAAAATAAAATCTGCCACTGCTTCTCCTTTTTCCCTTTCTTATTTGCCATGAAATGATTGGACTGCATGCAAAGATCTTAATTTTTTGAGTGTTGATTATTAAGCCAACTTTTTCATTCTCTTTCACCTTCATTAAGAAGCTCTCAAAAATTCCTCTTCACTTCTGCCATTAGAGTGGTATCATATGCATTTCTGAGGTTGTTGATATTTTTCCCAACAATCTTGATTCCAGCTTGTGATTCATCCAGCCCGACAATTTGCATGATGTACTCTGCATATAACTTAAATAAGCAAGATGACAATATACAGTCTTGATGTACTCCTTTCCCAATATTGAATCAGCCAGTTGTTCCATGGAAGGTTCTAACTGTTTCACTTTGACCTGCATACAGGTTTATTAGGAGGTAGGTAAGGTGGTCTGGTATTCCTATTCATTAAAAATTTTCCACAGTTTGTTGTGATTCACACGCCCAAAGGCTTTGGTATAGTCTATAAAGCAGTAGTAGATGTTTTTCTGGAATTCCTTGCTTTTTCTATGATCCAACAAATGTTGGCAATTTGATCTCTGGTTCCTCTGCCTTTTCTAAATCCAACGTGTACATCTGGAAGTTCTTGGTTCATGTACTATTGAAGCCTAGCTTGAAGGATTTTCAGCATAATCTTACTAGTATGCGAAATGAGTGCAACTGTCCAGTAGTTTGCACATTCTTTGGCACTGCCTTCTTTGGGATTGAAATGAAAACTGACCTTTTCCAGTCCTGTGGCCACTGCTGAGATTTCCAAATTTGTTAACATATTGAGTGCATCATCTTTTAGTATTTTAAATATCTCACCTAGAATTTCATCACTTCCACTAGCTTTGTTTGTGACAAGAGTTAATCCTGAGTGTTTTTGTTGTTGTTCAGTCACTCAGTCATGTCCAACTATTTGCAACCCCAAGGCCTGCTGCATGCCAGGCTTCCCTGTCCTTCACTATCTTCCAGAGTTTGCTCATACTCATGTCTATTGAGTTGATGATACCATCCAACCATCTCATCCTCTGTTGTCCCCTTCTTCTCCTGCCCTCAATCTTTTCTGGCACCAGGGTCTTTTCTATTGCAGTTGTTACAGCAGATGCTGCATATGCACTGTCCATGTTCCATTGGACCACTGCGCCATTGCTGGACATGTCAGCCTATCTTTCAACAGCCAGCACTTGCATCTTTTTGGAGTGCTGCTCTTAGGCTGAAGCCACCACTTTGCTCATAGACACAGGTGTCAGGAAGCAACCAGTGAATTAACATTCCCCAGAGGCAGCCTTTAGCCAACGCTTGAGAGTTGTGGTATTATGAATACCTTAACCTCCTCAACCTTTAGCAAGTTTATGCATTTTGCACTACATTCTAGGATTTCATCACTGGATTTAGCACCAATCATGTCCTCTGGTAGCGGGCTTAATAACATTCACTTCCTTGTATCACATTTTCCTCTCTTGTTCATGTTCTCTGGATCCTCCAGTAAACTACTCACAATTGATTCCTTGGCATGGTGTCTGCTTCTGCAAAACTCCAAAGTAAGATGGGATTTTTAAAAAAATCTATTTTGATAATCACTGTCTATTAACTCAACTATTTATTTTACATTTAATACAATTGCTGATAAAAGGACTTAAATTGGTCATCAGCTATTTGAAGTCTCTACCACCAGTTCTGCACTTTTTTGGCCTGTTTTATTTTAAGGATGTTTAAATATTCTCTCTCTCCCCATTAGTTCCTTAGCTTTGTGATTTTAAGTGATTTTTTAGTCATTACAGCATGCATTTTGACGTATTTATATCTGCTATAAATGAGTGATACTTTTACTATTTCTTATAGCAAGCATTTTATTGAGAACTTTAGGTGAGTTAATGCTCAGAGAAACCCAAAGAGTACCAAGCAGTAACAGCAGCCTTGATTATAGAGAGGAAAATAAAGGGAACAACGCCAGCCAAATTGGGAAGTTTGCAACGTCCATCATCATTACACTCATATTATGGCCTTTTCCTTTTGATTGTTCAAAAGTGATCAATACCATCTAAATATTTAAATTTTCTATTTATAAGAGTAGCTAATGTGCTGGTAATTATAACTCTGTTGCAGAGATACATACTTCAGGTTTTCAGAATTTGATGACATTAAATTACTGAAACATAAAACCAACTCCGTTTGCTCATTTCCCACACTTATAAGAAGTCTTTTCTTTATAACATAGATTTTCATGTAAATTTGTTCTAGGAGCAAATGCATTGATTGGGCTAATGCAAATGCATGTCACACTAGATAATCCATAAATGATATATAAAATACATTTTCTCATTGGCACTGCTCCCAGATCTTTCCTTGTGACTAAGATGTAAATTCCTTATGACGGCTTAAAATGTTTACATTGCAGGCACTCATATCAAAGAGAGTCAAAGATTTAGGTTAAGAGAATAAATTTCTTCCCAATGGCACGTCAGGAATCAGTAAGAAATGGTGAATTTCGGCAATGAAAAGGATTTGAATTCATACCACCTGGTCATTTTCTCTACCACTGTGTAAGATTTATTTTGATGATTTGAGGGAAAAGTAATTGAAGTTACAGTGATAGTGATACAGAATTGGATTCTCTTCTGTTACGAGCAAACTGTGGGTCATGGGAGATATTACAGTTTTTATACTCTTGAGCTACTGTCAAAGTGTAAACTTTATCATATATGTGAAAAGGTATTAAGCAAAAAGGCCTTTGAAAGTATGACCATCTTTCTTCTTCTTTTTTATAAATTGAACTGTAGTTGATTTACAGTGTTTCAGGTCTTCAGCAATCTGATTCTTTCAGTTTCTTTTCCATTATAGATTATTGTAAGATATTGAGTATAGTTCCTTGTGCTATACAGTAAGTCCTTGTGGTTTATCTATTTTACTTATAGTAGTATATGTATATGTTAATCTAAAACTTCTGATTTACCCCTCCCCCTTCCCCTTTCATAGCCATTTTTGTTTTCTAGGTCTTTGAGTCTACTTACATTTCATAAGTAAGTACATTTGTAGAAGTTATTTTTAGATTCCACATATAAGTGATGCCATATAATAATTTGCCTTTCTCTGTCTGACTTACTTCACCTAGAATAATAACCTTTAGGTCCATCCATGTTGCTGCAAATGACATTACTTCATTCTGTTTTATGGCTGAATAGTATTCTATTGTGGGTAACACCACATCTTCTTTATCCTTTCATATGTTGCCAGACACTTAGGTTGTTTCCATGTCTTGGCTATTCTCCATAGTAGTACTATTTACATGGGGGTGCATGCTGCTGCTGCTGCTAAGTCGCGTCAGTCGTGTCCGACTCTGTGCGACCCCACAGACGGCAGCCCACCAGGCTACACCATCCCTGGGATTCTCCAGGCAAGAATACTGGAGTGGGTTGCCATTTCCTCCTCCAGTGCATGAAAGTGAAAAGTGAAAGTGAAGTCGCTCAGTCGTGTCCGACTCTTAGCGACCCCATGGGCTGCAGCCTACCAGGCTCCTCCATCCATGGGGTTTCCCGGGCAAGAGTACTGGAGTGGGGTGCCATTGCCTTCTCCAATCGGGGTGCATGTATCTTTTCAAATTAGTTTTCATCTCTCTTAAATATATGTCCAGGTGTGTAGGAGTACTGGATCATATGGTAGCTCTATTTTTAGTTATTTGAGGAACCTTCATACTGTTTTCCATAGTGAGAGCACCAATATACATTCATACTAACTGTGTAGGAGGGTTATCTTTTCTCCAAATCCCTCTCTAGCATTTATTGTTCATAGACTTTTTGATGATGGCCATTTTGACAGGTGTGATGTGATACCTTATTGAAGTTTTGAATTGTATTTCTCTAATAATTAGACATGTTGAGCATCTTTTCATGTGCATCTTGGGCATCTGGATGTCTTCTTTGTAGAATTGTCTATTTAGGTCTTCTGCCTATTTTTCAATTTTTTTTTTTAATTTTTGATTGAAGGATAATTGCTTTACATTATTATGTTGGTTTCTACTACTGCCTATTTTTTTCATTGGTTTTTTTGTTTTTTTAACAACAGCCACATGAGCTGCTCGTAAATTTTGGAGACTAATCATTTATCAATTCCATCATTTGTAAATATTTTCTCCCATCCTGTGGGTTGTCTTTTTGTTTTGCTTATGGTTTTCTTTGCTGTGTGAAAGCATTTGAGTTTAATTAGGTCCACAATTTTTTATTTCCATAACTCGAGGAGGTGGGTTAAAAAAAAGGCACTGCTGCAATTTATATCAAAGAGTGTTCTGCCTATGTTTTTCTTCTAAGAGTTTTATAGTATCTGGTCTTATATTTAGGTTCTTAATCCTTCTTGAGTTTATTTTTGTTTATGGTGTTAAAGAATGTTTTAATTTCATTTTTTACATGTAGTTGTCCAGTTTTCCCACCATCATTTATTGAAGAGACTGTCTTCCCTCCATTGTATAGTACACTGCAGCTTTGTACTGTAGTCTGAAGTCAGAGAACCTGCTTCTTTCAGCTCCATATTTCTTAAGATTGCTTTGGCTATTCAGAGTCTTTGTGTCTCCATACAAATTTTAAGATTTTTTTGTTCTAGTTCTGTGAAAAATGCTTTTGGTAATTTGGCAGGGATTGCACTGAATTTGTAGATTGCCTAGGTAGGTTAATTATTTTGACAATATTGATTCTTCCAGTCTAAGAACATGGCATATGTTTTATCTGTCATCTCCAGTTTCTTTCATCAGTATCTTATAGTTTTTGGAGTACGGGTCTTCTGTCTCCCAGGGTAGGTTTATTTTGAGGTATTGTATTGTTTTTGATGTGATGGTAAATTGTGATGGTAAATGGGATTGTGTCTTTAACTCCTCTCTTTGATCTTTTGTTTTTAGTGTATAGAAACACAACATATGTCCCCTTCCTCTACGTGTGGCTGATTTATGTTGATGTTTGGCAGAAACCAACACAATTCTGTAAAGCAACCATCCTTCAATTTAAAACAATCAAGATTAAAAAAAAAAGAATAAGAAACAGATTTCTGAGTATTAATTTTTTATCCTGCAACTTTACTGAATTCATTGATGAGTTCTAGTAGTTTTCTGGTAGCATCTTTAGGATTTTCTGTGTATAGAATCATGTCATCTGCAAAGACTGACAGTTTTATCTTTTCATTTCCCAGTTGGATTCCTTTACTTTCTTCTCTGGTTACCATGGCTAGGACTTCTAAAACTATGTTGAACAATAGTGGCAAGAGTGGACATCCTTGTCTCGTTTCTGATCTTACAGGAAATATTTTCAGCTTTTCACCACTGACTATGATGCTAGTTATAGGTTTGTCATGGTGGTGGTGGTTTAGATGCTAAGTCATGTCCACCTCTGGGGACACCATGAACTGTAGCCTGCCAGACCCCTTTGTCCGTGGGATTCTCCAGGCAAGAATACTGGAGGGGGTTGCCATGTCCTTCTCCAGGTGATCTTCCTGATCCAGAGATGGAACCTTCATCTCCTGCATTGCAGGCAGATTCTTTACAAACTGAGCAACCAGGGAAGTCCAAGGTTTGTCATACCTGCTCTTTATTATGTTAGGTATGTTCTCTCTCTGCTCACTTTCTGGATACAGTGTTGGATTTTATTTAAAGCTTTTTTGTATCTATTGAGATGATCGTATAGGTTTTATTCTTCAATTTGTTGATGTGATATATTCCACTGATTTGCAGCTATTGAAAAATCCCTTGCATTCCTGGAGGTAAATCCTACTTAATTATGGTGTATAATCCTTTTAATGTACTGTTGGATTCAGATTGCTGATACTTTGTTGAGGATTTTTGTGTCTGCTTTCATTAGTGATATTGGCCCGTAATTTTTGTAGTATCTTTATCTGATTTTGGTGTTGAGGTAATTGTGGCCTCATAGAGTGAGTTTGGGAGTATTCCTTCTCTGCAATTTTTTGGATCAGTTTCAGAAGGGTAAGTGTTAACTCTTCTCTCAATATTCAGTAGAATTCACATCTGCCTAAACTTTTGTTTGTTATAAGTTTTTAAATCCCAGTTTCAATTTCAATACTTGTGAATGGTCTGTCCATACTTTCTCTTTATTCCTGGTTCAGTCTTGGGAGATTGGTTACACCTTTCTAATAATTTGTTCATTTCTTCCAGGCTGCCTGTTTCATTGGCATATAGTGACTTGTAGTAGTGTTTTATGACCCTTTGTATTTCTGTGGTGTCTGTTGCAATATCTCCTTTTTCATTTCTAATATTATTGATTTGAGCCCTCTCCCTTTTTTCTTGACTAGCCTGGCTAAAAGTTTATCAATTTTGTTTATTTTTTCAAAGAACCAGCTTTTAGTTTCGTCGATCTTTTCTATTGTTTTCTTCATTTCCAGTTTATTTCTGCTCTGATCTTTATGGTTTATTTTCTTCTACTAACTTTGGATTTTGGTACTTCTTTCTCCATTTCCTTTAAGTATAAGGTTAGGTTGTTTATTTGAGCTTTTTCTTGCTTCCTAAGGTAAGATTGTGTTGAAACTTCCCCCTTCAAACAATTAATACTTTTGTTGTGTCCCATAGGTTCTGGATCATTGTGCTTTCATTTTGTCTCTAGGTAAAATTTTTAATCTCCTCTTTGATTTCTCCAGTGACCCATGGTTATTTAGTTGCATATTGTATAGTCTACACAGGTTTGTGTTTTTTTTTCCTTGTAGTTGATTTCTAACTTCATAGCATTGTGGTAGGAAAAGATGCATATTATGATTTAAATTTTATTAAATTTACTGAGGTGTGCTTTGTGGCCCAGCATCAGTTTTGGAGAATGTTCTATGTACACTTGAAGAATATGTGTTTTGCTGATTTTGGATGGAATGGTATGTAAATATCAAGTCCATCTGGTCTAACGTGTCATTTAACGGCTGTGTTTCTTTAATGATCTTCTATCTGAGTGCTTTGTTCATTGGTATAAGTGGGTTTTAAAATCCTCCACTATTATTGATACTGTTGATATTGTTACTGTTGATATCGTTACTCTTTTGTGGCTGTTACCATTTGCCTTTTATATTGTTGTGCTCCTATGTTGGATGCATATATATTTGCAATTGTTATATCTTCTTCTTGGATTGATCCCTTGATCATTACGTAGCATCCCTGTCTCCTGTCACAGCCTTCATTTTAAAGTTTATTTTGTGTGATATGAATATTGCTCTTCTAGCTGTATTTTGTTTTCTATTTGCGTGGAATACCTTTTTCCATTCCCTCACTTTCAGTCTATATGAGTTCCTAGAGCTGAAGTGGGTCTCTTGTAAACAGCATATATATGGGTCTTGATTTTGTATCCATTCAGCCAGGCTGTCCCTTTTAGTGGGAGCATTTAATCTACATTTTTAAGGTAATTAGCAACACGCTTGTTCCTGTTGTCATTTTCTTAATTGTCCTGGATTTATTTTTGTGGGTCTTTTTTTTCTTCTCTTCCTCTTTTGTTCTCTTGTAATTTGATGAATAATTTTAGTGTTGTTTGGAGTGCTTTTTTTGTATGTGTTGTAGATTTTTGACTTGCAGTTACCTTGATGTTTTGATTTATCAGTCTATGTATAATCAGTATTGTTAGTTGCTGGTCTTTGGACATGAGAGCATTTCAGGAAACTTTAGTTTCCCCCGTTTCATGCACTAATTTCAAATGCTTTTCTGATAGCCTGCATTTGTGTTCTCCTTTGCTCACCAATTGCTTGTTTTGATATCATATTTGTGTGCAGATGATTTCCTACATTTACTTTATATTTGCCTTTACTGGTGAGCTCTTCCATTCATAGTTTTAGCTTGTTTGTTTCTAATGGTAGCCTTTTCTTTTCCATGTAAGGAAGTTCTTTTATTTGCTGATATTTTTGAAGAAGCTTGTTTTGAAGACTTTTTGAAGATTTTCTCTATATCATGAGATAGTGTGTTGTAGGATTTTTTAAATTGTCTTTGTCTAGTTTTAGAATCAGAGTAGTACAGATCTCATATGGTGTTCTCTCTTTTATGAAAGAGGGTGTGTTGAACTGATGTTAATTCTTTAAATATTTGACAGAATATACCAAGAAGATCATCTGGCCTGGAAATTTCTTTTTTGGTAGATTTTTAACTATACATTTAAATCTTTTTAATATTTAAAATATTATTTGTTATCTATTTCATGTGTGAGTTTTGGAATTTGTGACTTTTTAAGAATTAATTGATTTATTAAAAATAATTTATGTATTTTTATTTTGACTGTGCTGGAAACTACTGAAGCCCATGCAATATTTTTGTTGGATATGGAATTATTGGTTGATAATTCTTTTCTTGTAGCACTTCAGATATACTGTTCCTTTTCCTTTTGGCTGTATGATCTCTTATGAGAAATCCAAAGCTGTTTCAGTCATTGTTCCACTCTAGGTAATGTTATTTAAAAATATCATCATGATTGTTTTCCTTTGTCTTTAGTATTCAACAGTTTTATTATGTGTTTGGGTATGCATGACTTTGAGTTTATCCAGTTTGGGACTCATCAACTTAAATCAGTAGGTTCATACCTTTTACCATATTGTGGTTTGTGTTTGTTAGTCCCTCAAATTTTTTATGTGAACTTCAGATTTTTTCTTTCTATCTTAGACTGTAGTGACATGGATAATAGGCTTTTTGTTATTGTTCCCCAAGATCATATTTTTACTGCTTTGTTTTCAGTTACTCTGCTCAAATAATTTTTATTGACCTGTCTTTAGGTTCACAAACTTTCCTCTACCATCTCGATTTTTGCTATTGAACTTGACTATTAAATTTTTTTAGGGTTTTTTTTTTTTGCAGTATTAAAAATTATATTTGGTTCTTTATATTTTCTCATTCTTTGAGATTTCTATATTTTTTGTTTCAAGAGCATTCACTTTAAATATTGAAACATATCTGTAATACCTGCTTTAAAGTCTTCAGATAATTTTAATATCTGTGTCCTGTAACTGTCACTCCCTGTTATTTATTTGTTTACCAAGTAATTTTAAGTTGTTGCCTGCACAGTTTGAACATTTTTTTCTGAAAATCTGGGGCTTATTTAAATCCTATGGGGAATGTTTACTTTATTTTCCTCTTTTAGCTCAGGCATTTGTTTAGGTTCAGGCCACAAATTTTGACTAGTCATTTGTGTGGTGTGATTTCAATCTCAGTTCTTCTTTCAAAGGTTCTGCAATGTTAAATATATCTGTTTCAGGAGTGGACCACTCAGTGGCTACCCTGGGACCTGGGTGGTGACTTCTCCCATTGTTCAGTTGTCAAGGACTTTTAAGATCAGACCCATGCGTGTTAAGCTTGTGACAGTTTATAAACTGTCAGTTTATAAGGCTGACAGTTTATAAACAATGTTATGGAGTTACTTTTATGAATTCCTTCTTTTTTTTTTCTCCTCATACTTTATGATTCTTTGAGCCACCTCTTTTCTATACTCCAGCCAGAAAGCTGGAATTTTATTTACCCTGATCTGCTACATATTTCCCGTGGTTTTCTCTGCATCTGGGAGCATTAAAAAAAAAAAAAAAAAAGGCTACGTAGAGGAAATAAGCAATGACATTTTGTCCCATTCTCGTTGGAAGACAGTTTTTCTTATTATACAGGAAGATCATGTTTGTTAAGAATTTTAGCCTCCATAGGCCCCTATTTTCTGCCACTGTTGGTGCCACCATTGCCAGATTGCTTTAGAGCTGGAGTGTGAGACTGGAGAATAAAGAAAAGAAAAATGGAGATTTTTCACTCTTTTTTTTTTTTTTTTAACAATTAGGAGGTGTACTTTGTCTCTGAGCCAAAACTAAAGAAATTCTGGAGCTCGTTGTTTTTTATTTTGGCGGGGGTGGTAGGGGTTGTGTTTGGTTGAGGTCATGGATATTAAAGAAAAAGACACACTAATCAGTAGTTTGATAGTACTTTGAATTCTTATACTCTTCCCACTGTCCTATTATTTAATTCTTCATTTCTTAAATAGCTGTTCCATGCATTCTGTATGGTTTTCATAAGTGTGTTTGGTGGAAAAGACAGGATGAATTGTCCTTACTCCTTCTTCAGTTCAGTTCAGTTGCTCAGTCGCGTCCGGCTCTTTGCGACCCCCATGGACTGCAGCATGCTGGGCTTCCCTGTCCATCACCAACTACCAGAGCTTACTCAAACTCATGTCCATTGAGTCAGTGATGCCATCCAACCATCTCATACTCTGTCGTCCCCTTCTCCTCCCACCTTCAATCTTTCCCAGTATCAGAGTCTTTTCAAATGAGTCAGTTCTTCACATCAGGTGGCCAAAGTTTTGGAGTTTCAGCTTCAACATCAGTCCTTGCAATGAACACTCAGGACTGATTTCCTTTAGGTTGGACTGGTTGGACCTCATTGCAGTCCAAGGGACTCTCAAGAGTCTTCTCCAACACCACAGTTCAAAAGCATCAATTCTTCAGAACTCAGCTTCTTACCCAGAAGCAAAGTCTCAGGGAAAAGCTTTTTTTTTTTTTTTAAATATAGGTGTTTAAGTGCTATTGGTATCTTATTTTTATATACTTCATAACTATTTTTTAAGGAGTTGATGAAAAAATCACATGAAAGATTTCTTTTTGGTATTGATTAGTTTTTCTCTGCTGTCCTGAACTCTTTCATGATGTAAGATCAGCAAAAACAAATTGATTATTTGAGGGATAATCATGCCAGTACTTGGCATCTCTTTAGCTTTAGCTCATCACTGTACCTAAAAAGCACTACCTACTATTCTTATGTGTTTAAAATTATCCCTATCAAAATGGGTTAGAGATAGTCACAGAAACTTGAAGATGAATGTCAGCTGAAGAACACTTAACTCTTCAGAGCTTGTGTTCAGTTTAATGTTAAAATCTTCATCTACATAATATATGACAATAAGCCCAGTGCATGACATGAAACAGATATTTAAAACATATTTGCTCAACTTTTTGAAAGAATAAACCAATGCATTCAACTCTTTGATCATATATTGAATGTTTGTGTGTGTGTGTGTGTGTGTGTGTGTGTGCATAAGACACTAAGATGAATGGAAATAAAAAGATAACCAGGATATGTTTCTGACAACCAGAAATTCTCACAGTGGCTAGCCAGACACACAAAAAACTTATTATAGGGAAGAATTAAAAAGATATGTTGAAGGGAATTTTATCAGAAGGAAAAATAAAATATAAGTTGAGGTAAAAATATCTTTGTTGAAATCAATTAAAAGGCCACACACAATCTTTCTGATTAAATTCTGTGTAATTCATGGGAAGAACACTGGAGTCAGGAAACATGAATTCCCTTTTCTACTTGTGCTTTTATGTGTCTCTGATCTTACCATCTGTAGTCTATTCTTTTTCATATCTGAAAAACAAGAGACTTAGCTGATGCTTATGGTCCTTCATAGCACAAAATTTATTTTGTTATTTGATGTAAAAATTCTCTATCAAGAATTAATAAATACTGATATTGTGTAATTTTCACTTCAGATTATTTTTTAGATAATATAAAATATCATAGGTAAAGTTAGATCCTCCAATGCTCCCTTCTCAACCTCCCTCCCTAATAGTAGTTACTATATTGTTTTTTCAGAAACTTGGTACCTAATTTTATTGTGGTAATCACCCTGATACCCCAAACTATCTTATGAGATGGTAAGGATATATCTACTAAGTAGTTATACGTTAAAGTTGATTCATATCTTTTTGGTCCAGTTTTTAATGTTTTGACTACAGGTTTCATGTCCACATTTTTAAAATATTTTACATAACATTTTATCCATCACACTTAATATATTTCAGTAGCTTGATTTGTAGAGGAATAAAACAATCTTTTAATTCAAATGTATGTATTGGAGATTTATCCTTGAGGAGAAAAATAATCAAAATAATTTATTGAATAGTATAATACATTATAAGAATATATTGTAATATACATGCCCACCACCTTTGGATTTATCCCCCCCAGTATTTTTTTTATTAGAAATCGTGCATATATCCTTTACATCCTTGGGTCCATATGATGGATTCTCTAACATATTTAGAACTAAGATTGCTGGATCCTAGCTCAAGTATATTTTTATGTTTATTAGACATTGGTAAACTGCTGATTTCTTCACATACTCTCTGATTCTTGTTATCTGACTTTTATAATTTTAGGGGTGTGAATTAGTATTTCATTCTCTAGAGGTTTTGGGTCAACATCTTTCATAACACTAGGTAAATCCCACACTATTCTGGTTTGCTAAAAATTATTTGTTATTTGCTAGTTTTTCATTTTTTATATAGTTCATAATGTTTCTGTTTTAATTTTGTTGACCTTACTAGACTGTTATGTCAGTGAGAAACAGGGTGCCATGGTTTGCTTTGGGCAGTATTGTACCCAGTTTCTCAATCTAATTAATAGCACCCCCTTCGACTCATAGGAATGTCTTAATTTAAATGATAGTACCTGTGGAAAGATTAAAAAAAAAAACCCACAAATATTTCTTAAACAAAAAGAAAAGTTTTATTTAATCAAATCTTTTTTCAAGTTACTGATACGATCATACATTTTTTATCTTCCACTAATGTGCTTAAACAGATTATGTCATTAAATACTCTGAAATTAAGCAATTCTTATGTTCCTGAAATTGTTGGGAAGCCCTTGGTGGTGATAGCTTATTGTTAAAGACCAAGAAGCCACAGAGCAGGGCTCATCACTTGCTTTGTGCAGGGCGTGTCATTCATTCACACAAGCACACTGGAGAGTTAGTAAAGTAGAAAACATGTGTACTGAGCAAGCAGAGAGTGCTAGAGCTCTGAGTGTTCTTACCTTGTCTTGAAGATCCCAGAAGAGCCCCCAAGATGATAGCTTATGTGAACGATGTCAGATTCCTGATCTCCGAAGAAGATTTAGCTTTGGGACCAGACACCAGACTTGATCACTTGAGAGATTTTGTGTAGCAGAGTTTTATTAAAGTGAAAAAGGGACAGAGAAAGCTTCTGACATAGACATCAGAAGAGGGATGGAGACTGCCCCCCTCGCTAGTCTAAGCAAGGGAGTTTTTTAATTAGTTATTACAATAAATCAAAAGAATGTCTCAAAGTTGTAAAAATTTTACCAGACCCACTCCCACAATTTACATTTTAAAGTAACACGATTAGAATTTAACAATGGAAAGATCTTAGCAGACGAATTCTCATACATTCTAAGATAACAGGATTAGTCAGAAGGTTTTCAAGGAGAAACTATCCTCAAGCAGGATACGTTGTTATATAATCCTTAGTACTGAGTTGTTTGTTGTATGATTATCAGTTCCTGGCTTAAAGAAAAAAAAAAAGGTTTTATGTGACTAAGACTGGAGAAGGCAATGGCACCCCACTCCGGTACTCTTGCCTGGAGAATCCCATGGACGGAGGAGCCTGGTGGGTTGCAGTCCATGGGGTCGCTGCGAGTCGGACACGACTGAGCGATTTCGCTTTCACTTTCCACTTTCATGCATTGGAGAAGGAAATGGCAACCCACTCCAGTGTTCTTGCCTGGAGAATCCCGGGGACCGGGGAGCCTGGTGGGCTGCCGTCTATGGGGTCGCACAGAGTCGGACACGACTGAAGCGACTTAGCAGCAGCAGCAGACTAAGACTAAGAAATGTAGAGGAAAAAAATATAAAGACAATTGTCCTTTCCTACTTCTTGAAGAGCCCCAGACCCTTTTCTCCTCCTCAGAGGCTTCTTATCAACCTGCCTAGGAATTGACTCATCGGCTCAGACATTTGTCCTTTCCTACTTCTTGAGAATTCCAGACCCCTATCTCCTCCCTGAGAGCCCCAGACCCTTTTCTCCTCCTCAGAGGCTTCTCTATTTCAGAGAAGTTTTGAAACTTTCTGATGTTTTCTGAATTGAAATTATAATTTACCAATACATTTCAATAATGGTATTAACCAAAAGTCTGAAAAAGTTTGTATATATTGTACTTACCTTTGCTGAACCTCAATTCCTTTAATGATGATACTACCAATCAATGAAAATAATTCAGAAACTAAGAGGAACAATAGGAACTTGGTTGTTTAACCAGTATTCAACCAGCCTCTCCTATGCAGGGGTTTTTTATGAAAGGACACTGGTGTAGGTTTTATGTTTATATTTAGGCATGAGTTTTCATGGCCAAAGTCAATCTAACTATAATGTGGATTGATTTTAGGTACAGCAGTGTTTATTCTAGGCACAGCCCTCTCTATAGTATAACTGCCAAAGGCAAAAAAAACCACAAAAACCTAACTTTGGGATGTTGGATTTCATGTCAAGCTAAATGGTTTTAATTTGGTAACATTTTGAAGTCACAACTTTAGTTCTGACTGAGAAACAAAATGCCCCCAGGAAACATAAAATTCTATTAAATATATTTACATTGTCACCCAGGATGCATCTGGACCATCTTATTCTCTCTCCAAATGCTATGTGCTGAAAAAGTATAAACTGAAATAGTTCCCTAAATAAAAACAGATTATGGTATCTAAGTCACACGTTATGTTCAAAAGCCTGCTGGGAACTTAGAGATTGGTATGGTCAATAGTCCTGGATTCCAGGTCAAGGGAATTCTTAATCATCCGCCTCTATTAAATTTGGAAAGTTTACTCTCTCTGCCTCATTTTACACATATGTGAAAGTGTGCATGCATATCAGATAACTTTTCTTCATAAGATTACTATGGAAGTCAAATATCGATCTCTAGTGTACAATGAAGGAATGAAACTATATATTAAGATATTAATTATGAAGACTGTGACAAATAAGCCTCAATTTTTCAGTGGCTTAAATCTTGACATTTTAAAAGTTTTTATTAGTGACTATTATTCAAATTAAGACACCTCTGTAAGTGAAAGGGGAAGCTATTAATTATACTGTGAAAGTGGGCACAGCAATCCTGGGCACCCTGTTTCTCATTGTCATAACAGTCTGATACAGGTGTTCTTGGTCAGGTGACTTTTTCCCGATAGTGAACAGAGACTAAGTTCCTCCTTTTAGATATTGGCTCTGTCATCTTTCACCTGTGGATGCAAACCATTCTAACGGCAGTCATATGCTAGTAAACAGTCTCCCAAATGAAGAAGAGAAAAAAGAGCTCCAATGTGTAATATTTGCTGATTTCTTTGGTGTAAATATTCTCACCATGATAAACCTCAAACTGCCAAAAACATCAACTGGCTCAAATATGTCATCAAATATTTAAGAATGGGCTTTTGTGGACTGTAGAATCTAACTTCAGAGTGTCACTGACATGATGTCTTCATTCCAGTCAGCTGGAATGGAAAGAAAGCAGAGAAAATTATGTGTTGGTGATTTTTTACAGGCCAGGCCTTGAACATGAGCTTATAATGATGACTTGCAAACCTCTGGTTAGAATTCAGTCACAGGCAATGACTGTGACATGTGATCTGTGTATCCAGGAAGAAATAGAACTGGGTAACATTAAGCAGCAAGCCTGCCTCTGCCACAGCTAGATGATCTCCAGGACTATCCTTTATTAAATATCATAAAAACAGGACTATGAATCTCAAGTTTTCTGTCCCCAAATAATGCAAACACTCAATCTTATATGTACTTCGGAGGAGGATTGAGTAATCACCTCTAAATGAAAATGCAGAAGGTGGACTGGACACACTGATATGTAGTAATTTTAGAAATAGTTGTCTTTTATTATGGCTTGATAGAATTACCCTATATGTGCTGCAGCACTATCACTTCAGCCACGTCCGACTCTGCGATCCATAGACGGCACCCCACCAGGCTCCCCCGTCCCTGGGATTCTCCAGGCAAGAACACTGGAGTGGGTTGCCATTTCCTTCTCCAATGTATGAAAGTGAAAAGTGAAAGTGAAGTCGCTCAGTCATGTCCAACTCTTAGCGACCCCATGGACCGCAGCCTACCAGGCTCCTCCGTCCATGGGATTCTCCAGGCAAGAGTACTAGAGTGGGTTGCCATTGCCTTCTCCGACCCTATATGTGTTACTCATGAAACAGCTATTTTGTAGTTTATATTAAATACTAAAACACTGCCTTGAAATTTAGAAATCAAGAGGTGACCAAAGTGCATTTTAAAAAATATTTATTTATTTGGCTGCATCATGTGGGATCTTTTGCTGTGGTGCAGGGAGTCTCTAGGTGTGGTGCATGGACTTAGTTGCTCCACAACGTGTGGGATCTTAGCTCTCCAACCAGGGATCAAACCAGAGCCCCCTACATTGTAAGGCAGATTCTTAACTACTGGACCACCAGGGATGTCCCCAGAGTGCATTTTTAACTTTGAAATTTGTTCGCATCTGGTTTGACACTAGGTGTGAATCACTTTGTGGTAAGGATAGAATTGACAAATCTGAAGTAGAAAACAACAGCAAAAGGTTTCACTGGTAGCTCTACTCCATGGCAGTAGTGAAGAATTAGAACAAAATGAGCTACCTCTTGTTCTGATAATTTCTACATGTCAGCTTCAAAAGTGAACTTGTTAATTTTGCAGCTAGATCTCCACTGATTTTGTTTTAGGATATGACAGTGTGTATCATAAATTACATAAAACTATTTTGTTCAACTTGGATTTTAATCAATATTTTCAGACTCCTTTGAGTGCAGAAGTACTGTATTGAATTGATGGAAGTAAGACAATTCAATATCAAGTCCAACCATAATGGTATCATTATATTTTCTCCTGAACTCATTTTCAGAACATACTTTTAGTCATAGTCACACTGAAATCCACTTTGAATTTTTTTTTTCTATTAGCTGATTGATTTGGTAGACAATGTTACAAATTGAAAATGTTAAAATACAAAGAAGTTATTTTCAGGTTATAACTCTGCCTGAAATTTTTCCCTTGCATGGCTTGTACAATATTTAACTTGTGAGTCTACATTCCATGGACCCATTTGTTTCCTTAGTGTTTATGATATATGTGGTGTAGAAACTAGTTTCCAGTAGTAGAGAATAGTGGGTAGCAATCATTAACCTAAAACCAAAATAAGTGGACTTGAAGTCTGACCACTAATTAGTAACTCAGTAACTTAGAGCAGAGCTTCCCTGGTGGTTCAGATGGTAAAAAATCTGCCTGCAATGAGGGAGACCTGGGTTCAGTCCCTGGGTTTGAAAAATCCCCTGGAGGAGGGCATGTCAACCCACTCCAGGATTCTTGCCTGGAGAATCCCCATGGACAGAGGAGCCTGGTGGGCTACAGTCCATGGGATTGTAAAGAGTTGGACATGACTGAGCAACTAAGCAATTTTGAGCAAGTCATTTTAATTTTTCAGTGACTCAGTTTCTCTTTTGTGAAATAGAGGCTGTAAAATTTAACTCTGTGATCCAAAAGTTTGTTATAAGAATTAGCTGTCAACATATAAAAAATAGTTTAGAAAATCAGTACATGATGAGTGTTTTGCAAACATTATTAACATAATTGTATTTATTATTTCTTGGTGAGATTACAGTCAATTTTATTTTTTCTTAAAAGTTTCTGTATTTTCTTTATTTTTTCTAAAATAAACATTTGCCCAATTAAAAACAAGCAAAAGCAACACCAAATTTCTTGCTGATTATTTTGAGAATACTCTTTTTTTCATCTGAGGAGTTTAGATGATTTTGCTAATTTTAACCCCAAGAGGTAGAGGCCATATTTAATCTAAATAATTATTGTATTATAGTATAATGCTTTTTCAAAAGTCATATTTTTGTGATAATAAAAGATGAACAACTGAAAAATTTAATTCCTGAGTTGAGTACTAAGAAAAGATCATAATTGACCCTTTTTACACCTTCAAGAGAAGTCATATGGACTGTTTCTTTTTTTTTTCTCCTGTATTCTCTTTCCTGTTCTGTTCAAAATTTCTTTGACTAGTGATTTTTAAGATGCTTTTATAAGAAAGCATTTTTTAGTTATTATTAAAGCAAATACTCTGTTGGGGATTAGTTGGGTTTAACTTTTTGACAGGTAGAAAAAGTTTAAAATGTTGAATCCTTCACCATGATCTATCACTTTCTTGCTATTCAGTTCCCTGAGACCTCAGCTGTAAAACAGGCTAACAGTGTTGATCTCTAAAAAATGTATGCATAAAGTAATTTGTTTTCTATGTGTGGAAAAACTCTAAACATTGATGGACACAAAGGCCTTTGATGTTTCTTGTATTCCTCTCAGATGTGATTGTCTGTGGTATATCATAGCCCTGCTTAGAGGTCTGAGTTTCTGACCTCATGCTGGCAGCTATATAAGTGTCATATTTTCAGTAAGAAAATGATAGTCTCAAATCATAATTTAAGCATTTTTAGTTCTTTATTATTCAGATTAGAGTTCATATTAGAGTATCTTGTTAATATTGTTACTGATTGCTTTTATATTTACATGCTATGTCTTAGAAAAATACAAAGTTTAGTCTGATATCTGCCATTCATTAGCTTTATAAGCTTTGTTATGTCTAAATACTCTAATAAACTAAAATGTTGTAGTAGGTTGGCTTGTTCCCTTCTTTCTATAACAATCTATAATTTATGAAGCATAACCACTCCCAGGATCCTTTCTGAAATTAGATAATCAAACCCCATAGACTAGAATGTGTCGAGTGAGACTACAGGCTGAGAACTCAAGTCTATGAGGCTTACAGCACACATTGAACAGATGAAGTTTCATAGCAGTATTATATCAAAGCCAGAAGGATAGTGCCCTTGCTTATAGAAGTGCTCTGGGAACATATAATGCACGTGACAACATTTTGGAAATTGGAGAGTAGCATGTAGATGGAAGGTGATCACATTGTTCTTCCATGATATAGTATTATGGAGTATGGTAGGGCTGAGAGGAACTTAGCAATTTGCTATTGAAAGACAGCTCATGTTTTGGGTAAGAATGTGAGCTCTAGAGCTAGACTGCTTGGGGTTCAATTTCTGGAACCACCATTTACTAGCCAGGTGATTTGGGCTGGTTACTTCATACTCCTATGATATAAGTTCCCCACTTCTATAAATACTGCTTACTTCACAAGAGTTGTTGTGAGAATTCAGTTCAGTTCAGTTCAGTCGCTCAGTCGTGTCTGACTCTTTGCAACCCCATGAATTGCAGCACGCCAAGCCTCCCTGTCCATCACCAACTCCCGGAGTCTACCCAAACCCATGTCCATTGAGTCGGTGATGCCATCCAACCATCTCATCCTCTGTCGTCCCCTTCTCCTCCTGCCCCCAATCCTACCCAGCATTAGGGTCTTTTCCAGTGAGTAAACTCTTCGCATGAGGTGGCCAAAGTATTGGAGTTTCAGCTTCAACATCACTCCTTCCAATGAACACCCAGGACTGATCTCCTTTAGGATGGATTGATTGGATCTCCTTGCAGTCCAAGGGACTCTCAAGAGTCTTCTCCAACACCACAGTTCAAAAGCATCAATTCTGCAGTGCCCAGCTTTCTTTACTGTCCAACTCTCACATCTATACATGACCACTGGAAAAATCATAGCCTTGACTAGACGGACTTTTGTTGTGAGGATTAAATGTTACATATATAGGTATTTAAAAGGTTTCCTGGCACACTGTAATTACATAATGGTTATTATTATTTCTATCAAGAAAAATTCCAAATTATTACAGTTAGAAAATTTGGATTTGCAATGTTTTCCCTATTGTCACTGAATAATTATTATCAATAATAAGGATATTAAAACTTTCCAGTTGCAATTGTAACAAATATTTTCTATCATGTGGTGATTTGCTTTTAATTTAAAAGCTCTACATAGTCAAAATTATTGCTCTTTCCTAAAGAAATGTTTAAAGACAGAAAAAAACATTCAAATCACATTAATAAAATTTCATCTTTATGTATTTTCTTTTTTCATATAAAATCTTCTATATTTAATTTTCACAAACATCACCTGTGATGGCATCAACATACTGGCTCATGTTGACATCAAATCTTGTAATTGATTTCTTTCTTTTTTTTTTTTTTCAGTGAAAGGGAAATCTTATTGAGGCTCCAGGGCCATGGAGCTTGGGCAGGTGGCCACCCTGAGAGCCAAGGAGAAGTGGGTGGAGGGGCCTTATTTGACCTTCTTGGGGCACAGGTTGTTGATTTGGCTGCACTTGTAGCAACTGACAGCACAGGGGTGTAAGTGAGTGTAACGCTTGTGGCAGATCATCTTGTCCCGGTTGTATTTCTGAGTAAGCTGGTGGAGAGAAGACTGGATGATGTTGTCCCACAGACGAAGCACCAATTGTAGGGTGGACTCTTTCTGGATATTGTATTCTGACAGATTGTGGCCATTCTCCAGCTGTTTGCCAATGAAAATCAGATTCTGCTGATCAGGTGGGAAGCCCTCCTTGTCTTGGATTTTGGCTTTGACATCTCAGTAGTGTCACTGGGCTCAACCTCACAGGTGGTGGTCTTCCCTGTTAGGGTTTTCACAAAGATCTGCATCTGTGTGTCTGCTGTTCGGCCACTTCATTGAAAAGAAAGAGGGCCTGATTTATTTATTTGTTTTGATCTCTGTTAAAATCAGAGTTGCAGTGTGTGACCCAACATTAACACGTGTACACAATGCTTCTTTTAGAACTAAATTTGTTTAGTTTAAACTAAATCTGTTTAGTCATTAGCGTACTTTTGTGATTTTCAGTTCAGTTCAGTCCCTCAGTCATGTAGGACTCTTTCCAACCCCCATGGACTGCAGCATGCCAGGCTTCCCTCTCCATCACCAACTCCTGGAGCTTGCTCAAACTCATGCCCATTGAATCAGTGATGCCATCCAACCAGCTCATCCTCTGTAATCCCCTTCTTCTCCTGCCTCCAATCCTTCCCAGCATCAGGGTCTTTTCCAATGAGTTGGTTCTTCACATCAGGTGGCCAAAGTATTGGAGTTTCAGCTTCAGCATCAGCCGTTCCAATGAATATTCAGGACTTATTTCATTTAGGATTGACTGGTTGGTTCTCCTTGCAGTCCAAGGGACTTTCAAGAGTCTTCTCCAACACCACAGTTCAAAAGCATCAATTCTTCGGCACTCAGTTTCCTTTAGAGTCCAACTCTCACATCTGTAAATGACTACTTGTAAAACCATAGCTTTGACTAGATGGACCTTTGTTGGCAAAGTAATGTATATATTTTTTTAATATGCTGTCTAGGTTGGTCATAGCTTTAAGTCTTTTAATTTCATGGCTGCGGTCACAATCTGCAGTGATTTTGGAGCCCCAAAAATAGTCTATCACTGTTTCCCCATCTATTTGCCATGAAGCACTGGGGCCAGATGCCATGATCTTACTTTTCTGAATGTTGAGCTTTAAGCCAAGTTTTTCACTGTCCTCTTTCACCCTCATCAAGAGGCTGTTTAGTTCTTCTTCACATTCTGCCATAAAGGTGGTGTCATCTGCATATCTGAGGTTATTGATATTTCTGCAATCTTGATTCCAGCTTCTGCTTCATCCAGCCTGGCATTGTGCATGATGTACTCCGCATATAAATTAAATAAGCAGGGTGACATTATACAGCCTTGACATACTCCCTTCCCGATTGGGAACCAGTCTGTTGTTCCATGTCCAGTTCTAACTGTTGCTTCCTGACCTGCATACAGATTTCTCAAGAGACAGGCCAGATGGTCTGGTATTCCCATCTCTTGAAGAATTTTCCAGAGTTTGTTGTGATCCACACAGTCAAAGGCTTTGGCATAGTCAATAAAGCAGAAATAGATGTTTTTCTGGAACTCTCTTGCTTTTTTGATGATCCAATTGGTGTTGGCAATTTGATCTCTCCTTCCTCTGACTTTTCTAAATCAAGCTTGAACATCTGAAAGTTCACGATTATGTACTGTTGAAGCCTGTCTTGGAGAATTTTTAGCATTACCTCGCTAGTGTGTGAGATGAGTGCAATCGTGAGGTAGTTTGAACATTCTTTGGCATTGCCTTTCTTTGGGATTGGAATGAAAACTACCTTTTCCAGTCCTGTGGCCACTGCTGAGTCTTCCAAATTTGCTGGCATATTGAGTGCAGCACTTTCACAGCATCATCTTTTAGGATTTGAAATAGCTCAACTGGAATTCCATCACCTCCACTAGCATTGTAGTGATGCTTCCTAAGGCCCACTTAACTTTGCATTCCAGGATGTCTGGGTCTAGGTGAGTGATCTCACTATTGTGGTTATCTGGGTCACGAAGATCTTTTTTGTATAGTTCTGTGTATTCTTGCCACCTCTTCTTAATATCTTATGCTTCTGTTAGGTCCATACCTTTCTGTCCTTTATTGAGCCCATTTTTGCATGAAATGTTCTCTTGCTATCTCTAATTTTCTTGAAGAGATCTCTAGTCTTTCCCATTCTGTTGTTTTCCTCTATTTCTTTGCTTTGATCACTGAGGAAGACTTTCTTATCTCTTATCTATTCTTTGGAACTCTGCATTCAAGTGGGTATATCATCCCTTTTCTCCTTTGCCTTTCACTTCGATTCTTTTCTGTTATGTGTAAGACTTCCTCAGACAACCATTTTGGCTTTTTACATTTATTTTTCTTGGGAATGGTCTGATCACTGCCTCCTGTACAATGTCATGAACCTCCATGCATAGTTTTTCAGGCACTCTGTCTATCAGATCTAATCCCTTGAATCTATTTGTCACTTCCACTGTATAATCATAAGAGATTTGATTTAGGTCATACCTGAATGGTCTAGTGGTTTTCCCTACTTTGTTCAGTTTAAGTCTGAAATTGGCAATAAGGAGTTCATGATCTGAGCCACAGTCAGCTCCCAGTCTTGTTTTGGCTAACTGTATCGAGCTTCTCCATCTTTGGCTACAAAGAATATAATCAATCTGATTTCGGTATTGACCATCTAAATGTGTGATTTTATGTTGTAATTATTTCTCTCCTTCAAATATTGCTGTAATAAACTCCATAGTTTTCTTCTCCAATGAATCCTCTCTTAAAATAATAATAAAGCCCCAAAATGAAACTGATAAGAAAGGAGCTGCTCTCTGCAAACAGGAAGACAGGAAGAGAATCATCCCCCTGCACCACCAACAACCTCCCCCCTTTCATTCTTTCTCTGGCATATTTGGGAGAAAGAAATGGCAACCCACTCCAGTATTCTCACCTAGAGAATCCTGTGGACAGAGGAGCCTGTTGGGCTGCTGTCCATGGTGTTGCACAGAGTTGGACATGACTGAAGCAACATAGCATGCATGCATGCTTTGGAGAAGGACATGGCAACCCACTCCAGTAATCTTGCCTGGAGAATCCCAGGGACAGAGAAGCCTGGTGGGCTGCCATCTATAGGGTTGCACAGAGTCCGACACTACTGAAGTGACTTAGCAGCAGCAGCAGCAGCAGCTGGCATCTTTGACAGAGGTCAAGATACTGGGAACAGTTTTTAAAACTATTAAACTTAAACCCTTTATAATTCACTCAGTCATCCACATGTTCTAAATTTGTTCCTGGTTCAAATAAGACCATCAGAGATTTCAGTATTCTTGTCACCGTTTGGTCCCCTGGTGGAATTGTTTCTCTGAGCTACACTTTCGAATATGACTCAGGATTTGTGGTATTTGCTGTAAGCCTGTTGTTGAAGAACTTTTCAAGTTCATTAAGGAGAATCACTTTTATGAGGCTCCACGGGGGAAATCTTTATCAAACCTTAATACTAACACAGAAAAATGAACTTAATTCTATCTATTGGTTTCATGTTAGAGATGCTGAAACATGTAATTGATTTCTCTTTGTTTTGTTCTCCACTTAGAGTTGAATATTTAACTCATCTCTAACCATTATACAGAACACTTCTTTGTGTAGCAGATTTACAGGAACTATCTTCTGTCTTGATTTCTTCATCTCTCTCACTTTTCTTGGCTTCTACAAGTTATACTGGAAATAGCATATATGATTACTTATTGGTTTAAGTTCCCAATAGTGAAATTACTGTGTGTATATAAATAAATATTTTTGTAAATTTTTATATATTTGTAGCCTTTGATTTGATACAAGAGTTTCTGCCTTGTCTTAAAGCTAACTTTATCATCTTTTATCATTTTATGAAATTAATTCATTGTTTATGATCCTAACACATCCAAGATGAACAGTGCCCACCTTGTGACTACTGCAAAAATTAAACAAGATGATTTATGTGCAGTATGTCTAATAGCTCTTGATAAATACCGCGATGCATTAATAAGTATTAGCCATGGAGAGTATTTTCTAGCCAGCCATATTACTTGTATCTTTAGGTTCCATTTAATGAAAGAGAGTAAACATTATAGTTGCAGCAAATGCCTCAGCAATAGAAGCTAAACTTATTTTTCTTTACTAACTTTGTCACCAATGTCCTAGAGTCCTTGAGCAAGTAATGGTTTCCTTTGGTGCACGCTTAGACAACTGGATTTATTCACACAAATCTTCCTGTGCCTATGCTGTAACTGTCCTTGTAAAATGGTCAAGAGCTACGGTTGAAAAAAATTAATGTTCGTTAACCAAAAGACAATAAGTTCTCAAATACATAAGCTTTGTAGGGCTTTGCTGCAAGTAATGAATGAAATTACCATACTTTATTTTCAAGCAGTAATTAGTTTAATTGTAAGAGGTAGAAATTACTTCCAGGGCTTTTATTTATTGAGTTGACTTCACTCTGCTTGGGGATAATGTAATGTTTACCATGGAGTACATGTTGTTTACTTTGAGGATTATTTTCACAATCACATAGCTCTAAATGGTATATTAACTCAGGTAGAGGCTATTAACATGTGCAGCCAAACTAACTGTCCACACACTGCAAAAGCAGGTTTAATTTTTTTAGTAACAGAATAAACAATAAAGATGTGTCAGCATTGTCTGAAAATATTTGCTTCACCATAAGTGAAATAATTCTATTCCTGTTTTATTTGTAAGAAAGAGAAAAGAAGTGGAAAGAGTCCTCTTGTTATTCATCTCAGCTTCAGAAAATGAATGTGTCTTTGGCTCACTATACTTTAGATTTTAATTGCCTGTTTGACAGTAAACCTATTTCCATAATGTAGTGCCTATATTTCATGTTTTGTTTGAAGTATGTGCTCCTTTTTCCAGATAGCAGCATTTAGCTATTTTTGTTTATATAGATTACTTTGTGTCATAGCATTGTTTATCTCAATAAAAATCACTGTTTAAAGAGAATTTTTAAGATCCTTCCATCCCTCTGAAATGTTTTCACCCTTTGCCCATTATTTTGGAAGAAATTCCAACTGAAAAGTAAGAGTACAGTCAATGTATTTTTAGAAAATCTAGTTTACATGTGTACTCTTCAGACAAACCTCCAGAAAACCCCAACTTATCTATAATGCTTTGGAGCAGAGGTCACTCATTTTCTTTTTATGTAACTGAAAGTTTCAATTTAATCTCTTGAAATCATAAAAATAACCCAGACATATTAATTGTAAGAATGCCAGTACATATCTGACAAAAGAGGCTCTAAAGCAAAGACTGTAACAAGAGACAAAGAGAACATTACATTATGATCAAAGCATCAGTCCAAGAAGAAAATTCAATTATAAATAAATATGAAAGAGAATTCCAGAAAAACATCTGCTTCTGCTTCACTGACTACACTAAAGCCTTTGACTGCATTGATCACAACAAACTGTGGAGAATTCTTAAAGAGATGGGAACACCAGACCACCTGAGATACCTCCTGAGAAATCTGTGTGCATGTCAAGAAGCAACAGTTAGAACTGGACATGATACAATGAACTGGTTCCCAACTGGGAAAGGAGTACATCAAGGCTGTATATTGTCACCCTGCTTATTTAAATTACATGCAGAGTACATCATGAGAAACGCTGGGCTTGAGGAAGCACAACCTGGAATCAAGATTTCTGGGAGAAATATCAGTAACCTCAGATATGCAGATGACATCACCCTTATAGCAGAAAGTGAAGAGGAACTTAAAAGCCTTTGATGAAAGTGAAAGAGGAGAATGAAAAAGTTGGCTTAAAGCTCAACATTCAGAAAAGTAAGATCATGGCATCCGGCCCCATCACTTCATGGCAAATAGATGGGGAAACAGTGGAAACAGTGACTGACTTTATTTTGGGGGGCTCCAAAATCACTGTAGATGGTGATTGCAGCCATGAAATTAAAAGACACTTACTCCTTGGAAGGAAAGTTATGACCAACCTAGACAGCACATTAAAAAGCAGAGACATTACTTTGCCAACAAATGTCCGTCTAGTCAAGGCTATGGTTTTTCCAGTGGTCATGTATGGATGTGAGAGTTGGTCTGTGAAGAAAGCTGAGCACCAAAGAATTGATGCTTTTGAACTGTGGTGTTGGAGAAGACTCTTGAGAGTCCCTTGGACTGCAAGGAGATCCAACCAGTTCATCCTGAAGGAGATCAGTCCTGGGTGTTCATTGGAAGGACTAATGTTGAAGCTGAAACTCCAATACTTTGGCCACCTCATGCGAAGGGTTGACTCATTGGAAAAGACCCTGATGCTGGGAAGGATTGGAGGCAGGAGGAGAAGAGGACGACAGAGGATGAGATGGCTGGATGGCATCACCAACTCGATGGACATGAGTTTGGGTAAACTCCGGAGTTAGTGATGGACAGGGAGGCCTGGCATGCTGCGATTCATGGGGTTGCAAATAGTTGGACACAACTGAGCGACTGAACTGACTGACTGAACTGAGATGTTAGTTGTGAGGTTTTCATAGATATCCTTTCTTTCTCAGATCGAGGATGTTTCCTTCTTTTTCTAACTTACCGAGAAGTTTTAAAAAGTCAAATACATGAATAAGCTTTTTTCAAATGCTTTTTCTGTATATATTATGACTTTTCTCTTTTATTCTGTTACTATGGTAAATTTCATTGATGGAATTTCAAATATTAAAACAGTTTGGAATACCTGAAATAAGCTCCTCTAGGTCATCTTTTTTATAAGTTGTCAGGTTGGAGTTGTGAATATCGTTTTAAGGTATTGGTATCTATATTCTGGAGAAGTGTTTGGTCTGCAATTTTCTTATATTATCTTGTATTTTTTTTTTTTTTGTATGAAGGATATGCTTACTTTATAATGTATTGGGTTGGCCAAAAGTTCATTTGGGTTTGGCCAACCCAAATTATTCCCTCCTCTTACATTCTGGATTTATGTAAGATTTTCTTCTCCTTCCTTAACTATTTGATAGTGTTACCAATAAAGGTAAATTTATATTTGCTTTGTAGTAGTTTCTCATTGATGAGTTTCTTATGTTCATTTAGTAGTTTCTCTGCCTGTGACCTCTAATAGAAATTATTATTAGGATAATTCAGTTTGCAAATTATAATATATTTAATATGACATCTATTTTGGCTGTATTCAACTCTTGTTTATTTTCTATTGCCATTTAATCTTTCACATAATTTTCTGAAACTTCCATGTGTAAATTTGTTCATGGTAAGGGCCTGTGTTCTATGCCTCATAATAGTCACAATTCTTATGCTGTGGCACTTTGAAAATCCTTACTCATTTCATCTGTCAAAACTCTAAAAATAAGTCCTTTATTTGTCTTTAATTAATTCTTTCAAATGTCAAGTGAGTCTCCTTAGTTTTATTATTATTAAATTTGCTGATTATCAAATCTCTGTTCTTCATTCAAATAGATTTTATCTCAATGCAGTTCTCAATAAAAATGTTAAGTATCACCAACTTCCATAGGCAGGTAACTTCTGCAAATTTACAATCCTTAAACTTAATTTTTTGTCATTCATTCACCTTTTTTATCCATTTACTTTTCAAACAAAGAACTATCCCAATAAATCAGCCCTTTTGTTCCTCATCAGACGATTTATAGAAAATTATATTTAAGGTAAACATTTGTACTTCATATAAGTGAAATATAAAATATGAATAAAATATAAAATGTGTTTAAGATGGTGAAATGTGATATAAATTTTAAAAATGAATCTTGAAGCAATAAAAACTACAGAAGGAAAACAAAATTTTAAAATTTTGAACTCAACTATAATAAATACCAGTTGCAAAAACAAAATTCCATTCCCTTACTTGGAGACAAGTAAGGTCATGTGGCCTAATTTTAGCCCATGAGATGATGAAAGACATTTGCAAAAGTTTGGTAGTCATCTGTACTGTTAAGGGATAGCTTTCAGGGAGCACGTGAAGTTATACGTACAGATACAAAGAAGACAGTATGTATGCCTTCCTATTCCTCATGGTTACTTTAAGACCACTTAGATGAAAAAGTTTTACACTGAAATAACTTCTGTGGTTAGCACAAGGGAGTAATAACTAAAGCCTGGACTCTTGATGATATTATTGAATCTCTCAGTTCTAAGAACTGCCCTGTTTGGGCTTTACTATTTGGGTCAATTAATTAGATTGCTATTTAAGTTAGATCTTTCTTTCTCACAGCTAAAAATATACCCAATGTTACTATTTTGTAATCCAGAAAATATGAGAAAATACATATTGTGTGTGTGTGTGTGGTTTTTTATTTTGAGGTTTCACTTTTTGAAGTGGAAACACTTAAGCAGCAATAGAAATTGTTGATATAGGAAGATATTTTAGAGAAATATAGAACATTTTTTAAAGACCGGAAAGAAACTGGTTTGAGTATTATATTTAGGGAGGAAGCCAGACTGAAAAAGATCAGGGAGAAAGCTATCTCAGAGGAAGTGGGTAGATTATATCAGATTCATTTTAATATGAATATGAGTTGCAGATTAATTACTTTAAGTGCAAACTTGATAATTGTATTTCCATGGTTTATAAAATTTCCTATGTGGCCAAAGCTAAAAGAAAAAAAAATATTAATTACTAAGTGGACTCATCAAGAGTCCAGGCTTTAGTTATTACTCCCTTGTGCTAACCACAGAAGTTATTTCAGTGTAAAACTTTTTCATCTAAGTGGTCTTAAAGTAACCATGAGGAATAGGAAGGCATACATACTGTCTTCTTTGTATCTGTACGTATAACTTCACGTGCTCCCTGAAAGCTATCCCTTAACAGTACAGATGACTACCAAACTTTTGCAAATGTCTTTCATCATCTCATGGGCTAAAATTAGGCCACATGACCTTACTTGTCTCCAAGTAAGGGAATGGAATTTTGTTTTTGCAACTGGTATTTATTATAGTTGAGTTCAAAATTTTAAATATTATTTCAATATTGCTATTTACCTAAGTAGAACATACATAGTTGAGCAGAGTTTAAATCATTGTTATTTGGTTCTTACTTTTACCTTAAGTTTTTCTGTGAGTGTCATGTGGCTCTGAATGTTGTGTAATTTTGAGGAGCACACACATCAGCTCTTAACAAGCTTGACAACAAGGAAAGCCTTTCCATTAACCATCCTGTAATAAATATTTGGGAGGTAAACAGATATTTATATATGTACATATATATAATTATAACTGGCCTATTTAATCAACCTTTAAAGTGTTGAGAATTTTCAAAAATGAAAGCATTCTCTTACCAAGATCTGCTAGGATTTGGAGAAAAGAATCTGGGATATATCCTCCCTATTTTAGTTCATGTCTAGTGTATCTAATCCACAGTAGCTAATGTATTTTCAGTTTGATATAACAGCATTTCTCAAGTGTGATGTCCATAATCATACTCAACTCTGATCTTTTCTGTAATGGCATTTCCCTTTGTCTCACTTTTCTTAGTACTTACTGCAATGATAAAGTTTGAAAAGAATTTTAAGGGGCCATTCCTATTGGTTTGTATTTTTTTTTAAGGCTATGGGATTTCTTTTTCTTTTTTTTTTTTTTTTCAAAAAAGAAAAATCAAAGGAATGGCTCTACAAGTTAGTAAAACTTTGGCATATAATTGGTGCAAAATATATATCTAATATGTGTTTTCCAGGAATAGTATGACACAGACAGACCATCTTGTTTGTCAGAATAATGTCAAGACATTTCCATTTCTATTTCTTTCCATTGTTTTCCCTCACTTGGTAGAATCTAGCCTGTGGAAGCATGGCAAACTGTTTCTGCAACCAGTTTCACCTGTCATCTGTCACCTCTCTCTGTATGTGCTTGAACAAAATTAATGGAAAGAGAGAAAATGGTACAGTTTAGGCCACCTTATCCTAATCTTCCCAGTATTTATCACTGCAGGTAAAAGACAACCTGCAGGCTTTTATATACTGGATTTTTAAGATAAATGTTATTTGATGAATTTTCATAAATATCCAATTTATAAAAAAATACTTTCCCACTTCAAAAATAAATGGAAGGGTAATGACAACAATCCGCCACCAAATATAAAATGGGGTCAAAGCTGACAGCTTAACATATAAACAAAGCAGAGTTTATGTTTTCTGGGTCAGGAAAACAGAGTGCAGACACTATTCATCTACAATTTAAAAATACTTCACTGCAAATGTGCCTTCAAATATGGGCCAGTTGTTCTTAAATCATCAGAGTTGTTCTGTAGGTATTTTCCTAAAGGAAGGGAAAAGAGCTGGTTTGTTGAAAGGAGATTCAATTAATTAGGGAGATGTAGAGCATGTATAAATGGTGAAATCTTATAGTATGTGATTAGGATTTTTGTGTCATTATTTTGTACCTCTGTTTATTTCACTGTTTCAGGCCCTGCAGCTGTGAGACAAAATGCCTCAGAGAGGACCTGGGAAAGATTAATCAGGGAATAGGCACTGGGCTGAAATAAAGTCATGTGGACTCAGTTCTTTCTGCTCCCACACTGTTTTTAACCTCTGTGACTCCCAAGTGTTTAGTGTCCAAATAAGATGAACAACCTTGAGATGCAGAGGAAGTTTATAGAAGTTCTTTGAGATCTATGATAGAAGACATCACAACAAGTCAGGATTATAGCTCTGATGTAGAGTTGGTAGGATGTTATGTAAGTAGAAAGAAGTTATGAGCCTCAAAGTAATTTAATATTTACCCAAAGTTTATGACATAATTACAAAATTATTGCTGCTATTGAGACCCAGGACTACTAGGTAGAGGTTAGCTTCCTCTTTTCCGGGCTGCTCCCCAACTGGAATCTGAAATAAAGGAGACAAGAAAGATTTCAGTGCCTATGAGATAGATAACAATATACAAATGCAATTCAACAAAAGACTAGGCTCTGTAGAGGGTGTAGAGTGATGGAGATTGATACCCACACTGGACTGGTAGAAAACCCCAAAGATTAAGGGTACCTATCCTAGTGAAATGAGGCACTAGGTAAAGGGTACTCTATGTTTAACATTAAAAAAACAAACTAAGAAACACCATCAAAGTTCATGTATGGTGACATTAAATATACTGGTGATTACACTCAAACACAGCTCTCTTAATGCACCATGTGGACTTCTAAACTCTTTTACTTTACTTTCTTGTTTTTCATTTCATACCTGTGATGTGGATTTTAATTGCATACTTCCTTAAAAATGGAGAAACTGAGGTATAGCAAAGTTAAATAATTTACCCATGACTGCACTGCTAGCAAGTGGTAGAGCCAACATTTGAATGCCTCTGACATTTTCCCTTTCCTCAAGATGGCAAACTGCCTCAGATGATGCCAGTTCCACACACATGCTCCAGTTCTCAGGCCACAGAGGAATGAACAGGCAGAACACAAAACCCTGCTCACAGGCTGGAGCTCAGAGAGCAAACCAAAGAGATCTCCAAAGGGAATAACGGAAACATCTCCTACAGGACATGACGGCCAGCACAAGCCTGAATAAAGCTGTGAAGCATAAGCAAAATGAAGAAAAATGGCATGAAATTATGTAGAGATGTGACCAGAGAGGAAATAAGGAGAGGAATAGGGAAGGAGAAATAGAGAGGGGTTATCTGTTAGGATTAGTTTCAGCTGCAATTAAAACAGACTCCAAGTTTAAACAAGATTTTTGAGAACTATTGCTCTCACGTTAAAAGGGTCCACAGATAGATGGTCCATGTTTTTTCATGGCTGTCAGTGGTAAGGAATCTACCTGCTAGGGCAGGAGACAGGAGTTTAATCCCTGGGTATGGAAGAGCCCCTGAAGAAGGAAATGTATTCTTCCCACTCCAGTATTCATGCTGGGGAAATCCCACGGACAGAGGAGCCTGACAGGCTACAGTCCATGGGGTTGCAACAAGTCAGACATGACTTAGTGACTAAAAGAACAACAGGTAATCAGAGATCCTGGTTTCAACATGTAGTTATAGCTGCAAAATGACCGTTCACATTCCAGCCTTGTATCCATGTATTAGGAGTCAAGAAAAGGGAAAGAGTAAAAGGTGCCTTTTAAAAGATGCTTCACTAAAAAAAAAAAAAGTCTAATTACATTTGGGTGGCCAGAACTGACAGCTTATGGTGAATGGTGTCAGATTTGTGATCTCTGAAGAAGAAGATTTAGCTTAGGGACCAGGGACCAGGCTTGATCACTCAAGAGCTTTTGTGTAGCAGAGTTTTATTAAAGTGAAAAAGGGACAGAGGAAACTTATGACATAGACATTAGAAGGGGGACGGAGAGTGACCCCCATGCTAGTTTTAGCAAGCTGTTTTATGTCTGTAAGAAAGTTATTAATCAGATAAGAGAGACACGTCAAGGCTGAAGGAATTTCACCAGGCCCTTCTCCCACGATATGCATTTTTGAGATAGGATGGCACAAAGTGTGTCATCCCCCAGCCATGAAACAGTTGATATGAATACTGGTTTGCTGAGCTATTACCAGCCAAAAGTTAGTCTTAGGTGGAGCCATTTTGAAGAAAGGCAAATTCCAAAGCAGATACATAGTTTCATTAACATAGTGTAAGAAAAACATTTCCATAAGAAAAACCGCACTGGTTAGCTCAAGGTTTGAGAAAAGTTAAGTTCAGGTGGAACCAGGTGTTGTCGTGGCAACACAGAATTTTAAGAGAAAAAAAGAAAATCTGACACTTGTAGTTTGTTTCCTCTTGCCACTTTAAGGGAGAGATAAAAAAAAATGTATGACACTTGCAGCCTATTTCCTCCGTTTGGACATCCCTGGCCTTCCTGCCTTTTACCCTCTCAGAACATAACCTCATAGTCAGACCTATCTCCAAAGAAGGCTGGAAAAGTAACTGTCAATCTAGCAGCCATGTGCCTAAAAATTAGGCTTTTATTAATTAGGGAAACTATCAGGAGACAGCTGGTAGTTTCAACATGGAAATAAAGAAAGGGGCGGAGCAGGGTGGGGGGAAGCACAGTAAATATAATCTAGGAAAAGAACACAATTTGTAATAGCACACACTCAAGGTATGCCAAATATTGCTCCACAAGTACTCCGTGCTATGGAACAAGTTAGTAAAAATATTAATTTACTAAAATGAAATACTTCAGAATGAAATTTTAGGAGAAATCGCAGAGGTTAGAAAGTCAAGCATTATTAGCATATATGAAAAGTTTCAGATAATCAAAAAATGCTGAGGAAAATAATCAAGAATTAAGCATATTGAAGAGAATACAACAAATATGAAAGAGCCAGTAAAAGTCCTACATGAGGACAGCTTGTATCTCTGGAATAGAAAATCCTCTGTTTAGAATTAAACAGTGTTTATGCTAAAATTAAACACTGAAAGAAACAGAAGATATTACGTAGAGGTGGCAATAATACACAAAAGAACTATGCAAAAAAGATATTCATGACCCAGATAAGCACAACGGTGTGATCACTCACCTAGAGACAGACATCTTGGAATGTGAAGTCAAGCGGGCCTCAGAAAGCATCACAATGAACAAAGCTAGTGGAGGTGATGGAATTCCAGTTGAGCTATTTCAAATCCTAAAAGACGATGCTGTGAAAGTGCTGCACTCAATATGTCAGCAGATTTGGAAAACTCAGCTGTGGCCAAAGGACTGGAAAGGTCAGTTTTCATTCCAATCCCAAAGAAAGGCAATGCCAAAGAATGCTCAAACTACCGCACAATTGCACTCATCTCACACACTATGTAATGGTCAAAATTCTCCAAACAAGGCTTCAACAGTACTTGAGTCATGAACTTCCAGATGTTCAAGCTGGATTTAGAAAAGGCAGAGGAGATCAAATTGCCAACATCTGCTGGATCATCGAAAAGGCGAGAGTTCCAGAAAAACATCTACTTTTGCTTTATTGACTATGCCAAAGCCTTTGACTGTGTGGATCACAATAAACTGGAAAATTCTGAAAGAGATGGGAATACCAGACACCTGACCTGCCTCCTGAGAAATTTGTATGTCAAGAAGAAACAGAACTGGTCATGGAACAACAGACTGGTTCCAAATAGGAAAAGGAGTATGTCAAGGCTGTATATTGTCACCCTGCTTTTTTAACTTATATGCAGAGTACATCATGTAAAATGCCAGGCTGGATGAAGCACAAGCTGGAATCAAGATTACCGGGAGAAATATCAATAACCTCAGATATTCAGATGACACCAACCTTATGGCAGAAAGCACGAAAGAACTAAAGAGCTTCTTGATGAAGGTGAAAGAGGAGAGGGAAAAAGTTGGCTTAATAATCAACATCCAGAAAAGTAAGATCATGGCATCTGGTCCCATCACTTCATGGCAAATAGATGGGGAAACAATGGAAACAGTGAGAGACTATTTTGGGGGGGCTCCAAAATCACTGCAGATGATTGCAGCCATGAAATTAAAGATGCTTGTTCCTTGGAAGAAAAGTTATGACCAACCTAGACAGCATATTAAAAAGCAGAGACATTACCTTGCTGACAAAAGTCCATCTAGTCAAACCTATGGTTTTCCAGTAGTCATGTATGGATGTGAGAGTTGGACTGTAAAGAAAAAGCTGAGTGCAGAAAAATTGATGCTTTTGAAGTGTGGTGTTGGAGAAGACTCTTGAGAGTCCCTTGGACTGCAAGGAGATCCAACCAGTCCATCCTAAAGGAGATCAATCCTGGGTGTTCATTGGAAGGACTGATGTTGAAGCTGAAACTCCAATACTTTGGCCACCTGATGGGAAGAACTGAATCATTGGAAAAGACCCTGATGCTGGCAAAGATTCAAGGCGGGAGGAGAAGGGCGTGACAGAGGATGAGATGGTTGAATGGTATCACTGAAGCGATGGACATGAGTTTGAGTAGGCTTCAGGAGTTGTGATGTACAGGGAAGCCTGGCGTGCTGCAGTCCCTGGGGTCGCAAAGAGTTGGACACGACTAATCGGCTGAACTGAACTACATTAAAATATCAGATAAGGTTTCCTTAAAATGAAAAAAGTTGAGAATTTAATATTGAAAAGATGTCATCTAATACAGGGAAAAAATATGTATATGTAAAATAATTGGCATGAATGTACATCCTTATGAGTGAATTTTTCAGTCCTATAGGTAGAGGCATTGAAAGAAAAAAACAAAAAAATGGAGAGATTAAGTTGTATTCCAATGAACCCACCACAGCATTCAGTGACAGAACATAATGAGAAGCATCTATTTTACTGATGGAAAATGAAGTGTGATCCAAAAAAAGAGTGTACTTAGCAGAGAAATTGTTGTTGTTTAGCCACTGTGTCTGACTCTGCAACCCCATGTGCTGTAGCCCCCTAGGCTCCTCTGTCCATGGAATTTCCAAGGCAGGAATACTGGAGTGGGTTGCCATTTCCTTCTCCAGGGTATCTTCTTGACCTAGGGGTCAAACCTGCATCTCCTGCTTTTACAGGTGGATTCTTTACCACTGAGCCACCAGGGAAGTCCATAGAGATATAGTTCAAATACTAAGTCAATTGAGAAACACCTTTAAGCATAAAAGAAACCAGGGAATGTAGCACTAATGTTCTTTTCTCCAAAACAAATCAAGAAAAGGACGCCTAACCCATTAAAAGATGAAAATTTGACAATTAGAATGAAAAGCTGCTGTGTAGTAGCATTGAATCTATTTAAAGATTAAAACTAAAGAACCAGAAATATGGTTATAGAATGGAGCCTAAATATTTAACTTCAGATAATATAAAGTCAATAGTATAACTCATAAAACTTAGGAGGCAAGACAGAAGTACTAATTATATCATCAGGGCAAGGGTTATATTGAGACCTCTAAATTTGAAACATATGCCAAAAAGAGACTTTATATTTGTATTGACTTTTCATAATCACTCCTTTCAATCTTTATGGTCATTTCAAACATGGTAGCTGTCATGGTAAAGGAACGTTTATCCCATGTTAAGCAATTTGTTGGGTTTCACTTTAATTTCCCATTATTTCTTAAAATCTAGCAATTTCAGTCAGAAATAGCATTCTGGTTGCCCTGAATAGATATATGTATTTATAGATATAGATGTAGATCTCTCTCAATAGGTAGGTAGGTAGGTAGGTATAGATACATATTTTTATTTGCAAGGACAATTGTCTAGAAAGTTGATTATTTGTTAATTTTTTTATGGGTGGTGGGATTTTGAGTAGTATTTTCTTCTTGGTACTTAAGCATTGCTCAAATTATTATTTGTATGACTCACTTAAGGAAAAAATCATTATCTTTTAAAAGAAATAGGATGATTGGTGAAGGCCTCCCTGATGAGAATGATTAAGAAAATATCTGAAAAAAGTGAGCAAGCAAGAGCAGAGATGCCCAAGGAGGGGTACACTGGACATACTTGAGGGATTTCTAGAAAGCTGTGTGGTACAGCTCAACAAGGTAAAGAGCAGTTGAAGGTAAATCTCAGTTGAAACTGAGATTTTGTGGTGTTTTGCAAATTCTTATAAGGCCATGAGCTTTTATTCTGAGTGACAGGGGAATCAACTGGATACTTATTTTTTAAAGGATTGGCCAAAAAGTTCTTTCAGACTTTTCTTAAGCTGTTATGAACTTTTTGGCCAACCCAATACATATAGTAATTGTATGGTCTGACTTACATTTTGAAAGGTTTCCTAAAAGGTTTTCTTTGTAGAGGATATACTTAGAATGATGAGAATGGTAGGAATGAGGCAAGATAAGAGGTTAGTGAATAATCCAGGTGAAAGATATTGCAGCTTGAACCACAAAAATAAAGGTGGAAGAAAAGATAAATGGTTAGATTCTGGATATATTCTTTTCCATTCAATGCACAGGGTATTTATTACATAAAAGTAACAATTACTGAAAATATAGTTTGTGCCAGAAACTGCATTTAGATCTTTATCTGTATTATCTCATCCACAATTAACAGATGAGAAAATCTAGGTTTATATGAAGTTAAATGTCTTTTTTTTTTTTTTTTTTGGTGAGATTCAAACCTATCTTGCTTTAAAAAAAAAAAACAACTTGCTGGAGTAAACTTGCTTTACAATGTTGTGTTAGTTTCTGCTGTACAACAAAGTGAATCAGCTATAAGTATACATATATTTCCACCTCTTAAGCCTCCCTCCCCCAACTATCTCACCCCTCCAGGTCATCACAGAACATGGAGCCGAGCCCTCTGTGCTTTACACCAGCATCCTACTTACTGTTTTACACATGGTAGTGTGTATATGCTAGTGCTACTCAATTCATCCCACCCTGCCCTTACCACCCTGTGTCCATATGTCTGGACATATTCCCATTGTTGCTGTTCAGTTGCTAAGTAATATTCAACTCTTTGCAACCCCATGGACTGCAGCATGCCAGGCTTCCCTGTCCTTATCTCTCTCTTGGAGTTTGCTCAAACTCATGTTCATCAAGCCAGTGATGCTATCCAACCATATCATCCTCCATAGCCCCCTTCTTCTCTTGCCCTCAATCTTTCCCAGAATCAGGATCTTTTCCAGTGAGTCGGCTCTTTGCATCAGGTGGCCAAAGTATTAGATTCAGCTTCAGCATCAGTCCTTCAGGGTTGATTTCCTTTAGGATTGACTGGTTTAATCTCTTTGCTGTCCAAGGAATTCTCAAGGAAGATCTAATATAATATGCCAATGGACTGGGTCTTAAATGTGAGAGAAAATGGATAAAATTACAGCAAGAATTTTGGCTGAAGTAACTGGAAGAATGCTACTGCTGCTTACCGAGATAGGGAACCCAGAAAAGGGAACAATATAAATTGTTGAGCATTATAAACTGTTCTAGAATGTTTAAGTTTGAAATTTCTCTTCGATATATAAGTGGGGAGGTTGAATAGCAAATTAGACTTAGGAGGATGTAATTCATGAGAGAGTTCTGGCTTAAAGCTGCACATTTCTAATTTATCGGTATAGAAATTGTATTTAAAGTCAAAATACTGAATGAAACGATCAAGGGGTTGTCAACAGAGGAAAGAAGAGGTTCTAGAAGCAGCTCAGATATAATCCAGAGAGTGTAGCATTAGCAAAACTGACTTAAGGTGGAGGCCTGAAGTGAGGTGTTAGAGGAACCTAGAGAGTGTTTTCCTGGACATCAAATGGTCAAAAACATTTAGGATGGGGAAACTGTGTCAAATGATGTAAAGTACAGAAAAATAGGGACAAAGAAGTGGACATAGTATATAGCAACTTGGAGATGGAGGATGACTTTGACATGAAAGGCTTTGATAGAATAATTGGAAATAAAGTCTGACTGCAATGTGCATGCAAGAGAGAAGAAAATACTGAAGCACATGTATTTTAAATTAGGTCTTTGATTATTCCCCTCCATTTTCTCACTTCTCAAATTCCTACTTTTCAGATGATTTATCTTTCCTGTCTTCTACCTCTTTTTATCTGTTTATTAAGAATTTCTCTCAAATTTATTTTCCAGCACTTTTGTTGAGAATTTCATCAATCCTGTCATAGTATTTTGTTTCCAAAGCTCTGTCAATTTCACTATTTTAAAAAACATCACCTTATTATTTAAGTATTGCAGTATCTTTTAGGAGATATTTTGTCTTATCTCTCATTCCCTCCGTGGTCCATAGTTCTTCAAGTTGCTTTTTTTTCCTTTTTCTGTGATTTAGTTCCTGTTTTTCCTGCCAGAGTCTTTCCCCATATGTTATATTGTTCCTTCTTCTTGCTCGTATTAGTGTAAGGCCCTAAAAATTTTGTTATAAGTTACTTGCCTGTCAATGGGGTCAACTGAGGATTTTGCTATAGGATGATCTGGCTGTACACTTTTGTGTAGGGATCCCGCATATATTTAGGTCTTTTCTCTAGAGCTAGTTAGATTTCACACACATGCACACACACACACACACACACACACAAAATCTTTCATAGAAGTTTTAAAAATACTGTCAGAATTCTTGAACAAAATTTGGGAAAATTTCATTTAGTATGTAAATTTAGTTTAACTTAATTGGTCTGTTTTCACAATGGCATAGAAAACCACAGTTGTGCCTGGTGTACTTTTGCCCAAGACTCCTCTGTATTTTTTAAAAAAATAACTTTAAAAATTATTGAGGTGAAAAACTCACATAACATAAAAGTAGTTGTTTTAAAGTAAACAATTTGGTGGTGTTTAGCACATTCACAGTGTTGTGTAAATGCTACCTCTATATAACAAAATATATTTATCATCCACAGAAGAAATCCAGTACCAATGAAGCATTTTCCCCTCTCTGTAAGCTGCAGCAGCCACTGATCTGCTTTCTATCATTATGGATGTACCTCTTCTGAATACTTTCTAGAAATGAAATCATACAATAAGTAACTTTCTAAAAAGTATTTTTATTGACATATAGTTGATTTACAATATATTAGTTTCAGCTGTACAGCATAATATTTTTGTATTTTATAGCTTATACTTCATCAGATGTTCTTACAAGATAATAGCTATAATTCCCTGTGCTGTAAAATAAATCCTTGTTGCCTATTTTATACATAGTAGTTCTATCTCTTATCCCCATATCCCTATCCTTCCCCTCCTCCTTTTCCTCTCACCTCCAGTAACCACTAGTTTATTTCCTTTATCTGTGGCTTTATTTCTGTTGTGCTGTATACATTCATTTGTATTAATTTTTTAGATTTCACATAGAGTGGTATCATACAGTAATTGTCATCTTCTGACTTTTTTCACTAAGCATAATATTCTCTAGATCCATCCACATTGTTGCAAATGGTTGCATTTTGTTCTCTTTTATGGATAAAAGAGAATATGGGCTTCCCTGGTAGCTTACTTGGTAAAGAATCTGCCTGCAGTGTAAGAGACCCTAGCTCCATTTCTGGGTCAGATAAGGGACAGGCTACCCACTCCAGTATTCTTGGGCTTCCCATAGGCCCAGTTGGTAAAAAATCCTCCTGCAATGTGGGAAACCAGGGTTTGATCCCTGGGTTGGGAAGATCCCCTGAAGGGTATGACAAACCATTCCAGTATGGCAACCCATTCCAGTATACTTGCCTGGAGAATCTCCATGGACAGAGGAACCTGGGGGGCTACAATCCATGGGGTTGCAAAGAGTCAGACACGTCCGAGAAACTTTCACTTCACTTTACTTCATATATACATATATATATATATATATATATTTATATATATATATATATATTTATACACACACACACACACACATACACCATGTCTTCTTTATCCATTCATCAGTTAATGGACATTTGAGATACTTCCATATCTTGGTTATTGTAAACAGTACTGCTGTGAACATTGGGGTGAGTGGTGGGTGTATATTTTCAAAGCAGTATTTTGGTATTTCCTGGATGTATACCCGTGAGAGGAATTTCTGGATCATATGATGCTTCTCTTTTTAGTTTTTGAGGAATGTCCATACTGTTTTCCATAGTGGCTGCAGCAATTTACATTCTTACCAACAGTGTACATTGGTTTCCTTTTCCCACATACTCTCCAACATTTGTTATCTGTGTTCTTTTGACGATAGCCATTCTGACAAGTATGAGGTGAAAACTTGTCTTCATTTTGATTTGCATTTTCTCCAATAGTTATGTTGAGTATCTTTTCACGTGTTGGTTAGCCTTCTTCAGAAAAATTTCCATTCAGGTTTTCTGCTCACTTTTTTCTTTGGGTAATTTTTTTCATTGTGTTGTAGGAGCTGTTTATATATATATTGGATGGATAAAGTTCCAGAAATATGCAACCTGTCAAGACTGAATCAAGAAGAAACAGACGATTTGAACACATAGATCAGTAATAGTGAAATTGAATTTGTAGTTTTAAAAACTCCCAGCATGAAGTCCAGTAACAGACAGCTTCACAGGAATATTCTACCAAAAACATAACAAAGAATTAATATTTATCCTTTTCAAACTGTTCCCCAAATGAGGAAAGAACACTTGTTGCTTAGTTTAAAAGAGTACTTTATATATTCTGGATACTAAACTCCCTACTAGGTGTGAAGTAATATCCATTGTGGTTTTGACCTGTGTTCCTTTAATGACCAATGATACTGAACATTTTTACATGGGCTTGTTGGCCATTTGCATATCTGCTTTGGAGAAGCATTTATTCAAACACTATACCCATTTTAAAATTTTGTTGTTGTTCTGTTGCTTAGTTAAAAGAGTACTTTATTCTGGATACTAATTCCTTATCATATATGTGATTTGCAAGGATTTTTTCCTATTTTGTATGTTGTATTTTCACTTTTTTGGTATTCTTTTGCACAAAAGTTTTTAATTTTGATTAAGTCTGGTTTATTTTTTTTCCTTTGTGGCTCATGCTTTAGGTGTCAATCTCAGAAGCCACTGTCGAACTCCTATGTCTTCTATGAGTTTTATGGCTTTAGCTCTTCTGTTGAGGTTTTTATCCATTTTGAGCTAATTTTTGTATGTTGTAAGGCATGGGTTCAACTTGTATTATCTTTTTTAAAAACATATTCCTCTGATCTTATACTGAGATTATTGGAGTCAATTTATACTCTTCTGTGTGGGCTCTTGGAAAGGATTTGGTGTTCTATCTTCATAGACTTTGATTAACCTACTTGTTTTCAGCCTCACCTTGGTTCCTATTGCCAGAAATCCTTGAAATAAATATTTTCTGAATATTTGGAGCCTTTAGCATAATTTATGCTGCCTCTTAATTTTTTTCACTCCTTGCCAGGGTCTTGGCTATTTGCATCTGTTAAGTCAATCCATTTGTCTTTCTGCTCTGCCATTTCCAAAAAGATTTTGCTACTATCTCCTTTACTGTTATTTTGTTCCTGGTTTTATGCCTTAATCCTTTTCACTGTCCTTGTATTGAACTTTTCAGAAAGGGAAGATATAATGAGTTGTTGAATTTTCTCTGAATATGCCATCTTTTACCTTAGGATTCCTCATTGGTTACTACTATAATGTGTTTTTTTCCATCATTAGTGGATGGAATTTTTCTTCAATGTGTGAAGAGAATTGAAGAAATAAAATTTGTTCTTTTTTTCTACATTTTGGAAGAATTCTGATAAATTGGTAAATTTTCCATGATGTTAAATGAAAAAAGCAGGATACCAAATGCAGAACATATGAACACCATTAATATATGGAGCACGACACTCTAAGGATGACTTTCTACCCTTTTATTTATGTGCTTACTTTTCATGTTTTATTGAAGTATAGTTGGTTTATTATGTTAGCTTTGAATGTACAGCTAGTGATCTGGCAATCAAATACCTTAGAAAATGATCAGAACAAGTCCAGTAACTAGCTGTCACCATACACAATTGTTACCGCAGCATTATTAGCTATATTCCTTATGTCGTATATTATGTGCTAAGTTGCTTCAGTCATGTTCGACTCTTTGAGGCTCTATGGACTGTAGCCCACCAGGCTGCACTGTCCGTGGGATTCTTCAGGCAACAATACTGGAACAGGTTGCATTGCCCTGCTCCAGAGGATCTTCCCGACCCAGGGATCAAACCTGCATCTCTTATGTCTCCTGCTAGTGAGTTCTTTACCACTAGTGCCACCTATTTATTTTATAACTAAGTGTATATCTTAATCCTCTTTGGTATTTTACCCATCTCCTTACCCCCTTACCTCTGGCAGAAATCAGTTAGTTTTCTGCATATAAGAATATGTTTTTGTTTTCTTTTATTTGTTTTGTTTCTTAGATTCTACATAAAAATGAGATCATATGGTGTTGTCTTTCTCTGTCTTAGTCCACTGAGCATAATACCTGCTAAGTCTATGCATGTTATAGCAAGTGGCAAAACTTCATTCTTTTTATGCCTCAGTAATATCCCATCACCGTATTTTCTTCATACACTCATCTTTCAGGGAACATTTAGGTTGTTTCCATATTTTGGATATTATAAATAATGCTGCATTGCACATAAGGGTGCATGTATCTTTTTTGGTGAAGAATTGTTGTTTTCTTCTGATGAATACCCATAAGTTGAATTATTGGATGGGAGGAGAAGGGAATGACAAAGGATGAGATAATTGGATGGCATCACTGACTTGATGGACATGAGTTTGAGTAAACTCTGGGAGTTGGTGATGGACAGGGAAGCCTGGCGTGCTGCAGTCCATGGGGTCACAAAGAGACGGACATGACTGAGCAACTGAACTGAACTGATAGTAGTTAAAAATCTCCATACTGTTTTCCATAGTGGATGCACCAATTTGCATTTCCACCAACAGTGCACCTGGGTGCATTTTTCCAACATCCTTGCTAACAGTTTTTATATTTTTGATTCTAGCCCATTCTGAGATGATATCTGATTATAATTTTTATTTGCATTTCCTCAATAATTAATGATGTTGAGTATATTTTCATGTGACTGCTACCAGTCTGTATGTTTTGTTTTGGAAAATGTCTATTCAGATCCTTTGCCCTTATTGAATCAATTGTTGGCTTTTGATATTTAGTTGCATGATTTAACCCCTTATTACATATATCATTTGCAAATGTTTTCTCCCTATCAGTAGGTTCCCTTTTTGTTTATTTGATGGTTTCCTTCACTGTACATGAGCTTTTCTGTTTGATATAGTCCCATATGTTTATTTGTTTTTGTTTTCCTTGCCTGAGGTGATTGATTGAAAAAAATAATTACAAGGTTGATGTCAAAGAGCATAACACCTATATTTTTTCCAGGAATTTTATGGTTTCAAATCTTCTATTCAAGCATTTAATCTATTTGAGTCTTTTTTTTTTTCTGTACCTGACATGAAAAAGTGATCCAAATTCATTTCTTTGAATGCATCTGTCCAGGTTTCTAAGCATCATTTATGATAGATGCTGTCTTGTCCAAATTCTTGTTTAATTTGTTGAAAATTAATTGACCATGTAAGAGTCGGTTTATTTCTGGGCTATCTATTATCTTTCCTTGATCTATGTGTCTGTTTTTTTGCCAGTACTATACTGTTTTGATTACTGTAGCTTTGTATTATAGTTTGAAGTCTAGGCGTCCAGCTTTGTTTTCTTTATCAAAATTGCTTTGACTATTTGGAGTCTTTTGTGGTTATATACAAATTTTAGGATTATGTATGGAAAAATTTCATTGTTATTTTGGTGGAGATTGCATTGAATCTGTAGATTGCATTGGGTAATATGGATATTGTAACAATATTTGTTCCTCCCATTCATGAGCACAGTAAATCTTTCCATATGTTTGTATCATCTTCAGTTTATTTCATCAGTGTGTTATAGTTTGCAGTGCAAGTCTTTTACCTTCTTGGTTAGTTTTATTCCTAGGTATGTTGATACAATTTTCTAAATTTGTTTTTCTCATAGGTTGCTGTTAGTGTATAGAAATACTACATAATTCTGTATATTAATTTTCTATCCTACAAAATTGCTAAGACCATTTATTCTCATAGCTTTTTTTTTTTTTTGGATGGAGTCTATAGGATTTCTATGTATTGGATCATGCCATCTTCAAACAGTAGCGTTTTACTTATTTCTTTCCCTTTTGGATTTATTTCATTTCTCTTTCTTATATAATTGCTCTAGCTAGGAAGACCAATACTAAGTTAGATACAAGTAACAAGAGTGGGCATCCTTATCTTGTTCTTAGAGGCAATACATTCATACCATTGATTATGATGTTGATTGTGGGTTTATCATATATAGCCTTTATATGTTGAGGTATGTTCCCCATACCCACTTTATTGAGAATGTTTATTATGAATGGCAGTTGAATTCTGTTGGAATATTTTTCTGCATCTATTGAGATTATCACATGATTTTTATTCAGTTTCTTAATGTAGTGTATCACATTGCTTAATTTGCTGATATTGAAACATTCTCATATGCCTGGAGTTAATATCACTTCATCATGACATATGCTCCTTTTAATGTATTGTTAAATCTGGTTTTCTAAAATTTTGTTGAGGATTTTTACATGTATGTTCATCAGAGATACTGGTCTGTAGTTTTTCATTATTTCACTGTCTGGTTTTGTTATCAGGGTGATGCTGACCATGAAGAATGAGTTTGGAAATGTTCCTTCCTCTTAAGTTTTTTGGAATACTTTAAGAAGGATAGGTATTAAGTCTTCTTTGAAATGTTTAGTAGAACTCATCTGTGAAGATATGTAGTTGTACACTTTTGCGTTGAGAGCTATGTTGTGTTAGTCACTCAGTTGTGTCTGACTCTTTGTGACCCCATGTACTGTAGCCTGCCAGGCTCCTCTGTCCATGGAATTCTGTAGGCAGGAATACTGGAGTGGATTGCCATTCCTTTCTCCAGTTGAGAGCTCTAAATAATTATTTATTGTTTCACTACTAGTATCTGGTCTATTCAGATTTTTTATTTCTTCATGATTCAGTCTTGGGAGATTGCATATTTGGAGGAATGTGTCCGTTTTTTTTCTAGATAACCTAATTTATTGGTGTATAATTTTTTGGAGTTGTCTCTCAAATTATTGATATCTATGGTATTGGTTGTAACTTCTGCGCTTTCAGTTCTGATTTTATTCGGGTCCTCTTATATACACTAACACATGCTCTCTCCCTCTCTCCCTTCCTCTTTCACGTTTTATGTTTCTTGATGAATCTAGCTAAAGGTTTATTGTTTATTATTTCAACAACTACTCTTAGTTTCGTGATCTTTTCTGTTTTTAAGTCTTCCTTTATTTCCACTCTGATCTTTAATATTTCCTTTCTTTTACTGATTTTGGATTTGTTGTTGTTGTCATTCCAGCTCCATAGGTGTAATGTTAGATTGTTCACTTGAGATTTTTGTTTCCTGAGTTAGGCCTGTATTTTTATAAATTTCCATCTTAGAAATGCCTTTGTAGTGTCCCATTATTTTGAAATATTGTATTTCTATTTCCATTTGTCCATGGTATTTTAAAATTTTATCTGATTTCCTCAGTGATTCATTGGCTATTTAGTAGTATGTTGCCTAGATTCCGTGTGTTTGTGCTTTTCCTTGTAGTTGATTTCTAGTCACATACCGTGGTCAGAAAAGATACTTCATATAATCTCAATCTTACTGTTTTTTTTGACTTTGTTTTGTGGCTCAGCATGTGATTTATCCTGGAGAATGTTCTATGTGCATTTGAAAAGAATGTCTATTCTGCTGTTTCTGGATGAAATGTTCTGTAGAGATCTATTAAATTCAGGTCATTAAATGTGCCACGTGAAGCTAGTGTTTCATATTCATTTTCTGTCTGGATGATTTGCCATCGAACTAACTGGGGTATTAAAGTTTCATATTGTTATTTCATTACTGTCAATTTCTCCCTTGTCTGTTAATATTTGTTTTATGTATTTAGGTTCTCCAATGTTAGGGTTTTATATTGGAATATAGTTAATTAACAATGTTGTGTTAGTTTCAAGTATACAGCAAAGTGATTCAGTAATGCGTATGCTGCTGCTAAGTTACTTCAGTCGTGTCCGACTCTGTGTGACCCCATAGACGGCAGCCCACCAGGCTCCCCCGTCCCTGGGATTCTCCAGGCAAGAACACTGGAGTGGGTTGCCATTTCCTTCTCCACAGTAATGCATATACATGCATATATTCTTTTTCAAATTCTTTCCCCAGAGTTCCCTGGGCTGTACACTAGGCCCTTGTTGGTTATCTCTTTTAAATATAGCAGTGTGTACATGGCAGTATTTTTGAAATCAAATGGAAACAAAGAAAGTGTCAAGAATACACGGAGCCTCAGTGCAAAGTTACAAGTTTCTTTTCCTGCTGAAAATCCTCGTGGATTTTGTGTTCTTATTAATTGCACAGTGTATTGCACTTTATTTACATGAAAAAGACCCTTCTAGTAGATGTAACACAGAACTTCCTATCATCACCAAGGAAAAATCTCAAGACAGTGGTGAAATCTTATTTGATATCAAATGAGATTGCTCCACTACTGATACGTGCTTCTTTTTGAAAGAGGGCAAGAGTATTTACATTACTTTGGAAGCCCCACTAAAAGCTAGAAAGGATTTTCAAAGAAAATATGACTATACAGATACTTACACTAAAGTATTAGTGATACTGGAATCTTCCATCAACATAAAATTGACAAAAATTTTCGTGTTTATAGACATAGACACAAATATACACAATATATGTGATTTTCCTGAAAGATATGAAATATACATAGAAAGACTATTTAGTTAAATGAACAACTATGGCAAAAAGACATTGTCTTTAGATGATTTTTTTCATTCTTATTTCCTTTTTTACATTCTTCTAAATGTTCCATAACCAACATACAAATGTGAACATGTTTGTGTATGTGAAAGTGAAGTTGCTCAGCTGTGTCCAACTCTTTGCGACCCCATGGATTGTAGCCCACCTGGCTCCTCGGTCCATGGAATTTTCCAGGCAAAAGTACTGGAGTGGGTTGCCATTTCCTCCTCCAGGGGATTTTTCTGACTCAGGGATTGAACCCAGGTCTCTGCATTGCAGGCAGATACTTTACCATCTGAGCCACCAGGGGGAGGTTCTATAACTAACATACAAATGTGAACATGTTTGTGTATGTATGTCAAATCAAAACTTCAAGAATATTTCTCATAGATTTCTGTATAAGAAAATGTATTACTGACTATTAACAAGTTCAAGGTAATTTCTGCCCTGATGAAACACAGAAATTGTTTCTGTGTAATATTTCAACTAGATAATTCAACTAAAATTTTCAATTTTTCAGTAATTGAAATTTATTTCAATAATTCAACTGAAATTTATTGAGTATATATTATGTATAAGGCACTGTGCTATGAACAGTGGCAAATACAGAGGGAAATAAAATATTATTCTTGTCTTCAAGAATATATATTCAACACTGAATTTAGTATATAGAATAATATACTGTATACTAGTATATAGATAGCTCAGTTGGTAAAGAATCCACCTGCAATGCGGGAGACCTGGGATCGATCTCTGGGTTGGGAAGATCCCCTGGAGAAGGGAAAGGCTACCCACTCCAATATTCTGGCCTGGAGAACTCCATGGATAGTATAGTCCATGGGGTCACAAAGAGTTGGACTCGATTGAGCCACGTTCACTTTCACTTACGTAGTATATGTTCTAATACATATACAAACGTGGTGATGAAAGAGAGGGTCTGTAAACTATGGCACTGTTTTTGAAAACTGCCAGTACATGAGAATCACCTAGGGAAATTATTAAAGATGAAGATTTCTTATCCCTTCCCTAGTAGTCCTATGATTAGAAATTTATATTTTCGTAACTCCCTCAAGATAATGCTTCAAAGGACACCGAAATAAATGATAATGAAATGAGCACTGATGTAAGAGATACACATATTTAGCATGTCTCTTCGTTTCTGTCTGTTACCAGGACATGTTTGGGCAACATTTTAAACCTTAAATATTCAAATTTCATATACATAAATTGAGATAATCATTATTACATTATAGGGATATTATAGGTAATATAAATAATATTTCCAAGTGATCCAGATCAATCTAAAGTACACACAGCAGGTACTCTCAGGTATATAATGTGGAAGTCTTAAACCATTGCCCAGTGGTAGACTGAGAAAAGAAATTCTGAATCAGATGAAGCAGGAGAAACAATCAGAGAAGCTTTATGCAGAAAGATAAATTAGATTGAGTCTTGAATGTTGAGAAAAACTTTGGTAAACTAAGATAAAAAAGAAATATTTTCTAGTCAGTAAAAACATGGTGGTGAGAAAAAAAACAGGTGTGGTTTGAGAGCTGTGGATGTGACAGAGCAGAGAAAGCTTGGATTGTCGTGGAAGACAAATGTGAAAATAGGTCTTCTGGGCAGATCATAAAGCATCTTGGCAATCCACATAGTGATCTTTAAATTACTTTAAATGTGAAAAGTTTAACTCCATTTGAACAAGGAAGTGATTAGGGCACATAGGGTTTTAACACAATGATTTGCTGCTCACATATCAGTTGTATTAAAGGGATGAGAGGATAGAGGTAGGGAGAACAGTCCACAGGCTATGGTAGTAAGTCAAATCACCAGTTACAAGTGTCTGAACTCAGGTAATGAAGAGGAAATGGAAAAATGAAGTGACATATGAGGGATATATCTGTAAAGATTAGATAGAACCTAGAGACAAGGGATGTGAAAGTTGAAGAAGAAGCAGTTTAAAGTTGATCAAGAAGTTTTGAGGTTGAGTGAATAAAAGATTATGATTTCATTTTAAAAACACAGAGCAGAGTAAGAGAAATAATCTGAGAAAAGAAATGATGATCTATTAAGTGGAAGTGTTGGAAGTGCTGGATTCAGTGGCAAAGTCCAACAGGAATGTAGCAGTGAGGTTCCAGATGAAGAACTGGAGGCAAAAAAGAATCAAAGGTCATTCTCATGAAAGCAAGAAGGTGAAGATACAGGAGTGGATGTAATTTTTCTAAATGTTATTATATTAATGCCAATGTTAATCAGGCCGTGTGCCAGGCATTTTCTAAGTACTTGTTATACTTTGTATCATTTATGTTCGCAACAACCCTAAGAGGAAGGCATTTTTATTATCACCATTTTATAAAGCATGGGACAGATTGAGAGACAGTGCTTGCCGGAGGTCATATAGCAGAGTTGGGGTTTAAACCCAGGCAAATTGCAAGAGTGAACATCAACATTTTAGGAATCAGTGAACTAAAATGGACTGGAATGGGTGAATTTAACTCAGATGACCATTATGTCTACTACTGTGGGCAAGAATCCTTTAGAAGAAATGGAGTAGCCATCACAGTCAATAAAAGAGTCCAAAATGCAGTACTTGGAGGCACTCTCAGAAACGACAGAATGATCTCTGTTTGATTCCAAGGAAAACCGTTCAATATCACGGTAACCCAAGTCTATGCCCTGCCCAGTAATGCTGAAGAATCTGAAATTGAACGATTCTATGAAGACCTGCAAGACCTTCTAGAATTAACACACAAAAAATATGCCCTCTTCATTATAGGGGACTGGAACAAAAGTAGGAAGTCGAAAGCTACCAGGAGTAACAGAAAAATTTTGCCTTGGAGTACAAAATGAAGCAGGGCAAAGGCTAACAGAGTTTTCCCTAGAGAACGCACTGGTCATAGCAAACACCTTCTTCTAACAACACAAGAGAAGACTCTACACATGGACATCATCAGATGGTCAATACCGAAATCAGATTGATTATATTCTTTGCATCCAAAGATGGAGAAACTCTATACAGTCAGCAAAAACAAGACCGAGAGATGACTGTGGCTCAGATCATGAACTCTTTAATGCCAAATTCAGACTTAAATTGAAGAAAGTAGAGAAAACCACTAGACCATTCAGGTATGACCTAAATCAACTCCCTTACGATTATACAGTGGAAGTGACTAATAGAGTCAAGGGATTAGATCTGATAGAGTGCCAAAGAACTATGGAGAGAGGTTCATGACATTGTCCAGGAGGCAGGGATCAAGACCATCCCCAAGAAAAAGAAATGCAAGAAGGTAAAATGGTTGTCTGATGAGGCCTTACAAATAGCTGAGAAAGGAAGAGAAGCTAAAGGCAAGGGAAAAAAAGATATACCCATTTGAATGCAGAGTGCCAAGAATAGAAAGGAGAGATAAGAAAGGCTTCCTCAGTGATAATGCAAAGAAATAGAGGAAAACAATAGAATGGGGAAGACCAGAGATCTCTTCAAGAATATTGTAGATACCAAGGGAACATGTCGTGCAAATATGGGCTCAGTAAAGGACAGAAATTGTATGGACCTAACAGAAGCAGAGGTGGCAAGAATACACAGAAGAACTATACAAAAAAAATCTTCATGACCCAGATAAGCACAATGGTGTGATCACTCACCTAGAGCCAGACATCCTGCAATGTGAAGTCAAGTGGGCCTCAGAAAGCATCACTATGAACAAAGCTAGTGGAGGAGATGGAATTCCAGTTGAGTCTTTCAAATCCTAAAAGATGATGCTGTGAAAGTGCTGCACTCAATATGCCAGCAAATTTGGAAAACTCAGCAGCGGCCACAGGACTGTAAAGGTCAATTTTCATTCCAATCCCAAAGAGAGGCAATACCAAAAAATGCTCAAACTACTGCTCATTTGCACTCATCTCACACGCTAGTAAAGTAATGCTCAAAATTCTCCAAACGAGGCTTCACCAGTACTTGAACCTTGAACTTCCATATGTTCAAGATGGATTTAGAAAAGGCAGAGGAACCAGAGATCAAATTGTCTACATCCGCTAGATCATCAAAAAAGCAAGAGAGTTCCAGTAAAACATCTACTTTTACTTTATTGACTATGCCAAAGCCTTTGACTGTGTGGACCATAACAAACTCTGGAAAATTCTTAAATAGATGGGAATACCAGACCATCTGACCTGCCTCTTGAGAAATCTGTATGCAGGTCAGGAAGCAACAGTTGGAACTGGACATGGAACAACAGACTGGTTCCAAATCAGGAAGGGAGTAGGTCAAGGCTGTATCTTGTCACCCTGCTTATTTAATTTATATGCAGAGTACATCATGCAAAATGCCAGGCTGGAAGAAACACAAGCTGGAATCAAGACTGCTGGGAGAAATATCAATAACCTCAGATATGCAGATGACACCACCCTTATGGCAGAAAGCACAAAAGATTTAAGAGCCTCTTGATGAAGGTGAAAGAGGAGAATGAAAAAGTTGGCTTAATAATTAACATTCGGAAAAGTAAGATCATGGCATCCAGTCCCATCGCTTCATGGCAAATAGATGGGGAAACAATGGAAACACTGAGAGACTTTATTTTCAGTGGCTCCAAAATCACTGCAGATGGTGATTGCAGCCATGAAATTAAAAGATGCTTGTTCCTTGGAAGAAAAGTTATGACCAACCTGGATAGCATATTAAAAAGCAGAGTCATTAATTTACTGACAAATGTCTGTCTAGTCAAAGCTATGGTTTTTCCAGTAGTCATGTATGGGTGTGAGAGTTGGAGTGTAAAGAAAGCTGAGCACTGAAGAATTGATGCTTTTGAAGTGCGGTGTTGGAAAAGACTCTTGAGAGTCCCTTGGACTGCAAGGAGATCCAACCAGTCCATCCTAAAGGAAATCAGTCCTGAATATTCATTGGAAGGACTGATGCTGAAGCTGAAACTCCAATACTTTGGCCACCTGATGCAAAGAACCGATTAATTGGAAAAGACCCTGATGATGGGAAAGATTCAAGCAGGAGGAGGAGGGGATGACAGAGGATGAGATGGTTGAATGAGATCACTGAAGCGATGGACATGAGTTTGAATATGCTCCAGGAGTTGGTGATGGACAGGGACGCCTGGCGTGCTGCAATCCATGGGGTCGCAAAGAGTCAGACATGACTGAGTGACTGAACTGAACTGAAACTTGCTCCAAACTTGCTCCTTGACCTTTTGCTGTTCTCAACAGAAAATACAGTGTGAAAAGAGATAAGTCCAAAGCTTAAACCTTTAGGAACACCCCTGTTAAAGTCTGAGTGGTGAAAACACATACCTCAGCATCAGATTGAAAACAAAACAAGACAACAAAGTGATCTGGATACAAAGAGAAGGGGAAGGGAAAAGAGACATCTGTCTAGTAACGAAATACAGTACACAAAGGACAGAGAAGATGGCCTTAATTTTTTTTTCTCTTACAACTGAGGAGAAATGTCTCTGGTAATTAAAAAAAATTTTTTTTTTGATGAAATGGTTTTAAGCTAAGTGCTACCTTTAATTTACCCCTCTAGTTTTTAACCTAGCCATATTGAAGGTCATTTATAGCACTTAAGGAAAACATGCTAGGATATGGCAGGGCAGCAAAATTAAATCCAAGAGAAATCTACACTCTGACTGGATGTCCTGGATGTTGCCATCTACTTGGCCCTCTCTTCCCACCAGAGAAGAGTCTCTCCATCACTTCCCATCATCTCTACATCTCTGTATTTCCAGCATTTGTTCTGTGTTCCTTTCAATTTCTGCATCACATACACCTCCCAAATGTCTTTTTAATGCCTTCACCTAGTTCACAGGTGAAGTTTTTATTAAGTTTGCTGTAAAAGAAACTTAACAAAAAGGAAGACCATTTGAAAACCTCATGAAACTAACCTTCAAAATGATCCATATTCTATGTATGTAGAAATCATTATTATCCTCCGATTTACTTCTTTACCAAGTGTCTTTTTAGGTAATAGTTGGTATTTGAACTGATTCCACATGTCCATTCAGACTCACATGTGCTATAAATTTAACTCCTTGTCAGAAATATTTTAATCTTAACATGTTGAACCTCTCCATTCTGCCCTTATAAACTCAAACCAACTTCTGGCCCTGGAGCAGTTTGTGTGTCTAAGCACAAAGCACATGAGAAACTACATGTAGATGGCTCACCAGAGCCATCTAAGATCAGTCTTGCTAAAGGTGCTGTATTAATCTTGGCACTTCAGTTTTCATGGTGGTTTGGGGGTTCTTGGAGTTTCCCTGTTCAAACCAGGTGTTAGCTAAGGGTTGCTAACTCCTTGTGGATATAAGTGAACTAATCTGCCTATGCAGTTGACAATGGACTACAGTTATTCCCATGGTAGATTAGAGATCCCTAGAGCTAATTTCCTTTGGTTATATCCATTTCCAGCTTCCACTTCCATTTTCATCCTTCTTGGTTCCACACTCTCTCTACCCAAATTTAAAACTCAACCCTTTACTGGATTTAACTGAAAACTCTACTCGCATCTACACTTTATGAGAAGAATAATTTTGCTGAAGGTTTACAGAAGGAGTTGTGTAAAGAATTTTTAATTGGGTCCTGCATATTGTTCCGCCTCCTTCCTTACATATCTCCTTCTCTCGATTTAGTTTTATTTATTCCTCCCCCCCTTTTTTTTTTCCCTTGGGTAGAACTGGATTCACCACTTTCTCTAAAATCTTGGCCATTATTGATGCCTTTAGCATCTGAACTTTTTTCCTAAGAACATGTCACTGCTGGTATTTCAAGTAATTACAATATTCTTCCTTAGAGGCACTTACATGAACAAAACTTTCTCCATTTTGTTACACTAGGAGACCTGTTTCCATGCTTTTACACACACACATGACCTCCTTGTGTTCTCCAAGTTTCCTTTCAAGTGGGCTCCTCTTGATTTGTCTCTTTGCCTGAAGAGTAAGTTGTTCTAGATCTTTGCCAGGTTAGTCTGTTGACTGACAGTATTACTGTCATGCCTGTGCATGTCCTCCAGCCTTCATTTAGTCACTAACTCCTGAGCACCCCTCTCTCAACTGGTTCACTCCTTTCCTTGAGTCCAAGTTATGACACCCAGTATTTGCCTCACCTTGTGGATGTTCACCTTTCCCAATTTCATCCATCTTACTTCATTCAACTTCCTCAGTCCAAGTTCTGACACCATGAAAATGCTCAATAAATATTTATAATCAGTGATGAACGCACATGACTCTTCTTGCTTCAGGAATCCCATGCATGGTCTGGTTACTGCAGTGTGGGTCTCTCCTAGGCTACTCTGCTGTACCAAGAAGCATCTGGGGTTATGTTTTAATGCTATAGTCCAGAAGACATACATTACAACTATTCTTTGATGACATGAAATGTAATTTTGAAGCAAAATCCAAAAGAAATGAGAACTAGTTTAAACCTAGGTATAGCTTGTTTGTTTTTTTTTTTTCAAACCCAGCATTTTGAAAAGGATTTCTTGTCATCTTGCCTTAAACAGAGCAACCCAAGAAAGTTGTGAGTACCTAGTTCTATGAATAACATTATAATTATTTCAAACTGGCTTTATATTTCTTCTCAACAGTGATCTACTGGGACTATGTTGGCAGTCCAGTGGTTAAGACTCTGTGCTTCCACTACAGGAATCAGGGGGTCAATTCCTGGTTGGGGGAACTAAGGTCCCACATGCCTTGTGATGTGGGAAAAAAAAGTGACCTACTCTAACCCAATAATTCAACTATTTACTTATCTTTGGAAAAAGTCTGCAAATATGCACCAGGAAATCCATATAAGAATGTTCATGGAATTACAGCTTATGTTAAAGAACTAAAAACAGCTTAAGTATTCATGTTCAGAAAAATCAATAAATAACTTGTATAGAATTCTGTTGCATAAAAACATAGCAGTGAAAATGGACTACCAATGCATTCATCTACATAGATAAAGTATCTTGTTAAGTGAAGGAGCAAGTTCCAGAAGGCTCTATAAAATATGGCATTGCTTTTATACTGCACTAAAACAAGTGAAAGCAAAATAGTGTTTGGGCAGTTGTTCCCCCCCACCCCCACCCTAGTGACTTAACCAAGAAGAGTAAGAATTCCTCCAATTATGAGGAAGAAGAGATAGACTTGAGTAAGTCAACATTTTACCTTGTAAGTCTTAATCATAGTGAATTGTCATTCTCTCCAAAATCTGGGAAATTAAGGCATCAATTTTTCATGGAAAAAATGAAAAATACTACCCTCCATGAATAGAACACTGGAGAACTACATGGCTAAAGATGATCTGGTAACTTCTCTTGGAAATTCTTTCCAGCTTCATGAGACTGAAAACTCACTGAACTCTGGACACAGTAGGGGAGAATGAGTGACCTGCAAAAATAGATTTAAGGAGCAAAAGTGTACTTAAAATATTACAGAGAGAAAAGAATCAGAAATGTGCCCCTAAGGCTGGAAAGAAAAGCACTAATAATCAAGGGAATGCAAACCAAAACTAGTCAACAAGTTGATCAAATTGGGGAATAAGAAATTAGACTATACATTTTAATGTTGTGTATTCATCTCCATTATTAGAAGAGTTTTATATTTATACAAAGCTCTAGGAAAACTTTTGACAATTTATAGCAATTATATTAAAAACAATTATACCCTATGACTAGTCATCCTAATTTTTATAGATTTAATTCCAAGCTTGTTTATTACATTATTATTAATGATGTGAAAAATTAGGAAAAGCATGATTATCTGATAATAGTATATTGCAACATTTATGACACACCCAGATGATAAAATATTATCTTTAAAATTTCTGATAGTATTCACAGCATGGAGACTTATTCCTGATATCATTAGAAACTGATATTATAAATAGATTGTATTTTAATCTTGGCATGATGTCAACTGTATAAATATATAGGAACATAATCAGGAAAATTGTTTTCCTACAGGTATTGATATTGGTAAATTTCATCCTACTTATATTTTCAAGGTTTTCTAACTTATCTACAGTGTATAGTTTTTAAAAACCTTAAATAACAAGAAACCAGCAAACTTTAAAAATGGTGTGTTGAAGCATTAGATAATTTTCCTTTCAACTCTTCCAGCTAAATCTTCACTGTGGTGGAAAGAATACACACTAAGCACCAGGAAATCTAATTTCACTACTAACTAACCAGCTTTGTTAGAAAATCTCTTTGAGCCTATTTCTTTTGTCTTTAAAGTGTCCAGCCTCTCTCAGAGGGGTTTTCTGAGGATCAAATGGCATAATGTATTTGTAATCTCTTTAAAAGTACAAAGTGCTATACTAAGGCTGTTGCGAGAGCATTCCCTTCCCAGATACTCACTGGAAACTCATAGGCAACTTGTCAGAAAAGCACATTGTACTTTGGTAAGAGTAGAAGTGTGATTCACATACCTTGTCTGAAATGAAGTGAACTTTAGTCATTTAAGTGGGCAAGTGGACCAAGAATCTAGGGAGTCAAATATAAAATTTATTTAATTCTCCAGAGTCAAACAGGTAGCTAAATGCTGTTACTTGACTTGTATTCCAGGAAGGAAGTCAGGAGGAGTAGACTGATAGGGAGGTGTGTGACCCAAGGGGAAATATGACATCTAAAAGAAGAGACAACAGAGGAAAGGGAGAAAACCCTATGAACACTTAAAACCTGGACCATGCTAACCTGATAAAATAAACAATTTGGTTCTTCACTTAGTTTTAATGTTTTTTTTTTTTTTATATAGCACCTTAAAACAATGATTTGATTGGAATGCCATGGGCAGAGTAGAAAAAACAGATGGTTCTGGTGAAAGCTAAGAAAGCTGGGGAAGTTAACAGCCTATTGAAAATGAACTCCTAGATAAATTCGACTTCCACTTATGGGTGATGCAGAGAGGATTAAATCTGAAATCTACCAGCTGATAGCTCAAGGGTCTTCATTCTGACAGTCCCTGTCACAGTCGAAAGCCAAGTGATTAATACAAGAATTGGGTGTGCTAATTATTATGTAGAATACAGAAACTCTAATTCTCTGACAGCCTGGAAATGTCACTTCTCAAAGAAGGAAAACACTAAAATCATAAGTCAGAATCATTTTGAGTGCCCAGTAACATCATGGTTTCAAATTGGTGATTTCCATAATTAGGTACATGTTCCTTTCATTAGATCATGTGGGAGAAACTATGGAAAAATCCTTTGGTTTTTGATTATAAAAGCTAATACAATGCACAGTTACACTTTTATTACTGAGTCAGGAGAAAATGACTGAAATAAATAAGATTCCCCACATGTCTCAAAACTTGTGTTGCTCAAAATCTTTTGTGATGTTTATAGTAAAAGGGGTTAAAAAGATAATCCCTAACTCTATCACATTTATAACCCAAACAAATTAAGAATGCAATTGGGATACCAAAAATGAGAATATATAGAGTCATTTTGAACAAAAGCACAAATACTAGAAGGATATTTCTTTTTTAAAAATACTCATTTACTTCTTTATTTTGGGGCTGTGTTGAATCTCTGTTGCCGTGCAGGCTTTCCTCTAGTTGCAGTGAGTGGACGCTCCTCTCTAGTTGTGGTGCGCTGGCTTCTCTTGTTGCAGAGCATGGGCTCCAGGTATGCAGGCTTCAGTAGTTGCAGCACGTGGGCTCAGTAGTTGCGGCACATGGGCTCAATAGTTGTGGCGCGTTTGGCTCAATAGTTGCAGCTCCCAGGCTCTAGAGCTCAGGCTCAACAGTTGTGGTACACAGGGTTAGTTGCTCCATGGCATGTGCAATCTTCCTGGATCAGGGATTGAACCCTTGTCTTCTGCGTTGGTAGGTGGATTCTTTACCACTGAGCCACCAGAGAAGCCCTAGAAGTATATTTCTAGCACCTTACATTCCTAAGAGAGATTTTAAGTATGTTAAGCATAATTCTGAGTGTTCAAAGACCACACACACGTGTGTGTGTGTGTGTGTGTGTGTGTGTGTGTATGTATGTACATGCATGTATATAAATACATATGTATTTTGGTACCAAAGAAAACATAAACCCCTAGAAAGTTAATACAAACAAGGTGGGTTTGAACAGTAGAAAGAAGAAAAAACGTGTGTATATGAAACACTGATTTACATGAAGTTTAATTTCATGAATTCTTATCATTTAAAAAAACTTGGATATTTTACTGGATGGATGGCATCTCAGGTACTAGAAATTTTGAACTCGGTAACATTTGAGACAAATGAGGATTTCTGAGAAGAAACAGTGCATTGGTGATTCAGAATTAACTTATAAGCAGTAGTACTTTATTTAAAGTGAGAAGAGATTTATCTATCTGATCTGGCACAGATACTTCTAATCCAACTATTTCACAATAGGTCTAGTCTGGGGCTTCCCTGGTAGCTCAGTGGTAAAGAACCCACCTGCCAATGCAGGAGAAATGCATTGGATCCCTGGGTCAGGAAGATCCCCTGGAGAAGGAAATGGTAACCCACTCCAGTATTTTTGTCTGGGAAATATGGACAGAAGAGCCTGGTGGGCCACAGTCCATGGGGTTGCAAAAGTCGGACACAACTGAATGACTAAACAGCAGCAACTAGTCTGGAATCAAACAAAATCCCGAGAAGAAATGCTTACAAAGGATTTAGAACTATTGTGTATCCATTTAGAAAAGTGTTATTACTAGAAAGAGGGACTTGTGAAATTTTGAGGTTTGTATTATTGTGATAGAAAGAAGCAAAAGTCTAAACATAGACCTGGTTCATGGCACTGGCTCTGCCGTTTGGTGACTGACTGACTTTGGGCAAATGCACTTATATGAGTCTTGATTCTCTTACTTTGAAATGGGTAACAAATAATAATTTCCCAGACAAATTTAAGGGTTTTTAGAAGTATCAAATATATAAAATGAAATGAGTTTCAAATACATTAGGCTGTAATCAGTTCTACAAATGTAAAGTATTATTGAGAAAACAGATATACTTTAAAAATAGATATGCTTTTTAAAAATAGATCTACCTTTTTAATATTTTTTGGAATACTGTTTGTGAATTAAGTTCTGTAGAGGTAATACAATTTTAAATACATTAGGAGTATATCCTATTTAGAGGCATCTTATGGGAAATCATTTTGTGAAACTAATAACTACCTAGCGTTTCATATACTGGATTCCTTTAAAGTCAGGTATATTTGAAGTTTCAGAATATGCAACATTTTTTTTTATCATAATAGCAATGCAAATTAGTAATTTTAAGAATTTTACCTTAAAAATTGAGAACATTTTCTACTTAGTTTCTGGCTCCCTACACTTGGTCCAAGAAAATCATTCACTTGATCTAGATTTTGTCATTTTTTTGTGAATAATGTGATAAGCATTTAGGGTGTTCCACAAGGACAGAGTGAAAGTGGGAAATACCAAAAACCCTTGGTATTAATAGAACCCTGTAGCAATTATTTTGTGTGTTTTGTTTGCTGATGTTTATTCTGGGAAGCTTATAGAGTGTGTGCCCCATGTCTCTCACATGGTCCACTAGGCCCAGTGAAGCAGATATTTAATAAATATTAGCTTAATACTATCAGTGGTTACAATTATTCTCCACCCTATTTCATCCTTCAGAGAAGAGTTCATTCTCTCCCTAGATAGTTTTCTTTTCTGTATTTTATTCTTAATGAAAAATTTAATAGTAGGAAATCTAACTTTTTTTTTTATTTTCCAATACATCAGTCAGAAAATTGGAACTTAACTATTTTTCTAATGGCCTTCTTTGTGGCTGTGCTTACAACTGGTGAGTTTCTATAAGATCATTCTATGAAGTTACTCTCTGGTCCCTACCTCTAAGCTTGACTGTCAGATTACTCACACATTTCTCAGCTGCCAATTTGGAAGTTAGGATGTCATGTATCCAATCCTATGAAATATATTACTGGTTAGATGAGATATGCTCCAATGTATATGATATGTGTGCATGTGTGTTCAGTCACTTCAGTTGTGTCTGACTTTTTGCTATCCTGTGAACTCGGACCCGCCGGGCTCCTTTGTGCATGGGATTCTCCAGGCAAGAACACTGGAATGGGTTGACATGCCCTCCTCCAGAGAGGGTCTTTCTGACCCAGGGATTGAACCTGCATCTCTTATGACTCCTGCATTGACAGCCAGGTTCTTGACCACTAGTGCTACCTGGGAAACCCTGTATATGATATATCCCTCATGAAAAATAAATGCTTACACTCTGCTGAGATCTATCTGAATGGAAAATGAGCATGAAACAAAGAAATTCATACCCATTCCCATCATCAATTTTTTAAATAAAAAAGTGTTCTGGAAGCACAAATTGTACTATTTTTGAAAGTATTATATACAGCACTATTTATTTTCACACAATTTGGATGATCTGGCAAAAATCACTGACATCTTTGGTTTAGGTGTTTTTCTGTTTTACTTCTTCACAGTCTGTTTATGGGCTTGAGTGATTTTCAAAAGTGAAAATTTTCACATTTCCTGGAAACTGAATCCTATGACCATGAAGGAAATTCTTTTTGCCTCAGTTTTTTTTTTAATTCATTTTACTGATGTTTGTGTTATTGGTAACAATACAATCAGGAGTCTAAAAGTAAATCTTACTGTTTTTTAGGGCAAATTTTCACTGAGGGAAAGGAGAGAAAATGCCCCAAAGGCAGTAACATTGGAATATAAAAGCTAATATAATGAATAACATTTTGTAGCAGGCTTTGCTTATGCTCATTTCTCAATGAATGTTTAAGTGAAATAGTTTCTGCTGAAAAGTAATCAACTATAAGAGACTGATAGAAAAGACAAACTGTGTATCAAAATACATAGAAAAGTTGGCCAAGAAGCATAGGTAAAGAGCATAAAATAAACAGATCAAAAGGATAGTAATGAAAATGTCATGTCCCAAAGATTCTTAGGTGAAGAACCTTTGAGAACAAGTGTAGTAGATGGTTTTTCAGGGTATATTTTCTGTTTGTTGATTGGTTTAGAGGATGGGTTTTGAAGTATAAGGAGGAAGGATGTTCTCAGAACCACTTTCTATTTCCTTGGACTTTTAAATATACAAAATGTTTTTAACGTATATATACAAACACACACATATATATACACACACCCACATGCACAAAGATTGATCTTTACCTTTAGAGAAAAAGCAAACTACAAAAAACTGCCCTTGCACAGCTAAGCTGTTAGCATACAAAATGGATATTCTACCAAGTGCTTTTTTCAGAAAGCTCCACTGGTCTGAATGAACTAGCCAATTGGAGTTTCTCTCCTCTTCTGTCTGGTCCATTGATTTCTGCCTTGACATATTGATCTCAGACTTTCTAGGTGGTTCACAAACAGCTCAGGTTAAATTAACTTGAGGACAGTGTTTGAAAATGTAGAATTACTCTCACTTTTTCATGCCTGTTATTAAGCATTGTTTCCAGAAGATCAATCTTTTAATTACTTTGTGCCTCCCTATTGGTGGCTCTCAGTAACAAGAAGTGTATTGTGCACTGACTGGAAAAATAAAGAGAAGGGGAAAAAAATATCCCTTCTAGCACATTGCCTTTGCAAAAGTGACATCTCCAGGATATTGAATAGAGCCTGGTCTTTACCAGGATATCTAAAGTTGATCCTAAAATCTCTATCTCTATCAAACATTCACCTTCATGAATTCACATTTGGGTGGAAGCACATATACTATAATAGCTATGTGCTCACTATAATAGCTATGTGTATTTGTTGTATAATGGGAATTGTGTTAAGCATGCTAAATATTATACACTATGAAGTTGCCTCTGTTATCCTTTCCTGTTTTATGTTATTTTCCTTCTACCTTTACTGAGATATAATTGACATACCACAATGTATAAGTTTAAGGTGTACAGCATAATAATTTAACTTATTTATCTTCCCCTATTTTAGAAGTGAGGAAACTAAGGCTCAGTGATATTAGATAATTTGCCTATGGCCTTCAACAATAAGTGGCAGGTGATCCTAAATTTAGTTTTGCCTTACCCCAAAAGTAATAATATTAACTCTTATGATATTTTTAATATATTTTCTTTAAATAACTTAATGCACTACAATATTTTTTTTACCTTTTGTATTGTGTCTCTATTTCTGGTAAGAAGAAAGGGGCAGAAATCATCCTTAGCACTTTGCAGGAAAAACAAAAGCACAGAAAAACTGAGTAGCTTTTCCAGTGTACGTAAGAGAAGAAGAGAATTAAATGTATATATGTTCTCATTGTGAATGTCTTTTTGTTCATGAGATACTATATTAAAAATGCTGCAAGTTCTTTGCAGAGTTATCCATTGGTGGAGTCCACTCCCCCTCTCCTTAGATCTGAGTGACTTAACTTGACTGGTATTATGCAGCAGAAGAATTATTCTCTTATTTTTGTGGCTTTGTAAGAAGTGCTGCGGCTTCTGCCCCACCCTAGTCCAGTCACTCTGGGGGAAACCAGCTGCTTTGTAGGAAGTGACTCTGAGACCATCATTCTGTGAGGAAGCCAGAGTGAGCCACTTAGGCCAGAAGGACAGCAAAAAAGAACCTGACCAGATCCAGCTCTTCTAACCATCTCATCCCAAGTCCAAGACAAGTGAATGAAACTGTTCTAGCTTCAGGGGCTGCAATGTGGAGAAGAATCAAGGAGTCCAACCCACAACCAGGAGCAAAACCGCAGAGATATATTACCTCAGAAGAGCTGTCCCAGATATATCCAGCCATTCGAGCCATGCTACTCCGGCTCCAGTCAACATGCAAAAAGTGCACAGTGGACCAGTTGCTCCAAGGAATTCTAGGATGTCATGGTGCCCTGCTGTTTCTCAGACTAGTTTATCTACCCCACCATTGAGGTGCTTTATGATGGGCTTTAAATGTTTAGCTCTTTACCTATAATAGTAGACACAGATTTCTAGTGAGACATTATCTTGAGACATTGAGGGCCATGTCCCCAGGCAGATTTGAAAATCAATTACAGACTGCTGGTTTCCTGTGAAGGTAAATAAGGGACATTGATCTCTAGTGATTTTTAACTTCTCATCAGACTCTCCTTTTATGATTTGGGTTTGTCTGACTGTGGGAACCTTAAAAAATTAAAATACATATGTGAGATGATAGGCTTAGATATATTTTGAGAAGAGGCATATGAATGCACCAACATAGATGAGATTCTGGTGACGGAAGGTGCAATATTACACACTATTCTATCTACCAAGAAGCTTTCATATTTTAAGAACAAATAGCGTGGTTTGAGGTGCATTTTCTCTGCATAATTCTGACCCTGCTCCCTTTGAGTCCTATTTTTAGGGGTTACTTAGACTATTCAGAGGGGGTTTCCCTTGTAGCTCAGTTGGTAAAGAATCTGACTGCAATGCAGGAGACCAGGATTAGATCCCTGGGTTGGGAAGATCCCCTGGAGAAGGAAATGGCAACCTACTCCAGTATTTTTGTCTGGGAAAACTCATAGACAGAGGAGCCTAGCGGGCTACAGTCCATGGGGTTTCAAGAGTCGAATATGACTTAGTGACTAAACTACTACCACCAGGCTATTCAGAAATTATGGTGGGAATGGGTGCACTTTCTAACAGAGTCTGGGAGGAGTCCCTAATGAAAAGTGTGAACAGATATTCTAGGCAAGCTTGATTTCATACTTCCAAGTATCTGTCATCAACTCATAGACTTATGAGATCCCCCACAGGGTAATATCCCACTGCAGAAGCTACAGAATATATTTATCTCTCATCCATTAAGTTCCTAACCTTTGAAATGTCTAGGACTTATATTTTTCTCAGATTGGAGAAAGGAATAAAGAGTAGCTCCATGCTATACAAAAGGAAAAAAGAAAGATGTGATACCTTTTCTCCTTTGTTATCTCTCTATGCTGATTCCAGTCCCACTCAAATGTAAGCTGGGATGAAAAAGAAAGTTAAAAAAAGCAGTAATGTCACTGGAAGCAGAAAAATAGACAATGCAGAATTTTTAAGGACATTCCTTTGGAGACTCTAACCTATATGAAATCAAATTCCAGCCTCCCTTTTTCTTTCTGAGGAGTTTGGGTAGCAACTCTTGGTGTACTTTTGGCACCTGATTATTATCCTCCCAAAATGCCTGCTAGCCATTTATCAAAAATCTACCTGGCTTTAGCTGAAGTGAGAGTAATACTTGTGGGATTTTGAAATACCGAATCTATATTAGGCCTCTGAAAAATTGCTGACAAGTACCCTGGACAAATGTACCTAAGAATATCTTACATTAGCTGACTTTTCAAAGTTGCAGGATAGATCCCATGTCAATTCACTCTAGAGTTTCTAAGGATTTACAAGCGTATTGAGCACTGAGAGTGGGAAATATGTGACCAAGTGGAGTGATGGCAGGAAAGATGCTTGCTTGCTAAATATTAGCTTCACATTATAATCATTTCAATCAGAAGTTGAAAACAAGTTGGCTTGTCACAAAACACCACACAGCTAAATTACATTTTCATTCTGTACCCCACAAGTCAGGAGCAATGTTTAAGAGTACTTGGGCTAAACAGGACCTTTAAAATCTTCAAACCAATTGGTTCTTTTAAAAATATATATAATTTATTTTTTAATTGAAGGATAATTGCTTTACAGAATTTTGTTGTTTTATGTCAAACCTCAACATGAACCAGCCAAGGGTATACAATTGGTTTTTTATATAAAGTCCATTTATTTCTCAAAGAATGTCCATAAGTGTAAGCTCATCCAAAACACAAATCACTCATGATGTTCATTTAAGATGTTTTTTTTTTTTAAATTCTGATTTAAATGTACAATCAAGAGCTCAGAAATAAACATATGTAACCTGGCCACAGTTACTGATGTAGGCAGACATCAATATTTTGAAGGTTTTTTTTTTAAATGAGTGATGGGAAATATTTACAGGTAGAATAATTATTCATTGGGGTCTGATTTGAAAACAACTGGATTATCACTAAGCAGTACTGTAATGAAGTCTTTTGGTTGAGTTAAAAGCTGGTCTGTTTCTTTTATGATGAGAACAGTGACCAAAATCTCTGACGTGGCCTGTAATGCTTTGTAAGATCTGAGGCGTGTCCTTATCTCCAGCCTCCATTTCTTTCTCCACACCCCCCTTCTTTCTTTACTTTATTTTTAACTGTAGGATAATACAATATTGTGTTGGTTTCTGCCATACATCAACATGGATCAGCCAGAGGTATACGTATGTTCTCTCCTTCTTCAGCCTTGCTCCCACCTCCCATCCCATCCTTCCCCTCTAGATTATCACAGAGCCCCAGTTTGAGTTCCCTGAGTCATACAGCAAATTCCCACTGACTACGTTACATACATTACCCAGCTTCCACTTCTAAGACTCCACCCTTCTTTCTCTGTATCTATACCCCTAACCTTATTTTAGTCCTTGTAATGCTTCATTCACTATCCTGTAACAGCCAGTTCCATATTGTTTCAGACTCAGTCAAGTTAACTTTGTCATATTAAATTTCACTGTTGCGAAGTCGCTTCAGTTGTGTCCGACTCTGTGCGACCCCAGAGACTGCAGCCCACCAGGCTCCCCGGTCCCTGGGATTCTCCAGGCAAGAACACTGGAGTGGGTTGCCATTTCCTTCTCCATTTTCACTATTTTGCAATTGCACTATTCCTATATAATATTTATTGGTTCTTTGCCTCTTTTATTACCCTCCCCTCACTATTACATGAAATATTGGAATAAGATAAACACTATATTATAGAAATATAGGTCATGATAATATTCTAGATTAAGTGATACCAACGTTGTTATGTAGTAGCTCATAAAAATATGTTAATATTATAGTCCATGACTACTATGTCTACTCTTGGAGGGATATATTGAGGAGATATAAAGACTGAACCCTGGAAATTGTGGCATTATCTTTTCTCTACATTTTAGGTAAGAATGAGTTATTTCAAGTTACTTAAGGTATTTTTCTTCATGGCAAAGTGAATCACTAGGATAAATCATACACAAATGATAATTCCCAGTACTTTATCATTAATCAGCTGGTTATAAAGTAGAGGATCACTGTGTGAACACACACAATTTTTGATACAGGAACCTCTACTGTCGTGGAAGATAACTTAAAGCCATAGAGCAATGAACATTTACAATTTGGGTGGTTAGACACTTATAAGAAATTACTGGAATTGCATTGATGAGAGTGATACAAAATTTATTAAAAAGTTGAAGTTAAACAGTGATTTGGTTTAAAGAAAGAAGCAAATAATATAGTCCGTGGCAAGGATATGGCAAAAAGCGTAACACTAGGTATAGATAGTTAAAATATTAATCTTTTCACTTTTGTCTTAGTCCCAAGTACATGAGACTAAACCTTTGGGGGTCATTGCCAATCTTTGCTCAACCAGCTTAAATGTCCATTTTCAGTCCAAAGCTGAGCCTTTTTTTTTTTTTTTTTAACTCTCTTGGTAATCAGTCATCTAAAATTACTTTATGTTTGGACATATCATGTTTATCCTTGAACCTAGATTGACATTTTTCTGTTTGAATGTGGTTGTATTTGTCCCCTTCTTCCAAGTGAGAAATAAGGCAAGAAATAATGGATTAGTCAGACTGTCAGTCTCAGACCTCCTGAGACCGAAGGCTCCCTTATATAAAATTTGTGCACATAGAGCAAAGGAGTGCGTGTGTGTGGGGGTGGGTGTGTGTATGTTGAGGAAGACACTGAAGATAACAATAGCTAATATTTGTTGAGATTTTGATCCAAAGGGTAGGGAGGTAAGGAGATGGTACAAAGGATGGATAAGGATTAGGTAAGCAGTGGCTGGAATATGCACTAGATACTAAAAACAGGTTGGGGAATCCGATTTGTCAGAAGAGAGTGCTGGTGAGTAATAAATGTCTGTACTCCTGTTTGAGACCAAGGTTCTATGCTCAAAGCAACTTTTTGTTTGTCCCAGTGCACCAGAGTATAGGGGCTGTGTTTACTTAAAATGAGTGGAAGAGGTAAAAAAAGATGGAAATTTAAGAGAATGACAGTCCTATGGACTCTTCCCACAGGATTCCTCTGCCCTAAACCTTCTCTGTCCTGCTGGCTGGCTTCCGAAGTCTGCTGCTCTAAGCTGTCCTTTATATAAACTCCTTCACCAGGACTTGTTGCTCATAGCCTTCTATCTCAGTGCACTCAAATAATATTGTTTGGTGGCACATGTTTTCATAGGGCCAAACTGTTTACACTTTACTTCAAATTACTCCATGGAATCCTTCTACTACTATTAATGGCCATTGTTTTTTAAGAAAATGCCAAACTTCTTATATATCTATAGTAATCAATATTGATACCATGGGCTGAGAGTATATAGATGTACCCTGGGCTGAGAGTTAGACACAGAGATCTGTGCAGCCATCTAGATAGCCCACAAATAGATTCATACAAATATACACAAGTGGTTTCTGACAAAAATGCACATGCAACTCGATGGAAGATAAATACTATTTTTAAGAAATGGTATTGAAACAACTAGATATCTATAATAAAAAAATCAATCTTGACCCGAGTCCCACACTTTATACAAAAATTAACTCAAAATGGATCATGAACATAAATGTACAATATCATACAGTTATCAGAAAATCTGTGTAATCAAAAAGTAGGCAAAAATTTCTTAGAGTTCATACCACAAATGTGTTCCATAAAAGGAAAAATTGATAAATTTCATCAAAATTTAAAAGTTTTGCTCTGTGAAAGGCCCTGTTAGAAGAATGAAAAGATAAGATAGACTGGGAAAATGTACATGCAAACCGCATGCCCCTCAAAGGACTAGTATCTAGAATGTATAATAAAATCTTGAGACTCAACAGTAGATGCATAGTCTAATTGGAAAATGGGCAAAACAAATGAGGAGGCACTTCACTGAAGAGAAAATACAGATGGCAAATAAGCACATGAATAGATGTTTAACATTATTAGCCATTAGGGAAATGCAAATTAAAACCACAATGAAATATCACTACATATTGATCAAAATGACTAAAGTAAAAAATAACAAGATTAAATGCTCGTGAGGATGCAAAGAAACTGTATCATTTACACTTTGCTGGTGGGAATGTGGAATGGCACATTCATTTTGGAAATGATTAGCATTCTCTTTGAAAGTAAACCTGCACCTACTATATGACACAGCAACTGCACTCCTGGACATTTATTCCACAAATATAAAAACAGGTTCTCACAAAAACCTTTACATATTTTTACAGTAATAGCCAATAACTGGAAACTACCAAGATGTCCTTCAATAGGTGACTAAATGGTTGTGGCACTTCAATATGATTGAAAACTGCTTGACAACAGAAGAAGTATACTACCAATAAACCTAACAGTCCACAGATTGATGCAAAATGAAAAATAATCCCCCCAAATTCCATAATATATGATTAAAATGGCATAATATTCTTGAAGTGACAAAATTACAGAAACAGAGTAGGTTAGGGATGGAAAGAGGAAGTAAGTATCATTATAAAAGGGTAACAGGAGGAAGTATTGTGATGATGGAAATGTACTGTCAATATTCTGGTTAAGATATTGTATTAGGGGAGTTATAATTTGGAGATGTTACATTGGGAGAAATTGAGTAAAGGGTACATAGAACCTCTTTGTATTACTTCTTATTAATATAATTACATATGAACCCATAATTATCCCAAAATTAAAAAAAATTAAAAATTATCTGGATACACTGTAGATATGGTTCCAGGACTATAGTAAGATGAGGTGATGAACTAATTAAGAGAAGGAATAGATGTGGCTTAAGCTAAGTCAGTAGCAATGGTATATGTGATGACTGTATCAGGTTGAAACATATGGAGGTGGTAGAAACCAGTAATACTTCTGAATATTTGGATGTGGAAGTAAAAGAAAAGGAGGTGTTATGGATGAAGTCTAAACTTGGGATTTGGATAATTGGCTGGATAATGCTGATGATATTTATTGAAATAGTTAATTTAAGAATACAAGCAGGTTCATGGGAAAGGGAGAAGAAGCCAAGCAAAAAAGGGTATGGCTAGAGAGAGTATGAAGAAATTGATGCTACAGAGTCTCTACTGTTTCAGGAAGGAGGATGGTATGTTGTATTTAACACAAAGTATCTGTAACTGCTGCTAATATTCACTCAGCTTTGTTTGTTTTCATTGCAAGCTGTATTACCTAAACAGTTGATGTTTTCATTGGATGTGAAAACTTTATGCATCATGTTTCAAAGATCTAATTTTATTAGTAATTTTATTTACTAATGAGAGCTGTGAATTGTATTTTACTGAAAGAATCAAGTTTTGATATGAATAATCATCCTCATTTTACCTATTTGCTAATATACATTTTGTCTATTATAAATAGTATTGATTTGGCCGGTTGGAAAAATATATATGTTTCACTCCTGGCTCACCGTGGGCAATTATACTCTACCCACACCTCCCCACCACATTTCATCTTATTAGCATGTCTCTTGCTACTGGGGAGAAAGAGTTCCACTTTACATCATTAGATCTTGGCTCACTGTCTTCAAACCCATGCAGCTGAATACCTAGTGACTAAATATTCTGGTTCATTTCATTAGTGTGCAGTGAGAGGAGGAATGAGTATCTGGAAATTGAAGCTCTCTCTGAAAGACATAATTTTCCATTAATTTCAGATGAGAGCTACTGACTGTCAAATAAAATACACTGCTGACTTCTTTAAACCTAAAGAAAACTAAGGGTAAGACTTCAAACTTGGGGAGTTGGTAGAGATTATCTGAATAACTACCTATTCTTGAATCAAAGTCATATATACTCTAAATTATATATATATATGAAATCACGTGATTTGTAAAGGAGAGCACTAAACGTTGCTGCTTGTATTTCATATTGTATTTTCTCCCTCTGCTGGCCAAGAGCTACATCAGCATTGCAATAAACTAACAAAAAAGATGTTTTTCCTCTGCAGTGGTATTATTAGATGCTACAACTGCAAATATATTAAGAGAAAATGTCACAAAATATTTTGTACATTTTTCTCACCCTTGATGCCCTCAGGCATTCTCTATACTCTCTCCTAAAAAAAAAAAAATCGGCCCTCAGGAAAAAGTTACATTAGTAACGTCTACCTTGGTGTAATGTGAAGCTAATAGGCCCCCTGGAAGAGTTGATTCAATTTCACAAAACATTTTTTGGGTCTACATGTGGCAAGTGCCCCGCTAGTTGATGAGCATATAAAAATGAGTCAAGTATTGTCCTATTCTATCCCTCAGGAGCTCAAAGTCTAGAAGGGAAGGTAAGTCCATAAACAGTTAAAATTCAGCATAAATGCTGCAAGACAAAATTGTGAAGAATCAGGAAATTACAGATGAAGAAGGAATTTGTGGCCTTAAGTGTCATGGAAAACTGCAGGGAAAACAAACAAAAAACCAGATATGAGGTTTAAAGGATTGTTTATGGGTCAAAAAGTAAGTTAGGTTTGGATCAGAAATTTAGGACTCAAGATAGATATTCTAAGGAGTTGAGACCCTGCCTTATGCCAAATAAGAGACCACACTGATTTTTAAGCAAGTGCTTAACATCATTATTTTAGTATATTTGCATTTGTGGCTTGAATTTGTTTATTATGAAAGAATTTACAACAACATTAAGAAGGATGGGAAGAGGGTTTTTTTTTTTTTTTTTTTTTTTAATGACAGGCTGTTTCTTGAACCACTACTAACCATAAAAGGTTGGGAGTTGGGACCCAGTAGCATTTAAGGCTGAGATTCAGGTCTTGGCCGCTTTCTTTTCCATTTATTTACATTCAGCCTTTGATGACTTTAAGAAAGAAATTCATGTCATTTTCACAGCGAGAGAGAGGGAGACGGAAGGTATAATACCTCACGGTAATTCCATAAACACCTAATGTACAAGTAAATATTTTTTTTAAAAAATGAAAGTACGTTTTTTCTAATTTTCTGAAGGACAGTTTCAGATTGGTTGATGCATAAGTAACATGATTTGCTTTGGACTGCAAGATCTCAATTTGCTTCAGAAGTTGCCCTTTTTATTCCATGTCATATTGAAAAAAATAAATCTGCAACATGCAGATGGAAATGAAGGCAAAGCATCTCAGCTGCTTCTAAATTAATTTTCTATCTCTGAGCATTGACTTAGGGAGGCTGTTTTTTTTTTTTTTTCCTATAACAAGATCATGTCATATTTCTCAAAAGTGAAGGTGATATTTTATTGGCTCAGGATGGCTGTTTTACTCTCCTTCTTCCATTTTTCCTTCTCTGCCTCCTTTCTTTCCTTCCTTTGTTTCTTTGATAGCTAACTAGTTATGCTTCCATGGTTATATTGTTATTCAAAGAATAAAAACGTCCATGAAGAAACATCTCCTAAATATGCCTTCAGAAAATATATGCTATGTATTTGATGCATTGGAGAAAAAGATTGCTTCCTTTTCCATAACTAGATTTGGGCTCAAGAAAGTTACAGACTTTCCTTGATCTCAGTGATCTCACTCATGATGGGAAGGGTTGAATGATCACTGAAGTCACCTCCATTTCTAAAGTTCTATGTTTTTGACATCCAAGTAGAATGGCAAGCATGGCCCCAATGGATTACCTCTCACTGTGTCCCCAGGTCCCAGATTGGGAAAGAAGTTCTACAGATCTTCCTCAGACAATGGAGCGGTATGTGAGTTCATCTCAAATGTCCCTAGAGCCCAGGCTGGAGTACCAACAGAGGCCAGCAAAAACGTGAGTCTGAATATTTAAAAGTTACACAGCAATCCGTTAAATAAAACAAGTCTTATACTGCTACCTTAACAAACAACAAAGCAACTTCAAAATGACAAGATTTTTAAAAAGGAGTAAGTTCTACTTATTTAAATACCTATAATTTGGCATTAAAATATTAAAGATGATGAACTTAATTACTATTGAGTCATGTCTGGGTGCTTTGGGATGACAACACTTAGGTGAGTAAAAAAAAATAGTACATTTTTATTTTAGTACGTTTATTATCTTGTCTTAATTTCAGCACAGTGATTGATTTTGTTGATAAAAATCAGAATTTTCATGTAATTTGTATTCTAATAACACTAGTAATAAAAAGAATAAAAAATAAGATGCATTTAACATGTACAAAGTTTAAATATGTTTACAGCAATAGTGTAAAGTAAAAGATTGAAAAAGTGAAATTGTGTTTTTTGAGTTTTTTCTTCTTTGATATTAAATTTTTTATTAAAATTGCAGTGCATTATACAAATAATTGATTATAAACAATTTTAATCAAATTATATTAGTAAGAATGGAATTTTTATTTAACTTTTTAAAGTAGTAGTTAAACCTTTTTAACTTTTAAATACAAATAACAAGGTTTTCAATTCTAGTGTTCAATGCTTATGTAACTGACAGTGGAAGAAATCAGTAAGTACTAGGCTTATGCTTGTTACCTCTAACCCCCATGTATACGTATTTGAGTATAATATGATTTATTTCGTATTGAAAAATAGTTCTTAGTCTCCCTTGTAACTGTTAGGAACAGTACTGTAATGCAAGAATATTCAGCACCACCAGTTGGAAAACCTCAACAAGATGCAAGAAAAAAGATGCTTGGCAATGCTGGGAAACTACTTTGTTAAGCAAAAAGTCTATTACATTTGTGCAGTCCTAAAGGAGTTATATTTAATAGGTTAATTAATTTTTTTTCTTAACCTAAACACTTCTACACTATAATGTAGGCAGCAGCACAACACATAAACCTTTGTTATTTGGATGAGTTGCCTTTTTTTTTCTCCTTGAACAATGTTAGTGATAAGAATTAATGTTTGGAATTATAGATTGTGCTATGCCAGAGTTGAGTACCCGATTCGAAGTGATATATGGTCCCATGTATCTTTAACACAATTTTATGAGCATGTATGTACAATTTGTGGGTCCCCTACAGCATTGGGCCCAAGTCAATGGAGCCTGTAGTGAGATCCAAGGGTGGGACTACCAGCGTGGTAGAGGGGAATCTTCTATGATACATGTTCATATCCCACATCAGTGTTTGTCACATTCTCCCCCACTGTCTGTCCAGTGTCAACACTTACCTTTTGGGTGCATGAGATTGTGAAATCACTTCCTGAGTTGATCTTCCTGGCATGGTCCTCTATCCTAGTGTCCTTGATTGGGTGGGAAAAACAAATTGATGCAAAGGGGAGAGCATTGTATAAAGTACATAATGTTATAGGGTAATGGGTTTTTATTAACATAATTTAAAATATATATTTTATAATATATTAAAATGCATCTTAAAGTGAATGCTTGTATGAGTTAGAATAATTTTTTTAAAAATTTGTTGTTGGAAAATGGACCATTTTACTACAATGAATCTTCACTGAGATTGAAAAAAGTCAGAAACAATATATGACAAGGTGCATCTTTGAAATTAAATGGTAGAAGGCCATTTTAAAAAATGATTCAAAGGTTAAAGAAAGCTAACATTGAGAATGAATATATCTGATACAGCAAGTTGGTCAGAGGAGAAAAATCTCCAAAATTAAATAGGGCACTGCTGCTGCTGCTAAGTCACTTCAGTCGTGTCCGACTCTGTGCGACCCCATAGATGGCAGCCCACCAGGCTCCCCCATCACTGGGATTCTCCAGGCAAGAGTACTGGAGTGGGGTGCCATTGCCTTCTGCCAAATAGGGCACTACATTTCAGATAAAATGAAACATTACATACAAGCCAGAGGAAATGGGTTACTATGCTTATTACAGAAGAAACTCACACTTAAGAGTTAGTTTCTGCTATGTTTTGTAGCTGAAGTTTGAACCAGTAACTGACAGTGACAGATTATTAAAAAACAAAAAAGTTAGAATTGGAAGAGACTTAAAGATATATAACAGAGTTTCTTCAGTTTGCACTTTAGGCATTTTTACTCTAATAGGTTTGAATTAATTTTAATTTAGTTTATTTACTTTAGATGTATTTTTTAATATAAATTTTATTCTAACTGGTAATTCTGAGTCAGAAACTAGGTATTTTAATTATGCTTGTAGGTTAATAACTGGTTTCATTTTTATAAACTAAATATCTGAAATCCAAATTTGTGTAATCTTGAAATCTAATGTATCTGATGATGGTTGGCCTGTCTTTTTGTTTTGAACTGGTATTTGTTCTTTCCCAGCTACTGTAAAATCTCAGGGTGCAGAAAATACTGTGCAGCTGAGATGTGAAAAACTAGTTAAGAATTACTGCCAACTCTTAAATGTAAGAAATGTCAGCAAGTATGTTTATGAAAAGATGGAGGAGGGAAATATTTTATATATTTTAATTTTATTGTAGTATAGTTGATTTTTAATATTGTGTTAGTTCCAGGTATACAGCAAAGTGATTCAGTTATATACTCATATTCATTAATTTTTAGATTCTTTTCTCATAGGTCATAGAGAATATTAGATAGAGTTCCCTTTGCTATATGGTAGGTTGTTATTGGTTATCTGTCTTATATACAGTAGTGTGTGTGCGTATGTGTGTGTGTGCACGCGCACATCCCAAGCTCCTAATTTATCCCTCCCCACTATAATTCCCCTTTGGTAACCATAAGTTTGTTTTCAATGTCTGTAAGTCTGTTTCTGTAAATAAGTTCATTTGTATCTTTTTAAAAAAATTACATTCCACATATGAATGATATCTTATGGTATTTATCTTTGATTGATTTAGTATGATAATTTCTGGGTCCTTCCATGTTGATGTAAATTATTTCCTTATTTACAGGACTGAGTAATGTCCCATTATATATATGAACCACATCTTCTTTTTCCAGTCCTCTGTCAGTAGACATTTAGGTTGCTTCCATGTCCTGGCTATCGTAAACAGTGCTTCAGTGAACACTGGGGTGCACTTAAATTTTCAGATTATGGCTTTCCCCAGATATATGCCCAGGAATGGGATCGCTGGATCATACATTTAGTTTTTTAAAAGGAATCTCCATACTGTTCTCCATAGTGGCTGTACCAATTTACATTCCCAGCAACAGTGCAGGAGGGTTCCCATTTCCCCACACCCTCTCCAGCATTTATTTGTAGATTTTTTGATGATGGCCATTCTGATTGGTATGAGGTGACACCTCATTGTAGCTTTGATTTGCATTTCTCTGATAATGATGTTGAGCATCTTTTCATGTGCTTTTTGGCCATCTGTATGTTTTCTTTAGAGAAATGTCTGTTTGGACTTTCTGCCCATTTGGGGTTATTTGTTTTTATGACATAGAGCTTCATGAGATTTTGTACATTTTGAAGATTAATCACTTGGTTGCTTTATTTGCAAATATTTTCTCCCATTTTGTAAGTTGTCTTTTCATTTTGTTTCTGACTTCCTTTGTTGTTGAGAAGGTTTTAAGTTTAAGTAGTTTCCATTTATTTTTGTTTTTATTTTTGTTACTCTAGGAGGTGGATCAAAAAAACACTGCAATTTATCTCAAAGAATGTTATGCCTATGTTTTCTCTAAGAGTTTATAGTGTCCAGCCTTATATTTAGCTTTTGATCCATTTTGAGTTTAATTTTGTGTATAATGTTAGAGAATTTTCTAGTTTCATTCTTCTGCATGTAACTGTCCACTTTTCCTAGTACCACTTATTGAAGAAACTGTCTTTTCTCCATTATATTAATATATTCTTGAGAAGGAAAATTTCATAAGACTGCAGTGCTGGTTGAGGTTTTAGCAGAGATGATTGATATCCATAATAATCAGAGAAGAAGAAGAAGATAAAAAACATTTCAGAATATTATTTATCAAGAGTCCAGTGACAGTTCGATCGGCAATTATTAGGCACCAACATTTTATGAGGCAAGATTGGCTTAGGCCTTAACTTCAGGAAGGGTCTTATCGTCTTGTCCCTTGTGTGAGGTGAAGCAGGGACTGAACTTGGCTGTGTTTTCAGGGTAAACTCCTCTTTGGCCTAAAGCCTATATGCATGGCTAAAGAGCACGACAATTGCTTGAGTAGTTAAGGTGAGAATATTTACTTCTGAACCTCACCAGTTCCATCTGTTGGCTGTTCTTTTTAGTCTCTGAATACCACTACCATTTGTTCAATTACCAAGATTGTCCCCAAAATCCAAAGTTATCCCATTTACCTCCTTTTCCTCACACTCCACAACCAAGCAGTTCTTCTGGTAATTGGTAGAAGCTCCCCCAATCCGTCCTTTTCTCTTTACCTTCTCTGCTTCTGCCTTAATTCAGGTCTGTTCACTCATTCATTAGGCAACATTTATTGAGGACCTATTCTGTGACAAGAGGGGTATTTCTTTCCATGCAATGTTTCTGTTGAAAAATTATATATTTATGTCAATATTATTTGTTAATTATGTTTTCTAGCTTACCTATAATTTTGATCTCTAACATTTTACATTGCTTATTAACTACTGACAAGTATTTCCAATATAATGAGCTTAATTGAAATAGAAGCATAAATTTAGTATGCAAGTGAGATATTAGGACATTAATGCAAACTCATTCTGAGCTAAACTACAGGAAATTCTCAAATATTATAGATAATATAAGAATGAAAGGCATTCTTTCCGATAGAAGAAAACCAGAAAAAAAATGTGAAATTTCTCAGGAGAAAAAGGCTGGGCTAATGCCCATATTAGTTGCCACATTTAAATTCTTCACAAGTAACATGAAGAGGATATGCATGGACTTATCCCTCCAACCTATTTAGTTATGTTTCTGATAAAGTAAGAATCCTAGACCTGATGTAAAACAAATAGGCTGAGACTCTGTGATATAGGGACTATATGAAGATCACTGAGACAGGACCAGTCAACATGCAGTCAGGTGACAGAAACAACATCAATGATTTTAAAAGATTCTTAAGATAGAAAATTTAATATCAAAAAGAATTAAGTTGGCATAATATTACTAACGAGGAAGCGGATGGGAAACAAAAACTGTCTAAGTTATCAGGAAAGAGCAGCCAGCTCTAGAGAATAAGGGAAGACCTTGGAATAGTACAAAACTTAGAAATTTAGAGGAGTGTCTCCATGGAACTGAGACCCAGACCTCTTAGAAATCACCTCCTATTATGGAAAAACTGTCATTGTCGGCATAAAGAAGTATTTCCAGGGTAACGGTGACAAGAACGATTGATGCAAACAGCCAGGAAGTAAACAAGGAATAACTAAGCCCTTTCTTTCTATTGCAGCCTTGTAGATTCCCTCCATTGCCCCCTTTTGGCTGATCCTAATGGGAAGCCAGATGTCAAAGCAAAAATGGGTTTACAGAGTCCTCATCCCGCATCATGAAGACATGTTGTTAGAAGTGTGGGTTTAGAATTGAAGAGTAGTCACCTAATACCTGGCATGAATGTCACTGGTGGGAGAACAGACAGGGTCTGGAAAGAATACATGTTAACATAACTCCCAGCTTTGGAGTGTGGTTAAGTGGGGCCCCTCTCTTTTTGCCCAGGGGCTGCCCTCACCAATTGTCAGCCAGCAGCATGGTCCTGCTCTCAGCAGCCCCAGCCTGGGTCTGAGGATTGGATCCAGATTCACTCTTCCTTACCCATAGCCAGCTCTCTGGAATATGTTAGCCTAACACATACCATACACTTATTATATTTCTTAGACAAAGAAATAATCCAGACTTTACAGTGGTGCCAGAAAAGTGACTTTAAGATGCAAGTCAATCCTGCCTTGTTGTTAATTCAGAAATTGTAGAACACTAAATCAATAACAACAAAAAAGGGAATGTCAACATAGTAATCGTTATCAAATGTGTTCCTGTCTTGAAGAACTATTAATATTAACATTGATTGCCATCCTCTCCTAGGGATAGGAAAGGGGGAACATACACACATAAATCCTCTAAGAAAAATTTAAAACTGTACACTAACAAATCAGTTAATGGATAGATAACTCAGAGATAGAAAAGAATGGAAGGCTTTTAAACTCCATCTTCATAGTGTCACTTGAAAAAAAAAACCTCACTGTTCTTTTCCACCTTTGTGTATTTCCTGTTATTTAGGGTTAAGAAGTCACCTAGCTAAGAATCAAATCAATACCTGCTTTACAAGACAACTCAAACTTGAGTACTGCTACTGCTTCTTCAAGCCTTCTTTAAGCTAGTTAAAACTGACAGGTAGTCCGGAAAATTAGTACAAGCTCACTATCATTGAGACAGGAAGAAAGCAAACCAACTTAAAGATATCAGATAAATGATATCAGAGAGCTACTGTTAAAGCCATTTAAAGGTTTCTACTCTCTTATCACAACCTACCTTTCCAGTTTCATCTTACAACAATCTTCCAAGCACCTCTATAAACCAGCACACAGAATCACTCAGTGGTTTCAAGATTAACATGTGAAAAGTTCTTGTTGTTCTCTATGCCCTGCAGGTCTCCCTGGCCTTCATCCTTCCTGTCTGGTGAAACGCTTTTGAATCTTATCAACAATCCTTTTAAATCAATTCCTTTCTGAAATTTGACATTGTTTTCTCCAGTTTCCTCCCAGTTCGAACTGTTGCTTCTTGACCTGCATACAGATTTCTCAAGAGGCAGGTAAGGTGGTCTGGTGTTCCCATCTCTTGAAGAATTTTCCACAGTCTGTTGTGATCCACACAGTCAAAGACTTTGGCATAGTCAATGAAGCATAAGTAGATATTTTTCTGGAACTCTCTTGCTTTTTCAACGATCTAGCAGATGTTGGCGATTTGATATCTGGTCCCTCTGCCTTTTCTAAATCCAGCTTGAACATCTAGAAGTTCTCAGTTCACATACTGTTAAAGCCTATCTTGGAGAATTTTAAGCATTACTTTGCTAGCGTGTGAAATGAGGGAAATTGTGTGGTAGTTTGATCATTCTTTGCCTTTTGTGTCTTTGGAAACAGTGAGAAACTTTATTTTTTGGTCTCCAAAATCACTGCAGATGGTGACTGCAGCCATGAAATTAAAAGACACTTACTCCTTGGAAGAAAACCTATGACCAACCTTGTAGACAGCATATCAAAAAGCAGAGACATTACATTACCTTGCCAACAAAGGTCTGTCTAGTCACAGCTGTGGTTTTTCCAGTAGTCATGTATGGATGTGAGAGTTGGAATATAAAGAAAACTGAGTGCTGAAGAATTGATGCTTTGGAACTATGGTGTTGGAGAAGACTCTTGAGAGTCCCTTGGACAGCAAGGAGATCCAACCAGTCCATCCTGAAGGAAATCAGTCCTGATATTTGTTGAAAGGACTGATGCTGAAGCTGAAACTCCAATACTTTGGCCACCTGATGCGAAGAACTGACTCATTGGAAAAACCCTGATGCTGGGAAAGATTGAAGGCAGGAGGAGAAGGGGTCAACAGAGGATGAGGTGGTTGGATTGCATCACCAACTCTATGGACACGAGGTTGAGTAAGCTCCAGGAGTTGGTGATAGACAGGGAAGCCATGGTGTCACAAAGAGTCGGACAAGAGCTACTCCAGGTAGCTCTCGACTTTCATAGCATCATCTTTTAGGACTTGAAATAGCTGAGCTGGAATTCCATCACTTCCACTAGCTTTGTTCATAGTGATGCTTCCTGAGTCCCTCTTGACTTCAGACTCCAGGATGTCTGGCTCTAGGTGAATGATCACACCTTCATGGTCTGGGTCATTAAAATCTTTTTTGTATCATTCTTCTGTGTATTCTTGCCATCTTTTCTTAATATCTTCTGCTTCTGTTAGGTCCATATTGTTTCTGTCCTTTATTGTGCCCATCTTTGCATGAAATGTTCCCTTGGTATCTTTAATTTTCTTGAAGAGATCTCTAGTCTTCCCCCTTCTATTGGTTTCCTGTTTCTTCGCATTGATCACTGAAGAAGGCTTTCTTATCTCTCCTTGCTATTCTTTGAAACTCTGCATTCAGACGGGTATATCTTTCCTTTTCTCCTTTGCCTTTAGCTTCTCTTCTTTTCTCAGCTATTTGTAAGGCCTCCTCAGACAACCATTTTGCCTTTTTGCATTTCTTTTTCTCAGAGATGGTCTTAATCACTGCCTCCTGTACAATGTCATGAACCTCTGTCCATAGTTCTTCAGGCACTCTATCAAATCTAATCCCTTGAATATATTTGTCACTTCCACTGTATAATCGTAAGGGATTTGATTTAGGTCATACCTGAATGGTCTAGTGGTATTCTCTACTTTTTTTCAATTTAAGTCTGAATTTGGCAATAAGGAGTTCATGATCTGAGCCACAGTCAGCTCCTAGTCTTGTTTTTGCTGACTGTATAGAGCTTCTCCATCTTTGGCTACAAAGAATATAATCAATCTGATTTTGGTATCGACCATCTGGTGATGTCCATGTGTAGAGTCTTCTCTTATGTTGTTGGAAGAGGATGTTTGCTGTGACCAGTGTGTTCTCTTGGCAAAACTCTATTAGCCTTTTCCCTGCTTTATCTTGTACTCCGAGGACAGATTTGCCCATTACTCCAGGTAGCTCTTGACTTCCTACTTTTGCATGCCAGTCCCCTCTGATATAAAGGACATCTTTTTTTAGTGTTAGTTCTAGAAGGTCCCAGGTCTTCATAGAACTGTTCAACTTCAGCTTCTTCAGCATTACTGATTGGGGCATAGACTTGGATTACTGTAATATTGAATGGTTTGCCTTGGAAATGAACAGAGATCATTCTGTCATTTATGAGACTGCACCCAAGTATTGCATTTTGGACTCTTTTGTTGACTATGAGGGCTACTCCATTTCTTTTATGGGATTCTTGCCCACAGTAGTAGATATAATGGTCATCTGAATTAAATTTGCCCATTCTGGTCCATTTTAATTCACTGACTCCTAAAATGTCTATGTTCACTCTTGCCATCTCACTCTTGACACTTCTCATCTTAATGAGAAGCTTTACTTGGGTTGGAACACCACCTTTCTGGGAAACAGTACTTTTATATCTATCCTATCCTATAGGCCTTTTCTTTAGTTCTGTTGAATGCTTCTATATTTCTGCCATTTACAACACTTACTTGTCTGATTTCAATGCATGTTGCTCTGTGATGTTCATTTAGACCTTTTCTTTTTAATGCCTCTCCTTTGTTCCTCTCTGCATCACCAGTCCTCAAGCTTCGGTATGTTTTCTTTTCTTTCATATTAGTTTCCTAGATCAAGAACTCTTGTTTGGGAATGAAGTGCATATACATCCCCGGAATTTTTCAGCTTTTTCCTCAGCCTGAGCCCTGTTACTCTTGTTCTCTCAGTCAGTCTGAACTCACTCGTCCTAATTTTAGTGATGCAGGACACAACCTCTCAAGTCAAACTCTGCCCTTACAAAATGTGTTCTTTCCCCACACATCTGTGGTTTTTAGTATTTTTCTCTTTTAGTCTTTACGGATATGACTGAGTAATTGGACTCAACATGCCCTTCCATGTCATATAATTGGCTTGAAATATTTTCTCTGCACCTGTGCATTTTGTTTCTCCTCTCCCCATTTAAAATGCTTCAATAAAATATACCCTGTTGTTTACCTCTAGCAGCCCGCTATATCAGCCCCAACCTCTGTACTTAGGGAAAAAGAGACCTGACAGATACCTCACATGTAGCCAGGGGAGCACACCTGTCTGGATCACTAATAATAATGCCTTGCACTATATGACACTTTGAACTTTTTCTAAATACTCTTACTTCTATTTTTCCTTTTCACCTCTTTCTTAGTTGAGACTTATGACATTTCTCGTGCCTTTTTAGTCACTGATTTTTGTCTTTTCTAGCAGTCATTTCATTTCTGAATAGCATTCATATAGTTTTTATCACTATAATTCTGCATAATCAAACCAGCAATTTTGAGAATTTTTTTTTATTCTGAACTATATTTCTTTCAAAACATACTCCATTTCTCCACCTCTAAAACTTCTATTTAATCTTTGGAAGCGAATTACTGCCAACATGTCTTTCAGAGTTATCCCCAGTAATTTTATAATCATAGTTCTCCCAATGTGATTACTAGGTAAATGCTCTGACTTTAATTCTTCTCTTGACAAGGCACCATCCTCCTTCAGATAATTATTAAGTTCCTCCTCTGCTCTCTCCCCCTCAGAGACTGCTTCTGTTCACCTCTCCTCACCCTCCATGCAGACATTTCTCTCATACAGTGTTTGAGAATCAATAGCTCCCAATTTAATATTGGGAAGCTTTTTGAACATTCCTTCTTTTCTTTCCTTTACTGTGCCCCTCAATTTCTCGTTTACTCAGAGTTAAGGATTCACTTCCTGTGGAAGGTAGAGTTTTAGCATGGCCCTGGAGATTCCCACACAGCTGGTGCACTTGCCTTGTTCAGCCTTCAGTGTGGTAGGTCTATGATGATGGAGTAGCATTCAATGCTATGGTTAGACAATATGTGAAAGCGACTATATAAATGTGATTAAGGTCTAATCAAAAGATTAGCTGGTGTACCTGACCCAGTCAGGTAAAACCTGAAAAGAAGGAAGAAGAGTCTGGGCAGTCTCCTGCTGGTTTTGAAGACACAAGCTCCCATACTGTGGACAGGACCACAGATTGGAAGACTCTGGGTAGCCTCTGAAAGATGAGACTACCTCCAGCCAATAGTCAATAAGAAAACTGGTATCAGTCCTGCAAGAGCAACACACTTAATTCTGCCAACAACCATTGGAGCTAGGAAAAGCACTCTAGATGAGAACACAGTCTAGCTCACACCTTGATTTCAGCTTTGTGAAACCCTGAGCAGAAAATCCAGCCATATCGTGACCAGATTTCTGACCTAAACAAAAGACTAGGATAGTGATAGCTTGTCATATACAACGATGGGCGGGGGTAGGGGGAAGATATATTCTTTCTCTCTATTTGCTGACCATCTCTCCTTGCGACTGGAATTCCTACTTATCCTAAGTACAGTTTCTTAGAGACAAAATACCTCGGATCCTACCAGTGTTTGACCTCTCCTTTGGGCCTGTTTGTGTTTCTCCACTCTGAACCTTACTTTATGATTTTACTTAATCTATTCTTCTTTGCTTCCAGGAATTTGTTCTGCTTGTTTGTTCTTTGTGATTTTGAAGGTAATAGACTTAATCTAATCCATTTATTTGTTTCCTCATAAGTAACATTCCTTGGCCCACTGCTCATTAGTAGTCAGGGTTAAATTCAACAGCAAGCCTGCTGTAATGACATACTGTCTGATGCTCCAGTGAAACAGATCCATTTATTCACTCATTCACCAACTTTTTCATTCAACAGTTAGAATGTTAACCTAAGACACAGACTTTGGTTCTAGAAACCTCACATTATGGAATCAAATAATATATTAAATAGAATTTTAAAAGTTATACAAATTTAAGCCATTACTCTTTGAAATAAGATATAAATACACATACATAAAGAACAAATAGTTTTAGGTAAAATTTGTAGGGAAAATTAGGGTTTTCCCTGTGGCTCAGATGGTAAAGAATCTGCCTGCAATGCAGGAGACTCGGGCATGAAGCTGGGTTGGGAAAATCCCCTGGAAAAAGGAATGGCCTCCTGCTTCAGTATTCTTTCCTGGAGAATTCCATGGACAGAGGAGCCTAGCAGGCTACAGTCCATGGGTTCGCAAAGAGCTGGATATGACTGAACGACTAACACTTTCACTTCATTTCAGTTCAATTCAGTTGCTCATGTCCTGCTGTTTGCAACCCCATGGACTGCAGCATTCCAGGCCTCCCTGTCCATCACCAACTCCCAGAGCTTGCTCAAACTCAAGTCCATCATCAAGTCAGTGATGCTATCCTACCATCTCATCCTCTGTCATCCCCTCCTCCTCCTGCCTTCAATCTTTCCCAGCATCAGGGTCTTTTCCAATGAGTCAGTAGTTCACATCAGATGGCCACAGTATTGGAGTTTCAGCTTCAGCATCAGTCCTTCCAATGAATATTCAAGACTGATTTCCTTTAGGGTTGACTGGTTTGATCTCCTTGCAGTCCAAGGGACTCTCAAGAGTCTTCTCCTACACCACGGTTCAAAAGCATCAGTTCTTCGGCACTCAGCTTTCTTTATTTCTGTTCAGGGCAAATTAGCAAATAAGTTTAAGAGAAATATTGAGGAAGAATATGAATCAGTGTATATTTTATCCCACAACATATCAGTTAGTGGCTTGCTTTTCTTTGAAGCAGTCATTCACTGTCATATTTTAAGTAACTATTATGTGAAAAACAGCATATCAGGTATTCAAGAATGATAGCAAGGGGGAGCCAGGATTGAAAGGACACAATCTTGTCCTCTAAAATTTCTGCATAGTAATGTCCTGGTCTGCATAATAACTATACTGCCTGTTCTCTTGTGTGATTCTATAGATCTCATGAACATATACTTTATATGTATATAGGAGTCCAGGCACAGAGCATGAGCTGAAAATTAGCATGGTAGCAGCAGTCATTGTGCATTTTCTGTCAACAACATGATTTGACCTGCAGCATCCTATGTAGGCAGAGGGTGTGTCAATTATCATAGCCTGAGGATACGCAGTTAAGCATGAAGTTAGCAGAATGGATGTCAGTGAATTGGGGTAAGAAACACTGCAGTCTGAACAGAAAACAAATACATTTCATATGAAGTGTGTGAATTTTCCATGGAAATGAGAAGACAGAATTCCTAAGAGAACTTATTTGCCTTGTCTATTTATTTCTGCCCTCTAGGAAGATGATAATGGGAAATATTTTAATAACATTGTAGGCTTTCACAAAGGCAGTGCTATTTTTGAATGATAATATTTTAGAGTCATAAACATAATCCACATCTCACTTTCAGGATGTGTGCATCATCCTGAAATCAGTCTGACCATGATGTTTAAATGTCTTTGAGCTCAGGGTGGCAAGAAGGCAGTTAGAGCAAGGTCCAGATGTTTGTGCCCTGTGATGCAAACTGACTTCCCTGACATCTGCGAGAGCCTGTGAAATCACTAGACAAGAAAAGTTCATTTTGTTCAGCACAGGTATCCTAGGTAACAGTTTTTATCTAAATATTCATTCCTTAACTGTTCCACATTGCTAATTCCTCCTTCCCCTTTCAACCTAGTATCTTAGCAGTGAAACTGTGGCATGAACCATTTCTTCTAGGCAATCCTGAAGTCTAAAAATATATTTTAAATATTTCCATAATAAAAATTCATAATACGTTTGAAAAGTACAAGTTTATGAATCATTCAATATAACCAAGTTTCAGTATCCAAAAAACATTTAACTACCTCCTGAAACTGGATGCAATTAGGATCTTCCCCATTGAAATCTAAGGTACTGTTATAAAACTGAACAGTTGTCCTTTTTTAAAGTAGATCTTAGTCTGTTTACTCAGTGAAGCTGGTTATTAACTTCTCATGAGTAAACAGACTAAAAATCTTCACAGAGATGCAATCAGAATGGGAACTGAAAGCTCCAATGTTGTTAAACTAGCTGCAACCTGAAAAGCAGAACATTAAATGGAATTTCTTCATAGATAAAGCTAATGATTGAACTGGTAAGGACACTCCTGGTAAATTTTTATATAGAATCAATTTTTAGCGTGTATGTTCTTTAGTTTTGTTCGACTTGGTATTAAAAGTAACCTTAGGTTTCATGTTGTACTCAACAATTTAAAATATCCTCATGCATAATCATGTGTATACACACATGTCCACATTCACATAATCACAGTGGACATAATATAAGTCTCTGATTATATATTCCTTGGGAAATTTCATCCTTCTTCCTACTCAACTGGTAGATAACTGGATAACTTCCAAATGTTTTGCTCTAGACCAAACTTTTGTTGAAGCTCCAAACTTGACCATCTTGCATCCCATTAAATATTTGTAGTTAGGTGCCCACAATTATCTGAAAACACATCAAGCCCCAAAACAAGCTTATGACACCTTCAATTCTACCTGTCTTCTACTCTCCTTTGGTCAGTAAATGGTACCATCAACATCACTGTTCTCCAGGGGATCTTCCTGACCCAGGGATTGAACCTGGGTCTCCTGCATTGCAGGCAGATTCTTTACCACCTGAATCATCCTCAGACAGTTCTCAGGATAGAAACTTAAGAGTATCTAGAAACATTCACTATAAAAATGTCCATACTTATCAGTCACCAGATTCTGACATTTTCCCCGCTGAGTTCTCAAATGCACCCTCTTTTCTTCATCTTTATTTGGAATTCCTTAATTTCAAGTTCTCTCCATGTTTTGACAGACTATTTCCATAGATTCCCTACAAACTTTTCTTCTTTTAGGTCAGGTTTCATTCACATATTCTCCATGAAGCATCCTGTCATTAAAAGAAGATCTTAAATGTCCATAAAAGCTTAATGAATCTTGAATATCTGCACAATAAAATTTAGATTCATTCAGATGGCATATATAATTCTTTCTTCATAATTTCTCTGCAATTCTATGTTCAACTTCAGCTCTTGTCATTTCCTACACAGTATGGAATGTAGCAAGGAACTGTGAGTAAGGAGCCGCAGTCAATAAAAAACAACAAAATCTAAAAAGGACAAACTAAAAACAATTAGCAAAGTAGTAGATGTGAACCCAACTATATGAAATTGCCTTAATGAAAATGCAAAAAAAATATTCCAATTATAAAGCAAAGGATGTAAGTCTGGATGAAGAAGGAAGACTCAATTATAAGTTATCGATAAGATATCTGTTAAATATAAAAATGAAGAACACTTCAAAGGAAGGAAAGGAAAATGATATGTCAGACATCTAGAAAAGAATCTGCCTAGCAAGGTGACAATAATGTATGTCAGTATTAGTATCTCCATACTCATATTACATGAAATAAATCTCAACACAGAGTATTTCTGAAGGTAAAGGTAGACTGCTGCTGCTGCTGCTAAGTCGCTTCAGTCGTGTCTGACTCTGTGCGACCCCATAGACGGCAGCCCACCAGGCTCTCCCGTCCCGAGGATTCTCCAGGCAAGAACACTGGAGTAGGTTGCCATTTCCGTCTCCAATGCATGAAAGGGAAAAGTGAAAGTGAAGGTGCTCAGTCGTGTCCGACTCTGAGTGACCCCATGGACTGTAGCCCACCAGATCCTCCCTCCGTGGGATTTTCCAGGCAAGAGTACTGGAGTGGGGTGCCATTGCCCTCTCCGGTAAAGGTAGACATTTCATGATAAAAGAGCAATTAGGGAGACATAATCATCTTACATGTGAATGCATGCAATTAATAGGTGAGCTCCAAAACACATGAAGTGAAAATAGACAAAACTGGAGAGAGGAAAAAGACAGATTCATAGTGATATTTGCATAATACTCTTGTTGTTAATGGTTAGAAAATTTGACCTAAAATAGTAAGAAGATAGAAGTTCTAAGTAACACTATCAGCTAATTTGATATAATTGACACTTGCAGACAACTTCAACAAAAATAGGAGTGAAACTTTTTTTAATGTGTCCATGAAATATTTTCTAAGATCATATGCTTGATCATAAACAAGTCTCAACATATCTCAAAAGAATAAAATCCTATAGTGTGTTCTCTAACCATGATATAATTAAATAGATATCCATTATAATCACTCTTTGTTATTGTTCAGTCACTAAGTTGTGTCCAGCTCTTTGCAACCCCATGGACTGCAGCACGCCAGGCTTCCCTGTCCTTCACTATCTCCAGAGTTTGCTCAAATTCATGTCTGTTGAGTCAATGATACTATCTAGCCATCTCATCCTCTACCACCCTCTTCTCCTTTTGCCTTCAATCTTTCCCAGCATCAGTCTTTTCCAATGAGTAGGCTCTTTGCATCAGGTGGTCAAAGTATATAAAGACTCTAAAATGACCAATTATTGAAAATTAACACATTTTTGAATAATCCAATGTAGGAGGATTCTAACATTAAGTAAATGTATAATGGATGTAATAATAAAAATAAAAGAAGGGAGAGTTCTCTCACCTAAAGATAAATGATTAGCCTCATTACACGTTGATAGTCTGCCATGCTAAAATAAAGAGTTGGGGGAGCATACACACACATAGGTGTGTGTGTGGACATGTGTGTGTAGTTTACCTGCCTACTGTCACACAAATAAATGGTTATTAATTTTGTTGGAAAAAATTCTCAGTCGCTAACGTGCATAAAAGCATTTTAGTGTAATTATGCACAGAAATTCTTAAAGTAGTTAGGATGGTCCCAACTGTACTTATGGGATACCTTAAGATAGACCATAATGGACTCTAGTTTTGAAGAGTCTTTAAAACAGACTGACTCTGTTCTGGCTCCAGAGCTGTGTTCGTAAGAAACCTACAGAGAAAACTCGGAGTTTTCACAGCATGTTATAATCATTATCAGGTTATTTCGTGTGACCCCCACAGTGAGAGAAGTAAATACTGCTCACCCTTCTTTAACAAATGAGGAAAGTAAGGTATAAGAGAGGTCAAGTTTCATTTCTAATCCACTGTATAAAAGTTATTTTTTTTTATATCCCTCATCCCCAACCATATTAAGAAGAGACATAGACTCTTGCTCTTATACTAGTGTCATTTGTTCCAAATCACTAGTGTATAAACACAGAAGAGAGGTTCATAACATGTAAGGACATCAGTTCATCAATGGGAATAAACCCACTAATGGGGTTTTAATATGTTTTATCCGTAGAGATCAATACAAACTCTAGTTTGCTCTTTCAGCATAAAATGTCATATAAATAAACTTCTCAGTACACATAATGGCTCTAGTAGTGGCAAAACAGTTCATCATCTAAGAAAACAAAAGGTCTCTCCATTAAAATACCCCGACAATTCCCAGTTAGACTTTGTAAATAAGTACCAGCTTCTAATTATAACTTCATAAAAAATAACATTTTCCTTCATTTCCTTATTCTTGTAACAAAGCAGCAATCATAGAAATTAAGTTGGCAGGGAGTATATCCATATAAGAACTTGATATTGCTCTGATAAATCATATTTACCAACATCAAAATATTTTGTGCCTTTTACACACATTATCTCACTTACTACTTATAACAATCTAGACCAAAGTACAGCAGATATTATTCTCCCTGTATACAAACAAGGAAACCAAGACACAAAGTAGCTTCTGCTACTTTTCTGACAAAGAAGCAGGTGGTAGTGGAGTGAGAACCATACCTTTGACTCTGAAGTTAGGTGACGTCTCTAACACATTACTACATCTCACGGTATCTAGACTACTCTTTCCAGAGTCTACAATTCTTAGTAAAACTTGTCTTGGTAACAACAAGGCCATGATCACTGTAATATGAGTAGGATACATTAGTTTTAAAAGCAACTTTCAACAAAAACTATTTCCACATTAAAGAAATGTCTTATATTTAAGTAAATGTCAAATTCAAAGTTTTAGGTCACTTAATATCCTCTAGGGGGTGCTTCATGATACCATAATGGCCTGTTTCTAAAGGTATAATTTGTGTGCTTAGGAAGAGATTTTTTTCCCTCCTGGATTCTAGATTTCCAGAAAGATAACATAATGATATAAAAATTCTCTTTAAAGCATTCTTATAATTTTATATTCTAAGATAAATTTCTATGTTTCAGTTTTAGCAAAATGAGTCATTCTTAATAATCTTCTGAAGCAAGATATTATCAGTTTCTTTATTGCACTTATTTAAAATACATTTTAGTTATATTCTATTATCATAAACTCTTAGTAATATTAGAGGAATTGATGATTCCACAACTCTAATATACATCTGAACCAGCTCTTCTTCATCAGACAAAGTGATTTTGAATAATGAATGGGATCTGTTCTTCAAAGGTACTCAATTTTGAGATATTTTTAATGATGGGTATAAAGCAATTAAAAGCATGCCATTTAGTAACTGGCATATATTAAACCTGCCTCCTACTTGAAGTTTCCTTGAGTGTGTTCCACACATAAATATATAACCAAAATATTTTTAAATATAAAAGGGAAAAGAAAATATTCCAATAATGAGGAAAATAGATGGCTTCTTACCTTAGCTAAAAGGTTAATAAATAAAAGCTCATAAGAACAGGTTAGCAAAGAATGTGTTGCCTATGGCTTCCACAATGGCTCATCAAATAAAGAATCCACTTGTTATACGAGAGACACAGGAGGTTCATCCACCTCACTACAACTTACTCAAGTACATTCCTTTATATAGCTTAGTAATATTCCATTGTATATATGTACCACAACTTCCTTATCCATCTGCTGATGGACATCTAGGCGGCTTCCATGTCCTCGCTATTGTAATGGTGCTGCAATGAAGAATGGGGTGGGTGAATCTAGAGCCTATGACACAGAGTGAAGTAAGTCAGAAAGAGAAAGACAAATACCATATATTAATGCATATATATGGAATCTAGAAAAATGGTACTGATGATCCTACATGCAGGGCAGCAAAGGAGACACAGACATAAAGAACAGAATTTTGGGCTCAGAGGGAGAAGTAGAGGGGGGGATTATTTGAAAGAATAGCATTGAAATCCATGTATACCATATATAAAATAGATAATCAGTGAGAGTTTTATGTTTGATGCAGCTGGTGCTTTGTGACAACCGGGGGGGGGAAGAGTGAGGAGGGAGGTAGGAGGGAGGCTTAGGAAGGAGGAGACACATGTATAACTGTGGCCGATTCATACTGATGTATGGCAAAAACCATCACAATATTGTAAACTAATTATCCTCCAATTAAAATAAATTGATTAATTAAAAAAAAAGAGAGAGGTTTGATCCCTGGGTCAGGAAGATCCCCTGGAGAAGGCAATGGCAACCCACTCCAGTATCCTTGCCTTAAAATTCCCATGGACAGAGGAGCTTGGTGAGCTACAGTCCAAAAGGTCACAAAGTGTCAGACATGACTGAGTAACTGAGTACACATGCATTGCCTGTTGAAGGAAACCTCAGGTGGGAATAACAAAAATAATGAAAGTTTATTGAATATAGTGACCATTGTGCTAGAATTTTACATAAAACATCTCATGTAATCCTCACACAAAATCTGTGAGACAGTGTTACTGAGATCCATTTTATATGTGAGAAAATATAATGGAGTTTGTATTAGTTTGCTAGGGCTGCCATAACGAAGCACCATAGACTGTATGGCCTAGATGACAAAAACGTATTGTTTCACAGTTCTGGAGGCTAGAAGTCCATAATCAGGGTGCCAGAACTGGTATTCCTCACTCATTTTTTTGGCAGCTGATAGCAGACGATTTTTCTTTCTGACAGTAAAAAACATGGTTTTTCTGTAGAAAAATCCTAGGTGACTGTACCAGAAAATGGAAGGCATGCTTTGGCCTTTGATTATAATCTTTGTGGACAAAACTTACACACTAATAATCAGAACCAAGACAATAGCCTAACCCAATGGCAAAAGCCCTGTTAAATTAGTTTATTAGAGATTGTTACTTTTCTATCTGTTCCCTCCTACCCTCCCACACTTCTTTATTTTCCTTTCTTTTCTCTTAAACATTTTTTATTGTCTCCTTTTTAGTTTGGTAAATATACTGGGGAGATCAGCATATGGCCAGTGATATAAGGAGATTTACACAAATTATTCATTCTACCATGAGACAAATTAGTGATTTTTGACACAATTTTGTACCGTTTATCCTGCTTTAAGAAAAGTCCAGTGGTGTTCACTGGGAGAAGGACCATAATGTGTTAGCACTCTTCTATTCTTTTAAGAAGAAAAAGTGGTGGCAGTGATGTGGCAGGAGCTGAGACGGTCAGGCTTGACCAAATTTTCTATGTGATCTCCATAAGATTAGTATCAGGAGACTGATGTCACTAGTATAACACTTGCATAGGGCTTGACAGGACAAGGGTCCAAAGATACTGGCAAGTCTTAGATCCTGGAGGACCATGAATGGCAGGTGGAAGAGTTTGGATTCTATATAAGATGGCAACAAGAACAGGTTTAGGAAGGGGAAAATAATATCAAACTTCAATTTCATAAAAGTTCCTTTTGGTAAGAATATGAAGAATACATTGTAGGGATAGTAATCTATTTAAGAAAAAGAAAAATTAGACTAGGTAACGAGAAATAATGACCTAATAAGACAACAGTGGTAAGAAGAAAGAGAAACCTGTGGAACTGGGAATTAAGCACTCTTCCAGCTTTCTGCAGCACGTTACATAATACCAGCTGATAAATGCCCTTGAATATATGCAGTAGAATGTCTAGCATTTGGATAAAGTTACTGGTGGGGAAAAGGTGGTCAAGAGTTTCAAATATGGCTCTATTTAACTTCTTTTGTTTTAACAAGATTTAGGTTTCTGCATCTTTTTTATGAAGTTGTATGGATGTTTCCCACAAATAACATTTGCTGAAGAACAGATGAATAATTTTCTTCTTGTTCTTACTTTAACTCAATTATATAAAGAATTTGACAACTCAGGCAGGAAATATTAAGACCAAAACTCTAGCATGAGATTACATAGTCTGTCTCCTCATCCCAAATCATACATGTAACTGAGTAAAATTTAACCATTGATGCCTGATCTGAAACTGGTAGTCTTAAAGAAGACGTCTTCCAGCTCTGCCAATTAGACCATGAGTTTTAGTTTTTCTGGAACCAGGAAAATAGACTGTGCCTTTATCCTCAGCAGTGTGCTTCTTCAGTTTTTTTTTTTTTCATGCTTCTTCACTTTATTTTTGATTCCTTTTCTTTATTTTAAAATCCTGTATTGATCTAATAGGAGGAAGTGGAATCTTGTTATTGACTACCTAAATAGACCTTCCTGCTTGTTTAGTTCCTGTTTCACTGCAAAGGAAAGCTTCATTCAATACTGTCTCCATCATCACAGCAATGATAATGTGACCACTGCACACTGCTTTATGTTTTCATTATTTTCTCTGCACATAAATAAGGTGTCAAGAGTTTTAATACTTCACGAACAACATTCTGTAAATTATAGTAATTTACTGTACTTCTCTGACCTTTTCAATATTGTGTGATTTGGTTGGCTGGCCTCTCTATTTATAGCCCTGCTGAGTAGACGGGAAGGAATGAATATCCTGCTGCTAATGAAAATATCATATATTGAAAGAGTCAAATGATGATACTGTCTTGGTCCAGATGACTGTATTTCACAAGATATACAGCATTATGCATTGTAATTCTGATAAATCATTCTCCTGACAAAAGGTATAATGAGATTAGAAAATTACCAAAATGAATTCATTTATAGACAGGGTTTGTACCCAGGCTAAGAACAATGTGAATATTTAAACAAAACCTCATTAGAATCTGAGGTTTAAAGTCACATTCCTCTTATTTCTCTACTGATACTTAAGATGGCATGTTTGGTACCTATATTCGTGAGGAATGGTTCAGAATGATGGTAGAGAATTTTCTTTTATAGCCTTAAAATACAGTGATCAAATTACATTTTGTCTACATTCATTTGGAATGTTTGGCATAGTTTTGCCTTTTAGGAATAAGAAATATATTCTTTAGGCTTCATACTAAATATTTTTAATGATAGAGATAATATAACAAAATATGCAGAGAGAATTAATCATATTGTTGCCATTTTGGACTCTATGCATATGCTGACTTATGTTATATTGCCTGCTGAAAAAACACTTAAGGCATTTCTAACTTTAATGAGTTGTTCAGTAAACAAATCAGTATTGTTATTCAACTTCTTTTGGACTATACCTTTACCTTGCAGGAAAGAGGAAGAATACATGAGCCAATTTTATCACAACAGAGGGAGTCTCTTCTATGTCAATTTGTGTAACTACTTTGTCATTATTCAAAAGTAATTTTTGCCCTAAGAACATGTGGAAGAGGAGATGAGCTCTCTTTCAGTCCTTGTTAATTTGCCATGATATGTTACTGCATATGAGAGCAATCCTAATTAATATAATGTCCTGGCTTATTTCACAGGCATCTAAACTCTTCCCTGAAGACATCAGTGCATCATCTATAACCCAAGTTCTAAGAAACATGGCTCTGCACACCCCACTCTGTTCTCAGTAGTTTTTTCCCCCCTTTTTTCTTTTCTGTGCATTGTAAATGAAGAGCTTTCACTTCAGGGAGACCTGCAACCTCCCCTTCTGAGGAGCGGTGGAGATCTGCTCTGCCATTCAAGTTCATTTTCAATTAGTGTCTTGAATTTACTCATTAGAACAGCTTATAGGGAGCCATTATATGTTAAAGGATTTTAGACAGGTTAGGTTTGATTTATAACATAAGGTGGAATTAGACAGGTTTAGTTTGATTAAACAGCACATGTGTTGGGGTGGTGGTAGAAAGATTTATGAAGTGAAATCAAATCAAAGAGAGAAAAATGAAACGACTACGTGTAGCATGAAAGAGGATATATGTAGTTGGAGACACTTAATCATATCTGCGATTCTATCTACCTGAATTCCTAATATTTGCTCAGGAATTTCCCAAAGCTTGTCTCATTTTATCTTCAGGATGATTCTGCAAGATAATCCTGCTCTTCCCATTTACAGAAGAGGAAACTGAGATTCTAAGAAGTTAAATGACATACTTAAGGACAAACAGCTAGGCTGAGACAGAGCCATGAATCAAACCCAGATTATTGTTGTTTTCTTTCTGTTTCTAAATTCCATGTTCTCTGTATTTCTCCATAATGTTCTTGAAAGTCATTAGTCTGTTTCTCTCAGACTGTTCACACATGGCAATATCTCAGGTCTCACCTGAAATACTAAAGACATTTCAATCTGCCCCAGTGCAGAGAACAGTAAGAATTCCTGCTTAAAGAATAGGTCATCCACAGCTTACTGGGTAATAAATCAGTCAAGGTCTATCTTTTCAGCACCTAATATCCAGGTGTCTCTTCCTTTAACCAGTCATCACCGGTAGACACCCACCTAAAAAATCCTTATTAATGTTCATATGTATTATTTATCCTTTGCCTTGCTCTGGAAAATATTTCATTTGGCTTCCCCACTGAAATGCTATCAGATAAAGGTTTGTTTAATTATCCCTCTTAGACTAATACTTTCATTTTGATCTTTACTAGTTACCTGTTTAAAATAATATGGCAGCATAGATTTGCGAAAACTGTGAGAAGAGACTGATATTTTTAGTCACCAAAGCATTCCTGACAATATCTAGGCAGCTAATTACCTTGCCTAGCCTTATAACCAGTCTTGCACATTTAGCAATTACAGTGAATTTTCATTTATCATCAAGTGCAGGTCCCAGATTAGAAGGACAACTAGACTAATCCAGTTATCTCTGCTGCCAACATGGTTCTCTATTGTTGGTTATGAAAGGAAACTCACATCCCCTCCAAGAGAATTTACTGACTGGCGAAATGATACCCAAGGAAGATGCTCATGTTCCTAAAAGGTCTTGTCAAATTAGCTTTGGATATTCAACTCAAAAGCATTTTTTAAAAGAAGACAAATGTGATAACTACCATACTTGCTTCAAGTATGAAGCCTCTATAATTGAGAAAGTAAACATGATTATGCTTTGTGTATTTTATTTCTCTAATGTCACTGATTCCCACAAACACTTACAAGATTATCCAGATTTTTGGGTTTCTCAAGAATTTCACAGAATTAAATATTGTTTAAGGTAAGCAGGTTATTAACCAAGGATGATAAAGTTGGCTTAGTGTTATATGAGTAAATTACACTCTGCTACAACAATATTTGACCTGCATGTTAAGTTGAATCAATAAATAATAATAATAATAATAAATAATCAGTAAATAACAGTAAAGCATAGCAAAATCATTGCCTTTATTATCTTCACATTAATACATAGAATAATTATTTTGTAATGATCATTTGTAACATTTTAGTGTCATGTATTAGTGCTATTTTAATTCTACGTGGGGAAAGTGGCCTAAAAGGATGTGCTTCATGTCTTAAGTATGTTTGTTTGGAGAGAAAAGAGTGACAAAACTGAGAGAATGCTTGTTCTAAAGGCAGAGTCCTGGGATGCTGGGCAGATTGCTGAGATACTCTGGTGTCCACTGTTTCGTACTTGGCTAAAGCATTAAAGAAAATCTACCAGATACAAATTCCATACCCTCTGCTGGTGTTTCTCTTGGAGGATATTCATCAGCTTTGTTGTTGTTCACGTGCTCATGTACAACTCTTTGTGACCCCATGGACTGCAGCATGCCAAGCTTCCCTGTCCTTCATTATCTACCAGAGTTTGATCAAATTCCTGTCCGTTGAGTCGGTGATACTATCTAACCATCTCATCCTCTGCCACACTCTTCTCCTTTTGCCTTCAATCTTTCCCAGAATCAGGGTCTTTTCCAATGAGTCAGCTCTTTGCATAAGGTGGCCAAAGTATTGGAGCTTCAGCTTCAGCATCAGTGCTTCCAATGAGTATTCAGTATTGATCAGATGGGAGCCTGAAATACTGAATTATTCAATAGAACCTCAGGCAGTTCTTACTTCTGTAGTGAGGTAATAGAGTATTGTATCTCCCTTTGTCTATCTATGGGCTTCCTTGATTATTGGCTCTGTTTAAAAAAAAACAGCCCTGTACATTTGACTGGTGCTAGAACTTGGAGAGATTACATATAGCATGAATTTTTTGTTTTGTCTTAACTGATTTAGGACACAGTGGTGCCCACTAGCCATGTTAAAGACAAGTATCTGTCAGCAGTTTTATAATAACTGATTCCTGTCAGGATCTATAACATCAGTACAGAAAAAAATCTCTCTGGGCTGAAATTTGACATGTAAAATCTCAGTCTTTTAAAGGGAGAAAGGAAGGGTAAAGGGGGAAAAATGTGTTCAGAAGTTTAACATGAACTCTTTGTGTGAGATTATTCCAGCCACATACTTTACCAAAGCCACTCAAGGTAACTTTATGGTCATGACCTTTTATTTTAAATTAGGGAATTCTTAAGAGGAACTCCATATTCTGGTGAACATATCTGATATGTGAGAAATAACTATTATGAATAAGGAAAGTTTAAGAAGTGGAATTTGAATTATTTTATCAATTTCACTATTTTATCACAGATTCTCCCTTCTCAGGGCCAATAGCTGACAAATTTATAGATCAGTCAATAGTATATTTGTGTTAAATAGTTTGCTGCATGCTTAATTACCTAAGTTTTACTCTTTTCCTTAAGTTTATATTCTATCTAGAGTGATAAATTACAAAATATGGAGAAAAATATCCCAAAGTTGATAATATGCTATAAGTCATATTTCCCCTCTAGTTCTGACTTTACAGTTTTCTCTTAAGATATCAAATTTTTACTCTATTTCTTTTCTGATTTCTTCACAAACTACCTTGCTCACTTCCCTGATCCAGGGACTCAAAGGCTGAAAATTCTTAGAAGGTAAAAACAGGACCGTTTTCAGTAAATAAGATTTTTAATAACAAGCCTGCAAAGGAGTGTCTAGCCTCAGATACATTCTCCTTAAATGATACATACTTATGTTTGTATTATTATTATATCATTTTTATTACTACAAACAAACAAACAAAAATCCCCAGAACAAAATTTTAAAGAATAAGGACAAAGAAGGGAGGAGTGAGGCTAATGATGGGGAGGCATATGCACTAGTCTATGGAGGAAGGGGCAGGGCTTTCTCAACAAAGTTGGGTGCCACCCCCTTTTCATCCATTTTTGGTCCTTAATGTCCTATCATTGCTGCTGGTGGTGGTGGTGTTAGTCACTCAGTCATGTCCAGCTCTTTGTGGCCCCGTGGACTGTAGCACACCAGGCTTCCCTGCCCTTCACCATCTCCTGAAGATAGCTCAAACTCATGTCCATCGAGTCGGTGATGCCATCCAACCACGTCATTCTCTGTCATCCCCTTCTCCTCCTGCCTTCATCTTTCCCAGCATCAGGGTCTTTTCCAATGAGTCAGCTCTTCAAATCAGGTGGCCAAAGTACTGGAGCTTCAGCTTCAGCTTCAGTCCTTCCAATGAACATTCAGGACTGATTTCCTTTAGGATTGACTGGTTTGATATCCTTGAAGTCCAAGGGACTCTCAAGAGTCTTCTCCAGCACCACAGTTCAAAAGCATCAATTCTTCAGCACTCAGCTTTCTTTATAGTCCAACTCTCACATCCATACATGACTACTGGAAAAACCATAGCTTGACAAGACAGACCTTTGTCAGCAAAGTAATATCTCTGCTTTTTAATACGCTGTCTAGGTTGATCATAGGTTTTCTTCCAAGTAGCAAGCATCTTTTAATTTCATGGCTGCAGTCACCATCTGCAGTGATTTTGGAGTCCAAAAAATAAAGTCCATTTATTGTTTCCATTGTTTCCCCATCTATTTGCCATCAAGTGATGGGACCAGATGCCATGATCTTAATTTTCTGAATGTTGAGTTTTAAGCCAGCTTTGTCACTCTCCTCTTTCACTTTCATCAAGAGGCTCTTCAATTCCTCTTTGCTTTCTGACATAAGGGTGGTGTCATCTGCATATCTGAGGTTATTGATATTTCTCCCAGCAATCTTGGCTCCAGCTTGTGCTTCATTCAGGCCACCATTTTGCATGATGTACTCTGCATATAAATTAAATAAGCACGGTGACAATATACAGCCTAGATACTCCTTTACCAGTTTGGAACCAGTCTGTTGTTTCATGTCCAGTTCTGACTGTTGATTCTTGACCTGTATACAGGTTTCTCAGGTAGCAGGTAAGGTGGTCTGGTGTTCCCATCTCTTGAAGAATTTTGCAGTTTGTTGTGACCCACACAAAGGCTTTAACATAGTCAATGAAGCAGAAGCAGATGTTTTTCTGGAATTCTCTTTTTCTTTGATCCAACAGATGTTGGCAATTTGATCTCTGGTTCCTCTGCCTTTTCTAAATCAGCTTGAAAATCTCGAAGTTCTCAGTTCCAGATTGTCCATATTGTTGAAGCCTATCTTGGAGACTTTTGAGCATTACTTTGCTACCATATGAAACGAGTGCAATTGTGCATTAGTTTGAACATTCTTTGGAGTTGCCTTTATTTGGGATTGGAATGAAAAGTGACCTTTTCCAGTCCTGTGGCCACTGCTGAGCTTTCCAAAATGCTGTTGATAGGCATGCCGTTTAATATGCTAATGCAATAAAACCAGCATAAAATAAGATGTTGGAGGTCAGATTCTTCGCCATCTTTCCAGCTGGTTCAACCTGTTTGTTTGGTTGCTTGCTTGTTTTTAATTTCTAATTTGTTTGTATTAATAGCTTCCTGTCTGTGTTGTTGCTGTTGTTGTTTAGTCTCTAAGGCATCTCTGTTGCTTTGTGACCCCATGGACTATGGCATGCCAGGCTTCCCTGCCCTTTCACGATCTCCCAGAATTTCTCACGTCATGTCCATTGAGTTAGTGATTCTTATGTCTGGACCCTTCAACTTAAAGATTTGTGTTAACTCCTGCTAAAAGTGGGGGTTCGACAGGTTTTGAGCAAGTACACTTTTGCTAAAAGTAGAGATTTATGGGTTTTGAACAAAGATCTGAAGTAGCTCTGGCAATAAGAGAGGACTTTAAAAAAAACACACACAATTATGAATGCAAAATTTAGTTTAGTGTCTTAGGAGACCCCTAAAAGGGCTCAACCTGAAGAGGGCTCAATGTGAGAGGCTCAACCTAAAGCTTAATCCTCATTAACTTCATGGTAAATATGCCTGTGTCCCTGAGAATTAAGGGGTCAGTTAGCAGAACCCACATGTTTCTCTCCTAGAACAGTGTTGGGCTTCTCATCGGTAAAGAACCTGCCTGCAGTGCAGGAGATGCAGGTTCTGTCCCTGGGTCGAGAAGATCCCCTGGAAAAGGAAATGGCAACCCACTCCAGTATTCCTGCCTGGGAAATCCCATGGACAGAGGTCGCAAAGAGGCAGACGTGTCTTAACAACTAAACAACAACAGCATAACAGTGTAATGAACAAAAATATAATTTACTTTGAAATAATTATAGGCTTACAAAAAAAGTTACAAAAATAGTATATATGGCTACTTCCTGAATGTGCTTCATCCAACTTCCTCTGTTAGTACTGATATTTTACAAAGCATGATCTAATTACCCAAATTATGTTTCCATTAGTATAATAATATTAACTCAAATGTCGACTTGACTTCATTATTTTCACCAGTTCTTTTTCACTCATGTCCTTTACCTCTTCCAGGAGCCAATCCTGGATAACACAGTACATTTCATTGTGGTGTCTTGTCCCTCCCAATCTATGATAGTTTCATAGTCTTTCCTTTTCTTTTATGACCTTGACACTTTCGAAGAGAACAGGTAATTATTTTATAGAATGTTTCTTGAGTTGGGTTTTTCTACTATTTCCTAATTATTGGATGGAAGACTTGCATCACGTAAGTGATACGCCCTTCTCAATGCATCATATCAGGAAGTACATGACGTTGATTTGTCTTATTACTGGTGATGTTAACACTGATCTCTTGGTTAAGATACTATCTACTAAGTTTCTCCATGGTAAATAAACTATTTTTACCCTTTAATATTAATAAAACCTGCAAATGTTCCATTTTCTTCAAACTTGTGCCCACTAATTTTAGCTTCTATCTGTGGATTATTTTATTAGAAGAGCTCTGGAGTTCTAATGATGGTTGCTCTTTTCCTCTTATCTTCTGCGTTTATTAATTAAAATTCTTCTATGAGACATCAGTATTTACTAGAGGCAAGATCCACCGTTTACTTATTTGTTCAATTACTTGTTGCACTGTGCTTGCTCAGTCATGTCACACTCTTTGCAACCCTGTGGACTGTAGCCTGCCAGGCTCCTCTGTCCATGAGATTTCCCAGGCAAGAACACTGGAATAGGTTGCCATTTCCTACTCCAGGGGATCTTCCAGATCCAGGGATCGAACCTGCATCTCTTGCATTGGCAGGCAGATTTTTTACCACTGAGCCACCGGGGAAGCCCTATTGCACTGTGGACTCATGAATATTTTATTCTATGAGTTATAATTTAATATTATTTATTTTGTTGCTCAAATTATTGGAGTTTTGGTCATTGAGAGCTCTTTCAGTTTGGCTCCTCTGTCAGAAGCAAATTATGAACAATGTATCTTATGTTTCTCCAGCCTCTTGAAAACACTGACTCTACAATCAAATTTCTTAAATTTTGTGTCCCCCCTCTATTGAATGATCTTACATAAATGGCTACTGTCACACCTAAGACCTGCCCAAAGTTTTTATCCCCAGTGTCTCCCTGTATGCTTCCTGTAGTCCTGCTTTGTACACGATTTTTCTTCACAAAAGCCCAAGGATAGTCCCTGATAGGAGCCTTGGAAGGTGTGAGGAATAGAGGAGACTAAGCTGACCAACCACTCTCTTTTCTGCCAGACAAAGGAAAAAGAATATTTGTTATCCAGCCCATATGCACATACCAGAGCTACTAATAAGTTCTTAACATGCTTTATTTTCTATTACTCTATTTTCTCATCACTTGCCTTATTGCCTATTTTAGAAATGAAGAAACTGAATTTAAAATGACATGTCCAAACTAGCACTGCTAGTAAGTACTCTACATGATGACTTGTCTCCTAGAGTTGGGCCAAGGCTACTTTAGCTCATGTGGAGTTGTAAAGAATGACTATCCTGGAAACAGAAACGAGAGAAGGAGAATTACAGATGAACAGCTTCATTAAAATAAACAGGGAATGATTATAAAGAGATTGCTCCAATATCCCTAATTTCAATATCAAAACACTCATTTTTTAGTAATAGGTTTAGTGAGGATATACTTTTAGTGAACAAAAAGATTCCAAAAAGTCAAGAAAACCAATCCTTAAAATTATCATTAGAGGGAAAATTCCATGTCCTTTCAGTTCTAAGCAGGACTGAAAATGTGGCAGACTTTGATTAAGATCAGTTTTGAGGTTTGTCAGGGAGAGACAGATAGCTCAGGACTTTTTGGGCTGGGGATACCTAATGCTTCTTTGCAACAATGGTGAAAATTAAGCCCTTGATTTTTGAGATCCCTTACTCCAAATTTTATGAAATGACAGATCACCTAGAAATCCATTTCTTTAAAAAGATATAATTACAATTGTCCTATCCTTAATTACTTCAGATACTCATGATTTATTTGAATATGTTGTGAACATATGGTGATTTATGCTTATTTATCATAATGAGTTTTGAGGCAAGCCTAAAAATATACATACCTAATGTATGTTTACATTTTATAGAGTGAAATATTTAAATGCTCCTTTCAAAGCTCATCCTATGCAGGTTGCTTGTAAAGAGTGGATGATGTTGACACATTTCCAAAGGCTATCAATCTGGGAAGGCTGAAAATGGTAAAGTTTCTTTTGTTGTTCAGTTGCTAAGTCCTGTCAGACTCTTTGAGACCCTATTAACTGCAGTATAATAGGCTTCTTTGTCATTTGCTATCTCCTGAAGTTTGCTCAAACTCGTATACATTGAGTCAGTGATTCCATCAAACTTGTTCATCCTCTGTCACCCCCTTCTCTTGCTTTCAATCTTTAACAGCAGCAGTCTTTTCTGATGAGCCAACCCTTCACATCAGTCGCCAAAGTATTGGAGCTTCAGCTTCAGCATCAGTCCATCCAATGAGTATTTAGGGTTGATTTCCTTTCAGATGGACTGATTTGATCTCCTTGCGGTCCAAGGGACTCTCAAGAGCCTTCTCCAGCACCACAGTTCGAAAGTGTCAATTCTTTGGCACTCAGCCTTCTTTATGGTCCAACTCTCACATCTGTATATGACTACTGGGTAAACCATAGCTTTGACTATATGGACCTTTCTCAGCAAAGTGATGTCTCTGCTTTTTAATACACTGTCTGATGTAGTCATAATTATTCTTCCAAGGATCAAGTGTCTTAATTTCATGACTACAGTCACCGTCCTCACTGACTTTGGAGCCCAAGAAATCTCACACTGTTTCCACATTTTCCCTATCTGTTTGCCATGAAATGATGAGACCGGATGCCATAATTTTTGTTTTTTGAATGTTGAGTTTTAAGCCAACTTTTACACTCTCCTCTTTCACCTTCATCAAGAGGCTCTTTAGTTCCTCTTCACTTTCTGCCATTAAAGTAGTATCATCTGCATATCTGAGGTTATTGATATTTCTTCTGGCAATCTTGATTCTAGCTTGTGCTTCATCCAGCCAGCATTTTGCATAATGTACTCTGCATATAAGTTAAATAAGTAGAGTGACACTATACAGCCTTGATGTACTCCCTTTCCAATTTGAAACCAGTTCATTGTTCCATGTCCAGTTGTAACTGTTGCTTCTTGACCTGCATACAGGTTTCTCAGGAGGCAGGTAATATGGTCTGATATTCCTATCTCATTAAGAATATTCCACAGTTTGTTGTGATTCACACAGTCAAAGGTTTTAGCATAGTCAATGAAGCAGCAATAGCTTTTTTTTTGGAATTTCCTTGCTTTTTGTATGATCCGGAGTATGTTGGCAATTTGATCTCTGGTTCCTCTGCCTTTTCTAAATTCAGCTTGTACATATGGAAATTCTATGTTCGCATGCTGTTGAAGCCTAGCTTGAAGGATTTTGAGCATAATCTTGCTCGCATGTGAAATGAGTGCAATTGTACGGTAATTTGAATATTCCTTGGCATTCCCTTTCTTTGGGAATGGAAAGAAAACTGACCTTTTCCAGTCCTGTGGCCACTGCTGAGTTTTCCAAATTTGCTGGCATGTTGAGTGCAGCACGTGAACAGCATCATCTTTTAGGATTTGAAATAGCTCAGCTGCAATTCCAACACCTCTACCAGCTTTGTTTGTAGAAATGCTTCCTAAGGCCCATTTGACTTCACACTCCAGGATGTCTGGCTCTAGGTAGGTGACCACACCATCGTATTACCTTGGGTCATTAAGGACTTTTTTTTTGTATAGATCTTCCATGTATTTTTGCCACCTCTTCTTAATCTCTTCTGCTTATGTTATTTCCTTGCCATTTTTGTCCTTTATTGTGCCTATCCTTGCATGAAATGTTCCTTTCGTGTCTCCAATTTTCTTAAAGAGTTCTCTAGTCTTTCCCATTCTATTGTTTTCCTCTATTTCTTTGCATTGTTTACTTAAGAAGACTTTCTTATCCTCCTTGCTATTCTTGTTATTCTGCATTCACTTGGTTATATCTTTCCCTTTCTCCTTTGTATTTCACTTCTCTTCTTTTCTCAGCTATTTTTAAGGCCTCTTTAGACAACCATTTTGCCTTCTTGCATTTCTTTTTCTTGGGAATGGTTTAATAACCTCCGTCCACAGTTCTTTAGGCACTCTGTCTACCAGATCTAGTATGAATCTATTTGTCACCTCTACTGTATAATCATAAGGGATTTGATTTAGGTCGTATCTGAATGATCTAGTGGTTTTAGGGAAAACCAGTTTCTTCAATTTGAGCCTGGATTTTGCAATAAGGAGCTGATGGTTGGAGTCACAGTCAGCTCCAGGTCTTGTTTCTCTAGGGAATTTTCACAGCACAGGGGAAAGTAGTACAGAAATGAAGAAGAAATATGATGTGCTATGATGTTATCTTACATAAAATTCACAGGAGAAATATTTGAGCTGCAATGAACCACATCATAAGGTATGTCTATGTGTGAGGCCTGTATGTATGGGAATTCTGTTATAGATTGTGAAATGAAGAGAAATAATCTGTCTTCTTTTGCTCCCTAGAATTTCTGCCTCTCCATAGAATTATCTTTTTCCAAAGTCTATAGCCAGATTTCAGAAGAGTGTGACTTAATTGGATTAGATCTTTGAGGGATCTATGTAAGAAAAGCATTTATTGTATCTTAAAGAATAACATGAAGACTAGGACATTTTGAAAGGATTGTGTCAAAGTGAAGAGCATAAGATTTTCAGGCAGGAGGAACAACTTAAAGTGGTAAAACATGAGCCCTATATAAGGAGTAGAGTGCACATAATGAGATTTAAGTTCAGAAAACAGTATCTAATGAGAACACCAAAGTAAGGAATTTGCGTTTTATTCTATAAGCAGAAAAAAGTCATCAAGATATTTTTTTTTGAATAGTGGAAGGACAAGGTCAGAAGTATACTATAAAAATGTGAATGTGACCCTAAGATACACTAGAGAGAAGATATTATAAGGAGGAAGAATAATTAGGAAGTTATTCTAGGTAAGTGATAATAAATATTTTGAACATTACTTAGAGAATGGAATGGGCAAGATGAATGGGAACAGTGCCACTGAGTTAAAATCTGCAGGAATAAATTATGAGTGAGTAAATTTTTTTTTAACTTAAAGAAGCTAGTAAGTTATTTTTTTCATACTGATATGAAAAATTGAATCTATCAAGCTATCAAAGAATCTAAAAGCTTTTCATGTAGTTTTTACAGATAATTTAAAAAATATATTTAACAACCACATTTTACAAATGAATGAAAATCAATTGTTGATTAAGAGGACAGTGAGATTGACTTGAAAATATAATCCATATTGATATTCTGAATCTCTAATATGTGACACCTGTTTTTATAGTATTCATTTGCCATTTTAGTGTGTAGTGAGATGTAAAGTTTTACTGAAATTTTAATTTTATCACTAACAACTTTTATATTTGTTTATTATATATCTACAATTATATTCTAAGATAATTTTTTCAGGAGACGAAAGAACAGCATATAAAGTCTATACTTTTAATTTCCCCATGGCACCTGAGAGCGTTGGTTAACTATAGCAGATGAGCTAATATCTGCTTATTTTAACGGACTGCACCAATGATTAGATTAATATGAAAGAGTAAGAATTTTTTTTCAGTGTAGTAGGTATAACAGCAGAAATTATAATGAATTTATTTTTTTTATTGTGCTAAACTTATGAAAAAAAGCACTCATGTTTGGGAAAATTCACTTTTATTTCAAATGAAGTCTTAATTCTCTTTTTTGAAACACAATTCATGATAGAGACTTGAAGCATTATATTTTCATTTTTATATCTAATTATATGGGTCAGGTGTGATGACTCATGACAGATCAAATAGAAGGTTAACATTTTAAAACCCCTTACAATAAAAGTGAGTTCTCTAAGATTTATGCAGGAGGAATGTTAGCTATCAGGATCAAACTCCCTAAAGTTAAGAAGGTAAAAATATGTAAAAGCATATGAATGCAAGTACATTCCTACTAAACTCTTTTGCTATATATTGAGATTCTTTACAAAATACATATGCATATTTATATATACACTTTCCGACCTCACTGTGAATCTGAAGATGCAAAATAATTAGATCTCATGTTTTAGATGGAAGAACTTTATTAAACCACTTGATTTGAAGTTCAGTTCAGTTCAGTTGTCAGTCATGTCTGACTCTTTGCGACCCCATGGACTGCAGCACGCCTGTCCATCACCAACTCCCGGGGTTTACTCAAACTCATGTTCATTGGGTCAGTGATGCCATCCAACCACTTCATCCTCTGTCATCCCCTTCTCCTTCTGCCTTCAATCTTTCCCAGAATCAGTCTTTTCAAATGAGTCAGTTCTTTGCATCAGGTGGCCAAAGTAGTTGATTTGAAGTAGCTACATGATAAACCTCCTTGTGTACAAGCAATGGTCTCAAAATAATTTATCCATAAAAACGCATATATATCTATTCCTTATGAGAAGGGAATTCAATGTCACTGTTCCCTCTTCCCCATAAGAAACAGTCATTGATTAGCACCAACCCAAACACCTGCACTCCAAATTAGTTTGCAGTTGGCAGTCATTGCTTTGACCTCCAAGACATTGCAGGGAGCACTCTTGGCTTCTGTTTACATATAAACAAACTGAATAAATATTAAGCACAGCATAAGAAAAACTATTCCCTTACAGATCTGGAACAAAAGAAGCCTATATTCCAGAGATTTACTACAGAAAAATATTTGTACTGTACGAGGTACTGTTGGATTTATGTATACAAGTCACGGTTGCTCTTCTTAAAGAGCTTCCAAAGAAGCAGAGATAAAGCATGTATGTAAACCACTGTGATACAAAGCAGAACCCGCTGACATCACTTCATGAGATTAGAAGTGATCATAAATGCTACAACAGTTCAAAGAAGGAAGGCATCAATTCCAATTGGGCTTATCAAACAAGAGTCCTTAGGAAAAGTAGGAGTTGAGCTGGACAGAAAAACCTGGTAGGATTTAAAAAATTAAATATCGGGAGATTGGGAACTACAGGTGTGAGAATAACAAGACTAAGTCATAAATATGAAATAATCTAATTGAATTTGGGGTACTGAAGTAGCTAGGCCTACTTTTGTTGTTTTCTAAGCAGTCACAAATTTAGATTTTGAATAATTCTTTTGGTCCTCAGCTATACCTGGTGTCACACCTCATCATTCAATTTGACCTCCTTGATGACCAACCTCATTTCCTGATTCTTGCCTGCATCCTTGGCTTGCTTTACCAGCCTGATTCGCTGTTTAGTTCCCTCTTTTGACTTTGGTTCCGGTTACTGATGAATTTCCAACTTATAATGCTTATCATTGAACTATTTCTCCCTCTCCTCACTGGCCTATTGGCTTTTGGCAAACTCATAAACATAATGAAATGGCATACATTTCATTCATTTTTGTTGTTTAGTCTTAAATTCATGTCAGACTGTTTGTGACCCCATGAACTACAGCACGCCAGGCTTCCCTGTCCATCACCAACTCCTGGAGTTTACTCAAACTCATGTCCATTGAGTCAGTGATGCCATCCAACCATTTCATCCTGTCACCCCCTTCTCCTCTTGCCTTCAATTTTTCCTGGCATCAAGGTCTTTTCTAATGAGTCAACTCTTTGCATCAGGTGGCCAAAGTACTGGAGCTTCAGCTTCAGCATCAGTCCTTCCAATGAATAATCAGGGTTGATTTCTTTAGGATTCACTGGTTTGCTCTTGCTGTCCAAGGGACTCTCAAGAGTCTTCTCCAGCACCACAGTTCGAAAGTGTCAATTCTTCAGCACTCAGCCTTCTTTATGGTTCAATTGTCACATCCATACATGACTACAGGAAAAGCCATAGTTTTGACGATACAGACCTTTCTCAGCAAAGTGATGTCTCTGCTTTTTAAAACACTGTCTAGGTTTGTCATAGCTATTCTTCCAAGCAGCAAGTGTCTTTTAATTTTGTGGATGCAGTTACTATCTGCAGTGATTTCAGAGCCCAAGAAAATGAAATCTGACACTGTTTCCACATCTTCCTCATCTATTTGCCATCAAGTGATAGGACCGGATGCCATGACCTTCATTTTTTGAATGTTGAGTTTTAAGCCCGCTCTTTCACTTTCCTCTTTCACCTTCATCAAGAGGTTCTTTAGATCCTCTTCACTTTCAGCCATTAAAGTGGTATCATCTGCATATCTGAAGTTGTTGATATTTCTCACGGCATGCTAAATTAAGTCCCTTATTGGGAAGATATAATTTTGTATAGCTGGGTTGTGAGAAACAAGATTGAAATATTAAGAAAAAACAGAGGAACTCAAATGATATTGGTTTTATTCAATAGGTCATAATTAATCCAAATTTCCCCATGCTTTCCTATAATCTATACTACATTTCACTTATTTTTGCTTTAAATTGACTGATTTTTAAAACTTTGTATTCATTTTCACACTGTTTTTCAGTCGCTCAATTGTGTCCAACTTGTTGCATTCACATGGACTGCAGCATGCCAGGCCTCCCTGTCCTTCACCATCTCCCAGACCTTGTTCAAACTCATGTCCATTGAGTCAACGATGTCATTCAATCATCTTGTCCTCTGTCATCCCCTTCTCCTTCCGCCTTCAATGCTTTCCAGTGAGTCAACTCTCTGCATCAGGTGGCCAAGGATTGGAGCTTCAGCAACAGTCCTTTCAATGAATAATTGGGTTGATTTCCGTTAGGATTGATTGGTTTGAACTCCTTGCTGTCAAGGGACTTTCAAGAGTCTTCTCTAGCACCACAGTTCGAGGGCATCATTTCTTGGGCACTCAGCCTTTTTTATTGTCCAGCTCTCACATCCATACATACATCCATACATACTACTGGAAAAACCATAGCTTTGACTATATGGACCTTTGTTGGCAAAGTAGTCTCTGCTTTTTATCTTTTTAATTTATTTTTATTTTTTTTAATAAATTTTTTATTTTAGTTGGGGGCTATTGCTTTACAATATTGTAGTGGTTTTTGCCATACATTGACATGAATCAGCCATGGGTTTACATGTGTTCCCCATCCTGAACCCCCCTCCCACCTCCCTCCCCATCCCATCCCTCCGGGTCATCCCATTGACCCAGCCCTGAGCATTTGTCTCATGCATCGAACCTGGAATGGTGTTCTGTTTCACGTATGATAATATACATGTTTCAATGCTATTCTCTCAGAACGTCCCACCCTCACCTTCTCCCTCAGAGTCCATAAGACTGTTCTATGCATCTGTGTCTCTTATTCTGTCTCACATATAGGGTTATTGTTACCATCTTTCAAATTCCATATATATGCATTAGTATACTATATTGGTGTTTTTCTTTCTGGCTTACTTCACTCTGTATAATGGGCTCCAGTTTCATCCATCTCAATAGAACTGATTCAAATGTATTCTTTTTAATGGCTGAGTAATATTCCATTGTGTATATGTACCACAGCTTCCTTATCCATTCGTCTGCTGATGGACATCTAGGTTGCTTCCATGTCCTGGCTATTGTAAACAATGCTGCGATGAACATTGGGGTACACGTGTCTCTTTCAATTCTGGTTTCCTCGGTGTGTATGCCCAGCAGTGGGATTGCTGGGTTGTATGGCAGTTCTATTTCTGGTTTTATAAGGAATCTCCACACTGTTCTCCATAGTGGCTGTACTAGTTTGCATTCCCATCAACAGCGTAAGAGGGTTCCCTTTTCTCCACACCCTCTCCAGAATTTATTGCTTGTAGACTTTTGGATAGCAGCCATTCTGACTGGCGTGAAATTGCACCTCATTGTGGTTTTGATTTGCATTTCTCTAATAATGAATGAGTGATGTTGAGCATCTTTTCATGTGTTTGTTAGCCATCTGTATGTCTTCTTTGGAGAAATGTCTGTTTAGTTCTTTGGCCCATTTTTTGATTGGGTCGTTTATTTTTCTGGAATTGAGCTGCAGGAGTTGCTTGTATATTTTTGAGATTAATTGTTTGACTGTTGCTTCGTTTGCTATTATTTTCTCCCATTCTGAAGGCTGTCTTTTCACCTTGCTTATGGTTTCCTTTGTTGTGCAAAAGCTCTTAATTTTAATTATGTCCCATTTGTTTATTTTTGCTTTTATTTCCAATGTTCTGGGAGGTGGGTCATGGAGGATCCTGCTGTGATTTATGTCGGAGAGTGTTTTGCCTATGTTTTCCTCTAGGAGTTTTATAGTTTCTGGTATTACGTTTAGATCTTTAATCCATTTTGAGTTTATTTTTGTGTATGGTGTTAGGAAGTGTTCTAGTTTCATTCTTTTACAAGTGGTTGACCAGTTTTCCCAGCACCACTTGTTAAAGAGATTATCTTTTCTCCATTGTATATTCTTGCCTCCTTTGTCGAAGATAAGGTGTCCATAGGTGCGTGGATTTATCTCTGGGCTTTCTATTTTGTTCCATTGATCTATATTTCTATCTTTGTGCCAGTACCACACTGTCTTGATGACTGTGGCTTTGTAGTAGAGCCTGAAGTCAGGCAGGTTGATTCCTCCAGTTCCATTCTTCTTTCTCAAGATTGCTTTGGCTATTCGAGGTTTTTTATATTTCCATAAAAATTGTGAAATGATTTGTTCTAGTTCTGTGAAAAATACCGTTGGTAGCTTGATAGGGATTGCATTGAATCTATAGATTGCTTTGGATAGTATACTCATTTTCACTATATTATTTCTTCCAATCCATGAACACAGTATATTTCTCCATCTGTTTGGGTCCTCTTTGATTTCATTCACCAGTGTTTTATAGTTTTCCATATATAAGTCTTTTGTTTCTTTAGGTAGATATATTCCTAAGTATTTTATTCTTTTTGTTGCAATGGTGAATGGTGTTGTTTCCTTAATTTCTCTTTCTGTTTTCTCATTATTGGTGTATAGGAATGCAAGGGATTTCTGTGTGTTAATTTTATATCCTGCAACTTTGCTATATTCATTGATTAGCTCTAGTAATTTTCTGGTAGAATCTTTAGGGTTTTCTATGTAGAGGATCATGTCATCTGCAAACAGTGAGAGTTTTACTTCTTTTCCTATCTGTATTCCTTTTATTTCTTTTTCAGCTCTGATTGCTGTGGCCAAAACTTCCAAAACTATGTTGAATAGTAGTGGTGAAAGTGGGCACCCTTGCCTTGTTCCTGACTTTAGGGGAAATGCTTTAAATTTTTCACCATTGAGGATAATGTTTGCTGTGGGTTTGTCATATATAGCTTTTATTATGTTGAGGTATGTTCCTTCTATTCCTGCTTTCTGGAGGGTTTTTATCATAAATGGATGTTGAATTTTGTCAAAGGCTTTTTCTGCATCTATTGAGATAATCATACGGTTTTTATCTTTCAATTTGTTAATGTCGTGTATTACATTGATTGATTTGCAGATGTTAAAGAAACCTTGCATTCCTGGGATAAAGCCCACTTGGTCATGATGTATGATCTTTTTAATATGATGTTGGATTCTGTTTGGTGGAATTTTATTAAGGATTTTTGCATCTAAGTTCATCAGTGATATTGGCCTGTAGTTTTCTTTTTTTGTGGCATCTTTGTCTGGTTTTGGAATTAGGGTGATGGTGGCCTCATAGAATGAGTTTGGAAGTTTACCATCTTCTGCAATTCTCTGGAAGAGTTTGAGTAGGATAGGTGTTAGCTCTTCTCTAAATTTTTGGTAGAATTCACCTGTGAAGCCGTTTGGTCCTGGGCTTTTGTTTGCTGGAAGATTTCTGATTACAGTTTCAAAATCCGTGCTTGTGATGGGTCTGTTAAGATCTTCTATTTCTTCCTGGTTCAGTTTGGGAAAATTATACTTTTCTAAGAATTTGTCCATTTCTTCCAAGTTGTCCAGTCTCTGCTTTTTAATATGCAGTCTAGGTTGGTCCTTGTTTTTCTTCCAAGAAGCAACCATCTTTTAATTTCATGGCTGCAGTCACCATCCACAGTGATTTTGGAGCCCAAGAAAATAAAGTCTGTCACTGTTTCCATTGTTTCCCCATCTATTTGCCATGACGTGATGGGACCAGATGCCATGATCTTCGTTTTTTGAATGTTGAGTTTTAACCCAGCTTTTTTCACATAATCATTGTTTGAATTAATACAATTTCTATTTCTGTGATTATAAATATGTTACTATTTAAATATTTTCCCATTTTAAGCCAATGTTATGTGTTTTATTTTTTGGTAAATATAGTTATAATTAATGGGCAGCCTCCAAAGCCATAGCTAGATAATTTTAACAAGATTAACCTTATGGTGGTATACAGGGTGATTGGAGGTAGGCAAATAGATTAAGGTAAACATATACTTATGAGTTACTAAAGACCTGTATTAGAGTTTTCACTGAGAGAGTAAAAGGAAATGTAATAGGGAATCAGTAGGTCTTACTGATAACCTGAAGTGGCTGGCAAGTTTAAATGGTTAATATGATGCCAAATTTTGAGTCTTAAAGCCTTGAAAATGATGGTACAATCAATAAAAATGGGATTATTTGAAGGAAGCACTGGTTTGTGAGAAAAATCGACCAGTTTAGTTTGGGAGTTATTAAACTACAGGAAGACAGGATGTTGGAAGTTAAGGACTCGAGTTCAAAACTGATGCTGACCTGGGGGTCAGTTGCTTAGTGATGATGGTTGTAACTATGGGAACAGCTGAGGTCTCTGAGAGGGAGCATACAGAATGAAAATAGCAGATGATTGAAGAGAGAACCTTGATGGGAGCCCTCTATTTATGGTGTGGAAGGCAGAACAAGAACAAGCGACAGAGAAACAATGACCTATCATGTAAAGGAAGAATCAATGTAGTGTGTTTCTGTGCTAATTAAGGAAGTATAGCATCTAAAGATGGAGTTGCAGCTAAAAATGTTAGTTTTTGAGCATCTGAGAATGTTCTGAATGCTTTTGAACAAATTGGGCATGAGGAAGTGAAAGAAAGTGATCTTGTCAGAAAACACAGAATCTAAAAGAGTTGGAAACGGGCAATTGGTGATAAGGATATCTGAGAGCAAGTAGCCTGATAAAGGAACTATGGTTCAAACAGAGAATAATGAAGAGTAAGACAGGGAAGAGCTTGACTTCAGTCAGGGAGGACACAGGATAATGGAACTGTAATCAAGGTCAGATACAGTCATAAGACCGGAGGATAGAGATACAGTAACCAATATTAGTACAATATTGACGCTTGGTCAGAGGAACACGGCTAAGTTCAGTTCAGTAGCTCAGCCATGTCCAACTATTTGTGAGCCCATGGACTGCAGCATGCAAGGCTTCCCTGTAAAACACCAGCTCCCAGATCTTGCTCAAACGCATGTCCATGGAGTCACTGATGCTATCCAACCATCTCATCCTCTGTCATCCCCTTCTCCTCCTGTCTTCAATCTTTCCCAGCATCAGGGTCTTTTCTAATGAGTCAGTTCCTCGCACTGGGTGGCCAAAGTGTTGGAGCTTCAGCTTCAGCATCAGTCCTTCCAATGAATATTCAGGATTGATTTCCTTTATTGACTGGTTTGATCTCATTGCAGTCCAAGGAGCTCTCAAGAGTCTTCTCCAATGCCACAGTTCAAAAGCATCAATTCTTCAGCTCTCAGCTTTCTTTACAGTCCAACTCTCACATTCACACATGACTACCAGAAAAACCATAACTTTGACTAGATGGACATTTGTTGGCAAAGTAATGTCTCTGCTTTTTAATACGTGGTCTAGGTTGGTCATAGCTTTTCTTCCAAGGAGCAAGCATCTTTTAATTTCATGGCTACAGTCACCATCTGCAGTGACTTTGGAGCCCCCAAAATAAAAAGTCTTTCACGGTTTCCATTGTCTCCCTATCTATTTGGCATGAAGCGATGGGACCAGATGCCTTGATCTTAGTTTTCTGAATATTGAGTTCTAAGCCAACTTTTTCACTCTCCTCTTTCACTTTCATCAAGAGGCTCTTTAGTTTTTCGCTTTCTGCCATAAGGGTGGTGTCATCTGTGCATCTGAGGTTACTGATATTTCTCCTAGCAATCTTGATTCCAGCTTGTGCTTCATCAAGCCTGGCATTTTGCATAATGTACTCTGCATATAAGTTAAATAAGCCAGGTGACAATATACAGCCTTGACGTACTCCTTCCCCAATTTGGAACCAGTCTGTTGTTCCATATCCAGTTCTAACTGTTGCTTCTTGATGTGCATACAGGTTTCCAAGGAAGCAGGTAAGGTGGTCTGGTATTCCCATCTCTTGAAGAATTTTTCACAGTTTGCTGTGATCTACACAGTCAAAGGCTTTGGCATTGTCAATGAAGCAGAAGTAGATATTTTTATAGAATTCTCTTTCTTTCTCGATGATCCAGTTGATGTTGGCAATTTTATCTCTGGTTCCTCTGCCTTTTCTAAATCCAGATTGAACATCTGGAAGTTCATGGTTCTTGTACTGTTTAAGCCTATCTTGGAGAATTTTGAGCATTACTTTGCTAGCGTGTGAGATGAGTGCAATCGTGTGGTAGTTTGAACATTCTTTGGCATTGCCTTTCTTTGGGATTGGAATGAAAACTGACCTTTTACAGTCCTATGGCCACTGTTGAGTCTTCAAAATTTGCTGACATATTGAGTGCAGCACTTTTACAGCATCATCTTTTAGGATTTGAAATAGCTCATCTGGGATTCCATCCCCTCCACTAGCTTTGTTCATAGTGATGCTTCCTAAGGCCCACTTGACTTCACATTCCAGGATGTCTGGCTCTAGGTGGGTGATCACACTATTGTGGTTTTCTGAGTCATGAAGATCTTTTTTGTATAGTTCTGTGTATTCTTGCCACCTCTTCTTAATATCTTCTACTTCTGCTAGATCGATACTGTTTCTTTCCTTTATTGTACCCATCTTTGCATGAAATGTTCCCTTGGTATCTCTAATTTTCTTGAAGAGATCTCTAGTCTTTCCCATTCTATTGTTTTCCTCTATTATTTTTTTTGGCATTGATCACTGAAGAAGGCTTCCTTATCTCTCCTTGTTATTCTTTGGAACTATGCATTCCCAGATCTTAAACTGAAATGCGGTCTATGTATCAGCAAGTCTGACTTTACACTGGCCACCTGGGATCCTGAAATAGGAATTTTTTTTCCCTACTAAAGAGATTTCCCAGTTCCTAGAATGGGATTTAGATGACATCCAAGAATCACATGACATTATATCGGGAGGGAGGGATGCTTCATAAACTGGAGACTGAGCCTAGGTATCCTCATTACAGCTTAGTATAGTTAGTATCAAAACCAGAAATAGAAATTGCATTTTGAAATTATTTTTGCACTGTTCACATGAGAACAGTGAGGTCAAGGAAAATAGGAAAGATCATTCATAATGATGATAGTTCCTGTAGGTGCTCTCAGAAGAGTAGATTCATGGGAACCCAGACAGGATACTATACAGAAGTTCAGAGAAATGAGGGTGTAAGGGACCCCCCGTGGGGTGACTAAACATGCTAATGCCTTAGTGGATAATGAATAATCATTTACAGAATGTTCTTAAAACCCACACAAAAAGATGTTCTGGGTTTTTGATTTGTTTTTTTAATGTTGCTGCTGCTGCTGCTGCTAAGTCGCTTCAGTCGTGTCCGACTCTGTGCGACCCCATAGACGGCAGCCCACCAGGCTCCGCTGTCCCTGGAATTCTCCAGGCAAGAATACTGGAGTGGGTTGCCATTTCCTTCTCCAGTGCATGAAAGGGAAAAGTGAAAGTGAAGTTGCTCAGTTGTCCGACTCGTAGCGACCCCATGAACTGTATCCTACCAGGCTCCTCCGTCCATGGGATTTTCCAGGCTAGAGTACTGGAGTGGGGTGCCATTGCCTTCTCTGTTTGTAATGTTAGTACTGTACATTTAATGCTCAAATCAGCACTGATAGAACCCTAATAGAATCATTTCCAGAAGAAACACTAACGTGAATATATCCTCACCTTCCAGGGACTATTTGGATCTGAGTGGCCAATTCATGGTATTTTTCTGAGAGGCTGAGTAGCAATTGCCCCGTCACCACTATTCCATTACTAGTGTCAGTGTGTATTTTATTAATCAAGGGGCCCAAAGATAAACTGCTAAAAGTTAAGCTCTGTTTCTCTGGACTTTGTTGTTCAGTGAAAGTTCTTTTCCTTCCAGGAAGAGTGTTGCCCTCCAAACCACTAGAACCAGAGCTGAGTTCTAATGTTTTGTATTCTTGCCTTGAGATAATTGTAGAACAAGGGGGAAATATGCTGCCACTGTGGAGTCCCTCACTGAGTCTTATGTAAGATAATAGAATAAAGGGCCACATGGTAGGTTTTTGTACTACTCTCCAATAATGAAACAACAGTTAGAACTGGACATGGAACAACAGACTGGTTCAAAATTGGGAAAGGAGTACGTCAAGGTTGTATATTGTTACTCTGCTTAATTAACTCATATGCAGAGTACATCATGCAAAATGCCAGGCTGGATGAAGCACAAGCTGGAATCAAGATTGCTGGGAGAAGTATCAGTAACCTCAGATATGCAGATGACACCACCCTTATGACAGAAAGTGAAGAGGAATTTAAAAGCCTCTTGATGAGGTGAAAGAGGAGAGTGAAAAAGCTGGCTTAAAACTAAGCATTCAAAAAACAAACATCATGGCATCTGGTCCCATCACTTGATGGCGAATAGATGGGGAAACAGTGGAAACAATGACAGACTTTATTCTCTTGCACTCCAAAATCACTGTGGGCAGTAACTGCAACCATGAAATTAAAAGACACTTGCTCCTTGGAAGAAAAGCTATGACCAACCTAGACAGCATATTATAAAGCAGAGACATAAATTTGCTGACAAATTTCTGTATAGCCAAAGCTATGGTTTTTCCAGTAGTCTTGTATGGATGTGAGAGTTGGACCATAAAGAATCCTGAGTGCCAAATAATTGATGCTTTTGAACTGTGGTGTTGGTGAAGAGTCTTGAATCAATCCTAAAGGAAATCAGTCCTGAATATTCATTGAAAGGACTGATGTTGAAGCTGAAACTCCAGTACTTTGGCCACCTGATGTGAAGAGCTGATTCGTTGGAAAAGACCCTGATGCTGGGAAAGATTGAAGGCAGGAGGAGAAGGGAATGACAAAGGATGAGATGGTTGGATGGTGTCATTGACTCAATGGATATGAGTTTGAGCAAGCTCTGGAAGATGGTGAAGAACAGAGAAGCCTGGTGGGCTGTGGTCCATGGGGTCACAAACAGTTGGATACAACTAATAATGAACCATGTAATGAAAAGGTCATCAAGTCCTCTTAGATCTAGTTTGTCCTTAGTGACCCCAGAGCCCATATGTAGAGGCCAGACTAAATCTCCTGCTTCTAGATCACCAGCATCTCTACCCTGATCTTTTCCTAGGAGATGTGCCCCGAATTACTTGTACTAACCTGGTTAGTTCTCTTGTCTCTTCTAGTTGCCATCTGTGTCATTCAACTACTAAAAACCTGTTTTGGCAAGAGGAGTTGGTGTAAAAATTACAATTTCCTGACACCTCTAATTCTTGTTCCCCCCCACCACCAGTTTCCCACCAACTGAGCTACTTAAACATGGTGTAAGGTGACTTTGGATCAGTTTTATGTAGAACAGGAAATACAGGGACAAACTCATATATGTTTTCTAATATAACTGGGAACAAAGAATGATAGGCAATAAAATACTTCTCTGGTCAGTTTGTTCCTTGTGATTGTATAGGCACTAGACTATTTACATCACTTAAAATAGAATGAATTTTGAACATGAAAACAAACTGCTTTTGAATTCTCCCATCACTGGGATATTGGTTTTGCCTTGGTGTTAGGAGTCAGTTAAAGACACACAGCGACGAGAATATTTTATAGTGTCAAAGCCATGTTGAATTTATTTCTTTTAATTGTATTCCATATTCCCCTTTTATGAGCATGCCCATATAAAATGGTACATAATATTTAATGAACACAGGCCTATAAGATCTTCTGGTTTTAAATTCTAAGTCTGCACATGAATGGAGTTCAATAAAATTATTTTATTGGTGCAAAAGCATGCACTCACAGATGCTTCCCCACTTCTTTGCAGTTTAATTTTTTTAAAACACAGAATCAGCTATGGGAATGGAAACAGAGTAATTAATGTTGCCTGTCTCACAAGCAAAGTCTACTCGCCAAATTTACAGCTAAAAACGCTGCTCCAATCAATTCTAACTGTGTCTTAACATCATGTTTTTCATCCCTATCTCATTCTTTTGTTAATTAAATAAGATTTGTTATTTTCTGGCTCTGCCATTCAAAGAGCTCACAGAACTTGGCTAGTTCAAAACTCAAAGGTTTTCTACTATTTTTATATTGAAAAAGAATCAATTTATTTAAGTAAGAGATTATGTGCAGAGAGTTATAGTCTAAGCAGAGGCCTGAGGGCTTTGAAATATTAAGTTATATTTCTGTTTCAAGTTATTCTTCTTATCAGTCTTTTTTCCCCACATTGAATTGTGATCAGTGTAGAGACTGCCTTTAGAAATGGCTTAAATGACAGGAGATGATCACCAAGAAATAGAAAGGTTGATAAACAGCATTTGTGCAGATGGGGCAACTAAAAAGTAAAAGTACATTAATGCATTTTAATAATACATATTCAATTATGACTCACCTGGACCATTGTCATTAAATGCCAAGTGCAACCTGTGTATTTGCTCCTTTAACAGACAGCACACCTGCCCTCTTCAACTGCTCTGTTCAAACAACACAAAGTGGTCATGTGTCAAAGCTTGTTTTTAAGTCCCTTTCTTCTTCCTCAGTCATTTTGGCATGCAGGCTACCCAATCTTGTCTGACCTTCCTTTTTTTTTTTTTTTTCTAAGAGCTCTTGCCTGAACTTGAATTTTAATTTATTAATTTCTTTATTTCACCCACTGAAGCCCATGTTTAGTGCCGTGAACCAAGATTGCCTTTTTAGATAGAATAGCAACTGAAAATAGAGAAGTAAAATAGTTATAAATGCTCCTTGAAACTAGAAGATGTAGTCTTTTGACTATTTTTGTGAGGAAAAAAAAAAACATTTCCTATGTCATTTGCATTTCGCTAAAAGCATTTTACTTAAATGCCTGAAAGTATCTAGGGTGAAACAAGTACAAAAATCTTCTCAGAAACACTAGTAATGTAAAACTAGCAACAAAATGAATTCTCCTCTAGCTGTTTGGTCTGTCAGATCAGTTGAGCATACTCAGTGTAGTGTACAAAGGTACAGCCATCTTGCTTCAACTGACAGGAGTGTGTTCAGCAAAGAGAACTGGTACATGAGCTTAGAGGTGGATGTGACCTTGTGTAGTCTGGCAGCCAGATCACACCTTCACACCAAGTGCTGTGTAGTGATGAGCTGCATCACACCAGTGATGTCTAAGCAGGACTAATGCAGAGAAATGGACAGCTAGAGAATCATTTGTCCACTTCTTTGACTTTCTGCAAACTTACTACTTGGTCTAATAGCCTTTCTTTGCCCTGTTTTTGATGGAGAAAGGATGAAAAGTATTCCTTTCTGTAACAAAAATGGTAGGGAATGGAGACATACTATCTGCTTCTACCTTGGGCCTTGAGAAAAGCACTCTGTGTCCATTCCCCTTATCATTCAGAACCAGCTTATGTATTTCTTCCTGACTCATCCATTCCATTATTCTTCATTACTTCCTCCCTATATTTGTTGATTGGTTTTGCTCTTTTTCTTTGTGGTGTATCTGTTCCTTGGCCCTAAATCCAGATTTGGTGTCCCCAAGTTTACACTTGAACTCTGCTGAATGAAGTTCATACTGGCCTTTGGCTTCAATCAATTCAACTTTCCTACCCCAAAACCCAACCCCTCTTTAAAACTCTAGCTGGATTTCCAGCTGACACATTCTAGACTTCCTTTAATGTAGCAGTCAGCAAACTAAAGCTTTTGGACCAAGAATGGGCCATAGACAGTTATTGTAAAGAAAGGTTTTATTGGAACACAGCCATGCCTATCTATTTACATATTCAGTTCAGTTCAATCTCTTAGTCATGTCTGACTCTTTGCGACCCCATGAACTGCAGCACACCAGGTCTCCCTGTCCATCACCAACTCCCTGAGTCCACCCAAACCCATGTCCATCGAGTTGGTGATGCCATCCAGCCATCTCATCCTCTGTCGTCCCCTTCTCCTCCTGCCCTCAATCTTTCCCAGCATCAGGGTCTTTTGCAATAAGTCAGCTCTTCGCATGAGGTGGCCAAAGTATTGGTGTTTCAGCTTCAACATCAGTCCTTCCAATGAACACCCAGAACTGATCTCCTTTAGGATGGACTGGTTGGGTCTCCTTGCAGTTCAAGGGACTCTCAAGAGTCTTCTCCAACACCACAGTTAAAAAGCATCAATTTTTCGGCACTCAACTTTCTTTACATATTGCCTATGGATAATTTTACACCCTAATGGGAGAATTGAGTAGTGGAAACAGAGACGATATGGGCTATAAAACTTCTTTACAAAAAAAGCACACTAGCTCCTGCTCTAGAGACTTTGAACAAGAAGGCAAAGAACTGAATTTCCCCCCCTTAATTCAGAGAATTGTATCATGTCTCCTTTTGTATATTGGAGGCCATTCCTAAGCCAGAAATGAACTCCAATTTTCTTAAAATAATTGTTAGATAAAGCATTTAGTTCTTTAGGTCATAACTGTATTCCCTCTGTGTGGTACTTACATATATAGAGACTGCTTTTTTTTTTTTAAGAAAATTATTAGTCATTATTTTTATCATCAAGTGTAAGAATTTCCCAGGAAAATCATTCCTAGATCACCTGGGATGCTTTTTGATATCCTTGTTCCTGGCTTCTCCCCAGTAACCACCCCCCCCACATACAAACACACTACCCCCACCCTGCCTCCCACCAAAGGATCTGGAAGGTCTTGAGAACCTGAGTCGTTGGGTTATTTTTGTTGTTGTTTTTTCTATCTTTTAACCGAAGTACAGATTAATTAGTTTTGTGTTAATTACTACTGTACAGCAAAGTGAACATTCTTTTTCATATTCTTTTCCATTATGGTTTGAATATAGTTCCCTGTGCTATACAGTAAGACCTTGTTGTTCAACTATTCTATATATACCAGTTTGCATGAACTTCCAGATGTTCAAGCTGGTTTTAGAAAAGGCAGAAGAACCAGAGATCAAATTGCCAACATCCACTGGATCATCGAAAAAGCAAGAGAGTACCAGAGAAACATCTATTTCTGCTTTATTGACTATGCCAGAGCCATGACTGTGTGGATCACAATAAACTATAGAAAATTCTTAAAGAGATGGGAATACCAGACCATCTGACCTGTCTCTTGAGAAACCGGTATGCAGGTCAGGAAGCAACAGTTAGAACTGGACATGGAACAACAGACTGGTTCCAAATAGGAAAAGGAGTACATCAAGTCTGTATATTGTCACCCTGCTTATTTAACTTATATGCAGAGAAACACTGCGCTGGAAGAAACACAAGCTGGAATCAAGATTGCCAGGAGAAATATCAATAACCTCAGATATGCAGATGACATCATCCTTATGGCAGAAAGTGAAGAAGAACTAAAGAGCCTCTTGATGAAAGTGAAAGAGGAGAGTGAAAAAGATGGCTTAAAGCTCAAAATTCAGAAAACTAAGATCATGGCATCTGGTCCCATCACTTCATGGGAAATTGATGGGGAAACAATGGAAACAGTGGCAGACTTTATTTTTGGGGGCTCCAAAATCACTGCTGTTGGTGATTGCAGCCATGAAATTAAAAGACGCTTACTCTTTGGAAGGAAGGTTATGACCAACCTAGATAGCATATTTAAAAGCAGAGACATTACTTTGCCAACAAAGGTCTGTCTAGTCAAGGCTATGGTTTTTCCAGTGATCATGTATGGATGTGAGTTGGACAGTGAAGAAAGCTGAGCACTGAAAAATTGATGCTTTTGAACTGTGGTGTTGGAGAAGACTCTTGAGAGTCCCTTGGACTGCAAGGAGATCCAGCCAGTCCATCCTAAAGGAGATCAGTCCTGGGTGTTCACTGGGAGGACTGATGTTGATGCTGAAACTCCAATACTTTGGCCACCTCATGCGAAGAGTTGACTCATTGGAAAAGACCCTGATGCTGGGAAGGATAGGGGGCAGGAGGAGAAGGGGATGATAGAGGATGAGATGGCTGGATGGCATCACTGACTCGATGGACACGGGTTTGGGTAAACTCCGGGAGTTGGTGATGGACAGGGAGGCCTGGCATGCTGCGATTCATGGGGTCGCAAAGAGTCGGACATGACTGAATGACTGAACTGAGGTGAATCCCAAATTCCCATTCCAACCCTCTCCCACCCCCATCCACTTGGCTATCATCTATTCTCTGCCCCTGGTTCGCTTTCTGCATACATAGGTTCATTTGTGTCATATTTTAGACTCCATGTATAAATGATATCACATGGTCTTTGTTTTTCTCTTTCTGACTTACTTTGCTTAGTGTGATAATCTCTAATTGTGTCCATGTTGCCGAAAATGGCATTATTTCATTCTTTTTTTTTAAGGCTGAGTAGTGTTCTTTTCTATATATGTACCATTTATGCTTTGTCTATTCATCTCTTGATGGACATTTAGGTTGTTTCCATGCCTTAGCTATTGTGAATACTGCTGCTGTGTGAACATAGGTTGTTGTTCTTTATCACTCAGTTGTGTTCAACTCTCTGTGGCCCCATGGACTGCAGCCTGCCAGACTCCTCTGTCTATAGGATTCCCAGGAAAGAACACTGGAGTGGGTTGCCATTTCCTTCCCTAGGGGATCTTCCCCACCCAGGGATCGAACCTGTGTCTCCTATGTCACCTGCATTGGCAGGCAAATTCTTTACCATTGAGCCATGAACATAGGGTGCATGTATCTCTAATAGTTTTGTCTAGATATATGCCCAAGAGTGGGACTGCTGGATTATATGGCAATTCTGTTTTTAGTTTTCTGAGAAATCTCCAGAAAAGTGGCTGCACCAACTTACATTCCCACCAAGAGTATAGGAGGGTTCTCTTTTCTCCAAACTCGCTTCACATTTGTTATTTGGAGATATAGAATGATGGCCATTCTAACTGGCATGAGGTGGTACCTCACTGTAGTTTTGATTTGCATTTCTCTAATAATTAGCACCATTAAGGGTCTTTTCATGTGCCTATTGGACATCTGCATCTCTTCTTTGGAGAAATGCCTCTTAGCTTTTCTATTTTTTGGTTGGGTTGTTTGTTTTATTGTTATTGAGTTGTATGAACTGTTATGTATTTTAGAACTTAAGCCCTAGTTGGTCACATAGTTTACAAATATTTTCTCCCATTCTGTAGGTTGGCTTTTCATTTTGTGTATGGTTTCCTTTGCTGTGCAAAGGCTTGCAAGTTTGATTAGGTACCATTTCTTTATTTTTGTTTTTATTTCTATTGACTTAGAAAACTGACCTAAGAAAACACTGCTGTAATTTATGTCAGAGAATGTTTTGCATATGTTCTCCTCTAGAATTTTAGTGGTATCATATCTTATGTTTAAGTCGTTAAGCCATTTTCAGTTTATTTCTCTGTATGGTGAGAGGGTATGTTCTAACTTCATTGACTTACATGTAGTTGTCCAGCTTTCCCAACATCACTTGCTGAAGAAACTTTTCCCATTGCATATTCTTGCCTTGCTCCTTTGTCAAAGATTAATTGACCATAGGTGTGTAGGTTTATTTCAGTTTTCTATTCTGTTCCATTGATCCATATATCTGTTTTTGTGCCAGTGCCACACTACTTTGATTACTGTTCAGTTCAGTCACTCAGTCGTGTCCGACTCTTTGCGACCCCATGAACCGCAGCACGCCTGGCCTCCCTGTCTCTCACCAACTCCCGGAGTTCACCCAAACTCATGTCCATTGAGTTGGTGATGCCATCCAACCATCTCATCCTCTGTCATCCCCTTCTCCTCCTGCCCTCACTCTGTCCCAGCATCAGGGTCTTTTCCAATGAGTCAGCTCTTCGCACCAGGTGGCCAAAGTATTGGAGTTTCAGCCTCAACATCAGCCCTTCCAACACCCAGGACTGATCTCCTTTAGGATGGACTGGCTGGATCTCCTTGCAGTCCAAGGGACTCTCAAGAGTCTTCTCCAACACAGTCCAAAAGCATTAATTCTTCGGTGCTCAGCTTTCTTTATAGTCCAACTCTCACATCCACACATGACTACTGGAAAAATCATAGCCTTGACTAGATGGACCGTTGTTGACAAAGTAATGTCTCTGCTTTTTAATATGCTGTCTAGGTTGGTCATAACTTTCCTTCCAAAGAGTAAGCTTCTTTTAATTTCATGGCTGTAATCACCATCTTCAGTGATTTTGGAACCCCCCAAAATAAAGTCTGCCACTGTTTCCACTGTTTCCCCATCTATTTGCCATGAAATGATGGGACCAGATGCTGTGATCTTAGTTTTCTGAATGTTGTGCTTTAACCCAACTTTTTTACTCTCCTCTTTCACTTTCATCAAGAGGCTCTTAAGTTCTTCTTCACTTTCTGCCATAAGGGTGGTGTCATCTGCATATCTGAGGTTATTGATATTTCTCCCGACAATCTTAATTGCAACTTGTGCTTCTTCCAGCCCAGTTTTGATTACTGTATGTTTGCAGTATTGTCTGAGGTATGGGGTGGTTATGTGTCCTGCTTTGTCCTTTTACTTTAGGATTGCTTTGACAATTCTTAGTCTTTTATGGTTCCATATGAAATTTGGATTATTCTAGTTCTGTGAAAAGGTCATAGATAATTTGATAGGGATCTCATTAAATCTGTAGATTGCTTTGGGCAGTATGGCCATTTAACATTATCAGTTTTCCCAATCCAAGGCCATGGGATATCTTTCCATTCTTTTGAATCATCTTTATTTTCCTTTATTAATGTTTTACAGTTCTCAGTGTATAAGTTTTTCATGTCCTTAGATTTATTCTTAAGTATTTTATTTGGGGCATTGCAATTTTAAAAGGTACTTTTTTTAAAGATACTTTTTATTTACATTCCATTTATGATATTTCATTGTTGGTGTAAAGAAATGCAACTGATTATGTACATTAATCTTGTCTCCTGCTACTCTGTTGAATTCATTTATCAGTTCTAGTAGATTTGTGTGGAGTCTTTAGGATTTTCTCTATATAATATTAATATCATCTACATATAAGACAATTTATTTCTTTCTTCCAAATTTGGATCCTTTTTTTTCTGGTCTAATTGCTTTGGCTGGATCTTCTGATACTATGTTGAAGAGAAGTGGGATCCATATTTCAGATTTTTGCAGGAATGCTTTCCACTTTTCACCATTGAGTATTTTATTGGCTGTGTGCTTGTCATATATAGTTTTTGACTAGTTTGAGATATGTTCCCTCTATACCCACTTTGGTAAGAGTTTTTATCATGGAAGAATGTTGACTTTTGTTAAATGCTTTTTCTTCATCTATTGAGATGATCATGTGGTTTTGGTCTCTTGTGTATGTGGTGTACCATATTGATTTGCATATGCTGAACTATCCTTGTGAACTTGGGATCAATCACACTTGGTTGCAGTGTATGACCTTTTTTATGTGTTCTTGGATTTGGTTTGCTAATATTTTATTGAGAATTTTGACATCTATATTCATTAACAATATTGGCCTGTAATTTTATATTTTGGTAATATCTTTGGTTTTGGTATCAGGGTGATAGTGGCTTCATAGACTGTCTTTGGTGGTGTTCCTTCCTCTTCAACTTTTTGGAAGAGCTTGAGAAAGATTGGCATAAACTTTTTTGTGGGTTTGATAGAATTCTCCTATAAGGCATCTTGTCCTGGACTTTTGTTTGTAGGGATTTTTTTTAAACTAGAGATTCTATTTCAGGTCTAGTGATCAGTATGTTTAAGTTATCTATTTCTTCTTGATTCAGTCTTCTTGGGCAGTATACTTTTAGAAATGTCCATTTCTTCTAGGTTGTCAAATTTGTTGGCGTATAATTGTTCATAGTATTCTCATGGTTTTTTGCGTTTCTGCAATAACAGATGTTATGTCTCCTTTTTTTTAATTTCTAAATTTTGTTTATTTGTGTTCTCTCTCTTTTCTTCTTGGTGGGCCTGATCATAGATTTTTCAATCTCCTTCATCCTTTCAAAGAACCAGCTCTTGGTTTTATTGACTTTTCTATTATTATTTAATCTCTATTTTGTTAATTTCCTCTCTGATCTTTATTATTTCCTCCCTTCTTCTGACTTTAGATTTTGTTGTTTCTTTTTATAATTGTTCTAAATGGTAGCTTAGGCTGTTTATTTGAGAGTTTTCTTATATCTGAGTAAGGCCTGTATCACTATGAACTCCCCTCTAATAACTGATTCTGCATCCCATAGATTTTGTAGAGTTGTGTTTTCATTGTCATTTATCTCAAGGCATTTTTAAATTTCCCCTGTGATTTCATCACTGACCTTTTTTTTAGTAGTATTTTGTTTAGTCTCCGTGTAATCACTTTTTATCATTTCTTTTTGTGTGGTTGAGTTCTAGTTGCATGCAATTGTGGTCAGAAAAGATGCTTGAGATAATTTCTATATGCTTGAATTTGTTGAGCCTTGTTGTGTGCCCTTGTATGTAGTCAATCCTAGAGAATGTTCCATGTGCACTTGAAAAGAATGTATTCTGGGGCTTTTTCGGATGTAATATCCTGAAAATATCAATTAAGTGTATTTGTTCTGTTGTATTATTTAGTATCTCTGTTGCCTTATTGATTCTCTGTCTGGAAGATCTGTCCATTAATGCAAACATTGAGTGGGGTGTTAAAATCTCCTATTGTGGTCCTGTCAATTTCTTCCTTTATGTGTTAGTATTTCTTTTATATATTTAGGTACTCCGATATTGGGTAAATATATGTTGACAAGTATAAAATCCTCTTCTTGTATTGATCTGTTTATTATTATATAGTGCCCTTCTTTATCTTTCTTGATGGCCTTTTATTGTGACTCCTGCTTTTTTCTCATTTCTGTTTGCATGAATTATCTTTATCCATCCCCTCACTTTCAATCTATGTGTGTCCTTTGCCCTAAAGTGGGTCTCTTTTAAGCAGCAGATTATAGGCTCCAATTTTTTTTAATCCAATCTGCCACTCTGTGTCTTTTGATTAGAGCATTTAATCCAATGACATTTAGGGTAATTATTGTTAGATATGAATTTATAGATGTTTTAAACCTTGTTTTCCCATTGATTTTATATTTCTTCTTCGTTCCTTTTTGTTTTTCCTTTTTTGGTTTGATGATTTTTCTTTTGTATTATGTTTTGTTTCTCTTGCTTTTTTTTTTTTTTTTTTTTTTGCTTTCTTGAAACTATTGTATATTTTTGATTTGTTGTTAGCCTGTTTTTCAAGTATGTTAACCCCTTCCTATATCTACTTGCCTTAGACTGGTAGTCCTATAGGTTCAAATACAACCTAGGAAAAAATGTTGAAATTTTCTTACTCTCCTCCTCTACATTTTATGATTTTGATGATGTCTCCTTTTACATCTGCATGTTCATCCTTTTGCTGTTCATTGTGGTTATCATTACTTTCATATAAAATTTAAGAAAATTCTGTACTGGCTTAAGTGATTTATTTTCCAATTGTGATTTTCTCTTTCCTGTAGATTCTTTCTTCTCTATTTAAAGACCTCTCAATATTTCTTTTAGGATAGGTTTTGTATTGCTGTATTCTTTTAATTTTTGCTTGCCTGAGAATTTTGCTATCTCTCCTTCTATTCTAAATGATAATCTTGCTGGGTAGAGTATCCTAGGTTGCAGATTTTTCCCTTTTAGGACTTTGGATTATCTTGCCACTTCCTTCTGGCCTGTAACATTTCTATAGAGAAATCAGTGATAGCCTTACTGGGGTGGGGGCATGGGGGAGGTTCTGTTGTAATTAACCATTTTTCTCTTGATTACTTTAGAATCTTCTCTTTAACTTTTGACTTTTTATTATGTATTGGTGACATATTATGTTTATCTCACTTGGGACCCTCTGTGCTTCCTCTACCTGAATATCTGTTTCCTTCTTCAGGTTTGAGAAGTTTTCAGCCATAATTTCTTCAAATACATTTTCACTATCCTTTTCTCTTTCTCCCCCTTCTATAATTCCTATTACATGTAGGTTGGTACATTTTATATTATCCCACATGTCTCATATTGCTTTAATTTCTGATTCATTTGGCTTTCTGTCTGCTCTCCTGATTGGATGATTTCCATTATTCTAACTTTCAGGTCACTTATTTGTTCTTCTGCATCATTCATTGACTTTAGCTCAGCTTTTGACTCTGTAAATGAGTTTTCTAATTTGTCTTGCTTCCTTTTTAGTTTCCAGTTCCTTTTTCATTACTCTGTGTTTCTGTCAATAGCCTTTCCTAATTTTGTCCGTGTTTTCAGTATCTCCTTTTTTTAAATCAGTGACTATTAGAGTGAAGAGGTCTGCTTTATTATTTGTTCTTTCAGAGGAATGTTCTTCATCTTTTAACTGGGAGTGGTTCCCCTGCTTCTGCATTTTACTTATATTTCTCTTACTCGGTGAGTTTAGTAGAAACAATTATCTACTGTGGTCTTGAAGGGCTATTTGTATGTAGGGACATTCTTGTGTATCTTTTGTGGGGTTAATATATTTGATGCAAGGGCTGTTTTTAGAATGGATGCCTGTCACCTCTTTCCTCAGCAGGTGCTGGTGGTTCTCCTCTTGATAGGAGGTGTTCAGATGTTGTGGCTAGTGCCTGGTCGTGGGGTTCTCTGCAGTGGCAGGCTGCTCAGATGTGCCCCCAGGGCACGCAATGGGAGGAGAAGCAGCTCACAACTACTCCTGGAGTTTGGGCACAAGGAAGTGGGGGCCTAGGACCACTCCTGGTGTCTGAGCTGGTGGTGGTTGAGGCTTGTGACTGCCCCTGGAGGCCATGCAGGCAATGTCTTCCCCTTTGTAAATATGTGCATAGCAAAAAAGGCTACAATCTGGGTTCTACCCCTCCCCTCATGCACCTCCCAAACAATGGCAACTGGCTTCTAAGGTGGCCCAGGCTACCTCCACATAAGCTCCCAGCATGGTCACACTGGATTCCAGCCACCCCAGTCTGTCTCTACACAGTCAACCCCAGTCCTCTCTCCAGGTTGATCTCTGAAGCCAACTTCCAGCACCTAGCTCCCTCCAGCAGTGGCACACGTGTGTCACGTTGGGGAGTGCAGAATGGTAGCACTCACAATCTGTGTAGTTCTTCCTCTGCTCTGGCTGCTGCAAACTGGCTGGTATTAATATATTCTCCTCTGAAGCTTTGAAGTTTCCTTTCTGTCTCAGTCGATCTCCCCATTGGTGAGAGAGCTTCCCAGGGTGCAGGAACCTTTCCTCTTTCACAGCTCCCTCCAAGAGGCCCAGGTCCCCACCCAATTCTTTTTTTCTTCTTCTTCTTCTATACCTGGTTACATGGAGACTTTCTTGCACTTTCAGCAGTCTGTCTTCTACCAGCATTCAGTATATATTCTGTGAGAATCATTCCACATGTAGACATATTTTTGTTGTGTTTGGGAGAAGGTGAGTTTTACCTCCTACTACTCTTGCCATCTTGGATGTTTCTCTTGTGCTACTGACTTATTTTTGCTCAATCCTCGAGAAAGTATTCATCAAGTTAATAAGAACTAGGATAATCTTTCTACTCAACTGATTTATATCAAGTTTGATTGCAAAAGCATTCTTTTATCAGGAACTTTCTTAGAAAACTCACATTTCTACATCTTAATATTTAGGACAGAAGATAACCAGGGCCTGTTTTCCAAATGACAACAATTGACTGGAGCTGAGTAGCTCTGCCTCCTTGAGCTGGGCACGTGTACTCCAGCATACCTGATTCATCAATACTCAGGCCATGTATATATATCCACCTATCATTCTGGCCCCTGCAGTACTCCTGTGGGCATCTGAGTGGGGGATCATCTCTGCTCTGATATTCAGCACTTGTTGAACATGTACAGAGCCATAGGTACCAGGACTCTTGTTCTAAATGGATATTTTAGAGCACTCCTAGGTCTTATATCTATTTTACTTTATTAATGCCAAATTTTGGCCTCTTGGGGTAAAAAATAAGTTTGATGTATAGCTTCCAATCAAACCAAAACATTATGAAGATGCTTAACAAAGCCAGAGCTCTTGAAATATTACTTTTGGTTGTAAAAGTCTTTTGTTCTAATCATCCAAAAATGAAATAGGAAGCATTACAGCCAAACCATCAAAAATGTGTTTTATTAGCTGGACAGAGTAGAAAATGGGAAACTATGAACGTGAGTATGGCTGTAGAAATTTTAGAAAGCCAAGAGAGAGAAAGAAAGCAGATGTGTTGCCTGAGGTACCCCAAAATAAAGGACTCTTATTGTTCTGAGTAAGAAAGATATTACCCAGAGAATCTCTCTAGAATTGTTCTGATCCTTCCTCAGTGAGAACAGCTATGTATTCCAAAATGGGCACTGACTTCTTCACTTGGTGGCCTTTTATTATTCCTTTCTTGCCAGCTCTTTCATGGTTTAAGAAGCAAGCTAAGGAGGTTTTAGGAATTTGAAGAGAAATGATGTGAAATAACAATTTCAAAGAATGAGCACTTGGGGATTGCTGGGCAGATTGAAGGCCAATGTGTAAAGTGGTTATGATTGTAAAGTTTAGACCAATTAGCAATTTTTAGCACCTTGAATGCAGACGGCAAGCACCAACTAAGTTGATAATAGGTTTAAAAAGATTGAGGAATTCATTTGTAAGGCCATCTCCTTTAATTACTGTTTCCATATGAAGTTGTTTATTACCTGAATATTTAGTTTCTTGAGAAGTCAGCACCATAATGTTTGTAGGGAGGTGGAAAATAAGACTAAGCCCAGATGCAAGTTACTGTGATAATGTTCACGGAGGGATTTCTTTTGAACCTGGGGCTAACTCTTCCACTTAAGAAAGTGAGTTCTAGTCACAGACTTTTGCATATTCTATCACCATATGCACAGTGTATCCATCACTTGGTTTGAAAATAATAGAAAACACATCTATCCACTTTGACAATTTTTCATGGAAGTGACCAGAAATAATAAAACTGAGGTGACAAAAAATTGAAAGATGAAGTGAAGGGTGTAGTTCTTCCATGCTGTGGCAAGTCATGGGCTCTCCAAACAGAGGGGTAAAGAAAGTAAGTTAAGGAGTAGACAATGTTATTTTTGCCCACTTGTTCATATGCATTTTTTTCTTTAAAAATTAATTTTTTATTGGAGTACAGTTGCTTTACAGTGTTGTGTTAGTTTCTACTGTGGAGAAAAATAAACAAGCTATACATATACATATATCCCCTCTCTTTTGAGCTTCCTTCCCATTCAGGTCACTACAGTGTGTTAAACAGAGTTCCTTGTGCTATACAGTAGGTTTTCATTAGTTATCTATTTTATACATAGTATCAATAGTATATATATGTCAACCCACCCCCCCTTTCCACCTTAGTGTCCATATATTTGTTCTCAATGTCCATATCTCTATTTCCACTTTGCAGATAAGACCATCTATACCATTTTTCTAGATTCCACATATATGCTTTAATATACAATATTTGTTTTCCTCTTTCTGACTTTCTTCACTATGTATGACATTCTCTAGGTCCATCTATGTCTCTGCAAATGGCTCAATTTCATTCTTTTTTATGGCTAAGTAATATTCCTCTGTGTGTGTGTGTGTGTGTGTGTGTGTGTGTGTGTGTACAAACACCACATCTTTATCCATTCCTCTGTTGTTGGGCATTTAGGTTGCTTCCGTGTCCTGGTTACTGAAAATAGTGCTGCTTTGAGCATTGGGATACATGCATCTTTTTAAATTATTTTTTTCTCTGGGTATATGCCCAGCAGTGGGATTGATGGACCAAATGGTAGCTCTAGTTTTAGTTTTTAAAGGAACTGTCATACTGTTTTCCATAGTGGCTGTATCAATTTACTTTTCCACCAGCAGTGTATGAAGGTTCCCTCTGTTTCCCCACCCTCTCCAGTATTTATTTTTTGTAGCATATGTGCATTTATACTGCCACTTAAGAATGTTTCATCAGTTTTTTGTCCCATATCAATGTCAACAAACCTTGGAATCTCCAGAGGAAATTTTGAGTCAAATGGGCACTGAGCATGAGAAACAGTGTTTCATCTTCAATTCTGCTTGATTAGTTTATTGAAACTAAGAGTTGTTCTCCTACTACCTTAATCCAAAGAGACACATGTAACCTCCACATAGTTAAAGGCAAAGGAGAGCTATGGAGGAGTCCTAGTTAATATTCCCTATACAGGTAGATTAGATGGTCTTGAGTTAAGAGATGATCCCATGTGTTGAATATTAATGAATTATTAAAATAGGATTAGGTCGGCCAAAAAGTTCATTTGTATTTTTCCATAACATTTTATAGAAAAATTTGAATGAACTTTTTGGCCAACCTAATATCTGTATAACCACTATACAGACATTTTGGTATGGTTTCTCTCTGTAAATAAAAATGGCAAATAGTGTGCCTTGCTAATTTTCTAAGTTTCCCCAGACTTTAATCCCACAGGAGAAGGTCATTAAGCAGGAGGAGGTATAGTGGGTCTCTTCCTTAATTTAAGATGTATTACTCTGCTTAGGCTGAGATAACAAAATACCATAGACTGTGTGGCTTAAACAACAGAAATTTATTTTCTGACAGTTCTGGAGGCTACAAGTCTAAGATCAAGGTCTGTTAGGGTTATGCTTCTGGTGATAGCTCTCTTTCTTACTTGCAATGGCTTCTCAGGTGACCTCTCTGTGAATATACTCAGGAAGAGCAAGTTGGAGCTCTCTAGTGTCTCTTCGTACAAGGACACTAATACTATGGATGGGGGCCCCACTCTTATTCTTATGACATCTTTTAACCTTGATTACCTACTTACTGGCCCTAACTCCAAATGCAGTCACATTGTGAGTTAGGGCTTAAACATAAAAATTTAGGGGTGGATACTTACCTGTATGGCATAGTGTACATTTTTTAACCAACTTATTTGCTTTTTCATATTTCTGTGAGTTGTCTTTCTCCCTGTGAAGTCTCAGACCCCTAGCTCCTTCTTAACACAGGGTGGCATATAAGCCTCAAATGTCAGGACCATCAAAAAGCCTCATATCTTTGAAAATCTTGTACAGTTGAAATTAATTTTTTCTCCTGTTAATCTGTCTTATGTCAATTTAATTATGAGACCAACCAAAGAACCTAGAAGGGAAGAATGGAAAATTTTCTGCCCTACATCATTGCATGTGTGTGTAGTTGAATTCATTTCACTAAAATTTTGTTTTGAGTTTTGTACTTATGCCCATGAGGTATATTGATCTTTAGTTTCCTCTGATTTTGATGCTAAGGAATCTGTCTCCCAGAATGAACTGAGATCTATTCTCTGCTCTTCAGTTTTCTGTAAAAGTTTGTGTAATAACAGTATCTTTTCCTTAAAAATTTGGCAGAAACCAATCATGAAGCCATGTGTTCTTGGAGTTATCTTGAAAGAACTTTTTAAATTATAAATTCAATCATTTTGGTAGAATATATAAGGATATACAATTTATCTGTTTCTTTATGAGAGCTTTGGTAATTTGTGTGCAAGGAACTTTTCCATTTTATCTAAACTTTTGAATTAATGGGTATAAAACTGTTCACAAAATTTCCATTCTATTTCAGTAACTGTAGAATTTGTAGTGATTTCCCTCTCTCAGTCCTGATACTGTTAATTTGTGTTTTTCCTTCTGTTTTCCTTGTTAATATGGCTGAAGGTTTACCCATTTAATTGCTCTTCTCAAAGAATCAAGTTTTGGTTCCATTCATTTTTTTTTTCTTTGTTTAGTTCTGCTGATTTTAATCATTCCTTTCTCTGCTGACTTTGGCAGCACTTTACTCTTTAGTTTCCATCTAGAGAAAATAAAACAAAAGTGATCTTAATTGCCACTCTGTCCTTCCAAATTTTCAGGATAAAAATTTAAATCCTCCTTTTTAAAAAAATATTTTATGCCTTTTGTCTAACACACTAGGAAAATTCTGTGTCTACATGTATAACATAATCCAGGGCTTTTTACTCATTTCCAACGCTATAGTCCTGGTCCGATTCACTGTTTTTCTTGCCTGGGTTGTTTCAACAGTTTCTATCTCCCTTCTTCTATTCTTGTCCCTATATAATCTATTCTCAATATACAGCCAGAGTGATTCTTAAAAAAATAAAAAAGTAATTCAGATCATGTCACACACCTAAAGACCTTCCCATGGCTTCTCACCTTCCTTAAGCCAAAGTCCTCACTATGACCTACAAAGCCCTAGATGATGTGGCTCTCTGTTAACTCTCTAACCTGATTTCTTTCTTAGAGAGATAGGGATCTTGTTTTTATTTTTTAAATTTAGTTTTATTTTTCCAACTTTATTGAGATATAATTGACATATAGAATTGTGTAAGCTTAAGGTGTACATGTTGACTTGATACAATTATTGGTTTGGCCATAAAGTTCCTTCAAGTTTTCCATAAGATGATACAGAAAAAATTGAATGAACTTTTTAGTCAACCTAATAAATATTGCAAAATGATTATGACCATAGCAATAGGATTCCTATCTCTTAATCTGCCTTACACAGGCTAATCTTTTCGCTATTCTTTAAACATGGCAGACATATTTCCTCTGACTAGAAAAATCTTTCCCCAAATATGCAGGTGGCAATACTTATTTCTTTCAAATCTTTATTCAGTTGACCCTTTTTAACTATATTTTAATTTTAAAATATGTATTCCCCTCCCTTACATATGATTTCTCACCCTTGAAAGTCCTTGTTAACCATGCCTCATTCTGTTTTGTTCCGTATAACTTACTGCCTTCTACATACAACTTTTCTCATGTTCACTTTTTTTATATTTCCCCTCTAGAATGTTAGCCCCATGTGTGTAAGTTCTTTTTTCTATCTTCTATATTTCTAATATGTTATTAATACTGCTGCTGCTGCTAAGTCGCTTCAGTCGTGTCTGACTCGGTGCAACCCCATAGACGGCAGCCCACCAGGCTCTCCTGTCCCTGGGATTCTCTAGGCAAGAACACTATTACTAGCGTCCTAAATAAGTCGAGTTCAAAAAAATACTTGTTAATAAATTAATTGAAACTGTTAAATGTATGTGTAACACTTGACATTGTGAATAAAGCTCTTCTCCCACCTCAGTTGCACTGCTGACACCTAGCATTCTTCCTCTGTGAACTGCCTTTGGGACTCTGGCCCTGCTTCGCCCACCTGGAGGAAACAGCTGAAAGGACCCTTAGCCAATGCAAATACCGGAGTATGAATATGAAAGCCCAGTTCTCTTCCTCAGGCCACTACAAACTTGGAGGCATAATTTATACTGCAGAGTCACCCTGTGTCATCAGGCTGCTATTTCCATAGTAGGACTTTGTCTGATTCTGCAATCTTGCTTGGATTCTTCTTCCTCTTATTTCTCCATAGTTCTTAGGGCACTTTCCTAAAAAGCCACTTACACATCAATTCTTACTTCAGAGGATGTTTCTCAAGCTTTAACCCAAAATATTCTATCTACTTGGAACATACTTCTAGAATAATTATTGGGTAAGGTAGAATCTGCATTTTTAAAAAGTCCTATGTCCAATACTGAAGGTTTAGCCTCAAATAGAGGAGATAAAAAGAATTATATGATGTCTACTTTATTTGGTTGAAAAAAGTATAATGAATATACTACCTAATAACTGAATAGTACTGGTGGCTCAGACAGTAAAGAATCTGCCTGCAATGTGGGAGACCTGGGTTCGATCCCTGGGTTGGGAAAATCCCCTGGAGAAGTTAATGGCTACCCACCCCAGTATTATGGCCTGGAGAATCCCATGGACAGAGGAGATTGGCAGGCTATAGTCCATGGGGTCACAGTGAGTCGGCCATGACTAAGTGACACACTTTGCAGCTTAATTATGAAACTGAAGTATACACATATCAGTATACTTAGGCAAAAGATAATGAGTTTAACCTTATGATGGTCTAGCTCTAAGAGAGGGACAAAATCAATATTACTGAGGATGTGACCCATCTCTTTAAGTATCTGGAGGGAACACTAGCCAAAGGATGAATAGAGAAGAAACATATTTGTTCTTAGGCAAAATGGTTTACCAGGAAAGAAGTAAAAAAATAATATATATATATGAATTACAATTTTGCTTCTTTGGAGACTAGAAGGAAAAAAAAAATTACTGCTTTTTCCTGAATAACCATTCTCTGATTTTTAATTATTAATTATTTGAGCATCTATATAGCTACAATTAGCCTTATGCAGATGAGTGATATGATGGGGTGGAGGGAATGCTATAATACTACCTTATTCTGAATAAGGTGCTTACAACATTTTTTATAACTGACTTCTTCACACATACCACCTGAGAATACACCTGCTGCTGCTAAGTCGCTTCAGTCATGTCTGACTCTGTGTGACCCCATAGATGGCAGCCCACCAGGCTCCCCCGTCCCTGGGATCCTCCAGGAAAGAACACTGGAGTGGGTTGCCATTTCCTTCTCCAATGAGAATACACCTGAAGAGCTGTTAAATGGAGCAAACAAGCACCTAAGCTGCATTAATAAGAATCTTTTCTTCATTAAAAAAAAAGGTTTGCAGAATTACTCTTGTACTTACTTTTCAAAACCAAATCTACTTACTGTTCACTATGTATTAAGGAAAATTATTTGTCTATAATTAAAGTAAGAATGCTTTTCTCTTTGTTCATGCTTCAAATATCTCTGTTTTTCTTCAGAAGGAACCAGAGCCTTGAACACTCAGAATACATAAAATATTTCTGTGTAATCTTCTTTGATTAGAACTGTTCAGTCAATATAAAAAGGCAATTGAGAAATATATAACTAAAACTACCAAAATATTCAGCCATATATTTAAAAATTCTAACTATTAATTCAACTCATTAATCTCCATTAAAATTCTAGTGCTTTAAATTAATTTACCCAAGGCTATAATACATTAAGCAAATGTCTAACGGTATTTGCTTCTATAACAATTCAACAATGCATGTTTGGCTTACTTCTCAATCTCTGTCTCTTTTTGTCTATGTCACTCTTTTTTTCTCTTGGCCATTAACTGTGTGACCTTGGGCAGGTCATTTAATCTCTTTGCTCTTCAGCTTCCTCAGCTTTATAGTGAAAAATATATAAGAGTAAAACTGCTATGAGGATTTTACTCTATTTTAGGATCTACATTGATCAAACTCTCAACTTCCATCTCTGAATTACTTACAGCAGGGTAGATTATCTCTACACAGACCTTGGAAGCCAATGACCAAGGGAGGCCAAGAGAGACTAAGATAGAAAGCAGCATCCACATTTCCTCTGGAAACTCCTAAAGGAATCTTACTGTTTTGAGATGTCTTATAATGTTTCACTCATGAGCAAAATCTTTAGTGGCTCACCATTTCCTGGAAATACAATTTACAGCCTGATATTTAAGGATGTTATTAATATTGTCTCCACATATCTTTCAGCTCTGCTTACCATCACTGTGGTAAGTGATGCTTCATCACTGTGCTTCATCCAAATGGACTACTTAGTGTGTTTTTAATTTTTCCAACTTTACATCAGTTTTCTGGAATGTTCTTCCTGAGCCTCGTTGGTAAAATCATACTCATGTTTCAAAACATATCATAGAGTCTCTCTTCATAGGGGCAGAAAGACTTTTTCAAGTATTTGCACATATCCATACTCATTTCCAATCCTCCACCACCTGGCAGACACAAACGAACGGTTTATGATCTCTTTATCAACTGAACTTCATAGCAGTTAACTTGTCTCTATAATGGTGACTATTTGTGCTTACATCTTTGCCAATATAATCATTTATCAAATTGCCAACATCTGTTGAATCATAGAAAAAGCGAGAGAATTCCAGAAAAACATCTACTTCTGCTTCATTGGCTACATTAAAGCTTTTGACTGTGTGGATCACAACAAACTGTGGAAAATTCTCAAAGAGATGGGAATACCAGACCACCTTACCTGCCTCTTGAGAAACCTGTATGCAGGTCAAGAAACATCAGTTAGAACTGGACATGGAACAATGAACGGACTGCAAATTGGGAAAGGAGTATGTCAAGGCTGTATATTGCTACCTTGCTTATTTAACTTATATGCAGAGTACATCATGCAAAATGCTGGGCTGAGTGAAACACAAGCTGGAATCAAGATTGCCAGGAGAAATAGGTCACTTCAGGGACTCTTGAGAGTCCCCTGGACTACAAGGAGATCAAACCAGTCAATCCTAAAGGAAATCAATCCTGATTATTCATTGGAAGGATTGATGCTGAAGCTGAAGCTCCAATACTTTGGCCACCTGATGTGAAGAGCTGACTCATTAGAAAAGACCCTGATACTGGGAAAGATTGAAGGCAGGAGGAGAAGGGGATGACAGAGGATGAGATGGTAGGATGGCATCACCAACTCAATGGACATGAGTTTGAGCAAGCTCCGGGAGATGGTGAAGGACAGGGAAGCCTGGCGTGCTACAGTCCATGAAGTCACAAAGAGTTGGACATGACTGAATGACTGAACAATAACCATAGTCATTTATATCTTTGTCTTCTCTGTTCAGTTTAAAATTATTTGAAACAGAAATAATGATAACTGTTTACTTGGAAATGCCTACTACAGTGCCTTGTTATTAGTAAGACCATAATACATATTAGGAAATTAAAATGAATTGAGCAATCCTTCTCCTCACAATACAGAGTCTTAGACTGCACACATCCACCCTTCATCAATAATCTACCGACTCTGTAAACTGAAAACTTAGCCTGAATCCTCCTCTCTTTCCTCTCTGCTCAAGAAATTAACATCAAGGGCCTATCTGCAGTATAAATTGCCAGAAGGCGAGAAAGACTTTGATTACAGTTGTCGCTTTTTCTCTTTATTGGCCTCTACAGGATTTGTTTCTTTTCTGAGGCATTCTCCCAGTAGTCACATACCCAGCTAATGTTTATACTTATAATTATTCATGTCATTAGCAAATTTATTTCACCTCTCATTAGAATACACTAAAATGTTATACTAAAATAGGACAACAAAACCAATAATATATCACATACAATCTACTCAGACAGTCTGATAAGAGCAGAGGGGATTTAACTTCAAAGGGAAAAAGACAGCTGAAGTTAAGACAATTCTACCAGGTTATCATGTTGCCTTTAGTAATTTATTTGAAGAGAATGAGTGCTGGCTCTGTAACTGATGCTATGGAAAATGAAATGAGAATTAATCATGGAAGGATGTCACAGTGCTGGAGAAAGGAGAAACTAAGAGGTAACTGACATTTTTTCAAAGGGGCCTCAGAGTAACTATGCCCACAGGGAGTTTGTGGAATTGTAACCAGGACTTAACAGTAATAATAACATATTTTTGAAAAGAATATTTTATCATCCTTGCTATCTGGAATTCGTAAGTTGTATGCTTCTGGACTCTAAAAACTATGGCCCTTCAAGGGAGAAATACCTCTACTATGCTTTTTAGATGTTCATGTAGTCTTTCAGCAGTGTAAAGAGGTGACTTGATTTATTCATCAGTTCTAGATACATTTAAGGAGAATTGTCTGTATGCCTGGCTCTCTTTTTAGGGGCTGGGGCATACAACAATAAATAAAATAGATAAAACACATAAAACTCCTTCCTTGCATGAATTTCATTCCTAATGATAGCAGACAGATAAGAAAACAATATAAATAAAATATGCAACATGTTAGATAATAATGGACATGCTATGCAAGAAAAAAACGTAAGGATATACTCACAGAGAGTATGACAGTTAAGCAGATACCTGAGGAAGGGCTTAGGAGAAACATCATTGTATAACTCGAAGAAGAGAATTTCAGGCAGAAACAGTGCAGAGGATTTGAGGAATGAGTGCGATTGGTTTGTACAAGGAAAAGCATGGAAGCCATTCTAACTGCGACAGGATGAGTGGAGAGCAAGGGTAGCAGAGATGAGGCCAGATGACAGAATGTCTCGTAGGTCATTGCTAGGACATTAGCCTTTGTCTGACTGGCATGGGAAGGAAAGAAACGTTTCCGTAGAGGAGTGACACAATATGATTTATATTTTAACAGAATCACCATCTGTTTTGCTGCAAATAGACAGCAGGAGGGCACGGAAGGAAACAACAGGACTGATTAAAAGGTTATTGCAGTGATCCAGGCGAGAGACGGAGGCTTGCACCAGCTTTGTAGTGGTGGGAGGGCTGAGAAGTGGTTGGAATCGGCATCTGTTGATGGATCTGACAGGCAGATATAAAAAAGAATTGAAGGGTGGTTTCAGATGTTCAGTTTGGCAATTAGTAGTGTTGGTAAACAGAGCTTGTATTTACTGAGACAAGGAACACAGGTAGACGTGAGAGTAAAATAGGTTTGAGAGGAAAGAACTGCATAAGGTAGGAATGTTTTGGGTTTGTACAGAAGACTGCAAATAGTTTAGCTTCCATAAAGTATGGTGGGTGTGAATGGAGACAGTGGTAAATACGGTTGGACAGGTAGCCTGGGACTATCTTGCATAGACAGTGGGGTTGTGTTGGTACTGGACGAGGTTCTTGGGAGTCCTTTACAGTTTCCTAAAAGCAGGGCTGCTTTTCTTCAATATGAGAGTTGCACAGGTGGCTTATCTCCTGACACCTCCAAAGTCACACTTCAGGCTCCAGCTGGAATAATGGCCCCTGTTAAAAGACCCTATGGGGTCTGTCTGCATTGCATTACGGCCCTGTGGGCTACTCTTCTATGAAGCCTGGGGGTTCGAGGGTAGCTTCCTACCTCTCTCTTCCCTCTTGTTGCTCAGAGAAAAGAAGAAATAGCCCACATTTCAATGTTAATCACTGCAGTGAGACAACTGACAGCAAAACCAAAACAGAACAAAACCCAAATAAAGTCAAAGACATCTTGCAAAGCTCTTCTAGGTATACTCTCTGCCTTTTAGTTTTGACTTCCTTCTGAGATAACAGGAAGTGATTTGCTGAGACAGTTCACTTTACTTAATGTCCCCCAGTCTCCATATCAACTTGAGATGTTTGGGGATAACTCCATGATGTACTGCCATTTTTATTGACATTATAAACAACAATCCAACTTAATAAACTGTTTTCCCAAGTAAGAGAGATGTGTGACAAGACATAGAAGCAAGTACCACATACACCTCGCTAACTGGTGAAGTCAGATTTCAGGGTCAGACGCCCTTCCCACAGTTAAACTAGATGCTTAGATAATGTGGACAGGATTCAGATGCAACCCTCTTATTGTTCTAGGCCACCACACTGACCAGACTCACAGAGTGTTCCTTTAAACACAATGACAGCTAGTTAAAGTTTAACCACAAGTGAGTAGAAATCCACGAGTTCTAAAAAACACATTCAAGTAGATAGAGTAGTATAAAAACTCATCCAAGTAGGTAGAATAGTATAAAGCTTGTTGAATTAAAAAGCAATTAAATGTACCAAAACTTAAAGTCAAAGCAATGAAAGGTAATAGTCTTAGAACTGAAGCACCACTATTGTTGAGGGAAATAAATTGTTTACTTTTACTTTTCATTCTGAGTCTGTCTCTGCTATTGACTTAATGTGTGACCATAGTCCAGGCAATTCACCTCCCTCTGTCTCATCGTCTTTTGAGCAAGAATAATAGCATCAAGTTTCCTTTTAAGGCATGTTAGGAGGAATGGATGCTTATTATAAAGAACACTTGTTTTCTGAAGCACTGTTTTCATGAATATGTTCATGAATATTTTTGAAGAAACACTCTGAATTATAAGCATTTGGCTTTGGCCTTGAAGGAACCTCTTAGGTTGCCTGTAGTTCAGACGCTGAATCTGACTTAAGCACATCACCTGGGCTTTTATTGTTTGCTCACTCTTGATGTTTCAGCTCTGGCAAATACTCATGTGGCGAAATCATCTTCAAATAATCGTATGGTGAATAATCATGCTTGCTGATAAAAAAGTACAGGACCAAATCTTGAGAGGATCTAGGTTTCACTCAGTTACAAACCATTGCTTTACAAACCCCTAGAAAAGGAGAGAGCCAATGTGATCTCCCCAGTTTTCTCAACAGAGAAGTCTGCACTTCCTCCTATTATCATCCTATGCCTTTCCTGAAATAATAACAGCTAAATGAAATAGCAATACCTACAGTTTAATGAGCACTTACAATGCACTAGGAAGATCCCCTGGAGGAGGGCATGGCAACCCACTCCAGTATTCTTACCTGGAGAATTCCATGAATAGAGGAGCCTGGTGGACTATAGTCCATGGGGTTGCAAAGAGCTGGACAGGACCAAGGGACTAACTCTTTCACTTCCACTTACTATACACCAGTGCTTTGATGTATTACATTGAAAAATAACTATTATTTTTCCTATTTTAGAGCTGAAGAAACTGAGACACATAGAGATTAAGTAAACTGCCGGAGGTCACAGAGCTAGCAAAGGGCAGAGATAAAGAAGGACAGAGAGATGAAAGAAAATAAAAAATTGCTTAGTACACAGAAGATGGTTAATGAATGCTTGCCCCTTTCTCTCTCTCCTACCCTCATCCCTTTCAATGCAAATATGAATTTATTTAGTAGTTACTCCTTATTAATTCATCCATATATTCATCTATTTTTTTTTTGGCCCAGCATCTTCTGAGCTCGACCATATGACCAGAATTGTGCTCAGCCCATAAGAGGCTTTATATCACTGGCTCTTCTTCACGACAATTCTTTAAGAAGAATCTTACATCTGTCTCCATTTTATGGATGCAGAAATTTGGCTTAATGATGTTAAGTCAATCTTTCAAAGTTGTAAAGCTAGAAAGTTGTAGCCTCTCCCTGTTATCATTTTATATTTGTGGAGGGCAATTAGCACTCTTCTTTCTTTCCCAAGGCACTGTCAAATTTGTTATAGTGGACTAAAATTACAAAGACTGCAAATTCCTCATGGGATAGAATCATATCATGCATGATTCTATGCACCCATAGTATATTATATGTGCCTAGGGTAGATGCATAGCAAATTCTTACTAATTGAGTTTGCAGAGTAAATATTATCTTTATTACATAATTAAGGACATCGATTTTATAAAATGTATACATAATTTCCTTAACATCTACAAGGTTAATATAATGTACCACTCAAACCATGACATTTCTAGAAGTGAAAAGCTGTCCCTATGCATGAGGGGACACTAGCCTACCCTGGGGTTGTGTGGACTGACCCAGATTACTGTTACCCTATTAACATTACACAACTGATTGCTTGTCTGATGTTAACTGAAGAGTTTTCAGACCCTCAACATTTTGCACAGGAAGAAATAGTGGAAAATGTTATTTCAACACCTTACCATTCCTTTCTCAACAGCACAAAATCTCTCACTTTTTCTCCTGGCAGAATCAGGGGTGGGGAGTGTTAAGCTCTTCTTAGAAACTTCTCAAATCTTTGTAACTTAACATTTAGTAACAACTGATGCAGACATACCAGCCAAGTAATTTCTATAGGTTTAAGTGAAAGAGTGAATGGAAATCTGCAGCCTATCCAAGGTTTCTAAAACATCAAGCATTTGATAAATGGATCTTGCCTTTATACAAACCATTTCAATTTCTAAGCCTTCATTTTTATATTCTGTACATACACCCCCATATACCATGTGTGTGTGTGTGTGTTTAGGGAATATAATTCTGAGTGTGCATATGTAGTGGCTACAAATTAAGATCGAATCATTTCTAAACTGTAATATTTGTTCAATTTTTCTTTAAAATATAGACATATTGAATAACAGGCAAACAAAGGTCACCCAGCACACACAGGGTCACTTTTCACTTTGAAAAAATTAAAAAAGCAAGAGATTGTGCAAAAACGTCCTGAGTATTAGTTATGTCAAAATAACCTTCTAATTTGTAGAAAACAGATCTAATTGGGACCTTAACAGCAACCAATGACTGGTAAGGGCTCCATTCGATGACAAACGTTCCTGGTATTCTTGCTTTAGAAACGACTGCAGGCATAGCTTATTAAGGAACTAAGACCCTGACTAGATAAGCACTAGCTTCCCTGGTAGCTCAGCTGGTAAAGAATCCACCTGCAATGCAGGAGACCCTGGTGTGATTCCTGAGTCAGGAAGATCCCCTTGAGAAGGGATAGGCTACCCACTCCAGTATTCTTGGGCTTCCCTTGTGACTCAGATGGTCAAGAATCCACCTGTAATATGGGAGACCTGGGTTTGATCCCTGGATTGGGAAGATCCCCTGGAGAAGGAAACGGCTACCAACTCCAGTATCCTGGCCTGGAGAATTCCATGGACTGTATAGTCCATGGGGTCACAAAGAGTCGGACACAACTGAGTGACTTTCAGATAAGCACTAAAAGCTCAACCCTTGCATGATGAAACCATTATTTTCATGTAGCTGCAGAAAAATGCAGTAAATCTAAAAAATTTGGGGAGGTGACGCATGGAGGTTGGCACAGTAAACATCTAGAGAATTTAAGCTACATAATTTGAGATGAATGGTGTCCACTGGACATCTGAAAAGACTGCAGAGCTCAGAACGAGGCATCTAGCTGGTGCGAGCAAGAAGAGTACCCGTTTATACTTTGGGTTTGATAGCTGAGTTGCATTTAGGGAAAGATTTATAAAGTTCTTCTGTGTGTGCTCAACTAGAATTTGTGCACAGAGTGTTTCTTAAAGGTTTCCATGCCACTGAACCCCGGAGCACACACACATGTACACATGAACACCCCTGCACATGTGTGCTCACAAACACATTCACACAGGTGTACCTCACATGTCTTTGGTAATGTTTCCCCATTAAAAAAGGCCTTAGCAATCATTTCAGAGACAGAAAGGAAAATATTTTAATGTGGGATCTTTGTTTATGGCTGATTTTAATGTTATCCATGCTTTTCTGTCTTGATAGAATAATAGGTTAGCAATGGGAAAGGCTTATGAAGCTAAATGGTTGTGTAATGCAAAGTTTCCACCTTTTAAATTCTGCTTCTACAAAACAGTGGCATTTCCTTCATGAAATTTGTTAGAAAATGAGCTAAAAATAAGATACCCCTTTTGGAAGAACGGATTAGTGAATGCCACACTCTTCAAGAGAGTTTTCCAAAAGCATTTGTGTGTGGTACTACTGCATAGGAGTGGCCTAATTCAAATGCTTAATACCTGAGGCGAAACTTGCCCTCTGTAGTCAGAACTGGTTTCAGGTGTTTTCACTCTAAATCTTCAGAAAAATCCTTTCCAAAAATCTCATTTGAAAAGAATATTGCTTACTACACCATGAAAATACAGAAATTCCTTTATCAAACAGCTGCATGGGAGACTCACCTTATCCATGATCTTTTATTCTCAAGCTCAGACTAAAACAGATAAAGCCACCTGACTGTAGGATGAGAAAATGAGCTTTCATGGTTCATGGTTGGTATTCTGAACGCTCCATTCCTTACTCCCAAGCCAACACCCTCCCCAACAAAAATAACAACACCAACAAAAACTCTACCTGCTGTGTAAACAACTCGCGCTATTAAACCAGAAGATGGTCAAATCTATGGGCTCTTATCCATTGAATGTCCAGCATATGCATGACTAAATCAACAATAAGCAGACTGAACCAATGATTAAGGAGTAAACAGTTCAGAGATACCAAAAGAACAAGAGAATTTGGGGGAACATTAATATTTTAGATTTCAAAAGAAATTATCACGGGAAATGTCAAAAGTGTTTAAAATTTTCTTGGGTTTATTTTACAGTTTAGTATTTTAAGTATAATAACTTTAAGTAATAACTAAACAGTATAAGTGACAGGTATTATAATATGTGCATAAACAGTGATATGGGAGCCCAGAGAAAGGAACATTTATCAGTAAGGACTCTTGATATAAGAGAGAAACTGACTCCAGCTTGATTTACGGGGAAAACTATTAAAGAGAGTAAGAAAAGGTGAAGGGGCTGGAAAACAAGGCTTTAAAACTGGACAGGAATTGAGCAAGCAAAGACCATGATGTGGAGCAAAATCTAACCCGCTGGCCATTGCGTTCCTTCTGATGAATCTGTGAATTTGCTCCTTTGCATCATTCACTCAAAATTCAAAGTGCTGACAGCAGAGTACTTGAGTACTGGGAGCTTGATCAATTTTAGATCACATACTTGACCTGGGGTTTCAGGGCATGGGGACAAGAAGAATTTGGGATGGTAATTTCAGGATTTAATACGGGGAGACAACAGTGACAAGTGGGAACTCTGAATCCCTCTCCACCAAATACTGTGCACACTGCTGAATTCACCAAAGGGAGAGCACGCTACTAATAGAAAGGGTGGTGGGATGGACAGTGACCAACTAAAGCATTAACAAATGTCTGTTTCAGCTCAGTTCAGTCACCCAGTCGTGTCCGACTCTTTGTGACCCCGTGGACTGCAACATGCCAGGCTCCCCTGTCCATCACCAACTCCTGGAGTTTACTCAAACTCATGTCCACTGAGTCGGTGATGCCATCCAACCATCTCATCCTCTGTCGTCCCCTTCTCCTCCTGCCTTCAATCTTGCCCAGCATCAGGGTCTTTTCCAATGAGTCAGTTGTTCACATCATGTGGCCACACTATTGGAGTTTCAGCTTCAGCATCAGTCCTTCCAGTGAATATTCAGGACTGATTTCCATCAGGATTGACTGGTTTGATCTCCTTGCAGTCCAAGGGACTCTCAAGAGTCTTCTCCAACACCACAGTTCAAAAGCACCAATTCTCTGGCGCTCAGCTTTCTTTATGGTCCAACTCTCGCATCCATACATGACCACTGGAAAAGCCATAGCTTTGACTATGTCTGCTTACTGAATCTAAGTCAGTGTCCTTGGTTAGAGAAAATACCTAAAGGAACGTGTTCCTGAAGAAGTATCATTTAAACTGAAAGACAAGGTAGAATTTGTAAACTGAAGGAAATTAAGAATGAAGAATTTTTTTAAAAAAATTGAAGTATTGTTGATTCACAATGTTGTATTTCTGGTATACAGCAAAGTCATTCAGTTTATACATACACACATATATGCACATACATGCACATGTATGTGTATATATAAACACACACATACTTTTTCATGTTCTTTTCCATTATGGTTTATTACAAGATATTGAATATAGTGCTCTGTGCTATAGAGTAGCTCCTTGTTGTTTATTTATTTTACATATAATAGTTTGTATCTCCTAATCCCAAACTCCTAATTTATCTCTCCCTCCTACCTCTCCCCTTTGATAACCATAAGTTTGTTTTCTATGTCTGTGAGTCTGTTTCTATTTTATAAATAAGTTCATTTGTGTTATATTTTAGATTCCATACAGAAGTGATATCATATGGTACTGTCTTTCTCTGACTTTCTTCACTTAGTATGATAATATCTAGGTCCACCCATGTTGCTGCAAGTGGCATTATTGAAAATGAATATTTTTAGTGGAAAACACACTATATGTGCAGAGACAGAGAAAGCCCAGCGTTTTCAAAAATAGGAATATATTTGCTAAGATGAGATTTTAGCCTGTAGGTGGAACAGTTAAAGGACATGAAATTGGAGAAATAAGAAGTTAGATCACGGAGATAAAATTTTAAATGTATTATTTTGGCAATGTGAAGTCCACAAAGGATTTCAAACAAGGGCTTGCCAAGATCAGATTTGTGTTATAGAAAGATTACTTAGGCTGCAGTGAAGAGAATGGAGTTTAGTGATTCTCTTAAATTTAACCTTGTTTCTTTAGGCTATGGGACATTGTTAAAAACAACAACTTCATGTTCCTTTTACAGTTTATATTACCTCCAAATTCTTTGTTTCACTTACTAACTCACCTTTCTGATATGCAAATCTCTTGATGTTATCATTCAAAAGAACTTACTTAGTATCAAATATCTTGTTTTGAGTAGTATATTTGTTTTCTACTGGAGCTATATGCAGTCACAGGCTTAGTGGCTTAAAACAATACGGATTTATTATCTCATAGCTCTGTAGGTTAGAGACTTGACAGGGATCTTACTGGGCTAAAATCAAAGTATAGGCTGAGGTTCTTACTGTGTTTCTTCCTGAGACTCGAGTGGAAAATCAATTGTTCCCTTGCTTTTTCTAGCACATAGAGACTGTCCACATCCTATAGCTCATGGTCTCCTTCTCCATCTTCAAATCCAGCAATCTCTGGTTGAGTTCTCACAATGCATCATTCTGACTCTGTTTCTGCCATTGTATTTCTTCCTCTGACTCTCTTTTCCCCTTTTAAGGACCCTTCTGATTACACTGGGTCTACCTGATCATCTAGGATAATCTATTTTAACATTAGCTAATTTGCTACTTTATTTGCATCTGCAACCTTAATTCACTTTTGTCATCTAAAATGACACATTCACTGGTTCTGGGGATTAGCATGTGGCTATCTTGGTGGGGCCACCACTACCATTTGCTGGATAGCCTCACAACCATAGTCTTAGAATTGCCGTGGTAGAGTCGTAGGACTCTGACTCTGCTTTCCCCAGGGTGGAGCATTCAGGCTGTGGTATGTCCCTGATGCTGGATGTAAATTCTTCAGCTCCTAGGTTTCTCTCTTTTCATATCACAGGCACTGACAATCCCCATTCCTAGCTCTCCTGAGAAGGCGCAGAATTCAAACATAAAGTCTTTCATAAATTACAAATGATCTACTGATTACCCTTAAAAAATAGCAGGGTCCTTTCCTAAGCATTCTCATTCAAGTCTCACACCAAAGCTTCACCCTAGCTTTTATTCTCCCTTGTCTTTTGCTATTTTTTTCAGATGATAAAACTAACATTCAGAGAAGCTCAGGGTGCAGCTAATAAAGTTGGCACTACTACTCCAGCCCAGGTCTCCAGTCTTCACAGTGGAGTATCTGTCACGTTCCCACCATAACAGCTTGTCTATGGGATGTGTCCCTGGGCTCACATATTAACATTGATCCTGCACATAATTCCTACCTTTCGTGAAGGAGTCTCGTTATTTCCTATCCATATGCTCCAGACCCTATCTGAGATTCTCCCACCATTGGTAATTCTCTCCATACTGCCAGAGCCCCCACTGGCCTGTCCCCTCGCCACCACCCCCGCCTCATGCCTGCTTTTGCAGCTGAACAGGCTTATTCTGGCTCCAGCCCTGCTCTTTTCCTCTCTGGATGGGAGGGAGGAAGGGAAAGATGGAGGGAGGGGAAGCAGTCCCTCTCAGAGATGTGGAAAGCTTTAGTGCCCTTCTCTCACAGATACCTGCTGTTTTGCTTTTGTTAGAAATCACCACCAGCCTGGTGATATCAACCTGCAATCTACAGTCACAATCAGATCAGACTCTTATTTCCTGGGATTCTGAGAGGGACTGAGGCTTCAGAAAGTTATAAATATAACACTTTACACACTGAACTGGATGCCCAGGGAGAAACCCCCTGCAACTAGCAACAGGACCTTGTGCTGATTAGATACAAAGCTTTCAAAGAGTTCAGAGCCTGTGTTGTCAGAGCTTTACACATATCTCCTACCCATCTTGAAAGGGCTCTAATAGCACAGAAGACATTAGGTACAAGTAAGTCTTTTTTAATGATCCCAACTGAAAATTATATTTGTAAAGTATTTTAAAGTTTTCAGATTCATTTAACTCATGTGATTTTATTCAATGCTCTCAGCATTCTGTGAAGTAGGCAAGACAATTGCAGGTATCCCTTTCACAGATGAAGATGCTGCTGCTGCTGTTCCTCAGTCGCTAAGCTGTGTCTGACTCTTTGCGACCCCATGAACTGCAGCACACCAGGCTTCCCTGTCCTTCACCATCTCCCAGAGCTTGCTCAGAATGTCCATTGAATCAGTGATGCCATCCAACCATCTCATCCTTTCTTGCCCTCTTCTCCTCTTGCCTTCAGTCTTTCCCAGCGTCAGGGTCTTTTCCAATGAGTCATTTCTTCGAATCAGGTGGCCAAAGTATTGGAGCTTCAGCTTCAGCATCAGTCCTTCCAATGAATATTCAGGGTTGATTTCCTTTAGGATTGACTGGTTTGATCTCCTTGCAGTACAAGAGTCTCAAGAGTCTTCTGCACCACAGTTTGAAGGCATGAATTCTTCGGCGCTCAGCCTTATTTATGATTCAGCTCTCACATCTGTACATGACTACTGGAAATGCTGAGGCCCATCTTCACAGGGCTAGTGAGTGGTGTAATCAAGATGAGAACTCAGGATCCAGGTTCCAACTCAATTCTCATGTCCTATGCCTTTTTGTTCTCAATTCTAGCTACTCACTATTTTTTACTGCCTTTTCCACCTCAGTGAAAGGTGGCTTGAGGGAACAAAAATGACAATAGATGCCAAAGCAGAGAGCTGTCTTTTAAAATACAGCTTTCAATGACAATATTGTTACCTAAAGTATATTTGCATTAGCCTGGGGCGCTGTTCTCAGTAAAAATTTTTCCCTTTCCAATTACGGGTATAATCAATAAATATGTACTGTCAGCCAACTTTGTAACAGCCCTGTGCTAAGTGCTGGAAAAGACTGCAAAAGAGACAGGGTCAGAGATAAGGTTACTGTTGTCATAGGACTTACACTGAGTGGAGAGAAAAAGTAGAATCCAGGGAATGGTAGAGAAGTGTTAATTTTTTAAAGAAATGCACACTGAGGATAAGTGCACAAAGAATGGAATGAGTAGAAATGGGGTCTGAACTGTATATGAAAAATTTAAGTAAGGGGAACAGGGAATACAGCTCTGTTTTAGTTTGTTTTGTTATTTGTATTAAGTTGGAGGACACCCTTAATAAAGATCTGGACGAGGAAACAGGTCTGCTAACAGCCATCATGAGGTTCTGACAGCTTTCTGATTTTGACAGGCCTCATCCTTAGAGCCATCTTTTTGCCTCTGGTTAGATGATGGGGCCTCAACCTGCGGCTGCTGCTGCTAAGTCGCTTCAGTTGTGTCTGACTCTGTGCGACCCCATAGACAACAGCCCACCAGGCTCCTCTGTCCCTGGGATTCTCCAGGCAAGAATACTGGAGTGGGTTGCCATTTCCTTCTCCAATGCATGCATGCATGCTAGGTCGCTTCAGTCGTGTCCAACTCTGTGCAACCCTATGGACAGCAGCCCACCAGGCTCCTCTGTATGTGGGATTGTCTAGGCAAGAATACTGGAGTGGTTTGCCATTTCCTTCTACATCCTTGCAAAACTCCGTAGGCAGAGTCTGAAACCCTTCAGTTTTAACTGTGAGTCCATATGACCACAATTATCTATGAATGCTTTCCAGGATGCTCCTCATGCCCCTGTCCTCACACATTTTCGAAGGTAATAAGGCTGCTGTTACATAACACAATGGACAGTACTGTCCCAGAGTATAAACAGGTGTTTTAAATATAAGCTTTGGTATATACATCTTATATAAAAACTCCTGGTGCACTCAAACTATGGTAAAGTCTTATAATATGTGTCTCTGTCAGTATCGCTTCTTCCAGACACATAGGAAGATTACTGATCATGGCTCCCTCCTTGAAACTGGGGACTGATGTTCTGGCCATGGGTTAGGCAGAAGTAACATGAGTGACATGTCACTTGTAGAGCATTTAACTCTGACATAAGAGCCTCACAACTGGCGAAATCCATCTGACTCCCAAAATGAGGAGGACATGGAGCTGAACTCTCTCCTTAGGTGTGATTGACAGATTCTGTGAATGAGAAATTACCCTTTGTTGCTTAAATCACTAAAAATGTTGGCATTGATATATTCTGCAGCATAACCTAGCCAATTCTGAATACCTTATTTAAATTTTTTGAGAGAATGGGTGGAATAAATTCAGTCTGCTTCAACCCAGTGTCTGATTCTCAGCAGTCTCTCTTTATTTTCCTTAAAGACTTCTAAGTTCTGTCTGTTTGTGATGGCTTTGTATTGTTTCTGGGCCCCTATCCAGCTTGGCAGGCATTTTTCTGAAATGTTTCTTGTGGCAGAGAATTATCTTGTCAAAGAAGTTGGACTAAGCCCCAGGAAGCCCTGCAATAAAGCAGAGGATCTAGATTACAGACCTCTGTGTATTGCCCATCGACTGCATGTTCTATCTTTCCTTCTGCCTGCTTTTAGGAAGTACTAAGTACCTTCCCTGGTGGCGCAGTGGTAAAGAATCCAGCTGCCAGTATAGGAGATGCGGGTTCGATCCTTGGGTTGGGAAGATGCTCTGGAGGAGGAAATGGCAACCCATTCTCAGTATTGTTACCTGGAAAATTCCATGGACAGAGGAGCCTGGTGGGCTACAGTCCATGGGATCGCAAAGAGTCAGACACTCCTGAGCGACTGAATACACAGGTACCCTCTACCCCAAAATATAAAACCTTACTTTGCCAGAATAGTCCTAGGAGGAAGTTAACCAAGGTACAAATCCATCTTGTCTAAATGGGTCAATATATGTAGGCTGGAGAATGGAAAACTTTAAACTTGCAACATTCTTTCTTCCTACTTCTTCAAGGTATACTTTCTTTCCCTCTCCTTGAAAGTTCTAGCTGCTCCTGCCTGTTAGATACCATCTTCGTCATTAGAGTACACTTTGTTGCCATAGCAATTCATTTCTACTCTCACATTTTATTGCACTTATAGCTGCTACAGGCAAAAGAGAAGGGGCAGGGGGAGCACGAGTTTTCTTTCAAGTGCCAGGCTTCTCCTCCTCCGAGAAACTTTTAACTCCCCCAAAAAGGGAGCTCACAGTCAGGAATAGCAGAGGGGGTGCCTTGCACCAGAAGACAGGTTGTAGCTCTCTAGTCTGGGACTGGAAGAGGGCACAGTACTTTTCTGGCCCTGGTAGGATTACATCATTCTTGCATTCACTCTTTCTTTTTAGGCTTCAGCATTTATACTTTAAAAGAAAACAAAAAAGTAAGCAGGCCTTCAATCAGTGATAAAGATCAAAGAGGAAACAGAAGTTGGAAAGTTCTACTAAAGTGCCTTTCTAAGGTCCCAAATACAGTGTCTCAATTACGGTGACCCTAAACCTCCAAATTATTTTGATAATAACGTGCATGTGCATAGTACCTTTGCTCCTTTAGTGTATTTTTTTTAATAAATTTATTTATTTTAGTTGGGGGCTAATTACTTTACAATATTGTAGTAGTTTTTGCCATACATTGACATGAATCAGCCATGGGTTTACATGTGTTCCCCATCCTGAACCCTCCTCCCACCTCCCTCCCCATCCCATCCCTCTGGGTCATCCCAATGCCCCAGCCCTGAGCATTTGTCTCATGCATAGAACATGGAATGGTGTTCCGCTTCACATATGATAATATACATGTTTCAATGCTATTGTCCCAGAACGTCCCACCCTCACCTTCTTCCTCAGAGTCCACAAGACTGTTCTATGCATCTGTGTCTCTTATTCTGTCTCACATATAGGGTTACCATTACCATCTTTCAAATTCCATATATATGCATTAGTATACTGTATTGGTGTTTTTCTTCCTGGCTCACTTCACTCTATATAATGGGCTCCAGTTTCATCCATCTCAATAGAACCGATTCAAATGTATTTTTTTTAATGGCTGAGTAATATTCCATTGTGTATATGTACCACAGCTTCCTTATCCATTCATCTGCTGATGGACATCTAGGTTGCTTCCATGTCCTGGCTATTGTAAACAGTGCTGCGATGAACATTGGGGTACACGCGTCTCTTTCAATTCTGGTTTCCTCGGTGTGTATGCCCAGCAGTGGGATTGCTGGGTCATATGGCAGTTCTATTCCCAGTTTTTTAAGGAATCTCCACAATGTTCTCCATAGTGGCTGTACTAGTTTGCATTCCCACCAACAGTGTAAGAGGGTTCCCTTTTCTCCACACCCTCTCCAGCATTTATTGCTTGTAGACGTTTGGATAGCAGCCATTCTGACTGGTGTGTAATGCTACCTCATTGTGGTTTTGATTTGCATTTCTCTAATAATGAGTGATGTTGAGCATCTTTTCATGTGTTTGTTAGCCATCTGTATGTCTTCTTTGGAGAAATGTCTGTTTAGTTCTTTGGCCCATTTTTTGATTGGGTCGTTTATTTTTCTGGAATTCAGCTGCAGGAGTTGCTTGTATATTTTTGAGATTAATTGTTTGTCTGTTGCTTCGTTTGCTATTATTTTAGTGTATTTTTATATGTACTGCTTTTTTCCCCAATCTTATTTCTTTTTAATTGAAGGAAAATTGCTTTACAATATTGGTTTGGCCTCCGTCATACATCAACATGAGTCAGCCATAGGTTTACAAGTGTCCCTTCCCTCTTTACTCTCCTTCCCACTTCCTACCTCTTCTCACCCATCTAGGTGTTATAGACGCCCCATCTGAGTTCCCTGAGTCATACGGCAAATTCCCATTAGTTATCTATTTTACATATGGTAATTATATATGATAATAACTTATATATGCATAGTACCTTTGCTCTTTTAGTGTATTTCCACATGTACTGCTCATTTATTTTTTTGGTGTTAAATAGTATCCTCTTAATGAAGACTTCTCCTTGAACTATATTTCATACTTATGTCTTAATTCACCCATTTTGTTGCTTTTTCAACAAATACCTTCATAGCTCCTACTACCTGTATTGAAGAGACAGCATCTTAAACTGTTTAATCCTGCCACTACTTTACTTTATGCACACCAGTCTTGGCCCAGCAGACAGGTCTTGCTGTTTGAGAATGGGTTCTCAGACAGCTTCTGTGGCTCACATGGGGAACCACTCCAGTGTGAGGCACTCTGTAAACTTCACAGGGGGATGGAGATTGAGACTTTTGTCCCGAACTATGAATATGGATTTGACACTTAGAACTTTAAAATTATCCGTCTGTCCCAGGCCAGTGACTTAGGCTATTTGTATAGTAAAAAGTGCAATGAAGGTTTCCTTTTTCAGCGTGATATTAAACATCACCAAATTTTATAAATACTTCTTAAATATTTTTGTCGGAGGAAAGATCTGCGACTTTCAACTGTAATTTTTAAATGTTCAATATGTATAGACAAGCTGCTGTATTTTATATAAATGAATATATTCATAGAACAAACTTTAAATTTCAGAAAACAACACAGATTGTAGGAGTTTAAATTCCTGTTCATATTCCAGTAGCAATGAGTAATGTGTCCATTTTAAGAATAGTGGCAAATGATTGAGGAGGAGTGCATTTCTACCCTTGCTGGAGGCTGCTATTTTGTGGAGAAGCATTTGTGGTCTGGTGACTCAAGAAGAGAGGTAGGTAGCTACCCATATATTCTAAATTCTGCTTCCACCCCTCCATCTGTCCCAGACTCGTGCTGAGACCTAGTCTGGGTAACACTACCCTCTACTGGGTGGAACCAGAACAACAACTCAATCCCTTTAATCCAGAGCAACGTGTTGCAGTATTTAAACTCTAAGAGAGATTTTAGGGATTGTTTTTACAGATGAAAAGACTGACATTCAGAAGGCAAAAATGTCAGGACTGCGACTCTTAACAGTTTATATCAGAAGCCAAAGAACTCTGCTTTCCTTACTCTTCAGATGGCTAATTTCCCCCAAAATTTCAGAGTAGGGTAGAGGCTCTGAACACAACACACAGCAAAAACACAAATGTATTACTTGCAGCTATAGTAATATTTGTTAATAACAAATGTCCCCTGCTGCATGAATTACCTGTGCTATTTAAACCTAGCACAGATAAATTTTCTTTTAGATAAACTTATCATAGACCATTGCATTACTCATAAAACTACTTGAATACACTGCTTTCTTTTTTTATCTTTTGTAAATGTTTCACCATTTGCTGCTTCAACAAGAATATGTCTTCAGATGGAACTTTGTCTTAAAAGCCTGTGGGGCTTTGGTAATGGCACATTTTAAGAGCAGGATTTCTCTAATTGTAATACCAATTAAGGTACCCTTACCTTAATTGGTATCCTTACTCCTTCTCCTACATTTTCATGAGACATTATGTGTTTAGCTCGAGCATAAAATGGACCACATGAACAGATGGAGGAGGCAGCCATCCATATGGGAAAGAGGGGACTGGATAGGCCAAAGTATTGGGTGACTTAAACTACAGTAACACCTGATCTCTCAGTAATCCAAACGTTGATCAATCACACTTATTTAGCACACAGTTAACCTAGAAGCAGGCGATAACAGCAGAAACTGGTGTTACCTAGACCTTAATCCCATAAGAGAAGCCCCAGTGCGCTCACTTAATGTCTGTGTTCTCTTATTTCACATAAATTCTTTAAAATAGGCCCAAAGTACATGAAGACAGCAAAGTCTGGGGTCAGGGCAGGAGTGGTGGTGGAATGAGCTGTTATAGGCATGTGCGCACACAGGAGTACAGAGTGACAGCTGGTGCTATGACATAAAGCAGGAGACAAAGGAAGAGAGTTATCTGAAAGTACCGTGACCTCAAGATCACTAACAACCCTTTGCAAAGGGACCAAAATCCATACCTACCTCAGGAGAGTCTGAGTTAATTTTATAATAGTGACCTGCATGTGTGCTAAGTCACTTCAGTTGTGTCCGACTGTTTGTGACCCCATGGACTGAAGCCCTCCAGGCTCCTCTGTCCATGGGATTCTCCAGGCAGGAATACTGGAGTGGGTTGCCATGCCCTCTTCCAGGGGATCTTCCTGACCCAGGGATTGAACCCACATCTCTTATGTCTCCTGCATTGGCAGGTGGGCTCTTTACTACTAAAGTCACCTTGAAAGCCCAATGAATGAGTGAAAGTCACTCAGTCGTGTCTGACTCTTTGCAATCCCATGGACTATATAGTCCATGGAATTCTCCAGGCCAGAATCCTGGAGTGGATAGTCTTTCCCTTCCCCAGGGGATCTTCCCAACCCAGGGATTGAACCCAGGTCTGCCACATTGCAGGCAGATTCTTTACCAGCTGAGCCACAAGGGAAACCCAAGAACACTGGAGTGGGTATCCTATCCCTTCTCTACTGGATCTTCCTGACCCAGGAATGGAACCGAGGCCTCCTGCATTTCAGGCAGATTCTTTACCAACTGAGCTATCAGGGAAGCCCATGACCTAGAATGGTTAAAAAAACTGTGTTCTATTAATATTTAATTCCACTTAAAGTTTAAAAAAAACCTCCATAGTCTCCATTTATTTAGATTTCTATTCAATAGTAGTTAGAATGAGTATCCGGAATAAGCCATAAGATTATGAGAACTTGAATGAGAACCTGCTATACAGCACAGGGAACTCAAGTCTCAAAAAGACAGTATATATGTACATATATAGCTGATTCATTCTGCTATACAGCAGAAACTAATACAACATTGTAAATCAACTATACTCTAAATAAAAATTAATTTTTAAAAAAGATTGAAAACTAGATGTATTTTATTGGCTCTTTGGAATTCCCATACTAAAATATAAAGTTGCTCTATTTAAGCCATTTAACAAAAATATATCAAATGCCTCATCTACTTGTTGCCAGGCAAATGTTTTAGTCACGAAAGGTGCTCTATGTATCCAAACAGACAAAAATTCTAGCCCTCATTGAGGACAAATGGAGGGAGGCATTCAATAAGCAAAATACATACATAACTGTTTACAGAATATAACACTTCCCAAGTGGCTCAGTGGGTAAAGAATCAGCCTGCAATGCAGGAGACACAGGACGATGCAGGTTCGATCCCTGGGTCAGGAATACCCCTGAGAAGGGCATGGCAACCTATTCCAGTTTTTTTGCCTGGAAAATCCCATGGAGAGAGGAGTCTGGTGGCTACAGTCCATAGGGTCACATAGAGGCAGACAAGACTGAAGCGACTGAGCATGTATGCCCATATAGAATATGAGATGCAAGCAATAATTTGAGGAAATACAAAATAAAAAATGACCAAACCAGTGAGGCTGGCGAGAAGCTGCAATTTTAAATAAGCTAGTGAGGAGAGGTTTCCCTGAGAAGTGGTTTGGGGAGCAAAAACCCAGAGAGGGTGAGGAAGCAAGCTATGCACACACAGGCAGACTCTGGTTATCTTATACACTTACACTGATTAACTGTAATTCTTCCATAATCTCAACTGTAAACTCCATGCTCTGACCACTGTCTCTTTCATTTTCAGTTCTTCCTTCTACTCTCTGACTTCAGCAGTCCTTGGATCTGACATTGATCTAACCCCTTTTCACTGGTCTCATGTCCTTACTCCCCTTTAAATTTCATGCTCAACCATTATTACCACTCCCTAGCACTTCCCTAAATTATCTTGCTCCATCTTGGCTTCACTAGACTTATTTATTACAGTAAAACCTCAGTCCTGTGGAAATCCAGGGTCCCAGGTGGCGCAAGTAGCAAAGAACCCACCTGCCAATGCTGGATGGAGAAGGAAATGGCAACCCACTCCAGTGTTCTTGCCTGGAGAATCCCAGGGACAGAGGAACTTGGTGGGCTGCCGTCTATGGCCTAGCACAGAGTTGGACACGACTGAAGCAACTTAGCGGCAGCAGCAGCAGCCAGTGCTGGAGACATAAGAGACACAGGTTCAATTCCTGGTTTGGGAAGATCCCCTGGAGGAGGGAATGGCAAACCACTCCAGTATTCTTGCCTAGGGAATCCCATGGACAGAGGAATCCCATGGACTGCTGGGCTACCAGTCCATAGAGTTGGAAACGACTGAGGTGACTCAGCATGCATGTACATGGAAATCCAAATTGTCTTCTACTCTGTCACTATACCCTATCTCTTTAAATTAAAGACTGCTAATCTCAACTATCAGATCTCCCAATCCCAAAGAAAGGCAATGCCAAAGAATGCTCAAACTACCGCGCAATTGCACTCATCTCACATACTAGTAAAGTAATGCTCAAAATTCTCCAAGCCAGGCTTCAGCAATATGTGAACCATGAACTTCCCAGATGTTCAAGCTGGTTTTAGAAAAGGCAGAGGAACCAGAGATCAAATTGCCAATATCCGCTGGATCATCAAAAAAGCAAGAGAGTTCCAGAAAAACATCTATTTCTGCTTTATTGACTATGCCAAAGCCTTTGACTGTGTGGATCACAATAAACTGTGGACAATTCTGAAAGAGATGGGAATACCAGACCATCTGACCTGCCTCGTGAGAAACCTGTATGCAGGTCAGGAAGCAACAGTTAGAACTGGACATGGAACAACAGACTGGTTCTAAATAGGAAAAGGAGTACATCAAGGCTGTATATTGTCACCCTGCTTATTTAACTTCTATGCAGAGTACATCATGAGAAACGCTGGGCTGGAAGAAACACAAGCTGGGATCCAGATTGCCTGGAGAAATATCAATAACCTCAGATATGCGGATGACACCACCCTTATGGCAGAAAGTGAAGAAGAACTAAAGAGCCTCTTGATGAAAGTGAAAGAGGAGAGTGAAAAAGTTGGCTTAAAGCTCAACGTTCAGAAAACTAAGATCATGGCATCTGGTCCCATCACTTCATGGGAAATAGATGGTGAAACAGTGGAAACAGTGTCAGACCTTATTTTTTGGGGCTCCAAAATCACTGCTGTTGGTGATTGCAGCCATGAAATTAAAAGACGCTTACTCCTTGGAAGGAAGGTTATGGCCAACCTAGATAGCATATTTAAAAGCAGAGACATTACTTTGACAACAGAAGTCCATCTAGTCAAGGCTATGGTTTTTCCAGTGATCATGTATGGATGTGAGAGTTGGACGGTGAAGAAAGCTGAGCACCATAGAATTGATGCTTTTGAACTGTGGTGTTGGAGAAGACTCTTGAGAGTCCCTTGGACTGCAAGGAGATCCAACCAGTCCATCCTAAAAGAGATCAATCCTGGGTGTTCATTAGAAGGACTGATGTTGAAGCTGAAACTCCAATACTTTGGCCACCTCATGCAAAGAGTTGACTCATTGGAAAAGACCCTAATGCTGGGTAGGATTGGGGGCAGGAGGAGAAGGGGATGATAGAGGATGAGATGGTTGGATGGCATCACCAACTCGATGGACATGGGTTTGGGTAGACTCCAGGAGTTGATGATGGACAGAGAGGCCTGGCGTGCTGCAGTTCATGGGGTTGCAAAGAGTCGGACACGACTGAGCGACTGAACTGAACTGAACTGAATCTCAACTCGGGGCTTCCCAGGTGGCTCAGTGGTAAAGAATCCACCTGATTCCTGCGTTGCGAAGATCCCTTGGATTAGGAAATGGCAACCGCTTCAGCATTCTTGCCTGGGAAATCCCATGGACAGAGGAGTGGAGTGGGCAATTGTCCCATGGGGTCACAAAAGAGTTGGACATGACTTAGCAACTAAACAACAACAGCAAAAATTTGAATGAGGTGCTGCCTAGAAATCATACCACAGAATTCTAGTTCATTTGCTTATCTACAATTCCAGATGTATATTCTACTCTTTCCTGTTTCATTTTAACTCCAGTTCACTCTCAGTTCTATGACCTTGCTTCCCATTTCACAAAGAAAAAAACAGTCCATTGGAAGAAAGCTGTCACAAGTTCCCACCACCATACCCTCCAAGCTACCAGCGTCAGAGTTGCCTTCTGCCCTGTTACAATAGATGTAGTGTCTGTGGTGCTAGGGCCACCTCCTTGGGGCACCTCATCTGATCCTACTTTGTCTGTCCAAGGACACTCCAGCAACCTTGTTCTTCATCATCAATTGTTTCCTTTTTACTGAACCCTTCTCATTAGCTTACAAACAAGCCTGCTCTGGAATCTGTGTTTTCCTGATACCAATTCATCTATTTGCTTTTTTATAGCAAAATTTCTCAAGAGTTTCCTATCCTTAATATATCTGATTCCTCTTCCATCCATTCATTTTTTTTTTGAACTAACTCCAATCAGGCTTTCTATGTTTCTAGCCCCTATACTTTCTCAAGCTCACTAACAAGCTCTACTTTGCTATATCTAGTGATTACTTTTCATCAAGATCGACCCATCTGTATCATTTGATTTAGTTTTCATTACCTGGTAGCTCAGTTGGTAAAGAATCCGTCTGCAATGCAGGAGACCCCGGTTCGATTCCTGGGTCAGGAAGATCCCCTGGAGAAGGGAAAGGCTACCCACTCCAGTATTCTTCGGCTTCCCTTGTGGCTCAGCTGGCAAAGAATCTGCCTGCAATGCAGGAGACCAGGGTTAGATCGCTGGGTTGGGAAGATCCCCTGGAGAAGGGAAAGGCTACTCACTCCAGGATTCTGGCCTGGAGATTTCCATGGACTGTATAGAGATTTCCATGGACTATCGCAAAGAGTCGGACACGACTGAGTGACTTTCGCTTTCACCTATTAAGGCTTGTTTTTATTGCCTGTCACCAAGTAAGTCCTAAAGGGATTTTGATGGGAATACACTAGAGTCTGGAACCCTGAATCTGTGGGGGACATTATAATAAAAATCAGATTTGTATAGTACTTTACGATCTACAAATATTGTATATAGCATTTATTTTAACATTTACAATAATCCCAGGAGAAAGGCATTTTTCAGATGAAAACTGTTAAGAAGGAAGATGTGACAAAGACAGGATTACATACATTTATGTAGTTTCTCAGAGGCAGAAGCAAGCCTGTGTTGGATAGTGGACATTGGACAGTGGGGGTCAAGCAGAGGTGGGTAGTTCAGCATGGTGAAGAGGAAATCCTGCCAAGGAAAATAAAGAACATCAAAATAAATAAGTAAATCAGGATGGAAGAGGCTAATTTTGTACTGTTTGTCATTTTACACCCAAATGGTTTTAAAGCATGAGACATGCTACTAGAAAAGTTTAATAGGGAAGAATCCTTGAAGTTGGTTTTAGAGATAAAATAAAAAGCCATTGGGTTCTATCCTCATGCCTAATGAGAAATTGACATGAGTGTTCTAAATTTTAATTTTTGTTGTCTCTCCTTGTAAAAACCTATTGATAATAAAATAAAAAGTGTGACAATTGTTATGGGCTGAATGTTTGTGCTCCCTCCAGATTCACACTTGAAATCTTAACCCCCACCCCCACCATGTGATCTTATTAGAAGATGGACTCTGTGGGAAGTGATAAGGTCATAAGTATGGGAGCCTCCTATGGAGGATTGGTGTCCCCAGAGAACTGTCTCACCCTGTCCACATAGGAGAATGAAAACAGCAAAGATCCAGAAGGGGAACCAGCCATACTGACATTCTGATCTTGGACTTCAACCCTTCACAACTGTGAGAAATAAATTTCTGTTGTGTACAAGTCACCCAGTCCACGGTACTTTGTTATAGCAACCTGAACTGACAAAGACAAGAACATTATGATTTACTGCCCATCTTAGTTCAGACTATGATTTAAAAAATAACATAGAATGCATGGCTTCAATAACAGGAGTTTATTTCTCATAGTCAGGAGGCTGGGGATTCCAAGATCAAGGAGACCCTGGCATATTCAGTATCTCTTGAGAGTCTGCTTCCTAGTTCACAGACAACTGTCTTCTATTTGGCTGGTCCTCATGTGGCCCTTGTGATCTCTTTTATAAGGGCACTAATCACATTGAAGAGGGGTCCACCCTATTGACCTTATTACATCACAAAGCCCAATATCCTAATACCATCACAGTGGGAATTAAGTTTTCACTGTATGAATCCTGGGAGAATACAAATATTCAGTGTATAGCAATGCCCAGTGTTTTTCACCCTGAGTCTCTAATATTGAAAGGAAATCTGAAACTCTCTAGAGTTCTTCTCAGAGACTAACCTGAGAAGGTTCCCACCACAGTCTTTCTAGAGTTGGTCTTAGGACATAAGCAGATCTATGCAATACATAAGAGACTAAAAAGAAGTTTGCATGTCAACCAACTCTAGCCCCATCCATCTGACTGTCACACACATGTACGTATGTACACACACAGACACTCATACAGAAGTGATCCACTGTTGTATGGAAACAATTGCAGTTCAAGCTGGTAAAACACTCCGCTGAGCACCTTCTACACAATTAAACCTTTGTTTTTCTTTACTCTGAAGCTGATAAACGAGAACACTTAGATGAACTAAATAATAAAGAGATCCCATTACTGTCATTTAATTCTGCACATATAAGATAAAAAGGCCTTCCTCCCATGAAATTGTAATGCTGATTACCTTCCTCTGTTCTCGTTAAATCCAATCACTTAGCTCAATTCATCAGCATTTAAATACAAGGAGGATGATTCCATAAATCGAGACAACACAATTCAGTGCCTTGATACACTGCATTTGCTATCAATTATGTTAGTCATAGTCTCAAGTATTGGAGAAGGATTGGTATATTAACCTAAATACTGCTCAAGGGACTGTGCTGCATTCACAAATTTATTATTTTTTAAGTTTTTATGTTGCTCATTGTACTACATTAAGCTGAGAAAGAGAAACAGAGGTGTGGATACTGTACATGCTCTGGCCTCTACATATTGCCCATTATTTTATTGTAATTAATTTCTATTTATTTATTGGAGTATAGATGGTTTACAATGTTGTGTTAGTTTCAGGTGTACAGCAAAATGACTCAGTTATACATATACATATATCCACTTTTAGATTTTTTTTCCCATATAGGTCATTACAGAGTATTGAGTAGAGTTTCCTATGCTATACAGTAAGTCCTTAATATCTATTTATATATAGTAGTACGTATAGGTCAACTCCAATCTCCCAATTTATCCCTCCCCCCCATGCCCTGGTAACCGTTAGTTTGTTTCCTACATTTGTGACTCTACTCTTGTTTTGTAAATGAGTTCATTTGCACCCTTTTTTAAGATTCCATGTATAACCAGTATCATATGATTTATCTTTCTCTGTCTGACTTACTTCACTCAGTATGACGATATCTAGGCCTGTCCATATTGCTGCAAATGACATTATTTTGCTATTTTTTATGACTTTGTAGTATTTCATTGCATACATGTACATCTTCTTTATCCACTCCTCCATCAATGGACATTTATGTTGCTTCCATGTCCTGGCTCTTGTAAATAGTGCTGCAATAAACATTGTGATGCATGCATCTTTTTGATTTATGGTTTTCTCTGAATATATGCCCAGGAGCAAGATTGTTGGATCATATTGTAGTTCTATTTTTAGTTTTTTTAAGGTACCTCCATACTGTTCTTCATAGTGATGATACCAATTTATATTCCCACCAACAATGTAGGAGGGTTTCCTTCTCCAGAATTTATTGTTCATAAAATTTTTTGACAGTGGCCATTCTGACCAGTGTGAGGTGATATCTCATTGAAGCTCTGATTTGCATTTCTCTAATAAGTGATGTTGAGCATCTATTCATGTGCTTTTTGGCTATCTGTGTCTTCTTTGGAGAAATGTCTATTTAGATCTTTGTGCATTTTTGATTGGCTTTTTAATATATATATATATATATTTAGCTTCATGAGCTATTTGTATATTTTGGAGATTAATCCTTTTTGATTGCCTACTATTTAAAATCCTATTTTATCAATCCTTATATGATCTTTGATCTTGATATATCCTAGGTATGTTTTGCTTTGTTTTCAAAGACTTATTTAAATAGAGTTATACCATCTATCATATGTAATGATGTGACTGAGAAAACTCATGAGTGTCTTAAACAAGTTATTTCTCTGAATCTAAGTCTCTTCATATATAAAATCATAACAACACTCACCTCCATGGATTATTATGAGAACTAGATAGCCATTGAACTTTTTTCTCTCTTTCCTTTACCTGGGGTTATCCCAGAAGTGTCCATGTAAGAATCAAGAATGTGTTTTAGTTATAAATCCATTTTTCCTTGTGTTATCTTTCTCTCTTTTTTTTACAGAGATCATTTTCATGAAAAATAAAATATCAATCATGAAAAATGACAAATCATCTACAGTTCCATTGCTCATAATATATACTTATTCATTCACTCAACAAATATTTATTAAGGATTCATTATGTGCTAGGAGTGGTTCTAAACTTTTAAATTAGAGCACTAAATGAAACAGACAAAAATCCTTGCCCTTAGGAATAGCTTTCATTTTTCCTTTGCATTTCTCCTCTACATATACGAATGTGATATGTGGTTTCGATAACTGTAGTCATGTTTTTTACTCTGTTTCTTTCATTTATTATTAGATCTTTAAAATATTCCATGTTGCTAAAGTCTGTAATTTTCATCTCAAAACAATATTGCTTGGAGTTGATACACAATAATTTAATTGCCCAGTCCTCTGATGTTGGAAATTTAGCCCCAGCACCCATCCCCAGGTGCAATGAGCATCCATGTAAATTTCCTGTTTCTACTGATTTCCTTTATATAAATACATCATGGTGGGATTACTGTGTCAAATTATAAGAACACTATTATATCATTTAGATAAAAGTAAAAAATAAAGTCCAACTCATTATTCTCGGGTGGATTCTTTCTACATAGTTTGAAGATAGTATACAACTTAGTACTCGAAAGTGTGAAACATACATGGAGTAAAATAGGAATTCAAACTATATTTAGTTAAGATAGGAAGAAATAGGGATACAGATTTTAGTTATATAGCTCTTAACAACAAAAAAGATGAGATTTCCAAAGTGGAAGGTGCGTGGCCCAGTGTGGCATAAGAACCAGCAGGGACAGAGTGGGTTGAGGTTATGCAAAGGTCACAAGTGAAGAGTGGATAAATATGAACATGATCTAATAAATAGTGGAGAATCATTGTCGTTATTTCAGCAGCAGAATGGCACAAAAGAAAGAAGTGTTATACAATCTGTAAAAGCAATACTGTCTTGCTCTAGGGAAGCTGAGGAACCTGGATACTACATTTCATTTTACTGAGCTTTTACATTTGTTATTAAACCCCAAAGCTTCCTCTCACTGTTCTTCGGGGCATGAGGAATGTAAAAACCCTAAAGCAGGATCAAGTCCAGTGTGTGGATGGGGAATATCCTAAATGGGATGTGCTCGGTCAGCATAGCATGCCTGACCCTCCAATGAGGAAGATACAGAATCAATAATCCCTAGAGAGGGAGGGATAGTTCTCTATGGTAGAAAAGTTCTTCCAGCTCGTGAACTATCCAAAACAATTCCTTCCATTCCAGGTAATTAGGCTTCTACTCATTAAGTGAGGCAGTATTAATAATCGGTTAACATTTCAGCCCAAAGGTCAGAGTACAGATAAGGGAATTTTGCTTTTTTGGAGTATCTTTTCCTTGTCTTCAAATCAAAGGTTATTAAAATTGAAAGACTGGGCAATCCCTGAAGAATGGAACCCAGTTCCCTTCAAAGGACTTGGGTGTGGTAGTGATTAGATACTGTTCAGGCTGTTTCCAATTAATTGGAGTGGGGAAAAACAAAAAGACTCAGGCAGAAAATATTCTGAAGACAGGGCTTCACTTTAAATGTGTTTTTCTCCTAACTGTGGAACAGTGCCTGGATTGGTACCTGCCACATAGTACCTGCTTAACAAGGTTTGACTAATAAATGAATGAACCATATATACTGCTTCTGCTGCTGCTAAGCCACCTCAGTCGTGTCCGACTCTGTGCGACCCCATAGATGGCAGCCCACCAGGCTCCCCCGTCGCTGGGATTCTCCAGTAATTACCAAATATTTAATGGGCACCGAGCATATATACTCGGTGCCCATTAAATATTTGGTAATTACCTATTTGTTCAGTTTACAAGTTTTCTGTACCTGAATGTTTTTGACTAAAACTTAGTAAGGGAGAAAACTTTTCCCTCCATTACCGTGAGAGGAGCTTGAGAGAAGAAGAGTAAAGGAGAGGAAAAGAGAGTGCCGATTTCACCATAGAATAATGTGTCAGATGGGCCTGTATTACTCTTAGCTCTTGAAAGGGCTCTTGTCAGTTGTAAGACCATTTTCCAAAGCTGTAAACTACCATAGGGAGATGTGAAGATGTCACTGTTTTGTTCAACGTTCCATTATCAAAGGCTAGCGTAGTAACTAGCATATAGAACACATTCATGCATATTTGATGAGTAAGTGATTGAAAGAAGGGAATATGGTTCTTCCTCCAGGGATTTCATAGTGAGGGTAGGAGACAGAACCCCACAGGAGAATTATGGAAGCTTAGAAAACTTCCACAGCCTAGGACTCCATTAGTGGTCAACTCTCATGAATGCTCAATCAGCCATGAATCCATCTACAGAGCCATTTTCCAGAACAGATACTTCAGTCTCCATAAGGATACCGTGAGAAACTATGTGGTTAATTTCTAACTCTGTATTTATCTCTATGCAGGTATTGGCAGAGTAGGAGGGATTTGAAAACAAAAAACAAATATAGAAGATCATATATGACTCTCTGGTTGGAGAAATAATACATATAACCATAAAATAATGAGAGAATAAGAATATAAATGCAAAAATTCCCCTATTGAAACCTTTTCTTCTTAGATAATTGCCCTGAAACACATGACCGGGGCTTGTGAATAAGCATCAAATTGGTGGGACATAAAGCTAGTTATAGCCTTAGAAGCTCTCGTTTTGCAAAATTATCTTGCAAGTATAGCATATCCTAGGTACCCAAACCAGATGGCATAAGATTTGCTACCTTAAATATGCAGCCCACATGTCCACTGAATTGTGTAAGGGGCTAACTGGGAACGTTAGATAACAACCCAAGCAACATAAACAACCCTGAAGTCATAGAAAACCAAAAGAAAATATATAGCTTTCTAAAGATTTTAAATGTTTAAAGCCCCTTAAGAAATACAACATATTCAAAATAAATATAAGAAATGTTGAACTGGCATTGGATTAACCTACTATAATGCAGCAGTAGCAAATGAATCCCTTGGTATCTGAATAATTAAGAGCCAGGATAGGATTTATAATCTACAGCAACTAATACACAGAGCTGTAAATGCTGGTCTAGCATTAAGAATTCAGCACAACTGTATTGATGTCTTACTGTGGAGGCCTATGTATTTTTCTGCTTTATTTTAGGATAGGCGAGTACATGGAGAGGTGAATCTGAGATCTATTTTTATAATTCCACTTCTATTTGATATCACAGTTTGCATTAGAACAATATCAGACATTTAAAAAGGTAATCTGCATTTCTTAGCATTTAACACTTTTAAAAACAGCCTGTAAGATATCACTCCAGGTTTGTCATATCTCCTCTCACCAGTTAGTTACTGAATTCATTCATTCATTCCACAAACATCTGTTGAGTACCTACTAAGTGTAAAATGCTGTGCTAGGCTTTGGATCTGTGAAAAGACTGAGAGATACTCCATCCCGGTGGAAGTTTATGGTCTTTGGAAAGTCATTTAGTTATGAGTAGTGATGCAGGAAAATGTTAGCTTGTTTAGGTAATGGCAAATCCCTTGGTGTGGATACAGCATGAAGGAAATGTAGAAAATTAAACTGGAAAAATAATTACACATTTTCCTGTTAATAAATCAATGGAGAAATAAGTGATTTTGCACTGGGGTGTGTGAGAAATGACCAGGTTACAGTTTTAAATGATAACCTTGAAAACCATAGAGAGGACAGCTTAGAAGAGGAAGGGAGTGAAGACAGAAAATCAGGGAAAATTATGAAACTTTCCAAGGATACTGAGTGTTTAGGATTAAGGCTGCAAAAGTGGCAACAGAGGAAAGTATTTGAGAGGCATTGTTGAGGCAGAATTGATAGTTGTAGCAATTTACTGTGGAATTAGTAAATCAGATTATGGATTATGACTAAAGATATGAGTTGATAATATTATAAATAAAAACATAAGGTGTGGGTTGGGGGGGAAGCCAGGGCTGAACCTAGAGAAAGCCCTAAGAGACCAAGAAAAGAAAAAAGAGCCACTGAAGAATCATGATTGATACTGTCCTTTAGTACAAGTAAACACAGTGAAGGCAAGTACAGGAGATTAAGTTCAAGAATTGCCTATTGTTTAAAACTGGAAGAGATCTTCCAAAGCATCTAATCTAATTCTGTAGCTTTGAAGATTAGAAAGACAACCTGCCCAATGTATTTGCCTATTTAGTGGCAGAGCTGAGATTTGAATTCAATGTTTTGACTCCACAGCCAGTTTTCTTTCCATTATATTTACATCTTTCTGATTATTTATACGTTAATATTGGCTTGCTATCAGATCTTTCTCTTGTGCCATATTTACATCTCCTGGAAATCAACTTCTAATTTAACACCAGCTTGTCTTAATATATTCTAGACAGCCTTGAACTGGGATTTGGGAAATCTTACTTCAAGATTTCCTTGTGGCTCAGCTGGTAAAGAATCCACCTGCAGTGCAGGAGACCTGGGTTTGATCCCTAGGTTGGGAAGATCCCCTGGAGAAGGGAAAGGCTACCCACTCCAGTATTCTGGCCTGGAGAATTCTATGGACTGTATGGTCCATGGGGTTGCAAAGAGTCAGACATGACTGAGTGACTTTCACTCCACTTTACTTCAAGATATGTGACACTGGAAATTTTCCTGAATATCTCTGCAGCTTAGTTCCATAGCTGTAAAATTAATGATTGGTCTAAATGACTTTTACTATCAATTTTTATCTCTGGGATCCTAGCTAACCAGTGGTATACTGATTAGCAACCCATCACATGGTGTACTCCAACCTATGTGGAGACAGACTACTGAGTAACGGTCCACTGGAAAATGAAAAGCAACTCCAGGCCTCTTACAACTCTGGAGGACTATTGATGTGGACTTTAGAAATATTGATCAACTACAGCTGGGGAGTGGACTTCCCTTGTGTCTCAGCTGGTAAAGAATCCACCTGCAATGTGGGAGACCTGGGTTCAATCCCTGGGTTGGGAAGATCCCCTGGAGAAGGGAAAGGCTACCCACTCCAGTATTCTGGCCTGGAGACTTCTATGGACTGTATGGTCCATGGGGTTTCAAAGAGTCAGACATGACTGAGTGACTTTCACTCCACTTTACTTTGAGATATGTGACACTGGAAATTTTCCTGAATATCTCTGCAGCTTAGTTCCATAGCTGTAAAATTAATGATTGGTCTAAATGACTTTTACTATCAATTTTTATCTCTGGGATCCTAGCTAACCAGTGGTATACTGATTAGCAACCCATCACATGGTGTACTCCAACCTATGTGGAGACAGACTACTGAGTAACGGTCCACTGGAAAATGAAAAGCAACTCCAGGCCTCTTACAACTCTGGAGGACTATTGATGTGGACTTTAGAAATATTGATCAACTACAGCTGGGGAGTGGACTTCCCTTGTGTCTCAGCTGGTAAAGAATCCACCTGCAATGTGGGAGACCTGGGTTCAATCCCTGGGTTGGGAAGATCCCCTGGAGAAGGGAAAGGCTACCCACTCCAGTATTCTGGTCTGGAGAATTCCATGGGCCGTATAGTCCATGGAGTTGCAAAGAGTCGGACAAGACTGAGTGACTTTCACTTTCACAACTGGGGAGCAGTCTGTATAACTTTTGGTGCATTAATCATTTCTTTTCACATGATCCTGACATTAGACGTAAGTTACTCTGCCATGGCTGCTATTTTCCTATTTTTATGACTTTGGGGGAAAACAACTGACTAAGTTAGACTTTCTGCACGTTCTCAAAAATCTGTGATAAAGCTCAGAGCTGCAACACTGCACCAATTTCTTAATCATAACATGTTATTTAAAAAGAGCTTGCATTTTTCAGAGATATCACACAATGCTGATCTTCCTTGAAAGGGAAAGAATCTGATCCATATATGTCTGACTGACTGATTTGTCAAAGAATTAAGAAAGTTTCCTTTGCCTACCTTCCCAATCCACCTAGGTCATCTCTAAGTGTCCCTTCCAGTTGATGACATAACAGAGAATAGCAGATTTTTAAAAAATCCCTAGAACAGCTGTTGTAGTAAAGAAGACTTTTAATGATGTTTTGACATTTTCTGGAATGAACGCTTTGGTAATACAAACTGATAAAGTGCTCAGGAAAGGATATGGCTAGTTTTAGCTCTCTGTATGTGAACTGCCAGTAACTTTTTTCCACAAATATAATTACACATAATATAAAGAAAATAATACATTTAATACATTTTAAAATATAGCACATTTTTTCCTGTATGGTATTCTCCAACTTTTGAGGTCCTAAGCTGAATATATAAACCTGTGCCTAGGGAGTATCTGTTCCATTAAAAATGGTTCCAATGGACTAAATAAATGAACACTGACATTTAAAAATATATGTACAGAGTTGGATTACAGAGTTGGGTTACAGAGTCAAAAGGAGATTCCACCCCCTCTGGAGATTTTTTAAAGTAGAATAAGTACTCATCTTTCTAGAATTATTTAGTCATCTTCTTACCTGAAGGCTGGCAGAATTGTTTGACCTTCAACAATTTATTCTGACCTTCGAAGTTTATGATTGCTTATTACACCACTGTTATTTATGTAAAGTAGGTTTCAAATGTCCCTTAAAAATACATTCCTTAGATGTAAATGTTTGTGTTTGAGGCCTTGGAGTAGACAGGGACATACAGAGTCTTCTGCAGTATGAAAGAGTCAGGGCAATGCTGCTGAAGCATGAGGGCACAGTGGTGCCATTAAGGAGAACCAATGCCCTTAGCAGTTCGCTCTCCTTATGCCCAATTTGATAAATGGTAATGAGCATCTGCTAGTCTCCAGTGTATGGGAACCTATTTGTAGTGATTACAGCCAGGAAGAACTTAGTGTTTGTTGCAGGGAGGAGTTTCCATATGTTCATCATGAGTACTCACCCATGTATGTGCACGTATACACACACACACCTTAAACCCTAAATAATAATAAATTAATCAGTTGCAGGGTCCTATTGTTTATAGCTAAGTCTACTAGAGATGTCTGTTGATGTAGTGGCTTCCTATCTGAGTAGGCCTTATCTTTTCCTCTCAGACAGTGCTGCTCCAGCCAATTCTAGATGCAGCCCTTGGCTGACAGTGCCTACTGCAAGCTGATGTTCTCTGGCTCAGTCTCCTGCTGTCCAGGTGCTGTGTTCCATGCTTGGCTGCCAGAGTACCCAGAGGTGTGTTTAACTATCTGCACTGTTGACCACAGTGGTTCCCTGTTATCCAAATCTCTCCATCTCTTGCTGCAACATGTGAGGGAAAGCCATGACTTAATATCGCCAAACAGTTTCCATCAGGGCGGACAGTGCTTGACATGAGCCAGTTGCCTTGAGAGCAAGGTGATTATCTTGGCTGGAATTTAATAGCTACAGGTGTTAACAACTGCTGCACAGTTAATGGCTGTCTCCATGACTGCTGTTTACTCTCTTCTTGAAACAGGTCACTTAGTGCTCGAGTCAATGGAAACGAGGTCTTTGGCCTTAATTTGCCTTCCATAATAGGCTAACAAAAACAAGCCCAACAGAATGAACACATGACCCCCTTGGCTTCCCCTTTCAGAGAAGAGGTGTACATGAAAATTTGAGACTAACCTTAAAAAAACCTGTATTTCAAAAACTGCAACACAGTTTAAATTTTCAAAGGTGAGGCATGACTAGCCTTTTAAAGTCTGGTATTCTGAAATAGAATAGCTGTGGCCTTTCATTTCTCATCGTGGCTGCTGCCATTGTTTGGTTTTACTTGTGATTAAATTGATATGAAAGTTTCTAATAAGTATTTTGGCATGGAATACCATGGATCTCCATAAATACTGGTTGAATGAATGAAATCTAGTTTTTGCTCACCAGAATGAACATTACTGCAAAACCCAACTCTTCTTGGTCTGCATATTTTAGAGCCTAGCTCAGGGGTCCCATCTTCTGAGAAGGCTTCCCCTTTAATGTTGCTTACTGTATATTTCCATATACTTTCTTATTTCCTTTATTACTAGTTAACCTGTGGTCCATAGACCATCAGCATCCACATTAGCTGGGATGAGTACAAATGCAGGCTCTTGGTACCATCTCCAACGTATTGGACCAGAATCTATATTTTTTAAAAAACCCAGAAATGAATGTCTTCTGCATTACCTTTTCAGAAACAATGATATAACATGTTTCCATTTCACGGTGCAATTAATTGTATATATGTCTGGCTTCTCCAGGGAATGAAAACTCCTTGAAATCAGGTCTTTGTTCATTTGGAATTACCAGTCTGGTTGCCTATTCCTCACTTCTGTACTCTTGAAACTCCTTTTTGTCCTGAGAAGTGAACTGGATCTTACCCAAATTCATCAAACTACCCTGTACTACATTTATCCCTCACAGTTTAAAAGTCTGGATTTTTTGTCTTATTACTAAAATCAACTTTCCACTTCCTTTCTCAATTTGGTAACTGGTTATCTGCCTTTTACTCCTGGACTTAATTCTCTCCTGAAAATGTGCCTAGTGCTCCTGTCCTCCTGAAAAGGAAGCACTGCTTTATGCTTTGATTATAAACTGCTGGAGGGCAGAATCTGGCTCATTCTATTCTCTTTTCACAATATGAATATAGCACAGAACAGTACCAAAGACCATTGGTCCATGACTTTTCACTAGCTATACTTTCAATTAGATGCAGCTGCTTTAGAAACTGTATTTCTTCTAGGCCTCTAGCATTCAGTAAATAATTGTTTCAATGCATGAAATTTGTCCCACCAACTTGAAAGAATGAATACCTCTCCCAAGCAAATCTAATTTAACCAGGTATGTGTAATTCACCCAACAGATGTAGTGCTTTATGTTGCTATTGCATTTAGAGTCATTATGGCAGAACCTGAAAACTCCTAGTCATGTACAAACTGATGTTTGAAGCTCTTTGGTGGCATGCTTTCTCATTACTTTGGAAAGGACTTTTCTTTGCTACCCTTCCTGGCCCTATCTTACTCTGTTTACAAATGGAAATTTTAGAAAGACTAAGGGTAGAAGCATTACCAACTTTTGCTTGCTACCAGCAACAAATTACAGTTTTAATGATTTCTATCTGCTTATTCTAAAGCATGTGCTAGCACTCAACACTGGATTGAGTGCAAAAAATGGTCTTCTCTGTTTTAACACAAGCAATCTGATTGCGTCTATAGTTTGGACCAGTGGAAGAACAGGGGTGAAAGTGAAAGTCGATGTATGCGTATACCTACAGAAAGAGAGTCAAAGAAGCTGGAGCAAGCTGGAGGGAGAAATCAAGCATGATAATAAGAGCATGCAAGTAAACAGGTAGATGAGAAACGCACCAGCCTTTGTGGAAACATTGGTGTGAATCCTGGCTGTTACCTGCTAGCTGTGGATACCAGGGCATTTCAAAAAAAATCCCGTTTTAAAAACAATTTTACCTAACAAACATATGGGAACCTCAAATTTGCCATCCATAAAATGGATATCACATTCCTAATTCCATTCATAGTCACCACATACTTGTGTAGACTGTACTCTGTGCAGGGAGCATGCTTACAGGTGACTGTGGCCCTATACTTGTCAGGACACACAGCACAAGTCTTTCTCTGCTTGGAGGAAAAGATAGTTTTTCCTCATGATCACAAAAGTAACGTGTAGGCTAGCTCATATGGTGAGCTCATAGGCTAGCTCATAAAAGTAGGCTAGCTCATAGGGTGGCCTTACTCATATGATTTCTTGTAAGTGTTAAAAAAAAAGATGCTATATCAAATTATGAAAGAATGCTTGGCATTAACTAAATATTTTGCCAGTCTTCTAGTCCTTGTTTTGCCTTTCTTTGATTAAAAATTCTATTCTCCATATCTGACTTTCTCACCCAAGAACCAACACTGCCTACTATTTGTGGGCTCACAAACTTCCAGCTCTGCCCCCAGGGTGTTCATCTCTCCCCTTAGGTTCAATGCAAAAAAAATCTCTGGAAGGGCATCTGACAGACCTGTCCAGGGTCACCGGTCCAGAATGGTGGCACCATTCTGATTTTCGGTCCTCACTGTAACCATGTGAGGAGCAGGGAGGGGTACAAAATCCAAAGGAGAGCATTTTGTCGTTTTTTCCCCCCTAGAAAGATGAGTGGTATGAGGAGGAGAGAAAAATCAATCTTTCACCACAATTCTAATAAATTTTGAAAGAATGAATACCTCTCCCAAGCAAATCTAATTTAACCAGGTATGTGTAATTCACCCAACAGATGTAGTGCCTTATGTTGCTATTGCATTTAGAGTCATTATGGCAGAGCCTGGAAACTCCTAGTCATGTACAAACTGATGTTTGAAGCTCTTTGGTGGCATGCTTTCTCATTACTTTGGAAAGGACTTTTCTTTGCTACCCTTCCTGGCCCTATCTTACTCTGTTTACAAATGGAAATTTTAGAAAGCCTAAGGGTAGAAGCATTACCAACCTTTGCTTGCTACCAGTAACAAATTACAGTTTTAATGATTTCTATCTGCTTATTCTAAAGCATGTGCTAGCACTCGACACTGGATTGAGTGCAAAAAATGGTCTTGTAGTATGCTGAGACTTTGATAATGTTGATGAAATACAGAGACCGAAGAGGTAAAATTTGTTGGAAAATATAGAATACACATAACTTCAGAACCACTACATCCAGATGAGTCAGCCAATACAAAATAAGAATTATAGCATGGCTCTTGATGGAGCTATTCTCTTGATGGAAATCATTTCTCCTGTCTGGGTCATTTTCTTATCTGAAAAATGAGGAGACTCAGAAGGGGTCATTGATGACTGGTCAAGAAGGACAGTAGGCATCATCTAAGACAAAGACAAGACCTCCATTCTCCACTCCTTTGACACTCATGTTGACTTGTTCTGGTGCATGTTTATTTTTTTTTTCTCCAGTTTTACTGTTTTGTTGAATTCAAATTGTGTTAAATGAAAAATGCTGACTTACATTGTTGCAAGTACATGTCAGAAACAGAAGTTACCTGAAAAACATTTGAGGTAACTACTAATTGCATTCATTTGCTAATTAGCACTTTCTTTGTCACTGACTATAATGCCAGATTGGATTTTCCACTAGGAAATAGAAATAAAACAAAGCAAAAATTAAGCAAGTAGAATGTAGTTGCTAGGAGGATATCAAGAACAAAGATATATGAAAAGTGTGGATATCATGCTAATATTTGAAGGAGGGGAGACCAGTGAGGAAACAAGCATACCTATGTCCAAATTCATAGCAGTTGTAGCTTTTTCATTAAACAGTGCTGGTTCTATTTGACTGTAGAGCCATGTGAAACTGACAGCTCTTTAGAAATCAATTTATATCTGATAAAAGGTGGTGTAGTGATCAGAGGAATGGGCTAAGCAAGGACTGTGATTACTCTGGAGGTTCTAATCATAAGGACAGAAGAAAACCAAGTTTTGTAACCAATGGGCTAAATATGGTTGGGCTAAAATGGAAAGCATATGTTTAACATTTATCAGACACAATAAGGTATTGTCCAGAGCTCTATTGGATTGACCTTGGAATTTAATGTCACAAGTGGACACAGTTCCTTGAAATGCACTACAATAATCACACCAGTTAGAGGTCGGTAAATCCAGATGGGGTAAACATGCTCTCTAGCTTTCCATTGCCATGTAATCAGTAAGGAGAGATGAAACATACAATGTATCTGGCTTTTTGCTTTTGTAGGAAGGAGTGACACCTACAACAGATGTATAGAGATCCTGCTTCTGTTATCTATCACATTGTGGTTTTTGCTTGTTTAGTGTTTCAGTCTTCTAATTTCTTTTACTTCATTTATTCTTTTCTTGAGTTATCACTACAGAACAAGCCACCTAGTTTGCTGATTTCCTTCATTTCTTGTCATGATTGCTAAGCAGACCATCCAGTGGTTTGGTGCACCGGTGACACAGATTTGGGATGAGGGGTGACCTACACTCTTGTGGTCTCACATTCCAGGGAGTCAGACAAAGAATCACTATGAGACTGTGCAGTGTGCCCTGTAAGAATGTATTACAGCAAATATTTGAAGGTTATTGGAAAATAAAGAGAGAGGGGGGCAGGGAAGGGGGAAAGGAGAAAGGAACCAATCAGCCTATTGAGGTAAACTGTAGCATCAGGACTGAAGAATAAGAACCTGATAATGGGAATTAAGGCTACAAGGGTGGAACTCCAGTGGGATCTAAGAGGAACACGCCTCTCCAGAGCAGACATACCTGCACTGACATGGCATGATGCACAACTTAGATATCACAGGGCCCAGTCTATCACTCTGAGGACCTAAACACACTTTAGCAACAGACTCTGTTCCTTAATAACTGAAATGCTTTTGCTTCTGAGTGTAGCAGGCATGATACATCAAACGGCATAATTCATTTCAATAACTTGTGAGGGCAGCTTCCTTACCAGGGGATTGCTTGAGATTCCATTCTCAGACACTAGAATTAGTCTGCTTTTATTTAGGAACTGGCCTCATGCATGAGGCTTATTCTGGAAAGGCTATTCTGAAGCTGCCAAATTGACCTTCTGTAGTCTTAGCTGTGTCACTAGAAACAGATGGGCTTCCCAGGTGGCGTTAGTGGTAAAGAATCCGCCTGCCATTGCAGGAGATGTAAGAGACACAGGTTTGATCCTTGGGGTGGGAAGATCCCCCAGAGAAGGGCATGGGAACCCACTCCAGTATTCTTGCCTGGAGAATCCCACAGACAAAGGAGCCTGGAAGGCTACAGTACATGAGGTAACAGAGAGTCAGACATGACTGAAGCGATTTGGCACCCAGAAACAGGAAGACCATGTGGAGCATGGCCCCTGTGCTGGCCTGACCATTTATCACCCCTTCCCCATATGGGTGCCCTTAGCAATAGGCTTTCTTTTTTAAAAAAGATATTTATTGTTTGCACCAGGCCTTAGCTGTGACATACAGCATCTTCTATCTTCATTGTAGCATGCGGATCTAGTTCACTGTCTAGTTGTAGCATATGGGATCTACAAATGACCTGGGTCTCCTGCATTGGGAATGTGGAATTTTAGCCACTGGACCACAAGGAAAGTCAACAAAAGGCCTTCTTGTCCTACACCAAAGCAGAATATACATAGTGCTGAACAATGGAAAATATATTATTTCTATACACTGAACCAATTATATAGTATTGAAAGGTAAATAAGGCCAATAAGTAAACATAGACTTGAAATTATATTTTTAAGCTTTACATTCATAGGTAATTTCTATTTCTCTTTCCAACCCTATTTACTTACTTCCTTGTACAAATCCCTAACTTTAGCCAAACTGGCATATCTAAGTTTTGTATTTTCCAACCTCATACTTGGTGCATGTCATACTACTCAGGTTCATTTCTCCACTTCCTCCACCGACAATGTTCATTTTGATGGCCTTTCTGCGGCTGCTGCTGCTTAGTCGCTAAGTCATGTCTGACTCTTTGCTACCCCATGGACTGTAGCCCGCCAGGCTCCTCTGTGCATGGGATTTCCCGGACAAGAATACTGCAATGGGTTGCCATTTCCTTCTCCAGGGGATCTTTCTGACTCAGGGATCAAACCTGTATCTTCTGCTTGGCAGGCGGATTCTTTACCACTGAGCTGTTCTATAATGTGGAGGAAAAAAATGGTTGTGAAAGTTTAGGTTCACTCTTGATATTGAAATTCTACAGTTGAAAATCCAAAAGGGGTGACATTATTAAATTTTGTTATTCCCTGGTAGTTTAGTTTTATTTGGGGGGCGGTGGGTTGTTCTTTATTGAGTTTTGAACATTCCCTGGTAGAAAGAATTTGTTAACTGGACACTCATCAAGGCTTCAAAATATGTAACTTGGTTGTTATTGTCGTCAATAACAGGAACAAATGACTCAGGAAAGTTAATCACAGGCATTAAGGAGAATTAAAATATGTATCTGCTATCAGGGGGTTCAGATTCAAGGTGAAGCAAGAGATCTTACTGATAATAACAGGAGTCTCCTTTTTCTATATGCTAGGAAAACACATTTCTCTGGCATTCTGAGATGATTGATAATTTTCAGTAGTATCGTGAAATGATCCAGATGTACATCTCCTGGGGAACTGTTTGATCAAATGGTTTCATCATGGGATTATTTCTCAGGAAGATCACCAGATATTACCTCCCACAGGTACCGGCAGGCCTAATTCAAATTTGTATCAGGAAAAGCAGCCAAACCACTTGGTAGATTTGAAGGACAAAGGGGAGATTTCCCTGCAGGCAAAAACATTTCTCCAAGTCCATCAAAGCTTTTACACTAGAATTAGAATTTTTGAGTACCACAGAGTCCCACAATACACACATTAAATATCCCCAGAAATACTAATTCCACCAACCACAATTAGTGAAAATTTCAGAGAAATCTTTGTGTTTCTCAACCACTATGTTTTTCTCTTTCTTTGACAGCTATATTATTGTGGTATACCTTACATACAATAATCTTCACATATTAAAATGCGCAATTTGGTAAGTCTTTTTTTTTTTTAAAAAAAGAAACAACTACAATCAAGATAGTGAACAGTTCCCTGAAGTTTCTAATATACCTGAAGTTCCTGGGTCCTATCCATCCCTGTTACCTTTCTCCTAGGTAACTATTACTCTGCTTTCTGTCGTGACAGATTTAGTTTGCATTGTCTAGAGTTTTATATAGTTGGAATCATAAGTTATGTAATCTTTCATGTCTGGCTTCTTTTACTCAATATACTTATTTTGAGAGATTCATCCATGTTGAATGTATTAGTATTTCATGGTTTTTGTTTATTGGCCATACAAATATCATTGAACATGTAGTTTCCAGATTCTGGCTATTAGAAATAAATTGGATATGAACGTTTGAGTTCAGGTCTTTAAGTGGGCATATGATTTATTTTCTTCTGAGCAAACACCAAGGAGTATAATGCCTATTTCATTTGGTAGGTGTGCAAGAAACTGCCAAGTTATTTTCTACAATGTTTCTACCATTTTACATAAACACCAGTATTTGAGGGTTTCAGTTCTTTCCTATTCTCACCAACACTTGGTACAAACAGACTATTTAATTTTTAAGCATTCACAAACATGTAGTGGGAAAGCACTGTGTTTCCATTTTCCTAATGGCTTATGATATTGAGAATCTTTCTGTGCTTGTTGGCCATCTGTGTGTCTTCTTTGGTGAACAATCTGTTCAAATAGTTTGCCCATTTTTTAACTGGTTTTTAAAATTATTATTGGTTTTGAGATTTTTAAACATCCTACATTGAAGTCCTTTTTCAGTTATGTTTTTCAAATATTATTAAATCTGTCTGTGTGGAACGTGGTTGGCAAAGGGTTCCCAATACAAACTCAATAACTGAAAACTTTTACTAAAAACCGATACTTCTTTTGCAAGTAACTAAGGATAAAGAGGATTTTAAACCTATTAGTACTAAGTGAACTAGTCTTATTTCTGAGTCTCAGAGTAAGGTTTTGTTCCTATAGTGTAGTGATTATGAGCAGTTTTGCTGCCTGAACTGAAAATCACTCAGCTACATCCTAGCTGTGTGACCTTAGATATAATTTTTAACTTCTCTATGGCTGTTTTGTAAAATGTGCTAATAGTAGTAGCTGTCTCATGGTGATGATATAGGGGTTACATGTATGTGTGTAAATAAGGCATACAGGGAATGCTTAATACCTGGTCTCTGCCATTTAATAAACTCATTATTCTTATTCACCCACTTTTCCCTAGATCCTATCCGTTACAAGACCTCATCTAATGTGGCCACCCTCTCAGGCTAATGTCTTACCCTTGTAGGGATGCACTTCAGAGGCCATAGGCTGTCAGAAGGAAGAAAATATGTTCTTGAGGCTTGAGTTTCAAAGGAACCATATGAAGTTGGTAGAGATCTCTAGCCAGATAGTGCCAAGAGAAGCTTCTCACAAGGTCAGCATATCTGGGCATAGAAGAAGGAAGGTAGGCCATACTTATAGTTCATCTTCCATCAAGACAGTTTATTTAAATTCATCAGTTTGCTCCCATAGCTAGATCCTGACACTAAATTTAGTTTAACTTAAGGATCTCTGAAATAAAAGTATGTCATTCAAAGTTGAAAAAGAGCACATTCACAGGGGACTTAACTTTTATCTTCATAAGATTAAAACAGAAATGCTCCCCAAATAGCTGCTGACTGGTTCTTTTTCTCAAGAGAAAAATCCAAATTGGCCAACTGATGGCTGATGGAAGCCAGACTTTCAGGAACTTCACTTTCAGAGAATGTGATGATTCACCTTGGTTTGAGCCCAAACAATAATGATTCTGAAATACTTCCCCACCCCTCAAACCACACCCTGCGCCCCCCCCCACACACAAAAGGAATAAGTGTGAGGAGGGGTTAATGGATTTGAGGTGAGCTAGGCTGGGTGCCATATGGATGGATGTGAGAAAATATGAGTTTTACATTTGGGAAAGCAGCAGGAAACACTTTTAATAGTCAAATGAGCTTTGTGCTGGCATCAGGAGATACGTAAAAGTATGTCATCCCTATAGACTGTGAGTTGGGTAAGGACTGAAGACCATGGCCATTTTTTTCAGCACTTTCTTTCCAGTGCCTACTATAGTGTTCATTATATAACAGAAGCTCAATAAATATATAAAATGTGTATTTTCAAATGGTTCAACTTCATCCTTCCCTTTCCACAATGCAAAATTAAGCTTACTAAGTTTTCCTTCTCTTTCAAAACCTTAACAGTTTAGATGAGGTATGATTTGAGGGAAAGTTTCATTTGTTCTGAAACAAATACAACCTCCTTTCCTCTCCTGGACTTAAACATCGCTGGGGCTAATGAGTCTGCAATGCCTTCAGGAACCCACCTGTTTACATATATAACCAGGGCTGTAACTGTGTTTTTAGAGACCTATTAATCAGCATGCTCTAGACCAGGAAGAGAACAATTAAGCTTTGAGACTCTTCTTGACTGTTCTTTACTCTTTTGATTCCACTTCTTTTCTCCTCAAAGGCCAGTTACCGAGAGTAACAGAGGCTCACATTCAGAAGTGGTGACTAATTGGGAAGGTGCTGAGACCGGAATAGCTGTCATTGGCAGATTTTAAAAGGGACTTTGAAATAAAACTTTATTTTTGGCAAGACAAGAAAAACTTGAACATAAAGTTTTCTCTGTCCTTTGACCTCCTCTCTTCACACACTATGTTTTATGTGTCTGCATTATGCATTGACCAAACCTCACCCATCAGCAAAAATACCTGCTTAACAATGAAGAACAACATTCTCCTAGCATTGATAAGACAATTCCTTAAAGGAATAATATTGCTTCTTGACTTACAAAGGGCTGCTGAGATCTGGAGAATGTAAATTGTCAATAATATGCCATTTAATGTGTAGACCTCTGTCTCAAATAACTTCTATAACTCTGCCTTGACTTCTACCAGGTAGAACAGTTCTCAGTTTTCTGAGATGCTCATCTTGTGTTATAACCCTCAAATTTGGCTCAAAAATTTTTTTCCATTTCTTCCTTAGATTGACTGATTAATTTTCATTGACATATGCTTGGTATAGCTGGCAGGGTATCTGAGACTCTGGCCAGAAGACACCTGGAGTCTGCCTGAAACTGGCGCTTGGTACCAGCATGGGCCCAGTGAGCCCCACCAGTTTTTTGGTACTCCTCAGATGTTCCTGTGAGTTCTTCTGATATTCAAATCTGTTTTTTGGGTGATGATCCTAAAAATTTTATTTGATCTGGTTTTCACTTAATACTTAAGAGTCTTAAGGGGCACTGGTGTATTTCCTAGGCAGGACCTAAGGGCAAGAAGCCCAGGGAAACACAGGTGGCTAAACTTATGTTAAATTTGTCTTAAATAAAAGAAAAAATAAGTTGATATATGATCTGAACAAAACTTTTGCTAGTGAAATGAAAGACTGATTTATTTATATCCAAAGATGAAAGCAAGGAGATCCAACTAGTCCATCCTAAAGGAAATCAGTCCTGAATATTCAGTGGAAGGACTGATGCTGAAGCTGAAACTCCAATACTTGGGCCACCTGATGTGAAGAACTGACTCATTTGAAAAGACCCTGATGCTGGGAAAGATTGACGGTGGGAGGAGAAGGGGATGACAGAGGATGAGATGCTTGGATGGCATCACCGACTCAATGGACATGAGTTTGAGTAAACCCCGGGAGTAGGTGATGGGCAGGGAAGCCTGGCCTACTGCAGTCCATGGGGTTGTGAAGAGTTGGACCTGACTGAGCTACTGAACTGAAAGAATAAAAGGACATTTTGCTTCTTCTGGACACAAAGTATTCTCAGGAATAACCCTATAGAAGTGCATGAGAATTAATCCTCATGACGCGCAGTGGTCCTATATGGGGAAGACCCACTACGACCATCAAGAAAGTACTGCCCAGATGGGGAGGCATGACAGAAGCTGATAATCTAGCTCTCTGAGTCATGTGACAGTTTAGGCTGTCATAGGGAGAAACCTTGAAGAAACTCTTGGAGGACATAAACAGACACTTGTGTGCACCAGGACCCAGGAGAAAGGAGCAGTGACCCCCCACAAGAGACTGATGCAGACTTGCCTGTGAGTGTCCAAGAGTCTCCATCAGAGGCGTGCGTCGGCAGTGGCCTGCTGCAGGGTTGGAGGCGCATGTGACCTTTTGAAGGAGGTCGCCATTATCTCCATTACCTCCACCATAGTTTGAAAGTGAAAAGTGAAAGTGAAGTCGTTCAGTCGTGTCCAACTCTTTGCAACCTCATGGACTGTAATCTACCAGGATCCACAATCCATGGGAATTTTCCAGGCAAGATTTCTGGAGTGGATTGCCATTTCCTTCTCCAGGGGTCTTCCCAACCCAGGGATCAAACTCGTGTCTCCCACATTATAGGCAGATGCTTTACCATCTGAGCCACCAGGGAAGTTTGGCCCCAGGTAAATAACAGGGAGGGAACACAGCCCTACCCATCAACAGAAAATTGGACTAAAGATTTACTGAGCATGGCCTTGCCCATCAGAATAAAAGCCAGTTTCCCCTTCAGTCAGTCTCTCCCATCAGGAAGCTTCCATAATAAGCCTCTTATCCTTCTCCATCAGAGGGCAGACAGACTTAAAACCACAGAAAACTAACCAATCTGATTACATGGACCACAGCCTTGTCTAACTTAGTGAAACTATGAGCCATGCCGGGTAGGGCCACCCAAAACGGATGGGTCATGGTAGAGAGTTCTGACAAAACATGGTCCACTGGCGAAGGGAACGGCAAACCACTTCAGTATTCTTGCCTTGAGAACAGTATGAAAAGGCAAAAAGGACACTGAAAGATGGAACTACCCAGATTGGTAGGTGCCCAATATACTACTAGAGATCACTGGAGAAATAACACCAGAAAGAATGAAGCGACGGAGTCAAAGCAAAAACAAGACCCAGTTGTGGCTGTGACTGGTGATGGAAGTAAGGTCCGATCCTGTAAAGAGCAATATTGCATAGGCCCTGGAATGTCAGGTCCATAAATCAAGGCAAATTGGAACTGGTCAAACAGAAGATGTCAAGAGTGAATATTGACATTTTAGGAATTGGTGAACTAAAATGGACTGGAACAGGTGAATTTAACTCAGATGACCATTATATCTACTACTGTGGGCAAGAATCCTTTAGAAGAAATGGAGTAGCCATCATAGTTAACAAGAGTCGGAAATGCAGTACTTGGATGCAATCTCAATGACCTGAAAGTCATTATTGTTTTTAGAATTTGTAAACACATGAAAAAATAAAATAGTAATTACCTAATTTTTATGCTGCAGAGTGAAAGGATAGAAATCACATGAAATGGTGTGAAGGACTGACAATATTGCTGAAACCCAGTTGAGTATATTGCAGATACGAGAGTCTTTGTAATCAACTTCCCAGCTCTTATAAAAAATATTAATTTTATGTCAATAAATATGATGGGTCCCCAAAATGCAAGTGCATATGTTGGACAAAGAGGAAAGTTAATAATCATCAGTCTTGGGCTGCAACTTATTTACCAGTAATCTATATTAAATTGTTCCTTTGTAAAGCTTCTTAAATGATATAACAGTGTGCAGCACCCTCAAGGATGGGAGAAGTTTTTACAACTCTAAGTGGGTTGATATATTTAGGTAATTATCAAATATTGGTGACTGTGCATTTGATGTATAATATATGGCAATGTGAGAGTATTCTTTTTTACTCAGGCAGTTCTGAGAACAACTCATAAACAGCTTCTCCCAAGTCTCTCCTTTATTACCATCCATCATGCTTAGCTACTTTGATTTGACATTAGCTACATCCTAATTCCTGGGACTGCATGGATAATTCTGCATTGACATTGCTAATTTCTACAGTGTAACCACAATGTTTGACATGATGTAGTCAGGCAAATTTTCTGTGTTCCCTCATAAAATCTTAGTGGATATAGGTTTGGTTTTTTTCCTTAATGTGGTTAGTTTTAATCCATCAAAGGTAAGACAAGCTAGGTGAAGTCTAAGTCATTAAATTGAGGGACAGAGTCTCCTAAAAAAACGAAACACTCAAGTTAGAAAAATAAGGCAACATTCTCATTTATCAACAAATATTAAGAGCCTATATGTGCCAGCAACTGAGCTTTCTGTATTCAGTTCAGTCTATAAGGACTGCACAACTGATCCACTACAGACACTGTTAGTAAATATTATCTAAAATTGTTCAAAATTCACAGATTGCTTTGGAAGCTATCAAGTGCTTAATAAATGTTGGATATCCTTATCTGGAAAATTATTAAAATGAAAATCAAGTTTGTATGAAGTTTGTCATAGATGGTTATAAATATGTATAGCATATATATATATATAAAAATGCAAATACAACAGTTTCCAATAAATACAGAGAGCTGTGATGAATCATGTTTCTGTCTAATTAAAGGTTTACAGGTACTTCCTCTATATCATTATAATAATTTTATATAGTACCCAGTAGTATGCTAAGTATTATGAATAATAATTGTATGACTCTTCTTTCTCTAATATAGTAAAATAAATGTGTTTTTGCATGAAGGAATTCACAATATGAGTAGAGAAAATGGGTGTATATGAAAACTGTTCATTGTATTAAAGTGTGTGTGCTGAAAGCCAACATTTCTGTAGAAATTGAGAAAAGAAATCATTCAATATGGGTAGGAGTAACTGAGAAATCTTCATTAAGGCATTAGAAGTCAGGAATGAATGAACAGAGTGTGAGGACAGTGTGAAAACTGAAAGTGAAAGTCGCTCAGTCCTTTCCAACTCTTTGCGACACCATGGACTATACAGTCCATGCAATTCTCCAGGCCAGAATACTGGAGTGGTTAGCCTTTCCCTTCTCTAGGGGATCTTCCCAACCCCGGGATCGGACCCAGTTCTCCCGCATTGCAGGAGGATTCTTTACCAGCTGAGCCAGAAGGGAAGTCAAGGACAGAGTAGTTCAAGAAACCAGTAAGACTTTGAAAGGTCAGTGTAAAAGTGTTATGAGTGATGGTTTGAAAGAAGAAAGGACCAAACCAAGTTCCCAAAAGATTTAGTAGGGACAGGGTATTAAGAGGTAAAAACCATTATATGTAAAATACAGTACAAGGATATATTGTACAGGATAGGAATATAGCCAGTATTTTATAATAACTATTCGTGGAGTATTACATAGTACTTGTTGAAAAGTGGTGAGACTGGACATCCTTGTCTTGTTCCTGATCTTAGAGGAAAAGTTTTGAAACTTTCACCATCGAGTATGATGTTGGTATGGATTTGTCACATATGGTCTTTATTTTGTAGAGGCTTTTGTAATCTACAAACATCTATTGCTTTACCCTGATGCTTTTATAAAAGTGCTTTATCTTCAGTGAGAGTCATAATTCTTGACTTGTCCAAGCCATTTCTAAGTACATCAGACTGAATGGACTGATGAGGAAGATTATATAATTTTATGCTTTTTTCCTTAAGCCATTGTTTACTTTTTAATGTTTTAATTTGGTAAAAGTATACCTTTGTGAACAAAGATGAAATAATTACATTTTCCTCCCTACATGATCCCTCCAGAATTTAGAAACTGCTAGTGAGTATTCTTAGGTTTGTAGCAATATTGTTATTTGCAGAAGTTCAATTTGATTACATTACCCAGGCTTTGAGAGGCATGTGAGAATTGAGAATGGTTTGCATAGACTCAGATATGACCTGACAGCTTAGAGGAAGCAAGGTTGACTTTATGGAGCCCACAAAACCCCTTGTAAAACAGGGTTTCTAGCAACTAACCAGAGGAGTAAGGAAGGACACCTCCTGGCAGATGCAGGAACCTTACAATATTTGTGGGACCTCAAGGTGAAAAATTGTTTAGTAGGAACAAGAATACACATTTGTGATTATCAGATTCTAGTACTATTAACTGAGTTTTTGTTATATACATGTAAACTGGACCAAATCCCGAATTCTAGTTTCCTCTGATATCTGACTACAACTCTCCAAACTAACATGTCCAATTTTCTCCTACCTTTTTGACTTGGAATCACTGAGAACAAAAGTTGCCCTTTCCCCACAAAACCCTGCAAATTGAATACGAACAACTTGATGTAAACTTTAGAGAGTGAAATCACCATAACAGTTCAACTACACAATCTTTGTAATTGCCTAATGCTGTGTGGGCCACTCAGAAAGCTCATCTGAACACCCATTGATCATGTCCATGGGATTTCCCAGGCAAGAAAGAATACTGGAGTGGGTTGCCATTTCCTTCTCCAGGGGTCTTCCTGACCCAGGAACTGAACCTGTGTCTTCTGCATTGCAGGCAGATTCTTTAGCACTGAGCCCCCTGAGAAGCCCGTTGATGTCATCAGAAACATTCAAACTCCAAAACATCTATATATGTCCTCACGTCTACTGACTGACTGTAGGACTCAGTCTGGGTTTCAGTTTGCTCCAACCAGTAACCTTTGCTTTTCTTTAGTTTTCATAGAAATCCTTATTACATACCTGAGTGTCCATACCAAGGACAAGGTCAAGGTGAGGCAACCTTAGAAGGGTGCTTCCCAAGGCTGAGACCAAAGTCTGTGGTGATACTTGGAAGAAAACCTCGAAATTTCAATTGAGATCACTGGCCTTACCAACCTGGTATTTTAAAAACTAACAAACCTTGGATGATCTCCATTAAACATATCAACTCTAAAATAGCCTTTAAGATGATTACATCATTTTAAATTCCAAGATCTAATTAAAAAATAATTTTATACATCTCAGACTAGTGGCTTTTCAAGCTAAAACTTAGACTCTGTCATCTAATTTGTGGCTAATCTAGTGCCTGACATATAGAGGTATATTGAATACCTTTATTACCTTCCAGAGAGAAACACTTGAAAGCATTTAGCTCTTATTTTTGTTGGCTTATCTGTGAGGAGTTTTTCCCTTTCTCCTCTACTTCCATAACTTTATCTTTTCCTCACGCTTGCATACAGATTTGGATACGGCATGAAAGAACTAACTGACTTCAACCATAAGAAATACAGAAGCAGAGTAGAGAACAACACATAGAAACATGAATGGTATATGGATTAGAAATTATGTATGATTCCAAAACTAATGGCTATGTCTGTTCAGAGATACGATGACACACGGAAGACTGCAGCACAAAGTAGAGACAAGGTGCATGGAATCATACCAATTAATCAGAATGCCTCTGGAATAGGATGTGCCAAATAATTTACTTTCTGGGTTAACAGTAATTGAATTTGTAGAGTTTTAAAGAATTCATGTTATTTATTTGACCCTCACAACTCCTCAGGAAGGCAGGCCCAGTGCTAACCATTATCCCAAGAACACAGATGACAAGACTAAGGCCTAAGAGAAGCTGGAGAGAAGGGGCGCATGGAGGCTGCCTGAGGGATCCCTGGGAGCACTCTACAGCCAGGGAGAAGAGGAGTCTGGGCCACTCCAAAGAACTCAAGCGGGAGGGGTTAGCAGAGGAGAAATAACCATGTTGCAAGGCTGTGCGATTTGTGACGATAGCACAGAGTGACTTGAGATCAAGCCCTGAGACTTTGGAGTGGAAGCACTGACTCCAAGACCCTAGACTACCAGAGAATTACCTTAGGGAGTATCAAATAGTGAGAACTCACACAAAGGAAGCCACTTGAATACAAAACCCGGCATGTAGCACCACCAGTAGCACTCTGGGCAGGATGCCTCATCTAAACAAACAAAACGAAAATACAAACCCAATCATCAGCAGACAGGGTTACCACCTCACTCAGCCTTGCTCACCAGAGGGAAAACCAACAAAAAAACTCAGCACAAATCTCACTGTACCAAATTACACAAACCACTGGACCAACCTTAGGAGGGCAGAAACCAAAAAGAAGAAAGAATTCAACCTTGAAGCCTGGGAAAGGGAGACCTCAAACACAGTAAGTTAAAAGAAAATAATGAAAAAGCAGAGAAATACTACCCAAATGAAGGAACAAACTAGAAACACAGAAGTCCAATCAAATGATGAGGAAATAGGCAAACTACTGGAAAAAGAATCCAGAATAATGATAGTAAAGATGATCAAAAACCTTGAAAACAGAATGGAGAAAATGCAAGAATCAATTAACAAAGATGTAGAAGAATTAAAGAATAAACATACAGAGACAAACAACACAATTACTGAAATTAAAAATACTCTAGAAGGAATCAATAGCAGAATATCTGAAGCAGAAGAACGAATCAGTGAGCTGGAAGATGAAATGGTGGAAATAACTTCTGAAGAGCAAAATAAAGAAAAAAGAATGAAAAGAACTGAGGTTAGTCTCAGAGACCTCTGGGACAGTATCAAACACACCAACATTTGAATTATAGGGGTCACAGAAGCAGCAGAGAAAAAGAAAGGGTATGAGAAACTTTTTGAAGAGATTATAGTTGAAAATTTCCCCAACATGGAAAAAGGAATAGTCAATCAAGTCCAAGAGGCACAAAGAGTCCTGTACAGGAGAAACCCAAGCAGAAACACGCCAAGACACATATAAATCAAACTAACAAAGACTAAACACAAAGAAATAATATTAAAAGCAGCAAGAGAGAAGCAACAAGTAACATACAAGGGAAACTCCACATGCTTAACAGCTAATCTTTCAGCAGAAACTCTGCAGGCCAGAAGGGAATGGCAGGATGTATCTAAAGTACTGAAAGGGAAAAATCTACAACCAAGATTACTGTACTTGGCAAGGATCTCATTCAAAATTGATGGACAAATCAAAAGTTTTTCAGACAAGCGAAAGTTGAGAGAATTCAGTACCACCAAACCAGCTTTACAACAAATCTTAAAGGGACTTATATAGTCAAGCAATGTAAGAGAAGAAAAAGATCTACAAAATAAACCCCAAACAATTTATAAAATGGCAATAGGAACATATACATCAATAATTACTTTAAATGTAAATGGATTAAATGCATCAACCAAAATACACAGACTGGCTGAATGGATACAAAAACAAGACCCATATATACGCTCTTTACCAGAAACCCACTTCAGACCTAAAGGCACATACAGACTGAGAGGGTGGAAAATTTATTATTCCATGCAAATGGGAAGCAAAAGAAAGCTGGAGTAGCAATCCTCATATCAGACAAAATAGACCTTAAAATAAAGAATATTACAAGAGATAAGGAATGAAACTACATAATGATCAAAGGATCAATCACAAGAGGAAGACATAACAATGGTAAGTATCAATGAACCCAACATAGGAGCACCTCAATATGTAAGACAAACACTAACAGACGTAAAGGAGGAATTGACAGTAACACAATAAGAGTAGGAGACTTTAACACCCCACCCACACCAAGGACGTATCATCAAAACAGAAAATTAATAAGGAAACACAAGTCTTAAATGATACATTAAATGAGATGGATCTCATTGATATCTTCAGAACATTTCATCCAAATGCAGAAGAATACACCTTCTTCTCAAGTGCACATGGAACATTCTCCAGGATACACCACATCTTGGGTCACAAATCAAAGAAAACTGAAATCATATCAAGCATCTTCTCTGACCACAATGCTATGAGACTAGATATAAATTACAAGAAAAAAAAACTGTAAAAAACACAAATTCATGGAGATTAAGCAACACATTTCTAAATAACAGGTTACTGAATAAATCAAAATGGCAATCAAAAAATTTCTAGAAACAAATGACAGTGAAAACACAACTCAAAACCTATGGGATGCAGTGAAAGCAGTTCTAAGAGAGAAGCTTATAGCAATACAATCCTACCTCAAGAAACAAGAAAAACATCAAATAGATAACATAACTTTACACCTAAAACAACTGGAAAAAGAAGAACCAAAAAAACCCCAAAATTAGTAGAAGGAAAGAAATCCTAAAGCTCCGAACAGAAATAAATGAAAAAGAAATGAAAGAAACAGTAGTCAAGATTAATAAAACTACATGCTGGTTCTTTGAGAAGATAAACAAAATTGACAAACCTTTGACGAGACTCATCAAGAAATAAAGAAGAATCAAATCAACAAAAGTAGAAATGAAAAAGGAGAGGTTACAACAGACAATGCAGAAATACAAGGATTACAGGAGACTATGAAGTTCAGTTCAGTTGCTCAGTTGGGTCTGACTCTTTGCAACCCCATGGTCTGCAGTATGCCACACTTCCCTGTCCATCACCAACTCCTGGAGCTTACTCAAACTCATGTCCATTGAGTCAGTGATGCCATCCAACCATCTCATCCTCTGTCGTCCCCTTCTCCTCCCAACTTCAATCTTTCCCAGCATCAGGGTCTTTTCAAATGAGTCAGTTCTTCGCATCAGGTGGCCAAAGTTTTGGAGCTTCAGCTTCAACAACAGTCCCTCCACAGTTCAAAAACATCAATTCTTCGGTGCTCCACTTTCTTTATAGTCCAACTCTCTCACATCCATATATGACTACTGGAAAAACCATAGCTTTGACTAGATGGGCATTTGTTGGCAAAGTATTGTCTCCGCTTCTTAATATGTTGTCTAGGTTGGTCATAGCTTTTCTTCCAAGGAGCAAGCGTCTTTTAATTTCATGGCTGTGGTCACCATCTGCAGTGATTTTGGAGCCCCCCAAAATAAAGCCTGTCACTGTTTCCACTGTTTCCCCATCTATTTGTCAGGAAGTCATGGGACCAGATGCCATGATCTTAGCTTTCTGAATGTTTAGTTTTAATAAAAGACTTAATAAGAGACTATTATGAACAACTATATGGCAATAAAATGGATAACCTGGAAGAAATGGACAGATTCTTAGAAAAGTTTAATCTTCCAAGACTGAAACAGAAAGAAATAGAAATTATGGACAACCCAACTACAAGCACTGAAATTGAAGCTGTGATCAAAAAGCTCCCCCCCCAAAAAAAGCCCAGGACCAGATGGCTTCACAGGAGAATTCTATCAAACATTTAGAGAAAAGCTAATGCCTGTCCTTCTAAAACTCTTTCAAAAAACTGCAGCAGAAGGAACACTTCCAAATTCACTCTACAGGGCCACCATCACCCTGATACCAAAACCAGACAAAGACAACACAAAAAAAGAAAACTATAGGCCAATATCACTGATGAAAATAGATGCAAAAATCCTCAACAAAATTTTAGCAAACAGAATTCAGCAACATATCAAAAAGCTCATACACCAAGTTGGGTTTATTCCAGGGGTGCAAGGATTCTTCAATATACACAAATCAATCAAAGTGAGACACCATATTAACAAACTGAAAGATAAAAAACCATATGATAATTTCAATAGATGCAGAAAAAGCCTTTGACAAAATTCAGCACCCATTTATGATTAAAACTCTTCAAAAATTGGGCATAGAAGGAACCTACCTCAACATGGTAAAGGCCATATATGATAAGCCTACAGCAAACATTATTCTCAATTGTGGAAATCTGAAAGCATTCCCACTAAGGTTGGGAACAAGACAATGGGGTCCACTTTCACCACTATTATTCAACATAGTTCTGGAAATCCTTGCTACAGCAATCAGAGAAGAAAAAGAAATAAAAGGAATCCAAATTGGAAAAGAAGTAAAGCTCTCACTGTTTGCAGATGACATGATACTGTACACAGAAAACTCTAAAGATAGCATCAGAAAATTACTAGAGCTAATCAGTGAATTTAGCAGTTTCAGGGTACAAAATCAATACAATGGAAACACAAAAGACCCCAAATAGCCAAAGCAACTTGAGAAAGAAGAGTGGAGCTGGAGGTATCAATCTTCCTGACTTCAGATTATACTACAATGCTACAGTCATCAAGACAGTATGGTACTGGCACAAAAACAGAAATACAGACCAATGGGACAAGATAGAAAGCCACAAAATAAACTCATGTACCTATGGGTACCTTATTTTTGACAAAGGAGGCAAAAATATACAATGGGGCAAAGATAGCCCCTTCAATAAATGGTGCTGGCAAAACTGGACAGCTACATGTAAAAGAAGAAATTAGAACACTTCCTAACACCATACACAAAGATAAACTCAAAATGGATTAAAGACCTAAATGTAAGACCAGAAACTAAAACTCTTAGAGGAAAACATAGGCAGAACACTCAATGACATAGATCCTTTATGACCCACCTCCTAGAGTAACAGAAATAAAAACAAAAGTAAACAAGTGGGATGTGATCAAGCTTAAAAGCTTTTTCATAGCAAAGAAAACTATAAGTAAGGTGAAAAGACAACTCTCAGGATGGGAGAAAATAATAGCAAATGAAACACTGACAAAGGATTCATTTCCAAAATATACAAGTGGCTCATACAACTCAATACCAGAAAAGCAAATGACCCAATCAAAAAGTGGGAAAAGACCTAAACAGACATTTCTCCAAAGAGGACATACTGATGGGTAACAAACACATGAAAAGATGCTCAACACCGCTCATTACTAGAGAAATGCAAATTGAAACTACAATCAGATAGCACCTCACACCAGTCAGAATGGCGGTCATCAAAAAGTCTACAAACGATAAATGCTGGAGAGGGTGTGGAGAAAAGGGAACCCTCTTGCACTGTTGGTGGGAATGTAAGCCACTATGGAAGACAGTATGGAGATTTCTTTAAAAACTAGGAATAAAATCATCATATGATCCAGCAATCCCACTCCTAGGCATATACCCTGAGGAAACCAAAGTTGAAAAAGACACATGTATCCCATTGTTCAGTGCAGTGCTATTTACAATAGCTATAACATGGAAGCAACCTAGATGTACATCGACAGATGAATGGATAAAGAAGTTGTAGTACATATACACAATGAAATATTACTCAGCCATTATAAGGAATGCATTTGAGTCAGTTCTAATGAAGTGGATGAACCTAGAACCTATTATACAGACTGAAGTGAGTCAGAAAGAAAGATAAATATCATATTCTAACGCATATATACAGAATCTAGAAAAACGCAACTGAAGAATTTATTTGCAGGGCAGCAATGGAGAAACAGACATAGAGAATAGACTTATGGACATGAGGAGGGGAGGAGAGGGTGAGATGTATGGAGAGATTAACATGGAAACTTACATTACCATATGTAAAATAGGTAGCCAACAGGGATTTGCTGTATGGCTCAGGAAACTCAAATAGGGGCTCTGTATCAACCTAGAGGGGTGGGATGGGAAGGGAAATGGGAGGGAGGTTCAAAAGGGAGAGGATACCTGTATACCTATGGATGATTCATATTGAGGTTTGACAGAAAACAACATAATTCTGTAAAGCAATTATCCTTCAATTAAAAAAAAAAAAAGAAAAAATCTTAGGCCTAGAGAGACTCAGTTACTTATTTGCTAAGATGATACAACCAGGAACTGATTTTTCAGATCTTCTAACTGAAAATTCCATAGCCTTTTCAGTATACTATATAACATCTGAGGAGCCAAAAATTAACCTCTGTCAAAGTTAGTGTTTTTTAGGGGGAAGAGCAGAAATTTTTGTTTTAATAATTGTTCCCAGGGCCTTTGATGCATGCTAGTCAGAGAAGCACTGCTTTAATGGACAGACTTCCACTGTATCCTCTTTCTTTGGAGGATAGTTGCTTTACAATGTTGAGTTGGGTTTCTGCTCTACAACAGAGTGAAGTAGCTATGAGTGTACATGTATCTCCTTCATCTTGAGCCTCCCTCCCATCTCCCCCATCCCACCCCATATAAACCTATACCACTTTTTTTAAAAAGCTGGTTCTTTGAGAAGGTAAACAAAGTTGACAAACCATTAGCTGGACTCATCAATAAAAAAGGGAGAAGACTCAAATCAACAAAACTAGAAATGAAAAACAAGAAGTTACAACAGAAAATACAGAAATACAGAGGATCATAAGAGACTAGTACAAGCAACTATATGCCAATAAAAGGACAAACTGGAAGAAATGGACAAATTCTTAGAAAAGTACAACATTCCAAGACTGAACCAGGAAGAAACAGAAATTATGAACAGATAATCACAAGCACTGGAATTGAAATTGGTGATAAAAATCTCCCAAAAAAACAAAAGCCCAGGGCCAGATGATGTCACAGGCAAATTCTATCAAATGTTTAGAGAAGAATTAATGCCTATCTTTAAAATTGCAGGGGGAGGAACACTCCCAAACTCATTTTACTAGGCCACCTTCACTCTGATACCAAAAACAGACAAAGATAGCACAAACAAAGAAAATTAAATGCCAATATCACTGATAAACTCAGATGCAAAAATCCTCAAAAAAAATTCTAGCAAACAGAATCCAATAGCACATTAAAAGGATCATACACTGTGATCAAGTGGACTTTATCACATGGATGCAAGGATTCTTCAATATATACAAATCAATCAATATCATATACCACATTAACAAATTGAAAGATAAAAATCATATGATGATCTCAATAAATGCAGAAAAACCTTTTGACAAAATTCAAAACCCTTTTATGATAAAAACTCTTCAGTAACTGGCCACTGAAGGAACCTACTGCAATATAATAAAGGCCATGTATGACGAACCCACAGCAGACATTATTCTTAATGGTGAAAAATTGAAAGCATTTCCTCTAAGATCGGGAACATGACAGGGGTGCCACTCTCACCATTATTATTACTTTTTTTAAATATTTATTTTATTTGGCTGTCCCAAGTCGTAGTTGCAGCATGCAGTATCTAGTTCCCTGACCAGGAATCAGGGCCCGAAACCAGGCCCCTGAATTGGGAGGGCAAAGTCTTAGCCACTAGATCACCAAGGAAGTCCTTCTCACCACTATAATTCAATATAGTTTCGGAAGTACTAGCCACAGCAATCAGAGAAGGAAAAAAAAAAAAAAAAAAAAGGAATCCAGATTGGAAAAGAAGTAAAACTCTCACTGTTTCCAGATGGCAAAATACATAGAAAACCCTAAAAAATCACCAGAAGATTACTAAAGCTAATCAATAAATTTAGTCAAGTTGCAAGATACAAAATGAATACAGAAATCCTTTGCATTTCTATACACTAACAATGAAAAATCAGAAAGAGAAATTAAGGAAACAATCCCATTCACCACTGTAACAAAAAGAATAAAATACCTAGAAATAAACATACCTAAAGAGGCAAAGACTTATATACAGAAAAGTGTAAGACACTGGTTTATGAAGAACAGACTAGTGTTTTCTAGGTTTTTTTTTTTGGGGGGGGGGGTTGGGAAGGGGCAAATACAGGTGGATGAATTGAAGGTACAAATATGGTATAACATAGGCTCAAGTATATATTAGACAACAATGGTATATAACCAATATTTTGTAATAACTCAAAATGGAAAGTAACCTTTAAAAATTGGATAAAATTTAACAAAACTACTAAATAGCATGTGCATTTTCATGTTTTACCCTTTCTTTTAAAAGTATGGTTTAAAAAAGTCTAGGAATTTGAGAATGAAAAAAAAAAGTCCATTTTCTACAGTTGCTCCATAATTAAGATGAACAGAGAAGATATTTTAGATTAAATCCTGAATATTTCTTGGGTTTTATAGAAGCAATATAAGCTGGGCTCTTTAGGTACTAAGGATAACAACAGTCTGAACTTGGAATAATCAGAGAGAGAAAATTTGAATGAAGTAAGTTGTTGGCAGATTATACTTAATAACCTACTATTTAAATGCTTAAAACAGTTGGACTCAGTCCTCACCATGGCCAGTATCCCCTGCCATTCCTTTGTGAGTTTTCGCTGCTTGTCCAGATGTCATTTTTAAACACTTAATCAAATACATATTCCCAAAACCAAGGTACTTGGACCATATGGTTGATGGTTTATCCAGAACTACTAATTTACTTCATTTTTTTTTTTAATATGTGTTTGGTGGAGGCAGCTTTTATACTGATGATGGACTAAAAAGGAGAGACAGATGGTAAAAGCCAGATGAAACACAAAGGTTAAAATATTGATGACCATGATTTCTCATGATATTGAACACAAATCCAGACAGGATCTCCTACTAGATAGTCTGAAGTTGGAGACTTTTCACTATCCCTTCTAAAATTATATTTGTCAGGTCATCTCCACATTCTATTTATGATCCTTGCACTCACATCAGACTGGTTTCCTCACTGTCTCATAATCATACTTTACATAGCCCTGCTTTTATCTTCTGTTCATGCCACCAGCTTTGCTTGTGATGCCATCCTTATCATTTCCACTGATCCAGATCTGATCATCTTCCAAGACCAAATTCAGGCTATGGGTCAACTTTCACCTTCCCTGACAATCCTGACCCGTGACCAAACTTTCTCTCTTGTAGATACTACAGTATTCATTGTCTATATAAGTCATTTAGTAATTATATCATCTCTTTTCTAAAGTCAACTTTTTTTTAATTCCCAGGTTTTCTCTCTGTAAAAAATTGCATTCTTTTGTGCTTGTATACCTTCCAGTACCCACTATATGCCTAGTTCATCTTACACACAGCTGGAATTCTATAAACATCTGTTGATTGATGGAAAATATAGTTAGTAGTATTTATTTCTAATGAAAATAAATTCATGTTTAAGGGAATGTAATGATTTTTTGTAAATAAAGCACCATAATGTGAATATTGTTAACGATGGCCTTAGAGGCTACAGTTTTGTATTGCATTATTTTTCTTTTTAAATATTAATAATCTTGTACCATAGCTGCTGCCTTTTAAAATTTACTGGCATTGATTGGGGTCCACTCTGGGATATGATGGATAGCTTTGATTTGGGGCTTGGTGTTACAGTAGCAACTGATAGTAGACACAAAGTGAAGATTTGTCAATAGGTCAAAACACCGAGAACATTAATAATACATTACTGTTGTAATTTTCATCTTCAGAACAAAATGAGGACATTAACAAAGACCATAGGGACTTCAGAAACCCATATGCATTCATTTAACAGGAAGGCTTTTTCTGAGACATAGACTTGTACTGCAAGAATTCAGAATCAGTGCTCCTGAATGTATGGCTCCTAAGAATATGTAGTATATATACTAAAGTATATTTGTTATATTTACTCAATATAAATTGCAGGGGAGTTTGTCAGATATCTATTTACCTGCTTTTTGTTGCAGGCCCTTTTCCCTGGTCCTATTTTTCAGGCACTCCAAGCCTCCATGCCCTCTGGCCAGATCCCTCCCCTTACAGATGTCAGAGTTTCTTCTTCTCTCCATACCTAACCACACACTTAGTGCAGCCCACTGGAGCAGGCTATCTCACACCCCTGACCTCCACTTCCTCTGTGCCCTCTTCTTTCTGGGGCAGACTCATGTGTTCTAGGACAGCCTTGGGAGCAGACCCCTGTGGGTGACCCACATGCAGAGGTGGGACTAAAACCACAGCTGAGCCCCAAGGGACCATACAACTAAGGAAGAAAAGCCAAAATCTCTTCTTACAGCTAAGCAAACTATGCATTGACACCTCCATGATCAGCTTTGTAAACTCAGTGCCTGCAGAACATCTGAAGGGACAAGTACTCCTGTAGTCAAGATAGGTCTAGCATTAGCAGCTATAGATTTATGGGCATGTACAGACAGCAGTTGGACCAGGCCAGAGTCTGAGCTGCCCCCATACTGCCCACAATGGGTCCAGATCCATGACTTACTGTAATCATGGGACCTGACTTCAGTGGATCTATGCTGGTGGCCTGCTAAAAACAATGCCTGAGACACCTCAGGGTCAATTGCTGGCATACCCATGGTTAAGGTGGGACTGAGAGTAGTGCCAAGAACAGTGTGATCTAGGAGTTCAAGCAACAGGTGAAGAGTGACACAACAGAGCGCACCCACAGGTGAATAGCTCCAGATGAGGCATACTCAGTGGCTTCTCTCCCATTGGTAGTGCTCCAATCCCACCTACCTTGCATTCCAGATCAGAAACACAGCTAAGAAACAGATCTGGGAGCCTCTATTCCAACAACTAGGGAGCAGACTCCACCCCTGACTTGGCAGTGATACCATCAGAGCAAAAGGGGTTCCCTGCTCCGTATTCAGTGCTTGCTCTGGTTACCGCAACATCAGTCATACCTCCTATCAGGAGGATAATGGCCAGCATACACTGAGGAAAGAGGTGGCAGTCATTCGTAATAAAAACACCCCTGTGTGTGTGCTCATTTATTCAGCTGTGTCTGACTCTTTACGACTCCATGGATTGTAGCCTGCCAGGCTCCTCTGTCCATGGAATTTTCCAAGCAAGAATACTGGAACAGGTTGCCATTTCCTTCTTCAGGGGATCTTCCCCACCTAGGGATCAAACCCATGTCTCTTATGCCTCCTACATTGCAGGCAGATTCTTTACCATCTGAGCCAACAGGGAAGCCTAAAAACAGCCCTTGTAGCAAAAAAAAAAAAAAAAACTAAACCCACACAGGCTACAAAGAGATACTTCCACATAAGAATAGCCCTCCAAGACAGTCTGAGAATCTGGCATTGGAAATAAAAGCCTCAGAGCACTTAGCCTTGAAGCCCAGCAGGGCTTGAGTACAGGAGCTCCACAGGGATGGCGAAAACAGAAACACCACTCGTAAGAGGGTGCACACAATGTCTCACATGCACTAGAACCCAGAAGAAAGCAGTACCTCCATAGAAGGCTGGAAAAGACCTATCTAGAGGTCTTGAGGGGTCTCCTGAGGAGGCAAAGATCTATTCTAGCTCACCATGGATGCAAAGACACTGGTAACCAGAGGTCCCAGGGAATGCTGATCAGAGTAAGCTCTCCCATAGGTCCCCATTTCAGCGCCAAGACCCAGGCCACCCAACAACCTGCAACCTCCAGTGCTGGAAATCCTCAGGTCAAACAATCAACAAGTTAGAAACACAGCCTCATCTATGAGAAGACAGACTGCCTGAATTCAAATGGAGCTCACAGCCACCTCCAAACATACCCCTTGACATGGCTCTGCCCACCAGAGGGACAAGACAGTTCCACCCACCAGAGAGTAGGTACCTGACCCCCCCACCAGGAAAACTACATAAACTCCAGGATCAACCTCACCCACCAGAAATCAGACACCAGAAGCAACAGAAACTATGATCCTCCAGCCTGCAGAAAGGAGACAAAATACAGAGAGTTAGACAAAATGAGATGACAGAGAAATGTGTTGCAGACAAAGGAACAAGATAAAAACCCACAAGAACAACTGAATAAAGAGGAGACAGGCAATCTACCTAAAAAGAATTCAGAGTACTGATATGAAAGATGATTGAAAATCTCAGAAAAAGAACACAGGCAACAGAGATCACACAAGAAATAATTAATAAAGAGATGATTTAAAAAATAAACAGATAACAAAAATCCTGAAATAAAAATACACTAGTAAAGACTGTCTGAGAGAGCTCTAGGATAACATTAAACACACCAATATTTGATTATAGGGGTCCCAGGAGAAGAAAAAGAGGAAGGGCCTGATAAAATATTTGAAGAAATTTTAGTTGAAAATTTCCCTAACACAGGAAAGGAAACAGTCACCCAAGTCCAAAAAGTGCAGAGTCACATACAGGATAAACACAAGGGGGAGCACACCAAGACATATAATAATCAAATTGACAAAAATTAAATACAAGAAAAACTATTAAAAGCAACAAGGAGAAAACAACAAATAACATAAAAGGGGATCCCCATAAAGCTATTAGCTGATTTTTCACCAGAAACTCTGCAGGCTAGATGAGAGAAGCATGGTATATTTAAAGTCCTGAAAGAGAAAAACCCAAAGGTTCTCATTCAGATTCAATGGAGAAGTCAAAAGCTTCACAGACAAGCAAAACTTAAGAGAAGCTGGCACCACCAAACCTGTCTTACAACAAATGCAAAAGGAATTTGCCAGGCAGGGGGAAATAAGAGAGGCCACAACTAGAAATAAGAAAATCACAAACTGGAAAGCTCACTAGTAAAAGCAAACAAAGTAATAGTAGGAAATCACCAACACACAATTATGATATCTAAAACAGTGACTGTGAGGAGTGTACAAATGCAGAAAATGGGAATTGCATTTGAAATTAAGAGACCAGCAACTTAAAACAACTTTGTATGTATATATATATATATGTATGAATGTGTGTGTGTGTATATATATGAGAGAGAGAGAGACAGAATTATATATCAAAACATCATGGGAAATGCAAACAAACAAAAAACTACAATAGAAACACACACAAAACAGAAAAAGCAACCCAAATACAAAACTAAAGATGGTCATCAAACCACAAGAGAATAGAACAAAAGAGGAAGGGAAGAAAAAAGACCTACCTAAATAAACCAAAAACAATTTAGAAAATGGCAATAGGAACATATATTATCTGAAATGTAACCAGATTAAATGCTCCAACGAAAAGACATAGACTGGCTAAATGGATACAAAAAGACCTGCATATGTCTACAAGAGACCCTCCTCAGACCTAGGACACATACACACTGAAAATGAGGGATGGAAAAGATATTCTATGCAAATGGAAATCAAAAGAAAGCTGGAGTAGTGATACTCACATTAGACAAATAGAACTTAAAGACAATTACAAGACACAAGAAGGACATACATAATGATCAAGGAACAAATCTAAGAAGAAGATATAACAATGATAAGTATATATGCACCCAGCATAGGAGCACCACAATATATTAGGCAAATGCCAAATAGCTGTGAAAAGAAGAGAAGCGAAAAGCAAAGGAGAAAAGGAAAGATATTCCATCTGAATGCAGAGTTCCAAAGAATAGCAAGGAGAGATAAGAAAGCCTTCCTCAGGGATCAATGCAAAGAAATAGAGGAAAACAATAGAATGGGAAAGACTAGAGATCTCTTCAAGAAAACGAGAGATACCAAGGGAACATTTCATGCAAAGATGGGCTCGATAAAGGACAGAAATGGTATGGACCTAACAGAAGCAGAAGATATTAAGAAGAGGTGGCAAGAATGCACAGAAGAACTGTACAAAAAAGATCTTCACAACCCAGATAATCACGATGGTGTGATCACTCACCTAGAGCCAGACATCCTGGAATGTGAAGTCAAGTGGGCCTTAGAAAACATCGCTATGCACAAAGCTATTGGAGGTGATGGAATTCCAGTTGAGCTATTTCAAATCCTGAAAGACGATGCTGTGAAAGTGCTGCACTCAATGTGCCAGCAAATTTGTAAAACTCAGCAGTGGCCATAGGACTGGAAAAAGTCAGTTTTCATTACAATTCCAAAGAAAGACGATGCCAAACAATGCTCAAACTACCGCACAATTGCACTCATCTCACACGCTAGTAAAGTAATGCTCAAAATTCTCCAAGATAGGCTTCAACAATACGTGAATCGTGAACTTCCAGATGTTTAAGCTGGTTTTAGAAAAGGCAGAGGAACCAGAGTTCAAATTGCCAACATCCGGTGGATCATCAAAAAAGCAGGAGAGTTCCAGAAAAACATCTATTTCTGCTTTAATGACTATGCCAAAGCCTTTGACTGTGTGGATCACAATAAACTGTGGAAAATTCTGAAAGAGACGGAAATACCAGACCACTTGACCTGCCTCTTGAGAAACCTGTATGCAGGTCAGGAAGCAACAGTTAGAACTGGACATGGAACAACAGACTGTTTCCAAATAGGAAAAGGAGTATGTCAAGGCTGTATATTGTCACCCTGCTTATTTAACTTATATGCAGAGTACATCATGAGAAACGCTGGGCTGGAAGAAGCACAAGCTGGATTCAAGACTGCCGGGAGAAATATCAATAACCTCAGATATGCAGATGAAAACCACCCTTATGGCAGAAAGTGAAGAGGAACTAAAAAGCCTCTTGATGAAAGTGAAAGAGGAGAATGAAAAAGTTGGCTTAAAGCTCAACATTCAGAAAACTAAGATCATGGCATCTGGTCCCATCACTTCATGGCAAATAGATGGGGAAAGAGTGGAAACAGTGTCAGACTTTATTTTTGGGGGCTCCAAAATCACTGCAGATGGTGGTTGCAGCCATGAAATTAAAAGACGTTTACTCCTTGGAAGGAAAGTTATGAGCAACCTAGATAGCATATTAAAAAACAGAGACATTACTTTGCCAACAAAGGTCTGTCTAGTCAAGGCTATGGTTTTTCCAGTAGTCATGTATGGATGTGAGAGTTGAACTATACAGAAAGCTGAGCGCCGAAGAATTGATGCTTTGGAACTGTGGTGTTGGAGAAGACTCTTGAGAGTCCCTTGGACTGCAAGGAGATCCAACCAGTCCATCCTATAGGAGATCAGCCCTGGGTGTTCATTGGAAGGACTGATGTTGAAGCTGAAACTCCAACACTTTGGCCACCTCATACAAAGAGTTGACTCATTGGAAAAGACCCTGATGCTGGGAAAGATTGGGGACAGGAGGAGAAGGGGACGACAGAGGATGAGATGGCTGGATGGCATCACCGACTCGATGGACATGAGTTTGGGGAAACTCTGGGAGTTGGTGACAGACAGGGAGGCCTGGCGTGCTTCAATTCATGGGGTCACAGAGTCGGACAGGAGTGAGTGACTGAACTGAACTGAATAGCCACAAAAGAGGAAATCGACAGTAACACAATAATAAGTGAAAGTGGCTCAGTCGTGTCTGACTCTTTGTGACCCCATGGACTATACGGTCCTTGGAATTCTCCCGGCCACAATACTGGAGTGGGTAGTTGTTCCCTTCTCCAGGCGATCTTCCCAATCGAGGGATTGAACCCAGGTCTCCCGCATTGCAGGCGGATTCTTTACCAGCTGAGCCACCAAGGAAGCAACACTATGATACCACTTATATCAATGGACAGATCATCCAGACAAAGAACTAATAAGAAAACACAAGCCTTAAATGACACCTAGACAAGCTAGACTGAATTCATATTTATATGACATTCCATCCAAAAGCAGCAGAATATACTTTCTTCTCAAGTGCACATGGAATATTCTCTAAGATAGATCACATATGGGTCACACACCAAGCCTTGGTAATTTAAGAAAACTAAAATCATATCAAGCATCTTTTACAGCCACCACCCTATGAGATTAGAAATCAACTACAGCGGAAAAAAACAAAAAACCCCCGCAAACTCATGGAGGTTAAACAATGAGTGGATCACTGAAGGAGTTAAAAAGGAAATCAAAAAGTACCAGAAACAATTTACAACAAAATCACAATGATTAGGTAATGTGGCAAAAGCGGTTCTAAGAGGAAAGTTTATAGCAATACAATCTTAGCTCAAGAAAGAAGAAAAATCACAAATAAACAACCTAACTTTACATGTAAAGCAACTAGAGAAAGAAAAACAAACAAAACCCAAAGTTAGTGGAAGGAAAGAAATTATAAAGACCAGAGCAGAAATAAAGGAAATAGAAACCAAGAAAACAATAGCAAAGATCAATGAAGCTAAAAGCTGGTTCTTTGAGAAGATAGATAAAATTGATAAACCTTTGATAAACCTTTAGCCATATTCATCAAGAAAAAAAGGGAGAGGACTCAAATCAATAACATTAGAAATGAAAAGAGAGAAGTTACAACACACACCATAGAAATACAAAGGATTGTAAGAGACTACTACAAGCAACGATACACCAATAAAATGGACAACCTAGAAGAAATGGACAAATTCTTAAAATGGTACAATTTCTCAGACTGAAACTGGAAGAAATAGAAATTATGAGCAGACCAATCACAAGTACTAAAACTGAAACTCCCAACCAAACAAAGGTCCAGGACCTGGTGGTTTCACAGGTGAATTCTATCAAACATTTAGAGAAGAGTTAATGTCTATCCTTCTCAAATTCTTCCAAAATATTGCAGAGGAAGAAACACCCCCAAACACTTTCTATGCAGCCATGATTACCCCGATACCAAAATCAGACAAAGATCGCAAAAAAAAAAGAAAAAGGGACTATCACTGATGAACATAGATGCAAAAATCCACAACAAAATACTAGCAATTTAAATTCAAAAGTACATTAAACAGATTATATACCATGATCAAATGGGATCTATCCCAGAAATACAAGGATTCTTCAATACACGTAAATCAATCAATGCGATACAGTGCATTAATAATTTGAGGAATAAAAACCATGTGATCATCTCAACACATGCAGAGAAGGTTTTGACAAAATTCAACACCCATTTATGATAAAAAAAACTTTCCAGAAAGTGGGTTTAGAGAGAATATACCTCAACATAACAAAGGCAAAATGCAACAAACCCGCAGAAAGGATCATTCTCAATAGTGAAAACCTGAAAGCATTCCCTCTAAGATCAGGAACAAGGATGTCCATTCTCACCAATTTTATTCAACATAGTTTGGAAGTTTTAGTCACAGGAATCAGAGAAGAAAAAGAAATAAAAAGAATTCAAATTGGAAAATAAGTGTTACTGTTTAAAGATGACATCATATTGTACACAGAAAATCCTGAAGATGCTACCAGAAAACTACTAGAGCTGATCAATGAATGTGGTAAAATTTAAGGATACAAAATTAATAGACAGAAATCTCTTGCATTGCTATATACTAATAACAATATATTAGAAACAGAAATTGAATAAACAACCCCATTTACCAATGCATAAAAGAGAATAAAATGCTTAGGAATAAACCTACCCATGGAGACAAAAGACTTGTACTCAGAAACATATAAGATACTGATGAAAGAATTCAAAGATGACACAAATGGATAGAGAGCTATGCTGTGTTTTTGGACTGGAAGAATCAATATTGTCAAAATGACTGTACTACCCAAAGCAGTTAACAAACTCAGTGCAACCCCCATCCAACTACTGGGGATGGATGAAGCACGAGCTGGAATCAAGATTGCCTGGAGAAATATCAGTAACCTCAGATATGCAGATGACACCACCCTTAAGGCAGAGAGTGAAGATGAACTAAAGAGTCTCTTGATGAAGGCAAGAGAGGCAAGTGAAAAAGCTGGCTTAAAACTCAACATTCAAAAAACTAAGATCATGACATCTGGTCCTTTCACTTTATAACAGATGGGGAAACAATGGAAACAGTGACAGACTTCCTTTTCTTGGCTCCAAAATCAATGTGGACAGTGACTGAAGCCATGAAATTAGAAGATGCTTGCTGCCTGGAAGAAAAGCAATGACCAACCTAGAATGCATATTAAGAAGCAGAGACATTACTTTGCTGACAAAGTTCTGCATAGTTAAAGTTACGGTTTTTCCAGTAGTCATGTATGGATGTGAGAGCTGGAGAATAAAAAATGCTGAGCACTGAAGAACTGATGCCTTCGAACTGTGGTGCTGGAGAAGACTCTTGAGAGTCCCCTGGACAGCAAGGAGATCAAACCAGTCAATCCTAAAGGAAATCAACCCTGAGTATTCATTGGAGGGACTGACACTGAAGTTGAAGCTCCAATACTTTGGCTACCTGATGTGAACAGCCAGCTCATTGGAAAAGACTCTGATTCTGGGAAAGATTGAAGGGAGGAGGAGAAGGGGACGACAGGATGAGATGGTTGGGTGGCATCACTGATACAATGGACATGAGTTTGGTCAAACTCCGGGAGACGGTGAGAGACAGGGAGACCTGTCGTGCTGCAGTTCATGGGGTTGCAAAGCACTGGACACAACTGAGCTACTGAAAAACGACAACAATTCAATTACTAAAAGGATTTTACACAGAATTAGAGAAAAAAAATTCACAACTTTTATGGAATCTCAAAAGACCCCAAACATCTAAAGCAATCTTGAGAAAGGAAAATGGAGCTGGAGGAATCAGGATCTGTGCCTTCAGACGACACTTGAAAGCTCCAGTAATAAGGACAGTATGGTATTAGCACAAAATCAGAAATACAGATCTGGGCAGGATAGAAAGTCCAGAGATAAATCCAAGTACATATAGCCACCTAATCTATGAAAAAGGAGACAAGAATATACAATGGAGAAAAACTGTCACTTCAATAAGTGGTGCTGGGAAAACTGGATAGGTACATATAAAAGAATGAAATTAGAATACTTGCTAACACCATATACAAAAATAGACCCAATATGGATTAAAGATTAAGGCCAGATACTATAAAATACAGACAGAACTCTCGCTGATATAAATTGGAGCAACATCTTTTTCAATTCACCACCTAGAATAATGAAGAAAACAAAAATAAACAAATGGGACCTGATCAAACTTAAGTTTTTTTGCACAGAAAAGAAAACCTTAAAAACATTAAATAAAACATTAAACCATAAAAGCCATAAATTCATATTATGAGAGAAAGTATTTGCAAACCAAGCAACCAACAAGAAATTAATCAACAAATATACAAGTATCAATAGATTATTCAAATCATAATAAAAAACAAACCCAATCAAAAAATGGGTGAATGATCTAAGAAGAAATTTTCCAAAAAAGAAATGCACACGGCCAAAAAGCGTATGAAAAATGCTCAGCATCACTAATTAGTATAAAAATGCAAATCAAAAACACAATGAGGTATCACCTCACACTGGTCAAAATGGCGATCATCAAAAAATCTACAAACAGCAAATGCTAGAAATGATGTGGAGAAAATGGAACCCTCCTACACTGCTGGTTGGAATAAAATTGGTTCAACATTATGAAGGTTCTGTTAAAAACTAAAAACAGATCTACCATATAATCCAGCAATCCCACTCACGATCATATATCCGGAGAAAACCATAATTTGAAAATATACATGCATCCCAGTGTTCATTTAAGCACTATTTATAATAGCCAGGATATAGAATTGACCTAAATGTCCCTCAACAGAGGAATAGATAAAGAAGAAGTGGTACATATATACAATAGAATATTACTCAGCCATAGAAAATGAATGAAATAATGTCATTTATAACAACACGGATGGATTTAGAGATTGTCTCAAGTCAGACACAGGAAGACAAATGTTAAATTACACTGCTTATATATGCAATCTAAAAAATGGTACAAATGAACTTATTTACAAAACAGAAATAGAGTCCTAGATGTAAAAATCAAAATTCTGGGACTTCCCTGGTGGCACAGTGGATAGGAATCCACCTGCCAATGCAGGGGACATGGGTTCAATCCCTGGTCCAGGAAGATATCATGGGCCGTGGAGCAACTAACCCCATGTGCCACAACTACTGAGCCCATGCTCTATTGCCCGCAAACCACAAATACTGAGCCTATGTGCCTCAGCTACTGAAGCCTATGTGCCTAGAGCCTGAGCTCCTCAGTAAGAGAAGCCACCACAATGAGAAGTGCAGGAGATGTAGAGACATGGATTTGATCCCTGGGTTGGGAAGATCCTCTGGAGTAGGGAACAGCAACCCATTCTAGTATTCTTGCCTAGAAATTCCATGTGTAGAGGAGCCTGGCAGGCCACAGTCCATGGGGCCACAAAGAACTGGACATGACTAAGCGACTGAGCACAATAAGGACCTACTGTTATAGCACAGGGAACCCTACTCATTACTCTGTAATGACATATATACTAAAAAAAGATTGGATTATATGTGTATGTCTAAGTGATTTACTTTGCTGTACAGCAGAAACTAACACAATATTGTAATCCAAGTATACTCCAAAGAAAATTTAAAAATTAAAAAAATAAATTGAAAAAAAAAAACACAAAAATTTCTTTCAAGCCTTGTTAATCTTGGAGGCTATGAGAATTTTCCATCTCCAGAAACCAGAGCATCTCTTCCTTTCATTCATTTCTGAAAATCCATTGCTTCTGGTAATAATTTTAATATATATCTTAAAATATATATTTTTGTGAAATTGATAGCTCTGTACATGAACTGCATTGGAAACTGGTTGACTAATTCTATTTCCGTTTTTTCTACCCCTGTTACTTTTCCATTTCACTTACTAGTTGAGGAAGTAAAATGAGGTGAGAAATTGTCAGAATAAGTAGTGTACGTGATAGAAACATGAGACAAAAGAGTATGGCATTTGAGATGACTTGATGGGGTGCAAATGCTAGAGATATTGGGTTATTTATTTCCATGATTTACATTCTCTAGAGAGGGGCCATATCTTCCCTTTGGACTTGGCAGAACATTTCCACCAAGGAAATGCAATCTGTTGGAAATTCTTTATTTCAATAAGTTCTCTGTCTGGTTCTGTCTTGGTCACTGCCACAGCAAAATTTGCAGACACCTTTTCAGAGGCTGTCTAGCCCCACTTCAAGTAGGATGAAACAGTCATTCACTCAGTAAGCTAAAGAAACAGAAACATTTCTGGTAAGACTGTTAATACAGACTACTCTATATCTTTTACTTTCATATTGAGATGTTTTCCTCTGCATCACTATACAGTAATCATTGAAACATGCTATTTTCTTCTATGCATTATAGAAAGGTATCACAATTAAACACTATAGCTTATTTTCTCTGGAAAATAATATACTGAGGAATAAAGAATTAAAACCTGTGAATATCTTAATTTTTTAATGTTTGTAGAACAATTAATGGGTATAAAATCATTATACAAACACGGATGAAAAAAAGTGAGTGAAGATGTTACTGAATGTTTGTATGTTTGTTTATAAATAAGCCTATAATCAGTAAGCATTCATTTATAGTTCACAACGCAGATAGTCTAGCATTTATTTCTTGTTTTTGAGACTACCACAAATAAACCCTTACTCTTATAATTCTTTTCAGCACAAAATACATTATTTGTCTTCAACTGTACCAACTTGATGCAAGTAATATGTCTTAGATATTAGATTATTTAAAAAAAAATACTCATGAACAATAACAAAAATACCTCTGTATATATTTTAAAAAATTATCTGTGGTACATGATTAAATTCTGTGTAGACTGACTGAAATCTTAAGAAGGTCATGAGTCAGAACCTTCACTCCTCTGGTTAGTTGTTCCACTTGTTCAACTTGCTCCTTTGTCTTATTTGTGTCACTGGTTTTATTTTTATCAAACGTCAGGGGTTCATTGGTTGTGTGTTAATATTTATGGATAATGAACTATATTGATTATAAATATAAATGGTTCTGGTTTTCTCTCCATTTGGTGAGTACATTTCCTCCCATACTCTTTTCCCCTAAGTACAAGGACTTCCTATGGGCTCCATGTAAGAGGCTAGGTTTACTGAGGCGCATGTTTCTCTTTGGAATGATCAGTGGAGGTGTGGAAAGAGGTATACTATCCCCCATATTAACATAATGAAAAGTTTATTTTGGAAATGGAGGATTTGCATATTTCCCATTTGATCCCTATGTCTTTCCTTTTTCTCCTTCATCCTGCCACATTTCTGCCTGAAGTTGCTACCGATTCTGCTTTGCTTTTCTTTCACGGTCTCCATCCAACTAGGATTTTTAGCTTTCCCCCAAATTTATCTGGTTTCAACCTGGACATCAAGCATCCTGCTGAGATGTCCACGTGCAGGTAATGGTGATAGGGCCACCATAACTGTTTGAATTCCAGTGCTATTTGAAACCTTGATTCAGAATAAAACAAGCCTCTTAAAGATGTTACTCAGGGCTTCCCTGGTGGCTCAGACAGTAAAGAATCTGCCTGCAATGTGGGAGACCTGGGTTTGATCCCTGGGTTGTGAAGATCCCCTTTGAGGAGGGCATGGCAACCCACTCCAGTAGCCCTACCTGGAGAATGCCCATGGACAGAGGATCCTGGCGGGCTACAGTCCATGGGGTTGAAAAGAGTTGGACACAACTGAGCAACTAAGCACAGCACAGCACAAAGATGTTATTCAGTCTACTTTCTGCTGGCTTCAGGGCAAAAGAACAGGTTTGTGGCACAGGTCAGATAAAGATCAGTGCTTTATGGTGTTCTTCCTTTGACCAACCCAAAGCAAGTCTGCATACTATCCTCCTGTCCACCTGTTTCCAAACCCTTCTATTTTTATGGCCCTGGACAGCTTTCTGGTGTATGGAGCTTTTCCTGAGGACTCCCATTAGAGTGGCCTCTTCAAATAAGAGGTGTCTCCAGGTTGTTTTCTCTTATTTGCAGCCACAGACTCGGTTGCAACAATGGTGATCCTTGGAGTTCCGGCATTTGCCCCTGAATTTGTTTCTCACTCAGCCCGTGTTGCTGCAGTTTGCAGGACGGGGCTTTTGCTTTGGGTTACCTTGACCCTGAAATACATTCATGCCTGCTTGTCAGCTTCCTGTGGACAACTCTCCTGATGAAAGTCCCTGCCCATCTGGTTTCTGGCCAACATGTTCCGCCAACCCCTTCTCATTACCATTCTTTGTCAATATCCTTTCAGCATCCTGGGCCCTTCCATAGCCAAAACCACATCTGGTGCCTAGACATCATAGAAGGAATGTAATTATTGGACCCCACTGCTTATTTCAGTCAATCCTGAAATCAGATTGATTATATTTTTTTAAAGCCAAAGACAGAGAAGCTTTATGCAGTCAGCAAAGACAAGACCTGGAGCTGACTGTGGCTCAGATCAGGACCTTCTTATTGCAAAAGTCAGGCTCAAATTGAAGAAAGTAGGGAAAACCACTAGGCCATTCAGGGACGACCTAAATCAAATGTTTTATGACTATACAGTGGAGGTGGTAAACAGATTTCAAGGGATTAGATCTGATAGAGCGCCTGAAGAACTATGGATAGAAGTTTGTAATATTGTATAGGAGGCAGTGATGAAAACCATCCAAAAGAAAACAAAATGCAAGAGGGCAAAGTGGTTGTCTGAGGAGACCTTAAAAATAGCTGAGAAAAGAAGAGAAGTGAAAAGCAAAGGAGAAAAGGGAAAGACATACTCACTGAAAGCAGAGTTCCAGAGAATAGCAAAGAGAGATAAGAAAGGCTTCTTATGTGAGCAATGTCAAGAAATAGAGAAAAATAAGAGAAGACTAGAGCTCTCTTTGAGAAAATTGGAAATAGCAAGGGAACATTGCATGCAAAGATGGGCACAATAAAGGACAGAAATGTCAAGGACCTAACAGAAGCAGAAGATTTAAGAAAAGGTGGCAAGAATGCACAGGAGAACTGCACAAAAAGATCTTAATGATCCAGATAACCACAATGGTGTGGTCACTCACCTAGAGCTAGACATCTTGGAGTGTGAAGACAAGTGGGCTTTTGGAAGCATTACTACCAACAAAGCTAGTGGAGGTGATGGAATTCCAGCTCAGCTATTTCAAATCCTAAAAGATGATGCTGTTAAAGTGCTGCACTTAATATGCCAGCAAATTTGGTAAACTCAGAAGTGGCTACACAACTGGAAAAGGTCAGTTTTCACCCCAACCCCAAAGAAGGCAATTTCAAAGAATGTTCAAATTACTGCACAGTTGCACTCATTTCACATGCTAGCAAGGTAATGCTCAAAATCCTTCAAGCTAGGCTTCAACAGTACGTGAACTGAGAACTTCCAGATGTACAAGGTGGATTTAGAAAAGGCAGAGGAACCAGGAACCAGGAATCAAATTACCAATATCCGCTGGATCAAAAAAAGCAAGGGGATTCAAAAAAAGAACATCTACTTCTGCTTCACTGACTAAAAACTTTGACTGTGTGGATCACAACAAACTGTGGAAAATTCTTAAGGAGATGGGAATACCAGATCACCTTACCTGTCTCCTGAGAAACCTGTATGCACGACAAGAAGCAACAGTTAGAACCAGACATGGAATAACAAACTGGTTCAAAATTGGGAAAGTAGTACGTCAAGGCTGTATATTGTCACCCTGCTTATTTAGCTTATATACAGAGTACGTCATATGAAAAGTCATACTAGATGACTTACAAGCTGGAATCAAGATTGCTGGGAGAAATATCAACAACCTCCGATATGCAAATTATATCACTTTAATGGCAGAAAGCAACTCAAGAGCCTCTTGATGAAGGTGAAAGAGGAGAGGAAAAAACCTGGTTAAAATTCGATGTTCAAAAACAAAGATCATGGCATCTGATCCCAACATTTCACGGCAAATAAATGGAGAAACAACAGAAACAGTGACAGATTTTATTTTCTTGGGCTCCAAAATCACTGTGGATGGTGACTGCAGCCACAAAATTGAAAGATACTTGCCTTTTGAAGAAAAGCTATGACCAACCTAGACAGTGTATTAAAAATCAGAGATAGCACTTTGTAAGCAAAAGTCCATATAGTCAAAGCTATGTTTTTCCAGTAGTCATGTACAGATGTAAGATCTGGACCTTAAAGAAAGGTAAGTGCCTAAGAATTGATGCTTTTGAATTGGGGTGTTGGAGAAGACTCTTGAGAGTCCCTTGGACAGCAAGAAGATCAAACCAGTCAATCCTAAAGGAAATCAGTCCTGAATACTCACTGGACAGACTGATGCTGAAGAGCTGAAGCTCCAATACTTTGGCTACCTCATGTGAATAGCTGACTCACTGGAAGACCATGATGCAGGGAAAGATTGAAGGGAGGGGGAGAAGGGGACAACAGAGGATGAGATGGCTGAATGGCATCCCTGACTCAATGGACATGAGTTTGAGCAAACTCAGGGAGATAGTGAAGGACAGGGAAGCCTGGTGTGCTGCAGTTCATGGGACAGCAAAGAGTCAGACACAACTTAGCAACTGAACAACTGCTTACTGAGTACTTTTTTTATACCATATATATTCCTAAAAATATTCAATGGTAAGGAAATTTAGTTTTTCTCTTTTGGGCTCAGAAATTTCCAAGAATGCTTTAGTCAGTTCTGATCATGAAACAGATTCCTCAAAGGAATGCTCACACCTGATTTGTGCATCTTTACACAAAGAGAACTGTGTTGTAGAGATCAGATCTTAACCCAGCTAGTCTTAACATAGAAAACAGCTGCTATGGAAGGTCAAACACTGAAGATTAGGCCCAGAAGTGACCTTAATAATCAACCAATCTAAACTTCTTATTTTATAAGCCTAGGTCAGAGGTTTGGGGCTGATTTAAGGACACTTAGGTTCTCAGTTAAAGAGCCAGGACTGGAACCCAAGTCTTCTGCTTCATAGCAAAATATAATTAATTATAAATTTACATCAGCGGTACATAATTCTTCTTTCTAATGAAAGTTATAAACTTATGGATAGCTAACATTCTCTGATCTCTTATCACAGGCCAGAACCTGCACTAAGTATTATATATCCACTGTCTCATTCAATCCTTACAATAATCCTGTGAAGTTGCATCATTATTCCCATTTTACAGATAATGACACCGGCAGTTTGTGTGCTATGAGTAGCCACAGGGATGAAAGCATAATTCAGAAAGCAGGCCTAGTTTTTGTGATCACATAGGGAGAAAGGAGGACTAAAAAACAATTACACAGCTTGAAACTTACATTTTATTTTCGTTTTTGTTTGTCATGACAACTTGCCGGGCTGTCATGCCATAAGCTAAAAACGAAGCTGAAAAACTGCCTTTGGTGAGCACATAAAAAAATTACTTCTCTTCCTGGATTTACTTGGATTAGCCTATTACTTAACACTGCTAAACCAGGGCATCCAGTTTTTATATTTCTATTCATTTTTCATATTTAGTTTCTTATCTATGTGTCTCTCGGGCTCCTCTTTCAAGACCCTTAGGTCAGAAGAAGGTTGACAGTGAGGAAGATTTCCAATTGTAGATGAACACAGTCATAACTAGGAGCCTAGGAACTAGTGAATGTCAGCCTTCATGTCTCAGGGGTTTGGGGAAGAAAAGGCTAAACGCAGTCATGCCAAAGAAATCAACAGATTGTCTGGACCACCTCCATTGCCATCCACGATTAACCTTCTCTTCATTTGGCTGCTTTTTATCTGGTTTGACTGTGTTTTTCCTTTAAATTGGCAGTCTGAGCATTTTGTGGGGAGAAGACACAGGAGAGGGAATGTGACTTGAAATATGGTTGTGGGTGTTTTTTAACAAGTTCTCTAAAAAACTTAAAAAAGACCTTTTAAAAAAATCTCTGTGAATTACCTTCTTTTGCTTTAAAAAGCAAATAGAAAGCTCAATGTTCCATACTAGTTCATAAGATACACCCTTTAGGGTATACAAGAGTGGTTTTGTTTTAGGTGCCTAACCAAAACAGAATACTTTATTTCTATAAAAGAAATTTCTCTTACTGTAGTTAAAAGTATGCAAATACATGGAAGATATACATTAAGCACATTAAAACAAAGATAATAATTATTAGCATACATACATACATATATATGTGTGTATATATAGCTGGCAAAGAATCTGCCTGCAATGCAGGAGACTTCAGTTTTATTCCTGGGAAGATACCCTGGAGAAGGCATTGGCTACCCACTCCAGTATTCTTGGGCTTCCCTGGTGGCTGAGACAGTAAAGAATCCGCCTACAATGTGGGAGACCTGGGTTCACTCCCTGGATTGGGAAGAGGCCCTGGAGAAGGGAACTACTACCCACTCCAGTATTCTGTCCTGGAGAATCCCATGGACAGAGGAGCCTGACAGGCTACAGCCCATGGGGTCACAAGGAGTCAGACACAACAGAGTGACTTTCACTTTCACTCACTATATATATACACACACACACACACACACACACACACACACACACACACATATGTACATATGAAATATGTTCCTATGTAAAAAAGTTTGAGAGTAAGCTTTTACTTTTCTACCAAGAACATCAGAAAACTGCCATTTTTGAAAGTCAATTCCAAACATCTTCAAGATGTAAAACATGGGGGAAAAGTAAGAACCGTTAAACAAAAGATCCAGGTATAGTGAAGAACCCCCCAAATGAAGAAGACCTCTCCTTTTGTTTTGAATTCCAAAACATTTCTGTGGGATTCTAAACATGGTAGGAAATCACCTGTCATGGACCCACATTCATTTACTCAAATCAAGCAGTCATATGTCTAGCTGTTACCATTCGCACGCATGTTTAATGCCATCTTGGCATTCAAATAAAAGATACTGAGGTTCCCACTGCCTGTGTCCACAATATGGAGGGCTCAAATCTGGAAAGTAGAAAATATGCTATTGCAAAGTCAACATATGGTTCCCCTATAATATAGATCTGCCTAAACACTGCAGAGAGCATATGGCGAGAGGATTTTATAGACAGTGCAGAGTCAGGGACAAGAAGCTAGCTGACTTGGGGCTGACTGCCTTTCCATTTTCTGCTAAAGAAGGAAGTCAAGAAAGAATTTTGTCTTAAACATACATGCACACTCACTGAAAAATAAAAACAGTGTATCTTTTCAGTTGCAGAATGATATAGTTCTATTTCCTGGAAATGTCACAGAGAAATAAGAAGTATATGAGGCTCCTTATAAAAGATGGCATTTTAGGCATTTTCTTTTGGTAAATTTTTCAACCCAGGTAGTAAACACTCTTTGGTAATACCTTTTCAGTTCAAAAACCATCTGCTTTTCTCCAATAATTGAACGCTCAGTCATAGTTCGGTTCACCAACCATGGCCACACTTAAACTATGTGACCCAGAATCTCCTGGCCAGAGCTGAACACCCTAGCTGAAACAATCAAATTCTCACTCCCAGACATTGAGAACTGAGATTGAACAAGAGTCAGTAATTCATTTGTGAGCTTCACTGGCACCAAACATAGAGACTTGGAATGTGTGGGTGGTCAGGATTTTCTGTAAGAATAAAGGAGAGAGAGACACACAGGGAGAGGAACACAGAGGTTTCTGGTTTTCCTGGTTCCTGCATAAGACCCAACCAAACCCAGGTGGCCTTTATACTCCATTATACACTTGCTTTCAGAATTCCTTTCCCTTTTTGCAAAAAGGTATCTTTTAACTGAAAGACTTTTTTCGGAGGAGAGGCCTGCCCATACCTTGCAGGTTCTCAGTTCCCCAACCAGGAACTGAACCTGTGCCCTGTGCAATGCAAGTGCACTGGACTGCCAGAGAATTCCCTAACTGAATCTCCTAATTAATCTTAATTAATATTCCTAGTATAAAGAGATCCTATGAGGGCATGAATTATAAATACCAAGATGGAGAGGAGAAGAGGGAAAAGTTGGAAGACTTTGTGGATTGTCTTTCACTCCCTTCTCCCCACCCCCATTTATTATATGTATTATATACTGTTAATTTCTTCAATTAAATCATTTCCTTCAAACAGTCTTGCATCAGGAGAAAATATCTTCTTAAATTTCTCTTTGTACCTCTCTCCAGTCCCACCCTGCACAGTTCTGGAATTCACAGAAAGTCAATATATGTCTAATGATTTAAAAAATACTTTTCCAAATAACTTCCCAGAATTCCAAGTGAGATGATTTCCATTTTTCCCTCCAGCTCTACTTCCTTCACTGCCTTTTTATCCCCCAGGTGGGGAATTAGGGAAGTGCAAAAACCACTTAATAGAAGGTCGATTGCCCATACAGAAAGAATGCCGCCCTCACAGGGAATATGTCACTGGAATTTATTGCCGAATAGTTGGCCATTCTGCAGAACGTCCCTTCCGATCATATGATTTAGCCACCCTTGAAAGAAGACAGCTGATAAATCATTTTTTATAAAAATAAGAGAAATTGTTTTAAGATTTACAGAGTAAATTTATGAAATGTAACAATCTAATCATCTATAGTTTATTTCTGTAATGAAAAGATAGTCTCCCAAAGCCAGGTTTCTTTGTGAAAGGCAATGTTTCTACTCTTTTCTTTTCTGAAAGAAGGAGTTATACCACAGTTTAAGCAGAGAAATTGTGCCACAGATTCATCTTCTTAGTAGGAGAGAGACCTCAGATAAAATTCAGAAAATTTAGTGAAAGCAGCAGAACAAATAAGGTATGATATGAGCAACAATGATTTCAGCTTTCCTTCTAATATAAAAAGACAGCTGAATTGAGGCACTGGGCCACCCACTGCTGGAAGAAAAATGCTTGAATCCTCAGTATCTTTGATTTGCTGGTTTGTGGAGGTGAGAACATAGCTTTCACAGCATGTACTGGAGATGTAAGCTAAATTTCATCTGCTTGTCTTTTCCCACCCTTCGCCTACAGAGTACTTCTAATTGAAGTCTCTGCTGAGGAAATGTCAGCCTAATGTCTACGCTGAAACTGTATTTAGAAGCTTTTGTGGGGCTGCTGGGCCTTATTCATCCCTTTGAAAATGAGATACATTTTACACTTTTTGTTGGGCTTCTTTGTTGTTTGTTTTATATCTCTGATAGCAGTGGATTAGAACAGTGTTCCTTTATAAGATATATAATTTCAGAAACAATGAAAATACTATGATGTGGTTCCTGGGTACTTTCAAACTAAAATTCCTCAGCTATTTATTCACCCTTTCTTCACTCCAATGAATGGTTAAACCTACTTTATCTTTAAAATATACTTTTAAACAAATGATTAAATTTCTTTGTCCTACAAGTATATCCTTTGCCTCAGAAAAATATTCTGCCACAAAATATATTGGCTACCGAAGGAAACACATACAATCAGCTCTTCTAGACAAGATCAATGGATGAAATTCAAGACTACATACGCCTTTGGTTTTTGCCTTCAGCCTTAACTCTTCTTAACTACCAGACACTCCTGAGCATTTTATAAGAACATAATTTAGATAGTTGACATCATTTTTGTCTGCCCCTTCAATTATTGCTTCTAGGCAACTTCTTCATCTTGGCAGCAACTTATTCTATACACAGAGCCAGCACCTGGTATTTCTTTCAAGATGAAGACCCAGACTCTTCACACAGGAAAGAGGATGACAGAGGTAAGGCACCTTTACACAGGAAGCAGATTCAGCTTTAAATATAAGTCATAGAAATGCAAATCAAAAGTACAATGAGAGATCACATCACACAGTCAACATGACTAATACCAAAAAATCTACAAACGATAAATTCTGAAGAGGGTGTGGAGAGAAGGGAACTCTCCTACACTGTTGGTAGGGATGTAAATTGATATAGCCACTATGAAAAACAGTATGGAGGTTCCTTAAAAAACTAAAAACAGAGCTACCATATGACCTTGTGGGGCTTCCCTCATAACTCAATTGGTAAAGAATCCGCCTACAATTCAGGAGACCTGGGTTCGATCCCTGGGTTGGGAAGATCTCCTGGAGAAGGGAAAGGCTACCCACTCCAGTATTCTGGCCTGGAGAATCCCATGGACTACAGTCTATGGGGTCACAAAAAGTTGGACACGACTGAGCAACTTTCACTTTCACTTTCATATGACCCTGCAATCCCAGTCCTGGGCATATATCTGGAGAAAAACATGGTCTGAAAGTATACTTGCACCCCAACGTTCACTGCAACACTGTTTACAATAGCCAAGACATGGAAGCAACCTAAATGTCCATAGACAGATATGGATAAAGAAGATGTGGTACATATGTATCCAATGAATATTACTCAGCCATTAAAAAGAATGAAATTCTGCCATTATCATACTGAGTGAAATTAGTCAGAGAAAGAGAAATATCACATGATATCACTTACATGGATAATCTAAAAAGAAATGGTACAAATGAATTTATTTACAAAACAGAAACAGACTCACAGACTTAGAAAATGAACTTAAGGTTATCGGGGAGGGGGTGAAGGATGGGGGAAAGGGATAGTTAGGCAGTTTGGGAAGGACACATACACACTGCTGTATTTAAAATGGATGACCAACAAGGTCCTACTGTGTAGCACAGGGAACTCTGCCCAATGTTACGTGGCAGCCTGGATGGGAAGGGAGTTTGAGGGAGAATGGATACAGGTATATGTATGGCTGCATCGCTCTGCTGTGCACCTGAAACTATCACAACATTGTTAATCAGCAATATTCTGATATAAAATAAAAAGTTAAAAAACAAATAAATAAAAGTCATTAAGGTCAGGTAGAAACTGGTAGCTGACATTCCCTGGGGAGCAAGGCTCCCCAAATCATTAATGGTTGGACACGGCCTAATCCATTTCCTTCACATAAATGATACGCTGAACCATAAACCAACCTGTGGCACTGGGATTGCAATAAATGTCTCCTGAGAAATAATGTCCTAAAATGAGAAATGCATTAATAGTATAAGGATACACTCAGTGAAGAGCTCTGGGCATTTCTCTTCTCTCTATCACTGCTGCTTCTCTCAGTCTGAGTTTGAATATTTGCAGCAGCTTTATTGCTGGTCACCTAGTTCAAGGATCCCTTCTGGTCCTCGCCTTACTGTTGCCAGCATGACTGCTACAAAGCATATCCATCTGATCATATCCATCTCCCTTGATTAGAAACATGGATCATCCCTTTCTCAAACACTTTCATAAAACCAGCATGAGGCCCTACAGGTCATAGGAGTTCAAAATCCTGTTTCAGTCTGCCCCCAAAGTGCAAAATCCTTACTAATTTTCCTATATGGGTAATAGCAAGATATCCAAGGGTCCAGCATTCCTTCTTCCAAAGCTATTCCTTTCCATCCCCTTGATAGGGGTCCTTATATGTACCTTGAGTGATCAATCCAATATCATTACACTGAATGCAGTGACTGTATGACAGAGGATCAGTGATTTTCAGGGAAAATAACTTTCCCTAAAACCTTCTTAAGTCTAAGCTGGAACCCCTATAATAAAAGACAGATTAACTAGAGAAAAACAAACAGAAGGGTATTAACATGTATACCTCATGTATGCATATATGGTGTGGTGTCAGCTTCTAGTCTCCTTTCCTGTGGCAAGAGCTAGTTTTTCCTGGTTGATGAAACTCTCTGGGAGAGGTTTTCTGATAATTGAGTTCCTTTTGCAGGATCTGTGTTTAGGCAGATAGGAGGAGTTCAGTGCCTCCTTGCATTAGCTGTTTTTTAAGTCCTTGAGTCAAAATAACCAATATGCCCCAAAGGAGCATGCTCTAGGGTGACATATTCATCTACCCTTCACTAGCTTGACAATTTGTGTCCCAAGCAAAGAAATGGACTGAATCCCATTTCCCATAGCAGTTGTCTGTCAGGAAACAGTGTGATCATGTGAAAGTTGCTCAGTTGTGTCTGACTCTTTGTGACCCCATGGACTATACAGTCCATGGAATCCTCCAGGCCAGAGTACTGGAGTGGGTACCTTTCCCTTCTCCAGGGGATCTTCCCAACTCAGGGATCAAACCCAGATCTCTGGCATTGCAGGCAGATTCTTTACCAGCTGAGCCACCAGGGAAGCCTAAGAATACTGGAGTGGATAGCATATCCATTTTCCAGCAGGAAAATTGAACCAGGAATTGAACCAGGGTCTCCTGCATTGCAGGCGGATTCTTTACCAACTCAGCTATGAGGGAACCTCATCTACATACTACATCTACATATGAGTTCAGTTCAGTTCAGTCGCTCAGTCGTGTCCAACTCTTTGCAACCCCATGGACTGTAGCACACCAGGCCTCCCTGTCCATCACCAACTCCTGGAGTTCACCCAAACTCATGTCCATTGAGTCAGTGATGCCATCCAACCATCTTATCCTCTGTCATCCTCTTCTCCTCCTGCCTTCAATCTTTCCCAGAATCAGGGTCTTTTCAAATGAGTCAGTTCTTTGCATCAGGTGGCCAAAGTATTGGAGTTTCAGCTTCAACATCAGTCCTTCCAATGAATATTCAGGAGTGACTTCCTTTAGGATGGACTGGTTGAATCTCCTTGCTCTCCAAGGGACTCTCAAGAGTCTTCTCCAACACCACAGTTCAAAAGCATCAATTCTTCAGCACTCAGCTTTCTTTATAGTCCAACCCTTACATCCATACATGACTACTGGAAACACCATAGCTTTGACTAGACAGACCTTGGTTGGCAAAGTATTGTCTCTTCTTTTTAATATGCTGTCTAGGTTGGTCATAACTTGTCTTCCAAGGAGTAAGCATCTTTTAATTTCATCGCTGCAGTCACCATCTGCAGTGATTTTGGAGCCCCCCCAAAATAAAGTCTGCCACTGTTTCCACTCTTTCCCCATCTATTTGCCATGAAGTGATGGGACTGGATGACATGATCTTAGTTTTGTGAATGTTCAGTTTTAAGCCAACTTTTTCACTCTCCTCTTTCACTTTCATCAAGAGGCTCTTTAGTTCTTCTTCGCTTTCTGCCATAAGGGTGGTGTCATCTGCATATCTGAGGTTATTGATATTTCTCCGGGAAATCTTGATTCCAGCTTGTGTTTCATCCAGCTCAGTGTTTCTCATGAATGAGGGAAGTGATCATATGTAGTAACAAAATATGGGGAGGGATACTTACTCCTCAGTGATATGCTTAATGGAAAGGTGCCAGCAGAGCTAGCTAAAGACATTAGAACTGAACTCTTTTGATCTCCTTGGCCTAATGGGACACCATGAGAAGGATAATCAGTTACTGCTGACAACTGCTGCTGCACCTAAGTGGCTCAGGAATGGTGAATCTTTCTGGCAGAATAGAGGAGTTACATTTTTTCTGCGGGAGATTTGGGCTAAATGATGGGTGTGTGTGAGTCGCTTAGTTGTACCAACTCTTTGCTACCCTATGGACTGTAGCCTGCCAGGCTCCTCTGTCCATGGAATTCTCTAGGCAAGAATACTGGAGTGGGTTACAATGTCCTACTCCAGGGAGCTCCTGACCAGGATTCGAACCCACATCTCCTATGTCTTTTGCACTGCATGTGGATTCTTTAACTGCTGAGCCATCAGGGAAGTCCTACAAATGATGGGGCATTCCCCCAATAGGTAGAACTGACCTTATTGTTTGGGTACAAAAGTCAGTAGTGAAAGCAGGTTCTTTATCTCTTGCAGCTGCCACCAGTTCTGGATCAAGTCCTTTCGTAACAGTAATGGAGGGACAATTAATTCTCAACAACAAGACCAATCATAGGCCTTCAAGAAAGTACTACAGATCTATAAATGTATTTATTCATCATGCACATTAGCTCTTAGGGTGCAAATCAATCCCGTGCATGCTGGGGAGACTCAGCCCAACGTCTACCACATCACAGACTATAAACACCAAGCCCAGCGATATGCCTCTCTCAGAGTGAGACTACCCTTTTCTCCCAGAAAGATGAGGGTTGTTTTCTCATTCATTTCCCCTTCTAAGTATGGTAAACTTCAGTGATTGCAAAGTTATAGCCAGTCTCCACCTATTCTTTAACATGAAAGGGCAGTATTCATGGCTAAAGAACAAAAACAAACAAAAGCAATAAAAACGTAACAACAACAGAAGCAGGACCCTTAGCTTGTAAGAGCCTGCCCAACATACATCTTAACCCTTAACTCCCATCAGCGCTACAGCTGAATTCTACTTTGCAGTAATAGCATTATCTGTAATTTCACAAAGCATCCGATTATTGTGAGAATTGCCCCAGTTACTTCCAAGAATGTCCTTTCTCATCCTAAGCCCATCTTGTGACATCTCACTTATTTGGGGGGAGCCTATTAAATAATGCTTTCACCCTTGCCTCAAATCCCAGGCTTCCCTAATGTCCTGGCAGATGTGAACACTCTTTTTTGCTGTTCTGTACTGCCTTTATGAATACACTTTTGTTATGTTACACCTAATTAGTTACATGTCTGTAAACTCTACAGTGATATGAGCTTCACAGGGCAAGGGATGTGTCTAACTCATTTCTCTATGTCTGTTATCAAGACAGTGCTTAGAAAATAAAGGATCTTTAATAAATAGAATGTTTATTCAATCAAATAACTCTCATTGATTCAAAATGGTTGAAATGGTATGGGGAAACATGCAGGATAACTGATATTCTAATTAATTTAGTAACCTAAGTTACTAACTTACTAATGTTACAACGTAACATTGATTACAATGTTTGTCCAATTGCATATAATTATCTACCTATAAGAGTTAAAAATTTGTAATGTTACTTTATATTTAGTTAATATTAAGCACATACTTCAGGATACTATGGATGTTGGGTGAGCACCATATCTTCCAGGCCATATCTGAGGATGAGGATAAAATCAAACTCTAACGCTGTTGGCTAAGGCCTTTGTGACAGTTATTTATATCAACGCGGTGAGGATTAAGTGTCCTAACAGCTCTGTCTCCATCATCTCCTCCTGTTTCTAGCCCCTCAGCTGCTTATTTCCCTGTATTCTATGTATTGCTGGTAGGACCGTGTCTTCCCCACTCATCACTTTTCCTTGGGAAGAAAAGGATAGCACATACAGCTCCACTCCTCATGCCTCCAACACAATTTCTCTCTTTAGGGAAGAGAAGTATATTGCTTGATGACTGACTTTGGCAGAAGGAAGTGGGATTGTATGGCTCAGCCCCTGCCAAGGCATCTCTGAGGCTGCTTTCTGGTCTGTTCTCTGAAATGCAGCAAGTGCTCTGCTCTGCAGGTGTGTTGTATAATGTGGTCCAGCAGAGTTAGGGACTGCTTGCCCAATCCATGGATTAAAACCTTAGCAAGGCCTTTTGTGGCTACACTGAGAAATCTTGCCCTCCATTACACGTTTGATTCATAATAAAGGATTTTGTTTGCTTCTTGGGTCTGTCTTTCAATTGGCTTTGAATTCTGGAAAGGGAAAAAGATTGTAATTCATTGACCCTTCCTTCTAAAACCTGAACAAGCAGTCCACAGAACTTACAGTGAATTTGCTTTTTTTGGTTTCTATTGCCTATTTTTTGCAGCCCACTCTAAATCCATGTCACAAGAGAATGATGGACTCTGTGCCCTGCCTCTGGATGGAACCTGGAGCACTCTGCCTTGAGATAAACCTTGTCATCTGGATTCTCTCTCCCTCAAGAGATACTTGATTGTTTTCAAGAATACTGAAAGCTTTATTTGTAACTTCTCTACACATATCCTAGTCTACCTCAACTTTCTGGTTAGATGCTCAGTAATAAGCTTGTGCTCCTACAAGGAAAAAAAAAAAACAAAACAGAATCTGTCAAAATTCTTTAATATATCCTGAATATTCAAACATAATTGATGGAAGAAAGTAACTGATTCATATTATTCTGTGCAAGAGGGTTAGACATTATTATTAATGAATGATTGATTATTAATCAACAATTTACAGAGTACAAACATGCTGGTAAAGTACAGAGCACATTAGAAATAGAAAGGGAGGTGATTGTTTATTGTCCCCTTCACATTTTGGGCCCTCTTGAACAAATAAAGCAGTCATTGGTGAGTCTGATATGCATGTTCCGGTCATGAAAAAATACTTCTTAAGGTTAGAGTCACCCTTTTGTATAAATTTTTATAAACTGTATGTGTTTGTGCATGCTCACTCAGTCATGTCCAACTGTTTGCAACCCATGGACTGTAGCCACCAGGCTTTGTCCAGGGAATTCTCCAGGCAAGAATACTAGAGTGAGTAGCCATTCCCTTCTCAAGGGGATCGTCCGACTCAGGGATCAAACCCAGGTCTCCTAAATTACAGGCAGATTCTTTAGCATCTGAACCACCAGGGAGCCCACCCATGTTCCAAATAGTCCTTAAAGAATAGACCTCCTTTTCTTTTACAGAAGAGCTCTTCCATAAAATTCAGGGCTAGATTATAGTTTCAGCTATTAATAACATGTTCATCTCAGTCTTATGTACCTCATAATCTCCCTTTATCTACATGAGTGATTTCCACAGAGCTAGTCTCTCACATCTTTTTGCACGTAGGCTTCCCAGGTGGTACAGTGGTAAAGAATCTGTCTGCAATCCAAGAGACCTGGATTCAATCCCTGGGTTGGGAAGATCCTCTGGAGAAGGGAATGGCAACCCACTCCAGTATTCTTGCCTGGAGAATCCCCATGGACAGAGGAGCCTGGCAGGCTACAATCCATGGGGTCACAAAGAGTCAGATATGACTGAGCACGTTCTTTTTGTCTTGATTTCGGTATTGACCATCTGGTGACGTCCATATGTAGAGTTGTCTCTTGTGTTGTTTGAAGAGGGTGTTTCCCTTGACCAGTGCGTTCTCTTGGCAAAACTCTGTTAGCCTTTGCTCTACTTAATTTTGTACTCCAAGGTCAAACTTGCCTCTTACTCCAGGTGTCTCTTGACTTCCAACTTTTGCATTCCAATCCCCTATGGTGAAATGGACATCTCTTTTTTGGTGTTTGTTCTAGAAGGTTTTATAAGTCTTCATAGAATCGTTTGACTTGAGGTTTGTTGGCATTAGTGGTGGGAGCATAGACTTGGATTACTATGAGTTTGAATGGCTTGCCTTGGAAACAAGCAGAGATCATTCTGTCTTTTTTGAGACTGCACACAAGTACTACATTTCTGATCCTTTTGTTGACTCTGAGAGCTAGTCCATTTCTTCTAAGGGATTCTTACCCACAATTGGAGAAGGAAATGGCAACCCACTCAAGCACTCTTGCCTGGAGAATTCCATGGATGGAGGAGCCTGGTAGGCTACAATCCATGGGGTCGCAAAGAGTTGGACATGACTGAGCAACTTGACTTTACCCACAATAGCAGATATAATGGTCATCTGAATTAAATTCACACGTTCCCATCCATTTTAGTGCACTGACTCCTAAAATGTTGATATTCACTCTTGCCATCTCCTGCTTGACAACAACCAATTTACCTTGATTCACGGACTTAACATTCCATGCTCCTATGCAAAGTTGTTCTTTACAGCATCAGACTTTACTTTCACCACTGGCACACCCACAGCTGAGCATCATTTCTGCTTTGGCCTAGCCTCTTCATTCCATCTGGAGTTATTTCTCTGCTCTTCTCCAGTAACATACTGGACACCTACTGACCTGAGAGGGGCTCATCTACCAGTGTCTTATCTTTTTGCCTTTTCATACTGTTCATGAGGTTCTTGAGACAAGAATACTGAAATGGTTTGTCATTCCCTTCTCCAGTGGACCACATATGGGTGGTCCTGCACAACATGGCTCAAAGCTTCACTGAGTTACACAAAGCTGTGATCCATTTGATCATTTTAGTTAGCTTTCTGTGACTGTGGTTTTCCTTCTGGGGGTTGTGAGATTATAGTTCTTACTTCTGTCTGCCCTCTGATGGATGAGGATAAGAGGTTTGTTCAGGCTTCCTTATGGGAGGAACTGGCTGTGGGGAAAACTGAGTCTTGCTCTGGTGGGCAAGAGGACATACAACATGTCTTCTTAAGACTTCCACGTGGCTCAAACGGTAAAGAATCTGCCTGCGATGTAGGAGACCAGGGTTCAATCCCTAGGTTGGGAAATTCCTCTGGAGAAGGGAATGGCAATCCAATCCAGTATTATTGCCTGGAGAATTCCATGGGCAGAAGCCTGGTGGGCTACAGTCCATAGGGTCGCAAAGAGTTGGACACAACTGAGTGACTAACACCCACAAACACGCTGGTGGGCAGGGCCATGGTCAGTAATTCTTGACTCCAATTGTCTGCTGATGGGTAGGGCTGTAGTTCCTTCCTGTTAGTTGTTTGGCCTGAGGCTACTCCATCCTGGAGTATATAGGCTCTACAGTAGGGTTACCCAGTGACCTCCAAAAAGGACTTATTCTGGTATACACCTCCCAGGACTGCTGCTTCTTGCCTTATCTGCTTATGGAGACACCATGATCAGGAAAGTGGTTTACCAGAGTGGATTTACTGCCATTTCCCAAACACTGAACAATCCACTGAACATTTGGTGGTAGATAGAAACTGTGTACTTCCTGGGGGAAATATACAGCCCTTTCATTCTTGGCTTCTCTTAGGACTTACAAATGTGTCTCCCTTCAGTTGCCTTGGTGATTTCTTTGCTCATCTGTCATCACAGGTGGTCCTTACTCTTCACCTGTTTCCTCTTCCTCCTTTATTTACTGAGAGACTTTACTTATGATGATATAAATGCAAGACAGGCTTCAGAGGTCATGGATAACTATAGGATGAGGGTGATGAGAACCTTTCCTGTATGAAATTCCACTTCAGTGAGGATATTTACAGGAGGACAGTGAGGTAGTGGAGTGACTTTTGATCATGCTGTACTACTTAATAAGCCTTTGATGGTTGATTATCATTTGCTTGATGATGTGGAGGTGTCTAACTGGAGGAAAATATAAGCACTGAGGAAGACCATTCCAGGTATCCTTGGAGTTGGTTTCAAGGTTTTCCACTTCAATATAACATATATCAACATTTTTTTATGTTTGTGAAAACAGCTCTCCACCTCCCATCTAGTATTCTCCCATGAGAGCAAATTCTAACATAGCATGTCACTCTTTATTCACTATGACTGCCCAGTGCCCCTTAGCCCCTGCCATAAAAAACTCGGCAGTTATAACTTGGCAGCATCTTTCTCTCGTACATTGTGCTGGGAAGCCTTCCTCAGTTTGGCATTGCTTTCTCTCCCCTTTGCTTTGGTGGTGAATGTGAAGAAGCATTCATTATGCAGATTTTCAAACTGTAATCTGCCCCTGCATTCATCATCCGTGCTGCCTCTATTGCCTTACAATAATGTCACATGAGCCCTATTTAGCATATTTACCTGTTTTTAAATTTTTAAACTTTGGTGGCTTTTAGTAGCAATAAGATTGACAGAGTGTGATGGTTTAGGAGTTCTCTACCCAGATCTCGTTTTTTTTTTTTCCAGATCAAGGATTCGGAATATTTTCTTGAGGAATGATGGAGAAATATTTGAGTTAGTTTGCCTGTGAATGTCCTTGACTGGCCTCTTGCTGCCATAATCAATTTGAACTATCTTTATATATAATTCATCTGCTCTTCCATCTGACAGTGCATTCAACACTGCTTCAGTTTCTATTTGTGTGAAGGTCATTTCGTTGGTCTACAGTACATCCCTTTCTTAATAGTATTATTTGTTGGCATACATCAATTTGCCTGAAACTGACTCATGTGCTGGCAGCTAGGCTAAACGCTTGCTTTGTTTTTGGCTGTGTGTGAAATCCCAATCCCAGATAGTCTTTCTGTTTTTAGGTGTGCAAACAGGGAGCACACTGGGAAAAAGTAAGTATTCACATAGGAGCACAGCAATGGGATTAGTGTATCAGGGTGCCAGTCAGAGCCTCTGTCCAGCAGTATGATCCTAATTAACCACTTCACCTTCTTTTAAGTCCAGCATTCTCCTGTGTAAAATAAGGATATTGGACTATGTGGTTTCAAATGCTTATTCTCTTTCTAGTTTTCTTAAAGCATTGTTATTGCTGGCATGGCAAATAAAAGTTATAAATCAAAACTACCTCTGTGGAATAGTAAACTTCTTTTCTATGTTTTCCTGTCATACAGATTACATTGTCAAGTGGTTTAAGCTGTCTCATAAGCATATAAAGGAGTGCTGCCTCTAACACTCCGACAAAACCAAGCTATTTCAAATCCTAAAAGATGATGCTGTGAAGGTGCTGCACTCAGTATGTCAGCAAATTTGGAAAAATCAGCAGTGGCCACAGGACTGGAAAAAGTCAGTTTTCATTCCAATTCCAAAGAAAGGCAATGCCAAAGAATGCTCAAACTACTGCACAATTGCAATCATCTCACTCACTAGTAAAGTAATGCTTAAAATTTTCCCAGCCAGGCTTCAGCAATTTGTGAACTGTGAACTTCCAGATGTTCAAGCTGGTTTTAGAAAAGACAGAGGAACCAGAGATCAAATTGCCAACATCCACTGGATCATTGAAAAAGCAAGAGAGTTCCAGAAAAACATTTATTTCTGCTTTATTGATTATGCCAAAGCCTTTGACTGTGTGGATCACAACAAACTGGAAAATTCTGAAAGAGATGGGAATACCAGACCACCTGACCTGACTCTTGAGAAACCTGTATGCAGGTCAGGAAGCCACAGTTAGAACTGGACATGGAACAACAGACTGGTTCCAAATCAGGAAAGGAGTATGTCAAGCCTATATATTGTCACCCTACTTATTTAACTTATATGCAGGGTACATCATGAGAAACGCTGGGCTGGTTGAAGCACAAGCTGGAATCAAGATTTCCTGGAGAAATATCAAAAACCTCAGATATGCAGATGACACCACCCTTATGGCAGAAAGAACAACAACTAAAGAGCCTCTTGATGAAAGTGAAAGAGGAGAGTGAAAAAGTTGGCTTAAAGCTCAACATTCAGAAAACTAAGATCATGGCATCCGGTCCCATCACTTCATGGCAAATAGATGGGGAATCAGTGGAAATAGTGGCTGACTTTATTTTTTTGGTCTCCAAAATCACTGCAGATAGTGATTGCAGCTATGAAATTAAAAGACGCTTACTCCTTGGAAGAAAAGTTATGACCAACCTAGACAGCATATTAAAAAGCAGAGACATTACTTTGCCAACAAAGGTCCATCTAGTCAAGGCTATGGTTTTTCCAGTAGTCATGTATGGATGTGAGAGTTGGACTATAAAGAAAGATGAGTGCAGAATTGATGCTTTTGAACTGTGGTGTTGGAGAAGACTCTTGAGTCCCTTGGACTGCAAGGAGATCCAACCAGTCCATCATAAAGGAGATCAGCCCTGGGTGTTCATTGGAAGGACTGATGTTGAAGCTGAAACTCCAATAGTTTGGCCACCTGATGCGAAGAGCTGATTCATCTGAAAAGACCCTGATGCTGGGAAAGATTGAAGGCAGGAGGAGAAGGGGACAACAGAGGATGAGATGGTTGGATGGCATCACCAACTCAATGGACATGAGTTTGGGTGAACTCCGGAAGTTGGTGATGGACAGGGAGGCCTGGCGTGTTGTGGTTCATGGGGTCGCAAAGAGTCGGACATGACTGAGTGACTGAACTGAACTGAACATATTTCAACCTACTATCTCAACATTTTTAGAATATTTTTTCATGTGAAGCTTTTTCACATTGGACTTTTATGATCTTGTTTAGGAAAATATCAGATTATCCAACTTAAGCCAAAGGGATGGATTGAGGAGGAAAGTTCTTAATAGTTATTCTTTCAAGCAGTTACATTATTTCAGCTATTCTAGCTTTTACACAAGTTATACAGGTCAGAGCCCCATTGTTCTTCAGGCAGTAATTTTATAAAGGCTTACATTATGTTGGTGGTTATTATATTAAACTCCAAAAATATGAGTTATGCTATGGAAATGTCTAATATGCGTGACATTATATCCTATGACATTTTCAAAATCTCAAAATTTTCCATCAGATAGAATTGGTATAAAATAAATTGGGGATAATTAAAAGGAGAGGAAATCACAAGGCTGGAATAGGAAAAGAAGGGAGAAGTAGAAAGTTCCAACTCTTTCACCATCCCCTGCAAAAAAAAAAAAAAAAAACACTATCTCAAGGGATCTTGCAAATGATAAAGGAAGTCGAGAAGAATACACCAGAACCTTAGACTTTTACTCTTGCTTCTCTAAAGCAGCAGAGTATATGTCTGAAAATATGATGGGACATAGAAAGCAAACCCATAAAAACAAAAAATGCATTAATATCTGAATAAAGGACTAGACTTGGAAAAGTGTCCCTCAATACATACGACATGTGCAACAAACCAAGACAGATCTGCAGGTTCACAGTTCAAACTGAAAGAGCGAAAGAGAACCCAAAAGGTTTCTGGTGAGCAGGGTCAGTAAATGGAAAAAAGAAGAGTTGCCATATTAATGGGTTAATATGTATTAAATGTCACTGAAAACTGAGTTTTCTAGATATTTGATTTCATTTTAATAATAAAAATTTTGACAGATTGTTCTTCAACTCAGTGGTTCTGACTGTATTTTTCCTATAAGGTTTTAAATTCATGATTGGGGAAAGTGAAATTGGCTCAGTTGTGTCCAACTCTTTGTGACCCCATGGACTATATACAGTCCATGGAATTCTCCAGGCCAGAATACTAGAGTAGGTAGCCATTCCCTTCTCCAGGGGATCGTACCAAGCCAGGGATCAAACCCAGGTCTCCCACATTGCAAGCGGATTCTTTACCAGCTGAGACAACAGGGAAGCCCAAGGATACTGGAGTGGGTAGCCTATCTGTTCTCCAGCGGATCTTCCCAACTCGGGAATTGAACTGGGGTCTCCTGCACTGCAGCTGGATTCTTTACCAGGTGAGCTATCAGAGGATAGAAACGTTTTTGTATGTAAAGTGACTATAATAAATGTGTATGTTTCTTGAGCTTTCTGCTTTGTTTGTGTGTCATTTGATCCACTGAAAAGCCCCAAGAAATGGGATTATATTTTGCTTTTATCAACTGAAGAAACCTACAAACACTAAGGTTAAGTGGCTTGTCTACAACTTGTCACAAAGTCAAGAAGTGGCAGAGATGGGACCAACACCAAAATCACCAGCTTCTCAGACCTTCATCAGGTACCTATGTTCCTTCAGTAAAATTAAAAAATAATTTCCCCACCTAAAACTCAGAATAACCAAAACAATTTTTCCCCTTAATTTTTCTATGGAACTCCTTAACCATGTCTCTTAAAATTACTCACAAGCTGTGGTATGATGAAAATTAAAATGACCTTTTACTCGAAGTACTGAATCAAAATTACAGCTCCTGTACTAAATCAATGAGCTCTTGGACATGTCATTTAAGATCTCTAAGTTTTAGTCTATCTGTAAAATTACAATCAAAATATCATCCCTATGAGATTAAGTGGAATTAAATAATCCATTCAAAACCATTTTGTAAAGTACAGATTATCACTAATAATTTACCATGTATGCTGAAGTAATTCTTTTTCAGAAAATGCCAGTGACTTCCTGCTGCTTATGAAATAACATTCACCTTCTTATGCAAGGTACTAAAAGTCATCTTTGATGTTCATTATCAATCTTTTTTTCTGCTAATAATAATAGCTAACATATATTGGGTTTCCCTGGTGGCTTTAGAGGTAAGAATTTGCCCGCAATGCCGGAGACTTGGGTTCATTCCCTGGGTCAAGAAGATCCCCTAGAGTGGATCCCCTAGTGGGTACTGGCTACCCACTCCAGTATTACCCGTTCCATAATTCCGTGGACAGAGAGGAGCCTGGTGAGCTATGGTCCATGTGGTCCACAAAGAATCGGACACTGCTGAGCGAACAACACTACTGGGCAATTACTCTGTGCCAAGGATATACTGAATATTTATTATTTCATGTAAACCTCATAGCAAGCTTGTACTAAAGGCATCATTATTATCTCAATTTTGAAGCTATTAGTTGGTATCTGGGAGGTTCAAGAAACTTGTCCAACATATGTACAAAGAGGAAGGAAGGAAGTCAAATCATGATTGATTCCAAAGTAAACTTAAAAATCATATATTGATAGTACTGCTTCTAAATACATCATTTTTCTTGGATATCACCTGGCCATAAATCACTCTCAATTCTCTGACAACTATCTATCACACTATGAAAAAGCCTGGTACAGAAGCTCACATAGATGCTGGATAATTACAGATGAATGCATAATCTGGGTAGACAGTGGCCAAGAGTGCACTCTTTAAAATTATATGACCTTGGGTCAAACCAGATCTACCACAGACTAACACTGTGATCCTGAGAAAGTTATTCAGCCTCTGTTCTTTATCCTTAAAATGAGATAATAATAAAACTAACCTCAGGGTGTTTCTATGAGAAGTAAATGAGTAAATGTAGGTTAAGCCCTAAGCATGATGCCTGGCACATAGATACTACTTATACAAGTTTTCGAGGTTTTGTTATCATTGCTATCCATCCCATCCCCATATCCACCACAGATCTGTATGCATGTACTTCACAAAATTATCTGCCTTTCTGCCTCATTCGCTAGTTGACTGGACTAATTATTCAGACCACAGCCAAAAAGTTGCTTTGTTAATGAATCAGTCTTTGATGTGCCTGCTATGTCCTCATTTTCTTGCACCCACTCAATCAAGCTCTTTTACTACATTCATAGTTCACTCTAATGTCTCCTTAAAGCATTTATCATAATTGTTGTTAAATAGTGAATTGGACTATTAGTCTTAAAATTTCTGGACCTCTTACCAGAATGTGCCCATGAGGACAGAGGCTATTGTCCACTGCTGTATCTGGAACAGTAAAGTGCTTGATACAAACCTATTGGATGAATGAATAATAAATGAATGAATCTCATATCCCTTTATTTTATCTATTTAATTTATGTACTGCCTCATGGTTTTAAAATCCATCTTGTCTTTTTCCCTATGAATTGTTCTGTTTGTATCATGCATATCCAAACTGCTTGGCCAACCCTAATTGACTAAAAATATTTATAGGAATTTCCCATCATTATATCTGTGCCAATGACAACTAAATTGCCATTTTCTTCCTCCTTAAATATTAGATTTCTGAAATACAAGTAGATTAACTCAGCTAAGAAAACAAGAAATAGAAATCTTTTCATGTTATGCACACTGTTTTTAAACTGCATTTTGAATATGTTTCTCAAAATTTGCATAATCATTCATGAATCTCCTTTCATTTGAATACCACAGTAATGACAGCTTAAGAGATATTGTTTGCTGTTTATTCAAGACAGATTTCATTTATCAAAGTAGATCTTTATGTGTAAACCCTGTTCCATTCCATATATGGACTCAATTAGTAACATGATCATTTATGCTGATGCCATTTTGGAATTATGAGTTGAAATATACCGTAGTAACTTCTGTAATCTTAAGGAGCAGTGCTTTTATTTTTTAATCTGGTTACACAGGAGAAAGTAAATGGAGAAAGAAGAAGCAGGCAACAGAAGATGAGATGGTTAGATGTTAGATGAGATGGTTAGATGGTTAGACTCAAAATGCACATGAATTTGAGCAAACTCCAGGAGATAGTGGAGACAGAGAAGCCTGGTGTGCTGAAGTCCACGGAGTCACAAAGACTCGAACACAATTTAGCAACTGAACAACAACAATTATACAGAAACTATTTTAAAACTTGAAATCTCATGTCACACTTGATTTATCAATATTTCTGCTATTTACGGCCTAATACATCAAGACTTCAGAACAAGGAAATAAGGTTGGCTGAGTGCCACTTCTAACCAAAGGTGAACTTCAATCCCTGGATAAAACTCCCTCTCTTCCTATGAGCTGATAACATAAAGAAGTTGTATCTTAATTGTGACCTGATATATTAAGATTTTTAAAATTTATTTTGTACATGCGTTGCCCTGTCCCATGTACACCCATGTACAATGTATGGCAAAAATCACTACAACACTGTAAAGTAATTAGCCTCCAATTAAAATAAATAAATTTTAAAAATTTATTTTGTAGTGAATATATTTGGTTCTATTCATCATTTAATTTTACCATATTAGTGAGGCCACTGACAAAAATAAACTCTCCCTTTAGAGTAGTATGAAGTTAGAAACTCAAAAGAAAGAAAAAAAAACAAAAACAGTTCCAGCTCTACTCACTAGATGAATAAAGCCAAGTGTTCATATGATTTTTTGAATCCTTCTCACTCTGCAAAATGGGGCTAACAATAGTTCATGCCTTGCAGAGATTCTATAAAGATTCAGTGATATAGTGCTTTGAAGAAATTTATCACAGATCCTGGCACAGAGGATCAATAAAGACTCCAAAAACATTTATCATGATCATTTATTATTATTATTATACTTATGTGTGGATATCTGTGTCATTCACATGGACACATTTATTCTCTTTACGTGGATAGGTCTATTCTTCTCTAGATAGCACAGACTTTGGTGTCTGGCTGGCAATTGTTTTTTCTACCCTTTTTATGCCTTACACACAATTAATTATCAGTTAATTGAAAGTTGATGTGTTGGTTTACCTTGTCTGCATTATTCACTTGTCTTCCAGAAAAGCAAACTGAACACATTCTTCTGTGTGATACTGGAGAAACAGAGGTGTCCAATGTGATTTTGTGGATGGCTTTTAACTCAAAATTTATCCGAAAAACTAGTATTTTTAATGCCATGGTTAAAGTCAAACTCTTAGAGAATTATAAAAAAATAGCTCTGTATAATATTATACTTAAAGCATTTATGCCAAATAAGACATTCTCAAGTTAATTATCTAATCTAATGTAGTCACAGTTGAATTACTTTGGAAGTAATTAGGGGAACAAAGCGTTGATAAGGGGTGTGTGTGTGTGTGTGTGTGTGTGTGTGTCCTGAATAATAGCATCTAAAACAGGTTATTTTCTTTGAATTTTAAAATGGAATTTAAAAACTTTCATGATGGAAGCAATTATTTTTATGTATACTTATGGTATCTTAAACAATTGATCTAGAGGATTCTGCCACAGTCAAATTCATGTACTAGCAATGTCTTGAAATTGGCACATTCTTTAATATTTTAATAGGCATTGATGGGAGAAGGAAAGATGTATTTTATTAAATTTAAGAATCAAAATAGTGGTCTTACTGGTTTATCTTTATCACAATACTTTCCCAAACAGATATCCTCAAAGAAAAGTGCACTAGGAGACAATGCTACATGATGCAAATCTAGTAGCCAAGAGTGGTTAAGGGTGAGGCTGATGAGGTAGGCTTCAGTCACGTGGTAAAGGATGCTGGGTACCATGCTAAGGAGACTGAAGGCAATGTGGGTTTGAGCAGGGTAATAACATGATCACATCTGCATTTCTGAAGTCACTCTGGTGCCTAGGATAAGAGTGGGGAGAAACTAGAAACGGGAGGAATAATTTGGAATTCAGATTAGGAGCTGGAAATGGCCAGAACTAGAGGTATAATAGTTCTTATGGGGAAAGGATGTAAGACACTATAGGATCTATTTTTAGTTACCTTGGCAAGATGAGAAAAAGGAAGGACTCCTTCTATGATCTTATATAATTTATATCATACAGGATGCTTACATATATTTGGCTGAAGCTAAAGTCTCAGCATAAAAAAAAGCTAAATAAATAAAAATAGATATCAAAGAACCTGGTCAAATAATAAGGAAAAAGAATTCTGGGAAATCAGGACATTCTACAAAGAGAAAGTCTGTCGGTCAGGGAGAGAATACGCACACACAAACACATAGACACACACGGACACAGGTGCGTGCGCGCGCACACACACACAGATGATACATGTCGCAAAAGAATATAGAACATTCAAAAGTTTTCTAGTCTTAAGTAATTTAAAGGACAATGAGATAGCAATCTAAAAGGTAGCAGACTTGGATTCAGGAAAGAGAAAGTGATGAATTTTACTAATGTAATCAGCGGTGAAATGTTTTGTAATTTGTTATTATTATTTACAAATACAGCTGAGAAGCATAGAAGTCAATCTTCTAGACAGTGGTTGAACAGTTATTGAAAGGCAGGAACAGACAAAGAATAAAACAAATAACTTGGTGTCGGGCTCATCATGTTGATCTGCTTGGACATTTCTGTAATAATAGTACTACTAATTGTAACAATACTATAATTATTTACTAATTCTTCAACATACTATAAATTTGAAAAGGTGTACAGTATTGATGGATTAATCCATTGAGCTACTGGCAAACTCTTCTCTTTCTGATTTGACTGGTGCTTCTGAGAACATATTTTTCTTCAAGCACTGACGGAAATGAGATGGGAAATGACTGAATTCTATTTTCTTTAAGTATGGTAAATGAAGCTTTATTTGGGGAAATAATAAAGAGAAGTCTACTCTCAGGATACTTTTTCAGAATAGCCAAATCCTGAAAAAGTATGATATCAAAGAAAATGCAGGATATGTTACTATATTTTCAGGAAAAAGAATTGATGCTCCAGCATTGCCCAATCTATAGCAAGCTGATTGGCTTATGAAATGGGTTTTCACTTGATTTAAATGAAAGTGAATACCTCATTTTAATTTATTGCACTATATCTACCACACACAAATAGCTCCTTAAATTTATGACATATTATTTACAAAGAGCACACTTGTAAAGGACCCACCTAGGCTTACTAATGTCAGGAATAATCTCTATAGGTTGTTCCACTTTTACAGCACTTCACAGTGACATGCTCAAAGAGTTTCAGTGGTTTGAATATATCATGTACTTGTACCTCAAAAGTGATAAGCTGCACAATGCACATATACAACCTAGAGGTTAGAAAAGTGATGCCAAAGGTTAGTCTGAGTTAAGAAGAAGAAAAAAAAAAAAGCTCAACTAAACAGCAGGATAAGAAAAATGTGAAAATCTGGGAGTCATGAAAAATAACTCTTTATGTAAAAGTATTAAAATTTTTCCAGCATATACAGTGCAGTGAAATTTGCATTAAACTGGTTTGAGCAACACTAAAAATTTAGTCTAGGTTTCACTAGTGACTCAAAACATGAACTTGTATGTGCCATATAACTCAGTTTGTTCATCTACCTAAAAAGTACAAATGTTCTTGGAAGCAGAATAAACCGCATAAAATCCTCAGGTATTAAAATGCATTTGGGAGGCCTCTGCAGGTCAAGAGTTTTGAAATTCTACATGTAAGACAAAATCCAAAAAGAAAAAATCTATTTTCTTCTGTTGGTCTACCACAGAAATCTAAGTATTCATCTCCCAGCTAAATACCCAGATTATCTTTCTACAGCTATCTACAGTTCATTATATAAAGACATTTTCTCATTTTCCTGATAAAACTTATTTTTGTCAACTACAGTTTGAATTTCTGTATCCTCTGCAATCTCAATAACAAAGCAATATTATTTCCAACTAGTCATAAACCGAGGAAGGCAAAAAGATGAGCGGGAGATGAGCAAAGGGCTTTGCTGTGGAATTTATTATCTTAAATGCCAGTGGTTTAGTTCCCAGACAGCTTGAGTATGATGTGATTTATCATATTCAGTACCATGAGGACTACAGAGATTTTACTAAATTCAGGGAGATAAGGCAGAAAACAACAACTACAATAACCACTAAAACATAAACTCAAATAGTATCAGGGATCTCTGAATGCCAGGGAAAAAAATGCATGGACCTAACAGTTACTATAAGGAGTAATCTTAGGGGATTTTTTACATTGTGTCTATTTCACATCAACAGGGAGCAGAGTTGACCTTCATCAGTAGCTTCAAAAGCTGTTCAAAGTTCAAATAATAGGATTCTACACATGTAGAAAGAAGAAGAACAAAGAAGTTTTCTGTTACATACTCAGTGACATCATAATTACTTCTACTGCTTTATGCTAGTTATGATATAGATTCCTTTCTTATAATGAAAGCCAAAATAGAAGTTTGTATATCCCTCACGTAGCAACGGAGAAGGCAATGGCACCCCACTCCAGTACTCTTGCCTGGTAAATCCCATGGACGGAGGAGCCTGGTAGGCTACAGTCCATGGGGTCGCACAGAGTCGGACACGACTGAAGCGACTTAGTAGCAGTAGCAGCAGCAGCACATAGCAAACCAAAATAAATGGCCTAGGGCTCAAATGATGGCATTACTCTATCAAGGACGAAGTCCCTTTCTTTACCATGGCTAAATTACCCTCATTGCATACCTGCCAATCTTAGATAACTTCTCTTCAACTTCTTCTAAGCCATTCACATTCAGCCAGAGGGAAAAGGTAATGAAAAAGGGCAGGGACAAGCATGATGCTTCTTTCAAAGGCACATCCCAGAAGTTATGATTACTTTGACTTAGAATCCACCGGCCAGGGCATAGACACACTGGATGTGAGAGACACTGGGAATTGTCTTTATAGCTGTGCAGTCATATGCCTCACTAAAAGTCTGTTCCTACAGAAGGGTAGAGTGGCTATCACAGGGGCAACTATCAGTCTTTTCCACAGTCCACAGTTTATCCCTCCCCTGAAAGTTCAAATCCCTCTTCCCACACATCAAACCACAGCAGGAAGAGTCACACCTAGACCTGATGGAGAGCACTGCACATCACTTGGAGATGGACTTTGAACTGGATGCAATTTTGGGATTGTCTCCCTTGTAGAGGAAGTGAGTATTCTGAAGGAAACAATTCCTCTTAATGTGGCTTATGTTCACAACATTAAAATATGAAAAGAATAGATTATTTTTTCCACCCTTACATCAATATAAAATGGTGGAATAAAAATAGCACAAATGCATTTAAAACTCTCTGCTGGGAGGAAGCATTGGAAATTCTTATCAGTCACTCAGCTATAGCAACCATCAAATCCCACTGGGCAAGAGTGGTGAAAAATCTGTTTTGTCACTGAATTAAGTTCCTTGGTTAACACATATGGTAGCTCATTATAACGCCCCTGGATATTGTCACTGTAGTCCTTGGTTTCGTCCTTTGGGAATTTTCCTTGTCCTTATCCTTTTGGAGATTATATTCTTTTTAGAAGCTGGATATTTTGTGCAGTCCACATTATGGTGCTACAGATTTGAGGCCAGAGTTTTGCTACAAGGTTAGAAAAATAACAAGCTTTTGTAGGTAACTTGTAATTCCTTGGAAATACAAGTTTCTTACAAAAATTTAGTAGGCTTCTAGTCAATTTTGTCTCCATGTAATCATAAGCAAAAATGTTATTAAAAGATTTTTTATTCTTAAATACCCTGAGCTCTTCAATTTACTAGACTCTTCTACTCTATCCTTAATGGACGGAGAGCCCAACATCTTAATCTGATTTATGCCCCTGAGCTCATTTTCACTGCCTGGCTGAATTTTTTTTTTTTAATTCAGAATTTCCTTTTCCTTTTTTAATTAGCATACAGTTGCTTTACAATGTTGTGTTAGTTAATGTTGTACAATGAAGTGAATCATCTATATGTATACATATATGCCATCCCTTCCTCAGTGATCAATGCAAATAAATAGAGGAAAACAATAGAATGGGAAAGACTAGAGATCTCTTCAAGAAAATTAGAGATACCAAGGGAACATTTCATGCAAAGATGGGCACAATAAAGGACAGAAATGGTATGGACTTAATAGAAGCAGAAAATATTAAGAAGAGGTGGCAAGAATACACAGAAGAACTATACAGAAAAAAAGTGATAACCATGATGGTGTGATGGCTCACCTAGAACCAGATATCCTAGAATGTGAAGTCAAGTGGGCCTTGGGAAGCATCACTATGAACAAAGCTAGTGGAGGTGATAGAATTCCAGTTGAGCTATTTCAAATCCTAAAAGATGATGCTGTGAAAGTGCTACCTCCAATTATGTCAGCAAATTTGGAAAACAGCAGTGGCCACAGGACTGGAAAAGGTCAGTTTTCATTCCAATCCCAAAGAAAGGCAATGCCAAAGAACGCTCAAACTACCAAACAATTGCACTCATCTCACACGCTAGCAAAGTAATGCTCAAAATTCTAAAAGTCAGGCTTCAACAGTACGTGAACCATAAACTTCCAGATGCTCAAGCTGGTTTTAGAAAGGGCAGAGGAGCCAGAGATCAAATTGCCAACATCCATTGGATCATCAAAAAAGCAAGAGAGTTCCAGAAAAACATCTACTTCTGCTTTATTGACTGTGCCAAACACTTTGATGGTGTGGATCACAACAAACTGTGGAAAATTTTTAAAGAGATGGGAATACCAGACCATCTGGTCTGCCTCCTGAGAAATCTGTATGCAGGTCAAGAAGCAACAGTTAGAACTGCACAAGGAACAACAGACTGGTTCCAAATCGGGAAAGGAGTACATCAAGGCTATATATTGTTACCCTGCTTATTTAACTTATATGCAGAGTACATCTATGAGAAATGCTGGACTGGATGATGCACAAGCTGGAATCAAGATTGCCTGGAGAAATATCAATAACATCAGATATGCAGATAACCACCCTTATGGCAGAAAGTGAAGAAGAACTAAAGAGCCTCTTGATGGAAGTGAAAGATGAGAATGAAAAAGCTGGCTTAAAACTCAACATTCAGAAAACTATGATCATGGCAGCTGGTCCCATCACTTCATGGCAAATAGATGGAGAAACAGTGGAAACAGTGGCAGACTTCATTTTCTTGGGCTCCAAAGTCACTGCAGATGGTGACTGCAGCCATGAAATTAAAAGATGCTTGCTCCTTGGAAGAAAAGCTATGACCAACCTAGACAGCATATTAAAAAGCATAGACATTACTTTGCAAACAAAGGTCTATACAGTCAAAGCTATGGTTTTTCCAGTAGTCATGTATGGATGTGAGAGTTGGACTATAAAGAAAGCTGAACACTGAAGAATTGATGCTTTTGAACTGTGGTGTTGGAGAAGGCTCTTGAGAGTCCCTAGTGTTAGGGAGCATTTAACAGGATGCTTCCTCTGTGCTGTTTTTTGATCTGTCATGATTCCTCGGTTCCTTATTAATCCTTGAATATTCAAGGATTAAGAGGATCTGGCAAGCTGCTCCCAGGGACTGAGGAATGCATACATTTCCTTTGTTAGCTTTTCCATATGGTGAAAAGTAACTATTTATGACCCTCTTCCTTACTGATATGGAAAGTATTAGCCTTATGTTTCCTTGAAAATTGTAAGGTTTTTGATCCTCATCTTTGCTGAAAAAGCTACCTTGTAAGACAATATATATACCCACACTATGTTGAATAAAACACCCTTGTTCCATCAGAGCTTGGGTCCCCATGTCTTTCTTCATCTCTGTATCTCTCTCTCTCTCCTTCAGGCTAATTCTTTGGAACTCAGAGGCCACCAAAGCTTACTTACTAGCCGGGGCTTTCAAGACCTCCTCGAGAGGGTGCCCTGAGCCTACATAAGCAGTGCAAACCCTTTGTCTTAGGGTTTTACTGGTCTTCTGCGTAAACCAGGGAATATCAGCCTCTTTCTTTCTTTCATTTTCTTATCGTCAACTCTGTACCACCAGGTTCCGGTCCATTAAAGGACCTCAACACCTAGGACAGCAAGGAGATCCAACCAGTCCATCCAAAAGGAAGTCAGTCCTGAATATTCATTGGAAGGACTGATGCTGCTGAAACTCCAATACTTAGGCCACCTGATGCAAAGAACTGACTCATTTGAAAAGTCCCTGATGCTAGGAAAGATTGAAAGTGGGAGGAGAAGGGGATGACAGAAGATGAGATGGTTGGATGGCATCATCGACTTGATGGACATGAGTTTGAGTAAGCTCCGGAAGTTGGTGATAGACAGGGAAGCCTAGCGTGCTGCAGTCCATGGGGTCACATAGAGTCAGACATAACTGAAAGACAGAACTGACTGATGCCCTCCCTCTTGAAGGTCTCCTGCCCCTGAAAACTCTTAGTAGGAAATGCTTGGCAGAGACTTGAGGTCACAGTCTTACCTACTACATAGGCTACCTCTTCAGAGCCACCTGTTCCAACTAGCCTATACTGCTGTATCACTGACAGAACTTTAAAAAATAATAATAGATCAACAAAAAGAAACTAGCACAGAGTGATATTCCAAAGTTTTCCAACCAAATCTCCTATAATTATAAGCTCTAGTTGCAGGTCTGCTTTCCAAGGTATCTCAAGCAACTGTGTAATGAAGCATGTGTCTGCATAGCAAAGGTCTACCACCCCACAGCCTCTCCAGCAATCACAGAAAAGAGAGCTGCACATTTCAGATTGTTTTTTTTAAAATGCTAGCATTGCTCTTCTAGGTACCACCTGTAACACACAAATTCATCAATATTAGCAATATATTTATATATTTCTCAATAATTGTCTAGACATCCAAAGTGAATAAAGAGAAAGTAGAAGAAAGGAAATAAAAATGAGAAGAGACATGTATTAGACAGAAAATAACCTAAAATGAGAGAGGAGGTCAACTAAGTCAAAAGTTGTTTCTTATAAACGACAAAACTGGTAAAATTGATTAAGCAAAATAGAGAAGGGAGACATGAATACATATCAGAATTTACTATTTAGACAGAGTAGATATTTGCATGTATTAAGAGGTAATAAGAACATGTTACAAAATATGTCATTCCAGTAAGCTTTAAGCCCAAAAATAATGACCATATTGTTAGAGAAATTAACATCAATCCTATTTCAAGAAACAAAAAAGTTCACAGACCTAAACCATTAAAGAAACTGAATTAGTCAAAAATGTTTGCACAAAGGAAAGTTAAGGCATAGGTAAGTTCTTCAGAGAGTTCTATCAAATATTTAAGAAAGAAAATCAAAATCTCTACATCTCTTCTAGTGAATAAGTAAAGAGGGAACATGAACTACTCAAGTCATGTAACGAAGCTGGCATTACTTTGGTACCAAACTGACAAGATCATTTTGTGAATAAAAAGGACATTCCGATTTCACTTGTGAATACAGATGAAAATAACTCTAAAGATACTTCCAAGATATGCGAGGTATAATAATTTATGACCCAGCTGAGTTTATCCTAGGAATGACAATTATTTAACATTAGGAAACTAACAAATGTATTTTTCCAGAATCTATATAAGTGAAAAATTAAAGGTCTGGGTTATGAAGAGAACAGTTTTGCTTCACAATAGAGAATCACAGCATCTTTTCTAAGACCTCAGACCATTCACAGACCTGGAACATGGTGCACCAAAGAGAGGTCTGATTTTTGTTGCCTTAAGTATATCCAGTATTTCTTTCTATCCTTCTACTAAGGGACCTGCAACTCCTTATCAAGTTGATTGTATCCAAGAAGGAGGAAGATAGACTTCTCTAGGGTGTGATGTTGGAGAAGGCAATGGCACCCCACTCTGGTACTCTTGCCTGGAAAATCCCATGGATGGAGGAGCCTGGTAGGCTGCAGTCCATGGGGTCACTAAGAGTCAGGCATGACTGAAGTGACTTAGCAGCAGCAGCAACAGCAGCATGGTATGATGTTGATTCTGAACTGAGATAAACCTTGGAAAACAAAAACACTTCTGTGGCCTACCTATCAGAGAGTAAGCTTATGGAAGTCAGGATTGAAGCAAAATTTTGGCCTAAATTTACTACATAGTGGATCCTGTGAATCTGCAACCACATTTCATTGTTATTTCTCAATTCCTAGATGCATCCAAATCATACTCAATGAGGAGAATCCTTACTTGTTAGCACTGACCCGAGGGGTAAAGGCTACTAAGAAAGAACCAATAACATACTCTGGAAGTGGGACTTCCCTGGTGGTCTGGTGGTTAAGAATTCACTTTGCAGTGCAGGGGGGATGCAAATTCAATCCCTGGTCAGGGAATTAGTGTCACACATGGCACAAAGCAACTAAACCCTCGTACAGCAACTACTGAGCCCATGTGCTCAGGAGCCAGTGTGCCACAACTAGAGAGTCCAGATGCCACAAGGAAAGATCCTGCATGACACAAGGAAGATCTCATGTGCTACAACTAACACCTGAGACAACCAAATTAATTAATAAATTAAAGAAAGAAAATGCCAGCCATCATTTTTTAAAAAATACTCTGGAAGTAACCCATCTTTCCTTTTAACTGGGACCATAATATTTTATTTCCATATTATACAAGTTAATACAAAAATTTGTTTTAAAAAAAATGAGAAAATATCATTATCTAGAGAGTAAAAAATGAAAATACTCTGTACTGCAGTATATTACCTCACATACCTCCCCACAGCTAACCATTAATAGTATTCACCAGAATTGGGAACTATGGGATCCACTTTTTTTTTTTAATGTGTAAAAAACACACAACATGTAATCTATTGTCAATAAATTTTTATATGCACAGAAAAGCACCTAACTATATGCACACTTCAGTAAAGCAGGTCTCTAGAATATTTTCATTTTGCATGACTAAAATGTTCTTATAATCATTGAACAACACCACTTCCTTTCCTCCTCCCCACCCCTGGCAACCATTCTGCTTTCTGCTCTTATGAGTTTGATTACTGTAGATACATAAGTGGAATCATGGATTATTCATCCTCCTATAACCGATTTATTTCACTTAGCATAAAGTCCCCAAGGTTTATCCATATTATAGTACTTCCTTCTTTTACAAGGCTGAATAATATTCCATTATACATATAAACCAGATTTTCTTTATCCATCCATTCTTTGATAGACATTTATCCACCTTGTGGATATTGTGAATAATGCTGCAGTTAACACAGGAGTACAATTATCTTAATTCTTTTGGATAAATACCAACCAGTGGACTTACTAGATTCTATGGTAGTCCTGTTTTTAATTTTTTGAGGAAACTCCAGATGATTTTCCATAGTGGCTACACCATTTTACATTCCTACCAATAGCACACAAGGGTTCTGATATTCCCTTATTCTTGTCAATACTTGTTATTTTCTGTTTTCTTGATCATGATCAATAAACAAGTATGAGATAATATCTTATAGTTTTGATTTGCATTTTCCTGATGATTAGCAGTATTCAGCATCTTTTTAAACACCTGTTGGACTTTGTTGTCTTTGGGGAAATGCCTATTCAGGTCCTTTGTCCATTTTTAAATCAAGTTATTTGTTTTCCTGCTATTGAGTTCTATGAATTCCTTATTATATTAATACATTTAATATATTTATAAATGTTGTGTATATTTATAAATATATTAAAATATATTTGTATATTTTGGATATTAACATATTATGTGATACATTGGTTGCAAATATTGTCTCCTGTTCTATAGGCTCCCTCTTACTCTGCTATTTTCTTTGCCACACAGAAGTTTCTTACTTTGATGTTGTCCTACTTGTCTATTTTTGCTTTTGCTGTTTGTGTTTTAGATGTCATATACAAGAAATCTTGTCAATATTAATGTTATAGAACTTTTCTCTATGGTTTCTTGAATGAGTTCTATAATTTTAGGTGTTACATACTTAAGTCTTTAATACATGGTGAATTAATTTTTGTGGTGGTGTAAGATAAGGGTCCAAGTTCATTCTTTACACCTAGATACCAAATTCTCTCAACTCTATCTGTTGGAGACTGACTTTTCCCCATTGCACAGTGTTATCAAAGAGCATTTGACTGTGTTCTGGGTTCTCTAGTCTTTTCCATTTGTTTAGTGTCTATTTCTGTGGAAGGGCACAGCAATCCACTCCAGTATTCTTGCCTGGAGAATCCCATGGACAGAGGAGCCTTGCAGGCTGCAGTCCATAGGGTCGCACAGAGTCAGACACGACTGAAGTGACTTAGCATGCACATGTGTCTATCTTATGCCAGTTCTGTACTTCCATTACTGACCCACAATGAATTGGTGATTCCTCAATGGGTCTGTTGCTTGGAGTCACAAATGCAGTTTGAATGAAACCAGATTTGGCATAGCAGAGCAGAAACTTTATTCAGGATCAAGGAATTGAGAAGGAAGAGCTTTGCTCTAAAAATACCTTCTCTCCAAAGGGAGGAGAGTAAGAGAATTTTAAAGGGTAGGAGGCAGACACATCATCAGGGACCAGGAAAGGTGTGGAAACTTCCAGGGGCAGCTGGGGCATGGGCAGTCTTTGACACTTCTTCACACAAGGCATCAATGCATTGTGCCTAGCAGATTACAAATCCTCCCACTTTGGGTGGAGATCTTAGGATGATAATAAAGCAAAGGTAACATCTGGACATCTTAGTACCAAAGAATGTGCTAATCACAGGACAATTGCACTGATCTCCCATGCTAGTATGGTCATGCTTAAAATCTTGCATGCTAGGCTTCAGCATTATGCGACTCAAGAAATTCCAGATGTCCAAGCTGGGTTCAGCAAAAGAAAAGGAACTAGAGATCAAACTGCCAACATTCCCTGGATTATAGAGAAAGCAAGGGAATTTCAGAAGAACATTTACCTCTGTTTCATCAACTACACTAAAGCCTTTGACTATGCGGATCATGACAAACTGTGGAAAGCTCTTAGAGAGATGGGAATATCAGACCATCTTACCTGTCTCCTGAGAAACCTGTATGTGGGTCAAGAAGCAGCAGTCAGAACCCTGTATAGAACAACTGGTTGGTTCAAGATTGAGAAAGGAGTATGACAGAGCTGTATGCTGTTACCCTGTTTGTTGAATCTATATGCTGAGCACATCATGAGAAATGTCAGGCTGGATGAGTTACAAGCCAGAATCAAGTGGGTGGGAGAAACATCAACAACCTCACGTGGATGATACCACCCGAATGGCAGAAGGTGAAGAGGAACCAAAGAGCTTCTTGATGAGGGTGAAGGAGGAAAATAAAAGAACCATTTTAAGACTAAATATTTAAAAAAAAATAAGATCATGGCATCTGGCCTCATTACTTCGTGGCAAATAGAAGGGGAAAAGGTGGAAGTAATGACAGATTTCCTCTTCTTGGGCTCTAAAATCACTGTGGACAGTGACTGCAACCATGAAATCAGAAGATGATTACTTTTTGGCAGGAAAACTATGACAAACCTAGACAGTGTGTTGAAAAGCAGAAACGTTACTCTGGTCCATATAGTCAAGGCTATGGTCTTCCCAGTGGCCATGAATGGTTGTGAGAGCTGAACCATAAAGAAGACAGAGTGCCAAAAAGTTGATGCCTTGGAACTGTGGTGCTGGAGAAGACTCCTGAAAGTCCCTTGGACAGCAAAGAGATCAAACTTATCAATCTTAAGGAAGATAAATCCTGAATATTCACTGATGTTGAAGCTGAAGCTCCAGTATTTTGGTCATCTGATGCAACCAGCTGATTCATTGGAAAAGTCCCTAATGCTCAGAAAGATAGAGGGCAGAAGGAGAAGAGGGCATCAGAGGATTGGATGGCTGGACAGCATTACCAGTGCAATGAAGATGAACTTGGGCAAACTTTGGGAGATGGTGAGGGACAGGGAGGCCTGGTGTGCTGCAGTCCATGGGGCTGCAAAGAGTAGGACACGACTAGGTGACTGAACAACCACAATAACATCCAGACACCTCCAGGTCTCATCAGTGCAGCAGGTGCATTTTCGTGGTCAAGTCAGAGCCAGTTTAGGGTGGTTGACCACTGTATTTTTTGAAAGCACAGCTGCAAAACATCTGCCAAATATTGGCTGCTTTTTAAACAAACACAGAGATAAATCAAGGCAAGGATCCTTCAGCTCTTGTGGGCTGCTATGGGTGACATTTTGATTACTATAACTTTGATATTTGTTTTGCAGTCAAGAAGCATTGAGGCCTCCAGCACTGTTTTCTCAAGATTAATTTGGGTATTCAAGGTCCTTTATGTTTCTCTATTAGTTTTAGGATCAATTTTTCTATATCTGCAAAAATATGCCACTGGGATTTTGATACAGCTTGAGTTGAATCTATAGATTGGTTTGAGCAGTATGGATATTTTTAACAATATTAAAACCTCCAACCCATGAACACAGAATTTATTTCCATGTATCTATGTCTTCCTTAATTTTTCAGCAATGTTTTATAGTTTTTAGTGTATAAGTCTTTTGTGTCCTTTGTTTATTTCTAAGCATTTATTAATGTTGATGTGATTGTAAATGGGATTGTTTTGTTAATTACCTTTTGAAATTATTCTTGCTAATGTCTTCAGCAAATCTGGGATAGCACCAAACTACCCAACTCTCTATTGTTCTCAGTGGACCCTAGGCAGTGAGAGGATACAGGGCCCAATTAGAGTTCTGAGACAGGCATGACACAAACCAGTCTCTCGAAAGCCCCCTGAGAAGATGGAATGCTGGACTTATGTGCTAACTCTTTCTCTGTCCAGGGAGAAACAAGGGTTTTCTTCTTATTCTATGCTGAGTAGTGGGGTGGAGGGGAAATTATGGCTACTAAGTGAGTGCCAGTCGAAACCATCACCTTTATTCTTAGTAGCCTCTAACCTGGCACCCTTTCCTATCTGTGCTTAGTTTCAGAAAAAACAGAAGCCAAAGAGTCACTTTAACACATGTTTTCTGATTTCTTATAAAGGGAACTGGTTCATGTACTTGTTGAGTTGGAAGAGTTCTCACTGGAGGACAGAATGGCAAACGACTCCAGTATCCTTGCCGTAAAAACCCCATGAACAGGATAAAGAGGCAAAAAGATATGACACTGAAAAATGAGCCCCCAGGTTATAAGGTGTCCAATATGCTACAGGAGAAGAGCAGAGGGAAATTAGTAATAGCTTTAGAAACAATGAAGTGGTCGGAGCAAAGTGGAGACAACATTCAGTTTTGGATATGTCTGGTGGTGAAAGTAAAATCCGATGCTGTAAAGAACAATACTGCATAGGAACCTGAAATGTTAGGTCCATGAATAAAGATAAATTAGATGTGCAAGCTGGAGAAAGCAAGAGTAAACATTGACATCTTAGGAATCAATGAACTAAAATGGATGGGAGTGGGCAAATTTAATTCAGATGACCATTATATCTACTACTGTGGCAAGAATCTCTTAAAATAAATGGAGTAGTCCTCGTAGTCAACAAAAGAGTCTGAAATGCAGAACTTGGGTGTAAACTCAAAAATGACAGAATGATCTCTGTTCATTTCCAAGGCAAACGTTTCAATATCACAGTAATCCAAGACTATGCCCCAACCACTGATGTGGAAGAAACTGAAGTTGAGCAGTTCTATGAGAACCTACAAGACTTTCTAGAATTAACACCAAAAGTAATGTCCTTTTCATTACAGAGATTGGAGTGCAAAAGTAGGAAGTCAAGAGATACCTGGAGTAACAGGCAAGTTTGGCCTTGGAGTCAAAATGAATCTGGGCAAAGGCTAACAGAGTTTTGCTAAGAGAATGCATGGGTCATAGAAAACACCCTTTTCCAACAACACAAGAGATGACCACACACATGAACATTACCAAATGGTCAATACCAAAATCATATTGATTATATTCTTTGCAGCCAAACATGGAGAAGCTCGATATGGTCAGCAAAAATAAGACTGGGAGCTGACTGTGGCTCAGATCATCAGACCCTTATTGCAAAATTCAGGCTTAAACTAAAGAAAGTGGGGGAAATCACTAGGCCATTCAGGTATGACCTAAACCAAATCCCTTATGATTATAGAGTAGAAGTGACGAACAGACTCAAGGAATTAGATCTGGTAAACAGAATGCCCGAAGAACTATGGACAGAGGTTCATAACACTGTATAGGAGGCAGTGACCAAAATCATTCCAAAGAAAAAGAAATGCAAGAAGGCAAAGTGGTTATCTGAGGAAGGCTTACAGATAGCTGAGGAAAAAAGAGAAGTGAAAAGCAAAGGAGAAGGGGAAAGATACACCCAACTGAATGCAGAGTTCCAGAGAACAGCTAGGAGAGATAAGAAGCCTTCTTCCATGAACAAGGCAAAGAAACAGAGGAAAACAACAGAATGGGAAAGACTAGAGATCTCTTCTAGACAATTGAAGATATCAAAGAAATATTTCATGCAAGGATGGGCATGATAAAGGACAGAAATGGTAAGGATCTAACAGAGGCAGAAGAGATTAAGAAGAGGTGGCAAGAATACATGGAAGAACTGTACACAAAAGTCTTAATGACTGGGATAACCTCAATGGTGTAGTCACTCACCTACAGTCAGATATCCTGGAGTGTAAGCCACATGGGTCTTAGGAGGCATTACGATGAACAATGCTAGTGGAGGTGATAGAATTCCAGCTGATCTATTTCTAACCCTAAAGATGCTGCTGCTAAAGTGCTGCATTCAATATGCCACCAAATTTTGAAAACCCAGCAGGGGCCACAGTACTGGAAAAGGTCAGTTTTCATCCCAATCCCAAAGAAAGGCAATGCCAAAGAATGTTCAAATTACCATACAATTGCACTCATTTCACATGCGAGCAAGATTATGCTAAAAATCCTTCAAACTAGGCTTCAGCAGTATGTGAATTGAGAACTTCCACATGTACAAGCTTGGTTTGGAAAAGGGATGGGAACCAGATATCAAACTGCCAGCATTCACTGGATAATAGAGAAAGCAAAGGAATTCCAGAAAAACATCTACTTCTGCTTCATTAACTACTTGAAAGCCTTTGACTGTGTGGATCACAACATACTAGAAAATTCTTAAAGAGATGGGAATACCAGACCATCTTACCTGTCTCCTGAGATAACTGTATGTGGGTCAACACTGCTTTCATTGAGGACACACAGTCTAAAATCGTCTTTTGTTTCTTGTAGTAGATCCTTTTCTCCAATGTGCTTATCCTTTACAACTTCCCTCATTTATTTATTACAAAATCTTCCACATACTCCATGTTATTGCTGTTTTTCCTTTTCTCTTTACTCCCTATAAAACAAGTGTGTGTGTATATATATATATATATATATATATAGGGGTGTGTGTGTGTGTGTGTGTGTGTGTGTGTGTGTGTGTGTGTGTACAGGCTTCCCAGGTGGCACAAGTGGTAAAGAGTCCATGCAGGAGACCTATATATAGTCAAGTTTGCACTGCCCAGACAGCCTTTACCTAGCATGGTTTTGCTGAAATGTGGTGAGATATTCACCTGTTCCCATTTCCTGTTTCTCAGAGTGTCATGAGGGAAATTTATTCCTGGATAGTTGGAAATAGTTTGAAATTCTTATTTTTCAAAAGTAATTCATAAACACTGTAAGTTTCACAATTCAGTGCTCCATATACTCTTTGTGAATCAATCACAAAACCACAGCAGGCAACAATTATATGTCACCTCTAGAAGCTGATGGCTCCAGCATGGATATAAAGAGTAGGATATTGAGAAGATAGTGATGCGGCCTGGCAGGTGAGCTCTGGCTGTCTCAATAGATAGCTCTGTAAAGTACTAGATTATTGCCACATTTTCTTTTCATCTGCAAAGGACTCAAGGCTCTGATGTAGTAATTAACTGTGATTTATGTGAGGAAACCATCTAACATGTTCCCTTAGTCTGACTGCTGTATTTCACATGCATGAGTCTCCCAGGAAGCCCTTCTCAATTTGGTTTGTCTGCAGTGTAACTAGGGGGGTCATTTCTATGACAATGACCCTAAGAACAATGAAGATGAACAATGAACAATGTAGCATTGTTCTAAATGAACAACACTCAAATGTTAACTGCTTTCTATTAGCATATAATTTATATTTGATAGGCTTTGTTGTCAACACTATTTGAATTTTTCAATTATTTTCTGTGTTATTTTATCTTTCCATGGGAACATTCCCCAACTTACACATTTAGGGAAGATTAATTCTAGTTTCCTGATCTCTGCCTTGAAAACACCTGATTTAATAAAAATGAGATGAAACCTAGAAACCAGTATTTTTATTAAGTCCCCAAAATGTTTGAGATGGGAGGGCAGTGGCCTGCACTTGGAAAAAAACTATCTTAATTTGATGATATCTTCACATTTCCAGATGTTTCATAACACACAGAGAAACATCTGCCTTGTTGACTGTATTTTCCAGGTTGCTTCAAGATCCTGGGTTTTCATGTAGCACAGCTTGAGTATAGACAGGTATGAGAACCTCCCACCTTGCAGCCATAAAGTGAGTTATGGCAGTCATTTTATCTGTAGCAGGACTGTCAAAAGATTTGAAGTGGTAATTGTTACTCCTTCGGTCTGACATGGTCTTTCTCTGCTGCTGAAAAGCTCTGAGAAAGAGGTAGAACTGTCACCATTTTTTGAAGATAACAAAAAACAATGTTCCCTATTTGATTTTTAGTGCTGAAACTCCACAGATCATTAGCAGCCAAGGGCAAGTGTATTAGTGCTGGGTGGTACTTTCTTTGACAAAGTGTGGTTTGAGATACAGGCAAATGGGAGGTAATGATAAGCAATGATCCCTTGATGAAATTTTGTTCTACTGCCACATGGCTATAAAGTACGCTGCTCTAGAAAACTAAGGCCCTTTTTGTATTTATTAATATTTTCAATTCATACCCAGAGCAACAAGTTTCACTTTGTTACTTCCTATTAAATGATATTTTAATTTTTTCTCTTAAATACTTATATATGAAACAAGTTTCAGAGTTAATACTCAAGAAATTAAGTGTAATTTCTGGCTTAAGTAATATTCAATAAGTTTTGTTTGGATTCCACCAGAGCATCTGTTCACCATTTTCTGGGATTCTGGAACACCAAGACTACTCTATGGGGATTCAGCTCAATTAAAATGGACATTATAAGATAAATTCACCTCTGAAGGATAAGTCTCATATATTTTGTCTGTATTTCACCACAGACTCTTGTGCATCACTTTGGAAAAGTTTACTCAACTAGTAATGGTTACCCAATTCCCAACTGAAAGTGTTAGTCGCTCAGTCATGACCTACTTTGCGACTCCATGGACTGTAGCCTGCCAGGCTCCTCCGTCTATGGAATTCTCCAGGCAAGAATACTGGAGTGGGTAGCCATTTCTTTCTCCAGGGGATCTTCCCGACCCAAGGATCGAACCCACATCTCCTGCATTGCAGGCAGATTCTCTACCATCTGAGCCACCGGGGAAGCCCAATTCCTAATTATGCTACTTCAAATAATCACTGTTAACTTGACTACATTTTATTTAGGAAAAGGCTATAGCTTTTATCACACAGATTCTATTCTATCTTTTACCACAGTTATTTATATCCCCAGCTTTTTCTTCCCTACTAAATATTGAGGTCATGTACTCTCTGGATATTCTTATATTTTTCCTGCATTTACACAGTCTTTTGCATATAGTAGATGCTCAAGATATATTAAATGATTTGACTGTCTATTTCTAGATTGACTTTACTTTTATAATGATGATTCACGTTTTAAAGATTTTTATAGAAAACTCCATTATCATAACTGTAAATTTTATCTCAAAGGAAGATTAACAGCATTTTGCTTAAGAATTCCTCTTATAAGTGAAAGCCAAGCCTACCATATCTACAAATAAAGAACTAGATACTTGTAACTAGATTTCCAATTAAAACCAAAGCAAACCTGAGATATGTAAGAATATTTATGAGAGGAAAGGAGGTCAGGCTATTTTAGTGTATTGGTAAATGAAGTTCTAATTGATAAAAGGATCAAGAATTAGAAGTAATATCTTTTTTAAAAAAATCTATTTTACAGCTTATATCCTATATGGCATATCTATTCAGTATCTATTGTTTATCTGAAAAGAGCACTTTAAGTTTACTATCCACTTATATGATGGGTTATAAAACAAATCAATAAATCATCGACCATAGACACTTATTAACAGCTTGATACTGGTGTACCAATGCACAATACTATACACAAAAATGTGTCCATCCATTAGCTAAGGTCCCACAGAATTGCCAGGAAATGAGTGACCTCAAAATACCATGTGCCTGCTAAGTCTGGCTTTGCTTAAGCTGGCAGGTCTCATTTTGGGATGTGGTCTTTTCCACAGTGCTTTTCAGACCTTCCCCAGGTAAGCCAGCTTGCTACCACTGCTCTCTGTGCGCAATCTGGTTCTGCCCTGTTTGTAATTGTGTTGTGGCCCCCACTTAATAAAGCACCCCTCCCGCTGCCTTTGAGCCAATCAGCTGGCAGTTGTTTAGGTATTCTGTTATCATCCATCTCTCCATATATCCTACCCAGAAGAGTTATGCTTTAATATGTTTTGCTTCAAAGTGCATAGACTGGCTGCCCTCCAGGATCTCATTGTCAGTGATCCTGCCTCACCATTTAACTAAATAGCACTTCCCAATAAGGCTTCTCTGGAAACCATTTAGAGAGTCCCCAGACACATGGGTTCTTGTCACTCTATACACAATTGCAGATCCATAGTCTTTCAGTTTCATTCAGAGTTTTGGGCAAACTGAGCTAGACATCTCTCTCCCCACTGATCAGAAAACACCATGATATGCCTGGCTCCTCTGCCTGAACAATTCCTATATGTTTACTAAACACCAGTTTGTGTCAGACATGTGTTATGTTTGGGATACTCACTCAAACATAATTAAGTCTGTGCCTCAAGGACCACATTATCTTGTAATTAGGGTAAATTACAATAAATGCTATAATAAAGATTTGTCTAATATATTTCGTAAGTACAGAGGAAGATGACCTCTGCTTAACAGAATAGGAAGTAAAGCAAAGATGAAATAGGCATTTAGGAGGTAGACTATATAAAAGGTATTGACAAAATGGCCCATTCCCACCAAGACTGGGAAATAAATGCTAAGAAAGGATGTGTATTCCTGATGAAAGTTCAGTAGAGATGATCAATAAAGAAGTATGGTTTAGATCTTACAGACTATGATTTATCTCAATTCATCCATAGTGGAAGAGCTTAATCCTATAAATTTACCCATTAATGAAAATGTCCAAAGAGAGTAAGTGATTTTCCTATTGTACATAACTAGTTAATAACATCTTCAGGTCTAGAATGTAAGTTTCCTGACTGAAACGGTTAATAAAAAAGAAGGGGTCATATCCCAGTGTTAGAATGTTCTGAAATGTATGTGTTCCCTTCTCAGCCTCTGCAGAGACCCTTTTAATACACAACATATAGAAGTCAGGATTTGGAATAACATTATTTCTCACATACTAATACTGGGAATACCAAATGACTAAGTCTTCAAATTATAGTGAATGAGAAAAGTAATGACATTAATTCTTTCTTTAGTCATTAAGACCATAATTGATAACAAATTAAAACCCATCTCAAAATCTGAATAATACCTATTATGTTTTTTATATAAACAAAGTAAACAGTTAAAAATATCATATCAATCAGGAACAGTTTTCACCTTATTTAACTTCTCTATGGTCTCTGGCACTGTTGATTTCACATCTTCGACTTTCAAAATTGTTCTTTATGTTGATATTCTGGATTCCATTCTACTTTCTCTTGGCTTTATCTTACCTTCCGTTTGTGCATTTTCACTGATCATTTAGGATTCCTTTTTCTCTTTTCTTTCCTTAAGTCTTGATGTTCACCTGGTCTCCATCCTCAGCTTCTCCCCTCTCTGTTTTTTTTTTTTTTTTTTTGAGGAATTTGACCTAAATGTATATCTTATGAAAGAGCTATTTTTCACTGGATCACTTTGCCAACACTAGAAAGTATCCAACTGCCATTTCTATTTGTGTAGAAAGTAGGGAAAAGGTAAAATTTAGCTCTTGGTGATGAGGGGATGAGTGAATGGGAGGTGTCTAAGATGACTCCCAGGTTTCTGACTTGGATAGAAACAAAAGAAGCAGATAATCTGAACAGACCAATCACTAGAAATTAAATAGAATTTGTAATTAAAAAACAAAACAAAATTCCCTTAAAAAAAGAAAAAGTGTGGGACCAGATGGTACCACTGAGGAATTCTACCAAACATACAAAGAAGAACTCATACTATTCTCAAACTCTTCCAAAAGACCGAAGGGGAGGGAATTCCTAAAGTCATTCTATGAAGGCACCATCACCCTGATATCAAAACCAGACAAACACATGACCAAAAAGGAAAATTACAGGCTAGTATCTTTGCTGAAAATAGATGTATAAAATGCCTCAACAAAATATTAGCAAAGAGGATTCAACAACACAAACATCATATACCATGATTAAGATGGATTCATCCTAGAGTCACAAGGCTGGTTCAACATATCCAAATCAATCAATGTGGTACTACATCGACAACAACAAAAAGACAAAAACCACATGATCATTTCAGTAGATGACGAAAAAGCATTTGATGAAATTCAATATCCAGTCATGATTTAAAAAAAAAAAATCTTTCACCAAAATGGGTACAGAGGGAGCATAATAAACACTGTGGCAAAGCCACAGCCAACATAATATTAATTGGTAAAAAGTTGAAAGATTTCCTGCTAAATTTCTCAAATAAGACAAGGTACCCACTCTCACTACTTCTATTCAAGATGGTACTGAAAGTCCCAGTCACAGCAATCAAACAAGAAAAAGAAATAAAAGGTAGCCAAATCAAAAGGGATTATATGCCATTATGTGTAGACAACATGATACTCTATAGAGAAAACACTAGAGACTTAATACAGAAATTACTAGAACTAAAAAATGAATTCAGCAAGGTAGCAGGATATAAGATTATACACAGCCCCTACAAGGGCTTAATTTCTAAAACATATAAAGAGCTAATACAACTCAATCTTAAAAAAGCAAACAATCCAATAAAAAAATGGGCAGAAGACTTAAAAAGTAATTTCTCCAAAGATAACATATAGATGGCCAACAGGCACATGAAAAGATCCTCAACATCATTTCTTATCAGAGAAATGCAAATCAAAAATAAAATGACGAATCACCTTATACCAGTCAGAATGGTCATCATGAAAATGTCTACAAAAAATAAACGCTGGAAAGAATGTGGAGAAAGGGAAACTCTCCTATACTGTAGGTGGGAATGTAAATCAGTGCAGCTACTATGGAAAATAGTCCAGATGTGGCTTAAGAAATTAGAAAGAGAATTACCATATGATCCAGCTATCCCACTCCTGGGCATATACTCAGAAATGATGAAACTTTGAATTTGAAAAAATATACGCACCCTAATATTCATAGCAGCACTATTTACAATAGCTAGGACATGGAAACAACCTAAAGTTTCATTGACAGATGAAAGGATAAAGAAGATATGGTATACATACATAATGGAATCTTATGCACCTATTAAAAAGAATGAAATATTGTCACTTGGAGCAACACAGATTGACCCAGAGAGTATCATACTAAGTGAAGTAAATCAGGCAGAGCAAGACAAACATTACGTGATATCACTTATATGTGGAATCTTAAAGAAAAGATACAAATGAATGTATTTACAAAATAAACTCCCAGACATAGAAAACAAATGCATTGTTACCAAAGGGGAAAGGGGAAGTGGAGGGATAAATAAGAAGTATGTGCTTAAAAATCAATATCAAAAAAACTAAGATCATGGCATCCGTCCCCATCACTTCATGGCAAACAGAAGGGGACAAGGTGGAAGTAGTGACAAATTTCCTCTTCTTGGGCTCTAAAATCACTGTGGACAGTGAGTGCAGCCATGAAATCAGAAGATGACTGCTTGGCAGGAAAGCGATGACAAAGCTAGACAGTGTGTTAAAAAGCAGGGACATTACTCTGCTGACAAAGGTCCGTATAGTCAAGGCTATAGTCTTCCCATTGGTCACTTATGGTTGTGAGAGATGGACTGTAAAGAAGGCAGAGTGCCAAAGAACTGATGCCTTTGAACTGTGGTGATGGAGAAGACTACTGCGAGTCCCTTGAACAGCAAGGAGATCAAACCAGACAATCTTAAGACAAATCAACCCTGAGTACTCATTGGAAGGACTGATGCTAAAGCTGAGGCTCCAGTATTTTGGTCACCTGATGCAAACAGCCGACTCATTGGAAAAGTCCCTGATGCTAGGAAAGATTGAGGGCAGAAGGAAAAGAGGGCATCAGAGGATGAGATGGCTAGATGGCATCACCCATGCAATGGACATAAACTTGGGCAAACTTCAGGAGATGGTGAGGGACAGGGAGGCCAGTTGTGCTGCAGTCCATGGGGCTGCAAAGAGTTGGACATGGCTGGGCAACTGAAAAACAACAACAACATGGAATTAACAGATACCACTATGTATAGACAAGCAACAAGTATTTAGTGTATAGCACATGAAGCTATATTCAATATCTGGTAACATTCGCTGGATCATCAAAAAAGCAAGAGAGTTCCAGAAAAACATCTATTTCTGCTTTATTGACTATGCCAAAGCCTCTGACTGTGTGGACCACAATAAACTGTGGAAAATTCTGAAAGAGATGGGAATACCAGACCACCTGATCTGTCTCTTGAGAAACCTGTATGCAGGTCAGGAAGCAACAGTTAGAACTGGACATGGAACAACAGACTGGTTCCAAATAGGAAAAGGAGTACATCAAGGCTGTATATTGTCACCCTGCTTATTTAACTTATATGCAGAGTACATCATGAGAAATGCTGGGCTGGAAGAAACACAAGCTGGAATCAAGATTGCCGGGAGAAATATCAATAACCACAGATATGCAGATGACACCACCCTTATAGCAGAAAATAAGAAGAACTAAAGAGCCTCTTGATGAAAGTGAAAGAGGAGAGTGAAAAAGCTGGCTTACAACTCAACATTCAGAAAACTAAGATCATGACATCTGGTCCCATCACTTCATGGCAAATAGATGGGGAAACAGTGGGAACAGTGGCTGACTTTATTTTTGGGGGCTCCAAAATCACTGCAGATGGTGATTGCAGCCATGAAATTAAAAGACGCTTACTCCTTGGAAGAAAAGTTATGACCACCTAGACAGCATATTAAAAAGCAGAGACATTTCTTTGTCAACAAAGGTCCGTCCAGTTAAGGTTATGGTTTTTCCCGTAGTCATGTATGGATGTGAGAGATGGGTTATAAAGAAAGCTGAGCACCGAAGAATTGATGCTTTTGAACTGTGGTGTTGGAGAAGACTCTTGAGAGTCCCTTGGACTGCAAGGAGATCCAACCAGTCCATCCTAAAGGAGATCAGTCCTGGGTGTTCATTGGAAGGACTGCTGTTGAAGCTGAAACTCCAATACTTTGGCCACCTGATGCGAAGAGCTGACTCATTAGAAAAGACCCTGATGCTGGGAAAGATTGAGGGCAGGAGGAGAAGGGGACAACAGAGGATGAGATGGCTGGATGGCATCACCAACTCAATGGACATGAGTTTGGGTAAACTCCAGGAGTTGGTGATGGACAGGGAGGCCTGGCGTGCTGTGGTTCATGGGGTCACAAAGCATCAGACATGACTGAGCGACTGAACTGAACTGAGTAACTTATAATGGAACAGAACCTAAAGCTGTACCCCTGAAACTAACACAATTTTGTAAATCAACTATAGTTAAACCATTATTTTAAAAAGATGCTTACTGTCTACTGGAAAGAAACACAGTTGTACACTGCAGAGTAAAAGGTGGTATGATGGGTGTCAGAAGAGTGGTATATCCAAGTGTGACATAGAGAAGATAAATAAGGCAAGGTTTGTTTAGACAGGAAAGAGGATTGTTGGGAAAGTAGTGTTAAGAAAATCTCCTAGAAGAGAGGACACCTCCAACTACCATTGACATATAATTGGGATTTACTGGTTAAAGAAGGGAGAAGCCAAAAGGAACAGCAAGATGAAAGACACTAACGCATATGGCTGTATGATGTATACAGGAACTAAATACTCCCATAATATTAGAGTATAACTTATTACGATGGATATGGCTGCTGTTTCCTTTTTAGAGTTTCTAGATGGTAAGCAGAGGTTATACCATGGAAAACTGGTGTGCCATGCTGAGAAGTTTGAACTTAACATATAATTATCAGGTAGCTTTGAGAGCACTGTACCAGGGGGAAGTGGCAAAGTCATATGTGCAACTTAGAACGGATCATTCTGGGTAGAATGAGATGGATATGCTAGAATTAGGAGGAAGGAGTAGAACAAAACAGGAGGAGAGAAACTTGTTAAAGGACTTGAAGTGAAAGTTGCTCATTCGTATCTGATTCTTTGTGACCCCATGGAAGATACAGACCATGGAATTCTCCAGGCCAGAATACTGGAGTGAGTAGCTGTTCCCTTTTCCAGGGAATCTTCCCAACCTAGGGATCGAACCCAGGTCTCCTGCATTGCAGGGGGATTCTTCACCAGCTGAGCCACAAGGGAAGCACTTAAAGACTTGAAGTGAAGTGAAGTTGCTCAGTCATGTCCGACTCTTTGCAACTCCATGGACTGTAGCCTACCAGGCTCCTCTGTCCATGGAATTTTCCAGGCAAGAGTACTGGAGTGGGTTGCTGTTTCCTTCTCCAGGGGATCTTCCCAACCCAGGAATCGAACCCAGGTCTCCCGCATTGCAGGCAGATGTCCATCTGAGCCACCAGGGAAGAAGAAAGGACTTGAGGTTATATACAAATAAAAAGAGTGGAAAGGCTGCTTTCCTAAAAATATTTAGGAAGCAAACCAGCAAAAACACCTGGCCATTGGAATTTCTCATTTGAATTTATTTAGCATCTTTAGCTAAGAGATTTCTGTTTTGTTTGGAGAAGTTTTAATTTAATAAAATAAAAGGATGCTAAACCTTCACTAGTAAGCACAATCCTGCCCTGGGATAGGACTCAGGCCTCAAGATAAATTCATCATGTAAATAATTATGCCATATTCACAGAACATTGCAGCCATACGGTGAGTTCATGCAGAAATGATACTTCTCTGGGCCCTTAATTAAATGTACTTGACATGATTTTCTTTTTTTAAATGAGGTAACGTGCCTCCCACTACTTGGATCCCAGGAAGTAGTACAGGAAGGTACTCTGGTGCCACATCAATACACATTTGCCATTACAATGTACACATTGCTAATTCAATCTGGTGATTTTATGTACAGACTGATTTAATGAGAAGTGTGAATTATTTCTTAAAGTTGAATATGTAATATATTAACTATGAATATGTTAAATATATATTAAAATACATTAACTATGAATATGTTAAACATATATTAAACAAGCATATATTAATTATCAGGTTAACAGGGAAATAGTAGTAAAGTTTTTATGTCTCATGATATTTTAAGTGTCTTTAATCACAAGGCAAGAAATTTTTATATTTTCTTTCCATGCCTACACTTGATTTCCTTGTGTATAATTTTTAATAAACTTTTACTTTAGAATTTTCAAAATCTACAGAAAAGATACATACACACACAGCACAGAGTTCCCATGTGTCCATGATCCATTTTACCTGATGTTAATATCTTATACTAACCATGATGTATTTGTGAAAATGAAGGAATTAAGATTGGTGTATATTACTACTAAACTACAGAATTTACTCAGATTTCATGTTTCTCTACTTGTCCTTTTACTATTCCTGGACAGCATATTAAAAAATTAAAACAATTTAGGATACCACATTGCATTTAATCATTATGTCTCCTCTACTCTATGGCAGTTTCTCAGTCTTTCCTATTTTTCATGATCTTGGCTATTTTGAGGAGTACTCTCTGATGTTTCTCTCATGATCAGATTGAGGCTGTGGTTTGGGGAGGAGGAGCACAGGGATAGAGTGCCCGTCTGTGTCATCCTTTCAAGGGATACATGACAACAACGTGACTCATCACTGGGTATGTTAGCCATGATGGCTTAAGGTGGTGGCTGCCATGATTCTCCACTATCTTTCCTTTCTGTACTCTGTTCTTCAGAAGAGGCACTAAGTGCAGCCCAAACCCGAGATATGGGAAGTTATCCTTTACTTCCTGGAGGAGGAAATACCCATGTAAATTACTTACAATTCTCTTTAAAGGGAGATTTGTCTCTTCTCCTCCACTTATGGCAGGAGGAGAAGGGGTTGATAGAGGATCAGATGCTTAGATGGCATCCCCAGCTCAATGGGGTCACAAAGAGTCAGACATGACAGTGACTGAACAACAACGACAACAAACACACACGCACACACAAAGTGAAGTTGCTCAGTCGTGCCCGAATCTTTGCGACCCCATGGACTGTAGCCTGGCAGGCTCCTCTGTCCATGGAACTCACCAGGCAAGAGTACTGGAGTGGGTTGCCATTTCCTTCTCTGAACAACAACCACTCCCACTTATTTTTTTAAACATTTATATCAGTATGGACTCATGGATATTTATTTTATACATTGCATTATAATTTAATAGTAATGCTATTTTTTGCTCAGACTGTTTCTCCTTTGGCCACTGGGGACTCTTTCAGACTAGCCCCTGTTCCCTTTGGCATGCCCACATAATTTTGCTTTTTGAACATTTCATTACTTTCTGACCCTAGAAGGTGCTCCAAACTCATCTTGTATAATCTCTTCCCCTGCCTTAGAATTAGCCATCTCTCCAAGGAGTCCTGGGCTCTTGTGTTAGAGAATGATATTAAGCAATCAAATCTGCACTACAATGCTTTTTGAGAACACTTTGTTTTTTCCATTGCTCATCTTGTATTCTAAGAGCAAACCACAAAGGTCATCCTGTCCTGTCATTTTTGTCCAAAGAGCAGTTGTGACTTGGACAGCTTTTTTAAAAATACAAACTCCTAGTCCCATTGCTGGAAACTGTGACTCAGTGAGTCTGTGGTTGTGGATATTGGCCTGGTGGTGTCAGTATGGTATGCATTCATGTAATTTGTTATGAAAAATAGTATAGGGATTACTGTATAGATAATTGTACTCAGTCGCTTCAATCATGTCTGACTCTTTGCAACCCTATGGACTGTAGCCTGCCAGGCTCTTCTGTCCATGGGATTCTCCAGGCAAAAATACTGAAGTAGGTTGCCATGCCCCTTCCATGGGATCTTCCCAACCCAGGGATCAAACCCATGTCTCTTATGTCTCATGCATTGGCAGGCAGGCTCTTTACCACTAGCACCAGCTGGGAAGCCTTAATAATACTGGAGTGGGGTGCCATGCCCCCCTCCAGGTGTACATAATTAGTTCCCTTTGTTTTATGGTAGAACCAAATGAGGCCTGGAGAATGAAGTACATACCCAAAGAAACACAGCAAAGGAAGTTACGTCTTCACACCATACATCAGATATTTTCCATGCTTATCTCCTCAGTGTGTTTTTACTCATACTTTTTAAATAAGCAAGTCTCAACTCTGGTTTTTGCTGGAAGAGCTTTAAAATCCCTATGCCCAGAACCCACTCTTAGAAATTCTGATTTAAATGGCCCTAAGTGGTACTTAGAAACTAGGTTTTTCTTAAACTAGGTTTTTCTACTTAGAAACTAGGCTTAAAGCCTTACAGATGATATAGTGACCAGCCAGTGTTGAGAATTATTACTTTGAATGAAACAACTCAATTCTATGAGAGCTGAGGTATTACAGAATGCATTTTCTTTATTGTGGCATTTCTGAGTAATATTTTATTTGTATTGAATAATTTGATATCCCAGGTTCATCAATTTAATTTGACAAACATATCAAGCATTTACTTTGTGTTTAATGTGGTGACAGACTCTCTGGGGAAGAAGAGATTAAGAACATGAATCAGTCATAGTCCCTTGCATCCAAGAGTTTAAACTATGATGCAGATGGGGAATTAGTATGAATACAAATAAGTAGAATAACAAGTAGGTGAGTGCCAAGAAGAACCTAAAGTGCCGGGCAGAAAAATGGGGGTTCAAAGGAATAAGAAAATGGTACCTTCCTTCTGAGACTATTATCCTTCATGGATGGACTTTGCCAAAGCTAGAACTTTTCAAGGAAGCCAGAAGTCACATTATTTTGTGTGAAAAGTCCATTAGCATTGTGCTTTTGCTAACATGGTTATCACCCTGGTCTTGATTAAGCTCCCTCAAGCAGGATGCTAAGCAAACAATGTTAACAATGAATCCAGCTGTAAGAAAACTTCTGTTATTTTTAGGAATCTTGACTGAAAATTGCTTTGTACCATCACTAGGCAATGCTTTTATTACTGTTTTTACTCCTGGTAAATTAGATTAAGTGTTGCAGGAATTATGCATAGCTGGACTCTTTTTAATATTTGCTACTGTAATCATTTCTGTAATTATGATACGGAAGCTACTGCTGCAAGCTGTTCCAGTGGATGGCTATTTCACTGAGCCCGAATGATGATATCTGCTGAAAATTCTATCCTCAAAGACCCTGCCAGCAAGTGCCTCCCTGGTGATATGAGGCAGATAAGCTTTATCAGATGCTGTTAATGAGCTTGATTTATGATACTGGTGGTTCAGTCTGACAAGCTATTTTGGGTTTCAGACATTCACATTCCAGCCTTTGGTATGACTTCCCTCATCCCTTGGGAAGAGAAAGAAGCCTGTCAGAATTTAAAACCAACAGGCATTGGAACATCACACTGTTCATAGACCACATTTCCTTTTAAAAACTACCTCCTAGGTGCAATGCCAAGTCATGTAATCCATATCAAGAACAAGGTACATAAAGCTGTTAATTGAATAATAAAGACTAATTATTAATTAAGAAATGCCTCCTACATTAGCTCTGGAAGTTGCCTAAAAATCATGATTAATGGATCTATTACCTGTTTCCACAAAGTGGGGTGATGCCCCAACAGCTGCTGCTTGCTTGGTTTAGTCTGTAGCTCATTATCAGTTCTTATTCTTCCTGATTCATACCGTGGCCAGAAAATGTGTATGTAAACAGTGTATAAGCACATCCCAAGGAAAAAAATGAACCCAAACTAGAGTGACATATTCATAAAGAACATAGTAGCCCGCAGTAGTGTGATCTGTGGGAGAATTTCCTCTTTCCCGAACCTGTCCTACAAACACCAGCCTGAGTACTATGGCGTCTGGAATTCTGGCCTGTGAGCTATGGAAATAATTCTGCTCTCTCCAAGCACCTGTTGGAAAGTTCAAATATTATGGGAGACCAACACAGTAAGTTCTCACAGGTTTACGTAATTCTTTTGCCCTGAACTAATTATGTCAACTTGGCCAAAGTGTAATGGACTGCCTCCAAGCCGTACTGAATTCTTCCATGGTGAAGTGTCATACGCTGTTAGCAGGTGTTCAGGACTTGAATTGGTATTAGACCATTAAATGTGTACATTTTTCTTACAGCTCTGAGTTTTCTTTATTGTACAAAGCAAGGAACAGTTAGTCACTCAGTCAGGTCCGACTCTTTGTGACTCCATGGACTGTAGCCTACCAGGGCTCCTCTGTCCATGTCACTGTCCAGGCAAGAATATTGGAGTGAGTTGCCATTCCCTTCTCCAGGGGATCTTCCCAACCCAGGGCCTGAATCTGCATCTCCTGCATTGCAGGCAGATTCTTTACTGAGCCACAGGGAATTGCTTCAAGCTTTGAAATTCAACTCTTATTGCATGAGAGGATAGATAGGCTCATACATGGGAGAAAACACTAGGAGAGGAGAAAAGAGAGATCTCTGAAGAAACACTTCATCACTGTCATAAAGAAGATGCTCATATGACTTTTATTTGCTGAGCAGTAATTCATCTGGGGTCATTAGAGCATGACTGACTATCGAATCTTCTGAGTTCAAAGAACGTTTTCCCTACCACTTGTATAATAAGTTTGGTGGGGGCTGTACCACTTATCTCTGCCAAGACTTAAAAGTCCTTTAGATGAGACAGAAACAGCGTAGACACAAGGCAGTCGCCTCCTGCCAAGTCCTGCTGAAGTTTGATAAACTTTTTAAATTCTTGTCCATACTTCTTGCTACTTTTTCTCTCACCCCTCTTTCATTTGAATTTGAATAGTGACCCACAACCCAGCTTCTGGTCTTTTCTGTTTTCTTCACCTAATTTCTGTTTTTCTTTCTTCCTCTATGTTCTTCTCCGTATCTCTTTGTATACAGCTCTCTGGTTAATAAGTAGATCATGGTACCAAAATAAAAGGGCACTACATATTTTTTCTTGGTAACAAGCTTAAGGTTTAACTAAGGAGATAATTATGGAAAAATATTTTTTAAATGGGATGCAATTTCCACCATTCTCCTGCTAGAACACATTACTTTCTTTTTATGTTTCTCCACACATATACTCCTTCATTCACCTTTGGAAAATGCAGATGAGAGTATTGACCCAACTAAAAACAGAAATCATTGGAGGAATTCATTTGATCATTAACCTTCTAATGGTCACTTGTGGGCACCCAATTTATTAAGAACAGCAGTATTCTTCCAGCCCTCTTTATTTTGTATCACTGGAAAGTTTTGCTCTCTAACCATACTAAAAATTAAAAATATTTCATGAGTTAGATCACTTTAACAATGACATCATTCAAACAGTGTCACCTAGGTAATGGAATAATTGCCATAGCAACAAAGCCTTTAACTTTCAGTAGCTATAAAATTTTGACAGATGGGAGAGACTGATTGAAGATTTAAAGCAGGACATAAATGTAACACATCTTAGTGGCCAAAGTTGTAGTGATATCTTACAAACTGCTATTTTATTATACAGATTAAATTGAATGTGAAGTATATATATTACTATTTATTTCCAAGTTAATTTCACTCTTGACTGAAAGAATATTCTGTTCTTTGAAAAACTGAGATCAGATTATTAAATTGAGTGGCATTAATAGAAGAATGTTTAAAAAATTATAAAATTTTTAGAGTAGTAAAAGGAAGACTGGTACAAAATAATTGTTCTTATTAAACTAACTAATTAAGTATCTGTAGTTTTTGCAGCTATAACCTGTCCCTGATAGGAAATTCTGTTAAACTATATTTTCCTTCATTTCTGACTTGACTTTAGTTTTGACTTAAATGTTAAGCATATTTGTGTCTGTGCATTTGTGGGTTTGTGTGTCTATATGTTTGCCTTTCCTTCATAGTTAAAGAAGGTGAACTCACAGAGCATTTTTTACATAACACATTGTCATCATGTAGATAGTTCAAATCTGTCACCTAATTAAAGCAGAGATAAAAGGACATGTAGATATTTCTTGTTCCTCCACCAAAAAATAAAACAAAATATGGATAATCAACTTAACTTCTCATTCTTGATGTACTTATCTCTGCAGAATTATTTACTAGAAGCAGGTCTAAGTTGTCTTTAACTGGACCATCCAGGCTTTAAATAATACCTGTTTTGATGGCCAAAGACCTTCAGGGCTTTAGGGAAGATTTGAAGAAAAAGAGAAGGTTTATTTAATAATAATGTATTTCTTGGCATTTCCAGGAACTGAAAAGTTGAATAATACAAGCATTTAGACTATTAAAATAATCATTTATTAATAAATAATATGTATGGATCCTCTGTCCATGGATTCTCCAGGCAAGAATACTGGAGTGGGTTGCCATTTCCTTCTCCAGGGGATCTTCCTGACCCGGGGATCAAAACCATGTCTCTTGTGTCTTCTGAATTGACAGGCAGGTTCTTTACCAACTTTGCCACCTAGGAAGCCTTAATACATATATATAAATAAATAATATATAAATAATGTGTATATACATTTTCATATGTTCATCTACTAAAAAAAAAGAATTTTTACAATATCCCATCAAGGCCTTGAAAAAAAATCAGCATTAGTATGTAATAATTTGATAATATTTGTAAATAGCACTCACTCCTTTTAAGATTTTTTTTTGTCTTTTCCAGCTTACTGAAATTTATGTAATGACTTGAAAAGTTGATTATAAGATTTGTCATGATTTAAACCTAAGCAGAGAGACAAGTCTATATTACACACCTATTCTTAAACACAAAATAATGACACAAGATCTATTCCACTGGTCACAGCCAAAATCTACAAAGTGTCTTTGTTTTTGTTCCCTACAACTGAGAGCAGATCCCATTCAAATCCATAATAATGGAATTGTTCTGTGGAATAATGTGATTGTTTATATGTTTATGTGTGTGTGTATATTTGTGTGTTTTTGTCCGATTTTTCTTTAGTTCTCTGGCAATCTTTACAAATTTTATTATAACTTCTTTATCTGTTCAGGCAAATAAATTAAGGTTCATTTCATTCAGAAGCCAAAGCTCTCCCAAAAGAAGCCATGAGCAGATTGTAAAAACTGGTCAGACCTCAAGAGGTTACTAGTGAAATTAAAGAATGTTTCACTCCATGTTGACCTTGATGCAGGGCTATCAGAAGGACAAAGCGTGAGCTTTAAAGTAATGGAAATATATTTTAATATTTGAACCACAACTTACTAGCTGTAAGTCCCTGCTCTTTCAGCCAACAGTTTCTCATTAGAAAAATTAGAAAAATACCTACTACTTGGGCTGTTTGAATATTACTTCATTTACAATGAATATTGAGAAGTACCTAGGAGAGTGCCTGGCACACAGTGGCTATTCAGTAAATATTGACTCCCTTCACTTTTATCTTTATAATTTTACAATCCCTTGGTTCTAGCTATAATTAGTGTTAGAACTGAGGTGGCTTAAAGGAGGAAATGATCAATTTAAACCCAGTCTGAAATACACATCTCCAGGGCAGAGAGAAACAATGGAAGGCTAATGAACTAATATATGCTGGCAGCCCATGAGATGTGCAAATGAAATTCTCCCCAAAATCATTTCGTAGGTCAGTAGTGAAGAATTAGTTTCTTCTTGGTTTCAAGCAACGTTTCCTAAAGAAATTATGGAAGATTAAAAAAGTTTCTTAGTTGCTGTGGATCAAGCTTTGGCAGAGCCATTACAAGTTCTGCTGTTTGGTTCACAAAAATTTATTGTGTCAGTAGATACTTAAAACACATTCAGTCAGTTCAGTTCAGTTACTCAGCGTGTCCGACTCTCTGCAACACCATGGTCTTCAGCACACCAGGCTTCCCTGTCCATCACCAACTCCTGCAGGTTTCTCAAATTCATGTCAATTGAGTTGATGATGCCATCCAACAATCTCATCCCCTGTCATCCCCTTCTCCTACTGCCTTCAGTCTTACCCAGCATCAGGGTCTTTTCCAGTGAGTCAGTTCTTCGCATCAGGTGGCCAAAGTATTGGAGTTTCAGCTTTAGAATCAGTCCTTCCAATGAATATTCAGGACTGATTTCCTTTAGGATGGACTGGTTGGATCTCCTTGCAGTCTAAGTAGTTCTCAAGAGTCTTCTCCAACACCACAGTTCAAAAACATCAGTTCTTCAGTGTTCAGCTTTCTTTATGGTCCAACTCTCACATCCATATGTGACCACTGGAAAAACCATAACTTTGACTAGATGGGCCTTTGTTGGCAAAGTAATATCTCTGCTTTTTTTAATATGCTGTCTAGGTTGGTCATAGCTTTTCTTCCGAAGAGCAAACATCTTTTAATTTCATGGCTGCAGTCACCATCTGCAGTGATTTTGGAGCCCAAGAAAATGAAGTCTGTCACTGTTTCCATTGTTTTCCCATCTATTTGCCATGAAGTGATGGGACCAGATGCCATGATCTTAGTTTTCTGAATGCTGAGTTTTAAGCCAACTTTTTCACTCTCCTCTTTCACTTTCATCAAGAGGCTCTTTAGTTCTTCTTTGCTTTCTGCCATAAGGGTGGTGTCATCCGCATATCTGAGTTTATTGATATTTCTCCCCGCAATCTTGATTCCAGCTTCTGTTGGAATCAATAGAATCAAGATGGCAGAGTAGAAGGATGTGTGCTCATCTTCTCCTGTGAGAACTCCAAAATTACAACTTGCTGCTGAACAACTGTAGACAGGAGAATGTTGGATCCCACTAAGAAAAAAGATAGCCCGTGTCCAAAGGCAAAGGAGAAGCCCCAGCAAGACAGTAGGAGGGGCAAAACTGGATTTAGAATCAAACCCCATACCCGCCAGAGACGCTCAGAGGGCTCAAACAAAACCTTGTCTGTACCAGGAGACCCCACAGAGACTGAGCCAGACCTGCCTTTGAATGTTTGAGTGTCTCCTGCAGAGGTACAGGTCAAAAGTGGCCTGCCACAAGGGCAGGGGCTCTGGGTGCAGTAGACCTAGGTGTGGCTCATAGTTTCATTGAGTTAGATGAGGCTGTGGTCCATGTGGTCAGTTTGGTTAGTTTTCTGTAATTATGGTTTTCATTCTGTCTACCCTCTGATGCATAAGGATAAGAAGCTTATGGAAACTTCCTACTAGGAGAAATAGACTGAGGGGAAACTGCCTTGTCCTGATGGGTGGGGCCGTGCTCAGTAAATCTTTAATCCAATTTCCTATCCATGGGAGGCTGTGTTCCCTCCCTGTTATTTGACCTGAGGCCAAACTATGGTGGAGGTAATGAAGATAATGACCTTCTTCAAAAGGTCCAGTGCATGCAATGCCACACTCTGTGCCCCGGACTCTGCAGCAGGCCACCACTGACCCATGCCTCAGCCGGAGACTCCTGGACACTCAGGGCAAGTCTTGGTCAGTCTCTTGTGGGGTCACCGCTCTTTTCTTCTGTGTCCTGGTGTGCACAAGGTTTTGTTTGTGCCCTCCAAGGGTCTATTTCCCCTGTCCTGTTTAAGTTCTGGCGGCTCTGTGGTGGGGTTAATGTGAACCGTGAACTTCCAGATGTTCAAGCTGGTTTTAGAAAAGGCAGAGGAACCAGAGATCAAATTGCCAACATCTGTTGGATCACTGAAAAAGTAAGAGAGTTCCAGAGAAATATCTACTTCTGCTTTACTGAGTACGCCACAGCCTTTGACTGTGTGGATCATGACAAACTGTGGCAAATTCTTAAAGAGATGGGAATACCAGACCACCTTACCTGCCTCCTGAGAAATCTGCATACAGGTCAAGAAGCAACAGTTAGAACTGGACATGAAACAACAGACTGGTTCTAAAACACATTAGGTTTAAAATACAGTCAAACGACTCTAGGCAACTTAGAACATGTAAGTAGCATGAACTGTGTGTGAAGGCCTAACCAATCCTTTAAGGGAATGAGGTCATGATCAGGAGAAATATATTTTTCTCAAAAGCAGAAAAGTTAATGTGTATTAATTTTTCTTTAAAATATGAATGCCTACTCAACTCTACCTTGGACAACATTATTTTGATGAATTTTTAAAGGGAATAAAATCTGTAATATGAGATTGAATAACTAGTTTGTTTATAAATGAGTTAAGTTTGTGTCTGGGATGGTTAGTTTAGGACAGAAGTTGTAAGGTGATACTGGTGTGACAACACCAGCATGACAGCACCAGATGCATCTGAATTAAGACTTCTGAGTAAAAAATTGGTTAAGGGTCAGTTTAAAGAGATATTAATGTTTTGCATTTCCTCCCAAACAGACACAGCAAGATGGAAATGCTTCTACTGTGTCAGAAAAAGAGTTTGCTCTCTGAAGACTGTAATTTGGAGAGGCCAGATCATGGTGCATCAGAGAAAAATGAGCCACAGAAAGCTGTCATGCTGAGCTCATGGAGATGCTGAGCTCCAGAAAGTGTCCATATGACACAAAACTAAAGTGGGATTCTCTCTACCCTAAACCTGACATAAAAGAAGTAACACAGGTGAGATACACAAGTATTAAAAGTCTAATCAAGTTTAAACATAACAAAAACAGAACCAAAATAATAAACCTCAGGATAATGTGAAAAAACACAGGACTCTGGCCGGAATCTAAGACATAGGCAGTGTTTTCTTCCTGTTATGAATAATTTATTTAAAGGGTATAGGAGGAGGTAACATGATCCTAAAATAAGATTCTATTTCAGTTTTGTCTGAGACCTTGCATGCCTAGGGCAACTCCTCTATCTAACAGCAAAGTGCTGGACCACCTAAGCAAGACTTGGAAAGGAAGTGATTAGAAAATGAGTTTGTCCTCCTCGGCTCAACTTTCACCCTGAGGATATGTAAGAGAGATTTGAAATGCCAAGAAGGAGTTGTATTTTCAGAGAAAACTTCTCTCTGTAGTATTTCTCCTGTGGGAAATGGAAGGGACCTGCTTAACAATTACCTTAAGAAGTCTGAAAGGAGCTCCAGGAAAACTGCTTAAAGAACGCTGGACTACCTGTGCTGGACTTTTTAGGATGCGGACACTGGTGCCAGAACCATGTCGGTTTCTGAATAGCAAAACAGCAAACTGCGTTAGAGAGTAGATAACGTGTTCTTAGATGGTGAGTCAAAGGGGAATATTATCAGGACCAGAGGAGGACCCCACAGTAGGTATAGCCTGGGATCCTACTCCAGACTGATGAGATCTACAAGGAGGTTTTGGATTGCCAGAATGCAGGGTTTGCTAGAGGAAGTAAAAATAACTGCTAGAAAATAAGACATGTCAGCATTATTGTCAATGTAAGGGCAAGTTCCAAGTGAAGGGGACTCACTGAGAAACCCAAAATGTGCCCCATAAAATTGCTTTATGATTATACCCTATTGACTTCTGCTCTTTCAAAATAATTGTGTCATTTATAACGAGTGGTGAGATAACCTCCAGGTCTCTTTCATCTACAAGTAGGCCTGTAATCAGTCCCCTATCAAAACAAAAGACTGGAGAACTATTATCTCAAGAAACATAATTACTACAGAGATATAGGTTCAGACATTTTGGATCTCTCAATGATATTCCAGAGCCCCTTGAAGGCTCAGTTCAGTTCATTCACTCATTCCTGTCTGACTCTTTGCGACCCCAAGGACTGCAGCATGCCAGGCTTCCCTGTCCATCACCAACTCCCAGAGCTTACTCAAACTCATGCCCATTGAGTAGTGATGCCATCCAACCATCTCATCCTCTGTTGTCCCCTTCTCCTCCTGCCCTCAATCTTTCCCAGCATCAGGGTCTTTTCCAGTGAGTCAGTTCTTTACGTCAGGTGGCCAAAGTATTGGAGTTTCAGCTTCAGAATCAGTCCTTCCAATGAATATTCAGGGTTGATTTCCTTTAGGATGGATTGGTTGGATCTCCTTGCAGTCCAAGGAACTCTCAAGAGTCTCCTCCAACACCACAGTTCAAAAGCATCAATTCTTCAGCACTCAGCTTTCTGTATAGTCCAACTCTCACATCCATACATGACTGTTGGAAAAACCACAGCTTTGACTAGACGGACCTTTGTTGGCAAAGTAATGTCTCTGCTTTTTAATATGCTGTCTAGGTTGGTCATAACTTTTCTTCCAAGGAGGAAGTGTCTTTTAATTTCATGGTTGCAGTCACCATCTGCAGTGGTTTTGGAGCCCCAAAATATAAAGTCACTCACTGTGTCCTTTATTTCCCCATCTATTTGCCATGAAGTGATGGGACCTGGTGCCATGATCTTAGTTTTCTGAATGTTGAGTTTTAAGCCAACATTTTCACTCTCCTCTTTCACTTTCATCAAGAGGCTCTTTAGTTCGTCGCTTTCTGCCATAAGAATGGTGTCATCTACACATCTGATGTTAGGCTCGCTCTCCTCTAAATTTCTCTGGTCAAAATCCTTGTTATGCACACATTTTCCAATAAAAGTTTCAGTGCTTTGGTCTCATTCTTAGATATGAAGGGCAGGCAAGAATCATAGGCCATTTAAGGAAATCATTAGCATAAAGGACAGAGGAAAAACAAGCAATGTGACAAGAAATTTTTAAAAAGAAGTACAGTTTATATCATCGGAGATAAGAAGTTATTTTATACACAAAACAAAAGCAGGACAATGGACAAGTAGAGAAAAAGAAATAGCATATGTGAATATAAGATGGGAACAATTTAACAGATTGCTTAAATGATAAGGTTGAGCACATTTTCAAGAAATTAGAACAAATATATGAAGAGATGAATAGCTAAAAGAGGGAGAGAAATATCAAAATTTGAGGTTTATTCCTCTAACAGAGGAATAAGATAGAGATTGGATTGAGACAGAGATTCAATTGGACAGAGATTCAATATCCAACTGAAAAATAATATTTTCTGAAAAAGAGAAGGAATAGAGAAAATTATAAGCTTAATAAATTGAAATATTTATTAGAATCAAGGAGCTTGGGTTTCTAGATTTACAGCGTTCTCTAAGAGTCTAGAATCATTGTAACCACAGAACCAGCTCAAAACTGACCTTGTCCTCTTTCTAATAAGATATTGAGTTGTCTTTCAGAGACAACAGTACAAAACTACAAGTCACATAACCAAAGCCAAGTGCAGAGGAGAAAATTTTGACCTCAAACAACACCTAGAACCAAAGTATGGCCAAATCCCAACTGAAATCTGCCTGCCAGTGCTCCCAACACCAACCCTTCTTCCCTAACTCATAAAAGTTTGATCCAACCCTTGATCAGGGAGATAAACTTGAGCCATTTCATTTCCCCTGTGCTCTTGCTGGTTAACCTTGCAAAAACAGTTTTTCTTTTCTTAAAATCTAGTACCATGGTATTGGCAAATACATGCTTCCAACAGCAAGCCCTTTGCTGGGTAATGCCATGAATAAATAAATAGCACAAATATAATTCCCACCGAGAAACATCTTGAATTTCAAAATTGTCATAAAGACTAAAATATTCTAGGATGTAGGAAACACATTGTAGAGGAAAAGAATTAAGATTTCCTGTGCCTTCAGAAATATCAGTGGTCACATCTGAAACTAGAAGTAATAGAACAAAGCCTTCAAAAATTTGACTAAAAATTATGTCTTACTCAGAATTCTACATTTAATTAATCTGTCAACCAAGTATAAGATACAATAAAGATTTTTTTCTCATTTGTGAGGTTAACATTTTATCTCCCTCACATCTAGAAGTGATGTTCAAGAAATTAAAGTGAAAAAAATAAAAAAGAATAAACCAAGAAGAGAAAAATATAGGAACCTAAACTATAGGGTCCCTAATGCACAACACTGGGGAAAGGAAGATAACCCAGGAGGTCAGCTGTGCACTTGGCCTAAAAACCAATCAATGAGATAGGAACAGGAGGATGGAAGACTATAAGACATGATCCCCCCCCCCCAAAAGGGGTTTACTTGATGTTTGGCCATTATTAATAAAGAAATTAAATAAATTCGAATTAAACACATAAAACTTAAGTAAATTTTACTTCCCTGAAGTTGATATAAGTTTGAGAGGATAGGAGAGGTGATGTGAATAAATAACACTGGGAAGTTTGTGTAGATTAACTTAAAAAGTTAAAAATTGATAACTGAAGAAGTATCAATATAAGCTTATTATTTATTTTATTTCAGAGATGGCTCTCAGGTTCCTAGAAAAGACATTCCTAAGTTGTAGAGGATTTACATCTCAAAGGGGCAAAAAATTTATAGTTGCAACTTTCTAAATAACTGTTCTAAGAAAAGGGAGGTCAGGGACCAACAATAAATAATAAATCTTTCTAAACTATAGTCAAACTAAGGCTGTCTTGGTCACTGCAAATAGAAAGAGGAGACCTCCTTAATTATTTCTGAGGCTAATATGACTTTGAAACTAAAGCAAAAGAGAATAGTACTAACTAAAAATGAAAGTTACAGGCCAATATCACTCATGAATATTTATGCAAAACTGCTAAACAAAATATTAGCTACTATATCTAGGAATGGGCTTCCCTGGTGGCTCAGCTGGTAAAGAATCCGCCTGCAATGTGCAAGATCTGGGTTCGATACCTGGGTTGGGAAGATCCCCTGGAGAAAAGAACAGCTGCCCACTCTAGTATTCCGGCCTGGAGATTTCCATGGACTGTATAGCCCATGGGGTTGCAAAGAGTTGTATGTGACTGAGCGACTTTCACTTTCATATATAGGCATACATTTTAAACTCTATGGATTTTATCCTGGAAAAGAAAAGTTGAATTTAGATTTAAATATCTATTAATATAATTTGCTATATAAATAAAGGAGAAGATACACATGATCATCTCAATAGTTGCCAACAAAACCACTGAACAGAATTCAACACTAATTCACAAATAAAAAGAAAACAAGAAGTTAGGAAAATACCGAGAAAAGTTTTCTTTTCATAATAAAGGGTATTTACAAATCCTAATTATAATATAAACATTGGAAAAATCAGCATTCCTCTTAATAGCAAGCATAAGATAAAGACACTTGCAATTATTACTTCTATTTCATAATGTGCTAGCTGTCCTTACCATCATATTCAAAGAAAGTGAAAGAACACAACAATACAATTAAGATGCCTGTGGTCTAAAAAAGAGTAGAAACAAAGATTCCATTGTTTGCAGATATCATGATTGCCTACACAGATAACCCCAAGAGAATGTACAGGCAAATGATTAGATTTAACGAGAAGTCACCAGGCATATATGGTCTATATAAATAAATAAATGGTATTTCTATACAATAGCAACAACAGTAAATATAATTTAAAAATATATATATCATTGGTAACTGCATCAAAAATAAAAAATTATGAGTAAGTATAAATAAAAATGCTCATGATTTTTAAGGAGAAAATTATAAAACTTTACTGAAACACATTAGAAATGACTTACAAAGAAAAGAAATATCATGTTCATTAATAATTTCAGTATCATAGACATAGCAATTCTCATTAAAATACTCTATATGTTCAATAAAAACCCAAAGAAATCCTGATGGGAATTTTAATGAAACTGGACAAGCTGATTACAAAATTAATATAGAAAAACAAAAAGTCAAGAATAATAAGATATTACTGAAGAACAGAATAAGATGACTCATTTTATAACAAGTCTTATTTTAAACCTATTTTGGAGTTTCCCTGGTGGCTCAGTGGTACAGAATCCATCTGCCATTGCAGGGGACTTCAGGTTCCATCCTGGGTCAGGAAGATCCCCTGGACAAGGAAATGGAAACCCACTCCAGTATTCTTGCCTGGGAAATCCCAAGGAGAAGAGTCTGGCGGGCTACAGTCCATGTGGTCACTAAAGAGTAGGAGATGACTTAACGACTACACAACAATAACATTGGGCATTAATGGCCAAACTATAGTACCTGTGCCATACTTGGGAACTGATCAGAAGGAGCCCTGGGGGAGCATGGCTTTGACCTGAACATGGCAGTGAATCTGAACATGTAGCAACTGGAGGTTGCTACTGATGTGGGTTGTTGTGGAGATGCCCACATCCACAGAATACATTCCTGTGAGAGGAGATCTGAGTGGTGCATTTCTATATTCACATAAAATATAATCCACTGAATGAAAAGGAGTTCAAGAACCTATACTGATATAATTATATAAATAGACAAATGGAGTAAGAAAACCTTTTTTTTTTTTAATAGAACACTGATTGATAAATATCGGAAAAAACTCACAGTGGCCATCAGCATAGTAAAAATTGATGATTCAGGCAAAAATCATCAACGGATGCTACAACTACTAAGTAAAATTTAGATGAGGGAAGAGCATATACAAACAGATTCAAAGTTCAGTTCAGTTGGTCAGTTGTGTCCAATTCTTTGCAACCCCATGGACTGCAGCACACCAGGCTTCCCTGTCCATCACCAACTCCCGCAGGTATCTCAAACTCATGTCAATTAAGTTGATGATGCCATCCAACAATCTCATCCTCTGTCATCCCCTTCTCCTACTGCCTTCAGTCTTACCCAGTATCAGGGTCTTTTCCAATGAATCAGTTCTTCACATCACGTGGCCAAAGTATTGGAGTTTCAGCTTCAGAATCAGTCCTTCCAATGAATATTCAGGGTTGATTTCCTTTAGGATGGACTGGTTGGATCTCCTTGTAGTCCAAGGGACTCTCAAGAGTCTTCTCCAACACCACAGTTCAAAAACTTCAGTTCTTCAGTGTTCAGCTTTCTTTATGGTCCAACTCTCACATCCATACATGACTACTGGAAAAACCATAGCTTTGACTAGGCAGACATTTGTTGGCAAAGTAATATCTCTGCTTTTTAATATGCTGTCTAGGTTGGTCATAGCTTTTCTTCCAAAGAGCAAGCGTCTTTTAATTTCATGGCTGCAGTCACCATCTGCAGTGACTTTGGAGCCCAAAAAAATGAAGTCTGTCACTGTATCCCCATCTATTTGACGTGAAGTGATGAGACTAGATGCCATGATCATAGTTTTCTGAATGTTGAGCTTTAAGCCAACTTTTTCGTTCTCCTGTTTCACTTTCATCAAGAGGCTCTTTAGTTCTTCTTTGCTTTCTGCCATAAGGATGGTGTCATCTGCATATCTGAGTTTATTGATATTTCTCCAGGCAACCTTGATTCCAGCTTGTGCTTTATCCAGCCTGGCATTTTGCATGATGTATTCTGTATATAAGTTAAATAAGCAGAGTGACAATATACAGCCTTGACATACTCCTTTCCTGATTTGGAACCAGTCCGTTGTTCCATGTCCCATTCTAACTGTTGCTTCTTGACCTGTATACAGATTTCTCAGGAAGTAGGTAAGGTGGTCTGCTATTACCAACTCTGTAAGAATTTTCCACAGTTTGCAGTGATCCATATGGTCAAAGGCTTTAGCATAGTCAGTGAACAACAGATCCAATAGATGTTGGCAATTTTACCTCTGATTCCTCTGCCTTTTATAAATCAGATTCAAAGTATCTTTCCACAAAATACTTCTTAATTACAAAGAAAATAAGTAGGAATTTTTCAGCGGAGTCACCTGGCAGATACTACCTTAACCAAGTAATCCAGGTTAACATGGGATAAAATGACACCCTCTACCCCCTGAAATAATGCACTGAGAAGGATACAACATTACTTCTGTTATTCCTGACCACAAAATGTATTAGCCTAAAATTGGTTACATAGAAACATCAGACAAACCCAAACATACTATAAAATAATCGGCCTTTACTCTTCAAAACTATAAAAAATAAAACATAAAAGGGAAAAAAAACTGAGGAAATGTGCCAGATTATGTGAATGAAATAGACATAACAACTAAATGCAATAAGTGATCCTGAATTGGATATTAGATGGAAACTTGAAGGGGTAGGTAAGGAAACACAGACTACAAGAGCCATTGTGGGAAAAAGTGGTGAAATTCAAAGCTTGCCAATTATACAATAGCTTGTATTCATGTCCATTCCCTGATTTTGATAGTTTTTCTGTAGTTACAACAGAACCTGTCCTTGTTCTTAACAATCACACACTGGAGTATTTAGGAGTTGCACCATAATCTCAAATAGCTCAGAAAAGAAATCATATACATACATTACATAAGTTCAGTATAGGTTACTTCTTGTTAGTGTTGGTGCTGCTATTTACCACTTATAATTAGATGAAACAATTCGTTCCAAAGGGCAATATTAACAATAAGAAATAATGACATACAATAAAGGGGGGAAAGATAAGTAATAGCCTCCCTCCCCCCAAAAAAAAACTCAGTGAACTTTCACTAAGGACCACTGTGGGTATGTTGTCTAAACTAAAAGCCTAGAAATGATTTGCTAGACATCTTGGGCAGGACTAAGGTTCCTGGCCACATGCAAAGAAAGAATTCATGTGGAGCGGAGTGCCAGGTGAGAAACCCAGCACAGTGAGTATAGGCTTCAGGAAACTCTGTTGGCCTGTATCCCTAACAGAAGAGAAGCATTTCAAAGGCCAGCTGAGACTAGAACAGCAGACTATGGCTGCCTGGTTCAGTTACATGTCAGTACAAGCCAAAGAGGATAATCCATGTGTCCTAGGCTAATTTTATACAAAATGGTAACTCCTATCCAGTACTCCTGCGCTTCCATTTTGACTCAGTGGTAAAGAATCCACCTACCAACACAAGAGATGCAGGTTCAATCTCTGGGTCAGGAAGATCCTCTGGAGGAGGAAATGGCAACCCACTCCAGTATTTCTGCCCGGGAAAACCCCATGGACAGAGGGGCCTGGCGGGCTACAGCCCATGGGGTCACAGAGTCAGACACGACTGAGTTACTAAAATAACAACAAATCAAATACTCCTAGTAATGAACCAGCCAAGGACACTCAAGCATATGGTGGGGTGGGGGTGGGGGGGGCATGACTTTTACCAAATACCATTCGTAAGTCAATGTGAAAAGTAATGCTAACCCTCCAAAATTTGGTGGTTTCTAAGTCACAGGAGCATTTTGGCTAATTGACTGACTAAATTCTCCACATTTGTGAGACATTTTATCTATGTGTAGACACAACCTCTTCACAGTGTTATGCTTTTATTTGCTTTCAATGCATATTAAAGTAGCAACAGGCACTGAGTATAGTTTCACCCACAACCACAGGGCTTTAGATCTCAAGAGCCACCTTGCAAAGATTTGAGAAACCATAGCTCAGTAGCTGACAAAGTTAACAAAATCTAAGTGGCTTACGTAAAAATGTACAGATGGTTTCTCACTGATGCAGTTTATAAAATGTACCTGCTGTTGTTTAAAATATACGTTTAACAAACAAAACCTCAGGATTGAAAATTACCATAATTTTGATAGCTCATGTAGTAATTCTTAAACAGTACATGTATTAATAGCTTAAGATCCTTGTTACCTCTCATTTTATTCAAAGTGCCAGAAACATTTTTTCTCCTTGTAATCTTAGAGATTTTTTATATGTGAGAGTATTTTATGTTAGCACTTGAAAAATTAACTTTCAATACACCTTTCAGCTCCCTCTGGATCACTTTTTCACAGGAAACAGTTTTTTTATGCAATGTATACTAATAAATAGATTAATTTCTCCCTGTTGAAATAAATTTATTTCCGTGCTTCTATCTCGCTAGTATAGTAATTTCATGTGAATAAAGAGCAAATCCCAAATGTATACCCACCTTCGCAGGAAATGCTGAATGAATTAGAGGCACTGACATATGAACAAAACTCTGTGGTACAGCACATTATACTTAGATAATAATCAATCAAAGTTAAATTTAGAACCCAGAAATAAACTCATGCATATATGGTCAATTAATTTATGACAAAGGAGCCAACAATGTAAAATGTGGAAAGGATAATCTCTTCAAAAAGTGTTGTGAAGACTGGAGAGCCGTAAGCAAAAGAATGGAACTGGATTCCTATCTTGGAATGTACACAAAATCAACTCAAAATGAATTCAAGAACTGAATGTACATCCTGAAAATATAAAATTCCTAGAAGAAAATGTAGAAGATAAGCTCCTCAACCTCAGTTTTGAGCAATAATTTTTTTTGATTTGACACCAAAAGCAAAGGTAACAAAAGTAAAAATATACAAGTTGAACTGCATCAAACTATGACACTTCTGCACAGCAAATAAAACCATCAACAAAATGAAAAGGCAACCTATGGATTGGGAGAAAATATTTCCCATTACCCATGTGTTAAGAGGTTAATATCCAAAATATAGAAAGAACTCATACAACTCAATAACAGTAAAACCAAACAATCTAATTAAAAATGGGTAGAGTGTCTAGATAGGCATTTTCCAAAGACATACAAATGTCCAACAGGTGCACGAAAAGGTGCTCAACATTCCTAATCATCAGGAAATAAAAATCAAAACTACAATGAAACATCATCTCACACTTTATGGAATGCCTGTAACAAAGAGATAAAGACAAGTGTTGGTAAGAATGAAGAGAAAAGGGAATTCTTGTGTGCTATTGGTAAGAATATCATTTGGTATAGCCTTTACGGAAAACGATATGGAGTTTCCTAAAAAATTTAATAAAAGAACTACATGTATAAACAGTCCCACTTTTAGGTACATATCCAAAGAAAACACAAAAGATGTCAAAGGGATATCTGCACTCAAAGAGATGTACTGCAGCATTTTCCATAATAGTCAAGATGCAGAAACAGCCTAAGTGTCTATCGGTGCATGAATGGATAAAGATGTTTTATATATATATATATATGTATGTATGTATGTGTGTGTGTATATATATGTATATATATATATATATATATACACATATATACACACATGGTATAGTACTCACCCAAGAGAAAAAGTTATTCCTGCTATTTGTGACAGCATGAATGGACATTAAGGGCATTATGCTAACTGAAATAAGAGAGAGAGAAAGACAAATACCACATGCTATCACTTATATATAGAATCTTAAAAAGCCCAACAGAAACTAGAATGGTGGTTACAAGGGGCTGGAGAATTGAGGGAAAGGGAAAATATTAGCTAAACTTCAAGTTTTAAGATGGAATAAATTCTGGGGATCTAATATTCAGCATGGTAACTAGTTATCAATATGTATTATATACTTGAAAGCTGCTAAAAGAGCAGATCTCAAATGTTCTTATCACAAAGAAATGGTAATTATGTGAAGAGACAGGTGATAGCTAATGCTATGATAGAAATCATTTTGCAGTATATCAGTATAAGCATGTTATAAACTTTAAACTTATACAATATTATATGTCAATTATATCTCAATAAAGCTGGAAAAAGAAAAAAATTTTGTACTTTGGGTGATATTTTTATAATATAGGGAATAATGGTAGTAACATTTTTTTTTTTTTTTTTTTTTTTACTTTTTAACAGAAAACTTTAAAAACCAGTAACTTTTTATTTAAAATGATCATGGATGGGTGAACCACAGTAATATGTCACTCAGCAATACACATACATGAAAAAAATTACAGTGTTTTATTACAGATTGAGACAGTTTTCTCTTCCAAACAGACTGAGGCAGTTTTCAGTTCCAAACAGATTACAGTCTATTAAATTAAAATTTGGACTGCTTATTGTCAGGATCCCAGTACATGTTAGACCAATTAAAATAACTAATGAGAAAAAGGACCATTTGGGCATTTAGAATTAGGTCTATTATAAGGTTAATTACTTCTCATGTATTAGAAAATTTGAATTGGAAAAATGCAGGCTATTTCATAATATAGACATGTAACATAAAAGAGAAGTAACAAAAGAAAAAAAGAAACAATAATCAGCAGCTCATTGATGAAATTTACATCCTCAAAGAATCTTTGCATTTCCAAGTTATAGATTCCCCCATCCCTAAGTACTTATATTTTAGAATAACATACGTTCTTTTCCAGTTACTTTCATAATTATAATCACATTTCATGCTCATTAAAGTGACTTAGAGTCTTAAGGCAAATTTAAGATTTATGATGAAATGAGAAGACCAGAATGCCGTGGTGGAAAGGAAACTTTGGCACCATTACTTAATTATTTTCTAGGCTATTTTTCTACCGTTATCCAAATGAATGCAACAGTTGTAGGCAATGCTGGCAGAAGTTAAAACACTGAAATTAACAATCAAACAGGCCATTTTATACTGCGGATGTGTATTTGCTTGAACTCCTTGGGATCAGGTACAAAGACTTAAATAGAACCATTTCTAGGAAGGAGAAAAGAGAATTTGATTGTGACAGATGATATTGACCAATTCTCTATAGCTTAAAGTGCATAGCTGTACAGTTTTATTGCAATGTGCTTCCTGCCTCATCATTAGGATGAAGGTAAATTATTGCATCTTTTTTTTCAGAAAACATGATTGGCCCTTGGCCAGTAAGCAAGGATCTTCCTCTTCTCTTTCATTGCCCTTTGTCTCTTACTATTCTTACAACCACCCATTATTTTTATGACATAACTGGGATCTGATCTTATATGTTAGATGACAAGTTTTTGATGGCAAGAACAGAATCTTTGCCATCCTGGTACCCACACAGTTGGGGAAGGAAATGGCAGCTCACTCTAATATCCTTGCCTGGGAAATTCCACAGACAGAGGAGCCTGGCGGGCTACAGTCCATGGGGTCGCAAAAGAGTTGGACACAACTTAGCAACTAACAACAACCCACATAGTACCTTGTGAAAAACAGGGCCTTGTGAAAAATGGCCGTTAGTTAACAACTTTCCAGTGAAACTCTGCACAGGATGTGATAAGCTGACCCCAAATTCTCTCTGACTCCATTCTGCCACACAGGCTGCATGAATGGAGGAGGCCACATCAAGCTTTAGTCCTCCAGGGTCTGCACTGTCTCCATTCCCTGAGAGTAGCTCTTTCATAGTCAAATGCCAGGTCTATGGAAATACCTCACAGATGTTCATATATCTGAGGTAGATAAGTGCCAGGGACTGAAAAAAAGAAAATCCAGATAACAAAACTGGAGAAAATGATAGGTGCTTGATGTGAGAAATGTCATAGCCCAAGTAGGAAAAAAAAAAGAAGCCAAAAAGACTAATAAAGGGAAAACCTCAGGGTGTCAGTAAATGGCAGAGAGGTGAAAAAATCCTCGCATGTTATGATAATATGGGGTGTGAGCTTACTCTTGAATCTTCAAAAAAGAGGACTAGAGTTCCATGGTTTACTAGGTGTTCCGGGTGAAAAGAAAGAACGTGTCAGTATAATTCTTTGGAATAGAATATAACTTATTAAGGGATAAAGCAGGGAGACACCAAGAAAGAAATGGAGTAGACAGCAGGCATATTTCCTGTAAAACAGTGAAGGATGGTACAAAGTGTTATTTATAAAATGTTGTGTTTTCACACAGACAGGCATCACTACATATGAAGAAAAAATGGCATTTAATCTTGATAACTCAGCCCCTAAAAATGTAAATTGTAGAACTGTCATTTGGAAGTTCTGGTTCCAAACTAGGTACTTGTGTTACTTCCCATTACACTTTGATCTTCTAGTAAAGGTCAGACATTCTTCATACACACTGAAGGCACAACAGAAAAGAGGGACTCTATTTCCTTACATAAGCCCCCTCTTTTTCCCGCTGGACTGACAGTAGATCATGTACCTCTAAAGCCTGTTTTACCTACTGTGGTGCCTTTGGCCATATTATGTTCCACAATTGGAATGGTCCCTTCTTTCTTGTCTTAATTTTTCATAACTGCAAATCATAATTTCTCCTTGCAACCTTTTTGCTGTTTTTGTTCAGTTGCCCAGTCAGGTCCGACTCTTTGTGACCCCATGGACTGTAGCACACAAGGCCTCCCTGTCACTTTCTGTCTCCCCGAGTTTGCCCAAGTTCATGCTCACTGCATTGGTGATGCCATCCAGCCATCTCATCCTCTGACACCCTTCTCTCTTTCTGCCCTCAATCTTTCCGAGTATCAGGGACTTTTCCAATGAGTCAGCTGTTCGCGTCAGGTGACCAAAATACTGGAGCTTCAGCTTTAGCATAAGTCCTTCCAATGAGTATTCAGGGTTGATTTCTCTTAAGATTGACTGATTTGATCTCCTTGCTGTCCAAGGGACTCTCAGCAGTCTTCTCCAGCACCATATTTCAAAGGCATCAATTCTTCGGTGTTCTGCCTTCTTTACAGTCCATCTCTCACAACCATACGTGACCACTGGGAAGACTACAGCCTTGCCTATAAGAACATTTGTCAGCAGAGTAATGTCTCTGCTTTTCAACACACTGTCTATGTTTGTCATCACTTTCCTGCCAAGAAGCAGTCGTCTTCTGATTTCATGGCTGCAGTCACTGTCCGCAGTGATTTTAGAGCCCAAGAAGAGAAATCTGTCACTAGTTCCACCTTTCCCCGTTCTATTTGGCATTCAGTAATGGGGCTGGATGTCATGATCTTAATTTTTTTTTTTTTTAAATATTTAGTCTTAAACCAGCTATTTCAGTCTCTTCCTTCACCCTCATCAAGAGGCTCTTTAGTTCCTCTTTGCTTTCTGCCATTAGAGTGGTATCATCCACATATTTGAGGTTGCTGATGTTTCTCTCGTCTATCTTGATTCCAGCTTGTAACTCATCCAGTCCTGTATTTCACAGGATGTGTTCAGCATATAAGTTAAACAAACATAGTGACAGCAGACAGCAATTTTTTTTTTATCTTTAAGTAAATTTTTCTTGAATCCATTCCTCATCAGATTTCCCAAATGGTACTAGTGGTAAAGAACCCCCCTGCTAATGCAGGAGACATAAGAGACATGGGTTTGATCCCTAGGTCAGGAAGATGCCCTGGAGAAGGAAATGGCAACCCATTCCAGTATCCTTGCCTGGAGAATTCCATTAACAGAGAAGCCTGGTGGGCTACAGTCCATGGGGTCACAAAGAGTCATGACTGAAGCAATTTAGCACACACTCCTCGTATCATTGCTGTTTATCAATGAAGTTTAAGTCATTTCACTGCACTTTACAGTGGATCTCAAGCTCTTTAAGTTTTAAATGGGCTGTACCTTCTAATTCATATGCACATAGGCATTACAATTTCAATAGCCATCCTGCTGAAGAACTGAAAAACAAGTCATTTTTAACATTTCATTGCTAAGAGAATACTTATGAGACTTGATTGTCAGGAAATCACTTCCTAGCCATAACTTTTTGCATACATAGTAGTCAGCCAAGATTTGATGGCTGCTTAATAGAGAGACTGAAGACCTTTGGATTTGGAGATGTGAAAGGTCAGAGTTTATGCTACCAATAATCTCTGGTAGATTCACGAGGCATAGAAGCAAGTGGGTCATATAATCTTGGGTCTGCTTCTCTCCAGCACTGATTGAATGTTCACATCATGCACACAGTTAAACTGAACCTTTGAGGAAAAGTGAATGTATGATCTTAAGATGTTTTTATCTAAACAGAAAATCCAATGTTTGCCTGTATGTTTTTTCCAAACAATGTAGGTATCAGCAAGTGGCTCACCTTCCTCTTTCCCGCTGGCAAAATAGAGAGGTTCCCAGTAATCAGCTCAATTTGTTAATCTGTGCATGCAACAAAGAAATCTAAAGTAATGTTTTTAGTAATGCGTGTGATAGTTTTACGTATTTAATAGAATAGCTGCTATTGTTGTTCTTATCATTGATTTGTAATTTCTGTCATTGTTATTACCACAATTATCATTAACTTGGACTTTCTATAGATATATCTATAAATTTCTCTAAATACCAAGTATTTGTGGGGCCATATTATCAAAATTAAACACTGAAAAAAGCTGATTATTGGCCTTTAAGCAGTTTTAACTACAGTCTTAGTATTTATGTTAGATACGAACAAATTCAACTGCACCTAGGCATGATAGATATTGCTCTGGTTATATGGAGATAAATGAAGATTAACCAAATGATAAAAGCAAAAGCTTTTTATTCAGAGTTTGCTACAGCCAGGAAGTTAGTCACTATCACTTGTGTTTTGGCAGAGACTCAAAGTCAGGCAGAGGAATGGGAAAGCTTTACAATGGTAAAATGGGAAGGCTTCAGGTGTGCCGTGGTTGGAGGCTATTGGAAAGGAGAAGCTGTAGGTACACCAACTTGAAGTTGGGCATCCCATGTGATTGGTTAGGGTGCATTACTTGGGTTTCTCTGCTTGGCTCTAAGTCCAAAGTGGGGATAAATATTTAGGAAGTTGTCAAGTGAGAGATACTTGGGTTGACTGTTATATGGGCTATAGTTTGGCTTCCTAGATTCCTGCCAGAGATAGTAATCTGACTTCCTACAAATCTGATTTATAGCAAGATGACTTCCAGTTGGTTTCCTGTATAGCCTGTTGCAAACTGTGGGTCAGAGTTCTGCTTTTATATACAGTCTAGTCATTGTCTATTTGCATATTCAGTTTCTCAATTAAAAGCACTGGGTCTGGAGCTGGAATACGCATGCATCTTACTATCTTACTAAATGTGTTGCCTTGGGCAGTGGGTAAATCTCTGTGTGACTCATTCCCCTAACTTATCAAATGGAATTAGAATAGTCATTAATTTATAGGATTTTAAGGTAATTAAGTGAATTAACATATGTAAAGTACCTAAAAGAGTGCCTAGCACATAAGTATTAGAATGTTTTCTTATATGTTCAATAGAATAAAAGAAATTCTATTGGATGTGATTCATTGGGTCTTACATTCCTTCAAATGCCTTTTAAATTATAAGAATTACAACATTTTATACCAATGCAAATTCTACTTTTACTTAAGCTACTGTATTATTTATAGGAAATTTACACTAAGGAGCAAATATATATCCTTGGAAGCTATGCTGATTCTCAATTCTTCACTATTTTTTGCCATGTGATTTTCCAGTATACTTCAGTGCATAGAGTATATATTTCACTACCCCATCCATAGTAAACTTGGTCATGCAACTTGCTTTTATTAAAGAAATACTTGTGGACACTATGTGAGTAGAAGTCTTAAATGTGTTTGCACAATTTGGCTTGATCTCATGTGTTCCTCTGATTGTCATAAAAAAAAAAAATGTATGCTTCAGAAAACTACTGTCCCTTTAGCCTGAGCCCCAGAAAGAGTTCAGTGAAACAGATCTAAACCCAACTAGAGCCTAGAACCAAGCCCTGCTGCTGCTGCTACTGCTGCTAAGTCACTTCAGTCATGTCCGACTCTGTGCGACCCCATAGACGGCAGCCCACCAGGCTCCTCTGTCCCTGGGCCCTAAAGAAGAGCACCTTAGCTGTTCTTCAGATCTGTGAGTCAGAAAAATAAATGCTTATTGTTATAAGATAATGGGTTTCAGAGAGTAGTTTGCTATGCAGCATTATCACAACAATAACAGGCTATTGGAGAAGAATAATAGGTTAAATCTTTCATTCACAGTTTTGTCATTGCTGGATAAAATGAGTTGTTTATCTCTTTAATGAGGGGAATCTGGAGGGGCTGAGAGAGAATAGTAACATTTTGATATGGCAGAAGTGATTGGGAAAGATAGGGAAGCATTGCCAGATTGAAATTCTGCTTACTGGGGATGGTAGAGGATTGAGACATTTGAGGATATTAGATTCTTAGAAGGAGGAGTTACACTGAGAGCAAGATTGAGCAGAAGCAGAAAAGGGGAGAGGGTGAATACTTCACTTCATTGTTCTGAATAGGAAAAATCAGAGTTAATTTGCCTCTCCAAGGGGAATACTTCCTAATGGCAGGGAGAAAACTTTACTTAGAAATAAAAATTATTTGCAATTAATAATAATCTTATTTTTTTTTAACTTATTTAACTTATATGCAGAGTACATCATGAGCAACACTGGGCTGGAGGAAGCACAAGCTGGAATCAAGATTGCTGGGAGAAATATCAATAACCTCAGATATGCAGATGCTGCTGCTGCTGCTGCTAAGTCGCTTCAGTCGTGTCCGACTCTGTGCGACCCTATAGACGGCAGCCCACCAGGCTCCGCCGTCCCTGGGATTCTCCAGGCAAGAATACTGGAGTGGGTTGCCATTTCCTTCTCCAGTGGATGAAAGGGAAAAGTGAAAGTGAAGTCGCTCAGCCGTGTCCGACTCTTAGCGACCCCATGGACTGCAGCCTACCAGGCTCCTCCGTCCATGGGATTTTCCAGGCAAGAGTACTGGAGTGGGGCGCCATTGCCTTCTCCGGATATGCAGATGACATTACCCTTATGGCAGAAAGTGAAGAAGAACTGAAGAGCCTCTTGATGAAAGTGAAAGAGGAGAGTGAAAATGTTGGCTTAAGGCTCAACATTCAGAAAACTAAAATCATGGCATCCGGTCCCATCACTTCATGGGAAACAGATGGGGAAACAGTGGCTGACTTTATTTTTCTGGGCTCCAAAATCACTGCAGATGGTGATTGCAGCCATGAAATTAAAAGACGCTTACTCCTTGGAAGGAAAGTTATTACTAACCTAGACAGCATATTGAAAAGCAGAGACATTAGTTTGTCAACAAATGTTCGTCTAGTCAAGGTTATGGTTTTTCCACTGGTCAGGTGTGGATGTGAGAGTTGGACTATAAAGAATGCTGAGTGCTGAAGAATTGATGCTTTTGAACTGTGGTGTTGGAGAAGACTCTTGCGAGTCCCTTGGACTGCAAGGAGATCCAACCAGTCCATCCTAAAGGAAATCAGTGCTAAATATTCATTGGAAGGACTGATCTTGAAGCTGAAACTCCAATACTTTGGCCACCTGATGCGAAGAGCTGACTCATTTGAAAAGACCCTGATGCTGGGAAAGATTGAGAGCGAGAGGAGAAGGGGACTACAGAGGATGAGATGGTTGGATGGCATCACTGACCCAATGGACATGGGTTTGGGTGGACTCCGGGAGTTGGTGATGGAAAGGGAGGCCTAGTGTGCTGCGGTTCATGGGGTCGCAAAGAGTCAGACACAACTGAGAGACTGAATTGAACTGAACTGAATAATAATCAGTCAGAAAATACACACTTTTGAAAAAAAATCTCAAATAATTTCATGGGAGAAATTCAACCAACTGAATCATGCTGCCTGTTAGCATTTGATATTTATGAGTGCACAAAAGCATGGTCTTTAGAAATACTGTATGTATTTGAACTGCTTTTGCAGTTCCAGAGTCAGATTAAAATTTAATTCTATGCAACTCCTGATGATTTTGTTTAGAATGACGGCCTTTGCAGTGAATTTAGTCAGCATGGTGTAGCAAAGCCCTTCTTGTGATTTTGTGAGTCACATGCAGGTAAAGCTCCTGAGTGAAACACTGGAATATGTGCAGACAGAAACATTATTTTCCTGGCAATGCAGAACAACTGTCATATGCTCCAAACCAGGCGAGGTGTTCAGCATTATTCATAATTATCTTTATTCATCAGAAATCTCTGGTTTCAAGTGGTGATCACATTTACTCAAGTAGGTGGGCTTGGCTGTACTCCCAGCAATTGTAATGCAGTATGTTTCTCTTAACCATTATTTATATTTGGTGAAGCAATAAGCTCAGTGGATTCACTGTCAGCATATTGTAGGGCTTAAAATGAAATCTGCATTGTTCTAATTACTCTTCAGTTTACTTCAGGAACAAAGTTCTGAGAATGAAACTGAGAAAACTTTCAAAGTAAATGAAATACAAATTAGTCACATTTACCAATATTTGAACACCAACAAAGGGTTTATAAAATTTTGAAATTTTTGATAATTTTTAAAGGTAGAAAACTATCCAAATTTGTTCTGAATGTGTTTAATAACAATCATAGCTGAGCATTTTTAAGTTTATTGTCCTTTTAAAATTTAAGTGAACTCATTGTTCACTTAAACTCATATTTGTTTTTATTTATAAAGTATCTTTTTCACTTTCTTATTGATTTCTAGAAGTTATTTTCCTTTAGGGGAAAATTAATAAGGAAGGAAGACAGGAAGGAGAAAGGAAAAAAAATAAATAACAAGAGTACACTTTCCACATACAGTATCTTACCATGAGCTGGTATGTAAAATCATTCCAGTTTGGAAACATAGTTGGATTGATTGTTATGTGGAAATGCAGTTCTAGGTGCTGCAGGGTAAGGGTAGGAAGAAAAAGTCAGAGAACTAAAGAACCCAGCAAGGAAGGTAAGAATTTGTTTCCTGCATTAAAAGGGCTGGGCCTCAGGAACAAGATTCTTGAGAATTTTATATTTTCTTGCGTAACTGTTTTAAAAATTTGATACATTTCTTTTAAACAGAAAGAATGCACTTTTCTTTGTGTTGGACTGTACTATTGTTCAAATTATTCTCTGCCTCTCCCTGGGGTAGTGGATACTTTTTCCCATTGGGCTTGACCCTGTGACCTGCACTCTGAAATGTTTAAAAAGGTGCTAGAAGCCTGGGCCCCACAGTGACAGTATGGTGGAGTACAGCCATGCTGACCCATGAGGGACATGGGAACTGAATAAAAAACATACCTTTTTGGATTTGGGGGTGAGCATTTTTTTTTATAGCAACATACTTTAAGGTAGCTAAGAATTTATTTCCCATTCAGATTATATGGAGCAATGAATACTGTTGCTTCTTTATGCTGCTGCTGCTAAGTCACTTCAGTCGTGTCCGACTCTGTGCAACCCCACAGACGGTAGCCCACCAGGCTCCCCCATCCCCGGGATTCTCCAGGCAAGAATACTGGAGTGGGTTGCCAGTTCCTTCTCCAATGCATGCAAGTGAAAAGTGAAAGTGATGTCACTCAGTAGTGTCCGACTCCTAGCGACCCCATGGACTGCAGCCCACAAGGCTCCTCCATCCATGGGATTTTCCAGGCAAGAGTACTGGAGTGGGGTGCCATTGCCTTCTCCATGGGAGGGGGTAATTCTGAAAGATAACATTCAATAGGATGGTAGATAAGATTATGAAGTCTTTAAAGCCAGTTAAAAGAATTTTGAATTTATCTTGTAAGCAATGAAGAGCCAGCAGTTTTATAAACAAAGACAGTGGATCTTCCATTTGGAACCAGGGTTGATTAGGAATGATAATGGGAGCAGTTGTGAGAGACTACTCATTGCAATAATACCCAGGAAATCTGAGAAGCTAATGTAAGGTGGTGGCAACAGAAAGAAAAAAGGCAGCAAGAGCAGATAGAAAAACAAAAATGGAATATCAATCATTTTCATTTGGCTTTATGCATTCTATAGAAGTTTAAGCTTCATAAAAATTCTGAAAATTTCTCACATTGGATCTTTCACACACAATGTCTGCCATCTGGGGTGTTTCTTTAAAAACATCTGGATAGTGATTAAATATCATGACTTCCAAGTAAATGTCTAGCATAGTATATACACAACCTTGGTGTAGAATTGCAATCAATTTCAAAGCAGAATAAAATGAACAATTCCCAGGAATGCTTAGAATTATAAAATTAAATAACTACAAATCTCATATTTTCCCTTTAACCCAGATGTGGTGCTATATATGTGTTCATTATGATATCTAATCATAATGTGCTTTGAGAAAAATTTGTTGTTTCTTTTTCCTTAACTTAAACAACAGTCAAGCTTTTTTTTGATGTGTGTTTGATCTTGTTAGAAATTTGTTGGGAACAGAGAGTCAGGTTTTAGAACTTCTCTCCATTCTTCTTTTTCTTCCTCTCTTCTACAGCTGTTAGTTGATAACTCACCATGTGTCATACACAACACAGGTATTAGGGATACATCAGTGAACAGAAAAAAGTCTCTATCAGCTTCCACTTTGGTGAGGAAGAAAAAAAATACATACATAAATATGTAACATAATAGCAGACAGTCCAAAAAAGAAAAAATAAAGCAAAAAAGTAGGGGTGAAATAGTATTTTAGAGGTCTTCCCAGTTGGCTCAGTGGTAAAGAATCCATCTGACAATGCAGGAGATGCAAGAGATGGGCACTGATCCCTGGGTTGGGACGATCCCCTGGAGAAGGGAATGGCAACCCACTCCATTATACTTGCTTAGAGAATCCCATGGACAGAGGAGCCTGGCAGTCTCCAGTCCATGGGGTTGCAAAGAGTCAGACACAACTGAGCAAGTTTGCACTACTTTAGAGGCGATACTGAATGAATTTCACTTTGTATGTCATTTGAACAAAGACTTGAATGACAAGGAAATGTCAAGCAAATGCATGAGGGCAAACTGGCTCAAGCAGAAGTAACAGCAGTTCAAAGGCCCTGAGGTCCGAGTGTGCATCACAAGCTTGAAGAATCAAGGAAGCCATTGCAGCTGAAGAAAGATGCATAAGTGTGACACTGGAGAAACAGCGGCTGAGATCATAAAACCACTTATAGCCAATGGGAATTTGCTGTATGACTCAGGGAACTCAAACCTGTGCTTGGTAACAACCTAGAGGAGTGGGATGGGGAGAAAGGTGGAGACATGTTCAAGTGGGAGGGGACATGAGTAAACCTATGGCTGATTCATGCTGTTTGGTAGAAACCAACATCATACTGTAAAGCAATTATCCTTCAATTAAAAAGAAATAATAAAAAAAAAAAAAACAGCTTGTAGGATGTGGCAAGGGCCTGGATTTTCTTCTAAGTGTGATGAGAAACTGATAAATGGTTCTGAGCAGGGGAATAACACCTGATATGTTTTAAAACGCTAGATGTGTGGCACTGGAGCCAGGTGTCTATGTAGGAATTTCCAGTCCTAGGACATTTGTCAAGTTAGTTAATTGCTCCAGGTCTGTTTCTTCATGTGTAGAAAGGTGTTAATTATTGTAATTATACAGGGATGTTGTGAAGATTTTACAAAAGGTGACTCAGGTAAAGCGCTCAGTATGATGCCTCATACATACTAAATGCTCAATAAATAGTCCTTACAGTTTTTTTAAAATTAATATTGTTGCATATCACCACTACTATTAAGTAAGCCTATTGAGAGCCTCACAAGAGAAGACGACAATGATGTCAAAGTATGCAGTGATAGAAAATATGGAGAGGAGAGAGAAACTGATGGATTATATAACACATAATTTAGTTGCTGAAGTAATAATTTCAAAAATGGGTGAGGGCAATGGACAAATTAAAAAATTGGTTTTTGCATCTGATTTTACATTTATTACTCTTGCTTATCTTTTTCCTATAAGCCATAATAATGCAAAAACCAAGCGGAGTAATATGTGATCTTTGACATAACTTCTATAACACATTTAGTAGTCTTGTCTAATTTACTGGAGAAGTGTTAAAAACAGGAATGTGTGTGAAGCAATTAACCAAAAATATGTGATTACTTGCGCTCCCATGACCCTGAAGCTAGAGTACTGAATGCTATTTTAGTTAGATCTGTTTCTCTCACTTTATTTGTTAAACTTTTTATCAAAATAAATTTGGTGATACATAGTCACTGTCAGTGAATTATGAAAATATAATTTTCTTTATAGCTACAGTTGATAAAGACAGTTCTATTTACTGAATTTTTAGTTCAGATTCTAACATTTATTTTATGTTTAAAACCATAGATCAGCCAAGAGTAATAAATCTAGAGAATGCATACTACCACTGAATAATTTAGTAGGCTGAAAGCCTTACTTCATTTTCCTATGAAGCCCAGTTAGAATAATTGGAATTCTTTTTTAGCTGTGTTGTACATTATTATGATAGTGTCTGGAGCCAAACTTGGAGGGTAGGTTGTCCACATGAGTTTTATACCAAAGTAAAATGAAAGTAATTTCAAGTCAGCTCATAATGCTTTTAAATATTTGAGGACTTGGATTCAGGGCCACAGGTGGGCAAAGAAGGGAAAGTGCAGCTTAGAGAAGCAGTGATATGAAAGCCTATTAGCTAAAATTAGCTTGTAATAGGTTGAAAGTGGTTTCCATACCAGAAGTCATCAGGCCGGCCCATCATGTAGTCAGTTTAGATGACCATTTGAAATGTAAGAGGAGCATGATCTCAGCCAGAGAATACTACTAAAGACTGACAGAGGAACCAGCTCCAAATGGGAACCACATGAACAGTGCCTAATTTAGCCAGAGTATGTCAGCATGTTGATCAAAGGAGGTATCTTTCATTACAGTATTATTACAATTATCTTTTAGCATTTATGTTATAAGCATACCAAGGGAGGGCTATATTTCCTATTTTCTTTACATTTTGAGATTTACACATTAGGAAAATAGAAATTTCAAGTCTAACAATATGTGTGCATATCTAGACTCACTATCTTTGAATATATATTCTTTTACCAAGCCTTATCTTTCAAGCCAAAAGTAGTTGAAATTAGTCGTAGTAGTAGGATACAAATCTTACTCATTCCAGTATCTGAAAGATCTCTTCTATTGAAATCAGCCCAATTTTGTTTAATTATAAGTCCTAAAGACAAGGAATTGAAAGCCAACATTTCCCAGACTAATAGCATAACTATCTATATATATCTATTGAGAGAGAAATATGCATATTTGATACATATTTATCAATATATACAGTAAAAAGGTGGAAAACTATTTTCATATTTTTAAAAACTCAAATATTTTTCTTACAGCTTTACTGAGATATAACTAATGAATAAAATTGTAAGATATTTGAAGTGTACCTTATGATGATTTGATATATGCATAAGTTGTGAAAGGATTTCTCCAATCTTGCTATTTGGAAGCATGAGTTAGAAATTTCTACTTATGTAACAAGATTATTTACAACAGAAATGACTTAGATTAGAAAATTTGTTTCAAAATCAGAATTATGCCATTGAGAAGTAGGCAAAAAGAATCCTGAAGTGGAGACACAGGAAGGAGATCTTTCCATTTTCAGAAGAAGCTGCTTTCTTCCTTTTGAGTAAGCATACAGGTTGAATTTTCAATAAATCGAAGAGTTGTGCATATTTAATTTCCATGTATCATAGAGATCCTTAAACTCTTTATCCACCATTAAAATACTCATTACTGAAAAGCTGTAAGACACTGATAAAAGAAACTGAAGACCACACAAACAGATAGAATGATATACCATACACTTGGATTGGAAGAATTAATGACCATACTAAGTAAAATGACCATACTACCCACGGCAACTGTCAAATTCAGTGAAATCACTATCAAAATACCAATGGAATTTTTCACAGAACTAGAACAATAATTTTATAATTTGTATGTAAACACAAAAGATTCCAAATAGGAAAAAAAAAAAAAAATCTCACAAAAGAACAGAGCTGAAGGACTCATGCATCCCGATTTGAGATTATACCACAAAGCTATAGTCATCAAAACAGTTTAGAACTGGCACAAAAACAGACACAAAATCAGTGGAACAGGATAGGAATCCCAGAAATAAACCCAGGCACTTATAGTCAATTAATCTAGGATAAAGAAGGCAAGAATATACAATGGAGAAAAGACAGTCTCTTCAGTAAGTGATGCTGGAAAAATGGGACAGCTACATGTAAAACAATAAAAGTAGAACATTCTCTGTCACCATATACAGGTAAAAACTCAAAATGGATTAAAGACCTCAATGTAAGACTGAATACTATAAAACTTCTAAAGGAAAACATAGACAGAACACTCTTCAACATAAATCAAAGGATATTTTTTGAATCCATTTCCTAAAATAAAGGAAATAAAACAAAAATAAACAAGTGGAACCTAATCAAATTTAAAAGCTTTTGCACAGCAAAGGAAACTACTGACAAAAAGGCAAACCAATGAATGGGAGAAAATATTTGCAAATGATATGACCCTTAAGGGGTTAATATCTAACATATATAAACAATTCATATGACTCAACATCAAAAAAAAAAAAAAAAAAGCAACTCAATTTTAAAAGAGTGGAAGACCTAAACAGATATTTTTCCAACGAGAAAATGCAGATGGCCAACAGGCATATGAAAAGATGTTCAACATCACTAATTTTCAAGGAAATGCAAATCAAAACCATGATGATGTATTACCTCCCACCAGTAAGATAAGCTATTATCAGAAAGTCTACAAATAATAAATGTTAGTGACAACATGAAGAAAAGGGAACCCTTGTCCCTGTTGTTGAGAATATAAGATGGTGCAGCCACTATGGAAAATAGTGTGAAGATTCCTCAAAAAACTAAAAATTGAACTACCATATGAGCAATTCCACTCCTGGATATCTATCCAGAGGGAAAAAAAAACAAAAACACGAATTTGAAAAGATACACACACACCAATGTTCACAGCAGCATTATTTACAACTGCCAAGACTCAGAAACAAGTGTCCATCGACACATGAATGGATGAAGAAGCTGTGGTATACATACACAATGGGATACTACTCAGCCATGAAAAGAATAGATTTTTGCAATTTGTAGCAACATGGATGAACCTGGAGGATATTATGCTAAGTGAAATAAGTCAGACAAAGATAAATACTGTATGATATTGCTTATATGTAGAATCTAAAAAATTCAACAATCTATTAAATATAACATAGAAGAAACAGACTCACAGAAAGAACAAACTAGTGGTTACTAGTGGGGAGGGTGAAGAGGGATTGGAAATACAAGGTTGAGGAAGGTGGGAAGTTCAAACTATTGGGTGTAGAATAGGCTCAAGGACATATAGTACAACATGGGAAATAGAGCCAATACTGTGCAATAACTGTAAATGGAAAGTTACCTTTAAAAATCATGTAAAAATTTAAAAGATACAAGATTTATTAGAATGGAAGTCTATAGAAATACAATGCACTTTGTATTTTCAGAGGGGTATAAAAATTACTCTGCCTATCAGGATGCAATGATATTGCAAAAACTTACTTTGAATGAATGCTGAAATGAAGACACTATAATACAATGCTGCTGCTGCTAAATCACTTCAGTCATGTCCCACTCTGTGCGACCCCACAGACGGCAGCCCACCAGGCTCCCCCATCCCTGGGATTCTCCAGGCAAGAACACTGGAGTGGGTTGCCATTTCCTTCTCCAATGCATGAAAGGGAAAAGTGAAAGTGAAGTTGCTTAGTCATGTCTGACTCTTCGCGATCCCATGGTCTGCAGCCTACCAGGCTCCTCTGTCCATGGGATTTTCCAGGCAAGAGTGCTGGAGTGGGGTGCCATTGCCTTCTCCACCGTAATACAATAAGTGGGGCCAAAACAAACAGGTTTTTTAAAAAATCGTATGCTAGCAAATCTTTACTGAGTCTATTATGTCCTGTGTGAGGCACAGGAGGCTTACTGTAATGAGTATTGATCATTATATCTGCACTTTGAAAATTCTTTGGGAATCTTTCTCAAGCAGCAACAAAATAAATCTGTGTGTCACTTTTGTTGGGTGAACTTTGCTAGTTTTCCACTTGAGACTGTGCCATTGAATTTCAAGTACGTTTATGAGATAATTTACAATGATTGATTTAGGAAGATTGATGCCCAACACCAAATCTATTAAACCTGCAATTGCCTCTGCATGCAACAAAACATATTATCTCACACTCAAGATGAGGTTCATTGAAATTAACCAACCATTTTATCATTAGTAGATGTCTCATCTTAGGCCACAGGCTTTCCATATTAAAGCACTAAAACCATTCCTGAAAGCACTGTATAAAATTTTAAAAGTATACCTATATACCAAATCAAAGATAAAATTACAAAACTGCAAAAGTTATTTGAGCCTCAGTGTACTAACTTTATTATGTTTGCTTCTCTATCTTCTTCCCCAACTGAATTCCTATAAGCCATCAATTTTTTTTTAACTTTTTGTTTTTTTTACTTTTTGTTGATGTTTTCAATAGTTGATGTCAATCCAATGAGTTTTTTTAAAAAAAATCTATATTAATAGTTATGCTTTTTTCTATAGCAATGATGTTAAATGAACCTGCTAAATTCTTTAATTCAAAGGAATGCATATTCAACTATTATACTCCTAACATGACTTGAATGCTGAGAATAATGGAATAAGTAGAAACTATCAGTCATCAACCTCATTTTATGGCCAATTTGTTGGGACAGAGGACAGAAAATCCATTGCTTGAATGCCTTCTTTGAATTGGCCTACAACTTAAGAAATATACACTGAGTATTTCAAGTGTTATAATCAACAATAAGAAATAGATACAGGGACTTCACTGGTGGTCCAGTGGCTAAAGAGTTGGCACTTCCATGCAGGGAATCTGGGTTCGATCCCTGGTCAGGGAACTAGATCCTACATACTACCTACATTCCACATGCCACAGCTAAAGATCCTGCAGGCTGCAACTAAGACCTGGTGCAGCCAAATAAATCAATAAATGGATACAGAATTAGAATAAAGTAGAAAATAAATATATCTTATGAGATTCTTTCTTACAAATGTTTCTCCATCATGTAAAAAACAATCTCTCACTTCATGACTTTTTACCTCATAACTAAATGTTTCCTTGTTAAAATCTCACACTGATATCTTAAAGAAATTGATAGTCAATCATATCAATTAGTATCTTTGATTATGAGTTTTACTTCGTTAGAAAACTAACCTCTGGAACACTGCCTTCGGATATTTAACAATTATTTTCAGTACTGGAACAACTCTTCTTTGTTGCCCTACACCTTTATGTGAGTATAGAAACATACAGTCTTATCTTGAATTGTTCACAGTTATAAAATTGAGCAAGTAATCTATTAAATTATTAGTAGAGGTGGAACCAACTTAAGAAAACCTATTTTATGCAAAGATAAACTTACATTTTCAAATGAGCTATTTAAAATCCTAAAAGATGATGCTGTAAAAGTGCTATACTCAAAATGCCAGCAAATTTGGAAAACTCAGCAACAGCCACAGGACTGGAAAAGGTCAGTTTTCATTCCAATTCTAAAGAAGGGCAGTGCTAAAGAACGTTCAAACTACTGTGCAATTGCACTCATTTCACATGCTAGTAAGGTTTTCCTCAAAATCCTTCAAACTAGGCTTTAGCAGTACATGAACAGACAACTTTCAGATGTGCAAGCTGGGTTTAGAAAAGGCAGAGGAACCAGGTATCAAATTGTCAACATTTGTTGGATAATAGAGAAAACAAGACAATTCCAGAAAAATATCCACTTTTGCTTCATTTACTATGCAAAACCTTTGACTTGGTGAATCAACAAACTGTGGAAAATTCTTAAACACTTGGGAATACCAGACCACCTTACCTTTCTCCTGAGAAACCGGTATGCAGGTCAAGATGCAACAGTTAGAATCTTACATGGAAAAACTGATGGTTCAAAACTAGGAAAGGAATAGGACAAGGCTGTATATTGTCACCCTGCTTATTTAACTTCTATGCAGAGTACATCATGCAGAATGCTGGGCTGCGTGATTCATAAGCTGGAATCAAGATTGCTGTGAGAAATACAAACAACCTGAGATATCCAGATGATAACCACTCCAGTGGCAGAAAGCAAAGGGGAACTAAAAAGCCTCTTGATGAGGGTGAAAGAGGAGATTGAAAAAGTTGGCTTTAAACCTCAACACTCAAAAAATGAAGATCATGGCATCTGGTCCCACCACTTTATAGCAAATAGAAGGAGGAAAAGTGGAAACAGTGACAGATTTTCTCTTCTTGGGCTCCAAAATCACCATGGACGGTGACTGCAGCCATGAAATTAAAAGACCTTTCCTCCTTGCAAGAAAAGCTATGAAAAACCTAGAAAGCATATTAAAAAGAAGAGCCATCACTTTGCTAACAAAAGTCCTTATAGTCAAAACCATGATTTTTCCATTAGTCATGTATGGATGTGAAGAATTGGATGATACAGAAGGCTGAGTGCCAAGAATCGAGGCTTTCGAATTGTGGTGCTGGAGAAGACCCTTGAGAGAGACAGCAAGGAGATCAAGCCAGTCATATCCCAAAGAAATCAACCCTGAATAAACATTGGAAAGACTGATGTTAAAGCTGAAGCTCTGATACTTTGGCTACCTGATGCAAAAATCTGACTCACTGGAAAAGACCCTGATGGTGGGAAGGATTGAAGGCAAAAGGAGAAAAGGTTGGCAGAGGGGATGAGATAATTAGATAGCATCACTGAATCAATGGACATGAATTTGAGCAATCTAGAGGAGATAATGAAAGACAGGGAAGTCTGGAGTGCTGTAGTCCATGGGGTCGCAAAGAGTTGGACAAGACTTTGTGACTGAACAATAACAAAACTTATGTTAAATGTGTGTGAGAAAGGTTAGGTATTTATTATGTGATATATTTTCATTAAAATGTGATTTTTTAAAAATGTGTTTGATGGATGTCTCAATGTGCAAAAATTTCAAAACTAATGAAAAAAGATGACATGCAACATCTACCCATTTCAATTCAGTTCAGTTCAGTCTCTCAGTCATGTCCGACTCTTTATGACCCCATGGACCGCAGCATGCCAGGCTTCTCTTTCCTTCACCAACTCCCAGAGCTTACTCAAACTCATGTCCATCCAGTCAGTAATGCCATCCAAACATCTCATCCTCTGTCGTCCCCTTCTCCTCCTGCCTTCAATCTTTCCCAGCAACAGGTTCTTTTCCAATGAGCCAGTTCTTCGCATCAGGTGATAAATGTATCTATAAATACATTTGCTTTTCAAATCCAGGAATTTAATTACTAATTAAATGCATGGTCAGGAAGTACTAAAGTTATGCAACTTAAATTACTACGAAAGTTTTTAAACATACATAATAATAGAATAGTGCAATTAACCCCTATATAACTGTAACTCATATTCAACAGTTAAGAAGATTTTGCCATAGGTGCTTTGTCTTTTTCTTTTCTGTGCTTAAGGACTTTAATGAAAATTCCAAGCTTCATACATTTTACCCGTACATTCTTCAACAGGCATCTATGAGGCTACTTTCTTATGTAAAAATAATGCTATTGTCAACATAAAAATGGTAATTTCTTGACGTCAATATGCAATTCACGCCCATATTTCTATAGCATTTTTAAGAAAACTATCTTTTTTATAGCTGTTGTTTAGTCTCTAAGTTGTTGTCGGAGTTGGTTTGTTCCAGTTGGGATGAAAACAATCTTCGCACTTCACTTTTGAGTGTCATCTCTCTCAAGACATTTTAACCAAAAGCTGATGCCTCCCTCCTTTTTTTTCTTCCATGTTATTAACTTTTCACAGAAGCAGAATCAGCTCTCCTATTGTCAATGACTTAGATTTTTCTGTTACCTTTCTTCGGTGTGGTTTAATTTGTTTCCCTATTCCTTATATTTCCTGTAAGTAGAAAGAAGTGATTGAGTCTTAATTAGATTCAAGTTTACTTTTTTGGGGGGGTCTGGGGAGTGTCAAGAAACCTTCAAAAATGGTGCTATGTACTTCCTGTTGTCTCATATAAAGAGAGAAGCAGTTTTGGTTTGTCCCACTCTCAGTAATGTTAAGATTGATTAGAAGATTTAGGTGGTGCCAGACTGATCTCACCATTATAAAGTTCACTATCAATTTTTCTTCATATTTTTTCTTCCATTAATAATGACTGATGATTTCATGAGAGGTTGAAAATGGTGTTTTCTAGTTCTACTATTCTTTCCACACATAGCCTTATTATTCTTTGTATATACACATATTTGGAGTCCCTCTTTAGCTCAGGATACTTGGTTACTAAGAAATATTAATACAATTTATAAAGAAAAGACAGCATAAATAAATATATAAGATATTTAAACCTTTCCTTGTTAATTTTCTGATTAAGGGGTTGATTTCCTAGGTGCTTCCAAATGTATCCTTGGTTGTCGTGTTTTCTATTTGTCTTCTCCATCCCCTTTTGTAACATTACGAACACATGGATTTTTATATATTCAATCTTTTACAATCAATTGCATTCATTATTCTTTTTCATGTGCAAATTGTCTTAAATTTGGCCAAGAGATTTCCTCTATGTTTGTTCCTGTATCCCTCTGACAGGATCCATTTATCTTTGATAGTTTTCTTGCTTTCTGTTACAACTAGATATTCGAAGGTCATCTTGTATATTTTTCACCTTAGGTATGGAATCATTCATTACTCCAAGCAGCTTTGGTTTCTTACGGTATTTCAAGACCATAATCTGCGCACTAGATGTGCTCACTGCTATTGGAAGTAGTCATTACTTTAACGAATTACTAAGAAATAGGCATTGATGGGGAAAAAAATCAAGAGTTCATACTTACATTTCCAATTCAAATGTAATACTGTAGTACTTTCATTCAACATTTGGATTTTACAGTTGTAGCTTTTTTTCTCTTGAGCTGAATTTTGTTTTTTTAACAGCAAAATTACTTATTTTCATTAATCTATAACACAGCTTCAAAATAATAATAATATGATCGATCACCCTAACTTAGACCAATTAAAACCCAAGTTTTTTGTAGTGCTATTTGGCCATAGAGTATTTTCCAATAACCCCATACAGTGAAAATAATGTATTCTAAATTTGCTTTAAAAAGTCGTATCTCTGTGTGCTTTATTAATCTTTTTTCCTTTAGTTTTTAATTTCTAGATTTGTTTCCTAGTTTTTATTTTAGGTGTTTAAAACACTTATGAAGCCAACACCATATAACAGGTTTTATTTTTTTTTTTAAGTCTTTATGTGTCCCCTCCACCCCACTTCTTGCTATTCTCTATAAGTAACCATTTTTATCAATTTTTGGTATACGCTTTTTAGTTTCTTTTTTATAAAATGATGCTTAGCTGTATTTATATATAACTTTCTTCTTTCACCAAAGGGAGCATATTTCATATATACTATTCTATGTCTTGATGCTTTTTTAAAGAAAATCTTGAGTCTTTTATTTATTTTAACATTTATTTATTTGGCAGTGCTGGATCTCAGTGGCGGCCTGCAGGATCTAGGTGGCATGTGGGATCTAGTTCCCTGACCAGGGATCAAACTCAGGTCCCCTGCATTGGAAGCATGGAGTCTAAGCCACTGGACCACAGGAAGTCTCTGCCTTGCTTCTATTTAATTAACACTATTTAATGGCTATCATTCCATATCTATACTGAGAAATCTTCATTCTTCTATAATGTTGCATAGTATTTCAGTGTGTTGAGGTGCAATAATTTGCTCCGTCATTGTCTATTTCTTGCACATGTGAGTTGTTTTCAATCTTCCACTATGTGTATAATGCCAGAATAACACACTTAAACACAAGTCTCTTCATACGTTTCCCATTATAACTTGGTGAAGATTCTTAGACATGGGATAGCTATGTCAAAAAGCAAAGGCATAAATTATCTAAATATTGCCAAAATGCCCTCAATAAAAGTTGAGGTTTTATATTCAAAGAAAAATGTTTTGACAGTGTAATGCACTTTGCATGATAAGCAATGAATTGAAAGACATGTAGGGACTTAATCAAGTTTCCTTCTGTGGAACTTTTTATTACTTGTGTTGCAGTGGTATTAAAATTGTACCATTTTCATATGGTCTGGGTTTTCTGCTAACTGTTTTTTTGTTTGGTCTAATCAGTTCAGTGGCTCAGTCATGTCTGACTCTTTGCAACCCCTTGGACTGCAGCATGCCAGGCTTCCCTGTCCACCATCAACCCCTGGAGATTGCTCAAACTCATGTCCATCAAGTTGGTGACGCCATCCAACCATCTCATCCTCTGTCGTCCCCTTCTCCTCCTGCCTTCAATCTTTACCAGCATCAGGGTCTTTTCTAATGAGTCAGTTCTTCGCATCAGGTGGCCAAAGTATTGGAGTTTCAGCTTCAACATCAGTGCTTTCAATGAATATTCAGGACTGATTTCCTTTAGGATTGACTGGTTTACTCTCCTTGCAGTCCAAGACTCTCAAGATTCTTCTCTAACACCATAGTTCAAAAGCATCAGTTCTTCAGCACTCAGCTTTCTTTATAGTCACACTCTCACATCTGTACATGACCACTGGTAAAACCACAGCCTTGACTATATGGACCTTTGTTGGCAAAGTAACGTCTCTGCTTTTTAATATGCTGTCTAGGCTGGTCATAACTTTCCTTCCAAGGAGTGAGCATCTTTTAATTTCATGGCTGCAGTCACCATCTGCAGTGATTCTGGAACTCAAAAAATAATTAAGTCTCTCACTGTATCCATTGTTTCCCCATCTATTTGCCATGAAGTGATGGGACCGGATGCCATGATCTTAGTTTTCTGAATGTTGAGTTATAAGCCAACTTTTTTCACTCTCCTCTTTCACTTTCATCAAGAGGCTCTTAAGTTCTTCTTCACTTTCTTCCATAAGGGTGATGTCATCTGTGTATCTGAGGTTATTGATATTTCTCCCAGCAATCTTGATTCCAGCTTGTGCTTCATCCTGCCCAGCATTTCGTTTGATGTATTCTGCATATAAGTTAATAGTCCGATCTTAATTCTGAGGTAATTTTCCAGAGACTTGGTTTGTTTGAATGGTATTTGGCTGTTTAAAAAGTTGATGTCCAACAGTTAGTCTTATTTATTTAGTGATCAATTCAAGTCTCTATTTTCCAGCTTCCATTCAGATGACTGGTTGAACAAAAGCTCTTACTATTCCTTCAAAAGATTTTACTGTGGGTTGTATATGATGGATGGTTTTGCCCTCTCTATTGTTTCTAAGGGGGCTTCCCCAGGGGCTCAGCAGTAAAGAATCCGCCTGCAATGCAGAAGCCACAGGAGACACAGGTTCAATTCCTGGATCAGGAAGATCCTCTGGAGGAAGGCATGGCAACCCCCTCTAGTATTCTTGCCAAGAGAATGCCCATGGATGGAGGAACTTCAAAGGTTTTATCAGATGCCTATTCATTGAAATAAGATTATTATTTCATCACTCTGGTAAGAAACAAAGAATTTTTGAATGTCCCTAAGCAAAAATATTAATCTCCTTCCTAGCTTCCTATTAATTCTAACTTTCAATCTCCCCAGCATATCTCACTGCAAAAAACACATTCTGTGTCTGACATATCAGAAGCAGGGATAGATCATTTGGGGGATACATTTCTTGAAAAGTTTTGGAAGGGAAAATACTTTTATAGAAACAAGAGGAAGACCCCTAGTCAGTTAATCTGATCTCATTCTGCATCAAAGGGCTTTATTTTTGCTTTGTTTTCTAATATCTCTTTCTGTTGTAACCATTACAAAGAAGGAGAAATGGGAAGCAATTAATGATTGCACTCTCTCTACAAAACCCTTATCTTGTGGCAAGAATGTTTCTCGAGCAGAAAGGCAAAAGTTGCCACTTATTTTCAGATAAGACAAAAACCTTAAGTCTGTTTTAAGCTCACAACTTCATTAATGACAGGCAGTAAAACCTGAACAGAGAGGAATACACATGAAGATGTTAATAAAACTGCCAGGAATACAGGATGAGTTTTGACCACATCTTTAATTAAAGATGGGCTTCCCTGATAGCTCAGATGGTAAAGAATCTGCCTGCAATGCAGGAGACGCAGGTTCGATTCCTGGGTTGGGAAGATCCATTGGAGAAGGAATAGGCTACCCACTCCAGTATTCTTGGGCTTCCCTTGTGGCTCAGCTGGTAAAGAATCTGCCTGGCAATGCAGGAGACCTGGGTTCGATCCCTAGGTTGGGAAGAGCCCCTGGAGAAGGGAATGGCTACCCATACCGGTATTCTGGCCTGAAGAATTCCATGTACTGTAAAATCCATGGGGTCGCAGAGTCAGACATGACATAGCAACTTTCACTTTCCTCAAAGACAAAAATCAATGAGTTTATTATGTCTTTCAAAATTATCTTTGTCATAAGTTTGATATTAAAGGATTAGTCCTAGGAAGAAGAAGAATTAAAGCATAAAGAATAATAATGTGTATCTTCATTAAATATGCTATTCAAGAAGGCTAGAGCATATTTATTTCTTAGCCACATGTAGTTGTGTTTTATATAATATTTCCTTTAAAAAAGTTGATCTTGCGCCCTTTTGAAGAGTGACTGAAAGATTCACTCATATAAGTCTCTATTAAGCAACAGGGCAGAGTTTATGTTGCATTAAATAAAGTAAAACTACTAAGACTATCAAGGGAAAAAACTTACCACCAGTGATTAATATCAAACATAACATTATTTAACAACACACGATATTATGTAAAATAGGAAATTTGATAACATGAAAACTACTTAAATACTAGGAAGGAGTTAACTTTTGAAAAGATTCACCGGTAATTTATAGGAGTGTGACCTTCTGTAGCCAAGCCTGGTTTATTTTACACTTTGTGTATAGAATCTATCTAGGTATTCCTTGCACATATTCATGCTTTGGTAAATTTTTTCTATTAATAATGAATGTATTTTATTTCACTGCTTGAATTAATGAGACCATTAAATGTGCCTTAAATAAACACTAAAAGCTCCAAGCAGTTATGCCACATCTGCCATTTTTCTTTTTGATCATTGAACAACTACATATGTATCAAAACTATCTTCCCCAAAAGCAAATTCCCAAGGTTTTGGATGTTATCTCCTTCCCCTGGAGAATCCCATGGGCAAAGGAGCTTGGTGGGTTACATCCATAGGGTTGCAAAGAGCCAGACAGGACTGAGTGACTTAACACTTGCACTTTCCACTTCCCCTACTCCTAACTATATTAGTCAGTTGACCTTGGCACTAGCACAGCCGGTAGACAACAAAACAATCGATCAGCTATTCGTATGTTAGTTTAAAGCATCCTGCAACAAAAGAGATGTGTCACCAAATTAAACTACCAAAAGTGTTCACTACTTTCTTTAATAATTAGTGCCCCTATTGGTGCAAACTTGATCTCTGGGATGAGTTTTGAGACAAGTCTAAGTCATAAATACATCCAGTGCTTTATTCAGTCACAAGTTTAGTTCAGTTCAGTTGCTCAGCCATGTCTGACTCTTTGAGACCCCATGGACAGCAGCACGCCAGGCTTCCCTGTCCATCACCAACTCCCAGAGCTTACTCAAACTCATGTCCATTTAGTCGGTGATGCCATCCAACCATCTCAGCCTCTGTAGCCCCTTTCTCCTCCTGCCTTCAATTTTTCCCAGCATCAGGGTCTTTCCCAATGAGTCAGTTCTTTGCATCAGGTGGCCAAAGTATTGGAGCTTCCGCTTCAGCATCAGTCTTTCTGAAGGAATATTCAAGACTGATTTCCCTTAGGATTGACTGGTTTGATCTCCTTCTTCTCCAACAAGTGTCTTCTTCTTTTTTTTCGGTCACAAAAGTTTATGTAAATATTAGTCAGTTCACCTCCAAGAGACCCATCTCCAAACTGTTTTACAAACAAGACTACCAGGATTCATCTCCTGTGTGTGAGGATTGTCAGCTGTTAGGGTCACTTTTATCCTATTTCACTTATATATTTGCATTTGTCATACAAGGAAGCCAGACCCAAAGTGAGAGAATGTGAAAATTATTTTGTGAACTGTAAAGCAGTATATAAAAGTTACTTAATGTGTAACTAAGAATATTTTTTAATTATTTAACTTAAAAAATAATTTCTAAATATTGAGCTTTATTCTGGTACACAGTGATGTTACTTGGAAAAGTGGAACCTTTTATAGGTTAGCTTCTCATCTCTGATAGGCAGAACAGAGTGGCCTTGAGTCTATAGCTAATTTGTCCCCACTGCAGAGGAGTCTACTGTGATACTCTGAATATTAGTAGATCTTTCTCACTGTGGGTGTTAATGAATTATGTCTAGCCCTATGAAAACTTTAGGAATTGTGTCATCACTCCTCTGTAGCAGTTGTTCCCCAGCTTTGGGTAATTCCTCACAAACATGTTCTATCAGGGCACCAGGGCACACTCAAGAGGATCTCTGCTCTCTCAAGGGTCCATCCCTGTGTGGCTCTCTCTTCTCCAGTCCTCTGCCCTGTGAATTCTAGCTGCTTTGTTCTCCCTGAATATGCAACCATTTTCTAAACCCAAGGATACCACGAAGCTCTGTTCAGATTTCCTCTTCCTGCTTTTGCAACCTGGCAACTCTCTGCAGGCAATAAAACTTAAGCAATTGTAGGACTCATCTCAATTTTTTTTCCCTTTCAGAGATCACTCTCCTGTGCAGAAGCTTCCTAGGCTTCCATAAGTCCATTTTAAAATAGAGCTTTTAAACCACTAGGAGTTTTGTTGTAAAGTATGGGTAGAATGAGTTTTTTATATCTGTTTTTGTGATCATCTAGTTACTTTTAAATAATTTTTTAATAATTCATTTTTGTTCAAAATATCACTTTTATCATTTATTTACTACAAGTACTTTTATATTTTTCAAGATTGACAATATTGATTCATTAATGAGTTTGTGTATTCTATTCTGACATTTATAGGCAGTATTTATGATTATAGAACTATAAGAGTTTTCTCCTGAACCTTGTTATTTTGGTAAAATTTCCCAAATAATTTTTACATTTATTCTGTTTCATGAATTCTAGATAGCCATTTTCTTTTATTGATTAACCAATATTATGTATTTGGCATCAGATAAATACAAACTTTCAAAAATAACTTTTGGAGTTTTCATTTTTTTTTTTTCAAGTATTTATTATTTTTCAATTTTTTCCCCATTTAGGTTATTACAGAACATTTTTATTTATTTGTTTATCTATTTTTGGTGGTTCTGGGTCTTCATTGCTATGCACGGGCTTTTCTCTAGTCCTGGCAAGTAGGGACTACTCTCCAGTTAAGGTGTGAAGGCTTCTCAGTGCAGTGGCTTCTCTTGTTGTAGAACATGGGTTCCAGGACACTCAGGATTCAGTAGATGCGGTGTGTTGGTTCAGTAGAGGTGATGCATGGCTTTAGGTGCCCCATGACATGTGGGATTTTCCTGGACCAGGGATTGAATTGGTGTCCTCTGCACTGCAAGGCAGATTACTAACCACTGGACCACCAGGGAAACCCTGGAGTTTTCATTCATTTTCTGTTCACTTGATTAGTTAATTAAGATTTATACTTGTTTTGTAGGTTTAATGAACTAGTCTGCAAAATAATCTGGGATCATCATGTTGAGGAAATGGAAAAGATAAGAACATAGACTATTCTGTTCTTTTATTTCTTAGAATATCTGCAGTATCTTGCAAGGTTATGATTACTGTTTCTTTTACCTCTTCCTGAGTTAATTTTTGGCAATTTGTATTTTTACAAAAATTAACTTATTCACATTTTAAATGTATAATTATAGAATTGTTAAAATATTTCTCATATATTTAAAAGATAAGATGTAATATCCCCCCTTTAATTTAGTCTCTTTCTAAATTAAATCTTTTTCTGTTTTGTGTGTGTGTGTGTGTGTGTGTGGAACTAGGTAGTAGGTTATCTATTTTTATTAGTTTTTACACTGCATTTTGAGTTGAATTTTTAAAACAATCTTTTTTCTGTTTTTGACATTTATTACTCCTTTAATTGCATTGGAATACGAGTGTTAATCACTTTACTCATCACTGGATTTGAGCATCTTTTTCTTTTTTCCCTTTCTGCAAATTATCTTTTTTTCCTGCTCTCTTCCTTTCTTTTTATGTTATACTTGCTTTGAAATATACTTTTCTATGCCATGAATAAGTAAATGGTACCAGATCTATCCTTCTATCATAAACTGCATAAAGCAAACCAAACATCTGTTTTCAGACAATGGACAGCAGGACTAAGTTCTTGGAGGAAAAGTAAATAAGTGGGTGAGTTCTCTGATGGCCCCAGTTTACTGCATTGGAGGGAATTCCAGATCACACCAGACAGCTTGGGCAAGCTGAGGCAGCCAAGAGCTGAGGGGCAGAAAGAAGGGAGAGAAAAAGAGTTCCACAGTAATCCTCTGGGTTCAGTAAATAAACTAGTTGGTCCTTCATTAATTTGACTATTTTCCTCAAAGAATAACCCTTGGTTTTCTCAGTAGAACTAATTTGTTTTCTTAATTTTAAAATTTTGTCTTTATCAATAAGTTTCTCTGTCTTCCTTAAATTTATTATTTTATTCTGTTTTCAATATCTTGGAGACAATACTGCTTCATTTATTTTCTGAGCTAATACAAATATGTGGATTAATGCCCGCAGACCAAAGTTCTTGCTCAGCATCACACCGTACTAATAATTTCAATGCTACGAGTGAAACCGAGCAGGAACCTGCAGGGCCCTCTCAGGAACAAAAGCCCCTCCTCCATGTCCTTTTCCTGGTTTGAGGAAAGCTGAAGTCTCCCATGCCTCCCCTGAGTCACAAAAGAGCAGATTCAAGCAATTAATGATTAGGCTATTAGAGTCACAGAATTGTTAGTCCTTCCCTAAAGGACATAGATAACTATCTTACTGAGTTGTTTTATAGATAAGATACTGTAACTGCCACAAGAGGGAAAGAGAGAACTGTGTGATGACCAGTCTACAGTCATGACATAAGCTGGTCCATCTTGAGCAGTACTGAACCTATGGCTTACACAGTCCTAAGAAGAGGCCTCAAGAGAATGGGATTAACAGTATAGGTCATAATAATCTGTATGTTTGTGAATATCAAATAAGTGTGTCTTGTTCTTCCTGTACATGTAAACAGGCCATTCATGTTCTTAACAAAGAGATGCTGCAGACCCTTGATAACATCTTCCACTCAAAGACTTTGCCAGCCTAAAGCAGCTGCAGAAGATTCACCTTGGTCCCTGATCCCATAGAAATGGAATGATGTCTGGTAGGGGGTACTTGTAAGCAGCCCCAGAAAGCTAGCAGAAGATAGACTTCACCAAGCTATATTTTACCTTAACTGTCACACCAGGTGCCCCAAGACTTCACTAATCTTCAGCCCAAGCACACCTCTCAAATCTTTTGATCACACAATGCCTATTCTAACTTGTTGATTCTTTTCTGAAAGAAGCAGGAATAAAGAATAAGTAATTAACAGATGACTACATCTTTTCCCCAGCCTTCCTTTCAGTAATCCTGCCAGCAAACTATGTGAACAAGATAGCATCTAGAGGAAGATCATAAGAAGACAGCAAGTTTGCATTCAGTGGAAAACTGCGAAGAATCTGACTTAATGACTAACTGAAATTATTTCCCTTTTAAAAACTTTATCACTGAGCAGATTCTTGGGAACAGATTTTATCGCTCAACAGAATCTGGGACACAATCAATCCACCTTCTCCCCAGGGTGCAACCTCTCCTTTTCCAACTAACACTTGTCTCTCAAGTATTGGCTTTTGAGCTGCAGACCCTGAGTTTGATAACACAAAGGCTCCAAAGAGCTCAGAAAGTAGATAATCTGTGACATCAAGGGTGTTTTCACAGATGTTTCTTTCCCATATCAAACATGCATTTTCCAGTCCAGAATAATTGATGATGTTCACATAGCAGGAGGAACATTTAAATTAGGTAAAATCTCTATTTTATATCCCAAGAGTTGTGTAGCTTATATGCCATTTTCCAGTGAGCCAGAGTTGGACACAACTGAGTGATTTCACTTTCACTTTGAATCTCATATTTCTATAGATTTTGATTTTATTTGCTCTAACCCTTGAGTCAGTGATATTCTCCTAAGGGAAATCTATAGATAAGATCTTCCTCTTAGCAAGTTTAGTCCATTTATCCAGAAGTCTAGTTGACATGGAGATTAACCAGATCCTCTGCTTTCTTTTCCCACCCCCTGGGAATGTTCCTGCACTAAAAGGAGTGCGTAAGTCACAAGCCAATTGCTTTAGTTCTTTCTCTCCACTCCCTATCCCATTTAGCAATGAAATAATTCAGCAATATTGATTTTTCTCTAAGAAATACAGTAGCATATGGCTATGATATATGCTCATATTATAATTAAAGTTATAGCAATATAATTATAATTTATTACTATTCTATATCCTAAATATTGTGTTAAATAATAGTTTAGATTTTTTCTTTGAGTCAGAGTTGTTAAAATGTACTTTTTATTTCCAATATAAATTCGTCATATTGTTACTTGAGAATATAGACTATATATATATATATTTAGACTATACATTTTTACATTACGGATTTTACTGAGGATTCTTTGTGATTTTGTATGTCAGCAATCTTTATAAATAATTTGTGACTATTCATCTAAAGAGATATTCTCTGTAGGATACAGAATTTAATATATATGTGATATTAACTACTAGAATCAGATTCAGATTCTCTACCTCTATGTTAATAGATTTTGACTTCAGCTACACACTGCAATCTCCCGGGAAGCTTTTATAAACCAACAGTGCCTGGAAAACATTTTAAACCAATTGGAGCCAAATCTGTGTATCTGGGTCCAGATATGTGCACATTTAGAGCTCCCAGACTGATGCAGGTACACTGAGGTACAATCACAGTTCCACAATCTTTTTTGTGTTATCTTTTATTTTTGTCCTAAACACAGACGAAAGCATGTTAAAATCGCCCACTAATTTTACGTTAGTCGTTTTTTCTTGTCTTTCACGTATTTTTCCTTAAATATTGCACACAGTTATATGACTTAATAGTTACGTTTATCGCAGATAAATCATTCATGTAGATCATTAATTGATTAATACTTTCTTTTTAATCATGCATCTTAAGAAAAATCAAAGCTTCTGTTCTTTTAACTGCATATGTATATATCTCTTCATTTTTTAAACTTCCTGAAATATGCTTTATGTGTACTTCCTGTAAATAATATTTAGCTTAATTTTTTTAAATCCTATCTGCTCATTTTTTCTCTTCATTTTTTCAATTCATACTGATTATTCTATTAGATTTTTTTTTTAACTACTTCAACTATCTTGCTTATTGTTTTTTACCCTTATGTTGCCTTGTTGTTTCTGAGTTTTGTATCTCTTGGAGTTTGTATTCTACATTTATTTCACACTCTAGGGTGGGCTACAGTCCATGGGGTCACAAAGAGTCCAACATGACTGAGTGCCTGAGCACACAAGGATTTGGAAAGATAAATTCTAATAGAAAAGGAGAGTTATTAAGTTTTAAAACATACATATCATTTTTGGTAATGGCAGACCATGTGATTTAGACCAACCGCCTACAGAAAACACCTAGAAAAGCTGGACCAAATTTTAAAAAATAAAATGAAGAATCAGCACCACTACCAAGGCAGTGAAACCTCTTATCCCCCTGGAGCACCTACTGATCCTAGAAGATGTGGCTGAAAGGCAGAAGATTGTTTCATTAGATGTGAGGCTCTACGAGGACAAAAACTGAAGTGCAGTTGTCACCTAGAAGGGAAGTGCTGACAGGCTATACGTCTGGCATAAATGGAAAGAAATAGGCTGGCTCTCTTGGGAACTAGGGGTCAGTGTTATTTAAACAATAGTAGTGGATTTTGGACTTTTAACTCTCTCTACATTTTAAATTCCACAAAAGATGATTATGATTTTATATATTTAATGTTCTTTTAGAATTATCCAAATTTACCCTTATTGCTTTGTATTCATTCTTGTACCTTCAAGTTTTCACCAAGGATTATTTTTCTTCTGCTTGGAGGATGTTTTCTTTGCTGCAAATTGCTGGTGGTTAATTCTTAAAATTTTAGAGTGCTTGAAAGCATGTCTTTTCACTATGATTTTTATAGGGTACATTTGCTGGGCACAGACCTCTAGATTAGTAACTATATTCTATCAGCTACTTTGTAGACAAAATCTTATCATCTGCCTTCCAAGGTTACTTTTGAAATACTAGCTGATGGGCTTTTTCTTTCTTTCTATACATATTATAGGAGAAGGCAATGGCACCCCACTCCAGTACTCTTGCCTGGAAAATCCCATGGATGGAGGAGCCTGGTGGGCTGCAGTCCATGGGGTCACGAAGAATCAGACACGACTGAGCGGCTTCACTTTCACTTTTCACTTTCATGCATTGGAGAAGGAAATGGCAACCCACTCCAGTGTTCTTGCCTGGAGAATCCCAGGAACGGAGGAGCCTGGTGGGCTGCTGTCTATGGGGTCGCACAGAGTCGGACACGACTGAAGCAACTTAGCAGCAGCATACATATTATATCCTTTTCTCCTGGTCTCCTTAAGGTTTTTCCTTCTACGTTGGCTTTTGGCAATTTTACAGTTTTACTATGCTCAAGCTAAGTGTTCTTTTCTTTGTATTTATCTTGTTTTGGGTTTCTAATGCTTCTTGACTCCAGGCTTTGATGTCTTTTGCAAGTTAAAGAAAATAAACAACCGAAATTTATTCAAATACTGGTCTTCCCACTCTTTTCTCTGTCCTCTTTCTGAGATTCTGCTTATATGTATGTTAGATGGTTTTACCATGACCTACATGTCTCTTAGGTTTTTCTATGTATCTTTATTTTGTGTGAGTGTTTTCATGATTTATTCTCATTATGTCTATTCTCGTGTTTAATATTTCATATGAAAGCTTTAGAGATATGGTGTGGCTTAGTGTAATGCTATTGTTCTGCACAGAGGAATTCTATCTGCTTCTGGCCAATAGCTGGAAATTCCAGAAATGGAAGATTAGCCTCTTGCAACCAAGAACTGAAATGAATTAACATTTGAATTAGGAAATATGCTTTCAAAAGCTTGCTTTTAATGTCAGCACCACACTGCCTTCTTTTTAAGGGTTCACTTTAGAATATGGTTTTCATGGGTGGGGTACTTTCTGAATCCTTAAGTATCTGAGGATTTCTTTTGCTCTTTTCATATGAGAACAACAATTTGTTTCTATCTCAAATTTCTGGGTCACTACTTTTTTTTATCTAACCCTATATAGATGATCATATATTGGGAAAGGGAAGTCCTAGGACAGCACCATGTCTTTGTCTCTACAAGTTAACTTAGAAAGTCTGACTGCATGTATATTGTAATCTTTCTCTTTTTTAAATTTCATAACTTTGCCTGATCTGCAAATATGTCTAAGTATTGCTTTTTATAAATTTTTTTTCTTGTAAAGGGTAAGCCATTTCTTTTGATCCAGAGTTCTCAAAGGTACAGACATTTTTCTTCTTTCTTTGAATACAGCTCCTATTTATATAATTTTATCTCTTTATTTAGGCACACTATTGTTGGGGGGCTCCAAAATCACTGCAGATGGTGATTGCAGCCATGAAATTAACAGACACTTACTCCTTTGATGGAAAGTTATGACCAACCTAGACAGCATATTAAAAAGCAGAGACATTACTTTGTCAACAAGGTCCATCTAGTCAAGGCTATGGTTTTTCCAGTGGTCATGTATGGATGTGAGAGTTGGACTATAAAGAAAGCTGAGCACCGAAGAATTGATGCTTTTGAACTGTGGTGTTGGAGAAGGCTCTTGAGAGTCCCTTGGACTGCAAGGAGATCCAACCAGTCCATCCTAGAGGAGATCAGTCCTGGGTGTTCATTGGAAGGACTGATGTTGAAGCTGAAACTCCAATACTTTGGCCACCTGATACAAAGAGCTGACTCATTGGAAAAGACCCTGATGCTGGGAAATGTTGAGGGCTGGAGGAGAAGGGGACGACAGAGGATGAGATGGTTGGATGGCATCACTGACTCAATGGACATGGGTGTGGGTAGACTCCAGCAGTTGTTGATGGACAGGGAGGCCTGGCGTGCTGCAGTTCATGGGGTTGCAAAGAGTCAGACACAACTGAGCAACTGAACTGAACTGAACTGAATTACTCAGGGGTGATATTTCTATTTTCTGGCTTCCATATTGGCCATCATTCTGTCATTACTTTCAATAATTTAAACTTCAGTTGGCATCCTGAAGACTATTCCCAGCCTCATACTGTGAGATACACTTCTTGAAGTGCTAATTCTGCCATCTAAAACTACTATTGTAAATATTAATATTATACATTTGAATCATTGTGTTCCATTACATTTTAAAATAAATCTATTACTATACAATGGTTTACAAAAAAATGTAACAGTTACCTACCCCAGCCCTATACACCTCAGTCTTAATGCTGCTCCCAAAGAATGCCCATTTTAATAGTTTCTGTTTCAGTTCTTTTTATGATTATACATTTCCTCTGTGTATTCAAATAATACACTAAAGCTCTTGCTTCATAGTTAGAAGCTCTTGATTTCATTCTTTGTATGAGGGAGCTGTTAAAGCACTTGCTCTGTCTTTGCCCACCTCCCCCGTCCCTTCCACCTTCTAAATTCTGTATCCTGTATAATATCCTGCACTATTTCATGGCTCCTAAAACTTTCTTGTTTTTTTTTCACTGAGGGAAATCTTCAAGAACTTTCTTAATATAGAGAATATGGAAAGTAAATTTCCTGAGTTATTTTGTGTCAAAAATATCTTTATTCTTCCTTCCTGCTTGATTGAGAGTTTGGCTATATGTCAAATGGCAATATAAACATAGATAAGAATTATTTCAAGTAACTTTAAAACACAGAATTTGCACTATATATTCCTGAGGGACAAACTGAATTCTATGTTTATATTATTAGTAATATTTATCTACTAAATTTTATTATGTGGTTTGTTATAGTGATATTATAATTTTTAAATCTATTTTATGCATAGGAAAATCCAAATTAGAAATCAAATTACTACTTTTATGAGCCAAAAGTTTAGTATAAAAGAAAACAGATATACTGATAAAGTAAAAAATGAAGTAAAAATTCTGTAATGTTACATAAGAGTATGGACTCTTGATTATTTTGTCATTTTAAAACTGTATTTTCCAGCTATGTCCACTGAACATGCCTGTAATAAATGACAACACATTAGCAATGAGTAATCTGACACCCAGAGATCCTTGAAGGACTAGCTGATTCCAAGTCTAGAGCTGGAAATGTATAGAATTAGGCTGAGATATCCTGTTCCAGAGGGTTTCACGGGTGGCTCAGTGGTAAAGAATCCGCCACCAATGCAGAAGACGCAGGAGACACCACGGGTTCAATCCCTGGGTCAGGAAGGTCCCCTGGAGGAGGGTATGGCAACACACTCCAGTATTCTTGCCTGGAGAATCCCACAGACAGAGGAGCCTGGCGGGCTACAGCCCATGGGGTCACACAGAGTGGAACACAACTGAAGCAACTGAGCACAAGCAAGCACACCCTATGCCAGAAAGCAAGGACGTTCCCAAGAATAATGGGCTAATGCAAAAAAAGAAAACAAAAAAAAAGAGACAAACTCAGAGGCCCCCTTTGGTCAAAGGAAAAGCAGTTTGTTGTTGATGCTGTTTTACACTACACCATTTTATTTCATTTCATTTTTTGGCTGCCATGTGGGATCTTAGTTCCCTGACCAGGGATCAAACTCGTGCCCCTCTGCACTGGAGGAGCAGAGCCCTAACTACTGGATCACAGGGAAGTCCCAGGAAAAGCAGCTTGAGTGAATATAGCCAATTAGAACATACTGACTATATTAAGTCCTATGAATTCAACAAAATGCCTCATTGAACATCACTGTAATAACTACGGCAACAACTCTGAAAACTGGCCCTTTAAGACGAAGGACATTAGCCTGCCTTTCCTGTGTTCAATATATTTCAAGATAATCGGATATCTCTAGTTGATGGAAAAAAGTCCTTCACTGAAGAATTCCAGCTGGAGATGTAGAAGCATTCAAAGAATAGTCAATCTTTTTTTTCGCAACTCCTAATGAAATAAATAATGGATTCGGGCAATGATTATAAATTAATAAAACAGTAGATTAAAAGTTATGAGATGTTTCATAATTATTGGGTTGCACTGCCAAGACTTGTATCCACTGATGAGTCTTAGCATCACTGAAGATGAAACAAGCAGTCATTGTGGTCCTGAAATGTGACGTAACATGACACACAGCTTTACCTATAAAGAGCTGTTGCAAAAGAAACAAAAACCCTGAACCTAAATCTCATCCAGATTCACAGCTGACTTCATTTATAAGAGACAAATAAAAGTTAGTTAAATGACACTGAAAAAAAAAGTGAATTGAACAAACTCAGAACGTGGAATATTCTTTAGGACCACTAACCTGCTTTTGTACAACTTCAGTAACATGAGGGGAAGAAGGAAAAGAGGGAGGGCTGCAGAGACAATCAATCAAAAAATTCAAGAGACACGGCACAGAAGCAATGAGTAGAACAACTATAATAAAACATTTTTGAGATAACCATGGAAATTTGATTATAGACTGAATATTAAGTGACACTTAAAAACAACTGTTTGTCAGATGTGATAATGACAGTTTGGTTTTGCAAGAAAATATTTACATTTAAAACAATATATACTGATAGAGGTACAAGTGAAATGACCTGCCACCACTGATTTGCTTTTAGACTTCTCAGAAATGGAAAAAAATGGAAAGAAGAGATAGACAAGGCAAATATGAGATCTTGATAGGTATGTAAAAATTCAGCGTGCTCCCTTTAAAAAGGTTGACTAAAAATTTTTTATAGTAAGTATTTGAAAAATAGACACTCTCTTTCTGTGATTTTTTTTCCTACACTTTTTAAATACTGAAGTTTAATATTCAGTTTTATCTTGTACTGTGTCTAAGCTTTAGTATTTAATATTTAGCTGCAATCCATTTGGCTTTTGTGTGTTTGTGTGTGTGGAAGGGCATGAGTAATGTAAGGGGAAAATCAAAATTCATCAATTTGATTCAATTCAACCAATATTTATTAAGCATCTAATCTCTGCCAGGTATTTGGGATATGAAGATGGATATGATACAGCAGAAATAATATCAGTCTGCACCCAGTAAATAGAAGTGAATGATTAACTTCTGTCAGGAACAAATGAGAAATAGCTTCATATAGAATTTATAATTTGAGCTGGAGCTTTAAGAATGAGTGAGAGTTTGTCAGAAGGTGAGTGGAAAATTCCTCACAGAGGCAACAAAAGGTAAAGACACAGATGAGTGGAATGAAACCTTAAGGTTTGGGCAACTACTATGGACTTTGCTGTAAGATAAATGCAAGAAAGAAAAGAGATAAAATAGTGGTGGAGGCAATGGCCCTGCTTCTCATATTGAGAAACTGGGCCACACTTTGTAAGAAAGGAAGTAATTAGAAGGACTAAAAAAGGGAATGATTATTCTTTTTAACAGTGGGAGAGGCAGGGAGAAAAAGTAGATGACTGAAATAACCTAGGCATGAACTAACCTGGGCAAATCAGTGATGACAATAAGAATGAAGAAAATAGTGTGGACTTAATAGGTATTTAATAACAGATTAGATTTCCTAATGGAAATCATTCCTGAATATTCATTGGAAGGACTTATCCTGAAGCTGAAACTCCATTACTTTGACCACCTGAGGCGAATAACTGACTCATTGGAAAAGACCCTGATGCTGGGAAAGATTGAAGGTGGGAGGAGAAGGGGACGACAGAGGATGAGATGGTCGGATGGCATCACCAACTCAATGGACATGAGTTTGAGTAAACTCCAGGAGTTCGTGATGGACAGGGAGGCCTGGCGTGCTGCAGTCCATGGGGTTGCAAAGAGTCGTACATGACTAAGCGACTGAACTGACTGACTGAGCTGAACAGATGAGAGGAGAAAAGGGAAATAATGATTTTACAACCACAGTTTGGAGTTATCTTTACATTATGTTCCCTGGGAGCACCCTGGACTTGATTTTTGCACATAAGTTGATTCTTTATCATCCTCTGCCATCCAAAGAGGCTACCAGGTTTCTATACCAGCAAGAACATGCAAACCTTGAAATGGTATATTTTACGTCAAGACCAAAAAATTTAAACATAAAAATTTTTCTATGCCCTTTGGCCTCCTCTCTCCTCCATACTGTGCTTTGTGTATATATCTGTATCAGACATCCACCAAACCTCCCCTATTGGTAAAAATATGCTCAACCATAAAGAGCAACATAAGGAACAACATTCCCTTAGCATCAACAAGAATTCCTTAAAAGATTATTCTCTCTTGATCTTGTAATTGGCCATGATGACACTTAGATCTGAATTGTGTAAGCTGTCAATAATACACTGTTTAATGTACAGTCATCTGTTTCAAAAAACTCATATAACTGTGCCTTGACTTCTAAGAGTGGAACAGTTCTCAGAGCTTTCTGAGATACTCTTCCGGGGTTACAATCCTTAAATCTGACTCAAAATTTTCCATCTTTCTTAGGCCAACTGATTAATTTTCATCCACAAAACTGACCACCTGAACAGAACAGAAAGACTAAAATGAGACCCACAAAAATTCAGTCACTTTTTTTTGTGAAATAATTCCACTATAGAACATTGGTGAAATTGTTTTTATCAATCATCAATGCTTTGTCAATAGAATATCCCTATGTTTTAATCAGAACACACACACACAAAAGCACCAGCCATACATAAAGGAAAAACTGATAAACTGGACCTCGTTACAACTGAACCTTCGTTAATCAAAAAACACAAGAGAGTGAAAAGGTAAGTAAAAAGTAAAAAATATTTCTAACATGAATAATAGAAGGTGAACTCATTCAGAATATAGAAAGAAGAAAGAAGAATATAGAAAGCAATGACAACAGTCCACCAAATTAAAATATGGCCAAAAGATTTGGACGGCTAATTTCACCAAAAAAATTTAAGGATATACAAGTGTTCAAAAGCACATGCTAAGGTGTTCTTGCAAATGAGCAGAACCCTATGTAGTCATCCTGGGATAGACCCCTCCCCCGCTCCACGCCCTCAGCTTTAGTTTCTCCCTGAAGTATGTAGATAACAGTATCTGAAGCACATTTCCTGAAATGTTTTCCAGATGCTAAAACTCCCACCAAATGGAAGAAGGTAACTCCTTGACCACAGTGAAGCAACCTACTAGAGCCTGAGGATTGATCATGTTAACCCCTGTGACTCTGTCCTGTTACTTTACCATCAACCAATCAGACAACTGTGCCACCAATTGATCACACACCCTACAACTCCCCTCCCTCACTGTTGTTTTAAAATTGCGCAGCTGAAAGCTATGGGGGAGTTCAGTTGTTTTGAGCACCTGCTGCCAGGAACTGCCTGCTTGGCCCCCTGCAATAAACACTGCAGGGTCCTTCATGGCAATCACGTGTCAGTAGATTGGCTTTACTATGCCCGTGGCGGGGTGGGGGGGCAGACTCAAGTGTGATTCATTAGCATTTTAACACATTAATGGCAAGAGATATCAAGATACCCTTTAGCTTTGTGAAGGCAGTGATTAGAAGATACAACTGGGGTTTTTAGGAAACTGAAAATTGTATGTTTCCTAATCTGTGTGCCGGTCTGTTTACTTTGTAAATATTTATCAAGATGTATACACATAACTTGTACACTACTCTTTATGTACACTTACCTCATTAAAAGTTTATTTATAAGTGACTGGAGTTATTTTAGCTCAAATATCAGTGGAATATTTGAGAAAAATTGAATCCACCCATGAAATGAGCTAAACCCAGTTTACTAACCAACTCACTAATCAAGTGCATCTTGATGTGGATGAACATATACTCATAATTACTAGTGCAAGCATATTTGTCCACACACTGACTTGTAGACAATATGTAATAAATACTACCCATCTTTCAAAATCCATTTCAAGATAGTACTTGTTCTATGAAGCCTTCTCAGTTCTTCGAATCACTTAAATCACTCTATTTCCACCAGCAATCATCAATTGAATCAACAACTGCAAAACAATATAGGCTGTCTTAGGGTATTCATTAGATATTTTTCACATAAGCTAGATTTATCTCCCCGACTACACATTCTTGAGTGAGGGAAAAATCTTTTGCATGCAACACATGTATTGGCGTATACACCAAAATACTTCACTAACCACTGTGTAAGATACTTTAAACCCAAAGTTATTGACAATATGATTTACACTTAGCAAAATAATATCAAATGCTACCTAAGCAAAGAGACAAACACACTCACAGCACTCTCACATGCAAGCCTGCAAATCCACAGTTCTTCCTGTTTTTGACAGAGGAGTCACTGTCGTGGTTGCCTCTCAAGTTACAATCAAGTAGCTGTTCCGCTTACCTTGTAGCCAGGTCAAGGATCCAAAATGCAGGTTTGGCTCATCCGAAGTGATGCAAAGAAGCAAGGACAGAGGTGAAGCTTCTCCAGCAGAGGCAGTGAGAACATTTCCAGAGGCAGTAAGGCAGTCAGTGGGAAGAGATCCACTCTTCTACACAGACTAACCTACCTTCTTTTTTCCTGCACCACAGTCCATTAGACTATGCCCACCGCTGTGCTTGCATAACAGAAATTAAGGCAGATGCCACATATGCAAAACTGCAGAACCACCCAGAACCCAACAGGCCAAGGAAGAGATAGTCACCGGCCAGGTTCTAGCCTGACCAGGAAGGTAGCGCCTACGCAGATGAGACCGAAAGTGGGGGAAGGTTTGCTTTTGCCTTATTACCACACTAAGACCTCCCCCTAATTAGTGCCCTGGCAGAGAAGCCCAAAGTGCACGCTCCAACTGTTCTAGAAATTGCTGCCCCTTTCCCATAATTCTGATGGCTGCACCTATCTCTTACCTCTTAAAAGTTTCTGGCCACCCTTCCCTCGGGGAGAAGGAGTCTTTAGAGCGTGAACCCTTCTTTGTTTATTCCTTGATCAACGATGAAGTTTCTGCTCTGTTCTAGCACACCTGGTCTCGTTTAATTCTCACGAGCAGCATCGGCAATGAAAGGACCCAATTGAGTTCTGTTTGATCTGAGAAGGCTGGTAACTGTGACAGTGAAGAAGATTCTAAGTATTATTTGTACCACATAGTACTTGAATCCAGACCTTTTATTGCTCAAGCTTCCTAGTGAGTTTGAGATTCAACTGGTATCCTTTCAAACATTCCTCAAATCTTTTTTTTTTTTTGGCTGTAAATAAAAACTCTTAGAGATATTACTCGTACGCATGTATATATTATATGTGCATGCTTGTATCCATGCACTCACATATACACACACACATATCCAAAAACACATTCAAATACAAACGCGTGTGTATGGATGTGTGTAAGTATACCGTCTCAATGCCACATAGTTTAGATTTTTAGCTACTAAAAAGTAGAGGCTATGAATGGATTTTACTTCCTTAACTATTTATACAAAGCAGTTCTTGTTCTGCTGTTTTCTAGATTTCATCGGCTGTTTGTTTCCTTACTTGTTTTAATACAATTAAACAGTTTTATTTTTATTAAAATTAATAATTTTTAAGTTTAAAATAAAGTGGCTGATTGTAGAAATTGAGTCATTTTCAGAATGCTTTTTTGCCATACCAAGAATGTATACTTACCTATAATTTTTTTAACATTAAAATTTTTCTTAAGATTTTACTTATGTCCCTACACAGTGTATGGTGTGAGAAAAAATATCTAACTAGTTTTCTCCTAACTGATCAGTCAGTTGCTTGACATTAGTTATTAAATAACTTTTCTAATTGATTTGAATTGCCATCTTTATAAAGTATTAAATTTATATTTGTGTCTAGCCTTCTTTATGGATATTTTCCCCAATTTTATCAGTCCATAAGTTTATCCTTGCACTAATTTGTCTCCATTTTATAATTGCAGTTTTATAATCTGATTTGTTTCTGGTTGAGCAGATAGTATCTTATTTTCATAGAAGTCCTTTTGTATCTGATTTATATCCATTTCCTCATTCTAGTATTTTTAAAAACTCATCTCCTTTTTTTCAATTATCTTTGTAAAAGGTTTATCTACAATATTGCTCTTCATAAAGAACCAGTTCTTCAATTTATTCACCAGTTTTACAGTTTTTCTATTTACTAATTCATGGTTTATTTGAATATATTTTTATTTAAAAAACTAATATCTACTTCAACCAATTCTATTTACTCTCAGCTCTCTGGGTATGACTCTGTTAGGTAGTTAGAATAGGAAAAAGGAGTCTGGAATGGCAGTGGCTAAAAGACAAGAAAGGGAAAAGCCCGCAAAAATAGAACAAAGGAAGGTCCGAGGACTGAAGTGAGGCCCTCAGGTAGAACAAACAGCAGTCCTGGCTAGCCCAATTTACACAGGGCAGGCCCGGGGGGAGGAAAAAAATATAGAGAGAGAGGAGCCAAAGGGCCGGGGTCTCTCTCTCGCTCTCTCTCTCTCTTCTCTTCGGGTCTTTTGGGTCAGCATGCCCTCATGCCTCGAGGATGTATTTTCCTTTATTTTCTAAATAAAACAGCCGTAACACTGATCTGCCTGAGAGCTATGACACAGTATATCCGAGGGCTTTAACGCTGGTCCGTTGCTTCAAATTTTTGTTGTGATGAGATAGAACCAAGGAAATTACACACTCCCCCAACAGTTCTAATTTGTTGAACCTCTAGTGTTATTTTCTGACTCTTTGCTTTATGCTAATTCTATCTCATAAGTTGTCTTCTTCAAAATTCAACTAGTCAAATTCCACAGTCCTTCATGGTCCATTTTTCACGTCATAGTGATGCCATCCTTCTCTTCTTAGGCTGAATCCATTTAGAACAATTATTTGCCCTTAAACCTACAATATTATTTCTTAATCTGGACTTTTTATATGTATCTAGCTCTTACTCTCATGGTAAACTGAATTTACTGGCAATAAGAACCAAATTCCAAAATAACTTAGCACAGTAGTCAACAAAGAATTTTTGAAATGAACCATTGACAAGCATGTATCAAACTTCTACTTTAGTTAGTTAGTTATCTATTCCAGAAATTCTATTTGAATAGAATACTCAGATAGAGGGTTGACATAGGTTTAACTGTGTGGAACACACAGATGTGTCATGATGCTTCATTCATTGAGAAATTTCCAGATCAGTTGAAAGACAGGATTGACTTATTTCTGGATTTCAAGAGAACCTTGCCACGGCATGCTTATTACTGACTGAGAAATAGATGTAAAACTTAATTCTTTTGTAATTCTGCTTTATGTCAATCTTATAGTTAATAAAACAAGTAATTTTTTTTTTCTAAAACATCTAATGTTAATTTCCTCCTGTTTCCAGTGAGAAATGAAAGTATTTGGTGGATTCAGTTAGTTGTTACCACTATATGTAAGAATCATGTATTTTCAATATGTGTGTAATTTATCTGTAATCCACAGAAAGTCAAAGCATAAAACAAATAACTTAGTATACAAAAGTGTCAGTTAACTACAATGCCATTAAGTCAGACAGACTTGTAGGTGTTTAAAACACAAAGTTAACTGGTCCGTAATGTCCGCATGGAAATGCTTTGAGAATAATCAAAGAAGGCCCTTCAGTCATGGGAACATGGATAATGATGCTAAATGTGAATTACAAGGCTTTTGCCTGAGTATACTGATTTTGTATTCATGAATGAAGTATCTTCATTGTTTGCTTCTTCTTCATGGGATGTTAAACATTCAGAACAATTTATGAAGCCATAAACCTGCAAGATTTCTTTTCCAGCTTAAGCTAAATCAAGATAATCTTTATTTTTATTTGTCTAGTCCACACCACTAAAATGAGTTTATCATTGACTGAAGTGACCATAGTTATTCCCTCTGGGGTACCGCTATAATGATCCTTTTTATTTTATATCCTACTTTACTGTTTTGCTAAAATCAATATTTGAGGCTTCATTAAATTGACAACTAAATCTGAAATGCATTTGCTATCATTCAAAATGCAAATGACTATTTGGTGCTTTTACTTCTAAAATAAGTAAATATGTCAGAGATATTATGAATGTATATGTTTAGTTGGAAATTTTCTACTCAGCAGGTTCCTTTTATACTTCTCTAGATAAGTCTTTAATATGAACATAAATTAGAAAATATTTCTTGACTTAGCTTGCTATGATTATTTTTGCCAAAAGTAAAAAACCAAATAAAATTGGAAAACAGTCAATACTGATGATATATAAATTGTATTTCTTACAGAGTCATGCACACCTCCCGAATCTGTTCACAGCTTCCCTGCCATCCATGTGAATGTGAACAAGGAATCTTAAGAATACAAGGTGAGAATTTGTGTTATTTGTCACCACACCGCTTGGTTCTGTTATTTTCCACATTAATAGGATTTTGTGACTGAGTGACCTTGTTAATACAGCAATATGTTTTCTGCCATATCATCAGTTACAATCTCTGAAGGAAAAATTAGCATTGAAAAAAATCATGGTTGATTTCACTCCATTTTTTTTTTCTCTTGCTTTAGCAAAAGCAAACAACTTCCATTATATACTAACACAACAACCACAATAGAAAAAGAAATCTACTTTGAATGGCGAAAATACATGCTGAAACAGAGGGCCAAAACTGTGCTGTCCCACAGCACAATCATATGGAGATATCCGGATCTTTGGCAATATTTTTTTTTAAATGGTAATAATATAGGGGAAATATTTTCTACCAGACATAGAAAAATGTAATTAGGAGTCCTCTAAAAGACCTCTAAAAATTACTATGAAAAGAGTGAGTTGTATTAAGACAGCTAAAAGTCATATTGTTTCTCTTCAAATCTCTGAAGCCTTGTATGTTGTCATTTTCTGTTAATCCTACACTATCACATCAGTCAATTCTGGCTCGATGTTTTTGGGTAAAAGAGGTTGTCTCTTAACCAAACAGAGTGCTAAAGCAGAAAAGAACACACTTTACTAAAGGGAGACCAAGAATCCCAGTAATTTGGCCTCATGGGCAGCTAGGAACATTTGCTCTTGAAAGGTAACAAAAGAAATAATCTTTACTGGGAATATGCGATATGTGTTTCACTTGCTAATCTCTCATTGTCCGATTCCTGATCGGTCCTCACAGCCAGATCCCTATGCTCTCTGGAAACCTTCAACAAAATACATTTTCCTCTCACTTCAACTCTTTTAGGTAATTCATTACTTTTCAGGATCCTTATTCATTTCTCCATTCCAAAGGTTCTTTATCTTCACTAGTGTCCTTAAAGCAACCTTGTCTGTAATTCCCACTCTGTTCACACAGCCTCATACTTCGGGCCACCCTTTCTTCACCACCCTGACTTTGATGACCCTCATCTGATTTTTCCATTTAAACTTCCACAGTTTCCTTTGTCCTCATAATAATTGCTCCAGAATGCCAGAAGGTGAACAGTTCCTCATAGAACAGCTCAGTCTGAATTTATTTGCCAAAAATAGAATGATGGACCAGATATCGGTTTGATAAAGCTTTCACAATTTGATTCCTAAGACTTGGACTCTATTTACTTTTCTTTTATTCCTTTGAGCTTAACCTCAAGTGTCTCAATATAATGACCACAAGGCTAAATTAGACCACCTCTACTTTCTGAGACCAGCCCATGGGATGCATGCTGCATTAACGTGTTAGGGCTGCCATAACAAAAATGCCACAAGCTGGATGGTTTAAACAATAGAATTGTATTCCCTCACAGTTCTGGAGGATAGAAATCTAAAGTTTAGTGCCCTATTCCAGGCCTTTGTCCTTGGCTCGTCCATCTTCTCCCTGCATCAGTTCACATCATCATTTTTCTGTGTGTGTCCTTATGGACTTAATTGTGTTCCCCCAACCACCAGTTCATATGTTGAAGTTCTAACTCACGTTGTGACTGTATTTGGAGAAAGGCCCTAAAAGTAAGTAATCAAAGTTAGATGACATCATAGGGGTGAGAATCTGATAGGACTGAAAAGACAAGGAATAGAGAAATATCTGTTTTTCTCTGTGTGGACACAGAAGAAAAGCCACCGGAGAACACAGTGAGTAATGGCTGTCTCCCAGTCTGCATGACCTTGATTATATGAAAAGACACCAGCAAAAGCCTAATGAGTAGACTTATTTGAAAAATTGTATTAGTGGTACTGGTACATGACACACTTCTGATTTTATGGATACTTTTCACAGCCAGGTGATAAACACCACCTTAACATCCAACATAGAAGCTGATGAGTGAGCATTAGTGGAATCAGTGAGTGAATTTCACAGATAGGAGGAAAGTCCCACTCCATGGACAGGAGATGAACTCAAAGCTGACCTAATGCTGACAATGTGGTATGTGGTAGTTTCTGCCAAAAGAACCTTGGGGTTTCCTCCCCCATATAAACCCAAAACGAAAGACAGTTGCTCTCATCTTTTCCATTCAAAGAGCTCTGACTTTTGCCAGTTCTTTATGATATACACAATTTATGTTGAGCCACACTGAGTCCACAAACTATTTCTTAAGCACATAGAACCTGAATTCTCACAGGAAGCTTACATAGAGCATGGATTCTCAATATCACTCCCAATGGAGTAAACATAAGTGGGAGGGAAAAAGAAAAAAGAAACTTACTTTTTTAAAGTATAAAAAGCAGATGTATAAATAATACAAAAACAGATACACAGTATATCTTTGGTACTAAAGTTTTATAGGGAGGGGACAGAGATAGGAAAAAAAAGCCTTAAAAGGAAAAAAAAAATTCAGGAGGTAATAACTTTTTTTTTAAACGGTTACTAAACACTGATATATAGAATTGACATATCCCCTGGCTATGGCTCTTTGTAAACATCAAACATCAAACTCCAACCTGCAAATACCTGCCCCCTCCCTTCACCTTTCCACCTTTACACAGCCTGTGCCCTGTTCTGCTCCCTTCTCCCTCACTACTTTTTTACTTTATTAAAGATGAGCAGTAAAAGGTAATTCAACATTGGATGATTTTAAATGGAAATCCCTTAGTGTATTCAAATATTTGTTTACCAATAATTGATAATAGATGGCAGAATACACTGGAGGACAGGAAAACATATCTGTCTGAAGTTCTAGGACATACCTTCAATGGAAGATGAGTTTAAGAAGAAAATGATATAGTCGTATTTCAATATTAGGAAAATGAAAAAGTGTTTTTATTCGAAGATATTTTATGTGACTTGTACATGTTAATTTCCTAAACTCATAGTGTTTTAATGTTTACATTATCGTAAGGGGCTTCCCAGGTGGCTCATTGGCAGCTCAGTGGCTGCCAATGCAGCAGATGCAGGTTTGATCCCTGGGTTGGGAAGATCCCCTGGAGGAGGAAATGGCAATCCACTCCAGTCTTCTTGCCTGGAAAATCTCTGGACAGAGGAGCCTGGTGAGCTAATACAGTTCAAGGGGTCATAAAGAGTCGGACATGACTGCATTGAAAGAGCATGAGCATGATACATTATCATACATAGTAAAACAATATTGTAAATATTACTTTAATTACTTCAGTGAAGGTTTCAATATATCTGTGGAAAAGCAAATCAATATAGATAGTGCAAGGCTATTGAAAGCCTTCTTTAAGAATATTAGAAAATCCCACAAACAAATGCCCTTCACAACTGCCATTCATGCCAAAGAAGGAAGTGAAATAAATCCAATTCCAAGCAGGCAGTCACAATGTTTATGGATTTCAATAAAAGTGCCCACAATTGAGTAAGGTCATGTCCTTTATTTAACTGTTTCTTTGTTCCTGAAAAGAAACAAAGACTGGCTCAATGACTTATTAACTATTGTATTTGCTTAGGTTTTTTGTTAGTTTTTTTTTCCTGCCTTAAAAGAATTAGTTTCTGACTTCTTACAAATAAGATTCAAGAAGCAACCCATTTAGTCTAAATCTTAATTAATCCTAATAAGAGGGAACTGTAGCTTTTTAAAAGTCTAAATGGGTCATCATGAGTCAGCCATCACTTGGTCCAGGAGTGAGCAGCAGGTGAGGTTGTTTAAAGCTCAGATGCTGTAGAGAGTGCATCCGTCTTCCTAGGCAGCTCTAATCCTGCCTGGTCCACTGCCTCTATCTTTACGAGCTCTTTGACTGGTAATTGAGAGAATAAATCTTTCAAGGACTTACATGAATATGTGTGTGTATATATATATATATATATATATACACACACACATATATATACACACACACACATATTAAGAGTTCAGTAATAAAATACCTACCAAAGTATTTTATACAGTCTCCTTTCAAGTCTTGGACATTTAATTAATTTTGCTAGACCAAGATATGGAATCAGGATTCAATTATAGAGGTTTTGTTTTTGTTTATCTGGTGTTAGGCAAATTCAAATTTTTAATTTTCTGTTCCAAACTAGGAGTTATCTGTATTAGGGTCAGGACTGGGTTGGGGAGGAGCCACATCACAGATTTAAATATAAGTCATATCTACCAAGTGGAAAGCCATAGGGAGAATTCAAAGGAATTTGTCTGGAAAGCAGCAAGTCTGTTAGGGAAAGGTTAATAATATTGGGGTTGTTTAACCTGTAGAAAAAGCAAGATGAATTATTGATTTCTTGAAAATATTGCTTTCATTAAAACGCTCTCTTGTTTAGTATCATAAACAACTCCTAGAAGAGGAACTAAGAGGAGCTCCCTCTTAAGTGAAGAAGCAGGATTTGAACAGACACCCAAATCCTACTAAACCAGGCTATGAACATCTCTGAATTTATTTTTCTTGTTTTCCTTACAGGATCTCCCCACCTTCCAAGAGATAACCTTAGTCAGTAATCCCCATTATCCTCAAGGGGATCCATATGATATCAAGATTAATACTAACAACAATATTAAAAATAATAACCATCATTAATTGAGCATCCACTATGTGCCAGCACTTGTTCTAAGCACTTCACACTTTGCAATTATTAATTCTCATTCTCAATATAGTACTACAGAGTAACTATAGTGATGCTCAATTTATATTTTCGGAAACCAAGGCTTAGGAGAAGTTAGACACATTGCCTAAAATCACAAGCTATAAATGGCAGAAATAAAAATCAAAATGAGATTGAACTCCAAAGTCTGTGTTTTGTTCATCCCTCTATACTTCCCACCGAAGTAACTGAATGCTGAAAAAATGTGTTACATACAAAAATGTTAACTGCAAAATGATTTATAATAGTAATGAATGGGATTTTATTCAAAGGTAAAAATATATATGAATTATCAGATAAAACTATGGGAAATGTACATGATGCAATAAAATAAATGCATATTAACATAGACAATGCCTATTACTGCATTAAATTGAAAGATTGACATGATAAAATGTGGTTGAAACCATGCTTTAAAAATGCCCAGAATAAGTCTGGAATCAACTATCCTAAAATATCAATAATGGGTGGGAAGGGATAGCATGATTAGAGGTAAATTTGGTTGTTCTTCCTATCTTAAATATATTGACATTTTCTTTTTTTTTTTTTTACATTTTCTTTAATAAGACTATTATTCTTATCATAACTATTTAATAAATATTCTTAGGTAGCATATGATCTCTGATATTAGGAATAACTAAAATTGAATTTTGCCTTAAAAATCATTCCCTTATGGAACTCTGTCCATGATGCCTTTCCTTACCTCCATAACTTCTCTTTTCTGTTCAGCTACTCTGCTTCAATGCCTACCAAGAGTCTCATACTATTCAAGATCCTTTTCCTAGCTCCCTCTTCCCAATGTACCTTTTGGCCTGGACCATACTTTTGGCCTTTCTATAGCTTGGAATTTTTCCTTTCCTGTTTATTGCAAGCATGTTTTATTTCCTAAGGTATAATTTAGAGTCTTATGAACCTCAACAAATGTGCCAATTGTTTAATTAATGGAAGTCTTAACACTCCTAGGAGAGCAACCAGATTATCTCTATCTCGACTGAGCCAAAGCAAGAGAATAAGATGTAGCATTCACATGGGGAAGGAGATTTAACATTTGTCCCTAAAAAATATTTACTGCCATTAAAAGCTGTTACATGCTGGAGTAAGTGACCAAGTGGAATACTACACTAGAGAGTGTTAACAATAATTTGGCTTGACAGACACTGTCTTTGGTGAAAGTCATAATGACACTAAAACGGTATCTGAAAAGTCATTTTCCATTTCAAGAATTATTTGGTATTCCACTGTTATACAAAAAGGTTTGTTTTTCCTCCTCTGCAATAAAAATGCAATTGACAATAATTTCTAAGACACAATATTTTGCTAAATTAATATGAGTCTATATAAAGAGAAACCCCCCAGGAGAAATGATTTTGCTTTTCATAGGTACCTTTGAGGATCAACAGAAGATTATCTGAAAATTTATGAACATGAGACCTTATAAAATTGTGCAGCTCTAAAATGTTATTTTCTTTCATTTGTTTCTCTTTGAGAAAACAGAATCTTAGCTTCTCAGCCCCATCCATATATCAAAAGATGCTAGAAACCTGATACTCTGTTTTATCTGTCTCAGTGTCTGCTAGAAAGTGAAATTGTGCTTGTTAACATAGCAAATACTAAGTAAATATCACTGAATGTATGAATGAATAAATGTTAATCTTCCATTGGCCCTTGCAGGCTAATCTTGAGCTTCAGTATAAACTGGAAGTATAGAAGTTTTCTCCTCTAGGAATAGAAAATGTGGGCAGGGTCACACTTTTTATTGCAAGATCTATCAGGTAATTTCATTGTTCTTTCTCTGTGACAACCTGCAGAAACTAACATATATGTCCACATACTGAATGGCCAATTTCATGAACTGACAATTTCTTGAGATATAAGATCCTTAAAAAAGAAAGCCAGTTCCATTCCCTTAACCTGATTGAGAACAAGGAAAGATAATTTATTAAAATATCTGCAGGGAAGATTGGCAAGTGTAGAAAAAGTCTGTTACTCAAAATGATTTAATTTAAATACTCTAGCAATTCACAGGTATGAAATACTCAGTCTCTGAATTGTGAGGCAAAGTGCCCACTGGATTGAGAGACCTTCTTACAATATGAGTTCACTTGCAGCACTTTGTAATCCTCAAAGAAAGACTGCCTTCTCAACTTCAGGAAAAAATAATTCCAAACAATAATGAAAACAACCAATTAATAAGTTTCAAATTTCTAGAGAGATAAGATCAGAGGTTCACAGAAAGTGATCTTACAATTTACCATCCAAATTCAGATATTTTTGTTACAAAAATTCAAGATAGATTGAATGGGAAAACTGGTTTAAATAGGGATTTTCCTAGGAAAAACCTATGTGTGGTCACCACATCAGACACCACTATTGGCTCCTCTTGTGACCTGAGGAAATTTATTGTCATCTCTATATTTCACTTCACCAAGGGAAATTAATTTATATCTTCAGCAAACACTTGAACACCTACTCTGTCCAGCATCATGCCTATTGTATCAAGGTGAAAATAAAAACACTTAAAATTCAGAATTTTAATTTCAGAAAGATTACCATCAGCTAATTGAGTAAATAAGACTACATCTCATACAGTAGAACCTTGTCATTCCTAGATTCAATATTCAGATTTCAACAGTTACTATTGTTCAAAGTTTATAACAGTTTAACAGAGTTTAAACTCAGGGTATAACAGAGTTTATTGCAAAGGCATGGATTTGAATTATGATGCATAGGAGTTGGGGATCTGTATGGAGAGTAAGGTTGGAAGGGGACTATTTTAGCTAGGAAGTTAGCCAAGCGGACTGCTCATCAAGCCAGCATCTGCAATTCAGTAGGGATTTGCTTTGCACACTAGTTCTTACCTGGTAAACAACTCATAGGGGAAATAGCAAAACATGTTAGTTTTTGTGAATTCAGAGTTTTAGGGTCTCATGACAATTCATTTCAAAATATCAAGAATCCATGTGTGTATAATTTATTTGCCTTCCTTCCCCTACCCTCTGTAAACCTCTTTTTTGGCTCATTCAATAAAGTATATTGATTCATTTATTTAGTCCAAATATTAAGGTATTTTCATGATCAAACATCTCCTATTAAGCATAATAATTTAATGAATACAAGTGCATCATAAAAATTCCTAATCCTGACTGCACCCTTAAGCAATTAGGTTCTTAGAAGCAGAGCTATTAGGAGGAGACAGATGGATAAAGTAGAAAATGGATTAGGGGAACAAAAAGGATTCTAGCCCAGGGTTAAGTGAAAATAAGGAAGACTGAGAATTCAGGGATATAATTATTTCAGATTGAGAAATGGAACATGCCACACACTTTCAGCATCTGAGTTTATTGTTGTTAATAAGATCAATATTCTCTTATCACATGGGAACTATGAAATACTTCTGCCAGGTCATGTAGCATCCCTCCAGTATTGTATCCACCTTTGCCTTCTACATTTCTCGTATACTACATCCTACCCAAATTTCTGCCTACTCTCTTAATGAAAAAACCCATTATGTGTCACGAACTATATTTATTTACTCCTATACTATATTTATTTACTCCAACAAACTATATTTGTTGACTCCTTCACAGAATCCACCAGAGAAACTTGTTCATCAGGCAAAGCTGAATTTATTTGATGTTCCTGCAACAAGGAGGCAACCCACATTGATGGTCTTAGTGTCTCAAAAGAGAAGTTAGAGAAAGGTATTTATAGGGTTTCAGTTCAGTTCAGTTCAGTCGCTCAGTCTTGTCCAACTCTTTGCGACCCCATGAACTGCAGCAAGCCAGGCCTCCCTGTCCATCACCAACTCCTGGAGTTTACCCAGACTCATGTCCCTTGAGTCAGTGATGCCATCCAACCATCTCATCCTCTGCCGTCCCCTTCTCCTCCTGCCCCCAATCCTTCCCAGCATTAGGGTCTTTTCCAATGAGTCAACTCTTCACATGAGGTGGTCAAACTATTGGAGTTTCAGTTTCAACATCAGTCCTTCCAGTGAACACCCAGGACTGATCTCCTTTAGGATGGACTGGTTGGATCTCCTTGCAGTCTAAGGGACCCTCAAGAGTTTAGGAGATTGGATTCAAATGATTTAAGGTAAGTCTTTCAAGGTGGGATGCTGTTAAAATTGGACAAAATGCATAATAAGAATTTTAAACTGGTGGATATAAAAATTTTAATTTCTTGATGAAAAAAGAATTGTCTGATAAGTGAACTGTTTGCCCCAGAGAGAAGAATGTTGGCCAAGAAGAGAACTGTTTGCCCAGATGAACAAACTTGTTGTCTGAATAAATAAGTTTGCCAGAATTACAAACAGCATTTATTTGTTTGTTCATAGTGTTATCTTTACAGTTAAGTTATATTGACATAGGTGGCCTTGCTTCTTAGTTTTGTGGTTATAAAGTTGAATAAGACATATTCCTGAACTTAAGGAACTTACTGTCTATCCTGGGTAACAAGACGTATAAGTGAATAATTTTTGTTGGAGAGGAAGGAGCAGATATAGCATATGCCAGAGACAAAAGGAAACAATCGTTGACTGGATATGGAAAGTAAGGAAGGAGAAATCTAGAATTTTTCCCTTCTCACTTGGGTATTTGGGCACATATTGGCAACACTTAGGACACAAGTGTGTGCTCAGCCGCTTAGTTGTGTTTGACTCTTTGCAGCCCCATGGACTGTAGTCTGCCAGGCTCTGCTGCCCATAGAATTTTCCAGGCAAGAATACTGGAGTGGGTTGCCACTTCGTACTCCAAGGGATCACCCCAACCCAGGGATCGAACCCCAGTCTCTTGCATCTCCTGCATTGCCAGGTGGATTCTTTACCACGGGGAAGACCAGAGGGTGAAACAGCCTTCCATTCAGAACCATTCATTTAATCGTTTAATATTCACAACCACTCCAAGATGTGAGCACCAAGCTAGGTCTTCCAGACCTCCAGAAGATTCAATTCGATTTTCCTTTAATAAATCTAGTGGAGGGGTCAAAATTGGTTTTTGTCAAAATCTGATAGTTCTGGTTTCTGCTGTTAGCCAACGTAAACCCACCTAGTGGAATTTCTCATTCCTCTTAATTCTACTCTCACTGGAATCTCAAAATTCTCCTGGACAGCAAATCCTTGGCTCTTACATAATCAGAACCCTGATGTTAATGAAATATTCCTGCATGAGAGTCAATAGTTTGGGAGAAAGAGGTGGTTTTCTTTGTTGCTCCAATCCAGTAAGGCCATTTCCAGGTTTAATTAGCTTTACTCACTGACATTGGGACCAGTGCCTCTGCAGCCCTCATTAAAGAATTATCAGTAAAATAAAAGGCTCTCCTGCCCCCTTTTATTGAGGCAACTTCATACCCTATTTTCCCAACAGTAGGTCAGAGGAAATATCTTGTTTTCTCCTTAAATTTGTGAATAGCAAGTAATTGGATAGTTTGTTCATGTCTTGACTGAGATCTCCCTGGAAAGCCTATTTTGTTCTTTGAAACACTCACTTTCTCCAGGGCTTCACCTTGGTCAGTACCCACCCACCCCTCAGCAATCTCTTGTTAAGTTATGAAGCCAGGCCTACTGCCTGTTCAGAAGTAGCAGGCTGAACACAGAAACCATCATTTTCCAAAATGTTGTCCTTAAACATCTTCCAAGTGCTTTTATTTTATTCGAGAGGCAGGGCAGTGTGATTAGTGAAGCACATGGACTTATAGTCAAAATGATCGTCCCAACCCTGCCTCAGCTGCCTGTGTGACCTTGGAGAGTTTCCCTAGTTTCTTGGGGTCATGGCCACCTCATTCATAAAATAGAGATAATCATGTAAAGGTCACTGAGAGAATGCAATGAGATGAGAAAATTGTATTCATTCAGCCAGTGGTAATCATTATCATTATTGTTATATCATTGTGTCCTTTTCCCCTAGCTTATGATGTTTGCTGGTCATTTATTTTTTCCTTATATGTACCTACATATAGTCTTTCACAAATTCTCCAAATTCTGGTTCCTGGTATTGATAACTACCCAGTCTGTGATATCAAAAGTGTTGTCTGAGTCCTGGGCTTTGTTTTACTTCACAATTTGCAGAGAACTTCCACAACCATCATCTCATTTTATCTTCAAACTATGCAGTTACCCACGAAACACAAGTGTTATAGGCGATGAAACCACAATGTAGAGAGGACTTAAGCAGGAATCTCCTCAAGGTCTGTTGACATCTGTTTGCGTGCTCTCCCCCATACCTCATGGACCATCACTATGTCACTCTTGTCTCATACTTTTTTCATCAACTTATACCTTTTTCATTATGTGTTAAGTGAGGGGGCTGCACTAGAGGATGATTTAGTGTTTATGCCACTTGTAAGCATCTGTGAACTCACACAATAGGTTCAAGTGAGCTGAGAACATGTGGACAATTGACAAAGGATGTTGTCTTAAAGGCAGACCAGATGAAAGAAAAGTCAGGACCAGATGTAGCTAAATGTCAAGAGCCTTCAAGAATACTTTTCCAGGCTGCTGACCTGGCTCTCTGAGACTACCCTTTATAATCAGTGACACCAAAGGAATTCTGCCTTAGCTCCTGTTCAGTTTAGAGCCACCACTCTGACTCAGCTTTTAGTATTGCTGCTACATTACTGCCTTCTCTTATCTGACACAAGTCAGATAACACTGACTTCATTTCCAATTCCAGCAATCTAGGTTTAATCCCACTGTCTACTCTGTAGACACTTTCTTAACTCTGGACTCTCTCCCTATCCTTACCTGTTCTCTGGACTCCACGAAACAGAAAAACCCCAAAACCTACTCACTAATTTCTGAGAACTGTAAGAGTTGCCCTCTCAGTTTTACTAGCCTCTGGAAACCTCACCTAATCAGACTCTGAATTTGAATTTTATTTACTAGGACTTCCTGGTGTGAATTCAACTGTGTACACCCAGAGTCTTAGTGTAGAAATATTCTAAGCAATCACTTCTTGGATAGGATGATGACTGTCACCAATTTTGAAAAGCTGCAGAGATATGAACTTCCCACTTGAGGAAATACAATGCTTCTCTTTATTAAATCTTTAGATTTATTGCATCCTCTGATTAGAAAGAATGTCATGTGTGAAAGAGCGTAAAGGAAAATTCCTTTGCTCGAAGTGGGTGAGGAGCTCAACCAGAAACAATGAAAACAGTAAGCAAAAGACTGATCATTATCTCTTTACAGAGAGCCAAAAACCAGGAATCAGAGAATATAATCATAAGAATTTTTTAAAATTTCTAGAACCTTTGTAACTTTCCTGGTAATGCTATTTTTGCTATTACCATCTGTTTCCCCATAGTGATTAGCACTAAGCTCCTTAAAATAAAATGGGTCTGTGTGCTTATCTTCAGGACATTAAGAAAGAAGAAAGCAAAACTATAGTTTCATATTTTGCAGGCAGGCTTGCAAGAGAAAGACCCCAAAAGGTAGAGGGGTGTTAGCAATTTCCAAAGGAGATGAAGGTGGGATGAAATCCACTTCCTTGAAACCTTTAAAAAAGGGGGGAGGGGATCAATTAGAGCCTAAGATGGGGCTTGAGACTAGATAGAACAAAGCCCTTTATGAGACTTCCCCAAAATTTGTTTCAGAAATGTACTTTAAGGTGGGCAATCAACTAGCAGAAATATACTTGAAGATGAGCATTAGAGGCTATCTTTTCTGATATCTCTTGGGATGAGAAGAGAGTAAGTACCTTTTTATTTAGAACAGCTTGAGTGAGAATCTTATTCCTAAAAGCATTAATAATTTGTGTGAATATAGCATATTTGGTGTCAGGAGACTACAATTCAATTCTGAATCTATATTTCAAAGGTAACATGAACTTGCTGAATTCATTCTGTTTGGACATCAGTTTCTATATATCTTAATTTATGGACTAGGACTGAATAGCAGTTGAGGTTAGTTTAAGTGACAGTAACAGAAGAAGCAGAACTATCTTTATTCACAAACTACTTGATTGTCTATGTTAAAATCCTATGGAATATATACATCAAAAGCTACTAAAATATAAGTAAGTTTAGAAAGGTTGCAAAATATAAAATCCATACAAAAATCAATTTTTGTTACTATATGTTAGCCATAAACAACTGGAAATTAAAAATGAAAAACATCATTTACAGTAACACTGAAAAATATGAAACTCTTAGAAATAATTCTGACCAAATAACTATCAAATCTTTACACTGAAAACTACAAAATATTGCTGGCAAAAATTAAAGAAGACTTATAGGGAAAATCATGGATTAAAGGACTTATTGTTGTTACTATGTCAGTTCTCCCCAGTTGATCTATAGTTTCAACACAACCTCAATCAAAATCAGGAGAGATTTTTTTTTTTAGCAGAAATCAACAAACTGATTTTAAAATTTATATGAAAACACAAAGAATCTATTATAATAAAAATATTTTTGAAAAAGAATGAAGCTAAAGGTCTTACACTACCTGACTTCAAGACTTATAAGACTTTAATAATCAAAAGAGTAAGGTATTGGTACAACACAAACAAATATATTAATAAAACAGAATAGAGTTGGCAAATATACTCTAAAATATATGCTCAATGGATTTTTGACAATTGAATTCAATACAGCCTTTACCCAAATTGACAGCTGAAACAATTTGACATTCATATGCAAAAGAATGAACTTCGATCCACATTCTCACCACACATAAAAATAAGTTAAGAATGGATCATAGTCCTTGATGTACAACCTAAAGCTTCTAGAAAAACATACAAGAGAATCTCATGAACTTGGGTTAGACAAACAGTTCTTACATAAAATATCAGAGTGTAAGCAATAAAATAAGCCTTTAAATTTGACTTCATTATTAAGACATTAAGAGAAACAAAAAGACAAACCACATACAGAGAGAAAACATTTGCAAATCATATATCTGATAAAAGATTTGTGTCCAGAATACAAAAGGAACAATTCTCAAATCTCAACAATGAGAAAAATAATAATAATTAGGCAAAAAAATTAAACATTTCACCCAAAAAAGCATATATATGGTAAATAAGCACATGAAAAAGTACTGAACTTCATACAGCATTAGGAAAAGGCAAGTTAAAACCTTAATAAAGTAACCTATCAGAATGTCTAAAACTGACCATCTCAAATATTGATGAGGTTATAGAGAAACTGGAATGCTCCTACACTACTGATGAGAATGTAAAATAATATGTCCACTGAAGAAAACAATTTGGCAATCTCTTATAAAGTTAAATGTGTTTCTACCATATGTTCCATCTATTCCACTCCCAGGATTTTATCCTAGTGAAATAAAGGCATAAAAAAGGCTTACATACAAATAAATGTTCATGGTAGCTTTATTTATAATAGCTAAAGATTGGGAACTAGTCAAATATCCATCAACAGATGAATGGATAAACAAATGTGGCATATCCATACAAGGGACCACTGCTTAGCAATAAAAAGGAACAAATCTCTGATACATGTAAAAATAAAAATATGGATGACTCAAAATAATTACTCTGAGAAAACAAAGGCAGGCAATAGAAAGTACATTCTTTATGATTCCATTAATATATTTTTATAAAATTCTTAAAACTGCAAACTAATCAGTAATGACAGAAAGAAGATCTGTTTCCTGGGGATGAGCCCCAGGAGTAGGGAGTTCGTTGGGGGTGGTTCAAAGGGATGGATTGCCAAGGGGGCACAAAGAAGCTATTGGTGTGATGAATATAATCATTATCTAGATTTTGATGATGGTTTGAGTCAAATTCACCATATCCTACTCTTCAAATATATATTTATAATTTACTTATGTAATTATTGTAATTATACCTCAATAAAGCTATTTAAAAATATCAGATGACTTGCTCAGACTGAGCGAGTTTATCAAAAGCCCCAGAATCTTACTATGCAGCTGTAATTCATTCTCTTTTTTCCCCAAGTTATAGTGTTCTAATACTATCATCGTTCTACCCAGATATTAGAACTTTAAGGAAAATAACTATGCCTAATGTAAAATTCTAACCACAAAAACAACTCAAAAAACCTGGTGAATTCCTTCTCTTGAGATATGCCCAAAATAATATGGTTGGAAATAGAATTTCTACCTTCAATAAAACTCAGATATTTGTAATCCCAAGCCATTTTAGGGTCTGGCAAAGTGACAAGCAACCCAAAATTAGAGAAATAGTCACATGGTGGCTCAGAACACTGCACCAAATTTCCTGGATTCAAAAAAGCAGGGCACTGCTATTTTGTAGCTATGTGACTTGGGAAAGTTACATGGTGCTGTTTCCTCATTTATAAAGTGGGATAACAATATTACTTCATAGGATCATTGTGTTATTGAAGTTACGTTTTGTTTGCAGAATACTTAGACCTGCACCAGCATCTAGTAAACATTATATAAGTTTTTGTTAAGTAAATAAAATATTGTAGAAAGATCTACTCCACATGAGTGGTGATGGGACTGATAAAAAGCAAGGCTATCCAGGAAGAACAACTAAGGTGATAAGGAAAAAAAAAATGCAGGCAGCCGATCTGAAAGTCCCTGCAATAAGAATCAGACATCTGATTATTTTTTCTCCCCCCTGACTCTTGCCAGGAAGATAGTTTGGTTTATTTTCTAGAAAAATGGAACCAGAGACACTCTGGAGGCAAATATATTAAGCTTAAAATGGGCAAGGATGAGCAGCTGGATTAGGTAGCCATTACTTTCCCAGGGATTTCTTCCTGACTCAGGGAGAGAACCTGGATCTCCTGCACTGCAGGCAGATCCTGTACCATCAGAGCCACTAGGGAAGCCCTAACACTTTAAAATGGGCAAGGATGAACAGCTAGATGAAAACAAGGGGGTGAATGAAAGCTCACTGAATAATGACTCTATGCACCTTTCCAGCACTGCTCCAGAAAACTTGCCAGGAAACCAAGCTTATACAAGGTTGGCAAGAAAGAAGGGAATCCCTTCCCCAGAGAAATTGAACTATTCAAAGGATAAAATATTTGGATATATCTAGTGATAAACCAGTGGCCATTTAACTTTCTTACAAGTGATGTCCAGCAAAGACAAGTCCATCATCTACACAGAGCTTCCAAACCATGTTTTGGTATTCCTACTTTAAATAGAAATGGATAGACAAAAATCATCAGACATTTGAGGAAAGCCTTTACTGTAAAGGAGAGACCAAAGCAGACAGATAAAAAGAAAAAATAGAGATGATTCAGGAGACAGAGCAAGACTTTTAAAATATCACATTCATGTAACAAGAACAGGATACTATAAACTAGGATAGCTGGGAATACAGGGTGGTTGGGGAGAGAGCTCTCTGATTTTAGAAGTATAATTTCTGTTTTAGATAAGCTACACTGGAAGTGTAGCCAAGAGTAGGACCTTATGGGACCTTCCCAGGTCAGAACCCTACCATGTCCTCTACCTGCCTCATGTCTGTAGAAGACTTTAGCCTCCCAGGCCTTCCCCAAGTTCCAAATAATAAATTTGATCAGAGAAGTGAGAAAATGCAGAAATAAAGGAAAACAGTCAAGGAAGACAAAATAATAGTAGTTTAGCCATCAAGGATATTTAGTTCCTCCTCTGGACTTCCCTGGTGGCTCAGACAGTAAAGAATCCGCCTATAATGCAGGAGACCTGGGTTGGATCCCTGGGTTGGGAAGATCCCCTGGAGCAGGGCATGGCAGCCTACTCCAGAATTCTTGCCTGGAGAATTCTATGGACATAGGAGCCTGGCAGGCTACAGTCCATGGAGTCACAAAAAGTTGGACATGACTGAGTGACTAAGCACACCACAAGGGCTATAGATAATATTTTGAGCTGTGTCCTTTGAGCTGTTTTGCAAATACTGAAACCCCTCATCAGGTGGAAGTTAACTGCATGCTGACCATAAACACAGAGATGCCAGAGAGGTTGGAATCAGAAGGTTGATGATTTTGACTCCCCATTACCCACTACCAACCAATCAAAAGAATGTCCATGAGCTGATTACATACCCCACAACATACCCCACCCCCATCACCCTATCTTTAAAAGCCTTTCTCTGAAATCCATCAAGAGAGTAGACCTTTTTGAACACCAGCTGCCCTGGACTCTTTGGCGCTCTGCAATAAATGCTGCACTCTCCTTCACCACAGCCTAGTATCAGTAGATTGGCTCTACTGTGTGAGCGCAAGTGGACTGAAGTCTGGCTCAGTATCAGAGACAGAGCCTGAGATGGGGATTCTTGTTCTAGCGATAGACTGAGGGAGAGCTTTTGGGAGAGAGGGGAGAACTAGGATAGGAAAGAACAAGTAACCTACACAAGAATCCAGTCTTAATTGGAGACTTCCTTCAGTCTGATTTAACAGTGAAAAACACAGACTACACACTGCCTTACTAAATTAATCCTATTTGAACAAACATCCAGCCTGTTTACCCTCATGACTGTCAGTTATTGAGTTCTGAGCCCTGAGTAGGTACATAGCTGCCAGAAGAGGCAGCTCTTGGTTAGCCAGGACAATTCTCTGGAGAAGGGGATGTTATGAGATACTAGCCCACACTCCCAGCAACTAGGGGGTGGCAGCACTGGCTGGTAAAGAGCATACTCCCTGAATGCAACTTTCTCATTCATTTTCCCCATATAGTCTAATTTTATCCTTTCCTAGTAACTCTTAATAGTCTAACTTCCTTCAAACACACTATGCAAATTATGTAGTTTTGAAATGATCTAAGTAGGCTATTTAAACTTATAGCTTTTTGAAAAATTTAAACAAATAACAGCAATACTTGCTTGCAATAAACCTCCAACAAATATATGCCAACTCTTAGGCTTACACCTGGCATCAGCCTACTTTCAGTTCTATTTTTATAGTTTGGGTTATATAACTAAGGAAGTTTCATTTAAATCTTCTTCCACTTTCATTGTATTAATAGAAGTTCTAGAAAAAAATGGTGAAAGGAGAATTATCAAAGAAATGATATGAGAAAAATTCCCAAAGTGAAAGACATATAATACCAGATTAAAAATACCCACTGAGTGACCAGTGAAATGAATGAAAAAGGACCCACAAAAAGTCACATCATGAAATCTTAGAACACTGGGGATAAAGAAAAGGTTCTGAAGTTTTGGGACATATATCTAGGGCTATTTTTATAGGCTTTTTGTCACCATTTTACTTTTTTAAACTACAAGTCATAACAGTAATGGCATGATATTCAGGTTCCTGAGAAACCTTCATTTCACAAAACTGATCACTCAAAGTAATAGGAAGAAAATATGGATGGGAAGACAACTCAAAAATTAAGCAAATTTGTCTATCAAAGCACCAAAAGAAATATCCAAAAAAATTCTAATAAAACCCATGCATATTTTAAAAGTTAGTATGGGGGACTAGGCCAGCAGAGTGTGAAACTGGCAAAATGTACAACTAGAAGAACCTGTGTACAGAGTATCTATCTAAAATGTAGCAGCCCAGGCCAAGCCATGGCAGGGGTGATGTGATGATATATCTTAAACTCTTTCATTATGTAATATAGGTCACAGAATTTTAATAAAAAGAGAAAACTCATGCAGATTTTAGTCCAGTGCCCCAATCCGGTGAGCATATGGTATCGTGAAAGTGTAGAAGCATGTCCACTGAGTGACACCAGGTAATTTCATACACACTCACTTGGAACAGAGGATCCTAATCTCTGTCCTCTTTATACACTAAAAGCCTTTTCTTTTAAATGATAGTATATGTTAATATAGAAATAGTAAGAGGGTAGAAGCCCTCTAAAACACTCAAAACTCTGGATTTGAGCCCAAACTTTGCCACAAACTAGCTATGTTCTCATTCTCCAGAAAGTGGTCCTCAACCAGTGGTAATTTCACGTCACCCCCAACCCCCATTCCCCCCACCCAGCCACACCCACACACACACACCCACACACACACACAACATGCCTAGAGGCATTTTTTAGGTTACAGGTGGTGGTGAGGGAGTGGGTATGGGAGACAAAGGGGTACTAGTGCCACCTAGTGGGAAAAGGGTAGGGATTCCACAGAACAAGGGAAAGTTCAGTTCAGTTTAGTCTCTCAGTCTGGTCAGACTCTTTGCAACCCCATGGACTGCAGCACACCAGGTCTCTCTGTCCATCGCCAACTCCCGGAGTTTACTCAAACTCAGGTCCATTGAGTCAGTGATGCCATCCAACCATCTCATCCTCTGTCGTCCCCTTCTCTTCCTGCCTTCAATCCTTCCCAGCATCAGGGTCTTTTCAAATGAGTCAGTTTTTCGCATCAGGTGGCCAAAGTATTGGAGTTTCAGCATCAGTCCTGCCAATGAATATTCAGGACTGATTCCCTTTAGGATGGACTGGTTGCATCTCCTTGCAGTCCAAGGGACTCTCAAGAGTCTTCTCCAACACCACAGTTCAAAAGCATCAGTTCTTCTGCGCTCAGCTTTCTTTATACTCCAACTCTCACAAGCATACATGACTACTGGAAAAACCATAGCTTGGACTAGATGGACCTTTGTTGACAAAGTAATGTCTCTGCTTTTAACATGCTGTCTAGGTTGGTCATAACTTTTCTACCAAGGAGCAAGTGTCCTTTCATTTCATGTTTGCAGTCACCATCTGCAGTGATTTTGGAGCCCAAGAAAATAAAGTCAGCCACTGTTTCCACATCTATTTGCCATGAAGTGATGGGACCAGATGCTATGATCTTAGTTTTCTGAATGTTGAGTTTTAAGCCAGCGTTTTCACTCTCATCTTTCACTTTCATCAAGAGGCTCTTTAGTTTTTCTTCACTTTTTGCCATAAGGGTGGTGTCATCTACATATCTGAGGTTATTGATATTTCTCCCAGAAATCTTGATTCCAGTTTGTGCTTCATCCAGCCCAGTGTCTCTTATGCTGCTGCTGCTGCTAAATCTCTTCAGTCGGGTCTCTGTGCGACCCCAGAGACGGCAGCCCACCAGGCTCCTCCGTCCCTGGGATTCTCCAGGCAAGAATACTGGAGTGGGTTACCATTTCCTTCTCCAATGCATGAAAGTGAAAAGTGAAAGTGAAGTCGCTCAGTCATGACCGACTCTTTGCAACACCATGGACTGCAGCCTACCAGGCTCCTCTGTCCATGGGATTTTCCAGGCAAGAGTACTGGAGTGGGGTGCCATTGCCTTCTCCGGTGTCTCTTATGATGTACTCTGCATAGAAGTTAAATAAGCAGGGTGACAAGATATAGCCTTGACGTACTCCTTTCTCTATTTGGAACCAGTCTGTTGTCCCATGTCCAGTTCTCACTATTGCTTCCTGACCTGCATACAGATTTCTCAAGAGGCAGGTCAGGTGGTCTGGTGTTCCCATCTCTTTAAGAATTTTCCAGAGTTTGTTGTGGTCCACACAGTCAAAGGCTTTGGCATAGTCAATAAAGCAGAAGTAGATATTTTTCTGGAACTTGCATGCTTTTTCGATGACCCAACAGATGTTGACCATTTGATCTCTGGTTCCTCTGCCTTTTCTAAAGCCAGCTTGAACATTTGGAAGTTCATGGTTCATGTACTGTTGAAGCCTGGCTTGGAGAATTTTGAGCATTACTTTACTAGCATGTGAGATGAGTACAATTGTGTGGTACTTTGAGCATTCTTTGGCATTACCTTTCTTTGGGTTTGGAATGAAAACTGACCTTTTCCAGTCCTGTGGCCACTGCTGAGTTTTCCAAATTATCTGGCATATAGAGTGCAGCACTTTCACAGCATCATCTTTTAGGATTTGAAATAGCTCAACTGGAATTCCATCATCTCCACTAGCTTTGTTCATAGTGATGCTTCCTAAGGCCCACTTGACTTCACATTCCAGGATGTCTGGCTCTAGGTTGGTGATCACACCATCGTGGTTATCTGGGTGGTGATTTGTACAGTTGTTCTGTGTATTCTTGCCACCTCTTCTTAATATCTTCTGCTTCTGTTAGGTCCATACTATTTCCATCCTTTATTGAGCCCATCTTTGCATGAAATGTTCCCTTGGTATCTCTAATTTTCTTGAAGAGATCTCTAGACCTTCCCGTTCTATTGTTTTCCTCTATGTCTTTGCATTGATCACTGAGGAAGGCTTTCTTATCTCTCCTTGCTATTCCTTGGAACTCTGCATTCAATTGGGTATATCTTTCCTTTTCTCCTTTACCTTTCACTTCTCTTCTATTCACAGCTATTTGTAAGGCCTCCTCAGACAACCATTTTGCCTTTTTGCATTTCTTTTCCTTGGGGATGGTCTTGATCACTGCCTCCTGTACAATCTCATGTACCTCTGGCCATAGTTCTTCAGGCACTCTGTCTACCAGATAATCCCTTGAATCTATTTGTCACTTCCACTCTATAATTGTAAGGGATTTGATTTAGGTCATACCTGAATGGTCTAGTGGTTTTCCCTACTTTCTTCTATTTAAGTCTGAATTTGGCAATAAGTAGTTCATGATCTGAGCCACAGTCAATGCAAAAGGGCAAAATGGTTGTCTGAGCAGGCCTTACAAATAGCTATGAATAGAAGAGAAGTGAAAAGTAAAGGAGAAAAGGAAAGATATATCCAGTTGAATGCAGAGTTCCAAAGAATATCAAGAAGAGATAAGAAAGCCTTCCTCAGCAATCAATGCAAAGATATAGAGGAAAACAATAGAACAGGAAAGTCTAGAGATCTCTTCAAGAAAATTAGATATACCCGGGGAACATTTCAAGCAAAGATGGGCACAATAAAGGACAGAAATGGTATGGACCTAACAGAAGCAGAAGATATTAAGAAGAGGTGGCAAGAATACACAGAAGAACAATACAAAAAAGATCTTCATGACCCAGATAACCACAATGGTGTGATCACCAACCTAGAGCCAGACATCCTGGAATATGAAGTCAAGTGGGCCTTAGGAAACATCACTATGAACAAAGCTAGTGGAGATGATGGAATTCCAGTTGAGCTATTTCAAATCCTAAAAGATGATGCTGTGAAAGTGCTGCACTCTATATGCCAGATAATTTGGAAAACTCAGCAGTGGCCACAGGACTGGAAAAGGTCAGTTTTCATTCCAAACCCAAAGAAAGGTAATGCCAAAGAATGCTCAAAGTACCACACAATTGTACTCATCTCACATGCTAGTAAAGTAATGCTCAAAATTCTCCAAGCCAGGCTTCAACAGTACATGAACCATGAACTTCCAGATGTTTAAACTGGCTTTAGAAAAGGCAGAGGAACCAGAGATCAAATGGTCAACATCTGTTGGGTCATTGAAAAAGCATGCAAGTTCCAGAATAATATCTACTTCTGCTTTATTGACTATGCCAAAGCCTTTGACTGTGTGGACCACAACAAACTCTGGAAAATTCTTAAAGAGATGGGAACACCAGACCACCTGACCTGCCTCTTGAGAAATCTGTATGCAGGTCAGGAAGCAATAGTGAGAACTGGACATGGGACAACAGACTGGTTCCAAATAGAGAAAGGAGTACGTCAAGGCTATATCTTGTCACCCTGCTTATTTAACTTCTATGCAGAGTACATCATAAGAGACACCGGAGAAGGCAATGGCACCCCACTCCAGTACTCTTGCCTGGAAAATCCCATGGACAGAGGAGCCTGGTAGGCTGCAGTCCATGGTGTTGCAAAGAGTCGGTCATGACTGAGCGACTTCACTTTCACTTTTCACTTTCATGCATTGGAGAAGGAAATGGTAACCCACTCCAGTATTCTTGCCTGGAGAATCCCAGGGACGGAGGAGCCTGGTGGGCTGCCGTCTCTGGGGTCGCACAGAGACCCGACTGAAGAGATTTAGTAGCAGCAGCAGCATAAGAGACACTGGGCTGGATGAAGCACAAACTGGAATCAAGATTTCTGGGAGAAATATCAATAACCTCAGATATGTAGATGACACCACCCTTATGGCAAAAAGTGAAGAAAAACTAAAGAGCCTCTTGATGAAAGTGAAAGATGAGAGTGAAAACGCTGGCTTAAAAACTCAACATTCAGAAAACTAAGATCATAGCATCTGGTCCCATCACTTCATGGCAAATAGATGTGGAAACAGTGGCTGACTTTATTTTCTTGGGCTCCAAAATCACTGCAGATGGTGACTGCAAACATGAAATGAAAGGACACTTGCTCCTTGGTAGAAAAGTTTATGACCAACCTAGACAGCATGTTAAAAGCAGAGACATTACTTTGTCAACAAAGGTCCATCTAGTCCAAGCTATGGTTTTTCCAGTAGTCATGTATGCTTGTGAGAGTTGGAGTATAAAGAAAGCTGAGCACAGAACAATTGATGCTTTTGAACTGTGGTGTTGGAGAAGACTCTTGAGAGTCCCTTGGACTGCAAGGAGATGCAACCAGTCCATCCTAAAGGGAATCAGTCCTGAATATTCATTGGCAGGACTGATGCTGAAACTCCAATACTTTGGCCACCTGATGCGAAAAACTGACTCATTTGAAAAGACCCTGATGCTGGGAAGGATTGAAGGCAGGAAGAGAAGGGGACGACAGAGGATGAGATGGTTGGATGGCATCACTGACTCAATGGACCTGAGTTTGAGTAAACTCCGGGAGTTGGCGATGGACAGAGAGACCTGGTGTGCTGCAGTCCATGGGGTCGCAAAGAGTCGCACTCGACTGAGCGAGTGAACTGAACTGAACTGAACAGCAAGCTTTATTTCCATGATAAATTTCAAACAGAAACCAAGTGATGACACTGCCAGGCTGTATGGAGGTCATCTTCCCCTTGGAAGTGTATAGGTAATATACTTGGGGTTCCTTCCAACACTGAACCCTTAGGAAACACAGATAAGAGGAAGCCCTGAAAGGTGAATTGAGTAGCAGGCAATAACATTCTGATACAGCTCAGGGATCCATTAACACATAAACACTAGAAAACACTGTGCCCAGGTGAAAACATAGACAGACATTAAATTGTGAGATCATTTCATTTTTCCTTGGGACAGCACGATTTCTACCCCATCTTATATCAATTGTGCACAGTCTCCACTCCAGTACAAAATATCTTTTTTATTCCTCAGGGTCTTTAATTAAATAAATTTAGGAAGTGTAGAAATTGGAGAAAAGGAATAAAACAAAGAGGAGAAGAGATTATTGTTTTTTTAGATTCTTTTGATTAAGACTGTAAATGGTAACTATAGCCCTCTCCTGTAATATACTGAAGCAGAAAGGGACAAAGATAACTTTCATGGGTCAAATCAGGGACTTGATCTTACCAATGACTTGGATTTTTTTTTATTTTTTCTTCGATGTGAAAGAACTCTTGTGAAGGGAACACGACCAAAAAATGGGGAGGAGATGCTAACTGGCAGCATTTAACATTTTAAGCTGAGTAATCTTTGGTCTTGGGGGCAGTGGGGCATATTTATCTTTTCTAGGAGTATCACTTTTATGATCTTATCAGTATTAACTCATGTTTATTTCATTATGTATTAAAAAAATATTTTGATACTTTCCAATGTTCTGGCATGGATATATGCTTAAGCTTTTATTATAGAATAATGCTGTGTGTGTGTGTGTGTGTGTTTGTGTGTGTGTGTGTTGCCTGGCAGTGGTTATCAAGAAATGATTTCTCTCATTGAACTTAGTTTTGCTAACAGATACCACCTGCTAGGTTCAGTGACAGTTTTTCCTGAAACTTAAATCCAATACTTTGGCCACCTGATGCAAAGAGCTGACTCATTTGAAAAGACCCTAATGCTGGGAAAGATTGGGGGCAGGAGGAGAAGGAGATGACAGAGGATGAGATGGTTGAATGGCCTCACCGATTCTATGGATATGAGTTTGGGTAAACTCCGGGAGTTGGTGATGGACAGAGAGGCCTGGCGTGCTGCGGTTCATGGGGTCACAAAGAGACGCGACTGAGCGACTGAACTGAACTGAATGACAATTTCTTTTCATTTAATATTTAAAAAAAATTTTTTTTTTCATTTAACATTTTTAATGAAAAATAATATTGGAGTTAAAATTGGGAGATAAGTACATTGATACCATAATTGGATTCAAACCTACCCATTAAACATTGTATGAATTAAAGATTTATGTGTTTTTAATTGTACCTTCCATAAGTGAAGAGTACAGCTTGTCTGTTAACTATAAAATAAATTATTTAACTATGGGATTTGGTTCTGAATTTCATAGATTTTAATTACCTGGAGAGAAAGCAGAGCGATGACAAAGAAGGAGCTTGAGAAAAGTCTGATCAAGAGGTTATGTCTGTCTGCACTTCTCTGTGAGAGAAAACATCAAATCACATGGTGGTACTTGTGTGATTATAAAGTAATCAAAGTTGTGATTAGGACTGGCCATAGCATGGACATTAACAAACCTCTCTAAAAAATAATTCAAGTTTCAGGGTCATAGGTTGTAGGCTGATGTACAGAAATAGGATCCAGCTGTCTACCAATCCAAAACACTTCCTTAGCAATGGTTCAAATTTGATTGAAAATAATAAAGTAGGTTGCCTAGTTTTCACATTGCTAAATAAAAATCCCTCTTTGGAATGCATCCCAATCTTGATTGGCAAAGTGAAGATGAAATAACAAAAGGTCATTAACCAGCTTCCTCCCAAGACCTGAGAAGCACAAAGAAAATTTGTAATTATTCATCCATCTAGCCTACCTCCCATTTACTGAGCATCTCATAAGGGGAAGCACTGAGCCAGGTACTGGTTGCACATGCTTGTGAATAAGATGTCACCTGGGCTGGTTGAAGATGGAGGCCACAGGTACATTCAGTTCTACCCTAAGCTAATCCTCGGGGCTTCCCAGGTGGCTCAGTCGGTAAAGAATCCACCTGCAATTCAGGAGACCCAGATTCAATTCCTGGATCAGGAAGATCTCCTGGAGAAGAGAATAGCTACCCACGCCAGTATTCTTGCCTGGAGAATTCCATGGACAGAGGAGCCTGGCAGGCAACAGTCCATGGGACTGTGAAAGTGTCAGATACGACTTAGCAACTAAATTGCCACCAAGCTAATCCTCACCTCACGTTCACTTCACTCAAAGGGCATCTTCTTGGGGCTCAGAAATCACTCTGGAAAAAACACTGAAAGAGGATTTGGTTCTTGCAAGTTGTATGCAAGCACCCTTTATTTTTTAAAATCTAGGGACTATTTTTGATGCGGTGTTCATTTCTCTGTGCTTGGGAAAGATACCTTCCTCAGACAAGCCTCTGAGTAATTCCTCAGACAAGCCCATCAGGTGCAGCTTTATTATGAAACCACAGTGAATCCCGTATTCCCTGTCATTAAAACATCCTGTGAAATGATTCAGTGGCAGGTCTTGAAAGAAGAGAGGGAAACACTGGCAGAAAGGGAGTGATGATGATATGTGATTTGGTGATCCTCAAATTGTTAAACTAGAAAATAAGACTACTATAGTCTCCTTGATAAACTCAATTCTCTGAGTCTCCTGCTGGCTGCATTCATTACATCAGCTGGGGACATTGCGTTAATGGCACCTGCAAGCCTTAATACTCTGTAGATTAGACACCACGCTGTGCCTATGGGATTGTCCATACCTCACCAGAATAGACTGAGCTTTCAGAAATCAGGAGACATGTCAACTGGGTCTGATGCTGAGGAGGGGCACAGAAACAGCAACAGATGCCTACCTCCCCTCATCATTTCTCATTTTCGCATCTGCCTCTCAGCACTGGGATAACTGACTAGAGACAGAGTAAGAAATTTGAGGCAGCCGCTGAAAGAAAAATCACACATTGCTTCATGAGGCTGATAGGCTCCTGCTTCAAAAAAGTCACCCCAGTAGAATTAAGAACTCAAGTCCCTTTACTGGCCCTTTGATTGCAGTGAGTTCATATCATCATCTATTGTTTCTATTCTATTGTACCCTTTCTGACCTGATATTTGATATTTCTCTGAACAATTTGACCTCCATACTCTGGTTTTTCTTCTTCCATTTAGTCTTCTTAAATAGGCTTGGTCTCTTCATCTGGCTCTTAATTTTTTCCTATATTTACACACATGTCTTTTTGCCAAGTCATACGGTATATGGGATCTCAGTTCAGGATCATGGATGGAACCCATACCCCTTGCACTGAGAGTGCAATGTCTTAATGACTGGACCACCAGGGAAGTCCCAACACACATCTCTTTCTGAATTTTTAAAAATCGCTTATCCATCATCTTCCCACCACAGTTTCCTTTCTTCCTTTTACTTCACAGAGTTTCAACAAGACCTATTAATGCGGGTGTCTAGTTTTGTGCCTGGCATTATATAAAGTCACTCTCTGGAAGTTTCCTCCTTCCTCTCCTACCCCTACCCTATAATAGCATGTCTTCTCTCTCCATAGCAGGAGTTCATGACCTATGGGCTGAGGACCAGCTCTGGCCCACCACTCCCTTTTATTAATGAAGTTTAACTGGCACACAGCCACTCCCACTTGCTTATGTTTTGTCTGTGGCTGCTTCCATGCTCTGACTGAGTTGCATGCTTGTACCAGGGATTGTATGACCCACCAAAAAAGTTTACGGACCTCTGCTCTAGACAAAGGCTTTCTTAGGGTTTTCTTTCCTTTCTGCATTTCCTGTTCTTCTCAGTTAAGCAAAGATCACAAGGTTGGGAAACTCAACCAGGAATAATATCAAACTAAAGACGCCAACTGGTTTCATTTAAATTTACAGAAGGATGCTTCATTCTCATTGTTTCCCAAATGTAACAACACATTGTTTCTAGATTTATCATATCCTAAAATTAAATGCTGCTTCCTATTCATTTATGAAACCAAACTCAAGTGCCCCCATAATTCCAAGAGGCGCTTCTGAGTGTTTAGACCATCCCCCCCCCCTCCTTTTAAGACACAGCCTTCTCCCATCTCACCTGTCTCTGCTTCCCTTCTCCTGACTTCCTCACCCCTTAGCCTTCCTGGCTCTTGTGATTTACGGTTTAGCAATATAGTTTTTTATTGCTTGAGAATGACTTTGTAGGTTCCTTTTCACTCTGAATAGCATTTTCCAGCGAAACATAACAGAGTGCTTCACCTAAGATGGATTTTGGAAAATAAAAATATATCCATCTCCTTCCATGAATGAATATCCTATTCTAGTATTTCCTAGTATCTCTGAGATTTCTATACTGCCCATTGGTTCTGAAATAGCATTTCTAATAGATGAAAAATGAAGAGACAATATAGACTGGGACACTACATTTATTGTTGTTGTTCATTCGCTCAGTTATGTCCAGCTGTTTCTGACCCCATGAAGTACAGCACGCCAGGCTTCCCTGTCCTTCACTATCTCCCAGAGCTTACTCAAACTCATGTCCACTGAGCCAGTGATGCCATCCACCCATCTCATCCTCTGTGGCTCCCCTCTCCTTCTGCCCTCAATCTTTCCCAACATCGGGGTCTTTTCCAGTGAGTCGGCTCTCCACATCAGGTGGCCAAAGTATTGGAGTTTCAGTTTTCAGTAGTTATCAGAAATAGCTTAACATAACTGGAAGTTGAGATAGCATAAGCGAGGAAATGGCAACTGATGGGATTATATTCCAGATGTATCATTTTCCAGCCAGTATTGCTAAAAAGCTGAAGAAGGAGGGAAAAAAAAAAAACTAATATCGGAGCTTGATAGTCTATGAGTAACCAAGATCAAACCAAGTCCTAAATTAGGTAACAGCTCTGTGGAATACATGGTAAAGTAGGTGTTATGGCCTGCACTGTGTTCCCCCCGAATTCATATGCTGAAGCCTTACGCCCCAGTATCTCAGAATGTGACTGCGTTTGGACATAGGGCTTTTAAAGAGGTGATTGAGTTAAATGAGGCTGTTAGGATGGGCCCTAATTCAATCTGACCGGTGACATGTAAGAGAAGAAAACCTGGACACAGGAAGACACCAGGGTCATCCACATACTGGGGGATGACCACATGGAGGGATAGCAAGAGAGGGACCATCTGCAAACCAAGGAGAGAGGCCTCAGAAGAAACCAAACAGATTCAGAACTGTGAGGACATGCATTTCTGTGGTTTAAGCCACCTGGTCTGTGATTTGATATTTCAAATCACAGCAGCCCTAGCAAACTAATGCAGCAGGGAGCCTATGTCAGTCTCCTCCTTGGCCTTATACAAGGTTTTTCTCTTACTAACCTATAACCTAAGAGTTCCACGGTCACTTGTCACCTCCCATTCCCAGGGAAGTCATTCTCACAGCCTGTGATACACTCCACTCTCCATACTCTTTACTGAAGTAGGCCTATTTGCACATTTTTAAGAGGTTATGATTGCCAAGATGCCACAGTCACCTAATACTACTCATCTCTGGGAGACAAGGAATGGATACTGAGGGAATGTAATAGCAGCTATTGATTCTTGCCCATTTAACTCAGAAATACCCAGCAAAACAAGATCCATCAATTATTTCATTGCCTCTTCTGAGTTACCTTTTTCTGTGATGCTCCTAAAATATCACATATCCTTAACTCTGTAATACTTTGTTGTCCAGAAGACCCAGTTGCTGATGACCACTTTCTTAGCAATCATAACTGTACCTTTTAATTTATTCCTCTCTAGGTTCATTTGTTCTTCTGCTAACATGTGAAGGTGACTATGGCTTGTTCAACAAGGGCCTCTGATAGCAGGCACAAGTGGGGGATAAACATTAATGATATGTAGTCTGCACAGTGGAAAAAGTCAACTTGGCCTTTCAGCTTATAGAAATCAGAACACAATCTTCCCAAGCACATACTTTTTTGCAACGTTGCAAGAACCTCACAGCTTTCTTCGCACTGTTGGGAGATAACTACCAAAGAGTACAAGCTCCTTGGAGATAGGGATTAACTTTTTTTCCTTTACGTGTCTCATTGACTTTGTTACTGGAACTTGACATTCCATTAGACATTCATTAGTATTGTTCATGGCTTTGCTCTGGTCAAAAGGAAATTCCCCTTGGAATACCTCATCTAACCTTATGTAGCAATTAACATTATCCAACATGACAGTTAACTGAAAGGAGACTTCTGATGTGGTTTGGAGTTTATGGAGATAGGCTTATTTCAGAAGAAGGCATACCCAACAAAGTGACAGATGGGAGAGATCTGACTGGTTATCCAAGGGACAGCAGAAGGGAGGAAATCAGGCCCAAGTTGGGAGATGTCACTAATAAGGAAGATGGGAAGAAAATCAGAAATATTGTCATCCTGATAAAGGAGGGCTCTGTGTGGATAAATATAACTGGGGTCTCACATGGGTAGAGACAGACATTGGTTTTCTAGGGTTTGTTTCTATTTAAGAACATCCTCAGATCTAATTTTTTCTTTTGTCTGACCAGAATCTGTTCTACCATCTACAGATTTCTTGTTTAAAATAAATGTGATCAATAAATACCTAAGTTTGCATAAAAGTTACAAAAGGTACATTTTTCACTTTTTGAAACAAATATTTCTCCTTACCAGAATTTGCAATAGGTCTCCTGTAAAATATACACTCCTCTATTGCAATCTCAGCTGCATCTCCATGTGATTACAAGATTTTCCAAAACCACAAATGAGACTTAAACTCTAAGTGCATAATATATAATGCCACTTGGAAAGATGTCCATATTTTAAGTATGTGAACATACATGTATACATACATATTCCAAACAACATATAACTGTATACCTTCACACATGTATGCTTACACATGTGCATGAATTCATGCCAACCATCTCCCTTTAGGTTTTAATTAAAATGCCAATTCCAAAGATTAATGATTTCCAGGAGTAGGTACTGAAAAAAGTAAATAAAAGGACCAGTGGCATTTTGACAGGTGACAGTATGACAGGGAGGCATGGCCCAAGTTTTACTGGAATAAATCACCTTCATGCTAGTTTTTACCCTTGACCCTATTTTCCTACTCAATAAGTCCTAGGAGGAGTGCTTACTTAGGAAGAGATCAGATCTAAGGAATAGAGACTTATCACCTCCAAAATCTTCCCTGATCCTATATGAAGCTATGAAAATCAAGGACTGATTCATCACTAATAACTAAACATTTAATGAAGTGGCTCAAAGTCTTCGTTTTCCTTTCTTGTGCGTGTCCTCACTATGGGCATCTGAGCCAAGGGAGTCTGTTAGGAACAGTCACATCTAGGGGAAAAGAGAAAGGAGATGCATCCTGCAAAAAGCATATTGATGCTGCCAGTGTTGTGACACAGTCTGTCATGGCTGCTGGCTGGGACCTTGCCTCCCATCTCCAGTTCTCTCTGAGAGGGAAGATTTACCCGCTGATAAAACCAGTCACAATTTAGAAACCTTCATTTCCTGTGCAGAGCCTTCTAGCCACACTAAATTCATCTGGGTGAAGGAAAGTTAAGTGATTTGGAGCATTTTGTAGATTATATCCCCACTAAATGTACAACCCAGACTAAAAAGATTATTTGGATGAAATGAGAAATGACCTAAAACTCTTTCACTTGCACCAAACCCAAAACAAACTGGCCAAGTTTACAAATGTTTATCCATTATTTTCCTCCATCTCTTTCACCTGTGGAGGTACCTAGCTCTAGTTTCTCATCAGTGTTGGAGCAAATAAATCAGCATTTTTAAGAGATATTGATTAGGGTTTTTCGCTCATTTTGCTCATTAGGGAGCATGGACTGTGCACATGAATTTCAGATAAGCACCCAAACTTTTATTGGCACCAAGTAGCAACATCTGAATTTAGCCCCACTAATTGTAATAAATCTCATGTTTTGTACTTTCAATATCATGCAGCATGACAGTGCACACATTTATTGAATGGAACCATCCTCATTCACTCCTTCGATATGTGTAAATACTAATGTTATCTTAGCAACTGTTGACAGATTAATCTTCTTCTTGCTCCTTTGCATGTACATTGCAAATAATATGATTTTTAAAATCTTCTAAGTAGATTTTTTGATTCTTACCATTACAAAAATTAAACAGATAAAAGCTATAGACTTGTTCTCAATAAACAACCCTCACAATCCTCAATGAATATATACCAACCCAGGAAAACAGCTGGCATCACCCTCCTCTAATTTCTATTTTTATAATTATCAGTTAGGCAACAGAGGAAGGTTGAGTAAATACTCAGATTCAGTGGAAACTGTAGATATTCTGGACTGTCCTCTCATACTTCCAACTGAAGATTTACTTTCATCAAATGTGAAGTATTATTATTAGCATCACCATTATCTAAAGGAAGTGACTCAAAATGTCCTGCACTGCATCCAGTTCTAAAGACAAGGAAATAAATCATGTAATAGTAATTAAGCTGACACTCTCAAAAGAGTCCTGCTGCTCCTCCTAAACACTTTTAGAATAAATTAACTTGAATCCAATACTTGAAGAAAATGGATATTGACAATATAATATAAGCTATTATGATCCTCATAGCATCAGTATAGTTCAGTAGATATTTGTGACCAGTGACCACAGGATCATATGAACTCAAGCTGTTCCCAAAGCCACAAATGGGCTTATAGAAGACCCATGAAACTGATCCTTGACTTGAGAACTACTTGCTTTCTGAGATTTTCCCAGTATCGGTTCATATTCTAAGGATTCCTGCTATGCAGTTCCACTTCTCTCCTTTCTTTATAAGTGCAAGAGTCACAGTGACATGCCAAAACATCAGGCAGAATAGCAATGCATTGTTAGGAAAAAATATCATTAATATATGTGATTTTGATATGAAGAACTTGCTCATGAAGTCATGGCTATTCACTTTAATGTGACATTGTGCTGTTCGACACATAATGATGCTGAAAGCTGGCTTTTAGCTGTCTGTCCAAAGGATGATATTGTATTCATTCAGGTTGTTTATCCCCAGGACATTCATTCCTCCAAGGGACAAAGTCCAATCTGTGGAAGGTGCTATAACACTTCAATTTACTTCACTGGGTCAGTTTGCTGCAAAGTCCCTCACAACCCTTAACAAAGTAAGACACTGTTAAAAAGAATTCTCCATACAGCTGCACCTGGGAAAATCTGTAGAAAGTATTGTTTCTACTTAATACTTTTATTTTCCCTTACTTTTTCCCCACTGTCATAATATCAGTATCAGTCTGGCATTGAACAGGCCCCCAACTACTTCCTTTTTTTTTTAATTTACTTTTTATTGAAGGTAATTGCTTTACAGAATTTTGTTGTTTTCTGTCAAACCTCAACATGAATCAGCCATAGGTATACATATATCCCCTCCCTTTTGAACCTCTCTCCCATCTCCCGCCCCATCCTACCCCTCTATATTGATACAGAGCCCCTGTTTGAGTTTCCTGAGCCATACAGAAAATACCCGTTGGCTATCTAAAATACATATGGTACTGTAAGTTTTCATGTTACTCTTTCCATACATCTCACCCTCTCTTCCCCCCTTCCCATGTCCATAAGTCTATTCTCTATGCCTGATTGTCCATTGCTGCCCTGTAAGTAAATTCTTCAGTACCATTTTTCTAGATTCCATATATATGCATTAGAATACAATATTTATCTTTCTGTTTCTGACTCACTACACTCTGTATAATAGGTTCTAGGTTCAGCCATCTCATCAGAACTGACTCAAATGCATTCCTTTTTTATGGCTGAGTAATATTCCATTGTGTATATGTACCATAATTCCTTTATCCATTCATCTGTCAATGGACGTCTAGGTGGCTTCCATGTTCTAGCTATTATAAATAGTGCTGCACTGAACAATCAGATACATGTGTCTTTTTCACTTTTGGTTTCCTCAGGGTATATGCCTAGGGGTGGGATTGCGGGGTCATATGGTGGTTTTATTCCTAGTTTTTTAAGGAATCTCCAACTGTCTTCCATAGTGGCTGTATCAATTTACATTCCCACCAACAGTGCAAGAGCGTTCCCTTTTTTCCACACCTTCTCCAGCATTTAATGTTCGTAGACTTTTTGATGATGGCCATTCTGATTGGTGTGAAGTAATATCTCATTGTAGTTTTGATTTTCATTTCTCTTTTTTTTTTTTTATTTTTTTATTTTTTTATTTTTTTTATTTTTTTATTTTAGTTGGGGGCTAATTACTTTACAATATTGTAGTAGTTTTTGCCATACATCGACATGAATCAGCCATGGATTCACATGTGCTCCCCCTCCCAAACCCTCCTCCCACCTCCCTCCCCCTCCCATCCCTCAGTGTCATCCCAACGCTCCATCCCTGAGCATCCGTCCCATGCATAGAACATGGAATGGTGTTCTGCTTCACATATGACAATATACATGTTTCAATGTTATTGTCCCAGAACGTCCAACCCTCACCTTCTCCCTCAGAGTCCACAGGACTGTTTTCTATGCATCTGTGTCTCTTATTCTGTCTCGCATATAGGGTTACCCTTTTGTGAATGGTGTTAGAAAGTGTTCTGATTTCATTCTTTTACAATGTAGCTGTCCAGTTTTCCAAGCACCATTTATTGAAAAGGCTGTCTTTGTCCCATTGTATATTCTTGCCTCCTTTGTCAAAAATAAGGTACCCATAGGTGCACAGGTTTATTTCTGGGCTTTCCATCTTCATTCATTTTTCAAAATTTCTGTTTTTGTGCCAGTACCACACTGTCTGGATGACTGTAGCTTTGTAGTATAATCTGATGTCAGGAAGATTGATTCCTCCAGTTCCATTCTTCTTTCTCAAAACTGCTTTGGCTTTTTCGGGTCTTTGGTTTTCCATATGAATTGTGAAATTTTTTGTTCTAGTTCTGTGAAAAATGCCATTGGTAATTTGATATGAATTGCATTGAATGTGTAGATTGGTTTTGGTAGTATAGTCATTTTCATAATATTTATTCTTCCTACCCAGGTACATGGAATGCCTCTCCATCTGTTTATGTCGTCTTTGACATCTTTCGTAGGTGTCTTATAATATTCTGTGTACCGATATTTTGTCTTCTTGTGTTTGTGTTAGTCGCTCCATCATGTCCGACTCTTTGAGACCCCATGGACTGTGACCCGCCAGACTTCTCTGTCCATGGGATTCTCCAGGCAAGAATACTGGAGTGGATTTCTATTCCCTTCTCCAGAGGAACTTCCCAACCCAGGGATCAAACCCTGGTCTCCTGCATTGCAGGCAGGTTCTTTACCATTTGAGCTACAGGGAAGTCCTTTTTTCTCCTTAGGTGAGTTTATTTCTAGATATTATTTTTTTGTTGCATTGGTGAATGTGATTGATTCTTTAAGTACTATTTCCGATTTTTCATTGGTAGTATATAGAAATGCAAGTGATATCTGTGTGTTGATTTTGTATCCTGCAACTTTTCTAACTTCACTGATCAGCTCTAGTAATTTTCTGATACTATCTTTAGGGTTTTCTATGTACAGTATCATGTCATCTGCAAACAGTGGGAGCTTTACCTATTCTTTTCCAATCTGGATTTCTTTCACTTATTTTTCTTCTCGGTTGTTGTAGCAAGGACTTCCAAAACTATGTTCAATAACAGTGGTGAAAGTGGACACCTTTGTCTTACTCCTGATCATAGGGGGAATGCTTTCAGTTTTTCACCATTGAGAATAATGTTTGCTGTAGGCTTATTTTATATGGCCTTTATTATATCGAGGTAGGTTTCTTCTATGCCCATTTTTTGAAGAGTTTTAATCACAAATGTGTGCTGAATTTTGTCAAAGGCTTTTTCTTAAACTATTGAGATGATCATATGATTTATATCTTTCAATTTGTTAATATGGTGTATCACATTGATTTGCATATATTGAATCCTTGCATCACTGGAATAAACTCAACGTGACCATGGTTTATGAGCTTTTTAATGTGTTGAATTCTGTTTGCTATAATTTTTTTGAGGATTTTTGCATCTATGTTTGTCTGTGATATTGGACTATAGTATTTGTGTGTGTGTGTGTTGTCATTGTCTGGTTTTGGTATCAGGGTGATGGTGGTCTTGTAGAATGAATGAGCTTGGAAGTTTTCCCTCCTCTGCAATTTTCTGAAAGGTTTTTAGAAGGATAGACATTAGTTCTTCTCTAAAGGAACATTTCATGCAAAGATAGGCTTGATAAAGGACAGAAATGGTGTGGACCTAACAGAAGCAGAAGATATTAAGAAGAGGTGGAAAGAATACACAGAAGGACTGTACAAAAAAGATCTTCACGACCCAGATAATCACGATGGTGTGATCACTCACCTAGAGCCAGACATCCTGGAATGTGAAGTCAAGTGGGCCTTAGAAAGCATCACTACGAACAAAGCTAGTGGAGGTGATGGAATTCCAGTTGAGCTATTTCAAATCCTCAAAGTTGATGCTGTGAAAGTGCTGCACTCTATATGCCAGCAAAGTTAGAAAACTCAGCAGTGGCCACAGGACTGGAAAATGTCAGTTTTCGTTCCAATCCCAAAGAAAGGCAATGCCAAAGAATGCTCAAACTACCACACAATTGCACTCATCTCACATACCCAGAAAAACATCTATTTCTACTTTATTGACTATGCCAAAGCCTTTGACTGTGTGGATCACAATAAACTGTGGAAAATTCTGAAAGAGATGGGAATACCAGACCATCTGACCTGTCTCTTGAGAAACCTGTATGCAGGTCAGGAAGCAACAGTTAGAACTGGACATGGAACAACAGACTGGCTCCAAATAGGAAAAGGAGTACGTCAAGGCTGTATATTGTCACCCTGCTTATTAAACTTCTATGCAGAGTACATCATGAGAAATGCTGGGCTGGAAGAAACACAAGCTGGAATCAAGATTGCCGGGAGAAATATCAATAACCTCAGATATGTGGATGACACCACCCTTATGGCAGAAAGTGAAGAAGAACTGAAGAGCCTCTCGATGAAGGTGAAAGAGGAGAGTGGAAAAGCTGTATTAAAGCTCAACATTCAGAAAACTAAGATAATGGCATCTGGTCCCGTCACTCCATGGCAAATAGATGGGGAAATAGTGGAAACAGTGGCTGACTTTATTCTTCTGGGCTCAAAAATCACTGCACATGGTGATTGCAGCCATGAAATTAAAAAATGCTTACTGCTTGGAAGGAAAGTTATGACCAACCTAGACAGCATATTGAAAAGCAGAGACATTACTTTGTCAACAAAGGTCCATCTAGTCAAGGCTACGGTTTTTCCAGTAGTCAGGTATGGATGTGAGAGTTGGACTATAAAGAAAGCTGAGTGCCGAAGAATTGATGCTGTTGAACTGTGGTGTTGGAGAAGACTCTTGAGAGTCCCCTGGACTGCAAGGAGATCCAACCAGTCCATCCTAAATGAAATCTGTCCTGAATATTCATTGGAAGGACTGATGCTGAAGCTGAAACTTCAATACTTTGGCCACCTGATGAGAAGAGCTGACTCATTTGAAAAGACCCTGATGCTGGGAAAGATTGAGGGCAGGAGGAGAAGGGGCGGATAGGATGAGATGGTTGGTTGGCATCACCAACTTAATGAACATGGATTTGGGTGGACTCTGGGAGTTGGTGATGGACAGGGAGGCCTGGCCTCTTGCGGTTCATGGGGTCGCAAAGAGTCAGACATGACTGAGCAACTGAACTTAACTGAACTGAATTACTTTACAATATTGTAGTGGTTTTTGCCATACACTGACATGAATCAGCCATGGGTGTACATGTGTCCCCCAACCTGAACGCCCCTCCCATCTCCCTCCCGATCCCACCCCTCAGGGTCATCCCAGTGCACCAGCCCTGAGCACCCTGTCTCATGCATCGAACCTGGACTGGCGATCTATTTCACATATGATAATATACATGTTTCAAAGCTACTTTCTCAAATCATCCCACCCTCGCCTTCCCCCACAGAGTCAAAAGTTTGTTCTTTACATCTGTGTCTCTTTTGCTGTCTCGCATAGAAGGTCATCGTTACCATCTTTCTAAATTCCATATATTTGCGCTAATATACTGCATTGATGTTTTTCTTTTTTGGGAGATTTTTGATCACAGCTTTAATGTCAATGCTTCTAATTGGGTTGTTCGTAATTTCTATTTCTTCCTGGTTCAGTCTTAGAAGATTGATCTTTTCTAAGAATCTGTCCATTTCTTCCAGGTTATCTATTTTATTGCCATATGTTGTTAATAATAGTTTCTTATAATTCTTTGTATTTCTGCATTGTCTGCTGTAACCTCTCCTTTTTGATTTCTAATTTTGTTGATTTGATTCTTCTCTCTTTTTTTCTTGATGAGTCTGACTAAAGGCTTGTCAATTTTCTTTATCTTCTCAAAGAAACAACTTTTAGCTTAATTAATCTTTACTATTGTTTCTTTCATTTCTTTTTCATTTATTTCTGCTCGGATCTTTACGATTTCTTTCCTTCTACTAATTTTGGAGATTTTTTTGTTCTTCTTTGTCCAGTTGTTTTATGTGTAAAGTTAGGTTGTCTATTTCATGTTTTTCTTGTTTCTTGAGGTAGGATTGCATTGCTATAAAACTTCCCTCTTAGAACTGTTTTGCTGCATCCACAGGTTTTTAGTTGTTGTGTTTTCATTGTCATTTGTTTCTAGAAATTTTTTTATTTCCCTTTTGATTTCTTCAGTAACCTGTTGGTTATTTAGAAATGTGTTGTTTAATCTCCACGTGTTTGTGTTTCTTACAGTTTTTTTTTTCTTGTAACTGATATCTAGTCTCATAGTGTGGTCAGAGAAGATGCTTGATATGATTTCAGTTTTCTTAAATTTACTGAGGTTTGATTTGTGACCCAAGATGTGGTCTATCCTGGAGATATTCCATGTGCACTTGAGAAAAGGTGTATTCTTCTGCATTTGGATGGAATGTCCTGAAGATATCAGTGAGATCCATCTCATCTAATGTATCATTTAAGACTTGTGTTTCCTTATTAATTTTCTGTTTTGATGATCTGTCCATTGGTTTGAGTGGAGTGTTAAAGTCTCCTACTATTATTCTGTTACTGTCAATTTCTCCTTCTATGTCTGTTAGTGTGTGTCTTATATATTGAGGTGCTCCTATGTTGGGTGCATAGATATTTACAATTGGTATGTTTTCCTTTAGAATTTATCCCTTGATCATTATTTAGTGTCTTTCCTTATCTTTTGTAATATTCTATACTTTAAGGTCTATTTTGTCCGATATGAGGATTGTTACTCCAGCTTTCTTTTGCTTCCCATTTGCATGGAATATATTTTTCCATGCTCTCACTTTCAGTCTATATGTGTCTTTAGGTCTGAAGTGGGTTTCTTGCAGATAGCATATAATAGGTCTTGCTTTTGTGTCCATTCAGCCAGTCTGTGTCTTTTGGTTGAAGCATTTAATCCATTTACACTTACAGTAATTATTGATATATATGTTTCTATTGCCATTTTATTAATTGTTTGGGGTTGATTTTGTAGATATTTTTTATTCTCTTGTAATTTCTTGACTGTATAAGTCCCTTTAATGTTTGTTGTAAAGCTGGTTTGATGGTGCTTAATTCTCTTCACTTCTGCTTGTCTAAAAAGCTTTTGATTTCTCCGTCAATTTTCAATGAGATCCTTGCCAGGTATAGTAATCTTAGTTGTAGATCTTTTCCTTTCAATACTTTAAATATATCCTGCTATTCCCTTCTGGCCTGCAGAGTTTCTGCTCAAAGATTAGCTATTAAGTGTATGGGGTTTCCCTTTTATGTTTAGTTGTTGCTTCTCCTTTGCTGCTTTTAATATTCTTTCTTTGTGTTTAGTCTTTGTTAGTTTGATTAGTATGTATTGGTGTGTTTCTCCTTGGATTTATCCTTTATGAGACTCTTTGTGACTCTTGGACTTGACTGACTATTTCCTTTTCCATGTTGGGGAAATTTTCAACTATAATCTCTTCAAAAATTTTCTCATACCCTTTCTTTTTCTCTGCTTCTTCTGGGACCCCTATAATTTGAATGTTGGTGAGTTTGATATCGTCCCAGAAATCTCTGAGACTATCCTCAGTTCTTTTCATTCTTTTTACTTTATTCTGCTCTTCAGAAGTTATTTCTACCATTTCATCTTCTAGCTCACTGATTCGTTCTTCTGCTTCAGATATTCTACTATTGATTCTTTCCAAAGTATTTATAATTTCAGGAATTGTGTTGTTTGTCTCTGTATATTTACTCTTCAATTCTTCAAGGTCTTTGTTAATTGATTCTTGCCTTTCCTACATTTTGTTTTCAAGGTTTTTGATCATCTTTACTATCATTATTCTGAATTCTTTTTCAAGTAGTTTGCCTATTTATTCTTCATTTATTTGGACTTCTGTGTTTCTAGTTTGTTCCTTCATTGGTGTAGTATTTCTCTGCATTTTCATTTTTTTTAAAACTTATGTGTTTGAGGTCTCCTTTTCCCAGGCTTCAAGGTTGAATTCTTTCTTCCTTTTGGTTTCTGCGCTCCTAAGGTTGGTCCAGTGGTTTGTGTAGGTTTCATATAGGGTGAGATTTGTGCTGAGTGTTTGTCTGTCTGTTTTTCCTCCGATGGGCAAGGCTGAGTGAGGTGGCGATCCCGCCTGCTGATGACTGGGTTGGTATTTTTGTTTTCCTTGTTGTTTAGATGAGGGTCCTGCACAGGGTGCCACTGGTGATTGGGTGATGCTGGGTCTTGTATTCAAGTGGTTTCCTTTGTGTGAGTTCTCACTATTTGATACTCCCTGGGGTTAGTTCTCTGGTAGTCTAGGGTCTTGGAGTCAGTGCTCCCACTCCAATGGCTCAGGGCTTGATCTCTGGTCAGGAACGAAGAGTCCACAAGTGGTTTGTTATAGCATTAAGTGAGATTAAAACAAATAGTCAAAAACGAGAAAACAATGAACCTCAAATGAAAGTTACAAAATCAGGCAAATAATAATTAAAATAACGTAATATATACAGATACATATACACCCACGAGCAAAGTGAAAACATTCAAACAAAAATAAAGTACAGTAGATTGACCTGGCGAAAAAAGGAAACCAAACATTGTATCTACCAGAACAAAACTAACAAAAGCACAAACTGGAAAACAAAACTAGAGCAAGGTGCCAGTTGGGGAATAAACTAATGAAAATAAAACTGACAAATATGTTGAGAGGAAAAGTAAGAAAGAGAGTAGATAGGCAAAATTAAATAGAGGTAGACAAAGAAGATTTATATACATTAAAGATTAACCGCAAAGGGAAAAGAACAGTAGGAAAAGCAACAAAGGAATAAATGTAGAAAAATACTAATAGGTTTCAAAAAATTAAAATTAAAAAAAGAGGAAAAAAGAACAAAAAAGGAAAACTCCATAGAACGGCAGAAGCCTGACATACAGGCCGAGGTTTATAGCAGCAATAAAAAATGTGACTGAGAGAAAAAAAAGAGCTCAAAACCTTAGTTAGATTTCATAGTGCCAGTAAAATCGACAACTACAACAGAGCAGGGAAAAGGGGGGGGAAAAGAAAAATCCAAATGAATCTACAGAACAAATCAAAACATAAGAATAATAAATGTTTTCCTTGAGTCACTGCCATCAGAGTCCTTTCCCTCACTGGGAGTCACAGTCCACCTCACCTCCCTAGGATGCCCTCTGACACTGTGCTCATCTCTGGACTGGCTGTGGGGGCAGCTCAGATTCTAATCTGGTCCTACTTCTATGTATTCTTGCCTCCAATGTCCATAGCTATCAGAACTAGTGCATTTTCTTTTGTGGGGGCTCTCAATGACCTTTTATATATTCCATAGACACAGAGTCTGCCTAGTTGATCGTGTGGATTTAATCTGCAGCTTGTACAGCTGGTGGGAAGGTTTTGGGTCTTCTTCCTTAGCCACACTGCCCGTGGGTTTCAATTGTGGTTTATTTCCACCTCTGCATGTGGGTTGTCTACTGGGGTTTGTTCCTGAGGCTGACCTGGAGGACTTGGGTTTGCCCCTGTGAGGGCCAGGTGTGGAGGTGGTGCAGCTTCTTGGGTCTCAGGGGTTCTGGCAGCACCAGGTACTCAGGGGTGTTGGCAGCTAGGGCAGCAGGAAATATAGTGCTCTAGAAGGGTATGGCAACCAGTATTGGCCGATACGCTCCAGTATTCTTGCCTGGAGAACCCCCTCCCTGACAGAGAAGCCTGGCAGGCCAGAGTCTACAGGGTCAAAGAGTCAGACACTACCAAAGTGACCCTGTGCTCATAGACACAAGACTCTTTTTGCCTGTTGCAGCTCTGCCCCAGTGAGAGTTGAGCATGAAGGTGGTGCAGCTTGGCTTGTGGGGACCCTGGCGGTACCAAGTGTGCAGGGACACGGACTGCCTCCACTGCAGGAGTTATGGCCCTATCAAAGTCTTTTATGGAGCCTTTTGTAGCTGGCAATCAGAAGATCTCTTTGGCCAGTCTTTCTCCATAGCTCCGCCCATTCAGGCACTTAGAGGGCTCCGTTGCCTGGGGTCCTTCTCTGTTGTTCAGCACATCAGGCTCATAGAGATGCCCCCCTGACTGGGGTCCTATTCTGTAGTTCAGTGTGTCAGGTGTTTGATGGGCCAGCGTCTCTCTTGTTCAGCTGCCAATGCTGGCATGTGGGGAGAGAGAGGCTATGGTGATGGCTCCACCCCCTAAATGTGACTCAGCAGTATCATCTTGCTTCCATAGCTACCTGGCTTTCCTCCACAAGCATTTCCCACCACAATCTCCTCCCTCACATCCCCTCAATCTGTGTCTCTGCAGTCAACAGCAGCCCTCACCCCAGGATCGCTCCACACTCCCAAACCCAGCCGCTTCGCCTTCCAGGGGACCCTTGTCCCTGTCCGGGGTATGTATAGCTGCGGCAAGGACTGTCTGATTCTCATTCCATTTAGGCTGCCACAGATTAGCTGTTTCACTCTCAGACTTAAATGTTTCTCCTCTGACTCAGACAATTGCCCCAGTGTGGGGATCGGACCCCTGCTTCAGTTCCCCTCCGCCCCCTGCCAAGAGCAGGTCCAGTCCTACTAACACTCCTGTTTTTCCCCCTAGTTCCTTTGTCCTACCAAGTTTTGCGTGGTTCTATATATTCTTTCCCTCTGGTCAGGTACTCCTCCTAACTACTTAATAAGAGTTTAGCTTGAGGCAATGGTTTCTAAACTTGTCTCACCTGGAAAGCTTGTTAAAAAAATGTAGATTTCCAACCTCAGAGATTCTGATTCAGTAACATTCAACTCTGTGAAGTGTCTATTCCTGCCTTCTTATTAGGAGAATTTGGCAATCTGAAAATTTGTCAAGATCCAAAGAAAGGAACCCCTAATTGTAGAGTCCAGTGGTAAAAAATCATTTTATAGCATTTATGCCAGTATATTCAATATCAGGTCTCACCTGTGACCAGACCAAAGATATCTGGATACTTAAAATTATTCTGAACACTTTTTCTGGCTTTTTTTTTTTTTTTTGGTGAGTCTTTAAAGTTGAACTTCTTACATGAGGAAGGCCATATGCCTAGGCATTGAGAGCATTAGCTCTCATTTAAGACTCTCTGTGTTCAAAAATACTGATATTTCCCCCACTTGCTACCTCTTTAAACCTCAGTTAAAATGAAACAGTGGTATCTACCCTAAGGATTATTGAGAGAGTTAACTTGACATAATGGGTGTACCAAAATGTCTGATACATAGGGAACACTCCATCTATGTAGGCTATTATAACAATTGTACTTTAATGACATTGAAATCTTAAACTTTAGATTTTCCTTTCTGTAAATCTCCACTGCCTCTAATTATTGGAGTATAGAAAAGGTATTTCCCAGGCATCCTAACCTCTTTGAGTGTAGTGTCCATCTCCTATTTGGTGCATAGTAAGCTGATCTCTTGTGGGAAGACAAAATAACATTCTCTCAAGTCACTTTAGTGTGTGCTAGGTGAAAAATCCCATCTCTAGTGACTTCTGTTGTTAAGTTTGGCCAACTAATTCAACAAATTGGCATTTTTCATTTTTTTCCCCAGGCCCAGGTTCCTCCTGGCTCTAATTGATGGTGGTAGAGCCACATCAACTTTTCTGATGACCTCATCCAACTTCTCACTAGTTAGATGCAAGCACTTCCTTCATTCCAACAAATTATCACTGATTATGATGTCCACATGAAAATTGTAATACACCAACCAAAATGATTATATATTTTAGTAAGCCACTCACATTTTGTCACCTTCTAGCTTTGTTGGAAGAGAACTTGCCAGTTTCTCTAAGAAGCTATACCAGTACTGCTCAAAGTATGGCTTCAGACTTTGACAGTCCATGGACTGTTCAGGTCCATGAGCAGATGGGAAGCTTGTGCCAGATTATAAATTGAGTGTGACACTAGATACATTGTTTTGTTCAGCTGACTTTTCTTAGTAGAACAACCTTCTTGATGAAGGAGGCAGTTTGTCAATCTACATTTTGGTAAACTGGTAACAATTCACAGCCTAGATACTTTGTGTAGCACCATGCTAGAACCCGTGCTAGGTGTTCCACAGACAGCATCAGGCAATATCTACCTGAATCTGAAGTTGGGGTGGGGAGAGACATTCAACAAGTTAACAAACAAGTAATTATCAGGAATGATGACTGCTAAGAAGAAAGTGAAATAAATGCGATAGAGAGGATCTGGAGGAAGGGGTCAAAGAAGGCTTCTTTAGGAGATAACATTTGGGCTGAGACTTGAATGATATCAAGGAGCAAGCCATGTAGAGACAGGGAGAAGGAAGGGCATGCCATTGAAGGAAAAAGATAATTCAGAGGCTTAAGGTGACAACAGCCTGACTTAAAATGAACAAGGAAGGAAGCAATAACTGAAGAGTAGATAGCAACTAAAACATCCAAGAGTTAGTCACTCAGCCCAGACAGACTCTTTCTGACCCCGTGGACTATAGCCCACCAGGCCCATCTGTCCATGGAATTTTCTAGGCAAGAATACCGGAGTAGGTAGCCATTCCCATCTCCAGAAGATCTTCCCAACCCAGAGGTGGAACCCAGGTCTCCTACATTGCAAGCAGATTCTTTACCATCTGAGCTACCAGGGAGGATTGGGCTATAAAGAAAGCTGAGCACCAAAGAAGTGATGACTTCAAAGTGTGATGCTGGAGAAGACTCTTGAGAGTCCCTTGGACAGCAAGGAGATCAAACCAGTCAATTGTAAAGGAAATCAACCCTGAATATTCATTGGAGGGTCTGATGCTGAAGCTGAAGCTCCAATATTTTGGCTACCTGATGTGAAGAGCCAACTCTTTGAAAAAGACCATGATGCTGGGAAAGATTGAGGGCAGAAGGAGAACAGGGTAACAGAGGATGAGATGGTTGGATGGCACCACTGACTTATTGGACATGAATTTGAGCAAACTCCAGTAGATAGTGAAGGACAGGGAAGCCTGGCATGCTGCAGTCCATGAGGTCACAAAGAGTGGGACATGATTTAGCAACTGAACAACAACAAGAACAACAACAAATCATGCAAGACGTTGAAAGTTATGGAAGGAATTTACATTTAATTCTTGTTATGATGGAAAATCATTGGAAAGACCTAAGTGACAGAGGGCCATGATCTGGTTTATATTTTTGTAAGTTCAGTTTTGTCTTCCTGAGAGTGCTTCACGCTCCTGTTCCTGTGGTCCTGGGCTTGTTTCTTCTACTTCCTTGTTTCGTCCTCCTGTCCCTCTTCCTGTATGTCTCTCCTACCCTTCAAACAAAGCTCAAGTACATCTTCTGACACTGGTGTTTCATAACCATACTAGACTCCTTTTCTTTCTTCTGATTTCCATTATTCTTAACAATTTAAAACTGGTATCTCACATTTAAAATAAATTATGTTAGTCCTCAGGTCAGGCTAATAGCACCTCATCTCGTTACTTACAATACCTACCCAAAGCCTCTAACGGGTGAGAAATGAATTTCTGTTAACTGCCCCTCTTCTTGCTTTTGACACCATTGCCCGAGAAAATCAGGGGGAGGATTCCAAGAACAAATAGGGAATAAAGATTGGTGGAATGTTAATAAGTATTCTAGAGAGGGACAAAATGTCCCTAATGGGAGAATGGTGGTGGTGGTTTAGTCACTAAGTCGTGTCCTACTCTTGCGACCCATGGACTATAGCCTGCCAGGCTCCTCTGTCCATGGGATTCTCCAGGCAAGAATACTGGAGTGGGTCGCCATTTTCTTAAATGAACCTAATTAAGAGTATTTGAAATGTATAGGAAAAAAATGAAAATTATAATCCCCAGCACTTCACCACCTACCCCACTCATGGATAGGTTAGGTTAGGTTCACTGGAGTTATGACACTTGAATTTCTCATAATGTCAGCCTTCTGGTGTCCAAGGCTTCTGCTGTTTCTACACTTTTGACAACCCACTGCAATTTTCCCACTGTTATTTTTTATATAAATGGAACAAGAGTGCAATTATGAAATACTTTAGTCCCTTCTCTGATCCAAGTATCTTAATTTCTTATTCTGGACTATAATGTTCTGTTTTTCTCCTCATCTGATCTCTTGACTTGTAGCATAAAATACATTTGGGGCCATCATATTTAGAATGCATTCTCACATTTATTATCTAAGATTCGCTTTGCATTTCTAAAGCTTCCTTTATCTGTTTTACCATCTTTTTGTAATCTACCTACTGTTCAGTTCTTAATTAAAAAAAGTTACTCTTGTGAGGTTGAATGGCTGCTTTTGAAACCAATCAGTAAGATTCTTCTCAGATTTCAGTACTTATCGTGATGAGTGCTTACTTAGTAGGTGATTCAAGACTTGAGAAGGTTAAAGAGCTACTTTAGTTTCAGGAGAAACTGTTTGGGAGGGAGAAAGAGAGAAGATACTGATGTTGATAAGATCTTGTGAGTTTTTCTCTCTCATTTATTTTCATTAAAAAAGATGATTGCATGAAAACAAGATTTTTTTTTTCTTCCTTGAGGGCACATCTGCTCTTTCTGTGACACATGACTTAAAGAGTTTCTTCTTTATCTGTGACATCTGTTATTCCAGAGCAGTCTGGGGTAATGTTTCTTACATTTTTTTTTTTAAGCCAGATAGATAATAATTCTTCTAAGCTAAGGAAAGAAAAAAAAAAGATAATCCTAAAACCTTTCTTTAATTGCTTTGGTCAAAGATTTTATTCATTCATGAAGGGGATACTTTTCTAAGAAAATGACTCCTAGGTTGAACAAAATCAGTTATTGCTTCCACCAAAATAAAATTAAAAGTAGTCAAGACTCAGAGAGTTCAGAGAGGAGATTGCTTAAGATGACCAGAATATTTGTCTATATAAATACTTGAAGGTACACTACACTTCATATGTTGCCTTCTTCCTATTTGATGAATAGAATATTGAAACACTCTAGTTGATATTTTCTATATGTTGAGAACTAAAAATCTCTTTCTCAGTTTTTAGCTTCTTTTTAAAGATAACTATTATTAAAAAGAAGAAGAAGAAAGAAAGAAAATGTAACCTGGCTTGCAAAACAGCATCTCCACATAGTCATTAAACAATTGTTCTAGTTGTGTGGAGGTCAAAATTCATTTTAGATCTCTTCTGGCTGGAATTAGAAATCTTATTTCTTTTCCTTGATCAACTTGTTCTTTCATTTCTTTAAGCAAAATGTTGGACAGAGGGCAGGGAGCTCATTTTCTATGGTCTCCGTCAGTTCTAGAATTTGAGGGTGCTATCTACCGTTTCTATTTACATAATCATAGGTTCAGAAGTTGATTGTACAAGAAATTTAGAAGGAAAAGAAAACCAAGATTCATTTTTCTTATAGGTGATGGAGTAAGAGAGAAAAGAAAAATTACTGGATTACTCAGGGTCAATTATCACGTAACTATATCATTTATCTGACCCACTGTGTCTCAGTTGGAGAGGTCAATTTTAATATACATTTTGGATGTATATTATGGCCTCAGTCTCTTTTATGGGCATCTAGAATTTTGGCATTTCACTCAACTCAGGGATTATCATCATCAATATGATTTACTCCAAAAATTTCTGACACTCTACCAGGCACTCTATTTGTATCCCTGCATGGATGCCCTTTAATACTGTATGCGTGAGTGAATGCTAAGTCGCTTCAGTTGTGTCCGACTTTACAATCCTGTGGACTACAGCCCATCAGGCTCCTCTGTCCATGGGATCTCTAGGCAAAAATACCAAGTGGGTTGCCATGCCCTCCTCCAGGGGATCTTCCCAACCCAGGGATCAAACCTGCATCTCTTGTCTCCTGCATTGGCAGGTGGTTCTTTACCACTAGTGCCACCTGGGAAGCCCCTTAATACTGTATACTTTGTACAAATCACCTCAATCAACCCTTTGTTTGGTAGGGATTAAGAGAAAGGAGATTATTTGTACTGGGTAACACTTCACACAATGACTTACTATATCAAAAGAGTCATGGTACATGTTTTTCAAAATATGTAAATGATTTGGTACATTCTGATAGTCCTTTAGGGTTTTTGACTGTTGAAAACAAATTTTACTTCCTATGAAAAATATGGAGTTATATGATTTCCTGCTTTTCCCTATTAAACCTTGTTTTATGATAGGTATGATGCAATTTGAAGGTTGTAGGAAGGACTGCCATTTAAAAATTCCCTCCTCTTCTTTGCCCCAAGAGTTCCCATAATATCTCAGCTTTAACTTTTAGAGATTAATTTCTTTTAGTCTGGAAGGCTTTTGTGCTACAAGAGTTCTCTATTAAAATGCAAGTGCCCCTGGGAGAGGAAACATCTTAACCAGTGATGAACAACCTGAGGAATCATGTAGCTTTAAGCTATGGCCAAGATCTAATTCTGCATTAAAAAAGATTAAAAAGTTGCCTCCTTGTTACTGTTTTCAAATATACTCAGATATTAACATTTTAGTGGATAGAAAGAAGTATAATTTTTACATTTATTTTCTTTTTAGTCAATAAAGTAAGTAACATAAATAGTCAGGATGCACATTTTAAGATTAGATCAAGATGAAGCCTGTGTCAAAAAAAGTTCTCTTCATAGCAAATCTGATTTTCAAAGTATGAATTTTAGATATCCTTTGATATGGAGTCTTTATGCCTTTCTTGACATTTTATTTATAAAAAACAAGTTATACATATAAAATTTACTGATATATTAGTTCAATTTAACAATAGTTCACTATGAAAGGCTACTCTTCAAAACAACCATTTGTTTTTAAATATAATCTCTCATTCTATGTGGATGAATATATTTCAAATCTGAATTTGAATGTATAAATATGCTAACCAATTAGAATTATATTCAATAAATTCAGTCCAACTTAAAGAAAAGACTTGGTTCACAACAGATGGAAAATAAGAAAATCTAAGCTATTGTAAAAGAGTCCTGAGACATAAAAAGCAGATGGACTGGGCCTAATGAAACTGGGTAAACTATTGCATAAAGCATGAATAGATGAAAATCACCATGAAGATAATCACAGACTCAGGGAAATATCAAGCCCAAAGTGAACACGTGAAACAAAACGAGACAAAACAAAACTAAGTGGATTCCTGGAGCAACGCATTAGAGCTATTTATTAAGGAGCTATATTTAAAGTATCTGTGCTAGTTGGTCTCTCTGTCTCTCTCTCCACACACACACACACACACACACACACACACACACACACACACACACACACACACACAAGGACACACACTGAGGAATGGACTGAAGAAAAATCTTACCCAGGGTAAAATGCAAAATGTAAAGCAATGATGCTGTCTGAGGAGGGCTCAGACTTAATCTGTGGGCTTATTTAAAATTCCTATGAGAGTGAGAAAAGAAAAAAGAGGAAGCGACAGGCAGCTCTATTGGAGGAAAAAACATAGTAAATTTCCATGCTAGTAGAAAAATTTCTTATCTGGCAATGGGGAGATCTAAAACGGAAGAAACTCCATGACTGTGCAGCTAAATAGTAGACTGTTAGTCGAAACATGATGTCTTCATACCCATAATCTAATTGAATCCTTCCATTTAGGTAGTAGTCAGTGGAAAAAAAGAATGGAATAACTTCAAAGAAACACTATGCCACCTGACTCCATTAAACCAGTTCTTGTATGAACATGAACAAACCAATAAGGACTACCACTCATTTGAGAAAAACTAACATCATGAAATAATAAGAGCAAAGTGAACACATAGACAGTCCTGGGTGTCCATTGGAAGGTCTGATGTTGAAGCTGAAACTCCAATACTTTGGCCACCTCATGCGAAGAGTTGACTCATTGGAAAAGACCCTGATGCTGGGTAGGATTGGGGGCAGGAGGAGAAGGGGACGACAGAGGATGAGATGGCTGGATGGCATCACCGACTGGATGGACATGGGTTTGGGTAGACTCTGGGAGTTGGTGATGGACAGAGAGGCCTGGCATGCTGCGGTTCACGGGGTCGCAAAGAGTCGGACACGACTGAGCGACTGAACTGAACTGAACTGAACACACAGAAAGACTAGTCCTGGAAGAAACAGAGATAATTGAGATCTCAAAAACTTTAGAAACAATTCTATGGAACTTCTGTGTATACAAAAATTTGTCATGCTATGACAGAATGACAGAAAACAAGAAAAAGTGTTTGGCAATTAAGTATAAACATATATTTATAGTGGCTCAGCGGTAAAGAATCGTCTGCAATGCAGGAGTAACAGGTTCTACCCCTGAGTTGTGAAGATCCCCTGGAAATGGCAAACCACTCCAGTATTCTTGCCTCGAACAAAGGAGCCTGGCGGGCTATAGTCCATGGGGTCACAAAAGAGTCAGACATGACTAAACAACAACAACAATGTATTTGTAACTGAACTAAATCACTAGAATGATCACCGTTGAAGACAAAATGTGTGATCTGGAAGAAAACGTGAATCAAACAGAGAAGAGACAAAACATGAGAAAAAATGCAGAAAGTAGCAGCAGGTATTCAAGATGTATATAATGTTTCTTATAGGAAGAGTTCCAGATTGAGAGAATAGAGGTTATGGTGATAAAGAAATTATGAAAGGATCAAAAGACAAAAATATCCTGAAATTGAAGTTAGGGATGAGATTTCAATTTGAAAAGGTCCACTAAACCTTGAGCAAGATAAGAGTATATATGTATATTTGAACACACACACACACACACACACACACACACAGAGTCTCCAAGAAAATCCTAAAAGCAAGTCATCAGAAAAGACTTTAAAGTCTCACACAGGGCTTAAAGAATGGATGGGATATAGGTAGGTAAATAGAAAGGAGAAGTGGCTAAAGATAAGGGTGAAGAGAGAGAAACAATTGGAAGGAAAACTCAGATGCCGATATTCTCCCGTTACCAAATTTAAAAATTTAAAATATTTAAGGAAATGGTAATCTGTGCAAGTCAGTTAAACATTCCAAATGTTTATAATGACTAGTCCTTGCTCACTTGTATTGGGAAAGAAATGAGTTCATTTCCTATTTATTTTCTGACCTTATCACATACTCAGCAAACTTCTATTTTTGGATGGACAAAGCCAGTTTTGAAAAAACATGAAAGGCCACTTTGGGGATTGGAGTTCTAATGTTGGCCCAGTATATTCATCTTGTTTTGAATCATAGGATAATGCATAATTCTGGTGGTAATGACTGAACCTCCGTATTTATAGAAAACTGACATTTCTTGAACATGAAATTTTTCCTGTTTCTATGTAAATGAAGTTCTGCATTTAGGTGCAGTGGCTTCTGTTCATTTTACTTACTCTGTCTTATTTAAATCAAAAGATTATATCATTGATTTCCACCCTACACTACCCCCATCCTCCATACTGCTGTACACTTTCTGTAGGGTCTTTGCTCAAAGAATATTTTTCTTCCCTTATGTCTCTTACCCAACATGCTTATTTTATACTCACTGTATTGTAAAATTATAAATAGCTTATAATCAAATAAATGGTATATCAAACTAAAATAAAGTGAGAAGTATGTATGGATTTTATCTTTCTCCTCTCCTACTCATACTCAACACATGCATTTGGAACGTTTCCCTTCTTGACATGGTAGGACAGCCTCTTGCTGGTATTAACACATTGCACAAAAGCTCCATTTCATGTTCTGTCCAAACACGTTCTTCCACATACCACTAGCTCAGACCTCGTTCCCAAATTCCAATGTTTCTTCTTTCAAGCTCTTGGCTAGCTAGCCAGACTTTTCATTAATACAACTGCTCATGAATTCTTATATACTCTAACCTTAAGCCATTTTTCTTTCTATACAGTTTGAGACCCTGGTGCTCCACTCTACCCTCTGAGATTATTTCCCCTCTTTAAAGGCCTGTGCAGCTGCCATTCCTTTTCAGCTTGCAGTCTTATACCAAGATGACACATTTGAAGGAAGCTCTCATATGATCACAGGTGTGAGCTGAAAAAGGAGCTTTGAGGACCACTGGGAATGACACAGGAGACTGAATTACCAGTTTGCTTGTGCCCAATCATGACAAAAGTGCATCATCCCAGGTATATCAAATGCCACTCTGTCTCATGGTAGGAATGGGCCTGCCTCACCATATGACTTGCTGGACCCACTCACAGTGCGAAGTTATGTTCAGTGTCTCACAACTTGTCTTTTACTCATATCAGATGTTCCAAACACACATTAACAACTAGACATATTACTGATGTGGCAAGCCCCTCAATCTTCATAGGGTTTACTTCCTGTCTTTTGGAGCGCCGATGTCTTCCACCAAAGCCTCCAGCATGCTAGCTACTTCTTGTTCATCTGGCTCAGTTACCACAGTTAAGTGATATTCATCATTCATACATTTCCCAACCTACATTCTGACCATGGAGTAACAAACAGACTTGTGTTGGTTGAGCTTTGAACATCCTCTGGGGCTCAGCCACTGTGACTATTAAATCCTAGAAGTGGTACTCCACTTTCTCTTCTCTCCCACTTCAGAAGATGAGAGCATCTTCATAGGCTACTGAGGAGTCCCTCTGACTTTCAAAACTGGCTTTCAATTTCTGGGTAACAAACCATAGTTTTCTGTCTTCATTTTGCAGCACCAGTGGTGCTTAGCAATAGTTACCCCTTCCCATCATCCACATAGATGTTGTTTTCTCTGAAATTCTCAAGCACCTGATGAATCACACTAGCCATTGCATCCTTTCCATCCATACAACATCCCAATTCACAATCAGTGAGAATTTGAACAATTCTACTGCCATCTGATGCCAGGAGCCCTCTGTGATTTCTTTACTACCAGTAATGCGGTCTTCCTTGCCCACTGGGCAGTGAGTTATCTTGCTTCCAAATCCCATCTTACTGCCTTGTTTCTCAGACTACTTCTGGTAATAAGTTCACAAATGGGTTTTTTTAGAAATAGTTCTGAGATGGAGCTTGGTGTTTAACCTTGGGAAGGAATGGAGGCAGAATTAAGCAGAAAAGTCAAACTGTTATTTAGGCCAAACAATACCTCATTCACGCTGGAGAAGGAAATGGAAACTCACTACAGTATTCTTTCCAGGAGACTCCTATGGACTAAGGAACCCATTGGGATATGATCAATAGGGTTGCAAAGAGTTGGACATGACTGAAGTGACTTAGCATGCATAGCATGCATACCTCATTCAATGCTACTGGGAGCTCTGAAGTACTTAGTGCTAGTCAGTGCTATCTTACATTTGGGCAAAATGGCTAGGACTTTACACTCCTACCTCAGTATGCAATTGAATGTGGGCCAGCCTCCCTCCTGATCACTGGGAAGGGAATATCATTGGGTAAGTTTCTCTGTGACTGAGGCAAACCTTAAAGAAGCTGACAGCCGGGGCAATCCTGAAAGACATATGTGGATAGCACATCACAGAATCCACTACAGTTGCCCTGAAGGATGTTCTAGAAGTGATGAAAAACAGTGATGCACTCTCAAAATGTAACTGTTCAGCTAAAGAAATTTAAACAGATTTCTTTATTGCAGAACTCAGAGACTTTATAAGGCTAACATGCAATGTGATTCCCTAGAGAGAATAAGATTTCCAATATGCCACTATTCAAGTTATATCAGTTGAAAAAAATTGATCTATTATGAGAGTATTTTTTTTTAGATGATAGAATCCCAATGAAGTCCTCTTCTTGGGAAAAATATATTCACAATTAAATATGTCAATAAGATTGGTTATATTCTTTGCAGCCAAAGATGGAGAAACTTTATACAGTCAGCAAAAACAAGACCTGGAGCTGGCTGTGGCTCAGATCATCAACTCCTTATTGTAAAATTCAGGCTTATATTGAAGAAAGTAGGGAAAAGCACTAGATGAATCAGGTATGACCTAAATCAAACCCCTTATGTTTATACAATGGAGGTGACAAACAGATTCAAGGTATTAGATCCAGTAGACAGAGGGTTTGAAGAACTATGGAAAGAGGTTTGTAACATTTTACAGGAGTCAGTGACCAAAACCACTCCAAAGAAAAGGAAATGCAAGAAGGCACAGTGGTTGTCTGAAGAGACCTTACAAATGGCTGAGAAAAGAAGAGAAGTGAAAGGCAAAAGAGAAAAGGAAAGATATATCCAACTGAATGCAGAATTTCCGAGAATAGCAGGGAGAGATAAGAAAGCCTTTTTAGTGAACAATGTAAAGAAATAGAGGAAAACAATAGAATGGGAAAGACTAGAGACCTCTTCCAGAAAATGAGAGACACCAAGGCATCTCTAAATTCAGGCAAAGATGGGCACAGTCAAGGACAGAAACAGCAAGGACCTAACAGAAGTAGGAGAGATTAAGAAGAGGGGGCAAGAATATACATAACTATACAACAAGGTCTTAATGATCTGGACAACCACAATGGTGTGGTCACTCACCTAGAGCCAGACAGCCTAGAGTGTGAAGTCAAGTAGGCCTTAGGAAGCATTGCTACAAACAAAGCTAGTGGAGGTGATGGAATTCCATCTGAGTTATTTCAAATCCTAAAAGATGACGTTGTTACAGTGCTGCCCTCAATATGCCAGCAAATTTGGAAAACTCAGCAGTGGCCACATGACTGGAAAAGGTCAGTTTTCATTCCAATCCAAAGAAAGGGATGCCAAAGAATGCTCAAACTACTGTACAATTGCACTCATCTCACATGCTAGCAAGGTAATGATCAAAATCCCTCAAGCTAGCCTTCAACAGTACGTGAACCGAGAACTTCCAGATGTACAAACTGGATTTAGAAAATACAGAGGAACCAGAGATCAAATTGGCATCATCCTTTGGATCATAGAAAAAGCAAAAGAATTCCAGAAAAACATCTACTTCTGCTTCCTTGACTATGCTAAACCTTTGACTGTGTAGATCACAACAAACTGTGGAAAATTTTTAAAGAGACAGGAATACCAGACCACCTTACCTGTCTCCTGAGAAACCTGAATGCAGAACAAGAAGCAATAGTTAGAACCAGACATACAAAAATGTACTGGTTCAAAATTGGGAAAGCAGTACATCAAAGCTATGTATTGTCACCCTGCTTATTTAACTTATATGCTGAGTACATTAAGCAAAATGCTAGGCTAGATGAATCACAGGGGGAATTAACATTGCCGGGAGAAATATCAACAACCTCAGATATGAGAATGATACCACTCTAATGGCAGAAAACAAAGAGGAACTAAAGAGCCTCTTGATGAGGGTGAAAGAATAAAGTGTAAAAACTGGCTTAAAACTCAACATTCAAAAAGCTAAGATCATGGCATCTGGTCCCATCACTTCATGGCAAATAGTTGGGGAAAAGCAGAAACAGTGACAGACAGATTTTATTTTCTTGAGCTCAAAATCACTGCAGATGGTGACTGAATGCATGAAATTAAAAGATGTTTGCTCCTGAGAAGAAAGCTTATGACAAACCTAGACAGCATATTAAAAAACAGCAGAGACATCACTTCACTGACAAAGGTGCATATAGTCAAACCTATGGTTTTTCCATTAGCCATGTATGGATATGAGAGTTGGACCATAAAAAAGGCTGAGTCCCAAAGATTTGATGTTTTTGAATTGTGGTGCTGGAGAAGACTCTTGAGAGTTTCTTGGACTGCAAGGAGATCAAACCAGTTAATCCTAAAGGAAATCAATCCTGAATATTCATTGGAAGGACTGATGCTGAAGCTGAAGCTCCAGTATTTTGGTCACCTGATATGAAGAGCTGACTCATTGGAAAAGACCCTGATGCTGAGAAAGATTGAGGGCAAGAGAAGGGGGAGACAGAGGATGAGATAGTTGGATGACATCACCAACTCAATGGACATGAGTTTGAGCAAACTCCAGGAGACAGTGCCAGACAGGGGAGCCTGGCATGCTAGTCCATGGGGTGGCAAAGAATTGGACACATCTTAGCTACTGAACAACAACAAAATATGTCAGAGATATACTGCTATCCAATAATACAAAGAATGGTTTCAGAGTTACAGAGAAGAGCAAGCTCTTGATGTAGCTGTCACTCTTATGGTGGCTTTTGAAGTGTGATTTTTCTACTAATTAGCAATTTCAATTGAGTCTTTTAAAGCTGTATATTTCTAAAGGGCTCACTGCTCATGTTTACCCAATGGATTATACTCTGAAGAAATAGCTTGAGAGGTGAGCCCTGCCATGTTTTAAGGAAGTCATCAAAATTATTTGGAAGGGGAAACAGTATATAACCAATGTCCTATCCTGACTATGTCAAGCTCAGTATTTCTCTGCACAAATGAGGTTCCCTGTGGTGTTACGGAAGGTCTTTCGGTTATGTTTTGTTCTCTACTGTGGAAGAAGAAATGTCTTTTGCTCTGTGATTTTTGTCCTAAGTATTTGTCTTATGAAAAACAAACAAAATCCATTGCTGTTTTCTTTAAGATAGTCAAAAATATTTACAAAGAAAGTTGGAAACAATTGAGTGGGTCTGAATTTACGTCACTGTTTACAGAATCATCTGCACATCAGCATATAGTTTAAACTGTTTGGGTTCTTCTTAAGAGGAAATGCTAAGACAGCTCGCAGTGGATTTTCACCTATTGTTTAACTAAAAAAGTAATGTTCTGTACTGGGAATAAGTGGGCATTGGGGGGTAAAGTTGTATCAATGCCCACTCTGACTTGACCCTGTACAATTTACCTAAGGAACTCTCTGAGCTTCAGTTTCCTCATGAGTAAAATGGAGATTATTCACAAGAATTAGTTATTTGTGAGACTTGAAGGCACTGCATGTTTTAAATCCAGTTCCCTTCCCAGAAACCAGTAAGATTCAGTCCATGGTGGTAGTTATTATTGTTGTCAATATAAATCTCGAGGTTGTGATTCCTCTTTTTTTCCAGAACTTTCTATTTGATTTTAAAATCAGCCAATTCAAGTAGCTAGTGACTACCTAAGTCTATTTGGCTTCATTATGTGTGTTTAAATAATGTAAAAGGTTACAATGACACATACTATCTCCTTTGGCAAAGATCTGTCTGTTGCATTTTGCTGAAATGACAAATAAAATAGCTATTGCATACATGACGTCAGTGAAGCTTTTAAACAAATTGCCCTTCTGTAATAACAAAGAGAACACTGTCTACAAGTAATTTTTTTTTTTTTGGTAATTATTTGTAATGGAAACAGGGTAACAGGAGCCCTTATGGTGCCTTCCATAAGTGCTAATTTAATTATATCGTAAATACATGTGCAATTGATTTAAATGCCATAAATCCTTTCAGCATTGTTATGAATAAATGCACATATGCTTACAGATCCTAATGTGGTACTTTATTCCATTATCTTGAGTGGTTTGCTTTCTGTGTTCACAATGAAAGACATACAAAGGAAAATATGTGTCTGTCAGATGCCCATTGCAATGAGAAAGCAATTATCTCAGGAAGTGCCACAACAAAGGTTACTAGCTTCTGAGAATCTGAATTTTAGAGTTTCATTTGGCCCTGTTTCTTCTTAACATGGCATAGCTACTCAGACATAAGAGAGAAGAAGGCAGGGAGAAACTGAATTTAGGAGAAATCTTAAAAGACTGATATATCCAGAGACATTCGTGCAAAGGATTTCCAAATGCAGGTATGCAGATCCCACTGGTCTTGACAAATTTTTGGCTTATTGAGAAAATGAAAAGGATTTTAAAGTATGATTTCTTAATGCTATTAAAAAATCCCTGTGATTATGTCTTTGTAACACTGGAAAGAAGGGGGCTTCCTTTATGAAATGAGAGTGAGAGCAGGTTGTAGTTTTATGTTTTGTTCTGTGTTAGTGCCCTTACTTGGTCAAACAAAGCACTTGACAAATTTTTATCAGGTTGGTCGAAGTGTTAAAAGTCCCACACCCCCCAAAAATAGTGAGAACCACTTATCTATAGAACTATGTAATATTTGATCCTGGCTGTGGTTCCTTCCTTCACCCAGGAGTTCATTCTTCTAAATTCTTAGCACTAAATCTAAGACAAATCAATATTTGATTCACCATCACTTACTAAAAAAGAAATATTCATTTTATTTAACTTATTTAACTTACTATGTCAATTCTTGATGAAAGTGAAAGAGGAGAGTGAAAAATTTGGCTTAAAACTCAATATTCAAAAAAGTAAGATAGTGGCATCTGGTCCCATCACTTCATGGTAAATAGATGGGGAAACAATGGAAACAGTGAGAGAGTTTATTTTGGGGGGCTCCAAAATCACTGCAGATGGTGACTGCAGCCATGAAATTAAAAGATGCTTGCTCCTTGGAAGAAAAGCTATGACCAGCCTAGACAGCAAATTAAAAAGCAAAGACATTATTTTGCCAATGAAGGTCTATATTGAAGCTGAAACTACAATTCTTTGGCCACCTAATGCGAAGAACAGACTAATTTGAAAAAACCCTGATGTTGAGAACGATTGAAGGTGGGAGGAGAAGAGGACAACAGGGGATGAAATGGTTGGATGGCATCACCGACTCAATGTACATGAGTTTCAGTAAGCTCCGAGAGTTGTTGATTGACAGGGGGACCTGGCATGCTGTGGTCCATGGGTCACAAAGAGTCAGATATGACTGAGCGACTGAACTGACTGATGTCAGTGCTATGGAAGCTATATCAAAGTAAGATGTAAATGTGAATTAGACGAACTTGCTTCCCTAGTTCATCCACTAGTAGTCATGTTGTTTTAAGGTCTCTGGACTTGAGATCCTCCTGAGGAAAAAGAAACTCATCTTGCTGGAAACTCCATCTTGCTTCCTGAGAAATTAATGGTAGTGCAAATGAAGATAATATTTATGTGGGACACTAAAGTATATGGGTTTCCCTAATAGCTCAGTTGGTGAAGAATCCACCTGCAATGCAGGAGACCCAGGTTCGATTCCTGATTTGGGAAGATCCCCTGGAGAAGGGAAAGGCTACCCACTTCAGTATTCTTGGGCTTCCCTTGTGACTCAGCTGGTAAAGAATCCGCGTTTCTTAATATTTCTATCTCATTTAATATTAAAAATAATCCTTTGAGGTAGATTTGACTACCCCACTTTCCAAAGGAAGTAATTAAAATGTCAAAACAGAAAAAAAAATTTAAAAACCTGAAATTATCTAGCTAATAAGTGGCTTGAATCTAGATTCTCTACCCAAATTCAAACACTCTTCTCTATAGCAGAGCTGTGCCGGTTGTCCAGTGGAACAATTCCTCCTATGCCTCAGACATGAGTTAAAAGAAGATCTATTTCCCTTTTCCCCCTCAAAGGTGATAACATTTAGAAACTGCAATGTAAGACCCACCTATTTAGTCCCAGCTGGAATGGTTCTTCATGTCTGTCATCATTCGTCTTTCCCTCTCCTTTTCTAACAGTCTCTGTGCCCTGAGTTCAGCCCAGATTTCCTTGAGAAAACTGCTGCTGTCTCAGATTTCTTCCTTCTTCTTGCTGTCTGATCTGTCCTCTGAGATGCCATAGCAAGGGACCTCCTGCTAACTCTACTCTGCCATAGTCCAGCTGAGCTTTTCGGTGAAGACAATTGGATGCCAAGGCTCTTCATGGAATGCATCTGTCAAGCCTTTGGAGTTATTAGGGAAGCAAGACTGGCTAACTCCATGCAGTGTCACAGTCCCAGCTCTTCTTTCATGTTCTTCCCTTTGGCTCAAGTGAGCTTAGTTCCCTTAAGACTACGTCTGGCAAAGTGGAGGACACTGCATCCAACTAGATGGCAAGATGCGTGGCCCCCTCATTCCCTCTTCTGTTTCTCATATATGTGAACAATACAGAAAGCAATTCAAAGAATTGCCCTGAGCATTCCAAAGCTTCCTAAGCAAAACATGCAAGATAAAATACTGACCTTGGATTTTATTCTTAAAAGAAGATTAACGCCAGGCCAACTCGAATGTGTAAGACTTCAAAAGACTCTATGATTTAAAGTGTCATTTTCAACGTCTTTTTTTTTTTAAGGTCCAAAGCTTGGATATTTCTGCAGGCAGGTTTTTTCATTTTTTGCACAGTCCTAAGCAGCTCAAAATTGAATTAGGGCAGATTTTTCCAAACCATCATGAAGAATATGTATTTACCAGTTTTAAAAGCTTCCTAGAAGATTTAAGAGGGCAGGAGTATTTCAGTCACAATCCATTAACCTTATTTATCATCCATTGAAAATGTGTAAGTGTGAAACCATTTTCAATTTCTGCTAATGTGCCTAGAACTGATATAGCATGTCATACTTAATTTCCACACTGCATTATGGAGCTGTGTTTTGTATTTGTGTATCCGGAAGTGGCAGAGCTCACAAATTCAGGATCTCATTCCTACACAGCCAGACAGCACAACTGAGGCCAACCTTCCATCCTTTAACAGAGAAGGAATTAGCGCCTTGAGAGTTGATGCCTTAGTCCCCTGCTCTGTACACTGTTACAGCCTTCCTATCCTAGAAAATGTGGCTTTGAACATCAAGTATGTCATGAGCCTGATTTACAAATATAACTTCAGGTCTGAAGGATATTTGTGTATGTGTTCTTATTTTGGATCTTTTGGTCATTTTCCCTATTGATTTTGCAGTGTTTATTGAACATCTATTTAGACATAACTAGGTATCATTTGGCACCATAAGTAACATTTGTTGAAAATCTGTCATGTTTTAGTCATTGTGCTAGTTTATGGGCATTGTTTCATTAACTACTTCCAACTCCTCTATGACTCAAGCAAGGCAGGTGTGATCATTATACCAAGTTTGTGAGAGAACTAAGACTCAGAGTTTGAGTAACTTGCCCAAAGACATACAGTGATTAAACGTGATTCAAATCCAGTCCTGTCTGACTGTGAAGCATGGCTCCCATTCTATAAAACATGAGAAGTGCTAGAGCATAGACTTGAGGAATAAACACATGTAAATACCTATTATGTAGATTAGCAAAATGTCAATCATTTCACAGCAAAGCACATGAAAACAGAAAAGTCAGGTGAAGCCCTAAGGAAAATCCAGGGGGAAAATACTAAAAAGAAGTGAGTCCGGTATCTGGGTTGTAAGTAAAGAAAGTAATTGGGGCGGAAGCAGGAGGTGTGCAGGGGAAAGCAGAGCAAGAATATGCAGGTAAGGCCATAAGGGAAGAGAGGATGAGGCAAAGAAATAGGCAAAAGAAAGGGGGGGGGCCAGGATTCAGGTGAGGTGCAGAGCAGCAAAGGGTCAGTCCCTTCATCAGGGTGGGACCTGTGCAAGTCCAATCAAGTGAAAGCATCTCATCCTTTGCAGAGAAGTGAAAGTCCAGGATGTTGCCCTGCAGCTGGACTCTTGTGTGAAGGTGTGGACCCAACCACTCACTTAAATGCCTGAGCCTTTCCCTTCCCTACTCCCAACTGGCTTCAGGCAAAATCATTCACACCCTCCTCTGTTATCTATAAGTACTGAGCATATAATTAGTGTGGCACTTATTATGTGAGAGTAAGTGTGGGTCTTACCCATCAGTTGATGTCACTGAATTAAATGATTTTTTTAAAAACCAAGGGGCTTCCCTGAGACCAGACTATATGTGGCAAGGATTGCCTCCCTATATGTTGTGCTAATAAGAACCAACTCAACTCAGTTTACCTGCTTACAGCCCTCTGGAAGCATTCCTGCCCCTGCCTCTGAGGGAAAGGACCCATCCTTATTTGGAACAACATCCCATGTCCTTCGGCCTTTTCTTAATCCACAAAAGGATTGTGCTGACAAGGCCAAGTTTCTCAGGAAGTAATGGGCGTGGAAAGCTTGCTTCAGCAACCCCGTTGGGCAGGCAGGCTGGAAGATTACCCAGAATTCCTCTGTGCGCCCCTGCAGCTCTGTTTTGTTCCTTTTCTGTTTTATCTCTGCACTTAACCATCTTTCCTGAGCTTACCTTCTCATTCTGCTATTAATCACATGTGAGGAGGGATACTGCAGCTCATTTGTCAGACTCCAGATGCTCAAGGAGATTATTAGCTCATGATGCTCAAGGAAATTATTAGTTCTTGAAATTAGTATGCTCAGTGAGATGAGCCAAGAATATAAGCCTTGTTTGCAGAGAAAGAGTTAAGTCCTAAACAACAACATTCCAAGAGAAGTTTGTATGTAAAGAGTAAATGTGCTGATTGTCAAAGTGCAGACACAGTATTTTGTATGTGTTTTTTAAATCCAGACACAGTATTTAAACAACAATAAAAACAAACAAAAACGTTGCTGTTCCTCTGGGTGGCAAGTTGGAGGAGATGACATGAATTAGAAGACCGCATGCTTTGTGCAGGGCTGTGACTCACCCCTTACTTGCACTGCTTCCTGAAATGGACTTCTCTCATTCCCTCATTCCTCATCTTCTCCATACTTGAGAGAAATATGAGAATTTGACTTCTGGAATCACACAAACCTGAGATTGAATGTCAGCTCCTCCATGTGTATGCTATTTAAGTTTTCCAAGGCTCAAATGTTTCCTCATGTAGGATCTAAGTAGCTGCTCAGGTTACTGCTTGACATATTTAGAGTATTCAACAAATATGAAAAATTATGGATCTAAGTCTTCAAAGGCACACTCAATCCTATCCCCTCACTGAGTAGCTTCTTTACAGAACTACCATGTCTTAAAGTCTTTACCAGAGCACATAGGCATGAAACATGACCCTTAGATCCTCAGACATTCTATTTTTCTCATTCTTACAGTTAAAAAAAATGAATGGAATTGTTTCAAAAATTAACAATTAGAAGCTTTCACATAAATATCCTGATTTCTAGCTTCATTTGAAAATTCAGAAACCCTGGCAATTCTGGCTATCACCATTGCTACATAGCAACAATCCCTATGGTTCAGTAGGTGCTGCCTTTCTGAGACAAGCATGCTCTCCACTGTGACACAGACCCCACCACTCTCTACTGTCTCTCGGAAAACAAGATCCATTCTCAATTGTCATTTTTTCACCAGACTTTTATGGCTTTTTTCTTAAAACACAGAAAAATTATATTATGTTGCCTTATTTCGGCAGATTAATTCATTTTTTAATCAACTTCCATTTTTAAAAAACAGACTGCTTGGACATTGACAGGAATTGAATAGATAGATAAATTTTAAAATAATTGATACATCTTCTAATCCATAGTTATGGCCTTTCCTACTACTTTTCGTCTTCTATATTCAGCAATATTTTATAGTTTTCAGGATGAAGGTTTTTACACATATTTTAAGTATTTGTTAAACATTTGATATTTTTGATGCTTTATAAGTAGAATTTTATTTTTAACTTTATTTTCCAATTGTTTGATTATTTATGGACACTTACCTATTTACCCTTTGACATAAGTTCACCTATTAATTTTTGTAATTTTGCAGATTCTTTAATATTTTATAAATGAAAAATATCCAATCTTTACAATTTTTCTTACTGTTACATTAGTGGGAACCTTGAAAATAATACTAAAAAAATAAGAGTGTCCAGTGAGCACTTTCTTAGTGCACACTCTTAGGAGTGAGCACTCAATACATTCACAGATGCCCTTTATTAAATGGACTTATATTTTTATTCTTAGTTTCCTGGGAGTTTATAATCATGAGGGGGTTTACTCAAACATCTTTCTGTTTCTATTAACACAATTGCAAAATTTTTTTTCTCCTTTATTATTTTACTGTAGTTCATTATTTTGAATGACTTACATATGTTGAAATTCTTATACTACTAAAAAATCCCACCTGATAGATCATGACGTGTTAGTCTATAGATTTAAGTGTCTTCAAATTTGAAACCAATTTTAAAAATATATGTGCTCTGAAATGTTAATTAGGTCTACTGAGTTGACTGTGTTATTAACAACCTCTCTATCCTTATGTAACTTTCCTGGTGGCTCAGTGGTAAAGAATCTGCCTGCCAAGGCAGGAGACGGGTTTGATCCTTGGGTCAGGAAGATCCCCTTGGTGAAGGAAATGGCAACCTACTCCACTATTCTTGCCTGGGAAATCCCATAGACAGAGGAGCCTGGTGGGCTACAGTCCAAGGGGTTGCAAAAGAGTCAGACATGACTTAGCGACTAAACAACAATACATCCTTGTGTATTCTTTTGTCAACTCTGTCTGACAGTTACTGAGAACAAAATATTTAAAATCTCCAACTATGATTATGGATTTATCTATTTCTTTCTTTAGCTCTGTCAATTTTTGCTTTATAAATTTTGATGCTCTATTTTTAGTTATATACAAGCTTAAAATTATGTCATTCCACTAAATTAGTACTTTTATCATTATGAAATGACTATCTTCATGTGAAGCACTCTTTTTTCTTTCCTATGCTATTAACATGGCATATCATTTCCCAAACTTTTTCTTTCAAACCATCTGTGTCTTAGTATTTAAAGTGTTTCACTTCTATGTTTGAGCCTATTTTGTCTAGTCTGACAACTTTAATTGGAGTGTTTAGTTTATTATATTTATGTACCAATTTGCTATTGTTTTTTATTTATCCTATGCATTTTAACTTTTTTAATGATTTCCCCCTTTTATCCTGTTATCTTTAGGTTAATTGAATATCTTTTGCATTCTATTTTACTTCCTGTATTGCTTTTTATCTATGACTTTTTTAAAATTATTTTTCAGTAGTTGCATTTTTAATTTACCACAGTCCAGATAGAATCAATATTGAATCAGTTCATATTTCACTGTTTTCAACTCATCTTCACATTTGACAAATATAAGAACCTTATGATACTGTAATTTCTTTATCACTCACTCCCAACATTTTTGCTATTATTGCATATATTTTACTGCTGTTATTTGTACTCCTTCCGTTTGGAAAAGGTAAGTACAAGAAAAAAATTTTCTTTGAAACTTTAACTTGAATCACTGGATGTATCATGTGATAACAAGATGGAGAGAAATTTATCAAACAATACAAGTAAAAACAAATCAACTTCAAATTCCAAAAGAAATAGGACACATGTGTCCACACACATATACACATATATATTTTCTACTTCCCATTTTTTACAACAGAAAAAAATAAGTACATTTGGAGAACTAGAACAGACATACAGATAGATTCCCAATAGCAAAGATGGTCCCCTCCCATCTCTTCCTCCAATCCCACAAACTGCTTGTTTGGAGGAGGGGAGTGGGGGTGCAACAGTGCTTCCATTATCTGTTAAGCTCAATTAAGGCAACAGCTGTGTTTCAAAATAAACAAGAGAAGAGGCTATTTTGCATTAGAATGCACTAGGGGAATAGCACTAGGGAAGCACTAGATTAAAGCAGATGGCTTTAATCAGGGACATTGGAAAATTACCATTCTCTTCACTTTTCCAACTTCTGTGTGACTTAGGTCTCAAGAACCATATCCCTACTCCGCATCAGAGCCAATTAGGAATAGCAATTCTTATCACTGGCTGTGATGATTGTGTCTTCTTAGAGCTAATCTTGTAAGGCTGGGTGCCCATTTCTTTTTTGGCAATTTATAGCATTCATGCTTGCTATGTATTGGAGAAAGGGGAAAAAATCGGAGCCAGGTTCTAAAAAGATAGTTGGCAACAGAGGTGTCTATGAATAAAGCACTTCTGGGCATTTAAAATGGAAATCAAATGACACTACGTGATGCGCTAAGGCCCAAAGCTAAATTGCAAATTGAGAATCAGAAATCTTGGGTTCCATTCCTGGTTCAACTAATAACTCATTTTATAAACTCTGTCTTCTGTTTCCATATTATTAAAATGTCTCTAACTAAAATTGCCCACTACACAGTATCTCTCATTCCTTCATCAACTTTCTAAACAGAAAAGAAGATTCTTTAAGCTCCCCCCAAATAGAGCTGAGTATATTCTAAGGAGTAGAAAAAGTATTGATAAGTATGTAATAGTAACAGAAAATCCATTTTGTCTGTGTGCTAACACTGAAGTGAAGTGTTAGTCGCCCAGTTATGCCCAACTCTTTGCGACCCCCATGGACTGTAGCTCACCAGGTTCCTCTGTCTATGGGATATTCCAGGCAAGAATACTGGAGTGGGTAGCCATTTCCTTCCCAGGGGATCTTTCCCACCCAGGGATTGAACCTGGGTCTCCTGCACTACAGGCAGATTCTTTACCGACTGAGCTATGAGGGAAGCCCATCAAATGCAGAACGTTGCAAATAGTTTATATGGGGTTTTCAGAATTGCAATTTTGTAGACATACATTCTGGTAAAACTGAAAGAGTGTTCCAGGGAAGAGAAAGAGGGACTTAAAAAGGCAAATACCACAACGTTGTTTTGGCAGGAATTATGAATGACTCTGACACAGGAAAGAGGAGAGTGAAAAAGTTGGCTTAAAGCTCAACATTCAGAAAACTAAGATCATGGCATCTGGTCCCATCACTTCATGGCAAATAGATGGGGAAACAGTGGAAACAGTGTTAGACTTTATTTTTTTGGGCTCCAAAATCACTGCTGATGGTGATTGCAGCCATGAAATTAAAAGATGCTTACTCTTTGGAAGCAAAGTTATGACCAACCTAGATAGCATATTTAAAAGCAGAGACATTACTTTGCCAACAAAGGTCTGTCTAGTCAAGGCTATGGTTTTTCCAGTAGTCATGTATGGATGTGAGAGTTGGACGGTGAAGAAAGCTGAGCGCCGAATAATTGATGCTTTTGAACTGTGGTGTTGGAGAAGACTCTTGAGAGTCCCTTGGACTGCAAGGAGATCCAACCAGTCCATCCTAAAGGAGATCAGTCCTGGGTGTTCATTGGAAGGACTGATGTTGAAGCTGAAACTCCAATACTTTGGCCACCTCATGCGAAGAGTTGACTCATTGGAAAAGACCCTAATGCTGGGAAGGATTGGGGGCAGAAGGAGAAGGGGACGACAGAGGATGAGATGGTTGGATGGCATCACCGACTCGATGGACATGGGTTTGGGTGGACTCCGGGAGTTGGTGATGGACAGGGAGGCCTGGTGTGCTGTGATTCATGGGGTCGCAAAGAGTCGGACACAACTGAGCAACTGAACTGAACTGACAGAGGAAAGGAAATATTTGTCCTTAAGGAACAGGCTGTCACAAATTATGTAGGGTGAGGGTCCAATAAGTAGGTAGACTGTCATGAGTTATTTTAGGGTAATGGTCCCATGAGTATCTTGACTTTCTGGAACACTGAGTTGGATGCTTGCATTGACGTTAAGTGGTCCAAAGGTCAGATTCCATCCTGGCTGGGACATGCTTGAGTCATACTTTCTCAGTGCCCTCCCAGCTCCATTTTAGAGGGCTCTTTGAGCAATACTATATCCATTTTGATTTTCCTTTCACAACACTTAACCTAAATCTTCCTTTCTGGTTGAGCTGATAAGAGCTCTTGAGGCTTTGGTTACCATGTGTGGCTCTTGGGAGCTGTTGGACACTTAATTTTATCCACCTAGAAGGTCCACTGCACTCAGGGTGAAGCACATTCTTACAACTGATATATTTTTACAGCACAGCCTATGTGCCCATTGCAATTTTGTGCACTGAAAAATCCCCATTCAAGTGAAAGATTTGTTTTCTTTGTTAGAGTGACTCTTAGGTGAAGTTCCCTGGCTATTTAATGGACTTTTTGACATATAATGTTCAGGGGAAATGTAATTATGGTTATTTTTTATATTAAAAACCAGTGACATCACTAATATCCCAGTCAGAAGCTATTTGCTTCCTAATTATAGTCTAAAAAAGACATAAAATTTATTATTTAAAAGCTCCAATTGAATTGACCCAAAGTGGATTTATTTACTTTCATCTTTTTTGCCATGCCAGGCAGTATGTGGGATCTTAGTTCCCCCACAAGGAATTGAACCCTCTGCAGTGGAAGCTCAGAATCTTAAGCACTGGACCACCAGGAAAATCCTGACCAAAACTAGACTTAGACAAGCCTTGAGATATTTCATTTTTTAAAATTTACTTTGTCTTTTTTTAGTATTTAAAATTTAAATACTTAGTGAAGACATTTTATAGAAAATCAATTATGATTTTTGGTAATGCTTAGCCTTTCCTTGTCGACATTGAATCTGCTACTGTATATCCAGTAAAAACCTCTCAAATCCCAGATACACCCCAAAAACTCCCCAGGATGTATGACTTCAACTGAGCATGCTCTACCCCTTCAGGACCCACTTCTAATCCTGTCAGATTGGGACCTTAGAGACCACAGGCAGAGTCAATGTCCTCCTTGCTCTCTACCACAAAAATTTCTGCTGCTTGGGAGTCTGGGCTTTACAGCAATTCTTCCCTCCCTCCCCTTCTTCTTTGTTGTCATCAGTCTCACACTTGATTATGCCCTCTTATTGACTACAGATTTTTGCACTTGGAATATAACCTTTTTCTCTATTCCAAGCCCTGCTATTCATCCACATGGATTTCCTATCCAACACCCTGGCTGTTTATTTCCTTGGTTCCCCTCCTCCAGTGACCTACACTGCCTCACCATCTTGCATGCACACACCTGCCCTACTGTGACTTAGTCCTTGCTCTACCCTTTAACAACATCACTTTCAAAATAATTTCTCTCTCCCACTATACTACCATCATCTTCATCATCTTCTATACTTATAAACATGATCAACTGTCTTCCATAAAAGAACAAATAAACAAAAACTTCTTTTGATTGGTCATTTCCCTCTTGATTCATCTAACGCCCTGTTTCTCTCAGTCAGTTCAGTTCAGTCGCTCAGTCATGTCTAACTCTTTGTGGCCCATGGACTGCAGCACACCAGGCCTCCCTGTCCATCACCAACTCCCAGAGCCTGCTCAGACTCATGTCCATTGAATCGGTGATGCCATCCAACCATCTCATTCGCTGTCATCCCCTTCTCCTCCTGCCTTCAATCCTTCCCAGCATCAGCGTCTTTTCAAATGAGTCAGTTTTTCGCATCAGGTGGCCAAAGTATTGGAGTTTCAGCTTCAGCATCAGTCCTTCCAATGAACACTCAGGACTGATTCTTTTAGGATGGCCTGGTTGGATCTCCTTGCAGTCCAAGGGACTCTCAAGAGTCTTCTCCAACACCACAGTTCAACAACATCAATTCTTTGGTGCTCAGCTTCTTTATAGTCCAACTCTCACATCCATACATGACTCCTAGAAAAACAATAGCCTTGACTTGACAGACCTTTGTTGGAAAGATAACATCTCTGCTTTTTAATATCCTGTTTAGTTTGGTCATAACTTTTCTTCCAAAGAGTAAGCATCTTTTTATTTCATGGCTGAAATCACCATCTGCAGTGATTTTGGAGCCCAAGAAAATAAAGTCTGACACTGTTTCCACTGTTTCTCCATCTATCTGCCATGAAGTGATGCAACCGGATGCTATAATGTTGGTTCTCTGAATGTTGAGCTTTAAGCCAACTTTTTCACTCTCCTCTTTCACTTTCATCAAGAGGCTTTTTAGTTCCTCTTCACTTTGTTCCACTAGGGTGATGTCATCTGCATATCTGAGGTTATTGATATTTCTCCCAGAAATCTTGATTCAGGTTTGTGCTCCATCCAGCCCAGTGTTTCTCATGATGTACTGTGCATATAAGTTAAATAAGCAGGGTGACAAGATACAGCCTTGACGTACTCCTTTCCCTATTTGAAAATCAGTCTGTTGTTCCATGTCCAGTTCTAACTGTTGCTTCTTGACCTGCATACAGGTTTCTCAAGAGGCAGGTCAGGTGGTCTGGTATTCCCATTTCATTAAGAATTTTCCACAGTTTATTGTGATCCACACAGTCAAATGTTTTGGCATAGTCAATAAAGCAGAAATAGACATTTTTCTGGAACTCTCTTGCTTTTTCAATGATCCAACAGATGTTGGCCATTTGATCTCTGGTTCCTCTGTCTTTTCTAAAACCAGCTTGAATACCTGGAAGTTCACAGTTCAATTATTGTTGAAGCCTGTCTTGGAGAATTTTGAGTATTACCTTGCTAGCGTGTGAGATGAGTGCAATTGTGTGGTGGTTTGAGCATTCTTTGGCATTGTCTTTCTTTGGGATTGGAATGAAAACTGACCTTTTCCAGTCCTGTGGCCACTGCTGAGGTTTCCAAATTTGCTGACATATTGAGTGCAGCACTTTCACAGCATCATCTTTCAGGTTTTGAAATAGCTCAACTGGAATTCCATCACCTCCACTATCTTTGTTCGTAGTGATGCTTCCTAAGGTCCACTTGACTTCACATTCCAGGATGTCTGGCTCTAGGTGAGTGATCACACCCTTGTGATTATCTGGGTCGTGAAGATCTTTTTTGTACAGTTCTTCTGTGTATTCTTGCCACCATTTCTTAATATCTTCTGCTTCTGTCAGGTCCATACCATTTCTGTCCTTTATTGAACCCATCTTTGCATGAAATATTCCCCTGGTATCTCTAATTTTCTTAACAAGATTGCTAGTCTTTCCCATTCTATTGTTTTCATCTATTTCTCTGCATTGATAGCTGAGGAAGGCTTTCTTATCTCTCCTTGCTATTCTTTGGAACTCTGCATTCAAATGGGTATATCTTTCCTTTTCTCCTTTGCTTTTGGCTTCTCTTCTTTTCATAGCTATTTGTAAGGCCTCCTCAGACAGCCACTTTGGTTTTTTGCATTTCTTTTTCTTCGGGATGGTCTTGCTCCCTATCTCCTGTACAATGTCATGAACCTCCGTCCATAGTTCATTAGGCACTCTATCAGACCTAGTCCCTTAAATCTATTTCTCATTTCCACTGTATAATCGTTAGGGATTTGATTTAGGTCATACCTGAATGGTCTAGTGGTTTTCCTTACTTTCTTCAATTTAAGTCTGAATTTGACAATAAGAAGTTCATGGTCAAAGTCAAACTTAACATGAGGTACATACACTCAGTAGCCACACTGCACTCTAATGTGGTTTCCTCTCCATATTACTGACCAAAATGCCTCCAAACCAATGAACTCAGTAGATGTTTGTCAATCTCATCACATCTGTCTGTTGCTATTGACCACTTTCCTATTCTTACAACACCCTCTTCCTCTGCTCCATATTATCATCCTGCTTCTCCTCCTCCTCCTCACTGCTCGCTGCCTTGTCTTCTCTGACATCCTACCTTCCTTCCCTGCAGTGTTAAATTCTGTAGTTATCTCGAGCTATTCAAGAACCTCTATTTTACTCATTGGTATCCTCTCCCTTCAAGAATTTATACACACCTTCAGCTTTTATTACCATCAATGCAATTTACAAACCAATCTTTAGGCTTCCCTCTGTGTCTAGATCAATATATCCACCTGGTTACCTGACATCTCCACTGTCTCAATGATATTTCATTCTTAAAATGTCCCAAGCCAAATTAATTATCTTCCAGCACCAATTTCCTTCAATTTGCATTTCAACTAAATCAAGAGTAGAAACTGGTTCTCTTCTAAAATGTGATCAGTCCCCTAAATTGATTCTTACACTCTTCATCATCATCATCTCAGATCCATTTCCAACTTTTGCCTGCATGCATGCATGCTAAGTTGCTTCAGTCGTGTCCAACTCTGTGCGACCCCATAGACAGCAGCCCACCAGGCTCCTCCATCCCTGGGATTCTCCAGGCAAGCACACTGGAGTGGGTTGCCATTTCCTTCTCCAAGGCATGAAAGTGAAAGTGAAGTCACTCAGTCGTGTCTGACTCTTCACGAGCCCATGGACTGCAGCCTACCAGGCTCCTCTGTCCATGGGATTTTCCAGGCAAGAGTACTGGAGTGAGTCGCCAATGCCTTCTCTGCAACCTTTGCCTAGGTACCTTCTAATTATTCCTCAAATGCATGTTCTCAGGTCCATAGCTACTATATTCACCCTAATCCAACCTGCAAGTATCTCTTACATGGATAACTCCACTGCAATAGCCTCCCAACTGATTCACCTTTATCAACTCTTGCTTCTTTTCAATAAGCTATCAAAGTGATCTTTTCCCAAAATAAATCTCCCCTAATGCTTGAAATATTTAATGGCTCCACACTGTACTGAATACAGAGACCCAATCCCTCCTTCAGTAGCCAGTTAAGTTATATTCCTTCAGATTTCCCCCAGATATGGCTCCTCTGGGAAACCTTCCCTGGCTCCTTTGACATTCCCCACCCCCTGCAGGACTTTATGAAGTGGGATTCAGAAAGTTCTAAGTCAAGTCTGGGTGAGACTGATCAGTAAGCAATGAGAGAAGTCAGAAGGCTAACTATTCCCCTAAAATCTGAAAATGCTGCTGGAAGAATTCTCCAGCAGAAAAAGTCCCATCTCTTTCAAATGCCATCACCCTTCTTCACCAAGAACAATAATGTGTAATTTCCATCTTCAACAAATCGTTTTTTCCATGCCTGGCAAACATGGTCTTTTTACCCGTTCACAATTCAGCTGAGAGCAGTCAGCGAAAACAGAATGAAGAGGTCTTTTTGCCTTCAGAAAAGTGACAGCAAATATTAAATAGCATGTAGTGTTCACCATTTCAATAAGCTCATTAGAGGTCCCTAGTCTTCCTTCTACAGAATTATAAGGCTATAATAGAAACATTTACCAAAAGTGCTAGGCCATTTTTCAGAATGATTTGGTGTCCTCGATATTGAAGAGAATCATTTTGGAACACATTTTCACAGATCACCTTAATTCAACTTGAACTAAATTCATTTATGAGAACTGCTGGGCTGTACATCTCTACTTATCTCTGCTTTGAATTTGCCTACGATGGATAATGCTCAAGCTGCATGGATCATTGAGCAGAGAAGAACACTTCTGCCCTTCCTTGCCCTTTGTAATAATCAGAGGGAACTTGTGACTTGTTATGTGTTTCCATAACAAGGGGTTCAGAAATGGCTGTCACACGTAGCCTGAGTAGGAGCGATAGAAAATGGTCTCCTGAGTCCTCTGGAGCTTTTGTCGCTTCTGTTGAGAGCGATGGAGGATGTGGACAAGGGAATGGAAGCAGACTCAAAGAAGCGGTTAGTCGGGGCTCCCCTCTCTGGGTCTGGCAGATATACACTGAACCTAGTTCCAAACCAGGGCTGGAAAACACACTGCTCTCACCCATGCCCCGCAGTCTTCAGCTTGCTGATGAGGTCCAGCTTTTTTGAGGGTTTTTCAGTTGCTGTCCTGTAACATGGAATGCCTCTTAGGTTTCTGGCCTAGGGTCTTTTCTCATTCGGTGCGCTCCTTCATTGCTTCCATCATTTTCTGTGTGGTAATTGTTCCAAAATCATAGCTGTCCCCATGGGTTCTGTTGTCCTCCTGGGCCACAGACACAATTTTCTCTCTACCAAATAGACTAAAGTGCTTGAATGTCATACGGGCACCTCACACCCGACATGTCCAAATCTGAACTCAGTACCTTGCTGCCTTCAAATAGGCTCTTTCTCTAGATTCCCTGTGTTTATAAAAGGTACCAACTATGTTTCAAGTACTCCAGGCCAGTACCTTGGCATCTAAGCCAGCTATTGCTATAATAACAATGTATAACAAACTACCTCAAAACTCAGTGGCTTCCAGTTCATACACCCATTCTTGTGAGTGTGGGTATGAAAACTAACTATCATTTTATATGACTATGTGAGCCTGGCTGGGCAACTCTGCTTCCTCTGCAGATCACATAGCTTAGTTCAAGTTAATAAGATGGATCTAGATCTGCTGCGCATGTGTAGACTCTGAGGTTTAGGAGAAAAAGGTAAATGGTTACCTTGAACATTTTCTTGAGATACTGCATTCATAGAGTTGAAAGGGCCAACCAACCACCCAAGGACATTTTAAGTTCTTGCTCCCATTGCTCTGCTAACAGTCTATTAGCCAAAGGGAGTTCATGACCAAATCCAACATCAGTGAGGATGCAAGTAATATTTTCACTCCAAATAATTCAATCTACCAGACCCAGACATTATTTTAAACTATTCTTTCCCCTTATGGATATCCTACCTCCATCTCTACCACTATCACTCTCCATCAATTACAAAGCCATGTTCATTCACTCTCTAAAAATTTCAAGAATCAGTGGTGCAGGTCACTATTATGCCCTTGCCTGGATTTCCACAACAGCTTCCAGTTGCCCTTCCTGGCCTCAGGCCTGCCACCAATCCTATCCCCATATTGGAGCCAGAGTCACCACTTAAAATCTTCCAATTATTCATTTAGCAAGTACATATGTTCTGCCTCCTACTATGTGCCAAGAACTATTTTCAACTCAAATCCCTATCCCCAGGGAGGTTACATTTTAGTGAGGTCATGGATAAATGGATGATATAGAAAGATCGATGCCTGATAGATAGATTAATTCCTGATAGATAGATAGATTACATAGTATATTAGATTTTGGCAAATACTATGAGAGAGGGAGGGAGCTGGGGAGCTGGAGGCAGCAGATAGAAAGTGTTAGGAAGGAGGATTAATCTTATAAATATAGAGTGAACAAAGAAGTTCTGACTGAGGAGTTGACCTTTCAGCAAAGGCTTAAAAGAAATGAGGGGATGGGGATCTGGGGGCAAGACTGATTTAAGTTGAATGTCTGTGCTTGGAGACAAGGTGAGAATGTACCTGGATGGAGCACAGTGGGTGAGGGGAAAGTTACAGAAGCCAGAGAGGGTCTGGAACTACAACAATGATTCAGTTCCCCAGCTTAACAGTATATAAATACCAATAAAATTCAAATTCCCTAATGTGAGTTCCAAGGCCTTCCTTGACCTTATCTTCATTTACCTTTTAAATTGCAATTCTAGACACTGTCTTCCTCACCTTTGTATGGAATCCACTTTAAACAACGTATAGCACAGAGCGGGTATTCAATATATATAGCATAATAAATGAACAAAAATACAATTTGGATACGGAAAGTATTGCACTCAAACTGCTCTAAGAGAAATATAAAGATTATCAGAGTTGGTGACATCATCATTGAAGAAAAGGCACAGATATATGGCTTCTGGATAGCCCAAGGTTGAGATTTAGCAACAATCTACTATCTGCCAAGTGTTTACTTCCTATCACCCTTTGCCCAATCTAGTGCCTGCCTGTCTCATTCCCACAGGGGCAGGTAGTCACATATCAGTTAGATCATCCCCAGTGCATTAGCAGGAAAGTTTGAAGAGTTATGCTTCTCATTGGTATTTACATCTAAACAATCATTTCTTTAAGGTACAAAACTTCAAAACTTAAAGGATTTGCTTTTTAATGGTGGGATTTCAAGCACTGATAAAAAATAGAATGAGAGATATGTGAAGAAACCAAGAACTCCTTGGACAACTTCAGGTTACACCAGATAAGTGGCCATCTTATCCACATATAGATATAAAAATCAATCCCTGAAATTCCTTCTGCTTTATATTTCAATGGTGTTCATATACTCTACCTCCTTTGAACTCTGCAGTGGAAATACTGGACCAATTTTAATACATGAATGTCAGGCCACACCCTGTAGGCCTACAGACCCTGTACTTGCCCATCCTGGAGACGGAAGAAAGAGCCCATACTCAACAACAAAGACATCAATGGTTTAGAGGATGGAGGAGTCTTACTTGTCTGAAAGAAGGTCCTGGAGTGACAAGCCACCGTGTGGCAGAAGGCAGGCAGGGCATGGCAGCAGTCTCCTCTTGCTCGTGGGGGGAGGGGGAGGTTACCAGTATCAGGCTGGCTCATCAGTTACCAGGGAAACAAGCAGAGGGGCATGCCCCTCACCTCCCCTTTGATAAGCTCTCCAGGTGGAGGTGTTCTGATCTAAAGGTTAGAGTAATCATCAGCAGGGGCGGGGGGCAAGTGTTTAGGAAGGTCAGTCATGGGAGTAGGGTTCAGGTGAAGCAGGCACTGTGCAGTCTAGCAGGGCATGTACAGAGAGCAAGAGAGCAGCCATCTTTGGTGGCCTGAGCATACAATGAGGAAAACAAAAGACTTACAGAATAGCATACAAACGACAGGCACAATGAAGCCAAAAGGAATTCAAACTGGAATTCAAAGCCAATGCTTTTTCAAGCAGAAAGACAGAAAGTTTGAGATCAAGAGAACGAGAGAGAGATAGAGTGAAATTTAATAGTGTGAGCCTAAATTAACTATCTGGGATGTGTGAATCTATAACCTGCAATTTTTTAATTTAGTCTTAGTTCCTGCGTGCCTCTCTTAGTGTGAGTGTTTTGTTGTGCCAAGTGTAACTCCAGTTTTAAAATGGTTGTTTCCTGTATTGTAACTGCAGAGCTCAACCTGACTTCTTCAAAAGTGCTATAGCAGTAATTAAGAGCATAGACTCTGAACCCTGATTACCCAAGTTCAAATCCTGGCTTTGAATTTTACTGATTCGTGATCTTGGGCAACTTATGCACCTCTGTGCCTCAATTTCTTTATCTATATATAAACCTATTTGTCTCATAAGATTGTTGTGAGGATTACATGAGTTTATATCAAAACAGTGTCTAAAATAGTCCCTGGTACACTCTTAAATATTTATAAAGGAATCAAGTATTATTGTTTCCTGTTCAACAGAATAAAAAACTGTCTGTTCTAACATTGAAGAAGAAACTCTTCATGTTGGAAATATTGAAAGAAACTACATTGATCCCCATTGTAGCACATTATTCATTTTATGGTATGTTATAGGGGTGCGAGGCTGCTGCAGCTAAAACTCAGGAAATGCAATTTTTTTTCACACTACACTTGGGTGAAAAAACGTGCTTTTAAAAAATCACACCCGCTAGGTTTTCGTCTTTGGAGACTTAGAATTGGAGACCAAATCAGAATATGAGCACTGAATCTGGGGATAGATCTCATTCTAGAAATATACTGAGTACCACCCTGGAGGGTGAAAGAATTTGTTTTAATTGGAATTTAAGAATGAAGATACTTTTATGAGAAATTGCATTTGATAGGTATTTTAGGACCCCAACCAGGATGCTTTTGAACTGTGGTGTTGGAGGAGACTCTTGAGAATCCCTTGGACTGCAAGGAGATCCAACCAATCCATCCTAAAGGAAATCAGTCCTGAATATTCATTGGCAGGACTGATGCTGAAGCTGAAATTCCAATACTTTGGCCACCTGATGCAAAGAACTGACTCACTGGAAAAGACCCTGATGCTGGGAAAGATTGAAGGTGGGAGGAGAAGGGGACGAAAGAGGATGAGATGGTTGGATGGCATCACCGACTCAATGGACATGAGTCTGAGCAGGCTCTGGGAGTTTGTGATGGACAGGGAGCCCTGGCATGCTTCAGTCCATGGGGTCACAAAGAGTCAGACATGACTGGGCAACTGAACTGAACTGAAGAGACCTAGAAGTTTACAAATGCCAAAGACTAGTTAAGAATGAAAAGCCACGATTCTAAGAACTCAAGAGTTAATTTAAGTTTCATTTTCCAAGGAACAGAAGGTTCTTAATAAAGTTGCCTAGACAACAGCAGCTCAGTCCCAGGGCAACCGCCCCCATGATTTCTCACCATCCTGCACCAGCTCACAGCAACCCCATAAACGACTTCAAGGCTATTCAGGGTCCCTGAGAATGGTTGCTGGCTGCTGTTAGCAGACCCTTGTGGCTGCAAACAGAAGCATCAACATATCTAATCCGGCTGACCCAAGGTGTGGGCAAGATGTAGGTCGCGATGCAGCAGCTGGTGCTTAGGAGGAATCTCATATGCTAGGTCAGTTCATAGCTCCCGTTCCTTCCACGACAACAAAGGGAGGACTGCCTCCATGGAGAGGTATTCAAAAGGGCACAAGCAATTTCACATAATTTTTATTTGTTTTCTAAATCTTGTTGAGTCTTTCATTTTTTTCTACAATTAGCACTTTGTTTTTCAAAATGTCCACAATTACAAACATGATTTTTTTTTTTTGGCCACATGGTATTTGGGATGTTAGTTCCCCAATCAGGGATCAAACCCATGCCCCTTGCAACTGGAAGACCAGAGTCTTAACTGCTGGATCACCAGGGAAATCACTGAATATGTTTTATACACAGGAACTAATGAATAATGAAATTTTCTAATGTGTGCTTTTTTAATTTATTTATTTTTTAAATGAAGGATAATAGCTTTACAGAATTTTGTTGTTTTGTGTCAAACCTCAACATGAGTCAGTCATAGGTATACATGTATCCCCTACCTTTTGAATCTCTGTCCCCTTCCCACCCCTCTAGGTTGATACAGAGCCCCTGTTTGAGTTTCCTGAGACATATAGCAAATTCCCATTGGCTATCTATTTTACAATTGGTAATGTAAGTTTCCAACTTACTCTTTCCATACATCTCACCCTCTCCTTCCCTCTCCCCATGTCCATAAGTCTATTCTCTGTCTGTTTCTCCATTTGCTGTCCTGCAAATAAATTCCTCAGTATCATTTTTCTAGATTCCATATACATGAGTTATAATACAATATTTATCTTTCTTTCTGACTCACTTCACTCTGTATAATAGGTTCTAGGTTCATCCACCTCATTAGAACTGACTCAAAGACATTCATTTTTATGGCTGAGTAATATTCCATTGTGTATATGTACCACAATTCCTTTATCCATTCATCTGTCGTTGGACATCTAGGTGGCTTCCATGTTCTAGCTATTGTAAATAGTGCTGCACTGAACAATGGGATACATGTGTCTTTTTCAATCTTGGTTTCCTCAGGGTATATGCCTGAAGTGGGATTGCTAGGTCATATGGTGGTTTTATTCCCAGCTTTTTAAGGAATCTCCATACTGTCTTCTACAGTGGCTGTATCAATTTACATCCCCACCAACAGTGCAAGAGCATTCCCTTTTCTCCACACCCTCTCCAGCATTTATAGTTTGTAGACTTTTTGATGATGGCCATTCTGACTAGTGTGAGGTGGTATCTCATTGTAGTTTTGATTTGCATTTCTCTAACAATGAGCAATGCTGAGCATCTTTTCATGTGTTTGTTACCCATCTGCATGTTCTCTTCGGAGTAATGTCTTTCTTCCACTATTTGATCGGGTTGTTTGTTTTTCTGGCATTGAGTTGTATGAGCTGCTTGTATATTTTGGAAATTAACCCTTTGTCAGTTGTTTCATTTGCTATTATTTTCTCCCATTCTGAGGGCTGTTTTTTCACCTTGCTTATAGTTTCCTTTGCTGTACAAAAGCTTTTAAGTTTAATCAGGTCCCACTTGTTTATTTTTGCTTTTAGTTCCATTACTCTAGGAGGTGGGTCATAGAGGATCTTGCTTTGGTTTATTTCATTGAGTGTTCTGCCTATGTTTTCCTCTAAGAGTTTTATAGTTGCTGGTCTTACATTTAGGTCTTTAATATATTTTGAGTTTATCATTGTGTATGGTATTAGGAAGTGTTCTAATTTCATTCTTTTACATGTAGCTGTCTGGTTTTGCCAGCACCATTTATTGAAGAGGCTGTCTTTGCCCTATTGTATATTCTTGCCTTCTTTGTCAAAAATAAGGTACCCATAGTGCATGGGTTTATTTCTGGGCTTTTAATCTTGTTTCATTGGTTTATATTTCCGTTTTTGTGTCAGTACCATACTGTCTTGATATCTGCAGCTTTGTAGTATAACCTGAAGTCAGGAAGGTTTATTCCTCCGGCTCTATTCTTCTTTCTTTGGACTGCTTTGGCTATTCAGGGTCTTTTGTGTTTCTATATGAATTGTGATATTTTTTGTTCTAGTTCTGTGAAAAATGCCATTGGTAATTTGATAGGGACTGCATTGAATCTGTAGATTGCATTTTGTAGTATAGTCATTTTCACAATATTGATTCTTCCTACCCAGGAACATGGAATCTCTCTCCATCTCTTTATGTCATCTTTGATTTCTTTCATTAGTGTCTTATAATTTTCTGTGTACAGTTCTTTTGTCTCCTTAGGTAAATTTATTCCTAGATATTTAATTCTTTTTGTTGCAGTGGAGAATGGGATTGATTCCTTAATCTTTCTAACTTTTCATTGTTAGTATATAGAAATGCGAGTAATTTCTGTGTATTGATTTTGTATCCTGCAACTTTGCTAAATTCACTGATAAGTTCTAGTAATTTTCTGATACTATCTTTAGGGTTTTCTATGTACAGTATCATGTCATCTGCAAACAGTGAGAGCTTTACTTCTTCTTTTCTGATCTGTATTCCTGTTATCTATTTTTCTTCTCTGATTGCTGTAGTGAGGACTTCCAGAACTACATTGAATAATAGTGATTAAAGTGGACACCCTTGTCTTTTCCTTATCTTAGCAGGAATGCTTTCAGTTTTTCACCATTGAAAAAAAAATCTCCTACTATAATTGTGTTACTGTCAATTTCTCCTCTTATGTCTGTTAGTGTTTTTCTTACTGAGATGCTCCCATGTTGGGTGCATAGACATTTACAATTGTTATGTCTTCCTCTTGGATTGATCCCTTGATCATTATATAGTGTCCTTTCTTATCTAATAATATTCTTTATTTTAAGGTCTATTTTGTCTGATATGAGGATTGCTACTCCAGCTTTCTTTTGCTTCCCATTTGCATGGAATATAATTTTCCATCCTCTCACTTTAAGTCTATGTGTGTCTTTAGGTCTGAAGTGGGTTTCTTATAGACAGCATATATATGGGTCTTGTTTTTGTATCCATTCAATCAGTCTGTGTCATATAGTTGGAGCATTTTATCCATTTACATTTAAAGAAATCATTGCTATATATGTTCCTACGGCCATTTTATTAATTGTTTGGAGTTCAATGTTGTAGATGTTTTTCTCCTCTTGTATTTCTTGACTATATAAGTCCCTTTAACATTTGTTGTAAAGCTGGTTTGGTGGTACTGAATTCTCTTTAACTTCTGCTTGTCTGAAAAGCTTTTGATTTCTCCATCAATTTTCAATGAGATCCTTGCAGGGAAGAATAATGATGGTTGTAGATTTTTCCCTTTCAGTTCTGCCATCCCTTTCTGGCCTGCAGAGTTTCTGCTCAAAGATTAGCTATTAAATGTATCGAGTTTCCCTTGTATGTTTAGTTGTTGCTTCTCCCTTGCTGCTTTTAATATTCTTTCTTTGTGTTTTTAGTCTTTGTTAGTTTGATTAGTATGTGTCTTGGTGTGTTTCTCCTTGAGTTTATCCTTTATGGGACTCTCTGTGCCTCTTAGACTTGATTGACTATTTCCTTTTCCATGTTGGGGAAATTTTCAACTATAATCTCTTCAAAAATTTTCTCATACCCTTATTTTTTTCTGCTTCTTCTGGGACCCCTATAATTCGAATGTTGGTGTGTTTGATATCATCCCAGAAGTCTCTGAGACTATCCTCAGTTTTTTTCTTTTACTTTATTCTGCTCTTCAGAGGTTATTTCCACCATCTTATCTTCCAGCTCACTGATTCATTCTTCTGCTTCAGATATTCTGCTATTGATTTCTTCTATTTTTAATTTCACTAATTGTGCCATTTGTCTCTGTATTTTTATTCTTTAATTCTTCAAGGTCTTTGTTAATTGATTCCTGCATTTTCTATATTTTGTTTTCAAGGTTTTTTGATCACCTTTACTGTCATTATTCTGAATTCTTTTTCAGGTAGTTTGCCTATTTATTCTTCATTTATTTGGACTTCCGTGTTTCTAGTTTGTTCCTTTATTTGCGTAGTATTTCTCTGCCTTTTCATTTTTTTTTAACTTACTGTGTTTGAGGTCTCCTTTTCCCAGGCTTCAAGGTTGAGTTCTTTCTTCCTTTTGGTTTCTGCGCTCCTAAGGTTGGTCCAGTGGTTTGTGTAGGTTTCATATAGGGTGAGATTTGTGCTGAGTGTTTGTTTGTTTGTTTGTTTGTTTTTTCTCTGATGGGCAGGGCTGAGTGAGGTGGCGATCCCGCCTGCTGATGATTGGGTTGGTATTTTTGTTTTCCTTGTTGTTTAGATGAGGGTCCTGCACAGGGTGCCACTGGTGGTTGGGTGATGCTGGGTCTTGTATTCAAGTGGTTTCCTTTGTGTGAGTTCTCACTATTTGATACTCCCTAGAGTTAGTTCTCTGGTAGTCTAGGGTCTTGGAGTCGGTGCTCCCACTCCAAAGGCTCAGGGCTTGATCTCAGTGTATTATTTCAAAAATATTATGATTGTATAAATGTGTCCTCAGTGAGGGGAACCAAGAAACATGGAGTTGTGCTGACGTTTGCTGCCACCACTGAAGCCACTGGTATTGCCATGGTTTGGCTTCTGGGCCTGCACTCACCAGATTCAGGCAACCTTCCAGGAGCCGCAACTCTGGTTACTGATCCCAGGGCTTCCCACCAGCTCTCACAGAGGCCTCTGGTGTCAATCTGTCTACCACTGCTCCTAGTGTCAGGCTCTCTTCTGTGCTAAGCAGACACTGCCATGTGAGCTACAAGGAAGCTCCCTCAGCCAGTCTAACTGGAAGCTCATATGTTTTTCAAGTCAGTTCCTTGTCCTACTCCTAATCAGTGACAACCACTGACATGTTCTCCATCGTGTCTCTATAGTTTTGCCTTAAACTACATATAAATTAGATATTCACCTGTAAGTATAAGTGAAAGCATGCAGTGTTAATACAATCTTTGCCTTGGGTTCCTTTAATTTTTTTTTTATTACTGAGTAGTATCCCACTATAGGGAACCTCATTTACAGGTTGATGAACACTTGGGATGGCTTCAGTTTTGGGCAATTATGACTAAAGCCATCTAGATGTCCATGTGAAGATCTTTGTATGGATAATTTCAATTTTCTCAGGTAAATACCTAGGAATAAGTTTGCTGTTGTGTTATATGGTAAGTATAGATTTAACTTTATGAAAAACTGCCAAATCATTTTCCAAAGTGGCTGTACCATTTTGCATTCCCACCAGTGATGTATTAGGGGTCCAGTGTTCCAGTGCCTGGCCAGCCCTTGGTATTGTCATTTGATGTTACCACTGTTTTTTTCATCTCAGCCATTTTGTTGAGTATGCAGTGGTACTCACTATGGGTATTATTTGTACTTCTTTAATGACCAAAATTTTTGTGCGTTTGCTATTCTCATCTCTTCTTTGGTAAAGTGTGCTTTTGCTCATTTTTTATTTGATTTTTTGTCTTGGTCAGAGGCAAAGAAGAAACTACAGAAAGAGGAGAGTCAAAAGTTGTTCCTCTTTTTCCCTCTCTAGAGTAAAAATTCAGAGAGGTACATCTGTGCCTGGCCAACCAAAATAATGACTGCATAACTGGTGTTCTGCACAGAGTATTAAGTAGCTCTTAGCAGCTGAACCTTGAGAAACACAAACTCCCTGAAGTCATCTGGATCTTGAAGAGGTATCTGCACTCCCATGCTCAATGCAGCATTATTCACATCAGCCAAGATATGGAAACAACCTAAATTCTCATCAATGGATGCATGTGGCACATACATACAAGGGAATATTATTCAGCCTTATAAAGAAGGAAATCCTGCCATTTGTGACAACATGATGGCTCTATAAGACACTTCTGCTGCTGCTGCTGTTAAGTCGCTTCAGTTGTGTCCGACTCTGTGCAGTCCCATAGACGGCAGCCCACCAGGCTCCTCTGTCCGTGGGATTCTCCAGGTAAGAATACTGTAGTGGGTTGCCATTTCCTTCTCCAGTGAATGCATGCATGCTAAGTTACTTCAGTCGTGTCCGACTCTGTGCAACACCATGGACAGCAGCCCACCAGGCTCTTCTGTCTAAGGATTTCTCTAGGAAAGATTATCATATGTGAAACAGAACACCATTCCAGGTTCAATGCATGAGATAAATGCTCAGGGCTGGGGAAATGGGATGACCCAGAGGGATGAGATGGGGAGGGAGGTGCGAGGGGGGTTCAGGATGGGGAACACAGGTAAACCCATGGATGATTCATGTCAATGTATGGAAAAAAACACTACAATATTGTAAAGTAATTAGCCCCCCACTAAAATAAATAAATTTATTAAAAAAAAAAGAATACTGGAATGTGTTACCATTTTCTTCTCCCTAGAAGACATTATGCTAAAGGAAATAAGCCAGTCACAGAAAGAAAAATACTGCCTGATTTCACTTATATTTGGAACCTAAAATAGTAAAACTCATTAGAAACAGAAGATAGAATTGTAATTGCTATCTGTGAGGTGGGAGGGAAGAGGGAGGATCAAAGAATATGAAGTTTCTGTTACTCAAGATAAAGAAGTTCTGGAGATCTACTCTGTAAAACAGGGCCTATGGCTAATAATATGATATTTTAAATTTTTCTAAGAGGGCAGGTCTTATGTTAAAAACTCTTACCACAAAAGGAAAATAAAAATAGAAACAAAGGGGGTGGAAGGAAACTTTTGGAGGTGACTGATAAGTTTATATAATTGACTGTGATAATTTCACACATGTATACTTTTGTCTAAACACATTTGTATACATCAACTATCTATAGAATTTGTACATCAATTATACCTCATTAAAATGCTTTTTTTAAAAGTAGAGGAAGAAACAACAAGAAATCTAAGGTGTTCCAGAAGAACTGTAGAGAGAAAAATGGAGGAGAGAAAATTACCAAGTAAATAAGAAAATAAATATTAGCAGAATTGAAAGTTGAGTGTCTCCCAGTTGAAAAAGGCCACTGAATACCAACTGGTCTACCTCCTGATTCAGCAGTGAAACCTACCTGCTGAGTGACACAAGATAGACGATGAAAACGACATAAACACAGGAACTACCAGGAAAATGGAGAAGGAGAGGGTAAGAGAATGGGTCTCGGTGAGGGTGAATTCTCTTTACAGCTAGCGTTTTGGGGAAGATGGCCCTGAACCACTATGTCCTAGGGTTAACTTAGATCAACGTATTAAACACAGGAGGGATTTACAGTAATGTGCAACTAGTCAGTAATCTGGCCCTTGTAACTTCAGAACTAGTTTTCATCACCTAATCTGCCATGGGTGAACATGTGGTCCTATCTTACATGACTAGTGTGCAGATCACACTGACATGCTGGGGCTGGCTAGTGTTAACTCGGAAGAGCCAATTGTTAAAGTTTCAGTGCTTGACATTACATTGGTGGCTTGAAATCAGCCACGACGGGAGTATTTATACCAGAAATGAGAAAACACTACAAATCAAAGTGAGGTTTGTTGTTGTTGTTAGCTTGTTTTTTTTCTAGAAAACCCATTTACCTTACACCACTACAAATAATTCACCATGTAAGTCTAAAAACCCATAAAATGATCTATATCCTGTTCAGCAGGATGAGAGCACCAATGAATCATTGAATGTTGCAGCAAGAGCAAATTCCTATAGAAGTGTCTAAATGCTTTCTCTCAATTTTTGAGCATACCTGGTCTCGGACAGGTAACAAATGGTTTTCAGACTGACCCTAATTTCTAGAACACACTGAAAAACATTTCTGTAGAGTATGTAAGTTCTCCCCATCATCCATCACCCTTAACTTAATTTCAGCTATCTTAATATGCTTCTTCATAGTTTCCATGTAGTCACACTTAATAAAACTTTAACATGTTCCTGAGATCAATTTGCCTAACCAAGTTCACTTTAAAAATATTTCATAAAGTTAAGAAAACTAAATGAAATGAAAAACTGAAATGCTTAGGGAAGTTTCCAGCACACAGTAAATGCTCAATAAATATATCAGGAGTAAATATCATTGATAGATTATGCGTTACTTAATACAGGGACCTCATTTTTTATTTTAATTTTGGTTTCATTTTATATGTATGCTTCTCAACATTCTGCAGAATGCTTGGCCTGTCCAATGTGATATTTATTGAATAAGCTAGTGAACAAACGAATGATTGTAACACTTGTCCTCCTAAACTTGATATAGACACTGTTTCTACATTGAAAACAAAGATACAACGGGTGTCAGAACCTAGGAATTTTGCAGACTGACCTCAACCTGCACAAATTCATTCTGAGCATTCCCTCTCATCCAAGCAAGCTGCCCATTTACTGCCTATGCCTTATGATTTAGCAAAAGTGAACAATATGAGGATTTGTATTGAACTCAAATCTGAATTGATAAGTAGTCTTATTTGGCCCTCTGATTTTTCCAAAGTAGGATGAAGTATGCAGGAACAAAATGGAAAGCGACTTGGACCCCAGTTATCTCATCTGCCAAATGAGAAAACTGGAGATTTTCCTTGCATTTCTTAAATTCTACAATTTTACATGGTTAACCAGTTGACTGTGCAGAAAAACTCTTGCTCAAGAATAAAACTTAGCTGTGTTTTGTGCCATGAAAAAGTAAATAACATTAGAGTTTTTCTTTCTTTCTTTTTTTTTTTTTTTTTTAGAGGAAATGGATTAGATTTACTAGTTTCTAAGTATCATCAGGAAAGACTTTATGGAAGCAGGGCTCATTTGACAAGTCTGACTCAAAGTTTGTGGGGGCCAAAGCATCTGGTGCTGCTTTCTGTGTTACCTCCTATGCTGGCCATCTGTCATCATCATCAAGAAACAAGGTGTAACTACCTTGAGATTCAAGAAGTGGGACATATTTGCAAAAAAATATTTAGGGCTAGACATTTCAATGGCAACTGATGAACCATGTAATAATATCTATATTTCCCTGTTAAGCTTGTATCATATCTAATTGATGCACAGAATCTTAATAGAATGTAGTAAGAGGAATGCCATTCATCAAATTCAAGAAGGCCAAGTATTTGGCTTACAATTTATGTTTTAAAGCCATGGTTCTTAATCTCTTTGATGAAATCCATGGACTGTTTAACAGGAAGCATTTGGGCCCAAACGTTTGCATTAAATTTAAGAAAGTTCATACCCCCTGAGGCTAAACAAGTGACCCAGATTAAGAATGTCATATTTGGCTGAGTTGGGAAAGCCTGGGATGATTTCTACATCAATGTGCCTTATTTGAGTGAGGAGCTTGAGCTAAGGCAGGAATAACTTCTGCAGGCACAAAGAGATGGGTGGAATGGAGGAGAAGCATGGTGTTTTGTAGAACTGACAGAGCCAGCATAAGACATCATGTGGTGTATGAAAGACTGTCCCCCGGGAGAGAGTTAAGAACTCTGGAATGTAATTCTGCCTATGACTCCGAAATATCTGTGTGATGTCATAGTATTTTCTTTGTGCCTTAGTTGTCTCACCTCAACGAGGATAGAAATTATCCAAGAATTTAAAAATTCTTTTAACTCTAAAATTCTATTATTTGGAAGTACGAGGTATGTAAAGAGTACAGAAAAGACTCACAGAATAGATAAAAAATTTATGCCAAAAAGATCTGAACCTTTGCAAAAGCTTGCCTGAGGGCTAAATTACATATTCAACATCACTGTGTTACTGGATTATAATGAATCCTCATTTTTTTCCCCCCCCTCTTTTTCCCCCTAGAAGAACATCACTTCTACCTCTTCAGCAATGATTATAATCTCAATTTTGGAAAAAACAAACAGTAGTAACATTATACAGTACACATCTAGAATTCAAACTGCCTATAATGAGCCCGAAAAGGAAAAAAGCAATAGAAACCTCTCAATTTAAGAATCCTATATTAAATCCATAGCCTAGATGAGCCAAAGCAGTTTGGTTGAAGTGCAGAGTACAGAAGGATGACCACTAATCTGTGCTTTTCTCACTTGGCTCTTTGATTTGAATCTCCAGATTTAGAACTAGATCTGCTTCTCTATCTTCTAGCTTTCAGCTCAAGCCTCAACCTCCAAATCAAATGTTTCATGCTTCAGGGGTGTAATGAAAGGAAAAATGTTAGGTAGGTACCAGCCAATCAGAAAGAAAACTTTGTAACAGTTCCTCTAGCAGAGCAAAAAAAAAAAAAAAAAGGTTCTGAACTTTTCCATAAGTGTGTAAAGAATCAGGCAAACTTATTCACATCTCTTGGCTTCTCCAAAGGTTAAAAAGAAGAATGTACTTAAATGACTGACTCAAAATTCTATCCAGCTTGGGTTTGTACAGGTCACACTGCTATAAACAATAACTTTGACTTCAATGGACATTGCTTTGTCTTCTGAGAAACTCAGACCCTCTCTCTCCCCTCATATATTAGCCTAGGAACTTTAGTTAAGTCAGTATTTCAGAAAATCAAAAGTAAACATGTCTCAAGTCCGTGGAAAGTAAGTATATCAATTAAATTTGTCTACCAGGTATCAAGACTCATAATCCATCCTGATCTTTAACCTTGCCCAGCCCCTCTGGGACATGGTAACTGGGACAGACCTTTCTTCATTTTATCACTAAACATTCAGCGTTATCCTCTCCAAGGGTACACTTACACAGATACAGTTTTAAAACCAGATAATGGGTAAAAAATGTTACCATTCATCCACCACACACTACGATATACATTAGCTCATTTAATCTTCACAGCATCTCTGAAAAGTAATATCATAGGAAACTAAATCCAAGTGAGACTAAATTACTTGTCCAAATTCTCTTATTAAATAAATGAACTAAGGTGCAAACCCATGTATTCTAACTGCAAGTTTGGTGAAGTGAAAGTTGCTCAGTCGTGTCCAACTCGTGACCCCATGGACTGTAGCCCACCATGCTCCTCTGCCCATGGGAATTCTCCAGACAAGAATACTGGAGTGGGTAGCCATTCCCTTCTCCAGGGGATCTTCCCAACCCGTGGGATTGAATCCAGGTCTCCTGCATTGCAGGCAGATTGTTTTTTTTATTATTATTTTTTTTAAAAATAAATTTATTTATTTTAGTTGGGGGCTAATTACTTTACAATATTGTAGTAGTTTTTGCCATACATTGACATGAATCAGCCATGGGTTTACATGTGTTCCCCATCCTGAACCCCCCCCTCCCACCTCCCTCCCCATCCCATCCCTCTGGGTCATCCCATTGCCCCAGCCCTGAGCATTTGTCTCATGCATCGAACCTGGAATGGTGTTCTGTTTCACATATGATAATATACATGTTTCAATGCTATTCTCTACAGGCAGATTCTTTACCATCTGAGCTACCACGGAAGCTCTGATAGCACCAAATCAGCTCTTTACTTTGATTTTGAGATATGCAATGAATAAAATGCTCTTCTTTTATTCTAATACCACAAACCAAATATACTCCCAAATCATGGTCATCTCCTAAGAATCACACATCTTTCCTATTTTTTCAGTGCCACCACTGTTCATCCGTCTGTGCAAGTCTGAACCAATGCTATTTCTAAACATTCTACATTGCTCACTTATCTCCTAAATAAATCTGAAACCTGTCCTCTTCAACATCTATCATAACTGCCACTATAGTCCAAACTTTCATAATCTCTTGCTATATTATTTAATAGCCTATTAACTGGTTCAACCATTCTACTCTCTCTAACCAATCCAGTATACCTTCCCCTGCTGCTGCTGCTAAGTCGCTTTAGTCGTGTCCGACTCTGTGCGACCCCATAGACGGCAGCCCACCAGGCTCCTCCGTCCCTGGGGTTCTCCAGGCAAGAACACTGGAGTGGGTTGCCATTTCCTTCTCCAGTGCATGAAAGGGAAAAGTGAAAGTGAAGTCGCTTAGTCGTGTCCGACTCTTCGCGACCCCACGGACTGCAGCCTACCAGGCTTCTCCATCCACGGGATTTTCGGCACCCCACTCCAGTACTCTTGCCTGGAAAATACCTTCCCCGGTAGACTGCAATCACTGTGAGGCCAGGCACCATGCTTACATTGTTTCATTGGACAAACTTTATATTTTAAAACAGTTGAAATTAATAGAAAAGTTGCAAAGATAAGACAGAGTTCCCATAAACTCTGCACTCAGTTTCCATTATTAACAACTTACTTTAGATGATACATTTGTTAGAATTAATGAGCCAATATTGATATATTATTACTAACTAAAGCCCATAGTTTGTTCATATTTCCTTGTTTTTACTAACATTGTTTTCCATTGCAGTATGCCTTCCTGGATATCACATTTCATTTGGTCATCATGTCCCCTTAGACTGTGACAACTTTTTTCTGTCTGTGACAATTTTTCAGACTTTCCTTACTTTAGTGATCTTAACAAGTTTTGAGGGTTGTCAGGTAGTTTGTGAAATATTCTTCTATTTGGATTTATTTGATGTCCTAATATTATTACACTGGGTTAACAGATTTTTTGGACGGGGGGAGGAAGACCACAATGGTAGAATCATTTGCATCCCATCAAATCAAGAGTACATACTATCCATGAGACTTACCTATGACTTAATATAGTTGATGTTGATTATCCTGACTGAGGCATTTGTATCAAATTTCTGAACTGTTAAGTGATTCTTGTTTCCCTTTTCCATACTGTATTCTTTGGAAAGAAGTCACAATGTATAGTCCACAATTAAAGGGTACAAAGTTATACTCCATCTCTGAGGGTGGGGTAGCTACATAAACTACTTGGAATTCTTCAGTTCAGGAGACATAACTTTCTTTCTTTTTTTCTCTCTCCCTTTCTTTTATCATATTAGTACAAACTCACAGACATTTACTTTACACTTTAGGTTATAATCCAATACTACTTTATTGTTGTTCAATGTTTCCAACTTTGGCCATTGGGAACTGTTTCAAGTTGACCTCTGTGCCCCTTAGATAAATTCCCATCACTGTATTTTGTTTCCTTTCTCTTTGAGCACTTTTGTACTTCCTGACACTCTAAGATGTAACTTATTCTGTATATTTCTGCTGCAGTCCTAGAATTAGCTATTTCTCCAAGAAGCCCTGATTTCTTGTATCATAGAATGGCATTAGAAACAAAGATCTAAGAGTCTGATGTGCTCATGGTGACTGAAATGTCCTTACTTCCAGGCTTTTTCCTCTGACAAAGCAAGGGCATATATGTATGTATCCTAACTAGTGCTTATGTACATATATATAAACATTTTTTAATGTAACCATCTATATCGATAGTAGGCTAAACATGAGTTCATACTCATGTCTCCAACTCTGATCCATGGCCACAGGGATCATTATGGTATTCCCCCTATGCTTATCTGTAATCCACTCCCACTGCGACAGTGAAAACCCCGGCTGCCACCAGCTATCATCCATTTAGTACTCAATTGTTCAATTCCACTATACCTAGATAGAATTATCAGACTATTTAACCCATACTAGAGTACAGTGCGTATGTGCACTTTCTGTTGCTTTCAGTCTTACAGACTCCATTAATTCCCAAAGCTACTTAGGTCAGTATCTTTATCTCTCACCCTCTAAGATTAAATTTTTATTGTCATTCCTACCGTATATTAACACCATTCCTACTGTAGAGTAAGTGACTAACAAGCAATTGTTGTCTGGTTGCAAGAACAAAAGAATTTAATTAGAAAACTTTCAGCTGCTTAAGAGAGGAGACAAAGAAAAGAGGGAAGGAGGAAGAGAGAAGGAGAGGAGGAGAAGACAAAATAGAGTTTGAATCCATGCTCTACCACTAATTATGATTTGTGCTAAGTTATTTAATGTCTCAGAAACTCAGTTTCTTCATCTGTATCATAGGGTTATTGATAATCCTAAAAGAAGTGTTGTAAGGAAATATGAGAAAATGTACATAAATTGTCTGGAAGAACATGAATTCTGAGTAGTAATTATATTCTCAACATTAGTTCCTTTCCATTCTTGGAGACTTCTAGAGTCATCAAAGTCCACATCAGGGGTTCCAAGAAATACCTCATCATGAAAATCACTTCCTTGTCCAGCTGATCCCTGAAGTTCCTTCTAGAGGGTCTGAGTATTGTATTTATGGTGAGGATTTCAGCTTAAATGCATGGTTTGGAAGAGGAAAACACTGATCCATTTTCTAAGGGAACAACGAACAGCAATAATATTAACAGCTACCAAAATTTTAACAATAGCTGTGCTTCAGGAATTGTGCTGAGTCCTTTGAACATAAGTCTCACTGTGATCTTCCTTGGAAGATGCCATTTTTAACTCTTATTCAAAAATGAAGAAACTCACCTATATTTCAGTCACTGTACTAGTACTACAAACCAATCAGAGATTACTACGTGGTGGTGAAGTACAGCAGGCCTAAAACTTGGGGATATAAAGCATAAATGTGCTGTGGATATTTTCAGCAACTACATTTGCTATTATAGTTACTTTTCACTCATTTGGAATATATTAAACATCTGTACAACATAATAGAATTGAGCTCATCTTAAGTCTGCCATTCTATGATCTCAGGCCAATTACTTTAATTATGCCCAGCCTTGGTTTGGCTGTTCACTTAAGGTTTAAAATTCCAGTGTTCTGAGCAGGTGTTGAGAATGTCTTCTCAAGATGGACTTGACTATATGTTACTTATTTTCAAATTCATAGTCAAAGTCCCTCTTTCCTGCTCCTGCCCCTAAATTATCTGCAGAAACAGTTTGCTGTCCCTACCCTTAAAACGGTCTCAAATCATACCTTTGCTACTGATGCCTCTTGTTGCATGTTCCTCTCATAATTAAAATAGAATTTCATTTTACACAGTGAACTCTGGTTGGAATGCAACTAACCCAAAAGCAACGTTGTGCTCTCAGTCTGCCAGGCATGATGCTGAGTGCTTTAAAGGCATCATACTATCCTCGTCCTCCTACCAACCCTGTGATATATTATAGATATGATCTTCCTTTTACAGATGAAAAGAAACTACAAACACACATAACCCATGTGCAGACTAGCTTCAGAGACCTTTTGCAAATTGTCCAGCAAGTAGGTAGCAGTGCAGCTTTCTGAATACCTGACTCTAAAATTCCAGCTTTTGTACAGTGAGACAGGGGATGATTTACATAAAAAGTGTGAACTAAGAAGAGCATGGAACCAAAGTTACAGAGCTGGTGAATGGTAAAGCAAAACTGTACATTAACTGTACAGGGAGTACTGGATCCTCTAATGTTATATACCGTAATGGGAAGTTACTATTAGTACTTCTATCTTTCAAAGGAGGAAGATGAAATTGATAAGTCTAAGAGGTTTGTCAAATGTGGCCCTGATCTCTACCCACGTAACTTCTTATTCCTAAGTTTTCAACTTGGAAAAATTTATTTGAAACAAACAACAAACAAACAAACAAGTTGGAATTCACTAGAGCTGAATCACTGTGGGCCTAGAGACCTACATTTTTAAAAGGTTCCCCAGGTGATATATTCCCAAGTATATAAGCATCAGACAAATTCAGATCTGCCTGATAGTGAGGTTGGCCTCATTTATACTAGTACAATTCTAGGCCAGTGTTTTTTCCTCAACTGAGTAGCCTATTTTAAAGTACTGGAGGGAATTCCATGATAGTCCAATGGTTAGGACTTGGTGCTTTCACTGTTGAGGCCCAGTTTTGATCCCTAGGTTTGGGAACTAAGATCCTACAAACAGTGTGGTACTTCCAAAAAATATAGATAAGTAAAAAGAAATAAAATACTGGAAATATCTCTCTCTCCCCTTCCCACTTCTCTTTCTCTCTCTCTGTCTCTGCAAACATGGACTTCCAAAACTCATCTGTACCTTGAGTGACAAGAATATTCTCTCTTCAAACAAGATCTGAGTCCCTTACTCTGAGCAATGGAGATGCAGAGGAGGGCCTGGCCCTCAGGCCCTTGGTATCAGTGCCATGTCTATAGACTGATAATGGATAATTTTTTTTTAACCTGAGATAGATTATAAAGGTTACAAGGCTTGCTTGGTGGTGATCTCTTTACCCTACTCCATCCACTGCCACTCTCCTAACAACCAGCACACATATCACTATATCAGTCCTGTCCTCAGGAAAGTCACTTCAAGCAGTCATTTTTTTTTTCTCCTTAGTCAAAAATACACCCTACCTGAGAGTTATTTATAACCTAACTTTCACTTACTCTCATCTCTTCATGATCCATTTATTGAGTAAATCAAAAATATATTTTGAGTACTATTATGCTCCAGGTGCTATTTTAGGAGTTGGGGAGATATCCCTAACCCTACAATGTTATGGTGCATGCATGCGTGTGCACACGTGCACACACACACACACACGAGCTTTAGCCATGGCTTCTCAGTAAGAAGTCCCACATAGATAGAGTTCCATTTTCTATACCTTTCTTGAATTCTCCCCTTTCTTCTATATCTGAACTAATAAATGATGGATCTTATCTCTCACTGGAAAATAAGCCAACCAAATGGATTAATCTCAGTTATGGTATCAATTACTGGTTATGAAGTACTAAGTCACTACTCCCACATAACCTACATTTAATAATCAATTTCTTGTATCCAAATTTCCTGCACCATGATAAATTATGGGAAGCATTTGGCACCCAAGGAGACTTTCAAGTCTTCTCAAACCACTATAATATGCAGCTAGCTCCTCATTCCCTAAATCCATGGAAAATCTTATTCCTTCCAACCCAGAAATCACAAAGTTGATGTCTGTATTCTGAGTCATCATATACAGTTTCACCTCATTTATATTTCTGCATAAATTTGAAGCTGTTTTAATGTGCTCTTTCTACAGTTTTTCCCTTGTCCTTTTGGTTAAATAACTAATCCACACACCCAAGTGTGGAAAATTGGAAATTATAAAGGGTTTGGTTCTCCCTGACTCTGCAATAGGATGTAAAATCAGGGCACTGACATAACTAGTCCCCTGACATGAACCCACTCAGGAGAGAATGTTTTTAAAGGAATGCACCCCCCTCTTCAACTTTCCAGAGATAGCAGCCCCCTAACTCTGAGTATGTTTTTTAGATCAATTCCTAAGAATAGGACCCCACATAAAATCAAGAGTAAATGCTGCAGGCCATCTGAGAGGCAACAGGAGTAGGAAAGCCACCAATGGGGAAAGAAGATTCTACAAGAAGATAGGGTGCAATCAAGGCAAATTGTGTGTGCCTGTTATTATACTCTGCAGAGTAAAAGCCAAAGTGGCCTGGAAGGCCAAATAGGAGCCACCCATTCTTCCAGTTACCTATCTGTCCCCTTCTGTCTCACACTTCTTCTTGCCCACTCTGCTCCTGCCAGGGTTCACTCCCCAGTCCTCCAGCAGACAGGACATGCCCTTTACATGTGCTGTTCCTGCTGCCTGAGGCTTTCTTTACCAACTGTGCCCAGATCTCACCCCAGTGCTCTCTAACCTCCATCCTTGCTTTAGTATTTTCTATTATAGGGTTTCCCTCTAACTCACTGTGTTTGTGTGTGTGTGTGTGTTTAGACTCTATTGTGTCTGACTCTTTGCAACCCCATGGTCTGTAGCCTGCCAGGTTCTTCTGTCCGTGGAATTTCCCAGGCAAGAATACTGGAGCAGGTTGGCATTTCCTACGCCAAGGGACCTTCCTGACTCAGGGATCAAACCTATGTCTCTTGCACACTCAACGTGTATTTCACTTAAGCTTATTTGTGTATTTTCAATCTCAACTCAGAGAATGCTGGGAGCGGTTCTATCAGTTTGCTTTATCGCTTTTGCTTACCAACAACTTGAACAGTGCTGAGCACAGATTACACGCTCAATAAGAATTTTTTGAATAAACAAACAAGTATGCTATGAGTGACCCTGCAACCATGATTATGTTTAAAACAACAACAACGGAACTTAATTTAGTGTTTTATCTCTTCTAGTGCTAACAGATGTGAGCTTTTAAGTGTCAAATGGACAGGGCATTGACCAATATTAAATGATACTGGGAAAAAAATCTACCCTCTTTCCATTTCTTCTGATTACATCAAAAATAAGACTCTTGTCAAGCCTCAGGCTTAGATCTGCAATGAAAATTGTTTTAATTGCAATCTAAATTGTTTTCATTGCTTTTTAATTTTTATTGCCAGGTAATCCAATGGTAAAATTTCTTTTTTAAAATTTTCATTTGTGAAAAGAAGGGAAGAAAAAAAGAAAGAAAAAAGGGGAGGAAGGAATGGAAAAAGAAGGAACGAGGGAAAGACAGGGAGGAAGGGAGAATAAAAGAAAGAGAAGGAAAGAGAAAAAAGATTGATTGATTGATGGATGGATGAATAGAAACAGCTTAGGTGGTGCATAGATTTTGGAAAATAACGATAAAGATGGTATAGCAATTATTAGTACTTTGGAAGCACGTTTCCTTGTGAATACATACATTCTATCCCTGGGAGAATGCAGTAGGTATGTACTCTGGATACTAATATCTGCTAGCAGTAGCAGCCCAGGATTCCTGGTTGAACACACACGCTGTGTGGAATTCCTCCAAACAGATGCTCTGGGATAGCCCCTGAGTGCCAGTCAGGTACTGACTGGGAAGGTTACAGGAAAAGAGAATAAATTATTAAAAGGAAAAAAAAAATTTAAACTCTTGACAGTCTCTTCTGTTAGGTGGCAATGGGTGTTTTTAGAAAATGGTGACAGTAGAGCAGAACTGTGCAAATCCTGGGGGTGGCTGCTTCAAGGAGAGCCCTAGAGGAGGTCTGCCATTTCATCGTGCCAGTGAGTGACGTTGTGGAGCCCACTGCCAATCAGCTGTGTGTTTCATCCCCTCCATCATCTGTACAAGAACCCTGACAGGCCCCTGGCCCTGTCTGACCTCATCATAGCCTCCAAATACAGCACAGAATCTTGCTGATTGCTGACTCCCCCAGGGAACATAGACTCACTGCATCTCGAGTGGGAGAACTTGTCATTCTTCAAAAAAAAAAAGGGCACAGACATATTTGAACTATAAAGAAATAACAACAAAACAAACCACATCCTTCTCATCTTTCCTTGAGCATTTGAATGCAATTTATTTTCATTTTTATATTTTAAGGGGAAACCGTGGGAGATTTGATGGTTAGAATAGAAATGAAGTATAGAGCATATTGCTTTTTTTTTTTCTGTCCTCCCCCACAGAGCTGGCAGGATGAATGTCTTTGCCTTCAGCTCTGAAATTTGTATTCTCTACTATCTGAGAAGAAAATACAGGCTAATGTCCATTCTGCTGCCTTTTTCCTCATTTTGTGTATCCTTGCAAGGTAGAATTTTGAAGAAAAATGAAATGCGTTAATCTTTATCTAGCAATTTATTTCTCCCCCGTTTAAATCCTTTAAAAGGCATATTAGTATAAGCGACCTTGCATTTCTTTCAAAAATCTACCTACATCCTTCTCAGGCCTTTTCAAGCTAAACAGGTCACTGAGCTGAATTCAGTCTCATAGGATTATTTCTCATCCTTCTTTCTAGCTGTACCAGACAGCACCTCTGCATGCCTTGGAGAATCTTTGTGTGGGAAGGAGGCAATGGGCTTGGAATCCATAAATCATCCCAAGATTTGACTTCCCTGTGGGATCTCTTGAAAAGGACTTCTGATACAAAAAGGAACATCTTCTATCACTTGTTGTGAAGGATGAGGCATGATGTTTTTAAAGAAGTCTGTGGTTTTCCTTACAAACATCGTGTCAGCCTCAAATTAAACTAAATGTATCTTCTGTCAGTCCTAAACATTCAATGATACTGGCGATGACTTAGAATTACATTTTGAAAAGAAAAGAAGGCCATTTGATTTACAACTGGAATAAAGCAAATAGAAAGTTATGGTAAGAGTGTGAGAAAACAGCCAATCTGGCCTCCAAAAATCCCTTGAGTCCCTTTTGACACCTTTACCCTGTGTGTAAACTTGGCCCCAACCCAACAAAATTCCCTTAATGAATATTGCTTCATGGCTCAAGATTTTGCTCAGGATTGCCTATGATCTGGAATGTTTTTATGCTGCCTAACTCTGCATTTTATTCTTGGAAAATTTCTCCTGCCTTCAAGAATCATTGTGAGCACCAGTGTCTCATGGAGCTGGTAATGATAATGTCCAGCATGTGTTGAATATTAATGTCATGGTGATCTATTTATATGATTATCTCATTTAAAGTTAATATCACTACCATGAGATATTAATAGATATTGTTATTCCTACTTTCAGATGACCAATCCCAGAAGAAATCAAGAATTAAAACTATAGACCTAAAAAAAAAAAAAAAAAATCTATAGACCTAAGAGGGAAAAGTATAACATGAAATTAGTATATTCTTCTACTGTGTAGGTTTTTAAAATTTCCTCTCAGTAATTTTTAACTTTCTAGATGAAAATCTTAAAATACTTTTCTAGATTTGATTATATGTGTTTTTTGAATGCCATTATAAATTATATTTTTATTAAATTTAATACTTGAGATGTTTATTTGTATAGAGAGAAATGCAATAAATTTCTATACATTGATACTGTATTTACCAAACTTACAGAGGGATTAAATAATTCACCAAGTTTACATAGTGAGTAAATTGCAAGGTTGGGATCAAACCAATGTCTATTGCCCCAAATAGCTTTCCCAAGCCATTCATGAAAACATTCATCTATTCAAATCCTCTACCAGATAGAGTAATACCTTACTGTCCCACAAATTCTTTCCCTTTCTATTTGGCATTCCATAACATTCTACTTGGTAACAATGATTTATATGTTTCCCTCTTCCTTCTCACTATCTAGAGGTCCTATCTGTATTTTTCAGAAATTCATCACTTCCAGAGAGAGTTCATATGCCATAGAGCAAGAATATTCACGTTTGAGCTGGAAAACTCATGGCTGAGGCCTCTCATGTGGACATAGCATGTTTTACAGCATCTCACTAGATGTAGACATAGCAACTGACCCATTGTTGTGACAGGTAAAAAAAAAAAAAAAAGAAGTCACCAGACCTTGGCAAGTGTTCCCCAGGGAACAAAACTGTCCTTGTTCAGAACCACTGTCAGAAGGGAATCCAATCTTCCTTCTAAATCCATTGGTGGGAGTATTTCTAAGATAATCCTACCACTTTACCAGTGATTATTTCAGGAAAGAACATGTGACCAAATTTGGGCTAATGAGACCAGAGTTGAGGTCTACTGTGGTTTTTTTGGGAAAGTTTTTTTTTTTTTTTTAAAGAGTTCAAAGACTATCATCTCTCTCTCTCTCTCCTCTGAGCTTCTTAGATACAGGTGAGTCTGGAGCTGCTACAGCCATCTTGTATACCAGCCTGAGGATACATATAGTACACAGGGTATTTTATTCTTTTTGATGTGATGGTAAATGAGTTGTTTCATTAATTTCTATTCCTGACCTTTGGTGGTTAATGTATAGGAATGTGAGAGATTCTGTGTATTAATTTTTTATCCTGCAACTTTATCAAATTCATTGATGAGCTCTAGTAGTTTTCTGGTGGCATTTTTAGGATTTTCTATGTATAGTAACAAGTCATCTACAGTGACAGCTTTAATTATTCTTTTCCAATTTGGATTCCTTTTATTTCTTTTTTTTCTCTGATTGCTGTGGCTAGGACTTCCACAACTACATGGTATAAAAGTGGCTACAATGGACATCCTTGCCTTACTCCCAATCTTAGAGGGAATGCTTTTAGCTTTTCACTATGAAGAACTGATGTTGGCTGTAAGTTGGTAATATATGGCCTTTATTATGTTGAGGTAAGTTCCTTCTATGCCCACTTTCTAGAAAACTTTTATCATAAATGGGTGTTGAATCTTGTCAAAGGCTTTTTCTGCATCTATTGAGGTGATCATAAGGTTTTTATTTTTCAGTTTGTTAATGTGGTATACCACACTGATTGATTTGTGGATATTAAAGAATCCTTGTGCCCATAGGATAAATCATGGTGTATGATCCTTTTCATGTATTGTTGGATTCAGTTTGCCAGTATTTTGTTGAGTATTTTTGTGTTTATGTTCATCAATGATAGCATCCTGTAATTTTCTTCTTTTGTGTTCATTGTCTGATTTTGATATCAGGGTGATGGTGACCTCATAAAATGAGCTTGGGAATGTTCCTCAGCACTACATCCAAAATAATAAAATACCTAGGAATAAAGCTATGTGAGGAGACAAAAGACATGTACTCTTCCAACTATAAGACACTGATGAAAGAAATTGAAGATGACACAAATAGAGGGAAAGATATACCATGTTCTTGGATTGGAAGAATCAATATTGTCAAAATGACTATACTACCCAAAGCAATCTACAAATCCAATGCAATCTCTGTCAAATTTCCAATGGCATTTTTTACAAAATTAGAACAAAAAAAATTATAATTTACATGAAAACACAAAGACCCCCAAGTAGCCAAAGCAATCCTGAGAAAGAAAAACTGAGCTGGAAAAATGAGACTCCCTGACTTCAGACTATACTACAAAGTTACAGTCATCAAAATAATATGGTACTGGTACCAAAACAAAAATATGTGTCAGTGGGACAGAATAGAAAGCCCAGAAGTAAACTTATGCACCTATGGTCAATTATGATATGATGAAGGAGGCAAGAATATACAGCAGAGAAAAGATAGTCTCTTCAATAAGTGGTGCTGGGGAAAATGGACAGCTGCATGTAAAAAGAATAAAATTAGAATGCTTGCCAACACTATACACAAAAATAAACTCAAGATGAATCACAAACATAAAGGTAAGGCTGGACACTATAAAACAGAAGGAAAAATGGGCAGACACTCTTTGACACAAATCACAGCAATATCTTCTATGATTTACTTCCTAGAGTAATGAAAATAAAAACAAAAATAAGTAAATGGGACCTAATTAAACTTAAAAGCTCCTATACAGCAAAGAAAACTACAAACACATTGAAAAAACAACCCACAGAGAAAACATTTACAATGGAGCCAATACCTTGGAGAAGGAAACGGCAACCCACTCCAGTGTTCTTGCCTGGAGAACAAGAGATTAATCGCCAATATATATGAACAGCTCATATAACTCAACCTCAAAAAAAGTAAACAATTCAATCCAAAAAATGAGCAGAAAATCTCAATAGACATTCCTCCAAAGAAGACATACAGATAGTCAATAGGCATATGAAAATATGCTCAACATCACTAATTATCAGAGAAATTAAAATTAAAACTATTGGGTTGGCCAAAAAGTTTGTTGGGATTTTTGTAAGATGCTATGGAAAAACCCAAAAGAACTTTTTGACCAACCCAATATAATGGCGTTATTACATCAGACTGATCAGAATGGCCATCATCAATATGTCTATGAATAGTAAATGCCAGAGAGAGTGTGGAAAAAGGGAAACCCTCCTACACTGTTGCTGGGAATGTAAACTGGTACAACCACTATGGAGAACAGTATGGAGGGTCCTTAAAAAACTAACATATAATAATGTATAATATATAATAGAACTACCATATGATCTAGCAATCCCACTCTAGGGCAGATATCCAGAGAAAACCATAATTAGAAAAGATACAAGCACCCCAACATTCATTGTGGCACTACTTCCAGTAGCCACAACATGAAATCAACCTAAATGTCCATGACAGAGAAATGGATAAAGAAGATGCGGTACGCATATATATATACCATGGAATATTCCTCAGTCATAAAAAGAATAAAATAATGCTATTTACAGCAACATGAATGAACACAGAGATTACTATACCAAGTGAAGTAAAAAACAAAGACAAATATCATTTAACATCACTCATATTTGGAATCTAATTTTAAAAAGTGATACAAATGAATTTATTTGCAAAACAGAAACATACTTACAGATATCAAAACCAAACTTACAGTTACCAAAGAGGAAACTTGAGGTAGGGGGATAAGGAGGAGCCTGGGACTGAAATATGCACACCACTGTGTATAAGATAGATAACCAACAAGAACCTCCTGTAGAGCACAGGGAACTCTACTCAATATTCTGTGACATCCTATATGAGAAAAGAATCTGAAAGAAAAAGAGCATATGTACATGTATACAGGAATCACTTTGCTGTACACCTGAAACTAACACAACATTGTAAATCAACTATAGTGCATTATAACTTTAAAAATACATATGGTAGAACAGCAGAGCTTCCCAGGAGTCTCCTGCAGAAAAGCAGACAGAGCCACTGGATTAAGTCTTCTGGGTATATGAGAGAAGGAATTTGCTAACAGCTTAAATTAGTTTATAATGGGATTTCTTCCCTTCCATTTCTCCCTCCCTTCCTTCCCCTCTCCCTCCCTCCCTCCCTCCTTCCACTTAGTTTATAAAACTGGGTTACACTCTCAAAATATTGGCAGTATTTTCACTCCCTTAAATGAAGCACCCCTTCATTTCCTACCACTTTTCTCATTCTCCTTCTACTTAGGCACTCACTCCAGTGTTTTAAATATATAATCACCAAATCCATATTTACAGATTTACTTATATATACAAGTAAACTTGGGAGAAGGCAATGGCACCCCACTCCAGTACTCTTGCCTGGAAAATCCCATGGATGGAGGAGCCTGGTAGGCTGCAGTCCATGGGGTCTCTAAAAGTTGGACACAACTGAGCGACTTCACTTTCACTTTTCACTTTCATGCATTGGAGAGGGAAATGGCAACTCACTCCCCTATTCTTGCCTGGAGAATCCCAGGGATGGTGGAGCCTGGTGGGCTGCTGTCTATGGGGTCGCACAGTCGGACACGACTGAAGCGACTTAGCAGCAGCAGCACAAGTAAACTTAAAATTGGTGATATGTGTGTGCTGATTTCATTCTTTTTCAACTTTGTTCCATGATGGTACATGTATGTGTGTGTATATATGTATGTATGTATGCATGTGTATATATATATATATATATATATATATATATATATATATGCTTATGTATATACACATATATATTTCTTTATATAATATCCTACCACATGAGCATATTAGATTTTCTTATTCCATTTTATAAGTGAAGACCACTTACATTTTCCTTACCCTAATTTTTACCTTAATTCTTAAATGGGCACCATTGTTTATGTCTATCAACCTGTGATATAAATGGAGAGGTTGTGACACTAACTCATAGGATATTTACATACTTACTTTAAGTGAGCATTGACCTATTTTTTCCTCCAGAGTTGACCCCTCCATCATAATTTCCACAGCAGTTCATGAGTATCTCTATTTAATTGTATCCTCAATAACACTTGCTATTTTTTATCTTTCTTAATTTTGATGATTAACATGATCCTTGTAACATGATCCTTGTAACATGGTATCTGAATAGTTTAATTTGTATTTCTGAGGACATTTATGAAGGTGTATACTCATTTATATATTTAAGATAATACCTCGTAGGGAATGGTCATTAGTATTTTAAAAATCAATATATATATAAAACATAATTTTGGGGAATATAGTATTAGCTATCACTCTTATAATCAATGTTTTCATGATTATTATATATTAGCTATTTAATCTCTTTCTGTGAACTGTTTGTACATTTCCCCTAAAATTTTAATACTTTTCTGTTGTTTACTTACTCCAAGTATTCTTTTATGTTATAGATATCTATCCTTTGCCTGTTTAAATGTTCAAAATATCACTTGTAAATCTTGTCACAAAGCTAGTTACTTTGTCTATGGAGTAGCTCAGTGACAAGAATTGTGTAACTTGAATGCAGGCAAGTTCATCAGTTTTTCTTCTTGCAAGTATTTTTCATTTTAAGTGTTACTAAAGAATTCTCTCATTATCCCAAGATGACAAATATTTTCTATGTTTTTCTTTTCTTTTTTTTTTTTTTTTAGGGGACAGACTTTTATTTATTTTTTTTTTTTCGGTGAATTTTTTTTTCTTTTTTTTTATTTTATTTATTTTAGTTGGGGGCTAATTACTTTACAATATTGTAGTAGTTTTTGCCCTACATTGACATGAATCAGCCATGGGTTCACATGTGCTCCCCCTCCCGAACCCTACCTCCCTCCCCTTCCCATCCCTCTGGTCATTCCCAACGCTCCATCCCCAAGCATCCGTCCCATGCATAGAACATGGAATGGTGTTCCGCTTCACATATGACAATATACATGTTTCAATGTTATTGTCCCAGAATGTCCCACCCTCACCTTCTCCCTCAGAGTCCACAGGACTCTTCTATGCATCTGTGACTCTTATTCTGTCTCACATATAGGGTTACCATTACCATCTTTCAAATTCCATATACATGCATTAGTATACTGTATTGGTGCTTTTCTTTCTGGCTCACTTCACTCTGTATAATGGGCTCCAGTTTCATCCATCTCAATAGAACTGATTCAAATGTATTTTTTTAATGGCTGAGTAATATTCCATTGTGTATATGTACCACAGCTTCCTTATCCATTCGTCTGCCGATGGACATCTAGGTTGCTTCCAATGTCCTGGCTATTGTAAACAGTGCTGCGATGAACACTGGGGTACACGCGTCTATTGGCTTTATAATTAATCATTTGGGCCTCTAATCCAATTGGAATTCAGGATCAAGATGGAGGTAGAATTTTGTTTTTATGATTTTCAAAACAGTGGGCCTATTTTTCCAATATCATTTCTTCAAACATCCATTCTTTGCCCTGAAAATGTCTGATGCCTCTTATTCATTTGTGGGTCTAATCCTAGGTTTTCTATTTTATTCCATATTAGTTGGTTCTTGGGTTAGCAACACAGTTTCTTTAACTATGCCTTTGTACTAGATTTTCGTATCTGCTTTCTTCAAAGCTGCTCTTTTCTTTCTTCCTAAAAGTGGGAATGCTGAATTTTCTGTTGAGATTTTCTAACTCTTAATGGTTACCTTATGCTTTGCTTCTTAGCCTCATTGTTGTTAATAAAAATTAGCAAATGCACCAAAGGGAAAGTTGGCTTTCCCTATTTCCTCAAGTCCTGACTATCATCTCAGCTCTTCAGTTCTTTCAAACATGTTTCCCATTGTTTGAAGAGTTAGAAGAGGAATTAGTCTAGAAGAACTAGTCTTCTTAGTTGTTACTGTGAGGAATTTGACCTGTAGTTGCTCGTCTAGCATACCGCCAAAAAATCGATTTAAAAAAATTACAGATCCTTTCATCAGCAATATTTCTGAATTCTCTTATTCATTCCGTTATGTCTTCATGTCAATGGTTATCTTTATTCCCTTCTGTCCCCTACTGGGTTCTCCTGTGGGAGTTAAGGGTGAGTGTTCAAGATGTTTATTGGAGAATCAATAACAATGAATGGAAAGAAGAGAAATCAGCAGAGAGAGGAGAGAGGAGTTGAACTGCAGACCAGACAGAGCCTCAGCCATCTCAGTGGGAGCTCTGAAATGAGTGCTGACCAGAACTGTCCCCATGTCCTGTTATATTGGGTCAAAATAGCCAGGCCTTTATACACTGCTTTGTTGAATGACCAGATAACAGGAGCTCTCAGAAGGATATGACATTGGGGGAGAAATTTCTCTGCCAAAGAACTGCACCCTGAAGAGCAGAGGACAGGGGGCCATAAGCCAACTGCAGCCCATGCAGCTGGGTGCAGGTCCTTTCATAAAGAGGAACCTGAGCAGCCCATCTCTATGTTTACCACACCTTGTAAGTCACATATAAACATCATATGTACATATACAGTGATGCAGGAGGAGAGAGAGAGAGAGAAAGAACTCATTAATTCAGTGCTCTGTTTATCAGTAAAAATGGTAGCAAGCATTCTTGTCATATTCCTGCCCTTAAATGGAATATGTCCAGAGTTTCTTCATTTATTTCCTGAGACCTTTGTTGGATAACCTTTATCAAGCTTTACCTTCTATTTCTGGTTTTCTAAGACTTTTTTTACTTTAATTTTTTAACAATAATAAGTGTTGAACTTTCAGCTGCTTTACTTGTGTCTATTCACATAGTCTGGACATATTCCCTTTAAGGGCAAGAATATGACAAGAATGCTTGCTACCATTTTTACTGATTAACAGAGCACTGAAGCATTGGTTAATGAGCTCTAGAACTAACACCCAAAAAAGATGTCCTTTCCATTACAGGGGACTGTAAATGCAAAAGTAGGAACCCAAGAGATGCATGGAGTAACAGACAAATTTGGCCTTGGAGTACAGAATGAAGCAAAGGCTAACAGAGTTTTGCCAAGAGAACACCCTGGTCATAGCAAACACACTCTTCCAAAAACACAAGAGAAGACTCTACACATGGACATCACCAGATGGTCAATACCGAAATCAGATTGAATAGATTCTTTGCAGCCAAAGATGGAGAGGCTCTACACAGTCAGCAAAAAAAAAAAAAAAAAGACTGGGAGCTGACTGTGGCTCAGATCATGAACTCCTTATTGTCAAATTCAGACTTAAATTGAAGAAAGTAGGGAAAACCACTAGATCATTCAGGTATGACCCAAATCAAATCCCTTATGGTTATACAGTGAAAGTGACAATTCAAGGGATTACATCTGATAGAGTGCCTGAAGAACTATGGACAGAGGTTTGTGACATTGTACAGGAGGCAGAGATCAAGACCCTCCCCAAGAAAAAGAAATGTAAAAAAAGGCAAAATGTTTGTCTGAGGAAGTCTTACACATAGCTGAGCAAAGAAGAGAAGTGAAAGGCAAAGGAGAAAAGGAAAGATATGCCCAATTGAATGCAGAGTTCCAAAGAATAGCAAGGAGAGATAAGAAAGCCTTCCTCAGTGATCAATGCAAAGAAATAGAGGAAAACAATAGAATGGGAAAGACTACAGATCTCTTCAAGAAAATGAGAGATACCAAGGGAACATTTCATGCAAAGATGAGCTCGATAAAGGACAGAAATGGTATGGACCTAAGAGAAACAGAAGATATTAAGAAGAGGTGGCAAGAATACACAGGAGAACTATACAAAAAATATCTTCATGACCCAGATAATCATGATGGTGTGATCACTCACCTAGAACCAGACATCCTGGAATGTGAAGTCAAGTGAACCTTAGGAAGCATCACTATGAACAAAGTTAGTGGAGGTGATGGAATTCCAGTTAAGCTATTTCAAATCCTAAAAGATGATGCTGTGAAAGTGCTGCAGTGAATATGTCAGCAAATTTGAAAAACTCAGCAGTGGCCACAGGACTGGAAAAAGTCAGTTTTCATTCCAAACCCAAAGAAAGGGAATGCCAAAAAATGTTTAAACTACCGCACAATTGCACTCATCTCACACACTAGCAAAGTAGTGCTCAAGATCCTCCAAGCCAGGCTTAAACAGCATGTGAACCATGAACTTCCAGATGTTCAAGCTGGATTTAGAAAAGGCAGAGGAGCCAGAGATCAAATTGCCAACATTTGCTGGATCATCAAAAAAGCAAGAGAGTTCCAGAAAAATTTGCTTAATTAACTATGCCAAAGCCTTTTTCTGTGTGGGTCACAATAATCTGTGGAAAATTCTTAAAGAGATGGGAATAGCAGATCACCTGATCTGCCTCCTGAGAAATCTGTATGCAGGTCAAGAAGCAACAGTTAGAACTGGACTTGGAACCACAGATTGGTTCCATATCAGGAAAGAAGTATGTCAAGGCTGTATATTGTCACCCTGCTTATTAAACTTATATGCAGAGTATATCATGTGGTGTGCTGTTCCAAGTCACTTCAGTCGTGTTCGACTCTTTGTGATCCTATGGACTGTAGGCCACCAGGTTCCTCTGTCCATGGGATTCTCTGGGCAATAATACTGGTGTGGGTTGCCATGCCCTTCTCCAGGGGATCTTCCCTACCCAGGGATCAAACCTGTGTCTCTTATGTCTCTTGCATTGGCAGGTGGGTTCTTTACCACTAGCGCCACCTGGGAAGCCCCATATTATATCATAATATATTTATATTCTATGAAACTGAAGTGAACGTGTTAGTTACTCAGTCAAGTCTGACTCTTTTGTGACCCCATGGACTGTAGCCCATCAAGCTCCTCTGTCCATGGAATTCTCCAGGCAAAACCCAGGGATTGAATCTGGGTCTCCCACATTGCAGGCAGACTCTTTACTGACTGAGTCACCAGGGAAGGCCTATTCTATTCTATATGCTTCACATATATCTTTCAGATATACATACATACATACATACGTACATACATACATAATAGATAGATACACACACAATACTTGCCAGTTATGCTTATTTCTCTGTGGAGCATATTCTCAGAGATCCTAGAATATCCATTCTAGCAGTGAAATTCCTGACCTACCTTGTCTTGATGTCTTCTGAGATAGTTTCTCAATTTAATCTTCCAGTATATTAGCTCATATTATATTATTTCCTTTTTATATCTCCCTTACCTTGCTCATAAGCATCTCCTGACCCCAGGGAATCTCCTAACACCTCAGTCTCAAAAAGTACTTTTTTCAGGTCCTCAGTGTCTGTCCAATACTGTCCAGGCCCTGGGGACACAAAAAATAAATGACTCTTTCTCTCAAATACTAGAAGGAAAAGGAGATGTAATCAATTAATAGGAAACAAAGATGTCTTAAAATACAAGTAATAGAAATTTGACTTGTTTGACTAGAATTTGACTTGACTGGGGTCCTCCACTCTCTTTTATATTTAATTGGTCCTCTGCTAGTAGATGGAAGGAACAGGAATTAGGGAGAAGTATGCTCTGGGACAGATCAGTGTGTCTGCAGTTCATGATGTGAGCATCTATCCACCACCATTCATTTTCCATGCTGATATGAGCTTGTGGCCCATGACGGGGATTGGACTGGAATTGTCACTTCTCTCTTCCATGACAGCTATTATGCAGATTACCTACTAGAGAGAAAAGGTCATGACTAGAAAACTATTTCTAGCAATCTCCAATGTCCCGTTAGTCCTCTCGAATTGTAGTCTACTTTTTATTCCCAAATCCTTCTCTTGGTCTTCAGCATCCCTCCTTCCACAGACATATGTCCAGAGGCCAAGTCATCCTTTCTGAAAGTGTTTCACAATGTTTTGATTTTATTTGGTAAACTTGCTTTGAAGCTCACTAACCTTCTTTTCCCTTTTATGGAAATTTCTAGGGAGGGAAGGAAGTCTCTACTTGTTTTCCAACTGGTCTAGAAGAGGATGTCAAATTTCTATTACTTGTATTTTAAGACATCTTTGTTTCCTATTAATTGATTACATCTCCTTTTCCTTCTAGTATTTGAGAGAAAGAGTCATTTATTTTTTGTGTCCCCAGGGCCTGGACAGTATTGGACAGACACTGAGGACCTGAAATGGAATGAATGTTATGGCTTTTATTAAGGCACTGTGTGTGTGTGTGTGTGTATGCTTAGTCGTGTCCAACTCTTTGTGACCCCATGAACTATAGCCTGCCAGGCTCCTCTGTCCATGGGATTCTCCAGGCAAGAATACTGGAGTGGGTAGCCATTTCCTTCTCCAAGGAATTTATGAAGGCTAATGACCTGGAATCCCTGCTGTTAGGAAGCTTACTGTTTAGCAGAGGTGAAGAGCGAGAGAAATCTATATGGGTCTTTTTTATTGATTCTTAGTGGTGCAATAAATAAACCCAATTTATCAAGGGTTAAACACAGGAATTACATCCATAGTTTCAGAATGCCCGATCTATTACTTTCCAACATTATTGCATTGACAACTAATGCAAAGCTAGCTCTTCCGCTGGGCATCAAACCTTTTTCTTCTGCTAGGTATCATTATACTTAAGTGCCTCCCAAAGCAATTGCATTTTTGTTTCTGCTTTTAATACCAGACCATTAATCCCAATGTTCTGTTTGGAGTAAGGTGATATGTGAGAACCGCAGCTTAGGAATTATGATAGTTAAAAGCCTACATTTAAAAAGGCAGATGCAAAATGGGATTTCATTCCTTTCTGGTATTAGGCTTTTAAGTGCCAGAAAAATAACAATCTATAGAGAGGAATTTTTCAATAAGAGCTGCAGCTCTGATATTTTAGTCACAATTGTCTCCAAATCAGCTGCAGATATGAATCTTGTTGGAGTAATGGTAGTTCAAGAAAGCTATTGCATAAAATTGATTTAAATCCTTTGACAACATGTCTACATTCTGTAGTCAATTAAAAAAAAAAGAGCTTCATGGGACAAGGAAGTGATTGCTATGAAGTAGATGTGCCTTATCCTTAAAAATCATCATGCAGGACCTTGTTCTGTAATGTTTTGGCTGCTCCTTCCCTAGCTAGCTTTGTAGCCCACTTGAATCAAGCCCATTTACTTAATGAATATAATGGGAAAAGTAAAGGTGATTGAGAGACATGCATTTGGGATTGACTGTCATTGATATGGAAATATTTTTGCATTTAGATGGAGAATGAAAACTTTTCTATCAGAAGTTCTTAGATTTTTGATATTTTCTAGGATGAGGAAGGATCTCACGTGGTAACACAAAGTCTCTTTTCTTGAGATAGATAAATGGGACATTAAACTTCTTTGTGGCCCAGACTCTGCAGTAGATGACACATGTTAATATTCTTAATAAGGGAGGTATATCATCTTTTTGTTATGGTCAAAGGCATGAGGCTCAGAAAAGCAAGATCCCAGAGAGAATCAGTGTCACAGGTGAGGTCTGATTCCAGACCTTGCTTTTCCTACTATTGCTGACTCCTAAGTTATCCATGACTGAGGGAAACTCCCTGCTGTCAGTAAATCAATATATTAAAATCCCTGGTAGCTAAGTAAATTAGGTGTCTTCCTAGTGCCAAAGGATTTCCTAAGAGGTCCCTTTAGATAGTGAGCACATTGAAAATTCTAATATTTTAAATATCAATATTAAAATGTTAAACTATTTATATTGAATTTGAATTCACTATTCCAATAATATTTTTATTTATCAAGTATATATAAATATATGAAGTATTTAAATATATTTATATATGATGCATTAATTCTGCATAATTTCCTTGTAATGTGGATTCTGTTTTAGTCCCATTTTATAATCACAGAAAATACATAAATCTTATAAGGTCATATACCTTGAAGATGTGAAGGTAGGATTTAAACGCCAGTTGTCTGAGTCCTGAGCTCATGCTCCAAGGCAATACACTATATCTCTATTGGGTTGAACATTTCCTCAATCTATGATATGATAGCATGAACTTCATTCTTTTAACAAATCATTTTACTGATGGATCATGGTGAATTTAATTTCAGACAGGTGTTGATTGAGAGTTGTCATCTGCCCATCACTTTACTAGGTGAAGATGTGGAGAATAGCAGAATATATGTAGTCTGTGTCCTTGTGGAAATTTTAATCTATTTGTGTAGATCTTTTCAATTCTATCAGTGTGTCAAATCTGGACACCTATCTATCGAATTTCAGTGTTTTTCCCCCACTACTGAGAAAATGTTTCATTTGAAATACCACTTTGCAATGGTTTATATATTTTTCAGCCTTTCCTGGTAGCTCAGCGATAAAGAATCAGCTGGCAATGCAGGAGATCCGAGTTTGATCCCTGGGTCAGAAAGATCCTCGAGAGAAGAAAATGGCAACCCACTCCAATATTCTTGCCTGCGAAATCCCATGGACAGAGAAGCCTGGCAGGTTACAATCCCTGGGGTCACAAGAGTCAGACATGACTTAGCAACTAAACCATGACCAACCACCAGCATATATGCCATAAATCTGTTTTTGCAGTCAAAACTTCTATCTTTACTAGTTTAGCTTCTTCTGTCTTTTTCTTTCAAGCTTTAACATTTGGGAAATGTACAATATTCTTGTTTTATTTCACACTTTTCTAGAACTTCTGAGGAGAGGTAATCTCAGTTGTACAGGATTCTAAATCAACTTTGAAAGTATGTTGCTGTATCCCCCTAAATATTTAAAATTACATAAACTGAATGGAGAAGAAATCACACCTTCCATGTTTGTTTAACCTTCCAGCTTAGTTGGAAGGTATATGTTCTTATGTCCATTCATTTATTTTTTAAATTATCAATAACACTTGAAGTTTTCTTCTATGAAATTTCTCATTAAAATATTACTGAGATAAATTTTTTCAAGCTTGAAAACTAAAATAGTTATTAAAGTATTTATGTTTTTGAAATTACTCATTTTATACTATTATGCTATATTTCACAAAATTTTCTAAATTTTTAGTAATGTTTCATATTAAGACTTTGTGTTTTTTTCCCATAAACATCTTTATTACATATGTTTTTAAATATAGTCAAGGCTATGGTTTTTCCAGTGGTCATGTATGGATGTGAGAGTTGGACTATAAAGAAAGCTGAGTGCCGAAGAATTGATGCTTTTGAACTGTGGTGTTGGAGAAGACTCTTGAGAGTCCCTTGGACTGCAAGGAGATCCAACCAGTCCATCCTAAAGGAGATCAGTCCTGGGTGTTCATTGGAAGGACTGATGCTGAAGCTGAAACTCCAATACTTTGGCCACCTGATGCTAAGAGATGACTCATTTGAAAAGACCCTGATGCTGGGAAAGATTGAGGATAGGAGGAGAAGGGCATGACAGAGGATGAGATGGTTGGATGGCATCACTGACTCAATGGACATGGGTTTGGGTGGACTCTGGGAGGTGGTGATGGACAGGGAGGCCTGGCGTGCTGCAGTTCATGGAGTCACAAAGAGTCAGACACAACTGAGTGACTGAACTGAACTTCAGTGTTCAGTTCATCACAGTGTTGTTTTTAGATCATGAAAAAAGTGGCCCTCCATGTAGCTCAGCCATGCTGATAGGTGTACCAATATCTCAGCCTGATTCCATGAGCTTAGCAAACAGCCACCAGAATGAAGAGCCCAAGATATACTTATTTCTCTTTTTCCTTTCACTAGGGGAAAAAAAGAAAGAAAAACACAACACTTGTTAAAATACTTTTTAAACCATAATTAGGAATAAACTTGAAATTTACAGAGAAAGTGGAATTCAAGAAAGTTATTGCCTTAGAGGCTTAAAGAGGCTTCTACGTTACTGCTCTCTTCTCTCCACAGGCTTGGAGGATTGTCCCAGAGGATTGGCACCACATATTTGGTCCTGTGCTGCCTACACTGCTATCCCTAGCCATCAGGTGGTGGAACAGTCCCAGCAAAGCTCCTCAAGCTACACATTGCTTCTGATGGCTGTTCCTCTCTCCAGGGAAGCCCATGAGTAGGGGCTTCTAAAAAGAGATGTATCTCTGAGTACTTGGTATTCAGATGAAATGTGCAATGCGATGTTGAAATTATGATCTAAATATAAAAAACTTTAAAGCTGTAGAGCATTAAGAACACCTACAGGCATGGAGAGCTCTTTAATCCTGTGGCTGGCCAATCTTCCTCTGTTTGTGCTTGGACTATTGTGGTAGGATTTGGGTTGTTCTTCCTTTCCCCCACAGTACCTTGCTGCAATTTTGAGTGAGGATCTCAGTCTGATAAATTATCTTCAAACTACAATTTGCAGCCTGTCAGCCCTCACAAATGTTTTCAGTGGTTCCCTATCATATGGCAAACTCCTTGCCATGCCATGTAACTCCTATGAGTTCCCTCTGGGAATGTTTACTTCAGCATGGTGATTCTCAGTGGGGGTCATTTTGCCCTCAGAATGCATATTCAGTTCTCATGGCTTTGAAGGGGTGGAAGTTATTGGCATTTAGTTGGTAGAGATTAGGGATGCTGCTAAACATCCTGTAATACCCAAGACAATCCCCCTTAAAAAATTACAGTTTCAAACATCAATAGTGCTGAGATTGGGAAACCCTGCTCTAGATAAACAGGACTGGAAGCTGTTCCTGATATATTCTGTGCACTACTGCCTACCATTCAACTTCAGTTTTCCACCTTTAATTCCAAAGTATAATTCCTCCCTTGACTTCTCCAACTCCCCGAGGCTTTTCCAAATCCTCCCTCTCTTTTCTGCAGTTTCATACTATATTTTAGCCCCAAAACAATGCAATACAATACAATGTAGGAGATGCAGGTTCAATCCCTGGGTTGGGAAGATCCCCTGGAGTTGGAAATGGCAACCCACTACAGTGTTCTTGCCTGGGAAATCCCATGGACAGAGGGGCCTGGTGGGCTACAGTCCATGGGGTTGCAAAGAGGTAGACATGACTGAGTGACTAAACAACAAACAATTGACCCCATTCCTGTGTTATTTTTCTTAAATGTTTTATTTCCCCAACTGTATTATACGCTTTGAGTATAAAGAATATAGATTCTCTATCTCATATCCCCCACAGTATTTATCACAGGGCCACACATATAATGCATTCTAAAAAATATTTGTTGTTTGGACACAAGGAAAACATCTCCTTGCAACAGCAGCCTCCCAATATAGCCATGTTGCTCCACTTATTATATAATTTGATTACTGTTACTGTAGCCACTGAATTCCTAATATGTAGACTCAAGCCCAGTTCCTTTAAGGCACTGGCAGTTTCACCAGGCCTGCAGCTCAAGGAAGCGTAATGGAATATTGGTGATCAGGTATGGACCTGTCTCTTTTCGTCACGCCTATTGGCTTGCTATTATCCTAAATGAGTGGCCATGTGGAACAAATCACTAACGTGAAAGACAAGAAAAATTTACTAGGAAAGAGAGCATGAAATGGTAAATGTTTTATTTAATCTAGAATGATATGGAAATGTTTCATCTGATGCCAGCCTGCTGTTTTAAACAACCTCAGCCTCATTATTTAGGACTCCTAGCTTCAATGTGTCTTTGCACTGGAGAGCTTGCTAAGTTGACTCCAAGACCACATTAGTGTGATCCTATCTGTCTTGGTCTCTGCCTCTCATACAGATAAGTGGTTCATATAATTTAATCTACCAAATACTTACGGAGCATTGATTCTATACAATGCACGTATGCACAATCCCTGGTGTTGTGGATGATATGAAGATGCCCTCATAGAATTCATAATCCCATGGGGACGAAAGATAAAATAGAGTGTATGGTAGAAGGCAATTCTGTGAGCATTCCAGGGATAGAGTACCCAGGTTTAGCAAGTGGACAGGACGTCATTTTTAAGACCCTTCAAAAAGGAGAAATAGGAGTTTCTGTTTTCAACATCTTTTAACTTCTCTGTTATTTCAGTTTTCTATGGCTATTGTAACTAATTACCACAAACAAATGTATCACTGTATAGTTCTGTAAGTCAGGAAGGTAACATGGGTCTCACTGGACTAAACTAAAGCCACCATCACGGCTATGTTCCTTTCTGGAAGTTCAAGGGGCAAATCTGTTTCCTTGTCTTCTCCAGATTCTAAGCTGCCCATTTTTTGGCTCATGGGCCCTTTTTTCCATTTTCAAATTCAGAGTGGTGGACTGAGTCCTTCTTATGCTTCTGCATTCTAACCCACTGTTACCCTTTTTTATTTTTAAAGACTGATCAAGTCCACTCAAGTAGTCCTGGATAATCTCCCCACCTCATCTTCCTTAATCTTAATTGCATGCCGAGTCACTTCAGTTGTGTCCAACTCTTTGGACCCTGTGAACTGTAGCCCACCAGGCTCCTCTGTCCATGGGATTCTCCAGGCAAGAATACTGGAGTGGGTTGCCATGCCCTTTTCCAGGGGATCTTCCCAACCCAGGAATTGAACCTGCACCTCTTATGTCTTGGGCATTGGCAAGCAGGTGTCTTGCCAATGTGCAAGCGCCAAGTGTCTTTACCACTAGTGCCACCTGGGAAGCCTAATCTTAAATATACGTGCAAAATCTCTTTTACCCAATAAGGAAAATACTCACAAATATGAGGGATTAAGCTGTGGACATTTTGGGGGATTATTATTCTTTTTACTACACAATGTAAAACTTACAGTAAGTTGAACAAATCTTAAATATACAACTTGAAGAATTTTTATGTGTCTATACCCTTATAACCATCACTAGGGAAAGATATAGCACACTTTAAACCCTCTCATTTCCTAGAAATTCTTGGTGACCCCTCCCTGTCATCCAAAGACAAACACTCTTTGACCTATATCACCATTGATTACTTTTTCCTGTTTTGAAAGTTCATGTAAATAGAATCAAGCAATATGTACTACTTTTGTGTTGGGTTTCTTTTTCTCAATACTTCATGAGATTAATTTGTGTTCATACAACTATAACAATAATTTATCTTTTGTTTTTCTGGGTATTATCCTATTGTGTGCATAAACCATGTTTATTCATTCTCCCACTGTTAGGCATTTATAGTTTAGGGCTATTGTGGAAAAAGATATGATGAACTTTCTTTTGCAAGTCTGTTGGTTTGTATGTACATATATTGTTCAGCTTTAGTAAATATAGCTGAAGAATTTTCAAAGTGGTTTTAACAAAGCAGTAATAAGAATTTAACCTCAGTGACAAATATCACATCCTCTTGACTTCAGGTAGGGTTACAGTGGTGTCTCACTGTGATTTAATGTGTAACTTCTTGAGGACTAATGATGTTGAGCACCTTTTCTCTCAATTGTGTATATTGTCAATTTTATGTTAGTTCAGTCATATGGCTTTTTACAAATAAAATTTGTAGATGTCCATTATATATGTCCTGTATAAGATGTCCTTTAATAATTTGTAGATGTTGTGAAAATAGGTATTTGTCAGATATATTCGTTGCAATGTATTTCTCACCACTATTTCACTCTTTTAATGAATGTTTTGGTGAATAAAAGTTCTAAATTTTAACAAATATGTATTTATTTATTCATTGTTTTTACTTTTGTAATCTGTTTTTTATTAGACTTGACATTTTTATATGTGTGGAGTGAATATTTGACATATTTAAGTTGAATGCCAAGTTACTATCTTCTGTATTGAATTAAGTGACATCCATTTTAACTCATCTGCTCTCTGTGGTTTATACTAGGATATGTTTATTCAGTGCTTTTTATAACTTGATTTTATATTTAATTATATTATTATTTTTATAATATATCCTATTCAATAATTTCTGTATTTCTTGGATCCTTCATTTTATTATTTGTATAGTGTGAGGCAGGCATCAGATTACATTTATTTCTCATATGAATATCCATGTAACAGCATTATTTATTGAAAATATCATCCTTTTCTCCTTTGAATGTAGGGACAACTTTGCTTTAAATCAGATAACTATAGATATGTGGGTGTATCTTTGGACTCTCTGTTCTATTCCACTGGAAGATTTGTCTATCCTCTTGCCAACATATCACAGGGACACTAGAACCAGAAGTGCCATGCAGTGAACTCTGACCAATAGTACTTTCACTGGTTAGAACAAACAGGACATTTTCACGATAACTATTATAATTATCCTACCCCATGCGAAGGCGACCAATGTATCAATATTTACATTGTATGTTTCTTGAGGAAAGCAATTTTGCTGCCTGTTTTGTAATTGCACATTTTATATCTAGTAGACAATCGATAATGATTGATTATATCAAACTGTGAAGTTTCTCAACTAATGAATAAATACTGATGTTGTTAGAATATTTAAAAGACTGGAAACCTGTTGAGAAATACCCTTTAAAAGTTAGACACATATTAAGTAAACCAAACAAAAATTCTCTCATTAGGTTCAAAGACTGAGACTTAGGAAACCTGAGACACAGTTCTGGCAATGCAGATAAAGCTATTCTACATAGGGCCAGGTGAGTCACTGGCTCTTTTGTGTTCAATTGACCTTATCTGAAAAATAATAGTGTAATAATACTTCATCTTATAGGACTACTGTGACACTGAGTTTAAAACTAACTTGAAGAAGAAAAGCTTGCTGTGAAAAGCTAAGATTGTAGCTGTTATTTAAACATATATATATATACACACACACGTATATATGTGTGTGTGTCTGTGTATAAACACAATTCATCATAAGTTCACATTTGTGACATTATTGAGTTTTATATATATATATATATATATATATATATATATATGAAGATTCTAAGACCCTGAAAGGTACTAAAGAACAGTTAAATTAGCAACAGGAGAAGAAACTAATTTTAAAACAAATTTAGAGTTCACAGTGTTATGACCTTTAACTGATAACTAATCTTAAAATTATACTATGCATATATACAGCAACTCTTTATTAACCAGAGTCCTCCCATCATTAATTTGGCCAGAGAAATGAGTGTATGAAACAGTAGCCACAAATGCTTAAACTGATGAGTCTTTCTGTGGATTTGTCTGATTTAAGTGAATATGTGCATGAATTCAGAATCAGCAACAATTAGAAAAGGTATAATCTAAAAATTACTTACATGACATAACACAGAGATTCAGTGCTCAATAAATTTATGAATAAATGAAAAATTTCTCCTTTCTCTGTGGCCCCAAAGTTCTATGTAGCATGAGTTGTGTATCTTATCCTAATCATTTACTTACATGCTCTTCCCTCCTACACTATGAAGTCCAGACCAGTGGAAACTTCTTAATCATCTGGTGTCCCCAGTGCCTGACACATACCTAGATACTAAGAATACATCTCTCAGCTAATGCTGATAGACTTCTCACAATAACTTTCTGGTGATTAGGGGAAAACATGACCTCCTTTAAGTCTTTGACAAAGACAATCCAGAGCCAAATGGGAAAGTGTGGATTAGCATATTGTGCTGGCCAATGCCTATTTGGACACAAGTGAAAGAGGGTTGACATGAGGAAGAATTCCCCCCAAACAGTAGGTAAACTATGAAGAAATCAGTTCTGTACAGAAATACTGTCAGCTTCCCATCATTAACAACTGACTTCAATACCTCTGGACATGAGTTCTGAACTAAATGAATATTTATGGCTGTGCAATAGATAACATGAGCTGCCTTTGCCATGGTGACACATTTTTATCTTTTATGAATCCTATACATTAGGATGGATGAAACAGCCACTAGTCAAGCCAAGCTGGTCTAGGCATTTGTTCTCTTTTTAACATTGGCCAAAATGTTGATGTAGTGTCTCTACATAAGAAACCTGCCAGCATTATGGCACTGTGGCTTAAAAGACCATGCTACACAGGATCCTGCCTGATGGAAAAGATGCATCTCAGAATGCTTTCTTATATCTCATGTTATTGACTTGCAGCAAAGGTGGAACAATGACAGTTAAAACCAAAGGAAACTGAGAGGGCTAATTCATTTTTTTTTAATTCTCATTTTCTGTAGATATCACTAAACATCGCTTAATCAACAGCAGCAGGGCAGGACCAAGCAGGATAAACTTGGATTCCCTGGGAGGAGTCAGTGTTTTACATGCCCACTGAGTGTCCAATTAGGTCCAGAGCATGGTGTCCAAAGGATGGAACATTGGTAGTGTTTCAAGCAAGAGGCTAGCATTAGAGGAATTTAATATGAACGTTTGCTGTTGAGAGCGGGGATATAGGCAACAGAGATATTCCACTTATTAAGCATCTGCTCTAGGCACTATATGGGGCTTCCCTGGTGGCTCAGATGGTAAAGAATCTGCCTGCAATGTGGGAGAGGTTCAATCCCCGAGATGAGAAGATCCCCTGGAGAAGGGACTGGCTACCCACTCCAGTATTTTTGCCTGGAGAATTCCAAGGACGGAGGAGCCTGGCGGGCTACAATCACAAAGAGTCGGACATGACTGAGTGACTAACACATACACACTAGGCACTGTATACATTATTTGAGGTAACCATGATGAAAACTTTTTGAAGAACAATTATTTCTCCAATAAAAATATTAAAACGGAGGTTTAGAAAGATTAAATAATAGTTTCAAGGCCATAGTATTGGAAAGAAACACAGAAATACTTCAATCAGATACACATGAACCCCTTCCCCATGCTTACATCACCATATTATTCTGAGTCTAGAAGTGAATTGAAAAACAGGTGGTATTTTAGAAATTTACATCAATTTACATCAATGCTGCCCATAAAGAAGCCATTTGCTACATGGTGCTACTGAATACTTGAACTATGACTACTCCAAACTGACATGTGTTATAAGTGTAAAATATACATCAGATGTCAAATATTTAGCATAAAATAATAATTTTGATATATGGGGTAAAATAGCATATATTACCAAAATTAATTTTACCTGGTTTTTTGTTAAGTTGCCACTTCATTAGAAAATTTAACATTACACGCGTGACTCACATTAGAGATTCACATTATATTGCATTGGCCAAAAGGTTTGTAAGATCTTATGGAAAAACCCAAATGAAACTTTTGGCCAACCAAATATTTCTTGGTTGGGCAGCACTGAAATCACAGAAGCCTCTGGGAGGTTGTTCACAACCATACTGCGGTGCAAGGACAGAGCATCAGTCCTTTTATTTCCACTGGATGGAAATAAACCACCAGTTCTCAGCTAGTGGCAATTTGTTCCACCCCCCTCCAAGGAACATTTGAATGTCTGGTGACGTTTTTATTGCTGTGACTGGACTGGGGGTGCTGCAGGCATTTAGTGGGAAGAAGTCAGGGATGCTGCTAAACATCCTACAATGCACAGCTTTCCTAAGCAAAGAGCTATTAGAAGCAAAAAATTTACCGTGTCAAACCTGAGAAACCCTGGATTTGAGGACAGGGAGAATTAGCATAGGCAAGTGAGGTTCTCCATTCTCTGAAGAATCAGGGCACTTAGCGGAGAGGTAAGCAGGGACATGAACATAGGATCTGGGAAGACAGCATTAGGAGCAAGGTGCAAGGATTAGGTCTCATAAACAAACAGCATGAGTCTATTCAGAAGAACTAAAGTGGATTCCAGAGGCCCCAGGCCCCACCACACCCATCCAACCACCAGTTAGACTGGAGTTACCTAGATCCAGTGATTAGAGAAGAGCCAAACCCTGTTGGTTCAGCACGTCTAACTGTGGGCAGAAAAGATGTGCAAAGACTTGGAGCCAGGCAAGTCCTGACAAACCTGACACGTGAGATCAATTATATGATTTTTCCCAAAGAATTTTCCATGCATGAGTGTCAACCTTGGCACCCACTTATGTCAGGGCTCAGAGAACAATCTCGTGAACCAAATAACACAAATTGAATTCATGAAAAAGAGAATTGTGGGTTAAACCAGCATTTTCCGGAGATGCTTTATTGGTTTCAAGAGACCTTTATTAAACATTTTAGAGCACATTTCAAATCAGAGACAGCTAGGTTTTTGTTGAAGACTGAATTTCACCAGTGAAATTTGAAACCTGTGATGTGTGCATATTAAACCACAGAGGCCTTCACTTCAGAGGATGAAATGATTAAATTCTGCCTCTGTTCCTGAGACACTATAGCATGAGGGAGGCTGTGTGTACTGTCAACAGTTTATTTTTAGCCTGGGCTCAAGACAGAATATCCTCTCTCAGTGCGCTCAACAATAGATGGCTCTCCATTTCTTAAAGTATTTGTTTACATCATATTGGTCCATATCTGATTATGAAGGTTAACAAAGAGAGTCATGGCATAGTTACAGGGGCATAGGTGACCTTAGTCACTGCATCCCTTTGGGTCTCTCCACTGTCCAAGTTGCCACACATATTCTACACATAAGAATAAGCTGAGAAACACACTCATAGCTGGGTGGTCCATTACCCTCTCAGGGGAATATGTTTTGTTTTGTTTTAAGAAGAAGGCAGAGATGACTGAAACAAAGAATGAGGGCTATGGGACTGGAAAGGTGTGGGCTGGGTTCAATTCTCACTCTCATAACTGAGTGAGTAATCATGAGCAAGAGACAGAACCCACTCCTGCCTTGTTCTGTTACTGTGAAGTAGGAGCCATAATAAGTTGGCCAACTTCTTGGGCTTACATAAGGTTAGAAAGAGCAGCATTTGTTCAGAGCACAGATTCTGGAGTCACAGCAGGCAGGCTCAAGTCTTGGCTTTGCCATTTACTCACTGTATAAACTTTTTACCAGTTACTCATCCCTGTAGCTCTGTAAAGTGAGAGAAACAGTAGCCCCTCTCTACCAGGGTGGTGTGAGGGCTAACTAGGTTATGCCAGGTGAAGCACAGAGAGCTTTCTGGTCCAAGATTACAGTGTCACTTAGCCCTTGGCAGAAAACACAGATGCAGGGCATTTGGACTGGGTTCTAAGGAGAGTGGGACCACAAATCATGGGAGGAAAGGAAAGACCTTCTGGATTTATTTATTTCCTTCCTGCTTTAAATATGATTTGTTACCATATATCAGGTTTTATGAAGTAATTGCTCATTTCCAGAGTTTCTGCTCATATCATAGTCTGCTGGAATGCCACCCCCAGATCAGCTGGATGTGGCAGCCACATAAATCTTAGAAGGCTGGGCCAAGGTGCTCATTTGATCATGAAACAGCTCTAACCATGGAACTTGGCTGATTTCAGGTAAGTAGGGATCCCAACTGAAAACTGAGTTTCGATTTCTTGCCATCTGTGTGTGTGGTCGGGGGTGAGGCTGTGAACAGAGTGATATCATCATGTCTTGAGAAGCCCTGGAGGAGCGAGTAAGATCTGCTGGTGAGATGACACTGACACTTATAGAGTCAGAAACCAAGGTGTCATCGCCCTGACTCTCTGGTTGGTCTCATTTGTGAAGAATGGGTTATAGGGACCTCATCTTTTAGGGTGACAACTTTTGTCCTGACTGTAAGCAGAATTAGGGAGAAGAGTGGCTAGACCAGCCTAAGAATGGAAAGAGAAGGTCCTTCAAGGTCACGGGTTTAGGGAAGAGCAAGTTTTTATCTGTCTCCTTGACTGTCTGATTTAATAATGGAGATGGTGAAAAAGAGTACCCTGTAAAGACGAGGCGGTTTATTTACACGAGGCACTGAATTGAAATAATATGCAGTCAAGAGGGACAGACCTAGAAGAATATTCCTAAGTGGTACTAAACAAGTCTTAGGACCAACCCACTTCTGCAACGGTCAGGTGTCCTCTCTAACCACATCTGCCCATGTTTTGCTGCACTCGCCTCTCTTCACCAAAATCACCACTATTCTTAGTTTGAGCACTGCTGGGCACTCTCTTTCAGAGTCGTGGAGTCACAGAGCATCTGAATAGGTGGGAACTTTGAGAATACCTGAACTGAAGTCCTCATTTCTAAGGTGAATAGACAAAGGCCAAGATATACTACCCAGACTGGAGCTCCAAATGACACAGCAACAGAGATGATGCAAGAAGCCAGAAAGTTTCTGTGATAAAAAGAGTACAGAACTAGCCACCAAAGAGATTTGGATTAAAGTACCATTTAAAGTGAAGTCGCTCAGTCGTATCCGACTCTTTGCAACCCCATGGACTGTAGCCTACCAGGCTCCTCAATCCATGGAATTTTCCAGGAAAAAGTACTGGAATGGGTTGCCATTTCCTTCTCCAGGGGATCTTCCTGACCCAGGGATTGACCCTGGGTCTCCCGCACTGCAGGCAGACGCTTTACCGTCTGAGCCACCAGGGAAGCCCACAAAGTGCCATTTGGCTAAATAATAACTGCACAGACTTAGGAAGAACTTTCTATATTCTCCACTCTCACTTTCTCATCTGCAAAATGAGGGTAGCAATCATCACAGTACATGGTTGTGAATATTTAATGAAATAAAATATTAGAGAATATCAAGTGGCAAGACTGCAATGGGAATGTGCTGGCAGGTTTGAGGAATAGAAAAGGATGCTACAGCTGAAAGAGGGTGGGCAAGGGTGGTAGGAGATGAGGTCACAATGGAGGTCACAGTATTTGGGGCCTTCAAATCATGATAGAGGCTTTGATCTTTGCTCTGAGTAAGATGGGATACTTTCATGGAGAATATCCTTCTGACTGCTATGGAAAGAATAGGCTATAGAAGAGGCAGAGAACAGGTAGGAGGATATTACAATAATTCTGTCAAGAGATAACTGTGGTTGGGACCACAGCATAGCAGTGGAGACGTTGCGTTTGGATTCCAGAAATATTTTGAAGTTAGAGCTCAGATGAAGCCGATGAAATGGATGTGAGGTATGACAGAAAAAAAGAGTTAAGGATTACTCCAAACTTGTTTAAATGAAAGAAGAACAAATTTGGTAGAGGAAAAGCATGGATTTGGTGTTGGGGAGACTACATTTTGAGTACAAGTAGAAATGTTGAATAAACAGTTGAATATTGAGTTTGGAGTTCATGAGAGAGAGGCTGGCTGGAGCTACAAAACGTGGTCATCATTAGGATAGAGGTTGTATTTAAAATCTTGTCCCCATATGAATTCATCCAGAAAATGAATATGGGGAGGGTGGAAACAATGACAGAAAACCAAGCAATGGGACAACTGGGGAATGGGCAGTGCAGAGAAACAGAAAGAATGTACAATGGAGACTAAGGAGGAGCAAGTGGTGAAGCAGGAAGAGAAGGCTCTCCCCAAAGAAGGTATTTTAACAAGGAAGGACTATCCAGCTCTGTCAAATGTTATGGACTGATCTAATTTGATGAGGACTGACAACCAGCCATCTGTCTAAGTAACACAAAGGTCATTGGAAATCTTGATGAGAGCAATTTGGGTTAGTTAGTGGGGATAGAGGCTTAACTGGAGTGGGTTCATTAGAGAAAGTGGGTGGAAATTGACTAGCTTGCCTACATATTAAAATATATTACAAAACCAAGAATTAAGACAGATTTTATTGGAACATGAATAGAAAGACTGACTGATGTAACAGAACAGAATTCCCAGAAATAGATTCAAATATATATATATACACACACACACACACACACATATACACAAGAATTTAATATATGATAAATGTAACATTTCAAGAATAAATGGTGTTGAAATAAAATATATACCATCTGGAAAAAGATAAAGTTGGATCCAACTTTACCCTGTCTAGATTTCCAATGAACTGCTCTGATAAAGGGGGAAAAAAGTTCTGAAAGAAATCATAAATGAAATCCTTTACAAACTGGGAGTGGAGAAAACTTTCCCAACTATGACTCAAATCCCAAAAGCCACACAAAAGATTAATAAATTACTCTAAACAGAAATTTAGCAAGTCAGTATTTCACAAGATGAACTATACACTAGAAAAAAAATATTTGCAATATATATCACAAAAACACTAATCCCATAGTATGATTTGGAACAAAAATGACAATAACAGAAAAAAAACAGCAAAAGATAAAAACAGAATTCACAGAAACAGAGATATTAATAGCCTTTCAACATAGGATAAGATACAAATGTATGAAAAGGAAAATATAAATTAAAATTGCACTGAATTATTATTTATCACCTATCAGCAACTGAAAAATTTAATAATGTTCTCTGTTGCTAAGGCTGAAAGGATAACAATCATGGCTGTGCTTTGCTGGTGTTCAGGGCACATGGCAAATATCCAGTGAGGGTAAGCCAGGAATAGGTATCAAAATTGCAAATGCTCTGTATTAGTTTCCTAGAACTTCAGTAACAAAGAGACACACACAGAGTAGCTTAAAATAGACTTTTTTTCACAGTTCTGGAAACTAGAAGTCTGAAATCAGGTGTCAGCAAGGACATGGGGAAGAAGCCTTCCTTTCCTCTTCAACTTCAAGTAGTTTCTGGCAATCATTGGTGTTCCTTGGTTTATAGATGCATCACTTTAATCTCTGTCTCCATCTTCACAGTTTTCTTTCCTGTGTATCTCAGTCTAAACTCCCTCTTCTTATAAGGACAATAGTTGTTGGATTAGTTTGGACTCTCATTTTAACTTAACCTCAATTTAACTTGAAATGACCTCATTTTAACTTGGTTACATTTGCAAAGACTATACTTCCAGATAAGGTCACATTCACGGATTTCAAAAGTTAGGACTTGAACATATTTTTCTAGGTGACACAATTTGACCCAAACATACACTTTCCCTTTTTACCTAGCAACCTACTGGGGGAGGCATTTATCTTATATATTCATATCTCTTTAAAATTACATGTGTGTAAATTGTTGCACCACTGTTTGTGACAAAAGATTGAGAATAGCCCAGGTGAATACCAATAAGGCCCAGTTCAACAAACCATGATATATCTGTAGAAAGAATGTATAACTGAAAACGTGATTGAAGAAACTCTATGCATTAATGTGTACTGAACTGTAGTTAGTATCCACCGTTAGGTGGAAAAAAAGAAAGGTGAAAACAGTTTGCTTTGTGTGATACCTTTTGGGTAATAAAATAAGAATACGTATTTATTTTGGCTCATATTTGCATAAAGAATCGTTGAAAAGATACATAAGAAATTTAATAGAACAGTTTACCTGTTGGAAGGGCAGAAGGAACGAGAATAGGACAGAGATGGAAGTGAGACATCTCACTGCAAACTTTTTAATTGTTTTGACTTTTAAGCCATGTATATATATGACTTGTTCAAAATATGTTGTACGACTTCACAAAAACAATTAGAGAATGAGAAGAGAGGACTGAGGGAACATGAACATAGGCACCCTTTCTGCAAGTTTGATGCTGGTGCATTTTCTGCTACCAGAAAAAGTTCATGTAAAGTTTCCAAACCAGAAGCAGGATTCATGACTTTTCTCCAAACGATCCTTAAAGAGCTTCTTGACCGAAAAGCAGAGGAGTTGCCATTCAGTTGGCCATATCCCCAGGAATGCAACCAAGTTCTAACATCACCACCACCATCTTGATGACAGGAACTGATGCTGACTATACATTACATGCTGATTTCACAAATGTGAAAAACTATGAATCTTAGAATAGGTTAAATATGGTAGCATAATTTCTAGTCTGCACTAAGATCCTACTTAAAGTTTATGATCTTGGACTCAAAGCAGATCTGTTTGGCATGATTATGTGTTTCCCTCCACCCATATTTAACTAACTAAGAGGAGGTGGATAATGGGTTTACCCAGCACTGGAGTCTGACCCCCTGGTCATAATGGCTGAAGGGAGAGGGGCAAGGGAGCTGCAGGACATGCAGGTAGAGATTATCATGGGGATGGACTCTGAGCTGGGGAAGGAAAGAAGTAAAGGCATGGGACCATGACAGACCTCTCTTGGTAGGTGGCATATTTGCATTTCTTGCATGTATTTATTTATTCATTTTCCAAACATCTACTGAGTGCCTCCGTATGTGCCATGCACCATTTTAAGCCCTGGGGATATGATATTGAGAAAAACAGAAAAGTATCCTCATGTCATTAAGTTACATTCTGATATGTGAAAAACAGATCGTAGACATCAAAGAAACAAAGACAAATTAAGAAAACAGGAACAAGCCAAATAATGCTCACAGCTATGCAGAGAATTAAAACTGGGTGATGCGATTAATTGGACAACTAATACATTTAGGGTAGTCAAGAAGAGCTTCAGTGATGAAGTAATGCTTAAGGTGAAGTCTGAATGGCATGAAGGATCCAGCCCTGTAAATTTCAGAGAGAATAAAGTGAAATCAGCATGGGGAAGGCCATGTGCAAAGGTTCTAATATGGGAAAAGTGAAAGTGAAAGTCATTCAGTCGTGTTCAACTCTCTGTGACCCCATGGACTACACAGTCCATGGAATTCTCCAGGCCAGAATACTAGAATACTGGAGTGGGTTTCCTTCTCCAGGGGATCTTCCCAATGCAGGGATTGAACCCAGTTCTCCCGCATTGCAGGCGGATTCTTTACCAATGGAGCCACCAGGGAAGCCCTAATATGGGAGCCCACTTAATTTGTGATAAATATAGAAAGGAAGCCAGAGTAGCTGGAGCATGGTAGCTAAAGTGTAAAATGAGATGAGATGTGAGAGGTAATGTAGATCATGTAGAGCTTTGTAAACCAGGATAAGGGTTTAGATTTTATTCTAAGTATACACCTCATGGTATGATCTAGTTTTTGTTCAGGAATGCTCAATCTGTAAGCTGTAGAATGAATTAAATATTCCTTGATGAGGTTATGTCCCTATAAATCCACTGCAATTTGAAAATATTTTAAGCAGAAAATACATTTAATACACTTATCCTACTGAACATGATAGCTTAACCTAGCCTACCTGAAACATGATCAGAACACTGACAGTAGCCTTCAGTTGGGCAAAAACATTTAACCCAAGCCTGTTTTATAATAAAGTACTAAATAGTTCATTGAATACTTTCATTTTCAAGTTTCATTGAAGCTAAAAAACAGAAAGGCTGTCTGGGTACAGAATGGTACATTGGTTGTTTACCCTCATCATCCCATGGCTGCCTGGGAGCTGTGGTTTGCTGCCACTGCCCAGCATCAGGAAAGAATATCCTATTGTATTGCTAGCCTGGGAAAAGATCAAATTCCAAAATTCAAAGTAAGGTTTTTACTGAATGTATATTACTTTTGCACCAGAGTAAAGTCCAATAGCAGTAAGTCAGGGACCATCTGGATACAACCAGAAGAATGGAATAACAGAGCCCAGTCAGAAAGCTATTGCAATTATACAGGTGAAAAATTATGCTAGTTTGGTGAGTGAGAGAAACAGACATTTAAAATAAGTATTCCATATCTTGTACTTTTATAGTGGACAATGCTTTAATCCCTAAAAAGGATTTCATTGTGGGAGGTCAGAAAAAAAATCATTCAGAGAGATGAGTGAATACTTGACTCCAGCTTTTGAACACTGTCTCTTATTATATTCATCCCCTTGTACCTATGGACCCTGGAGGCAACCTTGGGAATATTCATTTATAACAAATGGTTCTATTCTACCAAAAGCTTACTTGAATTGCTAATAGGGAATTCACTTACTTGTGTAGAAGGAAGGAAAGAAAGTGAAGGGGCGAAGGGAGGGACGAAATAAGGAAATGAAGGACCAAAAGAGGGAAGGAAAGGACATTGAAAAAATGGCAAGATCCCCATGAATGGAACTTTCATGGAAAGGATACAGTGAATACAGTGTATAGCTCAGCTTTCATTTGGTAATTGGAGACCTGTGTTTTTAATATTCACCATGTTCTTCTCCAAGGCATATCTGAAAAAGGTAGCATTTCTGTTTCTCTGGAAATGATTAAGCGCACACTTGTCCTAATTGTGTCTGCGGGCATGTGGTGGTGAGCAAACCTGCCCCATCCATCCTCTGTAAACAGTACAGGTAATATGCTCTTGAAACTCACTGCTCTGCCTTTGGGATCATGGGATTTCTCCATCCACATTAACCTTTAAGATGAAGGATGGCATTTGCCTTTGCACAAGGTGGGTAAAGGAGAAAGAAAAGACCCTAAAGATATGAGGGGCTCCAGCAAGCTGACAATGACATAAATAGCGACTATGTTCTGCTGTGGAATGAGCTTTGTAGTAATGAACTGGGGAGGTGTGTGTAGGGGGGGAACAGCTTAAATTGAAAACCACAAATAAGTTCTACAGGATAAAGACACAGATTAGCTCAGTAGATTTCAGTGGAAATAATGGCAATAGTCTGGGTTGGCGAATATAGCTTTAAACATATCCCAGCAGGACAGGCAACCTAGCAACACAGGTCCCAATATCCAGCTGCATCATTTCAAAGAGCGATCTGGGAAGGAACAGACAGATATTTGAACCTGGGGACTAATCGTTACATAATTTAAATGTGCTGCGGACAGCCACACCTGTGCAATTGGCAATTTCTGTTCACAGCTCCATTTTTAGTAATCAGAATTAACTCTAACCTCAGCAAGATGTGGTTGGTATACAGCAATTTTATTCCCATGCCTGTAGCATGGCTTTGAAAAATTCCTGCACTTTGGCCTCAGTTGCTCAGAAGTTACAGAAAGAGTAATCTTTATAAAAAAAGATTAAATTGGAGAAAGAATTGCCCTCAGACTTAGATGTATCTCATTTATACATAAGATTTTAGAGAAGTTCATAAGAATGGATCATGGCAGCTTATCATTGACATTTTCTAGAGAGGGTGTATTTTGATGACATAAAGTAGCACTACAAGTTATTCATTAAGCAAAATTGTAATCCTGGTAAATTAATTAAATCTCTATGCATGAAATTTGTTCCAGAAACAATGCCGGTTAGGGTGCCCCCCTGAAATGGTAACCAGAGTTCTGATGTTTTACCTAGTGCTTCTTCACATGACTCTCTATGAACTACAGCATTCATTCTAGAGTTGCTGAGAAATGTTATTGGGATGTGCTGTGATGCAATTAAAGCAGGCTGGACTGAGGGGTATTCTGGAACCAAATTAAAATGGCTCTAGTGGAGGCAGGTCTGTGCTGGAAAAATGAAAGCAGAACATTCTTCCTTTTCAATGCAAGAAGTTGCAGGGGGAAAGCAGGAGAAAGAGCTGTGCCAGCATCTTGCCAACGAGAATGATTTTTCAGTACCAATATCTTCAGCAAACATAAATGCCACCTTCAGCTAATTCATTGCCAAACTGCCTTGATATCATCTTAAGTGATCAAGCTGTTAGATCAGTCTGTGAATGAGAAAGAGCCCTGAGAACAGATTCCTAGTCCCTTTAATTCAATTCTGCCATTTGGGGGCTACAATTTAGTAAATCCATGTGTCCCAGCAAAGAATAGAATATAGCAAGAGCAAATTTCAAAGCACTGATCATTATGTAATTTTTTCTGAATCCTCTACAAAGACTCAGCACATGAATACTTGGTACATAACTAGCCCTCCATGCTGGATGATTGATCCAAAAATTATGACCTCAAGTTTGAGAAGGCAGATACTATAGCCTAAATATACACACTACCACCACTCTGCACTAGAGATAAGGTTTGTCTTGTTATATGTCTAGACTTTTTAAAGTAATAGAGAAAATAGTAATAATTCTCATTCAATTTATGTGTGTCATTTTATAGTTGTCACATTGTTATCAGTGCAAAAAATTAAGGAAGTTTCTTTTTTAAACTGTTAAAAAACTATTATTTCACTCAACAATGAAGTTTCTCATGTCCTTGATGAAAGAATAAATTTCTGACACGTTTCCATTGTTTAACTTTCATATTTCTCTTTTATGAAAAGAAAATTTTGACCAATATTTGTGTTGAAATTGTCTTTGGTCATCAATGGCAACCATAGATTATCTACAGATAAAATAATTTTTAAAAAATCAACAAAAATATTCTATGAGAATCAATTGGTCTTATGGAATTTGCAATAAAGAGTATTGCTTATGTTACTATTATTGGCAAATGTCTGCTATGCATCCTATGTATCAATAAGTTCATAGTAAGCACTCACGTGTGTGTGTGTGTGTGTGTGTGTGTGTAGAGTCAACTGTTAGACACTTACCACAAACCCACTGAGAACTGAGGAAAAGGCAGATAGGACTAAAAGTAAATCCACAAAAACAAAGAAAATGAAGCCTGAAATGGCCGAATTTCCATATTTAAAATACAGAAGAACAGATGGAGTTCTGGGTCACAGAAAATCAAAAAAATTGAAAGAATGAACAGAGGCTGGTCAAAGCAGGTAGAGTTGACAAGTGGTCTCTATTTTTGAGAACATGTACAATTTTTGTTTATACTTTCCTCTATTCATGGGATCTAGGAACTAAAAGATTAATATGACTATCTAGTAAATAAAGGATTAATATCTAGTAACTAAAGTATTAAAGGTAATCACATATATCAGATACTATACTAAACACATTCCATAGGGCATCCACTGTGCCCATAATAACCCAAGAAGTAAATATGGTCATCCCCATTTGTTCAGATGGAATACAGAGCATCAATATGACATGAGGCAACTCATTCAAGGATAAAGGACACTAAGGCTCTCTCTACTACCCAATCTCTCAAACTCTGTGTTGGTTGCTGTTCCAAAAAAGAAGTACTTATTTCCACTGGAAAAAATATCTCCTTCATTTGCGTCAAATCATCCAGAATTTTAACCTACTTTTCTAGCCTTTTTCCACCAAAAATGACCCTTCAACAAGCTGTATTTTTGTCCATTTCACTTAACTTTTAACATATATATCTTGTTTTCTGTCTGCCTTTTTCAAGTGCCATTCTTCTGAATAGCTTGTCTTCACAAATCTCAGTTCTAACTCTACCCAACTTTAGAGTTCGACTTAAATGCAGTCTGATCTGTGGATTCCTTGATTTCCCGGCTTGAAAAAAAATCCTCTACTCTACTCACTTAAAACACTTTATCTGTATCTCTCTTTTAGCACTTAACCACTTTCCACGTTGAATTAGGCAGCCTTGCCCAGATAGAATCTAGAAGAACGCCACTCTCTTGGTCCTACCATGACAATCTCTCTTAGCATTAAACATTCTTCAGCTTGATTTTTCCCAATGTTACCTCCATTCATTTACCCTGGAAACCAGTTTCCCCAAATTCCCAGTAACATTACATGACTCCAGTGTTTTAAAAGCACCACAATTTGGTGAATACTGGAATGTATTATCCCTCCTTGACCACAAATGCAGGGACACAACACCAGATTTTATCTTTGTAACATTCAATGTGACTTATCCATTGTTTTGTGATTAGGAATAGAGAAATATGTTGGTTGAATGAATGAAAAAGAATAAATAGTTTTATACTTGAGTAAAAAGGAGCTAAGTGCACAGAGTACAAACTCTGGATGACCTTCCATAAAGCTTGCTTTTGGAAACTCTCATTTGTAAGTATCTAACTGGGCAGCATCTCTACCACAAAGTGAGGCCAAAGAACAGTCTAAGCTGCAGTTGACAGAGGACATCGCAAGGCATGCGACTGAGTTCTCCTCAGTCTATTGCACAAGTAAAGGGACAAAGCAGTGAAGATTTAGGAAATATATCAATATGGCCTCCCATTATCCACAAGTGTCTCCTGCACTGGTTTGTCAGAAGGCCAAAATTTTTATAGAAGTTCTGTGTTTAGGTTTAGGCCCCTTCCCCGATGAAGTCTGGGGATATATAGGAGTTTGTCATATATACCTAACAGTTTCATCCTATGGTCCTCATTTTCAAGGTTGGAAAGAGAGGACTACAGGAGAAAACGTGTGCCTTCCATGGAAAGGCTCCTGGGGTCAGGAAAGGGGGGAGCATTCCGAAAATGTCACCAAAGGACTATCTCATTTAATGTCACAAGTTTCCAAATGCATATGTGATAGATGGGTGTGTATTTGTGTGGATCTATGTATATTAATACAAGGGTTTTCTCCTCTTGAAAGCTATTTTTTCAGCCACCAATAACCATAAAAACATTGAACATTGAAAAATCAGGATGAAAATGAATAACAATATTATTTTCCCCTTACCTTGACCCAGAGGTACCAGGAGAAAATCTTAGTGGAAAGTATGAAATCTGTGGATACAGTGTACCGAAGTTCTGTAGAATCTAGCAGAAGCAATGGAAAGATGTATCTTCATCACCAATTACAGGCCGCCTGCCATGTCCCCTGAAAAATGATCAACTCTGTTACCGCCTAACAACAAATCACTGAGTCATGCTCCTCCCCTGCCCACCCACCTGGGGCCCTATCTCTCCTGCCCAGCGTCCACACACAGTCTTCCCCATCATGATTTATGGTTCAGAAAGAAGGGGACTGCTGGATGAGGGGTCTACAAGAGCAGATGCGAACCTAGACAAACCATCAAAGGGAAGAAAGGAGATGGAGTAAACAGGAAAAGAAAAATAGAACAACTATTAAATAATTCAGGACAGCTGCCCCAAAGGAAAACAGACACTGAATGGGAAAGAATAAACAAATAGGTCAAGGTATCCTAGAGAAGGAAAAAGCAGAGAGGAAAGGAGGAGATGAAAGCACTCATCCAAGGGGAAAAAGCAAAATGGCATTGCTGGTTCCTGGCAGGTATATTAATAACTGGATAAAGAATAGGAAAAAATAGCTGATAATCTCCATACCCTCTGAAGAGGCCTTTGGCTTATGACTCACATAGGTTTGCAATACTTTCAGAAACTCTATATACCTTGCCCTGTTAGAGGCTTTTTGGAATAAAGTGATATGAGTGTGTGGTTAACAGCGACGTTTGAAAGTAGTGGCCCAAGGATCATGGCTGAGGATGAAAAGAAAGGTATTTTAACTTCATTCTATAATGGAGATGACACATGTTCTGACATGAGCAGTGAGGCCTAACTCAGCTAAACATTTTAATCTGGCCAGAACTGAGGAAGCATGGTTCATCCTATGCTGTGGCTGTTGTCCCATCAGGGCAATTTTGTTTTCTCACCGTTAGTGAAAATTTTCCTTGAATAACAAATACAATAGATACAAGAGTCAGTGGGAATGCTTGACAAGCATTCCTCACTTGACAATGCTTTCCTCACTTGACAAGAGGAAATCTATCCAGAAAAAATGTCCTGTGATGGTACTGACGACACCTTGGGAGAGCAAACATTTGCTCAGCAGATGCTTATTGAGCACTTTGCTATGTGCCAGTCCCCTTCCTCCTCCAAGTGAGTGAAGCAGGAATCTGGGGTGGCACCAGGTAATCTGCTAAGGACACTCTGTTGTTTCATCTTAGCAAATGCTCTGGGGACACAACTTTCTGACCATTTTTCCAGAAACAATCTGAGGGGAGCATTTTTCAACCTTCCCCCATGCACCCCCCCTAACCCCACCGCCCAATTATCACTCACTGAGGAGCCTTTCTAGACATTTTTTTTTTCCTGACCATACCTGTCCCAATGAAAACAGAATACCACCTTATATCTGTTTTTGCACTGTGGTCCTTCAGAGGGCCACAAACCACTTTAATATATAAAATTCCAAGAACCAATATTCTCCCTCTTAGGGGGTCATTTTGTCCCTGTTAAGATATCACCCATGTTCTAGGGGTTCAGTGACAGACCCCATAGATTCAACAAATAATCACTGAGCTAGACCCTGATGGCACCGTGTACATAAATGAGTAATACACTGTCCTTCTCCAGCACTCAGTGGTGACAGAGGTCATCAAGCATAATGTGGGAGGCTATGGGACAGATGAGAGGGCTTCCCTCATAGCTCAGTGGGTAAAGAATCTGCCTGCAATGCAGGAGACTCTGGATCGATTCCTGGATTGGGAAGACCTGCTGGAGAAGGGCTAGGCTACCCACTCCAGTATTCTTGGGCTTCCCTTGTGGCTCAGCTGGTAATGAATCCGCCTGCAATGTGGGAGACCTGGGTTTGACCCCTGCGTTGGGAAGATTCCCTGGAAGAAGGGAAAGGCTACCCACTCCAGTATTCTGGCCTGGAGAATTCCATGGACTAAGTTCATGGGGTCACAAAGAGTCAGACACGATTGAGCAACTTTCACTTTCACTTTCATTTTTCATGGGACAGAGTCCAGCAAAGGATACCCTCATTCCATGGAGGAAGATGGTCAGTCCAGAGGGAAGATGAAGGCAGACATCTTAGGGGAGACATGTGTGCTAGTTTATGAAGTTGAAAGAAGTTAACCAGAGATAGGTAGGTGGTTAAACCAATCTTAGGATGATGTGGCTTTTGGACTGGTTCTAGAGTTATGCCTGGAATTGGGACAACAGCCATTTGAGATTTTCCTGAGACAGACTTACAACAAGGAAAGTTCTCCCTCTTTACAAACATAATTTTTGGCTTATGTGTACAGTGAGTGTACAATCTAATAAACTTTTATTTTTATAAGTGGAAGAATGAGGCAGGCGTATGTATGGTTGTGTGTGCATGTACATATGTGTCTATCAATTCTGCACATCACTAAATATCTAGCAAGCAACACATGTGTATGAGATTTTAGATTTATTAGTTTATTTTTAGGAGCTGCATCAGTGCAGATCCCACCCCAACTCCAAGTGTGTTAAGTCCATATAGTTTCTTTTTTTTTTTTTCCCATAGAGTTTCTTATCCTTTGACTCCGTCTATCCATTGCAAGGCCACTCAAGAAGCAAAATGTCCTGGATGTGTCATGGCTTCCTTTGTCACTGATTTGCAAAGAGAGGGAGTTTCCAGGATGATGAGTGTCACAATTACAAGTTCATTGGTATAAGGAAGCTCTTATTTGTCTGTCTCAGTCAATCAGGGCTAAGCTGAAAGATTACATGGACCTCTAGGTCTGATGTTCCTCACAACAAAATGCTCTACTCATGGTTCACATCTCAACAGCATCTAAGTGAACGTTAAAAATTTACCCTGCCCTACAAAGTCTCTACTTGGAGAATGTATTTTCTTTGTTTAAAGAACAATTGTTGGCTGAGAGGGTGCCAGGTGCCCAGCAAGTTACTGTGGAGGGTTACAGAATGTAAGACATAAACATGTTAGGAGCCTATTTCCTAGTTGGACACATGGTTCAAAATATAACTACATGAGAAAATGCACACAGGTCAGCGTTCACCAAAATGTTCAAAGGAGTTACCTGAGTAGAATAGAAAGGTCCCTTGCTCTTAAGTATGTTTAAGAGCACTGGGGTAAACAAAATCAACGACATTTTCAAGCTCTTCATGCAGCCTTTAAAATGTGAATGTGAATCGTTGAGCCATGAATCCCTAAAAGTAGGAGGGCCATATAATGTATTAGCTAACCTGGGATCCTTACTGGAGGAAGAGGAGAGAATGGCCATACGTCAGATTAACAGACACAAAGCAGAACTATCTCAGGCTTCTTGGCTGTATGGTCACTCACCCTACTGGAACAGTCAATAGAACGTCTGTGTTTGTCAAACTCAGTCCAACGTAACTTTTTGTTACTGATGTTAAGCTAAACTTCCATAAAGGAGCTGTTGAGAATAATACTTGTACAACAGGAGAAGGTGTGGTGTAGTGAAAGGGGCATGGTTATTACAGACAGACAGACTTGGGCTCATTACCCAGCTCTACCAGATACTAAGAAATACTAGAGCACTGATTCTTAAAGTGTGGCCATCAGACTAGCAGAGTTGGCATCATCTGGAAACTTGTTATTAATGTGAATTCGTGCCCCAGACCTTCTGAATCAGAAACACTGGGGATAGAGAATAGCATTCACGCAATCTGTGCTTCACAAAGCTCCCAGGTGATTTTGAAGTACAATGAACCCGGTACTTTATGTGACCTTCTGGAGCCTTGGGTTATCTATTTAAGAAATGGTGCTAATAACTTGCCTTATAGATGACCCATGGCTTACAGCAGGTGTGGGTACATTAAAATGTTTGCTACCTGTATTAGTCCACTGGTCCTTTTGGAGTTACAGATGGCACACTCAAAATATCAAAATAAAAACAGTTCAGTGAAGACATATATGAGGACAAGGTTGACAAACCCCACTTCCAAGGCTAGGCCAATCCTCTGCACTGTCCAATACAGGGCAGGTGGAATGCAGGTTGGAGAGATACCCACTGTACACATTATTCTTATATTATGGGACCTATGACTATTTTAACTCTCTGATTATGTATTCCCTTCATTAGATCCTAAATTCCTGAAGGGCAGAGACCATGTCATCCAAATTTATTTTTCTACCTCCAGCACATATGTGGTCCTCAATTCATGTCTGAATAAAGGATCACATGGGTTTAAAAAAAAAAGTCTCTGAATTGTCTTGACACATCAGAAAAGAGAGAGAAGAGAACTGACAATGAGATAATAACTCTTTTTGCCACATACCAGCCCACAGGATTTGTCACCAGCCTAGAGCAAATTGTTCCAGTTCCTTGGTTAGATTTCTGCATCTTTTAAAACAAAGGCATAATGTATGAGGCTAAAGATGGAGTCCCAGCAGCACATCTTTTCTGGATATTGCTATTTCAAGCTTCCTTCTGCTGGGTGCACAGCTCCACTGCAACATATGTATGTATCATCAAAAACAAACTTTGCACTGGTTTGGGTCAGTATGATAATCATTGTCTTTTAGGCAGGTCATGGAAAGATGGGAAAGTACATGTTTTCCTATAATTCACTGAGCAAATTATCCCTTAATTTACAGTTGAGTACATTGAGGCTCAGAGAAATCATTAGATGGTTCAGAGCAACTCTGCATTTGAGGGTACATTATAATTCAGAAAAGAGAAGGACTCCCCTGGCCTACTTAGGCAGAATGCTTTAACTAAGCCCTCTCATCTCTCCACATTATGCTGCAGAGTCTGAACACAGGTAGAGCGGTGGTCAGCTAAAGAAATTATCTGCATTCCATCTACTGGTTCTGCCTCATGAAAAGCCCATTTATGTTCAGTGTCTAGTTTTGACCCAGTGGGTTCCTCAGAAGCCCCAGATTTTTCTTCAGTATGATATTCCTTTCTTTCCCTGAAATTCCTTTTCTGATCTAACTTTCAGCTCCCCTGTATTTAATGAGCAATGTCCAGCATATGTTTAGGAAATATTAATATTTAGTGCCAATTCTACACTTGATCTTAGCCAAAAGGCCAAGAAGCTATCAGGCTTCCCTGATAGCTCAGTTGGTAAAGAATCCACCTGCAATGCGGGAGACCTGGGTTTGATCCTCGGGTTGGGAAGATCTCCAGGAGAAGGGAAAGGTTACCCACTCCAGTATTCTGGCATAGAGAATTTCTTGGACTGTATAGTCCATGGGGCTGCAAAGAGTCGGACACAACTGACGTGACAGCAGCAGAGCGACTTTCACTCAGCGCCAATTCTATCTAGCCCCTGCTTAAACTCCTTTTTGGTTCTGTCTGGATGTCTCAGCCCTACTGATCATTGTTTTAGTTCTCTGGCTCCCTCGAAGTTACTTATTTCCTCCCAATATTTTTAGAATATTAGCAAGACTTCATATAATCTCCAGAATCTGCTCCCTAGTTGATTAATCATTCCCGTTTGTCATAAATCACACTCCCAGTGGTCTATAAGCCCATTAATTTTCTGCAGTCCCCTCTGCCTCCAGTCACCCTCACCTTCCTGGAAGTATTTTTTCAGAGCCTGGCATTGTTTAGGATACCATGTCCAAGCTCTCGCATACATTCATCAATGGCACCACTAATATTAATATTGCTAACTTCAGCAGCCATTTTCCTCTCATCTTAATCAGCATTTGACACAGTTGACTCCTTTGCCTTCAAAAAGCACATTCTGTGTTCCTGTGGTTTTCATCTAGTTTTCTTCCAATCTCACTGTCCTTTGCTAATTTTTTCTCTTCTACCTGATGCTACCTAATGTCTACAGGCTGGGGCATTCCAGAGCTCTTCTCCATCTGTACTCTTTTCTCTCCCTGGGCAACAGGGCTTAGATTTAAGATTTTAGAGTAGGAAACGTTCAAGCAATGTCAGGTTCCAGAGGGATGTGAGTATGGATGTTATTAAGATTAAGTAGATTAAGAAACCAAGAATCTGGGGCTTCCCTGGTAGCTCAGTGGTAAAGAATCTGCCTGCCAATGCAGGAGAGATGGGTTCAGTCAATGATCCAGGAAGATCCCACAAACCATGAAGAAACTAAGCTTGTGTGCCACATTTACTGAGCCTGTGCTCTAGCATCTGGCGTGCCAACTACTGAGCCTGTGTACTGCAGCTACTGAAGCCCAGTCGCCCTAGAGCCCGTGCTTTGCAATATGAGCAACCACCACAATGAGAAGCCATGCACCAAAACTAGAGAATAACCCCTGCTTGTTACAATTAGAGAAAAGCTTGTGCACCAATGAAGATTCAGCACAGTCATAAATAAATAAATAAATAAATAAATAAAATTATTTTAAAAAAGAAACCAAGAATCCAAGGTTTGGGGACCGATGCCACATGGACCTTGAAATCACTCAAAAACATGGCAGACAAGGGGGTAAGAGAGCAGCTCCAAGCCAGGTTCCTAGTCATTTGATGAATTTGAAGGTAACACTGGTGGATGGATGAGGCAGCCTGATAGTAGGAACCAAAAGAGGCCTTGGGATCTGAAAAGTGTCCTTGGGACCTGAAGACTGTAATGATCTCACCTCTCAACTTGAACAACTTCAGTCACTGCTGACTTTTCTCCTCTGGACCACTCACAGTAAGTTGCTGAATATACAATACATTTATAACTCTAGTTTTAAAAATACATCAACAGATACGGCCTTGTACTGTTCTCTTGGACCACACTGTAAGCTCGGGGCCCCAGGAGGGAAAACACTGGGTCAAATACCCTATGAGTGTTGCTTATTCATACAACTTCACAGAAATAATGGACTAGCATCTGACACAGGCCTGGATAAGAAGGCCTCAATAAACGGAAACACGGCTTGTGGGGGCAGTGACATCTTTTCCCTCAGGGCTGTCTAAGTTTTGGAGTCTATGAAGTTCACAGTACCTTTTTTCCAATAAGTGACAATCATCCCATCTAGGCAGACCTAGTATAGCCATTGACTCAGGCTCATGGAGAGAGGCCGAGGGCTCAAGAATGCTGCCATTTCCCCTTTTCTATGAGTCTGGTCTTGGTTGTCTTGTGCATAGAGTCATCTGGGCCAGGAAGGACTGCTCAGATGTTTGTCCCTATGCTCAGGAAAGTGGTAAGGTTTTCCCAATATTCTCAGGGGAATTGTTTGTGAAAAGAGGGAAAGACATCATGCTCATCACCCCAGGGGCTGGAGAATCCAGGTCTACCACCTTTGAGCCAGGATTGTAGTTGATTTTTACAAATTACATCAATCCAAGAAGTACCTAAAAAAGCTTCTCCATCCTTCATCTTCATCTTCTTCTACCATGTTTCCATTTGTCAAATCATATTGGGTAATTTCTTTGGAATGACCTCACTCATTAATTAAAAAACATGTACAGCATCTGCATCCCTATTATCTGCCATTCATTGTGCTAGGTAGAGACAACAGAGATGAATCAAACTTACGAATTCCCTGTTTTTAAAAAGCTCGTGATTTAGTGTGTTGGAGGGCAAGGGTTCTGAAGTCAGCAGCCTGAGAGAGAAGTGAGTACTACAGTAGGTAAACACATAAGGATTTAGAAGCATGCAAGGGAAGAACCCTATTGCAGCATGGGAAGCAGTAAAAGCTTCCCGTACAACATGAGCCCTATGCTGAGTGCTGTGAAACTAGTAGGCTGTCACTCAGAATCCAGGGTTCCAAGCAGAGCCTGTGCCTAAGATAGAACTGAGTATGGAGCACTGTGAGAACTGCCTCAATATACCAGATTTTCCCTCTCTCACTGACATGTGGGTGTTCTGGACATGAACATTGGAAAACCAATGTCATTGGTATCAATTGAGAATTTTTTCAAGATGGTCAGAGGCAAAATTTCAGTAAGTGAAATTAAGTATCAGGGCTAGAAAAGACCACTGAGGGGTAAAAAAAACACTGTAGAAAGGCAATAAAAGAAATTCCACTTCCAGACTTACAGTCAAAAGTAATAAAAGCAATAATTTAAAAAAATACATCTGCACCCCACATTCATAGCAGCATTATTAACAATAGCCAAGACAGGGAAACAACCATGTATCCATCAATGAACAAATAGGTAAAGGAGTTATGGTGTCTGTATATATATATACATATGTATGTATATATGTGTGTGTGTACACACATACACACACAGACATGCACGATGGAATATAATACAGCCACGCAAAATGAGGAGATTCTACCATTTGTAACAACATGGATGAACTTTGAAGACATTATGCTAAGTGGGAGGGGAAATTGGAGGAAGGTGGTCAGAAAGTACAAATTAAAGATAAATAAGTACTAGGGATATAACATACAACCTGATGACTACAGCTATCACTGCTGTATGATAGCAATACAGGAAAGTTGTTAAAAAAGTAAACCCTAAGAGTTCTCTGGGGGGGGATACTTTTTAAATAACTTTCATGACCCAGATAATCATGATGGTGTGATCCCTCACCTAGACAGACATCCTGGAATGTGAAGTCCAGTGGGCCTTAGGAAGCATGACTATGAACAAAGCTAGTGGAGGTGATGGAATTCCAGTTGAGCTATTTCAAATCCTAAAAGATGATGCTGTGAAAGTGCTGCACTCAATATGTCAGCAAATCTGGAAAACTCAGCAGTGGCCACAGGACTGGAAAAGGTCAGTTTTCATTCCAATCCCAAAGAAAGGCAATGCCAAAGAATGCTCAAACTACCGCACAACTGCACTCATCTCACATGCTAGTAAACTAATGCTCAAAATTCTCCAAGCCAGGCTTCAGCAATATGTGAACTGTGAACTTCCAGATGTTCAAGCTGGTTTTAGAAAAGGCAGAGGAATCAGAGATCAAATTGCCAACATCTGCTGGATCATCAAAAAAGCAAGAGAGTTCCAGAAAAACATCTATTTCTGCTTTATTGACTATGCCAAAGCTTTTGACTGTGTGGATCACAATAAACTGTGGAAAATTCTGAATGAGACAGGAATACCAGACCACCTGACCTGCCTCTTGAGAAACCTGTATGCAGGTCAGGAAGCAACAGTTAGAACTGGATATGAAACAACAGACTTGCTCCAAATAGGAAAAGCAGTACATCAAGGCTGTATATTGTCACCCTGCTTATTTAACTTATGTGCAGAGTACATCATGAGAAACATTGGGCTGGAGGAAGCACAAGCTGGAATCAAGATTGCCAGGAGAAATATCAATAGCCTCAGATATGCAGATGACACCACCCTTATGGCAGAAAGCGAAGAACTAAAGATCCTCTTGATGAAAGTGAAAGAGGAGAGTGAAAAAGTTGGCCTAAAGCTCAACATTCAGAAAACTAAGATCATGGGATCCAGTCCCATCACTTCATGGCAAATAGATGGGGGAACAGTGGCAATAGTGTCAGACTTTATTTTGGGGGGGCTCCAAAATCACTGCAGATGGTGATTGCAGCCATGAAATTAAAAGACACTTACTCCTTGGAAGGAAAATTATGACCAACCTAGACAGCACATTAAAAAGCAGAGACATTACTTTGTCAACAAAGGTCCATCTAGTCAAGGCTATGGGTTTTCCAGTGGTCATGTATGGATGTGAGAGTTGGACTATAAAGAAAGCTGAGTGCTGAAGAATTGATGCTTTTGAACTGTGGTGTTGGAGAAGACTCTTGAGAGTCCCTAGGACTGCAAGGAGATCCAACCAGTCTATCCTAAAGGAGTTCAGTCCTGGGTGTTCATTGGAAGGACTAATGTTGAAGCTGAAACTCCAATACTTTGGCCACCTGATGAGAAGAGCTGACTCATTTGAAAAGACCCTGATGCTGGGAAAGATTGAGGGCAGAAGGAGAAGGGGATGACAGAGGATGAGATGGTTGGATGGCATCACCGACTCAGTGAACAGGAGTTTGGGTAAACTCCGGGAGTTGGTGATGAACAGGGAGGCCTGGCATGCTACGGTTCATGGAATCACAAAGAGTCAGACACAACTGAGCGACTGAACTGAACTGAAGTGTTCTCATCTTAAGGAGAAGATTTCTGTTTTATTCTTTACTTCTTTCTCTTCCTTTTACTGTATCTATATGAGAAGATGGGTGTTAGCTGAATCAATTGTGGTAATCATATACACATGTGTGTGTAAATCAAACCATCATGCTGTGTGCTTTAAACTTGTACAATGAAATATGTCAATGACTTCTCAGTAAAACTGAGGGGAAAGGTCAGTGGAGTTTTTGAGGATTCTGCAATTTATTAGGATTCACATAAAGCTCTGACAGAGAAAACAAAGACTCCTCACTTCTTTCTATTTCTTCCAGCCAAGTTAGAAACAAAGGAGAGTGAAATAATACTTTTATATTCTGTGGTGATTTTGTCTGTGCATATTTGATAAATTCCTAGAGGTAAAGTCACAGCAGCAGCCCATACCAGGCAATAAAAAACACAGTTCAACAAACACATGCTGAGTTTGACAAACTCCTTCATTGCAGGCACAGTTCTAGACACTGTTGATACAGAAACAAGTAAGACATATCATGAGCTCTCTGAGCAGATGACTCATCTTTTCAGTGCATATGCACCATCACAGCTGCCATCCCCAGGGAGAGAGGCCCAGGACTGCAGGTGGGAAGATATTAACAGCCACTTGAGCCGAGTCTTATAAAGCTAGCTATACTCCCTGGGCACTCTAGGCCCCGTAGCTTCATTATTAAAGAACATAAGATCAAGCTCAGTTCCTAATTGTCTAGGCCCAAGAAAATTAATAGAATTAGTTCTAAAAATCCTTGAATTTCCTTAGTTGCCTGTTACACTGTATCCCTTATCATTGAGATCATGGATGCTACTTTCCAAGTCTAAGTGACACAAACACATCTCCTTCCCATTCCTGGCCCCCAACTAGCACATTAGTGCCTTTGGAATTTATGGCTGCATTTCTGTTAGTTCCCAACAGTATTCATCAGATTAAAGCTGCATCAGAAATTAGATTTTTTTTTTTCTGCTTTTGCCCCTGAAGAGTGTAATAAAAAAATAACCCAATAAATCTGGTAAATTAGCAATAAGATCTCAGACTTTGGGGGCATATGTGCAACTCTGCTGCTGGGGAAGAAATGTCAAACTATCGACAGCTGACCCAATCAGATTACACATTCCCATTTACTAGCAGGAAGGATGAAAGATGATTCCCCCCTCTAAATTGAACCAAGTTCACCACAGGAATGAAAAACTCTCAGGAATTGAGAATATCATTGTTTTATTTCGTAGGCAGCAACCATAATCTTATGCAAAAAAGAACATTTTCAAAGGTCGTTTCTTAATTTTCACTCAGAAGTTGGAAACTTGGACAGCTGTGGGTTTTGGGCCATTTCCCCTCCTAGACTCAATGATTGTACTATTGGACTAGAATTGAAAAAAATCACCTTGTCCTGATTTTACTGTCTCTTGACTGTAATAAAAGGAATATTAATTCCAAGTTCACAAGAAACACTTGTAAAGGGAAAGTACAGATGTTATTCACTGAAAAGTTTATGAGCATCCAGACTGCTAAGATCTACTTTGTTTGAAAGGAGAGATGGATAACATGGGGTGGGCTTCCTGTTTGGGGGCTAGAATCATATAAGTTGTGAGTAATCAACTTCCCTGTCTTCATCACCCATCTTCCCTAAAATATCTCTCTTCCCAGAAGTGGCTCATACCCTCTGTCTACAATGACTGTCAGAGACTTAAAAAGCAAAGCCAAATAAATAAAACACTTTGCCCCCTAAATCTTCCATATCAAAATATACAGCCTCAGATATAGAGGGTAATTATGGATGCCCTTGTGCTTTTGTTTGGAGTCTTACCCTTGCACTCAGCATTCATACAGCATGCTCCACATGCTCCTAGGTTCCAAGCTGGATGTTCAGTGTAAAAGGCATAGTCTTTGCTCTGAGGAACTCATTAGCAGATTCCCCCTTGCCTAAGTTTGCAGATACTCTGTTCTCTACCTGCAATGTATTCCTTCACTTTATTTCCATTTATTCTAAATCTACTGAATATTCATTGGAATAACTGATGCTGAAGCTGAAGCTCCAATACATTGGCCACCTAATGCGAAGAGCTGACTCATTGGAAAAGACCCTGATGCTGGGAAAGATTGAAGGCAGGAGGAAAAGGAGGAGACAGAGGATAAGATAGTTGGATGGCATCACCGACTCGATGAACATGAGTTTGAGCAAGCTTCAGAAGATGGTGAAAGACAGGGGAGCCTGGCATGCCGCAGTCCATGGGATCGCAAAGAGTTGGACATGACTGAGCAACTGAACATTTTCATAAAAACTCTATTACAGCTCCATCACTTCTATGAAACGTTCCCTGAGCTCACAATCATTCTCTGCTCTGAACCCATCTAGTCTTTTTGGGCTTTTGACATTTAATGGTTCCTATTTTAATATATGACATAAACAGCAGGATGATGAGGGTGGTTGTGGTGGTGATGATGATGGTCATAAGATGGTTGACACTTTATGCATTTGTTTCATTTTCCCAGGCTACAATTGTCTGGAGGGCAAAGACAATTTCATCTACACGTTTTGGAATCCTTCACAAGACTTAGGTAGTACTGTATGTCTAGTAGGCATTGAATGTTTTTAAAAGAAGAAAGGAAGAAGAGAGAGAGAGAGGGAGGGAGGGTGGAACTGACTAAACACTTGCAAATTCTAATCTACCCAATCAAATCCTCATTCATATTAATAGCGCTCACAAAAGGCTACACATCTAGTGCAAACCATGATGCATTACAGGGAAGTAAGGGAAAATTTTATGACAACAATGAATTTGCTTTGTAAAACAGAAATGCGGGTTTAATGACCTTAATGCTAACACAACATTTTATGATTTACATTTAGGGCAATGTGTGGGGGTGGGGGTGGGGAGAGAGACAGAGAGAGGGAGAGATACACAAGAATAAGCAAGCATACTGAAAATACAGTCCCCAAATCCTGGCTCTAAGGTGTTTGGTCATTTCTAGTCTGTCCATGTTTTTATTTATAGAATCAAATTTTTTTTCCTCACTCATCCATTCCTATACATCCTCCTCTCCCAACACCTACTATCTTTTAACTGAATAGACAAGGCTTCTGTGAATGACTGGCAGTGGGAAATGTTAACTGTCAGCAAATTGACCCTAGTTGGTATAAGTGCAGATGGGAATTTGGCCCAGGATTCCAACTCAGCTGGGGAGAGAGGAGCTTGGAAGTTAAAGAGACAACTGTCTGTCAAAGTAAACATTAGGGAAGACAATTTGAACCCCTTCCAATTGGTTTGCCCAAGGCAAGGAACAAGATTGACAAGAATGAATTGGCAATTCTTTTGTTCTTTGGGAAACCTGATCAATATACACAGCTGATCAACCTAGACAGCATATCAAAATAAGCAGAGAGATTGCCGACAAAGCTCCATCTAGTCAAAGCTATGGTTTTTCCAGTAGTCATGTATGGATGTGAGAGTTGGATTATAAAGAAAGCTGAGCACCGAAGAACTGATGCTTTAGAACTGTGGTGTTGGAGAAGACTCTTGAGAGTCCTTTGGACAGCAAGGAGATCCAACCAGTCAATCCTAAAGGAAATCAGTCCTGAATATTTATTGGAAGGACTGATGCTGAAGCTGAAACTCCAATACTTTGGCCACCTGATGCGAAGAAATGACTCACTGGAAAGACCATGATGCTGGGAAAGATTGAAGGCAGGAGGAGAAGGGGATGACAAAGAAGATGATTGGATGGCATTACCGACTCAATGGACATGAGTTTGATCAAGCTCTGGGAGTTGGTGATGGACAAGGATGCCTGGCATGCGGTATTCCATGTGGTCACAACAAGTCAGACATGATTGAGCGACTGAACTGACTGAGGCACAGCTGATCAAGATCACTAGCATCCTGATGGGCTTCTAGGCCTAGACAAAAATTGGGCAAAGCAGGGGTCCTGGAAAATCATTTCCCTGGTTCATCTTCAGTTTAGTTGCTCAGTCATGTCTGACTCTTTTTGACCCCATGAACTTCAGCACGCCAGGCTTCCCTGTCCATCACCAATTCCCGGAGCTTACTCAAACTCATGTCCATCGAGTGGGTGATGCCATCTAACCATCTCATCCTCTGTCGTCCCCTTCTCCTCTTGCTTTCAATCTTTCCCAGCATCAGGGTCTTTTCAAATGAGTCAGTTCTTCGCATCAGGTGGCCAGAGTATTGGAGTTTCAGCTTCAGCACCAGTCCTTCCAATGAATATTCAAGACTGATTTCCTTTACGATGGACTGGTTTGATTGCCTTGCAGTCCAAGGGACTCTCAAGAGTCTTCTCCAACACCACAGTTCAAAAGCATCAATTCTTTGGCACTCAGCTTTCTTTACTCTCATATCCATACATGACTACTGGAAATCATAGCTTTGACCAGCCGGACCTTTGTTGACAAAGTAATGTCTCTGTTTTTTAATATGCTGTCTAGGTTGGTCATAGCTTTTCTTTCAAGGAGCAAGCATCTTTTAATTTCATGGCTGCAGTCACCATCTGCAGTGATTTTGGAGCCCCCTCACCCCCACAAAAAAAAATCTCACTGTTTCCATTGTTTCCCCATCTATTTGCCGTGAAGTGATGGGACCAGATACCATGATCTTAGTTTTCCAAATGTTGAGTTTTAAGCCAACTTTTTCACTATCCCCTTTCACTTTCATCAAGAGGCTCTTTAGTTCTTCTTCACTTTCTGCCATAAGGGTGGTATCGTCTACATATATGAGGTTATTGATATTTCTCCTGGCAATCTTGATTCCAGCTTGTGCTTCATCGAGCCTGGCATTTTATGATGTACTCTGCATACAAGTTAAATAAGCAGGGTGATATCTTCACGCTCCAGAATTTTGTGGGAAGATATGAGAGAACAGGAATGATGTACCTTTGGCTATAGGAGGACACAGTTTATACCACTTAATCAAGAGTGTAGGGTGGGGAGGTTGTCTGCATGGAGTAGGAGGTGAATAAAAAATAAAGTCAAATGTACATGTGTATGTATGCCTGAGTCCCCTCGCTGTTCACCTGAAACCATTACACCATTGTGATATCATAACAATTAACACTGTTAATTGGCTATGCCCTGATACAAAATAAAAAGTTAAAATAAAAATAAAGTCAAATGGAAACTTACAATAAAGTTTCAAAAACGTAAATAGCTGAAGATTAGTACTAATAGGTTTACACACACATATATTGTTTCTTCACTTCCTAAATTTTAGGGAAATCAGTACTTCCAACTTTTAAACAGCTAATTTAAAAGAGTAAAAACATAAAAAAGTGGCCAAAATATTGTGAAGATTTTGAACTTTGGGACAATTGAAAATGGCAAGATATAGAATTCTCTGCATAATGGGGTTTCCAGAAAAGACCAAACCTTAACTATTATTTTTTCAGAGCAAGGAAAACCTCTATTTTTTTAAAAAAAAAAAGTCATTTGTGCTTCTTGGTTTTGTTTTTAAGGCCAGGAGGCTTCATTCTTGGAGGTAATGCTTTGTAAAGTCCATTTGATCACACAGGTGTAACGCAAGCATTAACCATTTTTCTTAAGGGCAGCAAGATAAGGTAATTTCTACTGGGTCTAGACTCTAAAATGAAAATAACCCTAGAGATTTTTAGCAACTGGTGGAAAATGGAGGTTGTGTCAGCTTATTCCTGTCATGGGGTGAACACCAGGGAACTAAGCAGGGAACTCATTTGCCAATGAACTTTGAAATCTGATTTGTGCATACAGGCTCTTTAGGAATTGCCTCTTTTTGCAATAGTTGGGGTTTCTGGCCACACTTCAGAAGCAGTAGCTCAGGAGAAAGCCATGTCCCTTTCTGGAGGCAAGAAGAGAGGTGTTGCTAATGCCCAATAGCCTTGAGATTAGGGTACAGAAGGAGCAGGCAAACCTAAAGGAAGTCAGGCTCAAGGATGCAATCAGTGACAGGCAATAAGTCAGAGTGGCAGTCAGGAGCCAGAGGCTGGCTGAGACAGGAAGGGGACATCAGGCTGACTTGTGGAGGAAGTATGAACAGGCTCCAAGGAGGAACAATGTGGCAAAAAGACTAGACTTCCTGAACTTAAACAGGATGAGAACTCACTATGATAATTTGGGTATCAATGTAACTGTGTCATTAAATTATAGACTCTCACCCTTCAGGCCTGTGACACATAAATTATATCTATAATTAGGGCATCAGCCCCAATATAGTGATAGTTTTTATATTTACCCAGGTAAGAATATGGTATGCACTGATACACAAAATAGCATGAGAGAAATATATAAAAGATGAAAACAGAGACCTTTCCTTGGGTCTCACTGGAACGAGAGTTGTACCAATGTTAAGAAAGGGAAGTTAGTACTGGAATGCAATGTATAATAATGTAGCTTGTTACATTAGGACTATGCTTAAATTATTTAACTAAGGAGATAATTCACCCCACAGAACAGAATCAGTATGAGAACCCTTGTTTGTTAACTTAATACAGCGGTTATACTAAACAGGTTCCCAAGGTGCCTAGAAAAGCAATACAAAAAAAAAAAAAGTCTAATAAAAGTCTCTTTCTTACATACATTATATACCCTTAAAGAATGTATATCTTTAAGAACAACACAGAGGTGTAATATGGTGTCTCATTTTTTAAATCATATGCCAGTACCTGGGGGGCTCAACAGCCAAGCACCCAAATCAAGAGCTGTACAGAGGCACAGAAATCTGACAAGCCCCAGACAGACAAAGTGCCTCCATTAAACTCCTCCCCTTGGCCATCATTGGCTATTTTCCCTTACCACTTTTATTTTTTTATAGTGACATGGACTTTTAGAAGTAGGGCAAAATGTGTGCCATCTCCTGATTTTGAGAGCTGGATCAGTAAATGAATAAATGCCCTGAAGGCATCCTTAGGAAAGAAACTTAAAGAACACTGTGCAAGTCCACTTCTCTGTACAAAATGGTGGAGTAGAAGGATGTGCGCTCATCTTCTCCTGTGAGAACTCCAAAATTACAACTCGCTGCTGAACAACCATAAACAGGAGAATGTTGGATCCCACAAAAAAAACATACCCCACATCCAAGGGCAAAGGAGAAGCCCCAGCAAGATGGTAGGAGGGGCGAAATCACTTTTAGAATCAAACCCCATACCCGCCAGAGACACTCAGAGAGCTCAAACAAAACCTTGTGCACACCAGGAGACCCCACAGAGACTAAGCCAGACCTGCCTTTGAGTGTTTGAGTGCCTCCGGCAGAGGTACGGGTCAGCAGTGGCCTGCCACAGGAACAGGGGCTCTGGGTGCAGCAGTCCTGAGTGTGGCATAAGCCCTCTTGGAGGAGGTTGCCATTAACCCCACCATAGAGCCACCGAGCAGACGACCCACAAACTGCAGAACAATTATACTAAACAAATTTTCACACTGTTAAGAAAGTTCAAGGACCCACAGCAGATTTCCCAACCTGGGGATCTGGCAAAGGGACTGAGAACCCCCAGGGAATTGGACTTTGGAGGCCAGTGGGATTTGATTACAGAACTTACACAGGACTGGGGAAACAGACTCTTGGAGGGCACAAACAAAACCTTATGCACAGCAGGACCCACGAGAAAGGAGCAGTGACCCCACAAGAGACTGACCCAGGCTTGCCTGGAAGTGTCCAGGAGTCTCCGGCAGAGGCGTGGGTCGGCGGCGGCCTGCTACAGGGTTGGGGGCACTGAGTGTGGCAGTGCATGCACAGGACCTTTTGAAGGAGATCACCATTATCTTCATTACCTCCACCATAGCTTGGTCTCAGGTCAAACAACAGCCCCACCCATCAACATAAAATTGGATTAAAGATTTACTGAGGATAGCCCTGCCCATCAGTACAGACCCAGTTTCCCCCCCAGTCAGTCTCTCCCATCAGGAAGCTTCTGTAAACCTCTTTTCCTTATCAGTCAGAGGGCAGACAGACTGAAAACCACACTCACAGAAAACTAATCAAACTGACCTCATGGACCACAGCCTTGTCTAACTCAATGAAACTATGAGCCACACTATGTAGGGCCACCCAAGATGGATGGGTCATAGTGGAGAGTTCTGACAAAACATGGTCCACTGCACAAGGCACTGGACAACCACTTGAGTATTCTTGCCTTGAGAACCCCATGAACAGTATGAAAAGGCAAAAAGATAGGACACTGAAAGATGAACTCCTCAGGTCAGTAGGTGCCCAATATGCTATTGGAGATCAGTGGAGAAATAACACCAGAAAGAATAGAGAAGGAGCCAAAGCAAAAACTACACCCAGTTGTGGATGTGACCGGTGATGGAAGTAAAGTCCGATGCTGTAAAGAGCAATATTGCATAGGAACCTGGAATGTTAGGTCCATGAATCAAGCAAACCGGAAGTGGTCAAACAGGAGATGGCAAGAGTGAACATCAACATTTTAGGAATCAGTGAACTAAAGTGGACTGGAATGGGCGAATTTAACAAACATGACCATTATATCTACTACTGTGGGCAAGAATTCCTTAGAAGAAATGGAGTAGCCATCACAGTCAACAAAAGAATCCAAAATGCAGTGCTTGTGTGCAATCTCAAAAGCAACAGAACTATCTCTGTTCCTTTCCAAGGCAAACAATTCAATATCACAGTAATCCAAGTCTATGCCCCGACCAGTAATGCAGAAGAGGCAAAAGTTGAACAGTTCTATGAAGACCACAGACCTTCTAGAACTAACACCAAAAAAGAGATGTACTTTTCATTATAGGGGACTGGAATGCAAAAGTAGGAAGTCAAGAGATACCTGGAGTAACAGGCAAATTTGGCTTTAGAGCACAAAATGAAGCATGGTAAAGTCTAATAGAGTTTTGCCAAGAGAACACACTGGTCCTAGCAAACACCCTCTTCCATCAACACAACAGAAGACTCTACACATGGACATCACCAGATGGTCAATACTGAAATCAGATTGAATATATTCTTTGCAGCCAAAGATAGAGAAGCTCTATACAGTGAGCAAAAACAAGACCGGGAGCTGACTGTGGCTCAGATCATGAACTCCTTATTGCCAAATTTAGACTGAAATTGAAGAAAGTAGGGAAAACCACTAGACCATTCAGGTATGACCTAAATCAAATCTCTTATGATTAGACAGTGGAAGTGACAAATATATTCAACGGATTAGATCTGATAGACAGAGTGCCTGAAGAACTATGGGTGGATGTTTGTGACATTGTACAGGAGGCAGTGATCAAGACCATCCCCAAGAAAAAGAAATGCAAATAGGCAAAGTGGTTGTCTGAGGAGGCCTTACACATAGCTGAGAAAAGAAGAGACGCTAAAGGCAAAGGAGAAAAGGAAAGATACTTCATGTCGATGTATGGCAAAAACTACTACAATATTGTAAAGTAATTAGCCCCCAACTAAAATAAAGAAAAAAAAACTGATCTGAATGATAATGTTGAACTTTTAAGTCACAATTGTTCACCTCATTGTTAAGACATTTCCACATTCCCTCCCTATGTAAGACAGGATCAGGATGGACTCTAGTAAATAAAATAAAAAAGAAAGCCTTCCTCAGCAATCAATGCAAAGAAATTAAAAAAAAAAAATTCAAGTGGGGAAAGACCAGAGATCTCTTCAAGAAAATTAGTGATAACAAGGAAATATTTCATGCAAAGATGGGCACAATAAAGGACAGAAATGATATGGACCTAACAGAAAAAGAAGATATTAAGAAGAGGTGGCAAGAATACACAGAAGAGCTATACAAAAAATATCTTCATGACCCAGATAACCATGATGGTGTGATCACCAACCTAGAGCCAGATATCCTGGAATGGGAAGTCAAGTGAGCCTTAGGAAGCATCACTACGAACAAAGTTAGTGGAGGTGATGGAATTCCAGTTGAGCTATTTCAAATCCTAAAAGATGATGCTGTGAAAGTGCTGCACTCAATATGCCAGCAAATTTGGAAAACTCAGCAGTGGCCACAGGACTGGAAAAAGTCAGTTTTCATTCCAATCCCAAAGAAAGGCAATGCCAAAGAATGTTCAAACTATGGCACAATTGCACTCATCTCACACACTAGCAAAGTAAAGTTCAAAATCCTCCAAGCCAGGCTTCAACAGTACGTGAACCATGAACTTCCAGATGTTCAATCTGGATTTAGAGAAGGCAGAAGAACCAGGGATCAAATTGCCAACATCCGCTGGATCATTGAAAAAGCAAGAGAGTTCCAGAAAAACATCTATTTCTGCTTTATTGACTATGCCAAAGCCTTTGACACTGTGGATCACGACAAACTGTGGAAAATTCTGAAAGAGATGGGAATACCAGACCACCCGACCTGCCTCTTGAGAAATCTGTATGTCAAGAAGCAATAGTTAGAACTGGACATGGAACAACAGACTGGTTCCAAATAGGGAAAGGAGTATGTCAAGGCTGTATATTGTCACCCTGTTTATTTAACTTATATGTAGAGTACATCATGAGAAACGCTGGGCTGGATTAATCACAAGCTGGAATCAAGATTGCTGGGAGAAATATCAATAACCTCAGATACGCAGATGACATCACCCTTATGGTAGAAAGCAAAGAAGAACTAAAAAACCTCTTGATGAAAGTGAAAGAGGAGAGTGAAAAAGTTGGCTTAAAACTCAACATTTGGAAAACTAAGATCATGGCATCTGGTCCCATCACTTCATGGCAAATAGATGGGTAAACAGTGGAAACAGTGACAAACTTTATTTTCTTGGGCTCCAAAACCACTGCAGATGGTAACTGCAGCCATGAAATTAAGACGCTTGCTCCTTGGAAGAAAATCTATGACCAATCTAGATAGCATATTAAAAAGCAGAGACATTACTTTGCCAACAAAGGTCTGTCTGGTCAAAGCTATGATTTTTCCAGTAGTCATATATGGATATGAGAGTTCGACTATAAAGAAAGCTGAATGCCAAAGAATGGATGCTTTTGAACTGTGGTGTTGGAGAAGACTCTTGAGAGTCCCTTGGACTGCAAGGAGACTAAACCAGTCCATCATAAGGAAATAAGTCCTGAATACTTATTGGAAGGACTGGTGCTGAAGCTGAAACTCCAAAACTTTGGCCACCTGATGGGAAGAACCGACTCATTGGAAAAGACCCTGATGCTGGGAAAGATTGAAGGTGGGAGGAGAAGGGGATAACAGAGAATGAGATGGTTGGATGGCATCACCGACGCGATGGACATGAGTTTGAGTAAACCCTGGGAGTTGGTGATAGGGCGGCCTGGCACGCTGCAGTCCGTGGGTTCACAAAGAGTTGGACACAACTGGGCAACTGAATTGAACTGTGCAAGTCCAGAGACCTAATGCAGGCCCAGTTTTCTCTGGCCAAGGGAAACATAATGTGGGATTTGTAGTCAAAGTCAAGTCCTGGGCCTTCTGCTTCACATACATGTGTGACCCTGCACAAGCAGTCAACCTCTCTGAGTCTCAACTTCTCCAACTTTAAAATTAAAATACTTATGATAACCAGCACATAAGCTTGTTCTGAACATTAAGTGGAAGAGTGTAGATGAAAAGTATTTTTATCAACTATATTTACTGCTCACAATGAATTATAATTTTAAAGGGGCTTAATTTGGAAAGTCAAAAATAGACACTAGACTACACCATTGTGCTTTAACAGGTGTAGGTGAGATAGGAGTAGGGAAAGATTCTACTGAAGGAAAGGAGACAGAGTGGCATGTGAAAAATGAGTGTCTGAAAAACATGTCTGTGCCCCACCCTTTGCACCTATGCCAAGGATGGTGCCCAGGGTTTTCCAGCTCAATCAGAAGTAGCCCTCAATGTACAACGAGGCATGTCACAGCACTTCCGGATCTAACCTGGACCATATCTTGCAGCCTATCAAGGGTTAGAACCATCGGGTAGGTGAAGCATTAAGCTCTTGGGACATCTATTCAACCAAATGTAAGTTTTAAAAGGGAGAAAGAAAAAAACAGTCTTCTACAAAAACTCTTTATAGGCAACTCAGGGCATAAGCTGTGGAGGTGAGACATTTTATTTTTCCGTACACTGTCTGTAAGGCAATTTCTTCTCTTAGGAAAAGATGTTTCTATTGGACTCGGAGCTATTTGTCATTCTGGGCCCCAAACAAAGTATTTTTCATGAGCACATCAGAAGTGCCATGCTGAATCAGACCAACAGCCCCTCCAGTCCCGTGTCTTGCCTTCGAAAGTGGCAGCAAGAGAGGGTTCACAAGAGGACACAGACACTCTATTTTAGTGGCTTCAGAAACATTTTTGACTGTGGGTCCCAGTTAGAAATAGAGTTTACATTGTAATCCAGTACTCATACATACACACGCAAAAACACTCACTTACACATACTTAAGTATATTATATATACCTTCTAGGTTACATGTAACAGTGGATACTTTGTATTTCATCTGATTCCTTTCTTTTTAATGTTTAACCACTAGTCCTGACCTACTAAACGGATTTCATGATTCACTAATAGGATCACAACTTACAACTTGAAAAACCTTGTTCTCTATATTGTCAGCCTCCAAGGCTAGGTATACAGCTCTAACATTTCTGTTTCTTATACCTAGTGAGGATCTATTACCATAAATTTACCTAAAGCCACCTTTTGGGTGAAATGAGTTCTATAAGGCAAGTACTCACAGTCTAAGTAGAACTTTCTCTCACTTGTGATTCTGTAGTATGTTTGATAAGATAAACATGATTGAAAGATCTAAATGAAGAATACCAGGCTTGGTTTCCCTTCTCTTCCCCAAAGATTTCGACTCTATGACAGAGATGAAAAAAAGCAGCTTACACTGGATTAAACTTTATCACACTGAGAGGCATTGAACATTTCTAGAGAGTTAATTGATTTTCATGACATGGTCCCTTGGGCACTGATTTGTCACACGTGTATTAATTACATCACAGATTATAGTTCCCATAGATGGCGGCAAAATCATGTGCTATCTCACATGCTTTCATTCAATGTAATCTTGTCACATACCATTACGAGGTAGTGTCTTTTCTCCACCCCATCAAATCTGGTTGGACTCTGTCTGCTTTGATCAACATAGTTTGCAGAAACTGACTCATGCCAGTTCCAGGGATGGCTCTTACCTAGCCTGGCAGTATCCCCATCCTGCCTCTGGGAGACAGCCACTAGGTAAGAAATATAACTACTCAGACACAATCTTGTAAGAAGTCCAGGCCAGGTAAGAGGCTCTGTCACATGGAGAGACAGAGATAGAAACCAAGAAGCACCAAAGTACACATGTATAAAACTGCCACCATGAAGGTACTCCTCCAACTGTACGGACCAACCGGTCAAATTCTTCCTGTATTTCTGATTCATAAAATTTTCAGCATAATTGTTTAAATCCTCCAGGTTTTAAGGTAGGTTATAATACCAAAAGAGATAATAAAAATAATTACCCCTATCATGTAAATCTGAAATTTTGCCATGGACTAACAAACAAGATTTGACTTTGTGATTTTCTATTGATTTTAAATTTTTGTTTATTTTGTAGTAACAGAATCCACATGAATAGTATAATTGTGTAAATTAAAATATGAATCATACATTCAGAAACTACATGATTTTTTTGTGTAGTTGTTCCTTTTTACCAATATTTTACTAATAATTATTCATTATTTTCTCATCCTCCTCCTCCCCACCCAGGAGGTGCTTAGTATGTGTTCCTGGGCACAGGAGAATACAGGGGTTAATGAGAAAACATCCCTGACCTTGCTAGAAAAGAAACAAGTAAAGGCAACACTTTACTACATCAATATCAGGAGAATTGTTCAGGACTTCACAGGTAACTTTTAAGCTGAGTCTTTGAGAATGAGTGGGTCAGGAAGAAGACTTGGAGAGGGGATATGATACTGGGATCAAAATAGTGGCATTCCAAGCAGAGAAGGCAGCCATTTCCTAGAACTGCTGTTGACCTATGCGTGTCATATAATAACAGGAAACAAAGATTTTTCAAGAATAAAAGAAAGAAAAACAGTTAACCAAAATTATAGCAACTCAGCACAGGGGAAGTTTGCATAGGGAATGTATATTTCCCACACTAGGATATTAAACTTTATCCTCATATCTAAAACTATATTTCTATCACAGCTTACAAAGCAGAACACATAAATCACTAGCAGATATAATTTTCTGAGGTGCTTAGAGTTTTTTTTTTTTTTTCTTCCTATACCACAGGATTTAGCTTCAAAATTTACACTTCCCTGATGTTCAAGAACAAATTTCAGCAAAGACAGGGGTCAAGATGTTTGGTTTTTTTTTTTTTTTTAATCTAATTATTACTTCAGTGGAGCATTCAAGGAAGGAAAAAAGCAACTGGGCCAGATTGCCTGTGGCTAAAGACTATAACATAAATGGACATTATAGCCCAAGGAATCCTACGGCTAGAAACAAACAGTCAGGAAAGAATTGTAACCTCTTCGCATGCAAACCTCATGGGAGTGACCCAGGAAAATGAAATTCTCCTTGGTGATGTATAATGCTTTATTATGATGACCCAGTCTCTAGGGCTGTTTAAAATTCTGAACTCAAGTTCCCTGAGTTCTGATTCCCTTCTCATCAAAATTGCTATCCCAATTTTAACTGCACTTCCCTGAGGGCAGAAAACATCAACTCACCATATTTATAGCTGGTGCATAATTACTATATGCAATATTTATCTGGCTATTCATCTGTTTGCATGTCTTTGGTCTAGCTGGTGAAACTGTCACCAGACAAAGTTCTCAGCATCTTGTGCAAAGAACTGTCATTCACTGTATATTTTATCCATCCGGCTTGTCCCTTGGGTTTCTTGAAAGGATGGCTCCCCTTTATCAGTCCTTCCTGAGAGGTTCCTCTTGCTGCCTGGTGAGGTTTAGGCCCCCATTAGAGCTTTATTTCTATCTAATTATTCTGGATATTGATGTACACCACGGTCCTGAGTTCTTGTTTCATTGTTCTGTTACCTCACTTACAGCTTCCCTGGTGGCTCAGCCATAAAGAATCTGCCTGCCATTGCAGGAAGCCCAGGTTCAGTTCCTACATCAGGAAGATCCATTGAAGAAGGAAACAGCAACTCACTCCAGTACTTTTGCCTAGGAAGTTCCATGGACAGAGCAGCCTGGTGGGCAATATAGTTCATGGGGTTGCAAAGAGCTGGACACTAAACAACAACAACCTTATTTACAGCCCCTTATCTCATACACTCACAATGTAACTTCAGGCTACTGGAATCAATAAATAGAATGAATATTTTAGTGTCATTTATAACACTTCATCCAATAGTATAAGTTTTGGCACTGTAAACTGTAGGAATGCCATCTCCACACTTTCTGGAGATTCTAATCTGTGTATATATAGAGAAGAGTCAGACCAAGAATTTCCTAGATTCCACTCCCTACCATGTTGAATTGGAACATCTAGTTGGTAAAAAGTCTAAGAGATCCAGTATGGTCATCTGCTGCTGCTGCTGCTAAGTCGCTTCAGTCGTGTCCGAGTCTGTGCGACCCCATAGATGGCGGCCCACTTCTCCAGTGCATGAAAGGGAAAAGCAAAAGTGAAGTCATTCAGTCCTGTCTGACTCTTAGCGACCCCATGGACTGAAGCCTGCCAGGCTCCTCTGTCCATGGGATTTTCCAGGCAAGAGTACTGGAGTGGGGTGCCATTTCCTTCTCCAGTATGGTCATCAGCCTCTTACTATATTCCCAGTTTTCCACCTCTTGGTGATGAGAATATCAACTGAGCCTTAGAGCAAGTGTTTGGCTCAGGACAAAGGAGTAGGGTAATCGCAAAAGCTAACCTCGTTAGCTCACTCATTACCATACTGTAACGTAAACCAATTTTAACTTCTTTACTTTCCAAAACATTGGACCAGGGGATATTTTGGCATCTAGACTGATACTTATCCAGCACTGACCCACAGCAAGAAGAGTGGCTGCATTCTCAGAGGCTGTTTAGCCTTGTCCAAAGCATGACTTTCCATCTACCACTGTATCAGCTTTAATTTTTAGTTCCCCCACAGAGAAGACCTATGGGATTGGGGAAATAAACTTACTTCAACATTCAAGCTTTCCTTCATCTGTCATAAATTTTCAAGGGAAGAAATTTCAGCCTTCATTTTTTAATTCACTTGCTGTAGCAGAATGCTGGGAAATAGCAGATGAATAATCATTTATTTTTCATTTGTCTTACAATATTGACCATTATAACTTAATGATTTATTTTTTTCTTTCAACATAGTCTTAAATTTTCTCAATCTCTAAATCTCTCTATATATTTCCACTCCTAACTTTTTTTTCACCCTTATTTCTTTTCCTCTTTTATTTCTTATGAGATTCAGACATTTTTACATTCTCCCTCCTCATTTAGACCTGAGCAACAGGGAATGGTCTCTAAGCATCATGGTTTTTGAGGGTCAGAGGCTGGAAATGAAGCTGGAGGTGCATATATCTGAATGGAGGAAACCCTATTTTTGAGCCAGCCAGTCCCTTGGGGCTCAGTCCTTCTGCTCTTGTCTTAGATATTATGGAGCTTGTCCTCTGCAAGGCAAAAAATTGCCTCCTCCTCTAGGCATCTGTCTGTTGCAGCTCTCAGCAACAATCTCTTCCCTGCTCTGCCCACCTGCTTTGCCATCAGTGAAAAGGACAAAAATCCCAAGCTCCTTTTTCCTTATTGTTTGCAGTCATTTTTAGAAGCCTCATTTGCCCCAGGTGGCCTGAAAAGAGTCAATGCTAAGAGCTGCATGTGGGCCAGACCCCACCTAATGATCCATCTGTTCCTTTGAGAAAGTCCCATTCTCCTTCAATTGGGCATGACTTCCATGATAATATCCAAAGAGATGGGAATTGGAGAGCCTTCTCCTCCCTCCTACCACTCACATCCAGGAAAGAAAAAAGAGTCTCATGTTCTTTAAATTATGATCATAAACTTGATTTGCTAAGTAGTTAAGTAGAGAGGTAGAAGATGGGCAGTCCAGAACACTCTTGCTATTTATAGCCCATATCAGAGTCTATTACTATTGTCTCCTCTCAAATCCACATAAATAACATGCAAACTGTCAATGGTGCCCATGGAAACAAACTGGCAAAATGGACAATGCACTTGGAAAAGAAAAATTGAGAGAGAGAAACCACAAAGAACAAAATGGACCCTGTGAAAAAGTAAAAACAGTTTCCTTTTTAAAATCACACATGTCTCTGTCATTACACTTATGATTTCAAAAGATAAAAGTCAGAACCAATTTTCCCCCCTGCATGTACTTGTCTCTTTCAAGAGGACAAGAGGGCAGAAACTGCAGGCAAATGCAGAGGATTGGGACTTCCTGTTCTGGGTTCTCCCTCTTTCCATCTTCTCTGCCCTTTGCCTCTCTTTTGGGGTTCTCTCTTACTCCAACTCTGGCATCCAGTGTTCACCTTCTCCCCAGAGAGAAGCTTTCTGATTACCTACTGTTAAGTAAAGCTTAAATGACTAGCCATCAGTCAAGGATGTGGGAAGGGATGTCCTTCACAAAGAAAGAGACTCAACTCTTTGAGCTTGAGGTTTCTTTCTGGCAACTTCTGACTCTGTTAGCAACTGTACTAAGGTGTTAAGGATTTAATGCACCATCTCTCCTGATATTTTTGTAATTTTAGAAATCTTTAGGGTCCAATATTAAAAAAAAACCATCCCCACAGCACTATGCCATGAGTGCCTTATGTCCAAATGTATGCTAAGCCCAAAGGAGACGACAAGAATAGAACCCTGCTATAAAACCAGTTGGGGAGAGAGGAGAGAAATCCATTCATGTATCCTTTCCAATATGTCTTTATTGAGCTTCTTCATGTCATACAAGGGCAAGTTGGTCAGTTTTGGAAGAGTGGAAGGATCCATAAAACAAATACAAATAAGAGCTATTCTCACCATAGTTGAAAAACATATATAATTACAGTAATAATAGCTAAAACGTATCGAGCATTTTTCACATGCCGGATTCTGCTCTAAGTATTTTTCTGTATAAACTCACTTCATACCCACAACAACCTGTGCCTCTTCTCAGATCCACTTAAGCAAGCTGTAAATTTTCAGTGGTTTCTATGGGAACAAATTGACAAAATGGACAGCACACTCAAAATAATAAAGAAAGAGAGAGAATGCAAAAGGACAAAAAAAAATGTCAAAAATAAAAAAGTTTCCTTTCTAGAATCACACATAAATCATAGTTGAAACAGTCAGGAAACCAGGAGCAACTTTCCCTCTAACATGTATATTCACCTCTTCTCCAGGGAAAGTGAACAAGGCAGGTTGGGGAAAAGGACATACCAGCAGGCAAGCCCACAAAGTCTGGAATTTTCATCTTGAGCTTCCCTTGCATCTACATCCTCTGTACCTTCCCATTTTTTCTTTTGAGTTATAATAATTCAAGTTCAGCAGGTAGGCTTCATTAGTCTCACTTTAGAAAGGAATAAACTAGGACACCTAGGGATTAAGAAATGGGCTCCAGGTGACACAGCTGGTAAACGGTAGCGCTATGATTTGATTCAGTGAACCTGGCACGGAGTCCATACTTGTAACCACTATGGTAACTGCTTTCCTAAAAAAAATCACAAGCACTCATAGAGGCACTTATAAAGTGCCCCAGGGGCATGAAGGCAAGAGCAAGAACTGGACTTTTTCTTCTGGGAGCCCCCTCTTTCTATCTTCTCTGGAAAGGGTGTGGGAGATAAAGTAGTTGTTAAACTGAGTCTTGGAGACATGCAGAAGTTTACCAGGAAGCAAGAGCATTTCACAGAATATCAACAAGTGTGTACATCACAAAATAGCATGACACGTTAGGCAATGGCAGGTGTGTTGACATGAGGCCATCCTCAGACATGCATGTTTGGAGGCAGGGATACTGTGACAAGTGATAATGCTGGGACATTCAGTAGTGATAAACTTATAAAAGAACTTTTACTATGTTATCCCTCCCACATCTGGTAAGATTGAAATGAATCCTTAAGGGTCAATCATTTCTTTGAGAAAGTCTCCACTATTTCCGAGGCTTATCTAGGAGCACTCTCTTCCTGGCATATTCCATGCATTTCTATATCAGAGTATAATGCAATGGCTGGTTTACTAAGCTCTCTCCCCACTTCCTACTCCTCCTCCATGTTGTCCCCAAGGGCAGGAAATGAATTTTTATGCTCTATACACATGGTTCCTTGAGCAATGCCTGCCACATAATGGATGCTCAATAATACCCATAACCCCTTTTCTACTCAAGGACCTCATACCTGGAAGTAGTCCATCTTTCTTTTGTATCATCATTTTCCTCTCACTGAATTCTCAACAATCTAGAAATGGATTGTTTCTTCCTTATCAAAAACTCATTGTTGACCCCCATGTCTCTGTTTAGCCATGACACAATTTATCTCGTTCAGTTTCACAACAAAATGTCTTAGGAGCTGTTAATTCTTGCTTTCTGACTTCCCCACTCCCATTGTCTCTGATTCACTTCAAACAGGCTCACATCCCTTATCTACCTCTCCACCAAAACTGCTCTTATAGCAATGACTAATAATCTTATAGCAATAATAGCAATTAACGCTATAATAGCAATGCTATAATCTTATAGCAATGACTAATAATGTCAAATTCTAAAGTCACTTCTCTGTCTTTATCTTGCTTAACTAATCCTTCTTTCTTGAAACACATTTCCTTTCTTTCCATGATACCACATTATCCAGAGCGCTCCGAGAGTCAGTCCTGGTCTCCACTGTATTGTCTCTGTACACTCCAAAATAAAACTCATGATTTCTTCCTTCTAGTTTGCCCCTTTCTTGTTCTCCACCTCAGTCAGCAGCCTCATCAGTTATACTCAGTCCAAAAACTGAGATATTATACCTCCTTTCTAAAGAGAATAGAACTTAGTCTACACATAATTCTATTCTGGAGAGAACAGACTAAGTTCTCTAAGTTAGTGGATTATAACTAGGTCTAAGTCTACTAAGTTAGTGGAATCTAACAGTCTTAGGAAGTCTACCTCCAAACCATGTCAAGAATCCACTCACCTAGCTCTTTTTCTGTATACCACCATCTATTGCACAGATTATGGCAAGTTCCCCCTATCATCCTGTTTCCATTCTTATCTCTCCAAATCCACTTTCCACACAGCAACCAGAGTAATTGTTTTTTCTTATTTTTTAAACCTCTATTTTTGTCTTGAAATAAAACACATATACAGAAAGAACATAAAACGTAAATGTTCAACTCAATGAATTACAATAAATCAAATATCCAGGGAACCGCCTCAAGTTCAAAGACTAGACAGACACTTACCAGCACATAAATCACTGTTGTAAGTATATATTGGATTTTATTGTGTTATCTTTGTCTTGCCCATCTTCCTATATTTTCAATTCTTTGGTCTCTCTGTATTTTGTTACAGATATTTTCTTCCGACTTACATTTCAGGCCACTACTTTTCTCTTCATCTATGTCTAATATGTTGTTTAACAATTTCATTGAATTCATAATTTTGTTTCTTGCAGTTTCAACCTCAGAATTCATATCAATTCCTTTTAAAATCTGTTAGATCACTTTTTAGAGTGTCACATTTTCTGCCAATATTTTGTACCTTACCTTTTGTCTTTTTGAAAACGATAGGTTAAGTTGTTTTAAATTCCAGTATCTGAAGTCCTTGCGGGCCTGTTTTCTACCTTTGACGTCTCTACTATTTCTCATTTACGTTTTCTTATCTGCAGACACCTGGTCCTTGGATTCTGGACCAGACGTTTGCGTTTTTTAAAAAATATTTACGGAATTGATTAGATCCTAAGATAATGCTAGTTTCCTTGATAGGGAACTTTGTTTTGTTTCATCCAAGTGCCTGTGAGAACTATAATCAGGAAGGCATCCCCTTAACGTAATCATAAGGTCTGAGAATTCCTGAGTTACTGAGAGGTTGCAAAGCACTGCAGTTAATGCATCAGCAGGTTTAAAAGTTACTCATTTCACCTAGGATGCAACTCTTTAGAAGTATCTCAAGGAAACTCCTAAAATTCAGATATGTTCTGCTGACCCTTCTAATCTGTCAAAAGAGTTATTCCACTTCCTAGATGTGAATTTTGTCAGCATATGGTTCTTGGGCAAAAGTGGACCCCAAATACTGGGATTTTCAAGATGCTGGTGTAATAATTTCTCACAAACTTCTTAGTTTCCCAAGGCCTTCCAGCAGATTAAAAAGCAAAATTTGGTATATGGTTTATGCTCAGTGAGATTAGTTTGAACTACTTGGTCTACTAATCCAAAGATTGGAATCTAAATAATATTTTCGAAATTGATATAATGAGACAATTTGTAAGCCCCAAACAACAGATATTAAAAACAAAATAGGTTTCAGAGAGCCAGTGAGACAACTGGCCTGCAAGAAAGACAAAAAGGTACTGAGAGAAATACAATGGAGGGGTGGGTTTTCTAAAGCTCCGAGAAAGGATTTATAATACTAGTCTTAGAGTTTGAGAAACTTTCTCTGCAGTAGAACACAGAAGAACATTGCTGACTCAGTCTGAAAGAGTCCAAAGATGAGAGGCCAGATAAAGAATCTTACAGTAGCAAAGTAAATGCTTTATCTGGAGAGTAACTATCCTCAGTGATGATCAAATATGCAAGAATGCAGGGGACTAGATATGGAACCCATGGTAAACGTATGAACTTAGGGTCATGTTTAAAGTGACACTGCATCCAAAGGGTTGCTTCTGGGGACCACAAATTTCCAACCAAGGGTATATGTGAAGTGGGCTGCCAGAAAACCAGAAGTTGAGGGGCTAAAGGAATGGCAAGTCAAAGAAGAGGCAATTCCCAAATGAAAGAAGTTGCAGTCTGCGAAATTAGCCAGGGAGCCTCTGAAGAATCCACCAATTCCATAAGAAAGACACTTTATACATCTTTCAGACATCAGGAAGGCAAAACTCTCCTCTAATGACAGGCTTCCCTGGCAGTCCAGACAGTAAAGAATCTGCCTGCAATGCAGGAACATGGGTTCAATCCACAGATCAGGAAGATTCCCTGGAGAAGGGAATGCCTACCCACTCCAGTATTCTTGCCTGGAGAATTCCATGGACAGAGGAGCCTGGTGGGCCACAGTCCATGGGGTCACAAAGAGTCAGACACAACAGCCCTCTAATTAAACTAGTTGAATAAAAGCTGTTCTTTCCACTACTCCTCTTCTTTACATGCACTATAATCCTGAAGAGGAACAGCATCTAGCAGACAAAACGGGTGACCAAACAAAAAGACTGGATCTGATTGCATTCTGCTCCTTGAAGGCAGGAAGCCCTAGCAGTAGGTGAAGGGAGAAATCTTTCCAGTAAATGAAGATTAAAGTCTTGCTTATTTAATGTATCAGCTTGGATATCCTGCTTTCTGTATTGAGTTTATATCTGTGGCTTAAAGAAACCAGAGGGCTTTCTATTACCTAGAAGTTACTGGAAAATTCATGGAGGTCACTTTCAGAGAAGGAGAAAGAAATTTTCAGTGAATTAATTATAAAGGGTCAATGAGAGGTAAAAATAACGTGAGTTTTTTGATAAGATCCCACTTTTCTGAGTAAGAAAAAAAATGACATCATAGTTTCAGTAAGATGACTCCAGGAGGGAAAAGTAATATAGATTATATGGAGAAGAGATTAAAGTCAGAAATGCTTGCAAAGCCACTATTATGATATTCCTTTGTGAGACAGTGAGAGAACAGAGGCCTTCCAGACTTGGGGGACCTGGAGGTAATAAGAGGTGTTTGTGTCACCTACCCCCAGGACAACTATGAGGATGTAGAAAGAGAAAAAAATTAATCAAAATATTCTAGATACATATCACCTGTAAAGTTTACTTTCAGCATTGTCTTCAACTGTTAGCCTTGCTAATCTCCACTTTCCTCATCTATAAAATGAGAAAAATCATACTTAAGATATGAATGTGATAAAATAAATAATAGTAGATGAATTCACCACGTTAAATGAAACTGAGGTATAGAAAAGAATGAATGATCCCAACGCTCCATCCCTGAGCATCCATCCCATGCATAGAACATGGAATGGTGTTCTGCTTCACATATGACAATATACATGTTTCAATGTTATTGTCCCAGAACGTCCAACCTGAGGGATGGGAGGGGGAGGGAGGTGGGAGGAGGGTATGGGAGGGGGAGCACATGTGAATCCATGGCTGATTCATGTCGATGTATGGCAAAAACTACTACAATATTGTGAAGTGATTAGCCCCCAACTAAAATAAAAAATAAATAAATAAATAAATAAATAATAAATAAAAAGAAAAAAAAAAAAAAAGAAAAGAATGAATGAATGAATGACTCTAGGGTAAGATTAGGAGGGAAGAAGGGCTAAGCTCTGCATCTTGAAATCCAGACCAGATGCCACATTAGAGCTGAAATTTCCCATGTAATCATTTCTGTATGTGTGTGTGTGTGTTGCTTTTATAATCAAAGTCATGTTTAAATATTAAAGAGCTGTTTTTTTTTGCCTCAGGACTAGTCTGGAGAATCCACCTAGCTTGGCACAAACCTGTTGGGGTGAATGATCCTACTTGTTATTCAGATTAGTGTTTATCAGCAAACATTCAGTCAGAGCCATGTGCTAAAGGCTGCTGGCAGATCTTCCCATGATGGCTGAGTTGAAATGAATATCAAGGCATGTCAGTGGCTGGCTCTCATTAGATACTCTTTGACTGAGTTGAATATTGAAACAAGGCCATCTGATAGAGTCATCCTGGATTCCTGCAAGAAAGGACTGGAGGTGCTGGAAGCAAAATGAGGTGCAGGTGGAAAAGCATAATAAATTCTGCAATTTACCAATGTTAATATGAAAAATCAGAATGCAAACCTCATTGAAAAGGATCTATAGGCTATTTATCTACTCAAAGTGACCTTGTAATCTATCAGTCATTTAAGTGATAGCAAAGAACATGAATGCCACCCTGTGGCTACCAGCAGAAATTATACTTAATATAACATAATTTTACATAATTAGAGGGTAATGGGAATGTGATTAAAAGAAATCATGCAGATGCCAGGAGAAAGAGGGATGGCCTGGATAAACAGTTATCATTGCTAATAGATGATGCAGGGAGGCATTACCCAAAATATTAAGGGAATAAACTCCCTCATCTCTCCTCTAAATAATGTAAGCCAAAAGATAAACTCTGATTATACACACACAAAGCATTTGACAAAGATATAAATAGATTACTGGTAATAACAGAGATGAGAATAGAGAAGGAAAAGTATGCTTTCGGTATCCTTGTCACTCAAGCATACTAAGATTATGAGGCCCTCCCATTGACACAAAGATGATTATTCCTCTCTGCCCACACACATCTCCTTATACACAAACGTGCATATCCTAATTCACAGACTCATTTTTTTCTTCTGCTTTTTCTGCATCTGATCACTGCAGATTGTGGATTTTATTCACTTACTCACCAGATTTCCACAGAGCCAGGTACCATCCTAAGCTCTGATCTACAACAGTAGAGGTCCCTGCCCTCACTGAGCTTACATTCTATGTGGGTCAACAACCACCAAATAAGTATATACAAGTCAGGTGGTAAACAATTCAAAAGAGAAAAATTAAACAATGCAAATAGAAGTGTGAATGTTGGAGGGTGGAGGAAGGTTGGGGAAAGCGTCTTCAATAAGTTAACACTCAAAAGCCTAAAGGATGCAGTGAGGGAACAGTCATGCATATATGAGGCAATGAAACTTCTAGGCAACCGGGATTATAATACAAAGGCTCTGAGGTCAAGTTTTCTTGGAGTGTTCGTGGAACAATGAAAAGACCAGCATGGCACAAAGCAAGTAAGAGGATGAGTGGTTAGGGATGAAGAAGAAGGTATTATGGCAGTGGGAGGGCAGACAGATACACAAGGCTTTGTGGACAATTTCAAGGACTTTGGCTTTTACTCAGAATTAGAGCTTTCTGACATGCTCTGATTTATGCTTTAAAAGAATCAATCAATCAAGTGTAGATAAGGGACTGTAGCAGTAAAGCAAGGCAGTTATTTCAAAAGTCCAACAGATGATGGTTGTGACTTGGTCCAAGGCAGTAGCAATGAACAAGGCAATGGTAGTCAGATTTTGGAAAGATAGTAAAGGTGGAATCAGTATCATTTACCACTGGATTCAACATAGATATGCAAAAATGAGAAAAGTCAAAGGGGTTGGCCTAAGTAATCAGAAGAATGGAGTGATCAATCACTTATTCCACGTGCTTCATAATCAAAAAACCAAAACATAAAACAAGCAATACTGTAACAAACTCAATACAGACTTTTTTTTTCCCAAAAAAAGGTCACATCAAAAAAAAAAAATCTTAAAAAGTAAATAAATAAGCAGCTCAGCACAGTGTGGTTATCAAGCTTCCAACCACTCAAGACTTCATTAGTTTTTGAACATGAGCCACAGAATTACCCATACCAGAACCCCTCAGAAGCAGAGGCCAGTTTCAAAGCAGTACTTCTCCCACATGTCTCTAATAACACTTCTCTCACACCTTATCCCTTCTATCATACCGTGAGCTTCTGTAAAAGACAGGGACAAAGAGGCAGATTTCTTAGTATCAAGATATAAAGGGAAGAAATCTCACCAGCTCCATCCTGGGTCACCATAGTAACAAAGGTTCTGAAATTATTTAATCTATTTTCAAATTCCATCTCCAAGGTGAGCAAAATCAGTGTAAGAGAAAAAAATATTAGGCCACTGAAGGCCAGTGGAATATTTAAGTTTTAAAATCAGTGTTTCGAACCTTAAGAGAAAGAGCGTTAAGGTTTGAGTGGATCTCCATCTTATTTCACTTAGAAATACTTCAGGTTTCAAAATGGAAGAATAGAGGGTTACTTGAAGATGAATGGACAATTTGGAATAAATGAAGCAAACGTCCTGATAATATGGCTATGGGGATGCAGAGCTTTATTCCTGTGTATAGATGCTAAGACTACTCGGCTATTTCACTGTCTTAGTGCCTCATCTGAACTTATCTCATCCCTCAGTCAGAAGTCATTTAAGTGTCTGGCTGGATTCTTCTTTCTGTCCTTTTATAAGCTCATCAGAGTGATATAACCTACAGGTCATAGACAAACATGCTTTCATTGTCAGACAAATCATAACTTCTCTTGTTCCTACACTTTCTAACTGAATCATCTGGAGCTTGTTAATCTCTCAAATTTAGATTTCTCCATCTGCAAAGGAGGCTACTAACAGTACCTAGCATGCAAGAACTTTGTAATGATTAAATGAGATAAGTATGTTGATCTTTCAGTAGAGAACCTGCCATGTAAAAAAAAATTGCTCAATAAATGGTTGATATCATTTTTATAATCATTAATGCTATACAGGCAGTGTCTATGAATGAAAAATAGTGCAACAGTATTAAAAGCATAATCAACTGAGACAAAAAAAAATTTACTGTAGTGTGCACATTTTCTGTATCTAATAATCACCCAAGTTCCTTGCTTTATAAAATGTAGTGAATTCCCATTTAACAGAATGACTGACTGGAGTCAACCACTGCTGTCCCCATTGAGGTTATAGCTGCCACTCTGGACCTAGTCCACGATATTAGGAGTCCACTATTCTTGGCATGATTCACTGACACATGTAGAAATATCTAACCTACTGGGCATTCCAATACTGACCTCTAACATGAATTTTGAGAATGAATTTATAGAAAGAAATGTAATTAATGAAAAAAGCATATAATTTATAGACTTTAAACATGGAGATTAAAAAATTACAATGAAAAAGATCATAAAATTCCATTTTTATCATGAGAATACAGATACTACTTGGAGTAAGTGGTAAAGTAGGATTTGGAGGCAAAAACTCTGCTATTCCAAGAGTTCAGGCTTCCCTACTCTCTGGCCATATCTTCTAACAGTCAGAAGCTCATTTCCAAAACAAGACCATTTCCTAGAGAAAAGGCTTTGGGATACTCTCAGTACCCCTTCTACTGGTGCTACCCTGGCCCAACATGCATGTTCAATCTCTCAGTTGTGTCTGACTCTTTGAGACCCCCATGGACTGTATCCTGCCAGGCGCCTCTGTCCATGGAATTCTCCAGGCAAGAGTACTGGAGTGGGTTGCCATTTCCTCATCCAGATGACCTTCCCAACCCAGGGATCGAACCCATGTCTCCTGCATCTCCTTTATTGGCAGACAGATTCTTTGCCACTGAGCCACCTAGGAATCCAGGCCCAAGCCACAACATAATCCTTACTATCCCCATCTCTTCCTCTTAATTTGTAAGAATGTCTGTACAACTTTGTTTACCAGAACACTGAAATGGTACAAACATGTCTACCTGCAAAATGGTGATACAGTTTTTCCTCACAACTGTACCATCTATAAACTCCTGAGTTGTATCATCTGATGAATCATCACACTAGACTGCAGAAGAGGAAAACTTTGTTACTTCACAATGTCTGTTAGTAAGAACCCATGATGATATAATTTCTTTCTAGGAAAGCAGGATGGATATGGTTGGGCCACATAGTAGAAAGTAAACATGTATGGAGAAAAACAATCATTTGAGGTACTAGGATAAACTATATGAAATTGTTGGTATTTGACCATTTTTTTCCCTACATATACAGTCATCTTATATAGTTCAACCTAATAGAAATGTTACATTATTTTACTAGGTGCATGTTGCCTTTGGAGGAAAAAAGTTATTGAAACAGTGAACTAATATTTGTTATCACAAAAAGACAGGGTAGACAATCAGTGTGACTCTGAGGAACTCAAAATTTTCCCAAATACTTTTTTAATACTCAGAATGAAAAAAACGGGAAAAAACATCATATGTTCATTTTGCAGGTGGGAAGGTTAAAGGAGCACTAAAACTAAGTTGACCAACCATAATGGAAATTGATGGCCAATATATTCCTCATCATTTAGTATACAATTCTTGGCACAAAAAAATTTGATGTTTTAGAGAATGAGAAAATAGGAGGAAAACTGTTGTAGAGAAACAGAAGTGGTAAAAGAAAAGGGAAGGTACCTATGGTTGGTTCATGTTGATGTATGGTAGAAACAAGCACGATATTATAAAGCAATTATCCTCCAATTAAAAATAAATTTTTAAAAAGCAGAGCTAGAAGAAGAAAAGAACTGACAAAAATAACAAAAATTTTTAAAACGAGGGAAGGTACCTAAGAGTTTGGAGGACAATAGAGGGGGTATTAGTGCACTAAATGCAAATAAAGTCTGTCATGGCAATCACTGACTAAAAGAAAGTTCTCACTGTGTTTAGAGGGCATCCAATTCATGTCAGTTCTTCTCTGACCAGATTCAAAATATGTGTTCCTAAGACACATACTTCTCTATAGCTGTCACATTTTCTCCCTTCAAAAGCTATTCTTGCTGAGTAGAACCTCAGTTCTGTTACGTAAGTTTAAAAAAAAAAATACAAAGACTGCTTTGAGGCAGGAAGAAAAGAAAATCAATGAGTTGTCACGAAACACAGGACCCATAGTCTCAGTTCAAAGGGACAATCTAAGGAGCTCTAGTCTTTCTCACTCATGGGGATGGCCAAGATGCTCATGGACCATATGTGGACATCATCACATTATTTAAACTCATTCATAATGTGAGGTTTAAGGCCAAATATTTCTATGAGATATTTCAGTTTTTAAAACATATTCCCAATTATTATCATATCAACCCATGGGATAGGTAGGAAAAGCAATGCCATCCCTCTGAATAGAAAAGTGGAAATTTGTTGCTAATAAGGAAATCGAAGCTCATGTATTTGCTCAAGACCTCACAAGTATTGCAAGAACCATGACTAGAATCTAGGCCTTCTGATTGTTCAGTTTCAGAAACAACATGCTTTGGATCCAGAGACATTCAAGTGTCAGCTCATATAAACCAGTTTCCTCTGTAGTCATCTGAGTCTCAGTTTTGCTGGCTGTAAAATGTGAATAAGAGTCTATTTTGTGGGGCCACAGGCTGTGCTCAAGGAATGTTGATTCTCTTTCCCTTGCTTGCAAAGACAGAATGCTCTAGTGGGGAAAGTGAAGTAAAATGAGTGAATATTCACAATGGTTAACTATGAAAACCAGTAAAGGAAAAGAGTTTCCAGGTGAAAGCAAAAATAACCTTTGAAGTTTTGGTGCCTCCTAGACAGCATTATGGAGTTCCTTGGTGGCTCAGACAGTAAAGCGTCTGCCTACAACGCGGCGTGGGAGACCCGGGTTCAAGCCCTGGGTCAGGAAGATCTCCTGGAGAAGGAAATGGCCTGTAGGCTCCTCTGCCCATGGGGTTGCAAAGAGTCGGACATGACTGAGCGACTTCACTTTCACTTTCTTTTTCTTTCAAACAGCATTATACAAATAGGTTCAATCTAAAGCTGACATCCTTAAGTTTGCTCATTTTCCCTATTAAACATGAATAATATGCTTTAACTAGGGATTAAATATACTTTAAAACCTAACTAAAAATGAAGATCACAACATACTTCCCCTTATCCAAAGGAAACAAAATACAAAAGAAGTTGCTCTAGAGTTTAATATGAAAATGAACTGGTTATCTTGATTCTTTTACCTTTCTAAAACATTTCAATTCAAACCTAAATTGAATATTGGATTAGCCTGAATGAAGGATGATAATTTCTTGAAAAATGCAATGTGTTCCTCTCTGAATTATCCTTATTTATAGAGGGAACCAAAATACCTAAAACAGCAGATTGCCTGAAAGTATTTTCGTGTCATAAAAATGAGGGGTATGTCATATGATATGAGGCAATACAAATTATTTACGAACATACACATCTTTGGGGAAGGCTAACACAGTAAACTCGGTTTCATACAGATCAGTTCATCAGCGCAGCTAGTTATCACCTCCATTCTAAGCAAGGCAATGAAAGAATGGGACATGGGGATAGTAAGTTTTGATGTGGGAACACTGAATTCAATGGAAACACTCACTTCTCAGTGCTTCTGGATGGCAGAAAAGTCTTAGGTAGAAGAAGAGAGAGCATCAGTACCAAGAATTCCCCATTATCTTTTGCCTATTTACGACATACTATTGAAATTTATAGGCTATTTACTGCTATTTTTCAAAAGTACTTATGTAACATTTATTTATTCTTTTCTAATTCAATAAACACTTTGAGCACTATTTGCCATGCACAGGGCAAGAGCTTACAGGAGGAAAGGGCTGATGAATTCATGGCTACTGTTCTCAAACAGTTTAGAATGGAGTAATATGTAAATTTGCTTTAAAATAAGTTTACATTCCCTGAACCACATACTGTGGAAGTGGCATTAAGAAGTCACCAGCTGAACATTAAAAATTAAATGTAAGCATGTCAAACTAAGGCATTAGCTAAAACTGGTTATGGTACATGTTGTAATGGGATATGATGAAATTGTTTAAAAATAGAGTTCTTGAGTTCTATTTAAGAACATGAGATATTTCTCACTGTATATTAAATGAAAAATCGGGTTTAAAATACTGCCTCAGTTATACCTCAACACATAATGGCTTAAAATAACAATATAGTATATCTTATCATCTTTCGGTTGGCTAAGGCAACTTTGTTGGATTCTTCTGGGACCACTGATGCAGGAGTGCTAGACAATGCAGCTACAGGCTCACCAGGGACCTCGCTCATCTAGGACATCCAGGATGACTGTTTTTCTCCCTTGTATCTCTTCCTGGGGTTGCACTTAAAATTGAGTAGATGAGCAGGACAAAAATATAATAGTGAATTCAGACAACTTTTGTTTCTACTTTAATTTGGCTTTATGATTCATCCATTAGGATGGAACCTCTGAAACTGTATTCATAAGTAAAACACAATAACAAAAACAAGAACCAACACTTTTATAAAAGTTATTCCGTGTAGGGCATGGTGCTAACCACTTTATCTACATGAACATGTTTCATATTCGCAACCACCCTCCGGACAAAGATAAAATTAGCTCCCATTTATAGATGAAACCAAAAGATGTTTAGTCACTTGCCCAAGGCTCACAACTGGTAATGGCAGAGCAGATATTCCAAGTGTAGCTGCCTCCAGAATCCAAGGTCCTAACTCTACTCTACTGCCAATAGCTCAACTTCCCAGAGTTTGCAAACTCCCTAAAATCATATATAAAAATATTGCATGCATATAACTTTTTCTGTTGATAAATATGAAATGTCCAAAGGGTCAAAAAGCCTCCAGGTTTCTGCTGACCTTTCCTATAGGAAGCCCAACAATCTCTTACAAAAGTAGGTACTTGATACATCTACCCCACTGGGTCACCAGACCTGCCCAGACACATCAGAACCTCAGTAATGGAGGCACTGCCACTGTGATTCCCACTGTGACTCATTATAAGTAGCAGAGTTCAAGACCATGCATTTAGCTGGGTTGAACTGATCCAAACAATAAGATCACATTCTTCTCACTTTCCTACTTCCTGGACTGAAGATCTTTCTGAAATCTTTCTGGGTGACTAAAGACCCTATGAAATCAGGGAGTTAAAGAGATGGAAATAAAAGAATCCAATCCATGGGAATGGAGAGAAGACTGGAAGCCCAGTTGGTAGGAGCCTTCATTCTGGGGGTTCACAGGATGGGCGTCCTTCCCTCCCCATCTGTGTCTGCTCAGACAGCCCCACGGAGTTCCCGAGCAGGCTGCAGCTGTGCAGATTTCCATCTCTGATAAAAGTTTACCTGAGAGGTATTTGCTGATGATTGTCAACAATCAAATGAATTATAGATGATGTTGGTAAACAAAATGCTGCCTTGATGAATGATGAGTTGACTCTACCCTGACATGACTGCCAAGTCATTCAAAGTGCTGATTAAACCCATTACTGTAAAATAATCACCATCCATTACCTTTAATGTCGTGAACTGACAACCTAGTTAAGGCAGCTGATGGTGTCAGCAAAGTGATTTGTGTTACTGCATGTCCATCGACAATAAATCACTTCTATAAATCAATGAACAGTAGCAATAAAACAATATATTTTCATATTGCTTGACATTCAATTACAGAGTGTGTATATGGACTTGGTCTTAAACACAAACACCGATATGGAAGGATTCAGCATTCACCAGCAACGAACACAGGATTAATCCTATTTTAGCCTAGACTGGAGGTGGCTTGTATAATTACGTGTGTGTGTGAGCATGTGTGTATATGTACCTTCTTCAGCTACTAATCTACTTGATGCTGCCAAAATAACACATTACACAAGAATAATGAAGATGCTAAAGATGCTCCTTGTCCTGACCTTAGATAAGGAAAGGCTAGAACATATAGAGTAAAGAGCAGTGGCCCACGAACTTGGATGTCTGAGAACTCCATTTTTAAACCTGTTTGACCTTGCACAAGTCACTTAACCTTTCTGGGATTTAGTTTCTTCACGTCCAAAGTGGGAATTAAACCTGCCTATTTCAGAGAATGATTAAAAATCAAATGATGATATACTTTACATGAGAATTATTTTCAAAATGTAACACCTTCAAAATTTAGTTTTCATTTCCCTTTCTTTGAATGCACTATTAGCTTTAAAACTCTCTCATCTTATATGTTGATGGCTATTTCCAGGTCTAGAGGTCTTGTACACAATTAAATCTTAGCTAACTCAATTTTTAACACCGTAATATTTTATGTACTGAATCTTTCCTGATTCACTGACATATTATCTAGTACTTATTTTTGTACCAAGCAATGCCCTATGTCTTGAGAGGACAAAAGTGAAAAGAAGTTCAACACGCAATGATGAAAATAGAAGAGAGACAGGAAACTAATAGAATCTGCATAAAAAATCATTATATAAAAGTTCCCCAAACACCCAAATCCTATTTTCTTCTAGCCATTATGGTTGTTATTGTTCAGTAGCCTAGTTGTGTCTGACTCTTTGCAACCCCATGGACTACAGCACGGCAGGCTTCCCTGTCCTTCACTATCTCTCAGAGTTTGCTCAAGCTCATGTCCATTGAGTCAGGGATGCCATCCAACCATCTCATCCTCTGCTGTCCCCTTGTCCTCCTGCTTTCAATCTTTTCCAGCATCAGGGTCTTTTCCAATGAGTCAGTTCTTTGCATCAGGTGGCCAAAGTATTAGAGCTTCAGCTTCAACATCAGTCCTTCCATTGAATACTCAGGGTTGATTTACCTTAGGACAAACAGATGTGATCTCCTTGCAGTCCAAGGGACTCTCAAGAGTCTTCTCCAACACCACAGTTCAAAAGCATCAGTTCTTCAGTGCTCAGCCTTCTTTACAGTCCAACTCTCACATCCATACATGATTACTGGAAAAACCAGTTTTGACTATATGGACCTTTGTTGGCAAAGTGATGTCTCTGCTTTTTAATATGCCATCTAGGTTGGTCATAGCTTTTCTTCCAAGGAGCGAGTGTCTTTTAATTTCATGGCTGCAGTCACCATCTGCAGTGATTTTGGAGCCCAAGAAAATAAAGGCTGTCACTGTTTCCATGGTTTCTTCATCTATTTGCCATGAAGTAATGGGACTGGATACCATGATCTTAGCTTTTTCAATGTTGAGTTTTAAGCCAGCTTTTTTACTCTCTTCTTTCACCTTCATCAAGAGGTTCTTTAGTTCCTCTTCACTTTCTGCCATCAGGGTGTTGTCATATGTACATCTGAGGTTATTGATATTTCTCTCAGCAATCTTGATTCCAGCTTAATCCAGCCTGGCATTTCACATGATGTACTCTAAATATGGGTTTCCCTGGTGGCTCAGATGGTGAAGAATCTGCCTGCAATATAGGATAGCCAGGTTCAATCTCTGAGTTGGGAAGATCCCCTGGAGAAGGGAATGGCAACCCATTCCAGTCTTCTTGCTTGGAGAATCCCATGGACAGAGAAACCTAGCAGGCTACAGTCCATAGGGTCGCAAAGAATTGGACATGACTGAGTGACTAACACACACACACACGCACACACACACACTCTACATATAAGTTAAATAACCAGAGTAACAATATACAGCCTTGATGTACTCCTTTCCCAATTTGGAACCAGTCTGTTGTTCCATGTCCAGTTCTAACTGTTGCTTCTTGACCTGTATACAGGTTCCTCAGGAGGCAGGTAAGGTGGTTTGGTATTCCTATGTCTTTAAGCATTTTCCACAGTTTGTTGTGATCCACACAGTCAAAGAAAGGTTTTAGCATAGTCAGTGAAGCAGAAGTAGATGTTTTTCTGGAACTCTCTTGCTTTTTCTATGATCCAACGGATGTTGGCAATTTGATCTCTGGTTCCTCTGCCTTTTCTAAATCCAGCTTGAACATCTGGAAGCTCATGGTTCACGTACTGCTGAAGCCTGGTTTGGAGAATTTTGAGCATTACCTTGCTATCATGTGAAATGCGTGCAATTGTGTGGTAGTTTGAACATTCTTTGGCATTGCCTTTCTTTGGGATTGGAATGAAAACTGACCTTTTCCAGTCCCGTGGCCACTGCTGAGTTTTCCAAATTTACTGGCATATTTGGTGCAGCACTTTAACAGCAACATCTTATAGGATTTGAAACAGTTCAGCTGGAATTCCGCCACCTCCACTAGCTTTGTTCAAAGTGATGCTTCCTAAGGCCCACTTGACTTCACACTCCAGGATGTCTGGCTCTAGGTCAGTGATCACATCATCATGGTTATCCGGGTCATGTGTGTAGTTCTTCTGTGTATTCTTGCCACCTCTTCTTAATATCTCCTGCTTCTGTTAGGTCCATACCATTTCTGTCCTTTGTGTGCCCATTTTTGCGTGAAATGTCGCCTTGGTATCTCTAATTTTCTTGAAGAGATCTCTAGTCATTACGGTAGAAATTTTGAAAACTGTACTGTATACTTAATGAGTCTTCAACTCAGTTTCACAAATTTTTTTTTCAGAAAACTATTAGGTATAAGAAGCTGCGACGGTTAGACATATACATATGACTCGGACCTTTAGAAGGGCCTGCTATTCTAACTGAGAGGAAAAAAAAGTATACCAATAACTGAAATGAGACAGAAATTGTGAAGACTAATCAAAAAGGTAACCGCCAAGTTTCTTTATGATTAGAAGAAAGATAAATTACATCTGATTGGGCAAATAAAGAGAAGCACTAAGGCAGGGTTGGCATTTGTGATGATTCTGGAAGGATGAGTAAAATTTAAATAAGCAGATTAATGTGATGAGGGGATGAAGGAATTGATTAAAGAAAGTTCCCAATGGAGGCGTAACCCAAGGCAAAGGTAAGGATACGGAAAGCGCAAAGTTGGGCAGGGACTGGTGAGCTCACCCACTGTGGTTGATGGATTCCTTGAGATGAACTAGGTTATGCTAGAGTAACAAATTAGGAGCTCAATGTAACAACACACCAACACATCAAAGCTTTACTTATTGTTCACCCTACACATCTGTCAGAGGTCAGTGGGGACACTCAGATGCCACCATTTTGTACTTGCATGATCTGAAATATGCAGCTTCCCCTGTTGCTTCCAGAGAATAAAGAAGTGTGGAGAACTCCCACCTGTTCTACATTTTAAACGGAAGCAACACGTTTCTTTTCTACTCCCAGCCAATAAACCAGAAATGGTCATAGGTCTTGGGGAACTGCAAAGAGCTCAAACATGTGAATAGAAAGTATGTTGTCTGGTGAGCATTAGTATCCCTGTAATGGCTGGATTAAAAAATATGTACAACTGGGAGTAAGGCCTGAGATGGGAAATGTCCACCACTTTTAGCCATGAATGTCAGGGCAAGGAATTTTCTCTTCTCTTAAAAGGAACTGGGGAGATCATTGAAAGTGTATGATCAGAAGTGACCTGATGGGATTTGGTTAAATCCAGCTATTGTCTGTAAGTTGGCCTCCTGGCTAGGGAAAGAATTAAACACTAAATTGGTAACACGGTCATGACAATGGAAAGAAGGGGGTACGAGTAAGAAAATTATGATATACGAATTGATTTGATTTGACAATTAACTGAAGGTGGGACCAGAAGGAGTAGGAAGTAATGGAGGGAGAGAGTCAGTGGCTTGGACAATGTGGTGCCATCATACAGGTAGGCCAGCGGAGAAGCCACATTGGAGACCCCCTATCTGGGAGATAAAGGTTATCATGATGAGAATCAAAGTGTTGAACTGAAGCACAGCAACTACAGTAGAAGCCAGAGAAGTGAGTCGGTCTAGTGGGCCCTGCATTCAAAAATTGTCTAAGGATTTCTAATCGGCTACTCTTCTGTTTCAACACCAATATTACAGCCACACACATCAGCACTAAGACACCATGTGTCTCATATATCAACAAATATTATAGTTTAAAAAAATCAATAAATTTCACCACTCATAACTAATTACTATTAATAATTATAAACATAACTCTAAAAGTTTTATTTATAGCATAATGGAATCAGAGTGCTCATGTTCTGCCTCTTGTATTAATACTAACTGGGTGCTAGACCTCAGGGAAATGATTTCATTACTCTCTATTTCAATGTTGTCATGGGATATGCATTATTTAAGAAAAAGTTATCTTCTCTGGGCGGTCACTTTCCTGGTCACTCTACATAAATTTCAATTGTCACCCTCCTGCCAACATTGCATATGCTTTATTTTTTTCTCTTTACCCACTGATATGCTATGTGTTTTCCTTCTTTATTTTTGCTTATAGTCTGTCTCCCCCACTAGAATGTAAGCTCCATGACAACAACATATTTGTCTATGTTGGTCATAAATACTTAGTAATAGCAGGCTCTCTCTAAATGTTAATAATAAAAAGTAGAAGAGCTTATAATTACCATAGAAGAGCTTATAATTGGACTTGGCAATAAATGGAATACAGAAGCTGTTGTTCTAGACTTTTAGAACTCAAAGAAAGCATATTTCCCTGACCCTCATTATATTGTTACATCATCTTTTGTAATATATGTATCACATTCCACTGCAGATGTCCCTTAAAATTGTCATGCCATTTCCTTCAACTTTGAAATTTGGACTATCTTCTTACTGTGGACCACACTTTAATAACTATCATTACAAGTATAATTTTGCATCTTTCTCACATCACTTACTATATTCCTAAAAGAAGTCTTGGGTGAAAGGGTATGAACAGTTTAACAACTTTTGCAATTGAATTGGTTTTTTGCCAAATTGCTTTCCAGAAAGGCATTATCAATTCATATCCCCCTTAAATAGAGATAACCTTACACTGATGAGTAAGATGATGGTCTCTGAGACAGACTTCAGGTTCAAGTCTTAGCTTAATGATCTCTGGTTGAAAATACTTGGCAACTCACGGAATCCCTCTAGGTCTTAATTACCATATCTGAAAAATAACTAAAATAATGCTATTATTTTTTAGAGTTGCTCTGAAGATTAAATGTGAAAATTTTAAAATATAAAATGGAATCTTATAGACTAAATAAAATTTAACCATTGTTATTTCAGTGTACAGGATTATCTTTCCTCCAGATCCTTACCAACACTGGGTATTTTTCTTTGCCAAGATTAGTGTTTTTCTTACTGCTAATTACATTAGATTTATTTCACTACTAGTTATGATGAACATTCTTTCTTATGGTTATCATTTCTTTTTTTCCATTGGGATTTTCATCACCTACTGACCTATAAGATTTCCTTAAGTATTAAGGAAATTAATCTTCCATCTGTCAAACATATTATAAATACTTTTCCAGACTGTGATTTGCCTTTTAATTTGGGTCTGTGGCTTTATTTGCTTTACCAAATTTAAAAATTTTATGTTATCTAATCTATCAATATTTTCCCTTATGAGCTTTGTTTTGGGGAATTTGCATAGGCAATTCTTCTTTATCAAGTATAATTATTCATTTATTTCTTCTAGTTCTCTCAGGCTTCTGTTATTTATGTTTAATATTTCAATCCATCTGGCATTTATTTTGGTTTATGGCATGCAGTAAGCATCTCAATTTTTTCACATGTTAATTCAATTGATTGGGTTTCCTGCTCATAACTTCTAGTCTTTGATTTTTTAACTGATGAGCTATTAATAAAACAGAACCAAAGGGACCAAGAAGAAAAAGTAAACCAGATTAATTAAACCCAGATCATTATTTTATGCAATAATCTAATTAATTGACTTGAATTCACTAAACTTATTAATGAAGTTAATACAACTTAATAAAGTGAATAAAGTTTAATAAAACGAATGGGCTTTGTAACAACTATTCTGATTGCGTTCCCTTTTTTGCTTCTGCCAAACCTGGTCCTAGGCTGAGGCTGCTATAAGGGAATAGGTAGCCATTTTCTTTTCCAGGGGATCTTCCCGACCCAGGGATCAAACCTGTCTCTCCTGCATTGGCAGGTGGATTCTTTACTACTGAGCCACCAGAGCATTACCTTTGCAAAAATGGGCATTGATACCCCAAGCAGGAATATTGGTCTCTCTGGAGAAAGCTGCAGACAGAATTACTAAATCTACATGAGACTACCCTGTAGACATATTCAAATCAATTACTTCAAAAATTCAATTTTATCTCCCTAAGTCTCTCTTGTTATCTCAAGTAGTATAGGATGAACAGTCCCCTATAACTATTGGAAGTCAAAATTTGATATTTCAAAATATAATTTATCTTAGTCCTATGGCAGCTCTATTCCCAGTTTTTTAAGGAATCTGGGCATATAACCCAAAGAAACCAGAATTGAAAGAGATATACATACCCCAAGGTTCATTGGAGCACTCTTTACAATAGCTAGGACATGCAAGCAACCTAGATGTCCACTGGCAGATGAATGGATCAGCAAGTTGTGGTATTTATACACAATGGAATATTAAATCAGCTATAAAAAGGAACACATTTGAGTCCGTTCTAATGAGGTGAATCAACCTGGAGCCTATTATACACAGTGAAGTCAGAAAGAGAAAGACAAATACTGTATATTAATGCATATATATGGAATCTAGAAAGATGGTACCAATGATCCTACATGCAGGGCAGCAAAGGAGACTCAGTGGGAGAAGGCGAGGGTGGGATGATTTGAGAGAACAGCAATAAAACGTATACATCACCTTATGTAAAATAGATGACCAGTGTGAGTTTGATGCATCAAACGGGGCACCCAAAGCTGGTACTCTGGGGCAACCCAGAGGGACAGGATGGGGAGGGAGGTGGAAAGGAGGTTCATGATGGGGGGGACACACGTATACCTATGGTCGATTCACGTTGATGTTAGGTAGGAAGCTAGACATGAGCAATGAGGGGAGGCCTGGCTGAAAGGGATGCAAGCTGATCTCTAAACTCCATCCCAGACACACCCAGGAGAGCTCACAGACATGTGACAAAACAACCAGAGACTTAACTCCTGCACATGCACGCTAGGCACACAGTCGATACAAATTAACCACAGGGGCTTCTCCAGGGGAGGCCTGGTTGATCTCTAACTTCCTACCTAATAACATATGGCAAAAACCATCATAATATTGTAATTATCCTCCAATTAAAATAAACAAATTAGTTTATTATATATATATATATATAACGGATCTTAATTATGTTTTTCCTTCCAACCTATAAAGTCAAGTCTTTCCAAAGATTCCTTCAAACATATTGGTATTAACAATTCAGCTAAAATAAAATAAGAAGACCTATTTAAATCCACTTTCAGGTTCCATGATTCTTTGGGCTTAGTAAGCATCAGCTTCCTTCCTATGACAAGGATTTTAAGGGTACAGGACTGCAAAGTAGAATTTGATTATTGAAAGATGGTGCTGCATTGATCTAAATGGCCTCCTGTCCATTTCCCCAACCCCCAGGCCTCTGAACCAGACTCCTGAATGTCTTCTGTTAGCTCATAAAAGGAAGCCCTGGTGACCCGCTGGTCTTAGAGGCAAAGGTTCAAGGCCCTCTCTTCTGAGTTTTCTCTAGAGACTCCGCTCTTGTTTGACCTCATCTCTCCGAACTCTTGATCCTCCAACTTGGCTTTGACGCCTGTTTCTGGCCCTTGTTCGATTTGGTCCTTTCGTTTTCATTTGCTCTTTGCACTTGAAGCATTCTCACCATTTTCAGGCGAGCCTTGTTTGTCTAGGATCTCTGTCATCTTTCAGGAAGATTCAGACACTTACACATTACATGAGCTACCGAGTTACTGTTTGGTATAGGTATTAAATGCCTGATGCCTTTTGGCGAGAAACTTTGCCATAGCTGCTTACGTATGTAGGAGCTATAAACAAGATTTATAAATCATGCTTTAATTAACACAGCCACCTCTCTTTCATCATAGTTATTCTCTCCTCTACACTTTTATTCATTGTGTTCTCTTCTCCTGAAATAGCTAAACTTTTTCCTATTTTCTACTTTCAAATCTTAACATTCTTTCAGTCCCACGCAAATCCTGGATCCTCCGTGAAGCCTCTTTAAACTGTTCTCTTCTTCTTTTGATTTTTTTCTCTTTTTCATGACTTCAACTTTTCACTTCAGTTCAGTCGCTCAGTCGTGTCCGACTCTTCGTGACCCCATGAATTGCAGCACGCCAGGCCTCTCTGTCCATCACCAGCTCCCGGAGTCTACCCAAACCCATGTCCATTGAGTCGGTGATGCCATCCAACCATCTCATCCTCTATTGTCCCCTTTTCCTCCCGCCCCCAATCTTACCCAGCATTAGGGTCTTTTCCAATGAGTCAACTCTTCGCATGAGGTGGCCAAAGTATTGGAGTTTCAGCTTCAACATCAGACACCAGTGAACACTCAGGATTGATCTCTTTTAGGATGGATTGATTGGATCTCCTTGCAGTCCAAGGGACTCTCAAGAGTCTTCTCCAACACCACAGTTCAAAAGCATCAATTCTGCGGCCCTCAGCCCTCTTCACCGTGCAACTCTCACATCCATACATGACCACTGGAAAAACCATAGCCTTGACTAGACGGACTTTTGTTGGCAAAGTAATGTCTCTGCTTTTAAATATGCTATCTAGGTTGGCCATAACCTTCCTCCCAAGGAGTAAGCGTCTTTTAATTTCATGGCTGCAGTCACCATCAGCAGTGATTCTGGAGCCCCAAAAAATAAAGTCTGACACTGTTTCCACTGTTTCCCCACCTATACTGACCTTTAAATGTGTACTTAACAACTTATAGGTACATATTTTCTTGTCCAATGGCATAATATCTGGGTCTTGTTTATTCAGCTACATTATGGTCCCCTTAAGAACAGAGGCAGGGATATTCTAATTCCCATAATGGTCATCATAGTGCTCAGTGCCCTGTAAGTGTTCAGAGGTGTCAACTGGTGGCTGACCAGCTCAATTCCCATTGCACTGTAGCCTACTGGAGTTTGTCTATTCTGATTAGCATTATCTCAAGAAGGCAATATTTCCCTTGTGCTCTTTTTGTGGATGCTTTTTGTTCATCTCCCTTAAAAGCTCACACTTCTTTAATCTTCCTCCAGCCTTCGTTATAATTCCATACATGGCTATAGTGGATACACATCTATTTATTTTTTACTAGAAATATTTACTAGTTAAGATTTTAACATAAGTCCTCAAACTCATTATTTTGCAATTTTCCAAGTGTTTTAACAATCAATCCTGCAAATTAGACAAGGGAAACATTTATCTTCAATATGTTCAGGAGAAAATGGAGATATTAAATTTCCAAGAGGCTTCTCCAAGTTTATATATTTAGCAACTAGCATAGACGAGACTAAAATACTTCATCGGACCTAGAACCAGTGATCTCCAGAATGAGACCAGGACCCATTCTACTAAGCTCCACTGTCCTTCAATTATCATAAGGCTGAATTCCAATTAAGATTTATTCCACTTGAAAATGTATATAAAATTTCAACAGTAGCAATGTCTCAAATCTTGTTAACTGTTACTCTATCATGCTTTACTGAAAGAGACTTCTAGAATTCAAGGGTATGATTCATTCATCTATTTTACCTGCTATTCTTTCTCTCTCAGAACCAACTGTTCCCTTCATTGAATCAGTCTTTAAACTAGAAAATATTTTCATTTTTTCTGTCAGAGGTATTTCGGTTCCCTTTTCGTGAACTGGTTATGAGGATTGTGTCTGAAATTAGTTAGGGAGATACAGTGGCAATTGTACCATGGCTACTTGCAAAATGCAATTAAGCACTGGGATGCTGGCCAAAGCCCTGGCAGGCAAAGACCTGAAACCAAGGGAGGGATTATATTGGAGCCATATTAGTACCATCTAATTGCTGTTTTAACTTCCTCCTTTCAGCCATACTGGCTGTCCTGGCAGGGAATGGATGCTTCCAACACAAGAGCAAGAGCCAAAGTGAATTTATCATCAGAATGAATTTGTTTTGTTTGAGTTAGTCTGAGATCTGGCCATGAGACATCGTTCCCTTTACTCCTATGATGTTGTTCCAGATGTTCCAGCTGCTTGTAGGTTGTCATGCTGCTGATTCAACCCTGGCCCTGGGAAATGATAGCTGATCAACCTTTGGATGTCCATTCCCAAGTCAACGGTTAGTAGGTTTGTATGCATTCTAGAGATGGAAGCATTAGGGAAAAAAATACTTAGATATTACACTGAGAGAGAAATAAGCATTTAAATTCCTTTTGGTGGTAAAGGAGATTTAGAGTGGATATAAACAGGGTATAAAATGCAGTGGTTATTTGTAGGAATAAAATCTCCTCTCTCCCAAATATCTTCTCCACTTTTACCTGCAATTCTTATTGGTTATAGTAGAAAGTATCATTCACTTCAGACTCTCTTTACAGCAAATTTCCTTAAAATGGGGAGCACGTCTGCTCTAACATGTCTGTGTGAATGAGCAGGGGAGCTGATGTCAGTTTGGACGAGGTAAATAGACAAAGAAGAATTCATACCAGCTGAAGCAAATCTTACGTTGTATCTTCAGATATTTTTTTCCGTAGTGGAAGCGTTAATATGCAGCATCTTGAGACTTAAATACTTCCTGTGAAGCTAATATTCCTCAAAAAGTGTTGCTTTAACTGAGTTCACCAAATATATACCAAGATCTTAAATGCAATAAACAGATACCAAACTCAAAGAATATGTCCTTAGCTGAAATTAACTATGTTAAAATTCTCTCAGTATAAAGAAATTTATTTCCTTCAAGTTACTCTGCAAATGCCTGATATCTCTTTCTCTTACTATTTGCCCATCTATTTGCCAGAGGCTAGAATTACATGTATATCTTTGTTCCGAGGGCTTGATCTAGTAGCCCCCAGAACCTGAGCATTTGGTTATATATGATAAATAAGTTCTGGATATCCATTATATAGCAAGCACCTATAGCTAACAATACTGTCCTGGATGTTTAAAATTTGTTAAGAAGGTAGATCTTATGTTAAATGTTGCAATAATAATAATAGAGGTGGAAGGACATTTTTGGAGGTGATGAATACATTCATGACCTTGATGGTGGTGATGGTGATAGTGTCATGGGTGTATCTGATCACCAAATTCATCTAGCTGTATGCATTAAATATATACTACTTCTTATATTTCAATCATATGTCAATAAAGTGGCTTTTTAAAAACTCAGCATTTTGTCTGTGCTGTAGAATTTTGCCTATGCTGCAGAATCAGGAAGGGAAGAGTAACATCAGGTTTAGAGTCCAGTTCTCGTAGGTGTTGTTCACATGGAAATATAGATATTGGGATAGGAATACTATAACCACCTAAGTCATTTTCCACAAGTGTAACAAGCATTTTGCTCTTTACCCACTTAACCTCTAAGTCATGTAAGCAACAAGAACAGAGTTGGAGATGAAAGAAAAAGCATTGCTTACACTCCTCAATCACCTCCAGTCTTTCCTGTATCAAGTACCCACACCACGGGGCTGCCACCACAGACCCTGACATTGTCTTAAAGAGAGCAAAGGAAGCAAGAGGAGAAAAAGGAAAGTAGGGCTCTATTAAAAAGCGAAGCATGGAAAGACATTTAGTGCTTCACTGACATGCTGCTCTAAGCTTCTGGCCTTCTGCTGTCTATACTGTTCTTTCCTAGTAGACACTGCCTTTTCTCTCCACTGCCTTTAAAAATATCCCTCAAGTTCAGTCAGAATGAATAAGGGCACTGGACTGAGATTCAAGCAACCACCAATTCAGTTCCAACCCTTCAACTCATTTGCAATGAAAACTTAGAAAAGTCAGTCAGGCATTCAAATGCCATCTCTCCATCACCTAGAAAACAGGTAAGGTCATCTCCATGGCATGGCCTCCAGGAAGCCCCTGCTCTTCTATCTGACCATGTCTCCACTCATAGAACTCCAACAGGATCGAAGAGTTTCACAGAGATGATGTCTGATCATCATAGGTTTATCCCTAGTGAAGACTTACTGAGAAATCTCTGTGGGAATTTTTCCTAGTTGGTGTTCTGTGTCGGTGCAATAGGCAATGGTTTACCTTCTGAATTTTGAAAAGTGCTGCAGGTAGCAGTGCCTGAAATCTCACCATTAGTGCTTTTTCCTTTGGATTAACCATTTCTCTCTGTTTTTCCTTAACATAAAAAGACCCATAGTATGGATTAAAACAATCAGTCCTCAACTCTCTCTCCCCAGCCCTTGAGAGCTGAAAGTCTTGTACACCATCACTGTGGCAGGCTGAATAACGCCTCCCCCTTCCCCAAAGATGTTCGTGTCCTAATCCCACGAACATAAATGTGTGATCTTCTCTGTCAAAAGGGACTTTCCAAAGGTGATTAAGTAGAAGATCTCGTGATGGAAAGATTACTTTGGATTGTCCAGAGGGACCCAATGTAATCAAAAGGGTCCTTTTAAGAGAGAAGTATAAGAGTCAAAGGAAAAAGTTTGAAGGATACAATGCTGCTGACAGTGAAGCTGTAGGATAGAATCATAAGCCAAGTGATGCCAGCAGCCTGTTAAAACTAGACAAGAAAACATATCCTTTCCTAGATACTTGAGAAGAAAATGCAGCTCTGCCAAAACTTTGATTTTAAGACTTCTGATGTCCAGAGAAATAAGATTATAAATTTGTTTTTTTTAAGCCACTGCATTTGTGGTAGTTACAGCATCAAAGGAAACTAATACAGCCATCCAGTTTATACGCTTTCATACAGATCTGTGTTGTGTTGGTCACTCCTTGTCCATATTTCTAATCAGGATGACTTCATTCAAATTATTCACATTAACACATTATCCTATAACCAGCCATGCCTGGTGGAATAGGCAAAACTCTGGCTCCAAGGCCAGACAGACCTAGGTTTGAACCCCTTCCCTGAAATACTATAGCTCTGTCACCTTGAATAAGATATCCTTATCACTCTGAAGCTAGCTTCTAATCTGTGATATGTTACACTAATTGCATAAGGTCAATGAGAGCATTAAATAAGATAATTAACCTAAAAGAACTTAACAGAAGTCCTGGTACATAGTAGGCAGTCAACAAATAATAGCTATTTTTTGTTACCAGAAGGGATGATTCATTGAACTAGAGTATTCAGCAAAGACTTGATGCATGAAGTACCATCTAAGTTGGGCCTTGAGGATCTAGGGAGATGCAGACAGGTCCTTTCAGAAGTGAAGGTATCATGTTGAGGATTACAAACTTTGGGATAAAGGCTTGGGTTTGCAACTTACTAGCCATGTCATTTTAGGCAAGTTACTTCACTTCTCTGACCCCGAATTTCTTCACCTAAAATATGTACCACAATATCCACCTCATAGGGTCACAGTAAGGATTAAATAGGATTATATGTTAAGGCTTCCCTGGTAGCTCAGCTGACGAAGAATCTGCCGGCAGTGCAGGAGACCAGGGTTCGATCCCTGGGTTAGGAAGATCTCCTGGAGAAGGAAATGGCAAACCACTCCAGTATTCTTGCCTGGAAAATCCCACGGACAAAGGATCTTGGGGGGCTACAGTCCCTGGGGCTGCAAGAGTCAAACTTAGTGACTAAACCACCACCACCATATGCGAAGCCTTAGGAAAAGTTTACCTCAGAATACCATCAGCAGAGTTAGGAGAGCAACAGGGGCAAAGCTGCAGGGCATGTTTTTGAAACAGATAAACTAGCAAACAGTTTCTAGTGGAGTCAGCAAACTGAAGGAGAAGAACTGACAAAACTAGACAGCAGATGGAAATCAGGTTGTAGGGAGTCCTGAGTTCCTGGCTAAGATTTCCTGGACCAAAGGACTGAGTGATTTTTGTAAGAGAAGCTGTCAATATAAACCACAGAGGGTTTAATGTAACACTATAAATTCTTGTCAGTTTGCCCATAATACAAATGATGGAAGAGCTTATAGAGAGGTATTAAACATTTTCAGAGTTTCTTAGCATGAATTACACATATTTTCTCAGCATGTATTACAATGTGTCTCATTGTAAAAAGTAAGATATTAATACAGAATCTCCCAATATATAAATCACAGAAGGGCTTTTTAAATATAAATTTCTATTAGACCTCAAATTTAAACATTCATTAGGTGGATATGTACCGAGCACCTATCATTTAAACCGTTGGGAAAAAAGTAATAAGCAAAGAACCCAATCACTGTGTTTATAGAGCCTAGTTTCATGGAAGAATACACAGAAGAACTGTATAAAAAAGATCTTCACGACCCAGATAATCACGATGGTGTGATCACTCACCTAGAGCCAGACATCCTGGAATGTGAAGTCAAGTGGGCCTTAGAAAGCATCACTACAAACAAAGCTAGTGGAGGTGATGGAATTCCAGTTGAGCTATTTCAGATCCTGAAAGATGATGCTGTGAAAGTGCTGCACTCTATACACCAGCAAATATGGAATATTCAGCAGTGGCCACAGGACTAGAAAAGGTCAGTTTTCGTTCCAATCCCAAAGAAAGGCAATGCCAAAGAATGCTCAAATTACCTCACAATTGCACTCATCTCACATGCTAGTAAAGTAATGCTCAAAATTCTCCAAGCCAGGCTTCAGCAATATGTGAACCATGAACTTACAGATGTTCAAGCTGGTTTTAGAAAAGGCAGAGGAACCAGAGATCAAATTGCCAATATCCGCTGGATCATCAAAAAAGCAAGAGAGTTCCAGAAAAACATCTATTTCTGCTTTATTGACTATGCCAAAGCCTTTGACTGTGTGGATCACAATAAACTGTGGAAAATTCTGAAAGAGATGAGAATACCAGACCATCTGACCTGTCTCTTGAGAAACCTGTATGCAGGTCAGGAAGCAACATTTAGAACTGGACATGGAACAACAGACTGGTTCCAAATAGGAAAAGGAGTACGTCAAGGCTGTATATTTGTCACCCTGCTTATTTAACTTATATGCAGAGTACATCATGAGAAACGCTGGGCTGGAAGAAACACAAGCTGGAATCAAGATTGCCAGGAGAAATATCAATAACCTCAGATATGCAGATGACATCACCCTTATGGCAGAAAGTGAAGAAGAACTAAAGAGCCTCTTGATGAAGGTGAAAGAGGAGAGTGAAAAAGTTGGCTTAAAGCTCAACATTCAGAAAACTAAGATCATGGCATCTGGTCCCATCACTTCATGGGAAATAGATGGGGAAACAGTGGAAACAGTGTCAGACTTTATTTTTTTGGGCTCCAGAATCACTGCTGATGGTGACTGCAGCCATGAAATTAAAAGACGCTTACTCCTTGGAAGGAAGGTTATGGCCAACCTAGATGGCATGTTTAAAAGCAGAGACATTACTTTGACAACAAAAGTCCATCTAGTCAAGGCTATGGTTTTTCCAGTGGTCATGTATGGATGTGAGAGTTGGATGGTGAAGAAGGCTGAGTGCCGAAGAATTGATGCTTTAAAACTGTGGTGTTGGAGAAGACTCTTGAGAGTCCCTTGGACTGAAAGGAGATCCAATCATCCATCCTAAAAGAGATCAATCCTGGGTGTTCATTGGAAGGTCTGATGTTAAAGCTGAAACTCCAATACTTTGGCCACCTCATGCAAAGGGTTGACTCATTGGGAAAGACTCTAATGCTGGGTAGGATTGGGGGCGGGAGGAGAAGGGGACGACAGAGGATGAGATGGTTGGATGGCATCACCGACTCGATGGAGATGGGTTTGGGTAGACTCCGGGAGTTGGTGATGGACAGGGAGGCCTGGCGTGCTGCAATTCATGGGGTCACAAAGAGTCAGACACGACTGAGCGACTGAACTGAGTTTCATGGTAGAGACAGAGTCTCTACATATGCATAATATTTCATATAAACCCATAATAAATATTACAAAAGAAAGTATAAAAGACTAAGAGAGTCTGAAACAGGGCCTGAAATAGTGTTAAGAACTGATTTTATCCCCCCAAATTAAGATCTAATCCCCAATATTATGGTATGTGGCGGTGAGGACCAGGGGAGGTAATTAGGTTTAGATGACATCATGAGTAGGGCCCTAATGATGGGATCAATGTTCTTACATAAGGAAATATACCAGAGCCATTGCTCTCCACCATGTGTGGCCATCTGCAAGCTAGTAGAGAGGCCTCACCAGACACCAGTTATGCTGGCACCCTGATCTTGGACTTACAGCATCCAAAATTGTGAAAAAATAAATGTCTCTTGTTTAGTGCACCCACTCGATGATATTTTGTTACAACAATCCAAGTTGACTAATAGCAGTCTGTTGTTGTTATTGAGTTGCTCAGTCATGTCCACTTCTTTGCAACCCCATGGACTGCAGCATACCAGGCTTTCCTGTCCATCACTATCTCTGGTGTAATTAAGTAAGTGTTAGTTGCTCAGTCGTGCCCGACTCTTTGCGACCCCATGGACTGCAGCCCGCTAGGCTTCTCTGTCCATGAGATTTTTCAGGCAAGGATACTGGAGTGGGTGCCCATTTCCTTCTCACTATCTCTGGAGTTTGCTCATATTCATGTCCTCTGTGATGCTATCTAACCATCTCATCCTCTGCTGCCCCTTTCTCCTTTTGCCCTCAATATTTCCCAGCATTTAAGGAGTTTATATCCTTGACATCCATTCTTCTCTCCTCCCTGGGTAGATACTCAGAAGGTAGGACAGGATTCGCTCTACTCATAGGCTCTGGAATTGAACCCTGATTATTGTAAGCTAGTTGAAAGCCAACTCTCCTCCAGCCTGGAACAAGTGCCTCCTTGTCTCACCTTCTAGTTCACCCACTGACTGCACTCTCCTTTGGCAATCATAATTCTCATACCAAGTTGTTTTCATGTGTATATTGTTAATGATGAACATGATATCATCTCCTTAATCTTACAAGGATCATTGCTTCTCCTGTTCTGTACACAGTGTAGATTGTGGTCATAATCTACATTTCAACTGGACTAGGATGACTGAGAATGTGAGAAGCCTCTTGTTTGAGCTGGAAGGAGGGAGAATAAGTGTGGCATGAGATAACAAATATTGCTTGGAGGAATCAAGGAGGACTAGGAAAATAATAATAATAGCAACAACAAGAGGAAGGAGGAGGAGGAGAAGTAAAAGAGAAGAGGCTATTGAACATCTAGGAAAAAAGACACCACTGTGAATTAAACTGGAGAGTGGCTTTGAAAATTTATTGAGTCAGCGATTCCCCAGAGAAAAGCTATTGGCCACTGTTGAGTTGATTCAATATCTCTAAACCAAAACAAGAGTAAGTGTTTCAAACAAATGGAAGGCAAAGCTACTGGCTGTATTTTTATGATCTGCTAGTTTTTCCAAGTGAAAAGCTTGTGATATTTCCACCTGGAAATAACTAAAGCCTCCTAATTGTCTTTCATCTTTAGTCCATTCTCCACAAAGCAGCCAAAATAGTATTTATAAACATGATTTGGACCAGTCTTTGCTTAAAACCAATCAGCAACTTCCTTTACATTGAAAATAAAACCCGAGTTCTTTTTCATAGCTTCCAAGGTACTGACAGTCTGATCCCTGACCACCTCTCTGCTCTTGGTCACTCAGTCATGTCCGATTCCTTTGTGACCCTATGGACCATAACCCGCCAGGCTCCTCTTTCCATGGAATTCTCCAGGCAAGAATACTGGAGCAGATAGCCATCCCCAGGGGATCTTCCCAACCCAGGGGTCAAACCTGGGTCTCCTGCATTGCTGGCAGATTCTTTACTGTCTGAGCCACCAGGGAAGCCCAGCCACCTCTCCTACCCTATAAAATTGCCACCCTCACTCCCAATGCACCCGCAAAACTGGTCTTGTTTTCCTTTTCTTTATACATGCTAATTTCACTCTCCCCTGCATCCCTCTGAAGCTGAATGCTGAGCTAGCAATGCTCTTCTTTCACTTCTTCACTGGTCTGCCTCTTTCTGAGGCACAGGTTTCAAGCATGAATGTCATCTCCTAAGAGAGGCCTTTCAATATGTATCCTGTCAAATAACTTTTTGCTATTTTCCTCGCTAGTACTTTGCAACATATAAATCTTCCCATGAGGGGCAGGGCTTGCTCTTCTGTTCATATATATTGATAAGGCCCAACCCATTATCCTGCATGCAGTAGGCACTCAGGTATATGTTGAATAAATTAATGAATAAGTGAATGGATGGATGGTAGCAGTCTAGTGTCTCTGGGGAAAAGGCTGTGTGGGTCAGACATCAATTTTAAGAGGAGTCAGATCTTTTTAAATTAAACTTGTAGACTCTTTGAGAAATTAAAACCTGCCTCTATTTGGCCAAGTGCAAATGTCCCCAAACATTGTACTTTTCCCTTCTTTATGGAATCATTAAATTTTAGAAGTCTGTACACTACATCTAGCCACACCCTCAACTTTTTAATGTCTTTTGTCTTCTTGTTCTGTATGAGTTCATTCACTGCTTTATCTCTAGCCTCTAGGCTTCTGCCCAGTATCCAGTAGGTACTTACTGAATATTTGTTGAGTGAACAAGAGTAGAAATTTTTGATGACAAGAACCATGCCAAACACCTCTTAGACCTTTTTAAAAATTAAGCAACATGTCAACTAATGAATTGACATTGGTGGATTGAGGTGCTAATATTTAGAAAAATAAACATATTAAAATATTTCTGAAATATTAGATGCATACTTTGCCTGATTATATATAGGACACTGAAGACAATTTGACATTTTCTTGATGTTTCAGGGTTTTATTAACATGACCATCAATTATTGTTTACTTCTGTTTCTGAGGATGTACTTTGGTCCAATATTTGCAGGAAGGAAAGGAGGCACATGAGCGAATATGGTCTCTCATATTAAGTTCCTTTAAACCATCTATGCCAAGTGGCCTGGTGCACTCAAGACAGAAATTTCAAGATAACTAAGCAAACAGTTTCCATGGGAAAGAAAAACTGATTCAATTGCAATCTCTCTAAAGTCAGTAACAAGCATTTCATTTCTAGTGTAGGATGGCTCTCCCATATTCTCTTTCACCATACATCCACTTAAGGAAGTAAGTTGCCAATTCTATCTTTGGGGTTTCTCATCTTAAATTCCAGAATAATTTTGAGAAACTGTGATGAAATAGCACTCACTTTAGAGTCAGACAAAGCTGAGCCTGACTCGCAGCTCTGCCACTTCTAGCCATGAAGAGAGATATGGGGATACTTATATGATGTACACAGCATCTGACACACAAATAAATGCCTTATTCATGAGGTGTTTTGTCACCCTATGTAGTTTGTCATCTGTTCTTCCAATGGCCTAACTGCCCCGTGGCCCTCTCTCTCCACCCACTTGCCTGGGAGGGTCCTTAGCTTGCTTCTCTCCACATTTTGCCATCTATCAAGAAATTTCCTATGGAAAGAATCTGACTAATTTACCCAAAGGTACTTGGTTCTGAAAATTACTTACATGTTTTTCCTTCTAGAAGCATTTACATTTGGAAAGGGGACAATTAATTCACCCACAGCAGTGACTCTTAGAATAGCTGGCATCATAGTCAAACTGGAAATGGTTTGTCTAAGGTGTTTGTTCGTCACTTGCTCTCCATATCTACTGCGTGGGTAATACTGCCTCTGCCTTCATGCAGGGCAAAGCCTCATAGCAAATATTTCAGTGTGTATATTTAAAACTTGTGTGCTCATATCTCAGATATCTGAGATTTATATAAAAACTTTATTCTTCAAATGTAATATGGTACAGCATAGCCAAGACATTTTCTACCTGGAAAGTAATGTAACTACTGAGTCTTTATATAGCTGCATCTCATTCTGACTTATGGAAGGATTTTAACTTTTCATAGAGAGGGTTTCAACGAAGCCACTTTAAGCCCCTTTAGATTCCAAATGATAAAAGCACTGGCAGGACTCCTGAGAGATAGCACAGGGTTGCCGTGTGAGCAACTTTAATAGCAGAAACCTGCCCTCTATTCAAAGAGAACACTTTGTTATTTATCAGGATTTAAGGAAGAGAGTGAAGTGAGAGCATGATGCAATTTTGAAAGATCCCATTAAAAGTAGACATTTCCACACCCACTGGAAATGGGGATCGGTTTCTCTGAAAGTCTGCAGGTGGCACGTTTTTCATTTCTGTGGCCATTAAAGGATGATTCCAGAGTGGAGGTTGAGTTGAAGATGCTAAAGCTCTCTTTGTAACTAAAGAAAATCTTTCAAACTGGTAAGAGCTAAGGTGATTCATCTATGTGGTGATATTTTACAACATACAAGTGAAAATTAATAATGTATTAATTGCAGTCTCAAGAAATAAATATATAACCCAGGGAGAAAGCCAGGTGAGTCAACTTGTTTGGCTACCTTTTTCTATTGCTTATAAGTTTATATATGCAGTCACTGAAATCAAAATAATTAGGCTGTGTCTATACTACATAAAAGCCCAACTTTCATCAATATTTTACTAAGCACTGAAGCAGAAATCAAGAAAGGCACTGTTTCTTTAGGAAACCAATGTATTTGGCACCTTCTGAAGTGGTTCTAAATGACCTCCACCTCCCAGTATTAACATGATTGTATATTCCCTCTCCCTTTGTTTGTGGACTGGATGTAGTACCTTACTTCTACCAAACAGAAAATAGAAAAAGTGATGGGCTGTCCCTGCCAAGATTAGGTATAAAAGACTATGTCTCAGGACTTCCCTTGCGGTTCTTTAGTTAAGAATCTGTCTGCAAATGCAGGGGACACAGGTTCAAGCCCTAGTCTGAGAACTAAGATTTCCACATGCCATGGGGCAACTAAGCCTATGAGCCACAACTACTGAGCCTGTGGTGCTGCAACTAAGGAAGGCCAGGTGCCTAGAGTTTGTGCTCTACAACAAGAGAAGCCACTGCGATGAGAAACCTATGCACTGCAACTAGAGCGTAGTCCCCACTCACCTCAACTAGAGAAGGCCCACATGCAGCAACAAACACCCAGCGCAGCCTAACAAAAATAAATAAATTAAAAAAAAAAGACTTTGTCTCCAAGATAGCCAGCATACCATGCTGTGAGCTCCCCTGATGAGAATCCAAACAACAATCATTTGTTGGCAGATCATCTGCTAGTTGAGCCTTCAAATGAAGCCAAAACACCCACCAACACTGTGTGGTCTTGAGAGAGATTCTGAGACAGATGACTTCGCTAAGCCACACCAGGTTCCTGACCTACAGAAACCATGGGATAACAAGTGTTGGCTTAAGCCACTAAGTCTTGAGGGAATTTGTTATGCTAACAATCCAATAGATAATTAATTCAAGAACACTTAAATATATAACATACAATTGAAGAGTAAAGTGTGGTACATTCAAGCCATGTAAAATAGGATAAGGTTAAAGACTATTTGATTACCTAGGGATAATATCTATGTAGTTACATCTACAACCTCCAAATAAGACCATTGTCTTAAGAAGGGCAAGAGTAGAGAAACCACAGTATCAGACAAATATCCAGAAATTACAGAACAGTTCACTAAAAGACAAGAAAACCCTGATTGTAGTTTTAAGGGACTCTGTTCTTTTTCAGCCAGTACCCGGGGAAGTAAACAGAAATCAGTCTTTACAGCCAACAGAGAGACACACACACAGATAGTTAATGCAAGAAATTAGTTAGAAAAGTGTTGAAAGTTCTAGGGGGACGAGGGCAAAAGAGGGAGGGTGATATTGACTAGAGATCAAGGAGCAGCCAGTGCCCTTGCAAGATCCCAAGGGACTATACTCGCTGCTGGTACCACCCAATCCTGAATAAGAGCCATGAACTTCCTGCTATCAATGCTGGTTCTTCTGCCTACACTTCAGCAGAAGCAGAATGGCTTCTTCTGCCCTCCTGCCTTTAATTCTCCTTGAAGGTCTCCCACTGACAGAACCTCCTTTGAGCCCAAAGTAGCTCTGGGAAATGTATCACCAGTAGAAGGAGGTGTTATATAGCTACGTGCCTATAAATAGTACCTGCCACAATATTTCCCTTAATATTTCCCTTGATCTGCCACAATATTTCCCTTAATATTTCCCTAAATGTCTTAAATATTTCCCTTTGAGTGATAGTGTATATTTTTCAAGACTAAAACTATCACAAAAGAATACATGGTACAAAATTCCTTGAGTGTTTTATACCAGTTTTACAAATTAAGTTCCAGACTACCACTGTATTCACATAATGACAAGATAACTAGATGAATACATCACTTTCATTATCTATGAAACTAAGGGATTCTGGATTTTAAAATGTCACTCAAACCTAAACAGGAATGGGTTTTTCACTGAATAACTTAGTTAATCTAGTCAAAACAGTTTATTCAGAAATGCTTTGTATACAGTATTTATGAGCCTATGATACCCAGATCTATAGCCTCATTTCATTGAGAAAAAGAAGAAAAAAATGTAGAAGTTAGACATAAGTGCTTTAAGATCTAATATTTTCCTTGCCCTTGTTCATTCACAAAATTTTGAGGGAATTTATACATGCAGCCCTGATATCTCCAGGCACATCAGACAATATTTAATGCCTTGGCTATTTTGCACAACATTTTATCAAGCAATTATTTCCTTTCCCCTTAAGTTGATCAAGTTTTTCAGGCACTCAGGGGAACAGACAGGTTAGTAATAAATTGTTACCAGATTGTTGCTCTAGATTTAAGACCTACCTAAAGTTTTTTTTCTTCTATGCACGCTAACTAAATATATTTGCCTCACTATCTAGAGATCATACTGTTTGAAAACAAGATCTATGTTTTCACTTTAACAAATATTTATCAAGAACCAAATATCCCAAGCACTGTGACAAGTGTGACACACATCTCTTTTTAGTTTCAATTCCATAAGAGTAACAGTCTGCCTGGCCTGAAGCTAGTGCTTAGTGAGTAGCTATCTAATAACTGAGCAGCTCAAGAAAAAGTACAGATTCAAGGGAACTAAGGGTTTTCCAATTAAACCACAGTCTGCCACCTATTATGGTTACAGTTATTCTCTATCTGCCTTCAGAATCCATGGTAACATGTCAATGGCATGGTTACTTCTGAGGAGAGAAAAAAAAAAAAAAACCCTGGATGTCTTGCTTAAATGCTCAGATTTATACAGGTAATTGGATTTTTTCTTCTTGAGGGAATACAATTAGAAAGACTCATCTCTGGTTCTCTTTCTGAAAGAGCCTGGAGAATACTCAAGCACAATTTCCACACTTGTTGGAGGATCCTTTGCTAAACCGAGCTAAGTGGTAGCATTGCAGCTGCTTCTGAAGGTTATTGTTGGGGAGGAAATGTGGGTGTTGATATTTGCATCTGAAAATCCATACTCCACACCAGTGTATTCTAGGAGGCCCTGGAGTAAGCAAGGGCCTTGTGTATTGCCCTTACCCTTCAACTTTATTTGTTCATCTGAATGAGCAACTCAAGTGAAAGCCTACATTGATGGGATAGAGCCTGAAAGGACAACATGCCTGGATCAATAATGCACGTGGATCACGTGCCAGTGAAAGACGGCAGATGGCAGAGTGAGCAAAGTGTTTACCTCTGCTCCCCTTCAAGATCTATTGAGAAGATAGAAAAGCAGGTTTTTTCAAGTTTTTCTCATAGAGACAAGAGAGGAGGCAACAGCAACAACAAAGACAGTTGGGAAGCAGATGCACCAGGGCAAACCCCAGAAGTTGAATCTTGAATGAAGTAGGGAATGCTGAGAAGCAACTTGACTCATGCATCCCATGGAAGACTCAGAAAGGGGCATTGCCTGCCACCGCTGGATGTGGGAAAGGTGGGGCTCCAAATGGGAGTCAGTTCGAAGTCTGTTTACAGACTTCTGTTTACAATCTTCAGTTGGACCTGAAGATCATCTTCCTGATTTACTGAACACTTCTACTCCATCAGAAGACTAGAGATGTCTTCTCCCAAGAAGAAAACAGGGAGTCTTTGATCTGGAGGGCAGAAAGCCCTGGTGAGAGTAGGGATGTGATATTATACCAAGGGGAGAAAACGTGAAAGCCTGCATATAGAATCTTGAGATACCCACTCCCAACCCCCACTACCAGCATCTCTCTTTCCTTACCACAACCTCAGAATGCTATTACTCTTGGAAATTTAACCAGCTCTATAGAAAATGTCTATACAACATTGACGACCCCCCCCATAACATCATGTAATGAAGCCCACAGCTATACTACTCCAAGCAAACAGAACTGCCATTATTTTAAATATGACCCAGAAAGCCAAGAATCAGCAGAAACCTAAGAAAAAAAATCCACTTGAAGAGCAAATACCATAATAGAGAAAGCAACTTTGGAGAAAAAAACAATAAAACACAAATAAATCACTGATATCCCCATAAAAGTAGTAACAATATTTGCAGTTAGCAGAAGGGAACTCTGAAGGTGTTCATGTCCTAATCCCTGGAATCTGAGAATATATGTATTACATGGAAAGAAAAACTTTGCAAATGTAATTAAGAAACAGATTCACGGACCTAGAGAACAAACTTATGATTCCCAGGTAGGGAAGGGTAGGGAGAGGGATAGTTAGGAAGTTTGGGATGGAGATATACACGCTGCTATATTTAAAATTAATAACAAACAAGGACGTGGCACGCACACATATGGATAACTGAATCACCTTACTGTACACCTGAAACTTAACATAACATTGTTAATCTACTGTGCGTGCTAAATCACTTCAGTCATGTCCGACTCTCTGCTATCCCATGGACTGTGGCCCGCCAGACTCTTCTGTCCATGGGATTCTCCAGGCAAGAATATTGGAGTGGGTTGCCATTTCCTTCTCCAGGGGATCTTCCTGACCTAGGGATCAAACCACATCTCTTATGTCTCCTGGATTTGCAAGTGGGTGTTCTTTACCACTAGCAACACCTGGGAAGCCCTAATCTACTATAATCCAATATTAAATAAAAAGATTAAGAAAAGATTACTAATCTTAAAGTAGGGAGATTTTTCTGGATTATCAAGGTGGCCAAGTCTAATCACATAGGCCTTAGAAGCAGAGAGCTGCCTCTGGCTGGAGGCAAGAGAGAAGTGGTCTGAGGGGAAGTCAGAGAGATTGGAATCAGGAAAGGGGCTCATCCTGCCATGTGTAGGAGGACCACTTGAAAAACATGAAGAAGAAAGCAAGGAGCCTCCTGTCAGCAGAGGGCCCAGTCATGCCCATCCAGACTTCTGACCAACTAACTACTAAGTTTGTCTAAATACTAGGGCAGCATAGAAAACTAACATGATATATAACAGGTCATACTTCTAGTAAAGTCACATCTGACTCAGAATGGGTAATCTGATCCACTGAACCCAGAATATTTTCAGAAATTTTACAACATAAAAACAGGATATTGTAGCAGCTTGTGTTTGAAAAGGGGACCTTTATGACATAAATACTAAGTACTTTCATCTTCAAGATATCAATGAGGCTTTACAGAAACTACATGCTTCTGCATAGAAGATGGGTTCCAATAGCTGGATAAGAAGCCAGAAACCCATGATATTTCTCAATACCAACTGCCTTTCAAAGGTGATTTAGTCATTCAATAACTTTACAATGAGCTAAAGATGCTAATATACACCACTAACTGTAACTTGACTTTACTTTTGGTTACTGATATTATACTATTTTTTAGCCTGCATTAAAAAGCAGTAAAATATATTATAGAAGATTACATAATCCATATCTAAAAAAAGAGAGTTTATATTGCTTTTTTCTATTGAAGTATAGTTGATTTACAATGTTGTGCCAATCTCTGCTGTACAGCAAAGTGATGCAGTTTTACACATATAGACATTCTTTGTAAAATATTCTTTTCCATTATGGTTTATCCCAGGAGATTGAATATAGTTCCCTGTGCTATACAGGAGAACCTTGCTGTTCATCCATTCTAAAAGCAATAGTTTGCATATATCAACCTCAAATTCTCAGTCCATCCCTCTCCTTCTGCCCCCTTCCCCTTGGCAACCACAAGTCTGATCTCTGTGTCTGTGAGTCTGTTTCTGTTTGGTAGATAGGTTCGTTTGTGCCATATTTTAGATTGCACATGTAAGTTATACCATATTTGTCTTTCTCTTTCTGATTTACTTCACTTAGTATGATAATCTGTAGTTGTATCCAATGTTGCTACAAACAGCATTATTTTATTCTTTGAAATGAAAGTTTAAGTACAAAATGAATTAACATAGTGTGTTGAGTTTTGTGAATTAAGACCTTGTCAATTATGATATATTACAGCACCTTGTAAAATGTCCATATTCTTGGAAAGGTACCTGGGTTAAAGGGAACAACAACAAAAAAGATATGTCCCAAGCAAAGTCTTGAGGCTGAGTGTAAAGTGCAGACAAAGAAAAATAATGGATGGTCAATTAGATAAGACTAAAAAAGATAACATACAGCATTTGTCATTCTCTGTCTGACTTATTTCACTAAGCATAATACCCTCCAAGTCCAAGGGCTCTGGAAGAGGGCTACAACAGTGTCATTCATTGTTGTTGAAGCTCCTCAAATCCCCCACAAGACCAGACAGGTCATTAAAAATCCCCAAATCCACAGATAACTTCTACTTCATGATTAAGTGACAAGACAGCATCCAGGACACTATGAGAGACTGCTTTATGACCTTGCAGACCAAGGGAAAGCTCAGCTCTTCACTATTCTTAATAACTTGGGAGATGACATAGGATATTCACAGGAGCATGGCTTTCTGGAAGACTACGTGCAAAAGTCCATGGGCTGGTTTCAAGGATATAAGAAGATTGCCTGGGATCTAGTACTGAATCCTTTTGCCCAAGTGGCAATCAGGGTGAAGAATCACAGGTGTACATATATGAGAGTACGTGGCATGTACAAGAATAGGTGAACAGTCTGCTGTGGCAGAAACAAAGAACTGCCTGGAGAGGAGGTGAAGGAATGGAGGAGAGGAAGGGTCGGAATGGAGGAGAGGAAGGTTCAGACTGTAGGCCAGGGTTTCACCTGTGGACCAAATCTGGCCTGCCATTTGTTTGATATGGCCCATGTACTGGGAAACGGTTTTAACATTTATAGTTTTTGAAAAAAAATCAAAAGAAAGGTACTATTTCATGTATCTCTCTAATGGAGATATTATCACATGTAAATTATATGATATTCAAATATTAGTGTCTATAAATAAGATTTTATTGGTACACATCGACACTCATCTGTTTATGTATTATTTATGGCTGCTTTTGCACTAAAGTGGCAAACTTGACTAGTTGTGACAGAGATTTTATTGTGAAGCCTAAAATATTTACTGACTTTTTATGGGAAAAAGTTTGTTAACTCCTGATGCAGGTCCTCATATGCTATGATTACATAGTTGAACTATTCTTTTATGAACACTTAAATAAAATAATCAAATGAAATCAGAATTGTAACTCTGACAGCCGTGAAGAGGATGCATTCGATGAAGAAACAGCTGTATCCAGATCAATCACTTAGAAAGTATTGCAAGAACCCAAATTACAAATGAAAAGAGAATGTACCTGGAGAAGAGGGCGGTGACATTGAAGAGAAGGCTTGTGTTGTGAAACATTTACAATGTAGGATTGACGTTTGGTCGAACAGGGGGAGATAGAAGAGAAGAGAGGAAAAAATCCCCATTTTAGTTCTGTTGGCTAGAATGACACTATTTGAAGAGGACAAAAAGAGGCGCAAGATTTTTGGTAAGAAAAGCAACATAAAAGTAAATGAGTTTGGCATTGGGCATTAAAAATGAGGCATTCCTGCAAAATAGCTAGATACTCCTTGTCTCTGAGCATTTATAACACACCCCAAGTCATTTTTTTTGCACAAGACATTGCATTGTGTTTTGTATATAACTAATCTTACTGTATTGTGATCACTCAAGGACATAGCCCACATTTTTCATTTAATACCTTGGCATAATGTGTTGTATATAATGGGTATTAAAGGTAATCCACACAGATTCTTGAATGGATTAGACTGTAAACTCCCTAAGGGCAGGAATATGTCTTGAACCACTCCAGAGCTCCTTAGTACCCAAGACATTGAAGAGAAGACAGTAGTCACAAATGAGCAGTTTGTGACAGATGTCAAGAGGATGAACCTTCCAACCTTCAGGAGGAGAATGCATTGAAATGTCATCAGACTGTCCCTTTATCTTTAACTAGCCAAGGTTGTATAAGACTGCTTTGAATGGAGATGTGATCTGGTCAAGAACTCTCTCAGCAGCTGCATACTGTAGAAGCAGAAAACTCACTTTTTAACCTTTCTATCCTCAGGAGACACAAAAGGCAATAGGGTGTTATTTAGAAGACAGGTTCTTGGCAAAGCTGATGGTTCAGATGAATGGGAGAGCACTTTGGCAGTGAAAAGAATAAACACTGGGGCATTAGGAGGGCCATCAGGAGATGCCATCCCCAGAGGCTAAATAAACCAATCTGCCAGTGACATTATTCAAAACCACAGTCCAAGCTGCAATTGTTTGGCAAATAGACTCTCACATCACTAGATGAAAATGATAGGTAGTGTCCAGGTAAAATTGGACAAAAGGTACCCTGTTCTGTGTAGTGTATGCCTGAGGGTCATTTTTGAGTGTGTAGATTACCATTTGAGATCAAATCACTCACCAGTAGTTGCCAGAAAAGAAAAAGGCGGGGGAGGGATGCTGGGTGAAGGCCAGATAGATGCGGCTGCTGCTAAATCACCTAATGAGGCAAATGGCAGTCACACATGTGGCCAGAGCCATAAAGGGGAAGGTCAGCAAACAGGACAGAGGAGAGAAGGTTATAACTCAAGATAATTTGGTCTCATGGTGAACATCCCCTAAACTGGACCTTTTCTCCTTATCTCTTCATCTCACAAGTCACTACCATCTCATTACAAATTATGGTGCATTTTCAATGTGTAGTACTTAATGGGTTCTTGGGTAGCCTGAAGAGAATAAAAGTATACTCCTTCCTTTTCCCCATCTAATATCTATAGGTACTCAGCTAAAACCACCTTCTCACAAGCTTTCCATACCACTTAGAATCCTAAATTATATTCACTCTGGGATTAAAGACATTAGGCCTCTAACAGCACCCTTATTTAAAAAAAAATTATTGGGGTATAGTTGCTTTATCAGAGAAGGCATTGGCACCCCACTCCAGTACTCTTGCCTGGAAAATCCCATGGCCGGAGGAGCCTGGTGGGCTGCGGTCCATGGGGTCGTGAAGAGTCAGACACGACTGAGCGACTTCACTTTCACTTTTCACTTTCATGCATTGGAGACGGAAATGGCAACCCACTCTAGTGTTCTTGCCTGGAGAATCCCAGGGACGGGGGAGCCTGGTGGGCTGCCATCTATGGGGTCGCACAGAGTCGGACACGACTGACGCGACTTAGCAGCAGCAGCAGCTGCTTTACAACGTTGTGTTAGTTTCTGCTATACAGCAAAGTGAATCAGCTATATCTATACATGTATCACCTCTTTTTTGGATTTCTTTTCCATCTAGGTCACCATAGAGCATTGAGTAGTGTTCCCTGTGCTATATTGTAGGTTCTCATTGGTTATCTATTTTATACATACTAATACACACACACACACACACACATATATATGTCAATCCCAATCTCCCATTTCATCCCATCCCCTCTTATCCCCCTTAGTATCCATACATTTGTTCTCTATGTCTGTCTATTTCTGGTTTGCAAATAGGTTCATCAGTACTATTTTCTAGATTCCACATATATGCATCTAGCAGCACTCATGATGAATAAATTTACCCTATAACAGTGGCATTAACAACTTTTGGGGGCTGCATCAGCCTAATGTGTCACAAGCAGCATCTCATCTAATAAAGACAACTGAGCAAGCCCAGAGGGAAAATTGCCAGGCTCAGTAAGAAAAATGTCTGAGAGAGAGAAAACTGACACTAGAAAAAGACAACCTCTTGAGTTGACCAAAACCCACTGTAGGTATCCAAGTCATTGCATCTATGCCCTGTCCAGAAGAGTTGTTGTACAATGTTGTGTTCAGGCAGGGAGCAACTCTTCATATCAGTCTGGTCTATGACGGACCCTGACCCCATTTTTGTTCCTGCCTATCATCATGCAGAACTCACCCACTGAAAAATAAGATGAATCACTCTCTTTATATTTCAAGAGTAACTTTTAACTGAAGAGTTCCAAGCACCAACCAAATTTCTCACATCTTTCTCTAGAGAGCCAAAGCATATGACATTCTTTGTAACCTAGGAATTTTTTAAATGATTGTGAACCATTAGAAAATAGGGTCTGTGAGATGGATTATCCTCGGAAATAGATCATTGAAATAAGCAAGGTTCATAGAGACTTCCTATGGAAGACTTAGCCATCAATAAAGCAGAACATTGTGACTGATCATATACTGTGGCCAAAGATGGGTAAAGGTTGACGGAAATAAAAGAAAAAAGAATCTATCTCTGCCTCAAGGAGCACGATATAGAGAAAAGAGAAAGGAGACACACAAGCTTTTGAGTTAGGTAGATCTATACTTGAATACTCCTTAACTGCCTTCCGTGTGATCTTGGGAAAATATTTTAACCTCTCATTGCCTTAGTGTCCTCATTTATAAGAATAAGTATGACATAATATCTCACAGGTTATTTGTCACAAATGCAGTTGGTACATGACAGCTGCCACATGATAATGCTTCCCTCCCAACTTTGATCTCCGAGCTCAAACTGGGCAGATAAGGCTTACAGAGAAGGATAGCAATTTGCTAGAGGCAGCTTGATTTAACAGATGGAGCGGGAAGGGGTCAGAGAACTTATCTCCTAGACATGGCTCTGCCACTTTAAGAATAACAACTATTTCTACAGCATTTTTCAGTTTATAAACATTAACATATATTCCCAGTGGATGGTCTGAAGTCAGTAAGAATACGTCACTGAATCTCAGTTGTATAATCTGAAAAATTGAAGGGAGGTCTGTAAGTGTCCTTCCAACTCTCTGATAGTATGATTCTAATCTTCTCAATCTTATGACTAAACTGCATAAACAGTTAATATTTGAAAATGGAGTGCAATGAACACAGAAATATTCTGGTGAACTTGGGAACCTGAAAAAGTTTCACAGATCATTAGAATTTCATGTCCCCTCCCAAAGCATGGATAAGATATGAACAGATGAAGGAAAGAGGAAAGAATATCCCTAAGTGAGGGTGACAGCTGGAACAAAGGCAGGGAGTCAGAATTGAGAGAGATTCACAAGGTCAAGAGAGAATAGCCAAAATGAAACAAGAGTACTGAAATACAACATGAAGAAAGACCTGAAAGACCAAGGTCAGCATTTAGATAGATACTCTACAAAGCCAAAAAAAGATGAGATCAGTTCCAGCAGGAAACAAGAGCAATTCAAGTCCTGTGTAATATAGAGTCTCTCCTCACAGTTATCACCACAGTGAATGACCAACATCTCTTTATGTGTTTCCAGTCTTTTGTCTTTCCAGGTAAATGCCTCCAGGGCTCACATCACAACTTATGCTTGTCTCATAGAAGGCAGAGAGTAAACACCCAGCTGTATATGTGGACTGGCCAACTGGTTAAGCCAACTATAATGCTTATGGTGTGATCCATGTGGTTTCGCATCAGAATGGTACCATAGTCAAAGAACATGGTCCATGCAAGCAAAATAATATGAAAATAATTCAGCTCCAATTATTTTTAATCGGAGAATAGTTGCTTTACAATGTTGTGTTGGTTTCTGCTATACAACAACTTGAATCAGCCATAATTTTATAGACATATATATATAGAGAGGACATATATATATACATATATATATATAAAATCTCCTCTCTCTCTTGAGCCCCCCTCCCCTCTCCTATTCCATCACTCTAGGTCATCACAGACCATTAGGCTGGGCTCCCTGTTTTATACAGCAACTTCCCACTAGCTGTCTATTTTACACAATAGTGCATATGTGTCAATGCTACTTTCCCAATTCGTTGCCACCTCTCCTTCCCCAACTGTGTCCACAAGTCCCTTCTCTATGTCTGTGTTTCCATTCTTTCCCTGAAAATGGATTAATCAGTACTGTTTTTCCCGGAATCCATACACACACACACACACACACACACACATATATGTGTGTGTGTGTTAGTAAACAATATTTGTTTTGTTTTTCTAATTTACTTCACTCTGTATAACAGGTTCTACCTGTTCATCCACCTCACTACAACTGACTCAAATTCATTCTTTTTTTATGTCAGCTCCAATTCTCACTTTTTCTCTAACACCTAACACCATGAAAAGGACTTGAGTGAACATCAACATTCGTTAATGTCTCTTTCCTTTGTATGTGAATTTCACCTACTCTTCGGCCTCTCCTCCAAATCACCCAAAGCCACCCTTCAAAACCTTCTTGTTATCTCCCTCTGGTCCTCCTCCCCCACAACCACCAATTCATCATCCCCTAAGTCCTAGGATGAATCCAGGGAGGAAGCAGAGACATACTGAATAAACCCACTGAGAATTTTTGATGACCAGCAGGAGGAGGAAGATTCTATAGCCATTCTCACATTCATTGTTCTCACATAAATTCCACCATCTCTATGTTGAACCAGATGTGATCAAGTATGTCCAATATTGTGTGTCTCATCTAGATTATACTGGAGATGAGCGTCAAAGAGCCAAATTTCATAGACTTAACGAGAGAAGAGACACACCTCCTGGAGTGGCAGAGTCAGCTCTAGAGAGGTGAGTATATGAATCGTATCTAGGCTGGCTGTGGAGTTAGGAAAATGCCTGAGAGTAGGATTTTACTAGAAAGAAAGAAAAGAAGGTCATTTGGGCAGCCCAGATATCAATATAATACACAGACTCCAAAGTTTTTCAGTGGACCTTTGAGTTTCTGTCTCGTCTAATCTTAAGGAAACCACAGGGTACCCTTGAACAAGATGGGTTTGAACAGGGCAGGTCCACTTTACATAGATTTTTTTTCCAGTAAATACACAGTCAGCCCTCCATATCCTCATGTTCCACCACTCCATATCCTTAGATTCTCTTTTGGCATATTCAACCAAACACAGATGGCAAACTTAGTACATGATCTGCAGTTGGTTGAATCTGTGGACGAGGAACTTGTGGGTTAGGAAAACCCACTGTGGAACTTGAACACCCACAGATATTAGTATCCATGGTGGGTCTTAGAACCAACCCCATGCAGATACCAAGGGAGGACCGCAATCTTTTCAGGAAGAAGTTAACTCTCCCCAGTTGCTAACACTGAAATCCCTTTATCAAGCCTCAAAACACCACTTGCCTCTTCTGTTCTGACTGAACATGGGCGACAAGCCCCCTGTTTTTCAAAAGTTTGCTTTATACCATCTCTCTACATAGTACCTACATTTGCTAAACTCCGATTATCATTTTTAAAAACAGGCAAAAAGTGAAGATAAATATTCACTGTTTTGCTGAGAGCTGGAGAGCCATGATAGAGGCATCAGGCATCCTGAGGAGCAAGAGAAGCCCTGCCAAGCTGCCTTCCCAGAAGTAGACTCCACATCAAGCTGCCACAGTTCTGAACTATGTCTGTGAGCATCTGTGCTCTATCTCAACCTATTTTGTACATTCTGTTAGCAAGATGTGTCCTAAGGTAATTCTTTCTTTGCTCTATGCCATTTCAGTTTAGAAAGGTTTCATAGGACAATCCACTTTTCTGATAGCTGGGGAGACCTGTAACTATAATCACAAAGAGTTAAGAAGACCTGCTCTGGTGTCTTGGGCAGATTTTCTGTAACTTTTCAAAGAGCCCCAGGAGAAACCAATAACAAAACTTAACTCTCCAAGGTAGACAAGGATTCAATATATTCTTCCAATATCTCTTTCCCTTCCTCTCTGCTTAGCTCACAAGTCCCTTCCAATTAACCGAGGGCAACTTGAACCCAATTTACATATTTCCACATTAACAAATCCTCATCCACTTTTTATGAGGAGACTGTGCCCACGTACAAACCTCTCCCAAAGTGTATGATGAAACATCTAATTCCTGGGAGCTGCGTTTCTACAAGTCAGAAAGATGCCCTACATACTTTTTTAACTGATCAGTCTAAAAACAGCTTCAGCCAATTTAAACCACTTTTTATAAAATATCATTTGCATCAGGTTTGACAGCCCGCCTGCCACTTTTCCTCCCCATTATGATTTGAAACAGCTGAGCTACCAACTCTGGGAGAAACTTTCTGCTGGAAACTGCAAGTCGACAGGAATAATGGTCAGAAGCCTGGGAGCCAGTCTTAGCCCATATTGTGGGGCTCAGCTTGGGAAATTTAGGAAAAATTAAATCAGTCTGAAGGAAGGGGGGAAAGAACTAATTTTTCTGTGTTATATAAGTGGAGAAAGAGATGTTGGCAGCTCTGCCCTCGGTGTGGTCTCAGTTAATCTGACCAGTGCTCCTTCGAGCTTGTTAGGGGCTCTGTTGGGGGACAGGGCTTCCTTCACCAGGAAACATGGCTGTCGGTGGAGGTCTAACAAAAGGCCAGCCTGCCAAATGAGTCCCCACCAGCCCCAGGAAACAGTCATTAACTAGAAAACACAGTTTAAAAAGTTCCCCAGAACTAAATAGTTGCCAGCCCAGGTCTTCAGTATGTTTAGCTATGCTAGACGGCACACCCCAACCCTGAAGGGCAAGGTGAGCTGTATGGTTTAGACAACCACATCAAGGCAGGGCAGGAGTGCCCTCTACCTCTCCCCTGATGGGCTGGCAGATGCTTCTGTTCAGAAGCTGGAACCCACTTTGGGGGGCAGAAATCCATAGTCTTTCTTAACTGTTCTGGGATTAAGGGCATCATGTACCTGGGTGTACCCATGTCTAGTTGCAACAAGAGGGCTCTGTTCCAGCAACCAGCTCTCCCTGCCCCCAGTGAGCGGGCTGACTTATTCAGAGGAACTGAGACCTTATTCAGGAGCAGACCTAGATTTGTGGAAAGGCTCTGAGAGCTGTTCTACACACTAGCCACTCACTCCCGGTTCTGTGCTTGAGCTCTTCTTGCTCTCCTGGGTGCCTTTCACCCCGGTACACCCTCGATCGATCGCTTGCTCTACTTCTGCTTCCTCTCATTTTGCTCTGACCTTGAATGCCCCCTGCACCCTATTCAAAACAGATTAGGATTCAGATTATTCTCCCAGATCCTAACCACTCCTTGAGGGTTTATAATCTCTTCTTACTGTCAGCACAGTCTAACTCTGCCTCCCTTCATGACCAATATAGAACAGCATTCATTCATTCATTCACTTATTCAACAATGTTTCTGGAGCACTTGGTATGTAGGCACTGTTCTAGGGCTTGAAATACAGCCCTGAAGAGACTAAACAAAAATCTCTCCCTTCTTGAAGCTGATGTTCTGATATGAAGGAGTTAGACACTGGTTTTAGATCTTTTAAAAATGTCACTTAAACTATTCCCCTTCATCTCTCATGTTAGCCAGCAGCGCCCACCCCCCCCCACCCCCCCACCGCCACCCGACCCTTTTTTACTATTTCTATTCCCTCATAACAAAAATAAAAGCCATATTTTATATAAGTATGATACTGGATACTTTTCTAGGTATTTTCAAATATGTTGGTAGAAGTTCCTTAAACAGCATCATGAATGAGGTACAGCATTTTTTTAAACTTTTGATTCTGACATAATTATAGATTTTCAGAAAAGTTGCAAAGATAGTTCAGAGAATTCATGCAGCCCCTTTACCTTACTTCTCCCAATGTTAACATCTTACATAACCAAGGTACATTTGTCAAAACTAAGGAATTAATTTTGGTTCAATATTTTTAACTAAACTACAAACAATTTAGATGTCACAAAAATTTCCTCTAATATCTAATAATCCTTTTTCTGATTTCCTTTCCAAGAGCCCACGTAGCATTTACTCTCTGCAGACAGTTCGAATCTGTGACAGTTTAGAGGCTTTTATTTTTTATGATGGGGACGCATTTGAAGAATGCTAGCTAGATATTTGCAGTTTGGGTTTGTTGGATGTTTTCTCATGATTAGGCTGCAGTTATGAGTTTTGGGTGGAAAATACCAAAGAAGCAATGTGCCCTTTTCTTTGCATTCTATGAGGTACCTGATGTCAACATAATTGTTTTTGGTGGTGTTAACCTTGGTCATGTGATTAAGATAGGATCTGCCAGAACAAAGTGATATTTTCCCTTTCTGTATCCTGTTAGAAGTGAGTCTGAGTCCAACCGACATTCAACGAGAGGAGAATTAGCCCCATTTCCTAAAAAGAGGAATATTAAATAATTCGTAGATGTGTTAAAACCACCATAGTGACTGATAAATATTTTGGGGAGATACTTGGTGGCCATGCAAATATGCTGTTTTTCCTTTAAGTTTTATCCACTTTTTAGCATTTACTGTGGACCTTGCCTGCAGCAATTATCTAAAGGTGATTTTATTTCCATAATTCATTCCACATGTATTTTCTGAATTCTTCTGATTTGCTCCTTTCCTCTTATTTATTTGACCATTTATTTCAGAAATGATGCTCCTAGATCATCTTGTAATTGTGAGGTACAGATTTTAATCCCTATTCCACAAATAAAGAATTTGAGAAACATAGCATTTTCATTACTCATCAAGGATCATACACTCAGTTGCAAAACAAGACCTGTAATTCAAATATCCTCACTCTCAGCGTGACGCTGCCTCTAGTATCATCTGGTTCACAACTTTCTACATAGCATGAGTTTAAAATACTTGATGAACAAACAAATAAAAAAAGAATGAATCAATGAAATAGTAAACTTACAAATTCATTTGATGATGACAGTTGACAGTCCATCATCTTATGCTAAGAGCACAGAGAAACAGGAAATGTGAGGCAGGGAGATATGAATGTCAACCCCTCTAAAGAAACTTTATTCAACAGTAAAAAAGTTTCATCCTCTTCACAATGTGATTCTGTAGCTTTGGCATTTGTCTGCGTGTTCAGAATATATTATAGTTTCCTTTGGCTTGATTTGATTTTAGGAAAGCATGAAAATATAATCCCTGAAGAGAGAAACCCAGTATCTTTTCTTGATAATCTACAATGATCCCAATATACTGACTTAACACTGTTCCCAGGAATTGATGAACTCCCCAAAGTCAGAAGTCCTGTCTAATTTGCATGTGGGCACTCAGTTAATGCTGCTGAATGTGCATCTCATTTTTTGTGGTACCTCCTGGGGGTGAGATTACACAGGCTGGAACTTTCTCATTGAACTGCCATAGACTTAGGGCTCTGACTTATAGTTTTAAATGACAACTTTAAATAAATAAATAAACTGCATTATTAACAAATCATATCCTGGAAACACTAAGGCCAGTAGAAATGTCTGGCACCTTGCCCACTTTCTGGTACTCAATAGGTGCTAAAGAAATATCTGCAGCATAAATGCAAGAAGAATGGAATGAGTGGGCTGGAGTAGCTGGAGAAGCCCTTGTGCAGGATATGGAGCTTGAACAGGACCAAAAATTATGCTGATGGCAAGTGGAAAGAACTTATTATACTAGTATTGATCTTTGTTCCTTTGTAGCTTAAGTCATGTCAGCTGGTAATAAGATTTTTCGCTTAGTAGACTCCTTCAATGACCATAACAGGAAGCCAACACCTTCTCCTATCACTACCTTAGTCTTCCAAGCTCTTAAAAGCTCTCTTGGTATGTGCAATTGATCTACAATCCAAGAGATGACAAGAAAACATTATGTAACAATAATTACATTGTCAGTGAGATTACAATAATTCCATTTTCCTGGGCCAGATGAAAGCAATTTTATTAACCACACTCTACCTGAAATCAACCAGTTCTGAATTCTGGTGCCTGATATTTGCAATGCTCTACTTCTAGTGATTAATGTCTGTTTTTCAGTAATCTCTACATATGTAAGGGAAACTGAGCATGAACTTGGTTGCACCAAAAGGGGCTTATTGTCACATTAAACTGAATGAGCTCCCAGAAACAAGAGTACAGCTAAGAAGACAAGGGCAGCTCTGGGACCATCGAGAATGAAAACAAGGAGTTGACACAGATGCAATCTTCTCCTTATTCATCCGACTCTCAATTCTGACTCAGATTTCATTCTCTCCTGCTGTAGACAGTGATTCCCCTTAAGGCAGGAGCATCAAACCTCAGCTCATAATTTTCCTAGTTCGTGAACTCAGATATGGGGCCCCCTTCCCTCTTTGGTTCCACCAGGCATGATGGATACTACAAGAAAAGATACGTAAACTGCTGGTCTTGATCACATGTCCATCCCAATGGCTAGTGAGGCTAGGTGCTATGATAGGAAGCCCCACCAGGATTATGGAATATAATGGAAACAGTTTTCCCAGGGAAAAAAAAAAAACATCAGTGCAGGCCAACCCCCAACAAAAGCCCACAACTTTGCTGAGCTGGACAGGGCTGACATGGACAGATATGTATACCCAATGTCCACAATCTTAACATATGACATGTGTATCATTATGGAACTCGCAGATGCCTATTATCTGACTCTAAAGACTCACAGCCCAAATTCTTTATGGATTAGACACAGAAGGAGGAGCAATGAAAGTGAATTTTAAAATAATAACTTGAGAGCTAGCAGATGAAGAAGAGAAGTAATGCTCTTTCCTTACTAAGACCAACTTCCTGCTAGTATTCTGCTTGGAGGATTGAAACATGAGCAAACTAACAGCAAGTATACAATCCGTCTCTCAGTTGGAAGATGAGAACCATAGACTGGCACTTGTGGATAATCTTCCTAGCTCAGATGGCTGGCACCCATGGTATATGAGTAAGACAAGCAAGAGAGCTAGTTAACTCTAGTTTAAAAGCTGCCATGACCTAATTCTCTACAACCTGAGGCCATATGTCAGAAGGTCAGTGGGAAGCTGTACTGGGTCATAGGTATGGTGAGTGTGTTTGGTTGGGTCTATACTGGAAACAGAGTAATGAGAGACCACAGCTTTAGAAGGCTCCAAATACACATGTTGTATCGCAGCATGGGGGGATGAGGACACAGAGGCATATGGGGGCACAGTGAGTAGACCATCCTGGTGAATGTGAGAAAGTTTATCTTCAGTAAAAATAGGAGAGGAATGTATAAAGGAACTAGATCCTCTGTATGCACAAAAGATACATGAGAGAAGCTTTTGAAGCTGTCAAAATTTGAGTAGAAGATAGGGACCAACCCCCACTGCAGGAGTTCATCTGGGACAACTGTTCCATCTATTCTAGCTAGGTCTACTGTGCCTCATTGGTTACTAACGCCAAGAGTTTTCACTGTGACTCACATGCTACTTGCTTACTTACTATCTATAATTAGTCTTGTCTCCACCTTATGCATTTGTTTCTTTTATTTTCTGTGGAACAGAATTGAATTTTTCTTAAATAAAAGGGAAAAACTCAACTCATAGTGGCTTCTGGGATATCTTCCTACTGGAAACATGAAAGCAAGACAAGGAAGCCAGGATAAGAGAATAGCATCGCTTTTGTTCTGTCCCCAGGAGTGAGGATACCCACTGCCAAAATATCCATCGCAACACTGAGATATTCCTGAGGCTCAGTGAACCTCTGACTATTGACACCCAGGTAAATGATCAGTGTTTTTCTTCCTTGAGTTTAAAAGCAGCTCTGAAGATTGAAATTCCCCAGTTATAAAGCTGGGGATCACTTATATAGCCTCAGCCACCTCCATGTCCCTCAAACTAAAACCTGGGAAATCATTCTTTTTTCTATGTTTTATTTATCTATTTATTTATGGCTGTGCTGAGTCTTTGTTGCTGCGTGAGAGCTTCCTCTGGTTGTGGCAAGTGAGGGCTATGCTCTAGTGGTGATGTAAGGGCTTCTCACTGTCATTGTTTCTCGTTGTGGAGCACAGGCTCTAGGGCACACGGGCTTCAGCAGGTATAGCACATGGGCTTAGTTGCTCCATGACACGTGGGGTCTTCCTAGACCAGGGATAGAACTGGTGTCCCTTGCATTGGCAGATGTATTTTTGTCTACTGAAACACCAGGGAAGCCCCCGGGGAAATCATTCTTAAATGAGTTCACCTGCCACAAGGTGAGACCACAGGGCTTTCTCAGCACACAGCTTTGTCATGTGGACCTGACCACTCTGACCGTAATGCACAGAGAAACACCCAGGAGTCAAGCTGACAAGCAGGAAGTAGGAGAATAAAAGAAAGCATTTTCCAAAAATCTAACCATGTGTTAACTATGCATAGATTTAGCCCCTGACCTTCCTTTTTAGGAGGGGCTGCTAGGGAAGAAAACCAGTCCCTCCTATATTTCAGGAACAAATAAGTGGACACATGGAGATAAATGGAGAGGGAGAGAGCGAGATGTTTTTTTTTTTTCTTCTTCGCAGTTTGGAAATGCCAAGGTTTCTGGCCAGAAGGTTTCTCACCTTATGAGAACTGGATGGTCTTCTAACAGTTGGGTAGAGGCATCGTGGACAATGCCTAGGGTCTGCAGGACTAAAAATACAGTCGGCAGTGTAGCCACAGCAGGGGTTTCTGTTGGGCACCTGCCCCAGACGATGTCAAAGTGCCAGCACATCATCACAGAACTGTCTGACTCCTGCTGGCCTCCTGTTATGTGTGTGACTCCCACAGTACATCCATCCAGCTTATCTTCTCTCCTTCCAGACAGACAAGCTCCTGCCTCACTTCAGCTGGAGCATCCCAGAGAACTCAGTGGGGGAGGCCAAGGAATGTGCATGAAATTGATCCTAAGCCAGTAACACTTCTCAGGTGACTGACACAAACAAAAGAAAAACCAGCCCATGAAGACATAGTCTCAATTCACATCACACACGGATTTCTACAGAAAAACACACTCCACAATGAGGTCACAATCCCAAATTCCAAAATAAATGTTAACAATGTACACTGAATGAATCGGCAAAAGTAGAATCAGACCCTCTCAAAACTTCAAATAATTGAGAGATCAAATATAAACTAAAAATAAATATTTTCAAAAAAATATAGAAATAAAAGAAAGAATAAAATATGAGAAAAGAATATGACAGATTTGGAAAAAAGCAAAATTTGTAAATGCAGTGATAGAAATTAAGATTGCCACAACATAAGGAATCTTTAGTTTCTCTGTGTTCCCTTAAGGTCAATGCCTAATTACAATATTATCTGCCATTAAGTGGTTGTACTTTTTCATCTTTTACCTCCTGCTGTAGTCTTCAAGGGCTTTCTAGGTGACGCAGTGGTAAAGAATCCATCTACATCTCTTGCAAGAGATTCAGGTACTATCCCTGGGTTGGGAAGATCCCCAGGTATAGGAAATGGCAACTTGCTCCAGTATTCTTGCCTGGAAAATTCCATGGACAGAGGAGCCTGGTGGGTTACAGTTCATGGGAATGCAAAGAGTCTGAAACTACTGAGTGACTGAGCACAAACACAGCACATGGTCTGCAAAGTTGTAAACTTTATTATTGTAATACCTTTGAGCAGGAAAATTGGAACCAATCTTTGTTGGTTCGAACCCATGGGTGCTTCCTGGGTGAAATGTGAAGCTGGCCTCCATATGTGGAGGGCCAGGAAAAACTCCAAAGAGAGAGACAGATCACTCCAGACTGGTAGGTAGCAGGTTTAATAAGCAAGGGAACTTACATAGGAGACTTGTCTTGGGTACCACAGGACGAGCAAATCTCCACACCTACCTGCCAAAATTTTTAAAGTTTATATAGAAGACTTAACTGGCTTCAATAACATTACTCTCTCAAGGCTGTGTCCTTAAAACAACTCCTAGTGTGGGAATGGTGGGTGGAATATATTAATACATTCCAAGGACAGAGGAGGGGTGAACAACTTTCAATTGTCTGAGTCCAGCTCACAGTCAACCTGTGGTCACATCCTCTAGATGACCTCATCCAACAATCATTTCAGGAACTCAGTAAATAAAATGCAGATCAGTTTTCTAATACAGTGATAATAGCTGGACTAAGCTAACACTCTTTGTTTGCTTTTCTTTATGTGGGTTTTCTAAAGATTATAGCTCTACCTTGAACATCTGCTCTTGAAGACAATTCTCAGACAATGTAGACACAGGATGTGGCTTCTATTCTGCCTGTATCTCTGGACTAGTCTGGTAATTAGTAACTGGGAAAGGCTATCAAGAAAGATTGTTCCACAGTTTTGTTTCCAACAACATAACATATCAGGAATCCTACAACATACTGTTACAAAAAAATCTTAAAGTGCTAGTTAAAATATTTTAAAATGATCTTTATAATTTGATGAGTGAAACAAGAATAAAGTAAATGAATTCCTCTAACTTCAAAATTTGCTCTTGATCCTCTGAGATCCACACGACTTTGGGTCTGAATTTACACGAGTTTTTCCAATCAGGAAAAAACCACAATCTGATAATTTTAACTTAAAGTAAACCTGGTTCTGTAGTAGTGCCCTTAGATGTGCCTGAAGAATCAAAAGTACATCCCTCAGAGGAACACACTTCACATAGGTCTCTTATACTCTAAGAAACAGTGAAAGTCAGTAGAAATACAAATAAAAGAAATCAGATGTACAAAGACTTCACGTGTAAGAAATAAAAAAGGAAATAAAATAAGAATAAAGAGCAGGAGACAATCAAAAAGGAACAAGCTAGTTTGATAAAGATTCAGATAAACTTTTAGGGTTAAAGAAAATGATCAGCAAAATTTAAAAAAATATGCAATTGAAGGGTTAAGCATTAAAAAGACATGCTTAAAGAGAGGCTATGTAACTGGAAGATAGATATGATGCAACTGGACAGGATGAAGCACAGAGAGATGGGAAAAAAATGAAAATAGGAGAGGCTGAGAACATGGGGAATGGAGCAACCCACATCTAAGCACAGCAGTGCAGGGAAATAAAAGAGAAAATGGGGAATGAATAATACTCAGAGATAGTGTCCAGAATTTCCCAGCCTCTGTGAACGACTTGAACGTTCAAATCAAGGAAGTCATTAAACCCCAAGAAGTGTAATGCTAAAAATCCATTTTTAGGTAGAGTATAATCAAATTACAGCAAAAGTAAAGAGAACTTTTTAAGAATAACTACAGAGAACAGATAAACTACATACAAAGAACAGTATTTAGACTGACACCTAACTTTCTTATAAAGAAAAGCCAGAAAGTTGGGGAAGAGTCTTCCAATATTTTCAAATTATGAAAGAACTGTCATTTGCGTCCCATCTCAAACCTACATTTGCATCCCATTAAAAACTGTCTTTCAATAATAAGAATGAAAAAATATATACTCATATAAACAGTAAATGAAAAAGTTTGCAACCTTCAGACCTACACTAACGCTTATAAAGAATATTATTGAAGAAAAAAGAAAAATGACCCCAAGGACAAATAGTGGGTAAGGAAAATGCTAAGCATGTTGACTAAACAATTCTTATGCAAAATAAGAAAGTAATTAAAAATAGTGAAATCAATATTATTTTAAAAATAATAAAAATAATTGGTGAGGTTAAAAACAAATAAGAGCATTAAAAAACTAAGCAATCAATTTTACATATGGCAGTGTATAAGTTTTCATGCTACTCTCTCCATGCATCCCACCCTCTCCTTCTTCCCCCTTCCAGCACCCCAGCTTGGGTCCGTAAGTCTGTTCTCTATGTCTGTGTCTCCATTGCTGCCCTGTAAATGGGTTCATCAGTATCATCTCTCTGTGTAGCCAATGGGAATTAGCTGTATGACTAAGGGAATTCAAACAGGGGCTCTGTAACACCTCTGTAACAACCTAGAAGGGTGGGAAGTTGGAGGAAGGTTAGAGAGAGAGGGGACATATATATACCTACCGCTGATTCATGTTGCTATATGGCAGAAACCAACACAATATTGTAAAGCAATTATCCTTCAATTAAAATTAAATAAATTAAAAAAAAAACTAAGCAATTATATCATGTAAGTCTGGAGTGTGTGTTTGCAATTGAAGCATTTGTTCATTCAACAATACTTGATGAGTGCTTACTATAAGCAGCAACTCTCTGACCCACTGAGCAGACAAAAGTGAATAAAGCAGTTGAAAATTCTTGTCCTTGTGAAATCCACATGTTACTATGGAAATGCTGGCAATAAACAAATGGATAAAATCAGAGGATAATGAATTCTCTAGAGGAAAATAGAGGACAGCAAGCAAGTGAGCTGAGGGGCATTCTCATTTCTTTGCATCTATCACACAGTCCATGGATTCTTCCTATTTATTTATCTCATGATAAACAGAAAATTATTCTAGGGCTTTATGATTTTGAAGGACAGTAAAAATCCGTGAAATTTAGACTTAAGAATATAAAGTGTGGATGTTAAATTTTTTATAATGAGAAACAGAATTAGAGTATGTATCTTCCAAATAGTTCTACGAAGAGTAGATAATAGAATTGGTTGAGGGGTGGGGGGGATTCCGTCAATTCAAAAGAAAACAAGAAAGGAGGAAACTCCAAGACAGGAAGAGTGAGACAAACAGAAAGCTTAAAAATAAGCTGATATAAGTGAATCAAAATATTTCAGAAATTTTAGTAAATGAGGATGGACTGAGCTCTCTAGGGAAATGTCATGAATGATCAGACTTGATTGCAAAGAAATTAAGCATTATGTACCCTTTAGATGAAGCAAGCCTCACATAGAAAGAGAAATATCAAGTATAAAGAGATGAAATAAGCATACTAAGTGAACATTAACTGAAGATTTCTGGTCTTTAGTACAACTGTATCATTCCAGTCAAAATAGGTTTTCTTTTTTTTAAATAAATTTATTTATTTTAGTTAGGGACTAATTACTTTACAATATTGTAGTAGTTTTTGCCATACATTGACACGAATCAGCCACGGGTTTACATGTGTTCCCCACCCTGAACCCCCTTCTCACCTCCCTCCCCATCCCATCCCTCTGGGTCATCCCATTGTCCCAGCCCTGAGCATTTGTCTCATGCATCGAACCTGGAATGGTGTTCTGTTTCACATATGATAATATACATGTTTCAATGCTATTCTCTTTTACATATATAAAACTATAAAGAAGTTCACACCACAGTGAAAAAAGTTTTCCTGGGTGATGTAATAATTCTAAATTTGTATTGCCCCAAGATACCTGGAAACATGTAGAACAAAACTGGAACAACTATGAGGGGAAAAAATGACAAACCTACCACTCTGTGGGAGGTATTAAATCCGTTCTTAGTGATTCACAGATCAAGCAGAACAAAAATCACCGAGCATAAAGATATGAATATTACTATTCCCAAGCTTCAGTAATGAACATGGGAAGCATGTTGTGCCAAACACTTGACTTTCAGGCACACATGGAATATTTACAGATATTAACAGAGACCACCACCTCATGGAGCTTATATTCTCTTGAAAGAAGACAGGCATTAGATAAGTAAATAAATTATATAGTATATTAGAGAATGATAAATAATGAGAAAAATAAAACCAGAAATGAGGCAAGAGAATAGAGGGGAAGAGTGTTATCAATTTTAGGTAGGTTGGCCAGGACAAACCTCAGTGAGAAAGAAACGTTTGAGTACAGACCCAGAGGTAATGGAGGAGACTATGTATCTGAAGGGAAAACATTCCAGGCAGATGGAACAGGAAGCGAAAAAGGCCTGAAGCTGACAAATGCCTGCTGCTGCTGCTGCTGCTAAGTCGCTTCAGTCGTGTCCGACTCTGTGCGACCCCATAGACGGCAGCCTAGATTGTTCTAATAAGGTGGACCAGTGTGGCTGGAGCCTAGAGCAGAATAAACATGAGGGAGAGTAGTAGGAGATCAGTTCAGAGAGATAAGAGATGCCAGACAGGGTGGGGCTTCCTGGCTATTGCAAGAAATGTTGGCTTCTATTATGAGTGAGAAATGACAATATTAGAAGAGGGTTTGATCTGATCTGTGTTTTAGTAATAACACTCTATTATGCTGTGAATAGACTGAAGGGGCAAAACAGACAAGTGAGGAGGTTACTACAATAACTGAGAAATCACAGTGGCTTGGAATTTGGTAGTTCTAAAAAATGATGAGAAATGGCCAGATTCTGGATTTATTTTGAGGGAAAGCCTAGGGGATGTGCTGATAGATTGGATGCAGAGTATTAGAGTCCAGCAAGGTGCCAAGGGGTCTGAACAACTGGTAGGATGGAATTATTATTTCCTAAAGGGGAGTGTACGGCAAGTGTGGAGAAAAAGAGCGCGAGCCAGGCATTCAGACCGAGAAAAGATTTATTATAGGAAGAGAGAAAGAACGTGACTGGCTTTAGAGAGAAACCAGTGCTCGCCCTTTACAGCCAATCCTTCTCATTACCCTATCGATGGGAAATTGTGCCCCGAAGGGTGAGGGCCTTAGTTTATCTTTAGACCGCAGCTGGGGTTTTCTGATCACATAGTGGAAGGTGTCTCATGGTTGGGTGGTCACACAGTCTTGAAAAACTGGCACCAGCAGGGAAAAACAGGTGATCACCTTAAGGAAAAAACGGGATCCCCATCAGGGCAGTGTGGCCACTGTGACTTCAACCCTTGTTTGTCAGGTCACCACAACGGGCCATTTTTAAACTATAGGGTAGGAGCCCCTTGTGAACCCTAACAGGGAGAGCAGTGGGAGGAGTAGATGTTCAGATTTAGAAACATCAGCCTTTAGATGTCCAGTAGGCTTCCAAGGAAGAAATCCAACAGGCGGTCAGACATGAGTCTGGAGTTGAGAGGAATGGTACAGGGTAGAGCTAAACACTGGAAAGGCTCAGTAAGTGGGTGGTTTTTAAAGCCAGGAGACTAGAAGAGATCACCAAGAGGGTGAGTGCAGACAGAAAAGACAACAGAAAGGTTGAGTACGGGGGTCAACTCACACTGTGAGTGAGGAATCTAAGGAGGAGCTAACAATGCTGACTGAAGAGTGACCAGGCATGAAGGAAGAAACCCAGAGTGACCAGTGGCATCAAATTCAGGCGACAGGTTAAGCAGAATAAGGACTAAATATAGGTACAAAAGCTTTAAAGAGTAACTGCAAATTATATTCAGCAGTGTTTTAAAAACGAAACCATAAAATGATCAAGACTAACATTTCATTAGAAAATTTGTGAGGATGTTTACCATGTTAGCACTAAAAGACAAAAACCAAGTGATCACATTAAGGGTGCAGACAAGTATTTAATAAAATTCAGTTTATAATAAGTGTTTCCAGCAAACTGGCAGAAGACTGAAAATCTCTTAACTCAATCAAAGGTGTCCACTTAAAAATCTGGGCATTCCAGGTGGCTCAGTGGTAAAGAATCTGCCTGCCAATGCAGGAAACACGGGTTCAATTCCTGATCGAGGAAGATCTCCTGGAGAAGGAAATAGCAACCCACTCCAGTATTCTTGCCTGGGAAATCCCATGAATAAAAAAGCCTGGTGGGTTACAGTCCATGGGTTGCAAAGACCCGGACATGACTTGGCGACTAAACAACAACTAAAAGATCTACAGCCATGATCCACTGGATGTTCAAATAGCAGAACTGTCTTTTAAAGGCAAAAAAAAAGGCAATGGTGCTCGCTAGTCAATATATTCTATTAAGCACTGTATTGAAGATCTTAATGATCTTAGTAAGAATAAAATATCAAATGTATAAGAATTGGCATAGAAGAAACAAAACTTATCTTTCAAGAATTACTATATAACTGTCTCAGGAAAACCAAAAGAAGTATACAGATAAAATGTTAGCACTTATAAGAGTTTTGAAATATAATTAGAGAAGAGATTGATATATAATTAATTACATTTCTATACAATAAAAACAATGAGAAAATAAAATTTTCAAAGAAACACTTTTATATATTAACAACAGAAATGTAACACATGTATTTTATCTAAGAATATGATAAACAAACAATGTGAAAATAATTTGTAAAAGGCAATGATAGAACTTGATTAAAGAACTCAATAAATGATCTCGGAGGTCAGTGACGTACAACGATCTTGGACTGGAAGACTAAACATCATGAATGTATATAAATTACCCCTAAGTTGACCCATTGTTCCAATACAATTTCATCAAAATCTGAAGAAGTTTTTAAAAGAAAGTCAACAAGCTTACTCTAAAATCTACCTAACAGACCAAACCCAAGATAAGTCAATACTCGTCAGAAAGGGAGGCCTTACTCAACCAGAGAAAAGATTCACCATAAATCTGCAATTATATAATAAGAACTATCTCAATGACAGACAAATACAATAGAACAGAAAAAAGAATCCATAAACATTACATGTATGTGATTTACTTATATTGATAGATATGAGGAAATGAGAAACTGTTGAATTAGTGATGTTAGGAAAATTGGTTATCCATAAGGAAAACTTGAAATTTTACTTCCAAGGTCACATTACACACAGAAATCAATTCCTATTGGATTGAGACTTAGATATAAAAGACATAATTTTGAAACATAATTCTATGATTTCAGGACTGAGAAACAAAAATTGACCACTGAAATAAAATATTTTAGTAGATATTAAAAAATTTTAGTGACTGCATTAAGAATTTTTTATTCACCAAAAGATTCCAATAAGAAAATAAAAATACAAGCCATAATTTGTGAGAAAGAATAGAACAAAGATTATATTTTAAATGCCTTCAAATAATCAACAAGAAAAGTGCAAACAATTCCACATAAGAATCTTCAAAAGATATTGACAAGCCATTTCCCAGAAGAAGAAAAATAAATGACTAATAAATAGGTGAGAGAAATATTAACACTAAATAGTAATCAGAGTAATCAAAATAAGACAATGAAATGTGATTGATAATAACCAATCTGACAAACATTTCAAAAATCTGACAATACCAATTATGACAAAAATGTGGAACAAGGAATGATCATACACTTAGGATGTAAATTCAATTTAGTGTAACCACTTGTAAGTCCAATTGACATCATCTCATAAAGCTGATGAGCATAACCCTATGACCCAGAAATTCCATTCCTAAGAATACTCTAATTATACCCTATAGTAGCACTGTCCAACAGAAATTAATGCAAGTCACATATAATGTAATATAATTTGTTCCAATAGCCACAGTAAAAATAGTTTTTAAAAAAGGTAAACTTACTCTTAGCAATGGATTTAATATATTTTAACACAATATATCAGTTCAATATGATACTAATATAAAAAATGTTAACTAGATATTTTATATTTTTTGTACTAAATCCTAAGGCATATATCAACTAAGACTAGCCACATGGCAAGTGCTCAATGGCCAAGAGGATAGTGCCTACCATATTGGACAGCATAACTTAGGGAGTCAAAGTAAACATGTACATTGTCATTGCTGGTTAGTCACTAGGTCATGTCTGACTCTGCAACCACATGAACTCTAGCCCGCCAGGCTCCTCTCTTCATGGGATTATCCAGGTAAGAATACTGGAATGGGTTGCCATTCCCTTCTCCAGGGGATCTTCCTGACCCAGGGATTGAACCCAAGTCTCCTTCTTGGCAGGCAGATACTTTACCATTGAGCCACCAGGGAAGCCCATAAAAACATATACAGCTATAAATTTTACCCTTAGCACTGCTTTTACTGTGTCCTATTACTTTGGGTATATCATAATTTTTTAATTACTTAACTCAATTTCATTCAACATGAAATTGAATTAGTAATTTAAAAATCCGCAGCAAACAAAAGTCCAGGACTAGGTGGCTTCACCAGTGAATTGTAGCAAACGTATAGAGATGAGTTAACATTATACTTCTGAAACTATGCCCAAAAACTGCAGAGGAGGGAACACTTCCCAGCTCATTCTATGAGGCCAGCACCATCATGAAACCAAAATCAGGCAAAGATATTACACACACACACACACACACACACACACACACACACACACACATACACATTACAGGCCAATATCACTGATGAATATGGATGTAAAAATCCTCAACAGAATACTAGCAAACTGAATCCAAAAAAAAAAATATTAAAAGGATCATAGGCCATGATCAAGTGGAATTTATCCCAGGGATGCAAGGGATATTTCAATATCCACAAATCAATCAATGTGATGCACCACATAGACAAATGAACAAATCCCAGCTCCCTGCTTTTCCTTCCTGGGGACAGGAGGTGAACCACGCATCTAGTGTTTCTACATTTCTGGGAGCTGCCCAAGGGACTAACTACTATTGCACCTATTTCAGAGCACTGACAGGTTCTGGAACACTTCAGATGGCTGGGGAGCACTAAGACTGAAGACAGAGGTTTAAACTAGCCTGAATGTTTGAGAGGTTACCCAAAGTCTTTGGCTGGACTGATCAGCAAGGATCTCCTCCTGTATGAGGCTAGTCTGTGAAGACTGGAAGTGGCTGTTTTTCCCATTGTGAAGATTTCAATACAAAAAGCCAAGAAAAATGAAGAAACAGGGAATAAGTCCCAAAGGAACAAGTAAACATCCAGAAACTAACCCTAATGAATAGGTAGGTGATTTATTTGACAGAATTCAAGCCAACCATCATAATGCTACTCATTCATGTCAGGAGAAATGCAAGAATTGCAGCCAGATATAGAAAAGTAAACACATACAGCAATGTTTATATTCATAGAAGCATTGTTCTCAACAGAAAAGAAAAAAAAAACATTGAAATAGTACAAATACCCATTGACAAAAGAATGGATAATTTAGTTACAGAGTGTTCAGATAATGGAATACTATGCAGTAATAAAAATGAAAAATAGCAGCCATATGAATGAATCGTAGAAAAAAATGCTGAATGAGAAAAGCAAGTTTCACAGGACTGTGTACAGTATTATATCCTTTTCAGAAAGACCCAAAGAAAACAAAACTATACAATATGTTGTTTGGAGATATATACATATGTAGTAACATTATAAAGGAAAATAAGGAAATAAAAACAAACAGCCAAATACAGTAGTCACCTCTGAGGAAAAGCAGGGAAATAGAATCAGGAAAATTCATAGTGTTGAGTTGGCCAAAAAGTTTGTTCCATAACATCTTATAGAAAAACCTGAACAAACTTCCTGCAAAACCCAATAGTGTCTAGGGTTTAGGTAAATTTTCATTCTTCATGGTGTTTTCATAAGGGACCCTGTTAGTATTCTGATTCATATCTCATGCATGTTTTATTTATTATTTTGTATGTATTAAATTCTTCATAATAAAATGAGGGGAAAAAATAACAAGATTGTTCTGGAAAACACCAGATCTCTTTGCCTCTTCACCTTCACACATTTTTCAACATTTCTCTGTATCTTGGATAAAGGACAGAATGACCAGAGTTCACGCATTTAAGTTGCAGTTTAAAAACAAATATTTATCAAGTGTCAAACACTGAACTAAAGACTTTATATCCAGCATCTTATCTGATGATCACAAAAACATATTTTTGGGGGTTGGTTGGTTTTGGGGTTGGTATTTTTATGGTCCCCATATCACACATGAGATAATAAAGCTTAAAGAGATAAGAAGACTCACCGATGAAATATATTGCCCAAAGTCACATGGTCAAGAAGCCAAGACAGGATTTGAACTCAAATCTGACAAACATCAGAGTTTGCACTCTTAACATGTGATGTCCGGACTGGCTATAACTGCTGGAACCTGGGGCTAAAATATCATGAACTTAGATTATGTATAGCAAGTAACTGCCACTGATTAAGTAAATTACACCATTATTTAAGTACTTCCTTTTGGTGCTGCTGCCAAATCACTTCAGTCGTGTCCAACTCTGTGTGACCCCATAGATGGCAGCCCACCAGGCTCCCCCATCCCTGGGATTCTCCAGGCAAGAACACTGGAGTGGGTTGCCATTTCCTTCTCCAATGCAGCAAAGTGAAAAGTGAAAGTGAAGTCGCTCAGTTGTGTCCGACGCTTAGTGACCCCATGGACTGCAGCCCACCAGGCTCCTCCATCCATGGGATTTTCCAGGCAAGAGTACTGGAGTGGGTTGCCATTCCTTCTCCTTTGGTGCTGAGTACACATCAGATCTTTAAATTTCACCTTGTTGCTAGATCTTCTTTTGCAGATAAGGAAACTGAGGCTCCAAAAGTTACATTATTGACAGAAGAAAACTCATACATTTAGGTAACAGCAATGCCAGAAAGCAAACCTAAGCTGTGGGTGCTTCCTAAACATTAAAAAATACTAAAGACATGCAGGTAGGTGGTTAATACCTCAGTTTGTACAATTTGCAGCTGGACTGACATTGTGTGAAAGAGATTACATCTTGCCACTTATGATCATGAAGGTCTTTAAAATGAAAATGATGATATTTACATGGAACATGGCTATATGTGTAAACCACACCCTTGGGCAGGATATGCATGAGGCAAGACAGGATGAGGTTCAGGGTTGAGGGGAAAGTAAGAAGGGGAACCAAACCAGAACAACAAGATGATAGGAAAGAAGGTAGGTAATGGTTCTAAAGATGACCAGCTAGTTAATGACACTGAAGACAGAGGCAAAGCCTTGGATGGTTTAGGCAGTTTTACTTTTTAAAAAGTATACTTTGAAGCCTGATGCTATATATAGTGAATAATTCATGTTCTCTGGGATCACAGAAAGGCTTTGAGACGCTCTAGGAAAAAGAAGGAGGAGGAGAAAAGCCTGTCCAGAGGGGTTCGTGGGTTTGGGAAGACAGAGGTATGTGTGCTACATGTTAATGTAACTCTAGCCAGGTGTCCTGATTAGCGAATCTCGCTGTAGATCATGTGATAAGTACTCAGGCTGTCTTTCTGAGGGAGTTCAAGCAGCTTTGCAAATGGTTTTTAAAAAACCATCATACAGCAAACATTCCGTGGGGTCTGCAAGGCTGAAACAGCCTGGCTTTTTTCTTCTCCTCCATAATCCTTACAGGTTTCTGCCTCCTTCCTCTCCAGGTCAGCTTAACCCATTGGTGTTTACCCCACCTTTCTGCTTTGAAGGGCAGTAGCTCTGGGGTATCTGGTGCTGCTACTGCTAAGTCGCTTCAGTCGTGCCCGACTCTGTGCAACCCCACAGATGGAAGCCCACCAGGATCCCCTGTCCCTGGGAGTCTCCAGGCAAGAATACTGGAGTGGGTTGCCACTTCCTTCTCCAGTGCATGAAAGTGAAAAGTGAAAGTGAAGTCGCTCAGTCGTGTCCAACTCCTAACGATCCCATGGACTGCAGCCTACCAGGCTCCTCTGTCCACGGGATTTTCCAGGCAAGAGTACTGGAGTGGGGTGCCATTGCCTTCTCCGTGGGGTATCTGGACCAAATCTGAAAAACTTGTTTTCTAACAACTGCAAGGGGAGCTGGAGTTGGGAGGACCCCACTGGATCACCAATCAGGGTCTTGAACTCATAGGTATACTTCAATAAACCTCCAGACACTGAAGGAGAACAATGGAAGAAGATAACTGATGCTATGAAACATTCCCACCAGCCATCTCACACCCACAGAAAGTCTCTGGTTTCCCCAATTAGGATCTGGGGGAACTCACAGTGGATGACAGCTGAAGGGGTCCCAGACAGCCCAAGAAGTGAGGCTGGGTGTCCTGAGAATGGTCACAACAGATACGATCTGAACAAAATTGAGAGCCAAGACCAGAAAAACTACATAATGGGTCAGATGCTAGGTGTGACAGTGAGAGCACAGGACAGGTCAAGAAGGTTCAGGAAGCAACAAAGTGAAAACAGGGACTGAACCACGGTTTTCTTCCTCAAAGGTGACCCAGACTTTAGGGTTGTTTGAGAGGGTAGGACCTCCAGGTAATAAGGTCTCACAAGACGGATAGCTTCAGCTGCTCCCAGAAGTCGTGGTCATATCAGGCTGCTACTTAAGTGAAAGCTACTTCCTCTGGGAGTTACTGAGCCTGCTTCAGCCCATGACTCCTCAAGACATAACCCTTGTTGACAGTAATGGCTCATAGCAGCTGCTCCTACAGCCACTCTTAACCTCCCTCCTCTGACTGGCTCTGCCATCCCTGGGGCCCTTCAGACTGAAGTTTTAAAAAAATAATCATAATGATGATGATAATGGCTGACTTTTTCTAAGCACTTACTATATGCTAAAGATCATATACTGAGAAGCCATTATTTCATTTATTCCTCACAGTAACCCCATGATGAAGTATTTTTATTATTATGCCTTTTTACTGAATCAAGAGAAAACAATTCAGTTAAACAATATGTTCAAGTTTACAGTTTTTAAGTGACAGAGCACAGATTTGAACCCAGGACTCGCTCTCTGATTGAGAATGCTGTGCTCTTAACTGCTGTAACAATGCCTCCTAAATTTGAAGGATGCACAGAGCCCTCCAAAGAAAGTAAAAAAATCTTGTGCACTTCTAGTATTGACTTAAGTTACTTTTATTATAATTTTATTAAAATGTAAACAAATATAAAACTAAGCTCTAAACTCATTCTAAAATAATGAAGCCAAAATCAAACATATATATTAGAAACATTTAATAACTAAACTATAAGCCCCATAACACTCCAATTAAAAACATTAATTCAATGTGATGAAGGGTGTTCTGCTGAAACCAGGTTGTCAGTGTGGGTTTTAATAGAAGAGGGATGAGCCTCAGGTCAGGTTCTGCATTTAATACATTTTTTGAATGTGTTTTGGCTTCAGTAATTCAGATAATGCCTGTTGGCATAAGTATGTTGTTAATTATTTCAAGGCTTTGCTTGCTGGTTCACAATAAATAGACCTCAGATATTTCTGAAACACTGCCAAAGAACAATCTTCAAGTGTCAATTTTAATTAAGTGTCATTTGATAACTCTGTAATGCTGTCTTGTTTACTTGAAAAGAGGGTTATGATGGCAGCATTACCAAAATTTTCATTAAATAAACCCTGATTGCCAGAAGCAGGTCTCATTTCATGTGTCTAGCCATGCTTACAGTGAGTAAGTATGGACAGTCTGGCTTGCTCATTGATGAATTCTGTGCTGAGTATCTGTGTCACTGGGGGAGTACTGCCCAGGAGTATCCTGTTTTGACAGTGAGGTGCATATAAGCCCTTGGACTCTCTGATGGCTACGTTCTCCCTTTATGTTTCTTTTTGATATTGGGTTGGCCAAAGAGTTTGTTCAGGTTGAATTTTTTGGCCAACACCATAGTTTTATTAGTGCATCACTCCCTGAAGTCATTCGATCTTCACTTAGTCAAAATGAAATTTCTATAACATATGCAAATGTCCACATGGACATTATGTGGCAGTTCTTGGAATGAACAATCTTAAAATAATTCAGAGTATGCCTGTTAATTTATTAGATGATCTTTGAAATGCCACACCAACTTTCAAAACTTCTTTTCTGAGACAATGGCCTGTGGGTTCCACTCTGAGACACTTGCAACAAGGTTGCTGATTTCCCAGCATCCAGTGCACAGAAAGGGGCACAGCTCTTTGAAGGATTCTCTGCTATTAAAAAGTCTTTGTCCTTTCAAATATACGCAGAGGCTCCATTCTCAGCCCCTTTCTACTGAACCCTAAACGAAGTCCCACATTCCTGTTTCTATAAGGCCCACCCTCAGACAAAGAAACTCCCATTTCACAGCTCTCAGGGCTCCCCAGGGGAGGCACATTGGTAAAGAAAGCAATGGTCTTGAGCCCTACATGGATTTCTTTGGCTTTTCCTTGTAGGGAGACAAGCCTCATCACCCTCTTTAGATTGATGAAGAAACTATAGCAGAAAGACCTGACTTGTCTCACATCACTGAAAGAAGTTGTAGAACCAGACTGTGAACCTATAATTCTGGGGTTCCTGTTTCCTGCTGTTCTCAGTAAAGTATACGGGCTCATCTGACTAATAGAACTGCCCACTTTGCAGCAGCAGGGGACCCCCTGCATTATTAATAGGACTACAGGAGACCCCAGTTCAATTTCTGGGTCAGGAAGAACCCCTTGAGAAGGGATAGGCTACCCACTTCAGCATCCTTGGGCTTCCCTTGTGGCTCAGCTGGTAAATAATCCACCCACAATGCCAAGACCTGGGTTTGATCCCTGGGTTAGGAAGATCCCCTGGAGAAGGGAAAGGCTACCCACTCCAGTATTCTGGCCTGGAGAATTTCATGGACTGTATATTCTATGGGGTCACAAAGAGTCGGACAAGACTCAGTGACTTTCACTTTCCCTAGAGAGGAAGGAGGGTTCATAGGAACAAGGGAAGAATCAATAGCCTTTATGGGGTTGGGGGAGAGGTGGCGTGGGTGTTTGGGACTAGCAGATGCAAACTAGTATATATAGAATGGATAAAAAACAAAATCCTACTGTATAGCACAGAGAACTATATTCAATATCCTGTGATAAATCACAATGGAAAAGAACATGAAAAATAACATATATGTATAACTGAGTCATTTTACTGTATAATAGAAATCAACACAACATTGAAAATGTACTATACTTCAATAAAATAGGAGCCATTATGCATTTCTATAAGATATACTACTGGAATATCTTATTTTACAAATATTAACAAAAAGAATACTGGTTATGATGCAGAATTTTAGATTAACTTCTCTGACTATTCCCATTCACTCTCTTTGCCATTGGTTTGAGATGTAATTATTAACAGCAATTTTTTGTATCATAGGACTCTAAAATCTTTTTATTTATTTTTTTTTTTATTGATAATGTCAGGTGGCTTGCAGGATTTTAGTTCCCTGACCAGGGATTGAACTCATGCCCATGTCAATGAAAACACTGAGTTCTAACCATTTGGCTATCAGGGAATTCCCTAAAATTTATTTATTAGTTCAACAAATACTAATGTAATAGGGTACCCGTAAAGACAAACTTTAAATGTTCTAACAAAGGTCCGTCTAGTCAAGGCTATGGCTTTTCCAGTGGTCATGTATGGCTGTGAGAGTCGGACGGTGAAGAAAGCTGAGTGCCGAAGAATTGATGCTTTTGAACTGTGGTGTTGGAGAAGACTCTTGAGAGTCCCTTGGACTGCAAGGAGATCCAACCAGTTCATCCTAAAGGAGATCAGTCCTGGGTGTTCATTGGAAGGACTAATGTTGAAGCTGTAACTACAATACATTGGCCACCTAACGTGAAGAGCTGACACATTTGAAAAGACCCTAATGCTGGGTAGGATTGGGGGCACAAGGAGAAGGGGACGACAGAGGATGGGATGGTTGGATGGCATCACCGACTCAATGGACATGGGTTTGGGTAAACTCCGGGAGTTGGTGATGGACAGGGAGGCCTGGTGTGCTGTGATTCATGGGGTCGCAAAGAGTCGGACACGACTGAGCGACTGAACTGAACTGAAATGTTTTAATGTTATTTTAATTGGGAAAACTTCTATTTGGGAATTGTTAGAATCTTCTGACACAGCCTTCCTTGGTTAGGGAGAAATCAACAGGATAGATTCTTCAGTTACACGTTGACAATACACAATTGTCCATGTGAACAACTGTTCTCAGAGAAAACTGGTTTCCCTACACATGTGAATGCAGATGGTGTAGGCTGAATTTTGCATATTTTTGATTGGGTAAATTGAGTGCATTAATTGTAAGGCAGACTGGGCCCTAAAGATTTAGATAACTATTCTAAAGTAAGATGAACAATTAATGTTTCTTAAGTGGTATCACTTAAATTAGAATATCTCAGACTTGAACAAATATATCATTGACTGTTTTCACTGCCTTTTCTAGGGTTCCCCTGAAACAAATAGGTGTTTGTATTAAAGAGATGAATAAAACTCTCTCCAGGTTCAGGGATTGAGGGGTGGGAATAGGTGGGGTCCCAGGAGTGACCACTATTTATAACAGCATATATTAAACTTGGAGAAATCTATAAATGAGGCAATTCTTAGCTGTGCTATTGAAGACCTAACGGAGGAAGCAATGTTCACCCTTAGTGGAGGGACAGAGCAGCAGCCTGGAGAAGGGAATTATAAGATAATGTGATAAAGTGGCAGGTGAGGGCAGCCATACTTTGGAACTTAATTGGTGGACCAAGTAACCAGTGACTATCAACATTAGTGTGAGGGACATGTAAACATTCATTGGGGTCCTCCTTGAGAGAGAAACTTGGGAGAAAGATTAGCTTTTCTAAAATTGAGATCATGAAACATGACTATTTTGCACCCATTTCCAGAGCAAAATAAATGAGACCTTCCAGTTACATTTATCATTCACAAGAGACACACTACATAGAACTGGAGATACAAAGGCAAACAAAGCAGGGCCTAAGCCTTTAAGGCTCTTAATATCTAGAATGGGAAAGACTAAAGATCTTCTTCAAGAAAATTAGAGATACCAAGGGAACATTTCATGCAAAGATGGGTTCAATAAAGGACAGAAATGGTACAGACCTAACAGAAGGAGAAGATATTAAGAAGAGGTGGCAAGAATACACAGAAGAACCTTACAAAAAAGATCTTCACGAACCATATAATCACGATGGTGTGATCACTCACACTCACCTAGAGCCAGACATCCTGGAATGTGAAGTCAAGTGGGCCTTAGGAGCATCACTACGAATAAAGCTAGTGGAGGTGATGGAATTCCAGCTGAGCTATTTCAAATCCTAAAAGATGATGCTGTGAAAGTGCTGCACTCGATATGCCAGCAAATTTGGAAAACTCAGCAGTGGCCACAGGACTGGAAAAGGTCAGTTTTCATTCCAATCCCAAAGAAAGGCAATGCCAAAGTATGCTCAAACTACAGCACAATTGCACTCTTCTCACACACTAGTAAAGTAATGCTCAAAATTCCCCAAGCCAGGCTTCAGCAATACATGAACCGTGAAATTCCAGATGTTCAAGCTGGTTTTAGAAAAGGCAGAGGAACCAGAGATCAAATTGCCAATATCCGATGAATCATCAAAAAAGCAAGAGAGTTCCAGAAAAACATCTACTTCTGCTTTATTGACTATGCCAAAGCCCTTGACTGTGTGGATCACAATAAACTGTGGGAAATTCTGAAGGAGATGGGAATACCAGACCATCTGACCTGCCTCTTGAGAAACCTGTATGCAGGTCAGGAAGCAACAGTTAGAACTGGACATGGAACAACAGACTGGTTCCAAATAGGAAAAGGAGTATGTCAAGGCTGTATATTGTCACCCTGCTTATTTAACTTATATGCAGAGTACATCATGAGAAACACTGGGCTGGAAGAAGCACAAGCTGGAATCAAGATTACCGGGAGAAATATCAACAACCTCAGATATGCAGATGATAACACCCTTATGGCAGAAAGTGAAGAAGAACCAAAGATCCTCTTGATGAAAGTGAAAGCGGAGAGTGAATAAATTGGTTTAAAGCTCAAAATTCAGAAAACTAAGATCATGGCATCTGGTCCCATCACTTCATGGCAAATAGATGGGGAAACAGTGGCTGGCTTTATTTTTTGGGGCTCCAAAATCACTGCAGATGGTGACTGCAGCCATGAAATTAACAGACACTTACTCCTTGGAAGGAAAGTTATGACCAACCTGGACAGCATATTAAAAAGCAGAGACATTACTTTGTCAACAAAGGTCTGTCTAGTCAAGGCTATGGGTTTTCCAGTAGTCATGCATGGATGTGAGAGTTGGACTGTGAAGAAAGCTGAGCGCTGAAGAATTGATGCTTTTGAACTGTGTGTGGTTTTGGAGAAGACTCTTGAGAGTCCCTTGGACTGCAAGGAGATCCAGCCAGTCCATCCTAAAGGAGATCAGTCCTGGGTGTTCATTGGTAGGACTGATGTTGAAGCTGAAACTCCAATACTTTGGCCACCTGATGCGAAGAGCTGACTCACTGGAAAAGATCCTGATTCTGGGAAAGATTGAGGGCAGGAGGAGAAGGGGACAACAGAGGATGAGATGGTTGGATGGCATCACTGACTCAATGGAACGGGTTTGGGTAGACTCCAGCAGGAAGGCCTGGCATGCTGTGGTTCATGGAGTCGCAAAGAGTCAGACATGACTGAGCGACTGAACTGAACTGAACTGAATATTTAGTGGGTGTTCATTTGTGTGTGTATACTGGGAGAGTGAGGGGCTGATAGGCAGGTTGGGAGGGTTACCTTTTAACAATAAGAGGTCACAGTATGAGAAGTCATTTCCAGGTTTGTAATTTATCTGTATTAAAGGAAAAGATTTGGTGCCTCAAAATACCCCTTCTCTGTAAAAAGCCCTAGCTAACCTAGAGCAGCGACTCCTCAGTCACAGCCCCTGAGAGGCAGGAACTGCCCGTGGGGACTATGGATCATCCCACTCTTTATAAAGTAAACGAATAGATTTAACAAAAGAAGTAAATAGCATTTTTAAAAACATCTGGAGAATGGAAAGGAAAAAAATGAATCTCTGTGAACTGAATGCCGAAAGGAGCACACAGTAAAATGAAAGTGAAAGTGAAAGTCACTCAGCTCATATCTGACTCTGCAACTGTACAGCCCGTGGAATTCTCCAGCCAGAGTACTGGAGTGGGTAGCCTTTCCCTTCTCCAGGGGATCTTCCTGACTCAGCAGTCAAACTCAGGCCTCCCACGTTGCAGGTCGATTCTTTACCAGCTGAGCCATAAAGAAAGCCCAAGAATACTGGAGTGGGTAGCCTATCCCTTCTTCAGAAGATCTTCCCAACCCAGGAATCGAACCAGGGTCTCCTGCATTGCAGGCAGATTCTTTACCAACTGAGCAATAAGGGAAGCCCAGAGACAGTAAGAGATATAATTAACTTACAGTTAATATATAATCTGCTAATGAGGAAGAGGAAGATTGTTCTGTGGGTTTCAGCCTCTGTGGGCTTTTACTATCAACATAGTGAAGTAGCTTTAACTTCCTCCTCAGGTCACCTGGGCTACAGTAGAGACTGATAGAGTATCACTTCATGCACTTTGTCTTATGAAGAAAGATGATGTCTTAGAGAAATCTAAAAATGTGTTTTCTAACTGAAGAGGGAAAAACAAAGCAAGTGTCAAATTTAGTAAAAGCCATCTCACTTCCCATCTCTCTCCCATCATCATCTAAGTTATTGAAAAGTTATTGACAAGTTTGAAATGGTCTATCACTTACAAGAATCAAAATTGACTTTTCAGAGGGACAGTGGGAGGATGTGGCTTCTAAGACCTTGATCAGCACATTTTCTCTTACTTGTGGTTGAACCAGACTCTGTGAACCAGGGAAATTAACTGATCCTTAGGGCTAAGACTGCTTTGCTCTCTTAATTTCAGAAGTTCACTATACACATAATACAATTCTCTCAAGAGATCGTGTGTCCAGCAAGCTAGTAAAAAAAATAATAAAACAAATATAAATTGGACCTATTCCACCTTATGGTTACCAATAATGTATATATGGTTAAAAAATGGTGGGGGGAGCAATTTCCTGTCCTTCCAATCTCTTTACCTATTGACCACGTCCCTCTCAGTGTCCTCCCCTCCCTTTGCTCCCACTCTTTTCTGATTATCCTACAACCTCTCTGATCCTTCCTCATCAGCTTTTTCCACAAATTTCTTCCCTCAGCCCATTATAGATCTAGGTACCCTCTTTCTATTCCCTCTTCCTGTGGGAGCATCAATGAGCCCAATTTGTTCTGTTCTATTTTTGTTTTAATGTGTTCTGATGCAACTGTCTCCTTGGTCCTCTTGCCTTTAGACTTTCTTCTGTCCAATACAGCTTCTGTGCAACTGCCAGAGAAATTTTCCAAAGTAAATCTCACCAAACTTTTCCTTGTTTAAAAACACTCCAACATTTCCTGTTATCCACAAACTCAGACTATGTGGCCAGGCACAAAATGATTTTATAAGGTGGCTCTTGCCTAATCTCTCCAAATATACCACCTACCACATATCTCTCAAGTGTGTCTTATGATCCAGAATTACTTGCTGCTCCAAAATGTTCATGCCATTTCTATGCAATGCCCTTTCCCTACTTTGCCTGGCCAGCCCCACCCAGGTAAGCCTCCTCTGATCATGCCTGAAGCACCACCCAATCTCGTTAAGAGGCTATTCCTTTCTGATCTTCCTTGCTGCTCACTACTTGCCTTCATTACAGCATCCTCCTGTAGTGGTTTGCACAGGATTCGGACAGGAAAGCAGGTATACGGTAAGTATTATAGAAATAAGAGCTTTAGTATAGGAGTTAGACTTTACACAAATATGCAAGAACTGGAGACGAGATGATCTGGTAGGGGAAGTCAAAAAAAACAGTCATTAGCCAGGCTCCCTGCAGCAAAGCTGTGGGGACATAAGGAGAAATCCAAGAAGCCACCAAAGTGGGACCACAAAAGGAGAGTTCATGGGGAAGTTTCTGGAAACTGCCCCCCTCTGCAGAAGAAGTCGCCTCTGCACAATTGCTGGCTTGATATGTCACTAGCCAAGCACCTGGTGGTGAGCCTGGAGCCACTGCTTGAAGACAAGCTGAATGTTGAATGGAGAAGCCCACCAGTACTTTTGCCTCTGTCCATCGCTGTAGCTGACCACGAAGACCTGAAAGCAATGGATTCAGCTCCATTTCTGATGGCCAAACCATACACGCAATTTTATTTTTTCTTTTGGAAAGGAATTGGGCAAGGTTTTCCTGGGAAACCTAGTTCCCACATTTGGCTAAGCTGACCTCACATGGTCCAGCACACCTTACCTGTCTGTCTCTACTCTGGACTGTAACATCAGAGGACATGGAGTGTGTTTCAATCCATTTTCAACTAATCCACATCAAGCATGGGCTTTAAGAGAGACTCAGCAGAGGTCTGGACAATGAATGAAGGGCACTGATATAGCCAAGAAGGTGTGTGTACATGCTAAGTCACTTCAGTCGGGTCTGACCCTTTGAGACCCCATGGACTGAAGCCCACCAGGCTCCTCTGTTAAGTCCAATTATTCTCAGAGCAGATGGTGGGAATGGCACTAGCCCGCTGGGCTTGTCTGACAATGGAATTTTCCAGGCAAGAATACTGGAGTGGGTTGCCATTTCCTTTTTCAGGGGATCTTCCTGACCCAGGGATTGAACCCTCATCTCTTGCATCTCCTGTGTTGGCAGGTGGATTCTTTACCACTAGAGTCACCGGGAAGTCCTAGTACTAGCCATTCTTGGAATCAAATCTCTCATGTGATATGACTGAATTCTAGAGACTAAAGAAATACATAAGGAGTCTACCGTGGAAGATAAATTTTATTATCTACATCAACATATGTACTTAAAAGGCAAAGCAAATGGGGAAATGTTTCCTAAAATCAAATTGATTTTTTTTTCCCTTTAATGTTAGCAACATCTTCAGTGTTTATGGCTTTGTTTTGGTTTTAGGGGGGTCATTCACTTTTTGTTTGGCTGTTCTTGTTTTTAGGATACTGACAGTAATGTGTAGGGAAGGACTATATTATGCCATCAGATTTATCCTGAGGTTAATTGTATTCTTATCAGAACATCAAAAGAATTTGAAAGTATATCTGTTTTTTAAGTCTACTCCAAGAATACCAAAGTACATACTCATTTGTTCTTCCCTCAGGGAAGGACAAATACATCTCCATCAAAAAAAAGAGAGAGAGAGAAGGGGAAAATTCAGTTAAGTCTGAATTTTTGACTTTATTTTAATCCAACTATACCCTGAAATTCCAAACTATAAATTCTACTTCTCATTAAAAAAAAAATGAACTGTTTAGGGGTAATAAAGTCATGTCCCTAGAGAAGAGAGCCACTGAGGGTTTTATTTGGTTGGCACCAAAATTATGTTATGCTCTTTCTCTCCATGTTTCCTTTCCCTGGCTCCTTGCAGGTCAATATGTGTGCAATAACATGGTCAGAGAAACTTGTTTATCTGGTACTGTATTTCTGATCTTGTGAAGAATTTGGGGAAAAAATGTTTTGGTATCAAATTAATATGTCCAGTTTTTATTTGACTTTCACAGGTAAAACTCTAGATCTTTGACTCCAAAAATAATCAACCCTCCCTACCCTCAGTTCTGTGGCGAGGTTTTATTAACCCTCATTCTTAAAATGGAGGATGTGGTCTTATGCCGGGGATAATGTGAAACTGCAGAACAAAAATGACACATATTTGCGTATAATGTTTATTAAAGATATTTTGACAAATCCTATAGCAAACATGGCTATGTTGTAAAGTGGAATGTAGTATTTGCATAGTTTTATAATATAAGTGGGGGCTTCCCTGATGGCTCAGATGGTAAAGGGTCTGCCTGCAATATGGGAGATGTGAGTTTGATCCCTGGGTCGAGATGATCCCCCGGAGAAGGAAATGGCTACCCACTCCAGTATTCTTGCCTGGAGAATTCCAAGGACAGAGCAGTCTGTCGGGCCAGTGTTCATGGGGTAGCAAAGAGTTGGATATGACTGAATCACTAACACTACTACTACTACTACTACTACTACTACTACTACTACTACTACTACTACTACTATAAAATAAGGCACTCAAAGCAATGTTGACTTCATTAGGAATCTCTTTAGAGACCCACCTCTCCCCCTATTAGGAGTAATTTGATAGAAATTCTTTCGAGGAGTCTAGTCTCTGAGCAAGCATTATATGGGGCATTAGCGATGAACAACACTCATGTTTTGGACAAAGGGAATTTTTTGTCGTCCTCAGAAAGATTTAAGACTAGACGCTACCACCTAAATGGATACTGTCAAGTTAACCAAAGAAGCATTTTTATGTTTCTTTATTACCGGACCTGATACGAGACAACATGTCATTTGATCAGTGATGCTGTCATGAATCAACATCCATTTGTCAGCCCAAAGAGAACGAATGACAAGAGGCTTGGGGATCGGAAAGAGGAGGAGCCTGGGATAGAAGTCCAGTGTCACAAGGTATTCCTGCCGTATTTTTGGCTTAAAGCCATCTAGCCTCTGCTCCCTCCCTTCCCTCCTCCTATCTTCCCCGCCACTGCCTCCCCTCCATGCCTCATCTCCCCTCCTTTGGAGTCCCAGACCAGCAATGTGCGATATGTTCCAGATGTTTGCAATGCCTGTGGTTAGATGATCTATTAAAGGAAACCCCAGCAATTCTTGTTACTCTCCAATTTATAAATTTTAAGCAAAAACGTTCAAAGATCTTCAAGAATAAGGAGTTCTTTAATTCCTGTAAGTTAGAACAATCCAGATTCACTAAGTTTGGCAGGAAACAAGAGACCTCCTCATAACAATGTCACTTGGACATGGTAAATCAGTGCTGCCCTGGCTTGGTCCAGGGTGGGTGAGGATTGAGGGATTTAAGATGTCCAAATTCATGCCCTAACATCAGACAGAAGATCACATTGCTATGGTAGAAGAAGCTTACTTCCATTTGACTGCTCCCTATCCTGAAGATGTTCCTGTCTGAATAATGTAGATCTTATTTCCATAGCAACCATATCCCTTCATCCCATTTTGATAGGGTGATCATAAGCCCTGGGCACCCAAGATACCCCTGGAAGAATTACTAACAGAGTTCCCTTTCAGTCTCAAAATTGTCCTAATTTATATGACAAATTAAATGATTTCTTTAAAAAAAAAAACCTCACTCTAAAAGCTGCCATTAAAGCTGAGCTATTTCCAGCTAACTGAGAGCCACAATAAGCAAAAATAGAGCATTAATGTAGGTAAGCTGGCCACAGTATGGTTAGAATGATTCAGCAGGACTATAGGGCAGAAACAAATGAAGGTCCATGCCTTCCAGGGTCACCAAGGAACAACAGAGGGAGGGGCTCCTCTTTTCTGGAAGGTGGCTGAGCCCAGACTAGCAGAAGTCACTATTCAAGCCTGCCTGCCAACCAGCCCTGCCTGCTGCTTCTGGTCCCCTCTCCCGGGCTGCCTTGCTTTCCAAGGCAGTGCGGCACCTAAGCAGAGGTGCACTGACTTCCAACGGATGCCATTTACATTCCAATTCTGGGCTGATCAGCTACCAGCTGTGGGACCCAGGGCAGATACACCTAACCTTTCTAAGCTTCCGTTTTTCCATCCACAAAATGAGAATAATCAGAGCTGCCTGGCAGGGTTGGTAGAAAGATCAGAGATTATGTAAGTATTTAGCTTGGGGTCTAGGGCAAACTTAGCACAAAGTAAACAGAAGCTGTGTTCTGCATTCTGCACTACTTAGTATAGGATTTCCCATCTTAGAAACGAATCTCGATTTTTAAATGCCCAGCTCCCATCAATCCTGTGTGTCAGCCATCCCTCGAGAACAGTCTCTCCACATTCTACCTTAGCTTGGCTCACAGTACCCAGTGTTCCAGAAGGCAAGGCATGAAGCAGGCCTTCCATACACTCCTGATCAATTCATCAGTTGCCTCCCAAGTCCAGTGAATACTGACAGCTAAGGTCTACCAGTTCCTCCTCTCACCCTACCAGGTCTGCCCAAGGTATTGACAGGGAAGGGGGCATCGTTGTGAGGCAAAGGCCCAGGGCCCTGAATGGAATGAAAATAAATTATCCTCTGAAATCAGTGAAATTTCATTTCCTCTCTTTTCTCTAACCATGTTCATAAATAATGGAATGTCAGTATTACCTTTTTTCATTCCAACGAATAAAAACAGAAATATAGACCTTAGTTTTTTAGCCTGCAGTACTTACTATGTTGCTGGCAATTGACACTTATGCTTTCATAAACAGCAGACCCTACTCTGCCATGCCATTATTTTGAATATATCTATATATTAGCATATACATTCATATTTAAAATATTTTGTTTAACTAGGGCTTTAGTTGAGACATCTAAGTGGGTACGCAAACCAGTTATGTCAGAAAATTGCCAAAAATCCTCACTGCTATGGAGACTCAGCTCAAAATCAGTGTTTCCTGGAACACTGCAGCTTACATGTTACATGCATGCTAAGTCGCTTCAGTCGTGTCCAACTCTGCAACCCTAAGGACTATAGCATGCCAGGCTCCTCTGTCCATGGGATTCTCCAGGCAAGAATACTGGAGTGGGTTGCCATGCCCTCCTCCAGGGGATCTTCCCAGTCTAGGGATCAAACCCAGGTCTCTTGTGTCTCCTGCACTGGCACGTAGGTTCTTTACCACTAGCACCACTGGGAAGCTGACCTACTTTGTAATTAGGTATAATGCAATACTTTAATTTTTGGTTATAGTCCTGTGAAGTAAAGAACGTCATGTGTTGTATAGTCCGGTCGCTATAAACAAATGTTTAAACTCCCTGAGGCAAAGGGCAGGATCCTAGACTTTGGTATGCACTGACTCCTAGGGCTAAACTTTTTGAAAGATACCAGATGTAAATTTATCTTAACACTGGTTTCACTCGAAGTATTCCTGAAAACATTCACTGGCCTTGAATTTTTTATGAAACCTCCCACAATCAAACTAGGTACAAGATGTAGCCACCACCCTCCTTACCACCAGCCCCTGCCTGGTGTCTGAACATGATACATGTGACCCTCATATCAGTGCACCCCAAATCTTAAGTGCTCCCTTGCAATTTCCACTTTCTCTGAAGTCTAGAAATGTTGAGAGTCAAAATACTGACCCAAAGATCACTTGCAATGACTATGGTGTGATTTGAATTCTCTTCATTGTGTTTTTAAAAGAGCCTGTGACTTTCTCTATGAAAAATTAAACTAATACAAGAATTTAAACTCCACTCTGTTCAAAAGCAGCACCAATTGGCCATCAAGCTTACAAACAACCTCCTCCCTCATCTCTCATTAGTATTCATTGTAACATTTTTGTTTTGACTGTATACTTCATTTGTTATCCAATCAGTCAAGGACAAGTCGGGAGGCTACATCATCTCTCTGCCCACAACAGGTTGGCCTTGAACTCCCCAAGTCCTAAGTGGAAGAAAGGGTCTAAGAAGGGGAGATAAGGGTCAGTGTTGCCAATGGCATAATTGTGACTTTGCCTGGCGAGGCAAAGTCAGCGGCACACGAGTTTAAACAATTGTGCAGCCAGAGTTGTTCGTCTACCGCTTCACCACATAAACCAAATGGAAAATCATCATGCAAGGGACTCACTCTTTCTGTGATGAGATGTTTACCTTTCCTTTTTACCACAACAGCCACAAGGAGAAGAAAATCACACACTGACGCCAGACTCTGTCACGGTGCTTTCACATGTGCATTGCATTCTAGGCTGTCTTCACAACAGCCATGCAAGTTAAGTATTTACACTCACACTTTGGAGAAGAAACTGACTCCCAGATAATTAAAAATACCTGGGGCTTATAGTTGCCACAAGAGGAAAGCATGGGGAGAAGGGATAGTTAGGGAGTTTGGGATCAACATATACACACTGCCATATTTAAAATGGATAACCAACAAGGTCCTACTGTATAGCACAGGGAACTCTGCTCAACATTATATGGCAGCCTGGCTGGGTGGGGAGTTTGGGGGAGAATGGATACATGTGTATACATGGTTGAGTCCCCTTGCTGTCCACCTGAAACTACCACAATATTGTTAATCAGTTATACGTGAAGTTGCTCAGTCGTGTCCGACTCTTTGCAGCCCCATGGACTGTAGCCTACCAGGCTCCTCAGTCCATGGAATTTTCCAGGCAAGAGTACTGGAGTGGGTTGCCATTTCCGTCTCTAGGGGATCTTCCCAACCCAGGGATTGAACCTGGGTCTCCCGCATTGCAGGCAGATGCTTTACTGTCTGAGCCACCAGGGAAGCCCTAATCAGCTATACTCCAATATAAAAAAGAAAAGTTAAAAAAAAAATCTCTGGGGATGCAACAGGAATAACACAGTTATGCACAGAGCCTGGGTCTCTCAATTCCAGTGTTTATTTGTTCCTTTGTTGACTTTAGGAATAAGTAATGCAGATGATCAACTGCATGGTGTCCTATAGGATGCTCCTCTGGACCAGCATCCAGGCACTCTGAGTACTCTGTCACAATGCCTGTCCTCAGCCTCCATAAACTTACCCTCACCAGATCAAGCATCCACCACAGGCACCCGTCCTGAGTCCCCAGCACAGGGCTGTCAGGCGCAGTTGTACAGGTTGTGCACTGCTCAACCCAAGAAGGGCAATTAACACTATGGCCTAAATGACTGTCCCATCTCAACATGCAAAACATGTGTTATGGCCCATCAGGCCAGGTATGACTGGTTGTGCGACTGGTGTGCTAGGCTCCTATGTAATGCCCTACCAGGTTTACATAACCCCATCTGATTCTTACTGTAAATTATATGACAGAATAACAAAACATCAATAAAGAAATCTTATTGCATAAAAAATAACTAATAGGAACCATGTTTAAGACTATAATATTGAGAATAATGCTTCCCAGGTGGCTCAGTGGTTAGGAATCCGCCTGCAATGCAGGAGACACGGGTTTGATCCCTGGGTCAGAAAGAACCCTTGGAGAAAGAAATGGCAACCCACTCCAGTATTCTTACCTGGAGAATCCCGTGGATAGAGGAGCATAGTGGGCTACAGTCCATAGGGTCACAAAAGAGTCAGACACGACTTAATGACTAAACAACAACTGATAATAATGTGGATTCAAGGATGCTACTTGAAAGATTTAGTGTTCAAAGATCATGTTTTACTGAATATTTATAAACTGTACCTTTATGCTCTGGTCATATCGCAAGAAATTTTTATCCCTGCCATAAGTCACACAGCATACTTCACTAAGGCCACTAACATTAGAGCAAAACTGCATTAGATTCATAGAAACAAATGATATTACAGCATGAAAATGTTAAAAAAATAAAGAGAGAGAGAGAAAGGCAAATTTTTAAAATAAATGTAAATCTACCAAATATAAATAGAGAACAAATATCTTTGGTCATTTTAAAACACCATAGAATTCAAAAGACCATACTGCCTTTCTTAGGGTAGCAAGATACTTAAGTTAATAATTGAACAAACTACTAAAGGCTGAAAATGAATGTTCATTTTCATCACCAGTGTCTCTATTAGTTGGCCTAACTTGTACTTTGGAAAACATTAAGCAAAACTAGTAAAAATTACCCAGCATAAACAATGATGTCTTCTTTAAATGCTTGGATACCTGTGGTAATACTGGCAGAAGTGCCTGCAATTATTCTCCTTGCATCTGCACACTACTTTGCCATCCCTCTGTGTTCCTTTCAACAAGAGTAGGAGTCTATTTCCCCAGCCTTTGAAACTGATCTAGCCTTATGACTTACCATGATCAACGGATTGCAACAGAAGTTCTCTCCATCAATAAGACAGATCTCTTTCCAACAAGCAGACACACAGACATTCTTCCAGTGGCCCTATCTTCACAAGACTATCCTGAAACAAAAAGAAAATTAGTTTCAATTTTCCAGATTTATTTATAAGCCATTTTGAATTTCTGACCTGTTGACAAACATTCCTTGGTGAAGAACTGCACAGAGTTTTGGGAGATCATCAGAAAATCTGCCTGTAGCAACTGTATTAAGTCCTCCAGTTGAATGGTACAGACAGGCTACTATCACATCTGTGAGATTCAGGATCTTTGTAACCTGAGAAATTTTAATTTATGAAATCAGGAAGCTAAAAGGGACCTTGACTTTCTAAGAGATAGATTTCTAAGAAAATGTTCCTTAGACAACCATAATCATAATCACCATCATGTGATGTCTGCATAGTTCTTAATCTCTAGCAAATCTACAGAGAAATTTGAGCAACCTGAAGGCAGTGTTGAATACAAGGTGTCCTCTGCTGCAAGGAAGAACAGGGAAATGACCTCAAGAGAAAGCTCTTCTCGAAATAGAATAAGTGAAAGAAAAGGCAAAGGGAAGCTAATGACAGTACAAAAAGGATACTGAGGGTCAGGTGGGAGATTTACAAGAGTTTAAAAAAAAATCTGTATCACACAGAATTTTTCAAGACTGAACACTCAGTAGTAATAAGGCATTTAATTCAGACTTATCACCACTAATCTCCTGGTAAGCTGTTAAGAGTCTCGTTTTCCACATTTTAGATTCCGTTTTATGTTAGAGAAGGATTTTTTCCTTCTGTATCCAGTACCACAGCCAAACATTGCTGCCGCAATAACTATGCCTGATTCTCTGATTATGGTAAGAGGAGCCATTTCTTTTCATTTGAGGAGAGGAATCAAATCCATATAGCTGCTTCTGAGAGCATGCCTATATGTTCACACTTTATAATACTTTTCATCCAGCCAGACTCTTGTTAACGTCTTAGAACTCATGATGATGTTGAACAACCACAAGAAGCACTACAGGCTTTGGCACCTGAGATAAAGCAACTCACGTTGGAGATTATTCCAAAGTGAAGTTCCAATAAAACTATTGCACACTCAAAGCTATGAAGCTGGAGATCATCTAAACAAGTAAGATGGTTCAAGAAGAACAAAATATCCAGTTATGTGTTAGGACCAGATCTTACTAGCCTATAAAAGCAGATTGACAAATGTTGAAGAATTCTGTAAGCTGGTTGACATTTCACTGGTAGCTTGATAGAAGCTATAGTGGGAGAATTCATTAAATGGAAGTTAACAAACGCTACAAAATAAAGATTTTTTTTTCCCCTGAAAAGATGATTGTTAAACATTTACCAGCATATCCCTGAAAATAGCTGTCTTCCATTATTTTGAGGCTTATCCTTGGAAAGAAATTATATTTGATAAAAAGCAAAGCTTCTTAAAGCTTTCCAGTGCAGTACGGACAAAGGCAAATGAGAGTACAAACTCCTCGGAGATCCGGTTACATTCCAAAGTGGCAGAGAATCTAAATAAATATTGAAGGTATAAAATAATGAGGATGTATAATAATGATCGAACTAAAATACTGAACAACAAAAAATACATTATATCTGGCTAGTGTGTAGGCTTAAAAATTTAAAGTCCATGCATCTTTTAGGAGGGGATTTTAAACACTATAAAATTAAATTTTTTAAATAAAAGGTATAAGCTTAAAGTATATGGTAAAAATTTGAGAGTAACCATTAAAATTAATAAGGAGAGTATGTGCCGTGTCCTTAGTCGCTCAGTCATGTCCGACTCTTTGTAATCCTATGAACTGTAGCCCACCAGGCTCCTCTGTTCATGGGGATTCTCCAGGAAAGAATACTGAAGCGGGTTTCCATGCCCTCCTCCAGGGGATCTTCCCAACCCAGGGATCAAACCCAGGTCTCCTGCATTGTAGGCAGATTCTTCACTGTCTGAGCCACTAAGGAGAGTATATAACATCCAAAACAGTATATGGAACAAAACAGAATAAGGAAATAAAACAAAGCAATAAAAGAAACAAACACACAAGAATTCAACAAATAAAAGATAAAAAAAAAAAAGGTGAAAAATGAAACATAAAACTAGAACAAAGTAGACAGCAAATGGCATGGTAGGAAAAAAAAATGCACGTGGATCAATAATTAGAATAAATGTAAATTATTAAGGTCATCTGTTAACAGAGATTATAAGAATGTATTAAAACAAAAAATTCAGCTAAGTGGTTATAAAATTCTACCAGTGGTTATAAAAGACATGCCTAAAACAAAGACACAGAAAGGTCAAAAGTACAAAGGTAGAAAAAAATACTAGAAAAATATTTATTAAGTGAATAGCAGACAAAATAAATTTTAAGATAAAAGACATTATTATGTGTACAGTAAGATGCTACAAAATTAGAGAAAGTTTGATTCACCATGTATATATTCCATTCTAACTTGTATGCCCAAGTAGCATTGATCTGTAAAGAAAAATATAAGGACAAGATTGAAATGCTGACAACTGTATCATTCTGATCATGTGAAATTTCAACAGAAATCCCTTCAAAATGTTAGCAAATATATAGACATTTTAGGAAAATAATAATATGCTGGATTGATGGGTTAAATACAGAAGTTGTCACAAGTAAATAGAGACTATTGATTGATTCTTCTCAAGCTCACATTGAATATTTACAAAAATTAGCCATACTAAGCCTTAAAACACATATCAACATGGTTGGGGGGAAAAAATCAATACAGACCGTACTCTGTATTGTGTTAACAAAGAGATAAATTTAAATATCTCTGTATTTTGTAGATTTTTAAACTGTACATCTCCATTATCCGTGAGTCCAGGAAAAAATAACAGAAAATTGAGAAATACTTAGAACTCAGCTATAACAAGAAATTTACCTATCAGTATTTGTTGAATAGAGCTAAGGCACAGATTATAGGGAGATTCAGAAAGGAAGATGGGCTGAAGAACTAGTTAACTGACACCCAAATAAGAGGTTAAAAGAAAACAAAAAGAAAAATAGGAGAAAATAAGAGCAAAAATTGTGGAAAGTTAAAATAAATATAGAACACGATCAGCAAGGCAAAAGTTAGGCCTTGAGAGTGCAATTAAATTGAAAATAATCTGGCAAGGTTGGCTAATACAAAGAAAATGGATAGAAATAAACATTAGGAATAGTTTTTAATAGATTTAAAAAGTGAATACCAAAAAGCATTATGAGAATACACTTAAAAACATGAATGAAATGGAAAATTCCTAGAAAAATTATAGTGTAAAAATTTAAGAAATAGGAAGCTTGAATAGCCGGAAAATGAAGAAGGCTGAATGAATATTTTTAATCTACACACACACACACACACACACACACACACACACACACACACACACAATACCAAGCTAGGATGGTTTACAGGCAAGTAAAGCCATACTTTTTCAAGGAATAGATGAAAACAATCTAAAACAGCCCTGTTCCAAGAACAAAATAAGAGGGATTATTGCCCAACTTAGTCTATGAGGCAAATGCATCCTCAATACCAAACTATAAAAGGAAAACGAGAGAAAGGAAAATGAGAAATTACATTATTTGTTACTAAATTACAAGTCGCTTATGAGATAGATGCCAAAATTCTAAATAAAATATTAGGAAGTCAAATCTCTTAGTGTATAAAATAATAGTAACTCATAAACAACATTGCTAATCCCAGGAATATGAGTAGCTTAGTAGTATATAATTATCACTGTGAGGGTAAGGGTAAAACAAATGCAGAAAAGGTATTTGACAATATTCATTTCTATTCATGGTAGGAAAAAATCCTTAGAAAACTTTTCTAAGAACTTTAGCTTGAGATCTAACCTCGTGGGTATCAAAAGCCTATAACAAATATCATTTTAGTGATGAAAAATTAGAAAACAGTTCCTTTAAAGTCAGGAACATGACAAAAATGCTCACCACTTTTGTGCGCATTGTCGTAGGTATCCAGACCACAGAAAAAACAGAAAGGAAGAGATAGAGAGAGAAGAAGGAAGAGAGAATGAGGCGGGGGCGGGGGGAGTGAGAAGAATAGAGGAGGAAGGCATAAATTAGAAAAGAAGAAATTGTCTTATCACATGTCAAGACTATTTTAAAATTCTAATAATTAAGACAGCATAGTATTGGTAGAGATAAAAAAGGACAATAGGCTATAAAAGAGCTTAAACACAAAACTAAGCAAAATAGTAGTTACTTTAGATGTGATAAAGATAATTTTACAAATGAGAGAGAAAAAGAGGGTCTATTCAATAAACGGTTCTGGGACAAACATTTATCCATGTGGATAAAAACCATAAGCCACTGAATAAAACTGAACTTGAGTTCCTGACACACACTACACATAAGTACTAATACCTAATAAAGATTTAAATGTGCAGAGCAAAATTATAAATTATAAAACTTGCAGAAGGAAACAGAAGAATATTTTTATGGCCTCAGAATAAAGAAAGATGACAGGAGAATAAAAAAAATAAATTGCAGCATATTTGCATAATGGAATATTATACAGCAGGGAACTTTAACAAACTATGGCTACACAGAGAAATATGGATGGTTCTCTAAAATGCCGTTAGTGTAAAATATAATAGTAAGTAATAAAAAAGACTAGTTAGGGTAATACAATTTGTATAAAACTCAAAATCAAGCAGAATACTGTTTGAAGATATATACTTAGATGATACAATTTGAAAAAAACAAAGGAACAAAAAAATCAAAATTCAGATCACTTCTAGGAGTAGGAACAGAGAAAGGAGGAATGACAAACATAGATGCAATGGCATTGGCATCTCTTTCTTTAGTCTACAACTGTTTTGTGATTTTGCTTAATAATTTGCATTTAGGTTAGCCATGTTATCTCTCAGTTGTAAACAGGAAATCATTTTAAAGTCAAAATCTCAGTTAAAAAAAAATTCTCATTATACAAGGACTAATTTAGTCATAACTGGAGCTCTCCAAAATCTCAGTGGGGATTTGTGGGGTGGGGGTATATGCAAGAGGTTCAACTGGTAATGAGTTTTTTGGTCACTGGAGTTATTCAAGAAGAGGTTAAGTTGACCCCTTTAAATTAATGTGGACATTTTAAAGCAAACTTGAGCATTAGCTGGATGATTGAATTAAATCCCTTCTCCAGCTAAATGATTATGATTCCACAGGTCAGCTGCTGAATGAAATAATTTATCTGTTCATGTTAGCCAAAACTGTAACAACATAGAGTCCATATGGATACTGCCCTGGTATTATAGTCCTGGAGTTAGAATGAAGCAGTTGCTCCCAGAAGCAGCCAGGGAACAATTTTACCCTAAGATTCACTTGCTTCTGCTATTCCCTTAATGATTATTTAATCCATTCCTTCTATGTCATTATTCCTTGGCTAGGTACAGGAGAGGAAGAAAGGAGGGGAGATTGATAAATACTTGTTTAGCAGTTCCACATAACTCAATTTTATGCAACTAATTACTGAAAGATAGTGTTAAAACTAATTTGAGCAAGTAGTAAGTTATAGGCAGAATCTTAGAGAATATTCTGCCTTTTAAACTTCATAGGTTCTGAAGTTAAAAGTAGATGGCCCCTTGACTGAAAGTATGGCCAAACGTTCCTCAGATCCCTCACCATCAAGAAGATGGGGAGTGCCCACAAAAGTGCCAGGATTGTCACCTACAGAGAACATTTAAAACTAAGCTACAAGCATAGGTTAAATAAATTCATTTCTGCCAGCTTCCCAAAGGCAAGGGCAATCTTCAGAGCCTGGCAATGAGAGAAGCCAGAAAAGACATGCGACAGAGGGTGGGATGGCTGGTGTCCACTAAACCCAGTGAAAACCCAGCCCGACCTGTCGGTCATTCAGCTGAGTCAGTTATCTCTGTAGACTACTCTCTTAAAAGTGCCTCCTACCTACCACCATCTGTCCAGGGGCTCATTAACCCACTGCCTGTCTTCTGAGCTACACCATGTTTGGTTGTTAATTCCAGCAAGAAAGGGAATCAGTGACTTTGACCCAGAAGTTCTGGTTTTGTATCAAGTGGCCTGGAGGAAGACATTGACGCCAAGACTGGAAACAGGTCCCTGCCCTTCACTGATGAACTCTCTTAATGATGTTTCACACTGCAGATCGCATCTGTTTTGGAGAAAGTCGAGCGTGTCACTGTTTGGAGAAAAAAATAGTGACCCACAGGGACACTCTTGCAGCGAATTTAATATAAGCTATTCTAGACATGCATCAAGTTTCAATTTGCAAACCCAACCGAAAAAGATAAAGGAACAGCGTATCTTGCCACGCCCTCCACCTCTCCCACCCCACCCCCACCAGAGTCACTGCTGTCACTCAGAAGTTCTGCTATTTGTCTGGAAGTGACCGATAGAAAAAAAGGAAAGTGGCCCTGGGTGGGTCACGTGACCCTATCAGCTCCCAAAGCAGACCTCTTCTCATAAGGGCTCAGTGTGGAGCCTCTGAAATCTGTGCAGGGTTTTCTCTGCAGAGGCAGAAGAAAGCAGGTGGATGGATAAGTAAACATGGCCTTGCTCCTGGTGGCCTTGCTCGCATTCCTGAGCTTGGGCTCAGGATGCCATCATCGACTCTGTCACTGCTCTAACGGGGTTTTCCTCTGCCAGGAGAGCAAGGTGACAGAGATTCCCTCCGACCTCCCCAGGGATGCGGTCGAACTGTAAGTATCTGTCTGAGTCAGTGGGAACAACAGTGTGGCTGGTATTTGTGCATTGCGTGCTATTATTATTTTCACATTAGGCTGATAATTGTTGGGCTGAAATATTCTGCCCTGACTGAAGGCTTAGGTAAAACAAACTCCCCCAGCCCAACACTCCTGCCCTGTGGTTCTCTAAGGATCTTAGTGAGAGTTTGTCTCAGAATTGTCGGGGAAGGGCAGCATTGGAAACCTGAATCTAAAGGTGAAAGGAAGACTTTTTAGTGTTTTTGATACATTCGTTCTTGGGTGCTGTACTCTCTTTGGTGGAACTAAGAGAAGGCTAAGGAAAATGTAGGAACTTAGAAGAGCTCGGATTGAAGGCAGAAAGATGGCATCGATTGACATGGAAGGCGCGATGTGTGTTTTTGAGGACACTGAATTCAAGAAGGCAAGAGTCACTGCTGCTCTGGAGGCACTAGCAAGGAATTCCCTAACTGAGACTCTGCTTCCTAGGGGAAAAGGAGTCACAAGAGAGGTAAGGAGTGTGAAGAAAGGAAGAAAGAAAAAAAGGAGACATAGAAGGAAGGAGATAATCTTTCATACCACCGGGAAAAGGTGATTCCCAACTTTAGATTTTTACTGAACTACTTTAAAAGGAAATATACAGACTCTTAGAACTTGACAAGATCTTAGACATCATTCCACTTCCATCTCTTTATTTTGCAGTTGAGAAATCTGGGGTCTGGAGAGTAGAAAATTCCCTAACCTCTCATGATGAGTAGAGGCGGAGCCAAACTAGAAACCAGGCCTTTTAACTCACAGGTCGCTGTCTTTCCCTTAAAGTCCCATGTCTATTGCATTAAAGTAAGAGGAAGGCAGGATTGTTTCATAGTCCAATGACCATCCCTCCCCACCCCTCCCCACCACCCGAGAGCTGGCTCGGAGATCATAGATATCCTCAGTCGTTTTATCCCAAGGATTTTAAACAGAAGCTGCTATTCTGGAAGCCTCCTTTAATCTTGGTTCCCCAATGCTATGCATGATCTTATTTTATGGCAGAAAGTGGTCATCTTTTCATTTACCAGTTACCATTACCTATGCTCAAACATGATGGGGCTGAAATACAGATTTTCACTGAGGGACAAACAGCTGAAAGGCTGAGTTGGTTCTGCCTGCTTCTTTTTCCCCTGACATCACAAGTTCTCCATTCCTTCCCAGAGGTAGCGGCAGGGAAAATAGGTGGCCAACTCTGTGTTTTGGCGACACTGCTTTAATGAGACAGTTACTCCTGATTGCAGGGAAGAATGCGCCTACGCACAGTCTGCTTTGTTAGATGATTATAAACACAAGAGAAGACTGGTGTACCTGAGCTCCTCTAAGAAGTCAGTCTCTCCTAAGCTACTCTGAACAATCACTTAACTTCTTTTGAGCCTCAAGTTCCTAACTTCTAGAAGTTTAATACAATCTGCTTGGTGGGATAGCTGTGAATACCAAAAGATACAGCCCCTCAATGCACACACTCAACACACACACACACACACACACACATGCTCACACACAGACACATTTCTACCTCTCCCAGTCCTTTTTTTCCAACGTTTCCCCAGGGACCAAGCAGTGCCAGCCAGTTACTAAAAGAGACAGCCTCTCACAAGGCTTAATTTTAGAGTGATACCCTCTTTTCAAAACTCCCTTCTAAATTAGGCTATCTGCTTTCTGGTATCTCTTCACCAGAAGGGAGATTTTTTTTTTTCCCCACTCTGTATAGAAAACAGGAAGCAACCAGATGTGGGACATAGTCTGTGGAATGTCCACTTCTGATTTAGACCATAGCTGAGAGTAGTTAAACATTTCTGGCTTCAGGCAAACTCCAGGAGATAGTAAAGGACAGGGATGCTTGGGGTGCTGCAGTCCATGGGATTGGAAACTACTGAACGACTGAACAACAACAACAAAAGGTTTAGGTGGCCTGAGACAACACAGCATCGTGGAGAAAGTACTCAACTTGCTGAGCAGGGTCAGGAATAGAGGGAATTCTAAAGCAATATTCACAGGCGGACCTTTAACTCTTGATCACAAGTCAGAAATGGAAGAGTATGGACTCTAGAATCTAAGAGACCCGTGTTCTAACCCAGACAATGACTGTTTCTTGCTTCAGCATGTGGGCTCTTGGGTGTATCATGGAAATTGTAATGTGTACCTTTTTCAGAGTTGCCATGAGCATTAAATGTAGGATTAAAACATTCAGCACAATGCCTCTCAAGTGTGGGGGGTGGGGATTATTGTTCATCTGTAAAGTACTAGAGAAAAAAAAAACACCACAGAGGGCATTCAGGATGATCAAATGAATCAATGGAAATGAGAAGGCTTTGAAAAACTGATGTAAAGATTTTTGCAGCTCTGAGATAGTTTATAGTATCCCACTGATTTAAGAATAATCTCCTTCTCCCCCCAGTGGCTGGAGCACTTCCTCTCTGAATAAGAAATGGTGTTCCTTTGGGCTTTCAATATTTGCCAAGAACTCAGGGAACAGGTTTCCTTCTGACGATAGGCAAAGGATTTTTTTGACTTCAGACTTACTCTAGAAACTCAGCTTCACCTAGGGGCAATGAATCTAGAAAGGACCCTTTGATCTTGCGTTATTCTTCCTGGAGTTAGAATTTTTAAGAATGTGAACACCCATTCAAAACCTGAAAATTTAAGTCTCAGTGATGTTATAGATACAGACTGTTTTCTTTAGCAGGGACAGATGACCACAATACTAGAAGAAAAGAGTCCATTGATGGGCATTCTTGGCACAGGGAGAACTGTATTGAGATCATGCTATAGGCTGCCTGTGTTGACCCCTCTCTTCACAGCAAGCCTCTGTATCTCATTGCCATCTCAATTCTCTTTCTGAGATGTACAAAGGAATGGATTACAAAACTACTAAAGCCACTATTGATGTCTTCATTTGTTGAATGTTGATAGTTTAATTCACCTCATCATGTTAGGTTTCATGTTCCCAAAAGCCCACATCTAACTACTTTCATAAACTCCCTTCATACTGCTACAAGCAATAATTCTCTTTTTTTATTGCCATTATCTTTGTTTGGAATCTGAACATCTACACACTGGATTAAATAATTGTCTTAATTTATCTCCTTGCTACCAATCTCTGTCTTCTCCAAACCAGCCCAAACACAGTCATTCCATTTTTCTCCCTAAAACACCAGAGCCACCATGATGCTCCAGTTCAAAATCATTTGGTGGCTCATCTTTCTGACTTTACCTCTCACCTATCTCCAACAGCAGCCATCTGTTCCACAAGCCTGAAAAAGACTTGCTCTCAAGCTCAGTTTGTGTCCCAGGGTGTTACTACTGTTATACTTCTTGCTTATATAATCTTCAAGTTCTTCTTTGTCTCTTGAAATCCAACCTAGTTACTATAAGCTGGCTCAGAGTTTGCCTCTTTGATAAAAACTCTCCTGACCATTCCATTTTCATGTAATCTGAACCCTGCAGCAGTTCATTTTACAATCTTGCTTTGCCCTTAATTTTTCATGTGTGTCTTATTTCCTCAACTGCAGTGAACATTTTCTTTGTAGTCATTGTGCCTGGCTCAATGCAATGTAGGTTCTGGGCCCTCAATTACATATAGAACAAATGATACAATAAATAAGGGGGAATTACATCTGTTTATTTGCTCTGCTCCTCAGTATCGAAGAAAAGATTCTTATAAAAGATGATTATTGTTCTCCCTATGGTGAACCACTACAGGATTTGATAGTTCCCCCGCTTTCTTTGCTTTTTTATGTGTTTGTTTTAAAGAAAATGCCTGTATATCATTCTGGAATCCATTAATTTATTCAGAAAGAGAGACACATAGACTTGAAACAAAGTCTACTAAGTTACAAGTTGAATATGCTATCTTTTAGGCATGTCACTCAATTCTCTTGATTTAAGTAATAATACCTGTTTCTCTATTTTTAACAAGAATATTGAAAGGATGTGTGAAATTACCTTAAACAGAATCACTTTAAGCCAGGCAAAAGTATTCAACGAAATACAATTTTTGCCAACTGAGGTCACGTTCCAAACGCTGAATGTTAGGTTTCCTGTGTTTTCCAGATGTGCTCTGATGATTATAGTCTGTCCAGATGTCAAAACCAAACACCGCACTGTGCAGACTGCTCTGGGTTCATCTATCCGGAGAATTCTACTGCCTTGTTTAGATATTTCTTTGAAAGAAACAAAGAGCACAGATTTCATGCTAATGCATATATAATCTTTCCTCTCAAAACAAAATCCTGCACCTTTAGTAAGAAATGATATGTCTATGTCCAACGTTTAGAATTTAATCATGCTGGGGTAAGGAAGGTTTATATTTCCTGCATAAGAATCAGAAAAAGGAACAGCTATAGAATGCAGTATCTTCAAAGGGAAAAAGTAAAAATTATATTGCAGAGGAAAAAATTCTTTAAGATAACAGATGAACTCTACTCTGAGAATTGGCTAAGAGCTATAATTTACAGAGTCATTATCAGTTATTGAAGAGTAAGGGTTTGATAGCATAGAACTGCACTTCTTGATGATGATAACATCTCCCTGTTTACCTAAAGGTCAGTGTTGTCCTTCCTCATCCAAGTCCTCTACCAAACAAGCCTAAGCTTCAGAAGCAGAAAATCTTGGCAGCAAATGGGAAATTCATTTAATGTTTGATTATCCTTCTCCAAAACCACTAATTAGGTTATCCAGTCACTGTGGTTTATTGGACTATCTTTTTTTTTTTTTTTTTGAGCTGTTAGATTTAAGATCTCCAATTTAGCTTTATTTAGACTAGATGCTAACTTTTATATCCCATAAGGTCACCTAGCAAAGAGAGTAATTATTTTTAATTGCTTAAGATCTGATTGTAATGAGATATGGATGTTTCTTCTTAATCTGACTTCTTCCTGAAGTATCTTGAGCATGTTTTATGTCTCTGACATGAACATACCATAACCTTTTTCTTTCATATGGAATATGCCACCTGATCTGAAAGTCTTCAAGGGATGTGCAAAAAAATATTTTTTTGAGTAAAGCAACCAAACCTGTACCATAGACCTGAACTCAATTATATTTTTAGTCTCAAGAGTGGCTAGTGTCCACTCTCTTTCATACCCTCTCCCAGACCTTTTTCAGCAAGAGCCAACACACAGCCATCATGGAATCCTGTATCACAAATACTAGAAAATGTACAGCCTAAGCCAATTTTTGTATCTCAGTAATGCTAAGATTAATGAAAATCTTTAAGAAATAGGGACCTTAAGAGTTCAGCTATTTCAGTGAAATAGAGAGATCAGTTGAGGATATGGGAGAGAAAATTCATCAGTAAATTGGTGAAGGGCAGAAGTAAAATAGTGCTGAGATTTCTTTCAATTCTAAAATGCTTTGATTTTTACAAATATCTTGAGGTACCAAACTTCCCCAAACCAATATGTTTCTTCTATGCCTCCAGAGTCCAACATGTATAATTGTAATTCCTAAATTTCTGTAATTTCAGTTGTGGGATTTTGAAGAGTGTGGTTCTTAGGCTTAATAGATAGTTCTGTGAAGTCCTGTTACTTATAAACGCAACGTGGAAAACTTCCCCATAGATATCTGTCTGTGACTGCTTTCAGTTTGGTGAGGGGTTTTAAATGAAGAATTTTTGAGGGATTCCAGCTCCAACAATGACTTTGTAACTAGATAAACACAGGCTGACTGGAAATCATCCTAGAATAAAAGGGCATGGAAAAGAAAGGGCCAGAGCCTCGAGCACTAGAATTCAGGAGTGGGTCCAATTTAAAATAGCTTGTCCCTTCTAAGAAAGTCTAGCAAATTTGGTTATGGAGATAGGATCACATCCCCGGAAGACAGAGGTGCCTTCACTTGTGCTTCACTCACCATCTCAGGGTAATTAATAGCTTGTGAATCAGCCCCTTGCGCCTTTAGCTTTCTCCCCTCCCAACCCTCTGCTCTGAGTCCTAGCTCTGGTTAAATTCCCCTATAGGCACAAATGTCCAGATTCAGGACAAAAGTCCAAAGTCTTAAGTTTGACATTAACCTCCGCCATATTTTGTCCTCAGATTAACTCTCCTGTCTTCCCCTCATATCTTCCGTCCTCTCCACACTTTTTCTGTGGACTATTTCCTAATTCCCAGCTCCCAAACATACTTTATATTCCCCTACCTAAATAATATTATTTTCTCCAACCTGAAATGAATTCTCCTACTTTAATATATTCAGCTTTGGAGACCAAGTAAAAAGGCTCATTTTTCATGAAGGTTTCTTTCAACATCAAATATTTATTGATTATATTTGTGCAGGGCACTCTGCTGGGCACCTGGGAGAAGAGGATCAAAAGGGGAGGCAAGGGGCTGCTCTCATGAGATGCTAAAAGAGAAGAGCATCCAACAGTAACGACAATCATGCTTTTCCTCACTTTCACCCACAACAACAAAAATCCCCCTTGGAACCCAGAATGGTCATTGTCTAAATTACCCATTTGACAATTAATTGCAAGTTGCCTTGTGCAATCTGAAATCACAGACTGTGAGAGCTGGAAGAAACAGATGCTGAGTGGAAGTCAATGAGGAGATGCCTGCCTTTTGACGTTTGACAAGCATCTGCCTGTCCTGTCTAACTTTGCTCTTTTGACCCAGCTAGGGTGGATTTAAGGAGCTGTGCAGGGCCACTTCCAGAACACCCTTTTTTGTAAAAGGTCAGAAGCTCCTTGCTTTATTTTACAAGGAAAACACAGACCTCCAGTAAAATAGAATGATAAATGAACACCAGCCAATTCATGATAAGGCTTAACCAGCAGATGTTTAAATATTTAAGTCTGACTAGGATTCCCTGGTAGCTCAGCTGGTAAAGAATATGACTGCAATGCAGGAGACCACGGTTCGATTCCTGGGTCAGGAAAATTCCCCTGGAGAAGCGATAGGCTACCCCCTCCAGTATTCTTGGGCTTCCTTGGTGGCTCAGGTAGTAAAGAGTCTCCCTGCAGTGAGGGAGACCCAGGTTCAATCCCTGGATTGGGAAGATCCCCTAGAGAAGGAAATGGAAACCGACTCCAGTATTCTTGCCTGGAAAATCCCATGGACAAAGGAGCCTGGCAGGCTACAGTCCATGGGGTGGCAAAGAGTCAGACATGACTGAGCAACTTTCACTTTCAGAAATTTTCAAATTGGGCAAATACAAGAGTCTGGATGCTTTGAGCTGGGCTGGAGGAGAATGGTACAGAAGATGGAAAATAGCATCAAAACTGGAAGCTTAGGCTGCATTATTTTCCTTCCTAAACCCATAATTTTTGTCCCAAAACTGCTTGTGCTCCTGAATACTACTAGGTAGACACTGGGAGAGAACAGGTAAAAGGAGTTTGCGTGTCAATGGTTTGTGTATGACAGCTTCCCTTCAAAGCAGCTGAATGTCATCTATGAAATCTGGTAACCACACCAAGATCACAAAGACCAGATGTCTCTTCTGAAAGTGACATACCTTAAAAATGTCTACTTTGGCATAAGCGGGACACAAACAAGGAATTCTTGAATGCTCTTAAATTTCTAAGCAATTTCTCTTCCTTCTAAATTCCAAACTACTTTGTATGGCTGTGTTTAGAATAGGGAAACAAACTGAAAACAAAAGAATGATCTCTAGCCATCATCAGATCGCAGTAAGTATAGGGAGTCAGACTTAAACCCTTGCAACTGCCATATGCCCACCAAGGCTAATTTCTGCTCAGGGCAGGAAGGAATGAATCCTTCATCTAATTGGTGTTTGTTTTATTGGTAAGTGGTGTAGACATTCTGTAAGTAAATATACTGGGTTGGGAGGGGCAGTAGAAAATACTAGAAACACTCTTTTAATTTAGAAAACAAACTGAAACAGCAATGAAAAGCAAACATGAGATTTATGGTGACCAGCAAAGAGGTCATCTGGAAGCCTGCACACAGTAGCAAAATTGCTTATCAGGTCCCTGGCTGTGAAAATCTGCTGAGCTCCTTCAATAAGATCATGGAGTCTTAGAATGGCATCTGATTCTCCCAAACAAATACTAGAGATGAGAGGAAAGAGAACAAAGAGTTATGATAACCAGATAGAAAAATTACAAAGTAGCTCTGAAAGCAGAGCGATAGGGTAAGAAGCAGCAAAACAGCCACAGCAGTATAAATAAAGGAAAGGGCTGGGTCATTGAACTGGGGGATCACTGTGCCAATATCTCGATTTTGCCTCTTGGACTGGGCAAAACCCCTGGAGAAGATTCTTCCAAGCCCCTACCTGGAGAGTGAAGCCCTAACTGCCAGCACTCTGGTGGCTAGGGAAGAGGACTGGAGGTCTCAGCACCCAGCATCCATAAGTGGTCCCTGGTGTCTCCAGACATTCTCTGCTCTCTTTAAAGAATAAACCTGGGGATTCCCCTGGTGGTCCAGTGGTTAAGAATCTGCCTGCCAATGCAGGGGACACAGGTCCGATCCCTAGTCGGAAGATCCCACATGCCGCTAAGCAACTAAGGCCCTGTGCCACAACTACCAGGTCTGTACTGTAGAGCCCACGAGCCATAACTACTGAAACCCGTGCACCAAGAGCCAGTGTTCTGCAACAAGAGAAGACACTTTAATGATAGGCCTATGCACCGCAACTAGAGATAGCCTGTGTGCGGCACAAAGGCCCAGCACAGCCAAACAAACAAATAAATAAACCCTTAGTGTTTTTGCTCAACTATGAGGGAACACCGGCCTGACTGCTCCAGGTGGGTAGTATGGCTACTTTTTAAACAGCTTTTCTACCAGCCCTCTTTATCTTGGCCACCTCAGCCCTCTTCACCCTCCAGTCCCGCTTCTGGGGACACCAGTGCCTCCAGTTCCCGAGTGTTTTTAGGGATTGTGTGGCATAAATCTCACTGGCTTGGGATTTCATTTTCCAGTCTTCCAAGTCAGGACTTCTCCAACTTTAATATGCAAGCCAATCAGAGGAATATACTGGGAAAATGCAGATTCTGACTCAGTCAGTTTGGGGAGGAGCCTGAGCTTCTACATATCCAATCACCTCCAAGAGAAGTTGGCTGTAGTAGTACCAGATCCACATTCCTCCATGGTCTTTACAAAATTCTGTTGCTCTTGTTCCTCTGCCCTTATGGCTTTAAAAGAAAGAAAAAAGTCCCCTTCTTGTCTTCTCAGTGGTGTTTCAAGAGGAAGCCAATAGTTAGTTAGTTGTTTGATTATTCTGCCTTCTCTTCTCTGGAATCCCCACTCGTTACTCAATCCACTCAATGCCCACTGTTGCATTAAAAATTATCTTGTCACAGGTACCGATAAACTTTATTTTTGGTATGTTTTACTTAGTAGTTATATTATTCTTCAAATAAAAACCTGAATATTAGATGACCACAGGTAGCCATCCTCCTGCTTGAAAACACTTTTCTCCCTTGACCACCAGCTTCTGTGACATCACACTGGTTTTCCTCTTACATCTCACACCAGACCTTGACCTTCTCTGTTACCAAGTCTCTACATGATGAAGTGCCCCAGGCTCCTCCAGACCCTCTTCTCTCATGAATCTGTATTCTCTCTACAGTAATCTCACCAGCCCCATGGCTTTAAATACTAGCTATATTCAAAATCCCTGTGTCATATCTGCCCTCTTCATTGAGCCCCAGACAAGTAATACCCAGCTGAAACCTTGACATCTCACTGAATCTCTTGCTAGCACCTCAAAACAGCAAGCAGAAAATAGTACACTTAATCGCCCTCCCCTTAACCCTTCAGAATCTCCTCTCCAAGGCTTCATCATCTGTGTTAATGCCCATATCATCAACTCCTCGCCATAAATCTAATCCAAGTGCTGGGGATTAGACCCCCAAAATATAGCTCAAATGTCTCCACTTCTCACCTTCCTTACCACTACCCCAGCTCAAACCACCATCCTCTCTTACCTGGGCTAGTACAATAGTCCCCAGCTCTTCTATCCCCTAGCTCCACTTAAATCCATTCTCACACAGCAGCTAGAAAGATTTTGAAAAAGAAGATGGCATACAATTACTTAGAATTTCACTCAGAATAAAATTTTTTCAATCCACGTTTCATGACTATCTGTTATAACAGGCACTGTTCTAGGTGTCAGAGGTCCAGCAGTGAGCAAAACAAACACAGTCTCTTCCCCTGTGGCGCTTACATGCTTTGTCATGGCTACAAGATACTCTGTGATCTGACCCCTGCCTGCCTTCCCACAGGCATAGTGCACGTCATGTATCACTTGCCCATTTCCACTATGCTCTGGACCTTTTTCTGCTCTCCAAACACACCAGACTCTTATCCACCTGAAAACTTTCACTTGCTTTTCTTTCCCTCTAGAATGTTTTTCTCTCTCCTCTTCAGTCTCTCCCCAAATGCCAACCCCTTGGAGAGGTCGTCCTTGACCACCCTACTATAGCAGTACCCCGACTGCTGTAGTATATGATCTCTTTCCTCCATAAACTTACTGTAATTTTGAATGTTTTTATCTATTTATTGCCCCTTGACTAGAAATCAGAACTAATGCTTCACAGTACCAAGGATTCTCATGTGTAGAATATCTCCTAGTACAGGGCAGATGCTCAATACCTTCATGAATTAAATGAGTAAGTGAAGGGCCCCTTCAACAAATGAGAACTAGAAGGAGAGACTGAATGTAACAGATACCTATTAATTCTACTCTATCATCATGCTGTGTGCCTCTTATAGTATCTCACCCAACAGTCTTGCACTGTAGCTATTACTGTTCCCATTTTAGGAAATAAGATAAATGGAATCAATCAATGCTGAATGTCAGAACTGAAATTGAGATTCCTGATATATCTGATTAGACAATGTCCAATCTTTGTACTAATCATGAAAAAAGAGAGAGGACCCCCTAGTCCTCTGAACTCAATCCCTAAAGAAAAACAATCCAAATGTATCATCAGAGCTGAAATACAGACAACGCTGGAGTCATCTATAATACCAAACTTAGTAATATCTTGCCTCTTAAAAACAGAAAAACTCTCTGAGGGCTAGCATTGCACCCCTGGCCTGCACTCAGCAGTGTTGGTTGCTCAGTAGCTAATCAATAAGGAGGGCAGAGACAGAAAATGAATGTGTGGGATCACAAGAGCATAGAAGGAGGACTGAAAAGTAGATGTCACTGGCCATTTTCAGTGATAAGCTGCAACATAACCAGAAGTTGTGTAATAAGGTCCTAAACACTGGACCATCAGGGAAGTCCAAAATCAGAGGAGTTTTTGGTAGATGAATTTAAGAGAGCATATACGTCCTCCTTCCCCTTACTTGTTTTAGGTATGAGAAATGAAGCTCAGTAAAATGATTTATTTTAATCCTCAATGTCCAAGCTTCTTTGTCAGGCTTAGTATAAAACATTCCTCTCTACTCCCACAGAGAACAGATAACTCCCCAGCACATTCACTTCTTTTCCCTCACATTCAAGGAGGTGTAAACATTAGAATTCCACCATGATTTTCTTTTTACCTTTGCTTGCTTTTCAAAAACAGCTTTTTTGAGATATAACACATAGTATACAACCCACTCAAAGTTTACATTTCAATGGTATTTGGTATACTCACAGATATATTCAACCATCATCATAATCAATTTTAAAACATTTTTATCACCTAATAACCCTTTAACTGTCATTCCTCTGCCCACCTGCGCTACACCCAGACCTAAGAAACCACTAATCTACTGTCTTTACAGATTTTTCCATTCTAAACTTTCATAAATGGAATTATATAAGATCTTTGTGACTAACTTCTTTCATTCCGCATACTTTCAAAGGTTTATTCAAGGTATCAATAATCTTTTCATAGTCAAAAAATATTTCTTTGTATAGGTAAACCACATTTTGTTTATCCATTCATCTGTTGATGGACATTGGATTATTCACTTTTTGACTATTAATGATGTTTGCTTTAAACATTTACATGTAAGGTTTTGTGTGGACATGTTATCCCAGTACCACCTCTGGTCTCCATTGTTTCTGACAAGATGTGAGTTGTTAACCTTATTGAGGGTTCTTTGTAAGTAATGAGTCATTTTTCTCTTGCTTGCAAGATTTTCTCCTTGTCTTTGATTTTCAGCGTTTTTACTACAATGTGTCTGTTTATGGGTCTCTTTGTGAATATTCTACTCTAATAATATTGAGCTTACTAAATGCTTTCAGTAAATCTAGAAGATTTTCAGCTATTATTTTTTCAAATAATTTTTTCCTCCTTTATCCTTCTACTTTTTTTTTTTTTCCTGAGAACATTTCAGACAATCTATTGTAGCATTATGGGTACTGGTTCCACTTCCATGACTTACTAGCATTATTGGTTAGTTTGCTGTTTAGTGGCTACTAGCTAGATTATTTTGTTGAAAGCCTTTGACGTTGATTCTCAGGAAGGCACAACTTTGAAGATGCCCACAGTCATCCTGGGAAGACAAGGTATTAGCAAGGCTGTCATCTATTCTTTCCCTGACCACACCCAGATGTTAAACTTTACTACCTGCAGCCAGACTATGCTACTATTTTCAAAAATTCCCTGGGGCATAAATTTCTTTACAAACTAATCCAATCAAACTGTGTCTCCTTCAAATAAATCATTGATGAAGTCAATGTTTTGATACTCATTCTGACCCCAGGGGGGCTTCCTTCCAGCTGTTTTATTTCCCCTGGTTCTCCCCTGCAAACTAATTGTCTTACATTATGTGTCTATTAGATTCATGAATATCCCAACTGCCTTTACCATAGCTTTGCTGTTCTTGAGAGAGCTCTCAGGCTTAAACTTTTCCACCCTCTGTTGCAAATAAAGTCAGTTCTTTGGGAAGAGAATATCAGATATGTGTTTCACAGTCTGCTTTTCACTTTATGCAAAATCTCAGCCAGGGCTCTGGAGCCAGGAGTGGATTCAAAGGTAAACTTCTGAGATTCTCATTCCAGGAGTTAAACACCTGAAGGAAGGTAGGGTAGCAACCAATCAAGCTTGACTTGGAACCACCACCTCATGAGCCCTAGCAAGAGATTTGGATTTCTAGCATTCCCAGGAGGCCGTACCTGAGACAGCCTCTGATGCATGTGTGCCTTGGTATAAAGGAAGGAGCCCCCACTTCCCAACCACACCTGCCTAGCATTCAACCTCAGCAACAGGCTGCTGGAGGCAAAGTAAGAAATGCTGAAGTCCTGCTTTTCCTGGAAGAAAGCCCTCCACCTGGAAGCTGGGAGGAGAGGAAACCCTGTGTTCTTGACTGTAGCACTCTGAAGTACCAGCATCTCCACTTCTCTGAAGTGGGAGGGGCAAGGGAGGCAGCACTTTTGATTTAAGTAACACACTCTTGCCTTTTTTTAACTGGATTTTCACAGATATTCTTGAATAGATGTCTTTATTTAATGTTACAATATTGCTTCTGTTTTATGTTTTTGTTTTTCTGGCCATGAGGCATGTAGAATCTTAGCTCCCTGACCAGTCCCTAATATATATGTATTAGGGACTTCCCCAGTGGTTAAGCTTTTGCTGTCCAATGCAAGGGGTGTGGCTTCCATCCCTGGTCAGGGAGCTAAGATGCTATATATACATGTATTTTGCTGCACTGGGTCTTAATTGTGGCATGAAGGATATCTAGTTTGTGGCATGCAAACTTCTGAGTTGTGACACATGGGATCTAATTCCCTGACCAGAGACTGTATTGGGAGCACAGAGACTTAGCCACTGGACCACCAGGAAAGCCCCGCCCCTCTACGTTCTTGATCAAGCAACACAAAGGGGGAGCAGGTTGTGGCTGAAAGCAGAAAGGCAGTGAGGTACCCAGGATTATCATCTCTGAAGTTCTCAGTGTGCCCTTGAACAAAGGAGAATAGTTGGGCATGCCAGGAGGAAATGGATGTTTTCACTCTGAAGTTTTTCATCCCTTTTTTAACTTTAATGCTTTCACGTGCATTCAGTTCAGTTCAGTCGATCAGTCATGTCTGACTCTTTGCAACCCCATGAATCGAAGCACGCCAGGCCTCCCTGTCCATCACCAACTCCCAGAATTTATACAAACTCATCTCCATCGAGTCAGTGATGCCATCCAGCCATCTCATCCTCTGTCGTCCCCTTCTCTTCCCGCCCCCAATCCTTTCCAGCATCAGAGTCTTTTCCAATGAGTCAACTCTTCGCATGAGGTGGCCAAAGTATTGGAGTTTCAGCTTCAACATCAGTCCTTCCAATGAACACCCAGGACTGATCTCCTTTAGGATGGACTTGTTGGATCTCCTTGCAGTCCAATGGACTCTCAAGAGTCTTCTCCAGCACCACAGTTCAAAAGCATCAATTCTTCAGTGCTCAGCTTTCTTTATAGTCCAACTCTCACATCCATACATGACTACTGGAAAAACCATAGCCTTGACTAGAGGGACCTTTGTTGGCAAAGTAATGTATCTGCTTTTATTAGCTTTAAATAATTTAGTACACATGTCCTAAAGTTGGTCTGGTGAATAGTAATGGTTCTATCATCCTCCAAATAAGGCCACTAATTGGTGTTCTTGACAGCCATAACAGTTTCTTAAACATTGTGATATGGTGACCAAAACAGGTGGAAATGGAATTACAACTGAAAGGATGCTTTCCAGAGTTGCTTCGGTTTGTTAGATCAAAAGAGAAAAACAGATTTTTTTCTCCTGAGCAGGCTAGAGACAAAATGACCTTCTCCCTGTGTATTGACAGTCCTGACCATTTGACAGAAGTAATTTCAGTAAAGGGAGCATGCAGTTGTATCAAATGGCAAACAAGCCAAAAGTATATCAAAATCCTGAGTTCAGCATCTTCCCCGAAAAAAAATCATTGAGACCCTAAACAAAGCAGTACATCACCCACGACCTGCTACTACTGGCATCACATCTTTATTGAACACTTACTGTGTGTACAGCCATTTGCTGGGATATGAGTCAACATTGCAGCCCTGACATATAGACTCTCTTAATGGATCTGAAGAAAGTAGACATACATACACAGACACAGAAAAAGTGAACAAGGCTTTTCAACTGATCATGTGATAACATGATAAGGACAGGAAATGCAAGACAAAATATAACTACTGTAGAAATTCCTTGAAGGGAAAGGTATCTGTGCTTGCAATAAACAAACCAGGCCACTTCCTTGAAGAGGTCAGACATGTGCTGGACATAAAGAAAAGATTTAAATATGCAACAGTAAGGGAAGATTCTTAGTAGGTAGAAAGACCATCTGCAGAGCTAATCCAATAGCAGTAAATCAAAGAAAAAGCTTTCTCTCCTGAAGGATATAGCATTGTTTCTGAATTATCAATTTCCTTTCTCAAAAATGTGCCAAGTACAGCATTTGGGTGAGAGTGAGGGAAATTGGAGCATTGCCATTCCAAATCTCCAAATTCAAGAATCTAGCAGGGAGGAAAATGAAGTTCTGTTTTAATAGGTAGTGAAGATTTGGGTAGAAAGAACCAAGGCATGGTTCAGAGAAACTTAGTAGAGTGTATTCATTGGTTTTAAAAATCTTTTGACTGAATGCAGAACAAATTAGACCCAGCTTTATTTTGCAGTTAAGAAATACAAATTACTTAAGTCATTAGAACTGTTTTCAAATAGAATCGGTTTTTATTCAATTGTTTCAATTGGCTGGAGTAGGAACAAGCTGAGGTCACAGGCGATCTTTGGATCTAAAACTACGTTTCTAAAATAAATAATTCCTTCAGAGAAACTTAAACATTGGACTCTTTCACACAGTAAGCGAATAGACCCCAATTAGGTCTAGATAACTTTTCCTAGAATGGACAGAGGAGCCTGGAGGGCTACAGTCCTTGGTGTTGCAAGGAGTCAGACATGACTAAGCGATTAAAACCAACAACAACAACCTGAAATTAACTGTTTTGTTTGTTGATCCCCAACCCACTTTGTTTTTTACAAAAAAAAAAAAAAAAAAAAAACAGGAAAAATAAATAACTGAGCATTAAACAAGAAAACCTTCCAAACAGTCAGCCTCCCCATCTCTTGTAATTTTCTTTTTTTCTATTTTTATAACATTTTATATAACTCATAAAAAACAATGCTTGTATAAAAAGTCACACAAAGTTGCTAGAGAGCATACAATTTCCAAAACTGTCCTGGGTTTTTGTTACACTCAGTTTTCTTATTGTATTTTTCTAACTCTGCCTTGAAGGCGAGCAGTCAAGATCAGCTACCAATACGCAGCCCAACCTTTTGTTTTTGCATCACTCTGTTAAGCTGTCTCCCTTCCAATAATCATTATGGTGTAAGTGACACTCCAGGGGAAATCAATTCCTTTTGACTAAATAGAAAAGCTTGGTCTACCTCCCTCAAATCATAATTGGGGCTTTGTTTATTTTGCTGTTGTCTGAACCCTGCAACAGCCACATCTTGTTTCCACCAAAGTTGAATAGCTTGTCTACAGCAGCCTCCAGGGAAGATTTGCCAGCCTTTAGGAACCACCCCGCCTTGAGGGGGGAATAATTAGAACCACTTAGATATTAGAATTGCATTTCCTAGTGGCTGGCTTCATGTTGCTTCCCCTCAAGATTGTTTAAAGGAAAACTCCTTTAAACCCCTAAGGGGATGGAGTCTGTCTCATTTTCTTTCCACTCAGAAAGATGTGAAGCTACTGAAGCCTTTATATTTGTAAGATTCTCAAAACCAAGGATTCCCATGCCTCATTTCTAGCTGTCTCAGGTCTGGCAAGTATCAAGTATGTCTTAGACCTCAAGAGATATTTCTGAATAAATGAAATGAATGACTTGCACTAAGCTAAACTGATGAGTTAAATTGAATTGGATTGGACCGGATTGAAATGAATTGAATTGGGCTTCTCTGCACCCACAGAGTAGCTATCATGAAAGCAGAAGGAAGGTCAGTGTATGCCATTCACTAGCTGATCAAGGCCAGCTGTTTGGAATAATCAGGGAGTCTGGGCCCTCCTGGCTGCTGAGGATCGGAGGTTAAATGATATTCCAAGGACAGATAGCAAAAACGAGAGCAGAGACTCCAGACATAATAACAATCAAGACAAACAACTAGGCTTATGTGCATGTAGAATGTCAGGCATGGCTCTCAGTGCCTCACTGTATCATCGTCTTTTTTAGTCCTCATAGCAACCCTCTGGGACAGACTCCACTATTATCCACACTTTCAGATAAAGCAACTAGGCATTAAGCAATGAAGTCATTTGCCCAAGTGGCACATCCAGGATAGGGACTCAGGAAGAAAGACCCCAAGACACTGCTGTTAACCATTTCAAGACATCATGGACAGGGGAGAAAAACAGTTTATAACACACCTTAAATAAAGGTTTTAAAGAAAGGGAAATGGCAGTGATGTAAGGAAAAGGAGAAACAAAAGAAAGGAAGAATTTTTCCCCTCTTGAAGACTTGCAATTATAAACCAGTAGTAATCTCCTAAACTTAAACATTTTAAGACATCCAGATTTCACATTACTGAACTTCGTGAAGTTTGACCCTGATAGGATCTGCCCAATCACATTGTACAGAGCCTTTTAGGTATGTCAGGGTTCTAATATCCAGGAATGTCATAAAATAAAGGTTTTTTTAAAATAATACATCATCTCATGTTTATATTTACCTATCCTTTACAATTGAAAACATAGACCCATAATGCTGAAAATGTTCAAATAACGTCTTGGGACATGGAGGCCCTAGTCAGTGCTGGACACCACATTCATTCTCCCAGAAAGACCAGGAGTCCTGCCCTGGAGCTGTCTCCCTGCCCTGTGTGCACCCAAAGGCCTGTTTGCTGCTGAATCTTCTGCTCCCATCAAGCGAGGCATGACTGAGTGCCTCCACTGAACCCTGCACATAGGTATTTAAACAAATAGGTGTTTAAATCATCCTATCAAAGCAGAACCACACACATGATTCTAACTACTGACTATTCTAGTTCTGAAGATCTGAGCTCTTCAAAGTGCGAGCCTTCCCTTCCATGAGCTTGCCCAAACCTCCCCTTAGCTCCTTACCCTTCTTCTGCCAGCTTGACAGAAGCTGACAATCTTTCTCTGTCATGAGTTCAGGAAGCAGGGAGAAGATGTGGATGCCTCCCTTTGGGGCAGGCCTATAGGCCATCCCTTTAACCCTTGCATTCCACCTCCTGAGAGGTGTATTACAGGGCAGTGAGGACACACAGTGTCACGGGATGATCCCAGGACCAGCATTGAGAAGAATCTGGGTCTAGTCCCAAGAGCACTTCATTATTCAACCTAGGAAAATCATCTAACATTTCAGGGCCTCAGTTTACTCTCTTATAAAGTCACAGAGCTGAACATGAGGATTCCTAAAGTCACTTCCCTCCCCACTAAACAGAAGGAAAACTTGAACCTGAGAATGAACTCTGACTTAAGCCAATCAACATTTTAGCAATCAAACCAACTTCCTAACATGGTCACTGTTCCTCCCAGCCTACACGTGCAGAGACCCTGACAGCTTTGTCATATGAGATGCTAGGAATCGCCCCTGTGCAGTCAAACTCCTGCATTTTTTTGCCAGCCTCTTTCTTCAGGTCTGTCATGACTAAATGGCAGCAGGAAAAAAGCTAAAGGACCAGGTATCTTTTTATTGATAGCTTGCCCTGTAGACCCTGCCCTGGTAGGAGGAGGAGGAGGAGGATGACTCAACAGAGCCCATCAGCCATCTGTGGTTTCCCAGGCTTTAGGTCTGTTAGCAACTGACATTTCATCCACATCACTATAGTGAGTGGCACAACCAGGGAGTTAGGGCCATTTCTGTGTGTGTTTGCATGTGTTTATTCCTGGCTTTCCATTTTTAAGTCCAATATTTAAAATCAAGAGCCCTGCAAATTTGAGGCAGTAGATAGCCGTAAAACTCCTCAAGTAGTTGAATGTTATTTACTAAGGAAAAAAGAAAGCAAAATTGGTGAGCAACGATTCATTCATTCATTGAAAAATACTTATTGATTGCCTCCCATGTGCCTGATCATGTTCTATATGCTAGAGATACAGCAGAGAACAAAATGGATTACAAGAACAGGTGATAAGCTCTTAAGGAGCTTATATTCTACAATAGATGACTAATAATGACCATGAAAAATAAGATATGTAATATGTTAGATGTTGATGTGCGATACTAAGAAAAACAAAAAAAAAGGAAAGGGATCTAGAAGATCAGAAGCTGTGTTACACTGGCCAGGAAACCCTTTGGAGAAGCAATCAATTGAGTAAAGGACTAAAGATGGTGAAGGACTGAGTCACATGGACATCTAGGGGAAGACTGTTCCAGGAGAGGCCAAGTGAGAGACTATGAGACAGGGACACATCTGCATGTAAAAGGAACAGCAAAGTCAGAGTGTCTGAGTGTATGACTGAAGAGGGCATAAACAAATTCAGAGGGTCACAAAGATATTTGCATGTAAGGAATTTGCATGTAAACCCTTGTAGGGACATGGGATTCTGTTTAGGGTGAGACAGGAAGCCAGGGGAGGGAGTGATCTGATTTAAGCTTTAACAGAATTAATGTTAAGAATACACTGAAGCATATCAAGGCAGAAGCTGAAAGACAGATTGAGAGGCTATTACAATAATTTATTTGAGAGGTGACGAGGATTCACGTGAAAGGGTGAACAGTGGAGATGATGAGAAGCAGTCAGATTCTGGGCACATTTTGGAGGTACAGACAATAAAGATTGCTGACAAATTAAATGTGGGTGTGAAGGAAAACAATGTCAAAGATGGCTACAGGTTATAAACCTGAACAGCTAGAAAAGATGGAACTGTCTTTTCAGATTGGGGAAAGAAGTAGGAAAAACTGGGCTGAAGGCTGGAGTGGAGAAGGGGTGGAGGGGAGGCACAGTAAAGATTATGAGAGAGACATAACCCTAAAGAAAAGTGCATTCTTGTTTTCTGATGCTGCCCAGGTTAAACTCATGCCTGTCCACTGCTCCTAGAATGTTACACTAAAAACTTATACTTAAAAAAAAAAATGTTTCTGAATAACTACATTATACCTCAGGATTAGCTTTTTAAAAATACCTCCTAAGGAAATGGCAATCCCCTCCAGTATTCTTGCCTGGAAAACCCTATGGACAGAGGAGCCTGGTGGGCTACAGTCCATGGGGTAGCAGGTCAGACATGACTTAGCAACTAAACAACAATAAAATGGCTGAACAAGCTCCCTCTGGCTACAGACATAAACCCAGTACCCTCTTTTTTAGTGATGATGTAGGGAGGACCCTCACTCCCGTGACGAAAACTGCTGCGTCTGCTCATTTCATCATCAGTACTCGCCCCTCTGTCCGGCCCCTTGCCAAAATCCCAGTGTTTCTACCCAATCCCCCCTCTCCATCTCTGACCCCTGCCCCTGAAAGCAAGCCTGGGAGGAGCTCCCAGACATCCGAACTTTGCTTGGAGGGCATGAGTCCTTTCCAAAGACTTTACAGACATAATATACAAGATAGAGTTTATATGACTCAAGTAAGTAGGTCACTTAAATTTCTCATGTCTTGAATGTTTCTATCTCAAATCAAAATGTGGATAAAAGGAGGGAAGAAGGGAGAGAGCTGAGGGGAGGGCGGCACTGAGGGAAATGAGGAGAAAGAAATCCTACAGTTCTTAGAGCAAAGGCAGATAGACCCCAGCATAGCTACTACATCCTTCATTTTATTTATTTTTTAAGTAAGTGATGGTTTTATGGCAAAATTATAATATATAGGCAGTGTATGAAGTTATTTCAGATGACAGATTTAATTCTTTTCCTTACAACTAAAAGCTGCAATTACCACACTAGAACTTCAGAGAGCTTCAGTCTCAGGCCTTGAGAAGCTGTGAATGAAAGTTACCACACCGCTGGAGTCTGTGGATATCAGTATATTGTCCTTTTCCTTCCACCATTCCATCTTTCTGGTTTCCAGTGTAGACAAATTCCATTAGGAGTGGTATCAATACCTACTCCATTTCTTGCAAAGATTCCAGAAAATGTTCTTGTACCATCCCCATTTGACACACAGGGGAGATTTTCTGGACTCTGCAATTACCTCAAGACCACCAGATTTGTCTACCTCCTTCATGTTATAAATATTGAAGGTGCTATTCCAGAGGTGTGAGGCGACCTTCCCAAAGACTCAGAGCCAGAATCTGACAAAATCCAGAATGGAACCCAAGATTTTGGACATTGATCTTCAGCAGAAGTGAGACCTCTTCTCCAGGAGGGACTTTGAAAGTGAGCCAGAGGATCATCAGTTTAATTGAACAGGCAACAGAAAGCTGTTGTAGGCCTGGGAGCAGGAGTGTAAAGTCATGCTTTTGGAGCCTTGGTTTGAAAATAAATGTTCAAGACAAATTGGGAAAGAGAGAAAGAAACTGGTGAAATGGAGACACAAGCAAAGGCCATTACAGTTATTCAGTCATGAGGTGAACAAGACTCTGGACCAGAATATTAGTAGAAATGGAGAAGAAAGGGTGAATCCAAGAGAATTTTCCAAGGAAGAAGCAATCAGACTTTGGAATAATGAAGGTTGAGAGCAAGAGACAAAGACAGACCCAACTGTCGTAACCACGGAGGCCAGCTCACTGTTTCGCAAGCTTGCAGTCACTCTGTGGCCCCATCCTGAGAGAAAGCCAGGCCCATCCCCTGCGTTCGGAGGATGACAGTTCTGTCAGCAGCATCAGGAAGGCACCAGCTCATTCCTGGGTCAGCCAAGAACATGCCCATGTGGGTCTGTCAGTCTGTTTCTAGCTCTTTCTTTCCATCACGAAGGTACAAAGGAAAATGCTCAGAGCGTGCTTTAGGCAAAGCATATTTTATCCCAAAGCTGAGAAAGAGAAAAGTTCACCTCTCACACCATCAATGCCAGGGTTTTGAAAGCACCAAGAAACGGATGAAAGAAAATAAGCTGCAGCAAGGGTTCTGATGCTTTAGTTAGGAGCAATTTGAAGCGGCATGCATGTCGCCTGGCTGAGCAGGCACCAGGGAGGGAAGTACAAAAGGAGGTTTGATTGAAGTGCTCTGGATGACAACTTTCTCAAATAAATAAATAAATAACTGGACAAGCAGCCCGTTTAGGAGAAAGCGGGCTCATTTTTCGTCCTGAAGATACACACAGATCATGAAACGGTGAGGCAGAGAAGAGATGTTATCTTGTGGATATTTTTCTTAAGGGAAGAAAAAGACATTTGTCATTAAAAATGAAACACTTGGGTATTTTGATGTGGTGGTCCTCAGTCTTCCTGTGATGGACTGCGATGTTGGAGTTTAGATCGCTATGCGTGTCGCTCTGCCCTGAACTGCATTTTTCATACGCACTGAGGCTCTCAGAATGACAACTTGAAGGCAAAGGAAGTTAGAGAAGAGGCTACCACTGATGCCCAGGACTCCAGTCACTTGTGTGCAAAAGCCCTCACTGAATATCTAGAATACAGTAGAAACCACCCCGAAAGATTAGCCCCTTCCCGTACTGCTCTCAACTATAGTGATGAGTAGGGCTACAGCCTTTTAGACATCAAAATAGCCCAGCTTTCTGTTCCCAATAGTTCTTTTAATTCATAACTATAGCTAGCATTTGCAGAGTACTTGAAAGTTTACAAAAGCACTTTGATAGGCGTTATCTCATTTGATTCTCACAACGTGCAAGCAGCTTAGTCCATTTAGGCTGCTGTAACAAAATACCATAGACTCAGCGACTTACAAACAGCAGAGATTTATGTCTCACAATGTTGGAGGCTAGAAAGTTCAAGATCAAGGTGCTGGCAGATTCAGTATCTGATGGGAACCTACTTTTTGGTTCATAGCACCTTCTCACTGCATCCTTGTGTAGTAGAAGGAGTGAGGGGTTTCTGGGGTCTCTTTTATAAGGGCATTGATCTAATTCATGAGGACTCCAGCCTCATGACCTAATCATCTTACAAAGTCCCCACCTCCTAACACCATCACTTTGGGTATTAGAATTTTAGCATGCCCATTTAGGGGGTCACAAATATTCAGATCATAGCAGGAACATAGAGGTTATTATTCTGTACTGATGAGGAAATGGAGGGTCAGAGAGGTATGCTGATTTGCCCAAAAGTACACAATTTAAAGGGCCTTCCCAGGTGGCTGCTGTGTTGTGCTTAGTCGCTCAGTCGTGTCCGACTCTGTGACCTCACGGACTGTGGCCTGCCAGGATTCTCTGTCCATGGAGAGTCTCTAGGCAAGAAGAATGAAACGAGTTGCCACGTGCTCCTCCAGGGGATTTTCACAACCCAGGGATCAAATCCCGGTCTCCCACATTGCAGGCAGATTCTTTACCATCTGAGCTGCCAGGAAAGCTCTGGTGGTGCTAGTGGTAAAGAACCCACCTGCCAATGCAGGAGACATGAGAGACTCAGCTTTGATCACTGGGTCTGGAAGATTCTCCTGGAGGGCACAGCAACCCACTCAGGTATTCTTGCCTAGAGAATCCCATGAACAGAGGAGCCCCGCAGGCTATACAGTCCATAGGGTTGCAAAGAGCCGGACATGACTAAAGTGACTTAGCACACACAGCATATACACTTAAAAACAAAAACAAAATCTGAATTCAAGGTTGTTGTGAAGGTCAAAAGTATTTATATAAGTTACTCAGTCCAGTGTTTGTCACAGTTGCCATTCAATCAATAGTACCACCCATATACCACAACACACAAGAACTTTATCAAAGCAACTCGTCAAATATTTTAGCAATTCTTCCTTCAAAGGATGGCCATGCAAACAAAGGAGAATAATTTGGTACATTAGTATTTTCTGTCTAGAAGTCTCAAAAGAATTTCTAATTCCTGCTAATTTATTAAGCAAAGAAGAAAAGTTCAAACTCACCAGTGTATTCCTGGAACATTACAATGCATTTTACTCTCATATTCTAGTTCTCAGTTAATGTATACTGAATATAATGGTGTAGAACTTAAAAGGCGAAAACACAATGGAAAAGAAACCAAGATTTACCTAGCACCTATTATATAGATTAGCAAGTGTGATTAACCTTATAAAACAACCTTGTAAGACAGCTGGCCTCTTGGTACAGAAGAGAGCGAGGCCTAGGAAGCCTGTAAAATTTGTCCATGGTGTGACTAGTATATCACTGAGCCAGAATTTGACCTCAGAAAGTGTGTCTGCCTCATACTATTTTAACTATAGCACAGACCCCTTGATTCTAGAAATTGCTAGAATTCTACTGAGTGCTACTTATCAGTAAAGTGAAAGGAAGTGTTAGTCACTCAATTGTGTCCGATTCTTTGTGACCCCATGAACTGTAGCCCCTTAACCCCCCCAAATTCCCTAGCTCTTTCAAGGACCTAATGTTACAGCATTGCACCTGTATATTTCAAAGTGTGGCATTCCCTGCTGACTTATATTGAAGTGTCAGGTAACAGCAAAAGGCCACCTTGTCCAAGGACAGAAACCAGAATTCTTTAGTATTATCTTCAGGGGGCCACAGTGCATATCCTCCCAGTGTCGATTCACAGTGGATTCCACTATCACCCTGACTTAGAAGATGAAATTTCATATCTCGAGCCCAGCATTGTAAGGGAGTCCTTCTTCCCTGAACCCCCGTATGTGTTCCTGCAGCTGTGTGCTGTGATCACATACTCTCATTTAACCCTCACAGTAGCCCTATGATGTAGAAAGTGTTAGCCCCAGTTTGCAGATGGGGAAACTGAGGCTTAGAGTGGTTACACAACAGGCTGCCTCACACAGCTCCAAGTGTGATATGGGTCACAAACCCTGAGGCTGGGCTCTTTGCTGCCTTTTTACTTATGTCCACTTATTTTATGTTGATCATCGCTTACAATCTTAACAGGTGCAAAGGGAGAGTGTTCAAGGGCCATGTGTGCTACCTGGGATTTCAGTGACGATCTACTATAAAAGTCTGCATAATATTTGCACAAGGTTCTGGGAAGAAATTCAGTGTCATCAGGTTTGGTCAAATAAAACAAACCAACCCAGTGATTTTAAATGTGTCAATGCAAAAAGTGAGGAAACTGTGCTGGTGTGAGTTAGGTTAGAAACGATGGGTGAGAAAGGGAAATTAAGGAAACAATTTAGGTAGATAGCATGAAACTTACCAGAAAAAAGAAGGTGACAGAAATGATAAAAACAAACAAAAACCTCAAATCAGAGAATGTTTCTTATCTGAATGTTCGGCCAAACTATCACATTATTTGCCTATGGAACATTATTTAATATATTTAACCTAAATTTCCTCAAATTCTACCAGCATAGTAGAAACAAATCATATGGTAGTAGTAACAGCAAATTATAAAGTATCTTATTTCTTGCCCAACCCCCTCACTTCCTTTATAAAGTCAGCTTTCACTTCACCTGCAAAGGGTCCCTGAGTTACACTGGCAATTTCTGGTGGTAGATCACATGTGGTCAGACACGGTCCTCTGGTTCCAACCAACTTGCCAATGTCCACGGCCTATGAAGCCACTCCACAAGATGCCTTTCCAGCCCCACTGTTGCCACCATGCGAGTCCTGGGGGTGAGGATCCACCATCTCTTACAGGCAGTAGCTCATTAGTTGGAGTGAAAAGAGAGAACTCTTACCTCACTAGGTCCCACTCAGCAAGTCATGAACCAAAACCTCCTGCATTGCCTGCTGTCCTTGACGCACCCCAAGCCCGCCCTCATCTCCCCCAATTCCTCCACTTCCCCTCCACTCCTCACTCCTCCTGTGCAAACAATTCCCTCAACTTCTGCCTGGAGCTCCTCCCTACAGGGTGTTCATCACCATCCACAGCCTTGGGAGAGGTTAAACATCTTCCTAATCCTTCCTTGAACTGACTGCTTTCAGGTACTCCACACACAAATTGTTTCCAGAGGCATCCTCTCCCCACTCAACCATTCATCAAATCAACAATTTTAAAGAGATGCTCCAAAGCTACTGGCCATATCTACCCATCAACTAAGCTCAAACACTTCTAAATCTCTAAATGCTAAAATCACCTGGATCCCATGCATCTATATGTCACTCTAGTTTTTTGTCCAGGGCTCAGCAATATTTGCTAAGAGAATAATTTACAGTACCACTTAATAGTTTCCTAAAATAATTCCATACCTCTCCTTTGCATTGGGTTTTCTATCTCTTTGCTATAATGGGTGAGCATTGCTATGATACAAAATGGAGCCCATGGGAGTCATAAATAAAATAACATGAGATCAAGTGAAAAAGTTGGGATGAAATCATTCACTTCCAAGAATGGTCAAGCAAAATAAACAGTGAAGGTGGTGATAGGGGCACATATACAAAGAAATTAGAAGACCAGAAAGAGAGCTGTGGTGAAAAGGTTGAAATACTTCTCCTTGGCACTAGACTCAATCTAACTCATTGGTACACATTTATCAAGTTCTTAATATCACTAAACCTTTTTCCTTCCTGTTTGGTCTCATTGCCCAGTGTTTCCAATAAGGATGCCCCAGCTATCTGGAATAAAACTCTACTCTGTTAGTCTTTAGCATAGATAAACAGGAGCAGCTGATAATTTGTATGAATCAGATTGAATTTCAGAGAAGGGAAAACTAAATGATTATCCACATTTAAACCAATTTTTCTTTGCTTTTACCTTGTTGTCCATGAACTATCATTAAGCAGATACTCAGCAGAGCCAGCGGAGAAGGCACTGGCGACCCTCTCCAGTACTCTTGCCTGGAAAATCCCATGGACAGAGGAGCCTGGTGGGCTGCCGTCTATGGGGTCACACAGAGTTGGACATGACTGACACGTCTTAGCAGCAGCAGAGCCAGAAAAAGCCAAATCAAATGAAAGGTGTTGGCTGGTATGTCCCATTCAATACAGAAGTTCCATTGATGACACCAAGGACATACCAGAGATGCAAAAGGGTGTGTGTGGTGAGGAAACAGGTCACTCTGATTTGGAAAAAGCAGCCTGGTAGCCTGGAAGAGTGAGTATAAACATGGAAGCTGCATATTCCAGAGTTTCCCTCAGTGATTTTTAATCTAAAACAGAAGTAGATCTCTCTTGTGAACTTTTTTACTGGCCTGATTTGGGGCAAGCAGCCTCCAAACTCTGACCAAGCCAAAGATAACAATCCTTGTTCAGTTACTAAGCCTTGCCTGACTCCTTGGACCCCATGGACTGCAGCACACCAGGCTTCCCTGTCTTTCACCATCTTCCAGAGCTTGCTCAAACTCATGTCCATTGAGTCAGTGATGCCACCCAACCATCTCATCCTGTCTCCCCCTTCTCCTGCTTTCAATCTTTCCCAGCATCAGGGTCTTTTCCATTGAATTGGCTCTTTGGATCAGGTGGCCACAGTATTGGAGCTTCAGCATCAGTCCTTCCAATGAATATTCAGGGCTGATTTCCTTTTAGATACACTGGTTTGATCTCCTTGCTGTCCAAGGGACTCTCAAGAGTTTTCCAGCACCACAATTCAAAGGCATCAGTTCTTTGGCACCCAACCTTCTTTATGGTCCAACTCTCACATCCATATAGGAATACTGGAAAAACCACAGATTTGACTATATGGACCTTTGTCAGCAAAGTGATATCTCAGCTTTTTAATATGCTGTCTAGGTCTCATAGCTTTTCTTTGAAGGAGCAAGCATCTTTTAATTTCATGGCTGCAATCACCATCTGCACTGATTTTGGAGTTCAAAAAAAAAAATCTGCCACTGTTTCCATAACAACCTAGCTAACACCAATCAAGTATTCACAAAGGACCAGCGCCATGTTAACACAGCAGTAGACGTAAATGGAATGACCCAAATATCCCTCTGCAAGCTCTCCTTTCCCTTGTGTTTTCCTTACTCTTAGGGCCAGCTGAAAATACTTCCACCTTTATCAGTCTGACAACAATATAACAGGACAGGGTGACTGTTCCTTTGTTCGCTTTTTAGAATCTAATTGAAGTCAACAAAGCAGATTTTGGGGAAGGAGGCAGGAATTTTTAAGGACATTACTCTAAGAAGTATGGCAGAAAAATGTGGGCAAATAAAAAGCTATTGATGACGTAACTGGAGGTTATGAAAAATCTCCAGCTTGCTTTTTCAACTACCGTTGATCAAGTACTTAACGAAGCATTAGGTACTGTGCTAAGAACGTTATGTGCGTTCACATTATCTCATTTAATCTTCACAACATCCTTGCTAGGAGGCACTATTTTTATCCTCATATTACTGAGAGAAAAACTGAAGTTTAGAGGATACACGGAATACGAGTAGCACAGCAAAGGCTGAGACTCTGATCCGTCTGATGCTAAAGCCCTGCCCTTAACCTCACACGGTTTCTTCCGGGCCCCATATTTGCTGGAGACTGCAAACTCATCATGGCATCTTGTCGCACTCGCATCCTCCCACCATCACCACAGAGCAGCAGAGGGGCGTCCAAAACTCAATTCGATCATCTCACACCCCTGCAGAAACCCTCTCAGAGCTCCTGGAATTCCCTAAGTTCCCCAATATGGCTTAGCGAGAGCCTTCCTGACTTGAGTTTGATTCACATTGAGTTTTATTCACATAAAGACTCAGTTTTTATACTACCTATTTTAACACAAAACACTACAGAATGGGGCTTAAGAGCAACAACTGAACGTTATTCACTGCCGTAATCCCTGAGCTCGACACCATGCCTGACACCAACTAGGCCTTCTATACATCAGCAGAGTGAGTGCAGAAACCTCGGTGCTAAAAGCCAACTGTTACTAATGATGCAACCAGGGCAGGAGATCCTGAGAGCATGGTTTTGTTACCCTTTTCATGATATATTACAATATGATGTAAGGGGACTGTGTCTCCAGCTGTGTGTCCTACTGGAATACATGTGGCCTCCTAGTTTCAAGTCCGAGCTGCTCCCCTAAATGAGCCCTCATCAAGAAGAGCTTTTCCTTATCATTCTCCTCTCATCTTCTCTGCAACAATCCCATTTTCATATTCACTCCAGCACTTTCCTCAAATTATAATCATCGCATTCTCTAGATGTCACAGTCCACCTCAAAAGGGACCGCTGTCAACCCTGTTCTTCCCTCTTTCCATTAACTTGGAACACTGCCTAGCACATAGAAGATGGTCAGTAAATATGTGTCAAGTGAATGAATGATCTACCTCTTTGAACTTGGTGTGAGATAATAATAAATATCACAGGTTGATTTCCATGTATAAGGTACTGGGTTAAAAGCTGATGCTCAAAACACGTCTGCAGGTATTGTGCATTCAGACACAAGGAGGTGCATTCAGCTGGAAGGATCTCTCTGTGTTTTCATTCTTCCAGATGTTCTGGTTGGTCTCCATGAAGGACCATGCTGTGGCCAAGTCTTTTATCCCTCTGCCCTTCTTCCTGTAAGCCAGGTGTTCTCCACTCACCACTTTGGGGTTGGAGGGAGGCAGCTGCTTTCTGCATACCGCCTGCCCCCTAGAACCAGGCTTTCACTAGATCATCCTTTAAGAGCAGGAAGGAAGCCAGACAAACTTTTCATCCAAATGACTTAAATCAAATTTTAGTCCTTTATCTTTTAGTATAGGGTAAAAATACTTTTTCTGAATATCTTTCAAGGAATCCTTATTCCTTCCTGTCATATTGTTTTTACGACAACCAAAGGCATGTTTGATCACTATAACAACATTCAGCTATGAGCCTAGTATATTTTTAACACTTCCTCCCCCATAAAACTTCTGCTTTCATTGGAATTCAGGGTATCTCAACCTCTCCAAGGCAGAGTGAAACACCACCCCAACTTCTTACTTCCTCAATATTATAAAATTGTAATGATTGTTGCTATAATCATTATTACCCTTTCTGAGATATCTCCACAAATACTGTCTCTTTTGAGTTCTGCTGAAGCTTCTTATTCCTTATTGCTTAGAGTTGTGGCAATCGAGACTCAGAAATAGTACTTCACTTACGTCATATAGCTGTTAAGTACTGGAGTCAAAGTTTAAACATGGGACTCCAAGCTAATATGGAAACCTTCTTGTTGACTCATTTTTTTCCTCTGAAGACTTCTGTGAAGGCAAGACTGTGGTTTATAAACAAAGGAAAATAGAGTAGTCTGGTTGTGACACATTATGTCAAAACGATGCATTAAGAGAACATTGTCTTGGTTGACAATGAATGTAAGAGTCCACAGGGACTCCCAGGATGCAGAACCGATTGCTCCTCAATCACCATGTTTAGCATTCAGATAACACTCAGCCCTGTGGAGCGAGACTTGGCAAAGCTTCCATCAGTGCAGGTGGCTGTAACCGGCAATGTGCTGATGCTGGGCTTCCAAAGTTATTTGTTTGTACAAATGGGGTCTTTGGGTCTCTGATAACCAAAGAGGGAAGTAAAAAAGACAGATTGCTGGAAAGCAAGTCTGCAGTGAAGCGACATGAGAGCATAACCACCCTGCTGATTGGAATAGCACTGTGATTTGTTGCCATGATCTGGGATCTGGGGAAATGAGCTCGACTAATTCTGCCATGTCTCGAGGCCTTAATTATTCCATCTTCTAAATGGGAATAATAAGGCTTCTGGAGACAACTCCCAGGTCACTTGAGAATGACAGGAGATAACAAGTGTAAAACATTTAAGGCACTTTGGATGTAATCAAGGGAAAAGGGTTTGCTGCCAACAAACCTGGCATCTGTGTTGGGGCCCATGTACCTGAACTCCAAGGCCTTCCTCAGTGTGGCCTTTACTACACAGGTTTTATTCAGAAGCCACCTCCCACAAAATGTAACTGTCAATACAGGAAACCAACATCCAGGTTTCTAATGAAACTCTTCAATTAAAACAAGCTGTTGGGGATTGGGGGGAGAGGAGGCAGTAAATGAACCACCTCATGTTCTCACAGGCCCTACTCTGTCATCCTCCAGTTAAAGGGGGAAACATACATTTGTGTAAAAGGGAAACAAATTTGCAAAAGGCTTGAATGGTTTTCAATTTAAATCTCCTCTCCTAACCTGCTGAGCTAACATCAGTTCTCTCTCCGTGTGTGTGAATCCACAGCTCCTCCGAACATAAGATAGAGATGCTATGGGATGAACTGTTTTCACAAACAGTCATCCTTTTAAATCCTGGTGCTGAGAAGATAAGAACTCAAAAGAACGCAGAATGTAGGCTTCTCAGGGTTCGGCCTCTTCTTGCCCCACCATCCCCCGCCCCTCATGCCTCTGGACCTGCACTGACCCACAGAAAGGCCATCCACAGATTTCCAACCCATGCCCTGCCAGCAGAATAAACAATGTGTTAACGGCTTAGCCCTGTCAGGCAGAACTAGCTCCAGGAGCTGCCAGCTTCACAGGCCTGGAGGCACAGGTGTGCCCTCAAGGCCACCAGTAGCTAAGGCTGGCACTGAAGGGCACCCTGCCCAGCAGCATATCTGTCCCCGCCTCTTACATCACAGCTCCCAGGATGCCATCCTGCCTCCCTCCTTCTTGCTGTTTAAACATGACCTACCGACCCTCCTCTCATCTTCTTCTCTCACATTCCTGGGGGCTTTTCTTTTCCCCTCCAATTGCCTTCTAGCAACAGGGCATTTGGGATTTGTCTGGGGAATAAAAGTTCTCAGGGAAGGATCCCTAATGGCCCATAAGGCATTAATACACCTTTCAAACACACAGCATGATCACCAGCTCATCCAAACACTTGGTGCAACCTGAAAACCTAAATAAAGCATTGTTCATAACAACAAAGGCTTCTAGAAACAAGAAAGACTTACATCTCCTTTAATTGGTTACTATTGGGAAGTTACCCTCCCCGAAATAAAAACGCAGTGGCAGTCAACGTTTGGTCCTAGTGGCTTATGGAGACCTCTCATTTGGTGTTCTCTTGTATTTCCTCACCAAGGGGTCTGCCACTATTTAAAGATTCCAAAGAAGGGGCTTCTCTACCCTATCAATGCATCTGTGTAGAAAGTAACAAATAACCCTAACATCCCTAAGACTCAGCTTCAACAGAATATTCAGGGTTGATTTCCTTTAGGATTGACTGGTTTGATCTCCTTGCTGTCCAAGGGACTCAAGAGTCTTCTCCAGCACCACAATTTGAAAGCATCAATTCTTCTACATCCCCTCTGCTGTGCTTAGTCACTTAGTCATGTCTGACTCTTTGCAGCCCCATGGACTATAGCCCGCCATGCTCCTCTGTCCATGGGGATTCTCCAGGTAAGGATACTGGAATGGGTTGCCATGCCTTCCTCCAGGGCAACATCTCCTAATTCCTCCCTGAGTCATCCTTTACCATGTCGTTTTAAAGAAAATTTCAGACCATTAATATTCTTGTCTGTATTTTATTTTAAAAAGTGACATTTCTCTTACCCAACTTCACCTTCTTACTACAAAACATATACATTATCTCAAAGTACCTTGGGCACACAGATTTTCAGTTTAGTGAACAGAAATGTAATGATTAGAATGGGATTTTTCTCTTGGTTAGACTTGAGGACTCCAATGGAAGGAGACTCACACACAACCCAAACCTTCATCTCATTTTCTATGAGAGGTGACACCATGAAGTGAAGACACTGCATAAAAGATTCTAGGTGCTCTCTGGATCCCTATCAGAGGCTGTGTTATCCTCTGCTTCCCCTACAGAGGAAGTTGCGGGTAAGAGAAACCTGCTTCACTTACTGCACCAGGATGTGAGAATCCCGTGGGGTGATCCATGCGGACTCACTTTGCAAAGACAATGTACTATTCACGTGTCAGAAATAATCCCTAAGGAGAAAAAGAAAGGCACGTGGCAGCAGCAGAGCTCAGTGGGAGTGTGTAAAGAACACGGACATTTCCCTGTCAGCTCTCTTGTTTTGGCTCCTGGAGCCTTCTCTTCAGGCTCGTAATGGACATTTGCCAAACTGTGTCAGGAGAGGCCTCCTCAATGACCTTCCCCGGCCAGCCGGAGAGACGAAGTGACCAGCTGAGCGGCAAGGAGACGATGAACCTACGATCTGGCTGCATTCAAAGACCAAAGGCATTTTAAAGGCGAAAATACCTGGGGAGAAGAAGGGTCAGCGGATTAAAACAAAAATTCGCCTCACCCGGTTTCTTCACAGGGCCAGCCAAAAAAGCACAGGAGCAGAACAGGCGCTGAGAAGGATGATGTAATGGCTGACTACACAATGGCCGTTTGTCAGAGAAGCGTTCTGGGGGCGCCATTTTCTCTGACACTCAAACCAGGGGCTCTCCTGTGTTCTAATGATTGGATGATGACCAGATAGCAGCAAATAACCAATTAGGACAACAACAAGTCCCTGGGGGGGTTCTGCTTACATGGCCCAAAGCCTTATATGATGTAGACCTGGAGTCCCATTTTCTTTCTTTTCTTTTTCTAGTTAAAGAAATCACTGTGTTTTCATAAAGGTAGGCTCAACTGCTGATATCAAGCAAAAATACCTGGGGAGAAGAACGGTCAATGGATTAAAACAAAAATTCCCCTCACCTGGTTTCTTCACAGTGCCAGCCAAAAAAGTTTCTGACCTCAACCTCCCCAAATCACAACAGCTTAACATGACAAAAACGTCTTTCTCTTTCTAGCAAGGTCTCTGGCTGGGTGGCTCTGTCAGTAAGTTCCATGTCCAGAACTCTGTATAGCCCCACCAGGATGCACGGGTCTGGAAACGTTGTTCCTGGCTGGGCAGCCGTTTCTCAGCAGCCACTCCAGGCCATGGGAGGGTGGCACAAGCAGGGGGCTCTGGGGATTCTGACAAACCCTGGGATGGCTGGAAACGATACAGAGCTGTTAAATTGCCAGGGATGGGGGGAACTGACTGATAGGTGTTTGTGACCACCTGCTTTGTGCAAAGATCTAAACCACCTGTTGTAAGGGAGATCAAGGAAGAAAACAGGACCTTTGATCCTCAAAGAGACTTAAAACCTAGCGAGGGTAACAAATGTGCAACTGGCGAACAGATTAGATGATAAACCTCCTCCCATTCTATTTGCCTTGAATTGTGCCAGCTAATTGACTTTTGTGGAATATTGATTAACATCATGTACCTGCCTGGAGATAAATGATTTATAAGACAAGTGCTCATCACAAAAATTTACACTGAAGACATTAATGAGCAGAGGCAGTATATGAACTGGTTAAGGATCAACATTAGGGCAGACAGCCTGTGTTCAAGTGTTGAGTCTGCTACTTCCAAAAATGCATCGGCTCTGTGCTTTGTTTTCTCACCCATAAAATGGAGGCTGTCCCTATCTCCTGGTTTATTGAAAGGATTAGATGGATTATAAAGGTAAAACACTTAAACCATGCCTTGTAGGGAGTAATCACCAAGTAAATCTTGGCTGTTGTTACTGAGTAATGCTGTATAAAATGTAAAGGGTATAGACCACAGGTAAACATGAGAATTCGTGAATGACTCAGTTCACAACATGTAAATCCTGCTCCCAAATGCACTCTTCTTGGCCTCCTCTTGCAACTGTCCTGGCCTGCATTTCAGGCACTCCTGTGTGTTTTGCCCTCATCCTATGCAGCTTCTTTTCTGTACTCCTTACCTCTGGCCCCATCTGAACAGATTTGTCCTGATTTTCTAGGAGAAGTGGAAGTATCTTATTTATTTATTTTTACTGAAGGATATTTTATCCTTTTCCTAACCTGATGGTTTAGTTTCATTTTCCTAATATGGCAGAGTGGCTTCCCATATCCCCATCAAGGGGTATAGGAAGGAGTAAGCCCTTAATTTCCAAGGGGTCAGAAAAAGTGATACTGAGCTGTCAGGATTGTGGCAGGTGCAGGAAACTTTCCAAGGCTGGTGGTTTTATCTTTATTTGACCAGCTTGCTGTATGTCTGGTCTACACATTCAAAACTAGGCTCATCCCCTTCCCCCGGCTCTCCTAATTGTTCCTTTGGTCCTAACCACTCTTCTGTGTCCCACCTGGCACATATTAGGCTATAAATGTTTACAGACTAAATTAATGAATGTCCTACATCTATTTAAGCATTTAACTTTTTTGAGGTTAATTTGAAATTTTATTTGCAAGTATAACTTAACTATAGATGCTTGCAAACTTTTTTGACCTAAAACATACAATTTACATCACAATCCAACAAACACACACAGCTATATGTGTATACATATGTGTGTGTATATATACACACACATACACACACACACCTGAAACAAGCGTTTTGCCAAAAATGTCTAACACTGAGTGTTCTTTTTAAGATTTTTTATTTGGCAGTTTCAGGTTTCTAAAAAAAAAAATTGACAGGAAGGTACAGGAATTTTCCACATACCCTCTCCCCATGTCTAGCTTCTGACTCTTAACTATCTCTAATGTCTATCTTCTCATCATTGTTCACTATGACAATCCCCTTCACCTTTGGGTCACAATTTCACTTCCATGCAAGCCTGGGCTATGTTTTCAAAAGCACCCCAGACAGTAACTACGCAGGTCTCCTTACCCTCTTCTGTGGCATACCTTACTCTGTTCCGCTTTCATTTCTGAAATCCCCGTGCTTAGCTTCTACACAATAGATTCTCAGCAGGAGAATTATAGATGGGACACGGTCAACACTTAATGAGCCTCCTCAGCCCTCTGCCTGCTTTATGACCAGTTCCAAAGGTGCCAAAGTTCTAGGCTGGGTTTGGCCAAATACAGAAGATCAAGGGGTATGGGGAGCAAAATGCATGTAAGACGCGGAAAGCAAACACACTTAGGTATTGATAGGTACTGATGTGTCCAGATAAGGAATGTGTACTCAACATATATTTCAACGTGCATTTCAAAGTCACAATGGGAGAGAAAAAAGAACTCCATCTTTGAAGTCAGAAAGGCCTTGCCTGAAATGTCTCTGCTGATAAATAATTTTGTAAACTTGGCAAAGTCACCTAACCTCTCTCAACCTCATTTTCCTCACCTGGAAAATTGGAGAGTTGTTTTTACACTGCAGGACTACAAAGTAGGCACATAAAACTCTCCACACTGTGTATTTGTCACATAGTCCATTTCCAATAAAAGTTAGTGATCACTAAGAAGAATTTTGTGATTTACTATTGTCAATCAGCTTTCATTTGAAAATCAAACTTTCTCTTGTAATGACGTAGATGGATAAATTATTCCCCAATAAGTACTTATTAAACACTTATTATTTTCAAGACATAAGATAACTGAAACACAGAGCCTGCCCTCCTGGAACTAATTATAATGAAGTGAAACAGGTCCACAAATGAACAGGGCAGTAAGATAAGCGCTGTGAGGTGGTATGTGCAAGGCTGCATGAGAACTTCAGAAGAAAAGTTTAGCAGAGCCTAAGGATGTCAGAGACCAGAGATTCCTGCCCAGAGGAAGTGACAGTGGAGACAAACTTCACAAGTAGGGAGGAAATACCCATGAGAACTAGGAAGGAATGCCATTTTAAGCAGAGGAAACAGCATGTGCAAAAAGCAGAAATAAGAGTAGCATGATGCATTCGGGGAACAGCAGACAGCTGGAAGGGATCAGAACACAGGCTTGGGAGGTAAAGCAGGAGCAGATCACACAGGGCTCATTCACAGCTATCCTGCTGAAGAATCTGAACTTTATCCTTTGGGTAGTAAGGAGTTACTGAAAGACAATGATGGGGTAGGATTTGCATTTCAAATGTTTTCTTTAGATGTTGTAGAACATAGCTACACCAATGCTTTCCAACTGTTTTCACATCACAGCACACACAGACTCAGGCAATAAAGGGATGGGTCATGTGGTCAGTGTCAGGACTGTCTAAGGTGAGAGGCAGCCCTGGCCCCACACAGCTGGCCAGGGGCCTGAAAGGGTTTGCACATGTCTGGCCTCCTCGTAGCCCACCAGTGTGACATGGCAGTTGGGTTAAGAAGCATTGGATTAGAGGAGAAAATGAAATGTAGGAAATGTCGTGGGAAATGAACTACACAGAGGTTGTCTGGGTGAGTCCTATCTCATGAGAAAAATGTGGATCATGGTCAGGGGCATAGAATGGTGTCAAGAATGTTGTTGCATACCAGTGGGCCTGGGGTTTGATGGAATTTAATAAAATGCCATTTTCCATGGCATCAAATCTCCTAAAGAACTGGATGGGATAAAATATATCTTCTTATTCTCTAATAAGTTCCATCTGTATCTCTGAAGAAGGGCACTGAATGGCTGGATCAGCCCCCCACCACACTGTAAAATAAGTGAGAATTATCCCAGGAATCTTGTCTTCCCCATCTCCATCCTTCCCTATGCACCCACAGCCCACTCGCAAGAGCTGGCCCACTTGCTCTCTTTGCCTCCTCCTATCACACCTGGCTCTGCACCTCTGATGCAGTCACTCATCCACAGGCATAAATGTATCATCGCACACCTTCTCCCTGGAGTATATGCATGCCAAGTGGCATCTCATTGTTAAACACGGAGACTGGCTTCCTTCTCAAGACATTCAGGCTTTCAGGCCAAGGAAGAAAAGGCGGGCAGTCTCCGTGTTCACTTCTCAAGACATTTCCTACATTTCATTTTCTCCTCTAATCCAGTGCATTCCTGAAATCACACTAGGAAGGTGTCTCTAAAAACACCTGTGTGGTTTTTGACAGTTACCAAGTATTCCTTCATTTGGCCTTCCTAAAATCTTGATCAGAAGGTAGAGCAGAAGGGGATATGCCCATTTTGCAGAGGAGAAAACTGAGATGTGGAGCGGTTCCAAGTCCTTTGCCTTAAGGCCACATAGTTCACTCTTGGGGTAAATTCTAGCTTGTCAAATGGTTGAGAAGAGGAGTACTCTAAGCTTGCCATGAAACTCTTCTGAATCAGTGCTCTTCAATTACATTTCCACTGGGAAGCAGACAAAACCAGTCAGCCCCACACAGTGAATCGAGGTCAATACATCCAGACAAACCTCCTCAGAGTTTTGTTTGTCTGCTTGGTGGCCTTGGGTCCGGCAGCTTCCAGCCAGCTGGCAGGGGAACACAGCTCACAAGGACAGACGGCCTTTGTCCTGAAAGGCTGAATGTATCAGTGTTGAGACTGAGATGGAGAGCCTGGGGAGTGGGAACCAACAGGCACATTGTTGAGAGTGGCTTGTTCAGCCTGATCTTTCTGAGAAAGCAGAAACTTTGTTTTGCTCATTTAAATCTTTTCCATTTATTTTTTTCTTGGCCTCCTGACTTTTGAAGTTTCATTGCTAGTTTCTGTTTTTCAAAAACACAAGGGAAGATGTCTGGCCTTCTAAGGCATGAGGTGACCTTAAGTGAGCTTTCTTGGGACCAAAGCCCTTTCACTGAACTTGGGAAATAAGCCATCCAGTCTCAGATGGCAGCAGGTGGTGGAAAAGTGAAGGAGGGGAGCTTTCCAACACAACATGATTGAGATTCTAAATACCAACAGCTCCCCTACCCAGGACACAGAGGCGAAGAGGACACTGTCCCAGCTCTTTCAATACTGGCTTCCTTTTTTGCTTTTCAAGGCCATTTCTGACAGTCACATAAACCAGACTACATTGGTGAAAATACACTCAGTCAGGAGCAAAAAGTATGACTCATGCCTGCCCTTATACTGTCTAGGATTTATGGCATGAGCCCTTTTCCTCAAAGTCTTTGAATCTGTTCTGCTCAAAACAGATATTTTTACTTGGATTCACTAAACGTTAATTCTGGAGTCCCACTTCCAAACCCTTCTCACCTTCCATACACCCAGGTATAATAGTTTTGGAAGGCTGGTCTCCTCTCCACCACAATGCACTGGGTCTTCCCCTGCTGCCTGTACCTTGGGGCCAAGCACAGCAGGATGGAGTGACTGCTCCCTGTTTGCTCACATTCATGGCATTCGCTGGTCTCCTCACACCATGCCACACACCCTCTGGAACACAACGCCTTTCTGCAAACCATTTTCCCTTTGTAACTCTGCAAATCAACTTGCTTCCGTCAAGGCTACAGCTTGTAAAGAATGCAAAGACAAGACTGAACATAAACATTTTCTCTTTCTTAAACTTTTCCTTTTTTTCTATGTCAAAGAAAATGAGATGGATGAGGAAGAGAATGGGAGCAGAATGGGAGCAGAGTGACTTTCCATGGAGGATTGCTTTGAACTCTGACCAAGCAGAGTTCCCTCCATGTTTCTGCCCTTTCTCTCCTTCACAGAGTTCTGGCTCAGGTGGCCTCTCCACAGCACCACCTGTTCCTACTCAATGGGTACCAATCCTCTCTTGTGTGTGCATGCATGATAAGTCACTTCAGTCATGTCATACGTGACCCTATGGACTGTAGCCCCCCAGGCTCCTTTGTCCATGGGATTCTCCAGGCAAGAATACTGGAGTGGGTTACCATTCCCTTCTTCAGGGGATCTTCCCAACCCTGGAATAGAACATGCATCTCTTAGGTCTCCTGCATTCGCAGGCGGGTTCTTTACCACTAGCGCCACCTGGATGATGAGAAAATCAAAGTGGGCCTGATTGTCTGATCAGCCTTCTGGGACTCTGGAGAAAGCAATTTGCCAGCTTCCAGGCTCATCCCTTTCTCCAAGAGGTCACAGGGCACAGGATCAGCATTTTGTAAAGATTAAACCTACTCTAATTTTCTTCCATGTGACAGTTTGCTAGGTAACAACCTTTTCTATTGTCAAAAGAAAATTCAGAGAGCTTTACTTGACATGAGTATTTTATCGAGTAAGAAACAAACTGTTCATGAGCAGGGACACTGTGAACCTAAAACTGGTATGACTCTCAGAAGCAGGATGTTGCAGATGGCTTGTGAAGTGAAAATGAGGACCTTTACCATGGTTGGCTATTATAATGGGGATCTCCAGACAGCAGGGGAGGCTAAAAGTTTTTATATTATTGTGCATCATTTTATGAAAATGTCTTAAGTTTAATTTATGATTACCAGAAGCATTTGTAAAAAAAAAAAAGCCCAAATTAAATTTTGCTTATATTCATGAAATATGTAAGGTGGCTTCACTTCAGTGGCTTAACTGGTTTTGTCTGCTTAAGGGATCTTCCACCCTGACTGGTCTCCACTTTTTTATTTTAATAATTCTTCCCTTTTGGTCATTCTTTTCACAAGGTCAGGATGTGACCAAATAGTACAGCATTACTCTCAATACCACTGTTAATATAGTTGCTGGGACAGAAAGTCATATAGTCGCTGTTTCCAATAGTTGTACTGCCATCCTAGACATGGGCAGTCAGATGATTGAGTTTTTTGAGCTGTCTAATCCTGATGGATATCATTTGATGTGTGAGTGGCTTCTGAAACAAATTTAAAACCCTTGAAGAGGACACAATGCACCTGGGTGGTTAACATCGTGACTATGAGAAGAATAATAGTGAAGGACTGAAAAACTCCCCAGACGCAGATATTCCTAGGAACTCAGATTTAACCAACTAAAACAATCAAAGAAGTTATAATCAGAGTCAAGTTTAATTTTTCAGAGGCAATTTGTGTTTTTTAGATAATGTATAATTAGGTTTCCATTTTCTGAATTATATACATAGACACAACATGCCATATTAGCAATAATATATAGTCTTTCTCATTCAGCCAATAATTGGTCCAAGGTTATGCAATTGTCAAATACAACTCTGACTAAAGATTTATAGAATTTATAAATTCTTCCTGTAATTGAAGATTAGAAGATAAGGTCTCTTTTAAGGAGGTTTAAATGCAGTCTTTCATCAGTGATGTTTCCAATAAACTAAGACTCCTGGTTCTAATGTATGGGACATATTGTCTCCTTCTGAAAGCAGATCATAGAAATCTTTTTAGACTTGGTGGAAATAAGTCTTTGAGTACTGTGTTAATGCCTTACATTATTGAAGAGTGAAAGCATTAGCCGCTCAGTAGTCCTACTGTTCGTGAACCCGTGGATTGTAGCCCTCCAGGCTCCTCCATACATGTAATTCTCCAGGCAAGAATATTGAAGTGGGTATCCATTTTTTCTCAGGGAATCTTCCCACGTCAGGGATCAAAACCAGGTCTCCTGCATTGCAGGTGGATTCTTGACTGTCTGAGTCACCATTGAACTATGTCATAATTATTTAGGGCAGAATAAACATGTAGATGTTTCATTTCTGGAGGTAGTGCTGTAGGCAAGCTTCTATCTCAGTTAGAACTCAGTTGGTATGAGGAATCAGGTATTATATAAGAGGGATTTCTATGGAAACAAAAGAAAAATAAAGTGTAATATTTTGAGCAAATTATAAACTGTTTCCAAGTCTAGAGAGCAGTCAGTCAAGAAATTTTTTAGATTTGAGCTCAAAACATCTTTAGATAGTGAATGGGAATGGCAGCTTCAATCTGATGGATTTTCTTGGTTTGCAATTTGAGTGTCCTTGGGTTTCTGTTGAACTATCTGAGCAGCCCACACTGAAGTACAACCATACAGAATGTTATACATACTTGATCAGTAGTAATTTCCTGAAAGTTTACAGGTAGATAATAAAACCTCAACAACAATGAACACAAAAGGAATCTGGGAACAGGAGCACTTACTGTTGTTGTTCAGTTCCTCAGTCATGTCCAACTGTTTGTGACCCCATGGACTGCAGCACGCCAGCCTTCCCTTTCCTTCACTCTCTCCCAGAGTTTGCTCAAACGCATGTTCATTGAGTCAGTAATGCCATCCAACCATCTCATCCTCTGTCACCCCTTTCCTTCTCCTGCCTTCTATCTTTCCCAGCATCAGGGTCTTTTCCAATGGTCAGTTTTCATTCCAATCATAAAGAAAAGCAATGCCAAAGAACGTTCAAACTACCATACAATTGTGCTCATTTCACATGCTAGCAAGGTAATGCTCAAAATCCTTCAAGCTAGGCTTCAACAGTATGTGAATCGAGAACTTCCAGATGTACAAGTTGGATTTAGAAAAGGCAGGCAAACCAGAGATCAAATTGCCAACATCTGTTGGATCATCAAAAAAAAAGAGAATTCCAGAAAAACATCTACTTCTGCTTCATTGACTATGCTAAAGCTTTTGACTGTGCAGAGCACAACAAACTGTGGAAAATTCTTAAAGAGATAACAGTACCAGACAACCTTACCTGCCTCCTAAGAAACCTATGTAGGTCACAAAGCAACAGTTAGAACCAGACATAGAACAATGGATTGGTTCAAAACTGGGAAAGGAGTATGTATGTCAAGGCTGTATAATCTCACCCTGCTTATTTAACTTATATGTAGAGTACATCATGCAAAATGCCAGGCTGGATGAAGCACAAGCTAGAATAAAGATGGACAGGAGAAATATCAATAACTTCAGGTATACAGATGACACCACCCTAATGATAGAAAGCATAGAGGAACGAAAGCCTCTAGATGAAGGAGCACTTACAGTTTTCTACTGTTCTTCTCTGTTTTTTACTATTCTCTAGTCACCTCATTTTTATCAAAGACAATCACAGTAAGACTAATTTGTTTGTAAACAAACCTAGTATAATTACATTTGACCTGATTATTTACATAGAGCAGCAAGAATCATGAGTCTACGAATATTCTCAAATATGATATTCCAGTCAAAGTGTTGTTAATATCCAAAGGGCTCTCCTGGCTCCATAAAGTCAACCTTAGTTCTTTAAAACTATCTGGTAATAAGAAATCTAAGATTATATCTTTAAAAGTCTCTTTAGGCTAAGAAGCTAAGCTAATGACTTGCCCAATTTTATCTTGTTATAAGGAGTACAAATTCTTGTTAAACTTAGCTAAATTGCCATGAAACCTATATTGCCATGAAAATAAGAATAGTCAGTGAGAGTATTCCGGAGGGATCAGGTAAGGAGAAAAAGATAAGTATTTTATATTGTTTATAAAAATGTATTTTATGGGATGAAGTGAGAGGTGGAAGGAAAGTTCAACAGGGAGGGGACATATGTATACCTATGGCAGATTCGTGTTGATGTATGACAGAAATTAACACAATATTGTAAAGCAATTATCCTCCAATTAAAAATAAATTTTTAAGAAGTGTATTTTACCAAACAGTATAAATTATGGATAGGAAACAGAAAGGGAGACTGAGATTTGAGATTGAGGGGATAGAGTGGGCAGGTTTGTTAAAGCTAGAAAACAGTTCATTGAAGAACCAGGATTGTTTCAAACAGTCATAACAATTATAATCACCTCTAATAGTTTATTCAGTTCCATGTAACTAATTCTTGTTTTGCTTGATTAGTAGTTTCAAGAATCAACTGTTATTTCCAGTAGAATTTTAGAAATCCTTACCCAGGTCACCGTTACAATCTAAAAATTATCAGAAACCTGTATGTTAGAGTACTTTTCAGGGTCTTTCCATTAATCTCTTGCAATTTTGTATCACAGATGCTTGCAAAAGCTTTCAGGAAATCATGAAAGTGAAACAGTAACATTAACTGGGTTATAATTCTAATGGCCACAGAAAAAGATCCAGTGAGAGTTCATGATAATTCAACTGACAAAGGAATTTGGTTATTTTTGTGACATATAATATTTGAAGATAACAACCTGAATTATGACTGATTATCTGGACTTAAGGACAGTGACAAATTTTACAGAATTTTGTATAGTTTGGGGAACATTAGTAATGCATACCCATGCACACACAACCTAAACATAATTAATCATCACTTTTATTTGACAATGTTTCCAATGTAACTGCACATATCAAATAAGCCTATTCATTTAATATTTCTCTTTTTCTAAGAAAATAGAATAAATCTTTTGAGATCTTCCAGGGACCCTATGGAAAAACCCCAAAAAAGACTTTGTTCAGAATTGATTTGGAGAAGTCTGTCAAAAATGTCAAGACTTATAACACTTATCAAATAGGATCATAGGTCACTGTAAAGGAACAATCATTCAATCAAAGTGACAATTAAAAGATTTCAAAAGCAAATACAGAAAATCACATAATTATTTTTTAAACTCTTTTAACAGTGAAAAGACTTAGTTTTTCTCAATAATCAAAGATCTGATAAAGACAATGTGCACAGGAAATTATTTTTGATAAACCAAGGAATCTTTGTTTCCTAGGTAGATCACAAGAAGAAAACTTTTTATAATCTCTTATTAAAGCAGAGCAATAATTCAAGACATTTTCTCATTTTAACAGAAAGAAAATTAAACTCTAGGTTTTTTATGAGTATATTGTAGAGCGCATTTTAAAAACTCATAAATTAATCCATTTAACTTCAGTTAGCCTTGACTTTACAATAAATAATATTCTTTCTACAAACCTTCTGCAACTTTCTATATCCATTTACATTTTTCCCTATTTCTTTTTTTCTTTTTCAGGACAACACTCTTTCTTTTAGGACAACACTCTTCTTTAAAAACATATCCGCCTTTCCTGCCATTCTTTATATACAAAGCTGTTTCCCTTCATTCTTACTGTTTCTGTTTACTTTTATATATTGATTATAAATTTTAGCTATCAGTAACCTCTATTTTCCAGTGAAAACTAAGAAGCAGGCAATTAAGAACTGTCTATCATATATCAGCATCTTGTAGTAGATTAGCAAACTAATATATAATTATAAAAATCTATAATTTTCAACACATCTATTTTTATGTTATAATTTTTAATGTGGCAAAAGACATATTTTTCAATAGACCCAGGTATTTTTTTTGTCCTTAAAAATTAACAATCCAAAGATAGATAAATTTATGTTTAGCAATTAATGTTTTAGTATGGAAATGACCTATAATCAATGAATATACATCATTTAACTTAAATTAGTGTAAACTTTTATCTTATTTACATCTATTTAAATCACTTGTTTTTCAAAACAAGTATGCTTAGATTAGACATTAAACAGCTAACCATCATCTTATTATTCTTGCTGATGAATTTTGTAACATAGAGATAACATGAGCTATAAGACTAGTAAATCTAGGTAGCAAAAGCAATATGTTTGAGCTATATTTTATGTTGCCAACTCTGAGGACATGCCTGCTTTAACTAAGCCAACAACTTAAGCTAGATTTTATTTGTCGAATATTATCCTGTGAGCTTGGAAAACTTTGGTTTAATCTCTACATTTATGAGAGTTTTAGGAATACTTTACATAATACCTAATCCCTGATAGCTCAGCTGGTAAAGAATCTGCCTGCAGTGCAGGAGACCTGGGTTCGACCCCTGGGTTGGCAAGATCTCCTGGAGAAGGGAAAGGCTACCCACTCCAGTATTCTGGCCTATAGAATTCCATGGACTGTATAGTCCATGGGGTCACAAAAAGTTGGACACGACTGAGCGACTTTCACTTTCAAGGAACACTTATTTGGCTTATCTTTTAAACAAAATAAATAGAGCTTTTAAAAATATCACGTAAACATAACGTACACACATTTATAGATGTACATAACATACAGACAGACACAGAGATCTTATAGCTTTCATTTTTAGCTATGTATCAGGCATAATAACACAAAACCCAGAAGAAAAGCTGGACCCAAACTGTGTTTCTAGCAGATAGAATAAGTTAGTTACCTGCTAAGATGGCAAAAGTTTTTACCAAAGAGTTTTCTTTTACATGCTACAAGGACTCCTAGAGAAGTTGCTTTTGGAAATCATTTTTCTGCCTACCAATCAAAGAATGCATTCTATTGCCTGAGAAGTTAGGAATCATTTTTTTTGTTATTTATTTTAAATTGAAGGATAATTGCTTTAGAGCATTGTGTTGGTTTCTGCTGTACATCAACATGAATCAGTCATAGGCATGCCTTCTTTTCAAGAGCACCTCTAAGGTAGACTATATTATTTAAGTGAAAGATTCCTCTAAAAGCCACTTCAATTCCAGATTATCCAAAAGTTCATCTATTTTCTACAGAGTTCAACATCCTAGTTAAGAGCTTAAAGACAGACTATTAGGAATTATCAGGAGGAATTATTTTCAGTATTCAAAAGCATGTCATCTGGAAAAGAGATAGTTTTACTTCTTTTTCTGTATGGAAGCCTCTTATTTATTCTTCTTACCCAGTTTTTCTGGTCAGAACCTCCAGTATTATTAAACTGAAATTGTAAGTGGACATCTTTGTCTTGTACCTGATCTTGGTGATAAGCTTTCAGTCTTATACCATTAAGTATGCTGTTAGCTGTGAGGTATTCATAGCAGCCTTGTATCAAAGAAGCCTGCTTTTATTCCTAGTTTGTTGAGTAATTTTTCCCTAGTTTGTTCAGTGTTGGATTTTGTCAAATGCTTCTTCTGTACCTCTTGGGGTGATATCATTTTTGTCCTCTATCCTATTAATACTGTGTGATGTATTCATATTTGCATATTAAACCAACCATGTATTTGTGGCATAAATTCCACTTGATCATGATGTACAGTCTGTTTTATATTTTATTGGATTTGATTTGCTCATATTTTGTTGAGGATATTTGATTCTGTATTCATAAGGATTATTGGTATGTAATTTTATTTCCTTATGATGCATTTGATTTTGGTATTAGACAAGTATGGCACTCGTCTCATGGAGTAGGTTAGAAACTATTCATTTATCTTCTATATTTTACAAAATTTTGTGAAGGATTTGAATTTTTTAATTTTGTGAAAAACGGGTTGATTCTTCTTCAAACAATTGACAGATTTCACCAATGAAGATATCTGGTCTTGGGCTTTTCTTTGCAAAAAGTTTTCTTGCATACTAATTCAGTCTCTTGATTTATTACGTAGATTCAGATTTTCTGTTTATTCTTGAGTTAATTGTGGTAGTTGACATCTTCCTAGGAACTTGTGCATTTAACCGAGGTTATCTAATTTGTTGACATCCCATAAGCTTTGGTATGTTGTATTTTTCTTTTCACCCATGAAGCAACACTTTAAAATTCCAAAATAAAAGAACTTTCAACCCAGTGTTCTGTTTTATGAAAATAGCCTTAAAGAATACAGATAAAATATTATCAAAAGAAAGGAATTCAAGAGAATTTGTTGCTAGCAGAGCTGCTCTAAAAGAAATTCTGAAGAAAGTTCTTCAGTCTGAAGGAAAATCATCTCAAAAGTAAACAGAATATTAATGGTTAATAATATATAATAAATAATATATAAAATAGAGACATATTATAATAATAAAATATCTAAAATATGTTGACAAATATAATAAACTATTCTTTCCCCTCAAGTTCTTTAAACACATATGACAGTTGAAGAAAAAAATTAGAACTTTATCTAATGGGTTTTTCAATATATGTAGATGAAATGCATATGACAATTACAACATGAAAGGAAGTTAAAAGGACTATGAGATGGTAAGGTTTCTACATTCATCTTGAAATCATAAAATATTCATTCTAAGAGGATTCTAAAATTTTAAGTGTGAATATTTCAATCCCTAGAGCAACTACTTAATAATTTATGTAAAGGTATATGGTCAACTATAATTTGAAAAAATTTAAATAAGCCAAAGAAGGAAGGAAAGGGGTAACAGAATAACAAAAAGTAGAAGAAACAAACAAATTAGAAAATGATAGACCTAACTCTAAACATATTAATAATGTACCTTATGAATAAATAGTTTAAGCATACCAATTAAAATAAAGACATTCAACTATACACTGAAGGAAATCTACTTCAAATATAATGGTATAGGAAGGTTGAAAACAAAGGATAAATAAAGATATGTCATGCAAACACTGATCAAAACAAAGTAGGAGTGGCTACATAAATATCAAACATCAGAGCAAAGAAATAGTAGACTTCACAGCAAAAACTACTAAGAATAAAAAGACTCATTTCATAATGACAAAGGGTCAAGAAGACTTGGCAGTTTTAAATGTGTATGTACCTAACAACATTGCTTCAAAATAAATGAAGCAAAAATCGATAGAGCTGAAATGAGAAATGGGAAAATCTACAACTATATTTAGAGGCTTCAATATTCCTTTCTCAGTAAATAAAAGAGCAAGTAGGTAGAATACCAGTAAGGATCTAGAAGATTGAACAACATCATCAGCCAAGTAGATCCAACTGACATTTCCCAACTCATTTTATGAGGCCAGCATTACTCTGATACCTAAACTAGACAGAAGGAAATGAAATGGTAATATTCCTTATGGACACAGATGAAAAATCTTCAACAACATATAAGCAAATGAAATCCAGCAACATATAACAAGAATTGCACACAATGACCAAGTGGGGTTTATCCTAGAAATGCAAACCTTTTAATATTTGAAAATCAAGCAATGCAACCTATAGACTGAAATTAAAAGAACACATACAACAAGCTTATATAAATTAATGTAGAAGAAGCATTTGAATACAATCCAATAACTACTCTTGGTAAAAACACCCAGCAAAGTTGGAATAGAGGAAAACTTACTAACTTGATCAAGAGCACCAAGAAAAACAGCTACCAGTAATATCATACTTAATCATGAGAGATGAAACACTTTTCCCCTAAGATCAGGAATAAAGCAGGAATGTCCACTTTCACCACTATCACTCAACAAAGTACCAGAAACCTATCCAGTGTAATATAGAAAGGAAGATAAATAAAAGGCATTCAGGTTGGAAAATAAGAAGTAAAATTGTTTCTAATGATGACACATGTGTGTGTAGTCGTGTCCAACTCTTTGTGACCCCATGGACTCTAGCCCTCCAGACTTCTCTGTCCATGGGATTTCCCAGGCAAGAATACTGGAGTGGGGTGCCATTTCCTTCTCCAGGGGTATTCCCAACCCAGGGATCGAACTGGCATCTCTTATGTCTCCTGAATAACAGACATAAGGTGGGTTCTCTACCAGCTGAGGCACTGGGGAAGCCCTATTAATAGATGATATAATTGTCTATTAGAAAGTCCATGCAATCTCAAAGATAAAATGGTCCTAGAAGCAATAAGTGAATTTAGGAAAGTTGCAAGATACAAGTAAAAATCATTTTTATATTTAAATTAAAAATGAATAATTAGAAAACAAAAATAAAATCCAATGCCATTTATAATCACTCAAAACAATGAAATTCTTAGTTATAAACTTTATCAAATAAAGGATCTGTATTCTGATAGATACAAAACGCAGTTGAAAGAAACCAAGGAAGACCTAAAAAAGAGATATACTCTGTTTTGTCCATCATTGAGGAAAGAAATATAGCTAAGATGTCAATTCTCCCCAAACTGATCTGTAGGTTAACACAATTTCAATCAAAATCCCAGCAGGATTTTTGTAGATACAGATTAGTCAATTTTAAAATTTATATGAAAAGGCAAATTAATTAAAAAAATAAAAACAATTCTAAAAAAGAATTCACATTATGAAGTTTCAGGACTTACTATCACTTCAGTTCAGTTCAGTCGCTCAGTCGTGTCCAACTCTTTGCGACCCCATGGACTGCAGCACGCCAGGCCTCCCTGTCCATCACCAACTCCCAGAGTTTACTCAAACTCATGTACGTTGAGCCAGTGATGACATCCAACCATCTCATCCTCCGTTGTCCCCTTCTTCTCCTGCCTTCAGTCTTAACCAGCATCAGGGTCTTTTCCAATGAGTCAGTTTTTCGCATCAGATGGCCAAAGTATTGGAAGTTTCAGCTTCAGCATCAGTCCTTCCAATGAATATTCAGGACTGATTTCCTTTAGGATGGACTGGTTGGATCTCCTTGAAGCCCAAGGGACTCTCAAGAGTTCTCCAACACCACAGTTCAAAAGCATCAATTCTTCAGCACTCAGCTTTCCATATAGTCCAACTCTCATATCCATACATGACTACTGGAAAAACCATAGCTTTGACTAAACAGACCTTTGTTGGCAAAGTAATGTCTCTGCTTTTTAATATACTGTCTAGCTTGGTCATAACTTTTCTGCTAAGGAGCAAATGTCTTTTAATTTCATGGCTGTAGTCACCATCTTGCAGTGATCTTGGAGCCCAAGAAAATAAAGTCTGTCACTGTTTCCACTGTTTCCCCATCTATTTGCCATGAAGTGATGGGACCAGGTGATGGGACCAGATGCCATGATCTTAGTTTTCTGAACGTTGAGTTTTAAGCCGGCTTTTTCACTCTCCTCTTTCACCTTCATCAAGAGGCTCTTTAGTTCTTCTTTGCTTTCGGCCATAAGGGTGATGTCATCTGCATATCTGAGGTTATTGATATTTCTCCCGGCAACCTTGATTCCAGCTTGTGCTTCATCCAGCCCAGCATTACTCATGATGTACTCTGCATAGAAGTTAAATAAGCAGGATGACAATATACACTTTTGACAGACTCCTTTCCTGATTTGGAACCAGTCTGTTGTTCCATGTCCGGTTCTAACTGTTGCTTCTTGACGTGCATACAGATTTCTCAGGAGGCAGGTCAGGTGGTCTGGTATTCCCATCTCTTTAAGGATTTTCCAGAGTTTGTTGTGATCCACACAGTCAAAGGCTTTGTCATAGTCAATAAAGCAGAAATAGATGTTTTTCTGGAACTCTCTTGCTTTTTCGATGATCCAATGGATGTTGGCAATTTGATCTCTGGTTCCTCTGCCTTTTCTAAATCTAGCTTGAACATCTGGAAGTTCACGCTTCATCTTCTGATGAAGCCTGGCTTGGAGAATTTTGAGCATTCTTCACTAATATGTGAGATGAGTGCAATTGTGCAGTAGTTTGAGCATTCTTTAGCATTGCCTTTCTTTGGTATTGGAATGAAAACTGACCTTTTCCAGTCCTGTGACCGCTGCTGGGTTTTCCAAATTTGATGGCATATTGAGTGCAGCACTTTCACAGCCTCATCTTTTAGGATGTGAAATAGCTCAACTGGAATTCCATCACCTCCACTAGCTTTGTTCATAGTGATGCTTCCTAAGGCCACTTGACTTCACATTCCAGGATGTCTGGCTCTAGGCTGGTGATCACACCATTATGATTATCTGGGTCATGAACATCTTTTTTGTATAAGACTTACTATAAAACTACAGTAATCAACAAAGTATGGCACTGGCGAAGGGACGGACTCAGATCAGTGTAACAGAATAGAGAGTCTAGAAATCAACTCACACAATTAGGGCTGATTGATTTTTGACAAAGGAGAAAAAGTAATTCAATGGCAAAAGGGTAGTCTTTTTTAAACAAATAGTTTTGGAGCCTATAACAAAAAAGAAACTTGACCTAAAACTCACACAAAAATTAACCTGAAATCCAAAATGGATCATAAATCTAAATGTAAAACATAAAATTAAAAAATTCTTAGAAAATGCTGGAGAAAATCTCTGTCACCTGGAGTGCAGCAGAGTTCTTAGATATAACATTAAAAGCACTACCCATAAAAGAAAGAACTGATAAGTTGGACTTTATCAAAATTTTTGCTCTGCATAAGATACTATCAAGAGAATGAAAAAGAAACCACAGATTGGGAGAAAGTATTTGTAAATTACATTTCTAAGAAGGAACATGTATCCAGATTACTTGTTTAAAAAGTAAAACTCTTAGAACTCAACAGAAAGGAATCAACAGCAAAAAAATCAGGATACTTCACCAAAGAAGTACCTCACACCGGTCAGAATGGCTATCATCATTGTGTGTGTGTGTGTGTGTGTGTGTGTGTGTGTGTGTGTGGTGTTTTATTCCCAGTTTTTTAAGGAATCTCCACACCATCTTCCATAGTGGCTATATCAATTTACATTCCCACTAACAGTGCAAGAGCATTCCCTTTTCTCCACACCTTCTCCAGCATTTATTATTTGTAGACTTTTTGATGATGGCCATTTTGACCAGTATGAGGTGATAGGCACTTCACCAAAGAAGATATAAGAATGTCAGATAAGAACATGAAGAGATGCTCAACCTCAGTGGCCATTAAGAAAAAAAAAAAAACTGAAAATCTCAATGTGATAAAACCACACATCTATTAGAACAGCTAAAAACAAAACCAACACTGCCAAGGGCTGACAAGGATGTAGCACACTGGGAACTCTCACATATAACTAGTGAGACTGCAAAATTGTAAAGCTGTTGTGCAAAACAATTTGGCAGTTTCTCATAGTTAAATTTCTATTTACCATATAACCCAGCAATTTCACTCAAAGATATTCATCCTAGAAAAGTGAAAATGTATATTCCTACAAAACCCTGAATATCAGTGTTTACAGTAGCTCTATTTCTGATCGCTCAAAAATGGCAATAAATGTCCTTTAGGTGAATGGGTAAATAAACTGTGGTATATATACAATGTATATGCATATATGCATATATGCTATATATACATATATACATATACACAATGAAATACCACTTAGCAACAAAAAGAAACAAGCTGCTGATAAAGAAAACAAAATAGATGAAGCTTAATTGAAAAGAACTGATGGAAAAAAAAACTAGTCTCAAAAGGTAGTATACAGGGTGGTACCTATTATATAATAGTTGAGAAAGGCAAAAGTATAGCACCAGAACACAGATCAGTGGTTACCAGGTTTTAAAGTGTGGGAAGGGTATCAGTGTGACTTCAAGGGGACAGCACAGGGAGTTATATGGCGATAGAACTGTTCTGCATCCTGAATGCAGTGGTGAGGGTTATATGAATCCGTGCACCTGCTCTGCCACTCAGTCATGCCCCACTCTTGGCGAACCCATGGACTCTAGCCCTCCAGGTTCCTCTATCCATGGGATTCTCCAGGCAAGAACACTGGAGTGAGTTGCCATTTCCTTCTCCAAGGCATCTTCCCGACCCAAAGATCAAACCTGAGTCTCCTACGTTGGCAGGTGGATTCTTTACCTCTGCACCCCATGGGAAGCCTATATGAATCTATCCCTGTGTTAAAACTCTTGGAATTGTACATATATGCCCAAACTGTACATTAGTTTGGGAAAAAAATTTTACTTGTCACACTGCAATGAGAACTAAAAAGTGAGAGCATGTGGTAAACAGCCTTGAACAATGGCTGTACATAGTAAGTCTACAACAAATGTTAGTTCAGTCCCCCAATTTTTTCTCCCTTTCGAGCAAAAGCTAAACCCCTTTCCAGTGGTCAATGTCCCCACGAGCTAGAATTTGTGTGCTTTTCCCAGTTCAGAATTGAAAAAGTCTGGCGGAGATTGCGTCATACCAGCGGTGACCCAGCTCTTCGCCACCATGTTTTAGTCTTGAGCTAGTGCAAAGACTCTGTTTAACAGGAGCATTTATTTCTTAGATCAATGGGTGTTTTCAAAACAGGAAATGTCAAGAGCCAAGATAGAGATTTCATTCCTAAAGTAAAATGAAATATAGCCCATGTTCAGAAGACTGGAGACGTGACCCTCTGTGTTAAATGCAAGGTATCAATACTATTACATTTTTGTTTTCAAAGCTGCTACTGTGTCATTCACAGTTAATCTAGAAATTATCATTTATAGATCGTAACATTTTTAATGAAGGAAAGAGTCCTTGTATTTCTACTGACCATTGCTATTTATTTCTACCAGTTAAGTACCATAGACAAATAATGCTTTGCTTGTATTACAGTGTAGGAACTATCTATTCAGGATCGCTCTGTGCTAGCAGTTAGTATCAAGAGAAGAATAATGTGGGCTTAATATTTATTTTATGTTCTTCTGATACAAAGCAGAAGTATTTATCTTGATTTCTGGCAAAATCTCTGGTCCATATTCAAAAGAAACAATGCCAAATAATGCTTTCTTCTTATCCTTACAGAGGAAATTAAATTTTTCAAAGAATACTTCTCTCTGTCAAAATACACGTTGCTCTTAAGGATTAGGTACAGATATCATCAGATTATTTCCTTAAAGATTAAATAAATCATTCCTTAAAAATCCTGTAATAAATAACATACTTATTTTCCGAGGCGTGATTTTGGATCCAGGGTTGCATTCTGAGCACCATCTTACCTGCTTTACTCCAGATCTATTTTAGATAGTTTTATGCATTTGTTCTTGTCTCTAACAGGGTTCATTTGAACATTTGACATTTGCATTTTACAGAGTCAGTAAAAGATAATTATTCAATGCATATGCTTTCTAATTAAATGTGTGAAACTCCTCAATAGAAAACGTAAATTAGTTTTAAGTGCATTATGAAAGACTTAAATTTATCTTGGGTTCATGGCACAGCAGTGAGGTTTTTTTTGGTGCTGTTCTTGTGGTTTCATCTTCAGTGATTGTCACAGTCAAGTGGTGCCCATAGATTCCAGAAGGAAGTTTATCCCTATTTAATCCTCCTATATCTGAACAGAAGTCGCCCCAAACTGACCTTTATGTGACAGTCGCCTTTCATTATTGCATCTTGAGCTGAATGTTGTCAATAAAAATCACAGTTAAACCATGTTGATATTAACCAAGGGTACTGAAAGAGCCACTTTAGAGGCATAATATATTTGCCATTTTATCAGATGCTCTCTGAGACCCTGGTGAGTCATTAAAGTGGAATTCTGTTTATTCACTCTGACAGAATAAGAGTAGCCCTGAATTCTATCTAGACCAAGACCCTGAATTCTATTCCAAACCCAATTCTGAATTATTACAATTCTTTGATAGTTCAAAAACAATTCTGAATTATTAATAATAATTTAATAAGACTGACCTTCAGGGGAATTTCTGGTAACATCTCTTCTTTCACCTTCTTGAGGCATCTTTGTGTTTTCCTAAATTTCTAGCACAATCTCAAATGACTGCTGGTCCCACCCCCTTTGAATTAATTTACTTAGTACTGCTTTTTAAAGGAACATCTAAGTTCCTGATATGTTTTATCTTCATTCATCCCACTTGCCCCCATGAAAATCTTACTAGCTCTCGTTCCAATCTCTTATTCCTCTGATTTTATATATATATATATATATATATATATATATATATATATACATATATATATATGTATGTGTGTGTGTGTGTGGGAGTGTGTGTGTGTGTGTATGAATTTACATATACATATATGAGCATGGACTTTGCGGACCAGACCTGAGTTTGAAAATCAGATCTGCCACTGTGTCCTTGATCAAGTTACTACGCCACTCTTAACTCAATGCTCTCAGCTATAAACGGATACAAGTAATAGTTACTTACTTCATAAGGTGGTTTTGAAGATTATATTAGATAATCCAAATGAAGCATTTAGCATAGTGCCTGACACAGCAAGCACTAAAAATAGTCATTGTCATCATCACCATACACTCTGTACTATAATTATTAGATTATATATATCACAGTAGAATTAAAATTGGTAAGGCAAGAAATGTATCTTGCTTACCATTGCTTTTCCCAGAACTTTAATGTGTGTCATGTAGTAGTTGATCAATAAAAAATTTATAAATCAATAACTGTATGTGGTGGGCTTCCCTGGTGGCTCAGATGGTAAAGAACCTACCTGCAATGCAGGAGTCCTGGATTTGATCCCTGGGCTGGAAAGATCCCCTGGACAAGGGCATGGCAACCCACTCCAGTATTCTTGCCTGAAAAACCCACAGACAGAGGAGTCTGGCGGGCTACAGTCCATAGGGTTGCAAAGAGTTGGACACGACTGAGCGACTAAGCACAGCACTGCACAACTTTGTAAAAACCTTCCCCATCATCCCAACTCCCTAACTGCTGATCAAGGTAGCTTGCTGCTGGTTGTTTTTGTTTTCCCTCTAAAGCAAGAGTTCTCAGTCTTCACTATGCATGAGAATCACCTGGGGAATTTTTATAGAAAGGATGCTTGGTTGCACCTGCCCCCCCTCCTGCCTCAGCCTCCCCAACATGGGTGTGGCTCAGGCACTTATAGTATGCAAAAAACAACAAAAACAGACCTAAGTGATTCTCATATGCACCCAAAATTGAGAACCTTTGGATTCTAAAACGTTCAAACCCATTCAGACTAGCTTTTCAAGAACCAGAAATCCCAAACACAAAGCCTGAAGACACAAGACAGAAGAACAGACCCCCATGAATGAAATCTGACCGACCTTGTCAGCCATCACTCAACTGTAGTCAATTATTCTTTTTTGGGAATGGAGCCCAGTGTTGCAAGATCTTCTAAGTCTTCAAGAGAAGCCACAGATCTGCAGTTTTATATGAACTTTCACAATGTAAAGAGCTGGCAACCAATTCAAACTTCTTTAAAATACAGTGTGGGCTCAACAAAACATGTCTTGTGCTGGATTCTGTTCATGGGCCAATAATTTGCAGTTTTCACTTTCTACCAACTGCTCTCCCATATCCTAAGACACTCTTTCTATATTCTTCACCAAGTCTGTGTTAAATTCCTAGAAAGTTAAATTCCTTTTTCGTCATTCATGAAATGATGAATGATGAAACTGATGTGTGCTCCAGGTATTATTTTGAACAAAACTGATTGGTATGATTGGCATAATTTTAAAGGGCAAACAATTCTGTGATTTAAAGTATGAGATGCTCAAATGCCTAAAACTTAAGAGCTACTGCCATCATAAACAATATCCCCCATCTACTAACATGCATTAATATGGGAAATATGCAAAGCTCTGTTGAGATGAGGCCCTTTGGAATACAGACAAGTGGCATGGCTCCTGCTCTATGGCACCATTCCATATACTCAGGGGGACTAAGACATACACCCATGGGATTTTAACACATATACAACACAAGCCATGTATTAATGGTGAGGGCCTGGGTAGATTGAGTTTCTACGCAGGAAGTAGTAGAACATCTCTCTGAAAAGCAAGTGGAGGCAGACTGTGGAATGCCTCAAATGGATAACAAATGAGTTAAGATTCCTAGAGTTGCTAGTGAGAAACTGAAGGGCTTTGAGTGTCTTTAATCTTTGTTGACTTTTTTTTTACTTTGTTTTGCCTTGTTTTTCAGTAGGAGAGTATTCAGAGCAGTGTTCAGAGGAACACACTGGTCTTAGGTGAGACAGATTGGACAGTGGAGACCAGAGGAGGAAATTCTGTTAGACGGTCACAGTCAAGGATGCAGACATGAGTGGATGAGGGTCTGGCCTGAGTGGCGGCAGAGGGATGGGAAGGAAAGGGCAGGTTCAAGTGATTTTAACCTTGACCTGATAAAAAGGAGGGCTAGCTATCATTCAGTAATCCCCTACCATGGGCTTTATCCTGTGATGAGCGCTTAACGTAAAGTGATTCCTTTTGCTTTACACAGAATATGACTGAAATTGGAGAGCATTTGAAGAGGATTTCACTATGTAACCACAGTGTGAAATCTATCTTCTAGGGCTTTAGAGATCATTGGGCCCAACTCCCTCACTTTATTGATTGGACTTGACTTTTCTCAGCTATTTGCATACTTTGTAGCACAACTGGAATAGAACCCAGATTTCTAATTTTTTATCCTTAGTGATCTTTTCTTTTCATCATGTTGCTTCTTCATCCTGAGCTCTAATATAAAAGAGTTATCAATCAGGCATTAGATTCAGGTAAAAGATGATGAAAGTGAACAGGTGATAAAATGTGGTGTTGAGTGTAATTTCAAAGGCACTCGGTGCAAACAAGGGGTTGGGTGGGGGGTGAGTCAGAAAAAGAAGTCTCTGCAACCTTGATGTAAAGATTATACAAAGGAGGAGATAAAGTCAGCAATGATATACAGTTAGCAGGAAAGCCTCATCCCCTTTATTAGTCCAGCACAGATGCTGAGATTAGGGAACATAAATGCACTGGAAGATGATGAAAGTGAAGAATCACCACCCTCAGAAGGTTGATGATGGGAAATCCCTGAGACTTGGTGGACAGCAAGGTGTCTTTGGAGTTGGGTTTGGAGTGGCACCCATCCTGTGAGTTTCTAGCCTACAACTATACTTTCTCTCCCAAAGAAAACATCATGGTATCGTGAGTTGACACAATGGCATGTGGCAGTGTCTACATCAGACAGACTGAGTTCAGTTTAGTTACTCAGTCAAGTCCGACTCTTTGCGACCCCATGGACTACAGCATGCCAGGCTTCCCTGTCCATCATCAATGCCCGGAGTTTGCTCAAACTCATGTCCATCAAGTCGGTGATGCCATCCAACCATCTCATCCTCTGTCGTCCCCTTCTCCTCCTGCCTTCGATCTTTCCCAGCATCAGGGTCTTTTCCAATGAGTCAGTTCTTCACATCAGGTGGCCAAAGTATTGGAATTTCGCCATCAGCATCAGTCCTTCCAATGAATATTCAGGACTGATTTCCTTTAGTTTTGACTGGTTGGATCTCCTTGCAGTCCAAGGGACTCTCAAGAGTCTTCTCCAACACTATGGTTCAAAAGCATAATTCTTTGGCGCTCAGCTTTCTTTACAGTCCAACTCTCACATCCATACATGACTACTGGAAAAACCATAGCTTTAACTAGATGGACCTTGAGACAGATTATCTGGAAATTAAACTGAATAGAAGGTCAATGGGAACTGAACGGCTGGGTAAGTGGACTTTGCCTCCTTTAGCCAACCTTTTGGCTAGTATGCAGATGATCCCTGTGGCTAGGGCTCTAATTTGCAAATCTTTCTTCTATCTCAAACTACACTAAAAGGAAAATCCAAATTATCCTCTCTGTCCTAAATTGCTCACTGTCAGCTTGTGTAATGAGAACTAAATAACAGGGAAGAAAATAGGAACAAGAATGTTTTCTATTCCTTCTCCCATTTAAGCTCAGAATACATTTCTTTCACGGGTAAACATCTACAGAGAAAGATTTGGGGAAGACACAGAAACCATAACACACTGATCAGAATGGATTTGGTAGGGAACAACAAGAAGGAGCTGTCTTCTTTACTGCCACTGCCAGGCAAACCTGCTCCATTGACTTGTCTTCCCCATCCCAGATGAAACTCAGGGCAGGTGCCATAGCTGTTGTACTCTCATAAATGTCATGAAAGTCCAGTATCAACTGTTACTCAAAGTCCCCTCTTTCATCCTATTTAAAGCCTCCCTATTCCACTGCTCAGAGTAGTTCTGAGGGAGCAGTTCCTTCCTCCTACTGGCTTCTGGAAGTCCACTCCAGACAGGTTTTCTTTCGGGGTCTGGTCACTATTCAGGCAAGTCCATTCTTTTCAGGATGAGAGGTCAGTTCCTTTTGGCTGGGTACAGGCCTGGCTTCTGAGAAACCCACACCTTCGTCACATCTCTCTCCCAAAGCAGCTGGGCATTTCTCACCTTTAGAGGCCAGACTTTAGTCATAAGCCAGGCTCCATATCTGGGAGATGTGCAGGAAATGAGTGATAAACTCTATAATTAGTTCTCCTAATACCTCCCACATTTGGCTAAAGGTGAAGAACAAGAGTCACCTCCACACCAGGAAAGAAAAGTACAAGGAACACAGACACCTCTATCCCAAGAAACCTCCATGAGAGCCTTTGCAATCCCAATGAATAGTTGGCATTTTCACACACAGCCTGAAGGTGGGTAAAGGGCTAAAGCCAGCTGAACCAATTTCTCTGTATTTTACAGAGCATCTCACATTACACATGACATAGCACCCCACATCTAGGCAGTTAAGACATGTGAAAATGTGGAGAATTTTTTTTTAAGCTTAAAGTCCAGTTATATAAGGAAGCCAGCTCTTCCTACCACCCCACCTCTTCCTTCCTGCTATTCACTGCCCCACTGGTTTCATGACTCATGTGGTAAAGTGAAAAATACACCCAGTTAGATGCCCAAATGATTTTGACAGTGAGAGAGTCATCTCCTGGGTAATGGTAAAGAGCCAAATCAAGTTAGCTATACTCTTTTTTTTTTCCAGATGATTTCCTCATTTAATTCAATCCACCCCCTCGGATAGTTTTCCTAAATACATTCTCAGAAAGTTAATTAGGGTAGCGGTCTGACCTAAAGACTGTGAAGCACAAAAACTCTTGGCATTTCGAGGTCAGGATGATGATCAATTTCTTTTTGCATACCCTGTGCCAAGCTGTTCTCACTTTAATTTTTTAAACTCATGTGAAATTCAAAGAACACAGAGAGCAGTGTCATTTACACCTTGGGCCATCATAAAAAGGCAGCTTCCTCAAAAAGAGTATTGGCTGTTTTCCAAATGGCCAGAAAGCTTTTTATGGGATCTTTTAAACTATCCTCCTTTAATCCACAAAGAGGAATTAAATTTGGCCAAGGGTGAATCGACCACCCAAGAAATGAATTGCTTCTAACGGAGAGAGTTCAAGGGAATCCTAAAGCTTCCCCATTTCAGGAAAGTAAAAAATAAAAATAAACCCCACCCACCCCATTTATCATGGAAGAGACATGACGTAACTTGCAATATAGTGAAGAAAATTTTCTTTTTGGAGTCATATTGATGAACTGTGCATCTTTACAGAAATTGTTCAGGCAAACTTTATGCCCCCTTACAGAGTGTGAAAGTTGCCATCTGACATGAAGGGTATGATGATATTTTTAAATAGCTCTCTCTGTTTAAAAACAGACATAAATAAATGATGCTGGGGATATGGCCTGGTGAGAATTTCAATCTTGAAAAACTAATTATGAAATATAAAAAATGATATCATAAATACTCATAAAGTACCACTCAGCTTTGCCAAATCTTAACATTTGGTCAAAATGGTTCAGATCTTTTTGAAAAATACAAAATACTTCAGAGTTGTGTTTCATTCCTTTTCCTTGTCACAGAGGTAAACATGGTGCTGATTTTGGTGTTGTCATTCTCAGAAGTTTCCTTTTGAACAATCTGTATGCACCTCTAAACATATTTTGAAATATGGATCTTATTATTATTTGAATATAGTGAAAATATTAGCCACTCAGCCATGTCTGACTCTTTGAGACCCCATGGGCTGTAGGCCATCAGGCTCCTCTGTCCATGGAATTCTCCAGGCAAGAATACTGGAGTGAGTTGCCATTCCCTTCTCTAGGGGATCTTTCCCACCGAGGGATTGAACCTGGGTCTCCTGCATTGCAGGCAGATTCTTTATCGTCTGAACCACCAGGGAAGCCATGGGTCTTATTATTATTCGAGTACGGTGAAGCCAATGTATTAGAAGACAAGTGCCATGAAAAGACAGTTTGTTATATTCACAGCTCCCAAGAGAAAGGGGGCCTGTGAGGAAGCACCAGGGTTTGTCATGTGGCAGAGGCAGCTGGGGGAAAACAGACAAGAGCTGTTATTGTGGCTTCCAAGGGGGAAAAAAACAAACGGTAAACAGGTTTAGGATTGGCTAGCTTAAATAACTTCAGAGAACTCTGCAGTGTAGGAGATTCCCTAGGGTGATTAGGGTAGAGAAACAGAGGCTTAGAGTGTAAGGGCCCCTTAAAGGGAGGGGTGTGTGTTGGAGGGGGGCAGGCGGCAAGAGGGTGGATTAGTTGGTTTGCATAAGAAACACACACTCTGAGGCCAGTTGATTGCTGTCTCTAGGAATTAGCCCTGGGAGGAGTAGTCCCTCCAGAATTAACAAACCACAAGATGTCAAAACATCAAAAATACAGAATGAAAAAAACATGATTCATACAAAACAATAAACTGTTTTATTTTGCATGTTGTTAACCTTTATGAAAATCATATCATACTGTACATATTGCACATATAATTCACTTCTTTTTTTCTCAACATTCTGCTTTCGGAATTTATCCAGATTTTTTTTCCTTTTTTTTAAACTTTACAATATTGTATTGGTTTTGCCATACATTGACAGATTTTTGAATGCAGCTCCAGCTAGTTTGCTCCTTTTCACTGCTTTGTAATTTGGCGTTGCGTCAGTATATCACAATTGATTATCATATATTCATTCTCTTGTTTACGAGCATTTGTCTCCAGCTTTTTTTTTTTTTTACAAATGATGTTGCAGTGGTTAATCTTTTACTTGTTTCCAGGTGCATATGTGGCCAGGAGACATGAAATAACTGGATCCAAAGGCATTTGTTTCTTTGACTTCAATACATTTTGCCTAGTGGCTACTGAAAGTACTCGTAGCAAATTATCCTTCCATCAAGAGTGTAGAAAATGTCCTAATATTCCACTGCCTCACCAGCACTGCTACTGTGAAGTATTCCTTACAGTGTTTGTCAATATGATGGTATTTAAAGGCATCTAATTATTGTTTAAATTTGCATTTTCTTAATTACTAATGAAGCTGAGCATCTTTTCATATGTTTATTGGCCATTTGCATTTTCTCTTATATGAATTGTCTGTTCTTCTGCCAATTTTTCTACTGGGTTGTTTGTATTTTTCTCATTATTTTGCAAAGTTCTTTGTATTTTGGGTGCTAACCCTTGTTAGTTGTATGTGTTGCAAATATCTTTCCCTAGTCTATTTCCCCATTTTATCTTTGTTTTTGAGAAATTTTAAGTTTACTATAGTCAAATCTATTAGCTTTACAATTTTGGTGTGCAATTTTCCTATCTTTTTAAAAGACAATTTTCTCAATAGAATGTTACATTTTATTTAAAAGTTTTAAAGTATTGATTTTTCCCATTTAGATTTTTAATAAACCTGGAACTGAGATTTTAATATGATAATAAAGGTTTTATTTTTATCCACAAGGATAATCAGTAGTTTAAGCATTTATTAATCCACATCTTCCTCCATAGATTTTTAATGCTACTCTCTCACGTGCCATTTTCTTTTGTTTAATGGTCTATTTCTGTCTTTGCTTTCTTTTCCACTGGTCTACTATTTAATCTCTGTCAATACCACAACATTTTAATCACTATAGTTTTATAAGAATCATATCACCTACTATGCCAATTCTCCCAATCTTGTTTTACTTCTTCAAAATTGTTTTGGCTATTCTTCAAAACTGCTCTTCCATGTGAATATTAACCAGCTAGTCAATTTCCATTCACATGTATCAAAAGAAACAACAAAAACTATTATGTCTTATATGGGTCTTACACTTAATTTCTGTGTTAATGTGGATAAAACTGATATTTTTACAACAGTGTGATTCCCTTACACATAAGTTTTATGGCCATTGATAGTGATATACTTTAAAATAATATAAGAATGAAAATTAAGTGTGTTAATTATACAGCCACCTACCCAACTAGACTTTCTTATTAGTTCTACTGCTGATCTCTTAGGTTAGAGTTTGCTTTATAGACAATTATGTTATCTATAGACAATGACAGTTTTTCATCAATAATCTTAATATATCTTTTTCTTTTTTTTTATCTCACTGTATAGGCTAGGGCGCCCAGTACAATACTGAGTGGAAGATGCAACAGCAGGCATCCTTGCCTCATTTCTAATTTTAAAAGGAATGTGTCTAATATTTCATCACTGGGTATGATATATTTATTGTACTGGTAGATAGATTTTACTCCTTATCAGATTAAGAATATTCTCCCTTTTTCTTGTGTGTCAAAATGTTTTATCATGAATGGACTTGGTCAATATTTTTTTAGTGTTCCTTATTAAATAGGTGAGTTTTCCAACCATTATAAACCTACCTATTCAATAAGGAGTACTAATTTCTTTGTTCACTATTCCTTCTTGTTTTTGAGCCTTCCTACTGGATTAAATTATTTTCTAAGGGAATTTTTTTGCTAAAACTTTGTTAAGGGTGAATTAAACTTTTCTAAAAGTCTTTCTATTTTACCCCCACATTTGAATGACTACTTCTGGGAACTGGCAGTTATTTTCTCTAATAATTTTGAAGATATTTTTACCAAGCTAATTGTATTTTTTTTTTCCTTTGAAGATAATGACTTTTTTTCTCCTGTTTGCTTTTTTAAAAAATTCTTTTTTGGCTCTACAGTTTTAATTCACAGGTATCTGACAACGGATTTATCTGTTTCCCTTCCTGAGACTTGTTGAGGTTTCTGAATCAGAGCATTTATGTCTTTCATAAATTATGGAAATTCTCCAGATGTTATTTCATTGCAAATTGATGTTCTCCACTTTCTTTCTAGAAAGTGCATATGATAGATAGGTAGATAGGTAGGTAGGTAGACAGACAATGACACACACAAATAAATCTTTGCATTCCAACTTCCATATTTCATCTCATGGACTCAAAACACAAATGCTTTGTCTACCAAGTCCAGATACCCCTCTCCCAACTCCTTTCCTCTATCCCCTCCTCCCCCCGACACCCCCAGAATACACTGACTTCAATTTACCTTCTTGGAATTCTGTTTGCATTCATGACTCCAGTTTCCATCTAGTATTCAGTTATTTTACTCTAGGTCCCTAGAAATTTCTTATACTTTTTTATAAGCTCAGCTATGCAACTGAAACAATATTGGCTATGTTTTACATAAGACTTCTGGGTGATCTTTAGTGGATTTAATTTATAGCCTTTCAGGAAATAGAAGAATTTAAATTTCAATAAGATTTAATTTTATTAATTAGTTTGAACCACTTAATACAGGAATAGACATTGAAAGTTTTAGAATATGTGCTTGATACTAAAGTTGAATAAAAAAGAACTATCTAGTTGACTCATTATCAAATAAAGCCAATTATACAAGGTTTCACTCTTTGCATGTCTTACTAACTAGTATTTACCTTAGTATTTCAACTCCCTTGAAGTTTAAGTAGTTTAAAGCAATTTTATTCTTTGCTTTTACCAGTTTGTTTTCATAATTTTTCTGTCTTGTAATAAATAGGAACAAAAGGAAGTTGTCTATTTTAACTAAGATTAAGTGAGTACATTAAGAGAATATGAACTGACCTTGGTTCTTTTCAGATGAGCATTCAGTAAGTTACACTGTTCCAGAACCATTACACTCAATCCTAAATTAGATCAAATACTTGCATAGCGACTATGCTTTTAGCATCAATATGATCTGATAGTTTTGAGACTCAAGCTCAAGCTCACACACTCCTTCCAACCTTCCTCATATATATTTATTTATGTACTATGGGAGTTTTACATTTTAATCCTTGTATAACATTTATAGTTGTTACATCAATTGTATCCCACATCTGTCTTTTTGTGATTCCAAGGCTTCTATTTTTTGCCTTCCCACGTATATAAAATCTTCCAGAGCAAGAACAGTACACAGAATTCTCTCTCATGATTCCTCACCCTGGAACTGGTGAGGACATGGCAATGAAAGGCAAACAAACAAAGTGGAAGAAAATAACTGCTTGCCTGAACAATAACTTTCTGAAACAGGAATTTCACTAATAACAATTTTAAAAAATATGAGACTAATGTAAAGAAGGTTTGTGAAACTATTCAAGTTCATACTGAATTCCCACTAACAGACTGCCTTGCAGAAGGAAGGATTGTAGTAGGGGAAAAACCAAATCCCTATTAACCAATTGCAAAGCAAGGAAAGTGAGAGGGAGCAGAAATAGTATTCTTGTTGTAGATTCCCAAAGGGTCACTTATAATTCTACCCTCAAGCCTAGAACTCTCAGACTTCAATCGCCATTCAAGAAACATTTTTCTGAATATGTGTCATACACCATTCACTGTTCCAGGCATTTGGTATACAGCAGTAAGCAAATCAGACAAAAATCCCTGCCCTCACAGAGCTTGCATTCTAGTTTTGGGTAAAAGATAAGTAAGCATATTAATATATAAGTAGATAAATAAATAGAAGATTAAACATATCAGAAGTACTATGAAGAAAGCTAAGGCTAACGATCTAAGTTGGGGAAGCTGTCATTTTAAATAGGGTAGTTAGGGAAAGCTTTACTGAGAAAGTGACATTTCAGCAAGCAGCTGGCTGAAGGAGCAAGCCATAAAAATATGAGAGAAGAGTTCTCTAGGAAGAGAGAATTGCAAATGCAGAAATATTAGGCAAGAAGGAACCTAGCCTGTACAAAGAATTGTAAGAGATTACTGTGAAGAGAATGAAATAATCAGTGGTGTGAGGTGTCAAAATTGAAGTTAGAGGATATATGGGAAAGGAGAGTGGGAAGATCCTGTAGGATCCTGAAGGCCATTATATACAATCTGTTTTTTTTTTCTGATTGAGATGATAAGCCATTGGAAGGAATATTGAGGCAAGCATGAGACAAATTTTTCCAGCAGAAGGTAATGGCAAAAGCTGAAGATAGATGAGGTTAAGATTTTTCTAAGATGGGAGAAATTAAGGCATGTTGGTATACTGATAGGCAGGATCCAATAAAGAAGAAAAAGTAGGTGAATGAAATGTATGAAAGAAAGGGGGAAACTACTGTAGTGGCTACCTTCACAAGGCAAGGAAAAAGATATGGTGTGGATCAGAGGAGCTGTTTTTTAGTCAGGACCCTGGACAGCTCACCCATAGTAACGGGAAGTGGGGCAGGGGGTATAATAAGCCCCGGTGCAGGCGAGAGGTTAGCTGGGAGCCATGTGAGAGCATGAGGACATTCTCTTCTACTGGTTTCATTTTTTTTCTGAAGTAAGAAAAGTCAGCTGAGGACAACAGGGAGGAGGTATTAAGAGTTGGAATAGAGAAAAAGAAGGAGACTCACATAGGGCTAGAGGAGGCAACATGGAGTAGTGACGAACAGAAGGCTCATATCCTAACTCTGCCACATATTAGCCACCTGACTGACCCTGGGTAAGTTTTCTAACCCTCCCTAAACCTCAGTTTCCTCTTATGCAAAAGAGGGATAACAATAGTGCCCATATCACTGATTTGTGATATGGGTGAAAAGAGATCATGGAGAAGCAATTATAACCATTACTAAATGGCAAGCACATAGTATGCAATGGCTGTTATCTGCTGTTATACCTTAGGCACTCAATGACTAATCTATGAATGGATAGGTTGTGATATTTTATGTCCACTCTCTTTTCAGGAGGTTTGTTCTCACCAAGCTTCGAGTCATCCCAAAAGGAGCCTTTTCAGGATTTGGAGACCTGGAGAAAATGTATGTACCTGAGGAATGTGTGGGTGCTTTGAATGGCTATAGGCAGCAACCCCAGATCACATCTAGCATGATTCTTTATGCTTAGGAACTAGAATGACACACCAGGTTTTTGCACCTTGTCCAATTGCGTTTCCTTTCCATATTTCCTAAACTTGTGGAATCTTTCAGCATGTGGCCACTGAAATAGGCATAAGATCAATCCAAAAAAATTCTCTTTTTTGGTGCAAAATTTGGCTTCCCTGGTGGCTCAGATGGTAAAGAATCTGCCTGCAATGCAGGAGACACGGGTTTGATCCCTGGGTGGGGAAGATCCCCTGGAGAAGGGAATGGCATCCACTCCAGTGGATTCTTACCTGGAGAATCCCATGGACAGAGGAGCTTGGCAGGCTACAGTCCATGGGGTTGCAAAGAGTCAGACTGGGCTACTAACACTTTCACTTTCTTTCTTTTGTTCCCAAAGTACCTGTGAGTGGCATTTTTATAAACCAAAGCCTATTTTCTCTGCTGACATCCATTCTTTTTAAAGACACTCTCTATTATTTCTGATTAATTTTTAATTGACAGCAGGGACTAACATTTGGGCTTTATAGATTTTGTGGACTTCTTGTCCCTAAGCCATGCTGATAAGTGGTAAATGACAGATAAACATTCAGAAGTATTGGGAAAGTTTAGAGCACTGAAGACAATTTCCTTTGAAAAGAGAAGACTTTGTTCATGTAAATTATTGCTTTTTTTTTTTTTTGAGATCTTCAACATTTGAGTTTTATTGGGCTAGCATAATGTATGGGCTTCCCCAAATAAGCTTTACTCAAGGTGGGGTACAAAGTAATAAAAAAAAAAAAACAGCAAATTCTTTCATGCTTATGGTAACTCACTCTGGTTCTGAAGGTATTTGATCCCATCCCCCAGGCTTTAAGAAATGGAAAAAGTATTTTTCACCATAGTAGCAGCCAGAATCCAGAACTTAAGTGCCAGTAAGTACACCAATAGATTAGATGGATTACACAGAAGGGAACGTTTTTTTCATCATAAGAATAAGCAACACCCCTCCCTCAGTTATATATGTTTTTCCTTCTTTAAGCCAGTAAATTTTTATCTTGACTCTTTCACCTGCCTTTTAGAAAGAACACTTGCCCAGGTCTGAGGAAGTGAGAAAGAAATCCATTAATGAAAGAAGCACAAAGCAGAGAGAGTAGCAACGTATTTCAGTGGTTAAGTCACTTGCTTAGAAGAGGTTGGTCAGAGTCCTATGTTTGAGTGTTGGTTTTAATGTAAACTTAACTGTGTCACCTTAATTAAATCAGTTTATCTCTGACAGCTGTGATTTCCTCATCTGTATATCAAGGGAGGCGTTTTTATAGTGGGGGATGGCTTATGTGATCCACATGCAAGCATCTCCCTGTTGGACGGGAGCCCAGTTTAAGACCTGTGGTCGTCAGGGTTTACCTTCTTGAAGACATTCAACATGCACAGGAATTGCAGGATGGGGCACTCATCTGAGCAGAGTTCACCAAGGAAAACAGGAAAGGAATAGTGTAGGAGAGCTTTTGGCTCAACATGTATTCCTGGATGGATTAGCCATTACCCTGCCTGGAATTAACAGAGATTTGATGATGATTGGGTAGGTCTTGCCCCTTCAACCAGTCTGTAAAATTGCATAGAAATCATTCTAAAGACAGCAATACCAGGTACAAATAATTCACCTTAATATAGTTAAATCCAGAAAATGTGACTGACCCCTCACTGGGTGCTCAGCCTCCCACGAGAACTTCCTCTGGTGACAGAGGGTTGATCCGAGCTGACATAGCAATAATCCAGCGACAGAGCAGCTGGTTTTGAAACTCAGCTTTCTCAGTCACAGGATGTCCATTTCTACCACATGCTTTTATGAATCAGCCTGTACCAACACAGATGCCAAAAAAAACAAATTAATCTTATTTTTGCAGTACTTTTCATGCCCTAAGAAAGCATTCCTGAGTAGAGGAGCCAGCGCTGAATTGAACTCTGAACAGACGATTTGTACCCTTCCAGCCCTATGCTCACCTTCATCTTTTGTCTCACCTCTTCTTCTTGGTCCCTGATGAGTTCAGATCAGATCTTTCCAGATCTCTCTTCTTCATTTATTTTATTCTTCCAGTTTTTAACCAGTTTCTGGAACTTAATAACTACTGGCTTCCTCTTCAATATCTCCCTCTCCACAAATCACAAAATCCCTTTCATTCATTCTGCACATGTGGCCTAGTTTCACGTACGCTTATTAAAAAGAAGAGGGAAAAGCTTTCTGGATAAATTCTGCCTTCTTTCTCTTCCCCCTTCCTATCTCTTCCTCATCACTACCACTCTTCTGAAAAAGCAGCCTGCATTCTGTTCAGCCTTTCTGTTCAGTCTCTCCTCACTCCTGTCCAATTGTTATTTGACCACAAATTCTCTAACACTGTTAAATTATTCTATCAAAAGTCCCAATAACACCAAAACTGCCAGAACTGATGACTTCTACTTTGTCCTCTTAGCACTTAACTGACAGGTAGCTTCTGATTACACTGACCATTCACGCCATCCTTCTCATTACTCTTTCTCCTTTTGCTTCAGTGACACCTCACCCTTCTGCCTGCCTGCTGAACACCCCAGACTACTCCACAACCAGTTCTATCTCCTTTCTTATTCCTCAGCTGCCCCTCAAAAGTTCAGGTTTCCGGGGCCCCATTTTTTGGCCAGTTTCCTTCTTTATACTCACACCTTCAAATCATTATTTATCAAATAATGTCTTACTACCGGGGCTCCTAAATCTGCATCTGCCTAAACTCACCTCTCCTCTGAGGCCATAATTCTTGCTTTGAAATGGAGAGATTCCTCAAGATCTACCCCTAAGTGAACTGTGAATGCCTCATATCCAGACAAACTCTTTATCTTTATCCTTAAATTTCTGATCTTCTCATATTGCCCAGTGGATAACATCACCATCTGCCCAGATTTCCAAGCAAGAAAATCCTGTGACTCACATGCCTTCTCTCTCCCTGCTATGCAGGTACTCTTCCAGTCCTATTGACCACCCTTCACAAATACCTCTGGAGCCCTATTCTCTCATCTTATTCCTGCAGCTATGAGTTCCAAAGTCACTTGCACAGCCTACTGAATAAGGCTACTCTGTCCCAGGTCCAGCCTCCCACCACTCTGCTTCCAGATCTGTCTTGCTCAAAGTCCCTTGCAGAAGAACTTCTAAAAACCACAAGCCTCTGACACAGAAATCAAAGCTCATATCTCCCACCATACACAGTGTAGCCCACACTTTCAGGCAGGAAGATTTGCCATTTCCCAAGCACTGCCATTCCCAGATATCATACTGCTTATTTAGAATGTGACGACTGGTTCATTGGGTAATGCCTGGCACATAGAAAGACCAAAAAATAGGTACAGGTAAATGTATAAATGAACAAGTGAACAAATATATTTTCACTGCTCTTGTGTAGATACTGTCCTTCTACCTAAAATTGCACTTGGTAGAATCCTGCCTGTCCTCCAGGAGCTGGATCAAATGTTTACCCCCATCTCCAGGGTAGAGTAGAGCCTTTCCAGAACTCTCCCAGTGCTTCCAAACCATAATCTTGTGCTTGTAATAGCAACAGCATATTTATCAGATGGTATTCAGAATTTACAGGTTTCTTCCACATCCCTCAATTGCTACTTAAGAGCAAAGCCAGAGTGTAACTTATCTTTGTATTAAGTACAACACCAAGTCCTGTTGTTTTTAATTTCCTGATTATACTTCTGACCTGTCTACCCATCTCCTTCTCCAGCTACCATTGTCTTTCCCTGGAAAACTGTACCAGGCTTCTTCTTGTGCTGTCCCATCTATCTTCTACATGACAATCAGAGTGATATTTTCTAAATTTATACCTAATCATGTATATATCTGTACACACACACAAACACACAACATACCTTACTGCTGCTCTGAACATAAAAAAGAAATTAACATGAAAGCAACCTAGATGTCCATCAACAGGTGAATGGATGAAGAAGTTGTGGTACACATACACCAAAGGAATATTACTCATCCCTAAAAAGGAAGACATTTGACTCAGTTCTAATGAGGTGGATGAACTGAGAGCCTATTATACAGACTGAAGTAACTCAGAAAGACAAAAACAAGTATCGTATACTAACGCATATGTATGGAATCTAGAAAGATGGTACTGATGAACCGATCTGCAGGGCAGCAATGGAGACACAGACATAGAGAACAGACTTGTGGACACAGTGGGGGAAGGAGAGGGTGGGACGAACTGAGAGAGTAGCATGGAGACATATACATTACCATATGTAAAATTAGATAGCCAGTGGAAATGTGCCATATGACACAGGGAGCTCAAATTCAGTGTTCTGTGACAATCTAGAGGGGTGGGAGGTGGGAGGGAGGCTCAAGAGGGAGGGGACATATGTATAACTATGGCTGATTCATGGTGCTATATGGCAGAAACCAACACAATAATGTAAAGTAATTATCCTCCAATTAAAAATAAATAAATTTAAATTAAAAAAAGAGAGAGAAAAGCAACTAGAATAGACCTCTCACATTTTCTCCTTTGCTCTGCTATCCCTTTCTCAGTTCAGTTCAGTGTACCATGCTACACTGCCCACCGTGGGCCTTGCCTGGCATGTGCTCTTCCTTCTGACAAGAACTTCTTTCTACTCTGTCCTCTTAATTCAGTCAGTTCGTCCTTCTGCTTCAGATTCCCACACCAGCGTCACTTGCCTTAGAAGGCCTTCCCTGACCTCCTCAACCAGGACAAAGCCTCCCTATGAACGTACAACACCCTCCTATCACTAGTCCCTATGTGGTGGCTGTCACTTTAGCACTCTTGCACATCTTTATGCCATAGTTTAATTAGTCTCTGACTCCCCTAAGCTCCATGAGCGCAAGGATAAGACTGCTTTCACCCATCACTGGATCCACAGTGTCTCATACAGTCAGGTACCTGCAATAAATGTCTGATAAATGAATGAATAAAAATGACAAATAGCTGGAGAGAGAAACTACCTAGATCCAAAAAGATACTAATGGAATGACAGGAATGAAAGGATAAATAATAGGAATATTTACCATAGGAATGATAATAATAAGAAAACATAGGAGTTGATAGACATGTCAACACTGGCTGAGACTCTACTATGATCTAGGCGTTTGTATAGCTATAGTTTAAAACATGACACAGGACAAAAACGCACAAGATACTATGTGCAACATAAGTGATACAAACATTGAATTTGTTTGGGCTTTTTCTGTTGTGTGAGGTCAGATAAAATAAACCTCAAACTGGCTTAAGCAAAAGAAAGGCGTTTAATGGCTCATTTAACTTGACATTCGGCAAGAAGGAATGACTTTAGAAATAGCTCTATTCAGGTTCAATGTCAGGACTCAGCTTCTCCCCCCATCTCTGGTCTCCCTTCACTACTGTCATTCCAACCCTGAGCCCCACCCTTGGTCGGAAAGAAGGAGTAGCAGTCCTGCCTTCAGACACTGTCTCAGGTTCTATTCAGGGTGAAAGCACTGCCCTTTTTCCTGCTCAATCCCACAAAAGTCTTAAGATTTAAGTCTGACTTGCTTAAATCACACAACCATCCCTGGACCAACCACAGCAGCTAAGAGAATGTGATGTTCAAATTGGCTGTGACTTGAGTAATGGGCTCCATTTCTACAGCTGAAAATATCTAGCCCAGCCATGGGGATTTGAAAGTGAGGAGGGAGATTCACAAACAAAACTGAGTCTATTGTTGGAAAAAAAAAAAAAGTGAAGACTAGATCCCGGTAGTTGAGCAAACCATGGATGTAAAAAAAGAAAATTAGTCCTCTTCTCGTGGCACAGAAGGCTCTGTAGCCTGGATGGTTGGGGATTTGCTACGTTTGATTTGTCCCCCTTCCACCTCCTAGAATAACTGAAAGAATCCAGTATTAAGTGTTAGTCGCTCAGTCGTGCCCGACTCTTTGCAACCCCATGGACTGCAGCCCACCAGGTTCCTCTGTCCATGAGATTTTCCAGGCAAGGATACTGGAGTGGGTTGCCGTTTCCTTCTCCAGGGGATATTCCCAACCCAGGGATCGAACCCGGGTCTCCTGCACTGCAGGGAAATTCTTTACCGACTGAGCTACTCTGCCCTAACCTGTGCTAATCCATGCGTTCATCAATCCAGCCTAACCCACCCCTTCTGCTTCTTCTATAAGAAGTCAAGAGGGAACCAAGTCTTTTGGCAGAAGTGGAGCAGGAGCTTCTTCATTAGAAGTGAACTGATCACTGTCACACCTTAGCTTTTTTCATCAGCATCACTATCTCAAACCTCCTGACTCTTCACTGCTTTGGGACTGGCTGGGGGAAAAGGAAATCATTAAACTCTCTGCAGTGTGAAGTGGCTTTGCAAAGTGCACTGTAAACTGTCTACATTGTTTTTAATGACTTTGGAACCATATGTCAGCTTGGTAGAAAGTGTGAAGATTACACTAAGTGGGCGTGGGAGGAGGAGGTGACAATGGGGTGATTTATGGTAACCAGAAAAATTATGTATGAAAATGAGTGTAATTTAAAAACACATCTATGTGGTATTATAACACTGGAGGGGGAAGAAAAGCCAGCGTATAACAAAATATCTTTGAAAATAGGAGCATGATGAATATGTAAATGAGACCAGTCAACATCAGCTGAGATATGGTATATGCAGATGAGACGGCAATGAGCCAAAATGTGAAATAGCTCCCAAACCATAAATATGAACCATATAAAATTCATTTGAAATATTCATCATAACATAAGGACAAAAAATATAATCAACTGATTTATTTGCATATAAACATGAGAATACTAGTCTGACACTCCAGCCTCCACTCCCAGATCACTGGGGGAAGAAAAGTTAACAGAGGGACTTTTAGAGGGAGAGATTTATTGAATGAAAACTGTTGCAAGCACACTAAAAAAGCTGAAGATCCTCCCAATCCTACATTCCTCAGACTCACTCAGCACAGATCAAGAGAAAGGGGAAAAGTCAGGTAACTAAAATACTAATGGCACTGGGGCTAGAAAATTTGGGTTCCAATCCGCTTTGCCTCCCTAAGCACCTCCTTGTTAGATAACTTAGGCCTCTTCTTACTCTGACCTTCTGTGATTCTAAGAGTTAATGAGCGAAGAAGCTTTGAGTTCCACTTACTGAAATAAAGCAAGAAGGAAAGATTGATGATTCTACAGGCTCCTGGTAAGAAACTGGTGGCCAGTGTTGGAGTGGCTGGACCTCTGAATAGGAAGAGGGAATCTGAATCCCAGGGCAAAAAAAAAAAAAAAGTGATCATGAGGTTCAGGTTGGACTGCACTGTACAATCCCCTGGGGAACTTTTAAAGTGATCTACAAGCTTAACTGTCACTTACAGGGACCTTTCATTCTATTTTTCTAGGGTGGGGCCAAGCACTGATCATTTTTTAAAACTCCCTTGATGATTTTCATATACATCCACTGTTGAAACCCACTGAGATGGATGATATTTAAGTCTGAATCCAATTTGTAGAAAGAGTATTCATCACCAGTGTATAGTGTGTCTACGTGGTGTGGCTGAAGGAGAATCAACAGAGGGGAGATGGCAGGAGATAAGGTCAGAGAAGAACCTGGGATAAGGTCATGGAGAAACTTGCAGGCCATGAGGACAAGTTTGAGTGTCACAGTGAGTGTGATGGAAATTACATGGGCTATTTTGAGCAACTAAATAAAACCATCTGACTTAGATTTGTCAAAATCCATTTATGTTCACAGGTTTTGATTTACTAATATTTTGTTAAGAACTTTTGTGTCTGTATTTGCAGAGATGTTAGTCTGTATATTTCTTTTCTTGTAATTACTTTTTTTGGCTTTGTTTTAGTGATGCTACAGAATGAGTTGGGAAATGATCCCTCATCCTCTATATCTTGAAAGGGTTGATTACAATAAGGAAAGAATAATTTTTTTTCCACAAATGGTGGTGAATCAACTTGGTATTCATATGGGGAAAAAAAAAATACAACTCAACCCTTACCTGATGTCATACACAAAATTTATCTCTAAACAGATCATAGTCTTAAATGTAAAAGCTAAAACTTCAAAACTTTTGACTTCATCAAAATAAAATCTCTGCTCTTCAAAAGTACAGCTATCAGGAAAATGAAAAACCAAGCCAAAGGCAGGGACTAAAATATTTCCAAAACACGCTCTGGAAAAGGACTTGTAAAAAGAAGATATAAAGAACTCTTAAAAGGGAAAAACAAGTAGATGAACAATCTAATTAAAAATGGGCCAAAGATCTGAACAGCTACTTAGCAAAAGATGTAGAAATGAACAATAAGCACATGAAATGATGTTCAACATCAGTGGTCATTATAGATAAGCAATGTAAAACCTTAAATATCATCACATACTCACTAGAACGGCTAGAATTAAAGAGTGATAGAGCAAGCACGGGTGAAGCCGTGGAGTGAATGGAATGATCCAGTGTATCTGGTAAGACTGCAAAATAGTACAACCCCTTTGGGAAACAGTTTGACAGCTTCTTATAAACTATTTATCCAAAAGAAGTGAAAACATATGTCCACACAAAGCCTTGGTCAAAAATATTCAAAACAGATTTATTTATAATAGCCCAAAACTAAAAACAATTCAAATACTCATCACCAGGTTACTGGAAAAACAAATTGTGTTCTATTCACACAACAGAGTATGAATAAGTAATAAATAAAAAGGAATAAACTACTAATGTAATGACATGGCTGGGTCTCAGGCATTATACTAAGGCAAAGAAGCCAAACCTAACAGAATATACCTTACATCAAATAATTTTATTTATATAAAACTTGAAGAAATAATATACCCAATCTATGGTGACAGGAAGCAAGCACATCAGTACTTGCTGAGGCCAAGGATGATGGTGGGGATTGTCTGGGAAGGGCCACCAAAGAAATTTTTAGGCTGGTGAACATGTTCTATATCTTGACTAAGGTGGCTGTTACAAAATACATGAATTTGCAAAAACTCCTCAAACAGTTGAAATGAGCACATAGAATTATTTAAGTTACACTTCAATAAAGTTGATTTTCTTAAAACCAACAATTTCTCAGCACCTATTTGGGGCCAGGTGTTTCAAATACCACATCTCAGTGAATCTGCACTTTACAAACAGGGAAATTGACATTCAGAAAAGGTAAGCAATCAACCAGCCTCAGAGTTCTTTTGTGGTGAAGCTAGAATCTGAACCCAAGGTAATCTGGCCCTTTCTGCTACACAAGGCTTCCTTTTTGTTGGCGTCTACCTTTTCCCAGAATCATTCTACCTTACTAAAGTAACAAGTGACAAAGGGAAGGATTAAGGCTGTAAAAGCTTCCTGTGATGTCATTTAAACTTAGGAGAGAGGATTTCTACTGCGAGAGAGACACAAGAGTGCCTAAGCACTTGAAATTGCCATAAACCAGAACCTAGAGTCACTTTCTACTGGGACAGTTATAGAGGAGAAGAAACCTCTTCTTGGAGCATTTTCTTCACCTTCAAGTTTCCACACGCCAACTCATTTCTGGGTAAAGATGCTGCTGAGACTGGCTTTAGTTCATGCTTCTGCAAACCCAGCTGCCTGTTAAGTCACAAATTAACTTAGTCAGCAGTTGGGAAGTCTAAGAGCTGGGCCAATTAAGTTGTCATTATTGACCTGGGTCAAACATGAGTTAGTGTCTAAAAGGTGAAAGTCCTTATCTCATTTCCTGTTCTCCATAAATATTCTGAAAGTATTTTTGTTGTATTTACTGCTTCAACCAAGAACACAAGAAGCCGGTCACTTTCAGGGTTGGTGTGGTTTTAGTGTTTGTTTCCATTAAGTCTCCTTGTTTTCAACTGTTTCTAGATGGGGCCTCAAAATAGACTCTACAGTATCTAATAGCTGCCCAGATCAGAAAGAGAATAATTTATTACCTTTGTATTTATAAGTTTGGCTTTGTTTTGTCTCTTTGCTAGTTTGTTTTCACTTTGATTTCTCTCTCTGTGTTCAGGGTGAGGAGGAGTCTGATAAAGGAAACAAGAGTTCCTGAGATCTAGTCATTTTATGGATGCCCTTTATATTCATTATAACCGTCCACATCTCAGTCCTTTTTGCTTTATCCATGAAGGTAGTGTAGGGTTTCCCTTGCTGGAAGGGATTCCAAAGAAGGGAATACTGAAAGAACATATTCATAGATGAGAGCCCTGTTGTCTTAACTGGTTCAGGCTGCTGTAATATTGAATACAATACTGCACTAGGTGACTTAAACAACAAATATTTAAATCTCACAGTTCTGTGCGTCCAAGATTAGATGCCAGACTGGTCAGGTTCTGGTGTGAACCTACCCCTGCTTTTGCTCTGTATCACCACATGGTTAAGACAGAGCTTTGATCTCTCTATCCCCAATCCCATCATGAGAGGTCCACCCCTATGATCTTATCCAATCATTTCCCAAAGTCCTCATCTCCAAATTCCACCCACCTATATGTTTAGGGGATTGGGGCCTAAATATACGAATTTTGGGTGGTGGGGAGAGAGACACAACCAATCCACAGTACCCACTGTGAAGTAGCAAGCTTTGGTACTAAAGAAACATGCTGGAGATGCTCCCTAGCTTGGGAAAGCACAGATACATCCTCATTCACATGTTCAATCTCTAGCATCCCCCAGCCTCTTGGCTACTGGATGCTCTAAGGCATCCATGGTCCTGCTGACCTCTGCTCAGTGCCTTTAATTCAGCAGCTAAAACTTACAGGTGGCAAGACTTGACAGAGGTTACTCAAGCTAGGCTTTTTTGGCTTGCCATCACATATCAATCTTCTTCCATTTCCTAATCAACAGCCAGGCAACATCATCGTCTCTATCTTTTAAGACTTCTGCTTCAGCCCTGCTTGCCCTTCTGACCTTTCTTGGCAAGGCAAGCTGTGGGAAAGACCTTTGAACATGTTATGTTTGTTAGGGCTCACAGATACACCAGAAAATGAACTGGCCTTTTTGTTCTCTCTGCCAGTAACTCAATGTTTGTGTCTTCTCAGAGAAGATACAATTAAGGCAGCATAATACTCCAGTTAAAAATAGCCTCGTGGCTCTGCCCTACAGACTCTTGCTAGGTTTTCTTTTTTTAATAGAGTGGTATTAAAATAAAAAAGATGCAATCTAAATACAAGCTCCAATCGATGCACAAACTATTTTTATTTCCTCATTTAGCCCATGCCCATCCCAACCACATCCATCTGGGCTGTTTATGACTTAATAAAATGCTTTAAACAGTAAAACACTCAAATAGGATATGGACCTACTTGCCTGCTCATCCCCCAACAACAACAACAAAAACTTACCTGAATCTTAAACTTCATAAACTTCCTCTGTGTTACTCAGATCCACTCTGGCTAGCCTACACAGAAACGGAATGATCAGACATGGGTTTTTACAGTTCAGACCATTCCAGGGATTAAACAGGCAGAGGAAAAGGGTAAGAGTGAAGGATAAATGTCAGAAGAGCCTAAATGAATAAAGTGGAAGTTAACCACCCCAGTGGGTCTGAGATTCTGAGAGAGTCTGGGCATAGAGATAGCAATTGTTGATGCCAAGTGTTTTATAAACATGTAATTTGCACTTGGATATGAGCATGCTTTGAAAAGTTAAAAGTGCATACAAATGCAAGGTATGGATTATTAAGAGAGCACTGCTTCCCATCCGTGGCATCTTAGCTCAACTACATACGGATTACAGATTTTGCCTTTCTCTTTTCTCATATTCCTCTCCAAAGCACGTAGCCCAGGACTGGGCACACTGGAAACATAATGGCAGGCAAAGTTTGTGAATTTGTCATCTCTGCCTCTTGGATCCCTTCCCAGCCTTTCAGAACCTCTTCCCCAAATCAGGCTCTCAACATTTCCTTTTAAATCTTGTTCTTTGTTATTCTTTCCCAGTGATGATAACAACATCGGAATAATGTAATGGCATTGAAATTCTAAGGAGTTGCTGAATTAGATCCTCTAAGACAACGTGCCTTTTTAAAGACATGAAGTAGGTAATGCCAGCTCCGAAGGACTGAATTGCTAATGGTGGGATTTTAGTCAATGTGGCACGTGTGCTTGAGGAGATTTGCTTTAATACATGAAAAATCATATCTAGAATTACTTGTTTGGACTGCAAAGTCCATGTGTACCTGGACAGAAACTTGAGGAAACAATGTTTCCTGTAATCAGAGATATCAATGCCTTCAAGGGTCTATCTCCTAAGGATGGGCCTCCTCACTGTCTGTCTGACCATGTGGAGAACTCAGATTGGTGTTTGTTTGGCTTTGCTTTTCCTTTACTGAATGTTAAAAATTGGTGTTCCAGTCTTCACGTATTTGTTCACAATGTACCCCCTTATGCGCTAAGTCACTTCAGTCATGTCCGACTCTTAGTGACCCTATGGACTGCAGCCTTCCAGGCTCCTCTGTCTGTGGGATTCTCCAGACAAGAATACTGGAGCGGGTTGCCATGCCCTCCTTCAGGGGATCTTCTCGACCCAGGAATTGAACCTGCAGCCCCTGCGCCTCCTTCATTGCAGGTGGATTCTTTACTGCTGAGCCACCAGGGAAGCCCCATACCCCCTTATCCTTTCCCTTATATATCCTTCCCCGCTTTTCTTCATATAACTTCTCACTCCAATCAGGTAAGACACTTAAGATGTGACTTTTCATTTAGTAAAGCAGACAATCACTTTGGGGGAGAAAGGATGGTTGCTTACTGCAGCACCAAGACCCATAACCCCACCCCACAAAAAAATCTTGCAAAAAAGGGTAAGTTCTAAACTAACTTCAAGGAAATTAGGCCAAATCAAAAATTTCTGGTTGGAGTTTTTTAAGAAGAAGAGATTTATAGGTTTCAGTCAAGTCCTCAAGACAAGTGCAGCCAGATGGATGACACCAGGTAATCCATCAAGTGATTGATCAGGGTTCACAGAGTAAATGATTATGACTTCCATCACTCCCTGAGCACCTGTGAGGATGAGGCTTGTAGAGCTAATAGACTTCCTCAAGCCAGGGCCACCTCCTCTGACTGCTGTATGTGCGGCTGCGTTTGCTCTGTTCTATTTGTGAGCAACTCAGAGAGAGACCAGGTAAACTCAGAGAAGCATTATCCATCCATCAGCCAAGAATTCCACCAATTGTTCTTAAGTCACAAAATATATTAATTAGATGAGGAATGATTTGATGAGGCTTATGTGCCAACCACTGCTAGGTGTTCTGAGCAAAAAGATGAAGATACCAAGTCTCTGCTCTCAAGGAGTTCCCAAGGGTAACAGCAACCATTGGCTGTCATTCGCTGAGTGATTATTTTGGCAGAAACTGAGATAAGCTACTTTATATGCATTATCGTACTTAATTATCATAACCTCATCGTCCAAGTTTTATAGTGAAGAGACTGAAGTCAAATGGGGTTATGTGACTTGCTCAATGTCACACTCTAAAGAAGTGGTAGGGCCAGGATTGGAAACCAGGCTTTCTGACTCCAATGCCCACACAGTAATCTATTATTCTGTAATATCCATGAATGCAAAGAAAGTAGTCCAGATAATAAATGATATAGGAGGGTGCTAATCTTGCTGTAGGAGTCACATGCTTCCTACCTCATACCTATTAGCTCATTTAGTCTCACACACCTACCCTTCAGAGTCAGCTGGAGCAAGAATTTGAGCCCATTGCATGGGTGAGAAAATGGAAGTCAGAGAAGTTTGGTGACTGGTCAGAGATCAACATCTATGAAGTGATGGAGGTGGGTTTCTCAGATCCCACATGCAGTGCATTTTTCCATATAATGCTTTGCTTCCTGCAATGCTGTCTCTCATTTACTAAAGAGAAATTACATCTTGAGATTTTTACAGTCATATCAGTACAGGATAATAATAGATTGTCCAAGTCAGAAGAAATAAGTAACCCTTATACTTATGCCAAGTACATAAACTTCATGTTCAGGTGCTCAGCACTTATAGTTTCTACTCAGTCTTGAGCACCTGGCAGTGGGGAGAAAAACAGATGTCCTAGGAGTAGATGGATGTCTGATCCAAGAAATGACAATCCAAGTGTGAAGCCAGCCTTTTCCATGCCAAACAGGAAATGATGCAATAGGTTGTGTCCATTAGTAAAAACTGGCCCACACTATTTCATCAAAACATCAGTTATTAATCAAAATTTCATAAGTCAGCTATATTTATTGGCTTTTCTTCTTCCTGTTTTTGCTTACTCCCTTTTTGCCTCTCCTTGGAATTAACATTCTAGTAACACACAGATTCAACTGCAACTTCTTAGTCAACATATAGAATTTCATCTCGGCAAGGGAGGATTTTTTTCTTTTAGTTACATGCATGAGCATCTTATGAGTTTCTACTAAGTGTCTCCTACATCGGGGTATCTCAAATCTCAATATGCATATAAACCACCTGGGGAAATAACTAACACAGAGAGTCTGACTAAGGAGATCTGGGTGGGACCTGAGATTCTGCAGTGCTAACCAGCTCCCAGGTGATGCCAACACTGCTGGCCCATGGTCCAGAAGGAACAATATGATCTAAAAAATACTAGTCCTGGGTAAGGAGCTGTATGGTAGAGGATTCAAGAGAAATGGCCCACAGCCCCTGTTCAAGTGTGGTGAACAGGGTTGATTAAATACATATGAGACAAAGAAAAGTACAGACCAAATGCGTAAACCTGTGCTCGCTTGTTATAACCAAATGATAGATCAAGGGAAAAGATTTTCTTATTCTCTTTATCATTGTCAGATCACATTTATAGTAAAAATAGTCCTCCTTTTTTCTTAGCAAAACTAGTCACTCAGATAAGGGCCTCCCACGTGGCTCAGTAGTAAAGAATCCACTTGCCAAGCAGGAGACTTGGGTTCGATCCCTGGTTGGGAAGATCCCCTGCAGAAGGAGATGACATGGACAAAGGGACTGGTCTCAAGTGAGCAACTAAACAGCAGCAGCATTCACTTAGGAAAACACTGTCTCAGTCTCTGAAAGCCCCTCTATTGGTACCCTGGAAACAAAACTGGACACTGATAATTGTAATTCACTTACAACTGTTTCAGGAACAAATCCATTACATGGCTCATCAGGGCAAATTCAGCCTCAGCACTCTTTCTTGTGACAGGATATCTGTATCTCAGGCAAAAAGTAGGAGACTGAATATAGGCGATTCTGTCCCTGCAGTCTGAAGTAGACAAAGGTCAGGGGGAAAGTGCAGGTCTAGGCAGCACATGTTTCCTCCAGATCAAATGCAGCTAGAGTCGTGAGTGAGATGGGTTGAGGAAAGAGAGATGGAGGGAGGTGGTGGGAATGCTGGAAAGAAACAAAGAGACCTTCTTTGTTCCTTACCCTTCCAGCCAGCTGTGCTAAGTCACTTCAATCATGGCCGACTCTTTTTGATCCTATGGACTGAAGCTCGCCAGGCTCCTCTATCCATGGGGATTCTCCAGGCAAGAATACTGGAGTGGGTTACCATGCCCTCCTCAAGGGGATCTTTCCAACCCAGGGATTGAACCCATGTCTCTTATGTCTCCTGAATCGGCAGGTTGGTTCTTTACCACTAGCAACACCTGGGAAACCCTTCCAGCCAAGACCCAGAAAAATTCCAGGCACAATCAATGAAGCTCATAGGAAACCTAGAGCAGAATGAAAGTGATGCTGATCTGCATGAGCTCCAAGGGAGGATTGCCGCAGAGCTAATCACTGGACTGAGAGTGCCATTTAATGCCCTTCCTCCACAAGCCATTCATCAAGTTTATAGTAGCAACAAGAGTTCATTACCATGTTCCTGTTTTGCACATTCTTGAACAAGGTTATGCCTCCAATTTTAAGTGTGGTGTATAAAAGAAATGAGGAAAGGTGGGAGGGTGAGAACATTTCTGAAGGGAAGGGTAATAAACAGAATAGGTGATCCTCACCAACTGGAAATGTGAATCTCCCTACCTGCTTATGACTTTGTGCAATCAGAAAGAACACTTCACAAGCTGAGATTCATTCTTAGAAGTTCCTAAGCTCCTCTTATCAACATACCTATCCATTCATCTCTCAGTCAGTCTTCCATATCAGAAGCTGAAAGAGAAGATAGGATTTGGTTCTAGGTTCCAAGAAGGTTGTGATATAGTTAGAGAAATAAGAGGAATTCATGTGAAACAGAGGTTACAAAACAGAACAGAAACAACCTCCATGTCGCTGTCCAAATCTTGGGTGCTGAAGGCAGTTCAAAGAGGTGGCATTTAGATCAATGTGGTGAAGAGAACCCAGAAAAGGTTTTGTGAAGACTGTTGGGCTTCCATAATCAAAGGGGAAAGTGCAAAGTGTTCAGTATGGAAGATATTAATGAAACAAATTCAAAGTCATAATGGGGATCTGAGGTCTCCCTAAGGAGATCAGCAGGCTCCCACAGTCCTTATCTTTTGATCACATTATGAACAATGGACTCCCACTGAGCTTGGAAAGTTTGAACAGGAGTAGAAGGAAAGAAGCTCCATGCACCGGGAAACTACATCTAAATTCACCAGAACATTGACTCTTTTAATGCCCCACCCGTGCTTCTGTAGTCAGGATGCTGGGAGCTTGTCCATCAATATCCAGACAGTGTGATGGTTGGTGCACAATGCTGTTTAGTTGCTCAGTTGTGCCTGACTCTTTTTGTGACCCCATGGACTGGAGGCCTGCCAGGCTCCTCTGTTTATGGGATTTCCCAGGCAAGAGTACTGGAGTGGGTTGCCATTTCCTTCTCCAGGGGATCTTTCTGACCCAGGGATCAAACCAACATCTCCTGCATTATAAGTGGACTCTTTACCACTGAGATACCACAGAAACCCTTCAGTGTACAATAGACAGACTCAAATTATATCTGAAACTTTTTAGTCTCACTGATTTGGCAGAAATGTTGTTAAGGAGCTCAGCTGTCCATATAGAGTTGTCTCTTAGGCTATCACTAAAATTCCTCAATGCTCTCTAAACTTGGGTAGCAAGGAGGTCAGAAAGAGAAATGTTCTGCTCCTGCCCAAACACAAGCGTTTTCCTGATCTCTTCTGGAGAAGGCCAAGTGAATGCTCACTACTCCCAAGCCTAGTTTTCTCCAATACATAAATATGAGAAGGTCTTCATGTACTTTTTAAAATGCTCTAAGATCTGCTACATTCTGCTTTCTTTTTCCATAAACTGTTGTCAGCATCAAGATAAAAAACAGGCTCTGCTGATCAATGAGTTCAGGGGTGACATAATGCTATATAGCTAGTCCCTACCTCTTGGCAATCCTCTATGTGAACAATGCAAATGGTAGGATTTGACTGAACTAAATAAGCCACTTCCTTCCTCATGTCTTTTCAGTCCAAACCTACTCCTGAGCTTACTCCGGGAGTCTAGGGTTGAACACTCCTAGAAATACATTTGGTTCTTTAGAACTTAATATGCCACATTTAGAGCTTTTATTTAAAAAAAGAAATTGCTCTTCCAACATTCACTAATGTATGACTAAAAGCAAAACCATATCTTTGAAAAACTTCAGAAGATGCTGCAACAAACACATACGTGGGTTCTGTAGCCATCCGATATAGAGGATAAAATGTTGACAGCAATGAATTTTTCAGCTCTTTGTCAAGAGCACTGATGAGTTTTGACAACCATCCTTGGTCACGTTGCCAGAGCCTCCCCTTCACACTTACCATGCTGCTCTGACCACCGTGTTTTCAGGTTCCGTGTTTCTCTGCTCTTGTTCTATCACACCTTCTTTGGCATTCAACATCTCTTCACTCCTTTGTCAACATCTAATCTGTCCTGATTCTCACTCCAAATAATTCTTAAACACAAGAGTAGATGATCACCTTTAAGCCACAGCTTAAATGCCCCAGAACCAGGTCACTGGGCAAACTCTGGGAAGGTAAAGTTTCGAAAGCACCAGCTCTAGATTTTGTAGTATAAAATAGGATTTAGAAGAATGTGCACTTGCCTTGACTATATCTCTGGAAATATTTTCAAAATGAACTGCTATGTATATGTGGGAAGACTGTGAAGGTACTGTAAGCCATGATCATTGCATCACTTCTCCCTTTTTACTTCTCAAAGGTAAATGTTTGATGATGAGACAGGAAGAAGCTCCCTATTGAGCTGAGAGAGTCTATTCCCTTCCCTTCAGGCAAGGATATCAAGGGGGTAGTTTCAAGGAAACAATACATTTCCTGATCTAAAACTCCTCAGACCAGTGAAAAAGTAAAAGTGTTAGTTAATTGTGTCTGACTCTCTGAGACACTATGGCCTGTAGGCTGTCAGGCTCCTCTGTCCATGGAATTCTCCAGGCAAGAATAGCCACTCCCTTTTCCAGGGGATTTTCCCGACCCAGAGATCGAACCCATGTCTCCCATATTGCAGGCAGATTCTTTACCATCTGAGCCACCAAGAAGACCAGATTCCTTTTCAATTCTAGACTATTTCATTGCATTGTTTCCCAGCAACCCCTATTTTGAGTCTTCTTTAGAATAATCTAGGAATATTTGTTAAAATAAAACTCTGCTAGGGCCATAAATGAAAGATAACATGAGGACTGAAATAATCCTTCATGCAGCTTGGATATCTTATAAGAGATATGCACATTTCTGGAAAGGAGACAGGATCTCAGTTCCGCCCATTCTAATTGCAATTTCCGTTTTCTAGTACAACTCACGATTTCTGCATGGCAGGAAGAGTTCCCTGACATGTCACCCTCAGAAGCTGGACTAAGCAAAAAGGCGCACTGTCTCTTTTCAGAAAGAGCAGAGGCGTGCTCACTGTAGCATGTAAACATTTTATACTGAGTGAATTCCATTTCTATCTATACTCATCACAAATGAGTACCACCAAAATGTTCAAATACATATTCACAATGTGCCTCTCAAATGCACTGGATGAAAAAAATCAGAGCTAAGCATGAGGCACAGATCCATTTCATTTAATTAGAGTTTCAGAGAAGCCTAAAGAAAAAGGTCTGTATCTCCCTAAGTGTTCTCTTTCTGTATGAGTATAGCTATCTTGCATTGTCAGGTCGTTTGAATTGAAAATGATTCCAAATGCAAAGCCTTTAAACCTTGAATGTTTGACTCAGGTAATATTATCACAGACAGACAATAAAAGAAACCATGTCGCCCATTCGTATTCCAGATTTTGTACCAGTGTCCACTTTCCCTTTATAGGAAATCAGAGAGAGAAGACTATTTCCTCTGGATCAATGCCAGAGCCCTGAATTACTGTCATGTTAGAAAATCCTGCATTGCACTCAGCACATGCCCTGAGTATGCCCACTCCTTATTTTCATTCTCTCCTGTTTTATTTTCAAGTCCCTTTAATAATTTTGCCCCATCCCAACCATCCTACACAGCTACCACTTACCTCCGAGGACCCTCCATGCCGACCGAGTCAGGCTCCTCATAGCCCCATCTCCATGCTATTCCTTTTCTTGTCTTCTCATCTCTATTCAGGCTGTTCCCCTTCAGGGTTACTGTGCTTCCCGCCATGTGCATAACCATTTAGCATGTATTCCTCCCTTCCACATATATTTACTGAGCACCTGCTATGTGCTGGACACTAGAGAGACAACACTAAGGCAAGATCACTGCCTGCATTGATTTTAGATTTTTTGAGCAAGAGACAGAAAATGGACAATAAACCATTTCTAAAAAGATTGAGTAACACATAGAGATGCTAACCTCTGAGTAGTGGTGGGTAGAGGAAAATTAGAGCAGTGTAAGGAAATCAATTCTGAATATTCATTGCAAGGACTGATGCTGAAGTGGAAGTTCCAATATTTTGGCCACCTGATGCAAAGAGATGACTCACTGGAAAAGACCCTGATACTGGGAAAGATTGAGGGCAGGAGGAGAAGGGGGCGACAGAGGATGAGATGGTTGGATGGCATCACTGACTCAATGGACATGAGTTTGAGCAAGTTCCAGGAGACGGTGAAGGACAGGGAAGCCTGGCGTGCTGCAGTCCATGGAGTCGCAAAGGGTCAGACACAACTGAGTGACTGATCAACAACAGTAAAGCGGGGATCAGGAGTGCCTGCCCTAAGACTTACCCCCTGGTCTCTATCTTGTGAGTGGCTCACAAGATACTCAAATTCCACATTGATTTTCCATGCCATAGTATGTTTGTGGCCACCTCTGTAGTACTTCTGTGAGACTACTCCTATAATGAACCTAATAGCAACTGAATAGGAAATACAAAGTAGGCAATAACATATTTTTTTCAAGTAGCTCCCAAACCACAACATGTGTAGTGCATGCTTACATACTGCCTGCCTGCCTCCAGCAACCCATAGGTTGTGGAACCAGGAATTCTGTCCCTGATGGCAATGGTTTTGGTTTTTACAAACAAGATAGGATATTTTTATGTTTATGATTATAAACATAATACATGCTATAGAAAAAAACACTGCAGAAAGAATGATGAATCCACTTAATTTCATAATAATATACTACTGTTAATATTTCAGTGAGAAGAAGCCTTTCACATTTTTTTCTCTGCTGACACATTTTTTTTAATTAAACTGTGACACTATGTATGTTCTTTTCTAACTTTTTTCATGAAATTGTATGTTGACAGTATGTTTTAGAGGAAAATTATGGATGTTAAAGTGTTAAAAGACAAGGGTAAGAATCCCTAATTCAGGAAAATCAGAACTCATTTATGACTATGCTAAGTGAAAGAGCTCAGCTTGGAAAAAAGTAGGAGCTACAGGGAACATGTCAGCACTAGTATGAATGAAAAGCTGTGCAGAATGCAGGAAAAAATACTGAAGAGTCATATATGCAAGAACAGTCCTTTTTTTGTTAACCATTTTGGAAAGATGAGAGAACAGACCGTGTGTGTGTGTGTGTGTGTGTGTGTGTGTGTGTGTGTGTGTGTGTGTGTGTGTGTGTGTGTGTGTGTTTGCCCTGTGCCCTCCTCCATGCAGGCTGAGGCTGGAAAGCACTGTAGATAGAGATCTCTCTAAAAGGGATATGTTATCTCTATAACATGGTGGTGAATGGATGGTGAAAATCATTAGATGGAAATCAATGTAAAAGACGTCAGCTCTCCAGGAAACAAGCCTGGCAACAAAAGAAAAAAGGACTTTGGGCTCCCTCAAAAATTGACCAGAAAACAAGGATGTAAAATGGCCCCTAGAGGCACCTGCAGCCTGGTTTCTCAGAGATAAAAAATCAGTTGGCTGCAGCAACATGTACAATTGTATTATCTACACCAGAGTACCGAGGAAAAATTACCATTCTGAGCTTATGCCTTTGTTAAAACTTTGCTTTAGATTTACAATTAGGATATGTACAGGGCTTCATGGAACTAGATTTGTGAGCTATACAAAGACTTTTGGCATCCAGCACACATGCACATATATTCCGTGACATGCTAAGTCATTTTAGTTGTGTCCAACTCTTTGTGACCCTATGGACCGTACCCCATCAGGCTCCTCTATCCACGGGATTCTCCAGGCAAGAAGACTGGAGTGGGTTGCTGTGCCCTCCCTCCTCCAGACGATCTTCGTGACCCAGGAATTGAACTCACATCTACTGTGGCTCCTGCATTGTAGGTGGATTCTTTACCATTGAGCCACCAGGGAAGCCCCATACACTGTATACACATCCAATGATAAAACCTTTCCTGTTAGTGCTTGAAATGTCATCATACCAATGTTTTTGGTCTCTTCTTTTTCCTCTCTACTATTCTAGAAGTTATATGTTCTATTTTATAGATATCTTGTTATTTTTAAAATATATTTATCAAACCCCCAAATTAATTAGCATCACTTTGACCTGAATAACACAGCATTTTGGTGCTTTAATTCTGGTCTCCCCCTTGCAATTTTCCACGTAATTTCTGTATAGCACTTTAGTTCTATCTTGTTTTTAAATAACCCCAAATTAGTACCAATTTTAATTGAAATCTTGATCAATATTACTATCATTTTGCCAGGGATTTTGCTCTTAAACTCCACTTGTTTCTTCTGGGTCAATTTCCTTCTTGTTGATAAAAACTATTCTTCATAATATAATTGTTCTTAATAATTTTATGCACTGTTTTTTCTACAACAAGCCTGTACTGCTTTATCATAAAAATGTCCTATTTCAATTGTGAAGAACAAAATCAAATCGTCCATGTATGAGTATTAAGCTCTCTTCAGTCTTAGCATATCTAACAATGTCACCCATGCTCCCTCTTGACCTATTAATAATAGTTTAGGTAAAGTTACAAACCTGAGTTGACCAGAATTTTCACTCTCGGCAAGTAACTCTATTATCTTCCAGGATCTATTGTTGCCTGTGTGGAGGCTGCTATTAGTCTGATTTTTGGTACTCTATCTTTCCTCTCTGATAGGTTTTAAGATTTTCTTTTCCTTTGTCTATACTTTCACTACTGAGTATAGATTTGTTTTTATTTTTATGCTTGTGGCTTAGTGGTTTCCTCAAACTAAGGCAGTCTTTCTTCAACTATAATAAAGTTTTTCTTAGTATTTCTACCTTCTTCTCTCCTGGATCTGCCATTAGCTCTGTATTGGAACTTCTTTTGCTGTTGTAATGTAAGTGATTTGCCTTATCTATTTTCTGATTCATTCATTTTGTTTTTATTATATCTAGTCCATTATGAAATCCAATTATGTTTTTGATTCCCTGACTGTTTGTTCTTACATCAGTATTTCTCACTAATTCTTTTCACATATCTATCCTTTTTCACACTGTCCTCTTTCATCTTGTGATTTCTACACCTTCCTTTATCTCTTTGAACATTTAAAAATAATTAGTTTTAAATCTCTTTCAGTCTTATTCTAATCCTCAGTCGAGGAAGTATAACTATTTTCTCTCATGCGGTATTTCCTTTTATGATTTGTAACATATACTCTCAGCCCATCCATCTTAGGAAGGGTGACGTATGGTCAGAGCAAGTTGCATGCTCTAGTATAGAACTATCTTAACAGTCTCTCATTTGCTGCTGTTGAGCAGTCTTGTTTTCTCCAGTTTGGGATAATTTTTAAGTAATTTTTTTTCGCTTGAAGTCACTGTAAATTTTCATTTAACATAATTGCGTGTCACTGATCTAGTATTATAAATACTTGCAGGTGACTATTTCTATTCAGGCTGCTTCCTTGAGCTTTTCCATAGTCACTAGGTAGAATTCTAGAGTCCTCCATTTCACTAATCTACAGTCTTTCTGACTCGTGATTTTATGCAGGTAGGTTCATTCTGACTCCCCTCAGACAAAGACAAATCTGCAATTTGGGCTCATCTTCCCAGTGGGTTTTGAAACTCCAAGACCAGCCATTAACCTAATTAGAATTTTTCCTTTGTTCTTTGGCTTCAATGTACACTTACCATTCTGACCAGGTTGAGGATGGTATTACTTACATAGTTTCTTAATTGGCTGTTTGACTTTTTACCCAGTACTTCTGTGTGTCTGTACATAGGGAGGCCCTCATCCCAGGCTTCCATTATCAGTCCGGACTCCCAACATCACTGTTACATGCTTTGTTGTAATAAATCACCTTCCTCTGGCTCTCCTTTGAAGATAGGAAGATGTCAGAAGGAGGTAACCAACATCTTAGTGGAAAATACAGTTTAGATTAACTAACAAACTTGACAAACTAGGGCTGCTTGATGGTGCTGAGCATCTTGAGGAAGAAGGAATGATAGAGAGGAGAAGTTGCAGAAACAAGATGCTGAGGACATCAAAGGCAACTTTTCACACACACACACACACAGTTGTGAAGTCAAAACCTGCATATAAACAATATCCAAACATGAAGGGATGTATCTAGCAACAGAAACTGAACCTACTAAATCTTATTCACACATGAGAATAGCTGAGAATCTAAAACAAATAAAACAACATCTTCAAACTGTGGAATGAGACGTTGGGATTCGGATAATAGATTTAAGAATGATTACCTGAGTGAGTCCCGTCACCAACTGGGCAATTCATGTTACCATAGCAACTCCAAGCTGGTTATCATTATGCCTGCATTAGTTATATACTTTGCCTTTCAAAAATATAGCTAACTTTTCAAAGTTCTTTCCTACCTATCTTTGATTGAGCCATTCAGCACACGTTGCTAAGCTGATTCTCACATTATACTAGACAAGTGATGAAATAGGTATTATCATCTTCACATAAATCACAGGCATACACACACCCTATTTAAGTTAGCAGTCAACAGGCCAATAGCTAGTTAGTATAAAAGTAGGTCGAGAACAATCACAGACTTCTAGCCCTTACCCGGTCTAGCACAGGGCATTAAATTGGCTTTACCAGTTTACATAGAGGCACCACTAAAGAGAAGTTGATCCAGAGATTGGACAGAAGCATTCTTGGCAAATGGCTGCTCCCCTTCTAAGCACAACTTTCAGGTTGCTGCTGCCCTTCCCCAGCACCAAGCCTGCTCCAGTTTTCTTTTCCCACTCGTTCCAAGTGGTATAGTTACGAGGCCTTTGTGTTTTGGGACAAGCACAAGTGAGAATCATATTTTAGACTCCCAAATCATAATAGAATCTGAAATTCCAATGTTTAACCAGGTGTTTTGAGAAGCTAAAGTATCAAAGTAAAATAATGTTGAACTGATGGCTGGATGCAAGAATACTTAGGAAGAGACTCTACGCAAGTCTTTTTGAAGAAATCTTTGGGGGACATTCAAAGCTTCAAAATGGTACAATATTTAAGTGAAGGGTAGAGAGTCAACACACAGAATATAATGAACAGAAAGGATGAGTGAAGATGATGAAACAGAGATCAAAGATAACAAATCTCTTCTCGGTGGTAACAAATTTTAGAGCCTCAAAAAAAGAAAATAATTTTCTTAAGCAGCAAGTTATCAAGCACAGTTTCCCTCATGAGAATTTCTGGAAGTGGTTCTGGTAGGTAATGTGAACAATAATTAACCTTCTTGCTCCTCCATGTAGTATAAATACCATGGTTAAAGATGTTGGTTAATGTCCACAGCAGAGAATCTAAAACATATGGTAACACATATTTACCTTTCTGTTAGAATCTAGCACATGTAGTATCTACACCTACCTGTTCACAAATTTATTATGGATAATGCAGAAAGAGAATCCAAGAGAAATAAGTGTTTCTCAACTTTTAAAATGAAAGCCACATGCTATGGAAAACAGTATGGAGGTTCCTTAAAAAACTAAAAATAGAACTACTGGGATATATCTAGAGAAAATCATAATTCAAAAGATGCACCGCAATGTTCATTGCAGCACTATTTACAATAGCCAGGACATAGAAGCAACCTAAATGGCTATCAATAGAGGAATGGATAACAAAGATGTGGTACACATAAGGAATGAAATATTACTCAGCCATAAGAAACTGGGTCATTAGTAGAGACGTGGATGGACCTAGAGGGTGAGTAAGAGTGAAATAAGTCATACAGAGTGAAATAAATCAGAAAGAGAAAGACGAATATCATATATTAACACATATATGTGAAATCTAGAAAAGTGGTATTGATGATCTTATTTGCAAAACAGAAATAGACACAGATATAAAAAACAAACATAAGAACACTAAGGGGGAAAGGGGGAGCTGGGATGAAATGGGAGATTGGGATTGACATATACACACTACTGGTACTATGTATAAAATAGATAACTAAAGAGAACCTACTGTATAGCTCAGGGAACCTTACTCAGTGCTCTGTGACACCTAAATGGAAAGGAAATGCAAAAGAGAGGGGATATATGTATCCATAGAGCTGATTCACTTTGTTGCACAGCAGAAACTGACATGACATTGTAAAGCAACTATACTCCAATAAAAACTAATGTAAAAAGATAAAAATAAATTGCACAAAAAATAAGATAAAATAAAAGCTACATGCTTGAGCTTGCTGGTGATATTCACCTCAAGCAGAACATATCAAGTTCTACATTTTGTGATCTAAGGACTATTTAAAATGAACTGCCTTCTCAAATCTCTCTCCTACTGGCCTGCCAGTGTGCTTGGAACTCTCATCTTGCTCATAGTTTAAAGACTGCAGTCCTTCATGAAAAAGCAAAACTAATGACTGGAAATATAAACTACCAGCACTCATGCAAGTCTTGAGCAGCCAGGAAACAGTCATCCTCTTGGGGTCCTAGATTCCTAAGAAAGTTGGAAATAAATGATCTCTTGGATCCTCTAATCAGGACTAATTCTGTAGTTCTAAAATTCCATAATATGATAAACTCACAGGAAGATAAGTTTTAAAAGAAGACTAGGAGTCAGGATAGATTCACATTCTTAAATGCCACTTGGCAGAGGTGTAATGAAGGGTGATTAAAACTAATATAGGCATCACAATGTAGTACTCTGATCCAAAATGCCTTTCTGGTGGGAGACAGAAAAGAGGATACTGACAAAGAGTTAACACTCTCCAGCTTCGCTCCTTAGATGGGCATGATGTTCATGTATATAAAATGTTCACTGTCCTTGTTCCCTTCTGTCACTGGTAAAGACCTTTTGACAATGGAAAGCAGTGTGAAATCCAATAAAGCACTTGAGAAAACTATGCCAAAAGGGGAAAGCTGCACACAAGGACCTCCTTAGACGTTGTTAGGATTCCTGTCCTCTCCCCCATCTTGCAATCTGTTATTTGTCTTTCCAGCAGTATATAGGAATATAGTTTGTCTTTACATAGTCATCCCATGCTCTACAAGAGCAACATTTTGTATAAAGTATAAAGCCTATAAAGTCCAGCATTGATGTTTAAAGATACACATGTCAAATATGACAGTGGGGAGCCTGTGTCATTAGAGGAAGCAGCAGCATCTGCAGCGTTTTGTGAGGGGCACTGGAAGAGGCCATCCTCACAAAGTAGAATTTTTAAATAAAACACTTTTTCCGATTTATCCCTAATGCTTAAATTCTATCTCCCAACAGCATTTTATGTTTTAAATGTCACCCTCTACCTAACCTCTCTATCTGTTTCTCTGGAGGAGAGAAATGCTAGGGCTACAGTAATGGTTCTTAGAGTGAATTTATCGAGCTGGTTCTGAGTTATAGGTTTTATCTCAAAAACCAGTGTCTGGAGGAAAAGCATAATGAGAAGGAGGGAAAAGAGTACAGAATGGGGTAGGGAGTCGGGGGGGGTCCCCTCAAAGCAAGATAACAGTCACAACAGCCCTTATAGTGATCATTGTTACTGTTCCAAAGATTTGTTCTTGTGTTTAATGCTTTATAGTTTGCCAAATGCTTTCACAGACATCACTTAATTTTGATTTTGACTGCATGAAGTAGTTAGGAGAATTGTTGATTCACTTTACACATGAGACTTGGAGACTAAAGAGCCTGTTCACAGGTCACACAACTGATAAGCAAATGGAAAACCAAAACTTAGCCACCAGCTGTGAGTCCTGCACCTACCACCTCGCTCTTCAGTGCCTCAGAGACTCTGCTAGAGGAGAGAGGGGGGAGTGGTAATCACACGGTTAACAGGTTGCCTCTCCTTAACCATGCAGGATCTTCTCAGGGGTCAGGGGATACTCTGATAACCCAAGGCTTAACCTCACCACCTTCCAAGGGCTCCAGCTTTCATCCATCCCAGGTTACAACTGGCTTCCTTCCACTCAATCTGTAGGCTGAGAATAGCTTGGGAAGGGGAGAGGGAGATGGGGAGGATCAGGCCAGAAGTCTGTCACCTTTGTCTCTCCTGCCAGAAGGCAAACATGTAGCTAAAGCTGGGTCTGGTCTCCTCCACACAAATGCTCCCAGGGTGTGTGGGTTTGCATTTGCTCTCTGTGGTGTTGCTTTATGTCTGAGAAGTGTCTATGATTCTGCCACAAGAACATTCACCTCATTTCATTAAGTGGGTGAGGACCTGATGCTCATGTTTTAAGCCAGCCTGCTATGAATTCATTGTAGGACACAGATGTGAATTTGAGGAGCTCCAGAAGGGTGCCAGAAGTATTTTCTACTATCTGCTTATTTGTGCCTAATGGTCATAATGACTTTTGTGCTTAAACTGTACTCCTTACTAAAATGCAATGAGTTTCTCTTCTTTAAAGCAGATACTAGTACAGGGAGGGAGGAGAGGAAGCCATGGAAAGAGGTTTAGATGATGCCAGGTTCAAGGCCAGTGACACTTCCATGGTGCCTGGAGCCTCCCCAGCTCATACAGCCCCCTCCAGGCAAATCTGGCTGTGGACCACCCCATTTCCTCTCAAACACCCTGGTTTCCTCTCTGGGCTGAAAACAGCTGCTCTGGTTTGCCTCTTCATTAACTCCCACTTCAGCTACTTCTTGGGCTTCCCTGCTGGCTCAGCTTCTAAAGAATCCACCTAAAATGCGGGAGACCTGTGTTCGATCTCTGGGTTGGGAAGATTCCCTGAAGAAGGGACCGGCTACAGACTCCAGTATTCTGGCCTGGAGAATTCCATGGACTATATAGTCCATGGGGTTGCAAAGAGTTGGACACGACTGAGCGACTTTCACTTTCACTTTTCAGCTACTGCTGATCCTCACTTTCAAGTTGGTAATTTTCAGCCTTTAGTTTTGTTAAGTGTTTGGGGACCAGAAGAAAAGATAACTAAAACACTAAACATCTCTCAGCCTCCATCCCTCCAGCTCTTGTTGGCAGGTTTGAAACTGTTGCTTCTGTGAGACATCTTAGGTTACGCAAGCAGCAAGCAATAAAGAGCTCATACTCAACACTGGGGAAAGCTTTTTCCAATTGTTTTCTCATGGTCCCTGTACTTCCCCAGCTCTCTTTAAACACTGTGGGGCTTATTCTGTCACTGACCTTGTCTAATCATATTGATTGTCAGCAACTGCAGCCTAATTGGAAAGCAAGTTGCTATGGTAATTCCTGTGTCTTATGTCTTACATTTAAAGACACAATGATCCTAAATAGAGGGAAATTGCTTGTGGTTGGTGACAGAGGAAAACATAATTAGATACACAAATTGTGAAATAAATATATTCAAATGAATTCTGAAATCTAAATCTGGGTTTGATGTATTAAATTGGTACCAGAATTTATACCACAGGCATATTTGGTCAGAATGTTTTTCCTTTCTTCTAAATACTTATGTTTTTAAGGGGGGGGGGGGGGAAGGGGGGGAAAAAGTACCCTAGACAAGCCAGAAGGACGTATAATTAAAAATTAGGTGCGAGATCCAGGATACTGCATTGTGACTGCTTGAAAGAACATCAGCACAGGAGTTGCCAGGCCCAGGTTTCACTTCTCTTTAACTTGCTGTGTGGCCTGAGGTAAATCACCTAACCTTTCCCTGCTTTATCCTTCTTAACTGATAATCACTTAATTATTATTCACTGCTTGAATCAATACAAGGCAAAGGACTTCAAACCCTGCAAACCCGTCCCTTTAGCACACATTTCTGGTGCACCTGTTGGAGGAACAAGTGACAAATTATGAACATAACCAAGTCCCTAAGGGATTTGTAGTCACTAGACTAGACTCAAGGGAAAAATAAAAATGATGATAATAAATATCATTCTTTTAACACATATTAAAGCTTTAAATACTTAACATGTAATTATTTAATATTTAATCCTCACAAAGTTTTGCGAGATAAATACCATTGTCCCCATTTCAGATATGAGGAAACTGAGACTCAGAGAGGTTAAGTAACTGTTAGCTTCACACTGCTTGTATGGGTCTACAATGCTAGCTCTATGCATGCGTGCTAAGTCCCTTTAGTAGTGTCAGACTCTTTGCAACCCTATGAATCGTAGCCCACCAGTCTCCTCTGTCCATGGGATTCTCCAGGCAAGAATACTAGAGTGGGTTGCCATGCACTCCTCCAGGGGATCTTCCCAACCCAGGGGTCAAACCCATGTCTTTTACATCTCCTGCATTGGCAGGGGTTTCTTTACCAATAGCTCCACCTACGAAGCCCATTAGCTCTATGAGGTCTGGCTCATAACAGATATCCCCTCTCCTGAAACTCAGTCTTGACATTGTTTCTACAGCTCCAGCAAGGAGACACCTACAATGGAATTTGAGTAAATGAATGAAAATATACTCAACATCATAGGTGAAGAGCATCTTAACCTATACAACCAATTATTAATTAACCTGTAGTTATAGCTTCTTGTACCTTTTTTATTTTATCTGTTTGAGGAAAGGGGAGAGATGATACATGTGTGTGGTGGTGGTGGTTTAGCCGCTCAGTCGTGTCCAACTCTTGCAACCTCATGGATAATAGCTCACCAGGCTCCTCTGTCCATGGGATTCTCCAGGCAAGAATACTGGAACGGGTTGCCATTTTTAAGATAACTACAGACGGTGTTTCCTTCCTTGGCTACTACCTTGAAATTCTCATTTCAGTGGCATTGCCAAAACAAAACAAAAAACTTTTCTTAAAAGATGTCTTCCTAACAGGATCATCATTATTTGAAATTATCTTGGCGTAGGACCAATGCATATTTCACAATTAGATGACACACATGTAGGAGAATGAAGGGCCCCTCAGAAGCTGCTGAAGTAAGGAAGGAGATGTGGGCTGTCTTCTTCTGCCCCACATAGCCATCTTCAATGGGAACTTTGTTTGTTTTGCTCCTCTCTAAGCTTTTGTTTAAACAAAGATTTCCAAAGCACAGAAGAGGCTTGGACATATTCTGAACTAGGCTGATGGTTCCCAACATCTTGAGTGGCCTTAACCAGCTGAACCAAACACTCTTCTTGGGAAAGAATCCACCTTCCTCCTCACTTTTTAGAATGATGACATATTTTTCCAGGCACTGGCAAAGTTTCATAAAATATGAAGCACTTTTTAAAAACTTCCTTTCTTTTTCTTGACCACAGAAGTCTCTTTCACTGTAAAAATAGGGACACTTTCAGGACCAACATGAGGCAAAGAAGGCCCTGGAGTAAGGCCTTTGACTATCATTTTGGACGGGACAGAGAAACCTACCGCTCAGAAATGGATGTAAAAATCAATTAAATACGAAGTTGGTGAAAATAAGCCCCTGAATTTCTAAATTCGAAGACATTCAGAAAGGGTAGCAAAGGGCAGAATGGACAACAGCTTTGCCTGCGGGGGGTTTGTGGAGGAACTAGGTTCAAGCCGTTCCAAAGAGGAAAATAAGACAAAGAAAGCAAATCCAGAAGTGGCCAAATGTGAGCTCCTTGTGGTTCCTTCACTGCGGCCCGCAAAGGAGGCACTTTTGTGCCAGGAATGAGGGTTAATGAGGTGGAAAATGGAGGGCATAAAAGAGAGTAATTGCGAATTGAAGAGTGGAAATGGAGGCTGGGAAGAGGATGAAAGCCAGTTGAAGAAGAGTGGATTACATTACAGGTGTGGCAAGGATAGCAAAAAGGTACCCTACAGCCCAGAGAAAGTAATTCAGGAAGCTTTTGAGGGGCTGCTGGGTGACAGAAGCGAACAGAAAAGCCTGCGATAACTGCCTCTCCACACACACACCCATACCCACACCCACCCTTCTGTTTCTTTGGTAAAGAGGCTCGGGAAACACAAGAAAGAAATCAGCACTGGTTTATAGAAAGATCAATGAAGCCTTCTTTAAGCTGGCAATAAAACAAACACTGTCTCCGGGAGAAGGATGGCTCAGGCGAAGGCGCTTTCTCACCTGGTACAGGGCTCAGGAAGGATGGCCATTGGGGGTTACCCTCCCGCCGCTCCCTCCTGCGCCTGCCCAGGACCTGCTCTTAAGGGAGCAGGTGCAGTACCATAGTCGAGATGCTCCATGGAGCCCTTGCCTTTATCCCAGCTTGTTAGAAATGGAAACTGGCTATCTCAGAGGCCTGCCAGGGATGTGGCCGGCCGCCTTTTAATAACAGAACCACAGAAATAATTAAAATCACTGAATTCTCGGGCTAGCAGGGACCCACGAGATCATCTGGATCAACTGTGTTGTTTTATAGATGAGGAACAAAGGCCCAGAGAAGGTAACTGATTTGACTCAAGGAAAGTGGTTAATTAGTGCCAAAGTCAGGACTAGAACCAAGGTCTCCCAACTCCAGTGAAGTAATAAAAATAACAGTAAGCAGCATGACCTTTGCATAACACTCTGTGCTTTTTTCCCTCCTGCGTGACATGCATTATTCATATGATCTTCAATAGCCCAGACAACTACAAAGGATCGGGTGTAAAATGTACTGAGGGACAGAGGGCCTTAGCAATGTCTTACAGAGGAAATGGATCTCGGAGCACTCAGGCGACTTGCCAAAGTGATGAAGGACTCCCTTTGGCCCACATGAGAGATTTCGCCTCGTGCAGCTCCAAATTGGTGGAGATGACAGAGCTGGGGGTTCAAATTGCTTAACCTGAACACCCTCGCAGAGTCTGTGTGCTAATGGATTTAGTAGCCCCCATTGTTAGAAAGTTACTCTTTCTAGGATGCTAGGGTGTTTTTTGGTTCCCATGAAATAATTGAAAAAGAGAGAAAAAAGCCAAGGGCCCAATAATTCAATAAGGAGCAGCCAGCTGGTGTGCTCACTGCAAGAGGCCAAGCAATTCAATCACAGGTAGTAAATACGGTGTCACCAAAGAACAGAAGTCTCTGGCTAAACGAGGTCATATACAGACCTAGTTTTGAGGAGGCGTTTAACTGTTGTTGTTGTTTCCTCCCAATTTGGCCAAGCAATATTCCTCATGACTCCTCCTTAGCCAGTCAACAAAAATGTACTCAACACTTACTGCAGACACCCATTTATCAGCAGATGGTAGATGCAAAGCTCATACCTGCCCCAGTGGGAGGAGCATTTGATGAATAAATACTAGGTAGGATGCAGGATGCTAGAATCCCACTGTAGGTATCAGAGCAGTTTGATGACAATGAACTCCCGAATATCAGGGACCTTATGAACGTGTTTCTTTTTCATGTAGTAGTCCACTCGGTGCTTCTCAGCTCTTTAGAACACAGGACACCACTAGCTTCTCCATTTTCAATCCTGGCTCCCAAGGTTGTGCTGGCACCTCCAGCCAGGAGGTGGGAGGGAGATAGAGCACAGAGGAGCACATGAGGGGCTACAGCTCACGTTACTTTCACTCATATCCCTGGGGAGAAGCCTTTGCCCTGCAAGTCCATACCTAACAGCAAGATGGCCAGGAAACATGGTTGAGTTGTGCTCCCAGAAAACAGAGGGGGAAAACAGATTCTGGTGGGCAGCTAGAAATCCCTTATGTGTCATAGATAAGTTCAGTTCAGTCGCTCAGTCGTGCCCGACTCTTTGCGATGCCATGAACTGCAGCACGCCAGGCCTCCCTGTCCATCACCAACTCCCAGAGTCCACCAAAACCCATGTCCATCGAGTCGGTAATGCCATCCAACCATCTCATCCTCTGTCATCCCCTTCCCCTCCTGCCCTCAATCTTTCCCAGCATCAGGGTCTCTTCAAATGAGTCAGCTCTTCGCATCAGGTGGCCAAAGTACTGGAGTTTCAGCTTCAGCATCAGTCCTTCCAATGAACACCCAGAACTGATCTCCTTTAGGATGGACTGGTTGGATCTCCTTGCAGTCCAAGGGACTCTCAAGAGTCTTTTCCAACAGATCAGATCCATAATTTTCATAAAACCATAAAAGGTAGTTATTATTATTCCCATTGAAATAAATACCATGCAAGTTAGCTGACCTGTCTAAGGTCACACAACTAGCCAGGCAATGATGAAGCTAGCATTTGAATCCAGGCCTGACTGGCTTCCAGGTTCATGAGCCACTCACACACGTATATGAACCAAGACAGACACAAGTCCGCAGGGCCCTAAGAAGACAAGGCCGTTAGTAAGATTGCTCATGTAGAGCATCTATTAATAGTTCTATGCCCGCCTCACAGTAACTGTCTAATAAAGGTTAATTATCACCAGCATCATTATTCCTGCAGTCTTGAGTTACACAGCTCAGACTTGCCAGGCTCCCTAACCTACAGACAATTTACCTGTCCTTGTGGGTTAGAGGCCTCTCCAGTTTCCCGGCCCCGCTTTCTTTGGCCTCTGCTAGACCTGGCAGCCAACACTGAAGCCAAGTGACCCAATCAACACCCCTCCCTTATTACCTGTGTGACCTCTTATCTCTCATCACTTGGAACTTAAAGAAGTCCTGTTTAAATAATTTCTGACAGGCATACAGAAATTCTCTACCTTTTCTAACTTCTAACTCTTATCTATCTCCAGAAAATCTCCTTCCCTTAACCTCTTGCTCTTTCTCCCTTCTTCACTTTTTATTATCCTCTTTTAACTCTATTTACCTTCCCAAATTACACTCCTACTCATGGCTCCCAAGTATAAATACTGGTGACACTCCTGTATCCAGGCAGAGTTATATATTCTTGAATCTGCTCCAGATTTTTGAGTAAATCATTGGGACACTTAATTTGTTTGAAAGAGATGACTCATGACCCACATCAGACCCAAATCCTGAGTCATCATGTGACTGTTAAGAACTGCTGGTCCAGTGGAAATTGTACAGAGCCATAATCACAATAATGATGGTGAGAAATGGAGAGATGTTTGCAAGAAATATTAAAACAGAAGTAATTGGGAGGATTTAGAATCTGTTACCTGTTGAAGAGGAGTCAGAGATGACTCTAAGATTTAAAGTTTGGGTTGGTCCAATGGACCAATAGGGATGAAAGTGGAGCTGTTGTCTAGGGTTGTAACGGGGCATGAGAGAGTTAGAAGAGGAAAGCAATGAGCCTGCCAGACTAGTTGTTCATCAAGGGTGTGCGGAATATGTGGTAGAACATGGCTTTGGCAGTTGGTACACATGGGGCTCTGGTCTAAGAGGGAAACTTGTTCTGATGACAAGTGAGGCATCAGCAGAGAGGTTCTAATAGGGAAATCTTGCAGGATACTAACAGCTTGAGAAATGCTGACATTTAGTAAGGATGTGAGAAAAAAATTATAGTATATGGGGGAAAATCAAATGTGTTGAACGCCACTGTTTACCCTTCTCCATGATGGACATTTGTCATTCCTTTCTTGTGTAAGTCTGCTTCTCCTGACTTTGCACTCCCAACTGCTCATGCAAGTTGCTTCTACTCAACCAAACTGCAGATTCTTAAAAGACAGGGGCACCGCTTTTTAATGTCTTACATACTTTACCCTCATGTAGAGAATACCCTAAAAAAGTGCTTTTCCTATGAGTCACTGCTTGGGACTTTGGTTTATTTGTGGAAGGTGAATTTTCATGTTGACTTATATTTTGCCTTGTCAGAACTAAGTACTGTACAGTATGGAGGAATGGGGTAGTATTCAGGTTTTTCATTTTGCTGTGCCAAAATTTTCTACTCTATTTGAAATTAAAACAATAACAACAGAATCTTCTGAAGTGGAAAAAGTTCTCTGAGTCACCGGAGGTATGGCCTATCTGATTTCTGCCATCTTTTTGAGGCCCCATGAATGGTAGGTTCACACCTCAGGTCAATTTCTCTCACTGGCTCTGCAGCACTGGGGAAATTACTTCACTTCTGTATGCCTCATTCTCGTATTCTGTATAGGGATCAAGGATGGCGCTTACCTTAGGGTTGTGAGGATTAAACAAATAAATGTAAAGCACAGAAAAATTGCTTGGCACAAAATAAGTGCATAGTAAACAACAGTTGCCCACAAACATCAGTTGCCAACAAAGGTCTGTCTAGTCAAAGCTATGGTTTTTCCAGTAGTCATGTATGGATGTGAGAGTTGGACTACAGAGAAAGCTGAATGCTGAAGAACTGATGCTTTTGAACTGTGGCATTGGAGAAGACTCTTGAGAGTCCCTTGGACTGCAAGGAGATCCAACCAGTCCATCCTAAAGGAAATCAGTCCTGAATATTCATTGGAAGGATTGATGTTGAAGGTGAAACTCCAATACTTTGGCCACCTGATGCAAAGAACTGACTCACTGGAAAAGATTCTGATGCTGAGAATGATTGAAGGTGGGAGGAGAAGGGGACGACAGAGGATGAGATGGTTGGATGGCATCACTGACTCAGTGGACATTAGTATGAGTAAACTCTGGGAGTTGGTGATGGACAGGGAGGTCGGGTGTGCTGCAGTCCATGGCATTGCAAAGAGTCGGACATGCCTGAGCAACTGAACTAAACTGGAACATCAGTTATTATGTCTGTGATTTTTAGTTCCTTTCTTCATCTGCTGAGGAAAGCAAGGGAAATATTCCAACATATACATTATTACTTAACATTTTAAATTAAGACAAAACTAAAAAGGAACACAAGTTTGTTGTCGATGTATTTAAAAGTGAGGGAGTTGAATTCAGACGTCTGAATTAGATCGAGTCACTGAGGATGCCTTTATTTCTGTCTCATTTGGGGATATCCTTAGAGCATCTTTAGCAAAGATGCACTTTGCCCAGGGAGAAGGAAGCAGGTGGGACATGTGGAGAAAGGAAGGCACCTACCAGCTACCACCTGTGGAGGGGAGAGGCACCTGTTGGCTCACCCTGACAACATGGCCCACTCAGTACTGACCCTCTCTCGAAGGGATCAGCATCCTTTTCAGATTATGACTTCAGTGATGCAGACATCTTTGTTGAGGTATCCACATGCTCTGCCTAATCTCCTTTGTTGGAAAACAGACCAGATAGAGGGTCTCACTGTGGGTAAGCCTCAGAATGATGTTTGGGATAATGTCATAGCCTGGCTTAAGAATTTAAATGATCTATAGGTGGGGTTAAGAGAAGTGTTCCTAGGACACTTGCTAGCACTATTTTTTCCAGCCAGTGGTTGGCTAGCCCAGTATCTCCCAGCTGCAGAAGAGTCCAGTCCTAAATACCACAAAGAGATGGCAGCCTTTACATGGATATTTGAAGTTTACCCCACAAGGAACATTGTGCTTTCACACACACCATCTTATTTAATGCCTCTGACATCCCTGTGTGGTATCAATTATTCCCATTTTGCAGATAAGGAAATTGAAACTCAGAGAGACTCTAACTTACCCACAGTTATACAGCTAGTAAGACATAGAGGCAGAATCTGACCTCAGGTTCTAATGCAAAGTCACCAGACCTGATCTCATGGGAATTCTAAATGAGGGCAGGAGTATATATTTAGAGAGATGTATGTCATTTTCTGCTTCCCTAGTGCCTCAGATGGTAAAGAGTCTGCCTGCACTGCAGGAAACCCAGGTTTGATCCCTAGGTTGGGAAGATCCCCTGGAAAAGAGAATGGCTACCTAGTCCAGTATTCTTGCCTGGAGAATTCCATGGACAGAGGAGCCTGGCAGGCTACAGTTCATTGGGTCGTAAAGAGTCAGACACGACTGAATGACTAACACTTTCACTTTTATGACATTTTCTCAGATGCATTTTCACTGGAATTTTCACCTGAACATTCTGTATTTACTGAAGTCATATGGCACATTTCTAGAAGAATTAAGGGAAAAGATAAGACATAAAGTAGAAATATATACCTGTGTGTGTATATATAATATATAATCATATACATAATACTTAATATATAATACATATATAATTATATACTATATAATAATTATACATTACATATGAAAGTATATTATTTTAATATCTGTAGTTATATTCAAATGCAACATACCAACAATTCATTTTCTCTTTTCTAGGAACTGAGATATAGCCCACCAAATAAAGATAATACCAAACTATCTAAGGCAGGCCTAGAATACTAGACTCCCTGAGTTAAAGATGACTGATAAAAACCAGGACCCAATTTATTCACTGTTAGAGCCCCAACACGGACCTAGTACCTAAAATGCAAAAGCTGCTTGATCAAAATTTGTTGAACATTCGTTGAATTAGTTCTTCACTCTTCTAAAGATTCACTCCTAGGCTCTGGGACACCAGATGCTTTTTTCCTGTGCTAATACACATTCTGATTTGCAAATACTCCGTTTCCTGGAGGTTTTCAAGAACACAGCTTTATTGTGCAAGACCAAACGAAGAAAATCTTTTATAATCTTTCAAAGATAATTCAGTCATTCAGCAAACACTTGGCTGGAAGCAGAAATACTAAGATGAAAGGCAATGTCGCCGTCCTCCAGGAGTTCTTTGTCTGGTGAAGGAGACAAAACAGAACACAAACCTAGTGCAGTCTCTGAGGGCTATGACAGTGCGTGTGAGGGGTCCCACAGGGGGACTCAGGGAAGAGAAAGAGTCAACATTTGAGGTTATTAAGGACAAAAGAAAGAAATTTGACTCAGTGGGTATTAAAAATATTTTAATGTAATTGAATGTCCAGTTATGGAGAGGTAGGCTGGACTTATTAAAGGAAAACACTCTATGGAAGGTCAGAGGAGGAAGGAAAAGACAGGGGAAAGCTGGGTGCAGACTATCTCCTATATCAGAAAGTGAAGACAATGAGTGTTTGATTTCTTATTACATCCTGTTCTCCAACTCATAGATGTTCTTTAAATTTCTTCAGTTTTTCCCTATCCTACAAACCTATAGGAAATTTTCACCTAGTGAAACCAGCATTTGGAAAAGGAGTGTCGGGTGAAATGGTGGACAAATGAATATCACTCCAAGATTAAAATTTTATGCTAGATCTAGCTGAATGCTACATGCTCATTCATGCCCTAAGTCCAGCCTACTGATACCCCACCCCAACACGTGTACTTAAATGAATACTAACCCTTTCGTTGGCCAGGAGAATGCAAATCTGGAGAATCTAATTCTCACTCTGAAACTCCAGAGAGAATGTCCTGATAACCTCCAGCACCTCATTCAAGTACATCTCCCCTTCCTTCAAAGAAACATGGAATTCTGTGCACAGAAGAGACCTAACATTCAATCAAATGCTTGAAGAATTCCTATAGTTATACCAGCCATCTCTCCTGTTTTCACCTCTATGGGTGTTTGGTCAATTCAATGACCTCACCTGTGAGCCAGAAAGGAACTGGGAAACACCATGATGCATAGGGGCATCCAGAGGTCATTAGCACAACTGATCGAATCCATGCATATGTTCCTTCCACGCTATGTATTAATTGTAGAAAAATTCCTGCGACAAAAACCTAGCTCATAGACAAGCTAGGCTTGATTGTTACACACCATATGTTGGCTGCAGAAGAGGGGTGAAAAGACTACAGAAGACAAACTTCATCTCCTTCACAGTTTTGCAGATACTGTTTCTGAACCTGAAGACTACTTTTCCTCCATCTACACATCCTCCCACTAAACATTTATTGAGTACTTATCACACTTCAACTTAGCACTTGGTGCTGGAGATACAAAGATAAATGGATCAAATGCCATCTAGGAACTCAAAGTCAGGTTGGGGAATTAGGCAATGACCACCCCACCACCACCACCACCAAAAAATAGCAATAACCAAACAAAGTAGCAAATGCTTTAACTGAGAAAGAATTCTTGCGACAATCTAGAGGACAGGAAAACTTCAATAAGAGAGTAAGAGAGGGGTTTCCAGAGGATAAAGGATTTTTAAAATCAAGAACTCTACTCCTGCTCTACCATGCTTTTCATATCTACCCCTGTGTATGTTGGGGAGAAAGGCTTGGTAGGGAGTTAATACCATTCTTCAGAAGAACTTTGCAATACAAGTGTGGTCTCAAGATCAGCAACATCCCCATCACCTGAAGTATTAGAAAGGCAGAACCTTGGATCCACTCAAGATCTTCCCATAGAGAATCTGCATTTTAACAAGATCCCCAGGTGATTCCTGTGTGAATCATGAGAAGCATTGCCTGGGAAGATGAGAAGAATCTCAACTCTGGAAGCAAGCTTTCACAGAATCAGGATCCCTCACCCGAGAAGGACAGCATTCAGCCTACATTGGATAGCTCCCCAATTTTTCGTCATTTGTCATTCTAGAAACTAAAACTGGGAAGAATTCTGTTAGTCTATTTTTTAAAAAGTAATACATTTCTACATAAATAGAATATAAATAACATAAATAACAGGTGTTATGCAAAATAATATTGTTCAAAAAATGTTAGAGGGAAGAGCGCTGTGTTTTTTTTTTTAAATATTTCCAAAACATTTCAGCATCTTGCTTAATAGAAGAGAGATGAACTCTCACATCTTCTTCTGCATCCACACATCAATGAGCCCCTGGACTCCACTGTATGCTCATAGAATGGGAGTGAAAATATATATATTTTAGTGGGATTATAAAAACAGTTTTGACCACAGAGACCACCAGACCACACTTTGAGAACCACTGATCTATCACATCCCTCTTTATGAAAAATTTAAGGAGGCACTATAATTCCCCAAATTATACCAATTGCAGTAATTTGTCACAATTGCAAAGAAAAACTCAGTCTTTTGAGATAGAGAATAGTTTCCTCATTGTGCCAGTTCTTCAGATGTAAAGATTCCCCACCCTCCCTTCCAAGACCAGTTGGGTGATCCTCACAGTTGTGTATTATCCTAGTCAAGCCAGGTCACCTCTGTTGACCTTCCTAGAGATGGTATTGGCTGCACTAACTCTAATTTACACAAAAGTACACTGAAAGGGGACTTCCCTGGTGGTCCACTGATTAAGAATCCACCTTCCATTTCAGGGGGCATAGGTTTGATCCCTGATTGGGGATTAAGATCCCGTATGTCACAGGACAACTTAACCACATGTTGCATCTACAGAGTCTGCCTGCCATAACTAAGACTCATCACAGCCAAATAATTTTTTTTAAGTGCACTGAAAAAGAAGAGAAGCTATGCATAGGGGAAAAAAGAACACTTTGTCAATTATCAGTACTAACCAAAGATCAAATATCAAAGATCAAACCAGTCAATCCTAAAGGAAATCAACCCTGAATATTCATTGGAAGGACTGATGCTGAAGCTGAAGCTTCAACACTTTGGCCACCTGATGCTAAGAGCTGACTCATTGGAAAAGACTCTGATACAGGGCAAGATTGAGGGCAGAAGGAGAAGAGAATGACAGAGGATGAGATAGTTGGATGGCATCACCAACTCGATGAACATGGGTTTGAGCAAACTCCAGGAGATAGTGAAGGAGCAGGAAGCCTGGTGTGCTGCAGTCCATGGGGTTGCAAAGAGTTGAACATGACTGAACAACAATAAAATATAAGATGCTTTTACATATTTTCCACAATATCGCTTGTTACACATTGAATATTTGAAATGTTGACCTTTTGATTAAATTTTCACATGAAAAACCAAACCTAACTATTCAATAGTACCTCTTATATTTTACTCCCACTTCCAGGTTCTATCTCCAGGTTCCTCTTACTCCTATTTTGTCTCATTTTATTTCCTTTTGTGCTCCAAGAACTTTATTTCTCCAATTTTTTGTCCTAGCAGAACAAGGAAAATTGGCCCTTGCTCCTGAAGCAAACCTTCTGTGAGATGGAAATCACAGGTCTAAAAGGGAAGTTAATATCATCTAGACCAGTAGTTTTCAATCCTTTATGCACATTAGAATCCCCATTGTTTGGAGAATTAAAGAACAAGGGAAAATAAATAATGCCAGAGTCTCACCCCAGACTAAATAAATCCAACTCTCAGATATGAACCCAGGCTTTGGAATTTTTTAAAAAGTCCACCAGAAGGTTCTAGTGTGCAGTCAGAGTTGAGAAACTCTGATTCTTTGACCTAGTTCAGCTATTCACTTCATAGATTTCAGTGAAGGGTTGGGGAGCTGCAGGGGAGACAGTCAGGAGGGTAAGGAACCTCATCTATAATCTCCAGGATAGCACTAGGATCTGATAGAACTTTTAGAACCACCTTCAGGCCAGACAACATTTTTCCAATAGCTCTCTTAATTCGGAGTTCTCAAGACATAAACGAAATGGAATTTACTCTCCTTCCTCTGAATAAAAAGTATTGCTAAATAACTGTATTAAGGTATGTTTCATATACACTAAAATACATGCATTCACTTTAAACCTAAAGTTCAATAAGTTAGATAAACTCATGTTACCACTTCCCCAATCTTGAAGTAGAACATTTCCATCATCCCAGAAAGTACCTGCTGCCTCTCCCCTGTTAGCAAACTCCATTCCAGGTCCCAAGTGACAATTACTCTGATTTTTATCACTGTAGATTAGTTTTTCTTCTTCTAGATCCTCATATAAATAGAATCAGATAGTATGCATGTTTTCCTGTCTGCATTCTTTCACTCAGCATAATTTTTTTTTTTTTAAGATTCAACTATGTTGGAACAGCAGCTTGTTCCACTTTATGGATGAGTAATATCCCATTGTATGAATATGTTTCAGTTTATCCATTGGGTTGTGCCCAGTTTGGGGCTATTACAAATTAAGCTGCTATGAGTATCTGTGCACAAGTCTTTGGGAGGGCATGAATTTTTCTTTCCCTTGAGTAAATATATAGGAGTGGAAATATTAGACCAAACATGGCTTGGGAGGCAGGGCATGTAGAAGAAAGTGTTCTAACCCTGCAGTCAGCCAGAGCTGTTCTGCATACAGATAGGGCTGTTTATTAACATGGAGATTAAAATACTGACTTCACAAGCATGCTAAAGGGATTGAGGAGAATGCATGTACAGGGCTGGTAAATAGTAGATACCTAGTCAATGGTAATAGAAATAACTAGAGGCAGAACTGGCTTGAACTGGAGCAAGATCCCTCAATTTGCCAGTGAGGTGTTTTTTCACTACTGTATGCTGCTCACCTCCCTCCAGCCCTCCTCCAGCCAAAGGCTCCCTCCACCACCATTCAAGCCTAACACCCTCTCCTGTCTCTGAAGCTGAAGCCATAAAATATGAACTACCTTCTGAAATAATTAATTTAGAAGTGTTTCTTGGCTTATTTGTTTTAATAATTTTTAGTTCTCTCTGGCAAAAACATCCACATAAGAGAATGTGGATGGGATGAATTCAGTACATGAATTCAGGAAAGGAGAAATGCCTACCTTCTAGGCAGTATTAGGCTGAGATACTACAAGGGGATGCTATGTGAACCTGGCAATACAATAGCTTTTGGATGATACGGGCTTATTTGCATTTAAACTCTCTCTGTCATCTAGTGCTTCTCTCCATGCCTGTTTTCTACCTGTGCAGCTCTTTCACTCGACTCCTTAAAGTCTTCAAAAAATGTCTCCTTTTTTGAAGTCTGCCACTCCTTTCCCGTGGGCTTGCCTCATAGCTCAGCTGGTAAAGAATCCACCTAAATGCAGGAGACCCCAGTTCGAGTCCTGGGTAAGGAAGATCCCCTGGAGAAGGGATAGGCTACGACTCCAGTATTCTTGGGCTTCCCTAGTGGCTCAGCTGGTAAAGAATCCACCAGCAATGTGGGAGACCTGGGCTCAATCCTTGGGTTGGGAAGATCCCCTGGAGAAGGGCATGGCTACCCACTTCAGTATTCTGGCCTGGAGAATTCCATGGACTGCATAGTTGCAAAGAGTCTGACACAAGTGAGTGACTTTCAGTTCACTCACTCCTTTCCTACTCCTCTCATTCCTATACCACCCAGCACTCTTTCCACTGGAACGACAGAGAAGCAAATAAACACCCAAAGGCCAGACATCCTCTTAAAACATGCATGCACACACCACCCTTATTTATGTTCAACTGTGAAATTATGAAGGCAGTTCAATTTACCAAATGAATCATGAAGGAAGCTATGATAGTATTAGAGGTGCCCTTCTCTCACAAACATAAGAGAAGACTCTACACATAGACATCACCAGATGGTCAATACTGAAATTAGATTGATTATATTCTTTGCATCCAAAGATGGAGAAGCTCTATACAGTCAGCAAAAACAAGACCAGGAACTGATTGAGGCTCAGATCATGAACTCCTTATTGCCAAATTCAGACTTAAATTGAAGAAAATAGGGAAAACCACTAAACCATTCAGGTATGACCTAAGTCAAATCCCGTACAATTACACAGTGGAAGTGACAAATGGATTCAAGAATTAGATCTGATAGAGTACCTGAAGAATTATGGACAGAGGTTCGTAACATTGTATAGAAGGCAGGGATCAAGACCATCCCTAAGAAAAAGAAGTGCAAATGGGCAAAATGGCTGTCTGAGGAGGCCTTACAAATAGCTGTGAAAAGAAGAGATGCTAAAGGCAAAGGAGAAAAGGAAAGATATACCTATTTGAATGCAGAGTTCCAAAGAATAGCAAGGAGAGGTAAGAAAGCCTTCCTCGGGGATCAGTGCAAAGAAATAGAGGAAAACAATAGAATGGGAAAGACTAGAGATCTCTTCAAGAAAATCAGAGATACCAAGGGAACATTTCATGCAAAGATGGGCACAATAAAGGACAGAAATGGACCTAACAGAAGCAGAAGATATAAAGAAGAGGTGACAAGAATACACAGAAGTATATAAAAAACATCTTCATGACCCAGATAACCAGATAACCACACCAGATCACGATCTAGGTGTGATCACTCACCTAGAGCCAGACATCCTGGAATGCAAACTCAAGTGGGCCTTAGGAAGCATCACTATGAACAAAGCTAGTGGAGGTGATGGAATTACAGTTGAGCTATTTTAAATCTGAAAAGATGATGCTGCAAAAGTGCTGCGCTCAACATGCCAGCAAATTTGGAAAACCCAGCAGTGGCCACAGGACTGGAAAAGGTCAGTTTTCATTCCAATCCCAAAGAAAGGCAATGCCAAAGAATGCTCAAACTACCGCACAATTGCACTCATCTCACACACTAGTAAAGTAATGCTCAAAATTCTCCAAGCCAGGCTTCAACAGTAAAAGAACTGTGAATTTCCAGATGTTCAAAATGGATTTAGAAAAGGCAGAAGAACCAGAGATTAAATTGCCAACATCTGTTGGGTCATCAAAAAGCAAGAGAATACCAGAAGAACATCTACTGCTTTATTGATTACGCCAAAGCCTTTGACTGTGTAGATCACAACAAACTCTGGAAAATTCTTCAAGATATGGGAATACCAGACCTCCTGACCTGCCTCCTGAGAAATCTGTATTCAGGTCAGGAAGCAACAGTTAGAACTGGACATGGAACAACAGACTGGTTCCAAATAGGGAAAGGAGTAGGTCAATATTGTATATTGTCATCCTGCTTATTTAACTTATATGCAGAGTACATCATGCAAAATGCCAGGTGGATAAAGCATAAGCTGGAATCAAGATTGCCGGGAGAAATATCAATAACCTCAGATATGCAGATGACATCACACTTAATAGCAGAAAGCGAAGAAGAACTAAAGAGCCTCTTGATGAAGGTGAAAGAGGAGAGTGAAAAAGCTGGATTAAAACTCAACATTCAAAAAATGAAGATCATGGCATGCGGTCCCATCACTTCATGGCAAATAGATGGGGAAACAATGGAAACAGTGAGAGACTTCATTTTGGGGGGCTCCAAAATCACTGATAGTGACTGCAGCCATGAAATTAAAAGTTGCTTGCTCCTTGGAAGAAAAGTTATGACCAACCTAGAGAGCATATTAAAAAGCAGAGACATTACTTTGTCAACAAAGATCCGTCTAGTCAAAGGTATGGTCTTTCCAGTGGTCATGTATGGATGTGAGAGTTGGACTATAAAGAAAGCTGGGCACCGAAGAATTGATGCTTTTGAACTGTGGTGTTGAAGAAAACTGTGGTGCAGTCCCTTGGACTGCAAGGAGATCAAACCAGTCCATCCTAAAGGAAATCAGTCCTGAATGTTCATTGGAAGGACTGATGCTGAGGCTGAAACTCCAGTACTTTGGCCTCCTGATGCAAAGAACTGACTCCTTGGAAAAGACCCTAATGCTGGGAAAGATTGAAGACAGGAGGAGAAGGGGACAACAGTGAATGAGATGGTTGGATGGCACCACCGACTCAATGGACAGGAGTTTGAGCAAGTTCTGAGAGTTTGTGATGGACAGGGAAGTGTGGCATGCTGCAGTCCATGGGGTCGCAAACAGTTGGACAGGACTGAGCGACTGAACTGAACTTCTCTCACAAAATGTCTCCTTGCTAATGGGGGAGTGAAAGAAAGTATCCTTCCACCACTGAACTGACAGATTCCCACCCACCCCCTGCTCCCTGTCCATGTTGTCAGCCCCTGTGGTCATAGTTATACTTCCCCTCCCCCAACAGGCCTTTTCCCTGTCTTGCTCTCCAGGCCTTTCCCTTGATCAAGCGTTTCTAGAGCTTCTCAGCAAAATCCCAGGCCAGCAGACAGTGCCTTGCCTGAGCCAATTTGAATGCATACCGCCTATGAGATTTTCTGAAACTCTCTCAGCTGCCACATTAAAACTGCATGAGAGTCTTCCTCAGGAGGCCTAATAATAGCATGTTTCATCTTTGAGCCACTTTATAAACATTAACTGATTAAGTCACCCTTCTCTCCTTATAACCTCTGGGCTTCAGCAGAGTGGACTTCATCCTCCACTCCCCTCCCATTACTCCAGGAGCAAACAGGCTGGGACCTGAAGGATCTTTCCTGGGTATTTGGGGCCAAGACAACAGTAATGTCAAAGGTCTTGCAGTAACAATCTCCACTTGGGTAACAGCATGGATGTGTATTTAAAAGAGACTGACTTGAGGTTCTGATTTTCCAAAGCAGCATAGCATGGAGAAGAACTTGCCTCCATGATCTAGGGTGGGGTCACCAAACTATTGCCCATGACACCAAACCCAGCTTGCCATCAGTTTTTAGGGATAAAGTTTTACTGGAACACAGGCATGCTCATTCATTTACATAATATCTATACCTACTTTTATGCAACAATATCAACTGAGTAGTTGCAACAGAGACCAAATGATTCATAAAGACAAAAAATTAAAATTTTACTACCTGGTCCTCTAGAAGAAGTTTGCTCATCCCAGTCTATTTAACATTTGTTTTCACCCTGTATATTCCCTAAATATTTTTAATCAAGTCTGTTTCCCTCTCGGGGCCTCTGTGGCTACACCTGTAGACTGAATCATCTCTGACCAGAGTCACTGCCTTAGATTCATTCTCTCATTGTTCTATAAGTATTAGCATCTTAAATGTTAGCTTTGCCTCATCATTACAGCTGACTTCTTTGCGAGCAGGAGTAGAGTTCTGTGTGTCTCATGAATCACTGCAGGCACAAGGCTCTAGGCTGAGCCCTAAATCCATTATGGACTGTAGCTGAACTGACTTGAATTATATTTCTTTCTTTGCAGAGAGATCTCACAGAATGATGTCTTGGAAGTGATAGAGGCAAATGTGTTCTCCAACCTGCCCAAACTACATGAAATGTAAGCAAGACTCTGTGGGGTTTTGCTCATGGCTGCTTTCGGCAGTAGCCTTAAAGCTCGCTTATATTCCTGGGCGGCCCTGGCTCTGCTCTGTCCTCAGACTCCTTGAATTTCATTTTAGGCTGTCAAAGTCAGTCCAACAGGGGCTGCCATGTATCTCTGCCTGGTGTCTCAGGTACCAGTCCAGAGCTTAGTCTTATTCTGCTTCTGCTTCTTCCTTCTCAGGGTTTTTTGCATAGTAAACTTAAGAACCTAGCTCTGGGACTGGACGTATTAATACTTCCAGCTCATCCTCTCCTTCAAATGTGTTTCACAGTCAAAGCCCAAAATAAATTCCTCATGATGTAGTTGAAGACGGGCAGTCTTAGTTTGACTGCTAGCCTATGCCACATACTCACCATGGAACCTTGGTCAAGATGCAAAATCATGCTAAGACTTAGCTTTCTTTCTGTAAAGTGGGAATAATAAAATTTCATGCCTCATAGGATCACTGTGATGAATAAATGAGATGATAAATGTTATGTCGCTCTAACACATAAACTGGCATACAGTAAGTTATCATAACAATCCTTGGCTTCTTTACTACTCCAACCAAATGTATTTTCTCTTACTGACATTCTAGTTTTATATACACACCAGTGCTCACACAGATACAACTCTGTTGCACACCAGTCTAAAGTTACTATAAATTATCAAAGCCAGATGAGACTTTGGAGACTGGTCCAAATTTTTCCAAAGTGTATTCTGTGTATCACTAAACAGAAAATTATTAAGTGTTACAAAAAAGGAAAAAGATTCTGTGGTCAAATAAGATTAAGTTAGACAGACTCACTTACTATAGGAAAACTCAGAGCCTGTAATATGCAAATATACACTTGGAATCTCCAAGAAGGATATTGTATTAAGAGTTTCTCAACTAGTGTCATTGGAAAGGTTCCTCTGTGAAGCACCGATGAGTATCTTACAAAATTCTCAGAGAACACAGTTAGGAAAGCCACTGAACCACTTTCCTAATTTTACAGATGAGGAATGAAAGAGAGAAGTTGTGAAGCTTGTCTAGTCACCCAGCCAAATCCACAGCAGGATAAGGACCTGAACATAAATCTCTTGACTCTTTTGTATCTTTTTAAAAACTTCTTAGCATTTGCCAACCATATATACACACATGCATAATTCATATCCGCATACATACATATATATGAATTTGTTTAGGAATGACAGTCTGTCCATTATGACAGACTCTTCCCTCCCTTTCCTTTTCTACCTCCCACTCTCACTCTTCTCCGCTCTCATTAAGCCTCTGCAACTGATGCCTTCCCTCCCCCTTCCCGCCACTGCCCTCTCAGCTCCTTCCTTCCCTCTCTCTCTGCTTGGCCTCTCCTTACCCTAGCTGGGAAGAGAGATCTGACCAGGGTCTCAGAACCCACAGAGAGCATCAGAGAAGTGAACCAAAGGGCAGCCAGCCCTCTGGGCAAGGTCAAGGAGATGTCCCTCTTTGCAGCTCAATGGGCAGTGGAGCTAATGGGATGGCTCTTTCATCTCTCCCCCACATGGAGAGGTGCTCACCTCCATGTAACACTGCCTGTATTTAAAATGATTAATTACCTGGTACTTTGATCTGGGTAGCTACAGGTTACTGCAACATTAAAGCTAATGAAACAGGGAGGAAGTAATTAACACACAGCATCTCTGCAAATATACATTGATCCAGCTAGATGAAGAAAGGGCAGCCTCTCTCTGTCGGAATCCAAATGTGAACATGCCCACCTCCAGACTATTGATCAGGACATGGCGCAGGTCAGCCCGGGGCAGAAGCCAGCACTTCCCATGAGCTGTGAGAGAGCAATCTTCATTGCAGCAGGAGGGACTCACTGGCACCTTGCCAGCTGCTGTCTGCCAGGACTGAACCATGAAAGCCAGAGATGTTCACTGCTTGTCCCCCAATCTTCGTTTTCCTTTGACCTTTCACTTTACTTTTCTCCAATCTCCTTTGACTTTTCACCCTCTTTGTTGCTGTCCATCCCCTTCTCTCTTGTCTCCCAACCAGAAAAAAAAACTCTTTCCCCCATTAGTCTCATCCCTACCCTCCTCAGACCCTGGGAGATCCTTACTGGTTAAACATTCAACTGAGGTCAGGGTGAAATGACTCTCCCAGCCACGCTTTGTTTGTCTCTGATGAATAGATTCCAGGAAGACTTCAGTGATGAGAGTTATATAGGACAGGGTTGATATTTTGTTTGCACAGTTTAGTATAGTAAAAGACACCACATGCATGCTCAATCTTTATGGAAATGATGGATGGACAAAGAGATGGATAGATGGGTGAGTAACTTATTAACATACTCTTTGCATAATATGAAAAATACCATAGCATTCCTTACCATTAAGGTCATGTGCATGTTCTTTTCTCTTTCACAGTAGAATTGAAAAGGCCAACAACCTGCTATACATCAACGCTGATGCCTTCCAGAACCTTCCCAACCTCCGATATCTGTAAGAACTTCTGTATTCTGGTGCCCCTTCTATTATCAAATTGTGTACTCGTATTTTAGCAGAATATCCATTTGCAACTCTAGGGAGCAACTGCTTGTAATCAAAGATGTGGGGCAGAAGAAGTGAGGAAACACTTGCTGATGGGTTTTAGTTTAGCTTAATGAGTAAATTCCACTGACATAATTACATTTGGTTTTCATTTACAAAAGCAGACATCATAAGGAATGCCATTTGCATTAATGGGATTGTCACACAGACCTCTTGCAGAACTCAGTCATAATTTAGTGTTAATGAGATACAGCCAAAATTTCTGCTAGCATTTAGCTTGTGACCTTGACCTCAAAGGCATCGTCTATCCTGTTCTGCATGTAAGCATTTTTTCCTTTGATAGATTACAATATTTTATATTAAAGTTTTGGTTAATAATAGACATGGTATTTTTATCAGCAGAGAGATTCTTGGTGTTTGAGCTCCATCCCTTGGGCCTGACTCTATCTGCAAAAACATTGTTTCTTCCACTCAGCTTTCAAATTAGCTAAGGGCTTGACAGAACCCTGAGTGCTACAATGGGACCCCGCAAAATAACAGATAAGAACTTGACCTATAGAGTCACACTTTCCCTGAACCATTTATTAACTACTGATCACAGGCGCAAATATAACCTCTCAAAGCTTGTTTCCTTGGAAATAATAATGGATGTGCATCTGTTATCTATTAATTTAATAAGAATGCATACCTACTTACCTCCAAAAGACAGTTTTTAAGCAAAAATGATGTATCATTTCTTACCTATCTGTGAGTTGATCAGTGAAATGCATTGGCTGAGCTGGACTCTGTTGGCCTGACCTCAGCTCAGCTCACTCGTGTATCTGAAGTTAGCTAGCAGGTGAAGTGGGTGCTGGCTACCCTGGATGGTCTCGGTTTGGGATGACAGCTCTCCACCAAGTGGTGTTCATTTCTAGCCAACTCACACAGGCTTGTTCTCACAGCAGACCTGGGGTTCCAAAAGAAAGAGTAAGCTTGTAAGCCTCTTGAGACTTAAACCCTGAATCTGCACACCATTTCTTCTGTTGCATTTTATCATTCTTGGGACCAACCAAAATTTAAGAGGTGGAGAAATAGAATCCACTGATTGATGGGGAAAGCTGCAAAGTCACCAAGACAAGGTGTGGTGATACAGGAAAGGATAAAGATGGAAACCCACTCCAGTATTCTTTCCTGGGGAATTTCATGGACAGAGGAGCCTGGCAGACTACAGTCAAGCCAAGAGTCAGACACGACTGAGCGACTAATACTTACTTACACTTGCAATCAATTCAAAGCACATAAAATGTTTTTCACAGTGCCTGTGACATAATAAATGTTCGATAAACATTAGCTACTAGTGATATTTTGACTCTGTCCCTAACTGTTGATCTATGAGAACTGGAGTTAGCAATTAATATAATAAGGAACTCTAGGCCATTGTGGCTTAGCTCTCTGATGGTGACTGATGGAAGGAATAAAAGATTTAACAGAAAAAAGTCCATATGACCTGGGACTTCTGCTCTCTGATAGGAGCCCCAGAAACGATCTGAGAAAGAAACAAAGTCTTGCACTCCTGAGTCATGTCAGAGGCAGGACCAGCTTCACTGGCGTTCTCACATGGCCATGCTCAAAAGGGTCCCACACTCAGAGGGCCTCACTCCAGGGTTAATACTCTGCTGTCACCATCTTGAAATGCTTTAACAGTTATGAACAGAGAGCCCTACACCTCACAAATTATGTATTCAGTCATGCTGAGAGGTCAGGGCTATGATCAACTCAGGAGTCCTGGCTCTTTAAATGGACTTTGCTATACTCTGCAGAAGCTAATACGGTTTAGGTACAGCACAGTGGAGGAAATCCGAGGTAACAGAAAAGGCATAGGCCTTAGGATAAAACAAAATCTAGAGCCTCATCCTGACTCCACCATTCACTCTTGGACCTCTGAGATGTGCATAGCTTACAGGACTTTCAAGTGAGGTTCACGTGTGAAAATATACTGTAAACTACAAAAACATTAATAAATGTACTAAGTATTTGTAGGATGGTTATTTCTGGCCAACCAGTCAAAGTCTACAAGTCTACCCTCAAAAAAGTCCAGTAAGGGTTTAATAGAGAGTTATGGTAGCTACTAAGACCTTCAGCTTTCACCCAGGGTGTTTAGCATGAATTCAACAAAAAAGAACTTTGGGACATGCCTTTCCATTTAATGGAGCAGTATAGAAAAGAAAAAAAAAACTATACATGACATCAGAAGGACTGGATTCCAGATGGGATGCTGTTATTTATTAGCTAGATAAACTTTACCTTCTCTAAACCTCAGTTTCTTTATCTATAAATTGGGTGGTTATTAAAACTAAATAAGATAATGCCTGTAAAAATATTTTACAAACTGTTTTTAGCATATAAACCATAAATAACTATATAAATATAAAATTATTAGTGCCTATTATCCAGGTGGTTTCCTTCATTCCTTTTTTTTTTCTCTCCCTCCCGATTACTATCCCTCCCTTTCTCCTCCCTCCTTCCTCTTAGAAAAAGTCTGAGTGGAATAGGGGTGGCCACAGAGCCTTCAATAGAGCAGAACAAAAGAGACTTTGGATATGCAAAGGGACACCCGTATTCACAGACTGTCACATGTGGCTCATGAGAAGCACCCTGCAGAGGAGAGATTCAGGAAGAAACAACCCTCTCACACACACATTCCACAGCCCATGATGATAATAGCAAGTCTGCGAATGGGGAACTGGGAAAATCCAAGGGATGGGGAGTTACCACAAAGTTAAAAAAGAGCTCCATCCTTTGACCCTAATGTTAGCCTGTACTTTGTGGCCAGCACCATTCATTCTTATTAGCAAGGACCTTCAGCCCTCCTTCTAGGGAGTAAAGCAAGGGAGGAATTTAGGAATGTGTATGTGTGCAGATGACACCACCCTTATGGCAGAAAGTGAAGAGGAACTAAAAAGCCTCTTGATGAAAGTGAAAGAGGAGAGTGAAAAAGTTGGCTTAAAGCTCAACATTCAGAAAACTAAGATCATGGCATCTGGTCCCATCATTTCATGGCAAATAGATGGGGAAACAGAGGAAACAGTGCCAGACTTTATTTTTTGGGGCTCCAAAATCACTGCAGATGGTGATTGCAGCCATGAAATTAAAAGACGCTTACTCCTTGGAAGGAAAGTTATGACCAACCTACACAGCATATTAAAAAGCAGAGACATTACTTTGCCAACAAAGGTCCATCTAGTCAAGGCTATGGTTTTTCCAGTAGTCATGTATGGATGTGAGAGTTGGACCATAAAGAAAGCTGAGCACTGAAGAATTGATGCTTTTGAACTGTGGTGTTGGAGAAGACTCTTGAGAGTCCCTTGGACTACAAGGAGATCCAACCAGTCCATCCTAAAGGAGATCAGTCCTGAGTGTTCATTGGAAGGACTGATGTTGAAGCTGAAACTCCAATACTTTGGCCACCTCATGCGAAGAGTTGACTCATTGGAAAAGACCCTGATGCTGGGAAGGATTGAGGGCAAGAGGAGAAGGGGACGACAGAGGATGAGATGGCTGGGTGGCATCACCGACTAGATGGACATGGGTTTGGGTAGACTCCAGCAGTTGGTGATGGACAGGGAGGCCTGGCGTGCTGTGGTTCATGGGGTCGCAAAGAGTTGGACACGACTGAGCGACTGAACTGAACTGAACTGACTGATGTGTGGAAGGCATGGCCCTAGATTGAAGGGGGAACTCTGGCAGAACAGAGAGGACGAAGCTCTGACTTTGACTCTGGAAGAGGCTGAAACCTCTGCCATCTGTCATTATGTCCAGACTCCTCTTTGTATCCTTTCCTCACTCTGAGGTATTAAGTAATCCTCAATCTTACCTGACTACCCCATCAAGTCCAGACAAAACTGGAGGTGACCGATTCCAGCCACATCTGTTCATGAGAGGAGGTTATCATTCTCAGAGCATCTGAAACATGCTTTCTCACTGGAAAAAGAAAAGAACTTATAATTAGTTTAGAGGAATTGTGTCACTGTCAAATGATCCTCCTGGATATCTCTGAAAAGTATATATACTCACATAATTTCACAGCATATAAAGTTCTTTCACAACCACTGCCACACTTATCCCCATCAGGAAGTTGGAACGAACAGCTGTCCCTCTCAAGCCTTTGGACTTATTGCCCAGGGCAGACTTTTCCCAGCTGCACAATCCACCCAGGTTGCAGCCCAAGGTGACCCTGAGAAATAGAGCAGCTCTGCACTCCAAAATCACTATCAGCAAGGCATCGTTCAGGCTTTTCAGACTGTGGTCCTTTGAAATATTTTTCAAATTGCTGAGAGGAATCACCCAAATTTAGAGGTGGTCCTCTAACCTAAAAGATTATGTCATGGAAACAAAGCCCAGTGAAGCTTCCCTCTTCTCCCACACTTATTTGTGTCTGGGCAGCAGTCATGAACAGCTTTGCAATCCAGCAGCTAAGTAGAATTGGGTGGCAATGATTTCATGTATTTTTGGGAATGATGAACTACTTGCTTCAAGGCAAAGAAGAAATATAAAATGGATGAAGGAATCCAGAAAGGACTGGTAGGATGGAGCAGTTGTTTATTTCCTTAAGCAGGATAAATGATTATCAACACAGCCAGAAGAGCAGGAAACTACAAAGAGTAGGGGTGAGTTGTCATTTGACTTAAGAACACTCAATGCTGCATACACACACTTAGAAATGTTGCTGTGAAATTCTCAAACTTGATTTCACTTTATACTGATCATTTGATGGCACAGAATTCAAAACAACTAGAAATCAGCCTTCTTCATTACTCCCTTCATACTTCACTAAGGAAGCTGAAATGGTTAGGGGAAGAAAAAAATTTGTGAATAAAGAAATGTACTTTGACTAGAAGAGTATATATCAAAGGATTCATCTCGGTGGATTTTTTCAAGTCAATATTGTATTTACGAGCAATATTTCTTTCTTTACTGCTCTGCCTTCCTGGAGCTGACCTTTTGTGTATGAAAGATTAACTATTGATCTGTAAATAAGGTTTACACAATATTCTCTTGCCTTTGCATCCTGTCGGCATAATTCTCAGGCAGCTGGATGCTGTTCTTTGCTACTCAGTAAACCATAATTTCATCTTAACAAACTCTTTACACAGCTGGGTGGGCCTCCACCCCCAACTGACAGCCGTCTTCCTTTCACATGGGGACCTGTTAGAGCTTCTTAGGAGGCTGTTAATGGCAGCTATGCCATCTGCTTCCTCCAGCCAAAGATGATTCCAGCAGTCTTCACTGCAACTCACCTTAGCAATTCCAGATGTTTCCTCCCCTCCCCTCCCCTAAGTCTCTCTCCCTCTTTTCTGCTTTCCTCTCTTTCATTTGTTTTGGTAAGAGTGACGAAAGTAGCTTCTTGGACTACAAAAGTTAAGCCATTTGCTGGACATTGCAACAGAGATCAGGGATCCAAGAGTGGCACCGAGTGGTGAGGAAGCAGAGACTCCCAGGCCCCTAGTTGGGCTCAGGTCTCGGCTCCTGCCCTTCTTAGTTGTGTGGCCTTGGGTAATCAGCTTAACAACTCTAGGTCTGTTTTCCTTTCTGTAAATGAGGGATAACACTGACTGCTTCCTTGCATTGTAATGAATGAAGTACTGAGAAGAATGACTGACATTTAGAAAATTCTCAGTGTGGTGTTGTTCAGTTGCTCAGTTGTGTCTGACCCATGGAGTGCAGCACGCCAGGCTTCCCTGTCCTTCACTATCTCCTGGAGTTTGCTCGAACTCATGTCCATTGAGTCGATGATGCTATCCAACCATCTTATCCTCTGTTGCCCCTTCTCCTCCTGTCCTCAGTCTTTCCTAGCATCAGGGTCTTTTCCAAAGAGTTGGCTCTTCATATCAGGTGACCAAAGTATTGGAGCTTCAGTATCAGTCCTTCCAATGAATATTCTGAGGTATTAAGGTAATACTCAGAGGTAATACTCTGAGGTAATAAGGGTTAAAGAACTTATAATTAGTTTAGAGGAATTGTGTCACTGTCAAATGATCCTCCTGGATGTCTCTGAAAAGTATATACACTCACATAATTTCACAGCATATAAAGTTCTTTCACAACCACTGCCACACTTATCCCCATCAGGAAGTTGGAACGAACAGCTGTCCCTCTCAAGCCTTTGGACTTATTGCCCAAAGGCAATAAGTTGATTTCCCTTAGGGTTGACTGGTTTGATCTCCTTGCTGTCCAAGGGACTCTCAAGAGTCTTCTCCAGCACCACAGTTGGAAAACATCAATTCTTGGGTGCTCTGTCTTCTCAGTAAACAGTAGCAATTCTTACTATATTCCTGACCCTGTCATTGACTAGCTAAGGGAGTATGTGTAAGGGGCTCCACCTCTATGTATCTCAGTTCTCTCTTCTCCTTTAAAAAAAAAAAAAGAATACCTATCTCTGAGAGTCTTGCAAGGATTAATTTGATGATGATGATGATGATGATGATGATGATGATGATGATGATGATGTGTTGTTGGTGGTTATATTGCTTTTCTTTTTCAATATTTCTAAGGTTTAGAAGGCCTCTTTAACTGCTTCTTATGGACAGAATCCACTGACCAGCATTCAAACATGAAAACATATCATTTGTGTTTCTCAAAGGAAAAAGGCATCCTTCTCACCAAACTCCTGACAAATCCAGAAAGTTTCCTCTGAACAAGCAAAATTAAATAATCCTGCATAATCTTAACCCCTTCTTTGTTCATTTCCAACACTGTGTGTGTATGTGTGTGTGCGCACGCGTGCACATGCACACTCAGTCATGTCTGACTCTTTGTGACCCCATGGGCTGTAGCCCTCCAGACTCTCCTGTTCATGGAATTTTTGGCCCACAATACCATGCCATCCCCAACCACCAACTGCTTGGATAATGTTTCCTATTTTTATGTTGATTTATAATTTAGCTCTTTTTATCATACTTCATTGCATTTGAACCTCACAACAATCCAAGGAGGGCAGTACAAATACAAGCATTTGACAGAATTCAGCTGGCCTTGCCTGTACTTCCTGGGCACAGAGCTCTTCTGACAGGAATGTGCAATGTCCCTGTGGACTGGGCTATTCTGATAACTTTGATGTTCAGCAATGTTTGATGGTGGTGGGAAGAGAACCATACTAGGGTTAATTTTCCAAAGTTCATGCACAATGGAAAGGATCATGGCCTTCCCATTTCTCCTCCATCATTTTGAATGTGAATTAGCCAGTCAGTGAGAACTCATTCATTCAGTCAACCATTCAACAATCATTTATTGAGGCCATACTATATCCCAGGCTTTGTTGTGGCTACTTCTTGGGCATACAAATGACAATACAGATGATGCCTCTGCCCTTATGGAGCTTATATTCTAATTGATGAGACAATGTTGGATAATGTCAGGTGGTAATAGTGATGTGAAGAAAAATAAACCAGAGAAAGTAGAGTTATGGTTTAGAAAGGGTGGTCTAGAAAGGAGAAAGAGGGTGACCTTGTGAGAGATCCAAGTGACATCAATCGACAGCTCTCAACACAAAGGGCTCAGCCTTTGGGAAGAAAAGCCTATTTATCATTCATTAAGCCCTGAAAATAACACATCTGCCAAGCTGTGTGGCACTGGCTATAGATAAGAGGACTGATTCAATGCCTTGGCTGGGCTAGTAAAGGAAAGCTTCTTGGGAGGTGGGCAGAATTTAGCAGCAACTTGGAGAATGAATAAAATTTAGAAAGACAAAAAAGAAGAAACTTTCTGTGAAAGAGGGGATCAAACCCATAGAACAAAAAAAGCATCATGGAGTAGACAGAGGATGGGGAGATAGTGAGTCTCAACTAAAAAGAAGGTGTATGCTGAGGAGTTTGACTATATTAAGATGGACTGGCTCTGGAAGATTGGAAAACTAAATTGAGGCAAGGAGCTTAGGCTTCAACACAGTAGTAGAAGAATGAGTTACAAGACAGTCTTACCAACAAGGACCAACTGTTTATCACAGGGAACTATACTCAATATTTTGTAATAATCTATACATTAGGAAAAGAATCTGAAAAAGAATATGTATGTGTGTGTATATATATATATGTACACCTGAGTCACTCTGCTGTATACACCTAAAGCTAACATAACATTATAAATCGACTACAATTTTTTAAAGAGCTTCTTCAGTAGAAGGACAGGATGACAGTGATTTGGACTGTAGCTTGACGGGGAGCAGGGTACAGACTACATACTCAAGGGAAAATTGCTAAGGGCCAGTTGCCATAATCCAGGGGTACAGAAATAACAACCCCTAGAGGAATAGAAAGGCTTGGTTCAAGGGGGGACAGGGGACATATTTCTAAAACAGAACCACCACCATATTATTTCCCTCCAGGTCAGACAAGGACACAAGTGACTACTGATTTTTGCCCACTCACTTCTAGTAACCCCCAAAGCCTCCCTTCCCTGAGTGCCCCCACACAGAATCACCCTGAAGTCAGCAGCCCTCAAGAATTCAGCTAGGACAGAAGTCATCTTATGTGGTAGCTGTGATTATTGGGAAGAAATCATTAGCCATCTCCCCGGCTGTCAGTGTCGTAAGTCTCTAAGGATGTTGTCATGACTACAGGGATATTTGGGCACAATGGAAATTACACAGTTGTTTCTTTTATCAGTAATCTGTCTAGCAGAGCCACTTTTGCCTGATATTGTCAACTCCAGGGAAAGACAGCAAGATTTTCCTTGTGGACCACTGAGGTTCAGGATGAGATTTCAGCCTGGGCACATCAGCCCCAGGAGAGCAAGAACCTCCCTTTGTCCTAGGGCACGACTGTAATGATGGTGATGTTTTCATGCTGCGCACCTCTCTTCTTCCTTCCTCTGACCTACTCAGTGATTTCTCCTGCAAGAAGTCCAGGCCTTCTCTATCAAGACAATTATGGCATCTATCAATTCACATCAGTATGTTCAGATCTTGATATTATTCTTTCCAAAGGAAGTGGCATATTTTTAAAAAGGAGGCTGGAAAAGGCAATGTGAAACCCAAGAATCAATCATGATAGATTCCTGGCCAAGGGGGCTTCTGAGAGGGAAATTCCAACAGGATCTATTCAAATAGCACATAAATAACCATCTATTCCACCCACTTGCAGAGTCCCTGGGTTACATTTTCACAGGATATACTTTCTTGTGAGGTAGGTATATTCTCACCACGTTAATTTTGAAAAAAGACCTGTCTCTGTCATCATCAGAAATCAGATGTAAAGACAAGTCCAGATGGGGATTTAGAGAGAAACAAGTCTCAGATGAGCTGCGTGAAGTCAGCCCTGACCCCTTTCCTCATTGCAAGTATTACCCCTACTCCCCCCGACCCCCACAGTGATGGACTGATCTTTTCAAGTTTCAGTTTCCTCAACTGCAAATTGGAAATAATAAAATATGCTTCAAGAATATGAAAGCATATGAAAGAAGGAAATAGGTTTTATGTCCTCCAAGACCTCTTCCTTCCCTCAAGTGCTTGGTGTCTAACAGTGACTTCAAGAATCTGGGGATCCCAGCATCACTACCTTTCCTGAGTTCAGCATATTCAGACCAACACAAAGGGTTCTATATGGAAGGAGAAAACCCCTCTACAAGACAGGAAAATCCAGCCTCCTGCAGACTACTCTTGTTTCCCAGATCAGGCTCCTCTTCCCCAGGATTCAAAGAGACCCTCTAAATGCTGAGATCCTTAAAATGCATCAAAAACTTAAACCAGTTGTAAATTAGTCTTAAGTTAAGTACAGCAGAAACTCAGCTTCTTAAGCTAAAGGACAATCGCAGAATGAGCCCTGTCACTTCGGCCCCTCAGAAATGAGCACAGCCGGCCTCAGAGGAGCCTGAGAGGCACTGGATGTGGGGTCAGGCTTAAGTGGCAAACAGCATCCAGTAGCCACTGGAGCTGGCCTGGGAGGAGGACTGGCCCCAGGCACAGACAGAAAGAGGGATAGCTTAGCCAGTGAGAATCTGAATGGCATCAAGTGAAGCCCCACTTCCATGGAAAATAAACCGCTGCCTCTTCTTCCACCATTGCAGCCTCAATGTTGAGAGGTTTAAAGGCTATTTTGGTCCTTCCGGACCCTTGTAGATTTACAGTTATCCCTGGGAGAGGCCACATGTTAAGGTGTTAGAGCTAACACAAAAACTGTCGGCTACCTCCTCTGAAGAGATGAGGCAGTCCCAGGGAAGCAGAGATGGGTCGGAGGAGGCTGGTCTCTGCCATGGACACCAGGGGGCAGGCAGGATAATGAAAGAGGGTGGGCACCATGCAGTCTGCTCTGATGACCTGATTCTGTGCTCCTCCAGGATGGGGACTAGGTTGTCTTCATGGCTGTAACCCAGTGAATGGCACCAAAAACAAGGCGCTCAGCTACTTATTTCTCCGTTTAGAGAATCCTGGCTGTGATCCAGTTCTCACACACCTGGCTCCCAGCTCACTCTGTAACGCTTGTTGAGGGACCCATTTGTTCTTGCTGCCCTCATTCATCTCACCCTCTTCGGCTTTCACAGTGTGTGCTCTTAGGTTGTGAGCTAAGAACACAGGCCTGATGGCTCTGCTGCTCCTAAACCCTTGGCTTATCCACCTGGGAAGGTGTTGTCTTCCTGTGGGCATTGCTACAGGAGAAATGCATTCCCCGGGGCACCTCAGCCAGCCATATCAGCTGGTTCAAGACCAGGGAGCAATACGTTGCAGGAGAGGTCATCGCCTGATCCAGTCGAGCTCTAATGCAGAACAACTGTGTGCAGCTCATCTCTGAGTTCCCATGGAGGGCAGGGTCCATACACAATAGGTCCTTAATGAAAATGTGGGCCTGGGTTTGAATCTGTCTGGGTAGTAGAAGGAAAGCAGCTGCTGTTTTTAGAGAAATATCTTGGGGCTTTACAGAGTGTGAACACTGCAGTGACAGATGCTTTAAGGAAGAATATTTTCATCTTCAGCAGACATTACAAAAGTGTTCTGCTGCAGTTTCATCATCAGTTCACCCACAGCAAACACCCTGCAAATAATGTCTAGTTCAACAGGCAGTGAGCTCCTCCTCCACGAGTTTGGTACTCAAAGATAGAAGTGCTGAGAAGAGGGAGCAGGGTGTTTGGGAGATGTGCCAGGGAAGAAATTAGGCGGCTTCGCTCACAAAGCTCACCCACTATGCTCTCTCTGGCCCAGGAGCCACCCAGACACAGATTCACTCAGCAATCCACAGAGGAAAATCTCTTCTCTTCACAGGTGAGCCACACACCCAGTCTCCAGCCATGGTCCTATTTGTGTAAGCAAGTAAAAAGACCTTTCAGGGCCTCATGTAAAACAGAGAGGAAAAGAACAGCCCATCTCCTTCAAAAGGCTGTAAGGAGAGAAAGGAAGGGGGAAGATGAGTCAGGGTGCAGAGTCACCCTGAAAGTCTGAAAGAGCAAACAAGTGCAAACACTGCTAACTGGACAGGACACTGCTGGCAGGCACGGGGTGGGACGCAGGGACCACAAATTAGAAAGCACTTTCACTTCAGATCCACTGGCAGAGTCTTACAAAAGCCCTCTGAGACATTTACTGATGGTTCCACTTTACAGATGGGAAATGTGAAGTTCAGAGATGCTGACTGAATCACCCAAACTCCCATAACAGGATTAACAAAGGATCTTGGTTCTATGAAGATCTACAAGACCTTCTAGAACTAACACCCAAAAAAGATGTCCTTTTCATTAAAGGGGACTGGAAAGAAAAAGTAGGAACTCAAGGGATACCTGGAGTAAGAGGCAAATTTGGCCTTGGAGTACAGAATGAAGCAGGGCAAAGGCTAATAGAGTTTCATCAAGAGAACGCACTGGTCATAGGAAACACCCTCTTCCAACAACACAAGAGAAGACTCTACACATGGACATCACCAGATGGTCAATACCAAAATCAGACTGATTATTTTCTTTGCAGCCAAAGATGGAGAAGCTGTATACAGTCAGCAAAAAAAAAAGACTGGGAGCTGACTGTGGCTCAGATCATGAACTCCTTATTGCCAAATTCAGACTTAAATGGAAGAAAGTAGGGAAAACCACTAGACCATTCAGGTATGACCTAAATCAAATCCCTTATGATTATACAGTGGAAGTGACAAATAGATTCAAGGGATTAGATCTGATAGACAGAGTGCCTGAAGAATTATGGGCAGAGGTTCATGACATTGTACAGGAGACAGGGATCAAGACCATCCCCAAGAAAAAGAAATGCGAAAAGGCAAAATGGTTGTCTGAGGAGGCCTTACAAATAGCTGTGAAAAGAAGAAAAGTGAAAGGCAAAGGAGAAAAGGAAAGATATACCCATTTGAATGCAGAGTTCCAAAGAACAGCAAGGAGAGATAAGAAAGCCTTCCTCGGGGATCAGTGCAAAGAAATAGAGGAAAACAATAGAATGGGAAAGACTATAGATCTCTTCAAGAAAATTAGAGATACCAAGGGAACATTTCATGAAAATATGGGCTCAATAAAGGACAGAAATGGTATGGACCTGACAGAAGCAGAAGATATTAAGAAGAGGCGACAAGAATACACAGAAGAACTAAACAAAAAAGATCTTCATGACCCAGATAATCACAATTGTGTGATCATTCACCTAGAGCCAGACATCCTGGAATGTGAAGCCAAGTGGGCCTTAGGAAACATTACTACGAACAAAGCTAGTGGAGGTGATGGAATTCCAGTTGAGCTATTTCAAATCTGAAAAGATGATGCTGTCAAAATGCTGCACTCAATATGCCAGCAAATTTGGAAAATTCAGCAGTGGCCACAGGACTGAAAGGTCAGTTTTCATTCCAATACCAAAGAAAGGCAATGCCAAAGAATGCTCAAACTACCGCACAATTGCACACATCTCACACGCTAGCAAAGTAATGCTCAAAATTCTCCAAGCCAGGCTTCAATAGTACAAGAACTGTGAACTTCCAGATGTTCAAACTGGATTTAGAAAAGGCAGGGGAACAGGAGATCAAATTGCCAACATCCATTGGAGCATCACAAAAGCAAGAGAGTTCCAGAAAAACATCTATTCTGCTTTATTGACTATGCCAAAGACTTTGACTATGTAGATCACAACAAACTGTGGAAAATTCTTCAAGAGATGGGAATATCAGACCACCTGACCTGCCTCCTGAGAAGTCTGTATGCAGGTCAGGAAGCAACAGTTAGAACTGGACATGGAATAACAGATTGGCTCCAAATCGGGAAAGGAGTATGTCAAGGCTGTATATTGTCACTTTGCTTATTTAACTTATATTCAGAGTACATCATGCGAAATGCTGGGCTGGATGAAGCACAAGCTGGAATCAAGATTGCCAGGAGAAATATCAATAACCTCAGGTATGCAGATGACACCACCCTTATGGCAGAAAGCGAAGAACTAAAGAGCTTCTTGATGAAAGTGAAAAAGGAAAGTGAAAAAGTTGGCTTGAAACTCAACGTTCAGAAAACTAAGATCATGGCATCTGGTCTCATCACTTCATGGCAAATAGATAGGGAAACAATGGAAGCAGTGACAGACTTTATATTTTTGGTCTCCAAAATCACTGCTGATGGTGACTGCAGCCATGAAATTAAAAGACGCTTGCTCCTTAGAAGAAAAGTTATGACCAACCTAGAGGGCATATTAAAAAGCAGAGACATTACTTTGCCCACAAGGGTCCATCTAGTCAAAGCTATAGTTTTTCCAGTAGTCATGTATGGATGTAAGACTCAAGTCAATGTATGGCAAAACAAACACAATATTGTAAAGTTAAAAAATAGATAAACTAATTTAAAATAAAAAAATAAAAATTAAAAAAAAAAACAATAGCATCATATCATAAAAAAAAAAAGAAAGAAAGAAAGCTGAGCACCGAAGAATTGATGCTTTTGAACTGTGGTGTTGGAGAAGACTCTTGAGAGCCCCTTGGACTGCAAGGAAATCCAACCAGTCCATCCTAGAGGAGATCAGTCCTGAATATTCATTGGAAGGACTGATGCTGAAGCTGAAACTACAATACTTTGGCCACTTGATGCAAAGAACTCACTCATTGGAAAAGACCCTGATGCTGAGAAAGACTGAAGGTGGGAGGAAAAGGGGACGACAGAGGATGAGATGGCTGGATGGCATCACTGACTCAATGGACATGAGTTTGAGTAAGCTCTGGGAGTTGGTGATGGACAGAGAGGCCTGGTGTGCTGCAGTCCACAGGGTTGCAAAGTGTTGGACACGAATGAGCGACTGAACTGAACTGAACTTGGAGCAGGAGAGAAGGACACTGATACTAGTTGTCCATCTACTAGATGGCAGACCCTAAACAAGTATTTTGGTCTCACAGATCATCTTCCCATCTTCCAAAACAGGGAGGCATGTATTTTCCCCAATTTACACAGGAGGAATTTGAAACACAGAGGTTCTGCAGCTGGCAGAATTAAGAACTGAGTCCAGGAGTGTCTGACTCCAACCACATTCACCCCCCTTTCCAGCATGTACAACTGGAAAGGTGCAGAGTATGGGTGAAGACAATGTCAATATACCTGGTGTTCTGAGTGCAAGAGTGACACCAAATTACTGTTTGCCATTCGGAACTTGTGATCATCTACGTGGGCTAAGTTTAAGTGTACCTAAGAAATAGCTTTCTAAATAATTAATGCTCGAAATGAGCTGTGGGGAAGGGTGTGCAAACTGTTTAAAATATTAACTCTTTTGTAACTCCCCTATGTAATTTAAAAGTAACTGCTTGCCACAAATTGGTAGTTTGATGAAAGTTATTTGTACGCTGGCATCCAAGAAGGTCCCCAAAGATTACCTCTTGGCAACACTCTGTTAGCAGTGAATCTACTAACTTGGAGAGAGCTTTAGGTTTTCAAAGTCCTTATGTAACCAATGAGGTTATTACAGGACAAAGATTGCCAAGAGCATGGGAGCCTGAGAGCCCAGTTTCAGGTCCCATTTTTTCCATTTGCTAGAAGGAAAGTTAACTGAAACTCTAAGCCTCAGTTTCATTATCTTGAAAATGGAGCCAATTATAGCATCTTCTTCATGGAATTGTAGGCAGAAATAAATAACCCCCTAGCCCGGCAGGTCCGAAGTCAGACACTGGTCACTCTGTTCCCCAAGTAGGAGGAGACAGTGATGAAAGTTGTCACATGGTCTTCTGAAAGTCCTCCTCTCAACCTAAGTGACACAATAAGCAGCTCCCACCCTGCCTCATGGTGAGGGGCTGGGAAGGGCAGATTCATGGCTGTCTGGAGGAACCCTACTCCCAAGGCTCCTGCAGCATTCTCATGCCCACTGTGCATGAGAGATTAAGAGTTATGTTAACCAGTTTCTAGAAACTTGGCATATAGCATGTCTCACACCTCAGCATCTCAGGAAAAGTCCACCTCTGACATCCTGTTATGCTGAGACCTGCCCTAGCCATGAAGGCGTCTTATGTGCTCCAAACTGAAAGGACAAATAACATCAAATTGAGAGCTGCTCAGTAGCCCATCACAAACTTTTTATTTCTTTCTAATTCAGCCCATGTTGTCAAAGATTTATCTTCAGTTTAGTCTTCCTTTGATTCATTCTGTCATGAGAACATGACTTCTTCCTACCCAGACCTGGTGTGTAGAGAGGTTAATTGTTGGGCTAGGAGGAGTAGGAATCTTATCCTGAGACTGATGGACTCTGAAGCTGCAGGGGAGTTATTCAGTCTCTCACCTTCCCTCTTCAGGTGGTACTCTGAAGGGGCCCATCTGGAAATGCCTGAAGATGCAGGTAGAAACTCCATCAAAGTTCACTGGACACAGTGTGCCCTTTCAGATATGTGACTCCGTAAACTCTGTGATTTATATCATGGTAGAGGAGTAGAGGGGCTGACTAATAGAACCCTCAGAGAGAGTTTGTCAACCATGTCCTACATGGTGACAGCATTTCAGAGAATCAGCGTTGACACTCTAGCTTCTAGCAGGGCTTCGAAGGTTGAACTAGGAAACACCAAACTCAGGAGATACTCTACAATAAAGGAGGAATCCAAGGTCAATGTGTTTGGGGAAAGCCAGCACTCTACTTCCTGCTCTTAGGCATTTATAATGAGTAATATTGTGGTTCAGGCTCTGAGAACCCTGTAGGAAAGAAATGCTTAGCCTTATTAACCCAGCATTTCCTAGACTTATTTGATGATTGTAGCCTTTCATTTGGAAGCAAAGCACTTGCAACATTTGAAAATAGCATTTTTGGAGAAATGCTCAAAGTTTCTAAGTTGAAAAGCATCTTAGGGGCCACAGAGTCCAGCTCCCCTTTCCAGCTCTATACCCAGTTCCAATGCGTGGGGTTTCTCCTCACACATCCAAGCAATTCTCAGACATCAGTTGGGTGCTCTACAATTCAACTCCATTTTGACACTGTCTACCTGGATACAGCATCAGATCCCAGCGATTTATGGTTTTATCCTATAAAATTGCCCCCCGTAAAATACCAATTGCAAGTCCAAGTTGTCACCTGTGCTCCTGACCAACCAGCTATAGAATGGAGGTTCCAATAACCCTTCCTTGAGTTTGGTTACTTTGGTAGAGCAGAACTCAGGGAAACATTTTGCTTACTTGATAACTAGCTTATTATAAAAGGATACAATGTAGGAACAGCCAAAAGCAAGATATGCAAAGAGTAAGCTATGGGGAAAGGATTCTGAGCTTCCCTGCACTCCCCAAGCACACCACATTCCCCACCCACAAGTTCTGTGCCAGGAAGGGGAACAGAGACCAAATATACATTTCTTATAATAAATAACAATATCACACCCCTCATGAATAATCTCAGACATTTCCAGAAGTAGGGAATCAAGTGCTTCATGGTACAATTAATCCTTCTATTGGGCAACTGTCACAATGAATGAGAATCAGTCCTTATAAGAATGAATGAGAATCAGCCTGATCATGGTAGGAGCACAAACTTTAGAGTCAGAAAGATGTGGGTTCAACCTCTAGCTCTGCCCCTCTTACGTGTGGCTTTGTGAAAGTGCCTGAACCTCTCAGCTGTGCCTCCTCAACTCTGATATGAGGATGGTAATGTTATCTGTCTCTTAAGGTAGAGGAGAGGAATAAACAAAATAATCAATGTTAAGTGCTTGGTGTGGTACCTGGTACAAAGGAAGTGTTCAATAAATGTTGACCATTATTATTATTAATCCTATATCTACCTTCCTAAGTAGCACAGCACAAATCTATTACTATTTCCACCTGGCAGCTCTTCAGAATCACAATCGTCTCTTCCCAAGCAAAATATCCTAGGTAGTGGGCAATATGGTCTTGAATTCCTCACCCCATCAGCAAAAAAAAAAAAAAAACCAAAAAACCCTATGTCCCCAAATAAGTTTATTTATAGATATATATACAATTATAGTATTAATGTATGGGTACATTAAAAGTATATACACAAATGATATTTTAAAGTATGAAATAAAGATGAATAAATAATGTGATTTTACATATATACCCTGCCTTAATATATACCATTTTATATGGCACAATAAGCCTATTTTGATCTCACTAAATATAATAATAATATTTTGGAGAAAGCAGTATCATAGGATGCATTTCATTTTTTAGTTATTTTTTATTGAAGGGTAATTGCTTTATAGAATTTTGCTATTTTCTGTCAAACCTCAACATGAATCAGCCACAGGTATACATATATCCCCTCCCTTTTGAAACTAGCTCCCATCTTCCTCCCCATCCCACCCCTCTAGGTTGATACAGAGGCCCTGTTTGAGTTTCCTGAGCCATACAGCAAATTCCCATTGGCTATATATTTTACATATTGTAATGTAAGTTCCAATGTTACTCTTACCATACATCTCACCCTCTCTTCCCCTCTCATGTCCATAAGACTTCTCTATGTTTGATTCTCCATGGTTGCCCTGTAAATAAATTCCTCAGGGCCATTTTTCTAGATTCCATATATATGTGTTAAAATTCAATATTTCTCTTTCTCTGACTTACTTCACTCTGTAAAATAGGTTCTAGGTTCATCCACCTCATTAGAACTGACTCAAATGTGTTCCTTTTTATGGCTGAGTAACATTCCATTGTGCATATGTATCACAACTTCTTTATCCATTCGTCTGTTGATGGACATCTAGGTTGCTTCCATGTTCTAGCTATTGTAAATAGTGCTGCAATTAACAATGGGATACATGTGTCTTTTTCAATTTTGGTTTTCTCAGGGTATATGCCTAGGAGTGGGATTTCTGAATCATATGGTGGTTTTATTCCTAGTTTTTTAAGGAATCTCCATACCATCTTCCACAGTGGCTGTATCAATTTACATTCCCACCAATAGTGCAAGAGCGTTCCCTTTTCTCCACACCCTCTTTAGCACTTATTGTTTGTAGACTTTTTGATGATGGCCATTCTGATTGGTATGAGGTGATATCTCATTGTAGTTTTGATTTGCATTTCTCTAATAATGAGCAGTGTTGAGCATCTTTTCTTGTGTTTGTTAGCCATCTGTATATCCTCTTTGGAGAAATGTCTGTTTAGGTTTTTTTCCCACTTTTTGATTGGGTCATTTGTTTTTCTGGCATTGAGTTGTATACTGCTGCTGCTGCTGCTGAGTCGCTTCAGTCGTGTCCGATTCTGTGCGACCCTATAGACGGCAGCCCACCAGGCTCCGCCATCCCTGGGATTCTCCAGGCAAGAATACTGGAGTGGGTTGCCATTTCCTTCTCCAGTGCATGAAAGGGAAAAGGGAAAGTGAAGTCACTCAGTCGTGCCCAACTCTTAGCGACTCCATGGACTGTAGCCTACCAGGCTCCTGAGCTGCTTTTATATTTTGGAAATTAATCCTTTGTCAGTTGTTTCATTTGCTATTATTTTCTTCCATTCTGAGGGTTGTCTTTTCACCTTGCTTATAGTTTCTTTTGCTGTGCAAAAGCTTTTAAGTTTAATCAGGTCCCGCTTTTTTACTTTTGTTTTTATTTCCAATACTCCAGGAGGTAGGTCATAGAGGACCTTGCTTTAAGTCATCAACTGTTCTGCCTATGTTTTCTCCTAAAAAGTATTATAGTTTCTGGTCTTACATTTAGGTCTTTAATCCATTTTGAGTTTATCTTTGTGTATGGTGTTAGGAAGTGTTCTAATTTCATTCTTTTACATGGAGCTGTCCAGTTTTGCCAGCACCATTTACTGAAGAGGCTGTCATGCCCCACAGTATATTCTTGGCTCCTTTGTCAAAAATAACGTAACTATAGGTGCATGGGTTTATTTCTGGGCTTTTCATCCTTGTTCCATTGGTCTATATTTCTGTTTTTGTGCCAGTGCCATACTGTCTTGATGACTGTAGCTTTGTAGTATAATCTGAAGTCAGGAAGGTTGATTCCTCCAGCTCCATTCTTCTTTCTCAAGACTGCTTTGGCTATTTAGGGTCTTTTGTGCTTCCATATGAATTGTGAAATGTTTTCTTCTCGTTCTGTGAAAAATGCCATTGGTAATTTGATAGGGGTCACACTGAATCCATAGATTGTGTTTGGTGGTATAGTCATTTTTGCAATAGTGATTCCTCCTCCCCAGAAACATGGAATCTCTCTCCATCTGTTTATGTCATCTTTGATTTCTTTCATTAGTGTCTTTTAATTTTCTGTGTACAGTTCTTTTGTCTCCTTAGGTAAGTTTATTCCTAGATATTTTATTCTTTTTGTTGCAATGGTGAAGGGGATTGATTCCTTAATTTCTCTTTCTGATTTACATTGTTAGTGTATAGAAATGCAAGTGGTTTCTGTGTATTGATTTTGTATCCTGCAACTTTGCTAAATTCACTGATTAGCTCTAGTAATTTTCTGATACTATCTTTAGCATTTTCTATGTGCAGTATCATGTCATCTGAAAACAGTAAGAGCTTCACTTCTCTTCCAATCTGGATTCCTTTTATTTCTTTTTCTATTCTGATGGCTTTAGCTAGGACTTACAGAACTATGTTGAATAATAGTGGTGAAAGTGGACACCCTTGTTTTGTTCCTGATTTTAGGGAGAATGCTTTCAGTTTTTCACCACTGAGAATAATGTTTGCCATAGGCTTACCATATATGGGCTTTACTATGTTGAGGTAGGTTCCTTCTATGCCCATTTTTAGAAGAGTTTTAATCATAAATGGGTGCTGAATTTTGTCAAAGTGTTTTTCTGTATATTGAGATTATCATATGAGTTTTATCTTTCAATTTGTTAATATGGTATATCACATTGATTGATTTGCATATATTGAAGAATCCTTGCATCCCTGGAATAAACCAAATTCGATCATGGTGTATGAGCTTTTTGATGTGTTGCTGAATTCTGTTTGCTAAAACTTTGTTGAGGATATTTGTATCTATGTTCATCAGTGATATTGGCCTGTAGTTTTCTTTTTTTGTGTTGTCTTTGTCTGGTTTTGGTATCAGGGTGATGGCAGCCTCGTAGAATGAGTTTGGAAGTTTTCCTTCCTCTGCAATTTTTTGAAAGAGTTTTGGAAGGATAGGCATTAGCTCTTCTCTAAATGTTTGATAGAATTCTCCTGTGAAGCTATCTGATCCTGGGCTTTTGGTTTTGGGGAGATTTTTTTGATGACAACTTCAGTTACAGTGCTTGTGATTGGGTTGTTCATAATTTCTATTTCTTCCTGGTTCAGTCTTAGAATTGAGCTTTTCTAAGAATCTGTCCATTTCTTCCAGGTTATCTATTTTATAGCCATATAGTTGTTCTTTTTTTTATTAATTTATTTTAGTTGGAGGTTAATTACTTTACAATATTGTAGTGGTTTTTGCCATACATTGACATGAATCAGCTTTGGGTTTACATGTATTCCCCATCCTGAACCCCCGCTCCCACCTCCCTCCCCATCCCATCCCTCTGGGTCCATATGTTGTTCATAATACTCTCTTATAATCCTTTGTATTTCTGCATTGTCTGTTGTAACCTCTTTTTTTTCATTTCTAATTTTGTTGATTTGACTCTTCTCTTTTTCTTGATAAATGGCTGAAGTTTTGTCAATTTTTGTTTATCTTCTCAAAGAACCAGCTTTTAGTTTTATTAATCTTTACTATTGTTTCTTTCATTGCTTTTTCCTTTATTTCTGCTTGGATCTTTCTAATTTCTTTCCTTTTACTAATCTTGGGGGGTTTTTTTGTTCTTCTTTTTCAAGTTGTTTTAGGTGTCAAGTTAGGTTGTCTATTCAATGTTTTTCTTGTTTCTTGAGGTAGGATTGTATTGCTATAAATTTTCCTCTTAGAACTGCTTTTGCTGCACCCAATAGGTTTTGAGTTGTCTTTTCATTGTCATTTGTTTCTGGAAATTTTTTGATTTCCCTTTTGATTTCTTCAGCAACCTGTTGGTTCTTTAGAAATGTGTTGTTCAATCTCCGTGTTTGTGTTTCTTACAGTTTTTTTTTTCTTGTAATTGATATCTAGTCTCATAGCATGTGGTCAGAGAAGATGTTTGATATGATTTCAATTTTCTTAAATTTACTGAGGCTTGATTTATGACCCAGGATGTGGTCTATCCTGGAGAACGTTTCATGTGCACTTGGAAGAAGGTGTATTCTTCTGCATTTGGATAGAATGTCCTGAAGATATCAATGAGATTGATCTCATCTAATGTATCATTTAAGACTTGTATTTCCTTATTAATTTTCTGTTTTGATGATCCGTCCATTGGTGTGAGTGGGGTGTTAGTCTCCTACTATTATTATGTTACTGTCAATTTCTCCTTTTATGTCTGTTAGTGTTTGTCTTATGTATTGAGGTGCTCCTATGTTGGGTGCATAGATATTTATAATTGTTATGTCTTCCTCTTGGATTGATCCTTTGTTCCTTATGTAGTGTCCTTCCTTATCTCTTGTAATATTCTTTATTTTAAGGTCAATTTTGTCTGATATAAGGATTGCTATTCCAGCTTTCTTTTGCTTCCCATTTGCATGGAATATATTTTTCCATCCTCTCACTTTCAGTCTATATGTGTCTTTACATCTGAAGTGGGTTTCTTATAGACAGCACATATATGGGTCTTGTTTTTGTATCCATTCAGCCAGTCTGTGTCTTTTGGTTGGCACATTTAATCCATTTACAGTTAAAGTAATTATTGATATATATGTTCCTATTGACATTTTCTTAATGGTTTGGGTTTATTGTGTAGATATTTTTTCTTCTCTTGTATTTCTTGACTATATAAGTCTCTTTAACGTTTGTTGTAAAGCTGGTTTGGTGGTACTGAATTCTCTTAACTTTTGCTTGTCTGAAAAGCTTTTTATTTATCCATAAATTTGAATGAGATCCTTGCCAGGTACAGTAATCTTGGTTGCAGATTTTTCCCTTTCAGTACTTTAAATATATCCTGCCATTCCTTTCTGAACTGTAGAGTTTCTGCTGAAAGATCAGCTATTAAGCATATGGGCTTTCCCTTGTATGTTACTTGTTGTTTCCCCTTGCTGCTTTTAATGTTCTTTCTTTGTGTTTAGTCTTTGTTAGTTTGATTATTATGTGTCCTGGTGTGTTTCTCGTTGGATTTATCCTGTATGGGACTCTTTGTGCCTCTTAGACTTGACTATTTCCTTTTCCATATTGGGGAAATTTTCAATTATAATCTCTTCAAAAATTTTCTCATATCGTTTCTTTTTCTCTTCTTATTCTAGGACCCTATAATTCGAATGTTGGTGTGTTTGATATTGTCCCAGAGGTCTCTGAGACTATCCTCAGTTCTTTTCATTCTTTTTCCTTTATTGTGCCCTTCAGAAGTTATTTCCACCATTTTATCTTCCAGCTCACTGATTCATCCTTCTGCTTCAGATATTGTGCTATTGATTCCCTCTAGAGTATTTTTAATTTCAGTAATTGTGTTCTCTCTGTATGTTTATTCTTTAATTCTTCTAGGTCTTTGTTAATTGATTCTTGCATTTTCTCCATTTTGCTTTCAAGGTTTTTGATCATCTTTACTATCATTATTCTGAATTCTTTTTCAGGTAGTTTGCCTATTTCCTCTTCATTTATTTGGACTTCTGTGTTTCCAGTTTGCGCCTTCATTTGTGTAGTACTTCTCTGCCTTTTTATTATTTTTTTTAACTTATTGTGTTTGAGGTCTCATTTTCCCAGGCTTCAAGGAAAGTTGAATTCTTTCCTTAAAGAAGGTTGAATTCTTTTAGTTTCTGCCCTGCTAAGGTTGGTCCAGTGGTTTGTGTGAGCTTTGTATAGGTTGAGATTTGTGCTGAGTGTTTGTTTGTTTGTTTTTCCTCTGATGGGCAAGGCTGAAAATGAAGAGTGAAGTCATCACTCAGTCATGTCCAACTCCTCGCAACCCTGTGGACTGTGTCCATGGGATTTTCCAGGCGAGAGTACTAGAGTGGGTTGCCATTTCCTTCTCCAGGCGGTCTTCCCAACCCAGGGATCAGACCCGGGTCTCCCATATTGTAGGCAGATGCTTCACCGTCTGAGCCACCAGGCAAGGCCGAGTGAGGTGGCGATCCCGCCTGCTGATGACTGGGTTGGTATTTTTGTTTTCCTTGTTGTTTAGATGAGGGTCCTGCACAGGGTGCTACTGGTGCTTGGGTGATGCTGGGTCTTGTATTCAAGTGGTTTCCTTTGTGTGAGTTCTCACTATTTGATACTCCCTGGGGTTAGTTCTCTGGTAGTCTAGGGTCTTGGAGTCAGTGCTCCCACTCAAAGGCTCAGGGCTTGATTGCTGGTCAGGAACAAGGATTCCACAAGTGGTTTGTTATGGCATTAAGTGAGATTAAAACAAATATCCAAAAATGAGGAACCAAAGATGAACCCTAGACAAATGGCAGTTACAGAATCAGGCAAATAATAATTAAAATAATGGAATATACACATATACGCCCATAAGCAAAGTAAAAACAGTCCAACTAAAATAAAGTACAGTAGATTGACCTGGCAAACAAAGGAAATCAAAAATTACATTTACCAGTTAGGAACAAAACTAACTAAATCACAGGCTGGGAAACTAAACTAAAGCAAGGTGCCAAGTGGGGAATAAAGCAGTGAAAATAAAACTAACTAATACACTGAGAGGAAAGGAAAGGACAGACATGCAAAGTTAAATAGAGGTAGATGAAGATTTATATACATTAAAGATTAACTGCAAGGAGAAAAGAACAGTAGGAAAGGCAAACAAAGGAATACATGTAGAAAAAATATAGTAGGTTTTTAAAAATCAAAATTATTAAAAAGAGAAAAGAAAAAAATGGAAAAAGATAGAAAAAAGAAAGAAAAATAAAGGAAAATGCCACAGAACTGCAAAAGCCCAGCGTAGAGGCAGAGGTTTATAACAACAAAAAAAAGTGTGACTGAATATACACATATACATATACACCCATAAGCAAAATCAAAACAGGCCAACAAAAATAAAGTACAAAAGATTGACCCGGCGAACAAAGGAAACCAAAAATTATATCTACCAGAACACAACTAACTGAAGCACAAACTGGAAAACAAAACTAAAGCCAGGGGCCAAATGGGGAATAAAGCAATGAAAATAAAACTAACAGATATGTTGAGAGGAAGGGAGAGAAAGAAAGAAAGAACAGATAGGCAAAGTTAAATAGAGGTAGATAAAGAATACTTATATATATTAAAGATTAACTGCAAGAGGAAAAGAACAGTAGGAAAAGCAAAGAAAGGAATAAATGTAGAAAAAATAATAATAGATTTAAAAAATTCAAAATTAAAAAAAAAGGAAAATTCCACAGAGCTGCAAAATCTCAACATAGAGGGAGAGGTTTATAACAATAAAAAATGTGACTGAGGAAAAAGGGGAAAAAAAGGAAAAGAAAAAAGAAAAAAATCTCCAAAAGAATCTGCAGAACAAGTGAAAACACAAGAATAATAAATTTTTCTTGAGTTACTGCTGTCAGTCCTTTCCCTTAGTTGGAGTCACAGTCCACCTTACTTCCCTAGGATGCCCTCCAGCACTGTACTGATCTCTGGACCTGCTGTGGGGGCAGCTCAGATTCTAATCTGGTCCTACGCCTGTGTGTTCTTGCCTCCAATGTCCACAGCTATCACAACTAGTGTGTTTTCTTTTGTAGGAGCTCTCAATGACCTTTTATATATCCCATAGACACAGAGTCTGCCTAGTTGATTGTGTGGATTTAATCTTCAGCTTGTACAGCTGATGGGAAGGTTTTGGGTCTTCTTCCTTAGCCACACTGCCCCTGGGTTTCAACTGTGGTTTTATTTCCACCTCTACATGTGGGTCATCCACTGGGGTTTGCTCCTGAGGCTGCCCTGGAGGGCTTGGGTTTGCCCAAGGCAAACTCCACACCTGTGAGGGCCAGGTGTGGAGGTGGAGCAGCTGCTTGGGTCGCAGGGGTTCTGGCAGCACCAGGTACTCAGGGGAGTTGGTGGCTAGGGCAGCAGGAAATATAGATCTCTAGAAGGGTATGGCAACCAGTATTGGCCAATACGTTCCAGTATTCTTGCTGAAGAAGCCCCCTCCCTGACAGAGAAGCCTGGCAGGCCACAGTTTACAGGGTCACAATGAGTCAGACATGATTGAAGCGACCCTGTGCGCATAGATGCAAGACTTTTTTTTTTTGCCTGTGGCAGCTCTGCCTCAGTGAGAGTTGAGCGTGAAGGTGGCGCAGCTGGTTGACTTGCAGGGACCCTGGTGGTGCCTAGCTTGTAGTGACACAGAGGGCCTCCACTGCAGGAGTTATGTCCCTATCAGAATCTTTTTCAAGCCTCTTGTAGCTGGCGATCAGAAGGCCTCTTTGGCCAGTCTTTCTCCCGAGCTCCACCTGTTCAGGCACTTAGAGGACTCCTTGCCTGGAGTCCTTTCCTGTTGTTCAGCGCGTCAGGCACACAGAGGGGCCCCCCTGGCTGGGGTCCTACTCTGTAGATTGGCACATCAGTCACTTAAAGGAGCACCCTGGCTGGGGTCCTGCTCTGTAGTTCAGTGGTCAGGTGTTTGATGGGCCAGCCTCTCTGTTGTTCAGCTGCCAATGCTGGCATGTGAGGAGAGAGAGGCTATGGTCATGGCTCCACCCACTACATGAGACTTAGCAGTATCCCCTGGCTTCTATGGCTACCTGGCTTCCCTCCACAGGCATTTCCCACCACGATCTCCTCCCTCACATCCCCTCAATCCGTCTCTCCTCAATCAACAGCAGCCCTCACCCTAGGATTTCTCCACAATCCCTAAACTCCAGCTCCCAGTCGCTGCACTTTCCAGGGGACCAGCGTTCCTATCTGGGTCATGTATGGCTCTTGCAAGGACTATCTGATTCTCATTCCATTTAGGCTGCCACATATCAGCTGTTTCACTCTCAGCCTTAAATGTTTCTCCTTTGACTCAGATATTGATTGCCCCGATGTGGGGATCAGAACCCTGTGTCAGTTCCCCCACCCGTGGAGGGCAGGTCCATTCCTACTAACACTCCTGTTTTTCCCCCTAGTTCCTTCATCCTACTGAGTTTTGCATGGTTCTATATATTCTTTTCCGCTGGTCAGGTACTCCTCTCCACTCTCAGCTGGTGCTCTGCATGCACTTCTGTGTCTGAAGGTGTATTCCTAAGGTATCCGTGGAGAGAGATGTACGCCACATCCACCTACTCCTCTGCCATCTTGTTCCCCCTGCACTTCATTATTTTTTAATCCTTAGTTTAACATTCAGAAAAGCAATTCATGGGTCACACCAATACTAGATTTTAATGACTGTCAAAGCTGAGAACAAAACTTCACTGAAACAAATAGGTCCAATGGAAGACAAGCCTATGGCTACACTCCCTGAGTCATCCAGGCTTCATGTTCAATCCAATTCATGCAAATATTTTTATGAAACTCAGCTGGTCAATTTTCTTTCCTAATGTCAATCAGATGTTCTTACAAACTACCTGAAAGACGTTGCATTTCCATGTTTCTAATCAAATGGTTCAAAACCCAGCAAAAAGCTTTAGTCAGAAAGTTGCATATCCTTGTTTTTAAAATACACACCGTGAGGTTTTTTTTTTTTAATAAATTTATTTATTTTAGTTGGGGGCTAATTACTTTACAATCTTGTAGCAGTTCTTGCCATACATTGACATGAATCAGCCATGGGTCTACATGCCCTCCCCATCCTGAACCCCCCTCCCACCTCCCTCCCCATCCCATCCCTCTGGGTCATCCCAATGCCCCAGCCCTTAGCATTTGTCTCATGCATAGAACGTGCAATGGTGTTCTGTTTCACATATGATAATATACATGTTTCAATGCTATTGTCCCAGAACGTCCCACCCTCACCTTCTCCCTCAGAGTCCATAAGACTGTTCTATGCATCTGTGTCTCTTATTCTGTCTCGTATATAGGGTTACCGTTACCATCTTTAAAATTCCATATATATGCATTAGTATACTGTATTGGTGTTTTTCTTTCTGGCTTACTTCACTCTGTATAATGGGCTCCAGTTTCATCCATCTCAATAGAACCGATTCAAATGTATTTTTTTTAATGGCTGAGTAATATTCCATTGTGTATATGTACCACAGCTTCCTTATCCATTCGTCTGCTGATGGACATCTAGGTTGCTTCCATGTCCTGGCTATTGTAAACAGTGCTGCGATGAACATTGGGGTACACGCGTCTCTTTCAATTCTGGTTTCCTCAGTGTGTATGCCCAGCAGTGGGATTGCTGGGTCATATGGCAGTTCTATTCCAAGTTTTTTAAGGAATCTCCACACTGTTCTCCATAGCGGCTGTACTAGTTTGCATTCCCACCAACAGTGTAAGAGGGTTCCCTTTTCTCCACACCCTCTCCAGCATGTATTGCTTGTAGACTTTTGGATAGCAGCCATTCTGACTGGTGTGTAATGGTACCTCATTGTGGTTTTGATTTGCATTTCTCTAATAATGAGTGATGTTGAGCATCTTTTCATGTGTTTGTTAGCCATCTGTATGTCTTCTTTAGAGAAGTGTCTGTTTAGTTCTTTGGCCCATTTTTTGATTGGGTCGTTTATTTTTCTGGAGTTCAGCTGCAGGAGTTGCTTGTATATTTTTGAGATTAATTGTTTGTCTGTTGCTTCATTTGCTATTATTTTCTCCCATTCAAAGGGCTGTCTTTTCACCTTGCTTATAGTTTCCTTTGTTGTGCAAAAGCTTTTAATTTTAATTAGGTCCCATTTGTTTATTTTTGCTTTTATTTCCAATATTCTGGGAGGTGGGTCATGGAGGATCCTGCTGTGATTTATGTCGGAGAGTGTTTTGCCTATGTTTTCCTCTAGGAGTTTTATAGTTTCTGGTCTTACGTTTAGATCTTTAATCCATTTTGAGTTTATTTTATGGTGAGTTTTTATAAATGACAACATGCATCATTTTCAGCAATAAATTTCCATTTTTCCCCAAATTCTTTCCTTTGAAATGCTGTTGTATTTTTCATTAATACATCATCTTTCCCTTAAAGAGATAAATGTGTCGAATTAAAAAAATATCCACTTTGTAGCGTTATTTCTTATAGTCATTTGTTGTCACAGAAGACGACGACAAATTTGGATCACTTGGTATTTTTTTTTTAATTAGTAAGTCATCTTCAATTTTATTAAGGCTTTGCAGTAATTTTCATTGAGATGACTAACAAGCCTCTAGGTGATAGCATGATCAGGACCCCAAGACTGAACAGAATCATACAGGCAAGAAGGTTAATCCAGGCAGGTTTGTCAAAAGAAGCAGGAGGAAACTCGAGAAAAGGGGCAGGAGGAATCTGGGAAGTTCAGCTGTGGCTTCCAGTGGTTGCAACAGGTAACAGACCACCCTGCCCAGGCATCATAGAGGTCCCACAAGCAGAACAGAGACCCAGACATGGAAACAGCAACTCAGTGTCCAAGAGAACTAGAGGAAAGCAAGTCATGGCCCAGGTTCTAGGGAAACCAGGAAATTAGACAGGTTCTCAGTGAGGGCAAAGGAATGTAAGTATGGACTATGATCAATAGACTTCCCAGGCGGTGCTAGTGATAAAGAATCCACCTGCTAATGCAGAAGACATAAGAGACGCGGGTTCAACCCCTGGGTCAGGAAGATCCCCTGGAGGAGGGCATGGCAACACATTCCAGTATTTTTGCCTGGAGAATCTCCATGGACAGAGGAGCCTGGAGTGCTACAGTCCATTGTGTCACAAAAAGTCAGACGTGACTGAAGTGACTTAGCACGCACAGCATGCATGATCAATAACAGTGTCTGGTCATAGTGCTAAGGCTTCCTTTTGAATAATCTTATTTCCCTGAGTGAAAGATAAAATATTTGAGTCCTATGCTGCTGCTAAGTCACTTTAGTCGTGTCCAACTCTGTGCAACCTCATAGATGGCAGCCTACCAGGCTCCGCCATCCCTGGGATTCTCCAAGCAAGAATACTGGAGTGGGTTGCCATTTCCTTCTCCAGTGCATGAATGGGAAAAGTGAAAGTGAAGTCGCTCAGTCGACTTCAACTAATTTCTTAAGGCCATACATCTTAAAAAGCAGTACAGTCAAGACTTAAATCCAGATCTTCCAGCAGGTTTGATCTCTAAGTTGGGAAGATTCCCTGGAGGAGGGCATAGCAACCCACTCCAGTCTCCAGTATTCTTGCCTGAAGAATCCAATGGGCAGAGGAGCTAAGGGGCTACAGTCCATGGGGTCACAAAGAGTTGAACACGACTGAAGTTACTTAGCACACATGCACCTCTAGCATCAGAAATGCTAGTTTGAAGCTATGCTACACTTCCCATCTGAGAATAGGACCAGAGCCTTATTGCTAAGCCAGAATATTAGGGCAAAACAGAATCTGGGACCTCCCTGGTGGCACAGTGGATAAGAATCCACCTGCCAATGCAGGGGACACAGGTTCAATCCCTGGTCTGGAAAGATTTCACATGCCAAGGAGCAACTAAGCCCATACATTGCAACTATTGAGCCTCTGTGCCACAACTACTGAAAACCACACCCTAGATCCTGTGCTCTGCAACAAGAGAAGCCACTGCAATGAGAAACCTGGGCACCAAAACAGAGAGTAGCCCTTGCTCACTGCAACCAGAGAAAGCTGATGCAAAGCAATGAAGACTCAGCACAGCCAAAAATAAATAAATTAAAAAAAAAAAACAACAGAATCTGGCCTTCCCTGGTGGTCTGCTGCTCCTACTAAGTCGCTTCAGCCGTGTCCAACTCTGTGCGACCCCAGAGACGGCTGCCCACCAGGCTCCCCTGTCCCTGGGATTCTCCAGGCAAAAGTACTGGAGTAGGTTACCATTTCCTTCTCCAATGCATGAAAGTGAAAAGCAAAAGTGAAATCACTCAGTCTTGTCCGACTCCTAGCGACCCCATGGACTGCAGCCTACCAGGCTCCTCCATCCATGGGATTTTCCAGGCAAGAGGACTGGAGTGGGGTGCCATTGCCTTCTCCACCCTGGTGGTCTAGTGGTTAAGAATCCACCTGCCAATGCTGGGGACAGGAAGATTCCACATGCCATGGAGCAACTAAGCCCATGGACCACAACTACTGAGCCAGCGTTCTAGGGCCTAGGCACCAAAACTACTGAATCCTCTCCATCTAGAGCCCATCCTCTATAAGAAGAGAAGTCACCACAATGAGAAGCTCACACACTGCAACTAGAGAGCAGCCCCTAGTCGCTGCAACTAGAGAAAGCCCTCACACAGCAACAAAGACCAGCACAGCCAAAAAATCAATGGTAAATAAATCTTAAAACACACACACACACACACACACACACACACACACACACACACACACACACACAGAATCTGCAGCCAGGCTAATAAGGCTGAGATCTTCAGAACCCTGCTTTGGGGCTTATTAAATTCCCACCGATTGCTACAGAGTCTGGTTTCCATGGAGACCAAGGCCAGTTTGAGCTGAATAGGAGTTAAATATTTCCAGCTTTGAAAGCATGAGACTGGAGAGACAAGAAAACAGGCTCTCCTACGGTCTCAGGTAAATGGTGTATACAAGATCATTTTACAGAAGGAGAAACTGAGGTTCTGAAAAGGTAAATGAACTGCTTAACACCATCCAGCTTGTGAGAGAGAAAGTGCTTAAATCCAGGGTTCCTAGTCTTAAGTCTAATGCCCTTTTCATTGAACTACAGCTTATTACACACACTCCCACCTAACTCCAAGTTTATGTGATTCTATACTTAATCAAATCTTTATTTAATGATTTGGAAAGTACATGTTAGCATCTTTTCTAATGGTGTATATAAAGACACAACTCTCAGTCAATAAGGACCTACAGTTAATAGAAATCTCAGCATCAGTGAGCCTGAAAAGGTAAGGAGTCTTCTCTTTTATTAATTAACTGCAGTACATTCCTCGCCTTCTTATAAATCAGTGGATAACTAACTTCTCCCAGAGTGGTCAGGAGGAAGAAGTTCATTTTATCTAAGAGACAGAAAAATGTACTTTACAATGTAAAAACAATAAGGAAGAAATAGTCTTAAATTAGGTGCAAAAAAATATATCATGGTAAACCAATCAGAAGATGAGAAAAGGAGTTCAAATTCAAACCCTCAGTCTTGGCTTCTAGGAAATGTGCTTTGGCAAAAATAATAAACCCCTAACCTAGACACACAACTAACAGTATCCCATTCGTATATCAAATTTGCCTAAAATATCTCAGTCAGTTCAGTCACTCAGTCATGTCCGACTCTTTGCAACCCCATGGACTGCAGCACGGCAGGCCTCCCGGTCCATCACCAATTCCCGGAGATTTACCCAAACTCATGTCCATTGAGTCAGTAATGCCATCCAACCATTTCATCCTCTGTCGTCCCCTTCTCCTCCTGCCTTCAATCTTTCCCAGCATCAGGGTTTTTTCAAATGAGTCAGCTCTTCGTATCAGGTGGCCAAAATATTGGAGTTTCAGCTTCAACATCAGTCCTTCCAATGAACATTCAGGACTGATTTCCTTTAGGATGGAATGGTTGGATCTCCCTGCATTCCAAGGGACTCTCAAGAGTCTTCTCCAACACCACAGTTCAAAAGCATCAATTCTTCGGTGCTCAGCTTTCTTTAAAATATCTCAAGAGGCCATTAAGGCCACGGTATGAACTCTGCTTCTGCTTCAGTTCACAAACTAAAAGAAAACTGGTTCACACAGTCTCAGAATTGATCATTCCCTGCCATGGTGGATTTTGGGTGGAATAGAAAAAATTGCATTCTTGGCTAGAACATGTGATAAAGAGTGATGTCTTGTTCTCCTGACATTTTTCAGTTCAGTGGGTTATGTAGTAGGTTCTCAATAACTACCTGTTGGTTTGCCCTGACCACTACTGTGAAGATGGGGTTATGGGGTGGTGAAAATATGGGCACCCCCTGCTCAGTGAGTCCCCATGTCTTCTTACTTTCTGTTTTAGCACCTGACAGTGGTTTCTAATCTCTTAGTATCAAATCCTTGCTTCTCTACCTAGTTTTAAAAGTTGTTGAGATATTGCCTCCTCTTTCCCTTCCCTTTCCTTTCCATTCTCCTCTGTGCCCCATCTCTCAAACCCCTCTTGTGGTTTAAGCTATACACACTCATTTCCCTAGTTCAGGCCGATAAGCTCTATACTCTCTTAAAATCTGATTTCCTCTCCTTCCTGCAAGAGCTCCTCCATGAGTAATCCATCTCACATTGCTCTCCCCTTTCCTGAGTCTTAAGACACTCACCATCAACAACATACATCTTAGCACTAGACCCATCTGAGTATTTCTTCTATACTAACCTTAACTCCTCAATTCACCTGCACACTCCCTGAAAACAAGGGTATGGTCTTTGGCATCCTCTTTTGGATAGGATGGACATTGTATGGAAGGAAGATGTATAGCCCAAAGCAAGACAAGTGAGCCCAAAACACTGAAAATTTAAGAAAAAACACACACCAGCACTGTTGAAGGTTCATGAAAGCACTACTGATGTTTAGGACAATGAGCCTTAGAGCTATGGGGTCAATTGTTCTTGGAAGCAAGTATATTATTTAGTGAGAGGGCATGACATAGTGGAAAAAGTTCCCATCAACTGAAGGGACCTCACTAAGTTCATCCTGGCAGTAGAAGGATCCATTTTCATTACTGTAACCTCAATACTGAGGACAGTCAGGCATGAAAGGTGTTAATACCAGTTCAGAATGTAAAGCCGACTGTTGAGAAGGGAGGACTATGAGCAGTTACCTTGCTTTAGAAGATCCATTTGCAGAACTTAAATTTGCTGACATTTTACCCTCAGGCCTTTACCTGTTTTTGAAGATTAACTGTGGTTGAGTGAATCAAAATAATTTCACAGCAAACAGTCATTTGACCAAAGCAAACCCATTGAGACACAGAGCTCCTAGCTGATTACCCACTTCCAGGCTCCATCAGACATGAATTTATTGATCAAAGGGGAAAAATGAATTGAAAAGCAAGTGTTCATCCAAACTCCATTTCCTGAGTTATCTTGGGGTTATGAAGAGTTTCAGCTATAGAGTTATCACCAATAATCCATCTCACTAGATAGTCACTAGATCTTTTTAAGTGTCTAAAACTCAAAACTACTGGAATAATCTTAGCCATTTTTGCTGTGTGCTTTCTATAAAGACCAAAGATTTCAACATGCATCTACAGACATTTATAGATGTCCCATAAATATAGTGACTTTGGGAGTGCATATTATTGATATTAAATAATGTACTTGTACTCTTGTTGATAATAAGAAACATTTTTCTCCTTCAATTACATAGAATTCTTACTCATTTACTAAGAGAGAGCCAGGTTGTTATACATTAGGTAATGGATAATTTAACCTAACGTTAAATCCATTAGGTATGATAAACATAGCTAGTGAGTGATTCTTTTTTCGTGTTCATCTCTGACAACACATAACACATTGCCTGGCCTGGTACATACACAAGCAATTTACATGTGTCATCCACTGTGTCAACATTGAGTTTTCAGGAAAAAACATGATTTCTGTAATCAGAAGGATGTTGAAGATGTTCAATCTGGTTGAAGACACAGATGTTGAATAGGACATAAACACAAAATTATATACAGTTGAGAATTTTGATGAGAGGTAGTAAGGGAAAATTGCTAAAAAAGAATATTATTATACAGGGAAAAAGCAAAAACCTTAAGTTAGCTTGGCAGTCAGGGAGCTCTTCTCTCAGAAAATGGCATTTGTAACTGAACCCTGAAGGATGAGTTGAGGTTGGCCAGGTAAGGCGTGGGTGGTAAGCCTTCCAGACAGAGCATAAGCAAATGCCTGGAAACAGGGAGGAACTTACTGTATCTGAAAACTTCAATGAAAGCAGTGGTGCTGAACTGAATTGGGGAAATGACATCAGATGAGAGTGCATGAGTAGGCAGTAAAGAGTAAAAATTTACTATGGGAAATAACTAAAGGAAAGCAGAGAACTAATGTCATCTGACTTACATTTTTAAAATGAATGCTCTGTGCTGAATGGAGAATGGGTTTGCAAAGGACAGGATTAAATGTCTGGAAAGCAGTAGGCTATGACAGAAATCTTGAAAGATGATGGCAGTTTGTTCTAGAATGGTGCTGATAGAGAAGGAAGAAATTGTATGGAATCAAGAAATATGTTGGAAATGGAATCCATGAGGACTTTGAGATGGACTGAATTCTGGGAGATGAGGGTGAAGAAGCCAAGTTTAATGTCATATTTCTCACAAACAACTGATAGATGGGAGTGCTATTTATGAGGAAGAACTGAGAACGAGCAGTTTTGTGAAGGTAATAGTGGGGGAACTAGTTTAGTTCACTATGCCAAGGAGATGTCCAGAACAGGATATGTGAAGTAAACTTTAGGGATAGACTGGAAAGGTCAGAAATCAACTACAAATCTAGGAGTGATCATCATATCAACACTACTTGAAGCCATGTGAAATGAGACCTTTCCAGCAAAATGAGAGAAAAAGGGCAGAAGGCTCAGAGTACAGAGAGAGGCAATGTACAATGTACTTAGTTGTTCCGTCATGTCCGACTCTTTGCAACCTCATGGACTGTAGCCCACCAAGCTACTCTGTCCATGGGGATTCTGCAGGCAAGAATACTGGAGTGGGTTACAATGACCTTCTCCAGGGGAATCTTCCCAACCCAGCGATCGAACCCAGGTCTCCCTCATTGCAGGCTGATTCTTTATCATCTGAGCCAACAGGAAAGCCCACAGATAGAGGTAGCATCAACAACAAAAAAGTTTAAAGGCAGTAACAAAGATGTGGAATAATAGAAAAGTTCAACAGGACAGAAACTAATAAAAGGGAGAGACTTAGCAGAGAGTACTGAATTCTGAGAGGCATTAAAAAAAAATGAGAATTTAAAGTGACCATTAGATTTATTGTTTATGGGTTAGTAGACATGGGGCGTGACAAAAGTAGATTCAGTGGAGAGATACAGCATGAAAACAAATTGGAGCATCCTCAACAAGCTGAAGAGGAATAGAACATAGAAAATGAAGACAGCATTCACAGACAACCCTTTCTAGAAACTTTACTGTACAAGAAGGAAGAGAAACAAAGCTGGGCTGCAACTGGAGACAAATTTGGAGTAAACACAGATGATAACCATCAGTGAGTCCATGAAAATGTGAAACTTGGTAGAAGTTAGTATCTCTCTTAGTCTAGGTGATCCAAACTATATCTGAACAAGGACTCAACAAATAAGCAGTTTCTTTTACATTCAAACTTGAGGAGAGGGATTAGATGACTAAGAAGAAGAAAAGAAGGAATGAGGGAAGCTAACTCAGAAATACCAGGCCTGATTATGCTAGAGTGCATCTAAGATGTCCTTTAGAATATATTCAGAATTGTTCACCCAAGGGATGGAAGAGTTCACCACTAGAAAAGTTGCCCTATGAGACAGCAACCTCCTAGTACTTCCCAACCTGCCCCCTGCCTCAAAATTATTGAGCAGATTCTTACAAGTGTCCCACTCAGAGATGGTAGAGGAGCCTAGGGTAGAAAATGAGAGAGGCCCAGTATAACTGAGGCCAGTGTTTGCTAAGTTAAATCTGTATGTAGCTATGGTAACCACTAGAGTAAAAGATGGAACAAAAGAATGTGAAGCAGGGTAGAGCAGTGTCTGAAACAACGTCTACCTTGACATTCACACATTCCATGTCCTTTCCAGTCTGGAAAGATGAAATGGCTTGTGTCAAGTTCTTAACATGTCCATTCTCCTGATTCCTGGCCTCCAGACCTCCCTTTTCCTGTTTAAGATGAATTACTCCAAGTAGCCGTGATACCTGACAAGTAAATTAACTGGATAAGGGTTTTAATAAATTCTGGTGACAGAAGCAAGAAATGTTTTAGAAACATCAACCAATTAACCTAGTATTTTATGAGCACATACTGTATTCCCAATCTGCACATAGTAGTAGAGATTGTCAAAGAATATTAAGCATGGTCTTTGCTTTGATGTCTCATTAGAAGAATACTCCGTAGACCCACGGGAAGTGATCTAAAAATAGAAGGCTGGATATGATTAAATAACAAATGTAGAATAGGAGTGTGTCAAGCTAGCAGGTATTTAGTTATGGCAATGTTTCTGTTGGTATTTCTCTGAGTAGAATCTCAGAGGTGATGGAGAGCAATCATCAAAGCTATTTATTTTGGTTAGAAATTTCAAACTCCAAATGTTAACAGTAGCTACCTCTGGGTAGTGAATCTAGAGGTGATTTTTACTGTCCTCTGTAGATGTTTCCATAAGTCTCACAATAAATATATATTATTTTTATATTCAAAGAATACATCTTTTTAAAAAACTAAAGGATATAGAGCCACTAGAATTCTCATATATTGCTAGTTGGAATACGAAATGGTACAGCCACTTGGCAAAACAGTTTGGCAGTTTCTAATACAGTTAAACATACACTCACCATCGACCTAGCAATCCCACTCATAGATATTTACCCAAGGAAAGTAGAAATGATCTCTCTTTCTCTCCCTCTGTCAGTCTTGGTCTCTCTCACTCAAATACACACACACACACACAATACACAAATGTTTAAAGCAGTATTTTTTTATAATCACAAAAACTGGAAACAACCCAGGTGCTCTTTTACCGATGAATGAACAAATGATGATATACCCATTTAAAGGAAGACTAATCAGCCATAAAGAACAGTGAACTACTGATACATACGATAACATGGAAGAATCTCAAATGCCTTATACTGTATGAAAGAAGTTCCATAATATATGGTTGCACTGATATGACATTTTGGAAAAGGCAAAATTATATAAATAGAAACTGATCAGTGGTTGGTAAGAATATTAAGTAAAAGGAGAGGTAACTATTGTACAAAGGAGCAAAATAGCATAATTTGAAGGATGGTGGCACTGGGTTTTATCTTGAGTGTGCTGGCTGTTAGACAGCTGTACATACTTGTGTTAACTTAGATCTCTACACAAAACAGTTTATTTTTCAGTGGGAAAAAATTTTTAAGTAAATAGCACAATGAAGTCTTAATAAAACCATGGTAACAGCCCTTTTCCACAAACGAAAAACAAAGGAAGACCATCTCAAGGGCTGTCAAAATAATCAGAAGAACTGATGAAGATGTGTTCTGCGTGGATCACTGAGAACCAAGCAGGAGCAAAACATCTGAGAACAATTACAGAGAATCCATAGGCAGAATTTATGGGCTCTCTGAATACAGAAGCAAAGAGCAGGACACCAAAGTCTACTCTAGAATCATAAACCCCAGACACACATGTTCTTTCACAATGATGAGCATACTGGTAAAGGTTATTTAGCTTGCCAGCAAAAAGATCGACTGTAGGTAAGACAAAGAGAAAATGGAAATGGGAGTGGGGAGGTACTGGAAGGATTTTGAGTATCTCACAGGAGCCTGAGAAATGCTGAAAAAACAGTATGCCAGACAACTTTCATTGTCAATTTAAAATCTTCACCACTGCTGTGGAAGCCAGTTCCACCCAAACTTCAACCAGCTTAATTTCAGCTGGACAACACCTACTCTGACCTTGTGTTCCTCTCATTTCTAGTCCAAGGGAAGCTTCTACACCAATGTAAGAGATGCCCGGAGGGAAGTTTCCAGGCACTCACAAGTGTACAAGTCAGAGTGGAGAGTTAACATCACGGGGATGCCGTCAACCAATAGGAAATAGTAGTCGGTGAACAAATGCTTCCCTTTCTCCCTCATTCAGAGCAACAGTTTTTATATCCATTTTGAAAATGTCCTATGTCCAGTCCTTTGCATGAAAGACCAGTCACCAGTGATGCTGGCCAACTCAACTCATATTGATTATCTTTCCCCTATCTCTGTTTCATTTCCCCTGTCCCAACTCACTGAAGTCGTATTATCAAATATACTATCTATAAGGCAGTCTTTATCTCAGGCTTGGCTTCCTGGGGAACCCAGGCCAAGACATGAAAGCCCTGGGAAGGATCCAATATAGCTCTGGAAATCTCAGCTCTAGAAATGTAGGGACTATCTCATGAGCATGATGGCATCAGTGGACTCCGCTCTAACCAACTTCCAACTTCTTCCCAGGAGAGAGTTTGATGGGCCCACATGCATCCTCTGAGGTCAAAGGGTATGGAATTCATGCCCTAATATCAACAGAATCACTTGGAGATGAGAAGAGGCAATTCTTCAAAGAGTATGTAGAGGTTGGAAGTATGGGATCATTTAGGAAAATTCTGTTGTCCAGTTGCAAATTACTATGGGATTATGTTGATTCCTTCTTTTTTTAGCAAAAGTGTGCATTGTGTCCATCTTTGTGTTTGAGTGTAAGTTTCTTTTCTCTAAGGTATCAGCAGCTTCCTAAACCCTGATTAGAGCTTTAAAATAGAAAACATAGCATGATTCACGTGTATTATGGGATTTTCTGGTAGTTTTTCTCAAAGCTCAATATGGATATTTTGTATTTGGAAAGCCTAGACGGTGGCAATTGTTAAAACAGCCAGCTTCATTTTTCACTCACTCTTATTTTGTCTCTCTCTAGGTTAATATCCAACACAGGTATTAAGCGCTTGCCAGCTGTTCACAAGATTCAGTCTCTCCAAAAGGTTTTACTGTAAGTTTGAAGACTGGTCACCAACTCTTTACTCATAGCTGTTCTGCCCAACAGCCTCTGGGCCTGTAATAAGCATTGTGTAGTCTACATCCTCCAAATGTGTTGCTCTGGATGAGCAGGGGTAGGAAGGTAAACAGCAAGCACCCTGGCTTTACCTAAAGACTAGCTAATCTCAGCTTAGTCAGCAGGCTGAGTCAGCAGGCTCCTCAGTCAGACAGTTGTCAACAGAGCCAGCTTGCAGCAAATCAGGAAGTCTCTCCTTTCTCCACTGTTGAGGGCTTTACACTCCTCCCTCCTGTAACTTCCCTGGTCTTCCACCAGCCTCCCTTCCTCCTTCCAGAATGCCCAGGCTGCCCTAAGCATAAAGAAATCACCTGACTGAAGTGTTAATGACAATGTATTTACCTTTTCCCAAGTTATCTATTTTGAAAGAGCAACAGAAAAGGCAACATATAATAGCAAGTTTATTTTCAATAGTGAGATTGTAAGAATCTGGACAGATCCAAAAGGAAGAGGTAGCTCATTACATCTCTTTCCTAAGGAGAGGAAGGAGAGAGGGAGGGCGAGAGAAAAAATAGAGAATCCCTTTTAGTTTCTCAAATTGTCCCAGACAGTTTACTCCTTTTACATTTAAATGTTTAGATCAAACTCAACAGGGAAGCTTCAGAGGATGAGAGGTACAAACAGAAAAATGAGATTTTCTTCATCCTTTCAGTCAGGAAGAGGAAAAGCAATGATCAAACTTTTCTGTGACTCAAAAAGGTCAGAGGAAGAAAACTAGCTCTAAGAAGGAGATTGAAATGGAGGAAGATGAAGGCCCAACTTCGGTGAATGGACAGGTTTGGTAGAAATAAAAGGTCAGCTTAAGTGACTTTGTCATATTGAGCAGGTACCAACTGTGGAGGCAACGATAATAAATGAGTACATTAGACCCTCACACAGTTGAGTTAGCCCATTTTAGAGATGTAACAGATTGCATGTCTGCAATTGCATTGTTAAGAACTGATATACTAGAGATAAATTAGATGTCATCAATTTCCCAAACGTTGAGCTCATCCTTCAGAACAATAACTATTCAAGCATTACCTCAGTTAAAGACTACACCATGCCAAGTAGACTACATGTGGGAAGGTGACATGGGTTGGAGCTGATATAAACACCTAATCTGTCTGTACTTTCTTCTAGAGATATTCAAGATAATATAAACATCCACACAGTTGAAAGAAATTCTTTCATGGGGCTAAGTTTTGAAAGCATGATTGTGTAAGTAAAGAAAAAAAATCCAGTGAAGTAACATTTGGCTTTTCATGTAATGCTTTCTTTGTCATAATGGTATGTTCCTTTTTTCTGCAGGGCGGGGGGGATGGTAACTTTGGCATTTCGCCATTCCAATTTCTCTCCGGTTCTGTGTTTTTCTCTCACTTCCCATCTTTATATATTTCCAAATCACAGCATGGAGCCATGTTAATAATTTATGATTCTGTGGTGCGATTCAAGTGTTTAAAATTGCTCTTTGAATGATGGTCTCCTGTGATGTAACATCTGTTCTGAGGGACAGAATAACTCATGCATCAATAAAGCTAGTTATTGCCTGGCAAGGCTTTTGTGCCCAAAGAAAAAGACCGAGGAGGAGTCTGAATCAGGAAGATATGGATATTCCCTCATAACCATGCCAAGCGGCTCCTGTTCAGCCCTACACTGGGCATATAAGATGACTTCACATTTGCTTAGAACAATCACGTTTTTTTAATGAGCTTGAGCTACTCTCTATGATCTTTGGGAAAGTTTGTAAATGCACTCTACATTGTTAATGAACTATCTTCTAATCGTTTGTGCCAGCAGCCTGTGTAGCAGTTTATCCACTTCCCAAGATGGCCAGGAAATAGGGCACTCAGGCTACCCAAGTGCTTATGGGATCCTTGGAAGTTAAATGCACAGAATGACATTTGGGGGACTGGTAATTGCAATTACTTATGTAAGAAAAGTATTTTCTCTTTACATTTCACAAATTGCTGTGTTTCTTTAAAATATACGTGTGTGTTTCAATATGCGGTTATGTACAAAAAGCAAGTTCTACTCCAGAAAGAATGTTGGTTCTTTTCAAAGCAGTAATATGATCCAGAGACCCATCTATATGAAAAACAAGCAAGCAAAAACAACAACAAAAGAGAAGGGGAGGGAACAGAGGGAAACAGTAGGCAGAGAGGAGGACATATTGAAGAATAAAGATAAACACAGTATTTGACCTAAATTTATTACAGTGAAAATAACTCAGTTGTGTCCAACTCTTTGCAACCCCATGGACTATACAGTCCATGGAATTCTCCAGGCCAGAATACTGGAGTGGGTAGCCCTTCCTTTCTCCAGGGTCTCTCCCCAACCCAGGGATCAAACCCAGGTTTCCCTCATTGCAGGCGGATTCATCACCAGCTGAGCCACAAGGGAAGCCCAAAAAATTTATTACAGAGAACCAACAGAAAAATTTGAAAGGGACTAGCAGAGAAATAGGATGTATGAAGGAAAATACAAAATCAAAGGCATGGATTCAGAGTACACAGCAGTAGGACAAAATTGTAGATAATACTTAATCCACTTAATATTGCTCATGATATTTGAAATCTGTGTGTGTGTGTGTGTGTGTGTGTGTGTGTTGTGTTGGAATGAGTTGAGAAGCATGAGAGAATAGGAAAGCAAAAGAAATAAGTGGTAGGAAATATGTGCAAAATAAAAGTAATTGTTCTAAACATAAAGAAGGAATAATGCAATTTGACATGAGAGTTGAAGGAAGAGTTAAGTGAGAGAAGGAAGGCAGCTGAGAAGGGATGCTGGGTAGAAGATGGGCCTTAAAAGATGAGTGGAATTTAGCCACAGCATTGGCAAAGGAGAAGCAGAGGAAACAATCTCCAAAGCCAAGAAGGTTAAAACAAAAAGGCAAATGAGAGCTTCTGGAAAATGGTGAGTATCTGAGTACCACTGGCCTGCTGTATTACAGCAAAGGGATTCTTGGCTTGCATAATGGAGGGAGGAGCTTAGTGATCAACAGAATCAGAACTACCTGGATGCTTGCGCTGTTTTAAATGTTGCTCTAAACATACGTGTCATTTTTAAATATTGTGATTCAAATATATGTATTTAAAATGAGTTCATGTGGCAAGTTTATTAATAGAGTTCTTTTTTTTTTTTTTTTTTTTGGCTGCACCGAAGCTTGTGGGATCTCAGTTCCCCAATCAGGGACTGAACCTGGGCCATGGGCAATGAAAGCATCAAGTCCTAACCACCAGACCACCAGGGAACTGAGTATTTTTATAGAAAACATATAAGTGGGAACCTGAAATTAATATAATGTCAGATGTCAATTATCTCACTTTTTAAAAACTGGTGTGTACTAATAACATTCTCACAGTTTTGCACACTGATTTGCATCCTTTTTGTCCAGAACATCAGACAGAAAGCAAGCTCTCCTGACCTACTTAACTCTTAACTCTTCCCAAGTGGAGGAAAAGAACTTAAGGAAATAAGAACTTGGGACACCATCTCAGAAACCCAAGACTACAAAAAAAAAAAAAATATATAGAGATCATAGCTGCTCTTCACTGACTCTTGTCCATGGATATTGTGTGGGTCCCCACAACTACTTTCCTAGTGAGGACAGTTTTCATAAGAATCAACACTTCTCAGACATGTCTCCAAAGGACAAATTCACATTTGTGAGGAAAGTTTTATTTTTCTTTTTTTTCCCCGTAACCTCGGCTGGCCCTTAATCCATATATAACAGAATCAGAAGGTCCACACTCTCCACAGTTTAAGTCTCCAGTTGTTCTTTGTCTGGGCCCTACTTCTGGCTATAGGGGCACTTTCTGCCTCTAGAGACACCCAAGGGTACTTGGGGGAAAAAAAAAAAACTGGCAAAGTAGCTCTGATGATGGCAAAAGCTCTCTTTGCATCTTTCAAAATCCTAAACCCCTTTTCTATATATATATATATATATATATATATATATATATATATGTAAATATATTTTTTAAATAGTCCAACAATGTAGGATTATCAGACACTTGGCTAGCGGCTCAGGGGGAAATGAAGAGTAAGAGCCCACCACAAGGAGGCCCTGGAGCCCTTCCCCACCTCTCCACTGACCACACAACCAGAAAGTCTGGACAGGGAAGTACCTAGCTATGGCCTTATTCCACACGCGCTTCCTGCTTCTTCAACTGGCTTCCATCTTGCCTGCCCCTCAGTGAGCTTTCATGGGCCAGGTCCTCCCACACCTTCATTCTTTAAAAAGAGGACAGACTCTGCATCTGGGGCTTCCTGAGCCTTCAATAAGTGAACATACTGGGGAAAGGACAAAAAAAGACTGAAGAAAACCATGATTCAGTTATTCCTTAGCTGATGTTCTGCCCTATTTGTCATCACCATCATCATGAGGCTGGTTTTAAAACCAACACTACCTCTCTTAAGAGACTAGGCATGTACTTGACAAATACCAGCTTCTCTGGTAACAGTTTCAGAATTCTACTGCCTAACATAAACCCCTGGGCAGGAATTCTGGACATAATTTGTTTATTGTGTGATAATCCATTATTGACATCAAAAAATGCTACCTCCTCTGCATACGATGGCATCTATTGATTAAGAAAATCCATAAAGAAAAAGGGCTACTTTGAATACAATAATTATCTTAAATTAGTCTGCATTTTACATAGACATATCTATTTATATTCATGAATAAAGTATTAATTATCTAGCCTATAGAAAAAAGATAGGTGGTACTCACATGGATTTGCTCACCACTTTTGCTGGATTAAGGGTCAGCCAATTACAGCCCATGGGCCAAATCTAGTCCCTGATCTAGGACTTGTTTCTATAAGTCAAGATTTTGATGATAAGGAACATGAATGCTGAACCTAAATGAAGCAAAATGTTACTCCAAACAAAAGAAAAAAAAATTCCATTCTTTTCAATAGTAAACCTATATTACAAAAAAAAAAATGTACTCAATTATTACTATTATACTTTGGTCAATAAAAATCTCATGGAAATTGTTTTTTAATTACCTATATAAAGTACTTGGTGACTTTCCTGGTGACTCAGATGGTAAAGAATCCGCCTGCAATTCGGGAAAGGACAATGCAGGTTCAATCCCAGGGTTGGAAGATCCCTGAAGGAGGGTACGGCAACCCGCTCCAGTATTCTTGCCTGGAAAATCCCATGGACAGAGGAGCCTGGTGGACTGCAGCCCATGGGGTCACACAGAGTCAGACACAACTGAGTGACTAACACAAAGTACCTATGTAATATTCTCATTTTGCCTCTTGGCCCACAAAATCTAAAATATATTACTGGGCCCCTTATAGAAAAAGCTTGTTGACTCCTTTGTCTGGTCCAAAGCCCCTATCTACCTCCCACTGGTTAGGAACAGATGCTTCAGCACTGTCACCCCCAGCCAATAGGCCGACAAATTAGTCAGGAAGGCTGGATGTGCTGGGTACACTTGGGAAAGTGTGGGGCAGGCAGGATTGGGGGTACACAGCTATTTCTTAGCCATCAGAATCCACCAGTTTGTTGCTAATGTTCTGAAAGACCTGCATTGCTCCTGTGTGGATTTTCAGCTAACTAGCTTTCAGGGGGAAGAAAAACACATACAGTGTCTTCCTTTGATTTTAAGCTTGTTGGGCTCCCCACTGCAGCAACAGAAACTCGCAACATCCTGGACCCATGGGAGTGTCCCTGGGTCAGCTCTAGGAACAGTGCTATTTTCAAACCCACCGAGCCGGACAAGGAAGGGGACCTGACGGCAAATCAAGAGCAAGTGATCAGAGGCTCTTTGGGCTAAGGTCTCCCAACCTTGGGTTTCTGTTTTTGTTTTCAGATCCATCCAGAAGCACAGCAGTGCAGAGTTGTCAGCCCAAGGTGTCCTTGGGCTCCCCTGTCCAGGCAAACCTGCTCACTGACCTTTGCACAATCTGGATGATGATTTCCCATCCCGTCCAACCTCCCCCAGAGCCTCCTCCCTCACCCGCTCACGCCACTCACCCTGTCACAGCCCGTAGCCTCTGTAATTGATTTCTCTTCCTTTCTAGCTTAACCCAGAGCCACCTCCACAAACCTCCAATAGCCAGGTCCCTATGGGTCATGGAAGATGTTCAGGTTGTCTGACAGCTTAATTAGATCACTTTTTGATGACAGCCAGGCCCGCTGCTGTGAATGAGCATGAGTGAGAGGCTTAAGGCAATAGAGAAAGGGGATACAATATATTCTTTCTCTGCCTTACAGACACTTGTTCAATAACTGTATGATTTCTGTCCGTCAGGATGGGAAAGATCTTTGTCTGCTCCTCCCATGGCATCATCTCTGCACATGAACGATGTGTGCAAAGACCTTATAGGATCCGGGCTGCTGTGCCTAAATGTGCCTTCTCAAAATTAAATTTCATTGATTTCTCTGAATAAGTAATGCACATAATGCAAACTTCCAGTATTACAAAAGGTTATACAGTGATAAATCAGTCTCCCTTCCACCCTGCTCCGTGAGTCTTAGGGTGGTATTTTATTTATGCCACCAACCTGTGCTGTCTGACCTTGCCCCAGTGCTTCCAATTATGAAACTTGTGTACTGTTTACATCTGACATTATTGGTTTTTTAATGGGTCTTTTATTTCAGATGGCTGAGTAAGAATGGGATTCAAGAAATACACAACTGTGCATTCAATGGAACCCAACTCGATGAGCTGTAAGTAGCCCTGACTATTCTTCTAGGCCATTTAGAGGGAAATGGCTCTTAGAACAGTGATGTTTATGTGGCTTTGTGTTTCCCTCCTTCTTTTCTCAACTCCATCCCCAGGAATCTAAGTGATAACAGTAATTTGGAAGAACTGCCTAATGATGTTTTCCAGGGAGCCTCTGGACCGGTCATTCTGTGAGTAGCCTCCCTCGCTTCCAAGTGAAAGAGATCAGCGTCTGTAAGTTAGCAGTCAACTTTCTCCCGTTCAGGGATGCTTACAGGACAGGGCTGGCAATTAAGATCAAATTTTATCTGCGTCATCTGCAAAGGTGTACAGGGCAATTTAGGGCTGATCTACACTCTAAATATCAATACAGTAACAACAATAACAACAACAACTATTTAATGAGCACTTACCAAGTCCCAGAGAGTGTTTCAAAAATTTAAGAGGCATTTTCTAATTTAATCCCTTATAATAACCTCTGTGATAGGAGCTCTTTGGTCCCATTTTAGAGAAGGGAAAACTGGCTTCCCTGGAGGGGTCAATTCACTCAAGGTCACAGAAATTTGAGAACACAGATGTAACACCAAACTGGTCTGACTCCTAGAACACTCTTAACCACTCTGCTATACATCTCTTCCATGAAAGGGAAAGCACAGTTCTTCATCTTCACCCTCAGGGTCCAGGAGTTTTGTTCAAACCAGCGAGAAATACACACATTTATGTTTGGATCCTCTTTGCCTCAATTCCAGATCTCTTGGAATGCCTCAGTGCCTCATGGCACTGTATCGGCACCTCTCCTTCTATTGTTGCTTGCTCATCTTCATTTCTCCCACCAAGAGCGACTTTCCTCAGTTTTTATTTGCCCCTGCCCTTCCCTTCCACATGGGTCACTCCAACCCCCAGCTCTTCATTGACAATCTCTGCTAACAGTGAACTCTTCCTCCTCGTGCAACTCCCACAGCCTTCATGGCTGAAGGGCCCAGATCTGCAAGAGCTTCTTTAAAATGTATTTCCCTAGGCTCTAAGCAAGACCCACTACATCTATGGACAAATGTACTACAGGAAGAAGAAAGGTATCCAGAAGGAAGAAGTTAGATGCAAGAAGAAAGAGTAGACAAAGAAACAGATAAACACGTGAATAGATGTAAAGGTTTGCAGAATGACTGTTACATAGCTACCCTGAGGTCAGTTCAGGCACTTGAGAGCCACTAGCTTGCACCTCTTCCTTGGCAGTCAGTACATAGGTTATTTACTTACCTGCCTGCCATCTGTCAACATCAATTTCATTTTCACCAAAAAGCTTTCCAGTTCACCCTTGAACAACACAGGTTTGAACTGCATGAGTCCACTTACATATGGATACTTTTCAATAAATACGTGCTGTCTGCAGTTGGTTGAATCCTTAATGAAGCACTATGGATAAGAAAGGCAGGGCCATGGGACTTGAGCATCTATGGATTGTGGTGTCTGCAGTGGGTCCTGGAACCAGTTCCCCACAGACACCAGGAGGCAGCTACATTCTCCTTCAGGTTGGAACCCATTTATCTCTAGAATGAGATCCTGTGTGGTAGAGCAGAAACTCTGTTAATGATTATTAACGATGATAAAGGATCTGTTGTAACTTTTATATGGGCCTGTCTCTTTGAATAAGTTCAAAGATCATTCCAGAACACCTGGTTTCAGAGAGGCAACATGTACGAAAGAAAGGATGTTTGCATGATTAAAGCAGAGATGCCACAGAAGACGACCCAGGTTCTAAAACCAGTTCTCTCACCTCTCTAAACCTCAGTTTCCTCACCTAAAACAATGACAGGAACAATAATACCCATGTCCTAATACTGTTTGAAGCTTAATAATAATATATATGTAAGTGGATGTGTATATACATATATATAGAGAGAGGGAATATATGTACATTCACTCATTGAGCAGATAGATTTTTAAGCACCAGCCCTATGCTATGCACTATATATAGTGCAAGGAACAAAAGTTCTTCCTCACAGAAAGCTTATATTCTTATAAAAGAGGGTCAGATAATAGAACTAAATATGCAACTTAATATATTGAACCATGATGTATGCTATGAAGCATCAAGTAGGACCTGGGGGTAACAAATGGGGAGCACCAGGCATACAGTCCCTGTGCTTCAATACAGAGTCCTTAGAACTTGTAGGGCTTCCTTGGTAGCTCAGTTTGTAAAGAATCTGCCTGCAGTGCAGGAGATGTGGGTTCGATCTCTAGGTCAGGAAGATCTCCGGAGGAGGGAATGGCAACCCACTCCAGTATTCTTGCCTGGAGAATCACATGAACAGAAGAGCCTGGCCGGCTACAGTCCATGGGATCGCAAGGAGTTGGACATGACTGAGTGACTAATACACTTAGAACTTGTTAATGCTTAGTCAATGTTTCTTATTCTTAGAGTACCTGGGAGACGAACAGAGAAAGTGTATTTGATGTCTTTGACCAGGAACAACAGTGTGTTAATTTCACTTAGTGAACAGTCCTAAAGGTTTTGAACATGCCTAAACCAGCACCCCTATCTCTTATGGCAGAACATGTCTGTGATGGGGTAGGTTTCCACCTGTGACCTGTACCAGGTACACTATGACATCGCAGCACCTTAACTACTGTCTGCAACTGAGAACATTCAAGCTGGACAGGATCTCATCTAGCTCATCACCCAGCTGAGGAAACCAGAGCTAGAAATGGGAAGTAACCTGCTAACCATCACACTGCTGCACTAACTGGCAGAGCCTGGACCAGAAACTAGGTCTCCTGCCTTATATCCTATGCATTCCCACCATACCATGTCGCCTAAAATACTTCAATAGGTCCAACTGAACATATAAAAGGGACTCTCAATTTACTGTGAACTAAAATAGGGGGAAAAATAACTATAAACACCAGACCCCCCCCAGCCCAAGAACACTAGTAAGAGATACACACACACAGCATAGAAGAATGTGTCCCTTGACGTTGACGAGTAGGTCCCAAGCTGAGGCACTGCACAGTATGTTTGACCAAGGTCTCCAGTGGAAAACACCAACACAGACCTCCAACCAGCCCTGCCACGAGTGCCAGCAAGAAGAGGGATGACGTCATCACCAACAGCTTTGCAGAGTCCAGTGAGTAAAATTTACAGAAAATCCAAGGAATTATGAAGCATTTCCATGACTTAAAAAGGTAGACAGCATATTAAAAAGAAGACCCATGACTTTGCCAACAAAGGTCTATATAGTCGAGGCTATGGTTTTTTCAGTAGTCATGTATGGATGTGAGAGCTGGACTATAAAGAAAGCTGAGAACCAAAGAATTGATGCTTTTGAACTGTGGTGTTGGAGAAGACTCTTGAGAGTCCCTTGGACTGCAAGGAGATCCAACCAGTCCATCTTAAAGGAGATCAGTCCTGGGTGTTCATTGGAAGGACTGATGTTGAAGCTGAAACTCCAATACTTTGGCCACCTCATGCGAAGAGTTGACTCATTGGAAAAGACCCTGATGCTGGGAACGATTGAGGGCAGGAGGAGAAGGGGACGGCAGAGGATGAGATGGCTGGATGGCATCACCAACTCGATGGACATGGGTTTGGATGGACTCCGGGAGTTGGTGATGGACAGGGAGAACTGGCGTGCTGCGGTTCATGGGGTCACAAAGAGTCGGACACGACTGAGTGACTGAACTGAACTGAGAAAGGTAGAGGGACTTCCCACATGGCAGTAGTCATAAAGAACCCACCTGCCAAAGCAGAAGACATAAGAGACGCAGGTTTGTTCCCTGGATCAGGAAGATCCCCTGGAGAAGGGCATGGCAACCCACTCCAGTATTCTTGCCCAGAGAATCCCATGGACAGAGGAGCCTGGTGGACTATAGCACATGGGTGTCACACAGAGTTGGATGTGACTGAAACGACTTAGCAAGCATGCAAAAAGGTAGAGAGGGATAATACATTTCTACACCTTTTCATTTCAATGCATGAGGATATGTGTGTAAGATCCTGGGCTACACCTCAATCTCTAACTGCTGATCTCCTCCTCTTCCTCCCCTTGGGGACAAGACGGTTGGTCAGCTTAACATCGAGCCTCCTTTTCTGGGGCTTTCAGGTTAGTCTGCAGATGTCTTCCCAGCCTCTCTGGCTGCTAACCTGGGGCTCTAGGACCTAGTCTATCCTCTATTTCCAGCCTTATGTGCCAATCCCAGATAAACCCTGGCCTGAAGGCTGCTTGTTTAGTGTGTGTGCAGAGTACAAGCCCATGTTGGTGCTGTGGGTTCATGGGTAGGAGAAGGTGTGTAGACTGCTCAGCCCACCGTAGACGCAGCTCAGGCTAGGGCTGTGACTGTGGCTTGGGTCAGATTCTTCTCACTGAACAGCAGACTGTGATGTGGGTATTTGCATGCAGAAGGCTTCCTGGAGAGTGCTCTTCGAGCCTGTGGGGAGTACTTGATGGAAGCAGAATCAGGATAAGAGGGAAGTTGAACTACAATGCATTTGCAACAGAAGTTTCGGCTGATTCTAAGGGGAGTTCTGGAGTTAGAATGGCCCTTCAGAGTTGACTGAATTAAGGCAAGGGGCTGATCTTCATCAACAGTCATTGACTGCAGGCAGTCCCAGGGGAGAAGTTAAGTCCTGGGTAAGTTAGGTGAGGGCAAATCCCAGAGCAGAACTCAGCAATGGGCCACCTCAGCTGTAAGTGGTCCTCAAATGCCCTTAAGTCATGGTTCTAAATTTGACCATGCATCAGAATCACCCAGCATGCTTATAAAACTTTAGATGGTTAATCCCCACTCCCAGTGGGTTTGATTCAGCAGGTCAGGGGTGGGCCTAAGAACCTGCATCTCTAATAACTTTGCAGGTGAAGCTGACGTTGCTGGTCCAGAAAGTACACTGAGAATCACGGCCCCTGAACCAAGGCTGGAGTTGGGAACCTTGGCCCCGTCTCCATATCTCCTCCAAGAGCCAACAGTAGTGTATCTTCCTCCCAGCAGGCTCAGTGCTTTGCCCAGTACATATATGCAAAGGATTCTAAGGGAGTTAAGGGGAGGGTACCCAAACCAATCATAACTCCTTTCCTGAGGGCAAAAATTTTAGCTGAGTGAAAAACAGGGAGCCCCTGAACACCCGAGGGTACAAGTATAAGATGTTCCATTGCAAAGAGAAATAGATGCAGAGAAAGCCAAGAGCACACAGACAAGCTCCATTGAGTTTCCAAGAGCAGTCTAGCATCCTGATTTCCCCCTCATGAGTCTTGACCTTGAACATCAGCAGCCATCTGAGTTTTCACCTGACATTCTGAACTCACTCAAGTTTTCTTTTATTTTTTTTAAAGCAATCAAGCAATTGCTGTTTCCTTGGGAAACTGTTTCCTGTGGGGAAAATTTAATGCATTGCTTTTGCAGGCTGGAGCCAGTACAATCATATTCTGATGGTTTATCAAATTGATTTGGCTATAGCTCAGATTCATTTGATAGTTCAGATTCAAACACTGAGTTATTTGTATAAGAATGATTCTCTTCCATTACCAGTATACCCACAGTCCTATAGATAGTAAATTGCCTTTTTATTCCACCTGGGATCATGAAAGAGAGGTCTTCTAACCATCTGTCAGTGTAGTATACACCAGAAATGTGCTCTCACTTATGGAAATGATTGACCTGTAATAACATCTTTGCTGGGAAAAATAGAAATTGTTCAAATCAAATTTGTGGCACTGGCTATAATGCACTTTATTAAACAGGGCACAGAGCACAATTTAACGCCTGCCTCTCCTGACTCAGCATCTTATTACTGACTGCTGTTTCCCTTTCTGCTTTGTAGCTCAAAATCAAGAATGCTAACAATGTTAAAACAGTTCATGATTGCTAAGTCCTGTCAGCCATTGTCTTATGATGTCTCCTGTTGGGACTACTTTTCAGGATTTCAGTTCTCAAACCAGTCACTTCCAGAATGGAGCATGGGCTGAAATGTTAACCAAAGTGGGACCTTATAAAGAAAGACTGCCATCATGAGACCCGCCTGAAAGACAAGGATTAAAAACACCCGCCTATTACTACCCCTTCTCCTGTCCAGCCCACCAGCCCTAATAACAGTCAGTAATAAAGCAGACATCCTTGCTCATTCACCGAACATAGCAGGGCTTACATGTCATATATTTGGTAGGTGTTGATTGAGCATCTATTCAATGTGTGTCTGGTACTCTGCTAGATGTGAGGGATGTTCATTGCTCTTCAGTCACAAAATCGTGTCCTACTCTTCATGACCCCATGGACTGCAGCATGCCAGGCTTCCCTGTTCCTCACCAACTTCCCTGTGCAACACCAACTTGCTCAAACTCAGGTCCACTGAGTTGGTGATGCCATCCAACCATCTCATCCTCTGTCATCCCCTTCTCCTTCTGCCTTCAATCTTTCCCAGCATCAGGGTCCTTTCCAATGAGTCAGTTCTTCGCATCAGGTGGCCAAAGTATTGGAGCTTAAGCTTCAGGATCAGTTCTTCCAAAGAGTATTCAGGGTTGATTTTCTTTAAGATTGACTGGTTTGATCTCCTTGCTTTCCAAGGGATTCTCAAGAGTCTTCAGCATCACAATCAGAAAGCATCAGTTCTTCGGCACTTTGCCTTCTTTACTGTCTAGATCTCACATCCATACATGCAAACTGGAAAGACCACAGCCTTGACTATACAGACCTTTGTCAGCAAATTTATGTCTTTGCTTTTTAACACACTGTCTAGGTGTGTCATAACTTTCCTGCCAAGAAGCAATCGTCTTCCAATTTCATGGCTGCAGTCACTATTCTCAGTAATTTTAGATCCCAAGAAGAGGAAATCTACCTTTTACCCTTCCACCTTTACTCTTCTATTTTCCATGAAGTGATGGGACTGGATGCTATGATCTTTGCTTTTTTAATATTGAGTTTAAAGCCGGCTTTTTCACTCCCTTCTTTCACTCTCATCAAGAGGCTCTCTAGTTCCTCGTTGCTTTCTGCCATTAGAGTGGTATCATCCGCATATCTGAGGTTGTTGATATTTCTCCCAGCAATCTTGATGCCAGCTTGTAACTCATCCAACTTGGCATTTTGCATGATGTGCTCTGAGTATAAGTTAAATAAACAGGGTGACAATAAATAGCCTTGTCATACTCCTTTTTAAACCCTGAGCCAGTCAGTTGTTCCATTCAGGGCTCTAACTGTTGCTTCTTGACTTGCATACAGGTTTCTCAGCAGACAGATAAGATGGCCTGGTATCCTCATCTCTTTAAGAGTTTCCCACAGTTTGTTAGCATCCACACAAAGGCTTTAGCATAGTCAATGAAACAGAGGTAGATGTTTTTCTGGAATTCTCTTGCCTTCTCTGTGATCCAGCAAATGTTGGCAATTTGATCTCTGGTTCCCCTGCCTTTTCTAGACCCAGCTGGAACATCTGGAAGTTCTCAGTTTATGTAAAGTTTATCTTGGAGAATTTTGAGAATAACCTTACTAGCATGGGAGATGAGTACAATTGTCCAGTGGTTTGAACATTCTTCAGTACTGTACTTCTTGGGAATTGGGATGAGGATTGATCTTCTCCAGTCCTGTGGCCACTGCTGGGTTTTCCAAATTAACTGACAAATTGAGTGCAGCACTTTTACAGTGCTCTGCTGGAATTCCATCACCTCCACAAACTTTATTGGCAGCAGTGATTCCTAAGGCCCACTTGACTTCATGCTCCAGAATGCCTGGCTCTGAGCGAGAGACTACACCATCATGACTGTCCAGGTCATTAAGATATTTTTTGTGCAGTTCTTCTGTGTATTCTTTCCATCTCTTCTTGATCTCTTCTGCTTCTATTAGGTCTTTGCCATTTCTGTCCTTTATTGTGCCCATCTTTGGATGGATGTGACAGATATAGAGACTCAAAAAAAAACAGTACCAGCCCCAAGTTATCTCATTCTTGTAGAGGGACAAAAGCTACTGCTCAGAACTATAATCTCTGCAGAAATTCACAGGAGGTTTCAGTAACAGAGCAGACACCCAATAAATCTTTGCCATGTGATACGGTGACTTAACAGATGAAGCGACAGTGTGAGGAGGTAAGGTCTCACCTCATGTCCACATCTGTGTAATAGCCATTCCATCCCCTTCCTACCTTCAATGCTTTCTCCTTCCAGTCATTCAATAATGAATGAACACCTATCGTGTGCCATGTTTAAGGCTCTAAGACTAATCTAATAAAATCACAGCTTTCAATAAGTCCTTCTTCTGCTCAAAGAAACTCGAAACTCTTCCACCTGGCTTTCAAGGCTCAGAGATCAAATCCCATCCTGTGGTTCCCTTAATTACTCAAAATATGGTTGCTCAGAATCACCCTTCTGAACACCCTCACTGCTGTGCTTTGTCTTCTGGGCCCCTCTCTAAGCCAGTAGTCACAACAAACCCACTTCCCATGAAGATGTGAATAACTGATAATGCCTTGTTTTGTTATTCCCCCTGGGGATAGTTATATCCTAAGAGTGGAATATGCTTTTACAAAGGAATTAAAATCTAACATTAGATTTCCAGGTCCCATGGAAGGAATTGTCAGTGATTAGACTCTGTGTGTCTGTGTATTTATGTTAGGGGAACAGAGCAAAAGTGGGAATATTTGCAGTTTAAGTCTCACTCCATGTTGAACAGTATCTACTTATCCCCTCTTTGTCCCTACTGATATAAATATTTATAGATTTTTCTTAATCTGTGGAGGTACCAGAGAAACATTTTTCTGCCAGTCCAAAATAAGGAAGTCTTGTGATAGTTTCCTTGTTTGATTGCCCTAGCAAGTGTCCAGTAAGCTTGAAGTAAACACTTCTACAAACACTTTTCCCACCCAGGAACCATTTCTGTTCAAGAATTGGCTTTACCAAACTCTAAGTGACTCTGCATCTCTCTCCTACCAACCACTCTCTCCTTTCAACATCCACCAGCAGAAGATCTGGATCCTGAGATACTGACAAGATGCCACAGTCTTCCAGAAGTGGAGCCACCTGTGCAAATGACAGCAACTCACATATTTTGCAGCTGCGATGAGTAGTCCGCAATATAAGCTAGCTCCAGAACACTGAGCAGAGAGACAGGCACCAAGGCTTCCCAAGAAGACTTCCCCACCCAACTCCTAGTCACTGAACCACACACAGGTCAACCCATCCAACACATTATTCTACTAATTCTTTAATCTGTGTCTATCTCCTTGTAAACTTTGCACAAGGATTCTCCCTTCCTTGGTTCCTTCGATACTCTCCGTCACATATAATTGCCTGCTGCAGAAGCACTGTTAAGCTGAGCTCCGTTTAAATCCAGATTTCCTCTCTCAGTCTGCCTTGCACACTTCTCCCTTTAGAAATGCTCTCCTGTAAGACTTTCTTCAACTTCTCACTTTCTCGTAATACTGAGGCATCTCTGCTAATCAGACAACTCTCCACTGAATAGATTTCTTGAGCCCAGCCCTGTGCCAAATGCCAGGTAGAACACAGAAGTATCTTGGTAATTCCTGTTCTCAGAGCATCTAAAATCTAGCTGAGAAGACAAAACAAATATACGTGAAAAGTTGAACAGTATGAAACAATAGAAGAGACAATACAAGCATCAGACCTTTGTAAGTAGAGGAGGTCAGAAGACACCACAGCTGGCTGGGGTGATCTATCGATTTCCTTTCCCAGTCCTCCATCAGGGCCACTCCTTAGCCTATCTTTGAACAAAGCAACAATTTTCTGGGTGCTTACTATGTAGAAGGCACTGCTGAGAATACAAGGAGTCCTCTGCCCTACAAGAGAGAGAAAATGCAAATACAAAGAGCTAGTATATAAAGAAAAAAATGGTAAGTGAGAGAGGCAGAACAGTATACAGACTATAGTGCTATTGCACTGTTAATGGCTTTCAAGGAAAAATGCTTCTACAGCTGTTAAAAACGATGGAGACGATGGGGGTCAGCGCGAATCTGTTTGAGTTCTCTGTTTCTGCATAAAAGCTATCCTTAAACTCAGTGGTTTAAAGCGATTGTTCCATTTTGCCCACAGTTTTGTTCCAGAAGTTTGGGGAACTTGTCTTGTCTCTGGTCCACTTGATGTCAGCTCAGGTGGCTGGGTCTGGGGGATGTACTGCAAGTTTTCCTCTTCACTCAAGTATCTGGTGCTCCTTGGTACCTCCCTACACACAGACACACAGACACACACACACACACACACACACACGGCATCTTATCCTCCAGAACCCTCTATACCTGGCTTAGACTTTTTCCAGCATGGCACTCTCAGGGCATTCAGAGTTCTTGCATGGCAGCTTAGGGCTCTGTAAGATTTAGAAGCTATCACTGCCCTTAGAAGCAAGGTCCAGAACTGGCAGAGCAACACTTTCATCATACTCTACTGTAGTCCAAAGACATCACAGGAATTCTAGGGAAGGGCAAATAAACTCTCTGTGGAGAGCATGAAGAAATTGCGGTCATCTTTAATCAACTTACAGAGTCAATGAAAAAATATGATGCCATTGCATGCAATATAAAAATTTATTTTTGGAAATCTTCATTAATGTGATTTTTGTATATTCTAAAATTAAGAGGTGAAGGCATAACTAAGAAAGAGAGTCTTCTGTTTTGTATCACTTGATTTCAGAAATGCAAAAAACGCTAATGGTAAGTAATAAATAATACCCCTGGTTTAAATTACTCCTGAAGGACTTTGTTTATGCCTTCATTTCAGTCCCTGTAGGAAGCCTTGAACTGTCTTAGACAAAACAGGCAATCTTTGCTCCCTTCTAGATTTGAGGGGAAAAAAGAAGAGCCCATGTACCAGGCAAAATAAAAACTTGGTCCCATGGACCAGAATTTGAGTGTCAATAGCAGAACTGGTCAGAGGAGCAATTGCCTGACGAGAGAAACTGGAGAGAATTTTTTCAGAGCAGAAAAGAAAGTTGAGAATCTCTGCAACAACAGAAAGGCTAAATGTTGAACAGGCTAGGACAACTAGATCTTTCAGCATCAGCGAGTGAAGACTCACCACAGCGACAAAGGTTCATGGATCAGATTCTTAATTCCAGGGACCCCAGCTCCACAGAATTAGCACACACATGCAAAATCTAGAAAAGAGACCTTGGAACACCAAGAACCTTTATCCTGCGGTGATAGCAATGAATGTTGTGAGAAGCAATTAAATTCCAGATATATGTGGAAGGTAAAGCCAAGTTATTTTCCTGAGGGTGTGTACACAGGGTATGAGAGAAAGAAGAGTCAAGGGTGACTTCCAAGTTTTTGCATGAACAACAGGAAAGGCTGCAAGTAGAGAAGGTTTGGGGTAAGATCGGGAGCTCAATGTTTAAAGCTTCATCTGCCTATTACAGCCAAATAGAGATAATAAGGAAATAGTTAGGAGTGATGGAATGAGCAAGCAAAAATCTTTAAGCGCTCTGAAGTATCTGAACGATAGCAATGACAAATTTGATCTGTTGTGTATCTAACAAGGAGGGGGCTAAGTAAAAGACACAGAGATATTGCATCAAGATAATCATTAACTCTGCAAATGTAAATTTCCCTTAGTATCAGGCAGGGAATTAGCCGTCCAGGGATTAGCAATGGTAGATAACTGCTACTAATCCTAGACTGGAAGGGCAAGTGAGGATGGGATTTAATTGAAGCACAGAACTGGGATGACTGGTAGCTGCTGAATCCTCCACAGATCTGCCTGATGAAGCTGGAGTCACAGAGAAGCGCTCAATAAGAAATGCCCCCACTTCACCCTTCCTCCCACCTGCCAATCCCACCAGTGCCATTTGCTCAACACAGCTGAAAGCTGATTGACAAGATGGTACCTGGGAAATGGAAACTTTAGAGGCCACCTCTCCTGCAAGACAGAGCAGAACACAGAAAAGGGCACAGAATGAATGTGAGAGAGATCAAGCAAAGACCAGCACATTATATTCAGTGTTCTGTACCTCACTGGAAGTGCAATGGAGAATCACTGACTAGTTATAAGCAGGAAGTCACAATCTAATTGGGATTTTTAAAATATCACCCAATCTGCAGCGTAACAATTGCATTAGAGCTAGATGGCCAGGGCGATTAATTAAAATCATTAAATTAAATTAATAATTTAAATTAAGTAAATTAATTAAAATTAATTAAAATCAATTTGACTGGGCCATGGGATGCCCAGATAGCTGGTAAAATATTATTCTTGAGTGCATCTGTGAGAGTGTTCTCATAAGACAATAGACTGAGTAAAGAGGATTCACCCTTCCTAGGGTGGGTGGGCATCATCTAATCAGTTGAGGGCCCTCATAAAACAAAAAGGCAGCAGGAAGACAAGTGTGTTTCCTTTCTTGAGCTGAAATATCCATCTTCTGCCATTGGACATCAGAACTCCTGGTTCTTGGGTCTCCCAACTCTGGGACTTAAACCAGTGGCCTCCTTAGTTCTCAGGCTTTTGTCTCTAATTGAATTATACCACAAACTTTTTCCTGGTTCTCCAGCTTGTAGATGGTATATCATGAGACTTCTCAGCCTCCAAAATTGTGCAAGTCAAATTCCATAATAAATATCCTCTTATATATCTCTATATATCCTATCAGTTCTGTTTCTCTGGAGAACCTTAATACAATGATCACAAGAAGAACAGGTATTGAGACTGCTGACTCTCGAGGCAGAGATTATGGTGACTTAGACTAAAGTTGTGGCCTAGAAAAGTGGACCAATTTGAAACGAGTGTAAAAGTTAGGCATGCAAAAACAAGAAATTGAGTCCAAGGGAGGGAGAGGGAGGAGTCAAGGATAACTCCCAAGTTTCTATCCTGAACAGCACAAGGAAATGGAGGAGTCATTTGCTGAGATAAGGAAACAGAAGGAGGAACATATTTTAAAAGAAGATGGTAAATTCAGTTTTGATACTTGCAAGTCATCAAAAGAGTGAGATCTGATGGGCAATGGATTATCTGGGTTTGGGGTTCAGAACTAAGATCTAAACTGGGGTATATACAGAGAAGCCATCAGTATATACCTGGTATTTGAAATCAAGAAAGTAAGATCACCTGGGAGGATTATGTACAGTCAGAAAGGGGCCTGAGTTTAGAGGAACTCCAATAAATAGAGGAGAAAGAAAACAAAATCAGAAATAAGCCAAAGTAGATGTCAGAAGAAATTTAAAAGAATGTGATGCCAAGAAAAACGGAGAAGTGTTTTACGCGTGAAATGTAATTGAGAAGTCAAGAAGGTTAGAACTAAGACGTGACTTAATGAGTACTGTTTCTCTAGGGGTTGGGAAGAAACTGAGTTGGATTAGGAAATGAGAAAATAGTGACATCAAGTATGGACAGCTAGTATAAGAAGTTTGATTGGAAAAGGAAGAGACAAACAGGGCAGCAGTTACGAGTGGGTTTCACTGGACAACAGGAAGCATTATAAATTTTTGAGCAAGAGAATAAATGACCCTATGAAAACAAGACTTTGAGGAAGTGATTTTCACCAGACTGGGAGAACGTCTGGGGGAGCAGATATATATTCACACCCCAAAGTTTCATTGCCCTATGTGCCTACTCTTTTGACTTAGAGGAAATGCAGACATTAGAAGAGTCTCCTTTTACCAAGTATATCCAAGGATACTTGAAATGAGTCCATCTGCTCATCACTACCACCCTCTTCAGAAGCACTCATTCATGGCCAGCCTACTGACCCCCAAAGGTCTAAGCCAGTACCATTTAAATCTCCTTGCACCTACCAGCTGGTCACGGTTGTTTTGAAGGCTGCAGCTTCCAAAAGTGCTGCCAGAAAATTGCCCATGTCACTGGTGTTGCTGCCAGCAAGGATGGGACTCTGGAGCCCTCAAGGGACAGGAACCGGGTTAAAATGTTCATTTACGCTGGTCTCTGTATAGACCCCCTGGGTCACCAAGGCACAGACTCTCCAACAAAGCAAGAACAACTCTGTATGTGTGTGATTGCTGGTAACAGCTGCCTGTCCTCAAGTGCTGTCTGTTGGTCAGGAGGTTTACTTTAGCTCATTTAATTCTCACAACCACCCTCTGAGGTAGGTATGATTATTACCATGCCTGTTTTACAGCCGAGGGGACTGACACATGGAGAAGTGAGGTAACTTGACCAAGGTCACCAATCTAATAGGTAGCGGGCAGGGTATATACGCAGACAAGTCTGTCCACGGATTCCACAGTCATCACCACCACTCCCCATTGACACTCTGACTTTGGGCCAAGGGTACCTCTGTTGCCCACCTCATACTCTTTCCTCTTATAGTGTGTTCTCTTTGCATCCTTTTCTGAAATATGGCCACAGATTCCAACCCAGCTCAAGAAATATATTTTTACTATCTGGTTTTATGGTGGGGAGGAAGTGGTCTCACTTCCTCGATCCTATGTGATTTAGTGAGTATTCTAAAGAGACATTGCAGAAGGGGAAAGGGCTACAGTTAAGCCCCAGATCAGCCAGGATGCTAGTACATCCAGGATATAGAGCAGCCTGTTGTCCATATCCTCCTACCATGAACACAAGGGCCAAATGTCCCTTTAGACAAATATTTATGTGACTGAGGTGTGTTGGATGAACAGGAGTCTCCCTCCTCCCTCATGTAAAAACCGGTCTACTATGACTGCTATTTTGACTGCTAACAGAGCAGAAAAAATCAGACTCATAGTAATCAGGTTATGTTTGCCTCTTCTCCTTATAGAGATATTTCAAGAACCAGGATCCATTCCCTGCCTAGCTATGGCTTAGAAAATCTTAAGAAGCTGCGGGCCAAGTCAACTTACCGCCTAAAAAAGCTTCCCAGTCTGGAAAAATTTGTCACACTCGTGGAGGCCAGCCTCACCTACCCCAGCCACTGCTGTGCCTTTGCAAACTGGAGGCGGCAAACGTGAGTCAGTCTTCTCTGTCCAGCCCTTGAGCCCTGTTCGGGCATTTCTCCAATGGAGTACTTGGTCCACAACTTCTGCATCCGTGATGAAATCCCTTAGGCAAGTTCTAGATCAAACTGTTAGTGTGTTTTTGGAAAATGGGTTCACAGGAGAGAGCCACCCACATGGCAGGCTACCTACCAAATATTAAATGAGCAACTATGAAAAACACCAAGCAAGCCTGATTCATAGCTGATGGTTAATAAATGTTTGTTCCCTTTTCCCTTTATACCAATAAGGGTATATACTTAAAATCCCAAACTCTGTATCCTATAAATGTGCCAAAGTGTTAATCTCTCAGTCATTCTGACTCTTTGTGACCCCAAGGACTGTAACCCACTAGGCTCCTCTGTCCATGGAATTCTCCAGGCAAGAATAGTGGAGTGGGTTGTCATCCCCTTCTCCAGGGGATCTTCCTCACCTAGGGATCAAACCCAGGTCTCCTGCATTGCAGGTGGCTTCTTTACTGTCTGAGCCACCAGGGAAGCCCATAAGTGTGCCAAGGACCATCAAAGTCAGCTTTGGAGGGAGGAAGCAGAGATGCCATAACAGAGATTGATCATACACCCACAGCACATCTCCACCACACTGCTGCTGCTGCTACTGCTAAGTTGCTTCAGTCGTGTCTGACTCTGTGAGACCCCATAGACGGCAGCCCACCAGGCTTCTCTGTCCCTGGGATTCTCCAGGCAAGAATACTGGAGTGAGTTGCCATTTCCTTCTCCAACGCATGCATGCATGCTAAGTTGCTTCAGTCGTGTCCGACTCTGTGCAACCCTATGGACAGCAGCCCACCAGGCTCCTCTGTCCACAGGATTCTCCAGGCAAGAATACTGAAGTGGATTGCCATTTCCTTCTCCACCATGCTAAACCTCCCTAACTCATCTTTGGAGCTTAGCACCTCACAGGGAGAACAAATATTATGACATCTGTTCACTTTGGCTTTCAAGGCTGGTCAGGTTCCAGGAATCCCAAGTTAAAGAGGGTAGTCCTAATAAAGCCAAGTCCTAGTGGGGTAACTGGCTAAAAAGTTGAGGTTGTGGAAAGGCAGTACTTTGAAGTTTACATGTTCCAGATATTTAAAGGATCCACCAGGGATACAGGTGCTTCCCAGGTGGTTTGATGGTTAAAAAAAAAAAAAAATCCACATGCCAAGTAGCAGAAGCAGGTTCAATCTCTGGGTCAGGAAGATCCCCTGGAGAAGGAAATAGCAATCCACTCCAGTATTCTTGCATGGAAATCCTATGGCAGGCTACAGTCCAAGGGGTTGCAAAAGAGTAGGACACAGCTTAGTGACTAAACAACAATAATCAGAGATATAATGTATTGGGTATCAGGAATTCTCCAAGTTTCTGCCTCTCCTGAGCTCACTGATACAATCCATACCATGCAATTGCACTCAGTCAGATGATGCCTGGTTCCCATTCTTGCACAGTAGCCCAGCATGAACACAGCTTCCGTGATACTGTTTTACAACTTAACGTGGCCACTTCTATTATTCAACCTTAACAGGCAGACATATCCCCTACTCTAAAGCAAAATAAAACAAAACTACCAAACAGTACACACCCTAAAATGTTTTCAAAGTATTGAAGAGGTAGCAGTCCACACTCAGACACATGTAAAGGATCTGCACAAAAGGGGCTATTCTTCAGAATTAGCACACATCATTAGGGAACTCCCCAGAATCAGACAGTCCCCGCAAGTTAGCTCAAGAGCTAGGGAATTCCTTCTTAACGACTAGAATTTTTAAGAGCTTGGGCTGAAGCAGAAGGCCTGCCTCTTTTATATTCCAGAAAGGTCAGGAAAAATACCAATTTCACTGCCAAAATCCTGGAACTAAATACCCTCCAGGAGAAATCTCAGAGGATATTAAGACCACTGAAGGAGTTGCACATCACATGCTGTCAGTACCCAACACCATAGGAATATATTCTCTTACTCAGTTGCCCAGACTCCTCTGGTCTCATCACCCCCTGGTAGTATAGATGTAGCCTCAGGGATCACCCGACATGAAATCTCCAGGTCTGCCTTACATTGTACCATGGCTTGAAGGGTTTCCTGATCCCTCTGGACCACTGAGCTCTCCCTCTCTCTAGATCCCTATTTTAACTTACATCAGGGCTTGTCAGGTGTGGCAAAAGAGAGGCCCACAGCTCTTCAAAGAAGACATGCCAAGACAGAGTACACAAATCACAATGATGTTTGGTCTTCCTATTTAGCAAATTCACAAACCCAAAACCAATATGGTTATGCTATTCAAAAGATAATTACAGGACTCGTGTTTTAATTGTGTCACTTCATGGTATACCATAGTAGGTGTAGTGGTGGTTAGGTAATGAAATTTGAATTTAAAGTTGCATGATGAAACTGCCCCTCCAATCTGCACTTGGAAATAATGCCCGAAGTGTAACTCTTAGGCCCTGTGACTGTGAGATTTTGGCCAGTGGCCCTTCTGAACTCTCACGGAAAAATATTATCCACTCCCCTCTCTCATTTGTCAATGAACTGGTTATGTCCTTATCATAGTTCTATACTCAGCTAACATTGTTATTTTGTCCTTATTTTGTTATTTCTTGTATTCAGGTGCTTTCTTTCCAGCTCGATTTTTTTTTTCCAGCTAGATTTTAAACTGATGCACGGTGGCATATTCATTAAGTACCCACATAGGGCATGACCCCAATATGAACTCAGTACGTAACCACCATCCTCTGTCTTCATATTGCTGATACCTGCCTAGTACTCATGCCAGGCATATTAAAACTTTGCATCTTTATCTCATTTAAGTTTCACAAAAGTAACAGCACTATTCTCTTCTCACAAAGGCAGAAACTGAGGCTCAGAGACAGTAAACAATGGGACCGACACCAGTTGGACTCAAACTCTCTGGTCTGTCTATCTTCAAAGCTCAGACTCTGGGCCACTCTGCCATGCACTTCCCAAGTAACTGTTCACTGATTTATTGGGGCCCAGGAGTACCACTTTTTAACTCCACCTCAAACTGTATTGCCAATTTCTTATAATACTCAGGATTTGCGGAGGTATTGCAGAGGCAAGACTTTATTTCCCTGGCTTCCATTTTTCTTTCTAGTCTTCTCCCATAGACATACATTGTTTACCATTTCCTCACTCATGTCATTAGGTCAGTTCTGTTCCAGGAAAGGAAAGCATCAATACTTAACATATATCGGTAGTAGTATCAACAATAAGCATCATCACAGCAGTCAACATAAGCCCCAGGAGGTGAAGGCTGTGTCTAGATGGTTAGTCAGATCCATTCCAGTGAACCGAATCACAGTCTGCAAGTGCCAGGTTACTTACTTCCTATTCTGAGGAAGTAACTGGGCTGCCGCTAATCCAATGACTGGAAAAACACAGAGTGATTCTCTTGTTCCCTCTTTGCCTGTCTCTGAGCTTGCCTTACTTTTTTTTGTAAGATCTCTGACTAACCCAAAAGATTTTGTGCACATTTTCAATTCCATGTATGTTATTAATTGTTTAACCTCCTTAGTGTCAACTATGACTGATCTAAGTAAGAAGCTCTATCAGTCTCTAAAACAAAACGAAACGACACAGTCTCCAGGAAAAAAAAAAAGAGTCCGTTGGCCCAAGGGAAAAATGACTTCCTAGCAATTCAATTCACTTTCTGGAGGGGAGAGAAGGGAGGAATGGGTTCTCACTAACAGCCCCTTCTCCTAGAGGGTCATGGGGAAAGTTCATTCCAGGCCATGTTCACTGCAGACTTGACCAGCCCCCATCGTTCAGTACCTAACGGAATCTTTACCTCTTCCACACCCCATCCACTTTCTCTCCTTCTTATGGTTGGGGGCGGGGGGCAGTCTTTGAAGAGTTTTAACGCTCACCTCCCCACTCACTTATGAGATTTTGTTACGGCTTGAGAAAAATGCAGTCACTCAACTTTGCTGTGAGCTTGTCCCTCAGGGAGGGAGGAAATGAATAGGGTGTGTGTGTATGTTTCCATTCAAAAGAAGACCCAGTGTGAAACATCCTCATTCCTTAAGACTTTGCTTCAAAACTATTCAGAACTACTCTCCCTATCTCTACATGCACTATCCACTTGTCTGGATAGAATATTTGTCATCTGGCTTTCATTCAAATCCCTTCTGGAAGTGCCTATATTCTGTTGGCAAGGCCTCTTGTATGTTGGGGTTCAAAGGGGGGAAACTAAGACAGAAAAAGTGACCCCAAGAAGATCCAGCTCCCTAGGGCATGAGTTACAATCCCTCACAACCTGCATTCGCAGGTTGAGATCCTTTTGGGATCTCACTAGCAAACTGCTGAAAATGAGAGAGCCAGGTTTACCTTGCAGACAATGTCTGAGGCCTACTGTGGCCCTTGAGGAGTGAAATAATAATAAAGAAGAACACACCCCTCAGTAACATTTCAGGCAAGTTAGCAGACCTCCTAGTAGCACAAGTACCAAAGAGCCAGGGTCAGAGTTGGCTGGGAATAAACTAAAGACTCTGATCTTCCAGTCTATGCAAACTCCCACTTGAGTCAGAGGACAGTCCAGAGCTTATAGGACTGGAGTTTAGTATAGAGAAAATGGAATGTATGCTACTCAGGCATATGAAGAGAGGGCTGAATAGAGATGAGGAAGGGAGAGGATGGAGTTGATATCAAGTCTGTAAATTATCTGCACTTAACAGTAAGGCTTAGCTAGTCCCAGGCGCCTTCCTCCCCACATTCAGGTAGTGGCCAGATGGTTTCCCGAGTGGGCCATTCAACTCTAGGAATATACACACGAGTTGTTCTGGTCATTTACCGTAAGAAACATTAACCCTTGAGCTTAGCTTCAAGGGCAGACAAACTGTTAGAAGAAAAAAAATCTCAGGAAGAAATCCCATTCTCTACCCTGTGTAAAGACAGTGATATATTTGCCATTCTGGATCCAACATGTTGACGCTGTTCCTTTTTGTATTTTTCTAGCTCTGACCTTCATCCAATTTGCAACAAATCTATTTTAAGGCAAGAAGTTGATGACATGACTCAGGCTAGGGGTCAGAGAGTATCTTTGGCAGAAGATGATGAGTCCAGCTTTGCCAAAGGATTTGACACGATGTACAGTGAATTTGACTATGACTTATGCAATGAAGTGGTTGGTGTGACTTGTTCCCCTGAGCCAGATGCATTCAATCCATGTGAAGATATCATGGGGGATGATATTCTCAGAGTCTTGATATGGTTTATTAGCATCCTGGCCATCACTGGGAACATCCTAGTGCTGGTGATCCTGATCACCAGCCAGTATAAACTCACAGTCCCCCGGTTCCTCATGTGCAATCTGGCCTTTGCCGATCTCTGCATTGGAATCTACCTGCTGCTCATAGCCTCAGTTGATGTCCACACCAAAAGCCAGTACCACAACTATGCCATTGACTGGCAAACTGGAGCAGGCTGTGATGCTGCCGGCTTTTTCACTGTCTTTGCCAGTGAGCTCTCAGTCTACACTCTGACCACCATCACGCTGGAAAGATGGCATACCATCACCCATGCCATGCAGCTCGAATGCAAAGTGCAGCTCCGCCATGCTGCCAGCATCATGCTGGTGGGCTGGATCTTTGCTTTTGCAGTTGCCCTCTTTCCCATCTTTGGCATCAGCAGTTACATGAAGGTGAGCATCTGCCTGCCCATGGACATTGACAGCCCCCTGTCACAGCTTTATGTTATGTCCCTCCTTGTGCTCAATGTCCTGGCCTTTGTGGTCATCTGTGGCTGCTACACTCACATCTATCTCACAGTGAGGAACCCCAACATCACATCCTCTTCTAGTGACACCAAGATTGCCAAGCGCATGGCCATGCTCATCTTCACCGACTTCCTCTGCATGGCGCCCATCTCCTTCTTTGCCATCTCTGCCTCCCTCAAGGTGCCCCTCATCACTGTGTCCAAGTCAAAGATCCTCCTGGTCCTGTTCTACCCCATCAACTCCTGTGCCAACCCCTTCCTCTATGCCATCTTCACCAAGAACTTCCGCAGGGATTTCTTCATTCTGCTGAGCAAGTTTGGCTGCTATGAAATGCAAGCCCAGACGTATAGGTCAGAAACCTCATCCATTGCCCACAACTTTCATCCAAGGAATGGCCACTGCCCCCCAGCTCCCAGGGTTACCAATGGTTCCAATTACACACTTATCCCCCTAAGACATTTAGCCAAGAACTAAAACACAATGTGCAAATGTTTATGCATGTTGAATGACAATTAAGTCTGCCTTTGAAGAATATGCCACGGCATAGCTGACAGAACACTTCCATGTACTTCATCTAATTTAATCTCCCTGGCACATCCGTAAGGTAAATTGGTCAGAAACTATTAACTCCATGTGATTCATTAGGAAACTGAAGACTTCATAACAACATTAATAATTAAAATAATGTAGTACTACATCACATTTGTTCTATCCTTCATAGCATTCAAAGTGCTCTTGTTCAGATCATCTCAACTGATCCCTATAAAAGTCCTATTAAACAGGCAGCACAGGAATTATGCTTGGAGTTTTATAGATGAGGAAACCAAAACTCAAAGGGTTAAGTGACTTGTTCAAAATTGCTCGACTTATAAGAAGCAGAGCCAAAATGAAATGTTCTGATAAGAAGCAGAGCCAAAATGAAATGTTCTGACTCCCAGAGAACTTTCAAGAGAGGCAGTGCAATATTTATTCACTCACTCATTCCCTCAATGAATATTTACTATGTGATGCTCTGAAATATGTCAACCTGAACTACATTTAGTTCAACTACTACAGGCTGAACTACATTTCCCAGAATTCTCTTTCTTAAATATTTCCCATGAAGGTAGGCCACACGAAAGATTTTCAGGAAAACAGGAGGGTGGAAGGGAAGCTGCAACCATTTTGTCACTCACACTTTGTTGTTCATCTGTTGATTCAGCTCACTGCTGTGAGTCTGCAATTGGTCCACCATACCCTGGAACCTTCCTTGGATTCTCTGCCTCTTAAGTCAAGTATATGCATTTAGCTCCATGTTGAAGAACCCCCATCTTCAGCATAACACTTTTATCACCAAGGTCAGAAGCAACAAGAACAGAAATAGATTTCAGTTTGACCTTGTGGAGTCTGTCTTTTGCTTATGGCTTCAAGCATGCTTGTGATCTTCCCTTTATGACTGCCTGCCCTATAGACTAGCATCAGATGTAGAGACAACAGCCTTACATAGCCCACTTTACCAACCTCCACAATTGTGTAAGTCAATTCCCTGTAACAAATCCCTGTCATATATATATATGCATGACTGCTTCTGCTTCTTCAGTCAAACCCTGACTGAAGTATACAACCCATATGGCGTGCCTATGGATTATATTGTTAAGAACACAGTAGCTTTGGAATTGGAGCTGAGATTTAACTCTTACTCCACGATAAGGCAGGACTTCTCCCTAGCTCAGTGTCTTCCTCTGCAATGGGAGTTGGTTATAGTATCTAACTACTGGGCTTATTATAACAATTAGAAAAGAAAGTGGGTTTAAGGTACCTACTGTTATAATAGGCTTGATGAACAACAGTTTACTTCTCTCCTCCCAGATCAATGCCTGAACTAGCACCTAGTTCTCCTGACCATGATCTAGAACTCATTCCATCACATATTATTCCTGATAAATAACTACACTTCCCCTACCTACTTTCACAAATGATCCCATTTAGATGATCCGATCATCAGCTCAGTTCAGTCGCTCAGTCGTGTCCGACTTTTTGCACCTCCACGGACTGCAGCATGCCAGGCCTCCCTGTTTATCACCAACTCCCACAGCCTACTCAAACTCATGTCCATCGCGTCAGTGATGCCATCCAACCATCTCATCCTCTGCCGTCCCCTTCTCCTCCTGCCTTCAATCTTTCTCAGCATCAGGGTCTTTTCCAATGAGTCAGTTCTTCATATCAGGTGGCCAAAGTACTGGAGTTTCAGCTTCAGCATCAGTTCTTCCAATGAATATTCAGGACTGATCTCCTTTAGGATTGACTGGTTGGATCTCCTTGCAGTCCCAGGGACTCTCAAGAGTCTTTTCCAATACCACAGTTGGAAAGCATCAATTCTTCGGTGCTCAGCTTTCTTTATACTCCAACTCTCACTTCTGGAAAAACCATAGCTTTGACTAGATGGACCTCATAAGTAACCACAAATCCCCACAACCAGCCCACAAAGCTCCAAGTCTTCTCTGAGAGTATCCTTGTTCCATGTCAAAGCCAATCCTTCCTTCTCTTGGCCCATGGCAAACATTTCAAAAGTTGGTCCCAAATGAATTAACAAGAAGATAAAGAAAAACAAACCATCTCTGCCGATATGACCTGGCACCCCTGCTCTATTATGAACACTGAGTAAAAAATGGAATAAGTATCCACAGAAACAGTCTAGAGCTGAGCTGGTCAGTACAGTGGCCATTAGCCACATGTAGCCATTGAGCATTTGAAATCCAGCTAGCCTGAACTGAGACATGCTATGAGTAAAAGACACAATGGATTTCAAATATTTAGTGCAACGAAAAAAGAATTACAATATCTCAATAATTTTGATAATGATTACATCTTGGACAAGTATTATTTTGGACATACTGAGAAAAATACATTTAAAAATTAATCTCACCTATTTCTTTTTACATTTGTTAATGTGACTGCTAGAATATTTAAAATTACCTAACTGAATCATGTTTGTGGCTCATGTTATATATCTATTGGAGAGCATGGCTCTAGAGTTATATGAAAATAAAGCATTTTCATTTAGTATTTTCCCCCCTAGGTCTCCACTGCTGCACTGTTGGGCTCTCCTAACTCCATCTGCAATCATTTTTCTTCGTTGTTTGTGGCCAGAGGGAATGCATTTCTGAATTTGGACTAAAAAGCAAGTAGCATCTAAATTAAAAATAGGATACAGTATTAATTATTTCACAACATAGCTGTTGATGACACAATGGTTTAACAGATAGTGGTTCTGAGAGTCAAGAATATATTCAAAAATAAATATACACCAAGAGAACCTCAGAAGGCTTTCATTCCATTACTCTGTCATACACTTCCTGGTAAAAGATAAGACTTTCCTCAAACCAGCAAATATATTTATAGGCAACTACATTAAGCATTTCAAAACCCTTTAGACAAATCCTAAGGGAAAAACACTTTCTCTATTTCCTGTATTTGAATAAAAAAAAAAAAAAAAAACTGGAATCCAGTGTATCAGTTACTCTTCCTCCTAAACAGTGATTATACAGGTAACATCTCTAGTCTGCATCTTCCAGCATGGTGCTTCAGGATGCATGGTGTGCATACCTCCCAGCCCCCTAACCTGAACACAGACCTGTTCCCATATACCTTTCCTCAAGCTTTAATCCACCATAAACTCCTTCAGTCCCATCCTGGCCAGCCTCTCTTATCACCTTCCTCCTCAACCCTCTTTACCTCCAGATCCTCCTTCACTGAATCCTAAGAAGCTGACAGATAATATAGGATCCTCCTTGGAGGAGACAGAACAAAGAGACCAAATGAGTAAATCCAGAAGCTCTTAGGGAACAGGGTGAAATGATGAGCTGGCTTTACAGATTAATAAACAATTTTTACCTTGCCACACACAGAAGCAATAATGCAAAGAGGGCTGATGGCACCAGAAACTGTATTTCACTACAAGTCTCCACTCATTAAATACAAAATGCCCTTCAGACCTCGTTTCTGGAAAGGATACACAGAGGGAGGGATAAAATAAGAGGAAAGACCCCTCTAGCGCTTGGATCAGCTAAATATAACAGATCTTACCAGAAGTGACACTCGGCCTTACTTAGGCCAGCATCATTTAGCACCCATCAGAAAGCAAAAAGAGATCGCTGCAACTGATTTTTTTTTTTTATTCTGGTGTGAGAGCTGCAAACTTTGGGTTTATGAAGAATTTCATTTTAATAGGAAAACTTATAGAAACAAGCAAAGAATGAAGTTTCTGATTCTGGATAGTAATCCAAATAGAGACAGAAGACAGCAGTAGAGAAAGAGGACAAATATATAGAAAACTTTATCTGTTTAATATATAACACTAAAGAAACTAAAAGTCAGCAGAAAATAAAGCCCAACCATGAGGTCATGCTTGCTTGTTCTCATCAAAATGCTTTCTTTCAGCTGCAAGTAGCAGAAACTCCAAGTAAAAAATGCCTTAAATATGAAGGCCAATTATATAAGATGCTCCAAACTTGGGTGAGCAGCTCCTCAGTGGTCTCAAGGACGCAGGACCTTTCTGTGTCTTTGCCCCACCATACTTGGGAGTGTTCCACCATGCCTTCCTCATGGCAGCAAGGCTGCTGCAGCAGTTCCACACGCCACAGGTAGGCAGGAATAAACCCAGAAACGAAGAAGACAGGTCTTTCCTCCATGCATCACATTTTCAAGGGGAGAAAATTTCTCCCCAAAGACCCTCAGCAAATGTTCCTTTCTACCCATTATGGAAGATTACTGTCCTGCCTGTAAGGGAGGTGGGAAAACGAAGCTCTGCCACACTGAGCCTCTAGGTTGAAAGCGTGGCTCTCCCACTCACAGAGGCAGAGGGGGAGCTGCAGTGGGAGGGACGCTGGCAATCTCATCCTCACCCTGAGTCGATTCAAATCCTCTCCCGCGGGATGAAGACCGTGAGGCTCAAGGTCAGGACACATATGGCACCTTACAACTCCCAGCCTGTGTTCTCACCCCTCCCCTCTTTCTCCCTCCACCTCGTCCAGCTCCTCTCCCCAAGCTAGTCTCTTCCACTTTTCCCTGGAACAAACTTTAGAAGTTTCTTAGATCTGAAAGCAACCGCTAGAGTCAGACATTGCCCAAGAAAAGGAAAAGGAGAAAGAGAGTAGGGGAAAAAAAAGAGAAAAGAAACACACTTGGATAGGGAGAATGGAGACGTGAGGAGGAGGAGGAGAAAGAGGACAGGGCAGGACAAGTTAAACAAAGGAGCACTGTGGAGAGGAGCCAGGCCTGGACTCTAGTACTTGTCCATCTCAGGCTTAAAACACTTTCAACTCATTGCAAAGACTTCAACTCAAAACACTGAATGGCCTCAGTCTTAGATCACAGTAGAAAGGTCCACCATTCATACCATGATGTTTAGACTTCCCAGGGCTCCATGTACCATGATCTGCATTCCCCAAATCCAGTTTAAAGGATGAGTAATGGGAAAATATTTCTGAAGGTCTTCAAAGCCTCTTCACTTCAGATGTCAACATAAAATAAAGACAGCTCAGTCCTTTTCAGAAGCCCAGGTCTTCTCTCCAATAGCATTATCCACAGCCCCTGAGTGTTCTGTTCTGGGATAGGAAAGTCTCAAAAATACACTAAATCCCAAAGTTTTTAAGAGTGGTATCTGTGTGCTCTTGCTTCCTTTTCTCCTGTTTACTTTACAACACAGGATTCCTTGAATTTTGATATCTTCTCTAGAAACAAATACAAAGAGAGAATATCATAAAAGTCATCTTATTTTTAGCGATAGTTTCCACATAATAAGATGCAAAGAGCATTCTTGGCTCTGCATTTAGAGAATTCTCTGGCAATTTCCCCCCCACGTATCATTAGCTAGGGTCATTTAAACTTCCAGGTATTAATGAGGTGCATAAAGAAGAGGCTTGGGTAGAGAAGGTTTTAAGTTGTTTCATAAACAGCAGAAGCTGTACCACAGGGTTCCTGTCTCCCAAAAATCAATCTAGCAAATGGTCGTATGTTTCTGTTTCCCTTTAGGTGGGGGTGAGGGGGAGGAACAGAAAGAAGGAGATGAAGCAAGAAAACCTGAAAAATACCAGTAATAAATTGTCTCTGTCTATAAAGAGATGGAAACCCTTCATAGGCCACATCCCTGCAGAAACCCTGACAAAATTCTCCTCTCCATCTATTCCACGTACAGCATGATCTGCTTTCAGTCCAGGCTCCCAGCATCACAGACCAGGGTAGTGCTTCCTCAGGAAACAGCCCTGGAAGACCCCCATCCAACATAAGCTAACAGAACACTGGATGTGGGTCAGTCGGGCTGGTGTGTTAATCCTCTTTCCTAGAATGTCTGGCATGCTTCAGGCAGATTAGTTTTCTATGTATTTCAGTGAATAGCTTTAGATCAAAAGTCAAGAGAAAATTTACTTGTGGAAGGGAGTCTAATCAAAAGACAGAATGGTAAGCATTTGGGATTGTGTAAATATTTGGTGTTGGGATAAATTATATCACTAGTGGCTACCTCTATAAATCAAAAACTAACTCTGAAGAAGCCCACACAGTTCTGTTTTCCACTCATTCATTCTCTCATTTAATGAATATTTATTGAGTCCCTAGTGTAACCCACTCAGCACTGTGCTGTTGGAGCAGACTCTTGAGAGTCCCTTGGACTGCAAGGAGATCCAACCAGTCCATCCTAAAGGAGATCAGTGCTGAATATTCATTGGAGGGACTGATGCTGAAGCTGAAACTCCAATACTTTGGCCACCTGATGAGAAGAACTGATTCATTGGAAAAGACCCTGATGCTGGGAAAAATTGAAGGAAGGAGGAGAAGGGGACGACAGAGGATGAGATGGTTGGATGGCATCACCAATGCTATGGACATGAATTTGAGTAGGTTCTGGGAGTTGGTGATAGACAGGGAAGCCTGGCATGCTGCAGTCCCTGGGGTCACAAAAAGTTGGACATGACTGAGCAACTGAACTAGTGTAACCCAAGCACTATTCCAGTCACTGGAAAAACAGCAGTAAATAATCCAGTGAAAATTCTTCCTTCATGGAATTTACATTCTAGTAAAGGGAGCAGAGGACACACAAGATAAATAAGTAAAATATATGGAATGCTGGACACTGGTAGGTGCCCATAACAAAGCACAAGGTAAGGAAGCAGGATGTAATATAAACTGTCAGGGAATAATTAAAGGCCTCCCTAAAAAGATGACTTTAGACTAAAAACAGAAAGGAAGTGGAAAGTGAGACATGTGGATATTGAGGGAAGGTTGGTTTGGGCAGAGGAAAGAGCAAGTACAAAAGCCCTTAGGCTAGGCTAAGTTTGTTGCCTTCTAGAAAAATAAGGTCTGTATGGCTGGGGCAGAGAAAAAGGGGGTGGGAGAGAGGGACAAGGACAAAAAATACAGGGGGCCAGTTACTGTTATAGCTTTACTTCTAAAGAGGTGAAGTGGCAGAAAAATATTGGGAAGGTTGTAGTAACTATTAATTGAGTCATTGTGTGTTGATGGCCTGGCCTAGCGTTAAACACTAGGAGATCCTGAATTCAGCCACTTTTCATTTCTTTTAACAGCTTGCTCCACCTCATCCTCCTCAGCCCCCACCCTTCTAGTTTCCCCAGCCTCCACTTTACATGCCCCCTCCCCCACCATTCTCTCCATCTGCCCTACAGCAAAGCTGCTCTCCTACAGAGTTGTCACTTTGCAAAGAAGATGATAAATGACTCACACCATAGTGATAATAATCTCTGAAATTTCAATGGGCTTTACACATTCTAGAAGACATTGACTTTCATTGGCTCATTAGATCCTCAAAACATTTCTGTGAGGTAGGAAGGGTTCTTTTGTTATAAAAGAAGAAATCACCATTCTGAAGTTCAGTGGCCCATCTAGGGTCATACAGCTAAGGGAAGGCAGAGTAAGACTAGAATTCAAGCCTCCTGCTGTCCCCTTCCTAGTTATAGAAGTAGAGATATTAGCTTTCCTGATGACTCAGTGGTAAAGAATCTGCCTGCAATGCAGGAGACACAGGTTCAATCCCTGAGTCCAGAAGATCCCCTGGAGGAGAGCATGGCAACCCACTCCAGTATTCTTGCCTGGAGAACTCCATGGACAGAAGAGCCTGGAGGGCTACAGTCCATGGGGTCACAAAGAGTTGGACATGACTGAGCGGCAACACACAGAGATACTGGAAACACCACTCTCAGCATGAAGGGCAGTGGCCTAAATCAGACACTTCCAGCACCAAGACTGGACCAGGAGCTGACCATGTTCTCTCACAGTGGTGCTTGGTCACAGTAGAGCCTTGATGGCATGGATTTAGTCCAGTGAACAGTGAAAATCGAATCACAAAGCAAAGTCAAACACGCAGGTGAGCAAGATTTTTTTTTCTTTTTTTTTTTTTTTTGCTGATTCTCTGTAACATTTCTCCTCCTAATCCTAAGCACAGTGGTCCCCCCAACTGGCAGGCAGCTGAGCTCAGCAAAAGCCAAGAGGGAAAATAACTGAAGTCCATGAAGTGTACACTAACCCAGGATGTATAACTAATCACAGGCCAAACTTGGCTGTGGGTTGAGGTAGCTGAGGAGTTTGAAAACTCTAAATTATTTCAAGAAGGGAATAAATTTGAAGTGTATTTTTGTTCATCCCTAAAAGAGTCCGTGGTTTGAAGAGGATAAAACCATGGCGTGGCCTGGGCCCTTTTCTCTGCCACAATCACTTCATAACAAAGCAACATGAAGGCAGAAGTGCCCTTAGACCTGGACAGCTAGGTCTGCACCCTGGTCACTACAGTGTCGTGGCTCTGCCTTAGCCATGCTCCACCACAGCCAAGGGGGCCAGGAGTCCACAAGGCCAAGGAGACGTGACAACCCAAGCCTGCACTGAATATGCTGATATTTGGGGTCCCCAGATCTCCTGCCCAAATAATCAGGGTCTACTTTGTCCTCCCTTTGGTGAACCACACCCCCAGTGCATACCACGAGGCCTGAGGATCACTGCTCTGGGGTGTGGACAGAGCCAACAGATGCAGGTGGTCCCACATCGGATGGAATCAGGATGGGCAGAGAAGAGAGTAACTATGAGTCAATACTTTCATGGGCACTGTGAACTGATTACCACAGATGTTAATGATGGGTCTGCATGAAGAAATGGAAATGGACTGATGCCCCCCATCCCTACCACTGAGAAAACTACTCAAGGTTTTCAAGACTTTTTTTCTCCCTAAGATATTTTTTATTTTTAGACAAAGTATTTTAATATAGAAATTCTTTAACATACAAACTGCCATCACAACAGCATTCACAGAAGGAATGGGATATAGCAGGAAGCATGGCAAAGGGAAGGCAAGGTTTCAGCATCCTTACTGCTTTCTTTGCCTACAATCACTCTATGGCCTGTGAGAACAGATCAGGGCAGCCAGAGGAGCACTGATGCTGATACTGAGACAAACCAACCTAGGGGGAAGAGCAGGTTCCCCTCAACATGCCACGTCCCCACTGAGCAGACTCCAGGTAAAGCCAGATTCAGTTAGGAGATAAGAGGAAGGTAGATTTGAGAGAGGAGACTCAACCATCATTCCACAGCATCCTTCTGATCACACCTTTGGGAACAGAGTTTTCCAGGGGCTGCTCGATTGATAAGACTTAAAAATTGTCCTAGTTCTTCATAGTTGGTGGGTCAGTATTGTCACCTTCACATGGGACCCACATCCATATTGACCCTACTCTGCCCTTCACCACATTTATCAAAACTCTTGATACCTTATTCTGTCTCCATATTCTTCCCAGTCTTGCACCTTTCTGGTGACTTCAGCACCTTTATGGATCCCCAGGTTGGATCTCAGCTTCACAGTGCTTTAACTTACTTACTTGCAGTGCCTTACACCATCATCGACTTTAGCCACAGGTGGCCACAAGTCTGACCTCTTAATTTCTAGAAACAGCCTCCATCCCTCTGAAGTCTGCTCCCTGACTCCCTCACCATTCTACTACCTTTCTCAAATTTCTTCTTGAAACTGGCCTCGTCCTTCAGGCTGTCATGATTTACACATGTTATGCTCCTGCTAGAAGATCCTCCTATCTGTCTGCCTGATATACCCACCTCATCATGACTTAAAAATTGTCCTAGTTCTTCATAGTTGGTGGGTCAGTATTGTCAGCTTCACATGGGACCCACATCCATATTGACCCTACTCTGCCCTTCACCACATTTATCAAAACTGGTTTTTATAAAAACCCAGATCAAACATTTTTTTTTAATTCGATATACACTGATTAAGGGCTTACCTGGTAGCTTAGCTGGTAAAGAATCCACTTGCAATGCAGGAGACCCCGGTTCAATTCCTGGGTTGGGAAGATCCCCTGGAGAAAGGAATGGCTACCTACTCCAGTATTCTGACCTGGATAATTCCACGGACAGAGGAGTCTGGCAGGCTACGGTCCATGGGATCGCAAAAAGTTGGACATGATTGAGCAGCTTTCACTTTCACATTGATTAAGCACCTACTAGGAAGCAAGCAATGTTCTAAGCAGTAGGATTACAAAAATGAGTAGAATGTCTTCCTTTCCCTACACAGAATAGCTCAGAGAACAGACAAGGGAACATAAAGTTCCTCCCGTGTGGGAGCTCATTACTAGATTTGCCTTACAAGAAATGCTAAAAGACATTCTTCAAGAAGACATAAAAAGATGTTAATTAACATCATAAAAACACATGATTGCATGTGTAAAACTCTGGTAATGGTAAATATATAGTCAAAGTCATTTTCCTAATATTGTGATGGTGGTGCATAATTCACCTACAATTAATCTAAAAGTTAAAAAATAAATAAAATTAATAACTACACATTGGACACAATATAAAAAACATGTAAGGTATAACATCAATAACCTAAAATGTAAGGGGGAGAAGTAGAGTTGATCCTTGAACAACACAGGGGTTAATCAACATATAACTTATAGTCATCCCTCCATATCTACAATTCCTCTGCATCTGCAGATTCAGCCAACCACAGACCTCATAGCACTGTAATATCTACTACTATTGAAATATATCTGCATATAAGTAGACCCTCACAGATCAAACCCATGTTTCTATATGCTAAAAAAACTAAGTTGCTATCAGCTTAAAATAGCAAGTTACAAATATAAGATATTTATGTAAGCCTCATTGCAACCACTAAAGAAAAACCTGCAGTAGATATAAAACAGATTGAGAAAGAAATCAAAGTATGCGTGCTTGCTAAGTCGCTTCACTTATGTCCGACTCTCTGTGATCCTATGGACTGTAGCCCACCAGGCTCCTCTGTCCATGGGATTCTCCAGGCAAGATTAGTGGAGCGAGTTGCCATGCCCTCCTCCAGGGGATCTTCACAACCCAGGGATCAAACCCAGGTCTGCCACATCACAGGTGGATTCTTTACCATTTGAGCCACCAGGGAAGCCCATGAATACTGGAATGGGTGGCCTATCCCTTCTCCAGGGGATTGTCCCGACCCAGGAATCGAACTGGGGTCTCCTGCATTGCAGGCAGGTGCTTTACCAGCTAAGATAGCAGGGAAGCCCTTGTAAGTCCTTACCTATCAATAATCAGTTTAAATAGAAATGTATTAAATTCTCCAAACAAAAGTCATAGACAAAATATCTGTCTCTCCATTGCTGTCCCGCAAATAGGTTCATCAGTACCATCTTTCTAGATTCCATATATATGTGTGTTAATATACAATATTTGTTTTTCTCTTTCTGACTTACTTCCCTTTGTATAATTGGCTCTAGGTTCATCCATCTCATTAGAATTAATTCAAATGCATTCCTTTTTTTATCCTCCAATTAAAAATAAAAAAAAAGAAAGTCACAAAAGACAAAGTAGACTTTAAGCTAAAAATGATCAAAAGATACAAATAAGGCCATTGTGTAATGATAAAGGTGTCAATCCATCAAGAAAATATAACAACTGTAAATATTTATGTACCCAGCACCATAGGACCAAAATATATAAAGCAAATACTAACAGAACTCAAAGGAGAAATAAACAGCAGTACAAGAACACTGGGGGTCTCTAATACTCAACTGTCAACAGTGGATAGATCATCCAGACAGAGAATCAATAAGGAAACAGTGGATTTGAACACTTCATACAAAATAAACCTAACATATACAGAACATGCCATTCAACAGTAGCAGAATACACATTTTTCTCAAGCACACATGGAATGCTATTTAGGATAGATTATATGCTAGCCCACAAAAAGAAATTGCAACAAATTCAAGGGAAGAATTTTATCAAACATATTTGCCGACCACAATTCTTTGAAATTGGAAGTCAATAACATGAGAAAACCTAGAAAATTCACAAATACATTGAAGATAAAAACCCTCTTGAACATCTAATGGATTAAAGAAATCAAAGAGAAATAAATCTCTTGAGACAAATAAAAATGGAAATTCAACATTCAAAAACTTGTGAGATGCAGCAAAAGCAGTTACAAGAGGGAAGTTTGTGGTGATAAATGCCTACATTAAAAAAAATAAAACTCTCAAACAACCTAACCTTATACCTGCAGGAACTGAAAACAAGAACTAGCCCAAAGTTAGCAGAAGGGAAAAAATAAAGATCAGAGCAGATAAGTGAAAGACAGAATAGTAAATAATAGAAAAGACTGCCAAAACTAAGAGTTGGTTCTTTGAAAATTGACAAATGTTTAGCTAAACTAAGCAAAAAAAAAAAAAAAAAAGAGAGAGAGAGGAGGACAGGAAAGGGGATGGGTGTTTTCTGAGACAGGATGATAGATCTGTCTGGTTGCAAAGCACAGCTCTTTCCATGACCCCCTTCCATCCCTTTAGTGTATCACTACAGTTTATGTGACAGTCCACTTTTGTTCCACACATTCAAAAACTAACTTCAAGTCTAGAAGATGTTTGCAAAACTTAACATTGCCAATGACTCTTTTCCCAAGATGTTGCAGAATTCATAAAACTCTTCTCACCATCAACAGAATAAAAAGGAGATCTGTGCCTATATCCATGCATGACCAAAGATGAAAGATCATAAGGAAATTCATTATTAGTGTATGCTTTGCTGATTATGCATAATTAGGACAGTATGAATGGCAGGCTGCATGTGTAGGCAGGAGAGGCCCCCACATGATGTGATTCGAAGGAAATTGAAGTTCACTCACCTCTTTCCCTCATCACCACCACTCCCTCTCCAACCAAATTTAGAGTCTCATCCCCACCAGTGTCCTGCACTACCTGAGATCCCCACCCTTTCAATCAGATGCTTTATGGTATAAGAGCAAAGAACATGTCCAAAGACCTAGTTTGAAATTTAACCTTTTTGCTGGTTTTTTGACCTTAAGGAAATCACTAGGATTCTCAATTTCTGCAACTGTAAATAGGGGGGGAATATTCTATTTCTGCAAAGGATATATCAGTCAAAATGTGTGAAAGAATGTTGAAAACTACCTGAACATCATGAATGTAGATCCAGTTGAAGTGCAGAAGTTTCTCGGGAAGGTGTCTGATGCAGAGTAATTTAATTAACTGAGTTCCTGCTGCCTCTTACTGCTTTCCTCTTAGAGAATGGGGCTCACAAGGGCTTGTCTGATAGAGGGAGAGAGATGCCAGGGAGACAGGATGGACCCACGTGAAATGAGAGCCTACTGGGCAACCAGAGGGGCAACATGAGAACTTTGGAGAGAGTGAATTAAGAGCTCAAGACCTTCATACATCCTCAGTGAGATAAGCAAACTCGAGATATCCTTGAGGAGAAGAAATAGCAGAAAGGATACGAAAGAGTTGAAAAACAACCCAATCCATGTCACATGACTCAGACTACTCCATCACCAGGACATAGCCCAGAGGACGGTCAAAGCCCACCATGGGAGAGTCAGTCACAAAGGACCAACCAGGAATGCATGATTATCAACAGAAATCAATACCTAGTAAAACATGGCTGTAGTTTCGAAACGTACAACTCCGTACTCATTCTACCAACACTGCTCAAGTATGAGGACAAAGCAGGCTTTCCCAACTACAATGACTGTGAGAGCTGTTCATCCCAAATCTATGAGGAAAAGTAAATCCACAGGGAAATAGGGGGTATAAGAAGCAATGGTAAGCACAGAAACACCATGTATGAGTCAGTGACATCAACTATTGACTCTTTTAAGAACAATTGTTTTTTCATTCCTTAAAAATCAATACCAAGATGTTCACACTGTATAGAGTACTAAGGTCTATGTCTTGGATAAAGAAAGGGATAAAATAACTTTAGATGGGGAAAAAAATTTAGTTAAGAATGTATGCTTACCAACTTCAATCCTCATAACCCTCAGTGGTCCACCATGGGAATGGCAGCAATAAAATACCTTGCCATCAAAAAAACAAAAAAACACAACAATGTATGCTTAAAATAAAAGGATAATCACTTAATAAAAACACAACAAAAGTGGAAATACAACTTTTAGCTTGTAAAAGCTAAAACTATATAGCTTTTATATAAAGCATGGAAAATTATCTTCATGACCTTAAAGTCAGCCAAGATATCTTAGAATCCTAAAATTACTCCATGGAATTCTCCAGGCCAGAATGCTGGAGTGGGTAGCCTTTCCCTTCTCTGGGGGATCTTCCCAGCCCAGTGATTGAACCCAGGTCTCCCTCATTGCAGGCAGATTCTTTACCAGCTGAGTCACAAGGGAAGCGCAAGAATACTGGAGTGGGTAGCCCATCCCTTCTCCAGGGGATCTTCCCAACCCAGGAATCATACCGGGATCTCCTGCATTGCAGGCGGATTCTTTACCAATTGAGCTATCAGGGAAGCCCTAATTATTAAAAAATGATAATCTGGATTTGTTCAAAATTAAATATTTCTGCTCAAAGACACATTAAGAAAATTAAAATGTGAGCCAAAGGCTAAGAAAAAAAATATTCTCAAAACATTTATCTGACAAAGGATTCATATCCAGAATACATTAAAAAAAAATCTTACAAATAAACAATGAAAAGATAATCTAACATATAAGAAAATGACAAACACATCTACCATGTGTCCCAACAAATCAAAAAAAGATACATACATAGCAGCCTTATCATAAAACCAAGAACATTTTCAAACCCAAATGTCCATCAAAAGGTGAATGGATAAATAAATTTTGGTTTAAACAGTGACATGTTACTCAGCAATAAAAATGAATAAATTACTGATACATACTGCATACTGATAAATCTCTAAAACATTATGTGAAGTGAATGAAGGCAGACACAAAGGTGTGAATATTGTGTGATTCTATTTATATAAAGCTTAAGAACAGGCAAAACTAACATGTGGTGACAGAAGTCTCCAGTGATTGTCTTGGGCTGGGGCCTTGACCGGGACAAGGAACATTCTATGATGATGGACGTAGTCTATGGTTTGTGTGGGTGGTTATACAGATGCTGAACACTTAAGATCTGTGCATTTTATCATGTATAAACTATACTTCATTTTTTTTTTATAATCCACCAAAGAGGTCTCATTGTGTTCCTTTAGTAACAATTAGAAAACATAGTAGAGGAGGAAAAAGGAGCCCTCATGATAGCAATGAAACCTATAAAGCGTAGAAGTAAATATAAGAAAAAAAGTATAAGACTTTCACAAAGAACATTATACAACTTATTGACAATAGCCCTAAGTGAAGATAAAATAATGTTCACCAATATGAACATTTAATATTATAAAGTATTAGCCTCCTCCCCCTAAAAAAAGAAGACTGTATAAACTCAGTGCAATTCCAATGTAATTCCAGCTTTGGTTCATAGGTAGGGATTCATGGACTTTTAGAAATCAACTTGGCTGTTTTAAGTAAAGATGCACGTATCATGAAACTTTGAATTTTGACTTCTAGGAGTATGCTCCAAGGAAAAGTCTTATCCTTATGCACAAAAATGACTGCTGCACCATTTTTTAAAAATCACCAATAAACACATAGTTGCTTTTTAATTATTGCTAAACTGTTTCTTCATAGTTCCAGAACTGGTCTGAATGAAGTTGACTGTTTAGAATTTAATCCTTTGTGGCCCAGTTTCAGGGCCATTTTTTTAAGTACTCTTTTTTACTCAAAATGATGTGCGTTCTGTTTTGTTCATTACTTATTTACCTTTCTCCCTGGATTTAACTGCTTCCTCCCAGATTCACTTCACTTCTAGCTGGAATACATCCTTCACTTCTTCCAAAGTGAACTTTGGTAGTAATTACTATGAGATACTGTATGCCCCAAAATATCTGTATTCCAACTTCACATTTAAATAGTAATTTTTCTCATTATAAAATTCTAGTATTACTGGCTTTTCTTCAATACTCTGAAGATATTAATTCACTGCTCTCCCATGTCTGGCAGAGCTGCTGATTATACATATATTCATACAGAGCATATAAGTATGATCATATACAGAATGATTATAATCTGATTTGCTTGCTCCTTTGGGGTTAACATGCTTTTCTATTTTCGGAAGCTTTTAGAATTTTCTCTTTTTCTTTGTATTCTTTACTGCCACTGTGGAATGTTTCCAGGTGAGGTCACCTCTCCTCTTCTGCACGCTGTGTCCTGTCAGCTCAGGTCTTTTCTTCTGTGATCCTGTAGAAGCGAATTTCCACTTCTACTTCAATCCTTCATCTCTCTCAAAGTGCCACCTATTCATCCTTTTCCAATGCCTTCTGAGAAAACTCAATCCACAATTTCAGCCTACTAAAACGTTGTTTGGCTATATCCATTCCCACAAGCAGCCCATCCACTGAGTTCTTTATTCCAACAATTATATTTAGGTACCCAATATTTCCCATTAGCTCCTCTTTCTAACTGCTTCTTGCTTTATTTTTTCAATAGTCTCCTTTATCTCTAAGGATAAGTATTATGCTAAGTTTTTAAATTATTGTTCATTCTATTCCCTCTAGTTTATCTTGTTAAATTTCTTCATAGAACTTTTAGTCCTCACAAGCCTCACCGTTTTTCCTTGTAAGCTCATCTTTTATTCCTTTAAGACCATCAAGTGTCTTTCTAATACTTAGGAGAGATGTAAAACCTTAGGCTTTGCCTGTTTTCCAAGTGAGTTAGGAGAAGGTGGTCTTCAGGGAAAAATATTTCAAAGGTTGTAATCTGAATTCAGTCACTTCCTGGCCACCACCAACCAGGCATTCCCCTAACCTCTTGGGAACATCTCATCACCAAGTACATTCTCAGAAGCAGTCTCCTGTATAATTGCCTAGCCCACTGGATCCTAGCCCACTGGATGGAAAGAGAAGGGAGTGCTTGAGGGGACACAGGTGTTGTGGCTACCGGCTTTTCACTTTGTTTCTGGGGTTGCCCTGGCACCACCCTGCCACTTCTGCCTGCTGCTGCTGCTGCTGCTTCCCTGTCCACAAAGATGGGAAATGTATTACGAGAGTAAAGTGGGGAAGAGAAAGGACACACTCAAAGTCTCTGCGAGGCAACCCCTCAGATATCCCTGGCCTTCCTCCTCTCCAGTCTGGCAACCAAATACGTTCATCTCCCTAGGGTCCTTACAGTTTTTGCATTAGTTAATGAAAATGGTTGAGATCCATCAATCTGTTTTTTCCTGTGACATCTCCATCATTGGGTTCAGAGAAGAAAGCCAACATCATGAAAATGTTGCTCATGAAATGATGCTCATGTTGCATCATGAAAATGTTGAGCCATCCAGGACTCTAGGAATATTCAGGTTATACAATAAAAACTCTGTCAAGAGAGATTTTTTAAAAAAAAAACACTAAGAGAAAGGCATTGATGCCCAAGTACAGAACTAGATTACATGCCAGCTCCCAGCTCAGGCTGCACAGCTTTCCTGACCATTCTCGCACCAAAGAGAGAACTTTACAATCAACTTAATTTAATCAAAGCTCAATAGTTACACGAGAGAGAGAACATTTGACTACTTTCAACAATTGCTCAAAGGCAATAACTACTGAGAGGAACGAATACACAGTCACAGAAATCTATCCCACTGGCATAGTCTATACCCTCATTTAATTCACCTTTACTTTTAACATATCTTTTCAAACTTTCATAGCTCTCCCTCCCTTTCCCTCTCTGGTATCAAATATTCATCTGTTCCAATTTTATTTATTCTGTTCCAATGAAAAGGTATGAACAATGGCTGGGACAAAAAGTCCTTCAGGGTTTCATGGGTTCTCATATAAGAAAGCCTACAATCTGGCTCCTTCAGTGAATTCTGGGGAAACACTAGTTACTCCAAGATTGCACAAGACACTCTGCATGGCTAATTACAGAAATTCTGAATTACAGAAGACACATTCAAACTCCTTTTCTCTGCCAAAGTCAGCTCAGTATCTGCACAGGATCCCATGGAAAACTGAGAAAAGTGGACGTGACTTGAGCCTCCTGGAAATTTGCCCTGCTAGAGACATTAATTTCTCCTAATGAAATAGTATTAATTTAAAAACCAAATCATTTCTGGATTAATGGTAAAAGGGTTCCTCAAACAAAACCCTTTGAATAAGCATGAAATTAAAAGGCTGTCATTATGAATTATATTAATGGTGAGATTGAAAATAAACCTTTAGCATGTTGAATATCAAAATACTTCCAAGACCCTCTACTGCAAAATAGGGACAGAAGATCATAATCACAGGTCAATAATAACTCCCAGTAATAGTGAGCATTTCTGATTTCTCCTCCTCTGTCTGGTTCTAGACCTAAGTGGACCCACATGCAAACACACAACACCATTATAGAACAATTTCCCCTCTCAACTTTTGGCTTTATTTCCTTCTCTATTATTCCTAGCCTGTAGCCAAAACTCATACATATGATTCTCTTAACGAGAGAAATATCTAAGACTATCCACCTCACCAAAAAATGAAAGCTAAAAATGGAAAAAATTAGACAATGACCAATTTAGTTCCTTTTTTTCTCTCCTTTCAAAGAGACACTAAACCTCAGCCTCTTTTCCCTTCAGTGACGAGGCAAGAGAAGGTCTGTGGGGAAACTGGCCCAGCCTCTGACAAGTTAGGTATTATCATCTCTCATTTTCAGATGAAGCAACTGAAGCTCCCAGAAATTAAATGACTTACCAAATATACCACAAGAAAGTGGCAAGGTGAACTATGATGCAGTTTTTGTACTCCCTAAAATAGTCTTCTCCCCATTGCCTGACATTGTATGTAGGTTTTTAACCAGATACTCAAGTGTCCTCTCTGCATCACAGCCTGTGCAAAGAGTTGGGAAGACACTGGTATTCCTGAACTTTTTGTTATTTCAAATCTCATCAAACTCTTTATTTCACAACATCAAAAAGAGAAAAGCTTCTCTTTCTCACTGTGGTGGGTTTCAACCCCACAGTTGACTTTCTGCCACCCTTTGCTAACAGGCAATCACCAGGCCAGTGCAAGGTCACCATCTAGTGGTGAGAGCTGCTAACTACATACCACATAGAGCATCTTAACTGATCTTTAGGCCCCTTCTGCCCACCTCTCACCCCCACTGTTATTTCCATCAAACACACAGAAGTAATTTACAGAGGAAATAAGAAATTTACCACTATATAAAACATAAAGTAATTTTTAAATTGTTTTAACTTAGGAATATATCTACCTAAAGAAACAAAAGACTTATATATAGAAAACTATAAAACACTGATGAAAGAAATCAAAGAGGACACAAACAGATGGAGAAATATACCGTGTTCATGGATTGGAAGAATTAATATAGTGAAAATGAGTATACTACCCAAAGCAGTCTATAGATTCCATGCAATCCCTATCAAGCTACCAATGGTATTTTTCACAGAACTAGAACAAATCATTTCACAATTTGTATGGAAATATAAGAAACCTCGAATAGCCAAAGCAATCTTGAGAACGAAGAATGGAACTGGAGGAATCAACCTGCCTGACTTCAAGCTCTACTACAAAGCCACAGTCATCAAGACAGTGTGGTACTGGCACAAAGATAAAAATATAGATCAATGGAACAAAATAGAAAGCCCGGAGATAAACCCACGCACCTATGGACACCTTATCTTCGACAAAGGAGGCAAGAGTATACAATGGAGAAAAGACAATCTCTTTAACAAGTGGTGCTGGGAAAACTGGTCAACCACTTGTAAAAGAATGAAACTAGAACACTTTCTAACACCATACACAAAAATAAACTCAAAATGGATTAAAGATCTAAACGTAAGACCAGAAACTATAAAACTCCTAGAGGAAAACATAGGCAAAACACTCTCCGACATAAATCACAGCAGGATCCTCCATGACCCACCTCCCAGAATATTGGAAATAAAAGCAAAAATAAACAAATGGGACCTAATTAAAATTAAAAGCTTTTGAACAACAAAGGAAACTATGAGCAAGGTGAAAAGACAGCCTTCAGAATGGGAGAAAATAATAGCAAACGAAGCAATGGACAAACAATTAATCTCAAAAATATACAAGCAACTCCTGCAGCTGAATTCCAGAAAAATAAATGACCCAATCAAAAAATGGGCCAAAGAACTAAACAGACGTTCCTCCAAAGAAGACATACAGATGGCTAACAAACACATGACAAGATGCTCAACATCACTCATTATTAGAGAAATGCAAATCGAAACCACAATGAGGTACCATTTCACACCAGTCAGAATGGCTGCTATCCAAAAGTCTACAAGCAATAAATGCTGGAGAGGGTGTGGAGAAAAGGGAACCCTCTTACACTGTTGGTGGGAATGCAAACTAGTACAGCCACTTTGGAGAACAGTGTGGCAATTCCTTTAAAAACTGGGAATAGAACTGCCATATGACCCAGCAATCCCACTGCTGGGCATACACACTGAGGAAAACAGAATTGAAAGAGACACATGTACCCTAATGTTCATCGCAGCACTGTTTGCAATAGCCAGGACATGGAAGCAACCTAGATGTCCATCGGCAGACGAATGGATAAGGAAGCTGTGGTACATATACACAATGGAATATTACTCAGCCATTAAAAAAAATACATTTGAATCGGTCCTATTGAGATGGATGAAACTGGAGCCCATTATACAGAGTGAAGTGAGCCAGAAAGAAAAACACCAATACAGTATACTAATGCATATATATGGAATTTGAAAGATGGTAACGGTAACCCTATATGTGAGACAGAATAAGAGACACAGATGCATAGAACAGTCTGATGGACTCTGAGGAAGAAGGTGAGGGTGGGACGTTCTGGGACAATAGCATCGAAACATGTATATTATCATACGTGAAGCGGAACACCATTCCATGTTCTATGCATGAGACAAATGCTCAGGACTGGGGCAATGGGATGACCCAGAGGGATGGGATGGGGAGGGAGGTGGGAGGGGGGTTCAGGATGGGGAACACGTGTAAACCCACGGCTGATTCATGTCAATGTATGGCAAAAACCACTACAATATTGTAAAGTAATTAGCCCCCAACTAAAATAAATTTATTTAAAAAAAAAAAGTTATTACAAAATAAAAAAAAAAAAATAAATAAAATAATAAATTGTTTTAAGATTTAAGGATCTTAGACTCATATGTAGGTGATGATCTACCCTATCAGTGGACAGTCCTTAGCAGCTCTAGAGCTTGACGTGCAAAGAGACATCAAGAGAAGACTAGATATGAACCACATGGCAGATCATTGTAAATGACCACACTCGGGGTAAGTGCTAGACTCTACTTCACTGAAGGACCTCTGCCATCTTAGCAACTTCCTGAGAACTGAGCAAACATTCCTCAAGCAAAACCAACTACTTCTTAAAATAACACAAATTTTGATTATACTCAAACAGCAAATATTTTCTGCACACATACTATAGGCTGAAAAACTAACATGAGCAATGTTAGATAAGGATTGGACAGTCCTCCAGCAAGCCTGCTTTTGCACAACATTCACTGTTCCATAGATTCCGTTGTCTTCCTATTAAACAAGTATTTTTAAATGCTAAATTCTGCCATCTTTCTCCCAGTCCTAAACGTGAGCTTCTCTGCAGCCTTTAGCACCCCTGACCAAATGCTCGTCCTCAAACTCTCTGTCTTTACTTCCTTGCCCTTATACTTTTTTGATGATATGCTTACCCCTCTGATCATGCCTCTAGTTTTAGTCCTCCCTGCCGTGGGTCCAAAGCTGTGGATATATCCCCCACAGATCTAGCTTGCAACACTCTTCATTCTTTTCACTTTAACAATCCATCACATTCGTGGCTTCAACTAACAGCGTCAGTATCTCCATTCCTGATTTTCATCTAAGCTCTAGTGTCACATTTTTAACTGCCTACTGATTATCTCCCCACTGAAATGTCAAACTTAACACGCACAAATCAAAGATTAGCAACTTCCCTTCCAAATTCTACTTCCCTTTGTTCACCATTTCAACCCATTAGGCTCCACACTTTACCACTCCTTTAATTCCTTTTCCCAATGCGCTCTCACCTAACCATCTCCAGGGGCCATCAGATCTGTATCTGCATTGATCTCTCATTAGCCCTTTCTCCCCTCTCTCCCCAAGACCACTATTCTGATTCAGGCCCTCATTCTCTTCCACTCTGACCACAATCTTTCAACAATTATTATTCCTATGTATATTTGCTGAGAACCTATCACATCCCAGTCATTTACCAGACACTGGGAATATAGCAGGGACCAAAGGAGACAGCAGCCTTGCTTTGATGGGTTTTGTTTGTTATTGTTGAGAAAGAGAAAACAAATAAATACAAGGAATGAAGAAAGGCACCAAAAAAAAAAAAAACAGCTTCAACATTCTCATCCTTGTCTCCTCGATTCAACAGAACAAGATCTCTATCATCATCTTGAACCCTTCGTTTCTTATTCTGCTCTTTTTATTCATGACCTGTAATAAAACTCAGAGAAATTCAAAGTTTTGCATAGCTGATGGGAAAAAAAAAGACGACAAGCAAAAGTCTAAATTGTCTCCCTAAACCTTAAACTCTTGCTTAACTTTAAAATCATTTTCATAAATTAAGAAACAACTTCTGAGAGTTCATTAGGCAAAAAGTTGTACACGTGCTTTGCCATAGCAAAAACTGTGAAATGAACAACTTTTGTTACTGGGAGGCAAAATTAGTAGTGTGTGTGTGCCTGTTTTATTTAGCTGGAAACCTGCAAGTCTAAATTATGTTTATTGTCTTTACTAAAAGGACATCAAACTGATGCTTCCTAAGCCTAAAAAGCAATCAACAAGATTTGTGTTTGTTTATATCCTCAGTACTAATTACTGATTTTTAAGGCCTTATATAACTTGAGTGATTGACTTATTCATTTATTCTTTCTTTCATTTAGCAAGCATTTATTATACTATGCTTACTATGTGCCAGACAATAGGACTGGTTTCTGGGGTAAAGAAACATGACACTGTAACTATCCTCAAGAAATTCACAATTTATATCATAACATCGTTTGTTAATTGGCTATATCCCAATTATACATACCCCAAAATAAAAATTTTTTAAAATCATATAAAAAATTAAATTCACAGTTTAGCATGACAAGAATTTATGTGAAACAGTGAGAGAAGTGAGAGTTATAATAGAAACTCAAATTGTAAGAGGATTATCAGGAGTCAAGCAAAGCTTCATCAAAAAAGAAAAAGGACACTTAGGTTGGGTCTTGAGAAATGAATGCTTCTCAGCTGAGATGGAGAAGAGTATTGCAGAGAGAAGAAAAATTATCTACTCAAGGGTATGACACAAGAGAACATCCACTGGGGCAATGGCCAGTACCTGACACAAGAGTCTCAACTTTAGATAACAGAGAGGGAATAAACCAGTTATCAAACTTGAACAGAAATATCAATATATTGTCATGCGTGCGTGATCAGTCGCTGTTGTGTCCAGCTCTTCATGACTCCATATACTGCGGCCCATCAGGCTTCTCTGTCCATGGAATTCTCCAGACAAGAATACTGGAGTGGGTTTCCATTCCTCCCTCCAGGGGATCTTCCCGACCCAGGGACTGAATGCATGTCTCCTGCGGCTCCTGCATTGGCAGGCAGATTCTTTACCACTGAGCCACCTGGGAAGCCCATACATTGTCATACTTGCACAAAACTGGCAGATGTTAGCCAGTTTCTGATGTTATTTTGTTTGACATGCACTCAAATGACTCTGACCATGCTATATAGATAGAAACTTTCAGCCAGTGATTGCCTTTAGTCATTTCACAATTGCTCCATGACCTTAAATTAACATACCATCAGTGTGCCCAGGTTTCCCAAGGCAACCATGATTTTTATTAAAAGAAACTTTAGTTCTGACTGCTGGTTTGTGTTATCTAGTGTTTGGCTGTTTTTGTTGTTATCACAGCAACAGGTAGACAAAGAACATGTGGCACTGCTAAAATATTGCTTTATGAAGTGCTTTCTGGTACTATTTCCACTGGAAGAGTTAAAGATAATATTATGAGCCACAGTCTCTGAGAGGGAACCAAAACAGGAGAAGAGGGAATAAGATAAGTGACTGGGTTCCAAAAGGTTTTCATGGACCATATCCCATGGCAAAGAATTAATAGCTCTCACTGGAAAAGTCTCTGAAGCAAAGAGTGGGTTAACAATGCTAATAATGCAATATGAACTTGACCCTCCCTATGGAGGAGAGGGTACACAGGCTTTCCAAGCTAAGAAACCATGGATCACTTTTTCAACTAGAGGGGCAGTGACCATGAAACATACATTGAGTTAAATACTATCCTAGCTTAAAAAAAATACAAAAAAACCTATATTATGAAACAAATGCAACTAACTGAAAGAAGCCCATCTGATAAGGCTACATACTATTTGATTCAAACTATATGATGTTCTGGAAAAGGCAAAACCATGGAATCAATAAAATTAGTGGTTTCCAGGAGCTTATGGGGTAGAGAGCAAGGACCAGGCAGAGCACGGAGGATTTTTAGGGCAGTGAGACTATCTTGTCAATACTATAACCGTGGATAGGTGTCATTCGACATTAGTCAAAACCCATGGAATGTGTAACACCAAGAAGGACCCCTAACATAGACTACAGACGCCGAGTGATAATGATGTGTCAGTGTAGGTTCATCCATTGTAACAAGTGTACCTCTCTGATGGGAGATGCTGATGATATGAAAGGCTATGTGCATCCAGAGTCAGGCGGTATATGAGAAAAGTCTCTGTATTTTCTGCTCAATTTTGTTGTGATGTAGCTGCTCTAAAAAATAAAGTCTATTTTTAAAAACCACGTTATATCTTATATAAGAAAACTACAAAATTAAAGAAATAGCCTCTCATGAAGCTGTGAATCTTCAGTGTCCCTATGTATGGAAAACAGTGCTTCAGGTGAACAGTAATTGACTGGACCCTGTACCGGGTGCTATGGCAGAAATAGGAGAAGTAGAAGTCTTGGTCCCCAAGAGTTTTCAAGATGATTGGGAGGGAGGAAAAATTAGAAATAGATAGAGATGGATAGATAGATATGAAACAATTAGAAAAAATATATTTAGCCAATATTTACTGGGTACACTTCACACGCCAGACATGAGGGTAGGCTTAGGTATTTAGTGATGAATTGCGGTCTTTCTCTTCATGGAGCTGAATGTCTAGGTGGAGAGAAAAATATTACATCAGCAAAAACACAAACAAGAATGTTAGTAGCCCAACAAAAGCAGCTTGATTTAGAATTTGCTACAGACAGCTATTCTGAGGAAGTGACGCTTGAGCTGCAATGTAAGACACTAATCAGTTAAAAAGTCAAGGGAACAGTGTTCAAGGCAAAGGAAGGGTGTGTGTAAAATCCCTGAGATGAGGCCAGTTTTGAGTTCCTGGGACTGAAAGGCGCCATTGCAACGAGGAGCCTATAAGAGAGAAGAATGGAGAAATGGGCAGGGCTGGCAGACACAGGGTACGGAGTTCAGCTTTCATTCCATTGGAAATGGAAAGCCTTTGATGGGTTTTATGCAGAGAAGTGACATAATCTGCTCAACATTTTAACAGGGCAGGATGCTAGGGATAGCTCACTCATCAGGTTTGCTGGTCAAGTCACTGATTCCTTCTCTGAAGAAACGGAAGTTCAGAGAAAGAGGGAGCTGCTCAGGTTGAAGTTTGAGTGTGACCAGGGAATGGATCAGTTGGGGTGCAATTATTAAAAGCATCTATTAGGAAGCTTATCACACAGTTGGAAGAAGTCTGTGTCAACAAAACAGCATCTGCATGTGTATGTGAGGGAGAGAAGGTGTAGGTTCTCCACAGAGCTTGGAGATCTCCACGATCTCCACGCTGTAAATACTCCCGCTGTAGTGGATTTCAAACTACCAAATGCAGAACTGGGAAGAGATGCACGAGATTCTCTCTCAAGGGCTAGGGCCGGCCAGCTCCAGCACACTAGTGGCTGGCCTGCAGCTTTTGGAGCTAAAGCATATGCGGTGGCAAAGAAGCTCAGAAAAGCCAGAGGGAAACAGAGATTCATCTGTGGCTACGAACTGAGGCAGGAAAAGAGTGCCAACAGCAAGGAAAAACACACATGCATGCATGCCTGCTAAAAGGAATTCATCAACAACTCAAAATAGAACCAGAGATTTTCCAGGACAGAAAGAGCCTGTGAAAAGCCCCACTGGTTCCTTAGCATCAGGGCAATGCTTTAATGCCCAGGCCTCTACTACTGTAACACAAGTTTAGAGGTAATATCATCAGTCACCAGCCACTGCCTTAACCAGAAAACAGTTAATAGCTAAAAGCAAGAGAGGTCCCAAGTGAATGGAACTCAAACAGGAGAAAGAAACAGTGGCGATTTGGCACAAAGCCCCTCTCCTCTGCATTTTTTGGACTGTTCTCAACTAGGAATCCAGAGACTCAGCTCTAGACCCTGCCATCACAATCTAGCTGTATGACCCTGAGCAAATCACTTCACCTCTCTGAGGGCTCTTCATCACTTGGAACTGCTAAGAGTTGAACTTTATGCTCATGAAGGCCCTATTCCATTCCAACTTTGATTCTATGATTCTTTTCATTGAAAGAAAACCTGCCCTTGAGACATCTCAGAAGTGAGGAAGGAAAGGGGAAGGGGAGAGAAAGGCGGGGGAGAGGGGAGGAGGAGGGGTCTACATTTTAACAGCTGCTGAGTTCATGCCAGCCTTGTAACCTGCCTGTGTCACTCTTGGTAACAAGGACTCTGCTTGTTAAAGAACAGCCGTGAGAATACCCAGAATCAGAGGCATTCTTCCCCATGTAGCCTGTTTTACGTTTAATCCTCCAAACAAGTCTGTAATTCTCTCACCCCACCAAGGTGGGGAGGGCCACCCACGGGGATAATTTGAGCATGTGAGTTTGGATGTCTGCTTCCCAAGAATCATTCCTGATTATCAAACAGCTGAAGATGAGATTGCTTTTGAAAATATTTGAAGTTTTGTTTTTATCAGCTAAAAAAATCTCTTTGTATTAACTGATTTTTGAAATGGGTTTGCATTTTGACGCATAATCTTCTTACACATTAAAAAGAATACATGAGGAGAGTCTTCAAGATAAGATTTGCTTTGTACAGATAATTGTTGAAACTGGATGACAGGCATATGGGGATTCACTGTTCTTTTTAGTTTCATGTCTTTTTGAAATGTTGCATACTGAAGTTTTAAAAATAGAGTGAATTTGGAAATTCTGAAATATAGCCATATCGGATTTTCCACATATATGCTTAAGTTCCATAAAACTAGATGGCTAAATAGATGGGGGACTGGCAAACTATAGCCTGTGGGCCAACTCTGGCCAATTGTCTGTTTTTGTAAATGAAGTTGTATTGGAACATAGACTCACTTGGTTTTTCATGTTTGGTCTATCGGTGCTTTTGTGCTATAGCAGCCGAGTTGAAGAGCTGCAAAGGCGACCATATGGCCTTTACAAAAAAAAGTTGACCGATTTAGTGTACAAATTCTAGTTGAAGCTACTGGTGGGTACCATGGGGACTACAAATACCTGATCCTAACGCCAATCCCTTAGACCAAACTATGACACCAAATGTCCAACAGGAATAGAACAGGAAGTTGGGGTCATATGATAGAACTTTCTGTGGTGGTGGAAATGTTCTGTATCCACACTAATCTATACATCAGCTACTAGACGCACGTTACAATGGAACATTTAAAATGTGGCTAGGGAGACCGGAGAGTTGAATTCTGAATTTTATTTAATTTTGATTTAAATGTAAACAGCCACAGATGGCTAGTGACTATCATATTGGACAGCACAGGGCTAGAATTTTGATGCCTTAGCCAGTGGAGTGCTAGTAAATGTTTAATAACAAGGCAGGTGCATGTGCATATGTGTGCATGCACACACGTGCACACACACACATCTTTTGATTTATAACTTTGCCAACTTCAACGATCTCCATGCTGTAAATACTCCCGCTGTAGTGGATTTCAAACTACCAAATGCAGAACTGGGAAGAGATGCACGAGATTCTCTCTCAAGGGCCAGGGCCGGCCAGCTCCAGCACACTAGTGGCTGGCCTGCAGCTTTTGGAGCTAAAGCATATGCGGTGGCAAAGAAGCTCAGAAAAGCCAGAGGGAAACAGAGATTCATCTGTGGCTACGAACTGAGGCAGGAAAAGAGTGCCAACAGCAAAACCGTCCAAAACACAGAAAGGACAATTAAGGAAGAAATTGGGACCAAAACGGGCAACAGAAGAAAAAAGTTAAATTCCTGTAGAAGAGGATCATCCCAATCTAGCCTCATCCTTGAGGAACACCTGGGTGGAACAAGATCCCATTCCCTAGGTCTGGAAATGTCATTGCCAAAGAACACCAACAACAAACACCATTGCCCACTTCTCAAATCTAGAATGCCTGAAAATTCAAAAGAAATGTACTCCTAGCAATAGAAACCATCCCAGCAGCAAACCTGCTTCAAGCCTACTGCCATGAAAAGGACTAGATTTCAGAGGGAGAGCAGCAGGTAAGGACTTACAAACACACATGTATGCATGCCTGCTAAAAGGAATTCATCAACAACTCAAAATAGAACCAGAGATTTTCCAGGCTGGCAAGACCTGGGCTCCCATTTCTCTTATTCCAAAGCCATGGAACGCAGATATGTTTGTTCTTGGGGTACACTTTCAAGGAGCCACTTGCTCATCTTAGGTGCTGGTTTAAGATACAAAAAGTGTGAGAAGAGAGGTTAAGCCTCCAGCACAGGGCACAATGAGGGCTGGAGAGCATCAGGGCGAGAAGAGTTATGATGACTCTGCTCTTGATGCTTGATGGATATGTAAAGGGCAAGGAGGAAAATCAGGGGACAGGGAGCATTGATGTGAGAAGTCAATACTAATCTAAATACAGGCAAATACCACAGATGACACTAAAGACCCCAGGCCCCAGAACTGGGTGGGAGGAGAAGAAATCAGTGTAGCCTTCAATAAATATTTACTGATGCAGTCACCAAGCAAGGGGTCATGCTACAGAAACAATGTAAAGACCGCCTAGCACCTGAACCCCAGGTGCATACTCATGAGGGAGATGGAGAGTTCTTAAATAGGAAATGACAAGATGTCATGATGGCTCTGATGGAGAAGGGGAAGCTTTAGAGGCAGGGCATCTGACCCAGCCCTGGGGAGTCAGGGAAGTCTTCCTTAATGATGTCATTATCAAGACCAAAACCTGAAGAATGAGTGAACAGGAGCTAATGGGGCGAAGGTACAAGAAGAACATTCTGGACAGCCACGGGGCACATACAATGACCTAGACCCAAAGTAGGCTCATTCACTGGTGTCTGGTCACACATCCCTGTTCACCTAGGCAGACTCTGGCCCCCTCTTGTTGTCCAGGAGGAACTATCAAAAACTCGTTATCAACAGATGCAGTCAAAAAGGGTCTACATTTGGTAAATTATGTGGTCTCTCTAGTCACTGGCAGGATCTGGAGGAAAAAAGGCACCTGAAGAGACAAAGACTGTGGCCATCTCCCTGTACTCCCCACCTGCCTGCCTTCTGCTGCAAAAGAAATCTATGCCACGTCCCCAAGGGCCTGGAGATTGTGCACGTGTGTTCTGGAGGGGTAGACTGGCGGAATGATAAGTGGCAAACCAAATTAAGGGCAGGGCCTGCCAGTGCCAGCAACGAAGGGTAAAAAGAAAACTGAAAGGAGAGGTAAGTTTTTCTGAAAGTCTGAACCAAATAAAGCTGCAAACCCCCAAATACCAGAAAGTGGTTTAAAAGAGCCTCCAGGCAAAACCAGAGAGAAACTTGACTACAATTGACCAGTTAGCACAGGATTTTGACCCTTCATCTAAATTATTTGGAGCAAACATAAGGGGAATTTAATTTTAGAAAATGGGCGAAGAGTCAGATGCAGACTTTCTCCCCCAGCAAACACATCGCAGGTGGAGAAGCCAGAGGGGAACTGAAGTTCTAAAATGTTCTGTTGCCATCACAATGGAAGAGACTATAACCTCTTTTATTACTGGGGCGAGGGATGATGTGAGTGCGCTTGGAAACCTAAGCCCTTTTGTGAGTTGGAGTTTGATGGAACCATGATGAAAGAAAGACAATTCCTTTATCTCCAGAAAATAAGTGTTAGTTTTCAAACAATATTTGCACATCTCAATACCTGTGTGATACTTTTCATTGACCACCATAGGGCTGAGGAAAAGAAGTTGTGACATTCTGTCCAAATTGATGGAGATCTGGACTTGCCCCAGTTTTAGGTAGGTAGACCTGGCCTGAAAAGACTGAGATAGGACATTTGTACCGAGTAATGTTCGGATCATTGCGTCCAGCTAATTCCATCCCTCAGCAGGACAGGTATTTTGCCTTTAACACCCTTGTTTGCCTTCTTCCTGTGCCTTCTGTGGCATCTCCATCAGGCAGTTCAGGTGCCTGATGCCTACTTATTCTTGTATCTTGGTTCTGAAGAGTTCCCAAGCTTCCCCCAGAATAAATGGGAAGGTGAGCAATGTTGTACCAATGGCTGGTCCCACCACTTGCCATCATTCCACTAGACTCTACTGGTCTTCATCTGCCCTGCCTTCATGCACACCCACGTTTCTATTAAGGGCCCAGGAGAGATTTGGACAGTTGGCTGTCCTTTACAGATAAATCTTAACTAGCCAAAATATTCAGAGAAAAAAAAAGGGAACTGCTCACTCCAGTTAATTTGATTCTCTAGTAAACAGAGAATTCCAAACCAGAGTCAGAATTGCAGTAGGCTGTGGTTTAAGGAGATGAACAGGAGATCTTCATCATCTACTGTTTATGCCTGAGATCCACGGAATCTTAGAACATTTAAAGCCCAAAAAGGGTTCAGAAATCTAGTCTAGCCCTTTCATTTTACAGATAAGGAAATGAAGGTCTAGGGATATGGTTTCCCAAGTTCACATAAGTCATTATAACAAGAGGATCTGTGTCACAATAGGGATGCCACATGTGATAGCTCGAGATGGTCTCAACTCTCAGGTCCCACCTGAGCTCCCTCTGACCCACCATCAGGGTCTCTTCTTGCTTCATCATTTCCCAACAGTCTAACGTGTGGTCACAGTGTGCAGTCAAGAAGGGAGGCATAGAGCTTGGGGCTCAGATGGAGAGGTGACCTAAGGACATTGGGTCACTCATCCTGCATCTCTTAGAAACATTTCCATTTAGTTATAGAGGGTATATTTTCTGCAAAGCTGGAAGACATGAGAAAAATATATTGTCCCTGGTTACTGATTCGTGGTCAGCCCTAGAAAAGGATAAAATTGTTCTTATCCATAGCAAGTAAGGTGTGGTCAATAAAATCAGCAATTAGATAGACTTCAAGAAAATATTCAGAATTTGCTGCTACATTGCATTAAACAGGATCACTATCAGAAATGAGAGGAAAATTGGAAATTATGAATAGAATACTAAAAAAAATAGGGTTTTTTTTCTATATTTTGCTGAGACTTCACACTATAACTCTTGAGTGGGAACCAGCCTCTTTTTTTTCAGATTAAAAACAACTCTTTATACTAAAATTCCCTGTGAACATGATATCCCAAGTGTGATCATGGCCAAAAACAAGTTTGTTGACCAACCCAGGGGACTCCTCAGAGAGAAGTCACATTTAAAGAGACATAGTCTAGGTAACCAAAATGTATTTTAAAACAACTCTGCTTGTGTTGATCAAATACTGTGAATAGGGATACATCTCATGGACTCCCTTTCCTTCCCCATCCACCATGGACCTGCAGTCAATAGAGTAAGCTCTCCAATCCAAACCTTTCAAAAAACAAAACAGAAAAAAAAAAACCTCTTCCTCCAGCTTCATCCCAAGCCTCTCGTTTCCCTCATCACTGTACCTTCCACCCAACCACATCACAAAAGTCTATAAAACTTTTTTCAGCAGGGTCAGAACATTGTTTCTCAAAAGGCAGAGAAGAAATTGAACCAGCAAAGCCAGACCTGGCTCTCCCCTCAACCTTTAGCAGAATAGATGTAGAAAAGGCTGGACTTTTGTTTATGAATAAGTTTGCTCCATCATGAGTGACATCTGGGTATGTTTGCTAAATATTTGAAATAAGTTATTAAGGGATAATTTGCGGTAAAAAGCATTACTGTCATATAAATAGAATACACACATTATGAAAATTTTTATTTACTTATTAATGAGGGAACCAACAAAATATTGCAACAAGTTCAAAGGAGACTCAAAAGTAGAAGCACATAGAGGCAATCAAGGACACCATGCAAGTTTGAAGACAATGAAAGATGCAAGCCCCAAGAAAACCAGATAATCCAGAAGGGGGCACTATACAACACCTAGTAATCCACTGAAGGGACCCTGTAATTATTTTTTCTTTTTCCATTTCAAAGTTGTTCTCAGTTTTCCCTGACAAGGTCCAACATTTCTACATTGACAAGGTTCCTGCTGTCCATGCTGGTCCCTATCTAAGCCCTCTGTCTACTGGCATTTGCCTGATTTCTATGTTAAACTGGCCAATCCAGATGCAGAAAGAGCTATCACTCATCATGGCATAATTCAACAGTACCGCAAATATTCTGAAGTCCCACCATGTTATCCAAAAAAGCAGAGAAGAGCTCCACTCCCTGTGTATTTTGCTAAAGAAGTCCCTAAGAGAGGATGGTCATGGTGGTTTAGTCACTAAGTAGTGTCCGACTTTTGCATGGACTGTAGCCTGCCAGGCTCCTCTGTCCATGGGATTCTCCAAGTAAGAACACTGGGGTGGGTTGCCATTTCCTCCTCCAGGGGATCTTCCCAACCCAGAAATCGAACCTGGGTCTCCTGCATTGTAGGCATTGTCTTTACCAACTGAGCTACAGGGGAAGCCCCAAGAGAGGATGCCTTTTCCTCTAATGGTGTATGGTGGTCTTCATGACACAACTCACCCAGCCTTTATTTTTAGCCCTGTACGCCTCCTAACATCCAGCTATCATTCCATGGGGACTGGACCAGAAGATGGCCTGAGTGTCTGCCACTATCTACATCCAAAATCAGCATTCCCTTTCAGTTGGAAGACTCTGACCCTGGCTGATGAGACCCAACGCATCCCCTCTTCATTTCCCCTCTGCCCCTCCCAAGAAGTTCTTTCCCAGGTGCTCCTTGGTCTCCCATGCAAATTGGCAAGTACAAACCAGCATTCCTTGGCAATCATCTGAATTTTAAGGTAAGAACAGCTTCATCTCAAGGCCCTTCTCCTTGGTAGCATCTTCCAAGAGAAGCAGTGCAACGCTGGGGTGAGCTCAGCCTCTGGCCTCAGAAAGACCAGGATTTTAATCCTATATTACCCCCATAATCAGATTACCAATGTCATTTTTCAGGGATGTTATGAGGATAAAAACGAAATAGTGTATGTAAAATACTCAGTAAAGCTATCTGTTAATTTGTCATTATCATGTTGATCCCTCTAGGGGCTGGTAGCTGCCCTGACTTTGCTGCCATCAACATCATTTATCAGTTGCATTCCGCATCTCATCTCCATAAACGGCCTCACATCTCATTTCCCAGGTGGTTCATGTATATGTGTCCTATCTCCCCTTGCTTTAGGCTCACTACTTTCCACTCCACTTGCTGATGAATATGTTCACACAGCCCTGATGATTAGCCCGCTGTACCACATACCGGCACTGACACTAGCCCTCAGCGGTTTGGAGCTCATAAAAGGAAAAGTTGCCCCATACCTTTCACCCAATGCTCCTGGCATCCGGTCCCTGAGCCATTGAAATTGCCTTGGTTTTGAATGGAAGTTTGTCAAACTCCTCATAAAGAGCTCATATGCAATTCTATTATCAAGAAGCTTGCCTAGAAATGACAGTGGTAATGAAAAATAATGACTACAGCAGGAAAACTCAATTTTTTAGCAGTCAAAATTACACCTTTTCATTAAACTGGGGTTGCAGAGGGCAAAAAATAAAGGTAATTAAACAGATTTATGATGAAAAATTACAGCTAACATCTTCCTGTTCAAAGTAATCAGAAGCACAGACACTTGGAGAGAGAAACCTGGAGTGCGAGGTCTGGAGGAGTTGCCTCCATGGGACATTTCAATTGTCATCTCTTCCCATCATAGCTTCTTCCTCCCCAAGTCTCAGCGACTTCCCCGAGACAGTAGTAGAGTAGCATGCAACATCTCTGACCTCCAGGAAAGATGCAAGGTGCTCAACAGCAACAACAGACACCACGGAAGCAGCTCCAGAAGGTAATACCCAGACCCACACAGTGCATCACTTATCACTCTGCTCCAAACCCCCACAGGTTGGTGGTCACCTACTATACTGAGCCCTAAATTCTTAGCTTGGCACCCAAGGTCCTCTTCAGCCAGCACAGGCCTGTCTTCCCCATCTGTGCTCTCCTGCTCCCCACCACCCCATCCCTGCTGAATCGTCAATTCCTTCCCCACATTTTCCCAGTTTCTTGCATTTGTTCCTGCTGTGCACACAATCACCTTTCCCAGCCCTCTCTGATGCCCTGCTTCTCCAAACTCTTATTGCACTGTACTTGTCTACTCTTATGTCTCTACTTGTTCTAGGTTTGTTACCACCCTTTCCTTAATTAGACCGTGCATTCAAAAACAAAGGTAGCAATGTTTATACTTCTATACACTATCATCTCGCCACAAGGCTGGATTTGTAGAAAGTGATCAGTAAAATGCCACTGAACAGTTAACTGTCTTCAGGGTAAACAGTTCAGTGTAAATGAATACATTTTATGACAAAGGTAAAAGAAAAACTAGAGAAAATAATAACATTTGCTGAACACTGACCAGAAACTACACTGTGGTTCTCATGGTATCTCATGAATTCCCTACAAGTCTATGAAATTTTGCTACCCCGTTTTTACAGATTAAAAACAAACCAACAAAAACTCCAGGGAGGTTAAGGAACTCTGTCAAAGGTACAGCAATTTTGTCAATGACAGATAATTCAAACTCAGTCTGATGCCAAAGCATGTGCTCATTCCAACACTCCAAGAATTTCAGTCATTGCCATCACTGTCACCACAGCCATGCTCATCCGCAGTGACACTGAGCCACTGAAAAGACAGACTTTCATGGTCATAGTCAGAGAAGGCAATGGCATCCCACTCCAGTACTCTTGCCTGGAAAATCCCATGGACGGAGGAGCCTGGTAGGCTGCAGTCCATGAGGTCACAAAGAGTCAGACACGACTGAGCGAATTCACTTTCACTTTTCACTTTCCTGCACTGGAGAAGGAAATGGCAACCCACTCCAGTGTTCTTGCCTGAAGAATCCCAGGGACGGCAGAGCCTGGAGGACTGCTGTCTATGGGGTCGCACAGAGTCGGACACGACTGAAGCGACTGAGCAGCAGCAGCAGCATGGTCATAGTAGAAGACACAAACCTTCACATTTTTCTTGACCCCTTTTCAGAAGGGTCCATCAAATAAGCAAAGAAGGCCAGTTCTGACAGGTTCCCTCCCACATGTCCATTCTCCTCCTATCTTTGATCAGTTCCCTGGAGCAATGGTAAAGACCTGGTCATTAGAATATACAAAAAACTGAAAGGCAATAAATATCAGGAAAAGGGAATTACAGAAATTCCTGGCTCTGCTGCATCCCAGCTATGTGTCCCTGGGGAAGTCTCTACTTCCTGGAGCTTTAGCTGTCTCACCAATAACTTAGAATCCTTTAAGGATGTTGTGACCCTAAGTGTCCTCTAAATATTGAAAATTAAGATCCTAAATTCACATATTAAAGAGTAGATCCAGTCTTACCTCTTGGGGAAAAGATCTTTAATCAAACAATCCAAGTGATTTTGAAAGAAAAATAACTTTTAAAGGATAAAATCATAATTCTTGCATAAATATAAAATATAAAATGAACCTGGCTCATACATTTTCTTTAATTCATTAACTAATGATGAAAGTAGCCCACTATTATAGTCAGTTCAAAGGAGAACTCAGAACGTACAAACACAGACAATCAGGAATGCTGAAATAAAATCACAGAGAGATGTGGTCAGTATCCACATGGCGATAATCAACTGCATTCCATGGGACAGTTTTCATTTGCATTTCTACAGATAAGAGCCATTTGTGCTATATTTAGAATTCTATGATTTACAGAGATTTAAAAAACAAAACACAAAAAACAGTTCACAGAAACGGGAGTAGACCATTATACAATCAGATTATCCAGATGGGGATGCCAGACAGCATCTGAAATTGCTTAGGATACCCAGTATTTTTTTCCATAATTTTCTCTTCATTGACAAGTATCCCATCTTTCCAAGCCCCTGTCCTATGGGAGAAGCAAGAAAACATTGACAAAGTCAATGATGAGGGAAATAAAAGTCATCTGAAAGTCACAGCCCCATAAACCTCACTTTACAGGGCATCCCCTATTTGGTGAACTGACCTCAGCCTGCCTCCCAGGAGAGCCCCTGCTGGGCGAGTGCTCCTGAGCCTTTTTCCAGCCTTAACCCAGTATCCCCCCTGAAGAGGGTACTCAGCTCCCTAATAAATCAGCACAGCCCATGGCTTCCCTGGTGGCCCAATGGTAAAGAATCTGCCTGCCAAAGCAGGAAACAGGTTTGATTACTGATCCAGGACAATCCCACATGCCGAAGAGCAACTAAACCCATGCGCCACAACTGTTGAGCCTGTGCTCTGGAGCCCAGGGGCCACAACCACTGAGCCCATGTGTGGTAACTATTGAAGTCTGTGCGCCTAGAACCTATGTTCTGCAACAAGAGAAGCCACCATAATGAGAAAACTGTGCACTGCAACTAGAGAAAGGCCAGAGAAGCAATGAAGAAAACCCAGCACAGCCAATAAATAAACAAAATTATTTTTTAAAAAATCAGCGTTGCCCAGGAAACAGGACCATCAATGTCCACCTGAAGCATCTGAGAACACAGATTCTCAGGCCATGACTCTGACCTCCTGAATCGAATCTGCTTTTTCACATGATCCCCATATGAAAATGTAAGTCTGAGAAGCTGTGATTTAAGCCATCACATCATATCAAGGTGACTAATTAACTGTCACCTTGAGCAAGCCAATTTACTCCTATAAGCCTCAGTTTCCTTATCTATAAAATACGAAAGTCACGTCACTGGTCTTAGAGGTCTCTCCTGGTTTCTGAATCTATCTTACAAAGGTTTTGTGTCAAGCTCCAAAGCTAACAATAGACTGCCAACTTCTGGAGCTTGGGTCTTGCAGAGATTTGGCTAAGCCTTGCTTACATTTTCTTCTTGTGCCCCTCTCTGGAGAAGAGAAATTGACACAATGACCCTAATGACATCGTCTCTCTTTCTGGAGCACTGGTAGTGTGCCAGGATTCCCCAGCAAATGAGTGTGAATAATATGTCAGGATTTCTTACCAATGAGGAAGAAACACACCATCTGCTTTCAAGACAGCATTTTCTACAGTTTTGCTCCCTGATTGAATGTATTGCTTTTAAAGTCCCAAAATAATCAATTCTAACAAGATAGATTCAGATATGCTTTTCAAATTAGAAAACCACATATAACACACACAAATTTCCTGACAACCTGATAAAATGAGAAAGTGAATTACCAGCTTGTTATTTTTAACTTATTTGTTTTCTTCAAGCAAGCCTGCTAATTCTACAGGGACCCTCTAACCCCAGTGCAGTGCATGCAAGCACAGAACTTCACAGAGCCCTGTCCTTGCCATGGCAACACAGAGCTCCCTCTGTAGTGACCCAGAACTACACTCAGCCTGTGTTTGGGGATGGGGAAGGACAGCAGGGATCAACTAGGTAAGGAAGCTGGTTGCAAACAGTGCTACCCATGAGTAGCAGTGCACATGACGGGTTTTCCTCCATTGTCCTTCATTACATTCACATTACTACTCTACCCAGAATGAGTTCCCAGGTGAACTCGATGTCTGCCTGAAATTTATGCAGAGCACAAAAATTCTGATACCAATGAGTTCCATGGCAATATTCAAGCATCAGTGGTCCAAACACGAGGAACTAACAGCCACTCTCCACATCTGTCCATTCAGTTCCCACTGTGTCCTCAGATACCAGAACCCTCCTGTTGCCATATTAACCTCTTCTCTCTCCCCAGATTATTCAATAATTTAATGAGAATTTGTAGAACACTTACTCTCTGCCAAGTCCTGTGGTTTAAGCTCAGGCTTTGACAGTGAGCAAGACAGACATAGATCTAGTTCTCTCTAGAAGCTCAGAGTTTGGTGGGGACATGGACCTTGCAATGATATAGACACAAGTCACTTCAGCATGTAAGTTTGGTCTGTAACGGTGGGGCCTGATCTGGTCCTGACATTAAAGAAGGCTTCTGTGATAAATTAATTTCTTGAACAAAGTACCTCCCTCAACTTGCCACAATTCCTGGTTTTGACTCTCCCCTACACAATCAGAGGTACAGTAAGTCCCCTACATATAAATGAGTTCCATTCTGAAAGCACGTTCCCAAGTCCAATTTGTTCGTAAATCCAACAGTTAGCCTAGGTACCCAACTAATACAATTGGCTATATAGTACTGTACTATAATAGGTTTACAATACTTTTCACACAAATAAAACACAGAAAACACAAAAAATAAAGAAAATATTTTTAGTCTTACAGTACAATACCTTGAAAAGTACAGAAGTATAGTACAACAGCTGGCATACTGGGGCATGTGGGCATCTTTGAAAGTTCACAACCTGAAGGTTTGTATATAGGGGAATCACTGTATTCAATACATTTTTTTTAAAAAAAGGAACAGAATTTCTATGGCAAGAATACAAAGACAATGTTGTCTATTAGCAGTTTTTGAGTTTCAGGACAGATTTTTAAACCTGCTATCAGAGAAATTGGCTTAAAAAATAAACATGTTCATTGGTGTTTGGGCTTCTTGAGAAGAAAAAAGCTTCCTGAGTTCTAAAAACCTAGACATAAGTATTAATAGCAAAACCTTAAAGGAGTCAGAATATCAGATAATTCCAGGGCAATTCTTCAAAATGAGGATAATTAAAGAGTCAATTTACACATTTACTTGTTCCCTGAGGGGCTAGGTGTAAGGGAGAAAGTCAGTGTGCCTGTGGATGTCTTGTGACCAGGAAAAGCTACATGTTAGCAGAGGTTGGATCATGGACTGTCCTGCCATGGATGCTGTAAGTTCACGGTTAGGTTCTTTCTTGATAATGACTATCTCCTTGGCCAGGCAAGATGGCATGTCTTGACAGAAGCCAGAGGTGTAGACCCCATGACCAGAGATGAGTCAAAAAGTTGTCACAAAAACAGATACTATGTGGCTAGAGACCTAGGACTTGATGCCTTCCCAAATGTCTTGACAACTTACAAGCAACCCTACAACTTGCAAGCAGCCCCCTGGAGACCTGATAGGAAGAAAATAATTGAAGTGATGAAACTTAATTCTGGAATTAGATAAAAATCTTGAAACTGATTGGGTTTAATGGGTTAACAAGATTGCAGCTTTTTCTGCCATTAGGCAGAAAGTATTTCAGCATAAGATAGTTGAGCTATAGGAAAATAAACTCACATTTGTCTCACACCTGAGTTTTGTGGGTTAAATGTACATCATTTCCCTGAAGTGACAATTTAAGTGGGGACCTAATCAATAAGGATCTATGTCCAGGTAGATCAACTTTCTAAGAGGGAACATCTGGTATGATGCCAAGCCCTTAAATCAACACAGGATTTGATTCATTTAAGGAATTAAAGGTCAGTCTTCCTTGAAGAAGGTGGAGATGTGCCATGATAAAGATTAAACTAGAGAGATTAGACTTCATCCTCCGAGCCAACAGTGGGGAGGACCTGAAGGACTGCAAGGAAGATAATTATGCCATCAGATTTATGTTTTCACAAGATCATTCTCTGCTGCCACTAACCTCTCTTCACCCACATCTTCACACACATTCATTTGGCTCAAAGGCTCTCTTAGTCCACTGTCCCATGTCTCAGAATGGCTTCTGCTTTACTAGCTGGTGGGCTCTTTTCTCCAGCTCTACAGGGTATTTCTTGTCCCTGGCCTTTACAACATCCCAATGAGATTACTTTTTGAGAGGTTAAGGTGAGAGCGCCAAGTCTTATTATAATATTGCAGCCAAGGACCAAAGAATGACTTAATCTTGCCCTTGTTAATTATCCCTCTCCCCTCCCAGTGAAGTTCTAGGGAGACATTCACTAAGAGTCAACGCAGAATGAAAGTCTCTGTGCCATTTTATTCCTAGCTGCACTAGTGCACTGTATGGTACAGCTCTGATTAAAGGCTGGATCAAGTTTCAAGAACAGAATAGAGCCTCCTATTTACTCTTTCCTTCCCAATTCTAAACATTACAGCAGAGATGCTCAGACATGTCAACTGGGAATAAAAGAAATTGCTGAGCCCATTAAAAAAAAAAGGTAAAGAGTAAATTCTGACCTTTTTAGGCACAATGATGCCCTACCCTTTGAGACCTAATTAAAGTCCTCAGCTCTGACCAACCACTTTAGCAGAGGAGAGTTGTGCTTAAAAGCTCAGGCCTGACAAAGGGAGCCTCTTAATGAAAGTGAAAAGGCTGGCTTAAAACTCAACATTCAGAAAACTAAGATCATGGCATCCAGTCCCATCACTTCATGGCAAACAGATGGGGAAACAACAGAAACAGTGAGAGACTTTATTTTCATGGGCTCCAAAATCACTGTAGATGGCAACTGCAGCCATGAAATTAAAAGACGCTTGCTCCTTGGAAGAAAAGCTATGACCAACCTAGACAGCATATTAAAAAGCAAAGACATTACTTTGCCAACAAAGGCCCATCTAGTGAAAGCTATGGTTTTTCAAGTAGTCATGTATGGATGTGAGAGTTGGACTATAAAGAAAGCTGAGCGCCAAAGAATTGATGCTTTTGAACTGTGGTGTTAGAGAAGACTCTTGAGTGTCCCTTGGACTGCAAGGAGAGCCAACCAGTCCATCCTAAAGGAAATCAGTCCTGAATATTCATTGGAAGGACTGGTGCTGAATATGAAACTCCAATACTTTGGCCACCTGTTGCAAAGGACTGACTCACTGGAAAAGACCCTGATGCTAGGAAAGATTGAAGGCAGGAAAAGAAGGTGACGAGAGAGGATGAGATGGTTGGATGGCATCACCGACGCAATGGATGTGAGTTTAAGCAAGCTCTGGGAGTCAGTGATGGACAGGGAATCCTGGCATGCTGCAGCCCATGGGGTCACGAAGAGTCAGACACGACTGAGCAACTGAACTGAACTAAAGAAGTAGTCAAGCCAGACAGCTTTCACATTTCTGTAGACAAATGTTGGAGAGGAAGAAATTTTTCTCCATCCTTTTAAGTTCTTCTGGCTAATATAAAAATTAAATTGACATGAGACAGATTAGTGGAGAAACTCAGACAAAAGTTTAATGACATGTATACATGGAAGAGAGCTTCCCTGGTGGCTTAAAGGTAAAGAATCTGCTTGCAGCGCAGGAGACACAGGAGACTGTTTTGATCCCTGGTTGGGGAAGATCCCCTGGAAGAGGAAATGGCAACCCACTCCAGTATTCTTGCCTGCAGAATCCCATGGACAGAGGAGCCTGGCAGGCTACAGTCCATGGGGTCACAAAAGAGTCAGACATGACTGAGCTACTGAGCAAACACACATGCCCCCAAAAAGATTTGCTTTGGAGCCAAAGAATAGCAATGCAATAACTGCTAGCTTGTAGAGTTTGCAAAGCAAATATACATGGAAGAAACTCACCAAAATGGCCAAAACCCTTACCTCAAATACCATGTTCAGCTAAAGACAAAAGAGAATTTTGGGGATAGTGGTTTGGGACTTCAAGGCAGAGGAAGGCAATTCACATGGAGATGGAAAAGCAAATGTTTGATAAACACTTACTGGCCCCTGAAGAGACAATGGGGCACAGAATGGACTCTGATCTCTAGGCTCTGCCAAATTGACCACACTTAGCCCATATGCTTTACAGGTTTCACTGACAGCTCTATTTTAAGAATAGGCCCTCTGTCTAAATTCTTTTGGGCTTCTCTGGTGGCTTAGATAGTAAAGAATCTGCCTGCAATGCAGGAGAGCTGGGTTCGATCTCTGGATTGGGAAGATCCCCTGGAGGAGAGCACGGCAACCCACTCCAGTATACTTGCCTGGAGAATCCCCGTGGACAGAGAAGCCTGGCAGGCTACAGTCCATGGGGTTGCAAAGTAAGGCAGTTAAAGGGAAGGTCACGGTTTCATCCTCAGTCTTTGGGGTCTTGACTGGTTTCAGCTCAAAAGAATCTGCATGCTAAAGAGACACATTTTGGGTTGGTAAGTTTTGTTCCCCCATACAAGAAAACAAAATTGTGAGGAATTGACAGGACAAACAAACTCGGGTTTTGGACTCTTAATTAGTAAAGAATTTAAGCAAAGTTTGGGTTTGGAATGGTAAATCAAAGGTTTGTTTTGTTTTGTTTGTTTAAATACAGGTTTCTTATTTCTTAGTTCTCTGTCTCTGGTGATAAAGGTCTCTTCCAACCTCCTGTTATATGGAAGGTACCTTTCACATGGGAGATTTCCTATTTTCAGGGAGATAGAGAGGAGATCAAAGTGTCTTTCTTGTATTGGTTATTTAAGAAACTTTAATTGAAAATAATCAATATGCCATCGAGGCATATTTGGGGGCAGCCAGTTCTTGGATCCAACAGTTGTCACTTTGAGGGGAAGAGTCAGAAAATTCTCAGGGAGATTTTGTTCAAAGGACTGCTATGAAAATTGTTAAAGAGAAAAACCACAGGCCCAAAACAGTGTCAGTTATGCTAAAAACTTATGATACCAAACATAGATTTAATACCTAAACTAAGTGCAGTTTCAACCTTCCCCAGAAATGCAAACTTAATCAACCAGTTTGGGAGTAATCTATCATATGGGCCTTCTCCATCTCCCTCAGAGGAGGGAGAGGCAATCTGCATGATAAAACCTGAACCATAACCTTTCCCCCAAAAAAGGAGATGTCCTGGCCTAAAAATAATTTCCTTTTCTTTTGCTAATAGCTCCCCCAGTTCATCCTTCTTCCTATTCAGTTCAGTCACTCGGTCATGACTGACTCTTTGCAACCCCAAGGACTGCAGCATGCCAGGCCTCCCTGTCCATCACCAACTCCGGAGTTTACCCAAACTCATGTCCATTGAGTCAGTGATGTCATCCAACCATCTCATCCTCTGTCGTCCCCCTCTCCTCCCACCTTCAATCTTTCCCAGCATCAGGGTCTTTTCTTTTCTTCCTATAAAACCTCCCATTTTGTACAATAGCTCTTGTACAAACAACCCTTTTAGTTGCTAGATGAATGCTGTCTAACTCACAAATCATTGAATAACCAATTAGATCTTCAAATTAACTCTGCTCAATTTTGGTTTTTAACAGAATCAAATGAGACTAGCTAACAGCTCAGTACTGGTTAGAACAGGGCTTCCCTGGTGGCTCAGTGGTAAAGAATTTACCTGGCAATGCAGGAGACGCTGGTTCAGTCCCTGGGTTGGGAAGATTCCCTAGAAAAGGAAATGGTAACTTATTCTTCTTGCCTGGAAATCCCATGGATAGAAAAGCCTGGCGGGCTATGGGCCATGGGGTCACAAGAGAGTTGGACACGACTGAACGACTAAATAACAACAACTGGTTAGAACGCATCCTTAGTACCTTGCCTTGCCCGTGAAAATCTGGAAGAGGACTGGAAGCAGCAGGCTAGGAGGGATTCGTGGCTCTCCTTGCAAACTCAAAGCAGGAAGAAAAGCCTCTGGATGACATATCTAGAGGGAGGAGAGCAAGGGGTAGCTCTTTCCAGGGGACTCCTCTCAAAATTATGTCCCATAGATTCCTGTCTTTTTGTCTTCTTCTGAGACCAGATCTGGAATGATTTTTTAAGAAAAGTTGACTTAAGGAGAAAAAAATTTTTTTACTATTTTCTCCATCATATGCTACCAATTAAGACCAAAATCTAAACTTCAGTCCCAATTTCTCCCCAAAATACTAACACTCGTCTGCAGTCTATCTTCCACCATTTGACAGTAAAAACATAAAGAAGATACCTATTTTTTTTCCACAAAGGCAGACACCAGAGGCCTGATTATTGTATCTTATAATTTAGGCTTTTTTTAAAAAAAAAAAAATGAGGACTACTGGGCAATGTGGAGAAGGTAATGGCAACCTGCTCCAGTATTCTTGCCTGGAGAATCTCATGAACAGAAGAGCCTGCCAAGCCCCAGTTCATGGGGTTGCAAAGAACTGGACACGACTGAGCGACTAACACTGTACAATAATTTAAATTCCAGCTTGAGTAGCGGAAAGAGATCAGAGTAAGAGACTGATCTGACCACATGAGTGTTGGGCTCCCTTCTCGGATGTTCCCAATCTCTGCCAGATGCTATCTTTCCCTGTGTCTCTTATGGGGCAACCTTGAAATGATTTCAACCTGGTGGCAAAGAAACATTTCCCTCTTATTCTCCTAAAAAACAAACAAAAAATCACCCAAAAGTGGCAAGAACAAAAAGAAAAAGACAAAGTCCATTTTCAATAACTAGTAGATCGCTAAAACCTCAGTTCCCCACCCTTAACCCATCCAAAAATTCAAGAGTTTTACACAACAATTGTAATTGAGAAGGGGCCATGTAGGAAGCAACAGGAGAAAAAAAGATTCCGGAAACGAAGACTCAGCCACGGTTTCCCTAAAGTATGAGGCAACATACGCTTCTTGAAGGTGAACAGTACACTGTGAGGGGTTTGCACTGTGAGGTAAATGTTACTTTGTAATAAGAAGGACAGGGATATATTATACAAACTGGGGGTGCACCAGTGAGAGCCTAGAAACAGAGAAGGCAGACATAAATGTCATGTTTTCCATCTATGTCTATGGCATCAGAGAAGAGACATACATTTAAAATAATAGAAAATAAATAATAAAGAGCAACAAAGCTGACTATCTTCATCAGGTGAAGAGAAGTAACGTCTGTATAAATACACACAAAATCCTGGACCACCCAAAAAGAAAAAAAAAACCTGTCAACTAATCTAAAATCTAAATAGCCTTGCCAACTCCCTTATGTAACACTTATTAGACCAAGAATAACTTGCCTTGTCTAAAGTTGAATACTTTTTTAAAAACATAGGATTTACACAAAGATAATATAGGAAAATTTTAAAATGAAGAACAAAACCAAGAAAAACAAATGGCAATGAATAATAGTGTTGCTGTGGAGAAAATGAAAACTGTGATAGAAATCTAAAACACCTAATAAAGCAATTCTTCTAGTAAACAGGAGTACAAAGCACAGATGCAAGAGCTCAGGGAATGCACGGCCCAAGAAAGAGAGGTTAAATATGGACTGGCAGTATTTGGGAATGAAGTAGAACAAAGAGAAATAAAGCCATCACAGAAAGAAAGGCAAAATCAGAAGGAGCACCAGTGAACCATATGAGACATAAAAAAGAGACAGAAAAAGTATAAGCTTAAAAAGACTTGAGAGAAGATGACTGAGCTAAAGAATAGCCAGAGTAAGCATAATTATAATGGCAAGAAAGAAAATGTAAATAATGGAAAAAATAAAAATTTAGAGACTGAATATACAAATAAACAATATTCAGACCACATATAAGAATACAACTATGATCTACTCTCGGCAGCCCCAAAATAACAATTTTCCTATTACCAAGTAGCCCCAAATGGCCAGGACATGATCAATACTGCCAATCTCCTTAATTTTGCCCATGCTTCCAATTAGAAATAATCAGAGAAAACCAAAAATGCTCCCCTAATAAGTCACATAGGTCACCACTTATAGTTAAACTACCTAAAGTTTCCCCATGCTCAAACCTTCCTCCAATCAGGGGGCACACCTGAAGTCTACCCTTTTTTTTTTCACCATAAAGCTTCCCCATTCCTCTGCCTACTTTGAGTTTTTGTCAAACACAATAGACATTTATTGACTTCCTTGTATAGCAAGCTCTGAATAATTAGACTTTGCTTGCTGTTTGGGTAGTCTGACTTTATTTCCTCAACACTGTAAGATATAATTTTTTTAAAACCTGAATCTACCTATTGAAAGGTACACCATATCTTAGAGATAAGTGATGCTGAATGGTGAATACTAAGGCATATCCTAATAAACATTTCACTTTTAAAACCAAGCAGGTCTCTGTGGGGCTCCTAAGTATAGGTGTCTTTCTGTCCAGCCTCCATGACCTTCAATGAGTTCCAAAGATCGGGTTCAAATAGCTGCTAATCCAGGGAAGGGAGGAGATGCAGAGAAAGAGAGGAGCAGCCAAGAATCAAGAGTGTAGCCTTAGGGCAGGGTCCTGGTTCTGCCTCAAAGGATAACAATATCTTTGAGCTCTTTATAGAACCAAACCTCCCACCCCACAAATGGAATTAGCATTCTTCATTCCAGAGAAGACCCCTATTCTGAGGCCAGATTAAAGGAATCAGAGAAACTCACCAAGAGATGAGCTGAGACCAGATTAAAAGAGTGGAGGCCCTACACATACGCTAATCTTATCAGCAACCCCACTCTTGAACAATTACTATAAAACTCTTTACCAAATCCTCCTGCATTGGGACACAGTTTGGAAGGCAAGAGACTGTTGTGACCTTCTTTGCCTGGCAAAGCAATAAATCTATTCTTTTCTAGTTTCCCCAAAACTCTGTCTCTGAGATTCAGTTTGGAACTGATGCAAGAAGCTGAATTTTCAGCACCAATATCAAAGATGAAGAAGGACTCTTTAGGGTGGCTAGACAAAAAGAGTCACAAAATTCAAAAGGAAAAACAGTTTGGCCTTGGATCTTCTCACAGCAAGTTCAGTAGTGGGGGAAAAAAAAAAGAGTGGCATAACACCTATGAAATCCTTAAAAAAAGAGAGAGAGAGAGACACTCAAAGATCTTTAAGTTTAAATAAAATTGTGATTTACATTTAAATAAAACAAATAGGATAATTTGCATAAGCCCTCTTTAAGGAATTTAGTAGAAGCTAAACTTTATCCAACCAAGAGCTTACTGAAAAAATGATAGCAAAAGGACTGGTGAAGAGCAGTTTCCTCTGTTTAAATGCATTGCTAAGACAAATGTGAGTATAATGTTAACAGAACAAAAGGTAAATTTTATATGTCCTGACAATGTGGAATTGTAACAAAAACTGACAGAATAAGGAAGAAAGAAGATGAGAGGTAGGTAGATATTGATATAATTACTCTGCTGAAAATAAAGGAAAGGGAACCCTCTTACACTGTTGGTGGGAATGCAAACTAGTACAGCCACTATGGAGAACAGTGTGGAGATTCCCTAAACAACTGGAAACAGAACTGCCATATGACCCAGCAATCCCACTGCTGGGCATATACACTGAGGAAACCAGAATTGAAAGAGACACGTGTACCCCAATGTTCATTGCAGCACTGTTTACAATAGCCAGGACATGGAAGCAGTCTAGATGCCCATCAGCAGAAAAATGGATAAGGAAGCTGTGGTACATATACACAATGGAATATTACTCAGCTATTAAAAAGAACACATTTGAGTCAGTTCTAATGAGGTGGATGAAACTAGAGCCTACTATACAGAGTGAAGTAAGCCAGAAAGAAAAACACCAATACAGTATACTAACACATATATATGGAACTTAGAAAGATGGTAATGACAACCCTATATGCAAGACAGCAAAAGAGACACAGATGTACAGGACAGACTTTCGGACTCTGTGGGAGAAGGCGAGGGTGGGATGATTTGGGAGAATAGCATTGAAACATGCATATTATCATATGTGAAATAGTTTACCCGTCCAAGTTCGATGCATGAAACAGGGCTCTCAAAGCCAGTGCACTGGGACAACCCAGAGGGATGGGATGGGGAGGGAGATGGGAGAGGGGTTCAGGATGGGGGGACAGACGTACACCCATGGCTGATTCATGTCAATGTATGGTAAAAACCACCACAATATTGTAAAGCAATTAGCCTCCAATTAAAATAAATAAATTTTTTGTAAAGTGACAAAGATCAAATTATACAGAACAGTACAAACAATAAAAGATAACATAAATATAGTCTCAGGAGATGGAGCAGAGAAAAAAGGAAAAGATGATGCATTAATTCTACCCATTGGCCAGCAGAAAATTAATGACTCCTATCTAAAGAAATAGACAATGGAGGTATTTTATATTTATCATGTCAATAAATGTGAACAGGCAAAATTATATTTTTAGAGAAAAATATATTCAGATTGGATCACAACATATAGTTCATTTGAATATAGAGGCATGATATATTGGGGCTTCCCTGGTGGCTCAGACGGTAAGAATCTGCCTGCAATGTGGGAGATCTGGGTTTGATCGTTGGGTCAATAAGATCCCCTGGAGAAGGGAATGGCTACCCATTCCAGTATTCTTGCCTGGAGAATTCCATGGACAGAGGAGCCTGGCAGGCTGCAGTCTGTGGGGTCACAAAGAGTCGAACACGACTGAGCAACTAACATACACATACTAGGCAAATACATTGTAGGAGAGCAAAATTTGCCCCCAAAATGTGTCATTGGTATAATATTTAAAGCTGCTTATTTTCTAAGAAATAGCAAACGTGGGAAAAACTCTGAAAACCAAGCAGGAGTTATACTTTTGTAAGCAACTTTTACATTTTTAAGGGAAATCTCCATTTGCAGGGGTGTCTCCTTGGCTGCACTAAGAAGAAAACTGAAAGTGTTAGTCACTCAGTAATATGCAACACTTTGTGACCCCACGAACTGTAATCCGCCAGGCTCCTCTGTCCATGGGATTCTCCCAGCAAGAATACTGGAGTGGGCTGCCATTCCCTTCTCCAGGGGATCTTCCCGACCTAGGGTAGTAAGAAGAGGTTGACAGAATCTCTAGAAACTCTTATCAATGGAGACAAACTCTTATCAACTCTTATTGAATCTGCATAGCACCCTGTCCCTTGTTCATTGTGCTTTTCTTGTAATCTGGAATAACTGACTCTCCCTACTTTCAACATTCACTTTTGCCTTTAGCTGAGGATGGTATTTAAGGGGAAGGCTTTGGTTACACCGGCAAGATACTCAGGTTTTCTGAGTCCCTGTATATGTTATTGAGTTTGTGTATATGTTATTAAACTTGTTTGATCTCCTATTAATGCGTCTTATGTAAATCGCACTCTTAGAGCCGCCAGAAGAACCTAGAAGGGTAAAGGAAAATTTCTTCCCCTCTGCTGCTGCTAAGTCGCTTCAGTCGTGTCCGAATCTGTGTGACCCCATAAACGTAGCCCACCAGGCTCCTCTGTCCACAGGATTCTTTAGGCAAGAATACTAGAGTGGGTCGCCATTTCCTTCTCCCTCTTCCTCCCCAATAGCATATAAAATTGTTTTAAAAAAAAACCTGAACATCATACAAAGTTGGATTCAGGGGGGAAAAAAAGTATTTAACAAGGCAAAGAAGGATATTTTATAATGCCAAAGAGTGCAAATCTCAAAGAAGATAAAGGAGTATGAACATATATGAATTCTAGAGTAATACTCATAAAACAAATTCTCTGGGCTATTCAAACAGAAGTAGAGAAAAAACACATCAGCCTTGGGATATTCTAGTCTCAGTCCATGATAAATAGGGAAAAAAAATAAGGTTATAAAAGACTTAACATAATAAAGTAAATATGACTGATTATTTAAGTAGCAAATTGAGGATGATACAAAGGAAAGGAAAGATATTCATGTTCTTGGATTAAAAGAATTAATATTGTCAAAATGACCATACTACCCAAAGCAGTCTACAGATTTAATGCAATCACTATCAAAACATCCATGACATTTTTCAAAGGAGTAGAATAAATACTCCTAAAATTTATATGGAACCACAAAAGACCCTATATTGCCAAAGCAATCTTGACCAAAAAAAAAAGAACAAAGCTGAAGGTATACACTCTCTGACTTCAGACTATACTACAAAGTAATCAGAACATCATGGTACTGGGGGGGAAAAAAACAGACACCAAGATCAATGGTACAGAACAAAGAGCCAAGAAAAAAACCCACACACTCACAGTCAAATAGTCTTCAACAAAAGAGGCAAGAATATAGAACAGACAAAAGACAGTCTCTTTAAAAAGTGGTGCTGGGGAAACTGGACAGCTATATGTAAAAGAATGAAATTAGAACATTTTCTCACACCATACACAAGAGGAAACTCATAATGCATTAAAGACCTAAATGTTAAGACCTGAAACCATAAAACTTCAAGAAAAGAACATAGGCAGAACACTCTGACATAAATCACAGCATTATTTTTTTGGTGCTGTATCCTAAGGCAAAAGAAACAAAAGCAAAAATAAACAAATGGGGCCTAATTAAATGTAAATACTTTTGCACATCAAAGGAAACCATCAACAAAACAAAAAGACAGTCTACTGAATGGAAGAAAATATTTGCAAGCGATATGGCCAATAAGGGGTTAACATCCATATTTGTGAACAGCTCATACAACTCAATTTCTTTCTTTTAATCTAATTTAAAAAATGGGTTGGAGACCTGAATAAATATTTTTCCAAAGAAGACATACAGATGGCCAACAGGCATAGGGAAAAATGCTCAACAGTGCAAATTATTAGAGAAACACAAATCAAAACCACAATGAGATATCAACTCACACCTCTCAAAAAGGCTATCATCAAAAAGTCTACAAATGCTGGTAAGAATGTGAACTAAAGGGCACTCTAGCACACTGTTGCTGTAAATGTAAATAGGTACAGCCACAATGGAAAACAGTATGGAGGCTCCTCAAAAAACTAAAAACAGAACTACCATATGATTCTGCAATTCTACTCCTAGGTATTATCCACTGAAAATGAAAACACTAGTTTTTACACCCCAATGTTCAAAGCAGCATTATTTACAATAGCCAAGATATGGAATCAATCTAAGCTTCTATCAAAACATGAGTGGATAAAGAAGATATGGCATATAAATATATCCAATGCCATATTACTCACCCATGAAAAAAAATGAAATTCTGCTATCTGCAACAATATGGATGGACCTATCGGGTATTATGCTAAGTGAAAATTTAAAAAAAGATAAATAATCTTATCACTCATGTGTGAAATATAAAAAATAAAACAAATAGGTGTATGTAACAAAAAAGCAGCAGACTCCCAGATACAGACAAGCTAGTGGCAACCTGTGGGGAGAGGGATAGAATGGGGGCCAGGTAAGGTCAGGGAAGTATGAGATACAAACTACAACGTGTAAAATAAATTAACAACAAGGATATATTGTAGAGGTCAGGGAAATATATTACATTATTTTGTAATAACTTTAAATAGAGTGTAATCTATAAATATATCGAATTACTAAGTTGTATACCTGAAACTAATATTGCAAATCAATTATACTTCAATACAATTTTTAAAGAATGTACAAGAATGTTCATAGCAGTATTACTCATAATAGCCAAATAATGGATACATTTTCATGTATTCACACAATATCAAAATCAGTGAATTACAGCTACATGCAACAACATATATGAATCTCACATTTGAATCTTCCTTAGTCAAATACACAAATATACACAGTATATGATTCTATTTATAAAAAAACAAGCAAAATTAATTTAGGTATCAGAACAGTGGTTGCTTTAAGGAATTTGAAGAGGGGCGTGGTCAGGGGCAAATATAAAAGGTATTCCTAGGATACTGGTTACATAAATGCTTACTTTTAATAACTTACTTGAGCTACAATCTTTTGATGTAGCATTTTTCAACATGCTTCAATTTTTAAAGTCGATATTAAGAAGACAAAAATTTAGTCAAAAGTATTTTTATCTTTTAAAGTATCTTTATTTCTATCGTGCTATGCCACTAGAATGGTGGAGCTTGTTACAGCAGCTAAAACTACCCTAACAGTGAATCTTAGATGTCATCAACATTCATTTTATAGATAAGGGAACTGTGGCCTAGAAAACTAAGGGACTTACCCAATGTCAAAGCTAGTAAGTGACAAGCTCTGACCTGTTAGGCTTCAAATCTAGCATGTCATCTTTCTTTTTGCCTTCTGCACTATGTCTCACTGCCTCAATTAATGTACATGCTAGTTAACACTCTCATCCCACTTGGCTTCCAAGTAAGCCAATCAAGTAATAGGAAGTGATATGCACTCATTCAGCAAACAATTTCATATGATAGTGCCTACCTTAAGATTTTTCCTGAAATTATCTGAGTATCTTCCTGCAAGTCTTAGTAAGTCAGTCTGGCAAACAGTACACTTTGAAAAATAATATTTTTCCCAAGATCAAAAACTTCATTAGTGAATCTCGGGTGCTTGGCTATCCAAAAACCATATATTTATATATATATATATACACATGCACACACATATATATAGTAATTTTGTTCACTTATTAGCATGAAGATAGGCTAGATTATTGTGATTAAGCCAAATTATTACCTATAATGTATCTAAAAAGTGGTATGAAAGAAAGATCTCTTTGAAACAAACACGGCTGGACCAAAAAAAAAGAAGTGTGAACAAAGAAAATCCTATGTTTTAGCTGCCAAGAAAAGCAAACAATATGCAATCTTAAGAACCTGTAAATTGACCCTGGTAACATTTCTGGGTATTTCCCAGTGAAAATGTCAGCCAGACCTAGTCAGATCTAGGTTTTTAGGTTATGTGAGACACCCACTGGAGACTGAGAGATGGCAAGAAAGAAGCCAATCCACCCACCATCTTCCCTAGCTGGGCTACGGGAGCCAGGTGCAGAGTCATCCAGGTGAGAGGTGGTTTTACCACAAGGAAAACTCAGCGGAACAGGTTTGTGACATAATGATGAAGCCAGACTTCCCCATCTCCACTTTTGGTCACTTTCTGTTTCCTTGTATCTTGCTGTTATGGATGGAATTGTAACCCTAAAATCCATAGGTTAAAGCCCTAACCCCCAATGTAACCATATTTGGAGATATGATATTTAGGGAAGTAATGAAGGTTTAGAAAGGCCATGAGGGTTGTGCCCTGATCCAATAGGACCAGTGTCCCTGGAAGAGGAGGAAGAGCCAATAGAGATCTCTGTCTCTCCCTCCATATGCACAGAGGAAAGGCCAGGTGAGGAGAGCTGTCTGCAAACCTCAAGGGAGCTCTCACTAGAAATCAAATCAACTGGCAATTTGATCATGGACTTCTAGCCTCCTGAACTGTGAGAAGGTAAATACCTGTTGTGTAAAATACCCAGCCTATGGTATTTTGTTATAGCAGCCTGAGCAGGCTAATACACTTACCAATTGGACCATTGTGTTGCTGCCAGAACATCTCCAGACAAAACCCTCCCTTAGTGGCATTGACATTTTCAGAGGGAGTTCTTAGAGACCCCAAAGCCTTCTGTGTCCCCAAAGCTTGATCCCTAAGGTGAAATTCCAGGCACCAGGACACATCTTGCAGGGAATTTGGTGCAGGAAATGAATTGGCACGTTTGGACGGGGACAGATCAGAGAACCTTAAATGTCCAGCTAAGACGCATAGAATTTATTTCAGAGACAATGACGAGTCACTGCAAGTTTTTGAGAAGGATGTATCATGACCAAAGCTTCATTTCAGGGCTATAATGCTGCCAACAGTGCAAAAGATTTTTATTATTACTATTAATTTCAGTGACTTTTATAATAGCTAGCATTTATTAAGCACTTAGTCTTTTCCAAGCATTCTATATGCATTGCCTCTATTTAATTAAATGTGAAAAAGACTTTGAGATGGACCAAAAAGATCAGAGTATTTTTTTCAGTAGAAAACTGGGCATGAGCTGGGTTATGCTTTTCTTTTAGCTATTCTACAACTCTGTGAGATGTTAAAACTGATAACAATGCAAATAAATTTGTCAGTTGAAATGCAAATGAAATGTGCCCAGTGGAATACAACTGATTACTGCCTTGTGGATAAACTCAGTTTGCACCTATTTTTAAATTCATCTCAGCAATCTTTATTGCCTATATTACGTGTGGTTCTTTGAATTCTCCTTGAAGCCAGTGGTATCATCTTACTGCTTCCTTTTTAAATTAATGAGTTATGTACAATCTTTGACACATGTTCATTTTATATTTGGATGTCATGATTTTACTTTTTAATAATTCTTACAACTGTATGAAATTGGTACCCTTATTATCACCGGCTTATAAAGAACCTGAGGCCTCAAGAAGGAAAGTAACCTTCCAAAGGCATATGGTGACCTAAAACTAGGATTGGGATGGAAAACTATTTGTCTTACCTGACCAAATTACCACCCTCATCCCCAATGCCTACAGCCTGACTCTGAAGTTCTCCCTTCACCTCTCTGTTGAGTAAGAATTCGCCCTCCTACATCACATAGTTTCACTGTCTACAATATTCCCACCATCGGTTGAGCCATCTGACCAAGTAATCTCTATAAACCAGTAACAGGAAAGTAGTAATAAGAATTCATGTTCTGTAACTGGAACTGAAAGAGTCTCCATCTTTTTTGCATATCCTATCAGTCACCACCTATTGGGCATATGTAGGTGGAGGATGGCCATGGGACAGCACAAATGGACAGCATAGGTGACCATTTACTCTGTCTGCTAATAAACTACCACGATCCATCACCATAACCGGAAGCTCCATTTCTCTGATTCTAATAATGGCCCTGGGAGCATTAAAGGTATTGTCCACGATGGTGATGCCTAACTGCTCACTTCCACATGTCCCCAGTGCCATGGATTTATGAGAGAAGTACTGTCAGCCTTACAAAATGAAATCATGTAATAATGATAATTTCCTAAAAGTATATAATATGGTGTGTTTTAAGCCTTTTCCTATCTATTATTATGAAATAGCCTTATGAAATAGGCCAAATTTATAACAGCATTCTCATTTCACAGATGAAGAGATTAAGTTCCATACAGGTGAGGTGATTTACCCAAAGTCAGCCAGTAAAATATGGCAAAAATGGGATTCCTCTTCTTAATCCAGATGAGCTGTCTCTTCACTACCCCAGACTTTCCCCCCCTTTCTTCCCCCTCCCTCACACACACACACACACACACACACACAGTATTCACCTTAGCCCATGTCAGCAGGCCAGTACACCAGCTACCCCTCACCCCAACCCTGCAGCTCTAGGTTAATCCCTGCTCCTCCTCTGGGGCTTAATTTATATGTCCCTTCTTCCATCATCCTGAACTAGACTGGACTTGTTCCCATGCTACCCTCCACTTCCCCTGAGAGAGCATCTGTCACACTACAATGTAATTGCCTCCTTATCTGTCTGCTAATAAACTGCCAGCTCTCTAAAGGCAGAATGTGGCACACTGAAGATGATCAATAAATTCCTATCTGGTGTTGAAAAGAATCCAGATATTGCCTCAGAATAGATGCAAGATCAGGTTAGACCCAGGTCTTCCCTAGAAGTCAGATGTAAACCAATAGCTGGGCTCAGACCTGGCTGTTAGTTAAGCTGAGCAGGCAAGTCTTCTGAATTTCTAACAGGTTATGTTTTCTAAAAGAAACAAGAGAGTTCCCCCTCAGGGCCCGCATTTCCCTAGGTCCAAATGTATTCCCAAAGAGCAAATTAAGCTCTCCAGAAAACTGTTTTCCACATTGCAGCTACCCAGAGAGCCACTCATACCTTCAGGGAAGACACACGATAAACATTTTGTCCTCAGCTGTGTCACCAGTGAAACAGGATGAGTCAGGCCTCCTTCCTTGGCTGGGAGAGAATATAAATTTGACCTGAATTCTCTCTTCTGCTTCTGATATCTGGCTTCTCTCTGACTATCTTAATCTCCCAGTCTTCAGTAAGAATAGCTATTAAAAATATTTATGAACTCTTCCTAGATACTAAGCACTGTTCTCAGCACTTGAGATTTGCCAACTCATTTAATCCTCACATCAATCGTATGGGGCAGGTACCATTATTATCCCCAGTTTACAAATGAGGAAACTGAGGCACATAACAACTAAAAAAATCCTACCAAAGTCACACAGGTAGTAAGTAGTAGAACTGGGATTCAGTTCCAAGCAGTCTGGCCGTAATGACCTGAAGGACCAGTTCAGGCCCTACCAGTTCAAGACCCATGTTCTCCAAGAAGCCCACCTGACCACCCCAGGCCAGAGTTAAATCTTGCTTCTCCTCTAAATTCCTACAGCAATTATTTATAGCACAATTTATTTGGCAATTAATTCCCCATCTGGTATTCTTGTATGGAAGTCAAGGTCTAGAGATGGTGTACCCTCTCCTTCCTTCAGGTCCAGATGAAGGTCTTCACCATGCATAGTATTCTATGCATCACAAAGGGGATAGAGGGGTTAGAAGGTCAAGGGAAGATGGGTCAGATATGCAAGAGGAGAGCTTAGCATTACTAGTTAAGAGGATACTTGTCACCCAGCAGAAGAGGCTGGGAATATTCTTAAAGGAAAATATCTGCAAGATCATTCATCAAGGTAACTCTTGGAGGAGGGAGGGCTCTAATGTTTCTCATTGACTCAAAAAAGCAAAAAAAAAAAAAAAAAAAAGTGCCTTGTCCTCTATTAGACAGGACAGGAGCCCTGCGAGGAGGCAGTGCCAAAAGAGGTTAAGCTCCAGGCTTCGGAGCCTGCTTCCCCATCTCAGTTGACAAATGCTTTGTAATTAATGAGGTGGAGATGACAATCTCTATCCTATTAGGCCAATTCTTTTGCAGAAATCAATAGTCTGTCAGAGGAAATCCTTTTGGGCAGAGACTGTTTAATCATCTTCATTACCATCATCATTATCGTCATGATAGATAACATTTATTGAATTCTTATGTGCAAGGCACTGTATATGAATTATCACAGCTCATCTTGCCATCAGTAGAAAATTTTTACTAAATACTGGATGGCGCAGACTGATTCTTCACATTCAACCAAGCTAGTGACTGTCCTCAGATGGTTAAATTTCAGTTCCTCAGCAGAAGATCCACCGAAAATACAACAAAACCTCTGATATGAACAATATTGAAAAGCAAGGTTTCTACATAAATGGTGGTAGGATTTATTATAGTCCAAAGAGTGGGTGTGAATCCTTCCTCCACTACTCAGTAGCTCTGTGACTATAAGCAAGTTACCGGATCTTTCTGAGTATTTCCCCAAACATAAAAATAGAATAATAGAATATCTCACCAGAGCTGTGATGATCAAAGGATACAATGGCTGAGAGTACCTAACATAGTTACCCCCAGCATACTATGCCAAGGAGCTTATTACCTATGTTTTCTTCTGGGAGTTTTACGGTTTCAGGTCTTATGTTCAAGTCTTTAATCCATTTTGAGTTAATGTTTGTTTATGGTCTAATATAGTGGTCCAGTTTTATTCTTTGCCATCTGTCCAATTTTCCCAACATCATATTGAAGAGGCTGTTCTTTCCCCCACTGTGTATCCCTTTCCCCCATTATGTATTTCCCCACTGTATATCCTTTGTCAGAAATTGGCCATATATGAGGGAGTTTATTTCTGGGGTCTCTCTTCTGTTCCACTGATCTGTGTGTCTGTTTTCATGCCAATACCATACTGTGTTAATTACTATAGCTTTGTAGCATACTTTAAAATCAGGGAGTGTGATGCCTCCAGCTTTGTTCTTCTTTCTCAAGTCTGCTTTGGCTATTCAGGGTCTTTTATGATTCCATACAAATCTTAGGTTTGTTCTATTTCTGTGAAAAGTGCCACTGGAATTGTGATAGGGATTGCATTGACTCTATAGATTGCTTTGGGTGGTATGGGCATTTTTAAAAATTAATTCTTCCAATACATGACCATAGAATATTTTTCCATTTATACGTATCTTCAATTTCTTTCATTAATGTCTTATAGTTAACATACAGGTCTTTCACTTTCTTGGTTAAATTTATTCCCAGGTATTTTATTCTTTCTGATGCAACTGTAAACAGAATTGTTTTAGCTTCTCTGATAATGCATAGAAATGCAACAGATTTTTGTTCATCAACTCTCCATCCTGCAACTTTACTAAATTTGTTTATTCTAAGAGGTTTTTCACGGAGTCTTCAGGTTTTTCTATACATATCATCTGCAAATAGTGAAAACTTTACTTCTTCCTTTCCAATTTGTGATTCCTCTTATTGCTTTTTCTTGCCTAATTCCTCTGGATAGTATTTCCAGTACTAAATAACTTCCAACTTTTATTTTCCCTTGGACCTGCATTAGTTACTCAGTTCTTAAGCCTTTGGGGGAGGGGAGCAGGGGGAGGTAGCAAGTAGAAGAAAGAGATAGCTTTCTGATAATTATTCTTTTTCCTTGTGTTCCCAAATACTTGGTTTGGGCACATATGGCTGAAACTGAGTATGGTAGGTTCTGAAACTGTACCAGTTCTCTCTTAAGACAAATCCTGCCTGAATTCCAAGGCAAAGACAGGTCTTTTTAATTGTTCTCCCTTGAAGCATTTTCCCTTCCTCTTTGCCCAAATAAAACTCATGCTTGCAGGTCCAGTTAAACTTCTGCTTTTCATGGAGTATTCCCTGACCAGCCCATTGTACCCTGACCAATACTTCTCTGAACATCTGGCTCTTACTCATTTTGCCATTCAGCTCAAAGGTACTCAACTGGACTTTTAACATGACCTTGACAAATTTGCCTCCTCCTGATATTTAACTCTTCAAGTGGGACCTTTCTTCACTGTTCTACTCTGTCTCTGACCACGTATAGAGCTTACACTACCTGTATATCTTACTGTTAACCATTTTGGACAATGAATTTGTAGAGATGTCTGCTCCATCACTACCCTTGCCATCTATTTAAGTAATCAAAGCTTAGGGCTTTCTTGTCTAGTGTGTAAGTGGTGGCACACCTAGGTGGCTGCACCCTGGGGAAAAAGGACCCTCCCCCATAACACACACACCCAGAGACCACAACCAAAGGGGAAGTTGCTGGCAGCTGAAAAGCTTTTGCCTCCAACTGCCTTCTAGTCTCCAGGGTGAGAATTATTCAGCTGGTTTGGGTGGACAACTAACTCTAAGTCAAGATAAAACTCCAGCCTTCTAGAGTGTGAAAAGCTAATAAATTCTTAGTGGATAAGATTTTCTAAATGGAGCTTCTTTTATGAGGCAATTTGTGAACACTCTGGCTTTTTTCTACTGGAGCAGCAAACTGCAACTACAAAAATTAAGATGGTATATGGGGCTGGGAGTGCAGGGGCAGGAAAAATTAGGACTCAAATATGGTCCCAAACAGGACTTCCCAGTTCAGTGGGGTTCGTTCTCACTGTCCCTTGCTCACTAATCCAGGCTTCTTTTAGGGAAAAAATCCCAAGACAGACAGAACCACCTGCACTCCAATGGAACAAGACAGCATGTCATCGTGCTAAAACCATGGGAGCGTGTATATTATTAATCCTGTGGTTGGTTAACAACCTCAAGGTCTGTCCCCAAGAAAGATTCTCCCACTACTTTGATTGCCTGTAGAGTGTTGTGTGTGTGTGTATTTGGGACTAGGTTAGGGGAGCCGCGACAAGAAGACTTATTGCTGTTTTTGCTGGTTCATTTTGGTGAATAAAATATAGGGCACTTTAATTCTTTGAGAATTCAAATTATTTAAAATGTTTTCAAATAACTCATCTGGCAATAGTTCTTTGTGCCAAAGTAGAAACAGACATGAGGAGGGAAGGGGCGAAAAGGAGTATAGACATGAGGCCAATAACATAGTGAGTTCAGAAGGAGTTGAGTATTTCTGAGTCCCAGCTACTATCTATCTGGAGGTTTCCACAATGTAATTTCACAAGAGGAATATTTAAGAGTTGTATGCCATGTGGCTTACAAGGATTTTTCTCAGTTAATCACGTTGCTATTACTCCCCCGTTACAGATGGGAAAACCAAGGCCAGAAAAAAACCACCTGCTCAACATTATACAATTTGAAATTTAAACAGAGATTCAAACCAAGGTCATCTCACCCCAGGGACAGAGTTCCTAACCCCTACGTGGTGCTGATTTCCACTGCAAGGAGCCAGGAGACCAAAGCATGGCAGTTCTAAAGGTGTCTCCTCAGAGTGGAGCTCCCACAAGGTGAAGCGTCTGTGGTGCAGAAGGCACTTGTTGGCAATGGACACATCCAGTGGGATTTGCCAGCCCCAGGAGTTAGGCAGCCTGCACTCATCCTGGGGCTCTACCCCCAAGAGCTTCATGAATTTGGCCCATTTTTATATCCAACTTCAACAGGACACAGTGATGTAACACACAAGGAGCTGAAAAAAGGCCAAGTCAATGCCATGATGGAGGACACGCTTCGGAGGTTCTTTAGTGAGTCAAAGTAATAACATCCCAGGGAGCCCCTTCCTGCTCCTAAAGGGCCCCTGTGCCCTTGCCATGTGCCTGTGGACTAGGCACTTGAGCTGATGCTGATCCAAGGGTTACACCCATCCCTAGGAGACTGCAGTTCTCACGTGGACAAAGCCTTAGCCAAAGGATTCTATCACCACAGGAAACATCAGGTGCCCTTTCCTCCACCCACTTATATCCCCTGCTCACCTGTGCCCTTTTGGACTACGGATGACACCTCCAAACCCCACTGCTTTGTGGCTGGTGGAGTGGGTACCCTCAGATCAACTGCTGTCAAGTCTCCTGTGTCTCCAGTCAACAAAGCAGTCTATTTGAAGAATGACTGCCAGATTCAGATGGATCATGCACAGGATATTAGATATTGGGATATACTGCTGCAGTTTTGAAAGAAGGGCCATGGATATCAGGATATCAAAGGAAGTGGTACACAGAACTCCCAAGCAAACACTCATAAGGTAAGAATTTACAGGAATGAAGGAGAACCTAGTCCGTGATGTGTGGACCACATAACAAGATTAAGGATACAAAACTGAGTTAGAGAAGGATTTTAAGAGAAGCTGGAAGAGAGATTTCCTTGGAGAGAGGAGTTGTGAGCTATGACTCCCCACCCCATCCTGATCTATTCAGGGATAGGGATGTGCTGCCTCTAACCTTTCATCTAGACAAGGGCCCCAAGGCAACCACTCAGAATGCTCTGAAGTGTGATTTCTGCCACTGGGGGTTGTTAAAGACTGGTGCAGGCCTCACTTCTAGGAAGATCACAAGGACTGTAGACTGAGTCCTGATTCCTGCCCAGGAAATATAGAAGTCAAGAAGGTGATGCAGTCTTCTCTTTCCCACACAAGTCCTATTTCCTCTACACACTGACTACAAAACAACACACTGGGAATACACCCGCAATCAGGTCCTCCCTGACAACTAGAACTGCTTGATGGGAGCTGTGAAGGGCAGCTGCTTTAGGATGAGCCTGTACTCCCAAGGAATGTGGGAGCTCCCTGCGCTCTGTGAGCCACAAGTACACCACCCACAAAAACAAAACAAAACAAAACAAAACAAAACAAAACCTGGTATGCAGTCATCATGGGCCGCAAGAGGTGGGTTTGTAAGGTTTGGGAGACCTCAACTGAGAGGTTGGAGGTACATACAGTGTCCAGGAGCTTAGGAAGGAGTCACAAGGGAGCACCTGTAATAGCAGGAAAGGGCCCAGCAGGGAAACCCAGAAGAGCTTACCTAGAGTACTCAACACTGAAAGGCTTCTTTAACCACCTTCCTGGCCCCGGAAAGACTGCAGGCATCCAGCCAATGAAAACCAGCTATCCCCTCCCCTCTCCTCACAGCAATCCCTGAGGCATCAAAACAGCGACAGAGGGGGAGCAGAGGAAAAGCAGAAGGCAAGGTCCTCTTCCTATGTGAGGACTTCTGGAGACAGGTCCAAGCTGTGGAGGTGGGGCAGGAGAACACCTCGTGGTGGTCCAGTCAAGACTTAACAAATATTTTGGAGTGGATATTCTGATTCCTGAGTTGACTTGTGTAACTGATAGAGTCCATGGGACTGTATTGCCTGAGGATGAGCATAAAAGCCAAGGAGCTTTCCAGAACAGTCCTTCAGGGGCTAAGAGCTCCCCACCAAGTCACATCTGAATGTGGGTGATGTGGTGTTCTCTTTCCTGCACAAGTCCTGCTTCCTCCACGTGCTGGCTAGAAATCGGCACACTGGGAACACACCCACAATCAGATGCTCCCTAACAACCAGAACAAAACGGTCCAGTGGGTTCTCCTCTCCACTTCAAACAGGGGCTTTTGTCCTTCATTATCCCCATACCCCCACCACAACCACCACCTGAAGGCAGCTTTCTGAAGAGCATTCACGGAGATAGTTACCACCTGCAGCCAAGATGGGGCTGAGGACTTTAATCCCCCTAAACTGCCCTCAAACCCGTCCTTAGGTTCTGTAGGATATGATTTGGGGCTACCTCCCAGAAACCCTCCTGCTCCTAAAACTTCCCACCCCTCGTCTCTCTCATCAGCCTGCCTCACTGTAGAAATCTCATCATTTGTCATAGCCACATGTTCGAATTAAATATTCTGAGAAAGGTCAGGCATTTTATGTTCAACATTCACACATCATTGTGACTTTTCAACATTTTAACATATGACTATTATTTAACATTATCGCCAGTATCATGACTAAAACCAAGTAATTTTAACACTGACTGTGCTTTTTAAAAAAATACACATGCCCTCCAGAACTTGTGATTCTTCTATCTCAGACGGCTCACCACCCACCAAACCCCATCATCTAGGCTGAGAACACGTTTTAAGAAACAAAAGTAAAGCTTAATACTGGTTTGTCAGACTGTAGTGGGAAATGGGAGCAGGCTTGCTGAAGATTGTACCAAAATAACGGGGTGTCACCAGGGAAAAGCGGTCTTAGGCCAAGGAGACGCAGGAGGCCAGTTGGGACCTTAGGGTTTAATTTTCTAACTCCTGCTACAGAACCATAATTTTTGTCAAGAAGATAGAGAATGGTATGTTTGGATTCAAGACTGCAAAATTTTGCCTCATAAAATAGCGTTCCATCTATTAAATAACTTATTGTTCATCTACAAAGGTGTTTCAGAAAACCAGCTGGAGATCAGAGCAGAGAGGAGGCAGCTTTGAAACCAGACAGTCCAGCACTTTTTAATAAGCTCCATGACCCTGGGCACATTCTTTAGCTCCTCTGGGACTCTCCTCTCATCAGTAAAAATGGGATAAAAATAGATACCCTGAACGTCTGCTGGGAAGCTTGGACCATCACTAGAAAATGGGTCAAGCACAGTGCATTGCACACACTTGGTGCCTGATGTCATTTTCAGCCATTTGTATGAAGGATCACAGAAGCTCTATCTTCAGACTTGCATACCAGGAGAAACAAAAAGATGAGGGCTTAAGAACTCCATAAGAGAAAATATAAGGTGAGCAGGGGTTTTCCCCACAGGCACTGATAATGTTGTAGTCCTGCTGCCATCTGCCTGGGGTATAGCAGACCCATGGGCATAGGTCAGACAGTGCCACACACACCCCCCCACCACCACCACCCTCAGCAGGAGCTGCTTCACCTTTACTGTCTTGGGATCCTAGGAGAAAATCACCCTCAGAGAACATGGGATAACCTCAGCCCCACCTCATCCAAGTCAACCCTGAAAGGAATAGGGTGTAGGGGAATCCCCAAGGGCTGGGTAGCTAAAAAGGAAAAAGTCATGCAGAAAGGAAATGGAAAAGCCCCCCAAAACTATCCTTGTCAGTTTCTCAGTCCTCCCCATCCCCACCACCAACCAGAGACATGCAGAATTAATTAGAGTCATACAAAGCCAATCTTGTCACACTCCAGGCTAGGAGCTGACAGGCTGTTATCTGCACCAGCTGGCTCTTCGCTGGCACTAACAGGAAGGTGTCCTGCTATCTCCCCATCTTCTTTATCAACAGCCCCAGGCAGCAGCTGTAGCAACTCCAGCAGAAGACTCCAGCCAGGCTTCTGATGAGCCCAGGCACTGCTGCAGCCTTCCTGTTTCTCGGGATGAGAGTCTCTCTCCCAAACTGCTTAGGGCTCTAGAAGTTAAGTCTCCTCCTTACTGGGGGTGGGGGGCACTGAGGAGATGCAAGGGAAGATGCGGCCCCTTGGACTGAGCAGAGAAGTCACTTTCTAGTGGGGGGGTCTTGTCTGTTGGGGGAAGCCAGTCCCATTATTCCAACCTAACAGGCCAACTGTGGCCCCAAGGCTGCTTCTCAGCCTAGAGGCAAAACTCAGCCTCTCTCCTCACCCCTGGTTCCCTGCCATTGCAGGGAGTCCCACCCCTCTCCCTTCTACGAGGAGAGAAAATTCTACAAGGATCCCACCCCTTCCCTATGCCTGTCATGTTCAGCACCATAACAGACTTCTTATTTAAGGCAAGGTAGGCAGTTTTGTATTATTATGATAAAACCTTTCAACTCAGGTGTAATTATATACATTTTACATTTCGGAAGAGTGAAGGCTATAGATGTTAATTAACACGCCCCAAATCACAAGTTTAGTAACAATAAACGACGATTTTAACCAAGTTCGCTTGCCTGAAAAATCTGTGCTCTTTTACAAGAAACTATCCTCTAATACCAGGCTATAGACAGGAACGTAGGTGACCATGGCTCCCAAACCTAAGACAATTAGGTGACACCCTTCCCTCCCCCAACCCCGAGGAAAGCCTCTTTGAACTGAGGACAGCTCTAACCTTCTGTGCCACAGGTTAGGTCTCACAGTATCTGGGGAAGTTGATCTGTTGATGCCTGGGACACAGATGAATAACCGACCAAAATGCTCCCCTTCTAAAGTACACAGCCATGGCTGAGAAACAATGCCTGACCTGGGACCATATCTCACAGCCTACCTTGCACCCAGAGTGGCCAGACAGCTACTCGTGCCGACAGAACGTAAGCAGAAGCGATGTCCACCACACACGGACTGACGGTTTTAAGAAGTAAATGCACTATCTTCTCCGTTTCTTTCTCCTGCTCATGGTTAAAAGGAGAGGACGCCATGATGTGCAGGCAGGCCCAAACTTAGCTACACATTAGAATCACCTGACACTTAAAAAAAAACAAAGCCAACATGAGGACCACATGAGAAACCAATTAAATCAGAATCTTTGGCGGTGGGGGGAGGGGGGGCAGGTGAGAACCAAGAACCCTTTTTAAAGCTGCATAGGAGACAAAGATTGAGACCCACTGCACTAAGGGGATGGTGAAGCCACACGATGGAAGAAACCTGGGTCTCTCCACACTGTAAGGAGAAAACCCACCCACTGACAATAAACACATGTACGTATTTGACATGCATTTGATTGTTAGTGAGCGAGAAACCTCCAGTGTGTTTTAAGCTACTGATACTTGGGGGTTTTGTTTCTTAAAGCCACCAGTATTACCCTAGTAACTAATGTAGCCTGTTAAAATACAGACTTTTCTTTATTCCAAAGGAACTTAAGAAGCTCCTCACTGGTCCTACCTTCCATGGGGTTCAATCTCTGATAGCTGGAAACTAAAAGGCACCTCTCTGTATCCTGAGGCCCACATGATCAAGCTAAACTATGCTGAAACCAGAAACCTGCAACAGGACTCATTTCTAGAGCACAAATATTGCTTATAATACCTTCTCATTCATTATCTTGTTTCATCCTCATAAAAGCTCAAGGAGGAAAACCTACATAATGTGATGATACCCTTTACAGATGGAGAAAGCGTGACCCAGAAAGGGAAATTGACTTACCTCAAACTTACATGGCCACTGAGCAGCACAGCCAAGCCTAGATCTCAGTTATCTAACTTTTCCACCATACCCTGAACCCTCATGATCTAGAAGGCAGTATGGTGAACTGGGTAAGAGCATGGCCACAGAATCTTACTGTCAGAGTCATGCTCAACTCTGCCACTTGCTAACTATGTGACCTTGGGCAAGTTACATAGCCCCTCTGAGCCTCAGCTACAAATTGGGAATAATCTAGTTATCGTAAGGAATTAAATGATGTAATTCCCATAGAGGTCACTTAGACTGGTTCCTGGTACACACAAAGCATCCACAGATAAATACCTATATTACTGGTCTGTGTAACTCTCACATCAACCCTATGATACAGGCACCATCAGCATTTTGGTAATGCAGAAAATAAGACTTAAAGAAGTAAAAGAAGGTATCTAAGGTCACACAGATGAGAACCAGCAAAGCCAGATTCAAATCAAGCCCGTTCAATGCCAAAGTCCATGCTATTAACCACTATGACTTATGCAAAGACATAAGTCTGCTCTCTCACAGAGCAGCTGAAGGGGCTCTGGGAAGACTCCCCTACTCAAACTATCTCCCCATGAGCCAGCACAGTTGCTATTAGCCCCTCAAGATAAGGCATCTCACTCTAAGTTCCTTCTACAATATAGGAACCCCTCCAATCAACTCATATACAGATAGCTAGCTGAAAGGATCACAAGAGAATGGAACTCTGGGGTTACTGACTTTGTCCTGAGTTTTATTTTGTTGGGGGGTTGGATTGGAAACCAAGGCATCATCTAAGGAGAGCAGGCTTGGATAGGAGTTACACTGAGCTGGTAAAAAGAAGCCTCAACAGGGAGAAGTGGTTACAGAAGGGGAATTTTCCACAAGGTCACTGCAGTTGAGCAGTGCCACATTTTTGTATGATCTGGAGCAGAAAGAAAAGGAGGTGGACATGGTGAGGAGTTAGTACTATTGGACACCATGTGGGCAGATTCAGTGCAAATGTGGCTGGGTGTTAAGATTTATCAGCAGTGTTTAAAAGTCTCTGTTTCTTAGCTTATCCTAGAAAAATCATTCCATAAATGTGGGAGATTATACATGGATGGGTGGGTGCATAAGTTAATGGAAGGACGGAGAAATGGATGGATGGGGAGGTAAACAGACATGGATGGATTGATGAATGGATGGAATGGGTGGATCTCTATGCCACATATATTCATTCTTTGTTTGCAGACAGAAGTACTTTTAAACAGTGCTCATTAGGAATTGGTGTATAGCATTGGAAATGGTACCATAACTAAATTAGTTTTCTATGTCACTGAAGCATATTTATACTAACCCATAGAGTCCATAGGACTTCCCTGGTGACTCAGATGGTAAAGAGTCTGCCTGTAATGCAGGAGACCTGGGTTCAATCCCTAGGTCAGGAAGATCCCCCGGAAAAGGAAATGGCAACCCAATCTAGTATTCTTGCCTAGGGAATTCCATGGATAGAAGAGCCTGGCGGGCTACAGTCCATGGAGTCACAGAGTCGAACATGACTGAGCGAGTTTCACATACAGTCCATAGGGTCACAAAGAGTCAGACTGAGTGACTAACAATTTACTTCATCAGCCCCATATAAGGACTTAATAGTTTTCCATCATCACATTCATCAGCTATTCTTTTATCCTCTCTGCACTCTCTCCCTTAGATATCTAATTTTATCCCATGCAAAGTACTACCTACTAGAAAAGAACTCCAGCAACTCTGCCCCAAGCCCTGACCTCTGTCCTGATCTCCCATCCTCTCTCTAGCTGCCTGCTCTGTATGTTCATCTGGACATCCCCATATCACTTCAACATGATGATGACAACTCTTCTCCAACTGCCTTATTTGTCTCTTCTGTTTCTAAAGATATAATGTCTCCATTCTCCAAAGTTTTAGTAATAAACTTCAAATCAGTTATTATTTCCTTCCCTCCATATGTGATCAATCACCACGTTATTTTATCTTACGATGACAAAGGCCTTTTGAAAATGTTCCCAGCCTCTGATTTTACCTCTCTACAATCAGTGCCATGCACATATTTATTCATTCATTTATTCATTAATCCTACTCAAAGTATTCATGCCTCTATACTCTCAATGCTGAGCTCTGCACTAGGGATTTAAAGATGAATAAAACACAGTCACTGACCTGAAGGATCTCAGTATCTCTCTAAATACTTCATAAAGTAATGTGTTGACTGTGTCTGTCCCCTCCTCAAACAATTTTTGGCAGCACCTTATTGTCAGGAATCCATAATCATTGCCCGAAACCTGTCTTGGACTTGGCCTTAGAGGCTGGTTTTTAGTGCAAATTCAATTTGGCGCTCACAGAATAATTACTGTGAGTTGTAAATAGCCATATCAGAGCCTGGGCCCATGCCCCACACCTACACTCAGAATTATGATGCTGAGACTTGGGATGCTGACTTGAAGCTCAGAGAAATAGCAGAATTGGCTAAAATTAAAATATTGGTGATAAATCAGATAGTCACCTAGGGCTAGGAAGGTTCATGCTGATAGAGCAGAAAAAAAAGAATACTAATAATAATAGTAAAAAGAGTCTCCTGGAATATAAGAAATCCAGAAGCTCAACCCCAAGTTAGCAGCTCTGGCACTTCTGAACAAGGCAGGGTGTGGACCCTAAGAATATCACATTGGTTCCTAGGGTGACCTCTGTGATCCATCTGCCTTAGCATTCCCTCCCATAGGGGTCCCAAAGGAAAGCTGTCAACAAAAACCTTATCAATGAACTTGAAAAAAGAAGAACAGGGACTTTCCTGGTAGTCCAGTGGTTAAGACTTCACCTTCCAACGCAGGAGATATGGGTGTGATCCCTGGTTGAGGAGTTAAGATCCCATATGCCTCTCAGCCAAAAAACCAAAACATAAAAACAGAAGCAATATTGTAAAAAAATAATAATTCAATAAAGACTTTCAAAATGGTCCTCATTAAACAAAAAAAAAAAGAAAGAAAGAAAGCTCTAAAAAAAGAAGAACAGGAGGACCAAAAAGGAAGAGACCAAAGAAAGGTGACCCAGTACAAAGCCTCAGTAAACTAGAGAGGCCAAGGGGATCTTTTCAGATCAAGGAGAATATCCAGTCTCTAGGAAAAGTGCTCTCTCCCTATCATTCTGAAACTCAAATCTCAGAAATCTAAAGACTTAAGAAGGAGGGAAAACCACTTTGGGCATGAAATTCTCTTAGGGCTGTAGTTGAAGCTATCCACAAGAAGGAGGGGGCTTCCCTGGTGGCTCAGTGGTAAAGAATTCGCCTGCCAATGCAGGAGACATGGGTTTGATCCCTGGGTTGGGAAGATCCCCTGGAGAAGGAAATGGGAACCCACTCCAGGATTCTTGCCTGGGAAATCCCATGGACAGAGGAGCGTGGCAGGCTACAGTCCATGGAGTCACAAAAGAGTCAGACACGACTTAGCAACTAAACAACAGGAAGGAGGAAGCAAACTGGGTAAGGGACCAAATGCAACAAACAGAGCTAGATGAGCATCATAGGCTTGGTATGTGCCTTTCCTGAGTGGAGCACAGTTCCCAGGCCCAGATGGGCCAACTTCGATGAATTCATAACAGAGATATAGAGTGTAAGAACTAGAAAAGACCTTTGCCTTATATCTGAGGAGGCCGAAGCTGACGGATATTGATGGAAGAGGACAGTAGCTTCATCCTGATTGGCTGCCAGAGACTCCAGGAACAGTCTTTCACTTTTTCCCACCCTACATGATCTTCCAAACAGAGACTGATCTAAGAGAATAATCTGCTTAATCTTCTTTAAAATTCAAATCTAGACAAAAAGTTTAAGGGTTCTTGGCCCTTTATCTATAAGGATAGTTTTACTCTAATCAGATGTTACTAAATGTTAAACTCCTAATCCTGGGAGAGAAAGGGGATGTAAGTGAGAGTCCCTCCTGGGTACTGAGGAGGAAAATAGAAATAGAGATGGACAAGTGGACAGGGGCCCAAGACTCTGGATTTTAGAGAAATATGTGAATCTGGTGCTGTCACCTGCTTGGGTGCTTGATCTCCACGTTGGTCCCTGACTCTTTTTGTCCAGATTTCTCTTTTGAAGTCAAGACTTGCCTATCTTGCAGGATTGTTAAAAGAATTAACTGAGACAAGATCTCTGGCACAGGTGTTGGTTCTCTTCCATTCTTTCCCTACTCAATTTGACCTTCCCTCCAGCCAGTGAACATTATATCTCCCCTACATAATGCTGACCACCTTGTTGTCCATCTAATGTCAATGGGCTCTGCCAGTGACAGTGAAGATAATAGATTTAAATTTGCATTTCCTTCCCAGCAACAACTTCTCTCTTGTTCTCTCTTGGGCAATAAGAAGAGGGGGTGGGGGGTGGGGAGTGGGGGAGAAGCCTAAGGCTCGGTATCATCTGTTAAGTGGGTAATGGAACAATGATGGAGTATTCCATGGACAACAGGTTACCACTTTGACTGGTCCCTCTGCCTCCACCCAGTCCTTCTAGCCTGGAAAGTGCCTTGATCACCAGCCAGGAAACCTGAGTTCTGGTCCAGACTCAACTTGCTAAGCAATCCCCAGCATCCTATTTATTGTCTGAGAAGTGCATTTCCCAATGCGTAAAATGGAGACAGTAATACATCCCCATCCTCCATAGGGTCCGCCACACAGGCACTCACAGAGGTTACACCAGACAACAGATTTTAAAGCTAAAAATGCTTTATAAGCCTAAGACTTTATAAACATTATTTTATTCGGATGGCTGGAGGGAAGAAATGAAAATAATTTAGGACCAGGGTACTGACTTCAAGAGGCATCTGCCCTTATGAGCCCGAAGGAAGAAAGGAAGAAAGGGCTGGGGCAAATTCCACCCCATGTCCTGACAAACTGCTGTTTCTCCATGTGCCTGGAAGAGTCGGGAAGATCAGAGGAAACGTGTATATTTACCAGCTAAGCAAAGAGAAAAATGCCACCATAAAACCAGGGGGAGGGATGACATAATAAAACAATATAGAGTGTCCTATAAGCACGGAAACAATAACAACGCTAAAAGAGAAATAGCTTATTAAGTTAAAACGACAGTAAATCTGTCAGAACACCCATAGAAACTCTCATCTCAAGATAGTAAAAACCCTCTTCCAGGCCTATTGTCTTATACTTTCATTAAACTACAGTTTTATAAGATAAAACATTGCCAATTCTTGCTCAATTCCCAGAATAAAATCTAGTTAAACTCTTAATTTGGGAGATACATCTTCTGCAAGTGACAGATCCTTAAGGGACAGTTCCTAAAGCCTGATGACTGCGGAGACAGAGAACCAAGGCACAGGGGGGCTGCCCAACAGTTTGCATTTGGGACCCTGCCCTGCTGTCCAGGCTACTCTCTTACCAGAACTGCTGGCCCCTTCTAACCAAGGAAGAGTAGAACAAGGAAGCTGATGTTACCTTTTCTATAGCTAAGAGGGTTCAGATCTCAGGGGAAGCTGAAGTTCAAAGCAGCCAGCTCCATTCCCTCTTTAGCAAACTAGGTCTACCGTCCCTGCAAATCCTCACGTCCACCACTACCATATACACCAAGCAGCATGTAACCAACGAGTTCAGAATGTTCAACTGAACTGAGGGCTTCCCTGGGGGCTCAGATGGTAAATAATCAGCCTGAAATGCAGGAGACCTGTGTCTGATCCCTGGATCGGGAAGATCCCCTGGAGAAGGGAATGGCAACCCACTAATGGCAATCTAATATTCTTGCCTGGAGAATTCCACGGACAAAGGAGCCTGGTGGTCAAATCCCCATGTCGACCCAGCACCATATGTAAAAAGCAGCATGTAACCAAGGAGTTCAGTATGCTGCTGCTGGTTAAGCTTGGATTCTGAACCACTTACCTGATCCTATCCCCAGACTGAGTGAACTCAATTCTCCTTGCCTCTAAAGGGATTGCTTATTTGTTCTCTCTTTCCAGCATGCTACTGGTGGTAATTTGTGGTTTTCCCATACCCCGAGGTTCTTGTTTCAGAATGCCTGTCTCTTTGGGAGGAAGGATGGAAGGAAGGATGGGTTGGGGCCAACCTCTCTGGCCATTGCAACCCCAGGAGCCTCTGCCTCCTGAGAAACTGGGCCTCCCCATCCCAGGATTGCCAGGTCTAATGGGCAGGAGCCGGACATCAGTATCTGCACAACAGAGATGAGGAGTGAGGGGAGTGGCCAGGGATTGGGGTACTGGGAGGGATCTCAGTGCCACCTGCTGCCCCAGGCCCTCAGGGCAATAGAGAGCTAGGTGCTGGGTAAGTTAACAGAAAAGAGCCCACTTTGCATAAAGTTATCCAAGTGACTGCTGGGTTATGACAGCCTGAATTTTTTACTGGTATCTAATGGACAGAGTCTCAGGAACGTATTCTTGTTTTCAGTGCCACCCACATACCCAGTTTCATAAGCTAAATTATTTCTACTACTTGAGAACTGCCAAGGACGAGCTTAAGGGCTTGATATAGCCACATTACATCATATTTCACACTGCTTAGCACCCCACACAGCAGCCACCACCCCTCTTCCTTGTATCCAAAGCCTAGCCCCAACTTCTTCCTCCCCAGCCTTCCACCTCCCCCGTACACAAACCAAATGTTCTCTTCCTGGCCCATCCCCCCACCACCACAGGCCCAGCTCAAGCCTGAATTACCCTTGCCTGAATCAACCTTGCCTACAGAGCAAGCTTCTCTTGTCCTTCACAGCCTGATCAGATCTCACCTCTTCCTTGGAGGCCGCCCCACCCCCGGCACCTCCACGTTCAGAGCAACCTCTCTCACCTTTGATATATCCAGACACTTCACTTCTAGCCTCATTAGAGCACAGATCCTTGTCTACCTAATACAGCCACACAGATGATCACACTACCATGTGTCAAATAGATAGCTAGTGAGAACCTGCTATAAAGTACAGAAAACTCAGCTTGGTGCTCTGTGATGACCTAGATAGGAGGGATGGGATGGGGGCGTGGGGAGGGAGGTCCAAGAGGGAGGAGATACATGTGTAGATACAGCTGATTCGCTTCATTGTACAGCAGAAACTAACAGAACATTGCAAAGGAATTATACTCCAATTAAAAAAAGAGAAAGTAACTGGTGTGAACATTGCTTTCCCTCCATCCCCAACTGCACAAAGTAGCCAACATTGCTTTTTTCAAGATCCAAGTTCATCTTTACATGCATACATGCACATATGTGCACACAGACACACAGAATTTATCTTTCAAACCCACTGAGGAAGACAGCTGGGGCTGCTGAAAAGGAGTCATGGATTTGAGCACTGAAACGGGAGAGAAACAAGCCACCAACTTGAGGAGAGTGAAGTTTCCTCTGAGACAGGTGGCAAGGTGAGATGCCAGGGCCTCAGTTAGAGGCAGTGGCCTGGGTGGGTGGGGCTAGGAAATGGGTTTGGGGGTACTGGGTGGATGGCTGCAGTCACTGGGGGAGGTACCAGGGGTTTATCTCTGTGACTGTCCCAGGGCATTAGGACTGGGATACCAGCAGAGGGACAGGATCACTCTTGACAGGGCCACTGTGAAGGCAAAAGGACAAAGATGAAGATGGGCAAACCATGGTCCAAGGATCTGATCCTCCCTGGTTTGGGGTACTACGTAAGCCCAGGACTCATCTATGATCTCATAGAGTAGGGAGGGAACCTCAACAATGACTGAGATTTAATTTCACCAAACAGGCAGGCAGAGACTCAGAGCAGATAAATTTTGATCTAGAAAAGTAAAGGATTATGACATGGATTGTATTAAACATACATACCTCCCACACTTGTGTGAAATCACTGGGGGGGGGCAAGCTTGCTTTCCCCACTGGATTAGAAACCCTTGAAATCAGGGGTCTTTTTTTCCTCATCCTAGCTTTCCCCACCCTACCCCAAGCTTTCCTAGTCAAAATTATTGAAAGCAGTCCCTGAGGTTGCAAAATAAAACTCACGGAAATGATGCCATTTCACTGGCAGTTTGCAATCCACAACCGTAAAAGGCAAGTGGCTGGGTCATCTTTCCATAAATTCCCAATTCTGCTGGAAAGGCAGACAAAGGCAGCTGGGGAGCCAGGCCATGGCTTTGTTTTTGCAACTCTTTCCATCGAAGTGCCCTTTATATATGCAGCCCGGGTGGAATGCATCATAAAAGGTGACATTTTATCACAGCAGTTTGTAAATTTTACAGAAGCAGACTCCCTGTAAATCACCCAGCTTATTCCCTGGCTGACTTTATTACAGCAAATCCAGTCATGGATAAACTGTATGCCAGTTTACTTGAAATTTATCTTTTTTATTCAAGCTGAACAGAGTCCTTTTAATATTCTTCTCTCTTCTAATGATAAGGCATAATGATAACCTTATTTCCTATTCAGACAGCTTTAAGAACTCTCATTTCTCTGAAAATGCAGCTCATATTCAGGGCCTCTTTTCTCCCAGAGCCATTTAGAATTCATCTGTTGAGTCAGAAAACGTGGGCACCTCCCTGTGCCAAGTCTTTTAAGTCCCTGGAACTTAACTTATTTTATTCCTCATTTTCCCATAGTGTGCCTGCTTTCTTGGGCCCAGGGCTTTTCCCTCCTAAGCAGCTGCACTGAGACCCATACATTTAGGGCTAACACAGCTACATGGAATTGTCTACCCATCCTCCTGTTGTTCCCTGTGAATTTAAGGTTCTTGAATGCAAGGAGATAAAACCAGTCAGTCCTAAAGGAAATCAACCGTGAATATTCATTGGACTGATGCTAAAGCTGAAGCTCCAATACTTTGGTCATCTGATATTAAGAACCAACTCATTAAAGAAAGATTGAAGGCAAAAGGAGAAGGGGAAGGCAGAGGATGAGATGATTGGATGGCATCACTGACTCAATGGACATAATTTGAGCAAACTCCGAGAGATAGTGAAGGATAGGGAGGCCTGGCGTGCTGCAGTCCATGGGGTCACAGAGAGTCAGACACAACTTAAGTGACTGAACACCAACTTCCTCACAAAAGAATCTGGAGATGATGCGGAGAGGTTAAGAAAGTAAAGTGAGAGTTTAAGCAAGGATACACTCTCAGGGAGAGCGGGCAGACAGGTGAGGAGCTGCCACCCTAGGTTTCTCTGGCAAGCCAGTTATGAGGGGCAAACAAACAAAGGGGTGGAACATTCACTGAGAAAGGAGGAATTTGGGGGTCGTCTTCCCTGATTTTCATCCCAGCTCCATCTTCCCAAGAGGAGGCGGGACTTTTGTCCTTATTTAGCTTAGATCAGAAGTGTCATGGCATCGGTGCAAAAGGAGTATTTCTTAACTGTAAGGCTGATTTTATTGTACTGAGAGCATAATGAGCAATAGGTTACATTCAGAGACAGGCGATTCCTGTCTTTCCCCACCTTTCTTTGTCTGCTATCGGGACACTTATGCAAAATGTGTGGTTTCCTGTCAGTGTGGAGGTTTCTGCTTTCCCTCGGCTGTCCATGGAGTCTGCTGTTTATAAGATGCCTGATTTCCTACCACCTGGCCCCTGGTCCCATTTCTCTGCTCATACTTTGCCACCTGCCTGCAGTAACACTGCAATGTCTGCTACATATGGCTACTGAGCACTTGAAATGTGGCTGGTCCAAAGCCAGGTGAGCATCAGCTCTAAAAACATCAAAGATTCAGTACAGGAAAAAAACAAAAAATGTAAAATACCTCATTAATCATTTTTATATTGCTTACATGTTGAGATAATAATAGTTTGGCTGTATTAGGTTAAATAAAACACATCAAAATGAATTTCACCTACTTCTTTTTACCTTTTTCATGTGACTACTCAAAAACTTAAAATGACATTTGTGGTTCACATCATATTGCTATCAGACTGTGCTGTTCTCAGCACATCCTCTCTCCTTGCTCGACAACATCTCATCTCCAAGAAGGTGAAAATGAGTCCCCCTGAAACGAAGTTCCCCTGCTGAGTTTATGATTAACCTCTCTATCCAAAATTTTATTCCCTTCCTTGTTACCTCTGACCTCAATCCTGTTTTAACTGAATAATAATCAGAGTCAGAGGACTAAAATTGGTACTGTCGATAACATTATCTTATTATGCTATATTATAAGCTATATAATATATGCTATAACATTATGCTATATTAACACACAGACTCAGATTGTTTCTCCAGGGTAGGATGAGCTAACAGACCCCCTAGATCATGGGCCACCAGACTAGAAACTTGTAAACCACAGGCATTCTGACACATGAAAATGATTAATCCCAGCCTCTTTGTTCCTCCCTTATAAAAATCCCTCACTCAAAGACCAAGCTTAGAGTGGAGATCTCACCATTCAGCAGGCGATTGCTAATTTTGTCATCCCAAGTCCACAGCTTCCTCCATATAAACTCCAAGGTCCACGGGAACAGGGAGAGAACTGAGTGAGTTGAATTCTCATTAGTGCCTTTGATAGTTCCTAGAGCACAATAAGGTGCTCAGAGAATGGACACGGGAACAGATGCAGGATAGACAGTTCCTGAACCTCACTGGTGTGGGGCCAAGGCCTAGAAGCCAGGAACACCGTTATGTACTAGCTTACAATCTTGAAAGGAAGGTCCCTATCCTGACTATCATCATGTTCTCTGTAGAACCTAACTGAATGCGCAAACAAAGAAGTATTTGAGTAATTGTCCGCTGAACTGACTGAGGTCATACTGCTCCAGGGGAATCCAACCCCAGGTGAAGGGTTTTCTCAGGCTGAAGACCTAAGCCACCCCAGAATTAGGCTCACAGGGCAGCAGCCACCACCACGGATTCACTCCTTGACTAACACTACCATAGCTTTCTCTCTTCTCTACACTATTACGCCTACCTTCACCCCAGCTGTCTTCCCAGAACAATGCTTTGATCATACTCCTACCTTATTCAGGAGTCTACCGTGACTCCCTGTTGCCACAGGACAGTGTCTGAACTCTTCCCTGTGTCAGTGTACCACCCCAGCTTCATCCAGCACTTTTCAGTATGAGTTCCTTCCAGTTAGTCTCCTGCCTGTTCTAGAAATAGGCCAGGATGTGTGTCCAGCATGACTGGTCTTCCTATGTTAGCCTCCTCCTCTTTCTTCAATCTCTGCCCATGTGGGACTTCTGCCTGTGCCAAGAATCTCAGTTAAAACTGCACCAGCTCTTCTATGAAACCTTCCCAGCTTTCCAGTCCATTCCCATCTTCCCATCCCCGAACACCTACCATCCCACCTGGAATCCCTATTGAGTTCAGCGTATTGACATCATGTTGCCACGGCCAGATGGAACATCACTCATCTACGGGAAATGTAGCTCATAAATTCTTGCAGCTTGCTAGACACGTCATGATGCTGAGTGAGTTTAGGCAAAATTGAATTAAACCAGTTAACATATTACTCACTCCCCAAGTGACAATATCTAGTATCTTCACATGACTGGTGGGGAGGGAGGTGAGCTCTGGGTATGAACACCAGCCGTGGCTTTTCCTACAACACTCTGGAGGGGACAAACTGACTTTTGCCTGAAGAGGGAAACAAGCAAGGCTAAACGAGGAGCCAGTTCAGAGGGCCTTTGGTGACTGTGATTCTGAGGCCACTCTGAGCCTTCTCAAGGACCACAGCAACCCTACTGGAGTCTTTGGAACTTAAACCGATAAGGAGCCAAATTAATTACCTACCACGACCCCTCATATTATAGGTGTGAAAACAGAGGCTGAGGGCAGGGGAAAAGACCCTGCCTGAGGGCCCAGGATTAAGTGGTGATAGGGATCAACCTTGACTCCCAACCTGGAATGAGGGCTTTCCCCTTCTACACACAAGGGTCCTGAAGACTGGTCAAGGAGCCAGATGTATCAGTACCACGAGGAGCTCTTATAAAAAGACAGAGTCATGTCCAATTATTGTGACCCCATGGACTGTAGCCTACCAGGCTTCTCTGTCCACGGGATTTCCCAGGCAAGAATACTGGAGTGGGTTGCCATTTCCTCCCCTATGGGATTTTCCTGACCCAGGGATCGAACCTGCATCTCCTGTGTCTCCTGCATTGGTAGCTGGATTGGCAGACAGAGAATGGGGTCCCCATCTATAGAGATTTAGAATCACTAGAGCTGAGCGAGGCTGGGAATCAGTATTTTTCTAAAGTTCCCCTAGTGACTGTGACACTTGCTAAGTCTGAGAGTCACTGAGATCACTTGTTCCTACGGGGCCTTCCTGGGACTAATGGCCCAGGAGTCCTGTACTTTTAAGGACCCCCTGCTATGTGAAGGGAGTACCAGAAAAGGAGGGTTGAAACAACACTGTCCATGGCTTATGGGCCAGACTTTACCCCCAAGACCACACCAAGACCTCAGGTGTGGTCGGAGAAGGTAGGGCTGGGGCAGGGAGGGGAGGGTGAGGAGGTCAGCAGAACAGCAGCACCTCTGCCCAGCCCCATGAGGTTACTTCCTGGTATTCACTTCCCAGCTATATATGCCGTGTGATGAAAAGCAAAATAACCCAATCAGGAGAGCAATAAATAAACATTAGGAAAAAAATGTTAAAAGCTATTAGGTTCTGCAGCAATCCTATTACTGGGCATATATATGGACAAAGCCACAATTCACAAAGATACCTGAACCCCTATGTCCATAGCAGCACTATTCACAATAGCCAAGACATGGAAACAACCTACAGGGAAATAACATGAAGGGATAAAGAAGATGTGATATATATATACTAGAATACTACTCAGTCATAAAAAAGAACAAAACAATGCCATTTGCAATAACATGGATACAATGAGAGATTATCATACTATGCAAAGTAAGTCAGAAAGAAAAAAAAACATACCATATTATAGCACTTACATGTGGAATCTAAAATATGACACACAGGAACCTATCTACAGAAAAGATACAGAATCACAGATACAGAGAACAGACTGATTGCCAGCAGGGAGGGGTTTGGGGCAGGGATGGGGTGGTAGGTTGGGGTTAACAGATACAAGCTTTTATATATAGAATTGATAAACAACAAGGTCCTACTGTGTAGCACAGGGAACTGTATTCAATATCCTATATTCAATATCAATGATAAATCATAATGGAAAAGAACATAAAATATATGCATATTTTTTATATCAACTCTTTGTGACCCCATGGAACTGTAGTCTGTAGCCCACCAGACTCCCCAGTCCATGTAGTTCTCCAAGGAAGGATACTGGAGTGGACAGTCATTCCCTTCTCCAGGGGATCTTCCCGACCCAGGGATCAAACTTGGGTCTCCTGCATTGCAGACAAATTCTTTACCATCTGAGCCACTAAGGAAGCCCATATATACATATACGGGCCACACAGACACACACACACACATTGAATCACTTTGCTGTATAGCAGTAATTAACATAACATTGTAAATCAACTATGCTTCAATTAATAAAATATTAATTAAACTTAATTAAAGCTTTAGGTTTGGAAATTAAAGAGGATTACACAGTCTAGGGCTTCTCTGATAGCTCAGAAGGTAAAGTCTCAATGCAGGAGACCGGGGTTCGATCACTGGGTCAGGAAGATCCCTTGGAGAAGGAAATGGCAACCCACTCCAGTACTCTTACATAGAAAATTCCCATGGATGGAGGAGGCTGACAGGTTACAGTCCATGGGGTCCCAAAGAGTCGGACATGACTGAGCAACTTCCCTTTGTTTCTTTCTTTCACACAGTCTAGCTAATTCAGAGAAAGTTACAAAGCAAGTGAAGAACTCTGTGACCTTTCCAACATGCTTTTGTATACAAAGTACCTTATCTTTCAAAGGTTTATGGTCAACTGGACCCCAACTGACCACACACCCCGCCTGCCTGCTTCACAGCACACCTCGACTGAGAACACTGAATGGCTATTCAGGGCCTGTGGCCTTCCAGGGTGTTATTTCCACATATCAGCCAACAGGTCTGAAATATACTGACCTTAGTGTGGTAGACAAACTCAGGATTTGGAATGAGAAGGAATGATTGTGAATTCTATCTAGCTCTTTTGCTTATTATCAGGAAGATTAATCCTTTCTAGAAAGATAAATCCTTTTAGTTTTCTTAGCTATAAGGCAGAAAAGACAAAAAAAAAATCCTGCCTCTGATATAATATGCTCAGAAATATAAGTCTCTTCTCTGTATTCTTTTTCTAGGTAAATAGCATCTCCAGAAATTCACATGAATGTGCACACATACTCTGATCACTAAAATTTATCTAAAACATTTCCTCTTTAAGCATGATCCATGGGCCAGCATCAGTATAACTCGAGAGCCTTTTAGAAGTACAAATTCCCGGGTCCTTCCCGAGACCTACTAAATAAGGTTCCGCAAGTGTTTCTCATGCATGTTAAGCTTTGAGAAGCCCTTCTCTAGAAGGCTGATTGGAGCTGGAAGTGGGACATAGATGAAGAGGCTGAGGGCACATTTTAATCCTAAATTTAGCGGATCAGAAGACAATCCCGACCTTGGCTTTCTCAGCAAACTGCTTTTAATCTAAGGGGCCTCTGAAGGACTGGGATATGGGTACTCGGCTAACCAGGCCACAGACCAGTGTGATCCATTCTGTTCCCAACTGAATTCTGACCTTAAAATAGGTGAGCTCTGGAGGTGATAATCTCCTTGCAAAAAAATAAGGTCACACTCTTCCTTCTGTTACAATGAATGTCAGGTTTTAGGATTAGCTCAGATAGGAAGATGTGCCTATCCTACAACCGGAAAGAATGAGTGCCTGACTGGTGATGCACCTTGATAAATTAGCTCTTGAATTATGGGAAGGAATTAAGAAAGATAGACAGGAAATGAGGGGAGGTACTCCCAAAGCAGGGGAAAGTGAGAATGAAGGCCATGAGAAGACTGTGTAGAAAGGAAAAGCCAGCACCGAGAAGACAGTTGTGTCCAAGAAGAGGATTGGAGAGGGGGAGTTGTATAAGGCAGAGAAAGGCCTTGAATGCCAAGCTCAGAAGCTTAAATTTTATTCTATAGTTCACCAGGAGCCTCAAGTTAATGGGCATTTATTTTCTGATTACTCTGTTTATGGGAAAGATTTTGTCTACATACATGATAAGAGATAATTCTCCATGAGTCTGATGTTTATGCACATCTCAAACTATCTCTTCCAGAATATTTGAATAGCAAACAACTTTGGAAACTAGACATAGTGCATCTCTCCAGGTCAGAGGAAGGATTTGTTTCCTGTCCAACATAGTGAAGCTTAAAAACCCCTCCCCAGATATATTCCAGGGTAGTAATGGTAAAGACATCTCCTTTCCAGCCTGGAGAAGATTGCCTCACTAAATAAAGGTTGAAAACATGGGCACAATAAAGGACAGATATGGCAAGGACCTAGCAGAAGCAGAGGAGATTAAGAAGAGGTGGCAAGAATACACAGAAGAACTGTATTAAAAGTTCTTAATGACCTGGATAACCATGGTGGTGTGATTACTCACCTAGAGCTGGACATCCTGGAGTGTGAGGTCAAGTGGGTCTTAGGAAGCATCACAACAAACAAGGTTAGTGGGGGTGATGGAATTTCAGCTGAGCTATTTAAAATCCTAAAAAGATGATGTCATTAGAGTGCTGCACTCAATATGTCATCAAATTGGGAATACTCAGCAGTAGCCACAGGATGGGAAAAAGGTCAGTTTTCATTCCAATCCCCAAGAAAGGCAATGCCAAAGAATGTTCAAACTACTGTACAATTGTGCTCATTTCACACACTAGCAAAGGATTGCTCAAAATTCTTCAAGCTAGGCTTCACCAGTATGTAAACCAAGAACTTGGATGTGTACAAGCTGGATTTAGAAAAGGGAGAGGAACCAGAGATCAAACTGCCAACATCTGATGAATCATAGAGAAAGCAAGGAAATTCCAGGAAAACATCTACTTCTGCTTCATTGACTACACTAAAGCCTTTGACTGTGTGGATCACAATAAACTGTGGAAAATTCTTAGAGATGGGAATACTAGACCACTTTACCTGTCTTCTGAGAAACCTGTATGCAGGTCAAGAAGCAACAATTAGAATGAACATGGAACAATGGACTGGTTCAAAATTGGGAAGGGGTACATCAAGGTTATGTACTGTCACCCTGTTTGTTTATCTTATATGAAGAGTACATCATGCGAAATGCTGGGCTGGATGAATGCCAAGCTGGAATCAAGATTGCTGGGTGAAATATCAACAACCTCAGATATGCAGATACCACTCTAATGGCAGAAGCGAAGAGGAACTAAAGAACCTCTTGATGAAGATGAAAGAGGAGAGTGAAAAAGCTGGCCTAAAACTCAACATTCAAAAAACAAAGATCATGGCTTCCAGCCCCATCACTTCATAGCAAATAGATGGTGAAAAAAATGCAAACAGTAACAGATTTTATTTTCTTGGGCTTCAAAATCACTGCAGACGATGACTGAAGCATGAAAGATGCTTGCTCCTTGGAAGAAAAGCTATGACAAACCTCAACAGCATATTAAAAAGCAGAGACATAACTTTGCCAAAAAAGGTCCAGATAGTCAATGCTAGGCTTCCCTGGTGGCTCAGATGGTAATGAATCTGCCTGCAATTCGGGAGGCATCGGTTCGATCCCTGGGTCAGGAAGATCCCCTGAAGAAGGGAATGGCAACCCACTCCAGTATTCTTGCCTGGAGAACCCCATGGATAGAGGAGCCTGGCAGGCTATAGTCTATAGGGTTGCAAAGAGACAGACACAACTGAGTGACTAACACTTTCACTTTCACATGGTTTTTCCAGTACTCATGTACAGATGTGAGAGTTGGACCATAAAGAAGGTTGAGTGCTGAAGACTTGATGCTTTTGAATTGTGGTGCTGGAGAAGACTCTTCAAGAGTCCCTTGGACAGCAATGAGATCAAACCAGTCAATAATAAAGGAAACCAACTCTGAATATTCATTGGAAGGACTGATGTTAAAGCTGAAGATCCAAAACTTTGGCCACCTGATGTGAAGAGGCAACTTACTGAAAAAGACCCTGATGCTGGGTAAGATTGAGAGCAGGAGAAGGGGGAGGCAGAGGGTGAGATGGTTGGATGGCATCACTGACTCAATGGACAGGAATTGGAGCAAACTCTGGGAGACAGTGGAAGGACAGTTTCTCTGAAGGACATGGAAGGCTGGCATGCTGCAGTCAATGGGGGCCACAAAAAGTCAGACACAACCTAGCAACTGAACAACAACAAACAAAGGTCTAAAGAAGCTAAAGAAAGGTCTTTCTTGGAAGTGCAGGATGGGCAAGTTGCCAAAGGCCAGATATAGGATCTGCTGCTAAGTCACTTCAGTCGTGTCCAATTCTGTGCGAGCCCATAGACGGCAGCCCACAAGGCTCCCCCATCCCTGGGATTCTCCCGGCAAGAATACTGGAGTGGTTTGCCATTTCCTTCTCCAATGCATGAAAGTGAAAAGGGAAAGTGAAGTCACTCAGTCGTGTCTGACTCTCAGCTACCCCGTGGACTGCAGCCTACCAGGCTCCTCCGTCCATGGGATTTTCCAGGCAAGAGTACTAGAGTGGGGTGCCACTGCCTTCTCCTAGATATAGGATCAGAGCTTCTTTATTGTGGACTTCCTCTCCTGTAATGCATCCTGTCACATGCACAGTTACTATTGGGCTGGCTACAAAATTCATTTGGGTTTTTCCATAAGATGGGATGGAAAAACCCAAACGAATTTTTTGTCCCACCCAATATCGGTCCGTCACCATATCACCATGTACAGGCTGGGGCTTAGAGAACTAGAGCTAAGAAGTTGCAGGTTTTTCTGTACATAACAAATTGTCTTTGTGTCTGACCTAGAGGTCTTCTGTTTTCTGTTACTACACACACACACATACACCATACACACAAATACACACAACAGGCAATGGCAGGATAACTTGTTAACTTGCAGGTAGAATAAAATCTCTAGCCCTTCAAAGTTTTTGACTTAATACAGTGGAATTAAAATAAATAAATGGATTTATAATTTAACTTAATTATTAAATAAATAATTAAAATAATTAAATGCTGTTGATCCAGGATAGACAAAATATATGATGTCTTGTTCATCAAAACCAGATGATAAAAGAATTTCATAGCTTGATGTACTTCTGCAGATAGTGATTAACCTTTCTGGCCACAGTTCTCACCTACTCAACAAAATTTAGGGTCAGTAAACATGGCAATCCATTCCAGCATTCTTGCCTGGAGAATCCCATAGACAGAGATTCCTGAGAGGCTACAGCTCATCGGGTTGCAAAGAGTCAGATACAACTGAAGCGACTTAGCATGTAGCATGCACAAACCTGTTGCCACAGCACAAATCTGAGTAGCTCAGCCCTGTGAAGGGACACAAAGCCCAACAGGCTTTCCCAGTTCCAGGGAAGTGGCAGGCATTGTTTAAAGTGTGAATTATAAGTTTTCGCATGATATTAGGAATGCGAAGTAAGGTAGCTAGAGCTTCAGAGAAGTGGTCCATTTAGAAATCCAGTCTGAACTTGAATAACTGTATATAAAGACATTGAATAGCCTCCTTAATTGATATTAAAGTCAATCATTCAATTTAAAAAAAACCTTCTAAGGCAGTTTAGTATGGAGTACAAACTGCAGGGAAGCATAGACAAGAAATTAAAAATTAAAGTGTTGAAAAAAGAGAAAATGCATAGAAATTAGAAATGTCTCAAATTTGTTCCATTTCTTAGTAAGCAGAGATAAGGCAATGAAAATCACACTATATCATGGTTGTAGTTCTGCCTATAAGCTATATTTAAGTTAAATCCTCTGTAAATAATATATCCATTCCACAGAGTGGGTTCAGTCATCCAAAATGAATCAATCTTTTTATCAGATCCTAAGGGAAAAGCACTCTTTCCACAAATAGTAAGAGAAAGTCCTGAAGCAGATCGACAAGCAAAACCATCTCAGTTAAGAGTTAGCAAATGGTAACCACTGCATAAAAAAGCATGTATCAACTTATGTTAAAAGAACATGATAGCCATAGAACTTACACACCGTAGTTCTGGATCTACCACTAACCTGCTCTCCCTAAAGCCACAGAACTACCTCCATTATAGAACAAAAAGCTCCTTGACATCCAGTATCTCTTCCACTGCCCTAGTGACCTCACCCCTCTATTCTCAAGTCCCCAGACTACAACCCCTACACACAGCATAAGGCAGGGCTGATTCACCCTCTGCTTCTCCTCTTCATCCCACGTTTTCATAATTCACCTGAGAAATTTTCCTAGTTCACCAAATGCAATTCTTGTCTCCTATTTTTCAGAAAAAAGGTACTAAGAAGCATCAATATCCATATCTCTTTTAGGGAAAATGTAAACATGAGAAGGGTCTGTTCTACTCCTAGAGATATATCTACGAGGACAGATAATACTCCAACTTCCACCAGTCCCCAGGGACAACACTAGCCATAAGTAATGAGTGATTGGAAGGGGCACTCAAAAAAGAATTGCATTCTAAAAATGGCTCTATTACTAGCCAACTTTGAACTTTATGCAAATCACTTTATTTCTCAGGGCCTCAGTTTCATCTGTAAGTTGAGGGTGTTAAAGAACCCTGCCAGCTTTAAAAAGCTGCACCTATATAAATAAGAGGAGTGAGTAGTGACCTACATGAATAAAATGGAAGGACATCCCCCAAATCTCCCATATCCCTAAATGATAACAGGCAATAAAACCTAATGCAAAGATATGTGCTATATTGGTCTTTGCTCTTTTCCATACCCATTGTCCATTTGACCCTGACAACTAGATAAACTAACTGTATGTGTGCTCAGTCATGTCCAACTCTTTGCGGCCACATGGACTGTGGCCAGCCAGGGTCCTCTGTCCATGTGACTTTCCAGGCAAGAATACTGGTTCAGTTCCGTTCAGTCACTCAGTCAAGTTTGCCTCTTTGTGACCCCATGGGCTGCAGCACGCCAGGCCTCCCTGTCCATCACCAACTCCCAGAGCTTACTAAAACCCATGTCCATAGAATCGGTGATACCATCCAACCATCTGATCCTGTCATCCCCTTCTCCTCCTGCCTTAAATCTTTCCCAGCATCAGGGTCTTTTCAAATGAGTCAGTTCTTCACATCAGGTGGCCAAAGTATTGGAGTTTCAGCTTCAGCATCAGTCCTTCCAATGAATATTCAGGACTGATTTCCTTTAGAATGGACTGCTTGGATCTCCTTGCAGTCCAAGGGACTCTCAAGAGTCTTTTCCAACACCACAGTTCAGAAGCATCAATTCTTTGGCACTCAGTTTTCTTTATAGTCCAACTCACACATCCATACATGACTACTGGAAAACCCATAGCTTTGACTAGATGGACCTTTGTTGGCAAAGTGATGTCTCCACTTTTCAATATGCTGTTGAGGTTGGTCATAGCTTTTCTTCCAAGGAGCAAGTGTCTTTTATTTTCATGGCTTCAGTCACCATGTGCAGTGATTTTTCGAGCCCCCAAAAATAAAGTCTCTCACTGTTTCCACTGTTTCATCTATTTGCCATAAAGTGATGGGACTGGATGCCATGATCTTGGGTTTTTGAATGTTGAGTTTTAAGCCAACTTTTTCACTCTCCTCTTTCACTTTCATCAAGAGGCTCGTTAGTTCTTCTTCGCTTTCTGCCACAAGGGTGGTGTTATCTGCATATCTGAGGTTATTGATATTGTCCCAGCAATCTTGATTCCAGCTTGTGCTTCATCCAGCCCCGTATTTCTCATGATGTACTCCGCATTTAAGTTAAATAAGCAGGTGACAATATACAGCCTTGATGTATTCCTTTCCCTATTTGGAACCAGTCTGTTGTTCCATGTCCAGTTCTAACTGTTGCTTCTTGACCTGCATACAGATTTCTCAGGAGGCAGGTCAGGTGGTCTGGTATTCCCATCTCTTGAAGAATTTTCCACAGTTTGTTGTGATTCACACAGTCAAAGGCTTTGGTGTAGTCAATAAAGCAGAAGTAGATGTTTTTCTGGAACTCTCCTGCTTTCTCAATGATTCAACGGATGTTGGCAATTTGATCTCTGGTTCCTCTTTCTTTTCTAAATCCAGCTTGAACATCGGGAAGTTCATGGTTCATGTACTGTTGAAGCCTGGCTTGGAGAATTTTGAGCATTACCTTGCTAGCGTGTGAGATGAGTGCAACTGTGCAGTAGTTTGAGCATTCTTTGGCATTGCCTTTCTTTGGGATTGGAGGGAAAACAGACCTTTTCCAGTCCTGTGGCCACTGCTGAGTTTTCCAAATTTGCTGGCATATTGAGTGCAGCACTTTCACAGCATCATCTCTTAGTATTTGAAATAGCTCAACTGGAATTCTATCACCTTCACTAGCATTGTTCGTAGTGATGCTTCCTAAGGCCCACTTGACTTCACTTTCCAGGATGTCTGGCTCTAGGTGAGTGATCACATCATTGTGGTTATCTGGGTCATGAAGATATTATTTGTACAGTTCTTCTGTGTATTCTTGCCACTTCTTCTTAATCTCCTCTGCTTCTGTTAGGTCCATACCATTTCTGTCCTTTATTGTGCCCATCTTTGCATGAAATGTTCCCCTGGTATCACTAATTTTCTTGAAGAGATCTCTAGTCTTTCCCATTCTATTGTTTTCCTCTATTTCTTTGCACTGATCACTGAGGAAGGCTTTTTTTTTTCCTTTTTTTAAATTAATTTATTTATTTTAATTGGAAGCTAATTACTTTACAATATTATAGTGGTTTTTGCCATACAGTGACATGAATCAGCCATGGGTGTACATGTGTTTCCCATCCTGAAACCCCTTCCCACCTCCCTCCCCACCCCATCCCTCAGGGTCATCCCAGTGCACCAGCCCTGAGTGCCCTGTCTCATGCATTGAACCTGGACTGGTGATCTGTTTCATGATAATATACATGTTTCAATGCTATTCTCTCAAATCATCCCACTCTTGCCTTCTCCCACAGAGTCCAAAAGTCTGTTCTTTACATCCGTTTTTTTCTCTTGCTGTCTTTCATATAGGGTCATCGTTACCATCTTTCTAAATTCCATATATATGTGTCAATATACTGTATTGGTGTTTTTCTTTCTGACTTACTTCACTCTGTAGAATAGGCTTCAGTTTCATCCACCTCATTAGAGATGATTCAAATGTGTTCTTTTTAACAGTTGAGTAATATTCCATTGTGTATATATACCACAGCTTTCTTATCCATTCATCTGTCAATGAACATCTAGGTTGCTTCCATGTCCTAGCTATTGTAAACAGTGCTGCAATCAACATTGGGGTACATGTGTCTCTTTCAATTCTGATTTTGAGGAAGGCTTTACCTCTCCTTGCTATTCTTTGGAACTCTGTATTCAAATGGGTATATCTTTCCTTTTCTTCTTTGCCTTCAGCTTCTCTTCTTTTCTCAGCTATTTGTAAGGCCTCCTCAGACAATCATTTTGTCTTTTTGCATTTCTTTTTCTTGGGGATGGTCTTTATCACAGCCTCCTGTACAATGTCACAAACCTCCAGCCACAGTTTTTCAGGCACTCTGTCAATCAGATCTAATCCCTTGAATCTATTTCTCACTTCCACTGTATAATTGTAAGGGATTTGATTTCAGTCATACCTGAATGATCTAGTGGTTTTCCCTACTTTCTTCAATTTAAGTCTATATTTGGCAATAAGGAGTTCATGGTCTAAGCTCCGGTCTTATTTTTGCTGATTGTATAGAATTTCTCCATCTTTGGCTGCAAAGAAATAATAAATCTGATTTTGGTATTGACCATCTAGTGATGTCCACGTGTAGAGTCTTCTCTTGTGTTGTTGGAAGAAAGTGTTTGCTATGGCCAGTGCATTCTCCTGGCAAAACTGTGTTAGCCTTTCACCTGTTAGCCTGGTTCATTTTGTACCCCAAGGCCAAATTTGCTTGTTACCCCAGGTATCTCTTGACATCCTACTTTTGCATTCCAGTCCCCTATAATGAAAAGGACATCTTTTTTGGGTGTTAGTTCTAGAAGGTCTTGTAGGTCTTCATAGAACTGTTTAACTTCAGCTTCTTCAGCATTACTGGTCGGGGCATAGACTTGGATTACTGTGATATTGAATGGTTTGCCTTGGAAACAAACAGAGATCATTCTGTCATGTTTTAGATTGTATCCAAGTACTGCATTTCAGACTCTTTTGTTGACTATGATGGCTACTCCATTTCTTCTAAGGGATTCTTGCCCACAGTAGTAGACGTAATGTTCATCTGAGTTAAATTCACCCATTCCAGTCCATCTTAGTTTGCTGATTCCTAGAATGTCTATGTTCATGCATCATCTCCTTTTTGACCACTTCCAGTTTGCCTTGATTCATGGACCTAACATTCCAGGTTCCTATGCAGTATTGTTCTTACAGCATCGGGCTTTACTTCCATCACCAGTTACATCCACAACTGGGTGTTGTTTTTGCTTTGGCTCTGTCTCTTCATTGTTTCTGGAGTTATTTCTCCACTGATCTCCAGTAGCATATTAGGCACCTACTGACCTGGGGAGTTCATCTTTCAGTGTCCTATCTTCTTGCCTTTTCATACTGTTCATGGGGTTCTCAAGGCAAGAATACTGAAGTAGCTTGCCATTCCCATCTCCAGTGAACCATGTTTGTCAGAACTCTCCACCATGACCCCATCTGTCTTGGGTGGCCCTACATGGCATGGCTCATAATTTCATTGAGTTAGACAAGCCTGTGGTCATGTGATCAGATTGTTTAGTTTTCTGTGATTGTGGCTTTCAGTCTGTCTGCCCTCTGATGAAGAAAGATAAGAGGTTTATGGAAGCTTCCTGATGGGAGAGACTGACTGAGGGGGAAACTGGGTCTTGTTCTGATGGGTGGGGCCATGCTCAGTAAATCTTTAATCCAATTTTCTGTTGACGGGCAGGGCTGTGTTCCCTCCCTATTGTTTGACCTGAGGCCAAATTATGGTGGAGATAATGAAGATAATGGTGACCTCCTTCAAAAGGTCCCATGCACACACTGCTAAACTCAGTGCCCTCAACCCTGCACCTGGCCACCACCGACCCACATCTCTGTCGGAGACTCCTGGACACTCATGGGCAAGTCTTGTGGGGTCACTTCTCCTTTCTCCTGTGCCCTGGTGTGCACAAGCTTTTGTTTGTGCCCTCCAAGAGTCTGTTTCCCCAGTCCTGTTTAAGTTCTGGTGGCTCTATGGTGAGGTTAATGGCAACGTCCTCCAAGAAGGCTTATGCTATACCCAAGTCTACTGCATCCAGAGCCCCTGCCCCTGCAGCAGTCCATTGCTGACCAATACCTCTGCAGGAGACACTCAAACACAATTCTGACTCAGTCTCCATGGGGTCTCTGGGTCCTGGTGGGCACAAAGTTTGTTTGAGCCCATGATTAAAGGTCTTAGGGCTGAAACTATCTCAACCTATTCTCAAAATTTAAATGGGTAAGAAGCCTGGCTCACTGGTGTGGAGCCAGGCCGCAGTTTTATTTGGTAAAGAATACTAGAGTGGGTTCCACTTCCTTTTCCAGGAGAGCTTCCTGACCCAGGGATCGAACCCATGTCTCTTGCATCTCCTGCATTGGCAGGCAGATTCTTTACCACTAGCTCCCCCTGGGAAGACTGGGACATTTATCTTTCAGATAAACTAAAGGAACACTTTTTAGGTATATATCCTAGGTGAGGAGACAGAAAAACCGCAAGACTAGCCAAAGGCAAAATGGGCACCAAAATTCAGAATACACTAACACCCAGCCTAGGGCAATTCACCTACCTTTCAGGGGCTCTAAGTTCTAGGAAGTTACAACCCTCAAGTTCTAAGGAAGGGGAGCATTAGAGGCTATAACGTTTTTCTTCAATACACCTCGAATGTAACTCACTATTTATAGTTTTCTATATCACCAATATGGCGACTATACCCAGCTCCTAACCCATTCACATAGCAATAAGACACACTGGTTTTTATTGGGTTGGTCAAAAAGTTAATTTGGGTTTTTCTGTAAGATGGTAGGAAAAACTCGAACAAGCTTTTTGGCCAACCCAATAGAATGAAAAAGGAGCAGATTTCCTTTGAGGCTTTCCGGGTGCTCTCTGGATGACCATTCTTCCAAACTCATTTGATAAAAACTAGGGATCTACAAATTTGAGGCATTCCTATCATCTTGGGACCTCTGTAACAAATTTTTCAAATGATAAAAATATTATGCATCTAAAAATTTGGATGCAAATAAAATATAAATATATATATAATAAAATATATATAAAATATCTGGAAAATTAGTCAAACTCTACTTCCAACAACTATTGATATGATTCAGTGTTATTCATGCAGTGCTATTTCTGAATTTCCTTTTCTAGAATTCAAATCACTCTTTCCAAGCCTGCCAGCTTCTATTTCACATGCTTTAAGTTGAAACCAGCACCTCTTTCCTTCCATTTCTCAATCTCCCTACTTAATTTTTGAGTCACAACTACTTGTCCTAAAGCATGAAGGAAATTTATTTTAACTCTGTAAACCCCCAAAAGATGTTTGACTTAAAAATAAAATACGTCATTACTATCTAATAGGGAAAAATAGTGTTATTAGCAATTTATAGGAATACAAAGTGTAAAGAAAGTGAAAGTGTTAGTCACTCAGTTGTGTCCAACTCTTTGCGACCCCATGGACTATAGCCTCCGGGTTCCTCTGTCCACAGAATTCTCCAGGCAAGAATACTGGAGTGGGTAGCCCTTCCCTTCTTCAGGGGATCTTCCCAACCCAGGGATCAAACCCAAGTCTCCTGCATCGCAGACAGATTCTTTACTGTCTGAGCCATAGGGAAGCCCCAGGAATACAAAACACTCATTCAACTATGAATGTCTTAAATATTCTGTGTGTAGCAAAACTTTTTGACAAAGTAGAACAAGGACTCTAAAGAGGCATTGCATTTTCAAGTCTCTAATTACAAGATAGAGTTACTTAATTATACATTATTGGTACCTGATTAAAGAGATCTGCACTCATTTTGTAATTGTGTTTAATTACACTAATTAAGCCAATAATCAACCCACAAAAAATTACAAAAACTTTTGTATGAAGAAAATCATTAGTAAACTGGATTATGCACAGCAAGAAACAGCCTTTAAAAGCAAAGCTAGGGCTCCCCTGTGGTCCAGTGGTTAAGAATCCACCTTGCAATTCAGGGGACACTGGTTCGATCCCTGATCCGTGAAGATCCCACAGGGCATAGGACATCTAGGCCCCTGTGCCACAACTACTGAGCCTATGCTCTAGAGCCCGTGAGTCACAACTACTGAAGCCCACATGCCTGGAGCCTGTGCTCTGCAACAAGAGAATCCACCGCAATGAGAAGCCCATGCAGCTCAACTGAACAGTAGCCCCTACTCTCCAAAACCAGAGAAAGCCCCCTGCACACCACAAAGACCCAGTGCAACCAATAAATGAATACTAAAAATAAATAAATAAATAAATAAAAGCAAAGCTGTTTCTCACACTTGTCCCACCCACAACCTCTCAATCTGTAACTACTACCCCAAAATATGACTCTTCCAGTGTAGACTTAGTCATGAGTTGAGAGAAACAGTGACTTAAAACAAGGGAAGGAAACTTTAAGATCTACTTCCACTCTCTGTCTTTACAATTAGGGGAAACAGCGCCTGCAAAGCTATCCAATTTCTCTAAATGAAAGAACTACTGAACGGCATAAACGGACTCAGAACTCAGTCTTCTTGGAATCCAGTTTTCTAAGTTTCTAGCTTAATGTCCTTTCCCTTCACTAAGCCTTCATGCAGGAAGCCATAGATTCCTCAGGTCTGATTTTGATGTCTCTGCTGCTGCTGCTGCTGCTGCTACTGCTGCTTCTAAGTCACTTCAGTCGTGTCCGACTCTTTGTGACTCCATAGATGGCAGCTCACCAGGCTCTGCCGTCCCTAGGATTCTCCAGGCAAGAATACTGGAGTGGGTTGCCATTTCCTTCTCCAGCGCATGAAAGGGAAAAGTGAAAGTGAAGTCGCTCAGTCGTGTCTGACTTTTAGCGACCCCATGGACTGCAGCCTACCAGGCTCCTCCATCCATGGGATTTTCCAGGCAAGAGTACTGGAGTGGGGTGCCATTGCCTTCTCCGAGACCAGAGCAATTGAAGATGTGAATCTGAACACATCATTTCCAAGCTACTGCTTTTCCTTTTTAACTTAGAGTTATCCATCTGAGACTGGATTGGACAACCCAAATTCCAAATAGCAAGACCTTAAATAGTCAGGAGTTTTTATTTCCTTCACATAGCATAAGCCCATGGGAAATAGATGAAAGCTCCACAAAACCCATGCAGACTCAGGCACTTCTAGCTTTCCACTCTGCCATTCTTCAGATATGAACCTTGTCCTCATTCCCTCAGAATAGCTGTTGGATCTCTATCCATCATGTCTGCATTCCAGGTAGCAGGAAGCAGTCAAAGGGAAAGAAAGAAGTGGTGGTGCTTATGTCGGGGAGCTTTCCCAGGCTTCAGCCTACTTCTCATGAGCCAGAACTTTGCCACATGGATACCACTAGCTGCAAACGAGGCTAGGAAATGAGATTCTTTAACTGAGTAAATGCCACTGAGCACTAACCAAGGTTCTATAGGAAGAGAGTATAAATACTACTAGGAAGCCAACAGTGTCTGCCACATTCAGTCAGTCTGTCCTAACAGGTGTTAAATATAAAGAAAGGAAATAAAGATAACAAGATGTCAGTCTGGTATAATAGAAAGGATACTATGTTAGGAATCAAGGAAGCAGGATTCCATTTCTTCCCCTAAAAAATAAGAGGCCTAGACAAAAACAGTGAAGTCTAAACTTTTTTAGCAATAGAATCTACCTTTCAAAGGTGCTCTTGTGTAGAAACCGTAACTATAAAACAGGTCAGAGCAAAGAGCTTCTCTCTTGGTGAAGCTGGGTGAGGAAGCACAGAGGTGGCCTCTGGTAGACACTACCGTGTGCTCCCAAAAGCCTCTTTAAATAAGAACTTGTTGGGTACTGGAGCTGAGGGCAACAGACAGCCTTCAATTGCAGAGAGCCTCCTCAGCCAAGATCACACTCCTTTCCCTGAGTGGCCCACATTCAGTGATGGCCCAGCCATCTCGGCCCAACTCAGGACGACTATGAAGGACCATTCTAGCTCCAGACTCCTGCTCAGTTGATTGGCACTGTTGTTGGGCTACATCACAGCTTGACCGCTCCCTCAGCCCACTCCCACTTGCCCACTCCTATGAAAAAGGAAAGTAGAGACCTTGGGACCAATCCCAAGGCTGCTCCTTAATTAACACCCTCCACTTTAAACTCTGGGTTAGCTTTCTGGGAAACTCAACCTGCTCCAAAGAGGTCAGCAGCCTGTCCTTCTCCCTCTCCTCCCATTCACAACAGCTCCTGCCTGGGCTAAACCATAGGGTTTCCCTGGTGGCTCAGACCGTAAAGAATCTGCCCGCAATGCAGGAGACCCAGGTTCAATCCCTGGGTCAGGAAGATCCCCTGGAGAAGGGAATGGCAACCCACTCCAGTATTCTTGCCTGGAGAATTCCATGGACAGAGAAGCCTGGCAGGCTGCAGTCTATGGGGTCACAAAGAGTCGGGCATGACTGAGCAACTAACACACTCACACGAGCATGCACACGCACACACGCACACACACACACACACACACATGCTAAACCATAGCACTCCATTGAACCCAGCATGAAAACCATTTTGCTGATTCCTCCAAAAGTTCAAATGCAACATCTAACAGGGGAAAGACTGGAGCGCTGAAGAAGTGCAGGGAGAGCTAGACGCTGAGATGGCTAATTTGGGAGGGCTTCCTGGGAAAGGTGAATTAGAGCAAAGAAATGGAGGAGCAAGAAATACCAAGTTGTACCTGGGAGGCAAAACCACACATGGAAGGATGATGATTCTAACTGCCCAGTATCTACAGTGTACTTGAGTGTGTATGAGATAGTTTAACACACAATTGTCAACTTCTCAAATTACGAAGAGATAACACAGTGGCCATTGCCCATTTGTTTTTTATTTGACCACCCAGTGTTCAACAACTTTCCTGTTGAGGGGAGTTCTCTTCTCTGGGACTTTTGGGCGACACTATAGAGACTGAAAAAGCAGACATTCTTTCTCTCTGCCTTCATCAGCTCGGACCTAACGTAGGGTTCAGAGGCAGCAATCAGATGCACCTTCCTGGGCTTCTGAATCTGTAAGTAGTGACTCACAGACACAGAGGTAGTTAACAGTCACTCAGGGGTAGCAATGAGTGCTATCCTCGAGGGGCATCCTCACCAGAGTGCTCCTGGTTGTGATCTTGGCTGGGATCTCTGCTTCATGGCCCTTCCCAGTTTCTGCCATTTTCCCCAATGATTCCAGGAGCTGCCTGCATCCTCTCATACACGTTTTTCTGCATCCATCAGCCAAAGTCTGTGTCTATTGTTTTTAGCAGAGAACTCTAACATGTACAGGTAAGTTTCAAGTCCCCATTTTACAGATGAAGACAGTTAGATCCAGGAAGACATTTTCACAAGGCCCCACAACCAGCATGAGGCCAGACAAGGACTAACACTAATGCTTTATCCATGAAGCTCAGTTTTCAGAATTACCAATAAGTAATATCAGACACGACTGAAGCGACTTAGCATGCATACACAGTGTCTTATGAATAGTCTGTACAACTGACGCTTCTCTGATTTTTCTTCTAAAAACAAACTTTTTTGAATGTAGGTTCTGTTATCAGATTTAAACAATTAATATCCAACTCTATTAAAAATGGATATTGTCAGGCATATATGTAATCTGACTTCTCTGTTAATTAGCAGCCTGTTTTCTCTCAGACACTTATCACGTCTCTAGAGAGGGCTTCTCTAGGAAGGAGAGAGTTCTTGAGAAGCCTCTGCCATAATTACAGTGCATCGTGCATATTCATGGCCTGGCTTCTTTTTTGGAGAGGCCAGTCAGAAGAGTGCAGTTAGAAATCTCTCCCCTGATCAGCCAGAGGAAGTCACTGTCTGGGATTCCTTGTCTTTGCAGTATGTCTTACGCTGGGCATTGAAACTAGCCCTTCTAAGAAATAAGGTCCCCTGTTCCCATCCCCAGTCAAGAGGAAATGCAGACCAGTTCACAGCTTAAGGTTGAGATGGTGCAGAGGGTTACCCCAGTGGCCGCTTTCCAGGTTTTGTTGAGCAGGAGTCCTTTGGATCACAGAATCTCAAGGATAGGATGAATTTTAACAATCACCTTGAGAATTACAACTAACCTTTCCCAACTTGACTCCACCTCTACTAACAACCTGCCCAGCTGGCTCTGAGTAGTGCTGGAAATGCACCTGATCCCACCTTCACAAAGCACCATCCACCAAAAGTTCTTTCTTATTTTGATTCCAAATTTGTCTCCCCAGTTTCCATTCTCTTGGCTCAAAATAATCGTTATATTTTTCACATGAAAATTAACTCTCATCACATATTCCATGCCTCTTTGAATACCTAGAGACTTCCAGTCTGTCCTTAAAACTCAGCTGGAGCCCTTCCAGGAATCGAGTGACCCTGTCACCAGCAGCATCATTGCCAGACTGTGCTCCCAGCATTCCATGTACACACACTCTTCACAGTGCATATCGGGCTGCAGCCCCGACTAGACTACAAGCTCCTCAAGGGATGGGTCTATTATTATAGGGATCCTCAGCATATAGCCACATGAATACACAAATGTCAAAGAAATAACTTTTTAAAAAGTGAATAATAAGGGTCACCCCTGGGACTTCTTTAGGCTTCTTCTTTCCCATGTATGGGGTTGAATTTTCTCACTGCCCCAGGCATCCTCTACCAGCAGCCAGGCGAGTTTCCCAGTTCCCAGCTACAAGGAGTTTGATCAGTCAAATGCCCCAGCTGCTGCCTCAGAAATCTACCCCCATATTTCCACTAAGCCACACTCCCCCAGGCTGCTCCCAGCCAATGATTAAGTGCATGCTGGATCCTAGAAAAACACAGGATGCTCAGATGTCTGACTTGGGCTGGAGGATTTCCTGAGGCCCTTGCCAATCCTTCCTTATCCTGCACGACAGTCTGGCATGCTTCCACACAACCCTTCTCCCCTCTCTCCTGAAACTGGGGTAAGACTTTTATTGTGGTCTGACGGCTTGCCCAGCCTTCCCTGGCTCTCTCCCTATGAAGCTCCTAAGGAATTTCCCTTCATAAAATTGTTACATGTTTAATCTCATGTTGGCATCTAGTTCTCGGAGGTCCCAGATTAATACATTCACACATTTCTACATATGCATCTCTCATCTATACCTAATAGCTCTGTAGTCAGGACAGCACCAAACAATCATCTTCTTCATTCTAGGAACTATGCTTCCATTAATACCACCTAAATGGCATTCACTTTCTTAGCAGTCGCTTCACACTGTTGACTCATATTGAAAGTAGCATCCAGCAAACCTACTTTTCAATAAGGCTAGTCTTAAGCCTAAAATGCCCTTTCCCACCCTCATTACCAGCCCATCCCTATTCCTGGTTAAGTGTTAGCATTAGTCGCTCAGTCGTGTCCCACTCTTTGCGACCCCATGGACTGTAGCCCGCCAGGCTTCTTTTTCCATGGGATCTCCAGGCAAGAATACTGGAGTGGATTGCCATTCCTTCTCCACAGGAGGAATGGAAAGGTCCTAGTTAAGGTCCACACAAATTTCACTTCCTGTGAGACGCTTTCCTGACATTGTACCTCCCTCCCTTCCTGCTTCCTTCTCTCCTTCCTCCCTCTTCTTCTTTCTTCCCTCTCTCCCTTCCTTCCTTCCTTAATATTCAGGACATACCACTAACTGTCTCTGCTCAAGAGAAAGACATAGGGAGCCATGCTTTGTCCCACAGGTGCCTTCCCCACCCTCCCTGGCCACAGCTTATGGGGCCAGAAGTGAACTCTAGAACCAAAAACAACCAAACAGCAAGCTGATCAGCAGCAGAATACTTTCTATCTCTACAATTTAAACTAAGAAACATGGGGGAAAGTGTTCCATCACTAGTAGGAGCCAAAATTTTTTTTTTAAATGCATTAATGTGGAGTGGGGCCAGAGCATGCTGAAGCCATGTGCAAACCACATAGTTAAGAGGAAGAAGAAATTATGAGTAAGAAATAGAGGACCGAGTGACAAAGATGAGGTAGAACAGCCGCACAGAGGGAGGTGAAGATGTCACAGGAGGAGGAGAAACCGTGCAGCCCACCGTGGGGAGGAACCTGGTACCCAACCCTGGGCTGTTTTCCATTCCAGATGAGGCCCAGGTACCTGCGGCCTTATCGTTTTTCTTCTTCCCTGGTGCTCTGCTCCTTGTAGCCAAAAGAATCTTAATTAGACACATACACATACACACACACCTCCCCCTACACACTCACATCCTACAGAACTAATATCTTGTCCTGCCATCTATGTGCTCATATTATTTATCCTCATAAAATGCATTAAAACACACATGACTGGAAACGCATATATAAGGAGCCACTTCCGGTCCCAGCAATATTATTTTATCAGCTTGAATGCCTGGATGAATCTGATCTTAACACATAGCCTACTGCAATAACACCCTCTTGGTAAAGCACCTAAGGTTTAGAAGACTTTTTTAAGAATGTGAAATTTTAAGAATTAATGAGTTTACATGCAACTTAAGATGTGTGTTGTTTATGCAATACATGTTATATCTCAATAAACAATTTTTTTAAAGAAAGAAGAGTTCAGAGATATAAAGATATCAAAAATAGTATCTTAGAAATAAAACTCTTAGAAATATCAAAATAACATCTTATGTTTTTCTCCCATTTCAAACTTTCCTAGGTGATTTCACATTCAATGTGCTAACAAGTTTTGAATTTGATTGAATCACCAATGTGAACCCTGTTTATAGAATAGAAAAATGGTGACTCAGTAAATGCTGAATCACAGACATCTGTAAGCTGTCTAAGGGGTCTGTGCAGAACCACCTCTCACCGAGTTTCATGGCTTCATGGTTCTGGCTGTAAGTACCCCTGATACTGGACATCTCAGATGACCAGTGACAATTTTTGCAGCACCACAGGAAGTTCCTACCTTCTTCCATCACCACTGGAACCACTGGTCTCTCAGGAGCTATAATTCTGCAATGTGCTTTGATATGATTGACTACTTGTGGTACAAGTACAGGTAAATAGGGTCATGCATACATTGAGTTCCCCTGATGAAAGATTCCTAGTCATCACATAATTTTGAAAAATAAGAAAAAAAAAATCATTGTCAGGGAGAGAAGACTCAATATTCTGCTGGGTTGTCTTTTTAAAACTTTATAAAAATAATGTTGATTTTGAAGTGGGTTTCTGAAAGGTGGACATTGATATAAAGACTATGATGTATTTTCCCATCATGGCTTTGTATAAAAATCAAGCCTAAAATAATAATACTATTCAGACTTGGGTAGGTGTATGTTTCCCACAGAATTTCCCCACCCAGTCTCCTTTGGCCCACTCAAAGAATTTGAAGGCAAGACAAGTACCATCCCTAGTTCACAGATGAGAAAACCAAAGATTAAGAGAGTCAGTGTCTCTCTGACATAAACCACAGCAGGATCCTCTATGACCCACCTCCCAGAATATTGGAAATAAAAGCAAAAATAAACAAATGGGACCTAATTAAACTTAAAAGCTTTTGCACAACAAAGGAAACTATGAGCAAGGTGAAAAGACAGCCCTTAGAATGGGAGAAAATAATAGCAAATGAAGCAACGGACAAGCAATTAATCTCAAAAATATACAAGCAACTCCTGCAGCTCAATTCCAGAAAAATAAACGACCCAATCAAAAAGTGGGCCAAAGAACTAAACAAACACTTCTCCAACGAAGACATACAGTTGGCTAACAAACACATGAAAATATGCTCAACATCATTCATTATCAGAGAAATGCAAATCAAAACCACAATGAGGTACCATTTCATGCCCGTCAGAATGGCTGCTATCCAAAAGACCACAAGCAATAAATGCTGGAGAGGGTGTGGAGAAAAGGGAACCCTCTTACACTATTGGTGGAAATGCAAACTAGTACAGCCACTATGGAGAACAGTGTGGAGATTCCTCAAAAAACTGGAAATAGAACTGCCATATGACCCAGCAATCCCACTGCTGGGCATACACACTGAGGAAACCAGACTTGAAAGAGACATGTGTACCCCAATGTTCATCGCAGCACTGTTTACAATAGCCAGGACATGGAAGCAGCCTAGATGCCCATCAGCTGATGAATGGATAAGGAAGCTGTGGTACATACACACAATGGAATATTACTCAGCCATTAAAAAGAATACATTCGAATCAGTTCTAATGAGGTGGATGAAACTAGAGCCTACTATACAGAGTGAAGTAAGCCAGAAAGAAAAACACCAATACAGTATACTAACACATATATATGGTATTTAGTCAATCGGTAAAGATAACCCTGTATGCGAGACATCAAAAGAGACACAGATAAATAGAACAGTATTATGGACTCTATGAGAGAGGGCGAGGGTGGGATGATACGGGAGAATGGCATGGAAGCATGTAAATTATCATATGTGAAACGAATCGCCAGTCCAGGTTCAATGCATGATACAGGGTGCTCGGGGCTGGTGCACCAGGATGACCCAGAGGGATGGGATGGGGAGGGAGGTGGAAGGGGGGTTTTGGAAGGGGAAAACATGTATACCCATGGTGGATTCATGTCAATGTATGGCAAAACAAATATAATATTGTAAAGTTTAAAAATAGAAAATAAACTAATTAAAAAAAAAAAAGAGAGAGAGTCAGTGTCTTGTCCTGAGTTGCTCAGCTGATTAGTGACAGACAGGAACAAGATCCCAGATATAAGGACTCCTATTGAATGAGTATGCGGTGCTGGTCCCCTCCAACCACATAATAAATGATCTCCAAACCTAATGACAGAGAACTCAAAAATAAAATCATACAAAACTAAGTTTGAGGTTAACCTAGGATCAGCTCAACCAGCCAGAAGCACCACCACGTCCAGTTGCAGCATCCACATAGCCCTCCACTGAAAGAGCTCTGACCTTCCAGAATCATCCTCAGCAAGCATCCCAAGGAAAGACACTAGAAGCTACTCTCCACACACTCAGAGATTGCACCTCCTCAAACATTTCTTCTGCTCCACACACAAGAAAAGAAATGGTTAAACTCTGAGGTCTCGCAGAGAAATTATCTTATTACTTAGGAAACATTTGTGATTCACATCCTCATTAGATAAAAACATTGCAAAGGCTTTCAGAGTTTGCAGGGGGAACATCAGACTGCAGCAGTAACAACAGAGGAACATGAGCATTTCTATTTGTTCACTGGGCCCACAGTCAGGAGCGGCAGCGGCTCCCAGCAATTTGTAGAAATGGGTTTTAATTCCTGAATGGCAATCCTGCCACTTAGAGTCAGATAAATGAACTCCATGTATACACACAGATAAGCACAGAGCTGTGAACTATATGCCTATACATGTCTGTGTCTGGTAAGCTGAAATTACAGCTTCGCATTACATTAGTTTTATCTCCTGGCTAATGCCCAGGATGTAGTCACAAAGTCAACAGCAAGTTCAAGTTCAGTCAACAGTTATCAGTGGTGTGTGGACATCCTTCAGAACAGATTGTCTTCATACCACTTCAGATAAGGGTAAATAAAACCCAGTTCTAGATTTTATGTACTCATCAAAGGTAACATTTGTCGAGTGGGATCCATAGACCCCTGTTTTAGAAGCAGCCTGTGTGGCTGTTAAAATTTCAGGTAACTGGGCCCCCAGCCAAGACAAACTGAATCGGAATCACTGGGGATGATTCCCAGGAAACTGCAATATTAACAGGCACCCAGGGGATGCTTATGCGTCTAAGGAAGAGAGAGAAGAGGCTAAAACCAGGGAAAAGGCTGAACCTGGGTGCTGGGAGCAAGACCAAGAGAGAGATCCCCATCATTACCCCCAGCACACCTCCCCCAGCTGCCTTCAACAAGCTTTGCTTCTGCTAATGCAAGGTCAGCCCTGCCAAGGCCCATGTCCATAAGAGCCAGACTTGTTGATCCTATATAAGCCCCTCTCCCATCATCAACTGGGGTCCAGGTATGGTCTGGGCTCCCCCACTGCTGGCCTCTAATTTGGAGGTGATCATTCTTAGTCCCTACACACCTACATGAGCATCTGGCTGCCACCACCCCACCTGCACTCTGGGGTGGCCTCTGAAGGTTCCCTTTCAGCCTCAGCTTTCCCACAGGGAAGCTCTTGACTTTCTGCCCTAACCCCCGCCAGCCTCTCCGCTGCCTGGACTCCACATTGGACTTCCTGTCCATCATCCTTTGTCAGGTGCTTGAGAGATCCTGGGAGAGACATCAGAAGCTGTGTGGGGGTAACATCATCACGTAGATGCTATGAGCATTATGTGGTCAGATCTTACAAAGAAAGACCTTTTCCTCTGCAGGTGGGAGTCACCTGCAGGCTAACTCACTCTTGGCTTTAACTAGTTGGGGGTGTGACAGACTGGCTCTTAAACTGGAAGTCTGGACCCTCAGGGGATCTACAAGGTGGTAAGGTGGCTGGGTTCCAGGTTGGAGGAAGGCATTGCTGTCACCTCTTAGTGAAGAGAAGCAAAGGTCTGGGAATGAGGAGCTCAGGCCTGCAAAGCTGTGCCAACCCTCCCCTCCCTTACTATCCCCCAGCCCCCTGTACCCACACCCACCCCCCAACACACACTCCTAGAGTATAGATTATCAGGAAAAAGCACAGGACAGGGCCTGAATGACTTGTGTGTAAAGGACTTTGGGGCAGAATCATAAATATGAAATATGTAAACAATTTCTACTTGTTCTTTAACATTTAGTAGCGCTTGAAAATGGCAGCTGCTTTAGCTGTACTAAGAGAAACAAGAGACAGGATTTTTAGTCTCTTGGGAAAGATGCCTTCTCATAGAATGTCCACTTAGGTCGTATCTAAGTCAGACTTCAGAGAGGAGTAATGAGTATATCCACGCTTGGTATAAGTAATTTAAAGTCAGGGGAGAGGAGGGTACACTCCTGAGGCTGGCAGGGTGGTGCCAGCAATAATAATTTTATAAGAGCCTAAAAGGAAGGGTGAAACACACCAGGTGAGATTTGAGCTTTTTGATTCAAAGGCTTCTCCATCACCTTCAGAAAACCAGGTTTTTTCCCTGCTTAATAAAAGAGTACGAGGAATGAGGCAGCAATGAGGGGAGATGTATGTGCCACTTACAGTGTATGTAAGTCCACCGGTTTTATTAAGTAAAAGAAGAAAATCCCCTTATTCTCTGATCCAAAGAGAGACAGAGACATTTACTGAGGTGTCAGGTATTTTTCCAAACCTTTGCATACATCATCTCTTGTAATATACACAAAAACTCTGGGAAATAGGTACTATATTGACTCACAGACAAGAATATTGAGCCTCACTGAAATGTCAGCAAAAGCCTGAGGTCAAACATCTAGTAGATAGCAAAAATCAAAATTCAACCACAGTTCTGCTGGTTTCCCAAATGTGTTCACCTTCAGCACTGTTATATGGCTTCTATCAGGCACGTACTTAACCCGGAGATCAAACAGAATCAACCAGAATCACTGATTACAGGCATTAGACTACCTGGACTCTGACCCCAGCCAGACTAGATAGGCAATGGTAAGAATGCCTGGAATCCCCTGGCCTGTGGGGCTAACTCCCGCTGCCTTGGTCCCACCCTGTGCTTATTGGCCCTTGATGCTAATTCTCCTACCTCCCCCACTGAACATCGCATCACATTCAGAAACCAGGAACAGTTAGTTTAGGACACATAAGATGGTTTCACCCATAACAGAGTTTGAAGTTCCTCCGTAAATTTAAACCTACGTATAAGACCACATTCTCCAACTTTGCTAAACCTAAACTAATAGAAAATCTGCTGTTAAAAGCTTAAGCTCTGGGTTGGTTGACTTTGTTTATTAAAAGACAGTCACTGTGGGCAGCTGGGTTTTCTCTGGCAGCATGCTTTCCTAGAGAGTCAGTCGAGACCATATGGAAGTAAAGAAGCAGAGATGCACTTGACTGAGCTGACCTCCTGACAGGATGCTCCAAGTGAAGCACTCATCGACCACAGAATCTACAATGTAACTCACCTTTCCTTCCTTCAAACCTAGTGATTTCTTGCCTTAGCAGAAAAAGGTGTGTTTGAGCATGCCACCTGGCTGCACATTTGCAAGAACCATCCAGATACCCACTAATACATGTGCTTAGCAATCAACACCTTCACTATGTGGCTCTGGAACATAGAGCTCACCCGAGGCTCTGGAACAACAGAGGCTCTCTATGCCCTCTTTGTCATGGCTTGTGCTCCCTCCCACGTGCAGGTGAGATGGCTTCACAGCTGTCAACTTGAAAGATCATATTCTACTCTGGCTGAGTCAGAGTCCAGGTAGTTTGATCTACAGGTCCAGCGGTGGCATCACTGGGCAGCAGTGACTCTGGTTGATTCTCCGGGTTAAGTATGTGCATGATAGAAGCCATATAACAGTGCTGAAGCTGAACACATTTGGGAAACATACAGAACTATGGTTGAATTTTGATTTTGCCATTTGCTAAATGTCTGACTCTAGGCTTACTTTTGCTGACATTTCAGTGAGGCTCAATATTCTTGTCTGTGAGTCAATATGATAATACCTATTTCCCAGAGTTTTTGTGTATATTACAAGAGACGATGCATGCAAAGGTTTGGAAAAAGTGGAAGCTTTGGAAATGAATATAGAGGGAAAGGCAGGGAGTATACTCACAGTGCTCCAGAATGGACTATCCTGGATATATCACGACTCACGAGACTGCCTCTCCCAGCTGCCCCCCCAGTTTAAGCTGCTCGACTGCAGCCTCTGCTCTGGGGAAGAGGTGCTAAAGCTGGCTTTGCTCAGAGGCGACCCCTGACTGCATTAGAGCCCACAGGGCAGCACACTCACATTCACTTTAGTGGCCTGCGGCAGGGCTCGACACAAAATTCCGCCCAACCAGGGAGAGGAGTCAATAGCTGGTTTGGACAGAAAAACTTTCTCATGAATCTGGAACTACATAGAGAGAATTGGTAATTGTAGTAGAGAGGAGTATATTCCAGCAAATATGTGGGTCCCATGGATGAGAAGACACCAGAGTCCATGAACTATGAATTTGAGCAACTTGGAGCCTCCCTGGAGCATCCCAGTCTTGGACTATATCCCCCTCTCCATGAGGCTGCAGACACAGTTAGTGTAACTGTTCTAATTGTAGAGAGATTCACGTTTCCCTTATTCTCCCATGTGTCCTTACATCGTACACCCCCCTTATTAGAGGTAAACCATGGGACTCTGGAGAAAGCTGTACACCATGACTTTCCATTGGAAGACTCACTAAGCTCAATAGTACACTAAAGACTCTGATATCAAAGTCTTGCAGAGAACAAATAAACATTTTTTAACTCAACATTCCCTGAAGAAATTTTTTCATACACCCCCAACACTTTCTTCCTCAGAATAATTATTAGTATCTTGGGAAACCAATAGAATCCTTCCTAAAATAATCAGCAGATGATAACAACCTGTCCCTTGAAGGTAGCCACATTGGTTCTAATGGAAGCTTCCAGGGACAGGTGGGAATGAAAAGGATTCTTTGGACTGAAGAGATCTGGATGGCCCAAACATGGCTCAGAAAGGAAGGAGAAGAGGCACAAATGCAAAGATGAGCATCACTAAAGGGCAGGAAGAGGGGAGAGAGAGGATCAACACCAGGGACAAGTTGACTAAAAGAAGTGGATCCAAGCCTTGCCATTAATGCTGCCATTATGTCTGCAATTTATCAAACAATAGCCTTTAATACATCTATGACAGCCCCTGATTTGTTTTAGTCTGTATTCATATTCCTGTTATTGTTTTAAATTCGCTGGGGATAATTTCAAACTAATCCTCTAATCATTTTTTCCAAGAGCCCTCATCAATAAAAACTGAAAGGATGATTAAAATAACCCTCTGTGTAGACCAAACTAAGTCAAAATTACTGTGGGGAGTAAAGTACTGAAACAGAGATATAATGTCAATGCCATCATTTATAAAAGATTTGCTGCCAAATGCTATCTCAATTCAAAAGGATGCTTGGGTCATAACCTGGTCTTTGCCAGAGTAACCAGGGAGGAAAACAAAGATATATGAAGCCTGGATTTTGATCTCCACTGGCCCACCTCTGTCTCAGGAAAGATGGATGGATGAATGAACGGAGGTCCTACACAGCTAAGGGAAGCCCTAGTTCTCCACCAAGCCCTACTTTGTTCCATAAACCCAGTCACCCTCCCAGCTCAGCTCAGCCTCTGTTCCTGAAATGATCCCCTTTCACAAACACTGAACCCCTAAAGACGGAGAAGGCAATGGCACCCCACTCCAGTACTCTTGCCTGGAAAATCTCATGGATGGAGGAGCCTGGTAGGCTGCAGTCCATGGGGTCGCTAGGAGTCGGACACGACTGAGCGACTTCACTTTCACTTTTCACTTTCATGCATTGGAGAAGGAAATGGAAACCCACTCTAGTATTCTTGCCTGGAGAATCCCAGGGACGGGGGACCCTGGTGGGCTTCTGTCTATGAGGTCGCACAGAGTTCGACACGACTGAAGCGACTTAGCAGCAGCAGCAGAACCCCTAAAGAAGGGGCTAATTTCGAGACATGAGCCTGGCAGAGTGATTATAGGTATCCACAGCCTCCATCAGTGGACAGAGGTTGTACTCAGGCCAGAAAGGGCTTCCCACCAGGGCAGTGTGTGCATTTTCTCCACCATAGGGTCCTGCACTCCACACAGAAAGCTGGTGCTTAGCAGCCAATCAGGCAACCTCTGCCTCAGAGGTATGGTCAGCGAGCAGTGTAGGGAATTAACACCAGAAAAGACCTTAGAAATCGTTTACTTCATTCCCCTAAACTTGCTGAATGGGAAACTGAAGCCCAGAGATGATAAGTATTTGGAAGGCCCTGACTACACCAGAACAAAAGAGGAAGTCTCACAATGTGTTTTTCAATGAGAGAAACTTATTTTCAAACATACACATTATGCAGTGCATATGTGACATCTGATCAAAAGGGAGGCCTTTGATAAAAATCCCAGAAGAAAAGAAGAAAAACATAGTGGCTTATTTGAGATGAAGTTGGATTATTTTAAAATCATGAACAAATCCAATCACAGGAGAATATTGAGCATATAATTAATTTTTTTCTGGCCATCTGGCTTACAAAAAAAATTTAAAATAATAAATCCTGAAATAAATAAGAAAGAATTAACTCTAAAGGAATGTCCAAAAGTTCTGAAAGAATGTAGCCATGGAGTCAGCTGGTTCTAACCCCAGCTCTGCCATTTACCAGGAATGTGACACTGGGAACATTAATCTTTGAGTCTATTTCTTCATCTTCACTGTGGGAATGGAAGCCATGAGATTGTTGAAGGGATTAAAGGGCAAAGCAAGCAAAATACCTGCTCCACTGTAGGTGCTCATGTTGGGCTCTCCCCATTGATGGGTCCCTAGATGCCGGTAACTGAGATCTTCATTCCCTAACTTGGAGAAACAGTGTAATGTCCTGACCAGTAGTTCTTCATTCTGGCTGCAGTTGGGCTCATTTGGGAAGTTTTGAAAAATCTAGATGCCTATATCCCACTCCAAGTGAACAAAACTAGAGTCTTTAGAGGTGGGCCCCAGGCAGAAGTATTTGCTGTAGCTCCTCAGATTATTCCAATGTGAAGCCAGGGATGACAATCACTGCCGAGAGTCCTATTGCTGCACAGTAAAGACTTTGCCAGAGAAGCTACATTACTGGAACTGAGCAGAACCCTGCAGCTAAAACAGTGGCTTGACTTTACAAAAACTAATTGCTGATGCCAAAGAGCAATCCTTCTGACCACATTCACACATTCAGAGCTGATACATGTATGCTGAGCACTTTCATCATCTCATTTACTCTCAGCTCAACCCTAGGCAGTGATTGCTCATATCAAGCACACATTACACATGAAGAAATGAATACTTACAGACGTTATTTAAATTACCCAAATACAAGTAAACCCTCAGCAGAAATGAAACTTGAACTCAGGTCAGCGATGCCAACACCTTTGAAGGCACTGACCACATCTTCCTAATCTTTCACTGAGCACTGCCCCATGGTGCCAGCCCCTGACTGACCCAATCAGCCTTCACACTGACTGATAGAAAATGTGGGTCCTAATAGAATCTGAGTTGCACAAAGTGACCAGGTCACTATAACCATTCCCACCACGGGGAAAACAACCCAAAGAATAATCTTGCTTATGTTATCAGTCAAGGTCCTAGCAGGAAACAATTGTACTCAGATGCTTCAAATAAAGATAAAGAAAAGACTGCCCTCAGAGGAATAAGAAGGGCTAGAGAACTGACTAGGAGTATTGAGGTGCCAGAAATTAACAACAGGAGGAGGAAGCCATTCCCACCTCAAAGCCTGAAGGGGTAAAGGAAAAAGTAGTGTGATTGTAGTCTGGTGAAAAGGGACCAGGTTTTCCAGGTGGCCTAGTGGGAAAGAACCCGCCTGCCAATGCAGGAGACATAAGAGGTGTGGGTTTGATCCTTGGGTAGGGAAGATCCCCTGGAGGAGGGCATGGCAACCCACTCCAGTATTCTTTCCTGGAGAATCCCATGGACAAAGGAGCCTGGCAGACTACAGTCCATAGGGTCACAACGAGTTGGACATCACTGAAGTGACTTAGCACACACTCACAAAGAAGGCACCACCAGTAGACCTGTGGTCACCAGGGTTGCAGCCATGTCCAGACCCTTGATGCCTAGCAGAGAGAGAAGTGGTAATAAAGCTCCAACTTTCTCTCCCACACTCCCATCTCCTGCTGGTGCCTCCCTCTACTCAGACCCATCCAGATGCCCACCAGCAAGTGAGCCTAGAGCAGGCACCCCATATGGGTCAGCCTTCTGGGGCACAGAATACAGCAGGGAAGGGAGTGACGAGGTCTGGACTAGGGGCATAAAAAAGTTGAGAATAACCCAATGAAGAGGAAAATGTGGTTTTACTGGGATGGATATACACAGTGTAAATGAATTCTTCACTTTTCCAAAAGGATTTCTTTAATACCTTTCCTAATAACAACAGTGGTTTAAGGTGTTCACTGTGCACCTGGCACTGTTCTAGGTGGTATACAGAGGTAACAGGTATGAATCTCAGCTCAGATTCAAGGGTGTAAGAAACATTGCACCTTGGAGATAGCCAAGAACTGGGGAGTCTGGCGTGCTGCAGTCCAAGGGGTCATGAAGAGTCAGAAGTGACTCAGCGACTGAACAACAGCAACAATTTATTTTTATTTTGAGCTCTTATCCTACCCAGAGAAGGCAATGGCACCCCACTCCAGTACTCTTGCCTGGAAAATCCCATGGACGGAGGAGCCTGGTAGACTACAGTCCATGGGGTCGCTAAGAGTCAGACACGACTGAGCGACTTCACTTTCACTTTTCCCTTTCATGCACTGGAGAAGGAAATGGCAACCCACTCCAGTGTTCTTGCCTGGAGAATCCCAGGGGCGGCGGAGCCTGATGGGCTGCCGTCTATGGGGTCGCACAGAGTCGGACACGACTGAAGCGACTTAGCAGCAGCAGTAGCAGCTTATCCTACCAGGATGACAGGAAGCTTAACCTCAGTCATCACTGGGGCTTTGCAAACCCAAAAGACCACAATATTAATACTAGGTGACAAGGTACCATGGTACACAGTCCAAGGGCCCTCTAGCCTGAATCACTCTGCACACATGTTCCCTCGGGAATATCCCCTAATTCAGCTGTCATGGCCTTTCAGATCCAGTGGCTCCTTGGAGGAACATCACCTGGGGCTTGAGCCCCTCTGCTGAGACACAGAACCCCAACAAATCTCATGCACATATGGCCACTATTTTCTGGGGTCCTGCTAGGAAGTAGGACCTGGGTCCCCACTGCCCAGAGACATGCAGAGCCTCTCAATAAAGCTGGAGAATCTCCTTTTAATCAGAGGAAAGCCTTCCTTCCTGTTACTTTTTCTAACAACTTTGTTTCTTCCACAATGCCTGTTCTCCCTTACTAATTCCTCTGGAACCTCTATATTCTCTGATAAGCTTCCCTTTGTAAAAACAAATGCTGGCGTGTCTCTGAAGGCTACTTCTCCTTCCTTTCTGACCACTTAGCTCCTCTTAGACACTGCCCTGTGCTTCAGTGGGTGGTAGACAGGGAGGTAGAAAGAGAAATTTTGGCAGGAAAAGACATAAATCAACAGTTGAAAATATGATCCAGCTGCACATACATTTCTTTAAACTTTAAGACAACATACACTTCAATTCTTAGCAATGCGGCTCAGAGCAGTTCAGTTCTTTGCCCAAGCCTGCACAGGACACAATGATGCTGTTAGTCCTCATCCACCTGCCTCAAAAACCTACCCTTGTAACTAGTCTAGAGATGTCAAATAGATTTTCCCTTGTGGGCACACTCTGGCTGGCTGGGATGGTTCCCTGGAAGCTGTGTTGGGAAGGATTCTGATCCTTAACTAGCTCACTGGGAAACAGTGCTGTGATTGATTGCCAATGACTCTGTGAGGGCAGGAGGCATGCATATTTTGCATCCATCTACTAGAAATTTAGCCACTATAATGAAATAAAACTTTTTAAATGGTTTGAATTTGTAAACATTAATTCTGTGTGAGATGACAGGAGCACATCTATCTTGTACGATGTATCAACAGGGCCGTGAAGAGACTCCATTGGGAGGATCTCCCAAGAATCAAGGCTGCTTCTAATCTTTATTTTAATTTTATGCTCCTTTTATTTCCAAGGCGGAAGAAGGCAGTCATTGTTTCTGCCTGATGTACCCTCCATGAAGGACAACCCTAGAAATTAACTTGTAGAAGCTGCTATCTCTCTTCCTCTTTGCTTCCTTTCCCCCAACCCATCACCTACCCTAAGGAAAAGAGGTCAACAAAGCATGGATTATTTCATTAAATTTTTTTTTTTGCATTCTCCTTTTAGCAACTCGTAAATTTCCTTTGAGCACTGTGAGTTTGTTGTTTTTCGTTGATTTATGTGAAACGGGGGATCTTTATCAGTTTAATTAAAAAAAATACACTGCTCTATATGCTTGTCAACTTAATTTTCAGGATTTGTCTTATTTTATATTGTGAACTTTGGGGACAATTTGTTCTGTTTTTGCTTGTTGGATTGCAAGCCCAATAAGGACAAAAGTACTTCACATTTTCCCTTGTTTCATAACCTGAGCCATCATGTTTACACTCGCTGTCCTTTGAAGAAAAGATTAACTGTTTTCAGCTTTATTATAGGAAGCAGATTGAGCTTAATATAGACAAGTTCAAAGATATTCAACACAGAGTCAAATAATCTGACTCCAGTGCTGGCTCCCCCAATTTTGTGGATTGCCTTGGACAGTCTTGTGTCTTCTCTTTTCTGTGAAGTGGGACAACTGAACTTACACAGGATAGGTGTGAAGCCCATGTTTACTTCTGAATTTATGGATCCTACGTTCATGTTCTTTGGTTGCAAGCAACAGATTATTACTGTGGTAAATGTAAATAGAAAATTGGAAAAAGTCTGAGATCACTTACAAAGTTTCAGAAAGAACTGAACTTTCAGGTGTAGGGAAGACACAAACCAAGGGAGTGTTGGAAATCCTAAGCATAAAACTTAACAGACTTTCACTCAAGGGTATAACCATGAGGTGATTCTGCACCGACCTTGGCTCAAGTTTAGCAGTTCCAGAAGAAAGGAACCTAGATATCTAGACAGATGAGTGGAGAAAGAAATTGTGGTACATATATATATGATGGGACATTATTCAGCCATAAAAAGGAATGCATTTGAGTCAGTTCTAGTGAGCTGGATGAACCTAGAGCCTATTATACAGAATAAAGTATGTCAGAAAGAGAAAAGCAAATATTGTAAATTAACACATATATATGATCTAGAAAGATGGTACTGATGAACCTGTTTACAGGGCAGCAATAGAGACGTAGACATAGAGAAAAGACTTGTGGACACAGTGCAGGAAGGAGAGGGTGGGATGAATAGAGAATAGCATTGAAACATATGCATTACCATGTGTAAAATAGATAGCCCCAGTAGGAATTTGCTGTATGATGCAGGGAGCTCAAACCCTGGGCTCTGTGACAACCTAGAGGGGTGGGATGGGGTGGGAGGCAAGAGGGAGATTTAAAAGGGAGGGGACATATGTATGCCTATGGCTGATTCATGTTGATGTGTGGCAGAAATCAACACAATATTGTAAATCAATTATCCTCCAATTAAAAATAAATTAAAAAAAGAAATTTCAGGAGAGAGAATGCAACTGACCCAACTTATTCCTGGAACCAGGATGTGAGATACTGTTTGGAGGTCCAGCCTGGAACAGTGTCAGGGATACAGCAACTGTTAGCAGAATAGATGGGAAGGGGGATTCAGATAACATAATAGGCAGGTGAAAATAAACTGCTACCTTGGTCCACAGCTTGGTAGCTTCCCAGGACACAAATACAGACACATGCACACACATTTCTCTAGGTTCAGAGCTCCTGGAAAGTTCTATAATGACTGCATCTCTTTGTCTACACTTCTAGATTAAGTGATAAACAAATAACCTGAGGAAAAGAGAAAGTAAAAGAAAATCTTCATATATATGTACAGTGCAGTAAGCAAGCAGATGCAAGTAGAGGCTGTAAGTTCACCTCCCCAGCTGACCATAAAAACACAGCTGGTGTTCGTGGCTCATCACCACCTCTAATATCTGTTTCATGTTTCTCTGATCTTTGACCAGAACTTCTGAGAGAACAGCTGAAGTTCTGTCATGACAGGAGAAGTGACTCTTCTAAGGGATCTTGGCCCTTGATGATCTCTCCAATAGAGCAACAGAGCAATTATATGTTGAATTTGACCACACGACACAGCACAATAAGGGCTTCCTTAGATTGCAGTCATTTTCTTTTTGTAGTAGGCACCTGATTTCTTAATAATCAAAGTGAATCACTCCAGTCAACTCCATCACCACTTTCCCCTTCTCAAATGGTATGAGGAGCCTAACGTGGCCTGTCTCAACTTCTAATTCAGTGGACCCATTCCTGCCCCAATGAAAGAATCTTGCATTTGATTACCAAGACCTCTAAACCAGCAGAAGCCAGATTCCCAGGAACAAGGACCAAAACTCAGAAAGTAGGTTATTACATACAATCATTAGATCCTCCCTGCTCACTGGGTGAACAACTATGAAGCATGAGAGAGAACTAGGCAGATGAGAGTAATAAAACTTAAAATAACAATATCTTAAGCAAGAGAGAAGTACATATCTCTCATAAGTAAGTCCAGGTAGGTAGCACAGGGCTAATAAGGCATTCCATGGCTGCTATCACGGATATCATCATGCTCCCTCATGTCCAATAGGCTCCTGATGATCAAACAGATTGATGCTGTCCAAGTCAATATGTCTGAATTATACTAACGAGAAAGGAGAAGATTCCCTCCTAAAAGTTGCACTAGTCACTCACATCCCACTTGCCAGAATTTCATCACCCAGTTCCACTGAGCTATGAGGAAGCCAGAAAATGGAATATTTACTCTGGTCAGCCATGGGCCTTGAAAAATAATCAGGAGTTCTATCTATCTAGAGGAGAGGGGAGAAGGATATTCAAGGATAACCATTGATTGCTGCCACTGAGAATGAGTGGGAATTGCCATTTTTTTCCCATAGGAAAGCAGTGATGGGGTGTGTCCTAGGGCACTGTGGAGATCAAATTCTCCAAATGCCCATGATCCTCTTGGAGGTCAGTTGTCTAGATCCATCCCTCCCCAAACAAAGTTCTAAGTAGCCAGAGCAGTGCCGAAGATGTTAATCTAAATGATACTGTAATCCAGCAACTGCCCATCTCTGTGTTTCATTTTCAACATTCCCAACTCTGTAGAGTTAACAATAAAAGATCCTTTCATCATGATTGAATAAATGCTGCAGATTTCATTCTCTGCTTTGTGGTGAGAATTGTCAAATATAAACTTGTCAGAAAATCTAGAAAAAGCCCCCAGCCCCAGACTTCATATTTACCATCCCCCTTGCATGAGTCTATGACACCAGCTTTCTTATCCATTCCCCCCAGAGCTTCATCCTCAAAGACGTGTGGTCCAAAAAGAACTTGTGTTGATAACTTGAGTAGCTCTTTTATTAAATAGTATGAGTTATAGTTGCCTTCCTAAAATAGAGAAGGAGGAAGTCTCATTTCCTCTTGCCTTTTTGGCCAATAACCAATACCAAGTGACCCATACGTCTTCTGCTTGCAAACCTCTTGCTGGTACTAATTTTGGCACCAATTAAGGTGAGCTTCCCTGGTGGTTCAGGCAGTAAAGAATCTGCCTACAATGCAGGACACCTGGGTTCAATCCCTGGGTTGGGAAGATCCCCTGGTGTAAGAAATGGCAACCCACTCCAGCATTCTTGCCTAGAGAATCCCATGGACAGAGGAGCCTGGCTGACTACAGCCCATGGTCTCGCAAAGAATCAGACACAACTGAGTGACTAACACTTCACTTCATTTCACTTCAAGGTGTCATAAAGAAGTATTGGGAGGAAATACCCTTTAAGGTCATGCCTTTAACCTCTGTAACTCTCTACCCTCCTTATATCATTTCCTGATCTCCAAATCACCCCCTTGATCACCAAAGATTTGTGGATAGCTGTAGATCTCCTATAAAGGATGTAAATTTTTGTGTTTATTATGCATTTTCATTAAAAAAGGAACCTATACTTTTTATTTTTAAGAGACACCATGCACATGTGTATATGTGTGTGTATGCGTTCAGTCGCTAAGTCCTGTCCGACTTTTTGCAACCCCACGTATTGCAGCATGCCAGGCTTCCCTGTCCTTCCCTATCTCCTGGAGTTTGCTTAAATTCATGTCCATTGAGTTGGTGATGCTATATAACCATCTAATCATAATTTTTCCCAAAGATAGTTCAGAATAACTTTCCTAGATATTAAAATTGCCCTTAGTGTTTTTCACCTGTTCAGAGCCTCCCATCTTTCATCTTCTTTCCTTAGCTACTTCTCTGATGCCTGGGATTCCATAACCTCTTCAACGTTTCACTTTAATCCCCTTCCAACTTAAATTCCACGATCCATTCTGTCAACAGCTCTTCACTCATTTGTCAATCCATTCAATCAACGTTTACTGAGCATCAACTATCTGTCAAGCACACAAATGCAATAAAAACAGATATTTCCTGCCCTAAGAGAGAATACATCTGATGAGAGAAAGAAAAAGAAGACAAAAAAATAAGTAAATTCAAACTTGTGATTAATGCCTTGAAAGCAAACAAGAACTGAACAAGAACTATCAATGAGACCTACTTTAAACAGCATAGTAGGCAGAATATAGCCCCTTGAAATTCTGTTTTAATACTAGAACCTGTAAAAGCACTAGGTTATAATCCTAAGGGGCATTAAGATTGAAGTTGGGATTAACACTGCTAATCAGATTATCCTAAAATGGAAAGATGATTCTGGATTACCTCAGTGGGCCCAATGCAATTACAAGGATCTTTAAAGGTGGAAGAGAGCATTATATAACCAAAAAGATGGCAGTGTGGAAAGGGCATTATCCATTGTTTCCAGCTTTGAAGATGGAGGAAGAGGACTTCAGATGACCTACAGAAGTTGGGAACAGAAAGGAAGCACATTCTCCAGAAGAAATTCAGCCTTGCCAAATTTTGATTTAGGATTTCTGACTCGAGAGCAAGAAGAGAGTAAATCTGCATTGTTTAAACTCAACTTTGTGTTGATTTTTTTATAGCAGCAAGAGAAAACTAATATAGAGAGAGTAGATAGTGAAGACTTTTTACAAAGGGAATGACATTTAAAATAGACCCTCCAAATGAGTAAATACCATGAAATGGAGGAAGAGTGTTCCAGGCAGAGGGAAGGGCATGTGCAACAGCCTTGAAGTAGGATAGAGCCTGGTGTGTTTGCAGATCTGAAAGTAGATCTATGCAGCTAAAGTTTGGAAACTGAGGGAAGGATTTCCGCACAATAAGTTTCAGAAGGTTGGGGCAAGATCCTTTCCCAGACACACTGGGCAGAGTGAATTTTCTAAAACACAAATCTAATACCACTCCTCTGTTTAAAAAAACTTCCAAGGGTTCCAGAATACCTTTGTTGTTGTTTAGTCACTCCGTCATGTCCGACTCTTTGCCACCTCATGGACTGTAACCCACCAGGCTCCTCTGTCCATAGGATTCTCCAGGCAAGAATAGTGGAATGGGTTGCCATTTCCTTCTCCAGAATATCTTAGGTTGATCCAAATTTCTCTAAATGATTACCACCATGTGGCTTCCTAACCCAGTTTCTGCACCACCCCAATTCTTATGTTCCAGTCACTTTTCAGTGTCTTTTTCTTCTTGCTCCAGCTTGCTTATTGTTCTATCTATCTGGGATACTCCTCCTCCACCTCACAGCTTGCTTCTTCCTTTAGCTTTCACCTTTGGTGCCATTTTCAGCAGGTCTGGGTTTGATGTTCCTCCCATATGCTATCTTAGTATCCAAGCCCTAACTACCATCCAAGAACTTATCATAGTGCTTAGAACAGTTGGTATCACTTGAACAATCACCACTTGATGAATGAATCACCTTTATCCTTTGATTCCCCCTACTCCTAAGGTGATTATCATCAGAGAGTTTTTTTCCCTTGCTCTGGCAGGTCCCCAGATTTTTTTCATCCTTTTAAAAAAATAAGATGTAATTTGATCACTTTCAGTAATAAAATACAGTCTCAATTGAGAAAGTAGGATTTATACTCCAGTCTATTAATCCATATTTCTATCTTCCTTCATAGTTAAGACTCCTTTCCACTTCTTCACCAACTAGAAACCCACAGTATAGTAGACCTTCTGCTTTAGAGAAAGGGCATATTGTTGGCTTCATCTCCTGTTCCCTCTCTGGAGTAGGAACATAAAGGAGAGAGAATGGGAAAGGATTCGTGAGGTTCTTATTTGACTGGTATGATCTTAAGGTGATGTCTTGTTCTTGCTAAGCTAATGCTTAAATCTGATTCTTGTGACTTCTGGGTTCCTTGGATATTCCCCAGATGAGAGCCCCCAACCTGCAACTCTGATAATGGGGGCAATGTCATTAGTTATTCTGTGGTTGCTTCTTCTCCCTCTACCTCAGGTTTTCTGGTTGACTCTACTACCCAGATACTCTCTCCATCATTAGTGTCTCCTTGCTCTGTAGTCTACTAAACCAGGAGTCAAAATAGCTCCAGGTATGTATCACCAAAAATAAATAAATAAATTTTAAAAATACCTGCAGACAAAAATGAAAACACAATGATCTAAAATCCATGGGATGCAGCAAAAGTAGTTCTGAGAGGGAAGTTTACCGTGATAAAAGTCTACCTCAAGAAACAAGAAAAACTGCAAATGAACAACTTAAACTTACACCTAAAGAAGCTAGAAAAAGAACAAACAAAACTCAGAGTTCATAAGATGAAAGAAAGCATAAAGATCAGAGCAGAAATAAATGAAATAAACTTAAAAATGTTTAAAAAAAGATCAATAAAACGAAGAGCTAGTTCTTTGAAAAGATAAATAAAATTGATAAGCCTTTATGTAGACTTATCCAGAAAAAATTAGAGAGGCCCCGAATCAATAAAATCAGAAATGAAAAAGGAAAAATTACAACCAACACTGTAGAAATACAAAAGGTCATAAAAGATTAGTACAAACAACTACACACCAATAAAATGGCCAACCTAGAAGAAAGGAACAAATTCCTAGATACGTACAATTTCCCAAGACTGAATCAGGAAGAAATAGAAAATATGAACAGACCAATTACCAGAAATGAAATTGAATCAATAAGGGGAAAAAAAATAAAAACCTCCCAGCAAACAAAAGTCCAGGATCAGAGGTCTACGCAGGTAAATTTTACCAAACATCTAGCAAAGATTTAACACCTATCCTTCTCAAACTATTGGGAAAAAAATTACAGATGAAGGAACTTTCCAAGTTCATTCTGAGACCAGCATATCACCCTGATAGCAAAACCAAAGATATCACACAAAAAAGAAAAGTACTTGCCAATATCACTAATAAACATAGATGTACATATCCTCAAAAAAGTACTAGCAAACCAAATTTAACAATACATTAAAAGGATCATTGTTGCTGTGGTTTAGTTGTTAAGTTATGTCCAACTCTTTGCAACCTCATGGACTATAGCCTGCCAGGCTCCTCTGTCCATCGGATTTTCCAGGCAATAAGATTAGACTGGGTTGTCATTTTCTTCTCCAGATTTTCCTGACCCAGGGAACATATACCATGATCAAATGGGATCTATCCCAGGGATGCAAGGATGGTTCAATATCCTCAAATCAATCAATGTAATAAACTACTTTACCAAATTGAAGAATAATAACCATATGATTATCTCAATAGATGCTGAAAAAGCTTTTGACAAAATTTTGCATCCATTTATGATAAAAACTCTCTTCAAAGTGGAAAATATCTCACTGAAGCATAATAAAAGACACATATGATAAGTCCACAGCTAACATTGTACTCAACATTGAAAAGCTGAAAGCATTTCCTCTAAGATCAGGAACAACATAAGAATATCTAATCTTGCCACTAATATTTAGCATAGTATTAGAAATCTTAGGCACAACAATCAGACAAGAAAAAAGAAATAAAATGAATCTAAATCAGAAAGGAAAAAGTAAAACCGTCACTGTTTGCAGATGACATGATACTATACATAGAAAATCCTAAAAATGCCATAAGGGAACTACTAGAGTTCAGCAATGAATTAAAATTGTAGGATACAGAATTAATATACAGAAATATGTTGTATTTTTACATACTAGCAACTAAATATCAGAAAGAGAAATTCAGAAAGAAATACCATTTGCCACTGCATCTAAAACAATAAAATATGTAGGGATAAATCTAACAAGAAGGTGAAAGACTTGTATTCAGCAAACTGTAAGACACTAAAAGAAACTAAAGACAACACAAATAGATGAAAAATATACCATGTTCATGGATTGAAAGAATCAATATTGTCAAAATGACTGTACTACCCAAAGCAATCTATAAATTCACTGCAACTCCTTTCAAAATACCAAAGACATTTTTTGCAGAACTAAGAACAAATAATTATAAAATGTGTATGGAAACACAAAAAACCCTGAATAGCGAAAGCAATTTTGAGAAAGAAGAACAGAGCTGAAGGCACCATGCTCCCTGATTTCAGACTATACTACAAAGCTACAGTAACCAAAACAGTATGATGAAAGTGAAAGTGAAGCCACTCAGTTGTGTCCGGCTCTTTGCGACCCCATGGACTGTAGCCCACCAGGCTCCTCCGTCCATGGGATTCTCCAGTCAAGAATACTGGAGTGGGTTGCCATTTTCTTCTCCAGGGGATCTTCCCAACCCAGGGATCAAACCCAGGTCTACCACATTGTAGGCAGACACTTTAACCTCTGAGCCACCAGGGAGGCCCACAAACAGTATGGTACTGGGACAAAAACAGACGCATAGATCAATGGAACACAATAGACAGCCTAGAAGTAAGCTCATGCACTTGTGATCAATCAGTAAATTCTGCAACAACATGAATAGACCTGGAGGGTATTATGCTTATTGAAAGAAGTCAAAGACAGACATTGTGTGTTGTCGCTTATATGTGGAATCTAAAAAATGAAGTGAACAAACAAATGTAACAGAACAGATACAGACTCACAGATACAGAGGATAAACTAGTGATTACCAGTTGGGAAAAAGAAGTGGGGAAGGGAAAGACAAGGGTAGGGAATTAAGAGGCACAAACTGCTATGTATTATATATAAAATAAATAGGTTATAGGAATATAGTGTATTGCACAGGAAATAAAGCCAATTTTTATAATAAATGGAGTATAATCTAAAAAATTTTTGAATCACTATGTAACATACCCAAAACTCACATAGTATTGTAAATCAATTATACTTCAATTTTTTAAAAATAGCTCCAGGCAGATTTTCTCTACCGCATGACCAATATCTAGTCCATGTTCTTTTGCCCTGACAAATTCTGGGAGTGTAGGTTAATCCCAACCCATTCATCCTGTTCTGCTACCAGAGTCGTATCCTCTAGATTTCTAGGACAATATTCATACCCAAGTCCAAGTCATGGTACCAACCAACTTCAGGAAAAATATGTTAAGCTCTTCAGCAGTCTTACTGAAGTCCCACTCTTTAGGTTTATGGTGGCAAGATGTAACTACCTAAGTTAATATTAGTTACATTAACAAATAAATCCATAAATCTCAGGGGCTTAAAACAACAGAATTTATAATTATGGATGGGAGGAGTGTCTGTTCAGCAGTCATTCAAGGTTCCAGGTTAATGGAGGCTCTTCCATTTTCAAACATTGCTTTCAAGGTTGCCCTGGATATCTTGTCAGGAAATGAGTGAAGAGGTTGAGGTTTGAGCTAGGAAATTTACATGGATCAGGCCTAAGAGTGAGAATTCATACTTCCACCCGTATTCTCCTGACCAGAGCTCAGACACACAGTCACACCCGACTGCAAGAACAAGTGGAAAATGTAGGCTAGTTTGAACAAAAGGAGTTTGGTGTGCAGCTAACCTGTCTCTGCCACACGGGAGGGGTGATCTAGGAAGACCACTGGACTCAGAATCAAGACACCCAATTTCAGTCCCACTGCTGGCCACCTGTCAGGTCTTAGGCATGCCAGTTCTTTTCTTCCTAAACCTTGGTTTCCACATCTGTAAATCAGGGGGCTACAGGATCCCAAGCCCCAGTTCCTTCCTTCTATAGATCTATGACCCTACGTATCACAGCTGAAAATGGAGCAGCCATAACTGAAAGGACAGCCATGCCATGGATGAGATGAGGGAAGATGTTCTGGTCACACATAAAGAGCTACTGCCTTCAATAGTATCTTTTTTCCAAAACTGAAGGACACAGATCTTTTAGTAAGGGAGCATATGCGGAAGCTGAGACCAGAAAGACTAAAATTTCATCTAAATAACCTTTTTCTCTCGCCTTGATTATTATACTAGCTTCCTAACTGGTCTCCCTCTATGCAGCCTCTTTAAAAGTTTCAAGCTGTTGTATTACATTACTCCAGATGATGCTTATTTCAATTCAATTTAAAAAGCCATTACAGAACACAACATTCTTATTTCTCCTACCATTCAAGCTTGGAATACTACTCCCCCTCATTTCAATATCTGCATACACCACTCCTTCAACCTACTACCTAAACCATTCCACCCACTCCATGAAGTAATTCCTTACAATAAGTTATCTTCCCCTGCTCTCAAATTCAACTCTTACTATTTGTCATCCACTTCTGTGCTCCTATATTAGAATCTAGTTATTTGTGCACATCTTATCTTCTCTACTAAACTGTAAGTTCCCTGAAGGGAAAGATCATAGATTATATTATTTGCATTTGTACCATGTTAGGCGCTCAATTATTTATTGAATGACTGAATGACTAAGGACCATGGAGAAATGTTAAAAGGCTGAATCGAGGCAGCCCTGTTGGAAACAGCAGTGAGGCCAGTTTCTGTTTGGCAAGTGCACTGTTTGCTGATCATTTTTCTCAGAGTCCACTGTGGTGACAACTGAACAATCTATAGGAAGAACTGCAGGTGTGAATCTTCAGCCAAGATAATGATCGCACTGGGGTCTGATTCAAATCAGTCTTGCCCAAGGGCAGTATCAGGAGGCAAGTTAAATGAGAGACCATATCCTGTCAAATCCAGAGAAAATGGCTGAGCACCTGCCAAATGAGAAATTGCAGCTGGACAGTAATTTTCCTCTTTTTCTCTCTTATATGTGAAGCCACATGCTCTGAGACTAAACAGAGCAGGGAAACAAGAAATAATTGGAAGAATTCAATCAACGTGGACAACTGTTCTCCTAGATTAAGAAAGCAGTCTACCTTTTCCCCCTCAGTAGTGGAAAATTTTGAGCTAGATCTACAAACCCATTGTCCAGCTCCCATTTCCCTTGGTCCTGTCCAAAACAATGGCTGAAAGTCAGGCTGCAGCCAGTCAGATTAGTTGGACAAAGCGTAGCATTAACATCATGTCAGCCCTGAGATGGTGCTCCCGAGGGCCCATGAGCTACACTTCCTCATATGCTTCCCCTCTGTCCCAAACAATTGCCCCATTGTGGGGATCTGACCCCCATGGTGCAGGTCCAATCCTGGCCACTCTCTTCTCTTTCCCTCCCTTCCTTTGTCCTACTGAGTTGTGCGTGGATCTATATATTCCTTTCCAGTGGTCGGGGACTCCTGCCTGGTCTCAGCTGGTGTTCTGTAAGATCTTCTGCATCTGAAGATGTATTCCTGGTGCATCTGTGGAGACAGGTACTCCACGTCCACCTACTCCTCTGCCATCTTCAGCTAGACTTCTTTCACACGTGCCGATCACGCCCTCAAGCACAGACAGACAGCATGCCATGGGATCAAACAGATCCAGGCAATGTAAAGGTCCTCACTACAAAAGAAGCAGCTCAGATTCAGATGACACCTCCTACCAGCACCAGTAGAGCGGTCCTAACAGCACTAGGCACAGTAACTTGCCCGTGGTAGGGCTAGTGTAAGTATCCATCTGAATATGTGTTCACCAGGATCACTCTCAGAAAAATAAAGCTGTCAGATACTGAGCTTCCTCTCTGGACCATGCACAGGGCTAGGTATTTCATACACATTGTTTCTAGTCTACACACTGTTTCCAGTCCACACACCAAGCCTGGGAAGTAAAAATGAATCCATTTTGCTGATGGGAAAACAGAGGCTTTTGGTCTAGCATGTGGTCCAAGACCACAAGGTCAGTACGTAGTGGAGCCAAGACTCCAACTGATGAACGACTCTAGAACCATGCATTTTCCACTTGAGCATGCTGTCCACTTGCTGAGCCAGTTTCGCTGGCTCTGCCCATGCCATTTTGATTTATGGTGATCAAGGGGTACTTCCAGACTGCAGTTCTCTTCTGTGTACATTATCTCATTTATTCTTCATAGAAGCCTGATAGGTAAAGCAGATTAAAACTCCCACTTTACTTGCAGGATACAAAATTAACACACAGAAATCCCTTCCATTCTATACACCAATAATGAGAAAACAGAAAGAGAAATTAAGGAAACAATACCAGAATAAAATACTTAGGAATATTTCTACCTAAAGAAACAAAAGACTTATATATAGAAAACTATAAAACACTGATGAAAGAAATCAAAGAGGACAAATGGGGAAAGTTAGTGTTTATGTTGGAAGAATTAATATAGTGAAAATGAGTATACCAATCATTAGATTTCCCTAGATCCTGAGCCTTCCTACCATCAGATGACTTCAAGCTCTACTACAAAACTTGAGACAAAGATAGAAGAGTAGAAAATTATTTTCATTTTCACTTCCTAACACAATGTTATTAAAGATCTAAATGTAAGACCAGAATATAAAACTCCTAGAGGAAAACATAGGCAAAACACTCTCCCATAAATCACAGCAGGATCTCCATGACCCACCCCCCAGAATATTGGATAAAAGCAAAAATAAACAAATCTAACCACATTATTGTATCAAATTAATCTCAAAAAATATACAAACAACTCCCAGCTTCTGAGATGGCTGACATCCCCTCAAAACCACAATGAGGTACCATTACACACCAGCAGAATGGCTCTACCACAAGCAATACATGCTCCCTCTTACACTGTCCTTACAGCACTGGAGAACAATGTGGAGATTCCTTAAAACACTGGGAATAGAACTGCCATATGACCCAGCAATCCCACTGCTAGGCATACACACCGAGGAAACCAGAATTGAAAGAGACGCGTGTACCCCAATGTTCATTGCACTGTTTACTAGCCAGAGCCAGACGAATGGATAAGGAAGCTGTGGTATAAGCCTCTCCATTCTTGCACTGCCCATCTATGAGCACAATACAGCTAAGGAATTTGAAAGATGGTAATGGTAACCCTCTCCATAGATGCATCAGTCCTGTGGACTCTGAGGGAGAAGGTGAAGGTGGGACGTTCTGGGACAATAACATTGAAACATGTATATTGTCATATGTGAAGCGGAACACCATTCCATGTTCTATGCATGGGACGGATGCTCAGGAATGGAGCGTTGGGATGACCCAGAGGGATGGAAAGGGGAGGGAGGTGGGAGGAGGGTTCGCACATGTGAACCCATGCTGATTCACGTCAATGTATAGCTAAAACTACTACAATATTGTGAAGTAATTAGCCCCCAACTAAAATAAATAAAAAAAAATTAAAAAAAAATAAACTTAAATGAAAAAAAAAAAAAAAACTCCCACTTTACAAATTGGGAAAGTTAGGATTATGTGAGAAGTAAGAACTCAGTCCCAATCATTCTTTCCCTAGATCCTGAGCCTTCCTACCATCAGATGACATGAAAACTTGAGACATAAGAGTGAAAATTATTTTCATTTTCACAATGTTACCCTCCCCTATCTAAAAATCTCCCATGGTTTTCCATGTCTGTAGGATTAAATCTAACCACATTATTGTATCAAATAAGGCCCTTCTGAGCTGACATCCCCTGCCTCACCAGTCTCCTCTTCACTTCCTTCCTGCACTGCTGTCTTGAGCCACAGCTTGCACTGCTGTGGCTCAAATCTCTCCACTCTTGCACTGCTGTCTTGAGCCACAGCTAAGTACTCTCCATTCTCCAAAGATGCCATGATGGCGCACATCTGAGCTCTTGCCCATGCTGGTCCCTCTTCCTGGAAAACTCCTCCTACTTCCCAACTCCCCCCCCCCCCCCAGGCTGTTCCCACTCAGCCTTGTCATCACCTCGAATGAGATGGTCCACAGTAGGACATTGAGTGGGTATTCACCTCTATCCACGAGGCTCCCCAGTAGCAGTGACCATCTCTGCAGCTCACTGGATGTGAGAGCTGGCTTCCTGATGATGGACCAAAGAGCACAGCCCATTCTAGCCATGTATAACCGCGCTGAGCTTCAGGAACACCCCCCTCCTCTCCTCTCACTTCTCCCCTGCCCTTTTCGCTCTTCTCCAACCTTCCAGGCCAGCTCCCACCTCAGAGCCATTGTTCCTGATCTTCCCTTTGTCTAGCGTACCTTCCTCCCAAGTAATTCACGAGGCTGACTACCCAGAGAGTGAGGCCTTCTCTAAATCCCTATTAAATCACTACCCCTATTCCTAGCCCAATACCCTTTCTCCTCTTTACATATGTTTTTAAGCAGTTCTCAAAATCTGACAGACTGTGTATTTCATATAATTTTAAAAAATTTTCTGTCTTATGAATGAATGAACAAAACTTTAGAGCCCTAACTGCTCCCACCCACAACCTAGCCCCCAGCACAATGCCTGACCACAGAGTCCATTTGTTTCCTTCCACTGCCTAGAAAATCCTAAAGAGTTAGCCAAGCCTGTTTTGTGTCTTTGGGCCAAGACAAAGCCAAAGAAATCACAGACAAATCATAATCCAGTGAGCAGGGGCAAGTTAATTGTGTCTCTCAGAGCAACTGGTCCAAGAACAACCACTACCAGGAAAAAGGGTGTAGGACCATGGGAGTAGAGAGCCAGGGAAGATGAAAGAAAACCAAGAACAATAAATCAAAACAGGCCAGGGAGAGGGCAATGTGAGAAAATCACAGAAATGGTGAGCTTTGCTATGTGCCCAGTGATGAATTTCATGGGCCGACCAGAGTCGAGAAAGACAATGTTTGCTGAATAAATGAATAATCAAATGGAAAAGGTGGGGACGGTCCCCAGCACCTGGTGGCTGGTCCTTTCAGGCTCCTCTATTGGACAGCCTTCCTGTGTGGGAGCTGTGACTCTCATCTCAAGAGGCACAGGTGCCATACCAATGCCAGTCTCTGATTAACAGGAGCCAATGCAGGGCACTGCCAGCATTCAAAGCGAACTATTCTTCTTTTTTTATTTGGCACAAAAGGCCAACAGCCCCAGCAGATTCCCTGAGCAGAACTGTTCTATTTGATAAATGAAGAACAGGCTTTAGTTCCCAGTCTGCAGGCCTGGCTCCAGCATGAAGCCAGGTCATCTTTATGGTTCCACTAAGCAAGTACAAAGCAGAGCAGAGGACAAACCACTGTTTCACCTGGAGAGAGCAAGCAAGCACACTGGGGCAGTTCAGGGGGTGTCTGCCAAGCTCAGGAAAACTAGGCACTGGAAAAAAAAACATTTTACATTGGCATCACAGAGTTATAATCTCAGGAGTACTCTAACTCTAGAAGCTGGGAAGAGGTCTAATATGCACACATAGGTGTAGCAGGATACTCTCTGCCTCAATGCCTTGTAGTGCAAAATGAGCCAGGAGGTAAGGAACCAAGGCCAAGAAGCAGCCATGTGTTCCTTTCAAATGAAATAATGTCATTTATTTCACTCTACTCTGAATGATAATTTTCTTACTGTGGAACCAGAACCGGACTGGAGGGTCAGGACTTTAGAAATGTTTTAGTTTTTTTTTTAAAAAAGTAATTCATATTAGATGAGTACTATATAAACTCAAAGACTGATCCAATACAGATCAAGACATTGATATCATATCAACACAGACATTGATGGGCATTGAAATAGATATAGATAGAGTTATAAACACAGATATAAATACATAATATAAAACATAACATTGTCTCTTAAATGCCGCTACCTCCAAACACATTCTTCTTTCCAAAGATAACCACTGATAATAACTAAGGATTTCCTTCAGATTATTTATGTATGTAATTTCAATCATATATAAACATATGCTTCCCTGGTAAAGGTCTACCTGCAATGCAGGAGACCCGGGTTTGATTCCTGGGTCAAGAAGATTCCCTGGAGAAGGGCATGGCAACCCACTCCAGTATTTTTGCCTGGAGAATTCCATGGACAGAGGAGCCTGGTTCGCTACAGTCCATAGGGTCGCAAAAAGTTGGACACGATTGAAGCAACTTAGCACACACACATAAATATACACTAACATAATTGGTTGTTTAATTAATGGGATCATTATACATAATTTTAATGCCTTTTGTCACTTAACAAGATTCCTTAGTTATCTGCCTATGTCTGTACTTGGAGATACTGTTGACTTTTAATTTTAATTGTCACATGATAGCCCACAGAGTGGATATACCTTATTTTATTTAATCTCTTAAGAAAACTTTGAGCAATGTAGCTTTTCACAACTATAAAATAATATGGCACTAGACATCCTGGGAACAACATCTTGGCAGACATGAACAAGGATTTCTTCAGAATTGTTAGAATTAGAATTTTTGGCCAATCATGAATGTAATTTAAATTTTGAGGGACTTCCCTGGTGGTTCAGTGGTTAAAAATCCACCCTCCAATGCAGAGACACAGGTTCGACCCCTGGTTTGGGAACTAAGATCCCACATGCTATGGTGCAACTAAGCCTGCACCTCACAACTACTGAGACCATATACCACATCTAGAGGAAGCTTGAGCACCTCCAAAAGAGCCCATGCACTGCAGTGAAAGAGCCTGCATGCTGTAACAAGGACCCCAGGGGCTGCAACTAAGACCCAATGCAGCCAACTAAAATAAATACACAAATATTTTTTAAAAATAAAAAAAAACGCATAAATTTTGAAAGATACTAAGAAATAAGTCCCCTAACAGTCTTCACCATAGTCCACACTAACCAGCACTGTATGAGACACCAGTTTCCTCCCATCCTTGCCCACGGTGAATATCATAATCTTTTAAATATGTATCAGTCTCATAAATGATAAATTATAACTAGTTTTCTTTTTTATTCCCATGATAACTACTGGGACTGAACACCTTTTTATATGTCTGTCGCCCATTTGGATATCTTGTTTTATCAACCGTCTGCTGCTACTCTTTGTCCCTTTTTGTCTTTTTTTTTTTTTTTGAGTAATTTGAAAGAGCAGAAATATTCTCCCTTTTCTACCTTCTTCCCTATACACATTAGAACTTCGTTTTCACAATGACATTTTTCTTCTTGATAAGTTTGTGTCATCTGCCCAATTTAACTCTTAGCTTCTCATGACAGAATATATTACTGCTGCTATGTTATCTCTATATGTAGTATTGTTGATCTCATGTATTGTCTGCTTAGCTATGTCTATGTCATATACGGTGCCAGGTGCCCCAGCACCAATGTAGGCAGTGCTGGCTCAGTGAAAAGGGCCTCATCTCTGCCCCAAGAAGCTGGAGACTTAGTCACATCTCGTGATCTCTCTAGTGTCAGTGGCCTCACTTAGTTCTCTCACCCAACCCTCAGGGTTGCAGGTACCTACTTTGTACAAACTGAGCCTTCTACAGCCATAGTTCCAGTTGCCTCAAAAAGCATTCAACACAGTTTTACCTTGTATCAGTGTCCTTCACACCTGTCCCAAGCCTGGAACTCTTGTTTTGTCATCACAAGTAAACTCGAAATAATTACTTGCAGGCTACTCTTACAGCCCATAATAAATCTGAGAGAAACTTGAGAACAGTAACCATGTCCTACAGTGCCAAGAAAAAGAGATTATTTCCTGATTTCTGTTCCTGAAGAGGAATTTTCACTTCGACTATCGTTTCATGCCCAATATATAACATCTATAAATCTATAAAATAATTAACATTCCTTTAAATATAAAGGACTCAAGAGTCCTCAAAATTCATAGCTCAGTTACACAAATAAGAAACCAATGCCTATAATATAATAAATTGGATTTTCCTCAACATTCAAATATTGAATATAAACTTTTTTCTCAAACTCTCCTAAACATTTAATTACAATCACAAAACTGATATGTCACATTCTCACAAATTCTTTAAACATGTTAGAAGTAGATAAAACTACCACAAATTACCAGAGGTATTACAGAATTTATTAAATTTAAAACTACTTTAAGTGTTAATAACTTTAGCTTAAATTCTATATCTTTCAAGGGTTGCAGTAAGTAATTATATCAAGTCCACTCTTCTCCCTCTCAAAAAAATCTCAGACTAGTCAACTGAGTTTGCAAGTTTTATATTCCTGATCCTTCGTTTTTGGTTTTTTTTTTTTCTTTTTGAGGTGGGGAGTAATATGGAGGTTTGTTTTGTTGTCTTCTGTTTGGGTTTGGGGGTTTTATCTGAAATGGAGTTTGGTTAAGCTATTTTAGGAATTAACCTTTCTTTATTATGTCAATAAGGCTCTTAAGTTCACACTTTTCACACAGGTTTTAATATCTCCCATTGAAACAAAGTTCTACACTCAAGTTTCACTTGGTTAGCATGAACCTTTGTCCATCATTGCACTACAGTGACCCAGCTCGTTAGTGTTATTAGAAAAGATTACATTCTTAATCACTATATCATTATGATCAGTAAGGCCATCCAAGTGTCTTGTTTCCTAGGAGATGAGAGACTGAGTCTGTTCAATTACCTTCACTCCTTTGGACATCTGCACAATCAAAAACCTTGCAAACACAATATTAACCTCTCCCTCAACTTAGTTATCATTGTGACAATTAAATCTTGGGCCCTCGATGTCATTTTTATTTGAGACAATGGATACGACCAATTTGTCCTGTTCTTAATGGTTTCTGCTATTTTTCCCTAGACTATTTGGGAATGAATTTTTAACAATAGCTCTAAGATGCTCTAAGAACAGATAAACACAGTAGAAGAAACAAAATACTCATATATATTAACTCCCCCCCCATTTGATCCTCAAATTGTTACAACTTTGTTCTATAACCTGTTTCCTTTTAGAGCCACCTGACTTATTTAACTTATATGCAGAGTACATCATGAGAAACGCTGGGCTGGAAGAAGCACAAGCTGGAATCAAGATTGCCGGGAGAAATATCAATAACCTCAGATATGCAGATGACACCACCCTTATGGCAGAAAGTGAAGAAGAACTAAAGAGCCTCTTGATGAAAGTGAAAGAGGAGAGTGAAAAAGTTGGCTTAAAGCTCAACATTCAGAAAACGAAGATCATGGCATCCGGTCCCATCACTTCATGGCAGATAGATGGGAAAACAGTGGAAACAGTGGCTGACTTTATTTTTCTGGGCTCCAAAATCACTGCAGATGGTGATTGCAGCCATGAAATTAAAAGATGCTTACTCCTTGGAAGGAAAGTTATGACCAACCTAGACAGCATATTAAAAAGCAGAGACATTACTTCGCCAACAAAGTTCTGTCTAGTCAAGGCTATGGTTTTTCCAGTGGTCATGTATGGATGTGAGAGCTGGACTATAAAGAAAGCTGAGCGCTGAAGAATTGATGCTTTTGAACTGTGGTGTTGGAGAAGACTCTTGAGAGTCCCTTGGCCTGCAAGGAGATCCAACCAGTCCATCCTAAAGGAGATCAGTCTTGGGTGTTCATTGGAAGGACTGATGTTGAAGCTGAAACTCCAATACTTTGGCCACCTGATGCAAAGAGCTGACTCATTGGAAAAGACCCTGATGCTGGGAAAGATTGAGGGCAGGAGGAGAAGGGGACGACAGAGGATGAGATGGTTAGATGGCATCACCGACTCGATGGACATGGGTTTGGGTGGACTCCGGGAATTGGTGATAGACAGGGAGGCCTGGCGTGCTGCGGTTCATGGGGTCTCAAAGAGTTGGACATGACTGAGTGACTGAACTGAGCTGAACTGACATCCTTGAAGAAACTTTTTTTCCAGCAAGCACAGAATATTCTTGAATTTTCTGGTTCCAAGACATGGAATCATTTCTGCTTCATGAAGTTTTGGCTCCTAGTGGGGGCCAATATTTGGGAAACTATGAGTGTATATGGGAGACAGTAGTAGCCAAAAGGCCTGCTTCTGCAACTGGGCCACTTCTGGAGGTGACAGAACTGGAAAAGATACTTCTATCTGAGTTCATGAATTCAAAATAATTTTTCTTTAATTTAGCACATTATGTTGACATACCCTACTTTTCTGAGAGAGGACTTTCTATCACCTTGACAACAAATACCCCTCCAAGACCTAGTAAGATATCCCACAAATGCTTGTTGAGTCACATTAATTTGACAGTCTTCTGAATAGAGGTGTGGCTTCCCCTCATCCCACTATCCCTGATGAAAGGCTGATAGTGACTAGCCGAGGTTCTCTTCATCACACTCTGCCCCACCCCCAACCTCACACAACCTACTCCTTACAAACAGAATTATGTCATCAAATAACTAATCTTATTCTAGGATATAGTGAAAGTGTCAGAATCCATTCTCATCCTTGGAAAAACTATGGCAACTCATGTTCATCTTCGCTTCCTCTATAGGTGACTTCCTTCTTTCATTCCATGCCCTCATCCTGCCCCCAAGGCAACCTCACTCCAGGGACATGACAGAGTTGCTCAGAAACCCACAGCCAGAATTTTCCTTTGCCTCTTCTTGCATCCGGATGAACTTAACTTTTGTCCCACACCTTTTCCTTTTGTTGTAGTTTTTTATCACATTCACCCATTTCCCCCACCCAACCTCCTGCCTCTGGCAACCACCAACCTGTTTCTTCAATTTTTATGTCACACTCTTTACATAAGTGCTTACTGGATCTAACTGATTCACTTTAGCACAAAATAGTAATGGTTAATGAAGAATTAAGCTATTAACTCTTTCAGGGAATCATGAGCACCCAGATTGGCAGTGGGGAAGGTTACTTACCTCTCAGCACCATCATGAGTGAGCAGCCAAGCTAGCTCTTATTTCGAGCTTGCACCAGGAAGTTATCCCTTAAAAAGAAAGCGCAGGGAATCATCCAAAATCATCAAATATAAAGATGATGAAAAGAACTGTGGCAGGAAATAAGATTGGAGTGGTAGACAATCATTCTCTTCACAACATATGGCAGCATTTTCATGCAATATACAGAAGTTTGAACTTTATCCCTTTAGAACAGGGTTCTATTGAAGGTTCTTTATCAGCTGAGATTTATATTTCAGAAATAAACTTTAGAAGCTGTGTAGAGAATGGGCTGAGAGTGGTTCTGTGCAGAGCTATAGCCTAAGCTAGAAATGACAAGAGCTGAACTAGTGGTGGAGGTAGAAAAGAGTAGAAGAATTAGCAATACATCCAAGAGGGAGAAACAGTCAGATCTGTGGATGAAATAGATGCAAAGGAACTGAAGAAGGGACAAGTCTAGAGTATCTCCCAGTTCTTTGATACGGTATCTTCAGGGATGGTGACACCACTCACTACCTCAGGAATAAATGGGGAGACACAAGTCTGCAGGAAAAACACAGACTCAGAATTGGAGCTCTTGAATGATAGAACCTATGGGCTTGTGGCACAGAATTGAAATCAGACCTCGAGATGTAACTGGACACCATGAGATGACCTGGATGGAGATGAGGGTGGCCTAAGTAGAAGAGAAAACAAAATAAGCTTCAAAGCAGGCTGGAGGTGACAGGTAACAAGGCAAAAATTTACTGTGTGGGCAAGTGGTAAGAATATTCTCATCTGTGAAGGATCTACATTTACTTTTTAATTAACTCATTTACTGACATTCTCATTCCCACTAAGAGAGTCTGAATGAGCTTACAAAACAGAAGACAATTTGGTAAAGAAAGAAAGTAGATAAAGAGAGAGAATAAAGATAAAACAAGGGTGAAATAGTGTTAGAAACGATAAGCAAATTGAAAATAAAAAAACATGGATGTCAGAATGTCATATGCAAAGGTTAAATGTTCCAAGTTTAGTCCTAAGTGTCACAGAAGCCAAACTTAGAGGGGAACGGTAGATTTTGCTAGTATTTAGATCTGAAGAAAACCTAATGATCCTCATAAAGGGGCATGATGTAATACAGTTGAAAACTCCTTCAACGAGTACAACAGGCAACTTTCATATGGCTTCTCCTTATAGCATCCTCACTGATTCACTCCAAAGTCCAGCTCAGTAAAAGCAGTTTATGAGAGACCAAAAAAAAAAAAAAAAAGTGTTCCAAGTACATATTTCTTTGATGGTCTGGCTTGATCTGGGGATAAATTTTGGGCTACTGGAGGAATTGAAAACCTTCCAACAATCCTCTAAGAGTTTTATTTCTCACAGTTGAGCTTTCAATAAGAACCGAACAACAGAGCTCAAAGTTATGGTCTCCAGAATGGACCTGGAGTACAGCTATCCCAGGAAATATCTGTATCCTTTAACAATCTGTTGAGTGGGAACATTCTCTCCATATGTCTCTTTCATAAGAGACATTCTCTTATGAAAACCAAAGAGCCTGAGCAGAACTGCATCTGAAAAGAGGATTCCCCCTTCTCTCCCCTCCCCTACCAAGTGAATACCAGCTGGACTGAACACAGTCCCTCCTTGGCAGACTGCCCTACTACACAAAGTAAATGGCTGATAAGAACCTGGTATTCAGACAGGCCATGTTTCATTGTGATCAAGAATTCCAGTAACGTTATATTCAGGGTAGATACTTGTTTTTGTGCTGTTAGGACCCTAAATGTGGAGGGACAGCAAGGGAGATTAAGGCTAATGGAAGTAGGAAGAAACCGTCTAGGAGGCAAACAGGTCGATTTCACACTGCAAAGATGATTGAAAAAGAGAAAAATGATTTCTTCTGTCACTGAAAATGACAAAACAGAAAACCCTAACCTAATTCAGCCCAGAATCACACTGCCTGCACTCTGCCTTGTCTTTGCACGTGACACACACATTCTGCTTTTCTCCCAGGTAGCTTAGCCCAGCAGGTGATGCCCCTTGTTGGCAGGGCCCTTCAGCTAGACAGGGGCCAGAAGTGAAGCTCTGCAGAGTTAACTGACTAGTGGTCTAAGCTGTATACCTTCAATGCAGTTTTATCAATAAAGCAGGCATGTGATCTTCATCTTTCAGGCTCCTCGAAACTGTTTGAGAATAGAAGAGTGTCCTTTACTGGCCTCTTAAAAATCCCTGTATACGATGGGGATAAGAAAGGTGAAGAATGAACTTATGAACTACAGATCATTCCTACTAGGCTCTGACGGACAACAGGAAATGGTTACAGTACTGCAGCCCTAGACCAGGAAGAGAAAGGCTGAAATTAACCAATGAGCTGGTGGCTGCTCTGTTGTGAGTTAGGAAGGAGGGACATGTGTATATATTATAACCTTGTAATGAGAGTGAGGAGTCAGATTTCTTTGTTCTTCAAACTACAACTTAAGGTGACTAGGCTATAAGTTCTGTTACTATTCACCAATGGGTCTTACTCTCCAGAATCTTCTCTGCCTACTTTTAGCTGCTATTCTCAATTTCAGACAGGAAACTCTGAAGACTCTCAGAAAATTCCATACACTGATGAGGATGAGTAGGGTCAAAGCAAGCAAAACAGGAACCTTTCCTGCTATTTCCAAGTTTAAGTAGAACAAAGAAGCATCCTACAGAGTCTTGCTACTTGCTTCTGAAGCACAAGGAGGCATCTCAGTACCAACTTGATGCTAAAGGAAAACAACCTGATAACCTCCACTTACCAATTTGCTGGAAAGTTATCAACATCTGTCTCTGGAACCAATAACCCCTACCCAAACCCATGCCCAAGACTTCAAAGGAATTGATCTTCCTTTGGGAAAATACTCTTATGCCTTTCCATTTCCTTTTAGAAAACAATGATCAGACTCATCAACAAGCTGCTCAAGGCTTGAGCCCTACAGCGCTTGAGTCAGAAGAGGCTTAGAGAACTATATTCATCTCTGGTTGCAAGCAACAGAAATGGATTTTAGGTAACTTAAGTAAAAATAGCATATTCTAAAAAGCCATGGGGCTGCTCACATGATTGAAGGTAGAATTAGACAACAAAGCATGGAGTAGGTACAAGGAGGCTCCAGAAAGTTTTGCTGCCAGCTGAACCCTGGCCACACAGCTGGAATGATGAGTTTCAACAGCTTCTTTGTATTTGGTTCACTCTGCTCAAGAGTCAAAATTCTGGGAGAGAAACAACCAATCAAGCTTAGGTCTACCCTGCCTATAAGAAGAAGTTCATGGAAACTGAGACAGGAGAGTCTGCCTCAGCTGCCACAATGAAATGGAAAGTCCCAAAACTTGCCCACCTACCATCACTGCACACAAAGGAGGGAAGCAAATTCCCCAGAAGAAAATCAAAGTGCTGTTAGGAAGGGGCAATCCATGCTTGGTAGAAATATATATAAAATGTTCTTCTCAGGATTCAACCCAATTCTCTTCTTTTACAGTTAAGGAAGCTGAGATCCAGAAAGGTAAAATAAATCTTACAGGTCAAGGATCAAGTCTGAGGCAGACATAGGACAAAATTTAAGACAACTATTACCCAAAGTGTGGTCTAGGGGCCTATAGCACCTCATCCTCTGAGAAACGCCGACTCTCAAGCACCAACCCCCAGAAGCAGTGAGTCAGAATCTGCATTTTAACAAGTTCTCTGGGTAATTCACAGTACAGTAATGTTTGAGAATCTCTGCTCCTTATTATAGATCTCAACCTAGAATGATAGTTGAACCCAGGTATTTCTTGCCTGAACTTGACCTAGGACAGTTTTTCCCCAGTTCACAGGAAAAGTCTGGCATAATCGTTTCTTCCTCATTTTCTAGCCTCTGGGATCTATTGCCATGTGCTAGTTAGTTCACCCAGACGGAGAGCAGCTTATGTGATCACCAGAAGCTTAACAGCAGGGTGTACACTGAAGCCAGATTCCCAGACAGTAATGAGAGGAATTCTTAAACTCAAGGCTTTACCAAGGCAATCTGAAAAGCTTCAATTCTTAGATTCAGGACTTGACTTTACTCTTGTTGAGAAAGAATAGTCCCAACTGTGAAACAAGAACCAAAACCCTAAGGTGATATGAATTGCTTCATGGCACTTGGGTGTGAGAAACATCCCATTTCTTTATTGCTTTGAATCAAACTAAATCTTTTTCAGTCCCAACTGGTGGGCAAGAAATCTACTTGCAGTTACTCAACCTTCCCTTGATTGAATCAGAACCAGGAGGCTTATGTGGTTTTACAAAAACCAAGATAGGGCCCTTTGTCTTCAGTTGGCCATGACCACTGACTTTGCCTGATGTTCACTGCTCTGTGAGGATGCAGGCATCATACCCGTTATTTGAAGACCTTTGGTCTCTGTATCAGCAGTTGAGACACCAACCTCCCCCTCTTCCCCCAAAGAGGTGCTGTGCTTTGTTTTATATTGGTGGAAATGTGCTTTTGTTACTCCGCTTTTATTGCATACCTATAATATAGGCAAGGTTTCCTTGTTTGCCTGCTGGGGGAAAACATCAACATTTTACGGTGCTCCATAAAGAACACAATAGAAGTACAGAGCACCAACCTGTCCAGGGGCTCTGTCACCTAGACAAGTTTGAAGGATGGCTCTCTGGCCTCTGTGCTGGCTCAGGCCCACATGGCCTGTACTGCTCTTGAGCTTTGTAACTCAGACACCCCTACATGCAATTTCTATACTACTCTTAATCTTGAACCTATACCATGTTGCTCATCCAACTTCTTATCACTTTCCCTTCTAGTGCATACTCCTTCTCTACTGGAAAACATAATGAGGTGTGGTGAAGCAGTATGGCTCAAATTATTTGGGGAACTTGGATAATGAGGGTTTTTTCAATTAACGATCAGTGTTATTAAGACTGTATAACCAATTAAACAGAAGCCAGTTCCGGTCATGAGAGCATGAGTGAGTGTGTGTGTGTGTGTGTGTGTGTGTGTGTGTGCACGTACATTGTGGGGGTGATGAGAAAAGGATGGAATAGATGTTAAATTATATGGCTTGATTTAAGTATGAGTCATTGGCCCCCAAAATTCCTTGCAAATTATCAGATTCCTAGATTTATCTTTACTAGAAAACTAAGTTTTTCATGCCATAGTTAGAAGTGTGTGCATGTGTGCTAAATCGCTTCAGTCATGTCCGACTCTTTGAGACCCTATGGACTGTAGCCTGCCAGGCTCCTCTGTCCATGGGATTCTCCAGGCAAGAACACTGGAGGGGGTTGTCTTGCCCTCCTTCAGGGGATCTTTCCAACCCAGGGATTGAACTCAAGTCTCCTCTGTCTCTTGCTTTGGTAGGTGGGTCCTTTACCACTGGCACAATAGTTAAAAGAAAGACTTTGTAAATAATCCTGGAATAAAGAATAGAAAGCCTACTACTATTCAGACTAAAGACTAAATAATTTACAGCAAATATTTTCCTGAGGACAGATTTAGGTTGGGAGAGGAGATACCTGAGGAACAAGATGTCAGGGAAGATGGAGTCTTGAAAGTATACCAAGGATGCATTCATCATCTTCACAATTTTGCCAAGATCTCACAGTAAGTGCCAGTACTTTACTGTACCCCAAAATGCCCTTAAATATCAAGCATGGCCAGTTTCCTTCATTCCTTCTAAACCAGAGATCTCAGGGCCAGTGGCTACTCTGGTAACCATTGCAATCAAGTTACAGATCAAGAGGCCTTCAGAGTCATCAGGTTCCAGATGACTTGAGTATAACAGACGCCCTTCCAGAAAATGTTCTACAGCAACCAACCAAAATGGAAGAAGAAAACACTGCCCCTTTGAACTCCTGTATATGCCTGATTATATTCTTGGACCAACAAAAGCAACATGCCCTGATTTATATACAATTCCAAGAGTATGTGGCAGGGCCTTGCCTTCAAGGAGCTTTTAGTTTGCAGGAGGAAACAGAGCTCAAGCAAAGAAAGAAACAAATAATACACAGAGGTCTTCAGTAAGTATCAAATGAATGGAAGAGATAACTTCAGTGGAATTCAAGTGAGAAAAGAAGGGGTCAGGGAGTTCTCATCATTAGCCAGAGTGATTTAGGAAGGCTTTCTGGAGGACTGAGGATTTTTAACTTTACCTTGAACAACAATTCTTAATTTAAAGTCAGTGTTCTCTTAATGGGTACATAAATCGAGCTTCAGGAGTCAATGAACCCTTTGGATATGCATTTTCCTGGGATAAAAGATAGCTTTCATCAGATTCTCAAAGGGGTGCCTGAAAAAGTTACAAGCCATTAATTTGCAAGAAATTGCATGAGTAGTGAGGAAGAAAAGCAACATCCAAAAGAAGGGGACAAGTAAATGAAAAAATTGTGAGGGAATGAACAAGCCACATTTAAGTGGAAAATGATCAATGTCCACTTTGTAATAGCAGTGGTCCCATGTGCATCTAGGGCAATGTCAAGAGATGGAGCTGGGAACGCAGTTTAAACTGGTTGGTAAAGGGCCTTAACTATCAGGATTGTACTATGGGTTGTGCTCAGGTGAGGGCTTCTCTTGTGGCTCAGCAGTAAAGAATCTGCCTGCCAATGCAGGAGATGTGGGTTCAATCCCTGGATCGGGAATATCGCCTGGTGAAGGAAATAGCAACCCACTCCGGTACTCTTGCCTTGGAAATCCCATGGACAGGGGAGCCTGGTGGCTACAGTCTATGGGAGTCACAAAAAGTCAGCGACTTAGAGACTAAACAACAAAAACAAGTCCTCAGGTGATGACACCATGATGTGGGACTGAGGGTTAGTAATCTGGGGGTAGGATGAAGGTGGAAGCTGGTGAGCCTGAAGTCAGAGAAACACCACGGCCAGTGACGGACAAGAATCAAGAAAGCGAGCTGAGCTGGTGGCTGTAGCCAGGGAATGAATGAGAGGGATTCTGGAGCATTTGAGAGAGAAAATTTAGTAACTTTGGGATGTGGGAGGGGAGAGAAAGGAATCAAGGATGACTTCAAGCCTCAAGCCTGGATGTCTGGAAGAGCACAGAGTCGTTTGTAAAAATAAGGGACAGTGAATAGAAAACTGGCTCCCAAGAGAATGGTAGAGACTGGAATCCCCAACCTGTGTAGTTTGACGGGCCGTCCCCGTGACTGTTGAAAACCCCTTTATCGATGGCGCCAAATATCCACGAAACCCAAAACAAGATGGGCGCCGTCGCCAATCACATTCTTCCAGCCTAGAGCCCTCTATCTTAGAAAACTGACTGCCCGACTACTTCGGGGACTCTTCATTTGAAGCCGTATCATTTTTGTTTTTTATTAGCAATCTTCCCTAAAGCACTTTCTGGGAATGACGTTACCACAGTGTGATTAGGAGAGTGTGATTAGGAGACGTGCAAGGACATAAACATTCCAATAAGATAAAAGCAGCCTCGTTTTCCCAGAACTCTCCAGTAAAACTCTCATTAAAACTCATGGTAAGAAAATGCTGACACGAGCTATCCAATGTTTGGTGCTGGGTTTAGGGACTCAATATTTCCTCTCTCCATTAGCACACACACACCGTATAGGACCCAAAGTCACCTCCTATACTTATATACTGTCCCTTTTCTAAACAAGCTCTCTGCCACTTATAGAAGAGATGAAGCCCCACAGCCTAGGCACGCCAAAAGACAGAAGATAACAGTGACTAATGAGGGACACGGTGATTTAAAGGGAGAGAAGCAGGAATGTAGAGATTTTAAAAAATCATTCTTCATTTCTCCCCAGTATGACACTCTGTCTGATCATATACATCTTCTCGCTCACCCCCTCATGAATCAAGCCACTGTTCACCTCTTGGTTTTGTGCAATGTTCCTGCCTGGTTGGCAGGACTTACCTCTTATCCACGTAAATGCAGCTGATCTTCCAATATCCAGCTTAAACCCTGCCTCCTCCCTATACCTCTTTATTACAACCTCTTTATTTATTATAACCTCTTTATTATAAAATAAACATGTTTATTTCATGCCTCTAGATCATCGTCTCCTCTCAGTTACCCAAGAAACAATAACTTTTGAGCCCCTATTAACTACAAATATGAGTGTGCATGGTACTTACATCTTGTGTTGCCCTCTGATTATTGGAGGATATTCATCTCATCATTGTCACTCTAATGCAGGAGATTTTCACTTCTTCTGTATTCCTCTAAGTGCCAAACCAATTCTTAGGCAAACTATCAATTAATGCCTGTCTTCAAAATGTGCCTGGTGTGTTCTAAAGAAGAAAATAAGAAAAACACTTGGGCCAATTCAGTACCACCTGTCATTTCAGCACAATTAGAAAATTCAGTATTCAATATACAAATATTTTCTTTAAGCAGAAGAAACAAGAAAATGAGCCCACTGAAGAGTGTTTCTAATACAGTAATTTGGGAATGTGTTCCAGTGGCTTTGTGACGTACAATAAGGGAGCAGAACTAATTTCTACGTGGATCTCACCAAGAGTCTCTGGTCCTAAGGGGGTCGAGTGGCTCAGGCGGCCCCTGGACAGGAGCAGCAAGGCATTCACTTCATCTATGATTAACAGCCAGTATGTGCTTCCACAAATGGGCTTACAACTCGCAAACTCTACACTCATGTCTACATAACTTCCCCTGAGATCACCTTCAAAACACAAAGCTTGGATTCCCTGATAAAAAAAAAATAGCATCATAAACAAAAGAAAAAAGTCACTATCCTTAAAATAAAAAGATATTCTAAAACAGGAGATTTGTGTGTTGGTGTATCCTCACATTTAGCTTTTTCCTAATTATGAAGTCAGTGCCACTACACTCTTTCCCCAACACAGATGAGGGTCTCTCTTCTTCACTTCACGACTCCCCATCGGCTCATATGACTCTCCAGGAAGCAATAAATCCTCACCCACCTGAACTGCTAGCTCCTCACACAAGCATCTGGCAAGCTTTGTGGGCCTCTTATCTATTGAATTTCCATATCAAACACATTTTCTACTTAAATCATTTATTTATAATACTTCTGTGTAAATCCAAACCAACAGAATACACTCTGAGGCAGAGATTTTAGCAGATGAATAAAATTTTTAACATTTATAACTTTTATAGCATGGCTTTTATAACTCAGGGAAACAAGCAGGGTAGTTAAAAATATTGCCTATGGACTCAGAATGAAGGAAAACAGAAAAGCCTTTATCAAAGTAGCCACTGAGGGAACATCTCCTCAAACACACGCTTTATCCTTTTCCCAGAACAGCACCTAAAGTACATGAGTGGGCTCTTCAAATGAGAGGAATCTCTGTGAAATGGTTGCAGACGCTTATCTTCGGTTTCAGCTCTAAGAAGCCACAGATATTTCAATGATTAGTTGCAGGCACTGAGGAAAAGCTTAACAACACACACACCCGTGGGCTCTAAAATAACATGGTCCTGGGATCGAATATCAACTTTGTCTGGTATTGTATGAAATGGACCCATTTAATGACAGCTGGATGGTCTGTGTGAGGATGGGAAAGTTTCACAGCCTCTCTAAGATTCATCTGTACAAAGAAGATAAAATCACTAAACCCGCAGTAATAATTTGAGGATTCGACAAGATTATATATAATCCCTGCTACAGTCTCCGGCTGTCTGGCATACAACAAAAGCTCAATAAATGTTGGTTTTTTTCCTTCCTAGAGATGCGTACCCCTCCTCCCATACTATGGGCCCAAACTGCTCAGAACTTAGGGACTCCATTCATGTACACCCTAAAAGCATCTTTGAACACATCTCTTCACATCAGTTTCTCCATCCATAAAATGGAAATATTCCCTACCCTACCCACCTCATAAGAGTGCTGCAGCATCTTAGAAAAGTACATAAGACTGAAAAGAACATTAATGAGAAAAGGGAAAGCCCTGGGCTGCCCTTCAGAAGACTAGATTCTAGTCATTTGAACTTATGCAAGCATCTTAACATCATGGTCCTCATGTTCCTTATGCTTAACATTATAATGATACCTGCATTACTTGTCATAAGGTTGTAATAAAACCTTTATATCCATTATCTATCTTTATCTTCACACCTATGAAGCCAGAAAAGGTTTGGCTGATGATTGTGTGGATCATAACAAACTGGAAAATTCTTAAAGAGATGGGAATACCAGACCATCTGACCTGCCTCTTGAGAAACCTGTATGCAGGTCAAGAAGCTACAATTAGAACCAGACATGGAACAATGGACTGGTTTCAAATCAGGAAAGGAGTAGGTCAAGGCTGTGTATTGTCACCCTGCTTATTTAACTTATATGCAGAGTACATCATGAGAAATGCTGGACTGGATGAAGCACAAGTTTGAATCAAGATTTCCGGGAGAAATATCAATAACCTCAAATATGCAAATGGCACCACCCTTATGGCAGAAAACAAAGAGGAACTAACGAGCTTTTTGATGAAAGTAGAACAGGAAAGTGAAAAAGCTGGCCTAAAACTCAGCACTCAAAAAACTAAGATCGTGGCAACCAGTCCCATCACTTCATGCAAATAGATGGGGAAATAATAGAAAAAGTGACAGACTTTTATTTTCTTGGGCTTCAAAATCACTGAAGATGGTGACTGCAGCCATGAAATTATAAAATACTTGCTCCTTGGAAGAAAAGCTATGACAAACCGATACAGCATATGAAAAAGCAGAGACATCACTTTGCCAACAAAGGTCCATATAATCAAAGCTATGGCTTTTCCAGTAGTCATGTATGGATGTGAGAGTTGGACCATAAAGAAGGCTGATCACCTTATCAAAGAATTGATGCTTTCAAACTGTGGTGTTGGAGAAGACTCTTGAGAGTCCCTTGGACTGCAAGGAGATCAAACCAGTCAATCCTACAGGAAATCAGTCCTGAATATTCATTGGAAGGACTGATGCTGAAGCTGAAGCTCCAATACTTTGGCCACCTGATGTGAACGGCCAACTTGTTAGAAAAGACCTGAATGCTGGGAAAGATTGAAGGCAGGAGAAGGGGATGACAGAACACGAGATGGTTGGATAGCATCACTGACTCAATGGATATGAGTTTGAACAAGCTCTGGCAGATGGTGAAGGACAGGGAAACCTGGTGCGCTGCAGTCTATGGGGTCACAAAGAGTCAAACATGACTGAGCAACTGGACAACAAGTTCTTTGAAGGTAAAGATGATGCCTTTCTTCTTAACAGCTGTACTCGAACCTCAGCAAGGATCTTTATTGTACCTTATAAAATCAAATGCCAATGTGTTTATCAAACTGACTTTAATGCATCCTCATTATATATAAAAATTTTCATGTAGAATTATGAATGGATATTCATGAAATCAGATATACTGAGGCAATCCAATGTATTGGTAAAAGCATTCACTTTATTTATTTATTTATTTAATTGGAGGCTAATTACTTTACAATATTGTAGGGGGTTTTGCCATACATTGACATGAATCAGCCATGGGTGTACCTGTGTTCCCCATCTTGAAACCCCCTCCCACCTCCCTCCCCATCCCATCCCTCTGGGTCATCCCAGTGCACCAGCCCTGAGCACCCTGTCTCATGCATCAAACCTGGACTGGCGATCTATTTCACATATGGTAATATACATGTTTCAATGCTATTCTCCCAAATCATCCCACCCTCGCCTTCTCCCACAGTGTCCAAAAGTCTGTTCCTTACATCTGTGTCTCTTTTGCTGTCTCGTATATAGGGTCATCGTTACCATCTTTCTAAATTCCATATATATGCGTTAATATACTGTATTGGTGTTTTTCTTTCTGACTTACTTCACTCTGTATAATGGGCTCCAGTTTCATCCACCTCATTAGAACTGATTCAAATGCATTCTTTTTAATAGCTGAGTAATATTCCATCGTGTATATGTACTACAGCTTTCTTATCCATTCGTCTGTCGATGGACATCTAGGTTGCTTCCATGTCCTGGCTATTGTAAACAGTGCTGTGATGAACACTGGGGTACACGTGTCTGTTTCAACTCTGGTTTCCTCGGTGTGTATGCCCAGCAGTGGGATCGCTGGGTCATATGGCAGTTCTATTTCCAGTTTTTTAAGGAATCTCCACACTTTTCTCCATAGTGGCTGGACTAGTTTGCATTCCCACCAACAGTGTAAGAGGGTTCCCTTGTCTCCACACCCTCTCCAGCATTTCTTGTTTGTAGACTCTTTGATAGCAGCCATTCTGGCTGGCGTTAGATGGTACCTCACTGCGGTTTTGATTAAGCATGGACTTTATAACCAGAGCAGCTAAAATCGAATCACAGCTCTGCTCCTTATTTTATGTGTGATTCTAGGAAAGAGACCACATGTCTCCAGGCCCTGGTTTCTTCATCTACCACATGGAAAAAACTTGACCTGCCTCAGAAGGTATCAAATTTGAGATATCAAATGCATGTAAAAAAGAAGACATTTTGTACTTTCATATTCTGTGCATGGAGGGGGCATAAGTAGAGAGCACAAAATGGAAGGTAAGAGTAAAGTGGAAGTTTGGGCAAGCAGAAAATTACAAGACAATCCAGAGGAACACAGTGAAGGGTAGAGAGAGCTTTAAAGGCACTGGGGAGGGAAATGAAGTTGAATGTCACACTTTGACCTGTATTCTACCTGCTCCCATGATTTCTAGTTTAAAGAGATGAGCTGAAGAGCCAGGTTAAGAAAAGGAAGGAAATATTCCACTGAGACATAATATCACTCCAAAACTTTCAGGTCCCTCCTCTTCCGTGTTTTTCTCCCCATACTTCTAATTTTTCACACTCACTACTCCAAGCCTACTTACAGTTTCCTGGCTAACACGCTTGCACTCATTTTAACTCACATGTACATATCCATCTCATACATAGCCTCACACATATGCAGGGAGACACAAACAAGCACACATGTACATATACACTTTACTCTTGACCTCTAACCTCCAAACAGTTCAAGGACCCACATTTGAGTAGTACGAACAGATGATATTAGTGTTAGTAAAACACAACTGATAGGGCTTCTGGTTAGATGTGACAGATTAGACATGTGCCTTTTACTCCACTTCTCCTCAAGTCCAATTAAAATGAGAGCAATGCTTAAACTGTGGATGCTAGAAAGTAGATGGGCAAAGTGGATGCTAGAATGTAGTGGTAAGCAACTTAGCAGACCAGAGAAGCTGAGACCTAAAGTAAAAGGCATGCAGTTTGTGCTGCAGACCCCAGAAAACCTGACTTGGAATCATTAGGAGCCTCTGAAGACTCCTTCTCCAGGGGAGAAGAAAGGAAAGGCTTGCCCAAGAGAGAATGAAGTGAGTCATTGCACTAAATGCAAAAAGTTATGTCCATTATACTTCAGCAAATCTGTTAAATGAGAAAAAGCAAAAATAACAACACCACACACAAAACCCTACACAAAAGGGGAGATTAAGTAGAAACCTGGCTTTTCAGGTGGCGCTAGTGGTAAAGAACCTAACTGCCAATGCAGGAGACACAGCTTGGATCCCTGGGTCAGGAAGATCCCTTGGAGGAGGGCACGGCAACCCATTCCAGTATTTTTACCTGGAGAATTCCATGGACAGAGGAGTCTGGCGGGCTACAGTCCATAGTGTCACAGAGTCAGACACGACTGAAGCATCTTAGCATGCACACACGCAAGTAGAAACTAGCATCTTCAATGATAAGATATCACCCTACTCCCCATTCCTGGAACTCTGGCTGCCAAGCTTATACCTCCAGGCAGAAAATACAGAGAACTGCTCTACAGAAACTGACCAACTCAAGAACAAAGGACTACAGATGGTGGTATTCAGGGGTCCCCCAATGAAACAGGTAAGTCCCCATGTGATTAGCCATCACTTGGTACAATCCCCATTCTCTCATGTGAGTCTTTCAGTCATCTTTTTAGCACTTCCATCTTAAATAAAATGGAAAGCCATTTGAGAGAAACCTCAAACAAAAAGTAGAGATATCGGAACAAAAGAAAAAGAATTCAAAAGAAAAGAGACAAAACAAGGAACAAAAGAAAACTTTAAACACTCCAAAAGCTTAATTTTGAAGATACAAGTATTCATATAGTGCCTAGAAAAAGCCTAGGAGAGCACTGGAGAAGTGGAGTCAAAAGAGAGATTTATCCTTTATTTCCTTCATGGTTTTGTGTGTGTTAATGCATATATGTGTGTTAGGATTATGTGTTTCACATTGTATTTATATGATTATTTTTTTACCCTGTACTTAATTGATAACTAACTAATAAAGAAGATAACTGGCTTCCTTGGTGGCTAAAATGGTAAAGAATCCACCTGCAATCAGGGAGACCTGAGTTTGATCCCTGGGTTGGGAAGATCCCCTGGAGGAGGGCACGGCAACCCACTCCAGTATTGGAGAAGGAAATGGCAACCCGGTATTCTTGCCTGGAAAATCCCATGGATGGAGAAGCCTGACAGACTACAGTCCATGGGGTTGCAAAAAGTCAGATGCAACTGAGTGACTAACACTTTCACTTCACTTTCAAAGAAGATAATCCAAGCTAATAAAAGGATCCAAATAAGGCATCAGTGAATAAAAAAAAAAAAATGCCATAGAATGTAAAGAAAGAATTTTTAAAATTCAGGTGACTAGAAAACAAAGTTGAAAAAACATATTACAGTAAAGAAAAAAGAGAAAGAAATGGAAAATAGGAGAGAAATGAGAAAATAAAGGACCAATCGAGAATATACAACATCAGGCTGCAAGTTCCAAAAATCAAGCATAAGAAGTTCAGTAGAGAGAAAATGGTCAACGACATAACACCAAGAACCTCCTGGAACGAAAAATACCTATATTTTAAAATTTTCCAGATTAAAAGAATCTAGCAAATATTCCACACAATAAACAACAACAACAAAAAGACACAAACCATCCTCATGAAATTTCAGAACAATGGGAATTAGGGAAGATCCTAAAAGTACCCAGGAAGGGAAACAAAAAGCAAAACAAAAACCAAGGAAGACAAATCACATCCGATTTCTCAGAAGAAATTAGAAGATGATAAAGCAATGACTACAAAATTCTGAGGAAAAATAATCTCCAGCCAAGAATCCCATGCCAGCCAAACTAGGAATCAAGTGAGAAAGTCGAGTATTTTCAGACACATAGGATCTTTAAAAAAAAAAAAAAAAAGTATTCTTTCTTAGACAGCTTCAGGAAGGTGTGTTGTAGCCAAACAAGAAGAGTCCAGGAGCAGAGACAGCAGCACAGGAAGGAGGCCAAGAGAATACCAGGATAGCATTGGAGACAGCAAACTGTGCAGCACTCAGAAATAACAATGCACCCACATGGAGGAGTTGAATGGAAGGCTCCAGGGGAGATGACTTCTAGAGAAAGGAATTATTACTTCGTGTGTTTAAATGAAACGAAAAGAGTTTTACAGCTCCAGTGGAATATATGGGAATGAATTATTGATAGGCACATAGAAAATGAAGCAAATGAAAAGGCAAGTCAATTAACAACGCCAAGAAAAGAAGTTGCAAAAGAAATGAAATTTTGGAACACTGTGACTCAGCTGTGAGTGATATTGACAAAGTCATGATGAACAAAAATAGTGAGATAGCTAAATTGAGATAGAAGAAGAAACATTAGGGAAGTGTGTAAAGGAAGTGATTTAAGAGAACAAAATCCTCAAAATTTGATTTTAGGTAGAATGGTAGAGGAAAAGAGCTAAGTGGTGAACGTGGTTCCCTGTAAGATGCAGAATGAGGATGAGCAGGCAAGAGGCAAAGGACTATTGCTTTCATTTAACTAAATTAATGAAGATGCTTTTGGCTACCAGTTGGAAAATCCCATGGACGGAGCAGCCTGGTAGGCTGCAGTCCATGGGGTCGCTAAGAGTCGGACACGACTAGCGGCTTCACTTTCACTTTTCACTTTCATGCACTGGAGAGGGAAATGGCAACCCACTCCAGCGTTCTTGCCTGGAGAATCCCAGGGACTGGGGAGCCTGGTGGGCTGCCGTCTATGGGGTCGCACAGAGTTGGACACGACTGAAGCGACTTAGCAGCAGCAGCAGGAAACGAAACTAATAGTGGCTTATCACATAAGGATATTTGTTGTTTATTGAAAAATATATGCAGAAGTCGATGGCCCCAGGGTTTTATCATCCTCAATGTGCTACTTTTCACCTTTGTAAACTCAGGGTCACAAAATGGCTGCCGCAGCTCTGAGCATCATGTTTTCAGACAGGACATGGAGAGCTGAGCAGTCAATGATGAAGGAAGAAAGCCATCCTCATGTAACAGGATTAACTTGGTAGTGAGAACAGAGACACAACGAAAGAGTGACTAGAACCAGCAGAAAACTGCTTCATGTAAGAATCTAGAGGTAGGTAGTCCAGGGCTGCTGTGAGGGCTCTGCTCATTATCTCCTCAAAGAACAAGGCTCTTTCTCTCTTGTTGCTCCACTAGACACAGCTTCTATTCCCAAGGCCATCTCATGGTTCTAGATGTTACTCCCAGCCATTATGTCAACATTTCAGCCAGTGGGAAGGAGGAAGTTAAAAATAAAAGGGCCACACAAGAGAGCTTTCTTTCAGGGAAATTTCCTGAAAGTAGCCACAAAACACTTTTGCTTTAGACTGTTGGCCAGAATTTAGACACAAAGTCACCAGTAGCTATCACGGAGGCTAGAGAGTGTAGTATTTATTCCTGGTAGCCACATGCACAGCAAAAGGGGGTGGGGCGGGGGGGGGGGTAAGGTTCTAAAAAAGGAAGAACAATACAGCAAATGACTCCCAGTTTCTACTACAATTAAAAAGGGGAAATCTTTTCTGGAAGAGCCCTGACAGAGTTGTTCTTACATCTCATTGGCCAGAACTGGGTCACATGGGCACCCTCAGCTGAGAGAGGCCAGTAGAGGGAAGGTCTGGGTTTTCATCCTCTGTGATGCAAGCAAGCAAAGGAGAAAGGGGTTGAGAATGGCTGTGTAGAAACACATAACAGAGTCTCCAAAATCTTCTAGTACAATTTGACCTTAAAATCTTCAAACACATATTGCTTTTATTTTTGATGTATATAAATAATAAATAAATTTAAGTTTCTATGAGAAATGTTGTTAAGAACACCTGCCCCTTACATCCACCTTCTTAGCAAATAAATCCAAAGAGAGAAAAAGTTACAAGGTCAAAATACATACACATAAAGGATAGCGACGACTACTTGAATAGTCAGTTTCATGCTTTGCCAGACTGATTTTGTCATTCATTCAACAAACATTTATGGAAATCACCTGCTGTGTACTAAAGGACTGTGGACATGACTGAGCCTTGGCCTTCAAAAGGTCACAGCTTAGAAGGAAAGAGAGAGATGGAAACCATTTTTTACAATATGGTTTGCTAAGCTCTGTGATAGAGGAGTGCACTGTGATCCCTCGTCAACCTGAAGCAGGGCCATATGAGCCCAGGAGACGTTCTCCTACAGAGGTGACTTTTGAGATGTGCTTTGAAAGAGAGGCAGAAATTTGCAAGGTGAAGAAAGGCATGGAAAAGTACTCTAGCCCACAGATGAGTAAGCACCAAGGTATGGATTATATTACAGCTTGGAAAAATTCCTTACATATATACATTCCTTACATATATACAATGGAATACATTAAAAAGAATGAAATAATGCCATTTACAGAATCACAGATGGACCTAGAAATCGGCATATTGAGAGAAGTAAGAAAAGGATAAGGAGAAAAATCATATGACATCTTTTATATGCGGAATCTAAAAAGAAATGATACAAATAAATGTATTTACAAAATAGAAACAGACTTATACAGACTCAGAGAAAGAACTTATGGTTGCTAGGGGGAAGGATGGGGAGAAAGGATAGTTAGGAAGTTTGAGATCGACATGTACACACTGCTATTAATATATTTAAAATGGATAACCAACAAGTACATATTGCATAGCATAGGGAACTCTGCTCAATATTACGTGGCAGTCTGGATGGAAGGGGAGATTGGAGGAGAATGGATACATGTACATGTATGGTGAGTCCCTATACTATCCATCTGAAACTATCACAACATTGTTAACTGGCTATACTCCAATATAAAATAAAAAAGTTTAAAATAAGTCACATTCTTATCTTGACTATATATGAAAGACTGAGTACATAGTTGGCACTCAATAAACATCTGGTGGATTGAGAGAAATTCTCTTAAATTACCAATTTATTGATATTCTAGACAAGGAGTTGGCAAACTATGGCCTTCAGGCCAAATCCCATCCACAGCTTGTTTTTATAAATGAAATTTTATTGAAACATTACTATACCAATTCATTTACACACTGTCTATGGCTGCTTTTATGCTACAGTGGCAGAGCTGAGTTCACAGATACAGAAATTATGTGATCTGCAAAGCCCAAAAATTTACCATGTAGCCCTTTACAGAAAGTTTTTTGATAACCTTCTATTCCCTTTAAAATATACAACACTCTGAGCTCAAAGCTAGTAAATAATAAGTAATACACTGTTTCTTCCCACCAACTGAGTTTTATACTTTCTAAGAGTAAATGGTTTCCAAAAATATTTTGACATTTACTGTGTTCATGTACCATTTACGTATCTTAACATGTAACTTTTAAATGTAATATTTATGTGTTAATTTTAAGTATCTAATTCAATGAAATATTGTATATACTGATAAAATATGAGTATCAAAAAGAAGAGTTCTTTCCATAAAAACCAAAGCAGGATGTTTTTAAAAAATCTCAATCATAACTTGCTAATACAAACTGTTATTGAGTTAGATATGAAAGAGACAACTGCAAAAGATTGGAGGGGGGAGGAATGGTAAAATTTTAAAAATCTACTTTGTAAGCATATACTCTACTTCAAATATAACTTTCACTCCATTTTTTAAAATACCTAAAATTAGAAATCAGAGCTGATACACTGGGGGGACTGGTTCATACAAGAAAGAAACACAGAATTCTAATCAGCGACATGTTCTCAAAGAGAAGTCTTGGCCCAGAGACTGGTGTCCACCTAAAAGTTCACATTAATATAAGAATAATTGTTTTAAGTAAGTGAATAAGTAAATAAGTAGGTAGATAAATAAATATTAATGTATATTTTCATCTTCTTTTACAATTATCTAACAACCAATTTTTTACCATGAGGTAAGAAAAGAATGAAGTATATACCTAAAAAGTTTATTGGGGCAAACAGAGACACAAGATTACAACGTCTGAAGTTTGATGAGACCAAACTGGCTTTGCTAACCTCAGCCCTCACCCAACCGTTGCTTTGGTGGTCCAGCGTTGGGCACCCATTTCAGAGTCCAGTACTGGTCCCAGCAAGGTTAGACAATTAGGACTCAGATCTCACACTACTGGCTCTGGATCAGGAAGGAAGGACAGGCCCACACTATACCTGTAAGAGCAAAGATTAACTTAAAAGTTAGCTTGAAAATGCCAACTCATTAAATCCCCAAACTGTGACATCTAAGCTCTGACAAGCCAGCCTGGGAATAAAATGAATGAAGACAGTTTTCCTCTCCTTAAAAACCACACAAATCCCAAGTTCAGAAAGCCTTTAATTGGTCTCTGTGCCCATCACCTCAGAGAACCCTAGATCTACCTTCAATGTGAAGCTTCAAACAAATTCCTGATTCCTTGGGACCCTAAAAATAATTGTGCTCCTTGGAACTCCTTACAACACATAGCGAATTACATTCAATTAGTTTAAAACAGTTGGTCGCCAGTCCAGGTTCGATGCATGAGACAGGGTGCTCAGGGCTGGTGCACTGGGATGACCCTGAGGGATGGAGTAGGGAGGGAGATGAGAAGGGAGTTCAGGATGGGGAACACGTGTAAACCCATGGCGGATTCATGTCAATGTATGGCAAAAATTCCTACAATATTGTAAAGTAATTAGCCTCCAATTTAAATTAATTAAAATAAAATTTTATCTAACTAAAATAAATAAATAAAACAGGGTTTTTTTTCTTTGAGATCCTTGATTAAACATCACTTCTCTGAAGAGGAAACTGGTTTTCAACCAGACAATTAACCTGTTGCCCCCAGAGAGGATCCCTTCTAGGAAAAGAAAAGGACTTCCTTTTCTCTAATTTAACCAACTTAACTTTGTTCAAAGGTGAGTAAGGAAGGCTGAATGGGTGCCCCAGGAAACCTGAAAGGAGGCCTGTGTTCTTCGAGGTCACTACTGGCTCTTGGCTTCTCCATCGCCACCCACTGCAGAGCTCTGCAGGCAAGAGACACCTTAAAAACACACTGAAGATGAGGAACAAGACAATGACGAAAAAGTCAGGTCCCACACTCTACGGACCTGCTCTCCAGCCTAGTCAGATTCCAAACACAGCACTCCTCCCCCCTTCAGAGCCCCTGTCTGCGTTGTTTGTCCACCTCCACCGACAGTTTCAGATGCAGCCAGGTCTCCCCTTCTCTTCAATGCTTTCCCCCAATACTAGATAGGTCCTTCCGACACTGGGCCCTGCCCACCCTTATGTCCACCACCAGTCTTTGGTATAAAGAGCATTTGTTGTGCACGTTATCTTAAATTCAGTCCATTTTCTATTCTATCTCCTAGTGTCACTCCAACTTACCCATGTCACTTCTGTGCCACTGGTGGCTTAGCAGTAAGGAATCCACCTGCAATGTGGGAGAGCTGGGTTCAATCCCTGGGTCGGGAAGATCTCCTAGAGAAGGGAATGGCAACCTTCTCACGTATTCTTGCCTGGAGAATTGCACTGACAGAAGGGACTGGTGGGCTACATGGTCCATGGGGTCACAAAGAGTTGGACAGGACCAAGTGACTAAATACACACACACATAGCCTATTAATGATGTGATAGTTTCAAATGCACAGCACAGCAACTCAGCCATACATTCACATGTACCAATTCTCTCCCACACCCTGCTCCCATCCAGCCTGCCATATAACATTGAGCAGAGTTCCCTGTCTTATACAGTAGGTCCTTGTCGGTATCCATTTTAAATATAGCAGTGTGTACAAGTCAATTTCAATTTCCCTAACTATCCCTTCCCCTCACCTTCCCCCCTGGTAACCATAAGTTTGTTCTCTAAGTCTGCAGTTGTTGTTGTTGTTCAGTCGCCCAGTCGTGTCTGACTCTTTGCGTCCCCATGGACCGCAGCACACCAGGTCTCCCTGTCCCTTACCATCTCTCGGGAGTTTGCCCAAGTTCATGTTCATTGCATCGGTGATGCCGTCCAGCAATCATCCCTTCATGGATCACTGCCTTGTCATGGTGAAGGGGCTTGCATAACCTAATGAAGCTATAAGCCATGCCGTGCAGGGCCACCCAAGACAGACAGGTCATAGCAGAGAGTTCTGACAAAACGTGATCCACTGGAGGAGGGAATGACAAACCACCCAAGTATATTTGCCATGAAAACTTAATGAACTGTATAAAAGGCTGAAAAGATAAGTCTGTGGACTCACGTCTAATTAATAAAATTGGAGAAAGCGATGGAATGTCACTTCTGAGATTGGACTTTGAAAACACTGTGCTTCTGTCTAGGATCTATTTCTTTCTCTCTCCCCCACCTTATCTTGTCTTTTCCTTTTCCCCAGTCTCCTTTCCTCCCTCCCTCCCTCTCTGTCTCTCTCTCTTTTTTCCTCCCTCTTTGCTCTGAAGGAATCAGCTGCCTTCCTGTGAACACAGCCCTGTGGAAGGGACCACAGGGCAAGAAGGCAGCATCCCCAGCCAACACCCACAGGAGACAGGAGGCCTGCCCACAGCCACGTGAACCTGCTGAGGACCAGCTCCTCCCTCTCAGGCCCTGAGATGACTTCCACCAGAGCTGATACCTCGACTGTAGCCTCATGAGACACCCTGAGCCAGAAGCACCCAGCTGAGCATTGGGTTTACTGTACTAAGATGCTAAAATTTGCAGTAATTTGTTACATAACGATAGATAATAATATACAATTTTTCAACAATTACCAAAAACTTTTTCTATAAAGTTAAACCTAATGCAGGCCTCCTTCTCTTTCCCCTGCCAGATTGGTAGGAAATTACCTTATTCGGTCCTATCAATCTCTACCCACATCTACTCCTCAAGGGACTTATCAAAGTCCTGGGTGTTTATGGCAGGATACTTGGGAAAGCCTCCAGCTGCCTGGCTTGTACTGGTCACCATTAATCAATCCATTGTCCAACTATGCATGGCCCGTGGAGTTAGGACACTGAGAAGCTCCACACTTTCTCTGCTAAGCCTCAGCCTGGCCCGTACTGGGATTTTTGCCAAAGTTGGAGCCCTTCTGCAGTTTTGTAAGCTCCCAGTTGGGCCCCCACATACCCCTCCCTCTCTTCCCAGGTTCTGGGATTCTCCCCTCTCTTACCACTTCCACCCTCTTCTCCACAGTCCTCCAGCCCCCCAAACACACACACACACACACACACACACACACGTAACTTTAGCATAATTTCAGAGTTTCAGGGTTTGAAAAAAAAAAAAAAGAAAACAGAAAATATTGGGTTGACCAAAAAGTTCATTCCAAATGACCAATAGATTATCCAACTCAATAGATTATCCAACTCAATAGATTATCTTCAAGATACTATTAATACCACAAAAAGGAAACACAATGACCTTCTCCAAATTCAGAAAAATACATAAAAGTTCTCACTGTTTGTAATCCTGCAACTGCCTCCAAAACAAAATATAAATTAATGTTTCAATAAATAATTCTACTACAATTTTCCCCTAAATATTTTAAAAAATATTTATGCCCTAAGAAGGATTGTCATGCATACTCTAAGGCTCTGAATATCTCCTAGAAAACTGTAGCAAAGCATAACCTACTGCTCCCTCCCCCCGACCACATGCAGCCCCCTATAAAGAAGCTCAATAATGGAGGAACATGACACTTTGTAGTAGGAACTAACTTTCCTTAATTCTCTCCTCACTCTATTACAGCCCAAGCAGCCAGCCATGAGACGGGCATCACGCAGCCATGACTGAAATAACCTGTTACTTCTGTGTATGATTTCAGCGGAACCAGGGAGATCTTTTTTGGCCCAAAATATCTTCCCAGTGTTCTGCAACAGTGACTGAAGGCCACCTTTCAAGCTTGGCTCATTTGGGTTGAAAGCACTGTTACTCCAAAGTTGAATTACCCACTGAGCTGTTTTTAGTCAGGAGTACCTTCTGACAATTTAGCTTATCAGTTCTTTTCCAATAGGCAGCTTATTGAAAAAAGTGTTTAGGTTCATATGTGAGTGGAGAAATAGGAAGAAAGATTTTGAACAGCAGGAGTGAAGGCATCTTGAATGTAAAGCTCAAGGAAGCCAGAGGAGAGAAAGAAATAGAAAAATGCCTCCCTTTACTGTGACATGACTACTGGGGTTATGACAATATGTACCATTATGGTTATTCTGTGCAGACCAGAAAGGATGAAGGCCCCCCTGGGACTAGACAGGTGTCATGACGGGTCATTGTTAGTGTACTAGATACACTTACACTGTCAGTACTAGGAGTACAGGCTCATCCTTGTGCCTGTGGTGCCCAGGGCATCTCCATTTGCATAAAAGAGAAGCCCAATTAACTCCAAGGGGGAATTATTTCACTACCACCCCCACCTTCATCCACCCAGAACTCCCACATCTCTGACCCTAAATACCTGAAGGGTGTAGGCTACTTCTCTTCTCCTAGAAAAATAAGGGCATTCTTTCAAAAATTCTAAGATTCAGCAGAGGAAACACAGAACAAAAATACATTCCTGTCTTCCTCCAACTTTTTTTTAGGAGAAAGAGGATTTAAAAAAAAAAAAAAAGAAAACACTTTTTTTCAGTCACCTGTCATTGTTTGACATAAATAATTTTGTTTTCTTTCTTCTTCTTCTGTTATCCTTTCATTTTCTGTTTCTCGCCAGACTGCTACAATGAGTGAGACAAAGCACACATTCTGAGAATACAGCCCTCACAAGACTGGTGTCGCTTCAGGCACCAATCACAAGTTTGAAGTCCCCAAGGCCAACCTCACTTCATACCAGCTGGCTAAAACTTCAAGGAGTTCCATAACAACTCTCAGGTTTGATAATCTGCTAGAATGACTCACAGAACTCAGGAAGGTGCTATGCTTACGGTTTTAGTATAGCAGAAGGATCAAATTAGAACCAGCTAAAGGAAGAGAAGCATTGTGTGAGGTCTGTGAAGGTTCTAAACACAAAGTTTCTACCATCCTCAGATGCGTTACCCTCCCAGCATTGATCTGTGGCAGTTTACCCAGAGTATTGCCGTTCAGAGAAATTCACCACCCCAACCATCTAATCACATGCTTGGTCTTTTGGTGCAGCCAAAAGCCCACCCTAAGTTATCTTGCTAGCACAAACTACGTGGGGGACCACCTGAGTCACTGCATTGACATAAACCATGATCAGTTGTGCTCTAAGGGGCCCCCATGAAGAGCAAGACTCTCTTATCATTCTGGAGATTTCAAGAGTTTAAAGGTTAGCTCCCAGGAGCAGGGACAAACAGGAGACTTCTCTTTGGGGAAATTTAATTCTTCACTACATAATTACCACAATGTATCTGGCAAGTGTTAAAAATGCACAAGTCACTGATAGCAGACAGGAAGTTCAACTGCATAGCACAGTTTAGGATTCTGATAAATGTCAAACATCCACTGAAAAAAAACTGAATGGTCCCATTGCTTAAGCAGTGCTTTGGGAGGGGAAATGACCTGCTTCAGCTGATCATACTGAGGGCTTTTTTTTTTTTTTTTTCAAGAGAGGCAAACCTAATCCTTCAGCACTGACCTCCCAGATTAGCTGGAAAGGATGAGAGTGGAAGAAACATGTGCTATTACCTTGAAAATAAACAGTTAATCTCAACTAAAAACTGATAAATCTCTCCTAAAATAGTCAAGGATTCTCCCCTTTTTTTTTCTGGCAAAAAGAAAAAAAAAGTAATAAAACATAAAAAAATGAAATAATGTATCCTTGAGTTGACACTAAAGAGAGATGCCCACTGTGCTCTACCAGGTCCTGGAAACCGCAGGTTCCCTCCCTGCCCTGTGTGGGGCCGTCCACCACAGCCTTCCCTCCATGGTCCTTCTCCTGTCTGATGATCCCCTAGAAGGACATGAAAATTCCTGTCATGACACACACTCATATTAGACTTACAGTGCCTTTGTGAGGAACAGCAGCAGCACTGAAAAGCATTGTTCCTGCAATTTCAAAAAGCCTATTCTTTCTCACTGCTGTATTTTTAAAGAAAAATAATGATCCCAGCTTTTCTAGACACCATTCCCTTCCTTAGATTTTGCAAAATTTCAATTCAACTAGATGTATATGATGTCCCTGTAAGTGAAAAGTGAAAATTTCTCAGTCATGTTCAACTCTTTGCAGCCCCATGGACTATACAGTCCATGGAATTCTCTAGGCTGGCATACTGGACTGGGTAGACTTTCCCTTCTCCAGGGGATCTTCCCAACCCAGGGATCAAACCCAGGTCTCCCGCATTGGCAGGTTCTTTACCAGCTGAGCCACCAGGGAAGCTCAAGAATACTGGAGTGGGTAGCCTTTCCCTTCTCCAGGGGATCTTCCTGACCCAGGAATTGAACCGGGGTCTCCAGCATTGCAGGCTGATTCTTTACCAGCTGAGCTACCAGGCAAGCCCACAAAGATAAACAGGGAAATGAAATCCACAGGAAGAGAAAATATGGTCCTCACCTTCAGGGAGTTTCCAATCCAATTAAAAGAAAAAAATACTAACACATATAAATCCTATATTCAAGGTACAGAGACATTGGTGCTCAATTGAATCCAGAGAAAGGTTTCTGAAAGGATATGAAATTTAAATTAAGCTATGAAAACTGATAGAAATCTTAGCCCATGAGAGTATGTTGTGGGGAGACATTCTAGAAAGATGGCTAGGACAAGGGAGGGCATAGACATAGGAAAGAGGAAACTGTTTGATTATTGGGGAAAGTTTTTTTGGGTATAGACTGTTAGAGAAGTATAAAATATTATCCCTGCCCTTGAGGACATAAAAGTCTATTTTTTTTAATATTCAGATTAGAAATGGAGAAAAAAGATTTCTAACTAGTTGTCTTATTACTAAGATAGATCTGCAAGTGCACATGTGGCACAAAAAGAATAAGCAAATATTTGAATACATATTTGAATAAGATTATATCCTGTCATTCTATCATGAAAGAAAATTACTTCTTGGAGAAACTATATTCCTTAATTATGTGTTAGCTCAGAAGATACTTTTTTGACTCCAAGTTCCTGCTGTGAAAAACAATACTGGGTGAAATTCCAACACATAAACAGGTATTCACAAGGCAAGTGGCATTACAGGAAAAACCACTTACAAGGAGAATTCTAACTACACAAATGTCCTTCAAAGTTCTAGTCATACTCGGTACAGGCCAACAACTCAAACCAGCATGGTTCTGACGCCACAAGTCTGAGATGACCAGAGAATACATGGGCGGCAGGACTGGAACCCAGGGTAAAACACAAAATTGTATGGTGACCCCAACATAACCATACATTTTTTCTACAGAAATAAACATAACTTTTAAGTATAACATGTAGAAGATATAGCTTAATAACTAAAGGCAAAAACTAGGAGTCACACATACAATATGACTACCCCCAGAGAGAGCAAAAGCAAACTGGGGCTGTGTCAATAGCAAGTCAGTGTCCAGAGACAGGGAGGGGAGTGTCTGACCCAGTCTACGCATTAAAAAGCAGAGACATTACTTTGTCAACAAAGGTCCGTCTAGTCAAGGCTATGGTTTTTCCAGTGGTCATGTATGGATGTGAGAGTTGGACTATAAAGAAAGCTGAGCACCGAAGAATTGATGCTTTTGAACTGTGGTGTTGGAGGAGACTCTTGAGAGTCCTTTGGACTGCAGGGAGATCCAACCAGTCCATCCTAAAGGAGATCAGTCATGGGTGTTCACTGGAAGGACTGATGTTGAAACTGAAACTCCAATACTTTGGCCACCTCATGCAAAGAGTTGACTCATTGGAAAAGACCCTGATGCTGGGAAAGATTGAGGGCTGGAGGAGAAGGGGACGACAGAAGATGAGATGGTTGGATGGCATCACTGACTCAATGGACATGGGTTTGGGTAGACTCCGGGAGTTGGTGATGGACAGGGAGGCCTGGCGTGCTGCGGTTCATGGGGTCGCAAAGAGTCGGACACGACTGAGCGACTGAACTGAACTGAACACAGGTAGCACGTCCCAGTGTCACCACACACTTTAAATAGAGGTATAGAGATGCAAGGAAGAGCATAGAAAACACCCATGAGACTCAGCCTGAAAAGTACTAGTCTAGAGAAAAGAGGGACACAATTGCTACACCAAGAAGAGTCATTAGACTGTGTAGTTCCCAAACTTTCCAAAGCAAAAATCAGAACACATTAAATAGAGGTATAGAGATGCAAGGAAGAGCATAGAAAACACCCATGAGACTCAGCCTGAAAAGTACTAGTCTAGAGAAAACAGGGACACAATTGCTACACCAAGAAGAGTCATTAAACTGTGTAGTTCCCAAACTTTCCAAAGCAAAAATCAGAACACATTCCATGACAATGGATATTTGCATCACTTTCAGTTGTGAGAAACAATTTAGGGCATGAGTTTGAATATGCAAAGTTGAAAATTTCTAGGAGCTTGTGATGCTTTATAAAGGCAGTAAATATTTGAAATCAGATATTGTGTTCTAGAAAATCTGGGACTTATGATTATATAATATAATTACAACGAATAAGGACAAATTCTAGGGTGATAAATTCTAGCTCATTAGGAGGGAAAATATTTTAATAGAAAGCGTGATCCAAAGATAACTCTTTGGATATTCTACCTCAGGAAGAAGAGACTTTTGTAGTAAATATTTATTACGAACTGTCGCTCATAAAAATAAATAAATAAAAGCTATTGTTGTTTGGGCTTCTGTGGTAGCTCAGTCGGTAAAGAATCTGCCTGCAGTGTAGGAGACCTGGGTTCTATCCCTGGGTTGGGAAGATCCCCTGCAGAAGGAAATGGCAACCCACTCCAGTATCCTTGCCTGGAAAATCTCATGGACAGAGGAGCCTGGTGGGCTGCAGTCCACGGGGTTACAAAGAGTCAGGCACGACTGAGCGACTAACACTTACACTTACTTACTATCGTTGTTGTTCAGTCACTAAGTTATGCCCAACTCTTTTGCGACCCCAGGGACTGTAGCCCACCAGCATCCTTGGGCTAGTGATTTCTGAAGCAAGAATACTGGAGTGGGTTGCCATTTCCTTCTCCAGGGGATCTTCCTGGACCAGGGATCAAACTCACATCTCCTGCATTGGCAGGTGAATTCTTTACCACTGAACTACCAGGGAAGTCCATAAAAACCACCCTGCCTTATGTCATTCAAGGTCTAGAGTGGAAGCCAAGCAAGGGGATAGGCAACTACAATACCCAGGGTGAAAAGTTGTATGCTAGAGATAAGAAAAACGTAGGATGAAAACCTGGGGAGTGGAAGGTGGGGAAGAAACATTTGAGTTTAATCTCAAGGTTTGGTTGCATATTGGAAAACCTTAGATTGCAATCACCCAGAAATCAGAGATATAAGTGGAAAGGGCATTGCCCTAGTGCAGGAAATATATGGCAACAGCCAAAGCTAGAGCAGAAGTAATGGGGATAAAGAGTACTGGCTACATTTAATATTCATTAAGGAAGTAGAATAAATAGGGCTTGGATTGGGGGATGAGGAAGCAGAATGTCAATGAGAACTGCATTTCCTTTAATTTGGTAGCACCATTCCCCAAGACAGAGGACAGATGGAAAACATGCAGTTTTGCTGAAGATGAATTGAGTCCTGAACTGGCTCAATTTGAGAGCAGATATAAAAATAGCCATGTCTGACTCTTTGTGACCCCATGGACTGTAGCCCACTAGGCTCCTCTGCCCATGGAGTTCTCCAGGCAAGAGTATTGGTGTGGGTAGCCATTCCCTTCTCCAGGGGATCTTCCCGACCAAGGGATCAAACTCAGGTGTCCCACACTGCAGGCAGATTCTCTACCATCTGAGCCACCAGGGAAGCCCCATAAAAAACATGTAGATGTCAAGCAGGCAGCTAGAGTTCAAATCAAGAAAAAAGGCTGGAAAAGAAACTTAAGAATATCTTGTCTTAGTTTGGGTTGCTATAATAGACTAAGTGGTTTAAACAGCAAATATTTCTTTCTCACAGTTCTGGATTTTCAAGATCTAGGTTCCATCAGATTCAATGTCTGATAAGGGTCCACTTATTGGTTTATAGATGACTGTCTTCTTATTAGGTCCTAACATGGCCTTTTCCTGGTGCACCCACGTAAACAGAGAGAGCGAGCTCTCATGTCTCCTCCTCTATTTAAAAAGGCTTTAATCCCAGCATGAGGGCCACTCTCTGACCTAATTTAACCTCAATTATCTCCCCAAATCCCCAGCTCTAAATACCATCACATTAGGGGGTAGGATTTCAACATATGAATTTGGGAGAGACATAAACATTCAGTCCAGAGCAAAACTCATAGAAAGTAAATCAAAAAGATAAATAAATGAAAACTAAGAGATTTAAGAGGACCAATATCCCAAGCAAGGAGTTCCAAATAGAGTAAACAGAGAAAATACAGAGGAGAAAATAGTCCAAGAAAAAAAAACAAGAATATATAATATGCATTATAGAAGGAAATGAGTTTCCAGATTGAAAAGCACAAAGACTCAAAAAAATGATAAAAAAGATTTGCATCAAGGACATAATTGAGAGGCTTCAGAATCCAAAGGATAAAGAAAAGATTCTAAGAAGAAAGAACAAATGACATGAAGACTTGGGAATAAGAATGGCATCAGACCTCCCAACAGCAATATTGTAAATTAGAAGATAGCGAGGTATGTCTTCAAAATAGTCATTAAAAATAATGCTGAACTTGTAGTTCTTTAGTCAACCAAACTCTGAATCAAAAATAAAGATAGACGTTTCCCTTACATGCAAGGTCTTAAAAATATACCTCCTAAGCATGCTTTCTCAAAAAACTTCTAGAGGATAAGTTCCTGAAAAACAAGAGTTACAACAAAAAAGAGGAAGAAGTGGGAGCCATATAACTGAGGTCTAAGAGTGAGAGAGGTAAAGAGAGTCTCTAGTATGATGGGAAAGTCCCATGACAGCAGCTGAGCAGCCATATTAGAGGGCAACTAGTCCAGACTGAAGCAGAAGGGGAAAAGCCGCCAAGACAGAGGTTTCCAGAAGAAAATAAAACTGACAGATCTTCTGACAGGTTTATGGTGTGGAAAATTGGATTGAGAGTCACTTTACAAAACTACTGGAGGATATAGGAAAACTTAGCAAAAGATGAATGAAACCTGAGTTTAAAAAATGTTAAGAGGAAAAGAACTATAGGCAAACCAAAAGTTGAATGAGAAAGGACAGGCATTCATAACATACTTCTTGGCTCAAAAAGTGAACACTGTAACATAACTATTAATTGTGAAAACAATGAATGTGGATAGTATCAAATTATGGTAAAGTTATACTAGAAAGATACAGGGAAATGAAATATGTATGACTGATGGATGATTGTATCAGATATCTATTTCTGTGTGAGCTTCCCAGGTGACTCAGTGATAAAGAAATTCACCTGCCAATGCAGGGGCCACAGGAGACGTGGGTTCGATCCCTGGGTCAGGAAAATCCTCTGGAGAAAGAAAGGGCAACCCACTCCAGGATTCTTGCCTGGAGAATCCCATAGAGGAGACTGGCCAACTACAGTCCATAAGGTCACAAAGGGTTGGACACAACTGAGCGACTGAGCACGCACGCACACTATTTCTGTGTAGCAAACCACCCCAACATTTAGTGAGTTAAAATAACTGCAATTTTATTTGCTTATGAGTTTGTAGATTAGCAATTTGGACTGGGCTCACATTGGCAGTTCCTCACTCACATGACTGCAGACATCTGGGGACTCAACTAAAAGAGTGTTATGTCTGGGGACTGGTACAGGCTCTCTTCTGATGGTAGGTCTAGGCGCCTCAGATAAAACATCTGCCTGTATTTCTTGTAGCCTGTCTCCCTCTGGCAGGTCAGATCAGGCTCGTGTACCTAAGAGCGTCAGGGCAGTGTTCTCAGAGAGTGAGAACAAAGGTGTAAACTTCTTACAGGCCTAGGTCTGAAATCCCACAACATCACTGCCGGTACAACTATTGGTCAAGGCAGGTCCCATGGCCAGCCCAGATTCAGAGGGTCAGGAAATAGACTCGTCCTCTTGATATGAAGAGCTACAAAGGCACACTGAGTGAGTTTACATGCCCTCTTCCAGGGGATCTTCCCAATCCAGAGATCAAACCCAGGTCTCCCGCACTGCAGGCAGATTCTTTACCATCTGAGCTACCAGGAAAGCCAATTTATTTTCTTTGCTTTTTTTTTAAGGCTGTGGAAGACTTGGGGCTTCCCTGGTGGCTCAGTGGTAAAGAATCTGCCTGCAATGCAGGAGACCCGTGTTTGATCCCTGGGTTGGGAAGATGCCCTGGAAGAGGACATGGCAACCACTCCAGTATTCTTGCCTAGAGAATCCCATGGACAGAGAAGCCTGGCAGGCTACAGTCCACGGGGTCACACAGAGTCGGACATGAATGAGTGACTAAGCAGCAGCAGGGGAGACTTGAACATATCTAGAAGCTGAATGAAAACAATCTATGTAGACTTGGGGTTTGACAAAGCTGAGAGAGAGGAGGATAACTGGTAGAGAGCCATGTGTGCTAAAGAAGAGGGTCTCTCAGCCAGCCAGTGAGGATGTTAAAGATAGTTTGAATCAGCCCTTGTGGAGATATCACAGACAGGAATCGGTGACTCCCTTCCACTCCTGGGAGCCTAACAAAATCATCCTATATGTCTCAAAAGTTCCTACTGAATAAAATAAAATAAACAAGAACGTTCACCAATTAATTCACATTTATGTAATCACCAGCTACTGAACAAGTTGGAGGAAAGAGTATTTTTAAGTAGACTAGATTGGGACACCCCTGGTCATCCAGTGGTTAAGACTTCACCTTCCAGTGCAGGGGTATGGGTTTGATCCCTGGTTGGGGAGCTAAGATTCCAAATGCCTCACAGCCAAAAAACCAAAACATAAAATGGAAGCAATATTGCAACAAATTCAATTTAAAAAATCACACACAAAACTCTTTAAAGAAAAAAAGTAGACTATATGGTCAAAATCTTGGTAAGCTGTTTTCATTGCAAACTTGACTGCATTTTTTGTTGCTATTTTTCTAAAGGGTAGAATATAAACACTTCCTTCATCTTTGAAGAGGGCATGAACAGCAAATTCTCTTGCCATAACAGAAAGAGAACCAGTTTTGAATGATTTGGGCTCTGGGTTTCCAGGGTCATTGGAATCTAATTGTGAATGAACAGCAGGAGAATTGGCTTGGGGATAGTGTGTAGAGCTGGAGAAGGAAATGACAACCCACTCCAGTACTCTTGCCTGGAGAACCCCAGGGACGGGGGAGCCTGGTGGGCAGCCATCTCTGTGGTCGCACAGAGTCAGACATGACTGAAGTGACTTAGCAGCAGCAGCAGCAGCAGCAGTGTGTAGAGCAAGAAAAGGAAAGAGGAGTGTCTCTGAGAAAAACTGAAAGAAAGATGATCTTCCCTGCATTAACAGAGATCAGGATTCAGTGAATTTTGCTTTCTTGTCACCATTTACTTTGCCCATTACTTCTGCCCCTGTCTAGAAAAGTACAAAAACCTCCACAAGAGGTGAGACCCTCATCACTGCACAGAACACTGGAGAGGAAGTCCCCATACTTGTGTTTTCACTGAAGAGAGGAAAACTCAGCATTCTGGAACCCAAGCCTGAGACAGGGATGACACCACTGTTAGCTAAGTTAAAATAGTGAATCAGAATGAAATAATCTCAAACCACTTGATGTGCTTTATAGATGTGATGTTCTTGATTTGGGGGAAACAAAGGCAACTTCAGCATTTCAAAAACCAATCTTTTTTATTCCATTAAAATAGTAATTCCTTGCACCAGGTCTGATATGAGAGAACAGGCAAAAAATTCTTCAGACTGTCCTCAGAGACATGAACCATATCATTTTACAAATAAGGAATCATCAGAAAAATACTTCCCTGGTGGCTCAGTGGTAAAGAATCCGCCTGCCAAGGCAAGACACACAGGTTCAGTCCCTGATCTGGGAGGATCCCACATGCTGTGGAGCAGCTGAGCCTGTGTGCCACAACTGCTAAGCCTGCCTGTGCTCTAGAGCCTGGGAACTGAACCTACGGAAGCCGATGCACCACAACAAAGAGGAGGCCCTGCTCACCACAACTGCAGAAAAAGCCCACAGAGCAATGAAGACCCAGCACAGTCAGAAATAAATAAATAAGATTATTTTTAAAAAATACTGCTATTATTCTTTATCTTTTCAACATCTTATACTCACAGCCACATTTACCTATATAAGAGCAAATGTGATTATGGACAGTGTGAAACAGAAGAAATGTGGACACTGACCTATACCTCACATGAACTTGTATCTTCTGGCTTTGCTTATCCAGAAATCTCAAGGGCAGCCTTGGCCTCTGACCCGGGCAGGATCTGATCCTAGATCACTCTGGCAGGGTTCAAGGTCTTGGTGTTTGTATGTTTCCATGACAAACGGCCAACATTACACAGTCTGCCTCTCTGGAAGGCACTTTACAACTTCTTTCTGGAGGAAAAGTAAAGACAGCAAGGAGAGGATGGAAGAAGGAGAAAAAGCAGCAGGTGGGGAGAGTAAGTGGGGAGGAGAAGCAAGAAGAGGGCACATATCATGAGCAGGAGGTGAGAACCCATGAAATATGGGACCAACACACCAAACAGCCTTGAAAGTATATAAATATTACTGACAATCAGAAAGACTTTGGGGAACCTTTCTGTTATAATTATTTTCTTTCTCTCTCTCTCTTTCACCCTGCCTAGCACCCTGCCTTTTCTCAATAAATTTTATCTACAGGAAAGTTCTTGGAATTTCAATCAACCAGCCCTCTCAAGTTTTCTCCCTTTCCTTTTTAACATTTAATATATAAAAATAAGCAGGGGGTCAAGTACAACTGGATGAAATCACTAATCATTACAAAGCTCAAATAGTAGCCCCCTGTAGTACAGAAAATTATTTTTTTTTTTACTGTGGCTGAACGTGTGAAGGGTGCATCCAGAGCCTTATTATGAAGGGAACACAGGTATTCATCATCCCACACGCTCACCAGCAGTTTTAGAGAGCTCATGAGACTGGGATGGATTTTCAAGATGCTACAGAAATAGACACAGTCACACACACACACACACACACACACACACACACACACACACACACACACACACACACACACACACACACACTTTGTTCTCTGAGCAGTTTCCCCTGTCACTTAACACCACCTACTCTCCCTCCTTTTTGACTGATTGGAAGTGAGACGGTGTTGCTCCAAAGTTCTTTAGTTCCGTGTTTCCACTTACAAGAAATTACTGCAAAAAAACTGTATAAAAACTGCGGTAAAATACTGCTCAATTCTTGAGAATCTGTTATAACTCTTCTGAGGGGAGGTCAGAGAATAGGAGGATGGAAAGCCTCCCAGAATCCTCTTTAGAAAAAAATCTGTGCTAATTAGCGTGAGGTGAGAAATACGCACCTCACATTTCCTAACAGTTAATATTCTTTTCAGTTGTGTCCCTTTATATTTCTAAAAAAAAAAAAAAAAGCCAGAGAGCCTACTTCTGTTTGGTTTTTACAGAGAAATCTGAGGACATCTGATTTTATGATAAAAGCAAACATTTAGGACCAAATTCCCTGGTTATGTTATACTCAGCATCCCCCCCTCAACCCAGACCTCCCACACAAAAGTGCTGAAGGAAAAGCAAACGAGGAAGACGGGGACTTGTGAATCCATCCCCACCCCAAGTCTGCAAACAGCAGACAGAGGAAACTGCTCAGTCTTCCAAGGAGGGGATTCAGGGCAGTAGAAGATGAGAAAGAGGAGGAAGGCAAGTGCATGAGAGAGTCTGAGAAGGATGGAAAATTTTAAAAAAGGGAAAGAAGGTGGGGGACAGCTGATAAAGGCAGAGGAGGGTGGAGAAAAAAGAACACAGGGAATAGGGATTCTTTTTTTAAAGGAAGGGGAAGGAGAAAGCAGGAGAAATGAAAGGAACACAGGTGAGAGAGCAAGAAGCAAATAACAGTATATGGAGGCAGAAAGAAATGATCAAAGGAGAAATGGTAGTATTGGGCAGACGGCATTAAATTTCTGACACAGCCATGCCTGCCATTAAGTCCCTGCTCCCATCGAAAACGGCTGGCACAGGAGCCTTCCTGCTCCGGGGTCCTTTGGACACTTGAGCCCAGCTCCCGGGAGCATGATTTGATGAATGAGTTGTGGCAGGACCTCACTGCATCCTGATTTAGAACTCTCCTTTCACTTCCTTCGTGTGGTTATGGATCTTTTATCTGCTTTATCTTTGGAGCCTAATGAATTCCTGTTAAGTCTTTATAGCCATTGTCCCTTCTACTTAAATCTTCCCCTGATCCTATTTACCAGAGTTTACAGTTCAGAGTGTTGTGCGCTAAATTGTTTGTGTTTTTACAACCATCACTTGGTGCTGACTCTGAAAAGTGGTTAAGCTGCCAAAAGGAGAATCCATAGATAAAGAGGACACAGAACTGGGTGGATACGGAGTGCCCCCTTTCTCCTTCACCTGCTCTGTCTGTGGTCCTGGGAGTACAGCCTCAGTTTACACTGAGGAGGCTTCCTAGAACCCCTGCCTCCCTATGTTTTGAAGGGCAGAGAGGTCAAGGAAATGGACAGTCAGGAGGCCGAAATTTGTCCCCACTTTGCCATGACTAATCAGGTGAGCTTGGGCAAGTCATTTAAGCTTTCTAAGCTTCTGTTTCTTCATCTGTAAACTGGGATCAGTGCACGGTCCTCTCTTACACCAGGGCTGAGAGGGGAATCCCGTATAATTGGGGAATGCTTTGGTTTTTTTTTTTTAAAGTAGTGTGATTGCTGCAGAAGATGATACTAAGGTACTGAGGATACTGAGGAACAGGAAAGCTGGAGCCAGGTAAGAGATGCCTTGAATCTCTCTGTGCTTCTCAGTTCCTCACCTGTCAAGTAGGAATAAATTATGCCAGTTCTCTCTTCACAGGCAAGTGAAGTTGAGAGACTACTTTAGGTCTTTGGATTAAAAAGTGCTATGAAACACAGAAGGACTGTGTCCCTGCTCTAACCATCCATACCCTTCCCTATAGCACTAACCCAGCCCTTCAATGTCTTGTCTCCAGAATTCCCCTAGCTCTGCATATGGTCCTATCTCTGTTACAGCTAAAGAAGCCCCAAGGAAATCTCTGACTCATCACAGTGCCTTTCACTACAGAATATTCTACATGATCTATCACAAGGTCTAGGATCCTTAAAGAATAACACCTGTCATATAGGTTTGCTATTAAAACAGAGACTTCTCAAGACAAAACAGCAATATTTGGGAAGATGTGTTTGGTGTGCTGCCTTTACTGTGTCTCTTTTTTGTCCTTGCCTTCAGAAATGATAAGGTTTGTAACTCTGATGACTGTGGTTAGGCATTTCAATGATAGCGATATTTTCAGCTAGGAAGGGTACCCCAATAAAGTAAGCTGTAACATACTACTAAGATAACTCAAGATCTTACCATGTCTGTGTATTTAGGTTCAAATTCCGGTAAAATTTCAGGAATATCAGACCCCTAATTTTAAACTTAATTAATTTTTTGCTTAATTGTTAACTGTTAAAATTAACATAGTTTCTGGATTATATACAGTGCCTCCCCTCAAAAAATATCCATTGATATGGAATAAAGGAATGAATGATTATGCTATCTAGAATGACATGCAAATGCCACAAAAAATGGTAACTCATTAAACAGTCTTTTCAATGCCATATTTTGAAAGTGAGTTTATGAAAGGAGAAAAAATGGGAAAAAATAAGGAACAATTATTGAGTGTATACTATATGTTTAGAACTGTGCTAGACATGTTATACATATATTTATGTAGGACTAATATATTTAACCTTCACAATTACACAGGAGATAATTAATATAATGTTCATTATACATCTGAGATGAGGCTGAGAGTGTTTACATGACTTGCCTAGAAATGAAAAAAGTAAGAGGGTATTAGATGCTTGAGTAAAGGTATATAGCAAGGAAACACTGAGAAGGATAATGGCCTGGATCCCTACTTCACCACTCACAAAAATTATTACAAATAAATAAAAAATGAATGTAAGACCTGAAACCATAAAACTCCAAGAAGATAACACAGGGGAAAGACTCCTTGATACTGGCCTTGGCTATATTTAGACATAATACCAGAAGCACAAGCAACAAAAACAAAAATAAATAAGTAAGATGACATCAAACTAAAAGTTTCTGCATAGCAAAGGAATAATTAACAGATGGAAAGCTAACCTACTGAATGGGAAAAAATATCTGCAAGTCATATATTTGATATGGGGTTAATATCCAAAATATGCAAAGAACTCACATAACTCACAGCAAAAAAAAAAAAAGTAATCCAAATAAAATAAAGGTGGAGGAACTGAGTAGATATTTTCCCCAAGAAGACATACAACAAAAGGCAAAAAAGAAACATATAACAGGTACATGAAAAGACGCTCAACATCACTAATCACCAGGAAAACACAAACCAAAAGCACAATGAAATATCATTTCACACCTGTTAAAATGGCTATTATCAAAAAGACAAGAGATAAATGCTGGCAGAATATGAAAACAAAGGGAACCCTTGTGCTCTGTTGGCAGGAATGTAAATTGATACAGCCATTATGGAAAACAGCATGGAGGTTCCTCAATTAATTAATAGAACTACATTTGATCCAGCAATTCCGCTTCTGAGTATATGCCCAAAGGAGATGAAATCACTATCTCAAGGAGATATCTGCACCCCCATGTTCACTGCAGCATCATTTACAATAGCCAAGACATGGAAACAACCTAAGTTTCCATCAACAGATGAATGGAAAAAGAAAACGTGAAAATATATATATTCACATACATGAAATATTATTCAACTATAGAAAGGAGGAAATCCTGCTATTGGGAAAACATGAATGGATCTTACTAAGTGAAGTAAGTCAGATAGAGAAAGACAAACGCTATATGATCTCTCCTATGCTGCTGCTGCTGCTGCTGCTAAGTCGCTTCAGTCGTGTCCGACTCTGTGCGACCCCATAGACGGCAGCCCACCAGGCTCCGCCGTCCCTAGGATTCTCCAGGCAAGAATACTGGAGTAGGTTGCCATTTCCTTCTCCAGTGCACCTATACGGACATGGAATTGAAGAAAAACTGAACTCATAGAAACAGAGAGTTGATCGGTGTTTGATAGGGGCTGAAGGGAGGGATTTTTGGATACTGGAGTCATGTTAGCACCCTCCTAAGCAGAAAAGAAGTAAGACAAAGGGAACAACTGAAGGCATAAGAAGCAGTGAACACCTGACAGCTCTTTGTAGCATATACTAGATAATTCATGGGGAGAGATACCTTACATTTAAAACATAATGTAACTTGCAAACATTTCATTTTCTGGAAAACACGTGTTTCCTAAAGCAAGATATGCCAGCACTGAGTGGTTTGATGTCTTAGCAAGTGACTGAAGGGCAGCAGGACCAAAAATTAGGCAGTATTCTCCTGTCAAGAGTCGCAGTATCCTGCCAGGATCTGCCATCTAATGTGTAAGCTGGTGCTGAGTGTTTAATCTTATGTAAAAGTGTAAGTCAGTAAAGAATGACTGATGGTAAGCTGACTCAAAAAAGTTTTCAGTGAGGCATTTCTATCATGCCTTGTTAGAACTGTGATTGTCAGCGAAGGAACAAAGTTGTTGAATGAAACTACTAATAACTGAACAAGAAAAATGAAAAGGTTTTGTTAAAGGAACAGACTTGGAAATTTCCACTCTCCATTTTTATTTAGAGAGATAAAGAAAAAATACACACATGTTCCTGTGCAAATATTGCCATTAATTTAATCACTTTAATCTTATTGTGGTAACAGATTACTGTCTTAAATATTTGGGGCTCCAAGGTTTATTAATTTAAACCCAATATGTTCATTTGGACACTCACTTTTAATCAGCCTCTATAAATGAACCTGATTACCTTGAGTATTAATAATAATAATCAACTTGCTAATGATTTCTTTTCCCTCTTGAGTTATAGGATTAAGCACAGCCATTTAATCATATTCATTAGCATTTTTCACTGGAGAAACTAAATCAAATGCAAATGCAAGAGTTTGCTTATACACACAAATGTGTCAATAAATTTTTCTCTTCTTTTCTTCTTTCTTCATTTTTATATCCAGGATCAAAAGCCACTTACTATACCCTCCAAAATGCACCAGATCCTATGTCAGAGAATTATCAGGAGAAAGCGAAGGGGCCAGCACATCTGTGCCATCAAAATTATCATTGATTATAGCAACATCTACTGTTGGTCACTCAAGGGTCAGACACTGTTTACAAACTCTATATACATCTCAGGTAAAACTTAGGTGCGTGCATGCTAAGTCACATCAGTCATGTTCGACTCTGTGCAATCCTATAGACTGCAGCCTTCCAGGCTCCTCTGTCCATGGGATTCTCCAGGCAAGAATACTGGAATGGGTTGCATGCCCTCCTCCAGGGGATCTTCCCAACCCAGGGATTGAACTTGTGTCTCTCCAAGTCTCCTGCATTGGCAAGTGGATTCTTTACCACTAGCGCCACCTGGGAAGGCACTCAGTATTTCCATTTGGCAGATAAGGAAACGGAGACTTAGACAGATTGAGTAAATAGCAAATGACAACATCCATGGCTGATTCATGTGAATGTATGGCAAAACCACCACAATATTGTAAAGTAATTAGCCTCCAATTAAAATAAATAATTTTTTTTTAAAAAAATAACAAATGACAGAGTTTGCCTCTCTGATTCTCAAGATGGTGCTCTTAATCACTGGACTGCCATACTCACTCATAAACATTCACATTAGATCACAAGATCCCTGGCATAAGACCTTCAGAAAGGAAATAATCCCAGGCCAAGAGCCGCCTTGGACTAAATTAATACAAGACAGTATTAAAAGTAACCTAAATCTATCTACAGTCATGCTGAGAACCATGTAGAAGGGCCAGTGGCTGGGAGAGGGTGTTGAGAGAAGTCCAGTATTATTCTAGATGAGACGTTGAGACCACAACGGGTTGAAAGCCTAGACGGATGAAGTCCCAGGTGAGACGGTATGGAAGCTGTAAAACCACATTGCCTCAGACTCTATCTTCTTACTTCATCGAGTGTCCCCCACTCCCTTTCCGTTCTCCTTTCCGCTCTGGTCCTTGCCCAAATGCAGCTCTGTGCAACTGCCTGTGAGTCCCACTCATGTCCAGTCATGAACCTCAGGCCATTTATGATTTCTTAGTTCTAACACCTTAACCTTGCACTGGAATTACCCCTGTTAGTTCCACTTCTGATCCCTTGGATAAGACAGCTATCCATCTCACTGCTCCCTGTCTTAATCTCTTTGGGCTGCTATAACAAAAAATACTATCCACTGGATAGCCTAGTTCTGAAAGCTGGGAAGTTCAAGATCAAGGCTCTACAGATTCACTGTTTGGTGAGGGCCCACTTCCTGGTTTATAAATCTCTGACTTCTGTTTATGTCTTCAAATGAAGGAAAAAAGGCAGGACAGCTCTCTGGAGTTTCTTTTATAATGACACTAGATCCAGTATGAGAGCTCCACCTTCAAGACATGGTCACCTTCCCAATATATGGGGTTAGAATTTCAACATATAAGGGAGGGGACACTAACATTCATTCCATAACACCCCATAGTATACACAGCTGTCAGATCCCAGTTTCTCCTGGGACTGAATCCCAGGGCTAGGCTTAGCAAGATAATTATACACAGTCACCTTTAGGCTGAGACTAGTTCAAAACCAAAATCACAAAAAGAAACAGAAGATAGCAGCCAGGCTTTTCCAACTTTGCCATGGTCTTAATTAAAAGCAAAAGGGAGTTGTAGTGTTGGTTTAACACCCATATTAATAAAATAAAGTACTTAAAAACCACATGATCATCTCATGCAGGAAAAGTATTGGACATAAATCCAACATCTTTTTACGATAAAATAATCACAAAACTTATTACAAAGCAATCAAGACAGGGTGATATTGGCATAAGGATAGATATATCAATCAATGAAATAGAATTGAGAATCCAAAGATAAACTATCCCATTTATGGTCAAATGATTTCCGACAAGCACGCCAAGACAATACAGTGGAGAAAGAATAGTCTTCCAAGACACAGGGCTGGGACATCACAAAGTTGGATCCTTACTTTACACTATGAACAAAGATGAACTCAAAATGGATCATAAACCTATATATAGAAGTGAAAAGTACAAAACTCTCAAGAGAAAATATAGGAATAAATCACCATGACCTTGGGTTATACTTAAATATCCTAAATAAGACACCAAAAACAAAAGCAACAAATATACATGAATAAATAGGAGTTCATCAAAATTAAAAATTTTTGTGCATCAAATGATGCCATCAAGAAACTGAAAAGATATCCCAGAAAACAGGAGAAAATATTTGCAAGAAATACATATGACAATATATGTTTGATCTATCCAGAACACTTACAACTTACCAATAAAAAGAAAAATTATCCAATTTTTAAGTTGGCAAAGAATTTGAATAGCTACTTCTCCAAAGAAGATAGACAAACAATAATTACATAAAAAGGAGCTCAGCTTCAACAATCAATAGTAAATATAAACCAAAACCACAATGAGAGACCACTTACCATGCACTAGGATGCCTATAATCAGAAAGAGAGACAGTAACAAATGTTGGTGAGGATGTGGAGAAACTGGAGCCCTTACACACTAGAGGTGGAACTATACAATGGTGCAACCATGATGGAAAAGAGTTTGGCAATTTCTTAAAAGGTTAAAGCATAACCACATAACCCAGCAAATCCACTACTAGGTATATACGCAAGAGAAACAAAGACTTACATCCATACAAAACTTGCACACAGATGTTCATAGCAGGATTATTCATAAGGTCAAAAAGTGGAAACAACCCAAATGTCCATCATACCATAAACAGATGAACAAAATGTGGTATATCCATACAACCTAATGTGATTTGGCAATAAAAAAGAATAAAATGCTGATAGATGCTATGACATGGAAGAAACGTGAAAACATTATGCTAAATGAAAGAAGCCAGGCACACTAAAACCACATATTGTGACCATTTATACAGAAAGTGAAGAAGAACTAAAGAGCCTCTTGATGAAAGAGGAGAGTGAAAAAGTTGGCTTAAAGCTCAACGTTCAGAAAACTAAGATCATGGCATCTGGTCCCATCACTTCATGGCAAATAGATGGGGAAACAGTGGAAATGGTGTCAGACTTTATTTTTTTAGGCTCCAAAATCACTGCTGATGGTGATTGCAGCCATGAAATTAAAAGACGCTTACTCCTTGGAAGGAAGGTTATGGCCAACCTAGCTAGCATATTTAAAAGCAGAGACATTACTTTGCCAACAAAAGTCCGTCTAGTCAAGGCTATGGTTTTTCCAGTAGTCATGTATGGATGTGAGAGTTGGACGGTGAAGAAAGCTGAGCGCTGCAGAATTGATGCTTTGAACTGTGGTGTTGGAGAAGACTCTTGAGAGTCCCTTGGACTGCAAGGAGATCCAACCAGTCCATCCTAAAGGAGATCAGTCCTGGGTGTTCATTGGAAGGACTGATGTTGAAGCTGAAACTCCAGTACTTTGGCCACCTCATGTGAAGAGTTGACTCATTGGAAAAGACCCTAATGCTGGGAAAGATTGAGGGCAGGAGGAGAAGGGGACGACAGAGGATCAGATGGTTGGATGGCATCACCAACTCGATGGACATGGGTTTGGATAGACTCCGGGAGTTGGTGATGGACAGAGAGGCCTGGCGTGCTGCAATTCATGGGGTCACAAAGAGTTGGACATGACTGAGCGACTGAACTGAACTGATGATTCCAGAGAAGGCAATGGCACCCCACTCCAGTACTCTTGCCCGGAAAATCCCACAGACGGGGAGCCTGGTAGGCTGCAGTCCATGGGGTCGCTAAGAGTCAGACACGACTGAGTGACTTCACTTTGACTTTTCACTTTCATGCATTGGAGAAGGAAATGGCAGCACACTCCAGTATTCTTGCCTGGAGAATCCCAGGGACAGCGGAGCCTGGTGGGCTGCCATCTATGGGGTTGCACAGAGTCGGACACGACTGATGCGACTTGGCAGCAGCAGCAGCATGATTCCAAACCACATATGATTTCATTTATCAGCAGTGTACAGAATAAGCAAATGCACAGAAACTGAATGTAAATCAGTGCCCAGAAACGGGGCCGGACAGTGTGAAGAGGGAGTGAGAACAAATATTAACTATTAAAGTATATAGTTTCTCCTTCTGGAGGTCATTTAAAATGTTCTAAAATTAGATTGTGATAATGGTTTTTAAAAGTTTTTAATTTAATAAAAATGCAAAAGTGAGGATGGAAACCTAAAAAAAGTGATTGATGATGGCATGCTAAAGTTTAGGTTTCTCCACCAGATTGAAGACTAGGAACTAGAAAGAAGTCCACCAGTTTACATTTAAACCGCATATAAATTCATACAGATTCCTCCTATATGACAAGCTTTCTGAAATTGACAGAGTAGCAAACCAACTTGGGTCCATCGGGATCTGGAAACTAATCTCACCTCTATCAATAGTTTGCTGTGGAATTGTCCATATCAAACCTGTATATCATTTCCTCATTAGTAATTCATTCCTGTCTAGTGGGCCTGCACAAGTATCAAACAAGTGGACATGGAGGGAAAAGTGGAAACCTTTTATATGTTCTGAATATCCTAGGATAAACCCATCTAAATGTGTCTGAAAAGCTGCTGAAAGCGCCACCAGGGTGTACTGGCCCGGAGCAGTGGTGTGCTGGAGCAGGTTCATTCCATCTCTCAAGAGCCAATCTTGCTCCTCTCTTCCCGACCCTATGTTACTGACATCACACTGGTAGTTTGAAATCAGCCACTGTGGAGGTTTCAGAATGTATCCATTCTCTTGGTTATCTTAGTCTAAGATGCCTCTTTGATTGGGCCATTTTCTTCCTGGAGCCCTTACAGCTGGGGATCTTGTGAACTCTTGTGTTTTAGGAGCAGGACAGTCCAGTGATTAAAAGCACCTGCTTTGGAGTCCGACTGACAGAGGCTCTAGTCTGTGCTCTGCCATTTGCGACTTAATCTTTTTTTCTGGATAGCTGATTTACAGGCACAGCACTAGTAGCTTCCAAGGAAGCCTCTCATTCTAACGGTATCATGGTTCACAACTGGATTGAAGGATCTCCCTAAGGGAGGGGCCATCTTGAAAACAAAACAGTGTCTATCATTTAAAATGGTCCTCCAACAGAAACTGAGTCCTAGAGAAAGAACGGCTATAATAAGAGCAGGTGAAACCTGAAAGAGATGCTTTATAAAGATCTCTGAGCCACGTGGAGCAAGAGCCCGTGGGAACCCTGGGGCCCCCTCACTGGGGTACAGCTAGCAGGAGCTGGGGGGACTTGAGCACTCCACACAGGTGGACCCCACCCAAGCTGCATCTGAACCAGCCCACATTTGGAATAGATGGGAAGAAAAAAGGAGATGGCCATTTGCAGACTTGTGAATTGGTTCATTTATACACACTAGCTACTAACAGGAACGACCTGCTTTAAGGGTTTATTGGCTAACTCTTATTCTCTGCATCCTCTCCTCCAGAGCCCTTAAACCCTTATAGCAAGTGATTGACTCTCTTATTTTTAATAGCAGCTCTACTGAGACACAATTCACTACCATACAATTCAGCCTTTTAAAGTGTATAATTTGATGGGCTGTAGTATATTCACATATAACCATCACCACTATTTGTTAATACTTTTAGAACATTTTCATCACCTCAAAAAGAAACCCTGTATACAATGGCAATCACTCCACACCACTCCCTTCCTCAGGCCCTGGCAAATACTAACATACTTCCTATCTCTATGGATTTGCCTATTCTGAACATCTTATATAAATAGAGTAATTCAAGACAAGATCTTTTCATATCTTGACTGGTTCTATCACTTAATGCAATGTTTTCAAGGTTCAGGCTATAGCATGTTCTTCTATGTCATTCCTTTTTATTGCCAAATGATATTCCATTATACAGATACACCACCTTCTGTTCATCCACCCATCAGTTGATGGAGATTTGGGTTGTTTCCACTTTCTAGCTATTTTGAATAATGATGCTGTGAGCATTCATGTTTAAGCTGGTGCCTAACTCTTTAGACATTTGAATCTCTCTCCTGGCTGTGCTCCTGGCACAATGAATGGACTTGTATTCTCTCAGGCTCCCCCAGTACCGCTTTCTCCCCCAGCACTGCTTTTTACACTCTGTACTTTTTTCAAACAGACAGACTCACATTCATTCCTTGCTGGTCTCCTTGCCTTCAAACTCTTTCCAACTCTAGGTCTCCCCATATTTTGACACCAGGTTTACTTTTCTTGGCATTGATCTTCATGGTTTCCATTTCATGCTCAAGAGCCTTGGCTAAGAGCTTGCCATTCATGGTGTGGCATCCCCTGTATACCCTACCAGCTTCATTCCCTTCTATATTTTGTCCTGGCAACTGGACTGAAAGCCCTGTCTCTTCATACCACTCATTCCTACCTTCATCCAATATCTACCTACCAGGGTCATCTTATACATCCCTCTGCCATCTTATGCTCACCTCTTCATTCATCCAGCAAACATTATTAAATTCCTATTAAGTGCCTAGGCACAGTGCTGGGTATTGGAGACATCAAGATGAACTAGTTTTAAGGAGTTCATATTCCAGATCTGAGAACAGCAATGGGAGGTGGAATTGGAGAGGGTGAATCCCCTGTAACAGACAATGAAGAACCAGTGTAGCTAGGCAGAATGGCCTATTTGTCCCATCCCTTTAGTGACTCATCCAAGGTTTGCAGAGTCTTGCTCCATATGAAGTTTTTCATAGAATTTTTTGGTGCAGGAGTTTTATAATTGAAATTTTGAGAACTCCTTTTTTTTTTTCTTTTTTCTTTTTTTGCAATATATGATCCAAAAAAGGGTAAGCAAGCCCCATTTTCCCCAAGCAGTGACTGAGGCTGGAAAGAGAGTAGGAGGCACTCTTGGATTGCCCTGGACAGACACATCTGCACCCTGTCAGAACTATCAAAATTGCCATGACAATGACCCCAGGCACTTCCAAGGATAAATCCTGTCAACACTCAGCTGATTTCAGCCAGATCTAACTGCACATCCTTGAAATTTGCATGCTATTAAAGAAACAAAAAAAAAAAGGTAGTGGGAAGGGGAAGGGAGGGAGAGGAAGAAGAGAAAGCCTGAAGTAAGGAAGAAGGTTGCTCAACCTTGGACTAGCACTCAGCTCACATGTGAAGAGAGCTCAACTGACATGCTGACTTCACCTGCCTTGAAATCACTGAGGTACCTGCGCACAGTTCCAGATCAAACTCCAAGCGCTTCAAGGTCTCAGAACTTTCCCTCACTATTGGCCAGGCCTGTAAAGAAGGAAGGAATGTATGGAGTTTATTCCCTGGGCCCTCTGCTTTGTTGGTACATTCAGAGTCCTGGCCTCTGCTTTCTCATCTCTCCTATTCTCACCCTGGACCCTGATTCAAACTGAAGATCAACTCTCCTAATCATAAAGATTGATACACTGAGGTCAAAAAATAGATCAGATACTCACCAGGCAGGAATATTATAGAGAAACACCTTTGTCCAAAGAAGGTTAGACTAACTGACCCTTAATTCCATTCCAACACAATGGTACTACAATTCTAAGACTTGTTGAAAGGAACCCAGCTACTTAGAGGCAAAGCCTGGACGAGAACCCAGGTCTGCTACTGCCAATCCAGAAACTACTGGAGAATGAATCTCAGTTTATCTTTGCTGATGAGTCTACCATCAATTCGGATCTTTCAGCTCAGATCTTAAACATATGTTAAGCCTATAAACATCTTCACGATTTTTATGGGGAGAAGAGAATACCAGGAGAGGGTTGAAGAAGGAACAAAATAAGACATTTAGAACTCCCTTTACGCAACTGGTATTTTCATTAGAAGCTAAGAAAGCAGTCACATTTTGCAAACCAAATTCCACTTGTAAATAAAAAGCAACTGCCCTGTAAATTTATTTTACTGTGAATTCTTATAAAGGGGACAATCCTTTTTGCAAAGTGAATGATACTCCTGAATGTGTTAATGTAAAATATTTAGATGTTTGTGGTTGGTTTTGATTATAGCTTTACCTCTATCTTATACTCATTTTATAGATTAAAAAAACAAGCTCCAGAAGGGAGTCCTATCTCATCCAAGAATAGCCTGGCACAAACCTGGCTATTTGTTTAGGTTTGGCTCTCAAATTCCTTCCCTGTTCACTCAACCTCATGGCCTGGATCTCTACAGAACTTCATCTGATCTCTTCATCTTGCCTGCATCGGTGTCCAGAGCTGCAACTTGAAATTTTTTTAAAAAATATTTTTTTTAAAAAATATTTATTTATTTGGCTTTAATATTTGTCTATTTAATTGCACCAAGTGGTGTGTAAGCGGCATGTGGGATCCTAGTTCCCCAACCATGGATCGAACCTGTGTCCCCTGCTTTGCAAGGTGGATTCTTAACCACTGGACCACCAGGGAAGTCCCAACTTGAATTTTTTTTAAGCAAGGCTTTCAAACAACCTTGTGCTGGATACAGGCATGGAAGAAAAGACTCATCTCCCTGACATACAAAGCCACTTTGAGTTTCCCTAATCCCCAAGCAATTCCCTGCCTGCTGGCTCTTACTGCTTAAAAGGAACATAAGCTCCTCTGACATTGACTGGGACAAGTGCTGCGTATTTGGGAAGACGGGGAAAAGGACAGCAGAAACATTTTCAAGTGCATTAGCAGCCTGCTTGATTTCTGCAAACTGTTCTAGTCGGCCTGACACCCATCTTCAGAGGAGACCACAAGCTGGCAAAAGCATGGGTTCCCTGGGAAATGGTGAGCTGCAGAAACAAATCATTCTTTTTCCTAGAACAAGCAATCCTGCAAATTCACCCTTATTGGAACAAAGAACATTATTTTTTTTTTCTTTCCTCCGACTTTCCTTTAATGTTACAGCCAGTGAATTCATAGTGCTTATTGACCAGGCCACTCATTCACCAGTTAAGCACAAGTGTCTGTTTTAGTTGCTCAGTTATGTCCAACTCTTCACAACCCCATGGACTGCAGCCCGCCAGGCTCCTCTGTCCATGGGGTTTTCCAGGCAAGACTACTGGAGTAAGTTGCCATTCTCTTCTCCAGAGGATCTTCCTGACCTAGAGATAAGTGGTAGACCCTAAACTGTCAGAAGCCAATAACTATCTCTTTAAGGATCAGTCTTGGGTGTTCATTGGAAGGACTAATGTTGAAGCTGAAACTCCAATACTTTGGTCACCTGATGCAAAGAGCTGACTCATTTGAAAAGATCCTGATGCAGAGAAAGATTGAGGGCAGGAGGAGAAGGGGACGACAGAGGATGAGATGGTTGGATGGCATCACCGACTCAATGGACATGGGTTTGGGTGGACTCCGGGAGTTGGTGATGGACAGGGAGGCCTGGCGTGCTGCGGTTCACGGGGTTGCAAAGAGTCAGACATGACTGAGCGACTGAACTGAAGAATATATAACTTATCCCCAACTATTTAAGTCTTCTCTCTCCAGCTGAGGCAAAGCCCTATATGTCTTTGCTTTACCCACAGTCTTGCTAATGTTTAGGAGAGACTTGGTACTGACTACACTCATAAATCTATAGATAAGAAATTTTTAAGGATTAGAGTCATTATGAATCTCAATCTACAAACTGAGACATACAAAAAAATGATATCTTCATTTTCATTAAATCAAATTAATTTCTTTTTTGAGTTCACATCCTCCTAAATTTGCAAAAATTTCAACCTCAGGTATTGCTGGAGTCTCACTCATCCTCAGGCCTCCCCAGAATCCAGTAGGCTTCCATGGTGCTCAGAAAAGCAAGGGAAGGGACTCCATTACCCTGTCCACCATGGTCACTGCTGACATCCTCATTGTGCCCTGCAGTAAAATCTTTAAGTCTGGTGTCTCTCTGTTTCCATGCCCAGCCAGAAGAAAAGCAATTTTTTTTTTTTTTACCACTGTGAGCAAAGAAGCCTAAGGTTAGCCTCTCTAGATTCATCATTCACCCCTCCCAAAATCTTACCACCACTTTGGGTCAAAAGCCCTCACATTGCTGAGCCCAAGCCTTGCCAGGCTTTCTCCCTGCCGCCTACCAGTTCTGGTGCTTATTAAAGTCTGAGGGAACTCACTCTCCCACCCCTCTTGCTGTTCCTAATGGCAACCATTAAAGTCTCTTTAATGAAGTCACCAAGGTGGTCACAGAACCATCTTACTCAGACCACAATTAGGAAGTCAGCCTGCCTGCTGAAAGGAGAGGGCAGTGGTCCTTTCTACTTTGAGACAGTGCAGCAAAGAGCAGAAAAGACCATGAGTGGAAAGAAGAGAGACTTCGTATACGATTAGGTTCTTTGCTTGTAAGCAATTGAAACTGACTCTGAAAAAATATAGACAAAATAATAATAATAATTTATTGGCTAATGTCTGAGGACTGAAGGAAGAGCTGAACAAGCAGTCCTCAAGAAGGACAGGAAAAGAGCAGTTCCAAGAATTTCAGTCAGGATCTCACAGATGAAAGAAGAATGACAGCTCCAGCCGCTTCTGTGAGTCTTTCCACTGCTGACTGAACTCCCAGGAGAGAGTCGGATGGGCCTAACCCAGGTCATGCGCTTGCCACTCCTTGGGTAAGAGAGTTGAGGGCCAAGGAGTACTTCGATCAATAGGTTAGCCAAACACATTGAAGAGGGGACAGAGAGTTCCCGTAAAAGGAAAGCAGAGTGCTGCAACCGAACGGAGGGAGACTGGGCAGACAAAATGACTAGCGCCTCTCACGGACAGAAGGGAGTCTTCCCAAGTAACAAGCCACCAGGGGACAAGCACTGTGTGTGGAGGAGAGAAAAACACGCTCGCATGAATGACACAACTCTCATATAATCTCGGAACATTTGCAGATGTAAAAACCAAGAGCTTATGAAAAAGACTATCAGCATTAATGTAAGAACACGATCCACCCCAGAGCAACTGTGTGAGAAAAGAACAGGCCACATCCTATAGGATCGGGGCATCTGAAAATGCTCGCAGAAGAAAACCACAAAGCACTCCAAAAAGAGGAACATTTTCTTAGGGATAAAGATTTCATTAACTGTCTTGAAAGAAGCTACTTAAGATTTATTCAAGACTCTTACTCCAAAAGCGTGTGTCAGTGTTGTATAAAAGTATGCTTAAGCTGTGTGATAAAATACACATAGTTCTCATAATTATATGTGAGTTCAATCATCATCAACTAATTTCTTTACGGATGTCACAAAGTTCCTTCTTAAAGAATTCATCCTGTAACCATTAAATATTGGTATCGTGACTGGATATGACTTCAGGGAAGATTCTGAGGGCAAAGCAGGCAAAACCAGGTAACCACTGCCCTGTGGAAATGGTGTGTGTCTCAAGATTTATTTCTGTGTGTGTGCACTGCACAGGCATGACGCCTGACATGTAGAACTTTTTCTTTCTTTCTTTTTTAAAAAAAACAACATCAGGGCAGCATTTCTCAAATTGGTATCCTATAACTTAGCTCTTTAAGATCTTCTTGAGGGGAAAAAGAAAAAACAGGGTTCCGTGAATTAAAAGAAGCAGAGACTAGACCAGAGACTGGAGGATTAATAGTTCACTGGTCACATATTGAGGATCACGACAAGGAAAGTGCTATGAAGGTAAAACAAAAACAAAATAAAATAAAACAATAAAGTATAGAACAGCTAAGTGAGGTATCCCATTTAAAAAGTAAAATCATCAGAGAAGTATCTAAGGGTGACCTAAGAGCCTAGAGGTCATACCCCTTTGTTCTCAACCATGAGTTTATCTCTTTTTTTCAGGAATAAGTAGTTCAGCAACAACATGGATAAATCTCAAAATAATCAATGCTGAATGACAGAAATCAGACCAAAAAAAAAAAAAAAGAGCATAAGTTGTATGATTCCATTTATACAAACTTCTAGTACTGGCAAACCAATCTGCAGTAATGGAAAGTAAATTAGTGGTTGATTGAGGACGGGGTTAGTGGGACAGGTGGCAAGAGGAGGACTGAATTTCAAAAGGAAGGGTATGTTCATTCTGTTGTGATAGCTTCCCATGTGCTGATGTCAAAACTCACCAAACTGCACACTTTAAATATGTACATGTTACTGGGTATCAATTACATCTTGATAAGGCTGTTTAAAATAAAAGCTCCATGTCATTCATGGAGCTTAATCTGCAGCCCAGTTTCTCAGTTTCAGCATTAATGACATTTTGGGCCAGCTAGGTCTTTGTAGGAGGGGCTGTCCTGTGCACTGTAGCATGTTCGGGGGCATCCCTGGCCTCTATCCACTACATACCAGTAGCACCATGTGATATTATGATTTATCATAAAAAATATACATTTGATCTTCATCCACTCTTCTTGTCACATATCTCCTAAAATCCTGAGAATTTCATAAGCAATGAGAGTAGCCAGAGTATCTATTGTTAGGTTAATAAAGTGACTTCTGCAAAGCACCCAGGTAACCTAAGGATGGGGGCTGGTTACCAGGGGACCCAACCATGGGATTGGAGGGTTGGAACTTTCAGTCCTCGCCTTCACCTCTGAGGAAAGAAGAGAAGCTGCAGGTTGCATCAGTCGCTAAAGACCAGTGATTTCCCCAATGCCTATGCAATGAAAGCTCCATAAAAACCTAAAGGGGGGGTTTGGAAAGCTTCCAGGTTAGGGAACTTGAATATTTCCAACCACCACCTTGTGCGCATGTTCAGTCACTCAGTCATGTCTGACTGTTTACAACCCCACGGACTGTCACCTGTCATGTTCTTTTGTCCATGGGATTATCCCGGCAAGAATACTGCAGTGGGCTGCCATAAACTGCACAAGGACACAAGTTCCTTTGTGCACCCTGTGTATCTCTTCATCTGACTGTTGATTTGTATCCTTTAATACTCTTTATAATAAACTGATAATCCCAGTGAGTATACAGGTTTCCTGAGTTCTGTGAGCCACTCTAGCAAATTAATCAAACCTAAAGACGGGGTTGTGGGAACCTCTGATTTATAGGCAGTTGGTCAGAAGCACAGGTAACAACCTGGGCCTGAAATTGGCATCAGAAGTGGAGGGGAGTCTTGTAGGACTGAGTCCTTGACCTTTGGAATCTGATACCATCTCTGGGTAGATAGTGTCAGAGTTGAGTTTAATGGTAGGACACTCAGCCAGTGTCAGACAGTGGCTTAAATGTGGGAGAAAACAGCATAGAAGTTGGAATTGGTGATGAGAACCATTAACCACCCCACCAATAATAATGACCAAAAATGACATCAGATGCCAAATGTCCCCTCATGGGAAGGTGTGGAAGGGAAGAGAATCACCTAGAGGTGACAGCCATATGTCTAGAGGGATTTAGCAGGTTACAAAAGAAGTAACGGAAGGGACTAACCTGAGTCCTGAGTCTGTGTGGACCAGGAAATCCATTCAGCCCTAATAATCAGTGCTGTGGATTGAACAGAGCTTCAAGCTGCTAGCAGGAGCAGAAGGCTAGCTGGAGGGCTGTAAGTCTCCCGAGAGAAATATCATAAAGTGCCAAAGTCAGCTGCTGTAGGAGCAGGGAAGGCTTAAACAATAGCAAAGAAAGATTCGAGGGGAAAGTAAGAAGTATTTAAATAATATCCTGAATTGGTTTATATTTCCCAGAGTACTATTACTCATCTTACTGGGTCCTTAAAAAGTCCATGCAAGAAGGAAAGCAGTGAATATTGTTCTTGTTTTTCAGAGGCAGAAACTAAGACCTAGAAAGAGTATCCATCAGCTTCTGAGTTCCTAGGTCTCTGAGCACAGCCTTAGTAAAGGAAAGTTAGATAGCCTCTCGCATAATTAGAGCTTCCAGATAAGAATTCTGAAGGTCTATGAAGCAATGATTAAGGGTTCTCAACCTCTGATGGCATCCAACAAGAAACAGGCTGTAACTTGCAGGTAAGAAATTCAGATTAGGAAGTTTAGCTTATGGAAGAATTTCTGGGGTGAGTCTTGCCAGACAAAGAATGTATGATTGACAGAGAGGAAAAAGAAATAAAAGGAATACAGATAGGAAAAGAAGAAGTAAAACTCTCACTGTTTGCAGATGACATGATCCTCTACATAGAAAACCCTAAAGATTCTACCAGAAAACTACTAGAGCTAATCAATGAATATAGTAAAGTTGCAGGATACAAAATTAACACACAGAAATCCTTTGCATTCCTATACACCAATAATGAGAAAACAGAAAGAGAAATTAAGTAAACAATACCATTCACCATTGCAACAAAAAGAATAAAATACTTAGAAATATTTCTACCTAAAGAAATAAAAGACTTATATATAGAAAACTATAAAACACTGATGAAAGAAATCAAAGAGGACACAAACAGATGGAGAAATATACCGAGTTCATGGATTGGAAGAATTAATATAGTGAAAATCAGTATACTAACCCAAAGCAATCTATAAGATTCAAATGCAATCCCTATCAAGCTACCAATGAATATTTTTCACAGAACTAGAACAAATCACTTCACAATTTTGTATGGGAAATATAAGAAACCTTGAATAGCCAAAGCAATCTTGAGAAAGAAGAATGGAACTGGAGGAATCAACCTGCCTGACTTCAAGCTCTACCACAAAGCCACAGTCATCAAGACAGTGTGGTACTGTGCACAAAGATTGAAATAATAGATCAATGGAACAAAAATAGAAAGCCCAGAGATAAACCCACGCACCTATGGACAACCTTATCTTCGACAAAGAAGGCAAGAGTATACAATGGGAGAAAAGACAATCTCTTTAACAAGTGATGCTGGGAAAACTGGTCAACCACTTGTAAAAGAATGAAACTAGAACACTTCCTAACACCATACACAAAAATAAACTCAAAATTGATTAAAGATCTAAACGTAAGAGACCAGAAACTATAAAACTCCTAGAGGAAAACACATAGGCAAAACACTCTCCGACATAAATCACAGCAGGATCCTCCATGACCCACCCCCCCAGAATATTGGAAATAAAAGCAAAAACTAAACAAATGGGACCTAATTAAAATTAAAAGCTTTTGCACACAACAAAGGAAACTAGAAGCAAGGTAAAAGAACAGCCTTCAGAATGGGAGAAAATAAATAGCAAACGAAGCAACAGACAAACAATTAATCTCAAAAATATACAAGCAACTCCTGCAGCTGAATTCCAGAAAAATAAACGACCCAATCAAAAAATGGGCCAAAGAACTAAAACAGCACATTTCTCCAAAGAAACATACAGATGGCTAACAAACACATGAAAAGAAAAGATGCTCAACATCACTCATTATTAGAGAAATGCAAATCAAACCCGCAATGAGGTACCATTATATACACCAGTCAGAATGGCTGCTATCCAAAAGTCTACAAGCAATACATGCTGGAGAGGGTGGTGGAGAAAAGGGAACCCTCTTACACAGTTTGTGTGGGAATGCAAACTAGTACAGCCACTATGGAGAAAAACATTGTGGAGATTCCTTAAAAAACTGGAAATAAAGAACTGCCATATGACCCAGCAATTCCCACTGCTGGGCATACACACCGAGGAAAACCAGATGAATTGAAAGAGATGGATGCTTGTACCCCAAGCCCCATATACAGAGTGAAAGTGAGCCAGAAAGAAAAGCACCAATACAGTTCATATCACAGCACAGTTCTGAGGAAAGGTACAATAGCACAGGACATGGAAGGGTTGGGAAGGGGGGTTGGGGAGGGGGATCAACCTATGTATGTCCTACTATGGTAGTTGGCAGACGAATGGAGGATGATGACAGAGAGGAAAAAAGAAATAAAAAGGCATACCAGGTACATAAGAATCTATGATACACAATGGAATATTACTCCAGCCACATTAAAAAAATACATTTCATTCCCAAATTGCGGTTCTAAAAAAGGACTACCTTAAAGAAATGGATATAAAACACTGATGAAACAAAAGGAGCCCATTATACAGAGTGAAGTGAGACCAGAAAGAAAAGCACCAAAGAATATACAACTAAAACAAACTAATGCATGTATATGGAATTTGAGGAAACTAAGAATGGAAAGAATCAACCTGGTAATGGTAACCCTCAATAATCAATGAGACAGAACAAGAGACACAGATGAGAGCATAGAACAGTCCCCTGTGGACTCTGAGGAGAAATGTGAATCTATAAAAATCCCAGAGGAAAACATAGGCAAAACACCTGGGACCCCCAAATATTGGAAAAAGAAGCAATAAACAAATGGAGATGGGACCTAATTAAAAACGTGAGAAGAAAAAAAAAAGAATGTATGATTGAACAATACTGAAGAACATGCTCTCCTGATGTTTAAAAATAGAGATACTTCCTTCACTGGAATGATTTCAATTTGCTAATAGAAGGCAGGGAAATTAATTTGAAGCAGTTAGAGGAGGGGAGATAACTTAAGAGTGATAGACCAAAGGTCATTTGAACCGGGGTTTAGATTCAACCTCAGCACGTTTAGGAATGGGTTAGATTTCAGAGAATCCAGTCTCTCCTTTTGCATACCTTTCCCTTCAAAGATATTGAAACGTTTCCTTTAGAAAAGCATAAACATTTATATGTAGTGTGAAGGTTTCAAAGCCTCTTCTGCAACAAAGGAAAGCATCCCTCCCTCCTCCCCACCTCCCAAAAAGAATTGCAGACCTGCGTGGGAGATTGAGAAATACTTGGGAACGAGGCCTTCAGATATCACATAGATGACACCATGGGGTCCACCCTTCCCCAGCCCCAAGAAACCTCACTGCAGGCTAACCATTGCAAGAAGATCCACAGAGACTCAGTCACATCAGCTTTCTAATTGCGACCTAGCTAGTTACCAGAATTTAATGTACATTTATGATGTGACAATATTTTGATGACCATGTTTATATTTTTAGAGTGCCTTTCTTCTAGGTGAGCTTTAAAGAATGTTCCACACGGGCTCTTTAACTTTTTAACTGTAAGTTAACAACTTTATAATGAAATATAAGCAGGATCCTCAAAAAGAAAAATCCACACAGCAAAAGAAACAATCAATAAAGCAAAAAGACAACTTAACAAATGGGAAAAAAATATCTGTAAACCATATATCTAAAAAGGGGTTAATATCCAAAATATATAAAGAACTCATACAGCAAGAACTCGGTAGCAAAAAAATAACACAATTAAAAATGGGCAAACAACTTAAATAGATATGCTTCCAAAGAAGATACACAAATGGCCAACTGGTACATAAAAAGATATTTAACATCACGTCACTAAGGAAATGCAAATTAAATCCATACTGAGGTGTCACTTCATGATTATTAGAACCGCCATCATCCAAAAGCCAAGATAACAAATGCTGGCAAGCATGTAGAGAAAAGGGAAATCTTTTGCATGGTTGACGGGATGTAAACTGGTACAGCCACTGCGGAGAACAGTACAGAGAAGTCTCAAAAAATTAAAAATAGACCTACCATATGATCTGGGCTTCCCTGGTGGCTCAGATGGTAGAGAATCTGCCTGCAATGCAGGAGACCCCAGTTCAATCCCTGGGTGGAGAAGAGCCTATGGAGAAGGGATAGGCTACCCACTCCAGTATTCATGGGCTTCCCTGGTAGCTCAGATGGTAAAGAATCTGCCTGCAATGTGGAAGACCTGGGTTTGATCCTGGGTTGGGAATATCCCCTGGAGGAAGGCTTGGCAACCCACTCCAGTATTTTTGCCTGGGGAATCCCCATGGATAGAGGTGCCTGGAAGGCTACAGTCCATATGGTCACAAAGAGTTGGACACGACTGAGTGACTAAGCACAGCGTATGATCCAGCAATTCTACTTCTGGGAGTATAAACCAATGAAATGAAAACACTAACTTAAAAAAGATACCTAGACCCCCATGTTCACAGCAATATTATTTACAATAGCCAAGCCATGAAAGCAACCTAAGTGTCCGTCAATGGATGAATGGATAAAGAAAATGTGATATATATATACATATGATGGTGGTTTAGTCGCTAAGTCATGTTCAACTCTTGCGACTCCATGGACTGTAACCTGCCAGACTCCTCATTCCATGGGATTTTCCAGGCAAGAATATTGGAGTAGGTTGCCATTTTCTTCTCCAGGGGATCTTCCTAAACCAGGGATTGAACCTGGATCTTCTGCATTGCAGGTGGATACTTTACCAACTGACCTACCAAGGAAGCCCATATATATATATATAATATAATTACATATATATATCACACTTATATATTTATATTTATTATATATGTACAAAAATATAAAATTATTCAGCCATAGGAAAACAAGGAAATCCTGCCATTTCCACAACATGGATGAAACTTGAGGACATTATACTAAGTGAAATAAGTCATACAGAGAAAGACATACTGATGGTCTCATCCATATGTGGAAACAAACAAAAAAACCCACAAAACTCAGAAAAAGAGATCAGATTTATGGTTGCCGGAAGGGCAGGTAGAAGGCAGCAGGATGGTGGAGGGCAGCTTGGAGAAAAGTGGTCAAAAGGTACAAACTTCTAGTTCTAAGATAAATAAGCACTAGGGATGTAATGTACAACCTGATGCCTGAAGATACACAGGAAAGTAATTAAGAGAGTAAATCTTAAGTGTGCTCATCATAAGAAAAAAATATTTTTTCTCTTTTTTATGCAGTTGCTATGTATTGTGTCTATATGAGATGATGGATGCTAACTAAACCTATTGTGGCAATCATTTCATTATGAACAGAAGTCAAATCATTTAGCTGTACACCTTAAACTTACACAATTGTATATGTCAATAAAACTGGGGAAAGGAGAAGAAAAAAGGAAAATCCCAGCCTTCTTTACCATAAAATCTAAACTAGTATCAAGATATAATGATCCCTCCTTGCTTTAATATTGTACAGATACAATTTTTCATAGTTGCTATCAATGTAGTCATATTATTTTAAGATTTTATTTACCTAACATCACAGAATCTAGATTTTTTCATGTCCCTACCTCATTTACATATTTTTAAAAACTAATGTGATATTCAGTTTGTTAGCATACCAGATTATTTAAACAAATCACCATAGTTTGGTCACTCACACTGTTGTTCACTGAAAGAAAAGTCTTCATTTTTTTTTAAGAATCCATATGAGTAGCATTTATTTCTTAAAAGATGTTTACTATGATTCAGTTTATGGGTTAAACATTAAATGAGAAAAGTCTTAATAGGAATGTGATACTTATCTCCCGATATTTTGCTCATTCATTCATTCATTCATTCATGCAGAAAGATGAAAGGATCTTGAGCGCTTGGCAGCCTCTTACTGCTGTCTGTCATCTTTGCTCTGAACTGCCTATCACATAAATCCCTACTTCCAAAACCACAGTAGTCAAGTTTCTGCCTCTTGTAGCTAGAAGCAATCCTAACTGATAGACCAGTGAAACATTTCTTTATGGTCTGCACCGCCCTTCCTCCTTTGCTCCCACCTCTCTAGTTTTCGAATAAGCCCTGCACATCCATTCTTGATCCTATCCCCTGACCCCTGCTTCCTCTTAGATCCTGTTGATAATGTCTTTTCTTATCTGCACCCTCTATCTCTCCTTCCATTCTGGTCCTTTATATCTACTAATGAACCTGTTAGGAGCCCCTTTCCCTCTACCTAGCTCACCCCCAGGTTAACTCTCTCTTCCTCTCCTTCCCTTTACCACCAGACTTCTTGACAGACTTGTCTACACCTACTCACTCCTCAGTCTTGTTCAAGCTGACTTTCACCCCCACAGCTGTGGAACCAGCATAAGCTCACCCACCAGCGACTTCCTAGTCAGCACATCACACAGCCTTTTCTCAGTCTCCATCCTTCTCCAGCTTTCTGAATATGACACTTCTGATCACCTTTACCTCCTTCTTTTAAACTTTTTTCCAAACAGAAATATATTAAGCAAATTTTGGAGAAAATTAGTTCAAATGATTGAAAAAATGAATATAGAACTACACTGACCCATTTCCTTTCCTTTTCTAGATGCCACTAAAATATAGTAAGAATTTTTTTAAAACACAATTGCCCTACTCTCCTCAAAAAGGAATCATCCAAAGGATAAAGGGAATGAGAGAAGAAATAATTTGTGACAGACATGAGACTGCTCAGGCGTCCATCTATGGGAATGTAATTGACTAAGGGCTCCTGCTGCTGGGCTCTGAAACTCACCTACAACCCACAGTTGAGTTTGGGCCGATGCCATGCTTCCCCGGGGCTGCTCCCTACTGATGACTGAGCATGGCAAGGAACTAAGGCAAAACCATTCTCAGCAGACACCAGACTCTTCCAAAAACCAACTCTGGCTCAAGGACTCCTGCCTGCCTTGCTGAACACCCTTGCATTGCACCATGGTCTGGGGTGCTATAACCAGCCTCATTCCCTCCTCTCCTTCATTCTCATCTCAGTCTCATGCTCTCTTGGCCTTTTCTGACTCCCTTCCCGTCTTCTCTCGAAAAGGCAGTTCTCTAATAAAACCCTTGCACATTTAATATCACCTTGAAATCTGCCTCTTGGGAGACCCAGGCTATTGCATAACTGCAAGTAAAAGATTTCAGCAAATATTTGGAAGATAACAAGCCAATGGAGGAGCAGGAGCTGATGTAAGCCATGTGACCCATAAGCTCAGCAGAACAGAAAGTTGATAGGCATTGAGCCAATTCCACCAGCAGATCCAGAAACAATTGGGACTTGGAGATGCAACTTATTGCAGAAGGTGGGGGGGGGGTGCAATGTAGGGGTAAAAACAGCTTCATCCCGTAAAAGTCTGAATCCAGAGAGATCAGGCCACTATCTCCTCTCCCAGATCCTGCCCACTCTCCACAAGCTAAGCCATGCCCAAACTTTTGGTCCACAGCAAGTGTGCAATAACAAATATGTGTTGTTTTAGGCAGCTTAGTTTGTGGTAATTTGTTATACAACAATAGATAATTAAAGCACACAGAAAATATAAAACAAAACACAGCAATTATTTAGAAAGGAAGCAAATGCAAAGGCTGTGGATGCAGGAGGAATATGAGGAAGTATTATATATTTTAATATTAGTTTTTTTAAAGCCATTTGAATAATTTCAGCAGGAACATTACTTTGATGTAATCTTTTAAAGTAAAAACTTAAATGCATTAAAGGACCATTTAAGTGGGGGTTAATACCTGAGATGGTCTGACACTGGGACAGCCAGTCACAGCAGGGTCTGGGGGAAGATGAGAGTCAGGAGCAGAGCTAGATGCTAATATAAAGTGAGGAGGCTCGGAGGTGGCACTCTAAGCTTGATAAAGAGGCAAGTGTTGGAGATTCCTTAAAAAACTAGAAATAAAGCAACCATATGACCCAGCAATCCCACTCTTAGGCATATACCCTGTGGAAACCAAAATTGAAAGAGACACATGTATCCCATTGTTCATTGCAGCACTATTTACAATAGCTAGAACATGGAAGCAACCTAGATGTCCATTGACAGATGAATGGATAAAGAAATGTGTGTTACATATACACAATGGAATATTACTCAGCCATAAAAGGAACGCGTTTGAGTCAGTTCTAATGAGGTGGATGAACCTAGAACCTATTATACAGAGTGAAGTAAGTCAGAAAGAGGAAGATAAATATCATATTCTAACGCATATATAGGGAATCTAGAAAAATGGTACTGAAGAATTTATTTACAAGGCAATAATGGAGAAACAGACAGAGAGAATAGACTTACAGACATGGGGAGAGAGGAGGAGAGGGTGAGATGTATAGAAAGAGTAATGTGGAAACTTATATTACCATATGTAAAATAGATAGCCAACAGGAATTTGCTGTATGGCTCAGGAAACTCAAACAGGGGCTCTGTATCAACCTAGAGGGGTGGGATGGGGAGAGAAATGGGAGGGAGGTTCAAAAGGGAGGGGATAAATGTATACCTATGGCTGATTCATGTTGAGGTTTGACAGAAAACAGCAAAATTCTGTAAAGCAATTATCCTTCAATAAAAAATAAATAAATAAATAAAGAGGGAAGACTTGGACACCAAACCAATGTTGAAGCTAGTGGGAGGGGAGGGGTAGGATGTTTGCAGAGCTATCTTGGCCACGTGAGAACCACATAACATCAAGTGGCATTTGTGCTTTGCTTTATGGATTACCAGTTATACAGTACATGATGTATTGAGCAGACTTACAGGTGTAGGATTGGGACAGAAAATAACTATTGCTTTTCTCCTCAAAGGAACAGGTATACATTACTGGATTTATAATTCAAATATGACTTTGTAATCTGACTTTTTAACACATTCATCTTTCCTATGTCTCTCAAATTATTTTGTGACTGCACACTAACATTGCTTAAATGAATCATCATTTCTTTAAATCACTGTAATATTGCTGAATATTCAGGTTATTTCAAATGTGTCATGTAGAATCGACCATATTGAACAGCTCCATCATCATGGCATCTTTAGTCTATTCAATTATTTCCTTGAAAAATCCTCAATTCTAGGATCACTGGAATGAGCAACATATACATACGCCTAGATCTAGATGAGAATTACCATGTTGCCTTCCAAAAGGCTTAAACCATTTTAAATGCAGGAGTGTATTTGTTTAACAGTTATTTATCCACAATTTGGTGTTTCCTTTAACTGACCTTTCTCTTGACTAATGTAGCAGAAGTAAAGTCATGCACAGGATTTTCTTTAATTTTCGTACCTTTAAGTTCAAGGTAGAAAGCCTCTCCCTTTATGTTTGTCTATCATTTGTCTCAGTTCCTGTATGGATCGTCTGTTCTCTGTGCCTGCATGGATCATCTGTTCTCTACTGCAGAGCTGGCTCCGAGAGTGCCTTTGATTCTTCCTCCTTCCTGGTAGGGATCCCACCATGCTATCCTGAGCCCACAGCTTTTCTCTTCCAGCAATCTCTCCCAGGGTTTCATTAATCACTCTGGAGTAGTGTTTCTCAGAGAGTAGAACAAGGTCCCTTCTCCCAAAAAAGTCACTTGAGACACCTTCAAAGCACACATTTCCTAGCCTGATGCCAAATGCACAGAAGCAGAAGCTCCCTGAATCTGCCTCTTAAGCAACGTCTCAGAAGTGATTCTAAGAGACTGACAACCACTGAGGTAGGACACCCAACTCTCTCTCCCCCGTTTCAGCGTTTTCTTTGCTCTGCACCAGTGAGGTTCAGTGGCCTCCTGGGTCTCTCCAGCCTGATGTGCCCTCAGACTCTGCACATCCTAATAGCACTGCTCATCTGCAGCCTAGCTCTTCTCTGACAGGCACCCTCCGCAGATCAGCTCACGCTGTATTCCCTTTTGATGAAAACAGAACCACCACTCTTTCAGTCTTGGGCCCCAAGTGCACAGTTCAAAACTGATGGCCATTTCCAAACTATTCTTTGAAGGCGATTCCCCTTTGGATAAAGGCCTGGTAGACCCTAGGGTAATGACTGGCCTTTCTGTGTGTCTGCATGCCACATCATGTCCAGAAAGCATAACTCAATGTGACAGATAGCAGCAGCAGGCAGCCAGATGGAGTGACTCTCCATGCATCTCTAAGAGAGCCGCACCCTAGGAAGCACTCTCTCAGTGGGCCTGCCAGCCCATCACCATGCCCGCCCAGGACAGGATGTGAGCAGAGGGGTGAGAGAAGAGGGCCACCTCCTCCACATAAAGCAGCTGGGAGCAAAACAGAGGTTTTCTTCACCCTCTAGGCCCTGATCTCTGTGTTTTAAGTGCATCTGAAGGCAGATCACAGACCAGGGTCCTGACACAGAAGGGAAGAAGCTTTCTGCGAACTCTTACCTCTCTTCTAGCGAAGTACATCTACCTCTACATTCTCCATAAAAAAGTAGTCTTGAAAATTAATAATTCAGGTGAAAATACAATCAAATCAATGTGCTCTCACCCTGTGCTGTATTTTCATTTTTAAAAGGGGCCTGGGGAAGGTGATGCTTAACCCAAAATAATACATTGATATCAGTGGGATTTCTAGACCTTGAGTATCCACATCAAAGAAGAGGGATCCAGACAACCTTGCCTTTCACCACCAAAGCCTCACGTTAGTGGACTATATCCATCCTAATGTCAGCTCTGGCTTCTAGTTCAGTGAAGGGATTCTTTGCCATAAAAGCCAGGTGCCTGAACATTTGTGAATAAATCAGTTTTCTCAGCCTGTTTTCCCAGGTCTACATTCTCAAAACATATTCCACGGTCACAGGGCCATATACTATGACCCTCTTGGATATTTAGAATGCATGTTAAAAGTTCTGAGAAACTGTCTAGTAAAGAATCTTATTTAACTTTTTTAATCCAGTTTTTACCAAATTTCTTGAACTTTGACACATTTCCCCTAAATATTTCCAAGGAGCATTGCAGGCAATCAGTATCCTATAGTACACAATTTGATTACTTCTACATCTGCTTTTAAAAAATCAAATCCTGTTTCCTTGTGGATTTATTTCATCATCTCAGAAAGTTTTCTCTCTTTCCTTATATAGACTCTAGCTAATATTTAAACTTGAAATTTGATTTCTAAACCAAGGTCACAATTTACTAGGAGGCATTGCCTAAAATGCAAAGAATGCCTTCTGAATTCTTTAGCCAAATGCAGCTTCTCTAGGAATAATAATGTGGTTCTGTATCACTACCTCTTTGTTCACTCCTTCATCATGCATTCATTTGTTCACTTACGCACTCACTCCACTCATTTATTCCCAGAAGCACTATGATAAGTTTTGCCAGTGTAAAGGGGGAAAATTCACTGGGGTTTGTGATGAGTCCTGTGACAGATATAAAAAGAGAAAAGTCCTATTTCTTTCGTAGCTGAGGAGTGGTGGTGGAAGTACGCAGTTCAAATAAAGGTCATGGCAAGGCTGACAGTGGAGATTAGGAATTTTGATTGCAAATGAGTGAGATGCTATTTCAGTTAGCTTTTAAGCAAAAGAGAGGATATGTTGGCTTATTACATTGGCAAATCCAAGGGAGGTGCTAGCCTCAGGTCTGCTTGCCCCATCTGTCTTCCATCTCTGTTTTTCTCGCTGGAGCTTGAGTCATGGCCAGAAAAGACAGGCTTTTGCCAGGAGACAAGAAAGATAGCAGTTCTCAATTTATTCAGTCTTCCAGCAACATAATCATAAAAGCAAGGCCCCTTCTTTCCTCTCTCTCTCTCTCTCTCTCTCTCTCTCTCTCTCTCTCTCTCTCTCTCTCTCTCTCTCTCTCTCTTTCTCTCTCTCTCTCTCTCTCTCTCTGTCTGTTAGCCTTGGAGAAGGATTCTCATGTCCCAGATCAGCCTTCACCCTCTATTTCCAGATCCATCACTAGGACCAGGGCCCAGGTGCCCACCAGCCTGTAGTTCTGAGTTCGTCTCAAGGCCCACAGGAACCCCAGAGCCACCTTGGAGGTGGCACACAGCTGACCACATCTCTGTTTTCACACCACATAGACAGTGATGAAATTTCTAAGCAAGCAACAAAGAGGTTGCACTAAAGTTTCAGAGTATAACTTTCAGGGTTTTTTTAATTTTTCTTTGTCTTGTTTTTCACTTCAAGTAGCAAGGGTGGACAACCCACAGACATCATTCTACATTTTTCCTTTTCTTATACATTTTTTTTCCTTCCTCTGCCCTGACATGTACCTTTCTTCTGAGGGAAAGGTTAACACCACTGCTTTTAAGAGGAAGAAGTGCAAGTTATGGTACTAATGGGTATGTGCTCAAAAAATCACAAAATCTTGCCCATTCTACCTGAGGTGTTTTCTTTTTTTTTTTTACTTTGCTGACTTCTTCCAACTCCAGTGTCTCAGTATGACATTAAATGCTGTTGAGTTAATCTAGTAAGACATGGAGAAAAACAGGATCCATGATCTTCTAAAATTGCTCGCTTCCACCAAAGGAGAAAACACTTAAATCGATTGCTACTTAAAAGGAAAATATCTTCAGCATTACAACCAATTGAGCAGTTTTGGCACATGCACTCACACACAGACAATACTATTTGCATGCATGTTATTATATATACCAGGTTTCTTTAACAATGCATCACAATTCTTAGGCTTCACTTAAGAGTTCTTAGTAAAGATTCTTGAACTTTGTGTTCCCAAGCAATTCTAGAATTTCCATTCTGGAGTTTCATAAATTGTGCTGTGGGGACTCCATGCCTCAAAATTACATAGGGTGCTTGTTAAAATGCAGACTCTAGGCCCCAGTCTATACCAATCAATTCAGAATCATTTTAGATAGTGTCCCAGGGACCTCTGTTGTTAAAACTTCCCAAATGATACTTCTGCAACCCCACATTATGAGAAGCTCTGTTCTAGAATTCTGGAGAGCTTTACTAAGATTTCTGAGTTGTAGTGTCAGATATTTTTATATCTCTAAGGTAGAATTAAAATTCTTATGAGTTTCATGAACTTTAGTTTGTCAGCAAAATATAATTAGCAATTCTTGCGGGTCATGCTCTTTTGAAGTTGTGACAAAAGTAACTATGAGCAGAGTTTTATATGACACAGAAGTCCTTCAGATTTAAAAATATTCACTCTAAATAGGTCACATATTAATGAGTAGGATAGGTAAATTCCATTGTAACAAACTTTCATGATTACAGCAAACAATTCCACAAGATTTTGTTACAATAGGTACATTGCAAGAACTAATGCAATGATTAAGATTCAACTGAAATTAATCAGAGATAGAAACATTCTATGAAAACACATTACATTTGTGAGTTTTCTTCCAAATAAACAATTGCACCTCTTCACAAACAGGATTGTATTTCCAATCCAAGACAAGCAATAAGAAGTCAATGTACACAATCCAACTCCTTCCACCACCAATACATAAGTGCTAGCCACAGAGTCTTTGCACTTCAAAGCTAGGAGAGATTTTGGGACTGTGAACTCCAACCCCTTCTCCTACATATGAGGAAACCAAAGATTAAGCCACACTACTGATGACAGTCAGGATATCCTGACTGCCCAAGACTTCTCCTACTGGAGTGTAAGAAGCCCCAAGGATATCCAAGCACAGAATCAAATGACTCTTCAGGGGTGGGTGGGAACAGCCATTCATTTTACATAACAGATGTGCTTTGAAGTAAAAAAGAAACAGCCACATAAAACATAAGACTTGAAATAAATGCCACTTGGCCACCTTGAGTTATTCATTTCTTCTCTCCTTAATTCAGGCTACATGGTGGAAACCTTTGAAAAGTCCAGTGCTACCCCAACTCCCTTACCCAAATCTGGCAAATCAGAAGGGAGGAAATGTGATCGCAAAGTAGTCATCAGTTCACGCATGCTTGCTAAGTCGTTTCAGTCATTCTAACTCTGTGCGACTCTGTAGACTGTAGCCCGTCAGGCTCCTCTGTCCGAGGGATTTCCCAGGCAAGAATACTGGAGTGGGTTGCCATGCCCTCCTCCAGGAGGTCTCCCCAACCCAGGGATCAAACCCACATCTCTTACGTCTCCTGCACTGGCAGGCAGGTTCTTTACCACTAGTGCCTCCTGGGAAGCCTCAGACATGAGCATACTTGATACTTACCAGATAGATCCATAATGGTTGAGAATTAATCAAGCAAGTCTGTTAAGCTCATCTCAGATTATCTACTAAACATCTACTATAGATTTATGCTTCGGTATAAATGTATTCATTCTGTTATTCAACAGATATACACTGAGCACCTACTAGGAGCTAGAAACTACGACATGTCCTAACAATACTAAGATGAATAGTCAGGGGGAAGCAAAGCTAAAGCAATAAGCACTGTTGTTGTTTAGTCACTAAGTCACGTCTGACTCTTTTGTGACCCCATGGACTGTGGTTCACCAGGTTCCTCTGTCCATGGGATTTCCCAGGCAAGCATATTGGAGTGGGTTGCCATTTCCTTCTCTAGGGGATCTTACAGAGTGTTCAATTATGGGCTATAAAATCTATGGGCTATGGGTACAACTACTCAACTAGGTTGGGTTCAAGAAGGTGTTATGGTAGAAATGACTTTGGGCTGAATTTTGAAGGACAGCCAGAAGTTTACCTAATAGAATATGGAAAAGGAAGAGAAAATCATTCCAGGTAAATGAATAGCATGTACAGTAGTATGAAAGGGTGAGGAGATCAGGTAAGCAGTAAAAGAGAGGGACCCAGTATTATAGACCAAAGCTTTGTTTTTTCACACCATCCAGCAAAATGTGCCCAAAGCTAAACGATTTTTTTTAATTAAAAAAAAAAAAAATCTACCTTCCTCAGGCAATAGACTCATAAGAGATGCAGATTAGTGACTTAGCCAGTCCAACCTTGAGAGTTAGCTTCAGGTCAGAAAGAACTCCTTTTACTTCCTGTCTGTAGTGTTAGACATCTTCCCAGCTCTCAAAGTCTACCTCTTTTCAGAGTCCAAACAGAATCCTAGGAAAGAGGAAAGGTCAAGGGTTCTAATGATGAAATTAAATAGAGAAAATTTTGCATCATGGCAGTTAACCACAAAAGGTCTCCTTTCCAAGTCCTTGGTATGCAGATCATACACTTAATTTTCTTTATTGGCAAGATAAAGTGGGTGATAGACATGAGTTCAAACATATTTCCACCACTTAAGAGCTGTGTGACTTCAAGGAAGTCACGTCACCTCTCAGGACGTCATTTTGCTCGTTGCAAACACCCTTCCTGCTTATGGTAAAACTTAGACATGATGTGAGGAAGAGAGCCTGTCACAGGGTCTAGCCTATCCTGGGCCTCCCACTGGGGCAGCTGCTGTTCATTATTATAGCAGTTTCATTCATTCAGCAAATCTTTATTGAGGAATTACCATGTAGAAATCAGAAATATAAAATAAACCGGAACTGGACTTCACAATCTATAGTGAAGATAGAGAACACACTCAAACGCCTATACTATAAGGAGGAAAGTGGTTACTACTGAGAGAAATACAGAGACATGACTGGGGATGTTGGGAGGACAGAGATTAACTGTAGGATGAGGGAGCTGGTGGGAGAAAAGGGGAAAGGATTTGGGGACTGAGAATGAAAGACAGGAGGAGGAGCGTCTGAGCTGGGCACTTTCCCCGCTTCTGAAGTGGACAGAGCAGGTATGGACTCTCAGTCTGCCCCTCTCACAGATGAAATGAGAGGTTCTCCCTGGACTTCACACATAGAGTTCCAGCAGAGCCAGGAGAATTCAGAACTCCGTCCTCTTCCCTTATCCAAAGCATTCACCATTTCCACATGCTGCCTCCTGTACCTAGGGCCACTTGCAGATGGTCAGGACAGGCTAGGCAACAGAGCAGCAGGGAGGTGATGGAGTCCCTCTGGCCACTGTCACGAGACGAGGGAGTGCGAGACTCAGCCGCGGGGGCGCCATCGGGGGCGGGGGGCCGGGGCGGGCCGGCGTGGGAGGAGGGAGGGCAGGCCCGGGGGGCGGGGAGAGGGGCGCGGGCCACACTTGTGGCTGTTGGGGCGCCGGCCGGCCCCGCGGCAGGAGCCTGCGCTCAGGCTCAGGGCCATGGGACGGCCGTCCCTCGCGCTGCGGCAGCTGCTGGCGCTGCTGCTGCTGCCGCCAGCGCCGTTGCTCTGGGCGCTGCGCCCGGCGCCCTGCCCGGAGCCCTGCAGCTGCCCGCCCGATGGCGCCCTGCGCTGCCCTGGCCCGCGGGCCGGCCTCAGCCGACTGTGAGTACCCGGCGCCCCCGCCCAGGCACCCTCCGGCCGCCTGGCCTCCCTGCTGTTTGACCCCCTTTACCTGGATGCTTGGAGAAAGACGCGTTGCCTGTCGAGCTCCACCACCTGTCAGGGTGATGAGAAGCCCAAGCTTGGGAGCTGTCTTTGCCATCCTCTCCCGTGCCTGGGCCCCGTGCACCGTCCAGCCCTTGGCAGCCCCAGACCCACTCTTTCACCCTGGTTGGGACCATGGCCAGGGGCGTGGAACTGCCCACAGGCCACATGGGAAGGCCTCACCCTGCAACTGCTGAAAGGGGACGGGGCGTCTGACACGAGAAGTCTTGCGTGGTCTTTGAGACTTGGGCCAGCCAGGCTGGCGAAGGTTCCTGTGAGTTCTGGTACCCTGTGGTCCTCTAGAAACGGAGTGCTCAGACCTGATGGCCAGAGGTGACCTGGTCACTCAATGGGGTCTGCTGGGCCACCAGGGCCATCTACAACTCTGTGAGCATACCAGCCACTGCTCAACCCCAGCCTCAGATGTACTTGGGGTTCAGCCTGGTTGTCTGACCAGATGTGCTTGCATTTCAATCTGGTTGCCTAATCAGTGAGAGGCCTTGAGTCCCAGCTCTGGCACACCACCACCCCTTAGGGAGCTGGACACATTGGCAGGCAGGCAGAGGAAGCTGGGGTAAAGACTGATGGGGTAAAGAGGAGACGAGGGCCTTTGGTAAAAGTGTATCAGAGTGTCAGCAGGCTTTTTCGATTTGGGGAAAAGGTAGCACAAAGTACATGGTTCTATTTATATGAAATGTCCAGATAAACAGAAAGGAGATTAGTAGCCATCCGTTGGAGTGAAGGCCCAGTGATTGCTAATGGCTGTTGCTTTTTGAGGTGATGAAAATTATCTAAAATTCGATGGTGGTCATGGCTGCACCACTCCCTGAACAAACTAAAAAACACTGCATTGTACAATTAAAATGTGTGAATTGTATTGTATATAAATTACATCTTGGTAAAGGTGTTAAAAGAGAAAAGGAAAGAGAAAGAAGAGGACTATAAAAGTATACCAAAGGCACCAAGCTGGTGGAGGTCTTGGTTCTGTTCTAACCAATAGCTCTGATGGAATTCCATGCTGGGGGAGAAATGAGATCCCCCACCCCATTTCCATGGGCTCCCAGAAGTCTGTGAGGAGCCCACTTCGAAGCTCAGCCCCTCAAGAGCCTGGAGGAGTCCCCTCCAGGCTCTTGAGGGGCCGAGCTTCTCCTCTGGAAGAGTTAGTGGCCCTTGGAGAATATTTGTGGTTGAGAGATACAGTGTAAAGGTTGAGGAGTTTATATTAATTGGTTTCCATTAATTATCTTGTCAGCTCAATTCCCTGAAGGTAAGGACCATGCTGATAGAATTTGTTTCAATCAATAAATAAATCCATGGAAACTGCCTTCCAAGTACCAGCCCTTATCCTTTCCTGACAGGCCTCCCATCTTGCTTTTATGGATGACTGTGCCACTAACACTGTGCCTTTCTCACTCACGCGTTACTTATCATACAGGTTATAAAAAACTGCGATCCAAAGAGGTAGAGAAACCTCCCCAAGGTCCCACAGCTACTGAGTTGCAAAGATAGGACTTAACTTGCTGTTAATATTTTCTCATTTTTGTAAGAAAATTACCCCTTCCTTAAAAAAAAGAAAAAAAGTTCTCAGTTTTGCCAAACTGGCATTGAATAGAGAACCTCCTGTGGGTTTCCTTAATGGCTTAGTGGTAAAGAATCCACCTGCAACGCAGGATACACAGAAGTCATGGGTTTGATCCCTGGTTCAGGAAGAGTCCCTGGAGTGGGGCGTGGCAACCCTCTCCAGTATTCTTGCCTGGAAAATCTCATGGACAGAGGAGCCCGGCGGACTACAGACCATAGGGTTGTAAAGAGTCAGACACGACTGACGTGACTGAGAACAGAGAACAGAGAACACACACAGAGAACCTCCTGGTGGAAGACAGGAATGAGAGAGTCAAGTCCCAGCTCCTTTCAGATTCAGCTTTTCACTGAGCATTTTCAACAGTTCCTGCTGCCACACCCACACTGCTCTCAGGAAGGTAGTACCTCTTCCCTGGAGTCGGCTGAAGTGAAAAGACTAAAACTCAACAGATTCTCTCACTGCCCCCACAGCACAGTTTAGAGAAGCCTCGAACCCCTCAGAAAGATTTATAAGGTTGACTGGGTTTGGGGATGAAGGTGGGAAGCAGGCACAGTATAACCAGTTAGCATGCTGGGGCTGACTAGTCCTAGTCGCATTCTCCAAAAGGAGCCAACTGCCCAGGCTCTGAAGCCCTTACCATCCCTGAGGAATGCTACAGAATCCTTGACCTTTCTCCCTTCACATGCACTATTTTGTCATACACGCCAGCAGCAGCTTCTCCTAGACTTTTAAACCCCTTAGTTCAGCACACACTCTGACCCTCACAAGGCCAGGCTTCACGAGGATCAGATAATTGAGAGATGACTGTATCCTTCAAGGGAGAACACTATGGAGGTGGAGCCTATAAAAGCCAAAAGGGGATAAGTTTCTCACCATGATAAGGTGATTTAAACATGCATATGATAAGAGAGTTGCATAAGAATTAATAGGAGTGTAGCTTCTTTAAGACAATGTTCCTCAGACCAGAAGCATAAACATCACCTGGAAAATGTTAGAAATGCATGATCTTAGGCCCCAACCCCAATCTACTGCATCAGAAACTCCGAGGGTATAGTCCAGCAGTCTGCATTTGAACAACCTCCCTGAGAGATTCTGATAGATGCTAAAGTTTGAGCATCAACGTATTGCTCATCAGTGCTCAGTTGGTCAGTCATGTGGACCTTGCGACCTTGTGGACTGCAGTCCACCCGAATCCACTGTCCATGGAATTTTCCAGGCAAGAATACTGGAGTGGGTTGCCCGTTTCCTACTGGGTTGGGATCTTCCCAACCCAGGGATCGAACACCATATCTCTTGCATCTCCTGCATTGGCAGGTGGGTTCTACAGCTAGCGCCACCTGGGAAGTCCCAGTTGTTCTCCATGGAGGATATGATCCTCTGGAAAGCAAGAAGAATGTTTAGAACTTCTATGTGCCATAAACTTCTTTTCTCCGTCTCCTCCAACATCCACTCCAACACACACACACATACATAGAAAATACCTATTCACTGCAAAAAAAAAGGCAGTTGTGAACAGATTAAAACCTCAAAGTCTGAGACATATGGAAAAATAAACATAATTAAGAAAAGATTTTATTTTATTTTTCTGGTCTTGTCTTCAAAAAGGAGTAGAGGAAGGAGTCTGTGGAGAAGGACAGATTGAAGATGCAAGGAAGGATGGTGTAAGATGTCAGTGTGAGTGGGAGGAAGGCACTGGCATCAGATCAAAGGGGAAGGGGTAATTCTTAAAATAGAGGGATATGTCCGAGTCCTGAGGGAAGAAGACAGATGGATAAAGGTGTAATTTAACACTGAGGCAAAGGAAAGAAAAAGTGAATGGGTTCATGCTGAAATCCTCTTTTCTTAATGATGAATGAAGTGGTAAACAGGAATTATGAGACAGAAAATGACACGAATAACAAGTTATTGGGAGTTCATAAAAAAAAGAGAATTGAAATTATGAGATAAAGGATAAGAGGGATGCAGTCTTGCACTAAGTCATCCACAGGGTTTGATTCTATGGAGTGAAGTGTGGCTCTCTCAATTCTGGGGGCTGGAGCAGGTGAGTACCAAAAAGCACCTTAGAATTCATCACTGGTCCATCAGTAGATGCTAGTTTATGTTTCAGTCATTTAAGGCCTTAGTAGTCCTGCCTTATAAGACTTCCATCTGAAGTCCACTATTTGGTTTAAAAAAAAAAAAGGAACATAGATAATAATTGCTTATCACTAATAAGCCCACTGCTTGCAAATTTTGAAAATGGCATCATTCTGTTGTTCAGCTCTTTCTAGCCCAACAGTATTTTATTAAAAACTTAAGTATTTAAAATCTAAAATGTAATACAAAAAAAAAAAAAGCCTCCCATGTGTTCACTCATTTTAACTGGAGAAAAAAAATATAAAAGAATTAATTTAAAAAATTTCCTTTTCCTTTTCTTATTAGTTCCAGCCAAGTAGAAGTAGAGAAAGAAAAAAAAAATCACACCTTGTCTATGGTTATATAAAGATCTTTGTCTCTATGACAACAGAAAGGTTGGTCTGCTTGATATGGAAACAGCTTCTGAAAAATCTGTTAGTAAGAAAATGCTAATAATAATAATGACAGTTTATTTTTTGCATGTTGTGCCTACTAAACAGAGATTAAACTTTTAGACTTTATTATAAGACACAATCCAGAGACTTTAGAAGGAGAAAATGTGCTGTATCTGTCAGTCCAGTGTCACAGGAAGATGTTAATTTTCTGAACATCTTTCCTGAATGTCTTTCTCCTTCTCCTACCTTGAGTGTAAATCGGGATCCAGAGCATGTTCTGTGTTGTAGAGGGATATACCAATGGAGGGTGTGGTCCCTGTCCTTGAGGAGCCCACAGTCTAGACAAACACACTCACACCCAGGAGAAGTGTAGGTAGGGAGAGAGAGGCAAAGAGGCTCTGAGGAGTTCAGGGAATAGACCACTCCCTATGTACTGAAATCTCCAAGGGAAAGTGTCATAGGGTAAGGGCTATGAGGCTAAACCTTGAAGGAAAGAAGGAAAGGGGAGTCCAAGTGAAAGAAAAACACAGCTGAGAGTGGACAAGAGATTTCCCTGCTGAGAAGCCAAGAATAAGGTTGAATGTATTCTTCTCTTTTTATACCTCTCCCTAGTCCTTTGGGGAAATTTTTTTGTAAGAGGAAATATAAAGTTATCAGGAATGTTTGATTGTTACCCAGAATTGTACAAAAAGAAAAAAAATTCCCAATATGTAGTTCTCGACTAATAAACTTTCAAAGTCATTCTTGGATAGTTGATTACAAAGGCACTAAATAAAAATCATGATTTGAAGTCACTTCCCAACAAGTTTTCCCCATGGCCCCTCTCTCCCATACACATACACTTGCTTTGATACCCTGTACTTACATCTGCTTTTGCATATCCCCTGTATAAACTGTTTATTCCACATGTACCTCCTTTGCAACAGCCGGCTTCCTCAACCTCAGCACAGCTGTTCTCTGGGGCCAGATAATCATTTTGTGGGCAGCTATTTGGTATACTGTAGGGTGTCTGGCCACATCCCTGTCCTCCACCTGCTATATGCCAGGAGCTCTACCCTCTCAGATGATGACAAACAAAAATTTCTCTATATATTAGTCAAATGCCCCTGGTGAGAGTGTGTGTTGGGGTGGGGAGTGGGAGTCCCCACCTTACCCCACCATGGTTTTGAATCATTGTGCTAAAGTGAGAAGCACCTGAAGGGGTCTTATTCAACTCAGAATTTCCAAAAGTTCACAGGCAGTATGATTAAAGTGTCTGTTGAACTATATGATGATCAAATTGAGCTGAACAGGAACAATGAACCAGTGCAAAAGGAAAGCATGTACCACACCTAACTGTTACTTTATCTCCATCCTAGAGACTTGTTAAAAAAAAACAAAACTAGGAATAAAACTACCATATGATCTAGCAATCCCACTACTAGACATATACCCTGATAAAACAATAATTTTAAAAGATGCATGTACCCCGATATTTATTGCAGCACTATTTACAATAGCTAGGACATGGAAACAGTGTAAATATCCACCTATGGATGAATGGATAAAGAGTTTGGTACATATATACAATGGAATATTACTCAGCCATAAAAAGGAACAAATTTGAATCAGTCCTAGTGAGGTGGATGAATCTAGAGCCTGTTATAAGGAGTGAAGTAAGTCAGAAAGAGAAAAACAATCATATATCAACGCATATATATGGAATCTAGAAATATGGTACTGATGGTCCTATTTACAAGGCAGGAATAGAGACACAGACATAGAGAACAGACTTGTGGACACAGCAGGGGAAGGAGAGAGCGGGATGAATAGAGAGAATAGCACTGAAACATATACATTACCATATGTAAAACAGGTAGCTAGTGGGAAGTTACTGTATGACGTAGGGAGCTCAACCCAGTGCTCTGTGACAACCTAGAAGGTTGGGATGGGGTAGGGGGTGGCAGGAAGGTTCAAGAGGGAGGAGACATATGTGTACTTATGGCTGATTCACATTGTTATAAGACAGAAATCAATACAACACTGTAAAGCAAGTATCCTCCAATTAAAAAATGAATAAATGAAAAAAATCTCCATCCTAGCAAATGGGAAGGTGAGGTGCTGTGGGTATCAGAGGGGGTTCTTTCTATTATATCAACATCCAGGTCCCAGAGTTTGCAGGCTGCCCCAATCTGTCCCCAGTCCAGAGAAGCAAGACTGGAAGCTTACCTATATTACTGACAGTATATCCCAACAGTCCCATAGATTGTTCTAATTTTTTTTGTCAATTTGTTTTAGAGAAAAATTTTAGAGAAAAGTCAATCCCCAGCCCAGGACCCATGAAAACAAAACAACCACCAGGGCAACGTGAATTGAGACCTATTGGTTCCCAGGTCAGGGCACCAGATAAGAGTCCATAGGACAGAGGGAAGCCTACTAAACTCCTTCAAGTAAGACAACTTGGCCCTACGTTCAGCTTCCATGCAGCTGAACCAGACCCCCCCAAAAAAAACTCTCGGAATTCTGAAAGCTCATGTTCCACCTTCCTACCTTACTCCCACAAAAAACAGAAAGAAAGAAGGGCCCAAGATAGAGGTTGATCTTGAACTCCAGTTCTGACTCAGCTCTCCCAGTCATTATCTTCAAGACAATTCTTAAACCTGGCTGTGCCTATAAACAGACTCCCTGGGGGAAGCTTTGCAAGGGCCAGATTTTTAGTTTAGAAATCATCCTTTTGGGGAAAGTGAATGATGGCCCCTAGAAGGACACTAAAATGCAAGCTGCAGAGCTCCCAGAATCTCAGTGGAAGTGTGGAGCCAAAAAGCTCCACACACAGATCCCTTTGGCATTGGATCCAGCCTTCCCTTTGCAGAGCAATAATTCCTTGGATTTTGTCTACATTATCCTTTTTCTTATTTCAAGAGCAGTGTATTAGATTAATTCAGGGCTCCAGTTCTGCTCCTTTACCCACCTCTACCTTCTTTCTAATCTCCTCAAGTTGGCTTCTTTTCATGTCTTAAAAAATGAGACCAAAAGCTTTCTTTCCAAAATATAATCTCCCAGGTTGGCTGCACCAGACAGTGTCTTGGCCATGTGTAATGTTGATCTTACACATGGAATTTTAAAGCCAGTGGGTCATGGTGGTGGAGAGAGGCCCCGCTGCTCTCCAACCAGACCCAAGAGGGCTGGCTCCATGGGAGCATATGTGTTCCATTCTGGCAGCTCCCCTTAGTGTGCAAAAAAATCATATTTAATGCAGATTTTAACAAATTTTACACCAGTTCTTTTTTTTTTTTTTAAGAAGGAAATTAAAATAACCCCACCCACCAGGCAGGTGGGCTCCCTGACTTAGTGGGAAGCTTCTAGCTGCTTCCCCACATGGTCCTCATTTACTCTCAGCTTCTGCCTCACTGGGAGATGCTGCCCCCTCCATGCTGGCACACCACTCACAGCTGTTCTCTGGTGGCCCTGAACCACAAGTCTTGAATGCCACCTGAGCCAGAGTCAGAGAAGTCCAACCTACAAGTAAAACTCAACTTTCAGAAAGAAAGCTTTATTCCTTGCTGCTGCTAAGTTTGTCCTTGATGCTGATAAAATGAGGTGACTCCTAGGTTCATAATTCTACCTTGGGAGCAGCAGTAGAAAGCATTTCTGAGCCCACAGGGGTGAAGACACCCTGGTATGACAGGGTAAGGCCCAGCACATTCCCTAAATTATCTGAACTGATCAAGAGGACATAGACCAGGCAGACGTGAGTCCTAGCACCAGGTCCCCCTGTCCCTAATTTGCAGTGTGGGCTCAGGACAGCAGGAAAACCTCTGTGCTGTCTGTAAAAGAGGCAACCCCTGAGTGGGGTTGACTGTGGTGAAGATAACCGAGACAGCAGGGCCAAAAGTACTCAGAAATACAGGTTTTCCATAACTGCAAAGGATTTATGTAATAATCTGATGATGCAGAGAAGACCTGAAAAACCCACAGCCTGTATATGAATTTAACAGTAAATATCTGTCATCCAAGGGGGAAGCCTGATGGAATAGTTTTGCTCCTGTGAGGTGTTAATTAGAGAAAATGACCCAGGGGGTCTTCTCAGCCTGGAAGGTAAATAAGTTAGAATCCTGAAATACCAGAGCTCATTACTGCCTGGAACTCATACATGCTGGTCTTTTCAGCACTGGCTGAGCTGCCTCTCAAACATGTCACGTAATACGTGATTATACTCTGTTTTCTATCATTCAACTGGGCCAGTTCTATCTGTCCAGCTAGAGCATCCAAGCCTATTCTGGGTCCTTTCCCCTTCCCTAAGCCTGGGGCTGGACACATAGAAAACCTTCAGGTCAGACTTGCTGACCACTCAGGAACTAGGTACTGACATGTATAGGGCGATGCACAGGATCCACAGACCAGCCCCTGCCCACTGAGAGCTTACAGTTTTCAGCCATAGGAGGGAGAAAACTCATTCTCAGATAACTGACGGACATGCAGAAGGTGATAACAGCCAGATGAAGGTTACACACACAGTCTAGTGAGATTTCAGAGAAAGATTCTGTCCCTTCTAGCCAGAGTAACAAAGACACCTTGGTGAAGGGATTGTTGAGCTGTAGTTCTTAAAGCCTCACTCTCTACAGGGGCAGTGGCATAACATGGTTATCCCACAGGCTCCATCCTGGCCTTTGAAACCAGCTTAGTGAGGCCACCAGGGAATCACTGTTCAAAGCCTTCTGCTCTTTCATGGACCACCAGACATGTGCCTTGTCTGTGTTATGGATCATCAATGGAGACTGGATGATTTCCCCCTGGAAACAGTGGGTGTGGTTCTGATGAAGGCTTTTCTTATTTGCAGGCACCAGAAATCAACTCTGACAGATTTAATCATAAGAGATTAACTTAACAGAAGAATAAGGAGCTAGAAGGATGTGAGCAAGATCCAGAGAGAATTTGGCATTTTAGCAGCAAGAGGTCAGGGAACTTTTCTCTAGATTCCACCTTTGTAATGAATCAGCTCCGAAGACCTATCACAAGTTTCAAATTCCTAGAGAGAAAATCTGATGATGCCCCATCCCACTGCTGAGATCGGAGCACAGACAATGAGATGCTTCCATGCTGTTGCAAGCAGCACTGAGATGCTTTCAGAGAAGGGACTTTTTGAACCAGGCAACCACACAAACTGGTGTCTACCAGATCTGAGGAGCTGGTGAAAAGGGAAGGTACACATGCCAATAATTCCAGGCAATTCAAACCCATTCCATCAAATTAATTAAAGCATGTAGTATATCAGTTGCAACCAGCTTTCACAGGCTCACCAAAAAAATTAAAAAGTGTCTGGAAACAGAAGTTTGTAATGAAAGAGGCTCCTTAAGCATAGCTGCAATGTGACTGCCCTGACAACATAATGTTCTCTGCTTCTAAGAAATATTTTTGAGAAATCATTACAGAAAATGCACACCTTCCCTGGGGAAGATTCAACATGTAGTTTTATTTACCAGAGTTATTCTTGTCATGTTATATTATTGCTAGAAGAATTCGAGTTTGGGGGTAGAGATTGGGTTATTTTGCTTTGTGTCTTTAGGAAACTTTAGATAGGTCTTGAGGAAAGGCTTAGATGTGTTGACCATTTTTCTCTGAGGCTTTACATTTTTAATTTAGTTGTTGCACAAATGACTTGGAAAATCCATTACCCAGGGAATCTTCTTGAAACTCTTGGTTCACATTGTAATTCATAAACTCCTCAAGCTTCTTGGGTGCTTTGCAAAGGCCATCTTAAAGAAGAGTCACTCAAATTGTACTTTCCAGTGGGAGAGTTGCAACTGACCAAACTTTTTAGAATCAATGAGCAAATGAGAACTCTACAGAGTGGCTCCCTAGAGTTGAAATATTTAACGGAAGGTTGTTCTTTATCATTTCCTTATCATTTCTTTACAAGGCTATCAGACACAGTCTATAAGGAATACCTGAGCTCAACGAAAAGGTGCCAAGTGGGAATGTCCACCCTATTGTATGTTGTCCTATGTATAATCAGCAGAGTAAAGAGTTGGAGACAAGTCACAGGCACTTTGTCGACATAAGGGTTGGACAAACAGAAGAATCCATTCCAGAGTACTGAGTCCATCCTACCCCATCCCCAGCAAGGAGGCAGAGTTGTCCTGAGGCATGGCTGGGGTAGCTTGAACCCTTCACAGCAAGCAGCTGGAAATTAAAAGTATTTATTGAGCTCTAATATTGTGAGAGATGCTGTATTAATATTACATAAACATTTTCTTACTGAATCTCAAAAATCTGTGCAGTAGTTAGTATCATCATCACTTTATACATGTGAAATGCACCCAGGCAGTCTGGCTCCTGAGTCTATACTGTCACTTTCCCACCATGCTGCCTTCCAGAGAGAAAGCACATGCAAATGGTGATGAAGACACATTCCATAAGGTACACAGCACCTGAGATAGACCTTAACCAAGGGCAGGATCTGACCAGCAGAGAAGGGTGGATGTGCCAGGTGGCAGAAATAGTGTGAATGAAGGCAGGACAATGTGAGGCAAATTCAGGAAACACGACAGTCTGATTTGTCTAGGGAGGCACTGTCCAATAGAAATATGTTAGTCCCAAGTGTCATTTTAATTTTTAATAGCCACATTTTAAGAGGTTTAAAAAGGTAAAATAAAATTTAGTAAAATATTTTATTTAATCCAAATGTACAAAATTATTTTTGTTGGAAGGCAAAATTGCATATTGAATTTTGAATATTCAAATATTCAGTATTTAATATTGAATTTTTAGTTGGAAGGCAAAATTATTAAATTAAATAATGTCTTCTCAACTTGAGATTGAAAAACAAAACAGGCACTTTCATGAAGTGCAACTATGAAGCTTATTGAGGGTAATTTATATATAGGTGGGATTAAGTGGACCACATGCACAGTTGTACTCCATACTGCAGGGTGTGGGAAAGGGTATACGGGGGCTTTACAGGGACCAAAGCTGAAAATAGAACCTGACTGCCATGGAGAAACAGGTCCACACCAGATGGGAACCGGGGGTTTTTCCTTCCGCTTGAGGGTTTCATGACCATTAATCATCTGCATCAGCAGGAGGCGTCCTTCCAGTTTTCATTTTGGATGAAGACAAGGGTAAAAGGGGACAGGAAACTCATCCAATTTGGGTGCATTCCTTGTGAGTGCACTAAAGGTCAGCCATGCAGGAAGGAGAGGGGTAAGACTGTGGGCCTAAGAGAGAGCTGAGAAAAACCGAGTCAGTGTGGTTCAGCCACATACATCTCAACATCGATCAATATAAAAATTATTAATGAGATACTTTATTTTGTTTTGCCAAGTCTCTGACATCTGGTGTGTATTTGAAACTTACAGTGTATCTCTGTTTGGCCTGGGCATATTTCAAGTGCTCAATACCCATATGTGGCTGGTGGCTGCATTTTTGGACAGTGCAAGTTTAGTGTATTGGTTATATGAGGGGAAGTGTGGGTGATAGGACTGGCAAATGAAGTTTAAGCCTTTGTTTCAGGGGCCTTCAATGCAAGGCTGAGACATTTGTAGAAAAGTAGACAGGTCAAGAGGAGGGACAGAAGAATCTGAGTATTAGAGTCACGTGATGGGAATTATCAGGAAAGGCCATAATGGACAGAGGAAACTCAGGATGGAGTGAAGAGAAACCAATATGTGGACTATGGAGCAGTCAAGGTGAAGAATGGCCAAGGAGAATGATAGTGGGAAAAGAATCAAGAGGCTGTGAAGGCTGGATTCTGCCTTCATGGTTTGAAGGCAGAATCCAGCTGATGGTGGGAATTCAATGGTGAACAGAGAAAACACTCATACAAGACACCTAATGAATTCTCAAAAAACAGTGCAGAAAAAGAGAAACTATTTTTAATGTCGTCATTAGTGCTAAGGAGGACAGAGGAGAGGAAGAAAAAACACCCTGATAGGCTCTAAAAGCTTCATTGGAGAACAGGAATTTGAGCTACACCTTTGAAGTTAGGGGACTTCCCTGGTGGCTCAGATGGTAAAGAATCTGCCTGCAATGCAGGACACCTGGGTTCAATCCCTGGGTTGGGACAATCCCCTGGAGAAGAGAATGGCTATCCACTCCAGTATTCTTGCCTAGAGAATTCCATAGACAGAGGAGTCTAGTGGGCTACAGTCCATGGGGTCGCCAAGAGTCAGACATGACTGAGTGACTAACACTTTGAAGTTAAAGGCTGTGAGCACACACCCTCAAGAAGCTGGTGGCTCTAACAGAAGCAAGGTTTTTGCAGAAGAACCAGAGGACCGTGTAGTGAGGTGTATCAACACACCCCTAAGGAACAGGACTGTTGTGATTTGACTAATGTAGGACATAGCACTGGACCAGGAACAAAGCAACCTATGTTCTCATCCAGATATGCTGCTGAACTGCCTTGTGGTTTCAGGGAAGTCATTTCACTTTTCCTCACTTAAGATTCTTCATCTAAAGTGAGGGGTTGAACCAAAACACTTGCAAGCAACCCTTTTTATTCTGATTCATTGAATCTAACACAGGAAATGCTTAAAAGTGTATTCCAAAATGTTCTGATGTAAAACTTTAACATATTGGATGTCCATCTATACTGACTTCATATTTCAGTTAACATTGACATCTCAGCTTCCTCCAGGTAAATGCTAAAGACAAGAGGCCAATAAAGGAAGACATACTCAATAATGAAGTTACCAAATAGATCAATGCATTTGAAAGCATACAGGTTTAAAATCGTTTGTGGAGGGAAAAGCCATTTTTATTTCATTCCAAGATGAAAGCAAGTTTATTATAATGACTGACTTTGAAAAGAACACAGGAATTCTCAAGTCTCTGTTCAATGTAGAACAAGGTCTTATGTAATAAATACAAAAACATTAACATTCTTTTAAAGTTGAACAAGTCAGTGTTTAATGCTCCCATTTCTGAGTTCATTTGCAAAAATATCTTTGACCATCCCTGGTTTATGTCTTTTTCTCTTCCTCTGATTTTGCAGTGTTTTAAAATTCAGGATGTGTAGCTATGAAAGGTGGCTGGATGTTTGTAGCTTTCTCAAATTGGTAATACAGATGGCTTTTCTAAACGATTAGAGGGAAGTGAATAAAAACATTTCATTTCTGCCATTCTGAGCAGAAGAGATGAAGGCTCCAGCAAGACCCCATCTACGCTTTGAGGACTCCAGATTAGCATGGGATTTCTTCCCTGGCTCTTGTCTTCCTCTGGTCCTGCTCAGCCTGTGGGCTTCAGCAGGTGGTCCTACCCTGGAAAGCATCTGTGCACTCCAAGCTCTTAAAACACGGGGTGAGGTGGGGGAACCTACAGTTGTAATTGGTTTGAGGCAATACCTATCTTTAAAAGGAGAGTGTGTCAGTTAAACCATATTTTTTCATTCACCTAGGGAGTTTGCTATTTAAAGGAACCTTTCATCAGATCCTCCTGTAGAACAAAGAACTCTTTAATAATGTAAATGTCTCCCAATGGACAGGTTTTTATAAGCAAGGATTTCTAAATCTTGGGTTTCTTTAAAGGGAGACAAAGAAACTCCTGATTCTGAAACTCTCCTGCTAACATTATGTTGAAGGTTCATTAACAAACCAGTGAGCTGGACAGACTGGCTTCTTCCAAGGTCACCTGTATTATTAAAGTTAGAAGAAGAAAAAAAATAAGAGGGGCCCAAGCCCCACCCTTGAGTCCTCAAAGAGACATTAGGAACAATTAAGGAGGACCTGATAATGTGGCATCATCTTCTTCAGGGGGATTAGGTTCATCTGAATGCTATTTGTGTATCTGTTGTTGGGCTCGGACAGAAGGTGAGCTGGTGCATTGACAGTTGGGGCTGGCTAGGAAGGGCATTGAGTCGGGGCCCAGGTGAAAGAGTCGATGTAAAGGAAGTCTGAAAGCAGGATGGCTCTCGTGAGCAGTTCCACATTAGGCAATACAAAAGAGCGGGACCTTTAGTCTATGCACCCAGGCTTCCCCAACGGCTCAGCAGGTAAAGATTCTGCCTGTAAATGCAGGAGATGCAGGTTTGATCCCTGGGTCGGGAAGATCCCCTGGAGGAGGAAATGGCACCCACTCCAGTATTCTTGCCTGAAAAATCCCATGGACAGAGAAGCCTGCCAGGCTATATAGTCCATGGGGTCGCAAAGAGTAAGGCACAACTAAGCATGGGCATGAACAGTCACTGGATGCAGGATACTCAGGAAAGAAGACCTAATATTGAGTGAAGTGGCAATCTAAGGCTGACAAGAATTCCAGGAGGGCAACTCAGCTGAGAACTTCAGTTGCCCACTCTCCCAATAGCTGGGGGAATGGGTGCTGTGCTCAGTCACTCAGTCATGTCCAACTCTTTTGCAACCCCATGGACTGAAGTCCTCCAGGCTCCTCTGTCCATGGATTTTCCAGGCAAGAATATTGGAGTGGATCACCATTTCCTTCTCCAGGGGATCTTCCTGACCCAGGAATAGAACCCATGTCTCCATGTCTCCTGCATTGCAGGTGGATTCTTTATCGCTTCCCAAAGAGTACCTCAGTCCTAAAAGAAGACTGTGGCAGCCTACCATAGCATCCACTAGAGGAATTAACCCAACTGCACTGGGTGGCCCCAGCACAGGGTCAGCATTTACGCCATAGGACCCAGTTTGCAAGTGAGAACCCAACAGTGAGAGATATTATATTGATCCTAACCAAACAGCAGAGGATGAGATGGTTGGATGGCATCACCAACTCGATGGACATGAGTTTGGGCAAGATCTTGGAATTGGTGATGGACAGGGAAGCCTGGCATGCTGCAGTCCATGGGGTTGCAGAGTCAGACACGACTGAGTGACTGAACTGAGCTGAACCAGATAGCACCTAGGAACCTATCCAGGTCAGCAGTGTCTTCTGAGAGGCAGAAATACAGGGCTCAAGATCTGGTGATTGGCAGGAAGGAAGGTCAGAGGCTCTCCTTCTGGATGGACTTTGGGGAGACCAGGCAGGGTACACAATAAGGAATCAAGGCCAAAATAAGTACCAGTACAGGGGGAGCATAGTTCCAGGTACTAAGGTGCACCATAGGCAACCATCCTGATGTATGTTCATATGTTTCCTAATGTCTGGTGTGCATATATTTTAATTCTGCAAGTAGTATTGTGCATATATATCATTAATTTCTTAGGTATTTCTCTTAACACCATGATTCTAAGAGCCACATATGCTGCTCTGTGTACCTTTACACTCTTGCTCCTACCTGCCGAGCCATTAGGTAGGTGTGTACATTTCACCATTCCCTCACTCAGTGGTAGACACTCAGGTTGCCTTCCACATCCCTGATGCTATGAAGAAAATCTTTGGGGGGGTTCCTTAAGTATCAGTGTGAGAACTTCTCTGGGATGTATATAGGAGTAGAACTGCAGGGTTATTGGGACAATTGTTCACATTGCTAAGAGCTTCTGGCTTCATGGATAGAATCACAGAAGCATTGATCAGGAAAAGGATCACCTCCAAAGAGAGTACATTGAGATGGTCATTAACAAATCATGGGCCACATGAACAAACGTTTAAATACAGGAGACAGACACATGAATGCTTCAGAACTGCTGCCCTTGGAAGATGAATCAGAAAGGAATACATGATGTCACTAAAATAAAAATGCGTCAGTGGGGAAAACAGTTTGGGCTTCATAGACCCACCTTCTCCATATCACTTCATGACAATACTCCTGTTGTGAAAAGCTTGGTGCACCTGTCTCAGCCCATCTCTCTCTCCATTCTCTGACCCCCAGGCCTCTTTTCTGGGGCCAGCCACATCCATGAAGCTACCTGCTGTTCACTCGGTGTCTCTTTTATGGTAGGCACTCTGTTTTCACTCTCGTCACTAGCCTTTCCTGCTCTGCAGCAACATCAACTCTACAAAATTTCTTCTTGCACCAGGGCTGTTGCACAGTCACCAGGAGCAGCCAGTGATGATCTACAGCTTCTCTCACTTCTGTGCAACCCTTGCTCCTTATCCTTCATCCCTCCATCAATCAAACACTCAGGTATCCTCCCTAGTCAGCTCTGAGCCAAACTGCTCTCCTGGGAGCCACACGAGCTCCCTTTTGGAGGCAGAGGCTGCCTGCTAAGAGGTTTCAGCTTCTGGGCTGCATTTGCATGAATAAACAGCTCTGAAGGGTTCAGTTGAAGCTTTTATGTAAACACTCTCCAAAATATGTTCTGCACTGCATTATCCCCAGCAATAAAGATTCTGGAATCAGAATTTGGCTGTCAGTTTTATTGATGTTGCATGGGGTACAGTAGAATACAGCTTTCTTTTCTGGAAATTTATTGACTTGGCAGTGCAGAGAGCATAAAACTGCGTTTTTAATCAGTAAGCCAAGCAGACATGATTCCAGAAGAAATATAGGAAGCAAACATGCCATCATAAGAAGATTTCTCCCTGTCCTGTCCCTGTTCTTCCCAGATGCTCTGTTAAATAAGTTTGGGTACTGAAGGATATGCTTGGTGGGACTGTCTTCAGGAATAAAATCAGAGGACCAAGTTTGGATTACGTGTTCTAGGTTGTAACATCTCTAGGAGACTGTTGAGTGAAAGTGTTTTTCTGCAATGAAATTTCTTTGCATTAGCTCCTAGAGAGGAATTACTGATAAGCTGCTCTGCAGGAGGAATAGCAAGGGTGTAACATGCTTCTTCTCAAGAGAAGCGAGGTTCCAGTGCCTGTCCTTTCACTGTGCTCAGTGAGAAAGAGTGAGTGACCTGGCATACATCCAAAGGAAATGAAATCACTACCTCTCAGAGACATCTGCATCCCATGTTCATGGCAGCATTATTCATAATAGCCAAGATATGGAAACAACCTAAAGTCATTTGACAGATGAATGGACAGAGAAAATGTGGTGTGTGTGTGTGTATATATATACATATATATATATATATGTGTGTGTGTGTATATATATATATACAACAGAATATTTTTCAGATGTAACAAGAAGGAAATTTGCCATTTGCAGCAACATGGATGAAACTGGAAAGCATTATGCTAAGTGAAATAAGCTAGAGAAAGACAAATGCTACATGGTATCATTTCTCTCTGAAATCTAGGGGGAAAAAAACAATTTCATAGAAACAGAGAATAGAAATGGTGGTCACCAGAGACTGGGAGCAAGGAAAAATGAAGAGGTACAAGTCAAAGGGTACAAACGTTCAGTTATAAGAAGAATAGGTTCTGAGGATCTACTGTACAGCAAGGTGGCTATAGTTAAGAATAGGTGGCTACTCAAAAGAGAAACAGATGTAAAGAACAGTCTTTTGGACTCTGTGGGAGAAGGCGAGGGTGGGATGATTTGAGAAAATAGCATTGAAACATGTATATTATCATATGTGAAATAGATCGCCAGTCCAGGTTCGATGCATGAGACAGGGTGCTCAGGGCTGGTGCACTGGGATGACCCTGAGGGATGGCATGCGGAGGGAGGTGGGAGGGGGGTTCAGGATGGGGGACACATGTACACCCGTGGCTGATTCATATCAATGTATGGCAAAAACCACCACAATATTGTAAAGTAATTAGCCTCTGATTAAAAATTAATTAATTTAATAATTGATAGTAATTTAATAATAATTAATAAATTAAAATAAAATAATAAATGAATGAATAGGTGGCTATTGTTTATTTGAAAGTTGCTGAGCTGAATACTCTTACCATATACACACACTCACACATACATGTTAACTGAGGTGTGACAGGATGTGTTGAGGTGACAGGATGTGTCCATTATCTTGATATTGGTAATCATTCCACAATGTATGTATATATCTAATTTGTATATATCTAATTATCATGTTGTACCCTTTAAATATATATATAATTATATCTGTCAATTATCCCTCAATAAATTTGGGAAAAAAGAAGAGCGAGTGAGTAGGTTAGGAGCCGTATGCATCAGCCCAGTATTGCACAGTGGAAAGAATGTTTGGACTCTGTCAGCTTGGTCATGGTACCTGGTCCAGGTTGCTTAATTTCTTGTGATCAAGTTTCTTCTGCTATTGAAGGGAAATACCCACCTCACACCATTGTTAAGTGGATAAAATAAGGTTATAGGTGGGTGTGCATAGTTTACACAGCACGTTACAAGTCCCAGTAGCAAGTCCTTTCTGGAACTATAAGACATCTCACTGATTCTTATCTGCTCGTCATGGAGGAGGTGCTCCCTCCTGGCAGGTAAGCCAGTCTCTGCTGCATAGACAGAAAAGCAAGGCAGCATCTCCCACATCTGCTCTCCATGTTCCCAATATTCACTTCCCTCCTGAAATGTCCTGGTCCACTCCCCTCCTCTCTTCCAGTCCCTGGGCCAAATCCTTAAATCAGCGTAGATGCTTGATAAATACCGGTTAACCTTCATCTTTGCCTTGCAGATGCTTTCTCCTGAGTTATCGTAACCCAGGTCCCTTTATCACTGGTACGTTGTCCTATTCTGGTTTTGCTCTTGCTGAGTGGTCACTCTGTTCTCAACTTTTTTAATGAGTAACTTTGATTTCAATTCAAGAACACTCAGATTGTTCTTCTGGATATAAGTAAGAGCCTGATGGAGTCTCTTTAGATGTTTCCCTCAAATGTTATGAGATTAAATGGCATTAAATCAAAATAGCATTTGATTAACCATAGGAGCCAGAGAAGACAATGGCACCCCACTCCAGTCCTCTTGCCTGGAAAATCCCATGGACGGAGGAGCCTGGTAGGCTGCAGTCCATGGGGTCGCGAAGAGTCGGACACGACTGAGCGACTTCACTGTCACTTTTCACTTTCATGCATTGGAGAAGGAAATGGCAACCCACTCCAGTGTTCTTGCCTGGAGAATCCCAGGGACGGCGGAGCCTGGTGGGCTGCCATCTATGGGGTCGCACAGAGTTGGACACGACTGAAGTAACTTAGCAGCAGCAGCAGCAACCACAGGAGCAAAGTGGTCTGGTTGAGATAATATTAAAATAGGCTGCCTGGGGAAGATGGTATAGAGCAAAATAGGAGCATGTTGTTAGTGAATCTTCCCTTCTCCTACCTGCCTGGTTTTCAATTGTATTTTCACCATCCATTTCTCCACTCTACCCAAGACAGCTTCTTTTCCATCCTCCCAACAAGCCTATATGTCCACTCTAAAACTATGTGTTAAATGTTTACTTAGTACCAAGCCCGATTCTTTATACAGGTTATCTTGATTAATCTTCACAACAACCCTGTGAAATAAGAATTATTATTTCAATTTTATAGACAAAGGACCTGAGATAGAGGATCTAAATAATACACTGAGGGTCCTGTAGCCAGGTAGTAGAAGAGTGGAGATTTGACCCTGGGTGCATCTGATCCCAAGGTTTCCTATCTTAACCACGAAATTACACATTTTTTGATAAAGACCAAGAATTAGTCTAGGTCATACCTGAATGGACTAGTGGTTTTCCCTGCTTTCTTCAATTTAAGTCTGAATTTGGCAATAAGGAGTTCATGATCTGAGCCACAGTCTGCTCCCGGTCTTGTTTTTGCTGACTGTATAGAGCTTCTCCATCTTTGGCTGCAAAGAATATAATCAATCTGATTTCGGTGTTGACCATCTGGTGACGTCCACGTGTAGAGTCTTCTCTTGTGTCGTTGGAAGAGGGTGTTTGCTATGACCAGTGCGTTCTCTTGGCAAAACTCTATTAGCCCTTGTCCTGCTTCATTCTGTTCTCCAAGGCCAAATTTGCCTGTTACGCCAGGTGTTTCTTGACTTCCTACTTTTGCATTCCAGTCCCCTATAATGAAAAGGACATCTTTTTTGGGTGTTAGTTCTAGAAGGTCTTGTAGGTCTTCACAGAACCATTCAACTTCAGCTTCTTCAGCATTACTGGTCGGGGCATAGACTTGGATTACTGTGATAGTGAATGGTTTGCCTTGGAAACGAACAGGGATCATTCTATCGCTTTTGAGATTGCATCCAAGTACTGCCTTTCAGACTCTTTTGTTGACTGAACTGAAGAATTAGTCATGGTACATTTCTTTATTGATAGACGTTAGAATCTTCAACCTGAATCTAGCTATTGGGAAATCTGCGGTCACACACATACACACACATTTCATTCATGAACTTAAAAGGCACCGAATCTTAAATCTTAAACTCTTGGCTTTCCTTTTTTCTTTTCTAGATCACTCACCTATCTCCCTATCAAAGTAATCCCATCTCAAGCTTTCAGAGGACTTAATGAGGTCATAAAAATGTAAGTAAGATACTACATATGAAAAGACATTTATAATTGAAATAAAATTTTTTCTCAGAGAACACATGGTTGAAAAGTGGTAATTTTTCTAGGAGAGAAACTGTGTTTAGGAAACCCTAGTGTTTTTATCTTTAAAGTACAAATAATACCCAGGGACCTTTGAAGAAAAGAGATGATTTTCAAGAGTCATTAAAATTCAGATAATTAACCTTGTCTCAACAAACTGAATGCATTTTGATAAGTGATGATAAACTACTCCAGTAGAAAAGAAGATAGATTCCAATCATTAAAAACTCCCTCTACTAGAGCGGCTGTTCCCTCATGTCACATTTTTAGATACCTGCATAGAAGAAAATGTGTTGAAAGTTTATTGTGCATCAGAAGATTATCTTTGTACCTAAATAATAAGTGTATGACAAACACAGTATTTGTATCTATATTGATAAAAGGCATTTATCAAAAGTGTAAAGCAGCCTGATAATGCATTGTGATCTCGTATTTGTATCTGATGTAACTTCAATCCTATGTTCCTGGGTCAGCTTCTAGGACACAAAAGCCCATATATGGAAAGAGAGTATCGAGTCCAGTATTCCAGCATGCTCCTTAATGTCAGTCTGAGTCACAGGACCTCAGAGGCCATTTAGATGCTTCCAGAGAGCATCTTAACAATTTTCAGGGCTTTGAAAACAGATCTGCATCTCTGAAGATGCTACATCATCAGTCCTAGTCCTGTGGGGAAACTCTGACTGCTCTTTAGGGTATTAGCAAGCAATAGGAACATTAAAAATAATTCGTTAAGAATTAGTGCATATTATAGGAAATTCACTGAAAGTTACAGACATGTCAGTTTGCTTGAGGCTAACCTTTACTCTTCTGCTCTCAAGATTTTTAAATGTTGAGTTTTGAAAACTTTGAATGCATTAAGACCTCCTAGTGAGAAAAGCAGCCACAGTTAAACAAGCAAAATCATTAGGTAGGAAAAAGATGAATCATCCTAGGAACTATCCACTACTGTGTTGTTCATAAAAGACCTTAACTGCCTTAGGCTCAGCCTTCCTGTGGGCTAAAGCTCATCAAGTCTGAAACCTTCAGTGAATGTTAACCTTAGAATTTGAGACTTTTTTCTCAGCTGGCAGCAAATGGTAGCTTATATGGGGATTTTAGGTTAACACTGACATTACCCACATGCTTGGGGGTGATATATGGCAAAGTTGGTTCCTTTACTTTTGTGTCTCTTTTTAAAAAAGATCAATTCATTCGCTTATCTATTCATTCATTGATACCCTAAATGCCAGGCTATATGAAGCCACTAGGGATTCAGGAGTGACTAGCACATAGTCTCTGTCCTTAGTTTGCTAACAAAGTGAGGAAAATGGTCAAATACAAATAGACAGTCACAACCCAATAAGGACACTTCATGCAGGAGTTGACCACTCTGCAGCTGCCTCAGAACAGGATTTGGGAGAGGAGTCAAGAGTTAAGAAGCCAGGAATCCTAACCCAAATTGAAACCTCACTAGAGTGATGGAGTTGAGAACCCAGACATTTTGATCCTGATCCCGAATCTTCTTATAAGCACTACTTGCCTCTCCTCTCAGAGTTTTAATGCCCAAAGCTATAAAACAAGGGAATCCGACTGGATTTCCGCAAAGGGCATGTCTACTTCCAACAATCTGTAACTATGAGTCCATAGATAAATAAACAAAAACTGTCACATCAACAGGAAATACTGAAACTTGCAGTTCAACTGCATCTGGGTTGCAGGTGCCCATTGGAGCTCCTAGAGGGAGGTGTGAGCACGTCATGACGTGAGGACAACTTAAGGCATCCCTATTGTTTTTTAAAGGACACACTGGTGCCCGCCCCCCCCATTGTTGGGTCATGCACACAGCTTATTATCATGCAGAAACAGTCGTTTATTTCATGCTTCTTTGTCTTCTTGTTTTTTTCTCTCTCTCTCTCCCTAGTGAAATCTCTCAGAGTGATTCGCTGGAAAAGATAGAAGCTAATGCCTTTGACAACCTCCTCAATTTGTCTGAAATGTAAGCATCAGCTAACAGATAGTTTATTGCTGTACACTATTACCCTCGCTGGCTGGAGCCCACTCAGTATTTGTATTCAAGCATCTATAGCTAGGAATCCAAGAGGAAAAGACTACAGCAATTACTAGGTCTGGGCAGGCACTAATTTCTGTCACTGCAGTGTCCTGTAGGTTGCCATGGTGACAACTGCTTCTCCCTGGGAGCTGTATAAACTCTGAAACATCACAACACAAAGCTGGAAATTAAAATTGACATTGTGGAGTCCTGCCAAGTAGCTCTCACCTTATGGAAAGGAGGGTACGGAGTCCTTGAGGTGGTGAAATATTTAGAAAGGAGCTTAGAGATCAAGAATTAGTTCACTGGGGACTATTTGGGCATATTCATTTATTTAGTAAATGGTTCTTGGAAACCTACCATGTAAAAGTGTTTGACATGTGTATGTTGGATTTGTTGTTGTGATGTCTTTGAACTGATTCTTAATAATAATCCTTTCCAAATTATCATTTTCTTGCAATTTACAAAAAAAGGGGAATGGGAGAAGACTAGCTCGATTCAGTTTTCAGATTCACACAGCAAGTTAGCGCCAGAATTAATAACACTAGAAATCAGGTCATGTGACTCCTAAACCAGGCTTCTTACTGCTACCTAGTCTGGCCCAAATCTGAACTTCTACAAGCTGCATCAGCAGAGGAGTTTCCAAAGTTAAGGAAGCAGAAAAGATATTAGCAACAAACATATTTTGAGCACTTGTGCCCAGCTTTATTTCCTCTAGGTTGTGTCATTTAATCCTTGCAGCTGCCCTGCAAAGTGGGGTAAGTATCCCTTTTGTTCACAGGAAGGAATGGAGGCTCAGAAGGGTCAGTAACTTGACCAAAGTGGCACCTTCGACAATGCCAGGGCTAGGATTCAACCCCAGCCCACGTCTTCAAAACTTGCGCATTTTCCACTGTACCACAAGGCCCCCCTATGAATGGTCCAATTAGCAATCATCTAAAGAGAATAATGAATTAATAAGTACATGGGTACACATGTCCAACTAAGGGTCAAATGATCCTGGAATATAGAGGAGATAAAATTTACATCTCCCCCAAGAGACGGCAGTGTAGCCAGGGAAGTAAGACTAACTCACCAAACAGAGGGAAATCCAAAATAACAGGTATTTACGTGCAAAAGGTATAGTCTGGACTTCTCTGTGAAGTAGAATTTCATGGTGGGAGCGGGGTAGGGGAAGGTCATTTCCGTTACATCATTTCCATTACCAGTCCTACCTGGATCTGGAAATCTGAAAATCTGCAGTTTTAACAGACTTCCCAAGCAATGTTAAAGCACAGCAGCTTGAGATAAATAAAACTGCTCATGATGTAAAGCAGTTTTACTTAATAGATAAAGATATCTATCTTTATATAGATATAAAGTATCAATTTATTGATACAGAAAGAAAAATAAAGTGCTCTAAGGGAAAGAAGGCCCTAAGACTAGAATGTCAGCTCCCCACAAGCTCTCTTTGCCTTGTTTACAGCTGGATCTCCAGCACCTAGAATAATGCCTGGCACATGGAGGTATTCAATAAATGTTTGTCCAATGAATGGATGGATGAGTGGTCAGATTCCAAAAGAGTCAAGAAATAGAAGTTCTTTCCATCCTACCCACGTAATGTCTTATATGGCCCAAGACTGCTTGACTTAGTTGTTGTTAAGTTAATTACAACAAAAAGTCACTCACCTCTAAAGAATCAAAGGGATGTAAAGGATAGAAATCAGCAGCACGGTGGGAAACTATAGTAAGGTGCAATACACACTAGACTCGGAGTCGGAGAAACTGTGTTACCTCCAAGTTCTGCTACTTCTCAGTTCTGTGATTAGAGACCAATCATTCAACCTCCTGATTTCACCCACTATAGTAATCACTGTCAATACTGGAAGGCCTTACTGTGAACCAGACACACATATTTACTGCTCAAAACTCACTCTATGAGGAAATCAAGCTTTAAGTGATGCATCCAAGGTCATACAATTAGTAAAACCAGCCTGTTAAACCAAGCTGACACCGGAGTCCATCCACCTAACCAAACACTAGATTTTCTCTACAGAATAAGAGTAATTATCATTTCTTTCAGTGGTCGTTGCCTGGGATTAAAAAGCCAGAGGCATTTACTGACCTTTTATTGAATCCATAGTAGAAAGAATTCAGTAGATGTAGCTGCTTTTCAAAGTCACTGGGGAACCAGGAAGAAAGGCAATAATGCCACTGCAGTACTGTGGCTGTACTCTTACATTTTGCCAAGCCCTGCCTTGTGTATTATCTCTACCTATTATGTTACTCACTCCCTACCAACCTGTGAGGCAGAGGAAGTGCTATTATTATTCTAATTTTACAGAAGGGAGCACTAGCTCAGGGACGTTAGAAGGCCTGGCATCATCATACAACCAATTATCTATAGAATGGATGTAAAAACCCCCAAATGCAAGCCCCTGGCGTCAGCCCTGGGCTACTCCAAAGGCTAAGTACCCATCTGAATAACTGGTCAGTGTGACTGCCAGCCACTACGAAGATGACCAGTTTGCCTCCAAAAGCAAACAGCCAATTCGTTCATTTCTCTTGGGAGTGAGATCATCCATCACCCCCAGTGTGCTGGCTCCATGGTTGGGCAGGATCTAGCTGGCCAGGAGCCCTGGATGTTGGTTGTTACTCAGGGGCAGGAAGGAGAACAGGGAGAATAGAACAGACTCCCAGCTATGATGCTTACACTTATCTCGGCAAGAGGTTGAAAGCAGAACTTCCTGGCAGTAGCCAACTGGCTCTCATCATCCCGTTGCTATCCCAAGGGTCTCAGGAGCACCCCTCAAGCACAAGAAAGTCACTTGATTTTGTTGATGCCACTTTCAGCCAGCATCCTCTAGTGACCACGGCCTTGTGCAGTCCAAATGAAGCACGTCTATTAAACTGCTGCCTGTTTTTCCATTTCTCTTTACAGACTGATCCAGAACACTAAAAACCTGGTGTACATTGAGGCTGGAGCATTTACAAATCTCCCTCAGTTAAAATACCTGTGAGGAATTTTCCTTTTTAAGCAATAGGGGCAGGGAATATGGGCATCTGATGAAAACTTAAACAATTAAAAGGTTGGGAAGAATTTTTAAACCACACACTTAGCATTATTTGCATGTCTATCTTCGGCTTTCTGATTAAAAGCTAATCAGCATTTCCTATTAACCACTATGCTGGGTGCTTTCGAATACATGTTAGTGGTTCCCGACGTTTTCTTTGTCCCAAACATCCAAGAAGGATATCACCCCCTTGCAATGATTTTCAAAGTGATGGTGGGCATAGGGCAGGGAGGTCAGGACACTTTAACCAGGGTAAGTCGGAATCTCTAAGGTGAGGTGGTGATATAGACAGGGCATAGGTGAAAGCAGGAGAGGCAATTCTGATTTGACCCCCATCCATGGTTAAAAATTCCTGACCTCATTTCTCTCATGTGTTCATTCATTCACTCAGTGAATTTTAAAGTATTGCCTTGAGGTAGGCCTTGTGCCATATAAACCAAATCATTATTTTCTATTTCCCATTAAGCCTTATTAAGTCCACTAGTTAGCATTATAAGTCGAGTACCACTGTTGCCTAGCATATTCATCACCTTGCCAGCAAAACCAGAATTCCTGTAACGTGATACAAATCTATAAATTAGTCACCCTGCATCTTCTCACATATCAAGTAATCATTTATTCACAGAGGAAAAAAATGAACATTTAACCCTCTGATACTGGTGTCCATTCTCTCTTCTTCCTGATGAAAAACATAAGAAAATCCCAGAACCAAATTTGACCACTGCAGCCCCTTGTTATCTAAGAATCATTGCTTTTATTAAATAGCATCTTCACCCCTAAAATACAATATTCCCCCAACCCCAGTACACACTGCAGTCCAAGCCCACACTGCCTTTACCAGTCACAGAGAGGACAAGGATTCCATGTGATCTGGGGTAACAGGTAAGGAGGAGAAGCAGTGAGAGCCAAAAGAGAAAACTGGATTCACCAGAGTGCCGCGCAGTTCAGTTCAGCTGTCCACAGTCCATGACTGGTGAATTTAAAACTCGGCTGGGAAGATCCAGATGCTGGACTCCTCTCAAGGAGTCCTATTCTTGTGTAAGAAAATATCCTTCAATTTAACCTATCACTGAAGTCTCACTGCTCTCTGAAGGCTAAGTAAAAGGTGGGAGGAAAAGAGGAAGAGCCTTGAGTAGCTCCATAACCAAAAGAATGTTCCATGATCAGTGAGATACAGGGAAGAACTCCCTGAATTGTAAGGTAGCTAAATAAAGGGAGATTTTTAATAATGAGGATATGATTTCTCACATGGAGATTAATCTTCCTGAAGTGTTTGAGTTAAAACCTGTCCTAAAGTAGAGAGATGCTTTCTAGAACCATTAAGAGCACAGAATACACTAATTAGCAAAAGGAAATGGAATGCAATACAATAGGAAAATGCAACTGATGCAACAGGAAAAAGACAGGCTGGAAATACAAATGTAACTGAAAAAGACCGAAGAGTTTGGTCCCATCCCCTAGATCTCTAAAAGGGGCCACTTCCCCCCATAGCGTTAGGGGCTTTTAAATTCTGATCTTCAACAGCCAGAAGTGTTACTGATAAAGCCAAACTCCACATTTTTAAATCTAATGTGAAAATAGTTATCTGCACAGTGCCTTTCTATTGTTTCTATCTCTATTCCTTAGTAACAATCCCCTATACTCACTCTGCCCACATTCCCATCCTGCCCCAAATCACAGAAGCATCTGTAACACAGGCATCCGCAAGCTTCCAGATGTTACGAAGATCTTCTCCTCTGAATTTAATTTCATTCTGTAAGTACCAGGCTGATTGCTATGCATAACACTTTCCTATTTGCAGCTGAAATTTGGAAAGTAAATATTTCTCATTTCATTCCTCAAGGGAAATTTGTGATAACTTACACATAACCACCGTACCAGGAAACGCTTTTCAAGGGATGAATAACGAATCCATAACGCTGTAAGTAAATGTGCAGATTCAGGCTGTGCCATACAGCTCCTACTATTCCCACTTCCAGCTTGAGGTGGGCTCTTGTCTTTCATCATGTTCCTACCTCGCTGCTGACATTCTTTCTGACCTAAAATGCCAAGGGTGAGAGGAGTCGTGTGGGATGGCAGCTAGGTCATATGTTCATATGACAACCAACCAACCCATTAAGTTCAAAATTAATCAAATGGGCCCTGAGGATTTACAGTGACCAAATTTCCAACTGATGAAATTGTTCACTACATCGATGGACTGCTTTGAAGCTAAAAAGAGACAGCCTGGAGGGGAGTGATTGCCCTGGTAAAAAGAGAGCACAGAAATTTCAAGTTTCAACTGAGAAGAGCTTGGGAGGATATTCTTCAAGTAGGTAGAGTAGCTGATCAAAGGACCCTGCTCTTTCTCTTTCAGCCATTTTTCACCTTCTCCTTGGAACCCGCTTACTTTGTTTCTGAAGGAACACCAACTATGCCCATTCCCTACATCCTTTCATAATTGAAAATAATGTCTTCTCATCTGGCAGTCACTCATCAGGTTACCAGACTCACAAGCCTATCCCTTCCATGCTCTTTCCTAAGGCCTCGCTACTAAACATATGGTCCATGAGCAAGCATCTCTAGCATCTTCTGAGAGCTGGTAAGAAATGCAGATTCTCAGGCTCATCCCAGACCTACTGACTCAGAATCTGCATTTTAATAAGATTCAAAGTGATTCACATCACATTAAAGTTCGAGGGGCATCATGCTAAGATAACCCAACTTATTCTCTTCACTGTACACCTGCCTGACTTCCTTCCCGTTAGATTCCTGCCTCTTCACATGGGCCACCTTCCTTTGCTCCACCATTCAGAGGCAGAATCCTGGGCACCATGTCTCTTACATATCCAAAGCCCAGTGACCCATGTTCAACTCTGCTCCCACATCCACATCCTCTCATTCATTCTGCTTTGGTTACATTCCATGGCAGGATCGTGATAAGACAATCAATGACCTTAAATGTCCTTAAAGAAAGAGAGAGCATGTATTGATGACCCAGAAATGAGGAGCTAGCTGTGAAACAAGAGAAGAGACCATCTCAGAGGATTGTCTTTTATACAATGGATTCTAGAAATTGGTATCAATGGTGCACTGCATTTGATTAGTAATTTTACTGTGTGTAAGTATAATTCAACACATACAGTTATCATGTTACAAAGCTGTGGCCAATATAGCCTGGACTCAAGAGTGTTGCAATCAAAAGAATACAGAGCAGCAACCAAAAATAGTTTCAAAATAACTCAAATTCTTACCTTGCATCTCTTACACATCAAAAAGGAGACTAGATCCTAGAAAAACTTCTCTACGGTCTTTCTACTCCTCCACTTCCCTCAGGTGCTGTAGCTCTTCTAGCTGTTTATAAAGCCTTTCTGACTCACCATCACCTATGGATCAGGACTTACTCATTCATCACGTCCCCTGTCAGAAACAGGGCATTTACAGAGCACTGAGTGGGGAGGTACTGCACGCCTTAGGATTTAGGGTCTCTCTATGTCTTTACCGAGGACACAAAAGACATATAAGACCCATGCCTTTGGGAAGCTCACAATCTCAATGGGAGAAAACATGAATGAATAATACAAGCCAGTAGATATTCACTGTGAGTGTGTGATACACAGAAATGAGAAGTCTTGTAGAAGTTCTCTTGGGCTGTAGAAGTCAGGCTGCAGACCTCAGTGAGACCTTGCAGAATCAGTAACACTTGTATGAGTAAATATGATAAAAGTGGCTAATATTTATATAGCACTTATCAAGGGCCTACACTGTTTAAAGTACTTTTTTAAAAACTCATTAAATCTTGCAACCCTGTGAGGTAGGGATTATCCACCCATGTTTAGATGAGGAAACCAAGACACTGAGAAGTTAAGTAGTTCACCCAGGTCAAGCTTTAGTCTCAGACAGTCTTGGCTCCAGAGTCATGGTCTTAACCATTATGTGGTGCCATATACTGAGAAAAAGGGGGTGAACATTCCAAGTGAACATGATCAAAAGCATGGCAGTCAGAAGGAGGAAAACAGGATGAGGCATATTCATTGGCAGTAAACATCCTGTTTAAGAGATGGAAAATACATTTAGATAAATGGCAGGGGTGGAGGAAACACTGGATTGCAGAGGGTTTTGAATGCAGGGTTAAGGGGCTAACAGCTTAGAAATAACCCTGAAAAAAAAAGTATTAGGAAGAAACCACTCAGTAGAATAGCTTTTATTCAAAGATCACAAATATCCAAAACTTCCTTTGATTCTGACCTAAATCTAAAAGTAATCAGGAAAACAGTAAGTACGCCTCCCAGATTCAAGCACAGCCATGGGAGAGGAGTGCAACGAGAATGGAAGGAAGAGCAGAAAATGTGGAAGGAGACCAATAGGGAAATGAATGCTGAGATAACCCATAGGTCTATGAGTTCACACGATGGGGCTGCCCCACCAAACCCAAGGGGAAACCAACGATTTCTTCTCACACATCACATTTCAGCATCTTGTACACAAGAGCTGCACAGTGTTTTTATCAGGGGCCATTAACTTATTTCAGTTATGATTTTAAGAAGAATAGTGCCTACCAGCAGGGCGTAATTGCCCCACTTCTGAAGTTAATGAGGACTGCAGCTCCATCTCTCCCAGGGAGCCCAGGAGGGCACTGTGCCTCCATCTCCCTCCTCACTCTTGGCCCTTCATCTGGAAGGGAGTGATTAGTCATTTGTTGGGCACTTATTCTCAGCTGAATGGGCCTTTCTGTACATGAAGGATCATGTGGAGCACCCCGCTGGAAAAGGGTGTTACATTCAAAGAGGAAAACCTTATTTCCTCAGCTATAAAGTTCAACTCTCTAATTAGAAAATAATGAAGGCAAGCCTTCTCTTCTCATTAGTAGTAGAGTTAAGATTTCGCTTTTTATGGAAGCTTTCCTGCCCTCCCCCCGCCCAGAACTTTACCAACTGTGAGCTCTTTTAATGAAAACAAAACACTTCACTTGATGCTGGAGAAGCTCAGTGGGGCTAATGCTAAAACTATGCATTATGCTCTTATGTCCCTTTAAAGCCATTTGGCTTTTCATTAAATCTCCTCAAGAGGCTACCTTGAAATGCCCCCTGCCCTGAATGAGCAGGATTTGGCTGCGCCACCTTTACAATATTCTAAATGACTTGTCACACCAGGCTCAAAAAAGGAGTCAACCTTGATTCACGTGTGTACTCCTCACAGAGAAGGAAAGGTCATGGCAATCAATTCTCTAAGACCCTTCAGAGAAGGGTGGCCCGGCAAAGGAGGACAAGATTCCCAGCTGCACCCGTGATGAGCCGCAGTGGGGAGACTGCTGGGCACTGAAGTAGAAAGCCTGGGCATTAGTCCTGGTTCTAAGTCCACCCAGCTTTAGCCAAGTCACAGACCCGCAACAGACTTTCCAATGGGACTATTAATACCTCCTTGTGCAAATTCAATTCAGTGATATTGTGTCAACCACACTGTACCACCACTTAAAAGCTCATATTTAGCAAGCTGATTATTTCAGACCATCATGAAAACGTGTCTCATCATCTCTTTTTAAATGCTTTTTTTATCTTGAAAAATTTAACTGACAAATAGAATCACTTTTCATTTGTCTTTCCACTGACAAATGGAACGAACAGCACTATGAACACCCCTATACATCTTACCTAGTTTCACCTACTATTATCATCTTGCCACATCCACTCCATCTCTATATATGTAAATATATACAACACATTTCCCTTTTGCCAAACCATCCAAAAGAAGTTTATAGACATTATACTTCCTACCCAAATACTTCAGCATGTATCTCCCTAAACAGAAACATTCTCTGTAACTACACCATTACACCTAAGAAAATCAACATGGATTTAATGACATCATCCAACTTACAGTCTATGTTCAAATGAAAATGTCTTTGATAGATTTTTTTAAAACTCAGAATTCAAACATTATCCATAGTATTTTTGCTGTTATGTTCCTTAGTCCTCCCAACCCCACCCCCTGAGAACTGCCCTCCTGTCTTCCTCTGCTCTGCAAAGCACTAATCCCTTTGAGGGCTTACGCCAGTTGTCTGGACTCATCCAACTATACTGTCCTGATTAGATGTTAAATGTCTTCCTCTGGATCAGACCAGGAGGTACATCATGTCATGCTGTGCCACCCCTTGGCCATTTGGTTACAGAGGTACTGCCAGACCTCTTCATCGTAAGGGCTTGTTTCTCCCTTTGTCATAATTCAGTAAACCATCATGGGATACTTTGAGTTCGTGTGACTATCCATTGGCCAACAACCTTTCACCCAATAGTTTCAGCATTCATTCATTATTCAGTTATTATAGAGAGCTATAAAATGGTAATTTTAAATGTATCACTCCTCTACATTTATCAACCAGCACTTTCTGTATAAAAAAGGTTTCTTTTTTCCTTCATTCTCCTCTGTTTCTCCTCTCTTTTTAAGTATCACTATGAAACATGGATTTTTCAAAAATGTTATTCAATGTATTATTCTCCATTGCTATCATTATTATTTTGAATGCATGTCATCTTTTTATTGTTGCATATGGTAAGCTGACACGAACTTGGCCATGGCAGAGGGAAACATAAAAACTCAGTACTGCTGAAAAGCAAGAGGTGTGCTCATACCAGAGAGAGGAATTCCTTGCTATAGAGAATGTGAGCCCCACAAATATGGGGGAGTTCTGATGAACATCCAAAAATAGGGTCATGGCAGCATCTAGCAGTGACCAGAGACAGTTATCCACTGCCAGGGCACCCACTGAAGAAGTGTCTTCATGCATGAAGAAGTATTCAGATATAAAAGGATTTCAGCAAAGTATTGTAAGAAGAAAGTGGTGATTTTAGGATCCCTTTTCTTTAGGATGGTGTTTGCATGGTCATCTGATAAAAATTTGCTTATAGATATACTACCACAGGGCAGATTTTCTAGAAGGGTATGTTACTGATTCCACAAGGTCTGAGTCCACTATGCAGCCTCTCTGACTTCTCTAACCCCGGAGGACTTGTCCAAGACTTCTCATTTCTGTGCACCACACATGCTCACAGGGAATGTCTCCTGGCTTGTATTATTCTTTCATTAATTCACGTTTTCATTTATTGAGATTATGATCCTCTCAAGGACATGGATGGAGGAGGAAATAGCAACCCACTCCAGTATTCTTGCCTGGGAAATTCCATGGACAGAGGAGCCTGGCAGGCTACAGTCTATGGGATTGCAAAGAGTGAGACACGACTGAGTGACTAATCATGCAAGGACATGGATCTTATATATCTTGTGTCCTCAATAAAGACATGGGAGGACCCCAGGTCCTAAGGCATGTGATACTTCCCCATTCAGTGGGGGCACTCTTTGAGACCCTGAAACTAAGCTTTCTTCTTTGAAATCATTCAAAAACAAGTTGGCTACATGATCTGAGTGGGAACTATGGCAGAATGTCTGAGACTGCTACTATAACCCCAGAAATACTTTTAAAGCCCCAGGAATAGTTGGGGTTTGCTATAAGGCAGCATTCAGAATTAGAGTGTCACCTGTGGTGAAGTTCTAAAGCCCGAATCTTATTTTGAATAAAAAGGTGCCACTTCTCTGAGTCACAATTTCTGACATTTGAATAGAGAACCTAGACAATGCTTTAAAGTAAGGTGCAGTTATTGTAATAGATGAGAGAGAAAAATTCATTTCTATGCCTGTGACAGCATCCTCAAGGCAAAGGAAGCCCTCCTCATTTAATTCTGACACCATGATGTTTTGGAGAAAAGCGATCTGAAGTGACTCTCCAGATGTTTTAAAGGGCATTTAAAGCATTCTGCAGGCTGACAGCATGAGGTTTCCCACTCACATCTGTAATTTCTCCACTCATTTAATCAAAACAAGGCAGCACACTCTATTGTCTGCAAATGTTAAGAACAGAGCCGAAGAGCAGCAGCTGAAAAGGAAATAGTGATCCAGAGTCTTTGGGAAGTTGGAAGAAGCAGAACCCAGAGTATTAAAAAAAAATTTTTTTAAAGACAGGAAAAATGTCCAAATACAAAAATTCAATGATGCTTACATATAGCAGAGGTGGTTGAGGGCCCCCAGGGAGTGAGTACATTTGGACCAGCCCAGGCCACTGAGCTGAGCTGCTCCATCCAGGAGAAGAAAGGCCCCCACCTCAGTAGAGGAGAATGACAGTTCAATTTAACAGGTCACTGCATTTTAGGACAGGCTGTTCAGAGAATGGAAAGGGACATCTTTCCCTCTGTTCTGCCAGAGATCTGGAACCCACTGTTAAATATGATAATAATAATAATAATCATAGGAGCAACACATTAAGCATTTACTTTGTTCCAGAACCTAGTTCTAAGCACTTAATGTACGCATACTGTTTGAATCTATACAACAGTCTCTAGAGGTCAAGACTATTATTATCATCCCTATTTTCAGATCAGGAAGTTGAGACACAGAGAGGTTAAGTAACTCGCCTAAAGCAACTCAGTTCATAAGTAGTAGAGCTAGGATTCGAGCCCAGGTAAGGCTTGGGTTCAGGGCTTGCAGACTTACCTGTAAGGCTGCGCTTAGAGCAATGGCACTGTAAGCCCCACAAAAAAAGTCAACTGGAAGATCCTAAGATGTATCAAAAGTAGGATCAGGGTATCACATAACAGTGGTGAGGACTGGGCATTCAGACAAGGACTGGCAGCTTTGCTTCGCAGGAAGGAGAGTAGGGACTACCTTTCCTACACATGGAGTTCCACCACTAAGAAGGCAGAGAATGCAGTAAGGGGACCAGACTCTGGACTCAGTGCTGTCCAACACACCATCTGATTTGCACCATGAAAACAAAGAGAGCTGCAGCATCCTATTACATACCCTAGGGCAAGAGGTGGCAACGTGGCATGCCCAAAGCTCACTGGGAGAGCTTTCTATGAAAGTGCCCTTGCAGACTTCTCCGGTGGCACAGTGGCTAAGAATTCGCCTGCCAATGCTGGAGACATGGGTTCGATCCCTGACCTGGGAAGATACCACATGCCGCGAAACAACTAATTCTGTGCGCCACAACTATTAAGCCTGTCCTCTAGAGCCCGGGAGCCAAAACTACTGAAGCCTGCATGCCTGTGCTCCACAACAAGAGAAGCCACTGCGATGCGAAGCCCGTGCACCACAACTAGAGAGTAGCTCCCGCTTGCTGCAACTAGAGGAAGCCTGTGCACAGGAATGAAGACCCAGTGCAACCAAAAATTAATTACTTGTTAAAAAGGAAAGTAACTCATGACAAAATAATATGCATTTCCAAAAAATGTGCATGTTACTGGCTACCACATCCAGTTTCTGACTCTAGGTCTGCAGGGCACCTCGTCAGTAGGTCTGAGTCTGCATTTCTGGCCAGCAACTCCACATGATGCTGATTCAGTGGATGGAGGAGACTGATTTGACAAACAGTAGACTAGACTCTAAAAGATCCAATTTCAAAAGTTCAGAGAAGAGACAGGTATGATTTCTTCATCTAAAAGAAATCATTATAAAGGCATTCAGCCCCCAAGATGACAAGCGACTGACAAAGAACAATATTCTAAGTGTAAAATAAAAAGAGAATTCTAGTGGGATTGTGTGGAGGAGGTAAGAAGGTTGTATGTAATTGCACAAGACAACAGACATAATCCAAACATCAATCCCGTCAGATTCTACAATATAAATGGTGAAGGAAAACTATTGAAAAATGGCATCCAATAATCCATTACCGAATACAGTTAAGAGCTCCTGTGTGAAACTGTAAACACGGGAGAATGCCCATGAGAGCGGAGGGAGCCAGACAAGGCTCTTTCTCCCGTGGAAGGGCAAGGCCACCGCTGCCGCCAGCCTGTTGACTGAGCTGCTAGATAATAGCATTATGAGAGATCTGGGGGGTTTACAGAGTGAATTAAATACAATTCCCTGAGATCTCTGAACTCATTATTTTGTAATCTCTTTATTTTCTGAATTTCAGTCTTTAAATACCATGCTTCAACACTGAGTCCCACCTATATTTACTTATATGCTGGTTCGTCTCAGCTGTGTTGATGGAAAGGAAGGGACCCTCCCCACCCCTCCACACACACTATATACATACATATTACACACAGACAGATACAATGAAATGAAATCCTGTGCTAGTTTTATTTAACAAAGGCTAGAGAAACCTTGCAGACAGCAGCCACCTGAGGAGTAGGTGGAGACTGTTTGTCATGTCACCCCTTCCAACCTGTCCCTGACACAGCCCATGCAGCTGCCAGCAACACTGAAAAGCAAAGTGAGCATCTTGCCAGATGCAGAAGCTTAATTTTATGTCACACCACAGCCGTTTCTTATTTGAGTCTTAAGTCACTGTTTATGGAGAACATACACAAACATTTCCACTTGAGACTGTGGCTTTCAAACTTGCCTGGCTATGGTTTACACTAAGAAATTCATCTTATACATTACCATTTGTCCATTCAATTCATGTAACATATATTCACTGTAATCCTCCCAGATGCCAGGCACTGTTCTACATACAGGTAATCCTGCAATGAACAGAATAATTTGAATTCTTGTTCTCATAAAGGTTACACTCTGCTGGGAGAGGTAGACAACAATAAAATCATGGGTCAGATGCTGATAAAGTAAATCAGAGAAGGGAGAGGGGGAATGCTGGAATGCTGGGGAAGGGAAAGGTGGTAAATAGGGCAGTCAGGGAAGGCCACACCAAGAACATAACATTAAACATAGTTCAATAGGAGGAGGAAGAGGGGCCATGTGGATATTTCAGGGAAGAAAAGGCACATCAACCAGAAAAACTGATGTGCTAGAAGTAGCCCCAGTCAAAGTGTGTTCTGGTCTCATCTCCACCAACTGTGGACTTTAGACAGGCCACTTTCTTCTCTGAGCCTCATTCCTTCTTTGTAAAGTGAAAGGATGCTCCTTGCTCCTCTCCAAGCTCTTTTCCGGCTCTAACATTTCCCAGTATCTGTGTTCTAAGGAGTCTTAAGTCTTGCTCTGGGCAGACTAATATATATGTATGTATACGTATACTTTTACGTACATAACATAAACAATGATGGCACAAAACGTCATAAACAGTACTACCCTGATTACATGCAACATACTCTAATATTTTCTGGTTTGTTCGATTTCATTTTGTTAAATGCTGATTGCACCGAACTAAATTGATTCCACTATCCAAGGGGTCTTATATAACTATTCACAGACACTGAAATCTTGGTTGTGGAACAAAATATGCCATCACTAACACCACAGACTCATCTAAGAAAAAGAAACGGTAATTCAGTATTGGAGCCTTCTTCTGCCCTCAGCTTTCAGTGATCCAGAAAGCCCATACCCCCACACTGGCCAGGACAACCAGAGATAAGACTTAAGTGTTGGATGGCTCAAGCCTCCAGTTCCAGTTCTGCCACTGTTTTTTCTGACCTTAAGCAAGCTACACAGCAGCAACACGAAGGCTTAGGTTTCTGATCAGAATAGTGGGAATGACGATGAGGATTAAATCATAAAATATATGCAGAATTTTTTGCATATATTTTATTAAGAGAATTTTTTGCATATATTTTATTAAGTGTTTATTAAGTACCAGATATTGATCAGCGTAATGATCAATATCTGGCACTTAATAAACACTTAACAAATTAGTAGTGGTCCTGGTGGTGGAGGTGGAAGTAAACTAGAGCAAGGAAACAGTCTTATCTCCGCAGGCCCTGAGGATCTAAAATGTTAGAAAAACTGAGCTAGATATTGTAAATGCCAGTAATTATCTTAGTAATAAATGTCACAGAAAGAAGAATGTGTGATTCCAAACTGTGTTTCTTTCGTTTCTAAAATCTCTCTCCTCCCTCTTCAGAAAACTATATGGAAATGGATTTGAAGAAATACAAAGTCATGCATTCAACGGGACCACGCTGATTTCCCTGTAAGTGTGCGCTTGTTTCCCCAGCTCATGAATAAAAATGAAATATTACTCTGGCTACAAGATCACATTCAATCTGCAGCAACTAACTCAGGACAAAAATAAACTTTCAAGTGGCTGGTCCTCAGTGTAGCACGCATGTTACTAGGCAACTGGCTGACTGGAAACCCCAGAGCACCCTGATATCAAAAACAGATGCAGCCTGGATACATTGAAGTTGACAGTTTGCTGAAACATTCAACACCCTGCTTTAGGCTCCTCCGTCTCACAGCCCCCGTCTCTAGCCCCCTCACTTGGGTTAATGGTGTGTTAGAGGCAGCACGATTTCAGTGAAGGAATTCTTCCTCCTGGCCCCACTGCAGAGATGTTGGATAAGGCCATTTACCAGCCTAATCAGCCTCCACAGACCCACACAGAATCCCATCTCCCTACTGCAGGGGCTGGGGGCAGGGGTGGGTAAGGAGCTCATTTTCCACAAGGTGAGGGAGCCCTGCATTTTCACCACACCCTACCCTGGTCCCCAGTGTGAACAGCCTTCAACTCTAGAGAAGCATCTCCATTGCTTCCTTCATTGTCCTCAGCCTCTCTTTCTTTCTGTGGCCACTTTCCTAAAAAAAGTGGCTCATTCACAAAGCTTGTGGTGCAGGGGGTGGTGGGGAGAGGCGGGGGGAAGAGGTGCGCTGCTTGAACCATAACAGGTACCGAGTAAGGTGACCATCACCCTACAGTTGTCGAGAGTAAAACCTAACAACACATGAAAGGCGCAACTAAAGCCAAAGTTGAGGAAAGCAAACAGATGAAAAGGCTTTTATCATTAATAAGTCATATGTATAAACTTGGGTTCCCCTGGTGGCTGAGACAGTAAAGAATCTGCCTGCAGTGTGGGAGACCCAGGTTCAATCCCTGGGTCGGGAAGATCCCTGGGGGATGGAATGGCATCCACTCCAGTATTCTTGCCTGGAGAATCCCACGGACAGAGAAGACTGGCGGGCTACAGTCCATGGGCTTGCAAAGAGTCAGACACAACTGACGGACTAACACTTTCACTTTTCATGTATAAACCATGGTCTTCACCAGTGCTTCTCCAACTTTAACAAACATAAGAATAACATGGAGATTGTTAACACACAGATCCCAGGCCCCACCCCCAGATATTTTAATTCAGTAGGTCTAGGGTAGGGCCTGAAAATCTGAAATTTTAACAAGCTCCCTGGAGATGCTAATGCTGCCAGTCTGAAGTTGAGTAGCATAAGTCAATATATAGTATACTCTAGTATACTACATACTTTAATAATAAATATTAACTAAAGACCCTATTATATTGATACCATGTTATGTAGCTTGGTGGCTAAGAAAACAGATCTAAAAGTCACTAACTGGGACTGAAACTCCAATTCCATCATTTATCACCTTGATCTTGAGCAAGTTTCTTAACCACTCTAAACCATAGTGTTTTCATCCATAAAATAGAGCTGCTACTAGGTTTGTGTGGAAGCTACCCCACCAAAATGAAAAGTTCTGTGTTGTATCCTCAGTACTTAGCACAGTGCCTAGCACAGAGTAGGTGCTCACTTATTATTTGTCACATTACAAAGTTAATTAATTATGAATGAATGATACTAAATATGATTATGTTTTCATGCACTTAACACAGGTCTGGCACACTCTAAGTGCTCAAGAAATGGTACCTTTTTAAAAAGTTGTCCTTCCTATCATGGAGTAGATTTTCCCTCATTTTCCTGTGGACTTGAATTCAATGCAGGTTTCACTCTGGCCAATTGAATCTGTTTCTGCTGAATTAAAATCAAAGGCCTATCCTCTCTGGGCACAGCACTCCCAGATGCCTCACACTGGTATTGACGAGTGTTTGCCAGGCATCAGCTGTGTTTGAAGGAAGCTGCTATATTTTGAGATGAAACGAAGATGACTAAGCCCTGGTGTTTGCCCTGCAGGAGTTTACAGCCTAGGAAGAAACACTCCTAAATGGTATGTAAACTGTACACTAAGCAGTTACTAAAACAGAAGACAAAGTATGGCGCCTGGCCGGAGAGAGGTAAAGTCCTCTGGGATTTCAGGGACAGAAGAGAAGGCAATCAGAGAAAGCCTCATGAGAGACACAGACCTTGAGCTGGGCTTAACTTGGACAAGCAGAGACGGAAGGAAAATGCATTATGTTCAGAGGACAAGAACAGCCCAGAGGAAGGTGCTTTGGGATGTGCTCATAGCCCAGAAAATAGTAGCATTTAAAAAGTCCTAGATGTGGATCAAGGACAAAGCAGGAAGGACCTTCGATGCTGGGGTAAAGAATTTGGACTCTCTGGTGTAGAAAACAAACCGTTGAAAGTCCTGGGGTAGAAAGTATGAGAGGGCTGCTCGGGGTAGGTTGGTGAATGGGTTAGCAGGAAGGGCAGAGGGTTGGCAGGGGCAGACCAGGGCAGACACAGAAGTCAGAAGTACCTGAGGAGAGGGGATACGTGAAGTCCTTTGTGGCCCAGGTCACCTGCACAAGGAGGAAAAATAAGAGGACTGAATATAAAATTAAGGGAAAACAACAGATGAGGAAAAGAAGCCAGAGCAAAGTCAGAGGTGAAATGGTAACCAGCAGGGTACAGCTTTGGGAGGTGAGGGAAACCAGGGCATAAGGAGGGAGGTCCTGGTCAACCACTTTAGAGGCACTGAAACGGGTGTGGACTTAAAAAGGTCCTAAAGTTCCATTAGTATGAATGCCCCATACCTCATAGTTTCAAGAAAGAGGAAACCAAGATCACAAATCAGTTTGCCAAGAACACAAACCTATTCCATTCATTTATTCATTCAACACATCACATCTATTGAGCATCACCAATATGAGGCATGGTGTTAAGGGCTAGGTCTGCAGCAGTACAGTGGAAACAGTCCCTGCCCTCATGAAGTTTCTAGCAGAGGAGATGGACCAAAAGGCAAAAAATAAATGAACTCATTGTAGGCAGTGATAAATACCATGAAGGAAATAACTCATTACTGAAATCTGAGAGACCACAGCGAGGAGACTGACTCTAGGTTTGGTGCTCAGGGACAGCCCTCACCAAGGATATAATATTTATGCTGAGTCTTAAGGATGACAAGGGGTCAGCACTGGCAGTCATGAGAGGAAGCACATTACAGAAAGAGGGAGCAGCATGTACAAAGGGCCTGAGCTGAGCAAGAAAAGAAGTTGATAAGCTCCAAGAATTGGGAGGAGGCTGGTGTGACTGAAGGGCCATCAGCAAGAGGGACACTGGATGAGATAATCATGGAGATGTATCAGGAGCAAGGCATCAGGACTGAGGGGCCTTGGAAAGGAGTCTAAATTCTCTTCTGAGGGGAAGGAGACCCACTGAAGGGTTTGAGCAGGGCAGAGGGAGTAGTTTTCAAAAGAATTGGGCAAAATTATCCACCTATACAATCCAGCCCCATTTCTGACACCTTCCTCGTGTAGAGGCCCGTCCAGAGCTGTCCAGAACAATGACACCAGAGTACTACAAGGTCCTCAAATATGCTGCTTACTAAGGCAGATATGGCAGAGGGGAGCAACCTCAGAAGGCTACCCTCAGATACCTCCAGGGGTCCCAGAGTCCCTCCCTACCATTCCCTGAGCACCCCATTAGGGAAGCCTTGGCTTGAATTTGGGGGTTCTCCCACTGTACCTCAAAAGGTCATCCTGCCTGCCTGTGTCTCTCATGCATAGATGGCCATGCCACTCAGGAGAGTTCCCAAAGGGACCTCCAGGAAAACATGGTAGATAAATTTGATCTCTTTTTGGCCGAGTTACATAATGCAGAGTTATCATTATACAGAAAGATCCGAGTTTTAATAAAACATGCGAAAAGCTGTCATAAAATTTGAACAATTAATTTGATCCAGCTGACACGAGGATTATTTGCTCCCAGAGTCTGGTTTCAATGATTTATGACCACAACTGAACATAATTAAAACAAACCAAATCAGGAAGAAGAGCCAGGGAGGTTTGGGAAGGAAATTTTCTTTTGATTTAGATTTTAAATAGCAATTGACTCGGACAACCTCATCGCTTTGAAAGTGAAAATATACCCAGGGGATGGGACGGTGTGAGATGGACGGGTGCATTGTGATGAAAGGGCTGAGCCTCCCCAAGAAAAATGCTTAGTAGAAGCATATGGAAAACAGCCACCATTGGGTGAAATGCAGGGGCTTTTGCAGTTTTTAAATGGCAAGGGTGATGTGGAGTCTTGCAGAAAGATGATGAAGATGTAAAGCTACGAGATGAGCTGCCTAATTACAAAGGATCCTGCAAGGGAGGGGCAGAAGGTGTTGGTATGTTTCTTTCACCACTGTAACAGTGCTACTAGAAGAATCATGTCCCATGTTCAAAATCATCATGCCAAAATTGGGAGGAGGCTGGTGTGCCCATTGTCCAGGGTTTTCCAGAAAGTTCTTTGAAATACCACCCTTCTTTTATAGGAAGAAAGTGATCAAAAGTAAGCTGGCAAGTCTGAGCCCAGGGACTCCTTTCCCAGCTCCCTTGTCCATCCAGAGGGGCCTGTGCTTGGAGACACCACCGTCAGGACCCAGATGGGAGCTGCTCAGTGGGGCCAGGCCAAGTTTGTCCTGAGAAGTTTACTCTAAGCTGTGGGATTCTGCAGGCAAGAATATTGGAGTGGGTAGCTGTTCTCCAGGGGATCTTCCTTGACCCAGGGATCGAACTCGGGTCTCCTGTATTACAGGCAGATTCTTTACCATCTGAGCCACCAGGGGAGCCCTAAAAGGAACAGAAGCCCTCAGGTGGCTACTCCCATTGCAGCTTTTGGGTTCCTTAAGAGCAGTGGCCTTCGACGCTTTTCTTTCCTACAACACACATACCTAGTGATGATCAAACACATAGCCCAGACTGGTGTAGGAGGCAATTTTCTACACAGGCTGTTCTTCTTCCCCTTTGTCACCCACCAAAAAATGCACATGCATGCATGCTCAGTCGCTTCAGTCATATCTGACTCTGTGTGACACTGGACTGTAGCCCGCCAGGCTCCTCTGTCCATGGGATTCTCCAGGCAAGAATACTGGAGTGGGTTACCATGCCCTCGTCCAGGGGATCTTCCTGACCCAGGGATCGAACCCCAGTCACTTATGGCTCCTGAATTGGCAGCCAGGTTCTTTACCACTAGCACCACCTGGGAAGCCCAAGGAGAAATGCACAGCTGAAAGAAAAAGAGTCCAATTAACATGATGAAAAGGGGTAGCTTTGAATGGATGCTACTTTTCTTTTAAGGTTTACAAACCAGCATATTACTATTAACAAACACTGAGCTCTCCAAGGTCACGATGGCTGAGAGCCTGGTACAGAGCGCACTGCACCTGTACTCTTCAGCCTTGGACACTGGAGCAGCATTTCTGCCCTGCCCAGCTGCCTGGAGTAAACGTGCACAGCTCCAGGGGGGCAGTGGGAGTGCTTTCAGTGGTAGGACAAAGGGTTCCACTGAGAGAGGGGCACACTGCAGGGAAAGGGCAGAGCCAAACACCCAAGCTTTCACATTGTGCCAAAGACAAGAATGCCGTTTCTGCATTTTACCAACAGTCCCTCCTTGTCGCCTCAACCCCTGAGCACTGCGTACATAGGCTGCTCCAAACATGCATGTGCACAGCTTTGACTGTTTACATATGAGCTGAAAAATCCACTAAGCTCACTGTCCTTCCCCACAGGGAGCTAAAGGAAAATGCACACCTGGAGAAGATGCACAACGACGCCTTCCGGGGGGCCACAGGCCCCAGCATTTTGTGAGTACAGTGGTGCTGCCTCCCCACCCTGCCCGGTGCACCCCAACAGGCCGGCTCAGGGTGTCCAGTCACATCATCTCCAGCTGGGTTTGTGGGGGAACTAGTCTCTGGTTATGGGAAAGGACTACCATAACAAAGCACCACCCACTAGGGATTGAAACAACAGAACTGTACTGTCCTGCAGTTCTAGAGGCTAAAGTCTGAAACGAGACTGTCAGCAGGCCTGCTTCCCCCTGCAGGCTGTGAGGGAAGGACTCGTGCCAGTCCTCTCCTGGCTCCTGGTAGCTCCTTCTGGTTGTGGCAGCAGAACTCCAGTCTTCACAGGGTATTCTATGTGTTTCTCTGTCTCCAAATTTCCCCCTTTGTACAAAGATACCAGTCATATTGGATTAGGCCCCATCCTCATGATCTCACTGGAACCTGATTACCTCTGGAAAGATCCTATTTCAATTAAGGTCACATTCTGAGGTACTGAGCATTAAGACTTCAACATATGAATTTGGGTGAGACTCAGTTCAATCAGCATCAAATATGGCGGGCCTCTTCACATGCCGGCAGAGGGGGTCGGTGTTCCCCGGTATCCCCTCATGAGAATGAAGGGTGAGCGAGCTGCTGTTGTGTCAGGCTGTCTGAGGATGCAAGCAGCAGGGCCAAGTTCCCTCAGTTAACGGGCATTGAGCATAAGGACACATGGGAACATTAAGAGGCACAGGAGATTGAACCAGTAGTCTCCTGACAACGACTTGGGAAGCCAGAAACATCCTACAGAAAACAATTGCAGCTGCAGCCAGGCTTCAGGGAGAAATGCAACAGGGCTCCAGACACGCCACAGCTCTAACAGCAGAGGCCGCCTCACCTCTCTGCAGAGGTGCCGGCCCACTACTTCCTACCTTGGCACCCCATCACTAATGCCTTCAAGCACAGCTTGAACACATCCTGTTTACCAGGCACCACACTGCAGAGACACTGGTGGGCTCTGGCTGCCCTATACAGAAATTACACCACAGAGGGGAAAGAACGATAAACAGGCAAAGTGATAAACAGGCACATGACTTTAAAATGAGAAAAGTATTAAGATGAACGGAGAGAGTAGCATGGAAGCATATACACTAACATAGGTAAAACAGAAAGCCAGTGGAAATTTGCTGTATGACTCAGGGAACTCAAACTGGGGTTCTGGATTTAAACTAGAGGAGTGGGAAAGGGTGGGAGGTGGGTGGGAGTTTCAAGAGGGAGGAGACATAGGTATACCTATGGTTAATTCATGTTGATGTATGACAGAAATCAAACCAATATTATAAAGCAATCATCAATCAACTTAGAATAAATAAATTGTTAAAAATGAGAAAAGTACTAGAAAGACAGTGAGCAGTGTAGTACAGTTCATCTGTTCATTCATTCATTGATTTTTCCAATAACTGTAAGGCCATACTATGTGCCAGGCACTGAATTAGGCATCAGGGAAATGGCAGTGAGTAAGAAAAGGCAAATGTCTCTGCCTTCAGAGAGTAGGGAAGACAAACAAGGATCAAATGACTAAAGAAAATACGTACTACACCAGATAGTTGTGGAGTGGAGAAACTTAGCTGGCTGGGCAAAGAGAGTTCTCAGGAGGAGCAGTTAGTATTTACAGGAGGGTGGTCAGGGAAGACTGTCCTGAAAAAGTGGTATTTAAGCAAATACCTGAAAGAAAGGAGGGAGCAAAGCTGTGTGGGTATCAGCAGGAAGAGCATTCCAGTTGGAGGGAACTGAGCAGGATCTGCACAAGTTGGAAGGACAAAGAGGAGAATAGCGTGGCTGAGTGGGCCAAGGGAAGGGCCCAGAGCAGGACAGAGAGGCGGCGAGAGCCAGGTCAGGGGACCTATGGCTACTCTTTGACTGAGGTGAAGAGGCTCTAAGGTTTTGATGAGAAGAAGGAATGAACTGACCCGGTTACTCTTTATACCACAGCTCCTGCCAGTATCTACTCATGATCTTGTCTACTTTCTATATTCTCCCATTATAAGCCCCAAACTCTACTTCTTAGCCCCTGCCACTCTCAACTCTGACTCCTCCCTAACTCCTCTCTCCTATCAACTCCTGACTTCCTTTGGTTCCTAGCTCCCACCACTATCAACTCCTGTCACCAATCTGACTCTACTTATTTCCTGTTACCCTGAGTCTCTTCGACATCCTAACTCCCACCACCAAAACTCCTAACTTTCTCCACTCCCTAACTTCTGGCATCATCAATCCTACTTCTCTATTCTCCACTCAACCTCATGATTTCTACTTCCTCATGGCTTCCACTTCCTCATGGCTCCTGCTCATTGCTTTCTCTGCTCTCAGCTTCTGCCATCCTATCGTAGGGGTCCCTGTCTACATGTCTTGTATTCAAAGTACTCCAGTCTAGCGCACCCTACAGGCAGAGTTCTTACAGCAAACCGGCCGCCTACCTGGGCAATCAACAGCTAAGGAGAGTTGCCTTTGATCAGGTACAAGAATGAGTGAGTATGGTTGTAAGACACTCAGCGTGACAGTTTTCCCTTGAAAAGCTGCTCAGCCTGCCTGCTTAGAAGTGACTGTGAGCCCTGCAGGCATTTACATTGACTTTTTCAGAACAGTGAGACCAGGCCTAGGTCTTTTACTACCCAAATGACTATCTGCATTATACCCTTAGGGTTTAAGTGATATCTATAAGCGTTCCTCCCATCCATACCCCCAAAATATTTCCCCCACTCAGTGAAACTGAAAATATATCATCAGAGATTTACTCCTTTGTAATGAGACCTTGCCATTTATAGAATCCTAACTTAAAATATATTAACTCCACTCCAAAATAATAAAAACAAAAAACTTCACCAGTCCTGTAAAGAATCAGGTACTCAATCCCTAGCACACCTAAAAGAATAACTCTGTAAAACAGAATGAGAACACTGGTTATCTAAATCAATAAGGGCAGAAAAGCAGTTAAGAATCTGCCATCCCCGAGGCAAATTCTGCCACCTTGATTACTCCACCAAGGACCAACCCTAGTCATCACGCCATGGTGTCAAGTTCTTCTGCCCATCAATCACCCACTGATCCTGTCCCACGTGCTGGGTACTAAGTATTGGGTCAGGGTGCTGAAAGCGATTGTGCTGCTGAAAAATCTTCACAGTGTATCAGCAGGAAGACAGGAAGAATTTTTAAATGCCCACTGATTCTTCCTTCTCACATTTAATTTGTTTGGAGTTTTCTTGCACATTGCCTCAAGTTTAGAAAAGCTAAGGGGTTCAGGACCTTGTTCGAAAAATCCTTAGCTTTCCACACAATTCTGCTTGCATGACTGAGTGTTCGCTTGCTTTGGACTGATGAATCCAGTTTGCCTTTAGAGAAGGTAGATGATGGCTAATGCCACATAGTGGCTCTTAATAGTGTAAGCAGCCTGTGCTTCATGAAAACCTACTCTGTGGAGCTTGATCAACAAAGAGAGAGGCATCTGAAGCCCTAAATACCTCCCCCTGGGGTAGAGCACAAAAGCTGATGTCACTGGGTGTGCCTGCTCGATCATAAAGCAAGTGGCTATTTTACTTCGGCTAAGTGGAGGGAGGCAGAGGGAGGGAGAAAGAAAGCAGGAGAGGAGAGAGAGGGAATTCTAATGAATGGATAATGGGCTGAATATGAGGAAAAACACAACGTGGCTTTTTTGAATTCAGATCTTACTGAGAGTAACTGAAATGGAGAATCAGTGAGAAAGCAAGATGGAGAAAAAAATGCCTCAGAACCTGGAATGATGCTATCGTTGAGACCAAGTTTCATTCTATGAATCAAATATATTAAATAAATAAGTAAGCCTTTCTCTTTTTTTACTTTTCAGGGATATTTCTTCCACTAAGCTGCAGGCCCTGCCTAGCTATGGGCTAGAGTCCATTCAGACGCTAATTGCCACATCATCCTATTCTCTGAAAAAACTGCCATCAAGAGAAAAATTTACCAACCTCCTGGATGCCACATTGACTTACCCCAGCCACTGCTGTGCTTTTAGAAACTTGCCAACAAAAGAGTAAGTAAAAAAACAAAAGGGAGAGCCTGCCAAGCTGTGGCAGAAACTCAGATTTGAAAATAGTCAGCTGGTTGGCAACTCCCTGCCCTTTTACTGCCTGCCTCCTAACCAGCACCATAGTCATGGGGTCACTCTCACATAGACAAGAAGAAAATGAACTGTCCTGTCCTCCTGAAAACTGACTCCAAAGAGTCGATTCACCCTGCAGCTAAAAGACCCTTGTCACTTATTCTGAGCTAATTCAATTAGAGCCTTAAATCAGGCTATAATTGCAGTTGCAAAATGAACTACAAAACTGGTATCTCAAAGATCAACTAGCTCTAACCCTTATCAAAGAGCATTATTTCTAAAGAAGTGGGGGAAGTAGGCTCAATAAGGTCAATTTTACCTAATGTCTTAATCTTTAGTTAAAAAAAAAAAAAAAAAAGACTCAGAACACTACAGAAGGTTTTCACTGCTTTTTTTAAAAAGCTATTTCTCTCCTGACAGAAGACTATCTTCTATTATAGAACAGAATCCTAGCTCCCTAAGGATTAGCTTAGTATGGGAATGGGAAAGGCAGAAGCTCCTGGCTGGTTTGTGGGTTTGTGACCAGTGCTGGGTTGGAGGGAGGGGGGTGGTCTTACTGATTCAATTAATTCACCTCAGTCCAGAATGGAATGGCAGGGTGTGAAGGATTTTATTCTTTCCTTAAAGCACTCTCTTCCAGATTATTTTTTCCCACTGTAATGCATACAAAGAAGTACATTTTTTACATTGCAACCCAGTAAACACGACACATGTAACTGAAATAAAGCAGAGCACTACTTAACTGTTTTACATGTGATACACTGATATTCTCTTTTTCTTTCTTTTGCATAATTTTATTTTTTTTAACTTATCGTTCTATATTGGGGTATGGCTGATTGACAAACATGATAGTTTCAGGTGAACAGTGAAGGGACTCAGCCATACATATACATGTATCCATTCTCCCCCAAAACTCCTCCCATTCAGGCTGCTGCATAATATTGAGCAGAGTTCCATGTGCTATACAGTAGGTCCTTGTTGGTTATGTTGGTTATCCGGCATACACTGATATTCTCTTGTCTATTTTATTTCATGTTTGTTTGCTTTCAATGCTAATCTTGATTCACCTTATTGCTTTCATGACCCACTAATGGGTCACAACTCATAGCTGGAAAAACATTGCCCTAAAAGAATATTATACAGCCTGAGAAGATTCTCAAACAATTAATTAAATGAGGCATTAAGACAGTGACACTAGGATGCAACTGGTTTGGGGATCAACCTATTTACAATTAATCAACCAGCACATGTTATCATCGTATACCCATTTCATACCTCGTATAGGTAGGGAGGTATGGATCTACCTGAAGTTTTTGAGGTAACCAAGAAGACAGGCCATTCACTGCACTCAGAAAGCTGTGTGTCACTAACTGAGCTTCTAAGAACATTAACTGAGTACTCACCGTGTTCCAGAAAAACACTGTGGAAAAGTCTGAAGCTACAAAGATGAGTAAGAGCTCATCCCAACCATCAGAGTCATAAGCAGCTATTTGGGGACAACACACAAGATAGCCGATACTTAGGTGCAGTACAGCAAATATTATGATAGAGCTGAGAACAGAACACAGTACTCTGGGAGAGCAGAGGGAGAATTTTTAAATGGCAACAGAGCTAATGGAAGACTTCCCCAGGAAGTGACTTCTGCTGAGCTCTGAAGAACAGGTAGCAATTAGCTAGACAGATGTGAGGGAAAGCCTGCCAAGAAGATGGAACAGCTTTTGTGAAGGCACAAAGGCAAGAGACCATGGAATGAAAGTCATTCAGAAAAACCAGAACAAGACAACTTATCGTTACAGAGAGGAGGATGAGTGAGCAAAGGAGACCAGGGAGAGGTGAGCTATGATGGGCTCTGAGTGTAAGGCCAAGTCGCTTAGAAGATGAGGAACCACTGGAGAATTCAAAACAGAATCACTCAGATTTGCTTCTGTAAAGTAGCACTCTGGCAGCAAGGTGGAGGATGGGCTGTAAGTGAGCAAAGCTGGTGAGAGAACAACTAGGACAACACACAATACAGATGCTGGTTTGGGATAAAGCTGATCCTGGACACTCCCACTTTTGTGAGAAAGGAGGCTTCATCCCTTCTGAAGTTACTGACATGTTAAAGCTTTAGTTCAGGGGTGTTTTATTCCAGCAGATGAAAGAAGAGACTACCACCTCTGGGTTAAAAAAAAGCAGAGGGGCATTACACAACTGTGGGCCAGTACTAAGTGAGAGGGTAATGCAGTCACACAGCAGTTGTCTTGATTAGGATGACAAGTTTCAGCTGACTCCCTCTCTATCTCTGAATTCAGAAACCTTGGATGCTAGTGAGGATGGAGAGCGTGAAGCTGGGCCAGTGGATGTTTGTGCAAACTCTGGGTCAGCCCTCTGCCCTGCAGCTGTGCAGCCTGGATAACCCACACAGCTGCCTAGGCAGATGGCCCCCAAACTCTCCTTGGTGTCTCTGATTAAAATTCCAAAAGAGAGAGAGCAGACAGAACTGAAGGCCAAGAACAACCACATTTCCTGTTAATTGTAGATTGGTTCATGTGGAGTATCTCTAAGTAGCAGATGCAGAGTTAGCATCCAACACACACACAATCTCTCTTTCTCATTCCCCCTTTCTCTCACAAACGAAATAATAAGCTGAATAATTTCTGAAAGTGAGTCCAGTAGGTCAAATAGTCCTTACATATTCTCCACCATCCTGCTTTTACACAAAGTCATTCCTACAAGGGATTCTCTTATTAATATTGCTAACGTGCTAAGTCGCTTCAGTCCTGTCTCCAACTGTGTCACCCTGTGGATTGTAGCCCACCTGTAGGCTACAATTGTAGGCTCCTCTGTCCATGGGATTTTCCAGGCAAGAATACTGGAGTGGGTTGCCATGCTGTCCTCTAGGGGATCTTCCCAACCCAGGGATCAAATTGGCAGGAGGGTTCTTTACCACTAGCACCATCTGAGAAGCCCTGTTAATGCTGGAGAAGAAGAATAAACAGAAATATCCATCCTGGATTACCTCATTTCTCTTTCCTTCCTCAGGGAAGGCTGGAGTTCTCGCAGCCTGCTCTGCTTTTCTCTGTTTCTCCATCCAGTTTTCCTTTGTGCCTCCCAGTGGTTTCATCTTAGGAATATAAGTACAGCCTTCTTTTAATTTCTTGACATTCACCCCTTTACACAGGCTAAATTTCTTAGAGGGAAAGATGGAGGAATAGGGAGCGATCACATTATATTTCTGCACATAAGCCCAAAAGGCTGAAAATTCACATCATAAAGGCAGGTCCAGAATCTTCAAATCTTTACAAGAGAGATTCCCCGTTATAATTCAAAGCCATGAACTCTGAATGGTTATTTGTTCATCAAGGCCAATGTGGGGAGGAGAGTGGTGAGTAGCAAACCTTAATATACCACAAAGTTATCTTTTAATGAGCACTGAAAAGTCCATGATTCAATGTGACAAATTTAAGTTTTTTCATCTCTAGAGCCCACACAAAACACTTAGCATTCAGAATCATTTTATCTAAGCTGGAAGCACTCTAATGACAACTCAGAAGCCTTCACTCTCTCCCCTGGGAGTGTTTCAGTTAGGACAATGGTGCAGAACACGCCACTGGTGTAACAGGGAAAGAATTTGGATGAACAAAGCATAAACAGACATGATCAGATTTAAAGACCAAAAGCTCAACTGTTTTTTTTTTTTTTTTTTTTTACCTCTTTCAGGCAGAATTTTTCATTTTCCATTTTTAAAAACTTTTCCAAACAATGTGAAAGCACAGCAAGGAGATCAAATAATGAAACACTGTAAGTATTTGCATGTAAGGAAACTTGGGAGGCCATGTCTCATTCTGTAGGCACCTTATCATTATCAGTGTCAATGATTTTCTTTTGATAAAATTCTTGGTTGGGGCCATGTTTGCAAATCATGTTTTAACAGCTTTAAAATGGGATTTTTTTGTTTTGTTTTTTTGTTTTCTCTTAACAAGGCATTCCAAGTGATCAATTATCTCTTTCAACTGGTTAAAAAAATACTTGTAAAAACATACCTACATATTCATTTTACAGTCATATTAAATTCCCTTCCAAAATTAAAATTTTATTTGCAGGTATTCTGATGTCACTAAGGGGTTGTTTAATGATAGTCTCATTTGTAAGGATTTTTACAAAGATTAACTGATTAAAGACAGCTTCTAGAAGCAGCCACCTCCCTTTGGAGAGACTTAGGCCACCTTGATCATTATGCTCTAGAGCTTAAAATTATTTAGACTTAACACTATCACTGACACATATTGGATGGGAGCTCCATTTCTATTCTACTGACTGATATTTTTTAAAAGATTTATTTATTTTGGGCTGTACTGGGTCTTCGTTGCTACTCAGGCTTTCTCTAGTTGTGATGAATGGGGCCTACCCTTCTCGTAGTGGGCAGGTTTCTCATTGTGGTGGCTTCTCTTGTTGCAGGGCACGGGCTCTCAGATGCACCAGCTTCAGTAGTTATGGCACGTGGGCTCAGCAGTTGCAGCTCCCAGGCTCTGAAGCACAGGCTCAATAGTTGTGGCACACGGGCTTAGTTCCTCCGTGGCATGTGGGATCTTCCTAGAAAAGAATCAATCAAACCTGTATCCCCTGCATTGGCAGGCAGATTCTTAACCACTGAGCCGTCAGGGAAGCCCCTGATTTAAAAAAAAAAAACATTTTTCTACTGCCTTGGCATTTCATATACCTTCAACTGTAAAGGAACCAGTGAAGTTGTTCGGTCATGTCTGACTCTTTATGATCCCATGAACTGTAGCCTACCAGGCTCCTCCATCCATGGAATTTTCCAGGCAAGAGTACCAGAGTAGGTTGCCGTCTCCTTCTCCGCGGGATCTTCCCGACCCAGGGATCAAACCCAGGTCTCCCGCATTACAGGCAGACGCTTTACCATCTGAGCCACCAGGGAAGCCCACTGATACTAGAATGAAGCTCAGTAAGTCAAGGCACATTAAAATAGAAAAGGCTATAAATTATAACTTAATATGCTGGTTCTTTGGAGGGAAATTTAACCCAAAGGCATGACACTTTGGTGCAACTGTAAAGGTGCATGCCTCAAAAGTGTTCCTATGCCACATTTAGTGTTATATACAGTGTTATTACTTCCCTTCCACTCCCATCCCCTCCTCCATGTCCCTCAGGCTACAAAACCAAACCAGATGCCTTTCTAAGGTACCCTGCCAATCTCCATTCTCTCTTCTACATCTTTTTTTCTTTTCTCTTTTTTTCCTATCAATCTGCAAGATATATAGAGGCACAGGGTGGTATGATGGAAGGACCCTGGGCTCTGGAGCTCCTCAGACTTGGATATGAATTCTTGGCACTAACGTTCCTGTAACATTAGGTTTCCCTTGACAATACTTATCTTTTCTGCGACTTTTTTCCTCAACTGTAATGGACAATAGAAACATCATTTGGCTTTCAGAAGCATGAGAGTAAAGGGAGTTTTTAAAGACTGTGACAGTATCTAGGGTACCCTATATTATAGTCTGTATTCTTCTTTACTGTTTCCTTTCATTTAGGTCTGACACCATCTATCCTCCAGCATTCCCTTTCCTCACCCTTCCCACTCTTCTCTCTCAATACTCTCTCCATTATCACCTTCCACATAACACTTTTGCAATCATATGGCTTTTTTTTCATCAGTAGGAAACCAATTTTGGGTACAGTCAGTGGCACCATCAAGGGGTGTTTTAGGGGGCGGGGAGACTTTAGCTCAGTCTCAATAACCATCAGCCCCTACCACTCCACGCCTTCCAAAGTAAGCATCCAATCTTGAGTCTGCTATGCTAACACTGTTTTAATACAAATCCTCTAGTCTTCAGCATCCCCCAAAACTACCTAAAATTAACACATAATCTAAGTAAAAAGAGTGTGCTCCCTGTGAAAACATTTCTTGTGATAAATCCCCTTCCTGCCCTTCCCACCAGATTGCTATTCCTGAGTCCCTGGAGTTCAGAAAGTCTAGAGCCAGCCACTGAGTCTTATCTGCTCTCCCTAAGATATTATGGTGTCCTTACTGCTATGGTTGGCCCCTCTGTCCTCCTAAAATCCCTGTATTTTCCTGTCTATTGATGGTTGCTGGAGCAGTGGTGCTACTGTTTCTCCTTCCTCTGACTCAATATTGCTAAGCCCATCCAAGTCCATTCACACTCTGCACAGCCTTCAGTACTAAAGACAGCTCCATGCAGGGTTTTGTCAATAAGCACGCTGATGCCCTCAGGAGCCATCCCAGGGCACAAATGTAAGTAGCAGCAGATAGGTATTCAGTCCGAAGACAAATCACCAGGGAGAAAAACCTAGACGTATGGCCAGTAGGGCAAAAAAAGAAACAGAGAGGGACCAGGGGAGTGGGAAAGGAAACCTGTTTGATCTCTTGGTGATGTAAGTTTATTTAGAAACCATGGCAGAATTTTTAATGTCTTTAAATTAGTGCTTCTAGAAGCAGCTGGAGTTATTTTGATAAGGGGAATGTAGTAAAGGAAACTAAGGCAACAATAGTTGGAAAGTTCTCATGTGATGTAATAAAGGTTATTATTTTGTAGGAATCACCCAGAGAACTTGCTTAAAATGCAGATTCCTGGGCTCTGTCCCTAGAGAGTTTGATTCAGGGTCTGAAGTGAAGCCAGGAATCTGCATTGTAACGAACACTCTAGTGATTCTGATGGAAGTGGTCCGAGGTCCACACCTTGAAAAACCCTGAGAGATGGTGAAGTAGAAGAAAGTCCCCTGGACTATGCATATGAAGACCTCATGTTGCCCACTAGTGCCCAGTGCTGAGGGACCCAGGGCAAGGCACTCACCTCTGTTAATCTTGGTCTCCTTACCAATAAAATGAAGGGTTTTTCCCAGGTCCTTCATCGTTCTGATAACCACCATTATCTCTTTAAAGATTTAAAAATTAGGTAATTGTACTGATGTGCATGGGATGAGCACAAATATGCTAGGTAATTTAATAATAAAACAAGTGAGTTTCCTATGCAGTCTCCTGTGAGTGGCAGTAGTACTTTTCCAGTTTCAGCTTGGTTTCTATGACCTTCTAGCACAGTTTTTGCTGTCCCAGGTCATAGATTTCTTTTCCCTTTTTTGGAAATCTATGTTCTTTCCCTTAGGTAATTGTGTTGCTCAAATATATCATTTTATCCAGTAACTGTATTAGGTACACACTCCCTTCTACAGAAAATGAGAAGTTAAGTTTTGAGAGTAGAGAAAAATGTTCTTTTAATGTGTGAGAAACTCTGAGGTGAAATATATATTTGTAATGGCCCCGACAGAAAAATTATGCCCATTTCTCCACCTTTCAAGATTATATTAGCTGACTGTGGGCAAAGAGAAAATCTGTTAAGCCTACATGCATCATGGGGCTTCCCAGGTGCTACAGTGGTAAAGAATCCTCCTGCCAAGGCAGGAGATGTGGGTTCAATCCCTGAGTTGGGAAGATCCCCTGGAGAAGGAAATGGAAACCCACTCTAGTATTCTTGCCTGGAAAATTCCATGGACAGAGGAGCCTGGTGGACTGCAGTCCACGGGGTCACGGAGAGTCATACATGACTGAGCACAACACACACATGCATCATACTGTATCATTCACTGTTCCTGTAGCCTCACAATTCCTTCCCAAGCCAGCATCACCCTGGTTTATTCATTCCACGAACATTTATTGAATGAATACTCTGGGACAAAACTGTGTGAAGCACTGAGAGTTCAGACATAAACAAGATGTAGTCCCCTGCCTTCATGGTTATTAAAGAATAGCTTCATATACTATTAAATAAGACATGTATCATCACATAACGGCCATGTTAGTTTGAGAATTACAATAGTAAATGCATCTGACAGGAGGGGTGATAAACTCCTTAGAGGTATAGAATCAAGAAAGCCTCCACAGAGATGATTATCTTTAAAGATGAGGAGGAATTCTCCAGAGAAATGAGGGGGAAGGGGGAAGAAAAAACAACACATTCAAAGACAAAGAGACAAAACAGTAAAACCTGTTCTGAGAGCCACAAGTCTTCTCATGTGACCAAAGGGTTGCACAAAGGATTTGCAAGAGATAATTATAAGGATCTCTAACAATCACTGAGTACTTACTAGGTATCAGACATTATCCTAAAAATTTTACGTGTTTTAATGCATTTAATCCTTTAGCACAATCCAATGAGGGGGTATGATTACTATCCTTGTTTGGCAAATGATGAATTGAAGAACAGAGATGTTAAATAACTCTCCTAGCTGGTAAAAGCTGGAACCAGTTTACACAGCTGGTAAAAGCTGTGTAAAAGCTGGAACCCAGGCAGTCTTGCTCTAGAGTCTATGTTCTGAACTGTACAGCACTACTGCTTCTTAAGGGCTTCCCAGGTAAGCTACAGGTAAAGAACAGGTGTGCCAATGCAGAAGGCAGAAGAGATGCAGTTTGATCCCTGGTTTAAGAAAATCCCCTGGAATAGGAAATGGCAACCCACTCCAGTATTCTTGCCTGGAAAATTCCATGGACAGAGGAGCTCGGTGGGCTACAGTCTATGGGGTTGCAAAGAGTCAGACACGATTAGGTATGCATGCGCGTGTGCACACACACAGATTCTTAGAGATGAGGTTAGAAAAGGAGACAGAATGCAGATCAAGGAGAGACTTAGAGGTCTTCACAAGGAGTCTGGAGTTTATCCCATAGCCAATGAGAAACTAAGAAATGTCTGAATTAATATATTGTGCGTAAGACAGGCCATCCCAGTAGGAATATACAGATGGACTAGGAGAGGGCTAAAATTGGGGGAAGGATGCCAAGAAGAAAACTAATGTAACTGTCCCATTAGAAAGAATGAAAATCTGAACTCAAGCAGTAGCAGTGCAAGCATAGATTATGTCTCTAAATCTGTTTTCCAAAGAAAAGAATGCTCTGTAAACAGCTTCATTAAATCCTTGCAGCATTGTGTAAAATCTGCATATTAAAAAAAATGTAAATGGCTTTTCTTTCCCTTCCTAAGGAACTCCTACACCAATTCAGAGTTCTCAGATAACAAACAAATGTAAGATTAAGGCTGCTTTGACTTTGTTTCCTTTAGTTTGCTCTCCTTAAAAAAAGAAAACAAAAAAACCACTAGGGATGATTTCTAAATTTTTTTCAATACCCAGAATCATAGAAAATCTCTTAAGTTTACAATGAGTCACAATATTCTTCTTACAGTTATTCCACCATCTTTGCTGAGAGTGAACTGAGTGGCTGGGATTATGACTATGGTTTCTGCTTACCCAAGACACTCCAATGTGCTCCTGAACCAGATGCTTTCAATCCCTGTGAAGACATTATGGGCTATGACTTCCTTAGAGTCCTGATTTGGCTGATTAACATCCTAGCCATCATGGGGAATGTGACTGTCCTCTCTGTCCTCCTGACTAGTCGTTATAAACTGACAGTGCCCCGCTTTCTCATGTGCAATCTCTCCTTTGCAGACTTTTGCATGGGGCTCTACCTGCTACTCATTGCCTCGGTTGATGCCCAAACCAAAGGCCAGTATTATAACCATGCCATAGATTGGCAGACAGGGAGTGGGTGCAGCACGGCTGGCTTTTTCACTGTTTTTGCAAGTGAACTCTCTGTCTACACCCTCACAGTCATCACACTAGAAAGATGGCACACCATCACCTACGCTATTCAACTGGACCAAAAGCTGCGACTGAAACATGCCATTCCAGTCATGCTTGGAGGATGGCTCTTTTCGACTCTCATTGCCATGCTGCCTCTTGTGGGTGTCAGCAATTACATGAAGGTCAGCATTTGCCTCCCCATGGATGTGGAAACCACTCTCTCACAGGTCTACATCTTAACCATCCTGATTCTCAATGTGATGGCCTTCATCATCATTTGTGCTTGCTACATTAAAATTTATTTTGCCGTTCAAAATCCAGAGCTGATGGCTACCAATAGAGATACAAAGATTGCTAAGAAAATGGCGGTCCTCATCTTCACCGATTTCACCTGCATGGCACCAATCTCTTTCTTTGCCATCTCAGCTGCCTTCAAAGTGCCCCTTATTACAGTAACCAACTCAAAGGTTCTACTGGTTCTCTTTTATCCCGTCAATTCATGCGCCAATCCATTTCTGTATGCAATTTTCACGAAGACATTCCGAAGGGATTTCTTTCTGTTGCTGAGCAAATTTGGCTGCTGTAAATATCGAGCTGAACTTTATAGGAGGAAGGATTTTTCAGCTTATATCTCCAACTGCAAAAATGGCTTCACTGGATCAAATAAGCCCTCCCGGTCTACCTTGAAGTTGACCACATTACAATGTCAATATTCAGCTGTCCTGGACAAGACTTGCTGTAAGGAGTGTTAACTGTGATATCAGTAAACACATTACTGAATTATACTTAAATATGTAAAAAATTTATCTCTACCAGTAATATTAACAGTTTGTTTCAGGAAATTATGTCTTATGCACATCAGGCAAAAAAAAGACTCTACCTAGCTCAAAATGTGGTCCGTGACCACAGCCGGTCTAAAAACTATTTGTCACTGGCACATGATAACAATACAGAGTGTTTAGAAACTTTTACAGCAATTTTGACAGAGTAATTTTATGTCTGCTGTATCTAATATTTCAAAAATGAGATGGTGTTTTGCATGACTGTAATTTTTTTCTCATTTCATCCTTGTAGTAATTTTTATTGCATTTTTACAAAAATATTAGTACATAAGAGATTTGAAATTTGAAATAACTAGTCCTTTTCCTCAGGCAGTTTGAGAAATATAGACTCTGGAGACGCACTGTCTGGTACCCACCAGACACATGCAGCTAAACTGAGCTAAATTAAAAATGTGTCTTCTCAATTGCACTAGGCACATTTCAAGTGCTCAACACCCATATATGACCCCTGGTTACTATATTGAACAACACATATACAGAACAGTTTCATCATCACAGAAAGTTCTATTGGACAGTGCTGTCCTAGACATTTATTTATCCCTTATCTAGATTCTAAATAATTATAATTATTAAAATTTTAAATTATACTATTTAAAATTAATGTAAAGTAAGCATCTAGAGGCATATTTCATCCTGTTGGTCTGGCGTTTAGTCTCTAAAGAGCAGTGAAGCATTAAATAGTAGACTGTAAACTCCTTGTGGGTAGGAACTCTGTCTCAATTTTGCTTCCTCACCTCCTAGCTCAGGATCTCAGCAATAGCATGCAACAAATGTGCTGAATGACACTGAAGTTAAGAAATCTACAAGGAAAAAAAAAATGTCTTCTTTCTAGGGCTCTATCTTTTATGGAAGTAAAAGAAAATGCTTAAATATTTTAAAATATTTAACTTCCATAGTTTCTATCTTTGAAGGTATTGAAAAATATATCCAATATTTGCTAGAAGGAATTTTATTTGTCAGAATTGACTCTTATAGGACAATAAAATTATGGTTTTAATTGCAATGTTTTTTAAGTTCCTTTGACACTTTAAAGTAACTTATTGAAAGTTTATTATATGCCAAGCATCTTGATAAGTATTTTATATAATTCAACCCACTTAATATTCATAAAACTCTATGATGAAGATATTATTCACATTTTAGAATAGAGGAAAGCCCATTACAATTTGCCCAAGTTCTCAAAACTAATAAAAGCTTCAACTAATAGGATTCAAACTCAAAGTTCTGATTCAGGACCCCAGCCTTTTAACACTGTTTTACTGCCTTCCATATTGGTAAATCATAGCCATCCAAAGGTTTAATATGTGTTCAGAGTTCTTTTAATTTCCCCCAACATTTTATTGTGACATTTTCAAACATATGAAAAGTTGAAATAATTGTACAGTGCACACCCATATACTGAGACTCAACATTTTACTATATTGGTTTAGAAAATATCATGATAAGAAAAATAATTCTATATAATTATTAATATCTATCCAGTATTTATCCATCATCCATCATTTCTGATGTAATTTAAGTTACAAACATCAGTATTTGTCAGCCCTAAACCCTTCAGCATGCTTATCATTAACTGAAGTTTAATATTTGTTTACCTATTTAAGGTAAAATTTAAATATGATGAAATAGACAAACCCTAAGCATACCATTTAATGCATTTTGAGAAATGTATACACCCATGTAACCCAAACCTTCATGAAGATACAGAACACTCACCCTCAGAAAGTTTTCTCATGTCACTTCCTAATTAATCTCTCACCTCTGCCCTACAAGAGTAATAATGCATACACGCTAAGCTGCTTTAACATGTCCAACTCTTTGCGACCCCATGGACTGTAGCCTTACAGGCTCTCCTGTCCATGAGATTCTCCAGGCAAGAATACTGGAGTGGGTTACCATGCCCACCTCCAGGGGCTCTTATGTCTCCTACATCAACAGGAAGGTTCTTTACCACTAGCACCATCTGGGAAGCCCAGAATAAGGGTTATGATTTTTTTCCCTAAGAGATGAGTTTGTCTGCTCCAGAATTTCATATAAATAGAATCAAACAGTTAATATTCTTCTGTATAAAGCTCTTTGACTCAACACAATGTTTTTGTTATTTATCGCTGCTGCTTGAATCAATAGTTCATTCCTTTTCATTGCTGAATAGTATCCAATTGTATGAATATAACACTGTTTTCTATTTTCTTATCAATGGATATCTGGGTTATTTTCAGTTTTTAGCTCTTCTTTGGCATTTGTTAAATAAATGCAAAGTCACAACTAGACTCTCCACACATTTAGCCTGCTTTCAATCATTATGCCATTTTGCAAAGTATTTCAAAGTAGATTATAAAAAGGTATAAACTTTATAAAATATCTCTTTTCTGTAATGTGTTTTTCGTATTTCTGACTTTTCTACTCCACAACTAGTTACTTGTCTTTATTTAAATGCTGTTCTCTCTCTTGTAAGCAAGTGTTTTAGAATCTGTCTCAATGATGAGAGAACGCTAATTAGTCATGTTGCTATACACACACACACACACAAAATAAACTTTTTGATTGATAATAAATCACAGAACCAAAACAACTAAGCAAGAAAAACAGCAGAAAGTAAACAAAAGAAAAAATAAAATACATCCTTATAGATAAACTTTAAATTATAAATTATAACTTTATTGTTTTAGCCTAACATACTTGTACCTATACTCTGAAAACAACTATTACAGCCTTTCCCACAAACACTGATCTTTACTTTCTACATTATAATTTAAGTTTTAACTCACAGAGTTATAGTGTACTATCTTCCTCATCCTCACATCCTTTCATTCATTAGTTATTCCCTTCAAATTGTCTTCCACATCAGTGCTTTATTTTGCATTCCTATCACCATTCCCACATCTCAGGCCATTTCCCCTTACCTCGAGTATTTCTACACCTCCCTCACTTTTATTCATATCTAACCTTTCCTATGGCCATACTCTCATACCCACCACCACTGATTCAATTTACTTCAGTTCAGTCGCTCAGTCGTGTCCAACTCTTTGCGACCCCATGGACTGCAGCACCCCATGGACAGGCCTCCCTGTCCATCACAAACTCCTGGAGTTTACTCAAACTCATGTCCATTGAGTTGGTGATGCCATCCAACCATCTCATCCCCTGTCACCCCCTTCTCCTCCCGCCTTCAATCTTTCCCAGCATCAAGGTCTTTTCCAATGAGTCAGTTCTTCGCATCAGGTGACCAGAGGATTGGAGTTTCAGCGTCAGCATCAGTCCTTCCAATGAATATTCAGGACTGATTTCCTTTAGGAAAGACTGGTTGGATCTCCTTTCAGTCCAAGGGACTCTCAAGAGTCTTCTCCAACACCACAGTTCAAAAGCATCAATTCTTCGGCGCTCAGCTTTCTTTATAGTCCAACTCTGACATCCACACATGACTAATGGAAAAACCATAGCTTTGACTAGATGGACCTTTGTTGGCAAAGTAATGTCTCTGCCTTTTAACATGCTGTCTAGGTTGGTCATAACTTTTCTTCCAAAGAAAAGTTCTTCCACCACTGATTAACCTTCCTAAAATCCTATCTCATCTTATTATATACCTACCAAAAATGCAAAATTCCCTCCCCAATCCACTAAAGTCAAGACACTGTCTTTACTTCAAATAGAGCAGGGCATAAAAAATAATTATGTAATCCACAATGGTTTATCTCTTTAAACTTCTTTAGCACCTATCATCTGTATCACTTGTTTTTTGTTCTACACTGATGATATTATTATCTTACATGTATATCTCTTTTTTCACACACATTATAAATTCCTTTAGTAATTTCTCACCTACTTCTTTGTTTCTCCCACTATATCTATCCTAGTCTTACATGTAAGGCAATTAATATTTTTAGCTGATTCACTTTTATAACTGAAATATAAAACAATCCTTGTTAAGGAGCATTTTCCTTATGAGATGGTCTCATAGAAAGTGTATATTCCTAATTTACATAATCTCTCATACATAAAACATCAAATGTTCAAGAAATTTATATTTCTATCTTGCATTTTTTTTTTATCATGTTTGATGTACGCTGCAGAATGACTAAATCAATTTGGAGTAATTCATCTAAACTTACAAAATATTTTTAAAAGGCATTTTGTCCAAAAGTTATAACATTTGTAATACAGGGCCTGGTTTTAGTTTTTTCAAAAATATATTAAGTTCACATGCAAATTAAGAATCTTTATGCCACAAAGATTTCAATAAACATGTTCACAACTGGAAAAAATCTTTTCATAATGTACAATATTTTTATTAATATCAAGTTACTTCCTAAGAGTTACTACCATGAGCTTCCTATTTATAATTTAGCTTTCTAGTTACAAATTATAAAATTTCCAACTAGCTCAGAGTATATTTACAGACAAACAGCACTGTATTAACCTACTAATAAAAGTCAAAATAAATTCCCCCACTAAATTCCCCTTCTCACCACCCATTTAACCACTGCTATTCATTTTAAATTTTGCTACACAACTTAAATGACTTCAACTGAGCTCCTCAGCCAGAATGGGCGTCTCATTGTCCTATGAAGTCTGAGCTATACAGATGATTTTTTACACATATTATAGCACATTGAATGAAACAGGTAAAGAAGGTAATCCAGGCAAGGTCAGCTGGTCAGTCCCTAAGAGACTATGCAAACTCAAGATCTTCGCAGTCGACAGGGAGAGGTGGAAAGTATGTAAAAAAAAGAAAAGAACAAAGCCCTGTGGGATGCATGCATGAGAAAAAGTCTGGGTTAGAAATTACTATATATGATACGTGAATTTCACATAACACATAAACTGTAACCTCTTTACTAGGGACACATTCACCACCTATAAAAGGGTGTAGGATGGTATTTTCCAGGTATTATATTTACAAGAACATATAACTCACTTTATGACATTTTGTTAAAATATGCAACAAGAAATGTTAAGCTTGGACATGATAGAGAGTCCTAAACTTCCTAAAAGTAATACCATATTAAAGCCAAGTCTCAGATACACTCCACAACTTACAGGACTTAAAGATTAATTTTCTCTTTCAAAATAGATGAATATTTGTTTCATTTTATCTTTAACACATGGGTTAAAAAATTTTTTTAATATGACCCATCAGTAGGTAGTGAAACCAACTTACAGGGCCAATACCATCAAAAATTTTTTTCTAATGAACAAAATAGAATCAAATATAGGAGGACATCATGTTAAAAGCAAATATGATTTTCTTATACTTTTGTTTTATTTGTACTATATGTATCTATGTACATGCAAACACACACTGGTTGTTAAAGTTTACTTCTTAGTGTGTGCTTAGTCACTCAAAGTCATGTCCAACTCTTTGCAACCCCATGGACTGTAGCCCACCAGGATCCTCTGTCCATGGTGATTCTCCAGGCAGGAATACTGGAGTGGGTTGCCATGCCCTCCTCCAGGGGATCTTCCCAACCCAGGGATCAAAACCAGTCTCCTGCATTGCAGGCGGATTCTTTACCATCTGAGCCACCAGGGAAGCCCATTTCTTAGTGTGGCACTGGCCAAAATAACTTTTAAAACATTAATTTACACAATGTTTCAAGACTCAGGATTCTTTTCTAGTGCTATCTGAGACTGATAAAAGGGCACCTAGGTCCACAATAATTTGGGGACTCGTAGTTCTCTGTGCAGTCACCACCCAAACTATCATCATTTATACTATCGTGCAAAGGCAATCATTATGGAGCTTGTTTTGTTTTGTGGTAAGTCTATTTTAAATGGATGTTTTCACATTTTTAAAGAATCAGAGGCACAAGGGCATGCAAAGACACAAATGGAACAATGACTTTTTTCTCTGATAAAATGTACCCCATAAATAAAGATGAAAACATAGTAGTATTTGTAATATAATTTTCTAAAAAATCACTGAAGCCAAGTGAGAATTTAAAATTCACCATGGAAAAGAGGAAAGGAATTATAGAAACAACTATTATCGCCTCTCCCAAACACTTAAACCAACACATTAAAGCCCAATTTCCAAGTGAACACACCTTGTCGATAAATTCAGCACTTAATACAGGGTGACTGAAAGCACCTGAAGTCTAGAAAGTGTCCTCCTCAACAATGGGTGGGGGTGGGGGAGTACATTTCAGAAATGACACAGAAAATAAGTGCCCTCTTTTTGCCTTCCATGTAGAAAAGATGAACATTTCCTGGTAGGAAACATCCATGAAGGGAACCCACAGCTCCTGGAAGTTCTCAGGAGCCAGAGCAGGATGTGAAATAGCAGAGGTAGTGATGAAAAGGACAGTGAGCCTGAGGACGAAGAAGGCACCAGCCCAGCCAACTAGTACTAACGGAATCCTCATGCAGCTGCCAACTTGAGGCCAAAGACAGTGCCCCACTCATGTCATCCACAGTCCAGATGAGATTTATCCAAGTATCTCAAAAGACCTAACAGTAGCTGAGTCACTTGGGTAGAATAGAACAAGCACTGGAATAATAAGTAGGGATGCCTCTGAAAACGAGATGGGGAATTCACCCTGTGACCAGCCAGATGCAGGAATATAATCCTCGAGGAGCTTTTCACCTATTCCATCTCAGAACTTCTTTTAGTGAAAGAATTACTGTCCTGGAGAATACTAGTGAGTCAGTGAAAGTCGCTCAGTCGTCTCCGACTCTTTGCGACCCCACGGACTATACAGTCCATGGAATTCTCCAGGCCAGAATACTGGAGTGGGTAGCCTTTCCCTTCTCCAGGGGATCTTCCCAAACCAGGAATCGAACCCAGGTCTCCCTCATTGCAGGCGGATTCTTTACCAGCTGAGCCACAAGGGAAGCCCTAGTGGAGAACACTATTCAGGGCCAAAAGTAGGGATCCTAGACTTAGAGACGTTTCTCTGGTGGCTCAGACAGTAAAGAATCTGCCTGCAATGCAGGAGACCTGGGTTCAATCCCTGAGTCAGGAAGATCACCTGGAGAAAGAATGGCTACCCACTCCAGTATTCTTGCCTGGAGAATTACATGGACAGAGGAGCCTGGCAGTCTCCTATGTCCAAACCTATGGGAGTCCATAGGTTTGCAAAGAGTCAGACACGACTGAGTGACTCACACACACACACACACACTCTATCCACTAAAAGAAGCAGTATGATGGGGAAAAGGTTCCTTTAAGGAATCTGAATCTATTACTAAGAAGAGAATATTACAGAACAGTTTACTGAAATATTAATTTGCTCTGTTTTCACTGGGGTTAAGAAAATGAGAGCTATTTTGTTTCCATTCTCTGATTTTAAGAATTATCCAGGTCTTCTGTTTTCAAATGAGATTGTCTCATCAAAATAGAAGGTTCCTGTAGAGAACATCTCTTCTTGACTTTTGATTTAGAAAGCCTAAACTCAATGAGGGAATTCCCTGTTAGGAAAAATGAAGAGAGACAGTATGTTTGATGTTACAAGACTTTGCAAAGGAGTCTTCCAATGTAAGAAAAGTAGAAAAAAATTAGAGATGAGGGAAGAAGACAGAAATGTGAAGTTCTGAGAATTAAAATGGGAACCTAACCCACTCCCGAGAATTCCCCAGGGAAATATCAGGTACAAAGAAGAATGGTCTGGCCACAAGATAAACCCAGAGGCTAATCCTTGGCTCTAGGGATCCTAGCATCGACAAAGATTTTCATGTTCTAGTGTAGGCTCAACTGAGGCATCTGTCTCCAAGGAGCCATCTGGGCTTGCACAATCAGCATACTGTTAGTGATAAATGTAGACTGGTTTTATCTAGAGATGCCTTCCTGAATATCTAGGTACTCACAAGACTCTCCAGGATCTTTTGTAATGTGGTTTCCTGAGTGGTGGGAGGAACACCAGCCCCAGTCTCATAACTGGTACTGACTTTGCCATGATGGAGAATTAGAGTCTGATTTAAATTTTACTTCAGAATTAAAGAAATATGAAATGTCTTCTTGCTACATCACACCTAATACATCTGTACTTTGTAATGGTACAGACAATGAGAGTTAAAAAATAAAAACCTATTAAACAGTTTGAAATATAAAATGAAAGAAATGTAACATTGTATATTTGTATCTGCATCTGAATTATAATTTTATTAAATTCCATACAGTGAACAATATGTGATACAGTCCCTCTGATGTTTATGATGTACTGAGCTCATAAGTTTTACCACTCCGCATCACCAATGGCTTTTGCAAATACATAGTCTCTCCCTCCAAAACACATAACACCATCTTTCAGATAGAATTTCCATTTGTCCTTGCTTCGATGAATCTGGAGGGAGAAAAATAGTCTAAATTAATCAAATTAAGAAGCTAAAGGATCATTTACATTTCTTTGCATATCCCATGGGATTATTCTGACCCTAAATGGGAGTTGTTTTTTTTTTTTTTTAATATTTATTTATTTACTTATTTATTCGGTTGCCTTGGGTCTTAGTTGTGGCACGCAGGATCCTTTGTTGCCGTGCAGGGATTCTCCAGTTGTGCCTCAGAGGCTTAGCAGCTGTGGTGTGCAGGCGCCAGGGCATGTGGGTTTCAACAGTTGCGGCACATGGGCTCTCTAGTTGTGATGCATGTGGGCTTAGCTGCTCCACAGCATGTGGGATCTTAGTTCCCTGACCAGGGACAGAACCCACATCCCCTGCATTGGAAGGCAAATTCTTAACCACTGGACCACCAGGGAGTTCTTTATAAATAAAATCTCTTTAGGATCGTTTATTCATTCATTCAGCAAATATTTGCTGAGTTCCTATGTATCAGGTATTGCTTTAAGCCCTGGAGATTTATCAGTTTTTTAAAAAGGAAAATATATAATTTTTTTTTTAACAGGAGAAAACTTCCTGTCTTTGAAGAGTTTACATTTTACTAAGGATGGGAGAAACAAAGCCAGTAAAACCGTAAACTCCATAGAATATTAAAAGGTGGTATGCATGCAAGCTAAGTCGCTTCAGTCGCATCTGACTCTCTGTGACCCTATGGGCTGTAGCCTGCCAGGTTCCTCTGTCCATGGGATTCTCCAGGCAAGAATAATGGAGTGAGCTGCCATGCCCTCCTCCTGGGATCTTCCTGACCAGGGATCAAACCCATGTCTCTTATGTCTCCTGCATTGACAAGCAGGTTCTTTACCACTAGCACCACCTGGAAAGTGTTATGAAAAATAGATCAGGAGAAAAGAGTATCACAAACACAGAGGTGGGGTTACAATTTTAAGTAGAAGCGTCAGTGGGAGAGTGAGGTAACATATGAGCAAAGACTGAAAGAGAATATGTTGACTAGAGAGCATTATAGGCAAAGAGAACAGAAGTCCTGAGAGGGGCATGCTTAGATTGCTCAAGAACAGCAGAGGTCACTATATCTGCAAAGGAATAGAGAGGATGTACTTAATATCAAGGATGAAAAAACAGTTGTGTTTCATTTTGAAGAAGAAAGTCAGTAGTCCTAAATAACACACTGAGCAGGGTCAGAAAATATAGCTTATAATCTATCAGATTCTATTGGCTCTTCTTTAGGTTCGATAAACCAGGCTGATATAAAATAAAAACTAGAAAATCCTACCACCTTAATAGGTAAGAAATCATACAATTACTGTCACTTCTGGGTAAATCACAAGTGACTATTTAAAAAGCTTAGAAATACATGATCTGAAATCAAGAGTAAGAATTAACCCTAGTTGTTGACTGCAAAGAGTCAAACTGAGGAAGAAAACCCTGTGTCTAGTATTCAGATGCATTTTGGGAGGCACAAGAAAATACCAAGGATAAATCCTCTATTTGTGTGGGGAGGGGGGAAATGTCCTAATGACGGAAACTTTCTTCTCTGACTTCTGACTTCTAATTTTCATGTGCACTTATCTTTGGTCTCAGGGAACACAACCATGACGACAGAATCCTTAACACAAATGATAAAATCTGACCAATATTAGGAAAAGAAAAATAGCAGAAGCAGCAACAACTCTTCCCATTACCTTTATCAAGTGACTATATTTATTAATTATTTTCTATACTTATTCTAGAAATGCAACCATGGTTCAACATTAGGAACTTATTAGTATAAAAACTGTATTACTAGACCTAAGGAGACAAATAATATAATCATCTCCAATGATGCTGAAAAAGCTTTTGATAAAACTCAAGCATTTTAAGAAAGACCATGTCCTACAAATAAACACACACAAACACACACACACTCTACTACCTCAACCCAACAGCTGTGACTTAGGGCTTAGTGAGGAAAATCCTAAAAATATTCCCACTCAAGTCAGAACATAGACAAGAAAACTATTACCTAACCTTTCACTCTAGAGGTACCAGCCAATACAATAGACAAAAGGAGAGTACAATTGGTACTAGACAACATAATTAGATAAGAAAGAACTAGAGATAAAAAAATTGGAAAAGATTAAATAAATTTGCAGATGCAATGACTGGATATCTGAAAAATCTAAGATAATCAATTAAAAATGACTAAACAAGAATTCAGTATTGGTACAAAATTAATATATAGAAATTCATAGCTTTCACATATACAAGCAACAGTACCAGACATAAAGAAAGAGCTTGTTTCCCATAGCAAAAAAAGACATAGCATAGTTAGGAATAAATTTTACAAATACTCAACTACCAGCACCATTAAACACATTCTCCTTTTTGAAATATTTTCCTCATTTGGCTTCCAGAACATTCCTGGTCTTCCACTTCTTTCTATTCCATTTCTTTGACCATTCCTTTGTTTTCTGTACTGATTTCTCCTTCTCTCCCTCATCTCACTTTTAGTGTACCAGGACTCTTCTTCCTGTTTATATCACTCTCTAGGTGATCTTATCTAATCCCACAGTTTTAAATATCAACTATGACTCCCGAAATTTACATCCCCAGCTCATATGTCTCCCCTAAAACTCTGATTCTCATTCAACTGCTTCAACACATCTTCCTGAATGTCCAATAAACATCTCAAGCAAGTTTAAAACAAGGACACTGATATATATTCTCCCCTGAACTTCACAGTTTTCCCCATCTCAGTGGGGAACGGCCACTCATTCTTATTCAGACAAGAAATCTTGGAGATAATCTTTACACCTCTTACTCACACCTCATATCCAGACCCATCAATAAATGTTAGTTCTACCTACAAACCATATTCATAATCCAACCACTTCTACCATCCACAACTATTACTCTTGTTTCAGCTAACATCCTCTCTCACCTGGACTGATACGTTTCATGACTAGTTTCCCTATTTTCACCCTTGTCTCCCACTAAGTCTACTCTGAACATGGTAGCCAGAGCGGCCCTGTTAAAAACATAAATCAGATATCCTTTCTATGCTCAAGCTCTCCAATGACTTCTCATTCAAAAATAAAGTCCCTAAAATGGCCTATAAGGTCATGTTCTTCCCCTCACTTAATGCTCTGGTCTTCTCACTGTTCCCTGAACACACAGGTACTCTTCTACCTCAGGACTTATGTATTTATTGTTCCCTCTGTCTGAAATGATTATATCCAAATATCCTCATGGCTCATTCTCTTACATTCTTTCGATCTTTACCCTATCACGTTGTCAGTAAAGTCTCCCCTGGACATCGCATCCAAAACTGCAACCCACTCCTCCTTAATATTACTAAAATACCAAATTCTATTAATGTGATCTCAGTGAAAATATCAACAGGTTTTTGTTTTGTTTTAACCAGAGAAGCTGATTCTTAAGTCAATATAGAGAAATAAACAAGAGTATCCAGGAAAACTCTGGAAAAGAATATGAAGAAATACCAGCCCTACAAGATATTAAAGCTGTGGTACATATACACAATTGAATATTACTCAGCCATTAAAAGAATACATCTGAATCAGTTCTAATGAGGTGGATGAAACTGGAGCCTATTATACAGAGTGAAGTAAGTCAGAAAGAAAAACACCAATACAGTATATTAACACATATATATGGAATTTAGAAAGATGGTAACGATGACCCTATATGTGAGACAGCAAAGGAGACACAGATGTATAGAGCTGTCTTTTGGACTCTGTGGGAGAAGGCGAGGGTGGGATGATTTGACAGAATAGCACTGAAACATGTATATTGTCATATATGAAACAGATCGCCAGTCCAGGTTCAATGCATGAGACAGGGTGCTCAGGGCTGGTGCACTGGGATGACCCAGAGGGATGGGATGGGGAGGGAGGTGGGAGGGGGGTTCAGGATGGGGATCACATGTACACCCATGGCTGATTCATGTCAATGTATGGCAAAAACCACTACGATATTGTAAAGTAATTAGCCTCCAATTAAAACAAATAAATTTAAAAAAATAAAAGATATTATAAACCTCAAAATAATTAAAGCAATGTAGCAGAGGTTAATGGACAACCCAATGAGACAAAACAGAAAATCAAGAAGTAAATTCAAAATACTGAACTTCAGCAGATGATAAAGAAATCATTCTCTTTTAAGTGGAGACAAAATAGACTTATCAGTGAGCAATATTAAGAAAACTGGGTAGGCATATGGGAAAAAATTTATAATCACCTGTCACACCAAGAAAAATGGCTCCATCAGTCAAGACTTACATTTTTTAAAAGAAACCAAAGAAATACTAGAAGCAAACATGGGTGAATCCCTTTAAAATCCTGAGGTAAAAAAGAACTTTCTATTCATGACTCAAAATTCAGAAGCCATAAAAATAAAGGTTGACAAATTCAACATCTGCATGAAAGGAAGAAAAAGCATTGAAAGCAAATAACTGAAGAAAAAGTATTTTTGCACATACCAAGAGCTAATCTGTCCTAAAATAATACAGAACTCTTAGGAAGCAATAAACTGACTAATAATTCAATTTTTTAAAACATAGAGGGTGGGACAAATTGAGAGAGTAGCATTGAAATATATACATAACCATATGTAAAATAGATACCTAATGGGAATTTGCTGTATAACACAGGGAGGTCAGCTCGGTGCTTTGTGACAACCTAAAAGGGTGAAAGGGAGGCTCAAGAGAGAGGGTATACCTCTATACTTATGGCTGATTCACATTGTTGTACAGGAGAAGCCAACACAACATTGTAAAGCAATTATCCTCCAATTAAAAATAAATAAAGCAGACAAAAGTTATGAACAAGCAGTACACATAAAAATAAATATAATTGGTTCATAACACACAGAAAGTTAAAAATGTCACCAGAGTATCATTTTTCAACTTTCATAATAGCAAAGATCCAAATGTTTCATTACACTGCATTGGCAAAGCTGCAGAAAAAGGAGGGCTCTCAAACACTGTAAGAGGTATATATACTGCAATAACCTCCAGGAGAGCGTTCTGGCAATATCTAACCAAATATATTTGCCCTTTAACCCAGTAATTCCACTTATAGAGATTTACTTAATAGATAAAACTGCCCACATACGAAATGTTTTATGTACGTGGTCATTCAATAGCAAACAACTGAAAAACAGCTCAAATAAGAGATGAGTTAAATAAATTTTAATAATTCCACAATGGAATATTACAGTTATAAAAATATCCAGACAAAGATTTCTAAGATCTATTGTTAATCTCTTAAAAGACAAGGTGCAAAATACAGTGTTGCCTATGCTACTCCTTTAGGCTCTACTTGAATAAAGAGACTAAATATATAAAGAAATTAATGTAACTGGTTACTTATTTGCACTGAAGGCAGTGACAGGGAGCTACTGGTAGGAAGAGCAGATGGTGAAGGACTGGGTACTAGAGTCCTTATGGTATACCTTTTATAGTATCTAGATATTTTAACAATGTGTATGCAATATCTATTCAAAAAACAAAAGAGAGAGAGAGATACTGTGCTACATACCTCGTAATTACCCACTGTAAAACTAGCATCTAAGGGACAAAGTCAGCTCAACTGTTAAATGAAAATGGAACATATTTAAGTAGTTTCACATCCCACTATAAATAGTATCCTATTTATAGCACAGAACACTCCTAACTATAGTAAAATGTTTCATTTCACCATTAATCTTCCCTATAATATCTTTATTATTTTAATCTTTATATTAATCTTGTACATTCTCTCTGCCTCTGAAACAGTATGTCCATAACTCTCACTCAGCATGTTTATCAGTGACCTTCATTTAACCCTTTTTCACTGCACATCTTAATCTCAAAGTTTTCCCCTTGACTGTTAGCTTATAAATTTTAAAGTTAAATCTCATATGATAATCAAAGTCAGATAAAATATACTGAAAAGCAAACAAAAAACCTAGCTCTTCTCAAAGTTTAATGAGCATGAAAATCACCTGGGAGTCTTGTTAAAATGCACATTTTGATCCAGTACTCTAGGATAAGACTCAAAATTTCTTATTTTTAACACTCTCCCAGAGGAACTGATACTACTGGCCTTCAAAACACACTAAGCAGTAAAGCTCTTACAAGACTATTACTGAAGTTTTTCAATTTACTTGAGTTTGGTTACAATCAATACTTCTTCAAATAAGACAACTAGTAACCAGAACTTGGAAGTTATTCTTTTATAAAAATTCACTAAAATAGTGGTTCCTCCCACCCCACTTTGACTGCAAATACATACTCTTTGCTAGCTATCTTCCAACTTTCTCACTTCCTTTTCAAAAACTTTTCAGTGGTTCCCCAATGTCCTGGTTTTGTATTGTTCTTAAAATATTCACTAGAGTGCCCTCAGACAACTAGCTTTATTAACATGCTACATCTGCAGTCGTGTCTGACTTTGCAACTCCATGGACTGTGTAGCCTGCCAGGCTCCTCTGTCCATGGAATTCTTCAGGAAAGAATACTGGACCAAGTTGCGATTTCCTACTCCAGGGGATCTTCCTGACCCAGGGATCAAACCTGCATCTTCTGCATTGGCAGGAGCATTCTTTACCACTGTGCCACCTGGTAACACTAAATATCTAACACCACTCTTTCTATCTACCCCACAGGTTGTTTTGAGAAGCAAAAGACAATGTATAAGAAAATACTTTGGGGACTTCCCTGGTGGTCTAGTGGTTAAGAATCCGCCTTGCAGTGGAGGGGACATGGGTTCAATCCTTGGTCGGGGAACTAAGATTACACCTGCCATGGAGCAACTAACCCGGTACCACAGCTACTGAGTCCATACACCGCAACCAAAGATCTCACATGATGAAGAGAAATCCTGCAAGCCACAACTAAAACCTCAAACAGACAAATAAATATTTTTTTTAAAGTACTTTGAAAAATATAAAGCACTGTGTTAATTAACGGCAAGCTATTTTCCACAGTGCAGTACCACTAAGGATACTATATCCATAATGGTCTAGAAAACTACTTGTGACTCTATGAAATGCAAATATAACCTAGTTCCTTATATAGTGCAACACACTGTTTATAGAATGCAATACACTGTTTATAAGAATAAGAATCTAAACAAAGTTTCAAACCAAGACCAGTTCCTTTTCTATTACCTCTTCCTTCTTATGTTTATGTTAACAAGCATATAAATTGCCATTTTCTATCTATATAAAATGTTGTAGGAGAGAAGATCCTATTTTTAGAGAAAAGGATTTATTTTTACAGCAATTCAAAATATTATCTTCTCTTTGACCTAAGTATATTGAAATTGTTACTGAAAACAAAGTCAAAGGTGTAAATATGCATTAGTCATCAGGGAAATGCAACTCAAAATCACGAGATACCACTTTATACTCACTAGGATGGCTAGAATCAAAAAGTCAGATAACAAGTGTTAGTAAGAATTTGAAGCAATCTAAACCCTCATACACTGTTGACAGGAATGAAAAAACAGGACAGCCATCTTGGAAAATGGTCTGATAGTGCCTTAAATTATTACTGTATGACCCAGGAATTCCACTCCTAGGTATATACCAAGAGAAATGAAAACATATATTCAAAAAAAACTTGAATATTTATAGAAAAATTCTTCATAATAGCCAAAAGTTAGAAAAAACTCAAATGTCACTCAGAAGATGAACAGATAAGCAAATTGTGGCATATCCATCCAAAGAACTAATACATATTAATAAAAAGGAATGAAGAACTGTTACAAGCCATGATATGTATGAATCTTGAAACACTGTGTGTGGTAGAAGAAATCAGTTATAAAATACCACCTATTATAAAATTCCTTTCATATAAAACTCCAGAATAGGGAAATCTACAGTGACAGAAAGTACATTAGTAGTGCCTTACTACTGAGGATTAGAGGAAATGGAGCAGTTTGGGAGTGAGAACTAAAGGGAATAGGCTTTCTTTCTCAGGTGATGAAAATTTTCTAAGATTGACTGTGTTAACAGTTTCAAACTGTGGTGCTAGAGAAAACTCTTGAGAGTCCCTTGGACAGCAAGGAGACCAAACCAGTCAATCCTAAAGGAAATCAACTCTGAATATTCATTGGAAGGACTGATGCTGAAGCTCCAATATTTTGACGACCTGATGCGAAGAGCTGACTCACTGAAAAAGACCCTGATGCTGGAAAAGATTGAAGGCAGGAGGAGAAGGGGGTGACAGAGGATGAGAAGGTTGGATGGCATCATTGACTCGGTGGACATGGGTTTCAGCAAACTCCAGGAGACAGTGAAGGACAGGGAAGCTTGATATGCTGCAGTCCATGGGGTCACCAAGAGTCAGACATGACTGAGCTACTGAACAATAACAATGGTTACACATATCCATAAATATACTAAAAATCACTGAATTGTAAACTTTAAATAGGTAAAGTGTATAGGGCACCTTCAACTCTTCCTTGTCACTCACTCACTCATATCCAGCTAATCACTAGATCCCAATGATTCTTTTTTTTCTTAATTTTACTGAAGCAGAGTTCATTTACAGTGCTGTGCTAATTTCTTCTGTACAGCAAAGTGACTCAGTTTATACACACACACACACACACACACACACACATATATTCTTTTTCATATTCTTTTCCATTATGGTTTGTCACAGGATACTGAATATGGTTCCCTATGCTATACAATAGGACTCTGTCATTTATCCATCTTATGTACAATATTCTATCTCTGTTAATCCCAAACTTCCAATCCTTCCCTCCGCTACCCCCTCTCCTTGGCAACAAGTCTGTTCTCTACATCTGTGAGTCTGTTTTCATTCCATAGGTATGTTGATTTGTGTTGTATTTTAGATTCCATACATCAGTTCAGTTCAGTCGCTCAATAATGTCCGACTCTTTGCAACCCCATGAACTGCAGCACGCCAGGCCTCCCTGTCCATCACCAGCTCCCGGAGTCTACCCAAACCCATGTCCATCGAGTCAGTGATGCCATCCAACCATCTCATCCTCTGTCGTCCCCTTCTCCTCCCGCCCCCAATCCTACCCAGCATTAGGGTCTTTTCCAGTGAGTCAACTCTTCGCATGAGGTGGCCAAAGTATTGGAGCTTCAGCTTCAACATCAGTCCTTCCAATGAACACCCAGGACTGATCTCTTTTAGGATGGATTGATTGGATCTCCTTGCAGTCCAAGGGACTCTCAAGAGTCTCCTCCAACACCACAGTTCAAAAGCATTAATTCTGCGGCGCTCAGCTTTCTTCACCGTCCAACTCTCACATCCATACATGACCGCTGGAAAAACCATAGCCTTGACTAGATGGACCTTTGTCAGGAAAGTAATGTCTCTGCTTTTAAATATGCTATCTAGGTTGGTCATAACCTTCCTTCCAAGGAGTAAGCATCTTTTAATTTCATGGCTGCAATCACCATCAGCAGTGATTTTGGAGCCCAAAATAATAAAGTCTGACACTGTTTCCACTGTTTCCCCATCTATTTGCCATGAAGTGATGGGACCAGATGCCATGATCTTAGTTTTCTGAATGTTGAGCTTTAAGCCAACTTTTTCACTCTCCTCTCTCTCTTTCATCAAGAGGCTCTTTAGTTCTTCTTCACTTTCTGCCATAAGGGTGGTGTCATCTGCATATCTGAGGTTATTGCTATTTCTCCCAGCAATCTTGATTCCAGCTTGTGCTTCTTCCAGCCCAGCGTTTCTCATGATGTACTCTGCATATAAGTGAAATAAGCAGGGTGACAATATACAGCCTTGATGTACTCCTTTTCCTATTTGGAACCAGTCTGTTATTCCATGTCCAGTTCTAACTGTTGCCTCCTGACCTGCATACAGGTTTCTCAAGAGACAGGTCAGATGGTCTGGTATTCCCATCTCTTTCAGAATTTTCCACAGTTTATTGTGATCCACACAGTCAAAGGCTTTGGCAGAGTCAATAAAGCAGAAATAGATGTTTTTCTGGAACTCTCTTGCTTTTTTGATGATCCAGTGGATATTGGCAATTTGATCTCTGGTTCCTCTGCCTTTTCTAAAACCAGCTTGAACATCTGGAAGTTCACGGTTCACGTATTGCTGAAGCCTGGCTTGGAGAATTTTGAGCATCACTTTACTAGCATGTGAGATGAGTGCCATTTTGCTGTAGTTTGAGCATTCTTTGGCATTGCCTTTCTTTGGGATTGGAACGAAAACTGATCTTTTCCAGTCCTGTGGCCACTGCTGAGTTTTCCAAACTTGCTGGCATATTGAGTGCAGCACTTTCACAGCATCATCTTTCAGGAGTAGTATTATATGGTATTTCTTTCTCTGTTTGATTTACTTCACTCAGTATGACAATCTCTAGGTCCATCCATGCTGCTGCAAATGGCATTATTTCATTCTTTTTTATGGCTAAGTAATATTCCATTGTGTATATGTACCACATCTTCTTTATCCATTCATTTGTAGATGCACATTTAGGTTGTTTCCATGTGGTGGGCTATTGTCTTGTAAACAGTGCTTCTATAAACATTGGGGTGCACGTATCTTTTTGAATTACAGTTTTGTCCAGATAAGTGCCCAAGAGTGGGACTGCTGAATCATATGGCAACTCTAATTTTAGTTTTTTGAGGAACCGCCATACAGTTTTCCATAGTGGCTATACCAATTTACATTCCCACCAACAGTGTAGGAGGGTTTCCCTTTTCTCCACACCCTCTCCAGCAATTGTTATTTGTAGACTTTTTAATGATGGTCATTCTGATTGGTGTGAGGTGGTACCTCACCGTAGCTTTGATTTGCATTTCTCTAATTTAATTAGTGATGCTGATCATCTTTTCATGTGCTTAGATGCCATCTTTATGTCTTCTTTGGAGAAATATCTATTTAGGTCTTCTGCCCTTCTTTGGATTGCATTGTTTTGTCGTTGTTCAGTTGTATGAGCTGTTTCGATATTCTGAAAATTAAGCCCTTGTCAGTTTTTTTTTCTTTTTATTTAATTTTACATTTTTATTGAAGTATAGTAGATTTACAGTGTTGTGCCAATCTCTGCTATACAGCAAAGTGACTCAGTTATGCACACATAGACACTTCTTTTTTATGTTCTTTCCCATTATGGTTTATCACAGAATACTGAAACTAGTTCCCTGACCTATATAGTAGGACCTTGTTGTTTATTTTTTCATTTTATTTATGGTTTCCTTTGCTGTGCAAAAGCTTGTAAGTTTGACTAGGTCCCATTTGTTTATTTTTTGTTTTATTTCTATCACCTTGGAAGACTGACCTAAGAAAACTAATGCCAGAGAATGCTTTGCCTATGTTCTATTCCAGGAGTTCAATGATGTCTTATCTTATATTTAGGCCTTTAATCCATTTTGAATTTACTTTTGTATATGGTGTGAGGATGTGTTCTAACTTCACTGATACACATGCAACTGTCCGACTTTGCCAGCACTACTTGCTGAAGAGACTGTCTTTTCCTCATTGTATATTTTACCAAACATACAAAGAAGAACTTACACCCATCCTTCTCTAACTCTTCTAAAAGACTGAAAAGAAAGAAATATTCCCCAAAACATTCTATGAAGCCACCATCACACTGATACCAAAACAAGACAAAGACACTACCAAGAAAGAAAGCTACAGGCCAATATCTTAGATGAATACAGACACAAAAATTCTCAACAAAATACTAGCAAACAAAACCAATAACACGTAAAAAAAGATCGTACACCACAACCAAGCTGGATTCATCCCAGGTGCACAAGGATGGTTCAATACACACCAATCAAGATGATATACCACATTAACAAAAGAAAGGACAAAAACCATGTGATCCTCTCAACAGACGCAGAAAAAGCATCTGATAAAATTCAATACCCATTCATAAAAAAAAAAAAAAAACCTTTATGAAAGGGGGTATAGAGGGAACATATCTCAATATAATGAAAACTATTTATGACAAACCCACAGCCTATATAATACTCCACACTGAAAAGCTGAAAGCCTTCCTGCTAAAATCTAGAACAAGACAAAGATGCCCACTCTCACCACTTCTCTTCAACATAGTATTGAAAGTCCAGTGATTCTTCCATCATAATCTCTAATTCTTCTATGTTCTATGCTGCCATCTTTAGTCTGGGCTCTGTTACTTTATGTACCATCCCTGTTCTTCTTACTATTTGCCACTTCCAAATTAACAAAGCCAGTTTTTAAACCCAATTGAAATTTTCTCAATATCATCCTTAGAGGGCTAATGTCCACCAAATCAATTTGAACTTTCCCTACCAGGATTCTGGGTTTTCCAATCTGCTTCAACCTCTGTCCTCCACCCAGACTCATCTCCTAAAATATTCAAAAGGAAAACACTTTATTCAAGGCAGAGTTGTCTCTTCACTGTTCCTTACAATCCTACATGCATTTATTTCTCTGCCTTTTATTAGGCTATTCTACTCTCCTGAATGCCTACTCTCCACACTTATCTACATCCTACAAATCATTCAAGACCCATTTAAAAGCCCCACATCACCCAGGAAGGATTTGTGGAGAACTCCAACTACAAATGATTTCTTGCATTTCCTAGCCACTTCTAGGACTCAACTGTCTGTGCCACTTATCTTAGCATTTGATTTACATGCCACTCATCTTGGTATTTGATTTATATGCCATGTATTTTAGTATTTGATTTATCTGTCACATATTTTAGCTTTTGATTTACCTACCATCTTATTGTATGCCATTCTATTATTCCATACAGAAACATCTTGCTTTAATAAGATCATCACCTCTTTAAGACAAGGACTATCACTTTTTTGGTATCACTGAGACCACACAGCACAGTGTTAGACCCAAAATACCCCTCAAATTTATAGAATTAATTATGTTTGCGATTAATTTAACCGAATAAAAACTCATCATAGTATTTCCTATCATTTTGCTTACTTTGTCCTATAAATGCAACTAATCAATCCAAAGTCTAAAAAGTGAGTACAGTACCTTATCATACTGACAGACAATTACATTATCCATGTCAAACAGGTCTGGCACATCCTGCTCACTAACATCATCTCCAGAATTTAAAGGGTCCTAAAGATGAAAGATAGTCACATTAATGGATTTTATGATACTTTGAATTTTTTAAAGATAGAGGGACATATTCTGTCTCTCCAAGTGCAAAGAATAATACTGTACTTAAAAGTCAAACAGCCTGAGTTGGACTCCCAGTTTGGCCACAAGACTGACCTTTTTGGCAAGTTATTAAAACTCCTCATATCTCAGTTTTCTCATTTGCAAAATGAGAACAGTAATAAGAGCCATAGGGCAGTGGAATGTTAAATAACAAAAGGCAGTGAGGTTTAGTATGGTACCTGGCACATATGTAAGGCCCCCATAAATGATAGCTAATAACACTTATGCTTCTTAATTATCACATCCCACAAAGATTTCATGGCATATATTAGGATTAGAGCAGATACATTATGCTTCTACCCTGGCTGCCTTCTTTACCTTCACTTCCATCCCTTCAAACTCCCACTATCTCTGGTTAAGACTAACAAATATAGTAACTGATTCCTAAATACTTAATACTGATTTACTTTGCAGCTTAAGGCCAAAAGCTTAAATACAAGTACAAATACAAGTAAGTCTCACTTTAAAGACTAAAGACAGCATTCATCTGAATTGTTATTCCTCTTGGTTCCAAAGTATATTAGAGCACAAATGCTATAAATTTTTAAAACTTTCAACTCAAAAGTAATCCTTACTTCTTCCACAAGGTCTATCTCAGGGTCTTCATTATCACTACTGTTCACACTTGAATCTTCATTTGACACACTGCCAGTTTCTTCTTTAGGCACCTTCAGGTCTCCTGCATCAATAATCCCCAGCAATCTGTTCTCATCTACATCTCTTGTATTTCCTGTTTCATCATTGGAAGATGTATCTCCAGTTCCACCTATTTGAATTATCTCATTCATGTCATCATCAGTTACCTGAATACTTAAATCCATCTGAGAACTGGAATCCTAAAAATAGAAAAAAATGCAATAAAGGTTTTCAAGTCAAAGGAAGTATTCAAAACACTGAATCAGCGAAATATAACATTACATAAACATTTCATAAGTGGCTTCTTAAAATGTATTTCTTTAATATATTTAAATTGTAAATAAACTCACAGTCATACATAGACAGAAATCAGTTGTCTGCTTTCAGGAAATATTTATCAGTTTTTAAACATTTCTAATTAAAAAAAGATATGCAACAAGCAACAAAGGTTTACTGTATAGCACAGGGAATTATAGTCAATATCTTATAATAACCTATAATGGAAAATAATTTCAAAATTAATATGTGTATACATATAACATGTGTCACATACACAAAAAAGAATTCTACTTTCTTTTTGCCAGTTTTTGTAAATGTCCTATGGACATCTAATAACAACCTATGAGATACAAAATTTTAAATATATTTGTGTAGGATATGATTAATATAAATTAAATATAAATCTATCACATTTAAATTATAAATGACATCATTTTAAGATGCTCCTATTCTTATCTTTTCTGCATTTGAATAAAATATTCTCAGAGAAATGTTCATATGTATCACTATGCTTATATATTTTTTTCTTCTGATATTTGCTTTATATCTTTGTTGTTAAGGTGTCTAATGGTTTATGATGTCTATCTTCTCAGTGAACTGTACCTTTTATTATTAAAAATATTCATCTTTGTTTCATTTAAAATAAATAATGTTTTTAAAAAAGAAAGCCCATAATACTTTGTTTTTAAAAAAAAAAGTATCAGCTTTTGTACAAACTAATTTAAAATTACATAATACCTCTAAAGTTTTCACTGTTTTATTTTAAACAATAATTCAGTGAAGTAGAAAGGACAAGTGACATCACGTTTAATGGATAAGTCAAAAACGTAAAGGGCTGTACTAACTAGAATGAGCCAAACACTAAAAGAAAACACAAATCAAAACTGACAGAAATGAAAAGATTAACAGACAAATCCACAGTTATTGTTGGAGAATTCAACATTCCTCTCCACAGTAATCGATTTAAAAAGTAGACTGAAATTCAGTAAGAATGCAGAAAACCTGAACACCACAATGAACCAACATAACCTAACTGGCATTTACAGAAAACTCTACTCCCAAAGAGCTAAATGCACATTGTTTTCAAGAGCACACAGGATGTTCACAAGATGTGTCATATTCTGGACCATAAAACAAACCTTGACAAATGTAACACACACGAAGTATATGTTCACTTAGCAAAAGTAATTATACCAGAAATCAGTAATAGAAAGATCTGGAAAATCCTCAAATATTTACAAATTAAACAACACACTTCTAAATACACATGGGTCAAAGAATAAGTCACAAGGAAAATCAAAACATAATTTTAACTGAATGCAAACAAAACCATGACATTTTAAAACTTGAGATGAACCTAAAGCAGTGCCTAGAGGGAATTTTATTGCATTAAATGATTATATAAGAAAAGAGGCAAGTCTCAAATCAGTGACCCAAAATTCCACTGTAAGAAACTAAAGTGAGAAGACCAAATTAAGCTCATAGCAAACAAGGAAATAATAACAAAGTAGTTTTTACATGAAATTAAAGTTGATCTCAGTTCAAAACAGACTGTTAACAACTTTAACCACAAAGAAAACATGGAATACACACAAAAGAAATGAGAAAGGAATCAAAATGTGTCATTACAAAAAATCAACTACACACAGAAGAATATAATAAGGGAAGAAACGAAGGTCAAAAAAGCTAAAAGACACACAGAAAATAACAAAATAGCAAGAATAACTCCTCCCCATCAGTGATTGCTTTAAATGTAAATAGATTAAACTCCCTAATCAAAAGTAACAGTTTGGCAGAATGGATAAACAGTACCCAGCAATATGCTGTCTACAAGAGATTCGCCTTAAATTGAAGGACACACACAGGTCAAAAGTAAAACTATGGAAAAAGATATTCCATGCAAATAGTAACCACAAGGGCTGGGGATATTATGCTAATATCAGACAAAACAGACTTTAAGTCAAACACTGTTAAAAACAAAGAAATTATATTATGATAAAAGGATCAATTCATCAAGGAAATATAACAATTACAAACATATATGCACCAAACATCAGATCTCCTAAAAATATATGCAACAAAAAGGGAGAAATAGCTCTGCAATAATAGTAGGACATTTCAATACTCCACTTTCAATAATGAATAGAACCACAAGACAGAATACCAATAAGGAAGTAAAGAACTTAAACATGACAGACTAATTGCACCTAACAAACATAAACAAAATATGCAAAACAGCAGGACACACATTTTTCTCAAGTTCACACAGAACATTCTCCAGGATAGGCTGGTAAGTTAGGCCACAAAAAAGACTGAAATCATACAAAGTATCTTTTTTTATCAAAATGGAATGACACTAGAAATAAAAGCAGAAGGAAACCTGGAAAATCTACATGATATAGAAGTTAAACAAGAGTCTAAAAAAAAAGTCAACGGATCAAAGAGGAAATCAAAAGAATCAGAATCTTTTGTCAAAGGATAAAAAATATCTTGAGACAAATGAAAGCACAACACACCAAAACCTATGGGATGCTGCAAAACAGTGCTCAGAGGGAAACTGATAGCTGTAAATGTTTGCACTAAAAAAAGAAGATCTCAAATTATTAATGATAATTTTAAGGAACTAGAAAAAGAACAAATAAAGTCCAAAGCTAGTAGAAGGAAGGAAATAATACCAAGTAAAGCAGAGATAAAGAAAAGGAAAACAATAGAGAAAATAAAATCAGGAGTTATTTCTTCAAAAAGATCAATAAAATTGATAAATATATGACCCAACTGATAAAGAAAACTAAAATCAGAAGTAATGAAATTTTACTACTGATTTTACAGAAATAATAGGAATTATAAGAGAATACTATGACTAATTGCATGCTAACAAACTGGATATCCTAGATGAAATGAACTAATTCCTAAAAACACACAACCTACCAAGACTGAATCATGAAGAAAATATAAACAGACTTATAACCAATTATGAGATTGAATTTAGTCATCAAAAATCTCTCAACAAAGAAATGCCCAGGACCAGATAGCTTCACTAAAGAATTCTACTAAACATTCATAACCTCAATCCTCAAAAATCCTCATGAAGGGCATTTCCTAATGGTCCAGAAATTAGGACTCTGAGTTCTCACTGCGAGGGCTAGGTTCAATCCCCAGTCAGGGAACTAAGATCCCACAAGTAGCACAGCACAGACCAAAAAAAAAAAAAAAAAAAAAAAAAAATCCTCAACAAAATACTAACAAAATTCAATAGCACATTAAAAAGATCATACACCATGGCCAAGTCAGATTTATTCCTGAAATGCAAAAGTGGTTCAAAACATGAAAAATTAATATTAATGCATAAACAGAATGAAGAGGTGGAAAAAACTACACAATCATCTAAATTAATGCAGAAAAAGCATTTGAAAAATTCAACATCTTTTCATGATTTAGAAGAATTCAAACTAGGAATAGAAAGAAATTGCCTCAACATAATAAATGCAAACTATGAGAAGACCTCAGCTAATACAATGGTGAAAAGAAAGCTCTTCCTTTTCATCCAAGGTGCCCTGCCCACTCTTGCTACTTCTATTCAATATATCCTAGCTAGGGCAATCAAGCAGGATAAAGAAATAAAAGGCACCCAAATTGAAAAGGAAGAAGCAAAACCGGCTCTGTTTGCAGATGACATCTTATTATGTACAAAACCCCAAAAGTTTCACACACACACGCAAAATGTTAGAACAAATTTACCAAAAGGTACAGAATGCAAAAAAAAAAAAATAAGAAAATCAGTTGCATTTCTATACACTAACAACCTGAACACAAAGCAAGCAATTCCATTTACAATACCATCAAATAGAATGCTTAGGAGTAAACATAACCAAAGAGGAAAATGACTTGTTCACTAAAAAATACAAAACACTGCCAAAAGAAGTTGAAAATGACACAACTAAACGGGAATAAATTCCACATTCATGGATTAGAAGAGTTAATATTGAATATTAAGATATTGATACTACCCAAAGGCATCTAAGTGGAGAAGGAAATGACAACCCACTCCAGTGTTTTTGCCTAGAGAATCCTGTGGACAGAGGAACCTGATGGGCTGTGGTCCATGGGGTCACACAGAGTCGGACACGAGTGAAGTGACTTAGCATGCATGCAAAGGCATCTAAGATTCAATGTAATCCCTATCAAAATCCAAATGACATTTTTGGTGTGAATGGAATAATCCATCTTGAAATTCACATGGAATCTCAAAGGATGTTGAATAACAAAAACAGTCTTGAAAAAGAAAATATAAGCTGGAGGTCCCACATATCCTGACTTCAAAGCTTAATATAAAACTACAGTAGACAAAACAGTGTATTTGCGTAAAGACAGAAAAAAGACCAGCGAAACAGGGAACCCAGAAATAAACTCTCACATATATGGTCAAATGATTTTCAATTAAAAATAACAAGACTGTTAAACAAGGAAAGAACAGTGTTTTCAACAAATGCTAAGAAAAGTAGAGATCTACATGCAAAGGAATGAATCTGAACCCTTACCTTACACCATATACAAAAATTAACTCAAAATGGATTAAAAACTAAAACATAAGACCTAAAACTGCAAGACTCAGGAAAAAATAAGAGAGGAGGATCTTCACAACAGTGGATTTGGGAATGGTTTCTTAGATATGATACCAAAAGCACAGGCAAGAAGAAAAAAAAAAAAAAAAAAAAACAGACTTCATCAAAATTAAAACCTTTGTGTATCAAAGGATACTATCAACAAAGTGAAAAGGAAATCCACACAATAGGAGAAAATGTTTGCAAATTATATATCTGATACAGAGTTCATATACAGAATATATTTTAAAAACTCTACCCTCAACAACAGGCTGGATGAAGAACAAGCTGGAAACAAGACTGCCGGGAGAAATATCAATAACCTCAGATATGCAGATGACACCACCCTTATGGAAGAAAGCGAAGAACTAAAGAGCCTCTTGATGAAAGACAAAGAGGAGAGTGAAAAACTTGGCTTAAAGCTCAACATTCAGAAAACTAAGATCATGGCATCTGGGAAATAGATCATGGGAAATAGATGGGGAAACAGTGGAAACAGTGACAGACTTTATTTGGGGGGGCTCCAAAATCACTGCAGATGGTGACTGCAGCCATGAAATTAAAAGACACTTGCTCCTTGGAAGAAAACTTGTTACCAACCTAGACAGCATATTAAAAAGCAGAGACATTACTTTGCCGACAAAGGTCTGTCTAGTCAAAGCTATAGTTTTTCCAGTGGTCATGTATGAATGTGAGAGTTGGACCATAAAGAAAGCTGAGCACCAACGAATTGATGCTTTTGAACTGTGGTGTTGGAGAAGACTCTTGAGAGTCCCTTGGACTGCAAGGAGATTCAACCAGTCCATCCTAAAAGAAATCAGTCCTGAATATTCTTTGGAACCACTAATGCTGAAGCTCAAACTCCAACACTTTGGCCACCTGATGTGAAAAGCCGACTCATTAGAAAAGACCCTGATGCTGGGAAAGATTGAAGGCAGGAGGAGAAGGGGACAACAGAGGATGAGATGGTTGGATGGTATCACTGACTCAATGGACATGAATTTGAACAAACTTTGGGAGATACTGAAGGACAGGGAAGCCGGGCGTGCTGCAGTTCATGGGGTCACAAAGAGTGGGACACGACTTAGCGATTGAACAATAATCATAATGGCAGGGTACATCTTCTTTAATTCTTAACAGAAATTGAATCTAAATATCTCCCATAAAGCAATGGCAATGATTATTTATTACCTAACCATGTACAGGCTTCAGCAATACGTGAACCGTGAACTTTCAGATGTTCAAGCTGGTTTTAGAAAAGGCAGAGGAACCAAAGATCAAATTGCCAACATCTGCTGGATCATTGAAAAAGCAAGAGAGTTCCAGAAAAACATCTATTTCTCCTTTATTGACTATGCCAAAGACTTCAGGAAGAAGGCCTGGCGTGCTATGATTCATGGGGTCACAAAGAGTCAGACACGACTGAGCGACTGAACTGAACTGAACCATGTACAAGATCATCCCATGCCACTCTACTCTTACCTGGGGTGAAATATATCTCAACATATTTTCACAAATACAAAAAAACAGTATTTTGTTAAATTAGCTTTTTCCTATGAAGAAATAAAAACATCACATCAGGTCTATTCAGTCACTCAGTCGCATCAGACTCTGCAACCCCATGGACTGCAGCACGCCAGGCCTCCCTGTCCATCAGCAAACCCATAGTTCACTCAAACTCATGTCCATTGAGTTGGTGATGCCATCCAACCATCTCATCCTCTGTTGTCCCCTTCTCCTCCTGCCTTCAATCTTTCCAGCATCAGGGTTTTTTCAAATGAGTCAGTTCTTCACATCAGGTGGTCAAAGTATTAGAGCTTCAGCATCAGTCTTCCAATGAATATTCAGGACTAATTTCCTTTAGGATGGACTGGTTGGATTTCCTTGCTGTCCAAGGGACTATCAAGAGTCTTCTCCAACACCACAGTTCAGTTCAAAAGCATCAATTGTTTGGTGCTCAGCTTTCTTTATAGTCCAACTCTCACATTCATACATGACTACTGGAAAAACCATAGCTTTGACTAGATGGACCTTTGTTGGCAAAGATATGTCTCTGCTTTTTAATATGCTGTCTAGCTTGGTATAACTTTCCTTCCAAGGAGCAAGTGTCTTTCAATTTCATGGCTGCAGTCACCATCTGCAGCCAACACCTGCAGTGATTTTGGAGCCCAAAAAGTAAAGTCTGTCACTGTTTCCACTGTTTCCCCATCTATTTGCCATGAAGTGATGGGACCAGATGCCATGATCTTAGTTTTCTGAACGTTGAGCTTTAAGCCAACTTTTTCACTCTCCTCTTTCACTTTCATCAAGAGGCTCTTTAGTTCTTCTTTGCTTTCTGCCATAAGGGTGGTGTCATCTGCATATCTGATGTTATTAATATTTCTCCCGGCAATCTTGATTTCAGCTTGTGCTTCCTCCAGTCCAGCTTTCTCATGATGTACTCTGCATATAAGTTAAATAAGCAGGGTGACAATATACAGCCTTGATGTACTCCTTTCCCGATTTAGAACCGATCTGTTGCTTCATGTCCAGTTCTAACTGTTGTTTCTTGACCCGCATACAGATTTCTCAGGAGGCAGGTCAGGTGGTCTGGTATTCCCATCTCTTTCAGAATTTTCTACAGTTTGTTGTAATCCACATAGTCAAAGTCTTTGGTGTAGTCAATATAGCAAAAGTAGATGTTTTTCTGGAACTCTCTTGCTTTTTCAATGATGGCAATTGGATCTCTGGTTCCTCTGCCTTTTCTAAATCCAGCTTGAACATCTGAAAGTTCATGGTTCACGTACTGTTGAAGGTGGAGAATTCTGAATATTACTTGCTAGTGTGTGAGATGAGTGCAATTGTGCAGTTGTTTGAACGTTCTTTGGCATTGCCTTTCTTTGGGATTGGAATAAAAACTGATCTTTTCCAGTCCTGTGGCCACTGCTGAGTTTTAAAACCTGATTAAGAGATATTCATTTAGAAGTAGCATATAGTGACTCAAAAAATATGTGCTCAATTAACTAAATCATCAATTCAAATAACTATCAGTATGATAATTTATCTTAAAGGAATATCAGAATGGATTTAGAATTTTTTAATGTCCCAATAATTCTAATGGGTGTCCCAAGTGGCACTAGCACAGGAGAGGTAAGAGACACGGGTTCCACCCCTGGATCAGGAAGATCCCCAGGAGGAGGTCATGGCAACCCACTGCAGTATTTTTGCTTGGAGAATCCCAACTACAAAGGAGCCTGGCAAGCTACAGTCCAGAGGGTCACAAAGAGTCAGACATGTCTGAAGCAACTTAGCATGCATGCACACGATAACTGTAATATTTAGCCAGAGTTGAGAATTATTGAGCCAGATAAACTAGTCACAGATCCTCTCTTTTAAAGTTTATATTCTAATATACATATGTATTTTTCCCCCTCAGGTGTTGGGTACACAGATATTAATAAAATATACCTCTCATTGCACAGAGGACATTTTAACATATCTTTTAACTACATTATGACAGATACATGCTTAAGGGGCTATGATGACACAGAAGAGATACATCCAAACTAATAATAAAAGGGGAGTGGGTAGACAGAAAGGTATTAAAATAAGATTTCTGGAGAAAGTAATAAATGGCTAAGTAGGAATTAACCAAAAGAAAAGATGGTGGGAGAAAAGTCCAGGCACAAAGCCCTGGGGATAGCAAAACCAAAGAGAGGCAGGAAACAATAAAGTCAACACAGCTAATTGCTCACAGTCTGTTGTTCCCAATAAAGCAGTGGGTATGAAATGAAGGAAGAGGAAGAAAGAAACTAGCAGAAAACAACATGGAGGCCCTTGTACGCCACACTAAGAGTGCTGACCTAGTAAAAGGAGACTGCCAGACACTTCTCAGCATAGACAGGTTTACTCAGGATCAGCAGAGATTTGGGGTGTGCAACCATGGCAAGCTATGTGCAAATCCCCTCGAGGGAAGAAAGCTTATCGAAAGAAGGAAGTTGGGAAAGCTACAGTAAACAAAGATACCTCCGCTTTTCATCGGTTAAGTTGTTGTCAGGAAACAAGAGGGGTCTTTCTTCTAGCTGGGCTCTGCCATTGTCACTGGGTGCGAAGAGTGCCCCCTGCAGGTATCCCAACTGTATTTAAGTGAAGTGAAGTGAAGTGAAATCGCTCAGCCGTGTCCGACTCTTTGCAACCCCATGGACTGTAGCCTACCAGGGTCCTCCCCGTCTATGAGATTTTCTATTAATTTTTTTTCACAGGCCTGTAGCTTGAGCTAAGTAAAATAAACCTGTCACAAAAGCACAAATATTGTATGATACCATTTACAAGGTACCTAGAGTAATCAAATTCATAGAAACAGAAAGTAGAATAGAAGTTACCAGTAGCTGAATGGAGGGTGTAATGGGAAATTATTTTCTAATAGGTACAGAATTTCATTGGGAGGATGATTAGAAAGTTCGAGAGATGCACAGTAGCAATGGTTGCACAACAATGTAACATACTTAATGCCACTGAACTGTACACCTAAAAAATGGTTAAAATGGTAAATCATATGTTATACAGTGGACGCTTGAACAATATAGGTTTGAAATGTGCAGGTCCATTATACATGGATCTTTTTCAATAAATATGTACTACAAGATCTGTGATTGGTTGAATCCATGGATACAGAGGGCTTCCCTTGTGGCTCAGCTGGTAAAGAATCTGCCTGCAATGAGGGAGATCTGGGTTCGATCCCTGGGTTGAGAAGATCCCCTGGAGAAGGGAAAGGGTACCCACTCCAGTAGAGTCAGACATAACTGAGCGACTTTCACTTTCATGGATACAGAGGGCTGACTATAAACTTATACGTAGATTTTTCACTGCAGAGAGCTCAGTGTCCCTAACCCCTGTGCTGTTTAAGAGTTCACTGTATGATAAGAGAACAGACTCTATATGATTTCAATACTTTCAGTTCAGTTCAGTCACTCAGTCGTGTCCAACTCTGTGACTCCATGTACTGCAGCACACCAGGCTTCCCTGTCCATCACCAACTCCCAGAGCTTACTCAAAATCAGGTCCATCGAGTCAGAGACTGAAGCTCAAGAGAATAACAGGTTTAGAAATGCAGTTATCAATAAGAAGGTCATAGTTAAAACCATGATATTGCATGAGACTTGTCCATGGAAAACATGAACTAAGAAATGAGCTGAGGATAGAACCTTTAGGAAACAGGAAGGGCAAATAAAGAGCAGTCATGAAGGAGATAAGAGGAAGCAGTCAGAAAGATAAATATTTAAAAGATAAGGTAGCATAAATAATATTTGGGAGAGGGACAGTGAAGATGGTGGGGAGAGAAGCAAGAGATGAAAAAGAGCTGGAGAAGGTACACCATCATACCCATTTCTCTCCTTCTACTTTTGGGAGTTACAATGAAAACCCGAGTTCCTAATTTTCTATAGCATTATAAGATTAGAAAACAAAATTCCTCCACTGAGGAAAAACTTAACATAGTAATATACAATAATATGCACCTTAAAATAGGAGCATATCAAAAACTGCCAGGAATATATTTTATGCAACAGTAATGATGTTAAACCTACATAAAAACTTAAGATCTTTGGCAGTCTACACAGGAAAAGCAGGCTAATTGTACACATAAGGCTAATTGTAACTTGTTTTCAGCAGTAAGAATTTCTGAAAAGCTACTTATAAAGAGTTATTTATAAACTTTTTTGAAAATTATATTAGTATAAATTTTACCAGATTACTATTTTAAGATATCCTACAGAAAAATTTTTTAAATGTTATAAATTAAATTCCTTACAATGTTTGTTTTTTAAATACAGATATATTTTAAAATCAACCAACAAGTTGTATGAACCATTATCCAATATGTCACATGCCCATAAAGAACAACAGCACTAATCTAAATCTTATTATGGTGACAGAAGCTATTAAAAACTCCATATACATCTCTGATAACTCTAAAAATTATGAGGTTGGTTTTATGCCCAGTTTACAGACAATCACTGAATTTTAAAGAGCAGCATTACATAGTTTGCTTTTAAGAGGCAAACCTGGAATTTGAACCTGTTGTGGCTTTAAAGCTTAAGCTCTTAACCACTACTCTCCAAACAATCCTTGCTTCACTCCCTTAACTGATCTACTTCTCCATATCAGAACAAAGTACAAGATGACATCTAATAAGTAACAGTAGAATAAGTCCTTGAATTGTCACTCCAGAAATCTTCAAAGTTCAGAGTCCAGGAGGAAAATGACTCTAAAATTATAAGTGATGAAAACACTTATAGTCATTTTCTCTCAAAATCAACTGTTTCATAATTAGGAATTTATCCTACATTTCATAAATTTTATATGGTTTGTGAAAATATGATAAAAAATGCTCAAAAAGTATTTTACCCTTAACGTGTATACTTAGTCATGTCTGAATCTCTGCGATCCTATGGATGGTAGCCCACCAGATTCCTTTGTCCATGGGGATTCTCCAGGCAAGAATACTGGAGTGGGTTGTCATTCCCTCCTCCAGGGGATCTTCCCAACCCAGGGATCGAACCCAGGTCTCCCACATCGCATGTGAATTCATTACCATCTGAGTCACTAGAGAAGCCCTTAATACATTATACCAAACTAAACTAAAAACACTTGCTAAAAGATTTTGAACAGGCTTCATCAAACATCTGAAATACTCATTAATAATAAGTCAAATGGTTTCTAATAAACATGTTCTTTGTTCGTTATCCTTCACTGTACCCTATAGTATACCTTGGGCTTCCCTGGTGGCTCAGACAATAAAGAATCCGGCTGCAATGCAAGAGACCTGGGTTTGATCCCTGGGTTGGGAAGATCCCCTGGAGAAGGGAACGGCTACCCACTCCAATATTCTTGCCTGGAGAATTCCATGGACAAAGGAGTCTGGCAGGTACAGACCATGGGGTTGCAAAGAGTCAAACATGACTGAGTGACCTTCTCTTTCATAGTAAACCTTATACTATACCCTTCCCTTCTATCTAGAAAGGTATTAAGGTTGCACTTAACTACTACATTGCTACAGATTTGTACAGCAATTCTAAAGGACTACTAAATCATTAGTCAGAGATACAAATTTTCAGTTATTTGTCATATGTCACTACATTGTATAAATGGAGTTAGCTGCAAGACATTTTACGTTTGTAAAAAGATAACACACGATTTTTTAATTTTACCATGCAAAATTCTCCATGAATCTTTCTCCAATTACTATGAATTCCTTGGAAATTAGTAACCTGAACCTATTTTTAATATGGAAAGTTAATTAGAAGCTATTTTTTAGTGGTTTGAATTCCCAAAGAAATGAGTATTTTAGCAAACAGAGAAACAAAATATCTACTAGAAAGATACTTCCTCATGCAGAGAAAACTTTCATATGGAAATTTAGGAAAATTATGTAGAACAGAGTGACTAAGCACAAAGGTAGAACAAGAAAAAAGACATTGGATCTCTTTTGAACATTTAATGAATTACCTCAAAATACTGATTTAATTACTAGGATGGACTTCTGAATCTTAAATTTTATCTGCACACAAAAACAATCCTCACAATGCAAGGGAAACATAAAACGGACTGAAAAGTGAAAGTCGCTCAGTCGTGTCCAACTCTGTGACCCCCATGGACTATACAGTCCATGGAATTCTCCAGGCCAGAATACTGGAGTGGGTAGCCGTTCTCTTCTCCAGGGGATCTTCCCAACCCAGGGATCGAACCCAGATCTCCCGCATTGCAGGTGGATTCTTTACCAGCTAAGCCACCAGGGAAGCTTAAAACAAATCCATTTTCTTCAAAGAAATATTCTAATTCATTCATCAAAACTAAAAGTTTAGAAATGCTGAGCATGAATACTTTTAAAAACTGATAGCTGTGTTTAAAGAAAATAAACAATCTTCTAAAGGAAAAAGGAAAGTATACTTTTGAGTAATGTTACAGTTTAAAAACAAAAAGCCACTCAGGACATCTAATCACTGGCTACTGTTTGTCTCTTAATACCAGTAAGTTAAACATAGAACTACCTTCTCTGAGACAGGTAGGCTGCTGGGCTTCTCTGTATTTCTTGGCTGCTTTACAGAATCACATCCACATATCCTGTTTTTAAGAACACAAGGCTGAGCCTCAGGCACTTGCTGGTGCTGATCTCCCTGAGGGCCAGTGGAAAGGGGCCCATGCAGATTTTGAGTCATGCGAGCTGAAACAAGGAGCACTGGCTCCACAATGGAATCTGTTTGAGACACCTGTGGAGTAAATGCAACACCTGGAAAGTTGATGTACTGAGAGCTTACCAGCTGATTCAACAAAGCTTCAGATATGATTTTATGCTCATTTCCAGGAGGTACAAGAATATCACTGGTAGTGTTTTCTAAATGTTTCCTATCCACTGTCTCAGAAGGAAGAACTATAGGTTGCTGGAGCACAGTTTCCATTCTCAGTGATTTTTCAGTAGTTGCTTGAAGAAAACATGGGTTTAATTGTGGAATACTGGTCTGTATTACTGACGGCTGCCCAAGCAGCTGAAATACTTGCTGAACTGGATGCTGAAGAATACTTGCTCCTTCAGAAGTCTGTGTCACCATAAATGGTACACTGACTTTATAAAGGTGAGCTTAAAAAGGAGAAAACAAAACTGTAAGTATAACAGAATCCTAATCTCCTTTAAAAAACACAATCTCATGCACAGGAGGTCAGGAGGAAATATATGAATAGGTTAATAGTGGTTATCTCCAGGAGTTTTGTTTTCCAGATTTTTTTGTGTGTCTTCTACCATAATAATGTATTACTCTTATTTTGAAAAATTAAATATATCTTGCTTTAACTCTAGCCTTTTTCCACTATTGCTTATATGGCACACTTTGAGACATACACAGGCCACCAATATTTATTCCATGAGCCTTTCCCACTGTGTAATAAATTACAGTGTTAATAACCTAAACTGGGATTTTTAAGAAACCTAGTCATGGAGAATGTATACTTTAGATACAAGATACCATAGAACAACTATAAGACAAGGCTGTCCAAAAAGGGTTTAAAAATTTCAAAAGTTAACACATCTTCCCCTTCTTTCCTTAAAATAATACTAAAAAGAAGAAAGAAATATATGGCAAAATAAATACAATATTGTACAGTTAAAAAAAAAAGAAGAAAGAAATTTACTTTTTGAGCACTGAGTCAGGTGCTTTGCTTAAACTCTGTAATGACCAAAAAAATAGGTATGATTCTCTTTCAAATAAACAGTTCTCTGAAAAGCAGACACAAGTTAAACCTCCAAATTTCTCAAATATTCTGATACAATCTCCAATAAGAAAGGAGGCAAAGGTTGATAAATCTAATCTTTAGTTTTTCTTGATTAGACCTAGCTGGGACATGTGTATAAAAATTCAGGGAACTGACTTAAACTAGAGAAAACCTACACAAAGCATCTTATACAATGTTGGGAAAGAGAATTGGAAGTGAAACATGGGGACAAGCTTGGTGCCTGTCTTAATGGAGAGGCTTAGTGTTTTTTGTGGTAGATTGCCTTCATAACAACCACTATTTATTATTACTTTTAAGTAAATTTTATCAAAAGTTCCTATAACTTCAATGACTTGTGGTACAGTTATTTTAAAATCATGGAAGTTAATATCCAGAAGTTAGTACCAATGCTAAAAACAAAATACTCTGAAGACCATACTCTTACCAGACGCAGTCTGTTGTGTCACACCCACTGGTACATGAATAGGATAACCAGGAAAAGGAAAGCTTGTACTGGAGTTTGAGGTGCCCTAGATATGAGAATTTTATATTAGAAAGTTAGAAAGAGGCTTTACTTGAAACTTTTTTCCTGATCTCATAGAGGATACAAAAAAAATCTAATTAAGGTCAACAGGACAATAGTAACCTAACATTAGGGCTGAGTTCTCTTGAGGAAAACAGCTTTTTAATATTTGATATATATCATCTCATTAAAAATAAAAGGAACTTCATCCTACGGCTATTAGCAATGAAGTCAGTAAGTCTTCATAAATAATATGAACAATGACTCATAAAATCTGCCCACAACATAGCTTTACCTGGGCACTGATCCTCAAGATGTCAATATAAGAACCACAGTTGTTTATAGGAGTCCTCTAGTCTGTAAGTTGATCACTAATGTTATTTTAAAGCAGATAAAAGTGTATCATTTTTATTTTGGAATAATTAAACCTTAGAGTTTTAAAACATGAAAAAAAAAAAAGAAAAAAAATTTAAAAAAAAACAAATGAAAAGATAAAGAAACATGTTCGTCTATCTGACATACAAAAATTTAAAAGACTGATTAATATTATCCAATGTTGCTAAGAATATGATAAAAATCATATTCTCTCACACCACTGCTTATATGAGCATATATGGTACAATCCTTTTGGAGGGCAATTTTGCAGTATATACCAAAACTAAAAACATGCATTATCTTTGACCCAGAAATTCAACTTCGAGAAATTTATCCCAATTACCTGATTATCACAAACACACCAAAACATTATCTACAAGTATCACCAATATAATGCTATATTAGAGAAATACTAACAATAATTTAAATGTCCATAAACAAATGACTGGTTAATTAAACTGTGATACATCCACTAAAGCTAATCAATATCTACCTGGCATTGAAAAGGGCCAGCTATATCACTAAGTTCAGAAAAAGAAATTACAGAAATAGTCCAGAGAATGATCCTACTTTTACTTGTGAAAATTAATAAAACTTTCTTTAATGAATAAGTCTAAATGGATATATATCATACAGTTAAAACAGCTACCTTAGGGATATAATCCTGTAGGGCCCTATCACTTTTTACTTTATAAATCTGATTTTACTCTTTGTGTGTGTGTCAGTTGCTCCAGTCAGGTCCAACTGTTTGCAGCCCTATGGCCTGTAGTCCACCAGTCTCCTCTGTCCATTGAATTCTCCAGGCAAGAAGACTGGAGTGGGTAGCCATTCCTTTCTCTAGGGGATATTCCTGACCCAAGGAACGAACCTGGGTATCCTGCACTGTAGGCAGATTCTTTACCATTTGAGCCACCAGGGAAGCCCATCATTAATGAGAAGAACTTATTTCCAAGAACTTCAAAGATAGAAATATTTCTTCACTGGTTTCCTATCAAAAGCAGCACCATTCTTTCCAAAAATTGTGGTAAGGACTATGATTTTTGTTTTTAATGAAGAAACAGAAATAAACGGCCCACTAAGTGACTCAGCTGTAAAGCACCTGCCTGCCAATGCAGGAGAAGCTGGTTCTATACCTGGGTGGGGTAGATCCCCTGGAGAAGGAAACGGCAACCCACTCCAGTATTCCTGCCTGGAGAATCCCAAGGACAGAGAAGCCTGGAGTAGCATAAGAGTCAGACACAACTTAGCAACTACACAACAACAACAAAAATCTTGTACCCTAGAAAGATAACTCAGGGCCTAAAAGAAAATGAAGAACAGTTAATGGACCATATATCATCTTTTGCTGTTGTTTCAGTTGCTAAGTCGTGTCCAATTCTGTGACCCCATGGACTGTAGCCCACTAGGCTCCACTGTCTATGGGATTCTCCAGGCAAGAATACTAGAATGGGTTGCCATTTCCCTCCCTAGGGGATCTCCCTGATCCAAGGATGGAATCTGCATCTCCTGCATTGGCAGGTGGATTTTTTACCACTGAGCCACCAGGGAAATCTTAAAAAAAAGAGAGAGAAATAGTTCTGTTTTTCCCCACCTGAAAACTACTCAATTTTCTATATGTAAGTTTTAAATTTTATCTTCTGCCCCCAAATCCTAGGAGGAAAACCTACCTCTATTACACAAAGGTAAAAAACAACCAAAATATTCCACTTGAATAAAAGGAAGAGCTATGATGTACCTCAGCGCTAGGGGGGAAAAGTCAGAAAATACAGCATATCAAAATCACCTACTTAGGAACCACTAAGCATATAACATTATACAGTGTATTAAAACTCCATACAATGTAACTTTAGAAATTTCCTAATCTTGTAGGTACAGTCTTGGCAGATGCTAACAACTGCTCTGGAAGATAGGAAAAGCTGGTGAGAAAATATTACATCTGAAACTCCTGAATTTTTCCGACACCTATGTTATAGAAGCTATTTTTGTCCTCCCATCCCTTACGACATCTTTCCTCATTCAACTAAAGTTTTACAAATTAAATTTCTGCCCAGCCTTCGACCACCATTCACTAAAACTGGGGCATCTCTTTTAAAAACATATCTTAAATAAGCTACATACCAGTTCTGCTGCAGTAAAACTGGGAAGAGTTCTACCAGCAGGAATAACTAACGATGCTGTACAGAAAACAAAATAAACATTATATAGTCATTAGATTTTACCAATTTAATAAAATTGCTCTAAGTATACCTTATTTTTTTTAATGCTTTCCATCACTAACATTTCAACCATGATAAATTCTATACTTTCTGATTCCAAGTGAGGTAAAAATAGTTAATCATTATCTTTTCCCAACAATTTCAGATAAAGATTTTACAACTGTTTTAAGCACCAAAAGAAAATTCCATTGCAATCAAGTATACTGTAGTTTAGAAATCCATAAGAAAACAGCTAGGTTGTCTTTAGGAAGTAAATGTACCTCCATCACAACTTTTCATAGAGGAAAAAAGTAATTTTATGGCATGTTTCCAAGCAACTATACTTTGAGCAAAAAACAAAATGTAAACTACCATGAACCATCCTAAGTTTGAATAGGTTCAAAAGAAATTTCAATTCATTTATTTTATGCAAATTTATTTATAGTACTTTAGTCAAGTAATTAATTAAGCAAACACAGATACACACTTATAAGAGTAAATCTAAAAGAACATGTCTCCTGAAGTCTCTGCAGGACTTCAGGTAAACTGTGAAGAAAAATATGACAATAAATTCTTAGGAGAATACCAACTCAACCTGCATTAAACCTATCATCTCATTTACCTTTCCTTTATTTGCACCAATTTCCTATGCTAACTGTCCCTTTGGTTACTGTACACCTAAAAGGTTGGCCAAATTGTTTTAAATGTAATTGTTTAAAAATAAGTCTAAAAAAGAACAAAATAATGTCATTTGCAGCAACATAGATAAACCTAGAGATTGTCATACTGAGTGAAGTCAGAGAAAAACAAATATATAATATTGTTTATATGTGGAATCAAAAAAAATGGTACAAATGAACTTATCTACAAAACAGAGCCACAGATGTGGAAAACAAACTTACAGTTACTACGGTGGGAAAAGGTGGGGGAGCGATAAACTGGGAGATGGGGAATAACATATACATATTACTACATATAAAATAGCTAATTATTAAGGAGCTACTGTATAGCGCAGGAAACTTCTCAAAACTCTGTAATGACCTATATGGGAAAAGCATCTAAAAAAGAGTGGAAATATGAATATTTATAGTTGATTCACTTTGTTTTACAGCAGAAACTAACACATTTTTAATCTACTATGCTTCGATAAAATTTCTTTAAACATCAGTCTAAAGAAAAAATAGTTACTATAAGGATCTTAGTTGACCAATATAACCTTAAACCTTACCTCAAGGTTCATTTTATCTACTTGAACAATGAAATCAAAAATATTTTTGCATGTTTAAGCAGCATGTATGTATTAAACATAATATTTTTATGGTATTTTTTTTTCACATACTGTATTAAGGAAGACTTCCCCAAAGATCCATTTCTGACACTAAAGTGGCTCCATCATATACAACAAACAGCTCAGAAGAGCAAATTTTTTTAACTAACCATTCATATCACATTAAGACAACAGAAGTGAAGGTACAGAGACTGATGGTTAATGAGGTACAAAATTATTTTTATCCTCTGCCATCTATGGCTTTGCTTATTAACAGGCATTCTTTCAGGCTAAATTAGAAAGAATTGGAGTGGCAGAAACACAATGGTATTAGTCTTAATTAGCTAAAGTGAGCAAAGCTTAGGCTGGTACAGCTTAAGTCGTAGCCTGAGAGGAAACAAAAATCTGTTAACATACTGTCTGCAGCAATTAAAAGAATTTCTTGAGGAAAAATAGCAACAATTCTCCCCTTTTAAATACTCTGAAATAAACCCCAAAGGATAATTCTCTCTACTCATATAAATCAAAGAGAGCTATAAGAGAGTTTTAAGAATTTCTTTATAGTCATCAGAAGAACTGAACAAAATTTTATAGTCAAGTTTCACCCAGTTCCTACTTAATTTTGATACTAAATTCACAGGTTAAATTCACCATTCATACACATTCACAAATTATATGTGCCTGAAATGTACTTTTTAAAATACTCAAGACAGGACTTCCTTGGTGGTCCAGTGGCTTAGATTCTGTGCTCCCAGTGCAGAGGCCTTGGGTTCAATCCCTGGTCAGGGAACCAGAGTCCACGTGCTGCCGCTAACACTCGGTGCAGCCAAAAAAAAAAAAAAAAAAACCCCCCCCCCCCCAAAAGATAAATAAAATACTCAAGACAGTTTTGATAACCAATTAAGTTTTAACTGAATACATGTTTTCACTTGAACTGGAAGAGTCAGAATTTTGGTGTTCGTGCACACTCTAGAAATAGCAAATTTCACAAACAATAAGCTTTAGAATATAGAAGGAATTAAATCTGCCAAATATAATTTAATGAATTTTATAAAAAGATAGCATAATATATATTATATAATTATATAATACAGCATAACAACATTCACAGTTATAAATGTGTTTTTCCCTACACACCAAAAAGTCTTTAATACATTAAGGCAGCTTAACAAACTTGGTTCCATTTTGAGCCATTCCAAATTGTAATATCCAAGTCACATTATTCAAGAGGTACAAAAACTGGTAAATTTCTTCTTTGTGACTACTCTTTAGCACATGGCTGTCCCCTGATAACAAAACTGAATATTCTAATTCAAATCATCTCAAGAAACAACAGCAATGCTTAAATTTTCAACAGATCCAAGTTCAAGAACAATTGGACATACAGTTTGTACCTGAAGTTTAAGAGTTTCAATGCTCAAAGCTGAAAGCCAACAAATCTCTCAATGTTCCTGGTTCTTCCTTATCTTCTTGCCACAGTTACTAATGGTTGCATCAAAAAGACTATGTGACATGAAGACCAAAAATCAGATGGTGATCGGAACTGCCCTAGGAATATGGCAATCATAGGCAGACTGACAACACACCCAGTGTGCTCAAGACAGTCCTAGTTTACACCTATTATTCAGAGGTTATTATCAATAGAATCCCATTTCTCTCTCAAAAGTGAATTACAAGCAAAAGACCCAAAATAGCCAATATGATATTCAAGGAGAAAAAGTGAACTACTAATACTGTCCAACTTCAAGACTTACACAGTAATCAAGACAGTGTAATATGGCAAAACAAAAAAAATAGACAAATAGACCAATGGAACAGAACAAAGAGCCCAGAAAGAGAGACCCCCATAGATACAATCAATTGACCTTTAACAAAAGGAGCATAAGCAATATGATGGAGCAAAGACAGTCTCTCCAACAAAAAGTGCTGAAACTGAACATCCAATGCAAAAATTAAGAAATGAACCTAGATACAGACCCTACACCCTTCACAAAGACTAACTCAAAATGGATCACAGACCCAAATGTAAAACACAAAACCATAAAACTGCTAGAAAATAACATAGGAGAAAATCTAGATGACTTGAATATAGCAATGAATTTTTTGATACAACACCAAAAGCACAATCCAGAAAGAATTAATTGATAATTTGGACTTCATTAAAATTAAAAACTGCTTTGTGAAAGACAAGTCAAGAGAATGAGAAGACAAGCCACATTTTGGGAGAAGATATTTGCAAAAGATACACCTGATAAGAGACTTATCAAAAATACACAAAGAACTCTTAAAACAACAACAAAACAAATAGTCAAATTAAAAAAATATATCAAACACCTAAATAAACACTTCACCAAAGAAGATAGACAGATGGCAGACATAACACCAATATCCTGGCAAATACACAGAGCAACAAACTCTCACTCATTGCCCCGAATGTAAAATGGTTCAGCCACTTTGGAAAACTTTGACACTTTCTTACCAAGCGAAATATACTCTTATCATATGATCCAGCAATCACATTCTTTGGTATTTATACCCAAAGGAGTTGAAAACTTATTTTGACACAAAAACCTGCATGCTAATTTTTACAGAAGTTTTATTCATAATTGCCAGATTCAGAGACCAATATGTCATCATTCAGGAGGTGAATGGATATATTAGCTGTAGTACTTCCAGACAATGGAATATTATTTAGTGCTGAAACAAAAGGAGCTATCAAGCCATGAAAAGACATGAAAGGACCGTAAAATCATATTACTAACTGAAAGAAGCCAACCTGAAAAGGCTATATATTATAGTATTCCAACTATATGACAATCTGGAAAAGGCAAAATTATAGAGATATTAGTAGTAAAAAGATCAGTGGATGCCAAGGACTGGTGCAAGGGGAACTGATGAAGAGGAGCACAGAAGGTATTTGGGGCAATGCAAATACTCTGTATGAAACTATTACAACGGATTCACATCATTGTGCACCTGCCCAATCCCACAGAATGTACAACACCAAGAGTGATCATGTAAACTGTGACTTTACATATCAATGCAGGTTCATAAATTGTAACAAATACACCACTCTGATGAGGGATGTTGATAACTAAAGAGGCCATGCTTGAGTATAAAGCAAGCAGTACATGGGAAATTTCTCTCGAACCTGCTGTGAATCTAAAGATGCTCTTTAAGCATTTTTTTTTAAAACTATAAATGATATATAAGACTAGAATGGTGGTCTTTTAGTCACTAAGTCGGGTCTGACTTTTGTGACCCCCATGGACTGTCCTCCTCTGTCCATGGGCATTCTCCAGGCAAGAATACTGGAGTAGGTTCCCATGCCCTCCTCCAGGGGATGTTCCCAACCCAGAAATAGAACCCAGGTCTTTCGCAGTGCAGGCAGATTCTTTACCATCTGAGCCACCAGGGTATCAAGGCAATTTATGCCTTTTTCATTTCTCACTAAACATTTGGGACAGGGTATTGTTGACATCTGCACTATGGCACAAAGCCACAATGATTAAAACTGAAGGCATTGTCACCTGAATTAAGCCTGTAAGCACCAAACCCTACTAGTATTCCCTGTATTTATTCTTCATTGCTATTTACTCACAACAACAACAACAAATAAAACCAGCAACAACAAAACTGTTTCACTTAAGAAGTTCCTTAATGTAACTATAAATAATTATAAATTTCAACCCTCGAGTATACTTCCTTTTAATATTCTGTATGAGGAAACTGGAAGAACACATAAAGCATTTCTGTAGCATACAAAAGTACAAGGAAGTACCACGAGACGCAATGGTACTGCTGTTTAAGTTGGGAGCTGACATAGCTAATTTTTTTTTCAAGAAACACTAGTTTTACTTGAAAGAAAAACTGACAGTAACCATGGTTCTTCAAACTTGGGTATATGGCAGTTTTCTGAAAATGAACTAAGTGTGCCCATCACTTCAAAGAAAAACAAACTAACAATGTTTGTTTAGGAATGATAAAATTCAAGTTTTCAAGCAAAAATTAGAATTTTGGAAACTCTATATCCACTACAGTGAGCTTCATTGCTTTCCAATACTTAGAACACTTTTCTGATGAGATGTGGGGGGATGATAATGACTTTTTATCCTGTATAATGAACAATGTGTCAAATATATAACTCAGTGAACCAACATTTTCCAAGTCATCAACATATGTTACAAAACTACACACAGGTTAGAGAGTCATTCAAAGTGCAAGATACACCAGAGAACTTTAACAAACAGTCCACTGATACGGTTTCAAAAAGTCCACTGATACTGATTCTACTTTGCAGCTAACCTCTCACAAGCTACCACTTGTTGCGTTCTAGCTTAGTACCAAATTATCTGAAAAAGCTATTAAAATACTCCTGCTTTTTCAATTATCTAACCGTGGAATATTAGATTTTCTTCTTATATGTAGTTTTGCTAAAACTACATATCACAACAGATTAAATTTAGAAATAGATATGAGAATCCAGCTGTTTTAAATTAAGCCAGACATTAACAAGAATTGCAGAAAAGTGAAACAATACCAATCTTCTCACTAAATAATTTTTGTTCTAGAAAATAGTTATTTTTAACAAATATATATTAACATACAATCACTTTTTTAAATTAATAAATCAACATTTTAAAAATGTCTCAGTTTTAATTTCTAATATGACAGATATCCATAACCCAAAAGAAAGCACTTTGAGGTTCTCGATTTTAAAGTGTAAAGCAGTCCTGAGACGCCCCCCATGAAAAAAAAAAAGCTGACAATTACAGATACAGCAAATTATTAAACAAATGGATAACACAGTCAAAGAAAACATAATAGGGCAAACAAATTTTAAAGGTGGAACAGCCAAAGACAAATGACTTATTCCATTGTAGATTTAATTAGAAATTGTTATCAAGAGATGAAAAGGTTATAGAAGTTTAGGTTATCTTAATCAGGCTTTTAAAAGCATACAATGAGAAGACATAAAAAGCACTTCCAATTTTATGAGGTTATTTACTTCAAGAATCTTATTGTAGAGTACCTAGAAATGAAGATGGAAGGCAATAAGGCCTACAGTGCAGTTTTACAGGATACACGTGCTTCCTCTTCACTTCATTATGAATGATGCAGAAGAGAATAAGAAAAAGTATCTTGTTTAAATGTAATTATTTCTATTCTTCTAACCTCTAAGAAAGAAATTAGAATGAAGTGTTGAGTGAAAGTCAGCTAGATATATTAGCTGCAAGACTATTTTGTGATTTAAATCATTGGTAATATTACCATCTTGCGGCAAAATCGAGTATTGCAATTTTGAATGACAGAGAAAGTGGAAGTGTCCTGGCTATTCTTTTTTCAAGAACTACGTTTTTGATAAAATTCAATCAAGTATTTTACTCCTCCACATTGACCACACTCCAAGCCACTCCTAAGGAAAAAAACCTTTAAAGCTCTTTAATGATGAAAAAAAGAGTAAAAGAATGTTATTTAAATGCAGAAATAAAAAGAATGCCCTAATAAAAGAGTAAAATTAAAAATGAAAGCATAGCCAAAAACCCAAAATTTGATGGAAAATGTTTCAGTGTGTCAACTAAGTAATTAAAACTGCCATGGCTAATTCTTAAAGCGCAATATTCTACATTTTAAGCACAACATTAGATAAAAGCTATGTTTGGTAAGTCAACACTCTTTGTTGGTTTCATTTTTATAAGTTATAATTGCTGCCACACTTAAATTCTCTCATCTTGTTATAGAGGAGATACAAGCCTCCTTACTATTGTCCCTTTGCCTTGGCCCACATGATTTTCATGTGAATTTTCCCAAGTATACCATGAATGATACAATTTGTATTGACAGTTTAATCTACCCTTGCGGACATTAATCTATTGAATTCCAGCTAAATCCAATAAAACCTACTTGTGTGTGTGTCTGTCTGTCTGTCTTGGCATGTCTGTATCTAGGTGTGTCTGCTGGTGTGTGCCTCTGAGTCTGTCAGTGTTTCTACCTGCCTGCGTCTCTGTGTATCAACAAGCAGATGTATACACATACACATATCAGGACAGCATAATGATTGTAAGAATCAGGGGAGAAAAAAGAAATAAAGGCTAGAAAGACATAATAGTATTGCTTTATCTTTCAACAGCTAATCTTTTCCAGTGTAAACTAATAGACATATTATGGACAAATATTTCCCTTAAAAGAAGAGACCTAGATTCAGTAGGACCAAGATTAGTGACAATACGCATAAGGTCCATTTCTAGCCATCATTTTATATCCAAAACTGTGAAGCAGCCTGAATAACCTCCATATCCCTGTTTATATAAGGGACTGTTCACAAAAGCTCCATTTTGCTTCCAATTCAATGGCAAATTTATAATACAGACAGACAGCAAGATGAAAGAGTGCACAAGCTTGCAAGCACCCATCTTTCCCTCTGTTTCTTTGCCAACAATGGTTGGATTACTCCTTGCTGCTGCTGCTGCTAAATCGCTTCAGTCATGTCCCACTCTGTGCGACCCCACAGATGGCAGCCCACCAGACTCCGCCGTCCCTGGGATTCTCCAGGCAAGAATACTGGAGTGGGTTGCCATTTCCTTCTCCAGTGCACGAAAGGGAAAAGTGAAAGTGAAGTCGCTCAGCCATGTCCGACTCTTAGTGACCCCATGGACTGTAGCCTACCAGGCTCCTCTGTCCATGAGATTCTCCAGGCAAGAGTATTGGAGTGGGGTGCCTTTGCCTTCTCCGGATTACTCCTTGACTACAGCCAATTACATTTTCTGAAATAACCAGCAGGTACTCCCAATAGCCCATGAACTATACAACTTGTTCTTCTGAAGTATGGCTTTGTCACCTTTGGGGACTATAGAATTAAAAAAAAAAAATAGTTTAAACAACCTAATTTTCTTATCAATAATTACATGGCAGTGATGACTTATCCTGCATTCATTTATTTAACAATGATTTTTGAAGTCCAAGCCCTCCTACCTTGAGAATATTACCCTAATGCAAAACCACCACCAAAGGAGAATTTGTTACAAAGACAAATATTACTAATTTACTAACTGTATCCAACCTGCTGATGATTGCAATGTTTGGTGCAAGCTGTGTGGCAACTGAAGAGTGAACAGAGGTGAATGAACACTATTTCTGAAGAAGTCTTCTGTGGCTTTAGATTGCAAAACCTTTGTTTCCCAGAGCTGCAGAGAGAAACAAAATGTTTGCCTTAAAAAAAAAATTTAGGATATTTACTGCTATTCTTTTAACTTTTAAATTGTCAACTGAAATCTCAATAAATGGGTAAGTGTTAAATGCTAATTGAGGTCTGAATTATAGTTTAGCCATTTTTTAAGCTGAAAAAACAAAAGACAGAAACTTTTACTGTCTACAAACCTGCTTCAAGTCTTTTAAGACTTGTTCTTCTACACCTTCTTCAGCAAAGAGATCCCTCACTCCTTCAATCACATCTTCAATTACAGATCTGTAAAGTTTAGCCTACATAAAAGCAATTGTTAAAAGTTTTACATTCAAGCTTGAGTAGTACATTCAAGTTAAAAGTTTTACATTCAAGTATTTCAGGCTTAGAAAACATGAAATGTACACTTTCTAATCTTATATTTAAAGAAAATCCACCACAAGTATTTTCACTAAATGCATCCTATTCCCAGTATAGTCTTAGCTTTTCATAAATTGTGTTAATTTCAGATCCATAGTCTCAATCTGTCTGTAAGGCTGAATCACAATGAGTGTGTAGGTTGCTCAGTCAAGTCTGACTCTTTGTGACCCCAGGGACTGTAGTCTGCCAGGTTCCTCTGTACAGGGGATATTTCAGACAGGAATACTGGAGTGGGCTACCACTTTCCTCCTCCAGGGGATACTCCCAACCCAGGGATTGAACGGCATCTCCTGTGTCTCCTGCATTGCAAGAGATTCTTTACCTGCTGAGCCATCAGGGAAGCCCTGAATCACAACACTATGAGAAAATATGAGATAAAAATCTCATCAAGATGTATGCTTATTTTTATGTTCCCTGGCTTCTGTGTCAGTATTTAACCTCCCCAGTCCTTTTTAAAAGGAAATTAATTTAAGGCAGGTGGAAATGAACCTTTTGTTTTCAGTTTACTCTTTTCTCAAACAGACCAAAAGAGCTTTTTTAGAGTTTATTATTTCCACAAATGTAAATAAATTCCAACTCAGAAATTTGGGGCAGGCATTTACAGTAGTCACCAAAGTGCTTCCCACTTCCAAAACACACGTAATCCAAAAGATATCCTGAACCATGGTCAAGTAAACTGCAATAAAAAGGATTTCCTAAGAGAAACTAAGAAGGACAGAAACTAAGAAACTAAATGAACCTTACCCTTCCATAGTCTGCAGAGAGTAAGTAACTTCCTAAAAGTAGATTTTTACCAGATTAAAAATTGGTCAATATCAATAGAAAAATAGTACTGTGAAATAAACTCAGTCCTTCAAATCTATGTAAATTGCGCTTCACTTCCACCATAGTCCTGGTAGTCCAGTGGTTAAGACTCAACGCTTTCACTCCTGGGGGCACGAGTTCAATCCCTGGTCAAGGAATGAAGATTCATCGCAAGTCATACAGTGTGGCCAAAAAATAAAATAAAATATAAAAATAAATAAAATTTAAAAATACTAAATGCAAAAAAAAGAGCCATGCTAAGTATACTAATAGTACTGACCTGACCTCGTGGACTGGTAAGAAATGACAAGATAGAAATGTGGTTGAACTGCTTCTATTTCAGCAATTCACAGGCCAAATTGAAAATTCTGTTATTCAAGGACTGCTTTTTCATACTACTCAGTAAATAAATATGTTCACGCCAAGAGTAGTTAGGCTTTAAACTTATCCTTCTAAAGACCAAGGGTAAGCCTATAAATAAGCCAATCAGTAATATTTTAAGTAATATGTTATTCACGAGTATAAACAGTAAGATTAGGTGTTCTAGATTAGTTGCTTCTTCTAAAACAGTTTACGCTGATAAAGGAGTGCTAAATTGAGGCTTCAGTGTTGGTCTCAGCTAGTGTGATCACATTTAAAGCTAGAGGGAAAAACTCCTAGAGATAAAAACATCTTTTAAGATATACCCTCAGAATGCAACAGCAGCCATCGAAATGGGGAGGGAGGTGGGAGGGGGGTTCTGGAAGGGGAAAACATGTACACCCATGGTGGATTCATGTCAATGTATGGCAAAATGAATTCAAGATTGTAAAGTTAAAAAATAGATAAATAAACTAATTTTTAAAAAAAGAAAATGACCCATTACAACACAAAATTTCAAAAGCAAAGTAGGAACTGAATGTACTTTCTCTTCTAGGACTATAGTTAGACTTTATATTTATCTTCATTATAATCAAATGGTATACACGGTATATTCAAGTATAATTATTTTACATATCTTAAAACACACTAAAATCAGACAACGGATGCACATTAAGACAGTAACTTTTCTCTAGACATGAACCCTTTTATGCTGTGTATGTATAGGTGGAACCCATAAAATACCACAGATCTGGACAAGCTACATTGCCTTTTACCAAATGTGAACTTTTGACTTTAAATGAACTGAAAATAAACATGACTCCTTGACTTTATCTTTAATTCAGGTTTTTGAGATGGATAGAAGGTCTCACAAGGCCATTTAGCCTACCAATTCTCATGTGAGGTTTAGGTACTCCTTAGCGGTAGGAGAGCAATGTCTCCGTTTATCAATTTCAACTGTACACTTAAACATTAAGATACTTAAGGATGGGAAAATGGAAGGGTGAGGGAGACCTCTAAAAATATGTGGTGGGGTAACAAAGTATCACATTACCTGTTATATCAGGTAAATAATACAGCTTAGAATCAACAGTGGCCATACTAAAATTAAAGACTACAATTAAAAGTACAACTGAACTTAGTAATTCTAAACACACAGGAAACTGGAAGGGCTAAGGTGCATTCCACCTCTAACCACCATCTCACATCCGTATTCTAGAGGACCTCAGTTTGGATGAGAAGCGAGGAGGAGGGACATCTGCTCTTCTGATGGGAGCCAGATCCAACTTCCAGGTGAGCTACTGGCTGTAATCCGTTTCCTCCAACACGGAGGCAAAGAACAGCCGAAGCCCCTACGGGAGAGGGCCTCTGAATGTCTGTGAAGGGCCAGGAGGAGAAAAAGTGGTGTGCGGAGCTCCGCTGCCATGACGCCAGGGCCACACTCCCTCCCCTCGGGGCGCAGGCCAAGAGGCCAAGCTGATGATCCTCACTTACCACCCGGTTGACGCAATCCATAACACCGGCTCGGCGCCTCGCCGCTTGCGCCTGCGCAGCACGCGGTGCGCCACCGAGGACGGCCCCCTGCGGGCTTTGAATGTGGGTGCACGTTGTCCGTGCAACTACGTCAGGACGCTGCGGGCGGGGCGCGGGAGGAGAGAAGGTTAATAAATCGATCAGGGTTAACTGGAGATTCGGTGCTGAGGCAGGGGAGAGGTTGGTCTGCAGGAGCCAAGAAACCAGTTAAAGTGGGATGGTTAATTCCGGTGTAACCAGCTGTGGGCTGTTCACATGACCCTTAAAGAGCCTTTATTTTCTCAAGTTGTAAAATAAAGCCTACGAAAATAGGGGATGAGCAATGCAGTGGTAGATCCCAGTTCACTTTACCTTTGAAAAGAGAGGAATTAAAGGTGTCTGTCCTCTCCTTCCACTAATTTTCATTCCTCTCCTTAGGCCCCACTCACAGCTGAACTCCAGTATGTAACAAGAATCTAACTCTTCTAAGATGAGTTCTCCAAGTGTGGGACAGCAGCAACCGCTACATCTGGGAAGCTGTTAAAAATGCAAATTATTGGGTCCCACCCCAGACTTTACTGGGCTTCCTTGGTAGCTCAGCTGTTAAAGAATCCACCTGCAATGCAGGAGAGCCTGGTTCGATTCCTGGGTCGGGAAGATCCCCTGGAGAAGAGTTAGGCTACCCCTCCAGTATTCTTGGGCTTTCCTGGTGGCTCAAACAGTAAAGAAGCCACCTGCGATGCGGGAGACCTGCGATGGGTGCAATCCCTGGGTTGGGAAGATTCCCTGGAGAAGGGCGTGGCAACCCACTCCTGTATTCTTGCCTGGAGCATCCCCGTGGACAGAGGAGGCTGGCAGGCTACAGTCCATGGGGTTACAAAGAGTTGGACACAACTGAGCGACTAAGCACAGCACAGCACAGCCAGACTTCCTGAATCTGAAACTCCAGAGGTGGGGACCTATCCTTCTGTAACTTTAACATTCTCTCCAGGTGATTCTGATGGGCACTTAAATAAGACTTGGTGTCCCCAAACTAAGATTCTCAACTTTGTCTGTACACTCAAATCACCTGCAGAGATTATTTAAGGTTTGGCACCTGGGTCTCTCCCCCAGAGAATCTGATTCTATCTTATGCAGCCAAGTTGGAGAACCACTGCTAAAATAAAGTCAGCGTCCCAATACCACCTAGGCTCCTTCTCCTCCTCAGGCAGAAATCACAGTCTCTTGACCTATAATAATTCCCTCCTTCACTTGAAGAGTAAAGATACAGGGGCACAGCTTGCCTGGGGCTGAGGGCAGATGTAAGCACAGATAACCTGGAGGGTTAGATAAGGGAAGAAGGCATCTATTGCCAGTACTCTGCCTTTCAAAGAAGCCTTTCTATCCTATCAGATAGGTCCTGACCTCACCAGAAGACTTAAGTTAGTTAATGATTAAAAATCCTAGCAGGTTTAAAATTGAGTATTTGTGCATGTAAATTCAGTAGAGCTACTTATGCCCGACCATTCTATACTTGCTTTGCCTGAGTCAGGTACCTTATGGTTGATGAGTTTCAAGAAGCTGATTTATATGAAGCTCTTTAGAAGACTTTTCTATATTGAAAACTATCAAATTTCTTTTTCAAAAAGAAAAGCATTTTATGTAATAATTTTTGATGATCGTATCTCTACCTGGCAATTTACCACCAGAATTATTCAAAGTGACATCTTACACCTAAAATAGAAAAGCAAGAAGCAGTTATTGATTCCTGCTGATATCAAAATATCCAATTAAATTATTCAACCTGGGAAATAAGCTGAAAGGTCTATTGTTTATCATCTTTTTCATAGTCAAATTTTAAAACTTGATTCCTAAGTGCAAAGAATTGGTAATCACTTAACTTTCTGTGATAGCATACTATCTTATGCTGGGGCTTCCCTAATGGTTCAACAGGTAAAGAATCTGCCTACCATTTTAGAGACTTCATTATATGTTCTGTCCTTCTCAGATTAACATACATACTTTTGAAATTAAATGTGGACCTTGGTACTCATCAGTTCAGTTCAGTTTAGTCACTCAGTCATGTCCGACTCTTTGCGACCCCATGGATCACAGCACACCAGGCCTCCTTGTCCATCACCAACTGCCAGAGTCTACCCAAAACCATGTCCATTGAGTTGGTGATGCCATCCAACCATCTCATCCTGTCTCGTCCCTTTCTCCTCCTGCCTTCAATCTTTCCCAGCATCAGGATCTTTTCCAAGGAGTCAGTTCTTCACATGAGGTGGCCAAAGTATTGGAGTTTCAGCTTCAGCATCAGTCCTTCCAATGAACACTCAGGACTGATTTCCTTTAGGATGGACTAGTTGAATCTCCTTGCAGCCCAAGGGACTCTCAAGAGTCTTCTCCAACACCACAGTTCAAAAGCACCAGTTCTTCGGCACTCAGCTTTCTTTATAGTCCAACTCTCACACCCATACATGACTACTGGAAAAACCATAGCCTTGACTAGACAGACCTTTGTTGGCAAAGTAATGTCTCTGCTTTTTAATATGCTGTCTAGGTTGGTCATAACTTTCCTTCCGAGGAGTAGGCGTCTTTTAATTTCATGGCTGCAATCACCATCTGCAGTGATTTGGGAGCCCAAAAAATTAAAGTCAGTCACTGTTTCCACTGTTTCTCCATCTATTTGCCATGAAATGATAAGACTGGATGCCATGATCTTAGTTTTCTGAATGTTGAGCTTTAAGCCAACTATTTTTTTTTTAATTAATTTTCTATTTTTTTAACTTTATATTATTGTATTTGTTTTGCCATACATTGACATGAATCCACCATGAGTGTACATGTTTTCCCCTTCCAGAAACCCCTCCCCACCTCCCTCCCCATCCCATCCCTCCAGGTCATCCCGGTGCACTAGCCCCGAGCACCCTGTATCATGCATCAAAACTGGACTGGCAATTCATTTCACATATGATAGTTTACATGCTTCAATGTCATTCTCCCATATCATCCCACCCTCACCCTCTCCCATAGAGTCCATAATACTGTTCTATTTATCTGTGTCTCTTCAAGTCTCACATACAGGGTTATCTTTACCGATTAACTAAATACCATATATATGTGTTAGTATACTGTATTGGTGTTTTTCTTTCTGGCCTACTTCACTCTGTATAATAGGCTCCAGTTTCATCCACCTCATTAGAACTGATTCGAATGTATTCTTTTTAATGGCTGAGTAGTATTCCATTGTGTATATGTACCACAGCTCCCTTATCCATTCATCTGCTGATGGGCATCTAGGCTGCTTCCATGTCCTGGCTATTATAAACAGTGCTGCGATGAACATTGGGGTACACGTGTCTCTTTCAACTCTGGTTTCCTCAGTGTGTATGCCCAGCAGTGGGATTGCTGGGTCATGTGGCAGTTCTATTTCCAGTTTTTTGAGGAATCTCCACACTGTTCTCCACAGTGTAAGCCAACTTTTTCACTCTCCTCTTTCACTTTCATCAAGAGGCTCTTTAGTTCACTTTCTGCCATAAGGGTGGTGTCATCTGCATATCTGAGGTTATTGCTATTTCTCCCAGCAATCTTGATTCCAGATTGTGCTTCCTCCAGCCCAGCGTTTCTCATGATGTACTCTGCATATAAGTTAAATAAGCACAGTGACAATATACAGCCTTGATGTATTCCTTTTCCTATTTGGAACCAGTCTGTTGTTCCATGTCCAGTTCTAACTGTTGCTTCCTGACCTGCATACAGATTTCTCAAGAGGCAGGTCAGGTGATCTGGTATTCCCATCTCTTTCAGAATTTTCCAGTTTGTTGTGATCCACACAGTCAGTCTTTGGCATAGTCAATAAAGCAGAAATAGATGTTTTTCTGGAACTTTCTTGCTTTTTCAATGATCCAGTGGATGTTGGCAATTTGATCTCTGGTTCCTCTACCTTTTCTAAAACCAGCTTGAACATCTGGAAGTTCATGGTTGACATACTGCTGAAGCCTGGCTTGGAGAATTTTGAGCATTATTTTGCTAGCGTGTGAGATGAGTGCAATTGTGTGGTAGTTTGAGCATTCTTTGGCATTGCCTTTCTTTGGGATTGGAATGAAAACTGACCTTTTCCAGTCCTGTGGCCACTGCTGAGTTTTCTAGATTTGCTGGCATATTGAGTGCAGCACTTTCACAGCATCATCTTTGAGGATTTGAAATAGCTCAGGTGGAATTATATTACCTCCTCTAGCTTTGTTCGTAGTGATGCTTCCTAAGGCCCACTTGACTTCAAATTCCAGGATGTCTGGCTCTAGGTGAGTGATCAGTCACACCATCGTGATTATCTGGGTCGTGAAGATCTTTTTTGTACAGTTCTTCTGTGTATTCTTGCCACCTCTTTTCAATATCTTCTGCTTCTGTTAGATCCATACCGTTTCTGTCCTTTATTGAGCCCATCTTTGCATGAAATGTTCCCTTGGTGTCTCTAATTTTCTTGAAGATATCTCTAGTCTTTCCCATTCTATTATTTTCCTCTATTTCTTTGCACTGATCACTGAGGAAGGCTTTCTTATCTCTCCTTGCTATTCTTTGGAACTCTGCATTCAAATGGGTATATCTTTCCTTTTCTCCTTTGCTTTTCGCTTCTCTTCTTTTCACAGCTAATTGTAAGATCTCCTCAGACAACCATTTTGCCTTTTTGCATTTCTTTTTCTTGGGGATGGTCTTGCTCCCTGTCTCCTGTACAATGTCATGAACCTCTGTCCATAGTTCATCAGTCACTCTGTCTATCAGATATAGTCCTTAAATCTATTTGTCACTTCCACTATATAATCGTAAGCCATTTGATTTAGGTCATACCTGAATGGTCTAGTGATTTTCCCTACTTTCTTCAATTTAAGTCTGAATTTGGCAATAAGGAGTTCATGCTCTGAGCCACAGTCTTGTTCCCAGTCTTGTTTTTGCTGACTGTATAGAGCTTCTCTGTCTTTGGCTGCAAAGAATATAATCAGTCTGATTTTGGTATTGACCATCTGGTGATGTCCATGTGTGGAGTCTTGTCTTGTGTTGTTGGAAGAGGGTCTTTGCTATGACCAGTGCGTTCTCTTGGCAAAACTCTATTAGCCTTTGCCCTGCTTCATTCTGTACTCCAAGGCCAAATTTGCCTGTTACTCCAGGTATTTCTTGACTTCCTACTTTTGCATTCCAGTCCCCTATAATGAAAAGGACATCTTTTTGGGGTGTTAGTTCTAAAAGGTCTTGTAGGTCTTCATAGAACCGTTCAACTTTAGCTTTTCATAAAAAGTGACTAAGTTGAACTGTTATTTCTTAGTATATTTAGTGGACTCCTGTTGCAGAGAGGTTATGTAACCTTAGCAGAGAGATGTCATTAACTTTCCATTTGCCCCTGAGGGTCTGTTTGCATGGTCACTAATAGACTGAGGTGTAGTTTCTTTCCAACAGTAGACAAGGGCTTTTAGAGGAGGTATACTTTAACATGGACACTTACATTACCATATGTAAAATTGATAGCCAATGGGAATTTGCTGTATGACTCAGGAAACTCTAACAGGTGCTCTGTATCAATCTAGAGGGGTGAGATGGGGTGGGAGATGGGAGGGAGGCTCAAAAGGGAGGCGATATATGTATACCTATGGCTGAATTCACGTAGAGGTTTGACAGAAAACAACAAAATTCTGTAGAGCAATTATCCATCAATAAAAAAAATAAATTTAAAAAAAAGAAAGAAGAGAAAAAAAAATAGAGGAGGTATACTTTAACCTACATTCCAGGTGAATCCAGGCTGCAAATCTGCTCTGAACCTGTGAGAGCCAGCTTCCAAGATGGCCCCCAAAGATCCTTACTTCCTGGTATTCATGACCTTGTGTTTGCCCCTCCCACACTGTACCATGGTTCGTCTGGGTGACCCATAGAATAAAGCAGAAGTAATGACGTGTCACTTCTAAGATTATGTTATAAATGACTATGGCTTCCATCTTTGGATTCCTTCAGATTACTCACTTGGGAGAAGACAGATGTCATGCTGTAAGGATAGTCAAACACTCAACCTATGCAGAGGTCCATGTGGTAAGAAACCAAGACTCCAGCCCACAGCCAGCAGGGATCAGAATCCCGTAGACAATCACAAAAGTAAGCTTGGAAATTGATCCCTCCCCATATGGGCTGTCAGATGACTGCTGCCCTGACTGACAGCCTGTCTGCATCTGTTTGAGAGACTCTGAACCAGGAACACCCTCTAGGCATCCCCCAGATTCCCAATCCTCAGAAACTGTGTGAGATAATAAATATTTGTCATTTAAGCAGTTAATTTTGAGGATAATTTGTTACACAAAATGGGATAACTAATACAGGCCCCATTCTCTGATTGAACTGTGACTAGTGAAGACTTGGTTTTTCCTCATTGTAATCTCAGCATTTAAAGTTTCTTGACTATCGTCATCAGTCACAGGAGCATTTGAAAAGTATGTAAAGGAATCTGTAGAGGCTGATATTTGATAGTGTTGACCCCAGGTTATCATCAAACAAGCAGACTGTTGTAGTCATGTAATGATCACATTTCTTTTGTCAATTTTTCAAACTCAGAAGGGAAGTGTGGTGCATACACAAAACACTTTTGATGCTAAAATTGAAATTTCAAGATCCCAAAGTCTCAGTGAGGCAATTTTACAGTGACTCTTTTTTATGTTAGTAAATAGAGAATAAAAAAGGAATGCTGAGCTTTGGTCCTTCTTTGAGTATGTAGTTCTTTGAAATTACACCTGTGGCAAAGCATAAAGCTCCTCCCCAATTGCCCATCACAGTTCAAAGCATCAGATTTTCATTTCCTCCTGCTTTGTTTAGAAGCTATAATAACTATTTAATATATCATTTGTAATCAACACTGGTTTTACAACATTTAAGCAAATCTTAATAATCAGATTAATTTCTCTGCCTTCTGTATGTTCTTATCACTTTTGCCTGGAGGTTTCAGTGATATTATTACAAAAGTAAAGAAGCAATTTCTCTTTGCTTATTGTGAGAAAAGGCCATATCTATGAAGTCCTTTCTCTGAATAAGGATGTTCTTTAAAATGTATTTTAGAGACAGCCCATTATCTTTTACATATTAAATTTTACAGTCAAACACAGGGCATTTCAGTAACTCTAGACTCTAAATAATATATTTATCAGTAATGAAAAATACAACTTAGTCTATGAGCATATGGCTTAAGGCAGCAAATATTCATAAGTAGTTTCTGAACATTTTTTACGCAATGCACTAAACCCAGCAGTGTTGGGTTTCTCTGCTTCTGTGCCATCCTTCACATCATAGAGGAAATGAAAATTCAGATAATCACTGCCTTACCTTTTAACTTTGAAATGTTTGCAATGTTAGTAGTTCTGATTTATTTATACTTTGCACTTTTATAACATTTTCCATTTTCTAATACAACTCTAAAATCAACTTACATTATTGGAGCATCAGATACAATTCCACCATGCAGAATCCCTCCCCCCACCTCAACAGGAATTCAGCTCAAGTGACCATGTGACATAGTGCTATGGCCAGCTGGTGATCTTATCACAAGGTGGAACACTGTTCATGATCACATTACAACCTATTTTTAAATGTTTATCTCATGTACTTAACACAGCGGATAGTGTTACAGTTAAGCACAAAGACTGGAGCCAGACTGTGTGGGTTCAAATCCCAGCTTTGCCCGTTTATAGCATGTAAACTGGGGTGTTTACATTTGAACCGTGGTGTTGGAGAAGATTCTTGAGATTCCCTTGGACTGCAAGGAGATCCAACCAGTCCATCCTAAAGGAAATCAGTCCTGAATATTCACTGGAAGGACTGATGCCGAAGCTGAAACTCCAATACTTTGGCCACCTGATGCAAAGAACGGACTCCTTGGAAAAGACCCTGATGCTGGGAAAGATTGAAGGCAGGAGGAGAAAGGGACGACAGAGGATGAGATGGTTGGATGGCATCACTGATGCGATGGACATGAGTTTGAGTAAGCTCCAGGAGTTGGTGATGGACAGCGAAGCCTGGCGTGCTGCAGTCCATGGAGTCACAAAAAGTCAGACACGACTGAGCAACTGAATTGAACTGAGCTGAGCATGTAAACTTGTGCAAATTTCTTTTGCTTCCCTGGTGGCTCAGACAGTGAAGAATCTGCCTGCAATGCTGGATAAGAATTCAGTACAAATGATTCCATTTTCATTACTTTAATCACAACATGTATAATCAAACATGAACACGAAATATTAGCAAGAATAATGTTTGTCTCCAGTGAATTTTCCAACCCAAATTTCTACTTAGAGAAGACAGAGGTAAAGACTAATACATTGAACTTAAGGCTATGACCTGGAAAGAACCACCCAGCTTTGTTCCCACAATAACTGTACCTATCTTCTTTCTCATTTTGTAAGGTGTAATGGTAGGATCTTGAATATTCTATGTTATCATAGGTGCTTCAAATATCAGGAGAAGCAGGGACAACATGAAGTAGACACACTCCTGCCTATTCCTTCTACTGTGCTGTGCTGTGCTTAGGGCTCAGTTGGGTCTGTCTCTTTGTGACCCCATGGACTGTAGCCTTTGAGGCTCCTCTGTCCATGGGGATTCTCCAGGCAAGAATACTTACTAGAGTGGGTTGCCATGCCCTCCTCCAGGGGATATTCCCAATCCAGGGATTGAACCCATGTCTCCTGCATTGCAGGCGGATTCTTTACCAGCTGAGCCACCAGGGAAGCCCAAGAATATTACTAAGTACAGCTTTAAAAAACACTCTGGATATTACACATAAAAGATGGAGAGAAGAGCATAGACCAGTTAGGGACCTCACACCCCAAAGAATGCACAGCAATAAATTCCCTTGTTTTCTTTTTACCTTGCCTATAACAGACTGGGTACTGCTGAAGCTAGCAGTCCAGAAACATCAAAGTTCACAGACAAAAAAGAAAAACTCTTTTTTCTCCAGCGAAGGGCCAGAAAATGGGCAGCAAGACAGAAAACTCTTATTAGACAAAAACTGCTCTACTTCAAACACCACAGAAAACAACTGGCCCCAATTCACCCCTGTCAGCAAAGGCAGAATCAAGTTTAGACTTCCACTCTTGCCCAGCTGCAGTGATGCAGCCCTCCCCACGATGTCACTGGAGGCCATGTGGGTTGCCTGGACTTGTCCCCATACCCAACTATAATGAGTCATCCCCACCAACCACTAAGGGGGTGTCAAACAAAACCAAGACTTTCATTCCTGGTGAAACCTCCCCCTGAAGTGTCGGTAGAGGCCACATAAGAAGGAGTTACAAGGTTCCCCTCCCTGTGTCAACCAGCATGATGTCAGAGGAAGCCACCTGGGGAGCCTGAATGCCCACTCTATCCAGCAGTCACTGGGAGATCCTCCTCTCCTAGGCTGTCAGCAGAGACTGAGCTGGAAACGGGACCCTTCACTTCCACCTGCAACAGCAAGGACTTTCACCTTCCCCCACTGGCCCTGTGTCAGAGGAGACCTACTAAGACAGAAGATTTAAATAAGATCCAGAGTCTCATAATAACCAAAATGTCCAGGATATAATTGAAAATCAGTTGTCATTACCAATAACCAGGAATATCTCTACTTAAATGAGAAAAGACAATCAATACCAACACAGAGATGACTAAGATGTTGGAATTATCTGACGAGGACCCTAGAAGCAGCCTTCATAAAACTGCTTTGATGAACAATTAAGCAAGTAATTTAAAGAGTGATTTAAACAAATGAAAAAGTGGAAATCTCAGCAAAAAAATAGATGATACAAAGAAGAACCAAATAGATATTTTATAAGTGAAAATACAATGACCAAAATAAAAGATTCAATGGATGGGTTTATTATGGGTTAAAATATGTTCTTCCCAAAAGGTATTTGAAGTCCTTACTCATTGCACCTCAGAATGTGACTGTACTTGGAAATAGAGTCATTTCAAATATAATTAGTTAAGATGAGATCACACTGGAGTAGGGTGAGCCCCTAATTCAGTGTGTTGTTGTTGTTTAGTTGCTAAGTCGTGTCCAACTCTTTTGTGACCCCATAGACTGTAGCCTGCAAGGCTCCTCTGTCCATGGCATTTCCCAGGCAAGAATACTGGAATGGGGTGCCATCTCCTTCTCCAGGGGATCTTTCTGAACCAGGGATCGAACCCGTGTCTCCTGCATTGGCAGGCAGTTTCTTTACCACTGAGCCACCAGGGAAGCCCAATCCAGTATGACGGATGCACTTAAAAGGACAAAGATACACAAAGAAGACAGCCATGTGACCAGAGGCAGAGATTGGAGTGATGCGTCTTACAAGCCAAGCAACACCAAGGATTACTGGCAAACACCGGAAGCTAAAAGAAACATGGAAGAAAGTCTCCCCTACAAGTTTCAGAGGTGGTATGGCTCTATCAACACATTGATTTCAAACTTCTAGCCAAACTTTAAACTTGGACCAATAAATTTCTGTTATTTTAAGTTGCCCAGGTTACAGTAGTTTGTTATGGCAGCGCTGGTAAGTACAGGGCTCAACAGCAGAATGAAGATGAGAAAGGAAAGACTCAATGAACTTGAAAAAAGAACAACAGAAATAACCCAATTTGAATAATAGAAATAGTCAATTCAAATGTAAGTGGACTTCTTTTTTTCTTAATTAAAGAAGTTTAATAGTACTAAAATACACATAACATGAAATTTACTACCTTAAACTCTTTTAAAATTTATTTTATTTTTAGCTAAAGGATAATTGCCTTATAGTATTGCATTGGTTTCTACCAAATATCAACATGAATCAGCCACAGGTTTACCCATGTCCCCTCCCACTTGAATATCCCTCCCACCTCCCTCCCCACCCCACCCCTCTAGGTTGTTTTCAAGCCCCCGTTTGAGTTCCCTGAGTCATACAAAAAATTCCCATTGGCTATCTATTTACATATGGTAATGTATGTTTCCATGTTGCTCTCTCCATACCTCCCACTCTCTCCTTCTTCCCCCACCAGCCATGACCTTAAGTCTGTTCTCAATGTCTGTGTCTCCATCGCTGCTCTGCAAATAGTTCATCAGTACCATCTTTCTAGATTCCATATATATGTGTTAGTATATGATAATTGTTTTTCTCTTTCTAACTTACTTCACTCTGTATAATAGGCTCTAGGTTCATCCACCTCATTAGGACTGACTCAAATGCATCCCTTTTTATGGCTGAGTAACATTCCATTGAATATATGTACCACAGCTTCTTTTATCCATTCATCTGATGATGGACATCTAGGTTGCTTCTATGTCCTAGCTATTGTAAATAGAGCTGCAATGAACATTGGGTTACATGTGTCTTTTTCAGTTTTGGTTTCCTCAGGATACATGCTTTGTAGTGGGATTGCTGGGTCATATGGTGGTTTTATTGTCAGTGGATTTCTTAAGAGAAACCACTGAGGCCAGAAGGAAGTGGCCTGAGAGAAAAGTGATAAAAGAACTGTCAACTCAGAATCCCATGAAAGTGTTGAAAGTGTTAAGTCATTCAGTTGTGTCTCGCTCTTTGTGACCCCAACTGTAGCCCACCAGGCTCCTCTGTCCATGGGGATTCTCCAGGCAAGAATACTTGAGTGGGTAGCCATTCCCTTCTCCAGGGAATCTTCCCAACCCAGGGATGGAACCCAGGTGTTCCGCATTTCAGGCAGATTCTTTACTGTCTGAGCCACCAGGTATCCCATATCCAGTGGTAATATTCTTTGGGGATAAAAGAAGGAAGATCAAAATATTCTCAGATTAAAGAAAACTAAGACTACTTCTCACCAGCAAAACCACCATAAAGGGATGGCTAAAAGAAGTTTTTAAATAGAACGGAAATGATAAGAGGAGGAATATCAGGAAGACAGAAAGAAGAATGAAAAGTAAAAATATGAGTAAACATAGTAGACTCTCCTTTTGAGTTTGCTGGTATGTTTGGCAGTTGAATCAAAAACTGTAATATTGCTTCATGTGGTTCTCAAATCCTATCATCAATAGGAGAGGATAAAGGAAAATAAAGTTTCTTCAGTTCACTGGAACTGATAAAAATTTGAAGATGATAAATTATATATATACACACACATAGAGCAACCACTAAAAAAAGATATACAAAGAAATATACCCCCAAATACTATTTTTGTGTGTGTGCTCAGATGCTCATTTGTGAAATAAATTAAAATGGAATTCTTAAAAAATGTATAGGCAATCAGTGGGAAGGCAGAAAAAAAGAAATAAAGAACAGAGGAAACAAACAAAAAACAAAAAGGCACAAACCAGCGCTGGGAAGAATGTGAAAAAAAGTATAAAATAGTACAACTACTTTGGAAAACAATTTGGCAGTTTCTTGAAAAGTTAAATATAAATTCACCATATGACCCAGAAATTCCACTCATACCCAAGAGAAATGAAACATATATTGACACAAATACTTGAATATGAATGTGTGTAGCAGAGCTATTGATGACAGTGGGAAAGTGGGGAAAACCCAAAAGTCTACCAAGGGATGAATGGGTAAATAAAATGTGGTATAGTCATACAATGGAATACTATTTGACAATAAAAAGAAATAAACTACTGATACATGCATGAACCTGGATAATCAGAGCAGATGAACCTTAAAATATACTAAGTGAAAGAAGCTAGAGACAAAATGCCTATATTGTAAAATTCCATTTATATGAAATATCCAGAAAAGGCAAATATATAAAGACAGAAAATAAGATTAGTGGTTTCCTTGGACTGGGATGAGAACAAAGTAACTGAAAATGGGCTTAAGGGATTTGGAGGGGGAGATGGAAAAGTTCTAAAATAAATGATTGTGGTGATGGTGATGTAATTCTGTAAATATACCAAAAATCATGGAGCTGTATAATTAAAACAGGTATATTTTATAATATATAAATTAATCCTCAGCAAAACTTTTGAAAGATATTGGGGGGGCTCCTTCTTTAGATTGACCCTATTTTTTTTAGTAGTAAAAAGTACAGCTTTTTTGAAAATATGCAGAAGAATAGATCCCTACTCAAAGTAGTAAAAGTCTCTCACTTTTTAACGAAATAGGCTACTGTAGACTCACAGCCCCCCACCCCCATTTCCCTTTCTGATCTCATTTTCTGTTAACTCCTAACTCATTTCATTCTACTCATGTCTCTTGCATCAAGCCATATGTCCACTCTGGGGTAGGTTTCTCTTCTTTAAGTCTTCTCTCAAATATCACCTTTTCAGTAAAAGTGTTACTCATCCAGTCGTGTCCTACTCTTTGCGATTCCATGGACTATAGCCTGTCAGGCTCCTCTGTCCATGGAATTCTCCAGGCAAGAATATTGGAGTAGACAGCCATTCCCTTCTCCAGGGGATCTTCCCAACCCAGGGGTCAAACCTGGGTCTCCTGCATTGCAGGCAGATTCTTTACTCTCTTTTCTTAAATGTCACCTTTTCAATGAAGCCCATCCTGAACACCTTCTAAACTAGCAATTTCCATCCCCATACTCCCATGTCTTCTATCCCTTTTTATTTTTCTTTATTCTGTAGACATTAACTCCTTTAACTACTATATAATTTATTCATTATGTTTAGTGTTTATTGCCAGTAGGATATAAACTCCAGGAGGAAAGCAATCTCACTTTCATTCTCTCTTGTACCTAGAATTGTGCCTGGCTCATACTCAGCCCTCAAAAAGTGCTGAATAAAGAATGAATTAAAGTACGCTTAAAACTGAAGGCTGGGGACTTCCCTGGTGAGGACCTATATTTTTAAATTGTGGTATTGATGAAAGACACATAAAATTTGCCATTTAACTTTGTTAAGGGTGCAGTTCAGTGGTATTAAGTACATTCACATTGTTGGGCAGCCATCACCACCCTCCATCTCCATAACTGTTTTCATCTTGTCAAAGTGAAACTCTTTACCCTTAAAATAATAACTCCTCATTTTAATTTAAGGTTATATCTTATCCTTATATGGACAGGTCAAAGAAATTATCTGGTCTTGTTTCCAGTGCAGGAAAATACCTTCTCCAGCTACAGAATGGTTCCAAAATACTTCTAACAAAAGACAGATACTCTCATATCATAACCAGAAATAAGTTACCTTATCAGATATTCAGTATTAAATGAGAAAACCAGATCCACAGCACACAGTAGGCACTAGAAGTCTAAAGGTTCTTCTTCACTTTCAGCAGCTTTAACAAACAAATTTACGTCAAATTTTAAAATAAACATTTTAATATTTCCAACCCCTTGAAGATATGTGTTTATTAAGAAAAAGTATATTTGTACTTATAAGTGTGATAGATTTTGAATTTCTTGAGGACTGAGGCTGTGTATTATTCATCCTTATATGCCTCCTGAGTTCCTAACATAGTACCTCCAATATGAAAAGCATTTATTAAATGTTACTGATTTATTGTTGAACTACTATGGGATTTCTAGCCTGTTTGTAGGAGAAAATTAGGGACTAAAATGTAACTATGTTTAAGAGTAGTACATTGATCTGGGGCTTCCCTGGTGGTTCAGTGGTAAAGAATCCACCTGCTAATGCAGAAGATGCAGGTTCCATCCGTTGGTCAGGAAGATCCCTGGAGGAGGGAATGGCAAGTCACTCCAATATTCTTGCCCAGAGAATTCCATGGACAGAGGAGCCTAGTGGGGTACAGTCCATAGAGTCACAAAGAGTCGGACACAACTGAAGCAAATATGCATGCATCCAAGCAGTACATTGATCTAAATTCAACCTATCATTCATTCATTCACTCAAAATTTAGGTCCTACGCCTTGGCTAAGCTTATGTTCAGCTGACACTGATTATCACCATCACCTACCACCACCCCTGTATTTGGGTCTCTTCCTCGAGAATGGGAAATCATGTGGACAGAGCCACACCCCAATGAAAATCTCAGTTGGGGAAGAGGGAGAAGAGAAATATACATAAATATTTACAATATAATGGGCCTAGTACTAAAAATTATTTATGAGGAGCAACTAACCTGAATGGGAGGAGTCAGGGGAGGCTTCCTGGAGTAGGCACCTAAACTTAGATCTGTGGAACGAATAAGGGACAAAGGAAGGGGGCAGTGATAGGGCTCTGTACAAGCCAAAGCTTGGGGTGTAGAAGGAACGTGGTGGGTTTGAGGAAATGACAGTAGTTTGAATGTTTGGCTGGAGGATAGACAGCAGGGGAAGTCTTAGCAAAGCTAAGGTTGGCTGGTAAATAAGGCCAGTTCACATGTTCTCCACTGACTGCAGCGTGGAGGTAGATTATAAGAAGACCACACAGGAAGCAGAGAAGCTGTTAGAAGTCTGTGAGGGTAAGGAAGAATGAGCCGCTCTGTCTGAAAAGCCTGCAGCGGGACCAGTGTCCCTGGGAAGGAACAAGATCTAAGTTACCGATATATAGCCTTTCCTGGCACTCAATCATATAAAGCTAAGAGGAAGAGAGGGGGAAGATTCTAAGGGATTTTAGGGGGAAGGGATGGAGCATTTACTATAAGGGAAAAGGCAATAAAAAGAAGGCGATGAATATCATCCAGTTCACAATGTAACCCAAGGCCACTTCTGGCCCCAGTGTGAGTTTAATATAGAATTTGTGCTTTACCACAATGAATACTTAGCAAAGCCTTTGCAAAGTGTTTCAGTGTCTCAGATAATCCACTGGAGAGGCAGGTTCTTGGCATTTAACAATGCCACCATTCAGAGATGCTCTTTCCTTGTCCTTTTCCAGGCACTTGAGGACCTTTGGGTGGAATTCTCTCTGAGCAGTGTAAAAAAAATCAAAACAAAACCCTACAGAAAAGGACAAGTGCTGCAACTGGGAGCCATCTCCCACCCCCACGCAGCCACTCACAGGCCTGCAGCATCTGTCTCAGAAATGAGAAGCAGAGAGAGACTAAATTCTACAGTGATCACAGTTGGGATTCCCAAATCAGAACACTTAATTCTCTGTTAGGGGCTTCCCTGGTGGCTCAGCTGGTAAAGAACCTACCTGCAATGCAGCAGACCTCGGTTCGATCCCTGGGTTGGGAAGATCCACTGGAGAAGGGAACGGCTACCCACTCCATTATTCTGGACTGTATAGTCCATAGGGTCACAAAGAGTTGGACATGACTGAGTGATTTTCACATTCTCTGTTAGAGGGGAATTCCATAGTCTCAGTCCCCCAAATTACAAAAATGTCCCCATTTAGGTCAGTATCATTGATATTCAGTCATTAATACCAGTAAAGTGCAAATAAAGTGAAGGACATGACCAAAGTACTCAAGAAAATAAAATTGAAGTCAGTCATAAAAGGTCCTTAAAGGGAATTCATAGACACCCACCCTCTGTGGGAGGGCAGAAAGTCTCTGAATCCAATTCCATTTCTGTAAAAGAAACTAAGAAATAATACCTTGGATATACAGGCCTGCCTGCAGCTGCACCCATAAACTCTGCCTTGCTTCCAATTGCAATGAGTGAACTATTCACGCTCTTACCTAAATCAGCCCTCTGCTGGCTGATCTCATCCCCTCTGGTCTACTCAGAGATATGGCCTGAGCAATTTTCTCCCTCTCTTCTTCTGCATCATCAGTTTTCCTTTCACTACTGGATCACTGCTAGCCTGCAGGGACACATATCGGCCATCCGAGGTACACCAAGGATGGGGGAGAGAGTAGTCAGTACTATGTGCAGGCAATAATGGCATACACCGTGTGGAGAAAATTTAAATACATAAGGAAAGAAGAATGCATTTGAGTCAGTTCTAATGAAGCAGATGCACCCAGAGCCTATTACACAGAATGAAGTAAGTCAGAAGGGGAAAAGCAAATACAGTATATTAACGCATACATATGGAATCCAGAAAGATGGTTACTGATGAACCTATTTACAGGGCAACAATGGAGACAAATACATAGAGAACAGACTTGTGGACACAGTGGGGGAAGAAGAGGGTGGGACGAATTGAGAAAGTAGCACTGAAACATATACGTTACAATATGTAAAATGGATAGTCAGTGGAAATTTGTTGTATGACACAAAGAGCTCAAACCTGGTGCTCTGTGACAACCTAGAGAGGTGGGATGGGCTGGAGGGTGGGAGGGAGGGGCCATATATATACCTAAGGCTGATTCATGCTGATGTATGGCAGAAACCAATATTGTAAATTAATTATCCTCCAACTAAAAATAAATAATTATAAAAATACATAAGGAAATTGATTAAAAGTCTGCCTTTTTTTTTGAGTGGGGGGGGTCTCTGCTGCAGAGGAAGTGCAGAGCCCTACTCATGACTGCCAGAGAATTCCCATAAAAATCTCTTTCTATTATCACCATGCACTGACAATTCTAAGCAATGTCTGAGCTAAAATGTCCCCCACTCCAACTTTTTTATTGGTGTGTGTGTCGCTCATTCGTGTCCGACTCTTTGTGACCCCATGGACTGTAGCCTGCCAGGCTCCTCTGTCCATGGAATTTTTCCAGGCAAGGATACTGGAGTGGGGTGCCATTTCCTTCTCCAGGGGATCTTCCCAACCCAATTGCTACAATTACTGCTGAGTTTTAATAATGCATATGTAAGCTTCAAATCGGCACATTTTAATTTCTTAGCAATAAACAGTATTCTACACAGAAGTTAATTTAGAAAACTCCCTGTTATACAGTTGGACACTGGACACATGTGGACTTCAATATCTATATTCATTTTGGAATTCACAATGGTCCAGAATCATTCAAACTTGCTTCAGGCACAATTCTTATCTCCAGCCCCTTCAGTACTACATATTCCTAGGTTTGAACCATAGATTCAAAATAAACAATGATCATAAAGATGAAGAAACAGAATTTGCGCTACTTCAATTTTGTCATTCTATGTGACCACTTGGAGTTGCTATTTGTGTCTTGAAAAGTGTGCAATGAATGGCAAGAGGTAATAATTTTGCTTAGTAAGTTTTGTTTGGTTGTATACATGAAATACTGTATTTGAATACTAGTATCTTTAAAATTGGCATTGTATTTTAATTGCTGTTTTAAAACTAAAGAATCAAGAAAATTAAAATGACATCAGTAGTTAAATTGTACTTTTTGCAAATATTTTATTAAAATTCACTTAGCTACTCGAAAACTACAAAGTATTATTATACCAGACCATAACAAAGAATCAAAGTACAAACTCTTATATAAATATAAAAACTACTAAATAAATAGTTGTGTATATTCCATTCCCTAGGAACTTGGAGGAGTTTGTAGGTATTCACAAGATTGTTTACAATTATTCTAAATTTCATAATAAAATCTAAAGTGAGATATCCAACCTGAAATGACATTGACCAGTAGAGATCAATCAAGAATATTTAAAAGCAAAACAAGAGGTGATCAAAGCAATGGCTGAATTTATCTTGAAGTAATAATATATAACATCTTTAACACCATACATACAGTTAATGAAAAACTGAAGAAATGGGCACATCCGAAACACAAGGTTCAGATGACATGGGATTCAAAGATGATAAGGAAACATTTTCTATAAGTGTTGACAATGAGAAAGAGGAGGGAATTTTAGTAATAGTCAACATCACTAAGGTTAAAAAAATAACAATGAAGAAGACACACTAGTAAAGACCAACACCAAGACAGGTTTCAAGGGTGGAAGCGTTTAAAAAAGATCTCATCCTTACCAGCTACTGCCCCAAAGTTCATATTTGCAGCCAAGCTCCCCCCAAAAACTATCTACTCACTGTTTCCACATGCACTTGAGTTGTCTGTCAAGTTCACCAATGTCCTCCATGTTGCTAAATTCAGTGGTCAATTCTTTGTCCTCATCCAGTCAGTAGCATTTGAGGCAACTGATGACACTCACTCTAGCGAGCTACTCCTCCCCAGTCTCCTTTATTGGATCACCCTCACTTTCCTGACCTTGGAACTTTGGAGAATCCAAAGGATCAGTCCTCAGATCACTTCTACTCTATATTCACTCCTAGGTAATTTCATACAGTCTCACATCTCTAAAAGTCATATTCCAACCCCAGCCTTCTGTCCTTCCTTATACATCCAATTGTTACTTACTGTCTCCACTTGAATGTCTAACAGGCATCTCAGAGTTAACACATCCAAACCCAAATTTCTTATCTTTTTCCCCAAACTTTCTCCTACAACAGTCTTCCCCTTCTCCACAAGAGACAGATCCATCTTACAGCTGCTCAGGCCAAAATTCTGGGAATCATTTTTGGTTCTCTTCTTTCCCTCACTTAGGGAATTTGACCCAACCCATCAGCAAACACTATTAACTGTATTTCAAACATGTTCTGAAACATTTTTCATTTCCCATCACAACTCCGAGTCACCTTTCTCACCTGGGTTATTGCAGTAACCTTCTAACTGTTCTGCTTCTGTGTCCATGGAACCATCTGAACACGTAACTCAGTTCATGTCACTCCTCTGCACAAAACCTCCTAGTGGTTTGCATTTCACATTTCACTCAGAATAAAATTCAAAGTCCTTCCCATAACCCACAAAGCCTTACTGATTTGCTTTCCATCACCTACCCACAGTCTCTCTGATTCCTCCCCCAACCATCCTCTTTGCTCACTCTGCGCTGGCCACCGTATAGCCACCTGCCTCCTTGGTATTCCTCTGATTAGTGAAGTACACTTTACTGCAGCACCTTTACACTAAGAGTTCCCTCTGCTGGATACACTCTTCTCACTTCTTTCAGGTCTGCTAGAATGTCATCTCATCAGACAGGACCTTCCTGACCAACCTATCTGAAAGGGCATTCTCTGCTACTCTGTCGCTTTTTATTTCCTACATAGCAATGATCACAGCCTGATATCAATTTATTGTCTGACTTCCCCCACTATTATATATCCTCTACAAGAACAAGAATTTACAGTTTTTATTATTGTTTGTCCCCAGTGCCTAGAAAAATGCAGTTACCTAGTAGAAATGCAATAAACATTAGAATCGGCAAGACAATTAATGGGAGCAATGTCCACACAGCATTTCGAGGTGATTAAAAGTCACCACATAAGGCACCCAATGTCTGAAACAAGCCTTCTGCACTTCAGGGTGTGGAAGACAGCTTTGGGAGGGCCTCATGTGTTTACCCACATTCATAGACCTACTCATGCTCCACGACTTTTAGAAACACACTGTTCCAACAGGCTTTATAAGGGAATGATATCATCCACCCAGAAAGATTTCTGAGAGAAAGATAGAGCCAATCTTGAAAAGACAATGCTCATTCCTAATGTCGGAGAGCTGAACAGGGTAAAGGCTTGAGTCAAGGTGGCATGGAATATTCTCCTGAAAGCAAATATTTGCTTGTTCTTCCCTCGGAACCTGAAAGTACAATTCTGGGCTGGAGCTCTTTAGAGATCACATCAATCTTGATACATGTACCTGAAAGCTCAGAAGCCAAACATGATGGATTCATTATAATACGTTACACATTTTTTTAAAGTAAGTAGATTTAGAGTTTATTAATTCTCATTTTTAATTCTCATTTAAAGAGTTTTCTTCAAATGTGTTAAGAAAGAAGCCTTTTTTTTTTTGTCTTCTTAGTACTTAGAAATGTTTAGTGGTAAGTATAGTATTTAAATTTTCAGGATGTGTAAAATTGTATTCAACAGCATTTTTAGACAAGGCATTAAGAATACTTCAAAGTGTCTGTCAACTGCATTAATTTTAATCATACTCCACTGGATTCACAATGCCTTGAAACGGTTTACAAAATGGCCCCAGAGTGGAGGAGCTGCTGAGAATGGGGAGGGGCTGGGACAGACGCAAGAAAATGCACTGGAAACACTATGTAACTACACAGAGAAGGCAGGAGAGTCTAGGTGGAGTTGAAACAAAACAGGAAAGAAATGACTGATGGAATCTGAGGAATTCTGTTACAAATATGATCAGTTTATGTCACTGAATCTTTTTGTTGTTCCTGTAGAACAAGAGTCAAGCCCTGTTAATTCCAGGAGTGGCTAAAACAGTTCCCAATGATCCAGGCTCTATGAAGCTTTATTTCCTGATGCAATTTTGAAATTTAACTGCAATAGCTAGATAAAAATTGAATTTCAACACAGGCAGCTTGCTCATACAAACAGCAGGTGGAGAGCTTCTTAGGTTGGTTTTCATTAGAACTGATTTATCTTTGTATCTTTAATACCCCCTAAACACACAACTTACCTGAAATAGATTCTGTACAATTAGATAAATATAGTTTTCTAAACTTAAAAAAATCGCTTTGAAAGCACATCATTTTTCTAATACTAGTTGCCAAAGTTTGAAAATTGCTTAGAATTCTCCTGTGGACAAAGTTCATCCAGTTATTGGGAAAAACTGTGAAAGACTTTGTAAAGTGTCCTAACTAGTTCATTTATCCAAATTATCAACAGATTCCATTGTCCTTGAGTTATTTCCCAACTCTGTAAGTTTTAGAAAACTGATAATAACATACATCATCCTTGTCCATACAAATTAATTGTTTGGGGGTAGAGGAAATTATTACTAATATTGCCCTATGGAACAATCCATTCTGCATCAGTTTGTAAATTCATTTCAGAATTCCTTATTTCCTGTACATGTCTCTGCTCTTTTGAATTCTCCTTAGTACCACTTGTAACAAACATCTTAACAGTTCCCTCATTAGTTAATGAGTTAAGTAAAACTTGGGCACACACTCATATCATTTCTTCATTAGAATAATGATTATATCCTCTTTCAAAAATAACTCTTTAACATCACAAACTGTACTTTGATGGTGATATTTTTCCAGGATGTGCCAAAACACCATGTACACTAACTCCTTAATAGTGAAGCAGTACACATTTGTCTGGGGGCTTCCCAGGTGGCTCAGCAGTAAAGAATTCACCTGCCAATGCAGGAAAGGAGACACGGATTCAATCGCTAGGTCGGAAAGATCCCCTGAAGAAGGAAGTGGCAACCCACTCCAGTATTCCTGCCTGGAGAATCCCATGGACAGAGAAGCCTGGCAGGCTACAGTCCACAAGGTAGCAAAGAGTTGCACACAACAGCATATACACATGTAAGCACGCATTTGCCTGACAGCCAATTGTTTAAGGTTATTGAAATGTATTTCATACCTTAAAAAAAACAGCCCCAGACCTTGCAAAAGAAGATATAAGTCCATTGCATAGCAAGAATCATTTGAAATACATCTTTAATTTTAAAAAATCAATATGCAATCTACAAAATACTTTGTTACATGATTATTAAGGTTCAATATGTTTTACTTTTGTATTGATGACATAAAATCATAGTTTGAGTAAGATATAATAATACTTAGTCATTATTAAGGAAGGCCTCCTGACCAAATTTATAAGAGAAAAAGGGCTATATCAAAACACAAACCCAGAATGAAGGGAACTAAAACCCTACAATTACCTAACACAGAAATCAGGTCAAAATGCCAGCCTTTATGTTAAGAAGGGCTTTTTTTTTTTTTTTTCATTCTTTTTAAATGGATAAACTATTTCTAGTCTCATTTAAAAAAAAAAAGGAAATGTCCTTAAATTCAGATCTGTACAATTGATCAGGTAACCATCAAGCCATGAATTCATTTACAGAGTTAATATGATCCTTTGACTGGTAAGGCAACTGGACCAGACCAATTAGAGCAGAGCAACGCATCCCAAACTGGCCAACTGCTTGCAAGTCTGCCATTCAGTCAATTAAACAAAGGACCGCTAACAAGTCAAACTCATAAAGCATTGATCTAAATAAATTACCTAAATTAAAATGATAGTAAGGAGTGGCTCCTCCTTCACTCACTTCCTTCCTCCCTTCCTGACCTTACAAGAAGGAGTTTTTGTCATTGCTGTTTTGAAGATCATCATTTACTTTCTGGAAAAAGAGATTCTACTTTTTAATTTGTAAGTCTAAGTGGACCCTACCTGATTTTTCACTTAGAGCACCAAGATCACATTTGACCTTCTGCCACAGCTCAGGTCAGAAGAACTGTATTAAAACTTCTCTCCATCCAACAGAGAATGTTAATTTAATGCTAAGTAATGAATATTTAAGGACCCTAATAGATGTGCAAATGAACAATTATGCTGCAGCACCCTGCTGTTCCTACCATCACCCTGTGCATTGCCACAAAAACTCAACTTGGGCTTCAGTCAGCTTTTTGTTATTATTTTCAGCACTGAATCTTGAGATGCATCTGAAGGCTGGAGGGCTGGTGAATAAATGACTCCAGCAGTGAGGTGCCGGCACATACTGGCAACCTGGAAACCCTGAGGTGTGATTAATTGGACCCTATGCTGAAATTACTTTGAGGTGTAAATATTCATTAAGTTCATCCGAATTAGACTCTGAGTTCTTTATGGGCAGGATGCCATAAAACAGATCTGAAAGGACCAGCAGTAATTAACTCAGTTACCGTCCCTGGGACCACAGAGCAGCACCAAGTTCAGCGTGCCTCCATATTTGCTCTGAGCAGATTGAAGTCATTCCAGAATGTGCCACACCAGGTGAGTCAGGATGGTAGAATTATTTTTTATATGATGCACACACAGATTTGCTCTCGTATATATCTATAGTGAGTCTCAAGCATATGATATTATGAGCAACACATCAAGTGAAGTTAAAAAGAGCAATACCAATTCATTTTAACAGTCAACTTTTGCATTCTTTGCCTTTACAGTAAAATAATGAAAAGTAAATCTGCTGATTGATACAAACCATCATAAATGTTTGTTTTAATTTGCATTTTGAACAGATTAAAATGAATGTAATATGACATTAAATAAAATGTATGAGGGCCAACAAATAATGTTGTTGGGAAGAATACTGTCATATCAGTTTTGACTCAAAACAAATCTGGTAAATAGAGAAAAATATCTCCTAATCATATTTAAGGATCAACATAACTTGAAGGTATATTAATATCATGTTTTTTCTCCATGTTTTTCCTAGTAAAAAATTATCTAGAACATAGATTTCCTAAATTTAAAAGTCTGACTTTTCACTGTAAACACTTAAAGGAAATTATAAACAGAATTAGAACTGCTAATGCCATTGACTTTTCATTAAAAAAACAAACATTTATCTGACTTTGAAAAATAGAAATATCACTTGTTAGGAATGTAGACAAAATAATCTAGTATCTTTCACTTTGCTCATCTTTTAAAGAAAATCACTCTAAATTAAGCAGAATTAGCATAAATAAGATGATAGCAGGACTAGCATAAAATAATCATGATTTAGACTTCTACTCAAGAAAGGCTTGTGTTACTTACAAATAATACTTTATCAAAACACATTCTCAGAGTGTACACTTTTGAGAAGCAACATTCATGAACTATAAAAATTCATTTTTAACATACATTAATATTTTAACTAGTGTTCATATTAGGACTTCATTCTGAAAGGAATCTCTCCAAGCAAAAGGCAGTATGTCTCAGTGACTTGTACTAAAATATGCATAGTAACAGAACTAGCGTCTTTGCTGCACGTATCAGCATATAAATACATTTTGAAAATAATAATACCACGAAGGAAAGAGAGGTACCAAATACAGCTGATGATTACTCACCAATGTGATAACAAGACAGGAAGATAAATAATTCAGAATCAGAGATAGTTCCACATCTCCATTTTAGCCTGTGGTTTCCACATCATTCTACAACAGCCACGTTTCAGAGAAGAGCAAGAGGGAAAATTAAGTACTTTGGTTTACATCTCCTTCAACTGCCTTCTCCTCTAGCACAGGTGCTAACTTAATAAGAAGAGATGGGGCTGGAGGATAATAAACATGGCATCAATCCAGAGAGGAAAACAATCAGCCACTGAGTAATCAAAAATCAAAAATGCTTTGGCCAGTGGCTGTCAGGTCACACACTGGAGAAGAGTGCCTTTGAGTTCTACTAGCAAACAAAAACATCACAAAAATTCAAGACACATTTTAGATCAAACCCCTGGGACACAAACATATCAAAAGCATAAAGGATAGATGGTTCGGTTGCAGGTCTAAACTTCCCTGAACATAGCCAGTGGATCTGTCATTTCCACTATACAGTAGAAGGACTTTGTGCGGGTTTGTGAATTACATATTTGCAAAGTGGGTCATCATCACTGACTCTTGCTACTCCTACTGAGTTACGCAGTCACCAGCTTTATCCGGGTCTTCTCCATCGATTTTAATCCACTTCTTTTCTATTTCAACCTGTTGCGCAAAAGCAAAACAGGAGGAAGCATTAATAAACGCAACACAGCGTAATACTTCGGTTCTGTTTTATAAACCAGCAAGCACTGTAGCCACCTCATCTTCTGCACACAAACACAGCCCCTCCACCCTGCCATGCCCATTGCCAAGTGAGGCACACTGCTCTCCTTCTGGACAACAAGTCTCCTAAATCCTTCCCTCTAGGGTCAAATCTTGAAGAGGACAAAGTTTCTTCTCAGTCAAACACAGGTGTACACAGAATACACATACTGATAAGACATTTACAAATCTAGCTAGACATGTGATCAATTATATCCCCCAAGTATCATACATCCAGCTTCGGGCCTCCCTGAGATTCAGAGTACACCCAAAATCATCTCTCTGACTAACTAAAACAAACTAGTTTACAATAGTAATCCATCTGGGCCAAACCATCCACCTGTCCCTCACCTTTGTCATCTCACCCTTTCAAACGTAATCTCCTCACAGAGTCCCTCCGGGGCCATTCTAGATAAGGAAGCCCTCCATCCCTCATCTATCCTGTGACCTTCTTTTATTCTCTTCTTAGAATTTGTCAATACTTGAAATTATGGTACTTTTTTTACTAATTACTTTTTGTTCCGTCACTAGAAGGTAGGCTTTACGAGGACAGGGAGTTCACCTTTGTGTCTCAGCATCTACAGCAGCAGATGGCACTTTGAAATTGCTCAATAAAATACTTATTAAATGGAAGATAACATTTTGAAACTGACTGCCATTAAAGCTAAAGAGACTTTGGTATATAATTCTGAGTGGTCCTCTACAACTGTGTGAAATTGCCACATCCCAGGAACGGCAGACGGTATCAAGCCTCCATGTGCGCTTGACACACATTTCAGTCACACGTAATACTTAGATGCCTAGTGTTATACGTCAGGTTCCCCAAGAAGCAGATGCTGAGATGGAGCCTGGGGTACAGAAAGTTTCCTGTGGAGAGCTCCTGGGGTCAACACCTGACTGACACAGAAAGGGGAGGAGAGAGAAAGGGAGAAGGAGGGGAGGGAGGTGAGGGGAGGGGGCAGAACAGGGAGAAAAGCTGGGCTACAAGGCAGGGACAGTAAAGGCTTCAGCCAATCCCCAGAGAGGGATGAAGCTACGATGGCCCTGCAGGGTTATTGCAACTTGAGGTAGAAGGATGTTTAGACCCCTGATCCACCAGTCACTGGACACAGGCTGCCCCAGGAAGGGGATGTGACCTGGAGAGTGGCATATTGCATCATCCAGGGCAATTCCCGGCTGCTGAATCAGTCCTTCGGTCTTGAAGGGACTGCACAGGACAGCACCCACTCATCATTGGTTTTACCAATACAAGAAAAATTACTGGACCCGAACATACAGGCTTCTGAACAGATAGTCCAAAATAAAAGAAAAATCCAGACTTAGGTCACTGTATTATAGAACCACTGCTGCTGCTGCTACTAAGTTGCTTCAGTCGTGTCCAACTCTGTGCAACCCCAGAGATGGCCGCCCACCAGGCTCTTCCATCCCTGGGATTCTCCAGGCAAGAGTACTGGAGTGGGTTGCCATTTCCTTCTCCAAGGCATGAAAGTGAAAAGTGAAAGTGAAGTCGCCCAGTTGTGTCCGACTCCTAGCGACCCCAGGGACTGCAGCCCACCAGGCTCCTCCGTCCATGGGATTTTCCAGGCAAGAGGACTGGAGTGGGGTAGAACCACTAGTTGCTGCTAATGATATAATATAAGCACACCATTTCAAGGTACTATGGGAAATGTGTGACAGAGGTTATTTCTGTATCTACTAACTTTGAAGCAGAGAAGGAAAAGCAAGCTTAGGGACAAGTGCAAGTGTACATGACTCTCTAATTCAACCGGCTCAAGAATGCAGATGAGCTCATGGTGAACATTTAAAATTGCGGTGACACAGTAACTCAGCATTTCCCCAAACAGTGCACCACAGAATACTATTACAGAAGACACTGATAGGTGTTTTACAGAAGACAAGATTCCATAATTGGCAAGCAGGGAGAAACTGAGCTAAGTTTAATAAGTTTCTTTATTACAGGACTTCTTTGTTCAATATTAAGTGGACAGCATTCCCCAACTTATTTTTTTCTTAGATCATCATATGGGACAGATGTCCCATAGAATACATCTTGGGAAATATTATTCTGACAAAACTTTTATTACAAATATGCTTCTGAAATGTGAACTTATTTTTAATGCCCTATTTTTCATTGAGATCTGAGTTAAGAACATGGCATTGTCCTCAGGCTCCTAATGTTCTCTAGAACTAAGGGGAAGAACTAGGCTCACTGGTGACCATCAACTTTCCACAACTGGGCTTTTTTCTAGGTCTAATACATACATACACACAAAGTTACTTAAGAGGGCAAAGCAAGGATCTAAAGCCAAATCAGGTCACAGCTTCGAAAGTCCCATCCGAACCCCAAGGGCTTTGGGACGTACCTGGATGTTGTAGCAAGCCCGATGATGGATGTGTTTCTGGGGCTGGACATCACTCTCCACCCCCAGAGATCTGACCTCTGTCCTTGAAGCAGTGGTGTCAAGAATCCCAAACTGAACAGTAGCAAATGGATACCAATCAGAGGGAATTTCTTGGTCTGATCCAAGTTCTAGTTTATAAGACAAACAATGGGGATGATCAGGACCTTGAAGAAAAAAAATCAAAAGGTCAGTCAAAGCATTTCAATGGGCAGTACACATTTCTCATGAGTGTAAAAGGCACGCATCTCCCTCTTTAATAAACATTTCCATTAGCACTCTGGCTATGAATTCCATAAATTACATATCTTCAAAATTCACAATCTTGCACTAATGGCGGGGGGAGGAATCTAACTGCATTTTTTTAAGTACTAGCTTTAAAATAAGTACAATTTATCACTATATAGTTACAGATGTTAACTCCCAAAATGTTTTCAAGTAGAAATAGGCTGTTTCTTTTTTCAAAAAGAAAGTTAAATATTTCATTTAATTATTCAAATAAAACAATGACCAACAACAGTGACAAAAAATTCAGAATTATATCAACTTCATATGTACAAAAAAAGATCTTCATGACCCAGGTATTCACGATGGTGTGATCACTCACCTAGAGCCAGATATCCTGGAATGTGAAGTCAAGTGGGCCTTAGGAAGCATCACTAAGAACAAAGCTAGTGGAGGTGATGGAATTCCAGTTAAGCTATTTCAAATCCTAAAAGATGATGCTGTGAAAGTGCTGCACTCAATATGTCAGCAAATTTGGAAAACTCAGCAGTGGCCACAGGACTGGAAAAGGTCAGTTTTCATTCCAATCCCAAAGAAAGGCAATGACAAAGAATGCTCAAACTGCCACACAATTGCACTCATCTCACACGCTAGCAAAGTAATGCTCCAAGTTCTCCAAACCAGGCTTCAGCAATACGTGTGAATGATGTTCAAGCTGGTTTTAGAAAAGGCAGAGGAACCAGAGATCAAAGTGCCAACATCCGCTAGATCATTGAAAAAGAGAGTTCTAGAAAAACATCTACTTCTGCTTTATGGACTATGCCAAAGCCTTTGACTGTGTGGATCACAATAAACTGTGGAAAATTCTGAAACAGATGGGAATACCAGACCACCTGACCTGCCTTTTGAGAAACCTGTATGCAGATCAGGAAGCAAAAGTTAGAACTGGACATGGAACAACAGACTGGTTCCAAATAGGAAAAGGAGTGCATCAAGGCTGTATATTGTCATCCTGCTTATTTAACTTATATGCAGAGTACATCATGAGAAACGCTGGGCTGGAGGAAGCACAAGCTGGAAAAGGTTGCCAGGAGAAATATCAATAACCTCAGATATGCAGATGACATCACCCTTATGGCAGAAAGTGAAGAAGAACTAAAGAGCCTCTTGATGAAAGTGAAAGAGGAGAGTGAAAAAGTTGGCTTAAAGCTCAATATTCAGTAAACTAAGATCATGCATCTGGTCCCATCACTTCATGGCAAATAGATGGGGAAACAGTGGAAACAGTGGCTGACTTTATTTTGGGGGGCTCCAAAATCACTGCAGATGGTGATTGCAGCCATGAAATTAAGACACTTACTCCTTGGAAGGAAAGTTATGACCAACCTAGACAGCACATTAAAAAGCAGAGATATTACTTTGTCAACAAAGGTCCGTCTAGTCAAGGCTATGGTTTTTCCAGTAGTCATGTATGGATGTGAGAGTTGGACTATAAAGAAAGCTGAGTGCCAAAGAATCGATGCTTTTAAACTGTGGTGTTGGAGAAGACTCTTAAAGAGTCCCTTGGACTGCAAGGAGATCCAACCAGTCCATCCTAAAGGAGATCAGTCCTGGGTGTTCACTGGAAGGACTGATGTTGAAGCTGAAACTCTAATACTTTGGCCACCTCATGCAAAGAGCTGACTCATTTGAAAAGACCCTGATGCTGGGAAAGATTGAGGGCAGGAGCAGAAGGGGACAATAGAGGATGAGATGGTTGGATGGCATCAACGACTCAATGCACATGAGTTTGGGTAAACTCCGGGAATTGGGGATGGACAGGGAGGCCTGGTGTGCTGTGGTTCATGGGGTCACAAAGAGTCGGACACGACTGAGCAACTGAACTGAACATATGTGAGTGCCTTCTATTGAGTGATTCTAATTCAGAATAATACAATAACAGAAGTGTGCTAAGTTTTTTAAATTAAAAGATGAGTAATATTTAAATTAAGCATCATTGTTGGGCTACAATGCACATAAGACCTATTTAAAAAGAAAACTTTCTCTTAAGTAGACTAAGATCTTATAATAATTCTTAATTTTTTTCATTTTCTTACCATTCTACTTATTGATAATGCAAAGGAAAATTTCAGAGTAAATTAGGTCACTTTAAAAAGAATTATGGTTTTTTTTAAAGTTCAACTTAGTGAATTTTTTCTTGCATTTCAGAAAAGATTCTAAGCCAAGGATACTTTTTTTTAGTGGGATATTAATTTTGAGTACATTAATTCCCACTTAACCTCCTCAAAGCTTTGACTGGAACAAATGTACAGAGTGGAGATGGGCATACTGACTTTCAGTGTTTCCACGTAATATTTTTCTTCACTTAATTCGCTTTGCCATGTATTGAACATCTACTCTATACCAAACCAGACTCTCTGCCAGATCTTGGGATATCAGATATACACAGACTCTTTTAAGAGGGGTTATATACTGTGTGTTTATGTGTGTGTGTTACAGTGAAGTTAAAAATATTTTCAATGTAATCACTGCAGTAACTCTGTAAATGTTCCATGATTCTGTTCCATCAGTCCACAGCGTCTACATATTCCATATAGCTGTGTGTGCTAAGTCACTCCAGTCATGTCCAACTCTGTGCGACCCTATGGACGGTAGCCCACCAGGTTCCTCTGTCCATGAGGTTCTCCAGGCAAGAATACTAGAGTGCATTGCCATTTCCTCCTCCAGGGGATCTTCCCAACCGAGGGATCAAACCCATGTCTCTTATGTCTCCTGTATTGGCATATTCCACCTACATATTCCTTGTAGCTATCTTTACTTATGCAAGAGATGACAATAATTTCAAAAGCCAGATTAAATTACTATACCACTGACATGACACAAGAAAGAACATTTCCATCAAAAGATAGCTTTAGGCACAAAAACAAGAATGTAAAGGATTTCACTTAATTCTTAAAAGATAAATTGCCTTTCATGCCTTACAACCTGCTTCTTATAGAGAGACTAATAGAATTGTAAGGCTATAAAAAGCCCTTGAGAAGCCACCCATCAACAGATGCTGATTAGCGTCTCCACCACTCACTTGTAGGGCAAGACAACAGCAGCCCCAGAGTTGTTTTACACTACCCAGATCACTGCAGTCAAGTGATAACTTTATTCACACACACACACACACACACACACACACACACCCAGGGGAGATTCCACAATCCATTAGCTTTTCTAGCCTTCTGTCTGCAGGATACAGTAAGTTTATTTAAACTTAATTCAGGCACTCTTCAGTCCTTTATGGCATCGTGGTTAAGCACATAAACACTCAACTCAGGATGCCCAGGATCAGATCCCAGCTCTGCTACTTGAAAGATGTGTGAGACCCTTCGCAAGTTATTTGATCGCTGTGAGCCTCAGTTTCCCCATCTGAAAATGGGTGTGATGATAGTAACAGTATGAACCTTATGGGATTGCTGTGAGGATTAAACAAGCCAGCCGGCATACACAGCTGTAGAGCCGCAGTACTCTATGTGTTTAGTCCCTCAGCCATGTCCAGCTCTTTGAGACCCCATGGACTTTAGCCTGCCAGGCTCCTCTGTCCATGGGGATTCTCCAGGCAAGAATACTGGAGTGGGTTGCCATGCCCTCCTCCAGGGGATCTTTCCAACCGAGGAATCGAAACCAGGTCTCTGCATTGCAGGCGGATTCTTTACCGTCTTGAGAGTTGTACTGAGAGAAATGCAAAGTGCTATTTGATTATAAATTCAATATTATCATTTAATGACTGTAATTCTGCTAATGAAAGGACTATGAATTCTATACTTTTAGAGCTGAAAATAATACTAAAGATGATCTAATTTGACACTCACATTTTAAAGAAAAATTCTTTTGGAATTTTGCAATGAAAATAACCCAACTTTAAGACCTAGTACTCCAAAAATAGGGTTAGAAAAACAAAACCTTTCTATCCACTTTTCCAAAAAAAAAAAGAAGGTTAAAAGATAAAGAACATTTTTCTGGCATATTTTTTCTTGGCTTTTAAAACTCTAAATACTCTACAGTGTTTAATAACTCACACTCCCTTTGAACTTTGATATCCATGAAGAAAACTATCATGTCTATCCTTAGCGCAAGTCTGGCACATTTGGGGCTGAGAGGCTATTTGTGGAATTTACAAGTGAATAACTGCGAGAGGAAAATTCTCACAAGCACCAATACCTGGGCCTCAGGCCTAGAGTCTGCTTGGTGGGGATAAGGCCTTAAGTGGGTATTTTAAATATTAAAGCTCTAATGATTCTAAGGACTCTAACATGCAGCCAGGGCTGGAAACAGATTTTAAAAGGAGTGAGGAGAGGCTATCTTAGCTAATGGCACCACTGCCCATCTTTTCGTAAAAGCCAGAGGCCCTGACCTCCTCCAGCCACTCCCTTTCCCCCAGGCCCACAGACCACCTGTCACTGTCTCGGGGTCACCTTTCACCTTTGTCTCAGTTCCCCCACTGTCCCCTCCCTCGTCTTATTCGGTCTCTCTCCCTCCTACCGGCCTCCCGTTACTTTAACCTACTCCTGAATCTCTCCTCCACAATGTACACCTGACTTTCTAAAACAAGGTAGAATTCTGTCACAAATGTGCCTGAAAACATTCCAGGGGCCCTGATGACAATCTCCACACCCCACAGCATGGCTCACAACACTCTTCGCATCCTGGTTTCCTCTCCAACTCTCCCCTCAGTCCTGAAACTCAGGTAAGATCCCCCATCAACATGCCTGTGTTTCTGCTGTTTCTGTCTTGATGGAATCCCACTGATTCTCACAGGCCAAGGTGAAGCATCACCTCTCCAGCAGAGCCTTCCCTACTCGCCCCCATCCTCCCGCAGCTGATCACCCCTTCCTCTGGGATCCCCATTAGGAACATCGGTACATGCCTGCAATAGAAGAGAGCACAGCGCCATAGAGCATTTGGATAGCTGCTTCCGCGTCTGCCTCACCCGTTAAGACATCTGTCTCTGGAGAGCAGGGAACATGTTCGTGTCTGTGTCCCCTGAGCACCCAGTACAGAGCCTGTACCTACAGGAAATTTTGTGGGTGTTGGTGGAATAGATGCGTGAATGAGAGCGCCCTCTCACTAAATTCTTGTTGAATGGATCAATTACCTATACCATTAATTCTGAGAAAATGCAGTATTCTGAACAGAATCATTTTTACAAGAAGTTTTATATATGCTGTTGCCCTCCTAAAATCAGAAAAGGATGATTTGTATGGGTTCTCAGTTTGAAAAAGAAGTGTAGTTGCCCCAGCGGTTCTAGGCTGCACCAAGACAGAGAAGCTGGAGTGGACTCACTGCACACCTTGCCCCCTGACCCCCAGCCAGACAAGCCAGCAGGCTGACCTCTCAGTGCTCCTCCCTCAGAGGCATAATCGTTCTTCAAATCTGTGCAAAAGCTACACTTGACCTTTTGTTCCAGGTCCAGTGACCATCTCCAGGACTAAAGGAGAACAGGAGTCGGGTTATCACCCAGTCCTCAGGGGACATCTCTGGACCGAGGAGATTACAGTCAGCATTCCAGCCTGCCTCCCCCTCTTTCCCTTTGTGTTTAGCAAAATAACAGCCACAAATAACTTTGAGAGTAGATCCCTTGGAACCACATACTCAAAACCTCACAATTTGTTTCCATGGGAGGAAGATAATCTGAGAATAGTTTTAACTTGTTCCTCCAGCAACGTTATCAAGAAGGCAGGAAACAGTCCCTAAATGGATTCTATCATGGAAGACAATCCCATCTTGTTCGAGTTGACCAGGAGGTGCCCTTAGAGGCCACACCTGTGAGCATACTACCCCATCACTACCTCTCCCCGCCTGGGCCTGGGTTCTCCTGGCTATTCCTTGGAACTAGGAGTTAACTGCGAACTACTGTGAGTCCAGAGAACACTGTGGAGGGGAACTGGGCATGAAAGGAGAAGAGCAAGTTCTGTCAGAAAGGGCTACTGAGCAGGGGCTTCCCTTCAGCACAGGGGCCTGGGGCTTATCAGCCACCAGCTGTGTCTCTCACCTGCCACGCCCTGTCCATAACTCAAGCTGCAATTAGTTGAGAGATGTTAAGCCAGAAAACTGCAGGGTACAGACAAGATGGCACGCTGCCCCTAAGGTCCACTGAAGTCTGTGGCTTGTTCTTTCTGCCCCAGAATGTTGCGAGACCTGCAGAGCAGTGTCCCTCAACTCAGGCTACACATTAGGTTCACCTGGGCCCCTACCCAAGACATTCTGATTTAACTGGCATTGAGTAGAGCCTAAATGGGCTTCCCTTGTGGCTCAGTGGTAAAGAATCCTCCTGCCAATGCAGGAGAAACGGGTTTGATCCCTGTCTGGGGAAGATTCCCTGGAGGAGGAAATGGCAACCCACTCCAGTATCCCTGTCTGGGAAATCGCACGGACAGAGGAGCCTGGCAGGCTACAGTCCACGGGGTTACAAAGAGTCAGACATGACTGAGCATAGCACAGCAGGCTATTCCAACAGATAGCCAGTTTTGAAAAACATTGCTGGAGGTCTACCCAAATAAAAATGCTTCCTCTGAAGTCTACAGCGTGGAGGTCCTACTATGAAATTAAATTTCCCTGAAGGCCTAGTCCAGCTAAGAACTAGTTGAAAGCAGGAAACAATGTTACTTCTCTTGAGCCCCAGCACCTGATGTGGCACTTTGAATACAAAAAGTGCTCAATAAAGGTTTGCTTAGATGATGAATGCATCAACTCAAATGCTCCAAACCTGCCCCCAACTTAGCTCCAAAGCCCAGTGTTCTGCTAGAAATAACTGAACTAAAACAGGGAGCAGCCTTAATTTCAAATTTTGCTTTTTTGCTCTATGATGCTACACCCACACTAACTTACTATGCCTGTGTGCTAAGTTGCTTCAGTCATATCCAACTCCATGTGACCCTATAGACTGTAGCCGGCCATGCTCCTCTGTCCAAGAGATTCTCCAGGGAACAATACTGGAGTGAGTTGCCATGCCCTCCTCCAGGGGATCTTCCCAATCCAGAGATCGAACCCAGATCTCTTATGTCTCCTGCATTGGCAGGTGGGTTCCTCACGACTAGTGCTACCTGGGAAGACCCCACTAACTTACTACTTTAAAATAAATGCAATGCTAGAACTGTCTGTTCAAATTTCTAAACTTCTAGATTCACTGTTTTCTTTGCAAAATAAAAAAAGTAACTGTTTCAATGCTTAATTAAAATTAAACAACTTGTCAAGATGGTCAAATTGGTCAATTCAGCAAAGGATATTAACTTGGGTAAAGATAAAAGGCAGTCTTATTTCAAGGTAAAACTGAAAGTGGAAGTCACTCAGTCGTGTAGACTCTTTGCGACCCCATGGACTGACTATGGAATTCTCTAAGCCAGAATACTGGAGTGGGTAGCCCTTCCCTTCTCCAAGGGATCTTCCCAACCCAGGGATAGAACCCAGGTCTCCCACACTGCTGGCAGATTCTTTACCAGCTGAGCCACAAGGGAAGCCAAAGAATACTGGAGTGGGTTAGCCTATCCCTTCTCCAGCGGATCTTCCCGACCCAGGAATCAAACTGGGGTCTCCTGCTTTGCAGGCAGATTCTTTACCAACTGAGCTATCACTTGAAATAAGGAGGAAGTCTTGGTACTGGCTGAGAATATAAAAGGTTCAGGTATATTCAAGGATGACAGATCTTAAAAAGTTAACTAGGAATCTAAGCTATATGAACAATAATTTTAATATCTGAAGTTGATGTGAAGAGGTCCAACTAGAAATTTTCCCTCAGTATCACTATCCATAATAAAATCCTAGCTTCGGATGGTAGTTCTTACGCTATTAAAAAAAAAAAAAATTCAGTTAAACTTATCTGGTAGAAATAGGTATAAAGAGACAAAATAAGTTAGTTGTTTGACTAAATGTTCCATCTCCCACCCACTGATGTAATAAGCATGGCCTTAGCTGACTGACTTGATCATCTGTCTCAGTCTGGTTTCAACCAAAGCAGGAGGGTGAAAACATTTAAGAGATTTCATATGAAAATCAGCTTGGCATGTTGAATATTTACTTGAATTTTTATCAGGAAGCCGGTCTATCTTCCATACCACAGCCCGGTAGGCACTCTCATATTTTGCTGACCCCACCGTGACCTGTATGACAGGTTCAGATTCAAGTTCATGTAAACTCCCCAGACACGCCCGGCGGTTCATTTTGGCTTTCAGGGACTTCTGCCTCTGGAGGTTCATGGTCCAGAGGGCCTTGATCCACTGAGATGGGACAGGAAAGTGTATCATTATGTTGTCACAGGACCTCAAGGAACCGGCATGGGATGGTCTCTGGACCAACGGGGCCATGTTGACGAAGGCCTGAAGCTCCACATACGCCCCCTGGACAACCACTACCGACTTCAGGGAAAAGGGAAGGTCTTCCCCACTGTGCGAAGTTTTGAAACGCATCAGCTCAAACCTGCAGGCATCCAGAGGTACAAACTTAATGATTCTTGACTGCTCAAATTCTTGTGCTTTCACACACTTATGAAAATGACAGTCAAGAATATCAATCCCCTTCTTTTCTGGATCTTTCTCAAAATAGCGTTCATTTCGCTTCTGTAGCTCATGGTCATTCAAGGTTAAAAAGCATTCAGTGTTGCCATTCACAAAGCAGAGGCAAGAGATTTGAGTTATCACAGCACTTTCAACCAATTTTCCTTCTTCTTTAGTGATTTTACCCCAAAAGTTGTCCACAATTTCCAGGGAAATTTCTTGCTCCTCATAGTTCTTCTTTGGTTTTGAAACAGCCGGCAGCTTTATCAGCTCCTCCTCCACAGTGGTCAGAAAGTCGAGGAAGTCATGGTACTCTGTGGACCCCAACTTCAGCATTTGTTCTATGTCTGGTTCGTGAACTACTTCTGTCTTAGAATGGTATTTCCTTTTTTCTGTGTAAGACACATGTTCAATCTTCACAGTATGGATTTTTCCTGCCACACTAAAGTTCTCAACTTTGGGTTCAGAAAGCCTGCAGTATGGATCGAGCTGTAACTCTTTAAATGGTTTTTCTAACCCCTTCTCATAATACATTTGCAAAATTCCTCCAGGTAAGACTTGTAGAAAAATTGGCCCCCACTGACGGGAAGACATCATGTTCTTCTTCTCTGGAATTCTCATCATGAAAGACCATCCGGCTTTTGGCCGACTCCTGAAGAGCATGTGGGGGACAAAGGAAGAGGCAGCGTCTTCAGCATACAGACGCTGCATAGACAAATTTCCAAACGAGTCTTGGTTCTCAGCTGATTGGAGATATTCAAGCTTCTCACAGATGTAGTTGAGTGAACACTGATTTAAGCCTTTTTGATCCACAGGTACCTCTTTGTCTCTTGATGGGAAGATCTTTCTGCTTCCTGGAGGGTCAAAGGTGAGCTGGGAAGCACTGCCTTCATCTTTCCAAAATGGACTTGAAAAGGCACAGTCCTCCCGAAAATACTGAAATTGGGGAGTATCACTTTGGAACCCTTCAGCCTGGTGAGGGCTCATTTCATCTGCAAGACCCACATTGGAGGCTGGATGTACACATGAGTGGTCACTGGGTAAGGAAGCTTGGGAGAAACAGGTTGGCTTAGTAGCCAATGAGGAAGAACCTGTTGCTGTTACAAGTGGACTGTTTGAAGATGATTCTGGAATAGGATAAAGCACATGAGTCCCTGCTTTGGGGATGCCAGGAAAACCTGGGAAGTCTTTGGTAGGTGTAGAAAGAGGAGAGTTACTTGGAGGTCCTGGACTGAAGTAAAAATCTATGATGGGAGAGGAGAGAGGGGTGCTGCTGGTAGAGGAAGATCCACTGGGAAATTCCTTAGGGCCAGAAAGGTTCAGTTTAAGTCCATTTGGCCGACAAATGCCTTGATTCTCCAGAGGGAAATTCTTTGACTTTTGAGAAGACTGAAAAGTGGGGTCATCATCAAATGTGACCCAGTTGCCTGGGTTCGTGGAACACATCTTTGGGATCAGATTGTGGTCTTGCCAAAGAATCAGATATGTTGTCTCTGTTAAAGGAGAAAGAGAAAATAATATAAAATGAGGGGGAAAATATTCAAGTTACTAGAGGTCTTCATTCTGAGAAATACTTGGATTAAAAAATATCTAGACTTACAGATTAACTGAATTTAAAGAAATGCTTGAAACAGTAACAGTTTGATGGCTGAATGGATTAAAAAAAACAAGATCTAAATGTACATTGTTTATAAGAGACCCACTTTAGATTTAAAAAATACACAGGCTGAAAGTGGAAAGACAGAATAAGATATTCTATGGAAATAGAAACCAAAAGAGAGCGGGGGGGGTGCCATACTAATAGAACAAAATAGACTTTAGGTCAAAAACTGTCACAAAAGACAAAAAAGGGCATTATATAATGAAAAAAAGGTCAGCTCACCAGGAAGATATTACAAGTACATATAAACCCAACATGAAAGCACCCAAATATATGAAGCAAACATTAAAAAACTGAAGGGAGAAAAAGACAGCAACACAATAACAGTAACAGATTTCAATACTTCAATTTCAATAATGGATAAAACAACCAGATAGAAGATCAATAAAGAAATAGAGGACTTAAACAACACTGTAGACCAAATGAACCTGTCAGATATATACAAAATATTCCACATAATAGCATCATACTACACATTCTTCTCAAGCACACACATAACATTCTTCAGGATAGATCAGTTAGTTTACAAAAAAAGTCTCAACATATTTAAAAAGACTGAAACCATATCAAGTATCTTTTCCAATCACAACAGAATGAAACTGGAAAATTCACAAGCAAGTAGAAATTAAGGAATACACTTTGAACAATCAAGGAGTCAAAGAAGAAACTGAAAAGGAAATTAGAAAATATCATAAGACAAACGAAAATGAAAATACAACATATCAAAACTTACAGGATGCCACAAAAGCACTACTAAAAGGGGAGTTTACAATGATAAACACTTACATTAAAAAAGAAAAGTGAAAGTAACAGTTGCTCAGTTTTGTCTGACTCTTTGTGACCCCATGAAACTGTACTCCGCCAGGCTCCTCTGTCCATGGAATTCTCCAGGAAAGAATACTGGAGTAGGTAGCCATTCCCTTCTCCAGGAATTAAAAAGAAGAAAAATCTCAAGTAAATAACATGTTATATCTCAAGAAACTGGAAAAGAAAACAAACTAAGCCCAAAGTTAGCAGAAGAAAGGAAAGAATAAATGTTAGAGCAGAAATAAATGAAACAGGGAATAAAAAATTTTTACAAATCAATGAACCAAGTGCTGACTTTTTTGAAAAGATCAACATTGACAAACTTTTAACTAGAATGAGAAAAAAAGAGAAAATAATCAAATCAGAAATCAAAGAGGAAAAAGAATAGATATATGTATAACTGAATTACTTTGCTGTACACCTAAAACTAACACAACATTGTTAATCAACTATACTCCAACACAAAAATAATTTTTTTAAATAATCGATCAAAGAGGAGACATCACAGAAATAAAAAATTATTATAAGGGACTGTGTGTGTGTGTGCTCAGTCGTGTCCCACTCTGAAATCCCAAGGACTGTAGCCCACCAGGCTCCCCTGTGCATGCAATTTTCCAGGCAAGAATACTGGAGTGGGTTGCCATTTCCTACTCCAGGAGATCATCCCAACCCAGGGACTGAACCTGGGTCTCTTGCATCTCCTGCACTGGTAGGTAGATTCTTTACCACTGCGCCACCTGGGAAGTCCCTATAAGGGACTACTACTATCAACAATTACATGCCAACAAATTGGATAACCTACAAGAAATGGGTAAATTCCTAGAAACATTCATCTACTAAGACTGAATCATAAGAAATAGAAAATATGAACAGCCTATAATTAGTAAGGAATTGAAACAGTAGTCAAAACCTCCCCCCAAAAGTAAAGCTCAGACACAGATGGCTTCACTTAAGAATCCTACCATTTAAAGAATTAGCAGCAACCCTTCTGGTGGCTCAGATGGTAAAGCGTCTGCTTGCAATGCGGGAGACTGGGGTTCGATCACTGGGTTGGGAAGATCTCCTGGAGAAGGAATGGTAACCCGCTCCAGTATTCTTGCCTGGAGAATCCCACAGACGGAGGAGCCTGGTAGGCTACAGTCCATGGGGTCGCAAAGAGTTGGACACGACTGAGCAACTTCACTTTCTTTCTTTCTTTTCTTCTCAAACTCTTCCAAAAACTGAAGATGAGGGAAGACTTCCAAAATCACTTTATGAGGCCAGCATTATTCTTATACCAAAGCCAAAGACACTACAAGAAAACTAGAAGCCAAAAAATTCCTCAACAAAATACTAGCAAACCAAATTAAATAGCAGATTAAAAGGATCATACACCATTATCAAGTGGGATTTATCCCTGGGATGCAAAAACAGTTCAACAAATGAAAATCAATCAAGATGATATACCGTATTAATAGGACAAAGAATGAATACCATATGATCATCTCAGTAGATGCAGAAAAAGCATTTTACAAAACTCAATATCTTTTCATAATAAGAAATCATTTAATAAATTAGGAGTTGAAGGAAATTACCTCAACATAATAAAGGCCACATATGAAAAGCCCATGACTAATATATTCAATGGGAAAAAACTAAAAGTTTTTCCTCCAATGTTAGAAACAAGGCAAGAATGTCCACTCTTACCACTTTTATTCAACACAGTACTAGAACTCCTAACCAGAGCAATCAGGCAAGAAAAAGAAAGAAAAGGCATCCAAATCAAAAGGAAAGAGATTCACTGTGTCTGTTTGCAGATGTAATGATCTTACATGTAGAACACTCTAAAGATTACACTCACACACATACACATACAAATAGAATAAATGAATTCAGCAAAGTTGCAAGATACAAAAGCAACATACAAAATCAGCTTCATTTCCATACACAAACAATTTATAACCCCAAAATAAAACTGATAAAAATAATTTCATTTACAACAGCATAAAAAAAACTTTAGGAATAAACTTAACTAAAGAGGCAAAAGACTTGTACACTGAAATCTACAAAGCATTATTGCAGAAAGAAACTAAAGAAACTCAAATAAATAGAAAGATACCCCATGTTCATAGAGTGGAAGATTTAATATTGTTAAGATGTCCATACCACCCAAGTGACCTACAGATTTAATGCAAAATCCCAATGACCTTTTTTGCAGAAATTAAAAACAAAAAAAAAGCAATCATAAAGTTTGTATGGGATCTCAAAGGCCTTTGAATAGCCAAAACAATCTTGAGAAAGAAAAACAAAGTTGAAGGCTCCACACCTCCTGACATCAAAACATATACAAAGCTTTGGTAATCAAAACAAGTATGGTACTGGCATAAAAGCCAACAGACCAACAGAACAGAATATAAAGCCCCCACGCAAACTGATACATATATGGTCAAATGATCCTCTTTAAGGGTGCCAAGATGATACAATGGGAAAAGAATTGTCTCTTCAACAAATTGTGTTGGGAAAACTGGATATCCATAGCAAAGGAGTTGATACTTGTCCAAGCAAAAAGAAAGCTCCTTGTTGGACCCTTATCCTACACCATATGCGAAATCAACTAAAAACGAATTAAAGACCTAAACACAAGACCCTGAAACTATAAAACTCCTGGAAGAAAATATAGGGAAAAAGCCTCATGACATTGGTCTTGGTAATGATTTCTTGGGTATGACACCAAAAGGACAGAAAATAAAAGTGAAAACAGACAAGTGAGACCACATCAAACTAAAAAGCTTCTGTACAACAAAACAAATAATCAACAGAGTGAAAAGGTTAATATATGGAATGGGAGAAAATATTTGCAATCTTACATATGATGAGGAGTTTAATATCCAAAACATGTAAGGAACTCCTCTAACTTGGGAGCAAAAAACAAACTAGTAATCCAATTTAAAAACGGGCAACATACTTCAATAGACACGTCTTCAAACAAGATATATAAAATGGACAACAGGTATATAAAAGGTACCTAACATCACTAATAACCAGGGAGAGGCAAATCAAAGCCACAATAAGATCACCTTACACTTGCTAGGATGGCCATCACCAAAACAAAGAAAAATAACAGATGACAAAAACCCACACACAGAACACACAAAAAACAACAAATGTTGGCAAGGATGTGGAGAAGTTAGAACCCCTGTGCATTTTTGGTAGATTGTAAAATGCAAAACAGAAGTTCTCAAAATTAAAAAAAAAAAAAAAAAAAAAAACAACTACCATATGATCCACCAATCTTACTTCTGTGTATTTATTAAAAAAAATTGAAAATGGGACCTCAGGTATATGCACTCCCACATTCATTACAGCATATTCACAATAGAGGTGAAAACAACCTAAATGTCCATCATCTGATGAATGGATTTTAAAAGTGTGGTATATACTTACAATGGAATATTATTCAGCCTGAAGAAGAAAGGAAATTCAGACACATGCTATGACACGGATGAGCCTTAAGGATATAATGTTGAGTGAAATAAGCCAATCACAAAAATACAAACACTGTATGATTCCACTTATGTGAGGTATCTCAGTTAGTAACAGGAAGGAGAATGGAGGTTACCAGACACACCAGGGAGAGGAAAAAGGGGTGTTTCTGCTCGATGGGTACAGAATTTTAGTCATTCAAGATGAACACATTCTAGAGATCTGTTGTACAACCATGTGCAATAGTTAACAATACTGTACTGTCACTTATGTTTTTGATAAAAGATTTTAAGTGTTAATTTGTTAAGTTTTTAACTACGATTTTAAAAACTGCAACACCTTTGAATTCAAAAAGTCTTTATCTGAATGACTACTATGTAGTTAGACCTTGTCAGTGCTGTAGAAAATACAGGAGAATATAAAACCCCAATTTATAGTGAACTATAACCCACTGACAGCTCCAAAGGTTTATAGTTTACAGCACTTTCAAATTCACAGTCTCATTTATCAAAACAACTTTGGGAGGTATATATCATTATTCCCATTTCATAGTTGAGATTACTTGGATTTAGAGTCATTGCCTGAAGTCACCCAACTGGTAAGAGACAGAACTAGGATTTTTTCTTTTTAATAATACTTATTGACATATAATTCACATACATAAAATGACAATTCACTGATGTTTCATTTAGTGATATCCAGAGTAGTGCAACCATCTAATTCCAGAGCATTCTTATCAATTTAAAAATAAACTTTGTACCTATGAGCAATCACTCCCCTTTCTCCTCCTCCCCCAGGCCCTGGCAATCTACTTTCTTTTCCTGTAAATTTGCCTAGTCTGGACATTTCATTTAAATAGAACCTACAGCATGTGGCCTTTTGTGTCTGGCTTCTTTCACTCAGCATAATGTTTTCATTCAAAGTTCATCCATGCCATGGCATATATCAGAACTTCATTCCTTTTTGTAGCTGAGTAAAGGTTTATCATAAGAATATCCCACATTTTGTTTATCCACTTATCGGTTGAGGGACATTTGGTTTGCTTCTATTTTTTGGCTATTATAAATAATCCTGCTATGAACATTTGTGTAGAAGCTTTAGTGTGATCATTTCTCTGGGGTATACACCTAAACTTGGAAAGAATCAGAATTTGAACATGGGTCACCTCATCCTGATCTAGTACAGCAAAAATTATTGAAGGTATTCTAATGGTATCAGAGAAGAGAGGCATATAGGCCCCAGCATGGAACTAGGGGCTGGGCACCCAAATGCTGGTCACTGCTCTGCCACTCACAAACTGGGCGTTAAGCCACTCCAGACATTCAGTGATTAGAAAAGAATAATCTATGAGGTCATTTCCAACTCTACAATAATTCTATGGTGGTTGACATCCAACTGAATTTTTTTTAAAGCAGAAGTTGTGTTACCACTGGGATTTTTGACCAAACTTCCAAACTGACAGAAAATAAAACTCCACGAGATCTACTGATATGAAAAATCAAAATCTGTTGGAATAAAGCCCATGAGAAAGGCACATTTTTCTCCTTCCAGTCTGCTTCCTCATCTCTCCTTGTGGATAATGAAGGCTCAACCAATGCAATTATTCAAGCTTGGAAAAGAGCCAACACAAGGGGAGGAAGGGCCTGGGGCTCCACTGGGGGCAGGCCTGCTCAGGGTTGTCATTTGCTAAATCTACCCATTCTTGAGGGCACAGAAACATCCAGTGGAGCAGCAGCCCAGGCCAGCTAGCTCTCTCTGGAGAGTGTTTCATTGTCACTGGCCTTGGGCTAAAATTGCCATAAAGCACTTTTCCCTCCGAAGCACGAACAGCGGTGTTTCCAAGGGATGCAGCCAGGAGGCTCAGACAGAGGAAATCGGCAACAATATTTCCTGATCCATCCCATCCCATGTTCTTCAGAAGGAATCCAGCCAAAATAATTCTTCATATAGGGTGAGAGATTGGGTAAATATTTGCTTTAGTTGGTTTTATTAGAAATAAATAAAAAGAGAACACCAAGAGAAAAAAAATAGCTCAGCTTCAGACTGAACCCTATTTCTAACCTACACCAAACATTTCACTTCATCCATTTTCCATTGGGAGCTTCACAAATTGAAAGTGATACTGATTTCATCAGAGTTTTTGCTTTTTATGGGGGGCTGGGTGGGGTGGGGAGTGACTTCCATAAGCTAAATAAAGAAATCAGTCTCATTACTTTTTAAGTGACCCTCGAACTTCTTAAAAGCACACCTTGCAAAAAAATCGACCTTGAAGGCAAAATCTATGCAAAGTGCTCTCTTTGCCCTATGTAGGACTCTTCCACAAGGAGGAACACAGCAAATATAATGTACGTTAAATTCAACCAAACAGAATTGTGCCCAACAGGAACCCAAGCTTTCGTCCCTGTTGAAAAGACAGCACTCAGATGGACTCTGAGGTAAGACTGGCTCCCTGAGGTCCAGGACAGGTTTGCTTCCCACCTGCTCCTCTTTCTCCTCTCCGTATCCCTCCACACCCTTCCTTTTCAGTCCTTTCCAGCCAATTGCTTTTGCCCCTTTCCTCTATGATCTCATCTTTCTATTTTAGTCTCAAAGTTCTAGTTCTCCACCCCAGGCAGTTTTCCTAAAGTCAACAACTAGACTGAATTCCATCCAGCACTTTACTTTCTCTCCTGACCCATCCGACTCCCAGCAGGGAAAGGGGGAAACATCTTGTCCACAGTGATGTCCAAGGCCCAGGGAGGGATGAGAAAGCTCAGAGTCGAGAGATCTAGAATGTATCTTCTTTTAATCATCTGCAACTTCTCCCCATCTACTTCAAGGCATTGGAATCCAAAAGTATTCAAGCAATAACACCTATTTAACCTCAGAATTTTTTTTCCTGTCTTGCAAATGGAATAGGATCTAAATCTATGCCTCCCAGAGGGTCCAAGTTCTACCACTCCAGAGCCCTTTTAAGGGCAACATCTCAGCATCTCAGTGAAAGAGAGGGAAGCCTGGTGTGCTGCAGTCCATGGTGTCGCAAAGAGTCGGACATGACTGAGCAACTGAACAACAAAAAGCAATTGCTTTACAAAGTTGTATTAGTTCTGCTGTACAACAAAGTGTACAGCTACACATAAATATGTGAATCAGCTATACATATATTCCCTCCCTCTTGAATCTCCCTCCTATCCAGCCCTATCCTGTCCCTCTACCCTCTAGGTCATCATAGAGCACCAAGCTGAGCTCCCTGTGCTTCCCATTAGCTATCTATTTTACACACGGTAGTGTATATATGTCAATCCTACTCTCCCAGTTTGTCCCACTCTCCCCTTCCCACCATGTCCACATGTCTACTCTGAGTCTCTATTCCTGTCCTTCTAGTAGAAAAATGGTACGACATCTCATTTAAACTTTACAACAATCCCAAGATGACCAAAGCATTGGACAGCCTTCTCCAAAGTCAAGATCTGGTTAGTGGAGAGCTGGGAATCCAGGACTCTGTGCACCAAGTTCCAGCCGCCTTCCTCTGAAGCAAAGATTCCCCTGGCTTGACTCCTTGGCTTTCTCCTCAGCTTCAATTCGATCCCACCCTACACGCCCTAATCCTTTCAGAGATCTGTTTTTCAGTCAATCTGGATTATTCTGAAACTCCTATAAGACAATTCCAACCAAACTTCGGCAAACAGGGTAAGACATCAAGACTCCAAACAAGGCACAGATAGAAAAGGAAAATGTATCATGGTGAAAATTTCTACAAATCAGTCTCTGAGGTTTAAAGGTTTCCAAGGGAGTATGTTTGTTTCCTCGTAAGACTGTCAGGGAACTATTAAGACTATTCTTTTCAGCTGCTTATTTTCAAAGCAGCATCAGAGTCCAGTGAACGTAAGAACAAATTAAAAGCCAATGCACATGCTTACTCACACTGGGAACAACAAGGTTGTAGGTAGGACAGTGGTTTTCAACCTCTTACCTCAACACATGGGACAGCTGGCATTCAGAAACCTAGCACATTCCCTTGGCTGTACTAAGCATTTAACAGCCTCTCAAAATGTATAGTGAAGCCCTAAAATTATTAATTATCAGCACTATTCTAAGTGTTAGGTCAGCAAAGGAGGGCCTCAGGTTGCAACAAACATGAAAAAGGCTGTATTTACATACAATTCTTGTACCCAACCCCCTTCTTCCACTGAAGAAATTATACCAGGAGAAAGACAAATGTTATATGCTATCACATATCTTAAAAAGTAATACAAATGAACTTATTTACAAAACAGAAACAGACTCACAGACACAGAAAACAAACTTAGAGTTACGAAAGGGTGAAGGAGGGATAAATTGGGAGTATGGGATTAACAGATGCACACCAACATATTAAAATAGATAAACAATAAGAATTTACTGTATAGCACAGGGACCTATATTCAGTATCTTGTAAAAAACTATCATAGAAAAGAATCAAAAATATAGAGATATATTCATATATATGTGTAACTGCATTACTTTGCTACATTCCTGAAGCTAACACAATATTATAAATCAACAATATTTCTATTAAAAAAATAAAAATAAAGAAATCATACCTGAATTCTTATAAAAGTATTATGGAGATTGTAATAAATGTGTTCTAAATTATTTTAAAAAGTAAACTTTCACCAATAGAAACACCTTAGATATTAATAATAATGAAAATGATTTACAGTAAGCCTTATGAATAAGAAGCACTGGTGTGGAAAAATAGTCTCACCAAAAAGAATTTAGGGATACAAATTTTCAAGTTAGTGTAGGAAAAATTCAGAGAGTTAGAAGGAGGAGTTGTATCTCATTCATTATTTTCCACATTGCCTGAACATGTTTGACATAAATATGCAGCTCAGTAAATTTTGGATTGAATAATTTTAAATGGTCTTTTCAGTTTTCCATAAAGTAAATCTCTACACTGCCCTCCCCCGTTCAAAGAAACACTGAATTTAGAGTTAGGCAGAAATGGGAGGTATTCTGTTCAATTAACTGCACCAAAAACACTTGTCAAGTATTTACTAGGTGCTCATGGTCTCCTAAGCACTGTATGTAAATAATCTCATTTAATCCCTGTAACACCATGAAGGGTTGATATAATAATATAATACAAATGTATATGGGCTTCCCTGGTGGCTCAGCAGTGAAGAATCTGCTTGTGATGCAGGAGACGCAGGTTCAATCCCTGAGTCAGGAAGATCACCTGGAGAAGGGAATGGCTACCCACTCCAGTATTCTTGCCTGGAGAATTCCATGGAGAGAGGAGCCTGGCGGGCTAGAGTCCAAGGGGTCACGAAGAGTCACACATGATTTAGCGACTAAATCACCACAAAATTATATATGTATATATATAATATAACCATTTTTTTAGAAAAGGAAAATAAGGCTCAGAGAGGTTAAGCTACTTGCCTAAGGTCACCCAGCCAGGAAGAGGCAGACCTGAACTGTGACCTGAGCTGTCTGATTCCGAAGTCCATGCTTGATAGCATCTACCAGCCCAGAGATCCAAGGACTTGCCAGTGTCACCATGTCATCCTTCACTAAGGAGAAAGTTCCAGGTCAGGAGCCACCACTTCCGGGAGCCTGGAACTCTCTGACCTGAAGGATGCTGTTCTCATCTGCAAAGAGCCAATTTCTCCACAAAGTCCATCCCAAGTGACTGCCCCGGGGCATCAGGCTGTGGGAAAAACAAACTCTGAGACAGCTGTTCTCAACAACAACAGCTGAGGAGCAATTTGGGTCAAATCTGAGAGCGCCTTTCACAACTCACTCTGCTCTACTTCCGGTCCCTTTTTGACTGCCTCCACTGGACATCCCACTCTTGGTGATGAAAACTGTTTAGACTTGCTGCCCGACACATACACTGCGGTCCACCCTCTCCTCTGGTGACCATCTTGGTCCCTGCATTCATCCGTCCTCGCATGCCAGCCCCACCCCCTCTGGTCTCAAGGGTCTACTTCTGCTGTTCTTGCCTGTTTTCCATTGCTTGTCTTCAGAAATTATTGAAGTAAGCATAAATACAAAGTTCTACCTTTCACCGCAGATGGTCAAACAAAATCAGATTAGCGGCACTTGGTTACTGAATCAGCATTCCAGGGGGTATGCAGCTGTACCCTCTGTCCCCATGTCAGTGGGTCATCTGTGAAGACCACCACCCTCTAGGACTATCTCTAGGGTCTGGCTTCTCTGTCTCCGCCAGGTGCTGGGGGAGGACTGATGCTGCAGGTGTATCCAGCAGAGCTCAGGGAAGCACCTAGCAGTAGCCTGCTGCTCTCAGCCCCGCCCAAGCTGTCCTTGTCTGGCTGACTCCTACTCAAGCCCCATGAACACATCAGGACCCTAAGCAATGCCCTCGCCTCTGCAGGGGGTTGAATCTAGTCCTTTATGCCAGAGACTTCTTTGCTCTACAGCAATGCTGCATAATCAAGAGAAAGAATGTCTTAATGTCAGTTTCTGTGTGGTTTCATTGGCTGCCTCCCAAATAAGGAATTCTTCCATTCTCCGCAACGCCTGACTCCTCAACTGCAATAATGGAACCAGGCTGGAGCTGTGTTTGAAATAAAACAGTCTCCCTCTTGTTTTGTGTGGCTGGAGGTCTGTAATCTAGTTACCCTCTCTGCATTGGGGATTTACATCCCAGAAACAAAGCCAAAATCAAGAACAGCCCAGGGTGCAAAATGCATCTGTGAAGAATCTCTTTAAAAGTGTTTAAGAACAGAATTTAACAGAATTAAATTCTGTTCTTAAAAGAATTTTCTATGAAAGTGTTTACACAATCAGCTTAAGTGACAGGAAAGGTGTCCACTGCATGTATTGAATATATTACTAGTACATATGTTCTGCAGCCCATAATATTTAATCACAAACACATGCAGCATTTAGTTCAGCTGTGTGACAGGAAATACCATTTGTAAAATATTAAACCACAGCAGTATGTATCTATGTCTTTCAATATTATTCATGCTGGTTCCCTTTCTACATGTGGATGGTGGTTGTAAGGTTAAAACCTAAAACCTAAAACCCTGTATGCAGGTCAGGAAGCAACAGTTAGAACTGGACATGGAACAACAGACTGGTTCCAAATAGGAAAAGGAGTACGTCAAGGCTGTATATTGTCACCCTGCTTATTTAACTTATATGCAAAGTACATCATGAGAAACGCTGGGCTGGAAGAAACACAAGCTGGAATCAAGATTGCCGGGAGAAATATCAATAACCTCAGATATGCAGATGACACCACCGTTATGGCAGAAAGTGAAGAAGAACTAAAGAGCCTCTTGATGAAAGTGAAAGAGGAGAGTGAAACAGTTGGCTTAAAACTCAACATTCAGAAAACTAAGATCATGGCATCTGGTCCCATCACTTCATGGGAAATAGGGAAATAGTGGAAACAGTGGCTGACTTTATTTGGGGGGGGGCTTCAAAATCACTGCAGATGGTGATTGCAGCCATGAAATTAAAAGACACTTACTCCTTGGCAGGAAAGTTATGACCAACCTAGACAGCACATTAAAAAGCAGAGACATTACTTTGTCATCAAAGGTCTGTCTAGTCAAGACTATGGTTTTTCCAGTAGTCATGTATGGATGTGAGAGTTGGACTATAAAGAAAGCTGAGTGCCAAAGAATTGATGCTTTTGAACTGTGGTGTTGGAGAAGACTCTTGAGAGTCCCTTGGACTGCAAGGAGATCCAACCAGTCCATCCTAAAGGAGATCAGTCCTGGGTGTTCATTGGAAGGACTGATGTTGAAGCTGAAACTCCAATACTTTGGCCACCTCATGCGAAGAGTTGACTCACTGGAAAAGACCCTAATGCTGGGTAGGATTGGGAGCAGGAGGAGAAGGGGACGACAGAGGATGAGATGGTTGGATGGCATCACCAACTCGATGGACATGAGTTTGGGTAGACTCCGGGAGTTGGTGATGGACAGAGAGGCCTGGCGTGCTGCAATTCATGGGGTCGCAAAGAGTCGGACACGACTGAGCGACTGAACTGAACTAAACTGAAAACCACAACCCAAAGACTCAGTCACTCTGTACAAGTGGTTCTCAACCAGAGGGATTTAGTTTTCCAAGGCATGTGTGGCATTGTCTGAAGACATCTTTGGTCTTTACAACTAGGCAATGGGCACGGACTGCTGTCATTTAATGAGGAGACGCTGCTCAACAGATCCTCTAATGCACAGGACAGCCCCAAAGCAAAGAATTATCCAGCCCAACTTACCAATAGCACCAAGGATGAGAAATCCTGCCCTATACTGAGGTCAGTGAGCTGAGTGACTACTCTCACATATACGTGACTACTCTCCCACATATGTCCACCTTATGGACTGTGAATCAGGGGCTTATCAGGGGCTTCAGTTCGCAGATCTGACTGAGACGGCACAGCTAGAAAACAGTGCTGTCAGAACTGAACCCTGTGTTGGGCTCCAAATCTCCTGCTTTTTCTACTACATCACACTGTCTACCAGAGCAGGAATCAGGATAAGAGAGAGGGATTTACAACAGCCAAGACACTGAAGCAACCTAAGTATCCACTAACAGATAAACAGATAAAGATGTGGTACATACACACAATGCAGTACCACTCAGCCTAAAAAAATAAATGACATCACGCCATTCGCAGCAACATGGATGGACCCAGACACTATCATACCAAGTGAAGTCAAACAAAGGCAAATATCATATGACGTCACTTATATGCATAATCTAAAAAATGACAGAAATGAATTTATTTACAAAACAGAAATAGACTTACAGACATAGAAAACAAACTTACAGTTATCAAAGTGAGAATGGGGGAGAAAAGGATAAATTAGAGGAGTTTGAGAGCAGTAGATACAAACTACTATATATAAAATAAACAACAAGGTTCTACTGTATAGCACAGGGAACTATATTCAATATCTTTCAATAAACTATAATGGCAAAGAAAAATAAATAACAGTGATATACACTCATTTCAAAAAAATTAAACAATACAAAAACGCATAAAGAAAAGTTAATCCTTTTCCATTTATTTTCACTCCACTATTGTAATTCGGTGAAAAGCACAATACGTATTTTTCCACACTGTTGCCATGTTCATACAAATATAAACACACATATATATACGCATATGGAAGTTTCATTTTAGAACCATACTATACATGCTTGCTTTTTAAAATATCTGCTTAGTCGCATATTGTGGGAAATTCCCTAGCAGTTGGTTAGGACTCTGTGCTTTTACTGTCCAAGGCCCAGGTTCAATCCCTAGTTTGGGAACCAAGATCCCACAAGATGTGCAGTACAGTCAAAAAACTCCCCCAAAACAGATATTCCTCTAGTTCAATAAATATAGATCTAACTTAAAAAAAAAAAAAAAAAAAAACAGGAGAGAGGGCGATAAAGGGATATTTTAAAAGAAGACTTGACAGGACTTGGACACCAAATGTGACCTAGAAAAGACAGGAATGGGGAAGTCTGACACCGAGAAGTAGAGACACAGGAGAGGCCAGAAGAGGAGCCGAGTTGCACACATTGGTCAGGCCTGAGGCAGATCCAAAAGGAAACACCTAGCAAGGAGCTTGAAACCCAGACAGTACCTGGAGAGAAAACAGGGGACCAGACACACAGAACTGGGGGTCTTTCTTGGATAAACGAGGGCTAAACACAGGAGAGAAAGGGAAAGGCCACGGGGTGCTCGAGGCTGAGGACTGGGTCACCTTATAGGAAGAAGAAAATAAAAGGAAAAAGGAAGATGCACCCAAAAGGCAAAAAAGCAGGAGGTGCAGGGACCCCAAAGGCAGAAAGTGTGTCCTCATGGGTCCCTTGAAGAGCTGCAGGAGGCAGGACAATAGAGACACACAATCTCTGCGTTTGGTGACTAGGTCAAGGGTGACGGGGTGGGGCTGAGGCTAGGCTGCCAGTTTGGAAGCAAAGGGAGCATGAATGCTGGGGCCCCATGGGCAGAGGCTGGGCTCTATCTTGGCCATCTTCCCCATCTCAGTTCCTGGGTTTCTGCAGCTCTGGGGCTTTGTTGTTTCCCTGGTGGACTAATTCCTGGCAGCCTGCCTCTTCATATCCTACCCACCTCCTGGGCTCAGGAGCACAAAAAGGCCCAGGGCCTCCCACTCTTGGAAAAATCCAGCCCACCCCTGGCCATGGGGAGGCGGCAGACAAGTGAGCCTTCGAGCCTCTGAGGGCCTGCAAACAAGGCCTGCTTTCAGGGCTGCCTTCTGGTATTTATATGGCCGTGGGTCCCCTAGTGGGAAAAGCCAGGCTTATGAGCAAGGGTATTATCTTCATAGGTGCCACCAGGGCAGGGCTGGGTGGTTATTAGATGGCCCCTCCTGGGTTTGGATTCTGAGTTCTGAAAAAGATGTGGGCTAAAGTTAGCTGCAGGGGGACTGGCTCAGATCACACATTTTAAACATGCAAATCTCTTCCTTCTTCTCTTCCCTGCAGGCTCAGTGGACCTCCTGAAGATAAGCAGAAAGTCCTGGAAGTTTAAAGATCTACAAAGAGGATCTCTCTCTGGAATTCAGTATTTAGTGGTGGAAAAACCAAAGTCAACTGCTTTGCTATGAAACTTGGTTAAGTAATTTATCTTAATTACCATGTAATTGCTTTTTTAGTGTTTTGAAAAGAGGCAGGAGCTAAATCGCCCAGAAAGGCTATTTAATACTTTCAAATGTGATTCTTCCCCACACACTCATCTCACTGCATTCAGACTGGAATCATCTTTATGAGAAGTGAAGAACCATCATCTGCCAAAAGTGATGCAGGATCTTGATCCTTGGATGCTGGGCTTTGGGGAGCATCTGCCAAATGTTCTGGTACAAATTCTCGTCCCACACATCCCCTGCTCATTCACTCAGCTAAGAGGTTAATGGGCCTTCTGAGTGCTGGATCCTGGGAGAAGCACCCTGCATACCACAGGTTAAGACCTGAGTCCCTGGTCATCTGGTTGGGAAAGAAAGGTTTAGTAGTTAAGAGAGATTGTAAATCCCAGTCCTGCCACTGACTTCTGTGTGACCTCAAGCCTCAGTGACATTGATCATCAGCTCCCCTAGGTCTAAAACAGGGATAATGACAGTTAAATTTTAGGGTTTGTTAGGGGCTAAACTATATCCACCCCAAATTCATTCCTAACCCCCAGGACCTCCAAATGTGACTGTATTTGGAGACAGGGCCTTTACAAAAGTGACTAAGTTAAAGTTAGGGTTAAACCCTGGGGCAATCTGAATGGTGCCCTTTAAAGAAAAGATTAGGACTTGGACTACCCAGGTGATCCAACGGTTGGGAAACTGCCTGCCAATGCAGGGGACACGGTTCGATCACTGGTCCAGGAAGATTCCGCACGCCTTGGGGCAATTAAGCCTGTGAGCCACAACTACTGAGCCCACATGACCTAGTGCCCCTGCTCTGAAATGAAAGAAGCCACTGCAACAAGAAGCCGATGTTCCACAACTGCAGAGTAACCCCTGAGCATTGCAACTAGAGAAAGCCCATGCACAGCAACGAAGATCCTGCACAGCTAAAAGTAAACAAACAAAATTTTTTAAAGATGTTTTCAAAGGAAAGATTAGGATACATGACACCAGAGATTCAGACACACAAAGAAAAAGTCATGTGAGGACACAGAGAGACAGTAACCATCCACAAGCCAAGGAGAGAAGCCTCAGACGAAACCCAACCTGCCGACACCTTGAGCTTTGACTTCTAACCTCTGGAACTATGGGAAATACCTTTCTGTTGTTGGTGCCACCCGGTGGGATAGTATTCTGTTATAGCATATGGAACAAACTAAGACAGGGCTCTTGCACATACTAAATAAAGTAACATCTCTAAAACGGTAGGTTCATGGGGGAAAAACATAAGTAGAGGCTGTTATTACTATAGACTCTGCTCCTAACGTAACCTATGGTGACTCCTCACAACGGACTGACCACCCCACCATGTTCTCTGTCTCTTGTCTGTATAAAGGCTATACTCTCCCAGGCCTCCCCAGAGTCACAAAAGACTGGTTCAAGAATAAATGAGAAAATGTGAATATGTACTAATGAATGTAGCAGTTGGGCCAGGAGAACTGGTAACATTTTAAACAGTAAATCAGTCATATGGCAGTCAGAGAATCTCTAGTTCCTCCCTGAAGTACCTAGATAACTGTACCTGATGTACATTTCCTGAGTTGTTTTCCAGATGCTAAAACCCCTACCAAATGGAAGAAGTTAACTACTTGATGACCATGAGTACATGGTCCCCAGAGAGCCCCTACTAGAGCCTGAGGATTGATAATGTGAACCCCTGTGACCTGTCCTACTACTTCACCCCATCCACCAAAGACAGAATTGTATAAGAGCTGATCACACATCTTATGACTTCCTCCCCTCACCTTGCATTTAAAAATGCTTCCCTGAAACCCATCAGGGAGTTCAGGCCTTTAGAGCATGAGCCACCCTGTTCTCGATGTATGGCCCTTTCAATAAACCTTTCTTCACTCCAAATGCTAATGTTTCAGTTTTATTTGGCTTCACTGTGCATTGGGCACATAAAGTTGGGTTCAACAACACTAAGGTGCTTATAACCTGGAAGGAAAGACCAGAAAAAGCCACTTCAAGTAACAGGTAGCATCTGTTCATCCTCCTGCACTAACATGGACCAGAAGGTTCAGAGAAGAAAAGTCTTAGCTCAGGGGCAAGAGGCTTCCTTTGAAGGGGGCATCTGCTTAGGCAGAGACGTGGGGTGGCAGATCAGACAGCAGTGATCATACCCTTCTGCCCATTGTCTGTGTATTTGGGTCCCATGCTAGATGACACCAGCATAAGGGATTTCTCCTGCCTGACTTCATTCTCTCCACTACACTGACACAAAATCCAGTTACACACACCCTGATCATCACTATGGCAGGTCTCCTCTTTGGCCACCCAAACTGGGCCACAAGCCATGGAGATGACCTCAGAGGTGATCAGGGCTGTGTGTGTTTTCCAAATCAAATGTATTTTGGTTTATCCATGGCTAGTCCGAGGCCATTACTGACCACCAAGCTCACCTGGTATTGCCCACATCAATGGGAATACAGAGGCAGGAAGAACTGACTGACAGAGGGCAAAGTATGTTTGCTTCAACTCTCCCAACTACCAGGAATTCCTTAAATGCACATGTTATAAATATACAAAACTTAAGCAATTCTAAGAATAGGGGAAGATTTTTAAAAATCATTTAGTAAGGTCCTGTTTACAAATCAAGCACAGACGATCACCAATTACCTTGGCTCTTAGTCTCAAATGCAGATATCACACACAAAAATAGTATTTGTGTCTCTAAGTCCACAGGGAGTACATGCAAAATATTCGTGAATCTCAGCACATTATGAAGGCCATTAAAGGCTTAATGAAGAATTTTGCACTTTAAACAAAGTATGATCAGAAATGTGTAAGTGGCTGTGAACGAATGGATTTACCAACTGACACTTTGAGCAATGGGAGGTGGCTTATATTTAAACTTAAGGATCTTTAACCGAAGGCAGTTGAGCTTCTAGCAGAGTGACTGCCTTAATCCTGACTTTGAGTCTTCATTTAAATAAATAACTTATTTAACTTATATGCAAAGTCCATCATGCGAAATGCTGGACTGGATGAAGTGCAAGCTGGAATCAAGATTGCCAGGAGAAATATCAATAACCTCAGATATGCAGATGACACCATCCTTATGGCAGAAAGTGGAGAGGAATTAAAGAGCCTCTTGATGAAAGAGAAACAGGAGAGTGAAAAAGTTGGCTTAAAACTCAACATTCAGAAAACTAAGATCATGGCATCTGGTCCCATCCCTTCATGGCAAATAGATGGGAAAACAATGAAAACAGTGACAGACTTTATTTCGGGGGGCTCCAAAATAAAGTGCTGCACATGATGACTGCAGCCATGAAATTAAAAGACGCTTGCTCTTTGGAAGAAAAGCTATGACTAACCTAGACAGCATATTAGAAAGCAGAGACATTACTTTGCCAACAAAGGTCCATCTAGTCAAAGCTATGGTTTTTCCAGTAGTTATGTGCGGATGTGAGAGTTGGACTATAATGAAAGCTGAGTGCTGAAGAATTGATGCTTCTGAACTGTGGTGTTGGAGAAGACTCTTGAGAGTCCCTTGGACTGCAAGGAGATCCAACCAGTCCATCCTAAAGGAAATCAGTCTTGAATATTCATTGGAAGAACTGATGCTGAAGCTGAAACTCCAATACTTTGGCCACCTGATGCAAAGAACTGACTCATTAGAAAAGACTCTGGTGCTGGGAAAGATTAAAAGTGGGAGGAGGAGGAGATGACAGAGGATGAGATGGTTGGATGGCATCACCAACTCAATGAACATGAGTTTGAGTAAACTCTGGGAGTTGGTGATGGATAGGGAGGCCTGGCATGCTGCAGTCCATGGGGCCACAAAGAGTCGGACATGACTAAGTGACTGAACTGAACTGAACTTCCAGCCTCCTCACAAAGTGCCTCGGCTGTCCCTGCAGAGACCTGCCCGGTGAAGTCCACATGCTCCAATCAGAACCAGCCAGCAAGGGGCTCACACAGCCTCTATGATGCTGGGTCTCCAATGGATATCACCTCTGTTCTCCTGCTATACCCAGCTCTCCACCAGGCCTTTGTACTACTGCTCACAGTCCCCACAGCTGCTTGCCCAGCCTGGGAGCCAGGAGGCCAGTGTTTGAGAGGCTCTGTTCAAGCTCTGCTCCTCTCTGCTCTGTAAGTTAAAACAAGTCACTGCTAACAAGTGGTTTCCAAGGACCCTTTAAACTCTTAACAATCTACGAAGATGAATTCTCTTAAAAAGAGGTCTGCAGAGAAGTATGTGCCTCTCTACCAAGTATGTGTCTTCCTACCAAAATGTCTTAGGACTCCTGCAGCCACACTACAGGCTGGAAGTTTTCCAAAAATGGCCACAACAATGTCTCCCATCTAATGTCCTTCTGAAAGGTCACTCTGTCCCTCCTCCATTGGAAGGAGGGTCCTTTCCCCTCTCTCTGAATCTGGGCGGGCCTTTCACTCCTCTAACCAATTCCATGTGGCAGAAGTGACACTGTGACAATTCTGGGCCTGAGCTGACCCAGAGGCTGCTATTTCCTGCTTGTTGGAGCCCTGAGGCACCACCTAAGAATTCCAGGCTATGGAGGAGCCACACTGAGACACAATCTTAGACATCAGCCACTTGAGTTTTCAGTGATCCTAGTCCCAGTCACCATCTGACCACAACACAACAGGCCCTAACCAAAAACCACCCAGCTAAGTCCAGTCAACCCACAAACCAGAAGGGAGAACACTAAATTGTGGTTTTAAGCCTTTACTTTTTTTATGTGGTAAGATACATATAGACATAAAATTAGCCCTTTTAACATTTTTAAGTGTACAGTTCGATGGCATTAACTATATCCACATTGCTGAACAACCACCATCCATCTCCAGAATGTTTTTATCCTCACAAACTGAAACTCTGTACCCATTAAACACTAACTCCCCACCCCCCAACCCCAGCCCCTGGCAACTACCATTTTACTTTCTGCTTCTATGATTCTGATAACTCTACGTACCTCATATAGTGGAATCATACAATATCTGTCCTTATGTCACGAAAGGGTTATTTCACTCAGCCTTGTGCCTTCAAGGTTAACTCATGTTGAAGCATGTGCTAGAACTTCCTTTCAAAGGCTGAAAAACATTCCATTGTATACGTATAATGCATTCTGTTTATCCATTCATCCATCGATGAAAACCTCTATGCTTTAGAGTGGTTTTCTGCAACTACAGATAATTGGAGCAAGGACAATGCAGCCCTAGGACAGCAGAGCAAAGCTCCCAAGGAAGATGCTGAGGCCTTTAGAATGTGGCAGAAACACAGAGCACCAGGACACTAACCCCCTAGAGCAGGTGATTGGTCAGGAATTCAGACTGGCATTTCCAATAGCACTTGTCACAGCAGGCTGGGCATCTCATGGGTCTCGATTTTAGGTGGGAGTAATCACAGGGTAGGGACTTGGCAGGATCTTATCTGGGGCTGGGTTCCTTGCCCTGACACAGGCTGATAGGCCAAATAAATGTTTGGTGAATGAGTGAAGAATGTACCTGACGCTGAAGCCAGGTTCTGACTCATCCCAAAGTTTCTTATAGATTCCTGTAGGGCAAGAACTGTGCCAAGGAAAGCACAGTAGAACAGCTGCTTCTAGGTGGAAAGGAAAGAGGGTGAGGAGATGGGCAGGTGGGAAAATAGGACAGAAGGACCTTCTGACAGGGGAAAATTCATAGCCAGGCCCCAGGCTTCCCAGGAAGCCGAGTCTCCATCGAAGCATCCACCCTGATCTAGGTAGCCTTAGCAGGGGCTTCACCATCTGGAATCAGCCTTGCTCAGTTTGTTGTGCCCAGTTCCCAGGGCTCAAGGCAGTAGAACCTGATATGTCCTTTACAGGGGCAAGCACAAGACTTAGAGAAGCTCAGCTCATGGTCACAGTATAGGCCATGGGGGTAGGGAAGGGGACATGAGCTGTGAGCTGAGTTGCATATTCTGGCCCTGGGAGCTTGGGAGTAGGAACCTTCCTTTACTGTAGGAGGACCCAGATTGGTGGCACAGTGACCCCAGCCCTCTCACCCACAACCACTTTACCAAGGAAAGCAGCCTATTCTTCCTGTAGCACTGTTCCATTTGGCCATTCAACTAGGGTGCCGGACACTAGGTCAGGATGAACCAGAACATGAATGCTAATTCCAAATCTAAGAAGATGACTTGTACCTGACTTGAACAGGGAGTGCCATTTCTATAAATGCCCATATAAACAGTTTAATTAAAAGGGCTCAAACTGCATTTCAACTTTGCATTTAGGTTTTCCAGCCTCTCAAGATAAAATGAAACCTTGGTTAATAACCACAAAGGTGTTTTTCTCTATTTCTCTTTAAAGCATATTAGAACTTTGAAGGTTAGGAACTGCTTACCATGTGCAAAGCAGTTATAAGTACTGTACCAGTAACAACTCAGAAAACATGAATTTGGGACTTGGCTCAGTTTCTAAGTAACTGTAGTGCTAAGTCACTTCAGTCGTGTCCAACTCTGTACAACCCTATGGACTCTAGCCCGCCAGGCTCCTCTGTCCATGGGGATTCTCCAGGCAAGAATATTGAAGTAAGTTGCCCTGCCCCTCTCCAGGGGATCTCCCTGACCCAGGGATCAAACCCACATCTCTTGCATTGGCAGGTGGGTTCTTTACCCCTAGTGCCACCTGGGAAGCCCCAAGTCACTGTAGGAATTTGAGCAAACCAATGACCCTCTTTGGACCTCAGTTTCCTAATTCATGAACAGAGGAAAAGACTATGTATCCCCATAGTTTGTTTATGTGCATTAATAAGAATAAACATATGTGAGATATACAGAGATATATAGAAAGATATAGACACAAAAACACATATATGGGGTCTTCATAAGAAAAACCATAACTATGTAAGAGATTTACTTATGTTTAGTAGGTGCTTACTGATACCTGCTGAATAAATGGCAGAATAAAACAAGGTTGCAACAAGACTCACATTTGGTGTAAGCACATTGTCCTTCACACTTTGGACTTGTCAGTTAGAGCATTGATCAGATCCTAGAAAGCCACCTCTTTCCCTATGTCTCAACAACTGACACCCTAGCCTGCATGCTTCCTCCCAGCAGGCTTTATATTCTCCCAATCCACTCAGATGGACGTGGCCTGATCTCCAGGGCCAGAGCCTACCCCTAGGCCCTTCCTCAGACCCCTGGGCCCAGATCTCACCTCCAAACATAGCATGAGGCTATTTCTTAAGCCAATTGAAAAACCCAGAACCCTAGGTTGCCACTATGGTCTCTACTGCCTTTGGTACCAGAGAGAAACAAATCACACCCTTTCCCTGATTTTCCAGAAGCATAAACACAAGGAAAATTTGTGGACCAGGAACCAGGGTATCTGCTCAGGGCCTCCTCCCCACATCTCAGGCCTGGACTCCATCTGTGACCTTCACCTGCAAAGTAAGGCTCACAGGTGGTCTCCCACCTCAAGGGACTTTGAGGAGCATCACATACCTGAAAGTTTCTTTGAAAAAAATATGAAGCACTCGACAAGTTCTTTGGCTCTGGTCATGCTTATTAGTTTATTTCAGTGTGTTTGCAGACTATGAGTCTCTAGAGGCCTGAGATTAGTCCCTGGGTAAATTTCTTTTGGTTCAGTGACCACACACACAGAGAGAAAAATCTGAAGCTCTTTGTGACTCCAGTGCTATTAGCAAATGCAGTGTGATCTCCGGACAGCGGCTAGGGCTGAGACAGAAGTCAGGAAGCCCGGTTCCAGTAAATTAAGCGCATCACTTAACCTCTCTGGGCATTTTTCTTCATATGCACAATGGAGCTGACAAGCCACCCACATTCCTATTCACCAGTATACCAGGAGACCAAAGAATTTGAAAAGAAAAACACTGCACAAATAGAAACGCCATAGTATACAGCAGGCATAGAGAGCTGAGAAAGAAGAGATGAAAAAGAAAAAAGAAAGGGGAAAACAAACACCAGAAAGAGAAAGCATCTAGGGTGAAATGCGAGGCTCTTGAGATGTCAAGGATGGAGCCCCATGGAAGAGCCCAGTGAAGAAAGTTTCCCCCAAGCCTGAGGTGAGAAGGTTAACCACAGAGACATCTGAAATGCACCTTCTGGGTGGAAGGAAATGAAGTCTGTGCATCATCTGAGGTGGCACAGGATACACCAGAAGCTGAGGCTCGCTGCTGCTCACTCTTACAGCTCAACACAGAGCGAAAAGGTAGATGAGAACTTAAGAGGCCTCCTACCTTTTATAATTGTGGAATGTCACCAGAGAGGTCCTGGCCAGGCCACATCCTGGCACAGGAGGTCCCATCCAGGGTGCTCATTTTAAGGAGGATGTTCAAAAACGATCAGCCCAAAGGCTGGTCACCAACTAATAGTGATAGGGTGTGCTGAGATCAGATCACAAAAAGAATGGCTACAAAATCTGAAAGTGTTGCCCTAAATAAGACCTGGGGAAGACACAAAAAGCAAAGAGCCTCTTAAAATCAGAAAAGAAAAAAAAAAAAAAAAAAAAAAAAAAAAAAACTTTAAACATCTTCCAGTCCAATCTTCAGAAAAGAGAAATCTCTAGTACCACATCTCTGCTGAGGAATCATGCAGCTGCTGTAGAAACTTGCAGTAATGGAGACCTTATTACTTTATAAGTGAGTTCATCACATTATCATTTGGACAGAATTAAACTCTTCTCTCTCCTATTAACTCTAAATTAACCTCCTCCTGGCTTCCATCGATGTTCTGAGAGGGACACAGACTAAGTGTAAATACTTCTTCACCTACTTGTTCTTCAAACAACTGAAGACAGCTGGTCTTGATGACCTGTACTAGGTTGTCCCATAGCCTCTCCAGCCAGGGGCACATTTTTAGCACATCCCTGAAAGCACATCATTCAGCCCCTGTCAGTACTTCTTTCCTGGTTATCTCCAGCCAGCTGTGATCTCAGACTGCCACCGGACACTGACGGCTGCCCCTGCTTTGCTTAGGGCATCTCATCCTGGCCAGGAACGCTAGCTCTGTGTTGCCTTTACAACTAGGTCTTTTCCTTCTGCCATTGTTGGGGCAAACACTGGGCCACCTCACGGTCTCAGCTCCCTATCCAATGCCCAGGGCTTGTCATGAACATGTTCCATGATAAGGCCAAAAAATGTGAGTCTCAAATTCATGCCACTTAATGGAAAGCAACTGGTCATTTGATTTTAGGCCTTCTGATAAAGAGAAATCTAGAATGTTCAATCGGCATTAAATATCTTTTCTAACAACTCATTTGACAAATGAGGAAATAGAGGCCCAACCAGGCAAAGTGATGCTCTCATAGTCGAAAAGATGAACATGAAAAAAAAAAAAAAGATGAACATGAACTCTCATCTTTGGTTTTCCAGGCCTATGTTTCTACTGCAATTGAGAGGACATGAGGCTACAGTGCAGCTAAGAGTACATTTTGGAGCAAATTTTCCATAATGTGTATCTGCATTCATTCTTTCTTTGATTCAACAGACATTTACTGAGCACCTATAATATGCTCTGTGAATATCCCAGTAAGATTTGAAGTAAGCTTCCATAGAGATTTACATCTCGGCATGTGTGTACACACAGCATGTGTATGTGAATGAGTTAATTCTTTCATGCATGCACGTATTCACTCAACAACATAACTAAGCACCCTTAACACTATGCTGCACGCTGGTGCAAGTGAAACAGTCACAGTACATTACCCCAGGGCAGTCTCCGTCCAGCAGGGACAATTCTCAAATGTCATGCCAATGTGATAAAGCCCAGTACAGGGTGTTGCAGTATTTAATTAAGCCAGATGCTTCATTAAGATTGGTGCCAGAGATGGTGGCAGTGTCCATAACTGTGGCAGGAGGAATAAAGCTGCTGGTATTGGTGATTTGAAAAGGCCTTAGGAAGAGTGGGGCTTCTGAACTGGGTCTTGAAGGAGGATATGAATTGATCGGGCAGAACAGAACAGAAAGAGGTGAGGGTGTGTGCAAAGATGGAGAGGCAGGAAAGAACCTGATCCCACAGGTAGGTGAGTTAATGTGGGTGATAGCGCAAAACAGGCAGATAGGTCAGTGAGCTACAAAAGCCCCACTGTATCATACTAAGAAGCTTGATTCTATCCTAAAGGCAACAGGATTCAGTGAAAGAATTTAGAGAGAGAATAAACAGGATCAGGTAAGAATTTTAGAAGAAAGTTCTGACAGTGGAAGATGGACTGGAAGGTGGTGGGGCCAGAGACAGAGAAACCAGACGGGAAGCTACTGGCAGCAATCCAGGTTGAACCTGAGGGTTCCTGACTACACACACATAATTTTAAAGGCTGAAACATTAGAAGAGAGAAGAGACTGTTTTCATGTACGTCTCTCCTGGCCACCAAAACTTTGCAGAACCACAGCACCTTCATCATACTCCATAGTGACGTGGTGGTCCCAGAAGAGTGATGTCGGCCACAGCATCACCACCAATCCTGGCGTGTAGGAGCCTCCAAGAGAAGTTAAGTTATGGCTGCATGCAAGAGCCACATCTACCAAAAGTGGGTGGGGATGGACCAGCCCTAAACAAAGTAAAGTCAGGGTCCTAGAAGGAGGAGTAAGTCAGGTTAGAGGAATGCAACAAATCGGAAACAAGACAAACAAAAGTTCCAAGAGGGAAGGGTTAAAGGAACCAGTTCTCCATGGGAACAGGGAATGAAGAACACAGAGGAGGAAATCAATAAAAGAGCCAGCACCTGTCTCATCTGGTCTCCGCAGGCAGGATGCAGTTCAGGGAGCCCACTCAGCACCCTTGTGGGAATCTGGGAAAGGTGTCCCTTCTTTCTAGACCAACAAGAAGGCCACAAGCAGCAGCATCTGCAGCCCCGTTCTCACCCTCAGCTGGCGAGAGCCTGCATGCGCACAGATGGGCACGGTGAACGGATAAGCAGGAACATCTGGGTGGAGAAGGGATCATGTGGGGATGAGGCAGATCTTGACAAGCCGGGAGCTGTTTGAGTAGCTAAACCCCATCAGGTAGAGTACAGAGTCATTCTCACTGGGAGTTTAGAGTCAAAGATGAATAAGAAGAGGAAGGTGAAAAACCTAAACAATTTCCTTCCTTATGAGGGAAAAAAATGCTCATCTAGGCAAGTTTCAGCCTTCTTGGAGTTGGAAGATTCTGAGATGATCACCCAGTTCCTGTGATAAGTCGCTTCAGTTGTGTACGACTTTGTGCAACCCCATGGACTACATGTAGCTACCAGGCTCCTCTGTCATGGAATTCTCCAGGCAAGAATACTGGAGTGGGTTGCCATTTCCTTCTCCAGGGGATCTTTCCAACCCTAAGACAGAACGTGTGTCTCTTATATCTCCTGCATTGGCAGGCGGGTTCTTTACCACTAGCGCTACCTGGGAAGTCCTAGGAACCCAGCTTCTAGGAAAGTCCAATCAGTTCCTAGGAAAGTCCAATTGCTATTCCCCATGCCCCCGGAAAATTTTTCTGAACATCCGAACACCTGACCAATCCTGTGCTCCTTGGAAAGACCCCAACTAGTCACCTTCCAGTGAAGCCACGACGAGCAGCAGCACCAGGGACTTTCACAAAATTGATGGGGTTCTGCTTTAAGTCACAGACTAGCAACAGGCCTGGAGCTGCACTAGTAGGGGTTCTCAGTTGTGAAGATTTGAGATTAAAACATTTCTCTATGTTTGCATTAATGCTAAACTGAGGCCGACAAAAGCATGGTTTGTCGCATCAATTACCATCTTCCACAGCCTCCGAGTTGGCCCTGAATATGAGTTACCATGAGCTAGGGAGGAAAAGCCTTCAGAGGGGTGATCAGAGACCAATATGTCAGCCCCAACTCTGAATTTCTGGGCCATGGCTGTTTTAAATTAAGATTCTCAGTGCTGCTTTCACCAGACTCTTGGCTTAGCTCTGCAATGGAAAAGTTATTTTTGTGCTCTGAGCCACAGATATTTATATGGAAGCATATTCATAATTCCAATTATGTTTTGTTTTCATGATGCTCTTTTCTTCTACTTAAAAACAATCATAGCTATCATGATTATTATTTCTGATAAGACACATAAAAAAGCTCTGGGCCAAGTACAGATTGCACAGGACCCAGATAAATGATTGTTGCAAACAGGCAGATTCTATATCTTATGAAATCCTTAAGAAATAATTTCAGTTCATCTACACACTATGATGGCCTTCTTCTTTGTCAGTTCCCTATGCCTACCTACTCCTCAATCACTCAGGGCCTTCATGATCTCTCTTGGGAAAACCTAGTCCCAGAAGTAGTTCTGGTATTTATTCCTTATGTATGCTCTCTGAGGTCTTTGCATTTAAAATGTTATATTCAAAAATAAAATGAAAGGTTTTTATCTCTTTAAAGAACAGGAGCACCAACAAGTAAAGGAAAGAGATATTTCTGGTAAAGAGGGGCATAGATCTTAAGTAGTAACATAGTTATTCTATAAAAAGGTTGATCTAGGACTTCCCTGGTGGTCCAGTGGCTTCGACTCTGTGTTCTCAAGGCAGGGTTTGATGCCTGGTTAGGGAACTAGATCCCACGTGTAGCACAACTAAAGAGACTGCATGCCACAATGAAGATGGAAGATCCTACATGCTGCAACTAAGACCCAGTGCAGGCAAATAAACAAGTAAATAAAAATAATTTAAAAAAACCCAACCGCATTCCCTGCTACGCTACTACATAAATGTACATATATTTTTAAGTTGGTCTATAGGTTGGGCTATGAAGAGGTGGTACAGATGCAGAATAAAAATGGTGGAAATTCATCCAAGAGGAATCTAAACTGATTACCAAGAAAACACAATATATTAGGAGATGTACCCATGGCCTCTCCCCAGAGGTCTCTCTGATCAGAACTACTGGAGCACAATCCTGGTTTGGTAGAACCAGTTCAGAAGGGAGATGATGGGAGGAGACTAACATGTGTGAGCATTAACATTTCCCAAGCACTTGGCCCATATTATTTCTTGTTTCTCTCACTTAATCTTCAGAACAACCTTGTGAGGTAGGGTTTATTATCACTATTTTATGGAAAAGGAAACTTAGGCTCAGAGAAGTTAAGTACTTGCCCAAAGCAAGTTACTTTAGGTAAGTTACTTAACATCTATGGTCTGAATGTTTGGATCTCTCCAACATTCATGTCAAAACCCTAACCTCCAAGATGATGGTATTAGGAGGTGGGGCCTTTGGGAGGTGTTTAGGTCACCAAAGTGGAGTCCTCATGATGAGGATTCTTATATAAGAAGTCCTAGAGAGCAAGCTCACCCTTTCTACCATGTGACCACACAGGGGTTGGATAACTGCAAATTAACAATATTGTGCTAGTTTCGGGTGCACAGCAGAGCTACTCAGCCATACATATACATGTAACCGTTTTCCCCCACCTCCCCTCCCATCCTTGTTGGTTATCCATTTTAAATATAGCAGTATTTAATCTATTTTTTTAATGCAATAATATTTGTTGTTACAGTTTTGTTCAGTGTTTTGAAGTGTTTGGATTGGAAGGGTTAATTCAGGGAATTCTGCTCCATGTTATGTGGCAACCTGGATAGGAGGGGAGGTGGGGGAAAATGTATATGTATGGCTGAGTAGCTCTGCTATGCACCTGAAACTATCACAACATCATTAATCTGCTATACTCCAATTTAAAGTAAAAAGTTTAAAAAAAGAGATAAAATAGAAATCTCCATATAACAGAAATAAAGAGGGAAGTCAAAGTGGATCTGAAACCAAGGGGCTTATGGAAGAATCCAGACCAGTTAGAAGCCTGAATGGCGAGGGGCTGAGACTTTAATGACATGCATGCAGTGAGGGGGGTCTTGTAATGGCCACCCGATGCCAGGAGCTGTCGCTGACGCACTTACATAAAGCTGAAGGTCAAAAACGTCTGCTCCGTAAGTGACACAGTTCTAGAAGAACATCACTTGCCAATCTGAGGAAATCACAAGAAAGCTTGTTATGTGCTTGGGCAAAGAGTAGAAAATGAGTGACCTTAAAAAAATCTGAAATCCAGGCTTGCACCACAATGCAGGGACAAGTTTAAATGCATACTTTCAGGCTGTACAGGGCCTATATGCCAAGACGTTAACAAAAAGGTAAATTTGGGAATGGGCAAAACCCAGATTAGACCATCAGAAGCAAATGTGAAACTGCTTTATAAGGATGTGCTAGCAATCCTGAGGTAGGTAGGATTTCTATGAAAAACAACTCTTGATGAAGATGTAACACACAAGAGAAAATTAATCATCATTTAAAAAATTCAAAAGCAGAAATAACAAATAATCTAAAAATTTGCTTAAAATATTGAAAAGTAGAAAAAGGGCTAGAAATTAAAAAATTAAAAGGCAAAGAGATAATATTTTTAAAAACTGGTAGATATCAAGTACCAAATAGAAATTCTAGAAATAAAAACATATCGACATTAAATTTCAAAAAAGAAACAATGGGCGGATTGAACAATAGGCCAAATGCAGTTAAAAAAATTAATAAACTGGAAAATGGAACTGAAAAAATCACTCAGAATATAGTTAAGGTAAAGAGATACAGTTAATTCTTGAGCAATATGGGTTTGAACTGTGAAGGTCCACTTACATGCAGATTTTTTTCAATAATAAATACTACATGGTCCTCGGTTGAATTTGGGGGATGTGGAATCACGGATTTAGAGGAACTGCAGATATAAAAGAACTGTGTCTATGAAGGGCCAACTATAAGTTATACACAGATTTTCAATTGCACAGAGGGTCAGTACTTCTAACGCAAATTGTTCAAGGGTCAACTATAGTTAAGAAAGGGAAACTTCAGATGAAGAAAACATAGAAGGTAAAATCAGAAGGTTCAACGCTTGCCTAATGGGTATTTCAGGGAAGACTGGAGTGTATAAGGGACTCAAAATCAGAGTAGGGGCTTTTGTCTCTTACATTCATTTCTATATCTCTAGAACTTGGAAGCATTCCTGATACATGATAAGGGCTCAATAATTATTTTAAAATAAATTTGTAGAGGAAGCAACTGAGAAACCTTTAGATATAAAAACAGAGATGTTACTTCAGATTAACAAGTGTACAGAATTCCAAGTAGAATATATAGAAACAGATTATATCTGGACACATTATAATAAAAGGGCACAACATGAAAGACAAAAAAGATAAGACTGAAAGGCTCCAAGAGAGAAAAGAGATTATCTGCAAAAGAATGGCAGACCAAAAAGAGATTTTTCATTAGGAACAATTGAGACAAAAAGACAGTGGAGTAATGTTACAAAATGCTGAGGGGAAAATATCTACTTAGAATTCTATACCTTGATAAATTATCTTTCAAGAGGGCCATGAATAAAGACATTTTCAAAACAATACCAAAGCTACTCACAAGATTGGAGTATTACAACTCTAGACCTTCAGTGAAAAAATTATCAGTATGAAGAAAATGATCACAGGAGTAAGGAACGGTATGCAAGAGGCAATGTTGAGATAAGAAATTGGTAAAGTTAGGAGGGAGGGGGAGGGAGATTCAAGAGGAGGGTATATGTGTATAATTATGGTTAATTCACGTTTTTGTATGGTAGAAGCCAACACAACATCATAAAGCATTATCCTCCAATTTAAAACAATAAAATAATATCACACCAGTGAAAAAAAGAAATTGGTAAAGTTAAATAAATTTTGAGTATAAAAAAGAAAAAAAAAGTGGAAATAACAATGATGACTAATTTCAGGAATGGGGACAGGACCATAAATGATGCGGGATTAAACCAGTAGACTACAATAACCAGAAGATGGGAAGAGAGGCCGGTCAGATTTAAAGGCATCTAAGGCCACTGTACTGATGAGAGGAAATAGAGAAATCAACTTTAGACTTTGTTAAATGGACACAATGTTAAAAATTTAAGAATAACCGCTAAAAGAATACAAGTAGAATTCTATCTTTCAAAACATTTGACAGAAGAAAAGCAGAAATACACAAAACTTGACCAATCCAAAGAAAACTCTGAAAAGAAGTATAAAAGAAGCAGCCAAAAATGCTAAATGGGAAAAACAAAAACTTAAGATGGCAGAAAGAGGCCAAATATATATTGATTACAAAGAATGTAAAAGTTTACATTTGATTATTAAAAGGATTTTCAGGCTATCAAAAAAAAAAAAAATGAAGCTACACAGAAAAACTATTTCTAAGATCAAGAGTTAAGGCAAAATTATAGACAGAAGCTAATATGAAAGGATATAGAAGACATAAAAAATAATAACCAAGAGGAAGTAGGTATAGCAACATTAATATCAGACAAAATAGAATTTCTGCCAAAAGCATCAATAGACAAAACAAAGAAATGTACATAACATAATAAATTCACCCTGGAGAAATAACAATCATGAATTTGCATAAACACTAATGGATTACAAGGGGAAACTGACAAATCCACAGAGTGGAAGATTTTAACATTCCCTTCTCTGAGACTGAAGAGAACTCGCAAAACAGGCAAAAGAAAATCAGGAAGAACATGGAAAATTTGAAAAATACACTTAATAAACACACTTGATGCAGAATGCTGCATCCACCAAGCAGGGAATATATTTTTCTTTTAAAGCATACATGATGTATTCGGAAGAACTGTTCATGTAACTGGACACAAAGGATGGCTACTATATAAACCATGCTGTCTTTTCATGATGCAACTAGAAGTCAACAATAATTTAAACAAAGTTTAAAAAAAATTTTTTTTAAGTTGAAAATTGAAAATTAAATCCATACGTTCAAAAGAAAATTAAAAATGTACAAAAAATTTAGAGCCAAGTGGTATTGAATGTACACATACCAAAACCTGTATGATATGTAGAGCTAACTTTATAGCTTTAAAATACATTTTATTATTTTTTTTTTTTGCCATGCCAGTGGCTTGCAGGATCTCAGTTCTCTGCCCAGGGATTGAACTTGGCGGTCCAAGTTCAAGTCCTAACCACTTGAAAGCACCACTAGCCTACCAGGGAATTCCACAAAATGGACGTATTGAAAAACAAAAATATAAAAGAGCTAGGAGTCACCTGAAGTAGCTAGAAATGGAAAGAAGAAATAATACAAATAAGAGGAAATAAAAAGATATGAAAAATGAAAAGTATAGAAAATGAAGAAGCTGGTTATATCAAAAGATTAATTAAACTTCTATATTAACTTTTGAGATGGCACAAATAAACAGTATTAAGAACTAAGAAGGGCATATATCTTAAAAGTCAACATTTAAAAAACAATAAAAGAAAATTATGAATAAATTTATGCTAGTAAATTTGAGAACACATGAAATGGATCATCTAAACAAATTATCAAAACTGAATCAAAAAGAAATAGATCAAACTTATCAAAATCATTTATGAAACTAACTTGTCAAAAACTTGACACACATACCCTGGCTAAGCAGTTATTTTACAATGAGTTTTACCAAACTTTTAAGAATCAGGCAGTCTTTATCTCTCACAAACTGCTTAAGAAAAATACATATGAAAAAGTTTCCCAACTTATTTCATGGAGCCAATATAAACTTGATACCAAACAATGTAAGAACAATGTTTTTTAAAAAAGAAAATTATAGACAATTGTTTCACTTAATAAACAGTTGCAAAAATCTAAATAAGATACTGGTAAATGATATTCCATAGAATAAAATATATCTGTGTGTGTGTGTATATATATACATATATATATATATATATATATGTATGTTTCAAAGTCATGGCATCATCGACTCAATGGACATGAGTTTGAGTAAACTCCAGGAGCTAGAAAAGGACAGAGAAACCTGGTGTGCTGCAGTTCATGGGGTCACAAAGAGTCGGATACAACTGAGTGACTGAACAGAAAATCTCAAAGTAATTAAATATATTCATACTATCACATTATAATATGAAGAAAGAAAATTATATTACCTCATATAATTTACACAAAACATTAAGGCATTACATAAAATCAACACTCAGTCATGATAAAATGTGTAAGTTGTTAAAAAGTATTAATAGCGAAAAAGTCCTTACTTCAATAAAAAACATCTACTGAAACCTTAAGCAAACTTCACGATTCATGGAGAAACATTAAAAGCACTCGTTAAAGACAGTAAGAAGACAAGGGTGCTCACCATCACTGTTACTATTAAATACTGTCCTGGAGGGTCTACCCAATCCAACAAGACAATAACAAGATATGGTCATAAGGAGTCAAAAGAAAAAAATCATTATTATTCTGTGATTGTCTACCTAGAAAATTCAAGAATACCTGACTAAGAAACAACTAGAGACTTCAACTGGGATGATCAATAAAAGATCAAAATTCAAAAATCAGGAATGTTTCTATGGGCCAGTAAATAATCAATTTTAAAGTATAATTCAAGAAAGATATAATTTATAATACACACAAAACATATCAGAAATAGGAAATATATAAAACAAAATCTGTGTAAAAACATTTACACATTTACAGGGGAAGTCACCTGAATAAAAGGAGAAGATGAATATTGTAAAGGTATCAGTTCTCTTGAATAAAAATTAAATGAAATCAATAAAAATCCCAACATGATTTTTAACCTGTGTTCAATGAGACAAACTAATATTTATATGAACTAGTAAAGTCCAAGAAAGCCAAGAAATATTGAAAAAATATAAAAGTAACTGTAATAGCTAACAATTATTGTGTGCTTCCTTATATGGCAGGCACAATTCTAACATTCTGCATATATTATCCTTAAAGTGGATACTATCATCTATTTTATAGACAAGAGAGACTGAGAGAAATTAGGAAACGTGCCCAAGGTTAATTGATATTCTTAGGAGTAGCAACAGACAAAAGAAGACAATGATGTCATATATTCTGCATTCTGAAAGGAAATAAATTGTGAGTCCAGAATTCCACTCAGTCAAACTCTCATTTGTAAGAGCAAAATAAAGATACTTTCAGGAATACAAATATTTTAAAGTTTATTAAAGACTTTCCATGAAAGAACCTCTTAATTTCCACTGACATGAACTCAGAAGGAGGGAGTGGGTTATCAGAAGTAGCAGCCTCCAAATTGCATTGGATAAACAAAACAAAACAATATAAAGTAGGTGAGAAAAGTGGAACTAAGTATCCATAGGAAACAGAAGGTACAGGCCATGAAGTCTGATGCCTATGCTACAACGAAGGCCATTAAGTGGGCTCTGTGCTTCTTTTTGGCCGAATCAGAAATGGGAAACATCAATGAAAGGATTTACAGCATCCACAAGACAAGACAGACAAGTTGTTCACAAGAACCATTCCTAGCACTGAGACCACAAAGACATTTCTCCAATGCTCAGATGGATACAAGATCTGGGACTTGTCCATCTTAGTCCAAGTATGATAACTTGGGAAAGAGGTCCTTGACTCTTACAATATTTTTTCAACAAGAAAGTGATAGAGAAGCATTAGCCTGTCAGAAATCTCTTCCTGGAAGAATAAAAGAGAGAAAGCCTCCGACATAAGGTGTGGTATTTGAATGACTAGGTGTTTTAGAAAAGCTCATCTTCAGGTACATTCCAGGAAGAGGATAGTAAGGTGACCTCTGGCAGCCTGGCTGCCTGTGAGGGCACATGGTGATTCAGGATGTGGGCTTCTTTCCCAGAGCTATCCCCAGAATATTTCCATCTCCACTAAACTGGTTCATCTGCCAGTGAATGGGAGCATTTCCAGGCTTCCAAAAAGTATTTTGTGTTTGTTATTGTGCTTTCACAGTAATAAACACCAAGAAGCAATCCCAACATTCCATATAACACATAAATAAGATAAATGGAAATCTGGCATCTTTCTCTGGGCCTTCCTACCCATCTCACTCCCCTGACAATGCCAAGAAAAATGAATGCCAATCATTAATTTGTCAATTTCTAAAAATCCTTCCTTCTACCAGGCAGTGTAGACATAATTTGCTGATCTTTAAAAATCTTGCCTTCTATCAGGACTGCTCGAGAATTCCATGGTGTTCCTGGATTCCCAGGAAACCTCAGAGGAATTCTGGATTATTTCTCATAGATACAGCTGGCTCCCAAGGGAATATGAGCGACCCCGGGCTAAGTCAGGAGCAACTCCCAAGGACTTCCAAAGACAAGCAATAGTGGGAAGTGGATGAGATGGAAGACAGGGGCATTTTCCAATTAATCAAAATATCAGTTCTTACTAAACCACAAATTACTTTGCCTTCCTTTTCTATCTTTTTCTTATAATTAAGATAACAATAATAATACATGTGCAGGTAGAAGGTACACAACAGTGACTGAGATTAAAAGACTTTGGTCACTGACCTGATTTCAAGTTTTGATTCTAGCACATAGAATCAAGGCTATGCAACCTTGGCAAGTTTCCCCTCAGATTCTAGTTTCTGCATCTTATATCATGAGAATAACAGTACTTACCTCTAAAGCATTAATGTGAAATACCATATGTATGCGCTTCATACTCAATAAATGTTAGCTATTACTATTGCAAAATAGTTGAGAAACACAGGCAAGCACAAAGAAAATCAAAAGTACCTGTAATCCCACCATCCATTTCCATGCATATCATTCCAGTATTTTGGGGGTGTATTTTCAGAGTAAGATACAAAGCTTTGTATTTCATAACTTGAAATAAAATTCCTTTCAAAATTTAACAAAATACCCTGAGCATGTTAATATAATTTGGTATCCTTGTACACATGATTTTAAAAGGTCACATCGTATTCCTTTAGCTTATTTTTCTTAAAGTAAATAAGAAGTAAAAATAACCCCTTCCCGTCTTCTTCCTCTGCAGTTTCCACACTCCATCTATCTCCAACTCATCTGGCCAGTCAGATGACAAGTGGCTACTTTCTACTGGCTAACTGGGGATGTAGCCTTCATCTTGCCATCCAGACCACCTGCTCCTTCAGTCAGAGACTGCCAGCCTTCATTATATCCCCATCATTCAGAGCAGCCTATCTGGGGCTGCACAACAAACACTCGCAAACAATGGCAAACCACTCAGTTCAACAAGATTTCATGAGTTGGTACAAAAGTTGAACAAGGCAGAAAGGTGATTTCTCTCCAAACAGTATTAGGTTGACTTCTCAGGCATTAAATACACTATTAAAAATTCTCAGGAAGAGGAAGAAACTGAAGATTATTATCTAAGCGCATTGTTTTTAAGTACCAGGGTCAAACAAGTTCAAAACGTTCAAGGGTTTTCTTTTTGAATGGAAGTCACAATGCTTCCTTACCAATAACATTTTGAAACCACAGTAAAACCTTACTAATTCATACTAATGGGGAGCTACCACACTCAATCAGCACAGAAAAATGAATTACACCCTTTTTAAAACAAGTTTCTTTCTAATGAAATTCATTTTTGAAATCTTTCTGAATAGCTCAATACCTTAACCTATTTTGATGGACTGTTCTGAAGCTGATCTAATACATTTGTTACAATCACATTTATTATCTGCATAGAAACAGGAATGGCTGAAGTTTCTGAGAAGTGCCTTCTCTCTAAAAACAATAAAAGTTCAACACTCCCTACAGTCCTGTTTGTACAGCTCACTCCTTAGGAAAGCTTTCTCTTCCTTGGTCTTGTGGTAGCAAACCCCAGCTGAGGCTGCTCCCCTCTCAGACCCATGGCAAGTGGGCAGAAGTTAGTAATATCAACCCAGATCAATCCCTTAAACAAAAGCTGAAAACCTCCAGATTCCAGGCTTGACCAGACCCATCTGAGAACTAACAAATTCCCTCTAAGCACCCAGAGAACTGAGCCTGTCATGGAAACACTGATTCAACCCTAATGAGAACAGACATAAAAACCACACAAGTATGAACTAAACAGTCCCCTACCCAATCAGAGTCAAATTGAAGCCAACAGCCTGAGGATTAAAAGAAGCGAGGTTGTTTTTTCTGTTTGAGGTCCTGCTCATTTTCACCTCTTCCACTGCCTCGTTTTCACAACTCCTGTTTATGAGAAGTTGGGAGAGGGCTGGAGAGGAGGGAAGAAAAATGCAGGGTGAGTAGCCAGGCTGGGGAATGCCAACAAACAGTGTGGTTTATGTCAGGCAAATTAAAACTTCTAGCCTGGGGGAGGCTGTAAGAGTCTGTTTGGGGTTGTCTGAAAATAAGCGCCAGTGAACTCTCAACTCCCACTAAAACAGTTAAGCACAGAATAAAGACCAGGTTCTGCACAATATTTTTTAGCAAGCACACTTTTTCTCTATTTTCTTGTTTTATTATTATTATTTCCCGTTTCTTTCAGAATTAGAAAGGTTAATTAAATGAAGTTATTATTGGGAGAAAAGAAGAGAGGTTAAAAAAAAAACAGAGGTGCCCAACAGAAACAGTAAAATTCCAAGAAGGAATATATTTTAATTTCCCTTTGGACATGCAACGCACAATGTGCGGGGCCAGGGGACCCAACATCAAACTCCAGTTAAAGTCACTCCTGCAGGAACTCTTTGAGCAAGAGTGAAGACCCCTGTGGCTGTGACTCCCTGGCCTGGGTAATCGCCTTCTGGGACTGGAGGGGACACCAGGCTGGCGCTACCAGCCTGTGGGCCAGGAGCCTCCCAGGGAAAGGTTGGAGGGCGGGCGGCGGCGGGGGAGAAAGTCGCTGCACCAGTAACGGGAGCCAAGAAAAAGGAAAGTGCGAGTTCTGGGGTTGGGGGGACGCTGAGCCCCTGGAGGGATGGAGGACCGGGGCAGGTGACCGCGCGCTGAGGCTGGGACCGCATGGGTTTGTTTGGATGAACACCCGTCCCTCCCTCCTCCCCCCACCCCCTCAGAACGGAGTCGAGATTCTTTTCTTGCTGCTTGAGTTTTCTCTCTCTTGAGAGCCGGACCTCGGTCTCGGCAGCCGCCTCAGAGCCGAGGTGCGGAGGGGAAGCCAGGTGGGGCCCAGTCAGTGCGGGCCCTGCGGTCCGGGGACAGCGAGAGCCGCGGCGGGGAGAAGAGGCACCCGGCGGGGCGCCGGACCGGTGCGGGAGATGCCCGCGTCCCGCGGCGCCGACTGCGCCCCCACTGCCGCCTCCCCGTTCTCAGACTTCCCGGGTAAACCGGCGCTAGCCCGCCCGGGAGAGGGGGCTCCCCGTACCTCCCTGTCGGTGCCCTGGGGGAGGTCACTCACCCGCAGCGCGGCTGGGGTTCCGACTCTGGCCGCCGCCAGCCACCTCGGAGGGAGGAGCAGGAGGAGGAGGAGGGAGACACAGAGCGGAGGCGAGGAGGGGGCGGAGAGGGGGCGGGCCCGAGCGGCCAGAGAGGAGGGCCGGGGGCGTGGCCACTCCGCGGACGCTCTCCCGCCCCGCCCCGCCCCGCCCCCTGCTCCGCCCCGCTTCTCTCCTCACTCCTTTCCCGCCCTGGATCCCCCAAAGTTTTTCTCCTTTCTCTTCCCCGCACCCGCCCCCCGGATCTTTCTTCCGAGTCTCCAGCTCCCCACAAGTCGGGAGAGGTTGCTCCCTCCAGCAAACGTGGGGCGGGGTGCGAGGAGGTGTGTGAGTTACCTTTAGAAGTCCCTGGAAGCCAAAGCATGGGGCCTTTGGCAGTCTGCAACTATCCCTCGCCCTCTAGGATCCTGTCCTACATCTGGGATCTAGGATCTTGACCTTCGGGGTGGTGGGATGACTGGGGCGGGACATGGTGGGGTGGAGAGGGCGGCGGTTGGGGGAGGGGGTGAGGTGACTGGGGGGTCATGCTTTCCACGTTGCTTCATTGCGCTTTGGGGTTTTGTTTCCTCTTGTGATTAGAACCGAAGATTTTTGGGTTTTTTGCCTTCTTAAAAATTTTAAGTATAACTGATGTACCATATTATTTTAGTTTCAGATATACAGCATAGTGATTCAGTATTTTTACAGATTATATCCCATTAAAAGTTATTAGAAAATAATTTCTGTAATTCCCTGTGGGATACAGTATAACCTTGTTGCTTATCTATTTTTTACATAGTAGTTTGTCTCTCTTAATCCCACACCTTTAATTTACCCATCCCTTCCCCTCTTCTCTCTGGTAATCACTACTTTGTTTTCATGAGTCTGTTTCTGATTTGCTATCTACATTCCTTTGCATTATTCTGTAGATTCAACATGTAAGTGGTATCATACAGTATTTGTCATTTTCTGACATTTCACTGTGTAAAATATTCCCTAGGTCCATCCATATTGCTGCAAATGGCAGATTTTCATTCTTACGTGTATACACACACACATATATGTTGTTGCTGTTCAGTCACTAAGTTGTGTCCGACTCTGCGGCCCCATGAACTGCAGCGTGCCAGGCTTCCCTGACCTTCACTATCTGCCAGAGTTTGCTCAGATTCATGTCCAATGATTCAGTGATGCCATACAACCATCTCATCCTCTGTTGCCCCCTTCTCCTGACTTCAATCTTTCCCAGCATCAGGATCTTTTCCAGTGAGTCAGTTCTTTGCATCAGTTGGCCCAAGTATAGTCCTTCCGATGAATATTCAGTGTTGATTTTCTTTAGGATTGACTGGTTTGTTCTCCTTGCAGTCCAAGGGATTCTCCAAAGTTTTCTCCAGCACTACAATTCAAAAGCATCAATTCTTCGGCACTCAGCCTTCTTTATGATCCAACTCTCACATCTGTACATGACTACTGGAAAAACCATAACTTTGACCATATGGACCTTTGTCGGCAAAGTGATGTCTCTGCTTTTCAGTACGCTATCTAGGTTTGTCATAGTTTTCTTTCAAGGAGCAAGCATCTTTTAATTTTGTGGCTGCAGTCACTGTCCACAGTGATTTTGGAACCTAAGAAAATAAAATATGCCACTGTTTCCATTTTTTCCCCATCTATTTGGCATGAAGTGAGGGGGTGATGCCATGATCTTAGTTTTTTGAATGTTAAGTTTGAAGCCAGCTTTTTTATTCTCCTTTCACCCTCATCAAGAGACTCTTTAGTTACTCTTCACTTTCTCCCATTAAGAGTGGTGGTATCTGCATATCTGAGGTTGTTGATATTTCTCCCTGCAATCTTGATTTCAGCTTGAGATTGATCCAGCCCGGCATTTCACATGATGTACTCCACATAGAAGTTAAATAAGCAGGGTGACAAGCTACAACCTTGATGTACTCCTTTCTCAGTTTGGAACCAGTCCACTGTTCCATGTCCAGTTCTAACTGTTGCTTCTTGTCCTACATATAGGTTTCTCAGAAGGCAGGTAAAGGTGGTCTGGTATTCCCATCTAAGAATTTTTCACACTTTGTTGTGATCTTCACAGTCAAAGGCTTTAGTGTAGTGTATATATTTATATCTCACCATATCTTCTTTATCCATTCGTCTGTTGATGGACACTGGGCTGAGTCCATATCTTGACTAAGAATTATTTTTTAAGCCTCTGTTGAATGCCTCCTCTTTTCCCCTAAGGTGAGACCAACCCTATTCAGAGGCTAAGATGGAACCCTACCTTCCAGGGCCCATCAATAGGCCCATTAAGAGAAAGAGGAGGACAGAGATGCCTAGTGAAGGGCCAGGCTGTGTGGATGTGGCAGGAGGCCACCTGCAGAATGTAGAAGAGGAGAGTTGTCCTCCAAGGAAAGGTTAGAGGCTGACATTTAGTCCTTGATCCATCACTTGCAAGCAGGTGACTCTGGGCAAATCACTTGACATCTGAATCTCTTCCACAAGTGTAGCTACCTCACTGGAAAAAAGAAGGTTCACTTAAGAGACACCCATCTCCAGGATGGGAGACTTGGGTGGACTTTGAACAGACTCAGAAGGTGAGAAAAGAGGGCATTCCAGGCCCTGGGACATGGAGCTTTGGAGGCTGGCAAGGCTGGAAATCTTAGGAAAGGTGGGATGTATTTGGATTAGAAGGTGGAACTAGATATAAAGAAGGAAATGGGAAATTCGTGAAAGTTTTTAAGCAAAGGAATATTTTAAGTGTATATATACATATACATATATACAAAAATATAATTCACTTTTGTATCCCTAGAGCCTGGCACACAGTAGGCACCCAGTAAATCTTTGTGGGCTCAAAATGGTGATTGACGAATATTGATTTAATGGTCTGAAAAATGAACTACCTGGGAAGAGAGGGCTTGGGTCAAGGAGAGGAGCTAGGAGACCCGAGTGAGTATCTTGACTTGAAATGCAGTGCCTGGATGATAGAAAGGAAATGAGGGAATTCTGATCAAACACTTCCTTGTGTTTGCACAGCAGTGTGATTTTCTTTTTAATGCTGTTTAAAGTGTAGTCTTGTGTTTGACCTTGGAATTCCTTGGTAAAATGGCAAAGATAATCAGTATCCTATTCAACCAGCAGCCAGTGGTTAGAACCTGTGCTGAGGGCTTTGAGGAAGAAAGGACATATTCAGAGAGGGCACAGGAGTGCCTCAAGTCACACAGCTGGGATCTGTTTAGGAGACATTTAGTCTCAGATCAAATTTCTAATTGTGCTTAAGCTTAAGACACCCTAGGCAAACAGAAAAAGATATCAGGTCTTCCTCATAGTCCCTGTCTTCCAGCTACCATCCCTGTGATGATCAAGGGTTGAGGGAGAAAAAGGAGTCTAAAACATAGGAAGACAAATGACTGGTAACTTTTCAGAGACTCTTCTATGGAATCAGACAGGTACTGGGCCCAAGCCAGCCCCAGTACCCAGACAGGTACTGGGCCCAAGACTTCTGGTAAGGAGCTGAGCGAAGTGCAGAACAAGGACAAAGGAAGAGGGAGGCAGAAGAAAAGAAAAGAGATGTTAACAGTCCCGGGAAAAGTTACATGATGCCAACACAAAGCAGAAAAAAACATGATAAAATATCATCAGCCCTTTTGAATGCAAGAAAACTTCTGAGGGGAAGAGTGGGGATATGAAACAAGATGAAATAATGAAGCTAAGTGATGATTACTTCATGATCTGAGAAAAGACAATCTAAGTATAAACAAGAGATGTCTTGACTCCAGGCATTCTGGCTGAAATCCCAAACTGAAATTCCTGTGTCTAGCCATTGGGCCATCCAAGAGGCCAGCCCATCACAGAAAATGCCACAGCTGACAGCTAGAGAAAGGAAACAATACATTGGACAAACCAGTAATTACCATTGCGCTTAAACAGAGTCCTGAGTTCACCTTTTAAATTCCATCTTCTTTTTAATTCCAAGCATTATGGTCTTGATTAGTAGGTAGCCCACCCAGTGAAAGAGATCTTTTTTGAAAACTTTGACACTTCTGCAAAGCAGATAGGCCCATAATCTTCTAAAGGGCAAATACAGTTGACTGAAAACCATTTATCTTTTGCAAGGGACAGGCCCTCCTCTTCGGTGTGACTCAGCATGGCCCAAAAGGTTGCCATTTTCAGGAATGCAGATTTATTTCTTGTTAACACTTCCACCTATTTTCAAAGGACCCTTTCTGGCAGTGTCCGTTTGTATCAAAATCTGGTGGTAAACAGCTCAGTCTGGCCTAAATAGCCAGGCGACCACAGCTGTTCATGGCCAGCTGTGACCTCATTTTCCTCCAGTTCCTGTCCCTTTCTTTGCTCTTCAGTAAAGAGACCCTCAGGCTATATTATTCTTTTCATTAGCAGGTTTCCCTTTCCTGGCAGCCTTTTATAGAACCCGTTTAGAATTTCCACACTGTTTAACAACAGTCCCCAAGTTGTCTATAAATATGATCTAGAAGATTAACTTGGAATTCCTCAAATCTCGAATTAGCTGAAGCTGTCAGGATCAATTAATATAAATTCAAACCAGCTTTTGGAAATGGCCCAATATGAAAGGGGACTTTGTTGGAAAGTGAGGACTTCAGATCTAGGACAATCTCAGCCCTAAATGCTTGGTAAGAACATCCCTCTCTAAAAACTTTACAACAGTCGGTCTGCTTATATTACAACATTCATTCAAGATAAAGTAAAGCCTTGTGGAAGACGGTATTAAAAAAAATTAACCACTGATGGCTTTAACAGCAGTGAAAAAGAAACAGAAAAAAAAAAACACACACACCATTTTAGGTACATGATACATTCTGGACTGATGTTTTTAAACAACTTTATCCATGAGGAAACTGAAATACTCTTTCAAAAGCAATTTCCAGAGAAAAATTAAAAGCGTACATCCTCACTGAGAATGCCAAATGAAATCAATAATACATAGAGGAATGATCACTTAATCAACTCAGAATGGCCTGAGACTGGCTATCCTTTCTTCTGGAGATAGGACACCCCTAGGTATGGCTTGAGCTACAGTTTTACAGATCACTTTGGCCTGCTTCCTAATATGTATCCAATTAGCATTAACTGAACACCTACTGTGTACAAGACATTCTGCTAGGCACTGTCAGGGAGTAAGTATAAGGCATGGTTCCCGCTTCACGGCACCTGTAGCTGTTCAGGGAGATGGCATACATGAGATGTGTCGACAACACAGCAGAAGAGGTACCCTAAGGAAATATAGGAAAGCTGAAAATTTCAGAAATGTTTTTTTAATAAGTTCTGAAAATTCCATCTCTTCCAGGAAGCAATGAATGATTAAAGTCCTTTCTTGTTTTTTTGCTCCTACGTGAACTTCAGCCAACTGGGTCCCTACTCTGTGCCTGGACTGAGAATTATCTCTCATTTTTCACTTTCCAGGTTTTAAGGGAAAATATTCTTCAGCCTCTAAGTGAGATAGTAAGCAACATTTTTTTTGTTAGTTAACAGAACCATGTTTTTCCTATTCTTGGACCTATGAGGTATTACCCACTGGTGTTACCCACCAGCTATCCCACTGGTGTTTGGGGAGCAGTGGGGCCACTAAGGGAGCAGAGATCATTTACAACAATACAAAGGATTTAAGTGGGGGAGGTGTCTTTTGAGGTGCCTACACTTACAAGCTAGACAATAATAGCCTTCAGCATGTTTTTTGGAGAAGGAAATGGCAACCCACTCCAGTATTCTTGCCTAGAGAATCCTGTGGACAGAGGAGCCTGGTGAGCTGCTGTCCATGGGGTCGCACAGAGTCGGACACAACTGAAGCGACTTAGCGTGTATGCATGCATTGGAGAAGGCAATGGCAACCACTCCAGTGTTCTTGCCTGGAGAATCCCAGGGACAGAGGAGCCTGGTGGGCTGCCGTCTAACGGGGTCACACAGAGTCTGACACGACTGAAGCAACTTAGCAGCAGCAGCATGTTTACACCCAGGAATCAATTCTTCTGATCCTCTCTTTACAAAAACAGTTATTCTAATCCTGCTCTATGACTTTTTCTTTCAAAGATTTGGAAGAAATGTAATGGGTTTTCCTGCTCTAATGCTCTGATTGCCAGTTAGTTTCCTATTTTGGAGCTAATTACCAAACTGCTTAAAAATGTATAGCACAGGCAAAACTTACTGACAAGCTTTCCATTTATCGCCACAGTGTCTGAGAACGTGGCCCTTAGCCGAGAACAGAAGCTTCTCTTCTGTCCCAAGACAGACTATTCCTTGTCAGTGTGGCCCTGCCGGATGGTTAGCCTTCATCAACCAAGTTGCTATCTCCAACCTTTTAAGAGCTGGGAACAACTTCTAGGGTCAATGCTGCATAGAACAAAACTATAAACTGCTCATTTTTCTGTCTGAAGGTTTTTATGATGAAGAAAGCTTTAATTCACGATCATTTGGAGAGAGCCTTTTGCTCCAACATTGTTGTTGGCTTTCTCAGCTAATTGGTTCCTCATTTTGTTTTTTTCTCTCACATTTTTGTTTGGAAATAGTGCAGCTGAATTTTTGTTTTGTTTTAGTGGCTAATGAACTTGGAAAATGATTGTGTTGCTAAAAAGTATCTGTTAGCATAACTGATGGAGTTAAGTCTCTTCCCGAAAGCAGCGGAGAATCCAGTTTTATTTATCAGCTTTGAAAAGTGAGCAGTATTGCTTATAACAAGCATAATGGGGGGTGTTGTGTAAAAATGACATAACATAATACATGCTATTTATCACTGTTGCTCAAGCTGAACCTGGAGCGTCTTCTCCCTTTACTCAGGCCTGCTACAGAACAGAATGTGAACAGTGCCCCCTGGAGTTGTGCAGCCAGCAAACCTACACCCTCCCCCCCCACTTCATATTAAAGAGCCTCTTTTTCTCATTTGGAATTTCTTATAATCCCAATTTTTACTGAAAACATGTATCATATATATGCATGCAAAAAGAACAGGAATAAACAAAATTAATAGTTGAATCTCCAAAAAGATGTGTACTCAACACTTTCCCTCATTTTCCAAATTTTCCACAATAAAAATATAGTATCTAATGAAGAAAAAGTCAGAAATGTTGTTTCAGTAAGTTCTGAAAATTCCATCACCTACAGGAGGCAATGAATGATTAAAGTCCTTTTTATTTGCTCCTACGTGAACTTCAGTCAACTGAGTCCCTATCTGTGCCTGGACTGAGAATTACCTCTCATTTTTCACTTTCCATGTTTTAAGAGGCCTAGACAGAACAGATGATTCTTTGAGAGGGCACAGCAATGGCAAGTAGAGACAAGAGACACTCACAGGAAAGGCTTGTGGAGAGAGTTATTTTAAGAGGAGACACGATGCCAAGGATGATGAGGAAGGGAGATCCCAAGACAGCAGCAGTACCGCTGGCCTAGAGATCAACCATGATAGCCTGGCATAGATCAAAGGACTCTCGGAGCGATTTCTTCCTTTCTTTCCTTTTTCTGGCTGCACCACATGGCTTGTGGAATCTTAGTTCTAAGAACAGGGATCAAACCTAGAGCCCCGACATTGAGAGCACTGAGTCCTAACCATTGGACCACCAGGGAATTCCCTAGGAAAGACTTCCTGAAGAAGATAAATTTGGCTAAACACCCAGCTGAATCTGATCACACTGAGATGAAAATTATACACCTGGGCACCTGGGAGATAATTTAGGAATAAATTAGTGATAAGCACCATGGAAGACAGATAGATACAGTTATTAACTCCAGGGAAAACAAAAAAAGTTGTACAAGAAAGGAAAAGGCATCATAGTACATGACTCAGATACCAACAGCATTTAAATGATCATACTAAAATATACATGGAGTATCGATCTAATCAAAATGTTGATGTAGCTAGCCTGAAGAGACAACAGGAAAACAGAAAGCGTGTATATGTATGTGAGTAGTAGGGAAAGGGAGGCAGATGAAACAGAGACAAATCCTCATCTTCTAACTGTGAAATCAACTGACAATGCCTAACAGGAAAAGTGAAAGTAGCATGTCATTTGGAAATAGGGAGATAGATCAAAACAGTGAGTGAAAGTGCTTTTCTCTGGGGAGCATGAAATGAGGGTGAAAATCAGGAGACTCTGTCTCTTTTGCCTTGTTTTGTTTTCTCTTTGTAATAAATACTATTTTTAAATATTTATTTGGCTGTGCCGGGTTTTAGTTTCAGCATGCAGGATCTTTAGTTGTGGCATTCAGACTCTTAGTTGCAGCATGTGGGATCTAGTTCCTGACCAGGGATCAAACTGGGGTCCCTGCATTGGGAGCACAGAGCCTTGGACCATCAGGGACATTCCTGTAATAAGTATTTGAGAATAGCTTGACTCAAACTGAGTTTATAATTTTGGTAAAAATACAGACATTTAATAAAGGAAGTAGCAGCCTCTATGTTTTATCTCTCATTTGCCGCCTTGTCTGAGACAAGCCCAGGACAGGAAGGACATATGGCAGTTTGTAATTACGCATTTACAGGATCACTTTGTTGTTTCACTAGCAGACTGTAAGCTCTCAAGGGCAGCTAGCAGACTGTTTTGCTTATCACAGTCTCATCGGCACCAAGCACTCAGCAGGCACTCCACACATACTTGCTGAATGAATGATGAAATGGGTGAGGCAGATTAAGAAGTTAGTGCTCTCATCTTTACAAAAGGTATGCATGCCTGAAGTGTTCACAGGGGAAGCGGTCCAATGTCTGGGACCTGCCTTAAAATACTCCAGGAAAAGAAGCCATGTGGAAAAAAGATGAAACCAGATTGACAAAATGTTTGTAAGAAGTGATGGAGACAAGAGGCTTCATACTAATCTCTAGTTTTGTAGTTAGAAATTTCCTTTAAAAAAAATAACAACAAAGTTTGTACAGAAAGTGGATTATAAGGAAGGGGCAGAATCATGGCATAAATTCATTAAATTCAGAATTTGGTAGCTGGAAAGGTTTATGTAATGAGGAATATGTAAATAAAATAAGGGTCAGAGAAGAAAAAAATCGTATCAAAGGCAAACCTTGTACCCAGGCCATTAGCTCAAGAAGCTAAATAAATGCTGAAAGAAGGGGTAGGAATACTTACTGAAGACACAGAAAGGGAAAGTTGCATGAAGTACAGGAGTTACTGAGAAATTTAATATTTTGTCCTCCAAATATATAGTACTTGTAGGAAGAGAACTGAATGTCCTCAATTCAAAAGGTTCATACTACAGTAGTGAATAAGCCAGGCTCTGGAATCAGACAAGACTGGATCTGGATCTGAATCCTGGCCCCACATGGACTAGCTGTGTGACTATGGACAAACTGCTTACCCTCTCTAAACCTTAGTTTTCTAACTGTAAAACAGGGACAGTAACAGTACCAATGAGATACAGTACAGTTATTGGAAGTTTAAATGAAATAAGTCAAGTCTTTACCATGCCTGACTTACATAAATGGTTAACCAGTTGTGGTCATTATATGCTTTGGCAAGAGACTCTGCCTAGAGAGCAAAGATCTTAGCAATTAAGTTAAAAAGGGACAATTTCACCAGGAAACCAACTGCACCCTCTATAGTCCTGCCCTGTTCCTCAGACCTAGGAAACCTCCCAGAGGCACTGACCCCTACACAAAGGTCAAGCATTCCACAAGGACTGCCAGCAGGTCTGTGGGACCAGGCACCATCCTGGGCAATGGGGGCCGCTGGTCTGGGAGCTCTGGCAGCTCTCAGCTGGGGAGAGATACAAGTCTTAGCCACCAAAGCAAAGAAGGACATTCCCATTTTCTCTAAGAGAAAAGCAGGCCCATCTCTCAGAGGAAGTGACACTCTTCCTGACCCAGAGGTCTGAGGATTTTCATAAAGGTAGACAGAGGCGGTGCTTGGAAGAGAACAAGGAAAAAGTGAGTGACAGTTAGAATACATGTCTCACATGTACACACTACAGCCAGAACACAATGAGGGGCCACTGTGAGGGCTTTCTTTCCATCCAGGAGATGGCCCTGCAGAAATGTGCTAAGTGGAGACAGAGATGTCTGGAGGACAGGAAGACGAGTCATCCAGGCAGCAGGGAGCCAGGGCTCAATTTAAGGCATCAAATAAGAACTTAGAGCCGAGATATGTGAAAATGCAGGAAGGTTCAGCAAGACAAGATAAAAAGTGAGATATCTGAGGTGAGGAGGAAGTCAAGGTGACTCCCAGCTGTTCAGCTGAACTCATAGCCAGGTAGAAGCAAGATGCTATTCCCTCGATCTTCCCTTGCAGTCAGGTGCATTCAGGTCAACATCCCTGGCTTCACCTTTGACTGACTCTTCTTTCTCTCACACTCCACATTGCTGCCCAGGCAGCATTCTTTTGACAAATATTCACTGAATGCCAGGCAGTATTTTAGGTACAGGGAAGACAACAGTGAGCAAACCAGACCAAAAACCTGCCCTTATGGAACTGTATCCTCTAAAGGGGAGAAATAGGCAAGAAACAAGACAAATAAGCAAAACATATTGTAGGTTAGATTATGATAAGTATTAGGAGTAAAAGCAGAGAAGAGTAATAGAAGTATAAGGAGTAATACAAGTATAGAGGGGAAAGAGTTGCGATTTCAGCAATTCCTATCTACTCTCTTCAAAACAAATCCAGAAATAGCCTTCACACAACTTCTACTGCCACAGCATGGTCCAGGCCACCATCATCTCTCAACAGCCTCCTGCTACTGAATAGCCTCCCAACCCTTCTGTTTACTTCCACCCTTGCTCCCTACAATCGATTTTCAGCCTAGAAACCCATGATTCTATTAAAGCATAAGCCAGATGACATCACTCCATAGTCCCAAACCCTCGAAAGGAGGAACAGAAATGGACAAGAAATTCAGAATGCAGAGTCACAGAATACTGAGGGTCTAGCAGGGGTTGGAAACTCTAGGTTTACGGTGGAGCTAAGCAACATGGTGCTTAGGGGCTTAGGAGCAGCTACAGTGAACACAGCTGGTTCAGTTGACAGAGAATGAAAATGAGCAGATCACACAAAACAGAAAGGGCCAAGGGGCTAGGGAGGATGGGACCGAGCTGGACTCACCCAGAGATCCCTGAGGCAGGATTCAAACACTTCCATTACTGTGAAGACTGGGCACAACAGCCAGTCTGTCTCTATAGCAGGCAGCCAAGAACACGGGGCAGAGGCCAAGGAGTTGGCCTTTGTGCTGAGCACAGAGGGAAGCTAGTGCTAAGCACTCAGGTGAAACAGACTAAAGCATTCTGGAGGGTGACTAGCAACTGCCTAGAAAAGAGGCTCAAAGGAGATGAAGCTGCAGGCAGGGAGGTGGGGAAGGAGGGGCTTCAGTCTGGGGATATAGACATGGAGTGAAATGGGCATGTGCAGGAAATTCGGAGGAAAGGAGCAACTAAAGATTTGGGGAGGGAGGTGCTGGGAGAGACACCTCTGAAATGTACACTGAAATGACACAATGTTTATGAAATAAACCAATAGGAGCCTGAAAGGGCTTAGCAACCTTGCCTGAAGTATAGTTACAAGTACCTTGAGAGGTATTCAAAGCCTTAATAAAGGATTAACTGTACAATTATTCCAATTTGAAGGATTAGAAAAATTATATCCAAATCAACTGAGATTTGGTAATTCTGTGAAGCCTACTTTACTATGTTTCAGTTTCCTTCATAAGATTCTCAGAAGACTGAAAGTTTGATATAAGTATGAATTTATTGACATCAATTTCCTTAAGCTATTATTCCAACACAGAGAAAGTACTGAAGAGCTGAAGACAATGATAATAAACTGACAAGATCTGGAGTTTTCAAGGCCCAATCCCTCCAGAACAGAGAAAGAGAGACAGAGCGAATGAGTAAGTCTTCAAAAAGAATTGGGGACTGTTTTCAATTATAGCGAGAAGTAATGACAGTTTGACAATGTAAGCATTTTATCCAGAAACATATATCTATTCCACAGATACCAAATTGATTACCATATCATCGAGTTTGAAAATATACAAAATATCTGTTGTTCTTACATACTGAAATTAAAACCTAATTTTAAAAAGTGCACAGTAAAAACAGCATAAGGAAACCTACAATATCCACAATATGTGTATTGTTTTCCATTTTACTATCAACATCAAATTCTGTATTTGCCTTACTGGTTACAAATATATTTTAAATATTTCAAGGCCATTTACAACACTGACTACTTTACTAGGTCCAACAACACTCCATCTTCCTGAAGGCGGCCAGCACTGGACGTGGAGGGTCGGCCCCGCAGCTCCGCTCGGCAGGCAGTAGCAGCTCTGGAAAGAAGTCGCCAACCCGCTATCCGTAAACTATCGACTCTTGTTCTTTTTAGAATTTCCCTGTGCAAAGAAAAATATCAACAATAAGAATGCCAACCTCTAGAAAAATCATCCACACAGCTTAGAGACCAAGCTGTCTGGAAGCCATAGTTCACCGTGGAAAACTTCAGCTTCCAAGAGGGAGAAGAGCTGATAACCTTGCATTGCTAACTTTTATTTAGGAATCACAGAGCAGTTTGTTACTTTTCCCTCTCCCCACTTTTCTCCATCTACCTTACTTCCCTGATGTCTGAGCACAGGTAATAAAGAAAAGAAAGCATATCTTGGATTTATCAAACCTCATCTATTCATTTTGTTTCAAAGACAAGGTACTTTATGATTTCATAAAGCTGAATAAAATATTTTAGCCTAAACTTTTTCCTTTGCTGTTGAAATGAACACCTTTTAAAAGGTCTTAATAGGAACTTATTTTTAATATGTGCCAACTAACATCCAGTGGCAATGATAATCTCAGGATAAAAGGAAGCTCAGATACCAGCTGAGAGCAACTTGGAAGATGTCTTAACTTAATTCCCGATTCCCTCATATACAGAGATTTGGACTTTCTAGTTTTATATAACTTTTCTTTTTTCTGGAGAAGTTCACTTTTTAGGAAAGCATTCTAATTTAATTCCTACATTTAACTATTACATATAAATACTCAGTTTCACGCATGTGGGAATGGTTGCAGAACACAGACGTTCAGAGCAAGATAACAGCAAACAAATGGCTTCAGGATGTTTACTTGGAATCCAATGGAGACCATGTCAACTCAGCTATCTGATGCTATAGCAATTTAAATGACTAATAAATGGGGGGAGGGAGGGACAAAATATAGGGACCACAGAAAGATCAAAGAAAGGTTAACAACAGAAACTAGAAAGTAAAGAAGGGTCGCTAACTCTATGCTTTATTAATAACAGATAATCTAAGGACTAGATTAAAAATTTCCAAGAGGGCTGAAAATTTTCCTCACTTCCAAAGTGACTGCAATACAATTAATTACCTTTGGGACAATGAGCTTTGTTATAGCTCACCAGGCTCCTCTGTCATAGGAATTCTCCAGGCAAGAATACTGGAGGGGGTTGCCATTCCCTTCTCCAGGGGATCTTCCTGACCCAGGGATCGAACCCAGGTCTCCCGACTGCCACCAGGGAGGCCCCTATACTCAACACTAACCCTCCTCAATTCAGAACCAAATGCCCTCTGCAGCTCTCCGGTCTGAAAACTTTCCCTATGATGACTGCTACTTTTCTTCAAATGTTAGGTGCTAAAAGCAGGCTCTCTCCTGCTACTCCCACTAACACATGTGCTTTCTACATGAGTCAGCTATTGCCCTGCTGGATACCAAGAGGCCAAAAGGGCTAAGGAGGCATTCTTCAAAAGGACCAATACCCTACCCCTACCTACAAGCTCAAGTTTCTCCAAGCACCAGTAACCAGAGAACCCTAATCGGAACCACAAAGGCTGGTCACAACCATCACAAGATGTCCCAGAAAAGCATCACAGACATTCTCTGAAGCAGCCAGAGACCAATCAATATCACCAAACTACACTGAGAAACAAAATTCTGTAAGGCAGATTCTAGTGCATTAACATGATACACTTCCAAGGAGACACCAACTGAGCGGGATGCAGCTCTGCACCACCTCTGGCAGATACGAAAATGAAGCTATGTCTGTTCATCTCTATGTCCTTCCCAGGACCAGCATGCAACTGGAACTCAGTACATGCCTGCAAGCTCAGTGAGGGGCAGCATGGACTGCAAAGAGCACAGGCTGGAGATAGCAGATCCAAGTTGCTGCTGGCAGGGTGTTGTCTGAGTTACCAAAATATGCCAAGCATCTGAGATCATGCATGAAACCAGCTCTCTGGCCTCTTGAAGTCTACCTTTCATGGTAAGAGTATATATATATTATGATACAACAAAGAGACATGATACATGGATATGCCTTTCAACACAAAAACACTACCCATATCTACTGACCCCAGCCCAGACAAGCAGAGGCTTTATGGGAAATGAAATTTAAGAAGTTTTTGTAATTAAAAGGACAAAACAGTCCTAGGTTATATGGATATGTTATGAGAATAAATTTGCTAATTTCAATGAGACCATTTTAGATTCATATAAATAAAGAGTAATCCCCATCATAAACCCTCTTAAGAGTGTTCCTAACTAACAGAACAGTAACAGAAATGCCCCAAATACCAAAAAGCAAGCAACACAGAGTTAGGGCCTGGAGGTCAGACCTTCTCTCAACTTGCAACTCAAACAATCTTCATTTTACTTTCAGATAAGAGGACAAGTGAAATGATTTATAAACACTTCAAATTTCTTAATCCTCTGCTCCTGAAACACACAGCAATGAAGTACCTTATATGAAATACATTAAATATTAACTATTACTCTGCAGAGAGACCCTTCCCTCCCCTACCTTACTGGACATCTTTAGTGTGTCAATCTCTTCTCTCTGTTTAGATAATGTCTCGTTCATGCTGCACAGGTGGTCGCTCATCATACTTAACTGATCCTCATAACTCCTCTTGGTAGTTGTCAGCTCATCCTGAATGGCCAGGGAAAAAAGAAAAGAGAAAGCAAAACTCCACCAGTTACACCACTGGAAAATTTTTTTAATTTAAGAAAAAAAAAAATGTTGGAAAAGCAACCTATCAAGATGACCTATCTGATCAATTAAGAAGCAGGTTAAGACACAGGTCTAACAAGAGAACAAGTAAAAACAGGGAAGAAGTTTTTCTCAACCTTCTAAATGGGTTCTGAATTTCTTTGCAAAAATGAGTTTCCTTCTATGCCAGGCATAAAAGTGTCACACAGACACACACACACACACACACACACACACACACACAAAGAGGGCTTCATGCTCTTTCCCTCAGGTTTTCCTGAGCTTTTGGTGAGGCGGGGAAGGTGGTCTCTGGCACATTCCCACCACCCCACACTCGATGGGGATACCACAGCCCTCTGGGCAGGACTCTCCCTGGAAAAAGCACCTTCCTCTCTCCTCTCATCTCTCAGGCTCTCTTCAGCCTTTTAACATCTAATCTTATGATTCTAGAAAATCTGATAAATGAATCTGAAACCAGAAGGAAGTGTGTATTGCTGTTAATGAGTTATTTTTTTGCCTGTAGTGTGTTTATATTTAATAAAGGCTCCTGTAAACAAGGCTTTAAAACAAAGCAGTAAGTAAGAAGGAATATTTTGCAGCCCTATCTTTCAGTTTATGTCAGTTTTATGCATCAGTAAAGAGAAGGAATTGAGTCATATGAACAGAATAAACCTCTGGCCAGCCATGACAGGGATTATCAACTGGGAGAAAGAGAAAAAGGAAGGACTGTGGATAAATAAGTATTACTTAAAGAAATGCTGACTACAAAACTATAATTAAAATCAAACTAGAGAAACAAATAATACAACCACTTCTTGCCTGCCATAAATGAGCTGTAACTTGAAAATGAGCTAGCAACAAAACGGTAAGAAAAGTATTATATCTAGAGGTCAAATGTCACCATTTTAGAAAGGAAATGCTGATTTTTCAGTCTAAGAACTTTTCAATGAAAAAACATACTAATACTGCATAGGTAACATGAAACTCACCTGAAGTCGGCTAATGTTCTGACTGGCTACTTTCATCTCTTCTGTCAGTGCCTCTTTAGACTTTTCAGCCAAGGCCAGTCTTTTAGAGAGTGCTCGGCACTGTGAAATCAGAAAACATTCCATTATCTCAGGAAGCATCTCCCCACACCGAATTTACTTCAGGAAGGTTACTAGAAAACTATCCCTAAGACCACACTTCCTCCCTTCATTCCACAAACATCTGCTGAATATCCATAGGCTGTGTACCATACCCCGGAGCACACATAAGAAATGTGAGTGGTCCTCACTCACATCAGTTTAAAGAGGAAAAAAACATCTACTAACCCAAGTTCATTGGTATTTCTTTGCAAGCTCTAGCCTGATGACCACAGGTTACAAAAAGCATAAGAAGTTTCTTTTCTACATTTATGCAAGATTCATGTACACTGGATGAGAAAGGAAGTGGTTATTTCAAAAGTGATCAATGGCATCAAACAGTATGAATTCTAAGACACTTTTCTTCTTGTGTTTTAAGTTCTTTATTGGAGACCATATCACAGGAACAATAAAATCTTTACAGCCTCACTCTATCAATGGCGGAAAAAAAAGTGAGAGCAGTTTAAAGACCTCAGTTGGCTTTTGGCGGGGGGTGGGCGGGGGCGGTCTACTAAACCGAGGCTATCTGGAGACAGTACATGAAGAAGAAAAAAGAAAAATTCTATTTCATACTATCGTTCAAAGAAGGTGTGCTATTAAAAGGATCACTAAATTTTCTGATAAACCATGAAGTTGACACGGAGAATCTGTTGAGACACATTTGAATGCTGTGTCAACATCAGATGCTCAGACTGACCATACCAGTAAAGTCATACTGAGGGTCACCACTTCCTGTTTACAGACAAGGAAAAACTAGAACAATTTTAAAATTCCTGTATCACAATTGTGCTAAAAGAATTTACTAAGATAAGCAAATCTCCTGGAAATAAAGCCTCAGAAATTCCCCAGTTACTCATTTCATTCCTCATAAGAGAACTTCAGGCAAGTTCAGCCAACCAAATCAACCACTCTCTATTAATCACACATCTATGTGCTCAGCATTGAACCAGAGAAAGAGGAAGAGAGCTCTGCAAAACACAGGTCTTTGTGAGGATGACAATCAAGTCTGGGAGAGTAACTCAGAAGGTAGTTAGGGATCCAGACCAAGACAAGATGATGTGCTGTGCCACATGGTTCAAACAGTAAGGCACTGCAGCATCCAACTTGCTGTCCTCATTTTTCCACAGTCCAACAGCTATCACTACTGATCATCTGCTCAAACAGGTATGCAACTCTAGGCTATGCGTATCATTTATTTCAGCAAGAAGAGAGAAGCAAAGCCTCTCTTCACTCCTAGCACCTGGCTTCCTATCAACCTCCCTGTCTCTGCAGAACAGGAGAAAAATCACAAAGTCACATTCTAGTAAAGGGTGCAATCTTTCCTTTGTCAAATTCCTTAACAGTTTAAAGGATTATACATCTCTGTCTGACATCTACAACTAACCTTTTAAGAAAAAGTTTCTAATCAGAGACCTTACAAGTATCCTTATATGTTGAGTGATATCCATTCTATTTTATAATTTGTTTCTCATGTCTTGATATCTGTAATTTCTTCTGTCATTTTCTCCTCTTCCTCAAGGAATTTGTATAATTTTATTATCTTGCATAGCATTTTTCCAATCCTCTTAAGAAAATGAATTACATGGTGATGGAAGAAGAAAATGTAACAAAAAGCAACATTTTGTATTTTTTAAAGGTTGAAAGAGGTTACATTTTGCATTTTATCATTTATAAAAACTCATTACTACAAGTTGTCATTTAGAAACTAAAGAGTATACTAAAGAGAAACAAAGGCATACTTTGCTTTGAATTTCCCTAAAGGAAAATTCCTTCACCTATGAATGTTAGGAGAAGGCAATGGCAACCCACTCCAGTATTCTTGCCTGGAGAATCCCAGGGACGGAGGAGCCTGGTGGGCTGCCGTCTATGGGGTCGCACAGAATAGGACACAACTGAAGCGACTAAGCAGCAGCATGAATGTTAAGCTTATAACTCTAAAACAAGGAATCTATGATAATAATGTTCCAAAACATGTTATATAACCCCAAGAAAGTCTATCAGATGAAGATTTTTGGTTGGTATGTGGACCAATCTACATGAACTCTAACCAAATCCACATTACAGACACACTGACTCTGATCTCTCTTTTGTGGTGAACAGCAGGAGGCCGAAACAGTGACCTAATTGCTGAAGGAGTTAGGAAAATCCACCTGATCCGATTGACTCTCCACTCACCTCAGCATAAAAGTGCACTGACTTGCTGTCAGCTAGCTGCAGCTGAGACGTCAGTTCCACTATTCTTGCCATGTAGTGATTTCTGATTAAGTCTTCCCGAGATTCCACATCTGGAGCCTAAAGAGAGCACACATAACTCAGTGAAGAAATGCCAGTGGGATGAAGCAGTTCTAAGAGGAAAAAAAAAAAAGATTACTATCACTTTAGCCAAATAAAAAGAAGAAGACATTTCACACATTTTCATTTGAAATATGATGGGAAATCATAGTTTTCCCACATTTCGGAAAAACTTTAAACAGGACAGATGCTTTTATTCAGCTCCCTGCCTATCTCACAGTGAAGGTGTGGCTTCAAGAGAAGAAAGCAGAAGTGAAGTCTTGGGAGGCCCCCCAGCCACGGGGCCATGTCTCTCAGTTAGGTGCCACACACCTAATTTTCAAAATCTCTATCTTCCTGCCTCCTATGTCTTCCACTAACTAGAGAACAGGGAGAAGGGGAGCATATATTGGCATTCCTAAAAATATGAGCATTCTTTTCCCCCAAATCATCTTAAGATAGTTCTAATGCTTTTAAACATACTAACAAATTAAACTATTTCTATAACGAACAATTTACGGCCCTTGTTCCAGACTAGTTTTCTACTAATTACTCTAGCAATGGCACCTACTCAGTTGAGTTTAAAAGTATATGCAGAAGTTCAAGATTACCTAAAGTATAAGGCCAATAAGGAAACCAAAGAACTCACCAACCTACTTGAACTACGTTTGCCAGTTCACCATACTGACTGTTAAGCTGAATGACTTTGGTGTTCTTCTAATGATTATTTGTAAGTTTACACCTTGCAATATTTCAAAACTAAAAGGTGCAAACTTATTTGACAGGCCAAATCTGACCTGGATTCAGTCACTTGAGGGCTGGAAAGAACTACAAGCCCATTGATGGTCAGGCCCCTGAAAAGCCCTGCTCTGCCGCCGGCCCACTGGGAAATAATGGCTCGCAGCCTCCCGCCACATACCAGCAAGGTGATGGCCGAGCTCATGCCACACCCTGTCAAACTGCCAAGTCAAGTCATTCAAGAAGACAGTTACAGAAGCAGGCTGTGATTTGTTGGTGACAGTTAACACTGACCCAGGAGAAAAGCAACATGGATCCACATTGACTAGAATTGTCAGAAATGTAATTAGATGAAGTTGACTTTTGCTGGACTTTGTCAACAAACATGTGGCCAGATATTTACTAACAAATAACATGATGTTAAGCACACATTACCTCACTGTCAGATGTCCTGGTTAAAATTCCAATCTAGAACACAAGGGAGAAAAAGCTTTAGAACAGACTGTTTATACTTAAAACACAATAGCTTAAACCCTTGTAATATTTTTTCTCTTCTCGGTTCACAAAGCACACTAACGAGAATTCCTTGGTGGGCCAGTGGTTAGGACTTGGTGTTTTCACTGCTGTGGGCCCGGTTTCAATCCCTGGTTGGGGAACTAACATCTCATAACCCGTGTGGTGTTGCCAAAAGATAAAACAAGCAACACTGAAAAAAATAAATAAAAGCACACTAGCAGTGGAGTTCTAGAACATCACCCTCAAATCAATCATCTTTTGATACAAACCATCTTTCAACACAAGCTGGCCCTTCAGATATATGACCATATTCATGATCTCTGTCATATGGCAGTAATGGATAGTGACCATCACTACTTCCTCTATCCAAATGCTGTTAGCCATTTTTACTGAAACCCAACAAATGGTCTGAGAAGAAAGAGAGGAAGAACAGTTTTTAACTCTTTGAGTCATTTCTACATTTATTTCCAAAGCAGGCAAGAAGACCTAAAGATAGTTTCATGGTGACCCTAATAACTAAACATTTTCTCACTGCTGTGGGCATTTTCTCATATGCTACTGATAAAGAGCATAAACTAATACAGTCCTTTAGAAAATAATTTAGCAATAAAGATCATGAAAACATTCAGTCTGACCTAATCAATGAGACAGACTCTGAAGGGAAGTCCACAGATGAGTGCTGGCAATGTTGCACTTGCCCAAATGGTACCTAAACTGATGTCAGAATTCTGTTCTGTTGGTTAAATGTCCTTCAAGGCAGTCATCTTCCCTTGTCAGGGAGAGAGAGTGACGCCTGCAGCTAGGACTCAACCTCACCATCGGGGCTTACATAGGATCCTCCGGTGAGCATACTGGCCACTCAGGTCACTGCTCTGGGAAGTTTGGTTTATGTTTTTCACTTTTCTAAGAATTTTAATTCTTTTTTCCTCTCCTATATTTTATTATGAAAATATGTAAACACATAGTAAATTTGGGGGAAAAGGATAATAAACACCTGTGCACCCACAATCTATTAATACATTTATACATTTATCAATGTACTATCAATACAATTATCAATACATTAATACATTTGATAATGAACAGTTTGTTACATTTACTTTATCTATCTGTGTGTGTACATTTCCTGAAGTATCTGAAAATAAGCTGCAAATATGATGATATCTTACTCTAAGTACTTTGGCATTTACCTCCAAAAAATAAAGATATTCTCCTAAATAATCAAAATATCATTATCACATGTGAGAAAATTAACAATAATTCCAGGTTTCTGACACTGTTAAGGTGCAGTGAGGTCTGTATGCATCTTGAAAATAAAAGTTAATTTGTATGTATTACTATTAAGTATGCTCTGAATCAGACACAAGGCAGACGTGAAAGGGACCATGACCTGCTCTTCAATAGCATCAGCGAGCTACAGGGGAATCACACGCCTTAGGACAGGGCCATCAGCAAGTACCACAACTCCCCTCAAGTTTCTCAAAAAAATGCTAACAAAAATACATTTAATGAGATCCTTCTAATGAGGTCTTTTTTCCCTTCCTTTCCTGATTTCTCATTTTCTAGATTTTTAGTTATTTTTTTTACAGTGGGCAGAATACTATAATCAGAAAATTTTTCTCTGTGTAACTCTGAATTCTGTAATTCCAAGAAAGATGTTTCCTTACCTTCTAAATCACTGCAGTTAAATATAAGGCAAGAAATACAAAGCTGCAAAATAACTCGTCACTATATTGCCTTAGGAAGTCTAACTGTATTATATGTAAATAACAAAGCTTTATATTACCTAGGAATACACCATATAATTGGTTTTAAAATGTATTTATGGTCATTTCTGTAAAAAGTTAGGCATTTAGTCCTTTGTCAGAAACTTAAGCCCCATATCACAAATGTTTCAATGGAAAAACAGACTCATCATAATCTGACTTAGTGTATCTTCACAAGAAACACAGCCCTTACCATGGGGAACTCTTGCATGTAAAATCAAAGAGAATTGAATAAAGTTGTGTTTTGAAGGGGTCATCCTGCTCACCAACCTGAGTTTTCCAGACCACATGGATTATTACTGTTATAAATTTCTGTAATTTAGACGTTAAACTCTGAACACTAAGGTGGATCCCCACTAGTTACCATTATAAAAAAAAAAAAGACACTTACCTCACTGGTGCTGTGAATGGGTTCTGGCACAGCCTTAGCAGACGCTTCTTCCTGGCCTGCAGCAGTCACCACAGCAGCCTTTTCCTGGGCCACCCCTAACACCTGCCCACTACTTGTACTCTTCAGTTTATCTGCAATTCGCTGGTTTTCTTTCTCCAGCTTGATTTTAGCTAACTGTGCTTCCAACATCCAATGTTCTTTTTCCTGCTCCAATTTAGAAATCTTCTCCAAACTCTGCTGAACCTTGAAAGCAACAGAGAATTCTGAACCTTAGAGAATGATATGGACAGAACTTAGTGGCCAAAAAAATACTTTATGGAATGCAAACCAAAACTACTTCACAGGTGTGAAAACAAAACCACTTGATACTGGAACAAGGAAAGTTTTATTAAACAAGATACAAGAGGTACAAGATTAAATTGAGAAATTCAACAAGAATAACATTTTTTTAAATCTCTATTCATCACAAGGTATAAATAAAGAGTAAAAAGAAGCATGTATCCAAAAGATGACTAATATCCAGAATATATAAAGAACTTCTGTAAATTAATGATAAAAAGACAGACAACCCAACAAAGAAACAGGAGAAAAAAAGACTTGAACAGGCACTTGAATATTACTATAAACATAAAAAAGAAGGTATTCAATGTCACTATTTATCAAGGAAAAGCAATTTAAGACCACACGAATGACTAAAATGAAAGACAGAAAATACAAAGACGGACATATTTATGGAGCAATTGGAACTATCACATAGTGCTGGGAGGAGTGGACTTAGGGACAAACACTTTGAAAACGGTTTGGCAGGATCTTTGAAAATTGAACTTATATCCTGTGCATCATGCTAAGTTGCCTCAGCTGTGTCTGACTCTTTGCAACCCTATGGACTGTAGACCACCAGGCTCCTCCATCCATGGGATTCTCCAGGCAAGAATACTGGAGTGGGTTGACAAACTCTCCTCTAGAGGATCTTCCTGACCCAGGGATTGAACCTGAGTCTCCTCTGTCTCCTGCATTGGCAGGTGGGTTCTTTACCAGTAGCACCATGTGGACTCAGCAATTCCACTTCTAAATATTTGCCCAACAGAAAAATATGCATGTTTATCAAAAGACAGGTATAAGACACCCATAGCAGCCCTATGATAGTTAAACACTTGAAAATACTCATAAGCTATTGTTGTTCAGTCACTTAGTCGTGCTGCGACTCCATGGACTGCAACACGCCAGGCTTCCCTGTCCATCACCATCTCCCAGAGCTTGCTCAAATTCATGTCCGTTGAGTTGGTGATGCCATCCAACCATCTCATCCTCTGTTGTCCCCTTCTCCTCCTGCCTTCAATCTTTCCCAGCATTAGGGACTTTGCTAATGAGTCAGCTCTTTGCATCAGGTGGCCAAAGTATTGGAGCTTCAGTTTCAACATCAGTCCCTCCAATGAATATTCAGGACTGATTTCCTTTAGGATGGACTGGTTGGATCTCCTTACAGTCCAAGGGACTCTAGAGTCTCCTCAAACACCACAATTCAAAAGCATCAATTCTTCAGCACTCAGCTTTCTTTATGGTCCAACTTTCACATCCATACATGACTACTGAAAAAACCAAAGCTTTGACAAGGCAGACCTTTGTTGACAAAGTAATGTCTCTGCTTTTTAATGTGCTGTCTAGGTTGGTCATGGCTTTTGTTTCAAGGAGCAAGCATCTTTTAATTTCATGGCTGCAGTCACCATCTGCAGTGATTTTGGAGCCAAAAAAAATAGTCTATTACTGTTTCCCCATCTATTCGCCATGAAGTGATGAGACCAGATGCCATGATCTTAGTTTTCTGAATGATGAGTTTTAAACCAACTTTTTCACCCTCCTCTTTCACTTTCATCAAGAGGCTCTTTAGTTCTTCTTCGCTTTCTGCCATAAAGGTGGTGTCATTTGTATATCTGAGGTTATTGATATTTCTCCCGGCAATCTTGATTTCAGCTTGTGCTTCATCCAGCCTAGCATTTCTCATGATGTACTCTGCATATAAGTTAAATAAGCAGGGCGACAATATACAATCTTGACATACTCCTTTCCCAATTTGGTACTAGTCCGTTGTTCCATGTTCTAACTGCTGCTTCTTGTCCTGCATACAGGTTTCTCAGGAGGCAGGTAAGGTGGCCTTATATTCCCATCTCTTTAAGTATTTTCCACAGTTTGTTGTGATCCACACAGTCAAAGGCTTTGGCGTAGTCAATGAAGCAGAAGGAGATGTTTTTCTGGAATTCTCTTGCTTTTTCTATGATGTAATGGATGTTGGCAATTTGATCTCTGGTTCCTCTGCCTTTTCTAAAACCAGCTTGGACATCTGGAAGTTCTCAGTTCACATACTGTTGAAGCCTCGCTTGGAGAATTTTGAGCATTACTTTGCTAGCGTGTGAAATGAGTACAACTGTATGGTAGTTTGAACATTCTCTGGCATTGCCTTTCTTTGGGGTTGGAATGAAAACTGATCTTTTTCATAAGCTGTAAGAATGGATAAATTATGCAATTCACACAATAGAATACTCAACAGGAATGAAAATGGACCAAAGACAACTACATATAACATGGATGGAATATTACATATATATATTATTGAACAAAAGAAGCCAGATCTGAAAGAGATGCAGCATAATTCTCATTTAATATAAAGTTCAGTATCATGTAACAAAACAAAGAATACAGGATTATGGTTATCTTTGGGAAAGAGGAGAGCAGCAACTGGAGAGGGGCATGAGGGAGGCTTCTGGGGTCCTAGCAAATATTTTTTTAAAATACATTTCTTCATGTAAGAATACATGTATTCTTACATGAAGAAATGTTCTTTTCCAAAAATTTCACCTAGCTACTAGTTAAAATGTTTACTTGTGAAAATTCATTGGAATACATTAATAATTTATATACTTTTATTTATGCTGTACTTAATAAAGAGTTTTTAAAACACTAATTCTCAAGGCAAATGAAAGCTTGAGAATTAAATAAAAATAAAAGCAACCTTTGAGTGAATTCCAAATGCTTTACTAAATGATTGAGCAATTACCATGTACCAGACACTGTTCATATATTTTCCGGCCAGTATCCCACTGAAGCCTCCTAACAGTCCTACAATTCTCACTTCTCAAAGAGGAGACCTGAAGTTCCAGCAGCTGGAACGCTTGCTAAGCTAATGGCAGAGACAGGATTGGGGACCTCATGTGTCTGGTTCATTAGTCTGATTCTTTTCGCCATGTTACACTGCCTCCTACTGGCTCAATTAATCCTTAAGAGACCCTGCACGGTAGATATTATCCTCAATTTAGAGAGGCAGGTATGAGACTGGAGTGCTTATCAGACTAGCCTGCAGCTGGTCTGTGCCAGAGTGGGAAAAGCAATAGCTCTGATGTCAGACCATTCTGCCACTTATTAGCTATTAATACTTTGGATAAAAACTTGTTTTGAGCTTTAACCTTCCTCACATAAAATAAGACAGAAATCCAAAATAAATTAAGATACTCCACATTTCACTGTTTGTCTCAGGAATTTTGTTTTTTAGGAATTATTACGTGGATTATATTTTCAGTTTCAACATCCTCTCGGGTTAATGTTGAAAAGATAAGTGATACGTATCCAAAAATGAAAACAAGGTCAGCTTAGGCAAAACACTGTCTCAGATGAATCTGTGCTCTCTTTAAAAGAAATATTTCCAAAACTAAAAGCAAGCCAGGTGTTAAAGTAAATAAACTGCTGGCAAATGCTAAACTGGTGTCAGTTTGTGTCAACTTCTGAAAAAAACAGTACTGCCTACCTCCACCTACCCACAAATTCAACTGACCAATTGAGTACTGGAAATTTTTCATTTCTGCTCCTTTAAGAAATAAAAATAACTCACTGACTCTCTAGCCTTCTCCCTTTTTCGCCTTATTATTTCAGACATTTAAATCTAGCCTAAATAATTAATCAGCATGGCGAAAGCGTGCTGATATTGCTTTATTGGCAATTATAACACCAACTGAATCAGGATGACTTATTTAGAGTATCAACAAGTGTTTTTCAATGCATTATGCTTACGGTACATGTGTTAATTTTAGATGTTTATTTACATAGCCTTTTAAATCACTCAATGTATGTTAAAAACCTTCCATAGGGGATTTAACATTCACGATCTTTGGCAAACATCATGATTTTCCCAATGCCATACCTGTTGTGCAAGGCCTTCTCGACTTTCAGTAGAGCTGAGGAGGACCCGGCGGTTTGCCAGAGCTTCTTCATAAGGCACAGATTCCAAGAGGGGCTATGGAGAAAGCATCATAAGAATTAAAGAAAAAAGCTTCATGATTTCCCTGATCTTACAAACAAAAGTGCTAAATGAAGTTTAATAATAAAATTCAGGTGTGTGTCTATACAGACTGGTTCCTTTAATACATGTGAAAAAGAACCTTTAAAAAAAAAAAAGAAAGAAGGGGAACATGCCACACCAGTTACAAGCAACACTATCTAAAATCATAGGACTTGCACCAAAATAGACAAATAAAAGAACGACACAGAAAATCTAGAAACAGATAAAAGCACATACAAAAATGTATTATGTGACAAATGTTGCATTTTTACGTCAATTGAGAAAAGATAAACTGGATAAATCATGCAAGGACAACCAGTGAATAATTTAGAAAATTTAGACCCTGATTTCATACTTTATATCAAAATAAATAAATTCAAGATGGGTTGAAGATTTCAATCTAAAATGTTTAGACCACAAAAATACTGGAAGAAAAAACAGCTGCCCTGGAGTAGGAAATGACAACCCACTCCAGGATTCTAGCCTGGAAAATTCCATGGGCAGAGGAGCCTGGCAGGCTACAGGGCACAGCGTCACAAAGAGTTGGACATGACTGAGCAACTGAGCGCACACACACACGTGCATATAAAATATTCAGGAGTGATCAAAATGATTAATATAATTTATGTTTATGTCTAAAGAAAACTTTCGGTAATTATAAAATAAAAATTCTAAATATTAGAGAAAAAAAATACAAGTGAACACATCTATAATCTTGAAAAGTACCCTGATTTTTTAAGATTCCCCTGAGAATCATCACCATAAAGAACGGCTTGATGATATAAAAATTCAAACTTCTAAACTTGGAAAAATTACTGCAGCAAACTGAGGGGAAAATATTTCCAACATAAACAAAGGACTAGAATCCTTAACACAAACAGAGCTCTTTTCAAACCTAATTAGGAACGTTTATTTAAAAATAGGTGAACAACTTAAACAGGGAATTGATAGAGTAATATAAACAGTAATTTATGAAAGGACGTTCCATTTCAATAACAAGCAAAGAAACGCAAACTAAAACAATAACAAGAAACCTCTTGTCTCTAAGATCGACAAATGAAATTTACGGGTTAGATTTATACCTCTATTGCTGGTAAATTATAAACAGGTAACCTTCTCGAAGTGTAGTCAGGAAAAAAATGTTATTAAAATGTGAAACATTTACACACTCTGAACAAGCAATTCCATCTTTAGGAATTAATAATTAAAACATTTAGGCCACCTTATACGTTGCTAGGAGTGTACAACCACCCTTATGGGTAATCTGGCAGTAAACATTAAAATTTAAAACAGGCAAATCACATCATCCAGAATGTCCCACCTCTCAGTATTCCACACATACGCCCAAGGAGGCATTTACAAAGTTAACCATTGAAGTATAATTCTAACAGTGAAAAACTGGAATCAACCTAAATGCCCTCCAAAAGGAGAATACCTAAATGAACCATGGAACATTTACATTATAGAATTATATGCTCTATTTAAAATGAATATAGTAGCCATCATATGTACTGATATAGATCTCTAAAACTTACTTTAAATAAAAAAAGCTACACAATGAAACACGCATACAAGTTTAAAAAAAAAAAATTTAGAAAAGTCTTTATATTATACATAGTTCAAAGTTTATACAGATGAGTATAAATATTCCAAAAGAGTTTGGAAAGTTATACATCAAACTGATAACTACAACTACCACTGAAAAGGAACTGGAATTAGGAATTTACCTATAATGTTCTCATGTAATTTTATGCATTATGTATAACTAAAAGTTAAAAAGAAATGAGAAAAAGGTAAAAACAAATACACAACGTTCCATGTGCAAGAATATGCCATGTAGTGTTGCATATAACAGTGAAAAATAGGAAGCAACCTAAAATTCCATGAGCAATGATGGTTTAATTTAAATTATTACACATTTATAGAGTGAAATACTATATAATAAAATACTAGATGCATTAAAATGATAGCAATTTATAAATACAGATACATATTTTTTGATATATAAAGATATCCACAATGCATTAAAAGGAAAAAAACAATTCTAAAACAGTGGATGTATCCAGACATACTGCTTTTATAGTGTGTGCACATGCACGCATGTATATACTTTAAAATTTTAGGCAGCTAGAGATATACTCTAACAAAGTTAACAGTAGCAACCTTTGGGTGGTGAAATTTGATGTAACTATAATTTTCTTCATGTACAGAAATATTTCTTCTGATTTCTTTTTGTAATGATCATGTATTTCCATTATATTGAGAAAAAATTATAAACGTATTTCAATTTTTTTTTGTTTCTACAAGCTTAAGATTTCCGGAAGTTTGACACTTACTGGCTGCCTGGCTATCTCACCCTAAACACTCTATCAGGCACTGGAAATGGAAGTCTAACACGGCCTAAGAGGCGAGGTTTGGGTCTCCGTCATATCCTACTTTCCAATGTCCTCCCACCCTTGTAACACCCACCAAGCACCTGCTCCTCAAAATTGTATAAAGCATAAATATAAACTGTGGGGAAACTATTTCCATTCTCTGGAATTTTTTCAGATTTTCCCTCTGATTTAAATGTTAACAGGAGCTCACAAACCTTTCTCAAAGCCTTCATATACGCAGCAGCTTTTTTCTTATACTGCAGCATGCATTCGGCTGAAAGAGGACTGATGAATCCACTCCCTGTCTTGGGCCCATAGCTCAGGGAAGCAATGAAGTAGTCCACGTTGTTGCTGAAGAAAGATGCAATCTAAACCAAGTGTGACAAGAAGATCGATTTTGTTTTCCAATAATATATTTAAAATATATATCTAACAGTTTTCAGAGCAAAGTTAAGGATAAAACATTTAGGTCACCTTATACGTTGCTGAGAATGGAAATCAAAGTTCAACACATGCTCAAAAGCCCACATTTACCTATTTGAAGAGAATACTTAGGCAATGACTTATAATAAACACAACATCAATTTAAATTTTCAGTCCAGACTGGTGACATGTCTTAATCTAGACAGATTCTACTGTTCCTGAAAACCAAGGCTGATTCTGATTTATTCTGTAGACAATGTTTATGAGCTGTTTACCTCACCAAATCTGCGCCTGTGCTCAAAATATGTATGTTTGGGTTTATACATTCCATTTGCATCTTAACTTTGACTGTTTCATATTTCAACACAAGATACGACACAAGCATCTTGAATATATAATTTCTACTTAAATTTCATTCTATAAATCTCAATCTGTGCATTACAAATAAAATAGGAAAGAAAATGACTGAAAATTCAGTAGACCCTTGTCATTCATAGATTTAACATTCGCTTATAACAACAAAGATCCATGACTGTATTTTTTCTGAGCCATGATTTTGAATCTACAGTCTATACGAAATGGTGATATAAATTAAAATGTCTAAGAAAGTTATTAGCCAGAAAAATTAAAGTCTTAGATACATTCAAGAGTATTCAATTTAAATAAATAAGAAAAAGTGACTTGTGAAACAAGAGTATTTTACCTCGGCAAACACTGCTCAAAAAGTAAGCACTCACTAATGGTCTAAAAGGTTATCTTTTTCATTAATATTTTACTGTGCCAAATGAAATTCTATGTTAGGTAGTATTTAGAAAAATCAAAACTCTAAAAATCTTGAGTTGTATATTCCATGTACATGACATAGACGAAACATATCTAGAATTTGCATTTAGGTCATGGTAGTATATGGTACGGAGAAGGCAATGGCACCCCACTCCAGTACTCTTGCCTGGAAAATCCCATGAACGGAGGAGCCTGGTAGGCTACAGTCCATGGGGTCACTAAGAGTCGGACACGACTGAGTGTCTTCACTTTCACTTTTCCCTTTCATGCACTGGAGAAGGAAATGGCAACCCACTTCAGTGTTCTTGCCTGGAGAATCCCAGGGACGGCGGAGCCTGGTGGGCTACTGTCTATGGGGTCGCACAGAGTCGGACACGACTGAAGCGACTTAGCAGCAGCAGTATATGGTAAAGTTTACTTTCTTTCCTCTCTAATATTTCTGTATTTCCCATGTGTTCTTTAATATGCATATGTTATACCTTCCTAGTGGGTTTTTTAAAAATTACAAATGATAAAATTTAGTTTAATCAAATCAGATTAGCCAAGTATTCAGCTGCCACCAACTAACACTTAGTTCAGATAATTATTTTAGTTAAAAACCATTTTAATATAAATTTCTGAGTGAAGATCAAAACCTTTCCTTGAGACAACTGGTAAGGTTTCAGGCAAAGCAAATCTAAAATAAACTATGAAGTATACAGGAATATTCCAGAGTTCTCATTAAAAAGTGACAAATACAAAGACTCCTGTAAAATGTCAATATTCTCTTTTTTTCAGAATTTTCCTTAATTGAATCAAAGTTAAAATCATCATCAGAAAGTTTCCAGGATGCTTGTAGATGAAAGCAGAGGAGGCGGCAGTGGGGATAATCTGGTTAAGGAATCTTGTAGGCACTGATCTCAGCTGACAGAATCTCATAACACCCTTTGACTACAGCCCTAAACAAGAGCAAACTGTCACGAAGACCAGTCTGACTTTGGGAAAGATAACACTGAATATCTAACATAATCTATGATCATTTCTGATTAACTTAAACCACTTGAAAAAAGTATGCTCCCTCCTACTAAGGTAAACCTGTCAGAAAAATAATGGTATATAACACAGATAGAGATTAGCATTTTCTTGAGAAATTGTGTTGGATCTGTTGAAATAAATGGGCTAAGATAGTCCTAAATACAGCCCTTTCAGTTTTATATGTATGGGTAGTTCTCAGAGAAATCTTAGTCACTAAAGGCTTTGATGACAGACACATGAACGTGTCTTCCCTGACAGCTCAGTTGGTAAAGAATCTGCCTGCAATGCAGGAGACCCCAGTATGATTTCTGGATCCGGAAGATCCGCTGGAGAAGGGATAAGCTACTCACGCCAGTATTATTGGGCTTCCCTTTTGGCTCAGCTGGTAAAGAATCCGCCTGCAATGCGGGAGACCCGGGTTCAATCCCTGGGTTGGGAAGATCCCCTGGAGAAGGGAAAGGCTACCCCACTCTAGTATTGTGGCCTGGAGAATTCCATGGACAGTATATAGTTCATGGGGTTGCAGAGTCAGACATGACTAAGCGACTTTCAGTTACATTAACGTGCCAATTAGAATATGACATCTAGTGAAAGCAGTTAGCCAACATAGAACAATTTTTAAAGAAACTGCACTCTGGTCAGTTTATGACAATAATTAAGTACTTAATGATCCAAGAGATCATTATCTAATATTAAGAATTCAATGAGAAGACATGTGTTGAAGTCACCTTAAAAGTACGAATTAAGGTACAAAACCACAAAGGTACAAACAAAAACCTTGGTGGAGAAAAAACAAAATATTAATAAAAGTCTTATAAATCTTTTTCTATACCCCAATTTCTGTAGAGCAGACCTTAAATACACACCAGGATCTATAGTGAGACCACCTGGTATCTTTGAGTCAGCAAATATCTCATGAAAACATCAACAGTGAGTGACTCACTTACTCACTGCAAACATTTAACAGTATTCCGTATTGTGTCACATATTAGGTAGGAAGGAGGAAAAGGGAGACAACTTTATTTTACAAAAAAGTCTGATAATCTAAAATCCTTTTACAGATTAATTTTTCTACTATGTCATTCAAGAAAAAAAAAAGAATACATTTAAAAATTTAATTTAATGTCAATATAAACCAGAGAAAAATTACCTTTCCTGCTCCATTTGTCAATGCCACTACTGATGACAGGATGCAGTCATTAGTTGTTATGAGCTTCTGTGTTGTTGTTGGAAGTTCAAGCTCTATTGTAGCCTTTTGACTATAATGTTTGGAAATATCTATGAACCCAATCAAATGAAAACTCATCAGTATCTATATACAAGTTGGATACAGTTAACCAACCCATTGACCTCTCATATCTATGCTTACAAATTTACAAAACAAGTCTGACAAAAAATGGTCCCAAATATCATAATTGGGCTGAATCTCAATTAGGTCTCAAGTCCACTTGGAAAGAATAGACAGTAGTGATGGTCGCTTAACACCATCCTGGGGTCACTATTATAGCCTAGAGCATGTGAGTCTCGGTCTCCTTCATTTGAGAGTCAGTCCTTATTCTAGTGCTGGGTAAATGACCCTGACCAGTATTTACTAGTTAAAAACTTTGTTTTGACAGTCTAGTAGGCACAAATGAGAATTTTTATTGTGCTTATATAAACAAACCATGAGGCTGGAAAAGAACAGCCAACATAGGCATGGTGACCCACAATCCTTACTGGATCTTAACCAGTTTGCCAAAACACACTTTAACAATAAGAAAGGTCTGCACGGCCAAATAAGGATTGAACGCTGCAGTGTCTGGCTTCACATTCTACTGACTCCAGTCCAAGAAAATTACAACAAAGGCCTGTGGTTCTAAAAGCATAGAAGAGAGGCCTATACATAAACATGTTGAGAGAAACAGCAGTAGGTGAAACTCTCCAAACAGCTAAACTTGGGGTTTTCTGGGTCTCTGAGAAATAAAATAATTTCATCCTGGAAATAAGGGGGAAACAGAATTAGCAAGACAACACTGATTTGTGAGGAAGGACAACTATATTTGTAAATAATAAAGAGCTTACAATACAGCCTCCTCTGAATTTTTAGAATTTAGTTACAACAGCAATATCACTATCAACAAAGCGAAAAATAGATCACAAGACATGGAATTAACTGTTACAGCAGGCATGTATACGAAGACCTTCATATTTTCAGAATCAAGAAATTTAGTTGATTTTAGACTATAGATAAATAAGAGGAAATAAGACTATTTAGAAATAAGAGATTTAACATGGTATGATCATAATATTTTTAGCACAAAATCACTGCTTTATGAAGATTTCTTTTACTAAAATTTAATGCTAAGAAATTGTGTTATTTATATACATTGTATGTATATATACAAATATATGTAAATTTTTACATACAAAAGCTTTTAAGATAGTCTTAGATTTATAAAAAATTTACAGAGTTTCCAGATACCCTTAGCCAGTTTTCACTGTGGTTAACATCCTATGTTAATATGGTACAGCTGTCACAGTGAAGAAACCAACTAATTGGTACATTACTATTACGTCTAATATATTTTTAAAAATAAATGATTATCTTCTATAAATTCCTAAGACAGCCAAGTGAATAAAAATTCAGTTGGAATGCTGGACATTTTTGGTATACTCAACTTGCTAGCTCCCAAAGCAGACATCATCTTTCTACACACCACAGAAAGTTTTACTCAATATTTTACTGTCTGTATACAATGCTATAATACAACTGAGTTGGCAGGCAATCTTGGCTGACTGTATAGGTAATTAAAATCCTTACAAAAGATGTATAATACTAAGAACCCTCCCATGGCTTCTAGTGGCTCAAAGCTACTGTAGTTTGACTATAATAATTCTCCCCATCCAACTGTTTACTCTTTATTTATTGAATCTAAATATTTTAATTATTTAGAGTGTTCCTTGACATTAAATTTTAACTTCAAAAAGAACAAGGAAATCATGTGACCTAGACTAGAGATTTATTTTTGTTTAATGTTTCCTATCAGTCTACCTGCTTTAGACTTGAAACTAAAGATCAAACAATTCTCACTTGTTAAAAGATTAATTCACTCCCATTTTAATTCCTTGTATGACACACATTTTTATAAATCTCTCTCTCTCACTTTTTATATTAAGACCAGCCTGCCTGCTTGCTTGCCTTCCTTCCTTCCTTTTTCCCAACTTGGACCAAGCAATTATGCAAGGCAAAGCATCAAGGGAAAAGATTTGAAATAAGAGCTCTCTCAAAATCAAAGTTTATTCTGTTAATGCCAGTTAATACTGACTCTGAGTTTTCATGAGAGATATACAACATTCTTCCAACTAGGTAAGAAGACAGATTTGAACTGTAAACCTATCAACAAGAGTCCATAATCTGCCTGCCAACCATTCTTCATGTTTCCAAATATTTTTAATTTATATTATGTACACTTTCAAGAACAGAAACAAGCAGAGGCACAAAGAGGGCTTAGGGGGCCTCTGATCCTCCCATAATCTCCACCAGCTCTTGACAAATAATAACAGTAGCATCCTTTGATTTGGACCACTTGGCATCTAATGCCACATATGAACAAAAGAATCTTCAGAAAACTTAGAAACACATTGTTATTTATAGAAATATAAATAAAATCAAGATTTTTCAATGTAAATAAAGATTTAAGATCCTTCTCCATGGATAGCTCCCCTCCATGGCTCTAGCCCCTCCTTTATCAAAATTCTACATAAAATACTAGTAGGAACAAACCATAATATTAGCACAGGAAAACTTAGGAAACAAAACCAAAAAATCTGTAGCCACAGAGCTATTTGTGGTTTCAATGGCCTAGTTCTAGGTTAAGTAAAATTCTGGAATAGAAGACTATGGTTGAGTCTGAGCTCCCCAAATCAAAAGCTGCACAGGAAAAAAGTCCTAGTCTCTTAGGTTTTCTATGGACCAGACTAGGTTCTGCAGAGTTGGGACTGATTATCGTTACCTGCTACCAAATCTGTCTATGCAAGCTGTGATTTCTGCAACCAGAGCTAGCTCCAGAAGTACAGTGACTTCTACAGTTCCTTATAATTGAAGACAAGCCTCAAAAAGGACCATTCTCAAGACTAAGGTGGTATTGGGGTAATACTACTGAGACTAAGATAGATTCCCAGTAACACAGGTTATGTGTCAGTTTATAGAAGGGGCCCCAATGTACACATTTTATACATGCAATCCAACAAAATCTTAAGTTTTTAAAATATATTTTCTGTGTACTAACCATACATTAACACCACAGTGAAAAATCTAGGAACCAACGTGATGGTTTAGTCACTAAGTCATGTCCGTCTCTTGCGACCCCATGGACTGTACCCTGCCAGGCTCCTCTGTCCATGGGATTCTCCAGGCAAAAATACTGGAGTGGGTTGCCATTTCCTTCTCCAGGGTATCTCCCCAAACCAGGAATTGAACCCAGGTCTCTTGCATTGCAAGCGGATTTTTCACCTGCTGAGCTACAAGGGAAGCCCTACTTCCAATAGTCCTTAATAAATGCTCTGCCCTCTCTTTCTGCTCCTACTCCAATAGCCACCACAAGGAAAAGAGAGAGGGGAAAGAAACCAAAAGCCATGCAGAGATATAGAGTAAAAAGTCAGGACTCAGAATCATATGCTAAGAAGCAAATGAAATGCCTTTCAATAAGCATATTCTTAGGAGCACATGGCAAGTGAAAACTAACCAAAGTTTAAAAACAGACCTTCAGTCTGTAAGTTTCTCCTGAACAAAACAGGATTTATAAGGGGTACTCTCAATATAAAAATGCACAGGAGGGTGGAAAACCAGTACAGTATTTCTAGGAACTTTACACCTTTGTTTCCTCAGTCCCTTCACGCTTGGGCTCTAACAAGTGCAGTATTTTGCTAAATGCCTCTGAATAGCATCTCTGATTTGATAAAATTCACACACCTGCCTTAAATCAGTATAATATATTTTTGGCTAAAGTTCTGCACACAAGGGTTTCTCATCAGTACTTTGTTTACCTTCAGGAAAGAAGCAGATGGGAAAAGCAGAAGGCAGTAAGCTGTGTACTTTAACATAAGCCAAATGCTACTGAGCCTTTATCTGGGGTTTATTAGCCTTGGCAGTATTTGTTTAAATCTCAATCAGGCAGATCTCAGAAAAGGGATGAAGCTTATTTATGTTCTTTTTCAAGTCTCACCTTTCATGACATCATGGAATCCATGAAGAGCAGCACCAACATTTGTTAACACAGAACTGTAGTTTGCCCGAAGGAGTCCATCTGGCTCTGTACCTAGGAAACCAAGATCACAGACCTAAGCATTGTCCCAGAAGACTTCACCCGAAAAACTGAGCCCACCATCTTCTCTCCACCTTTGGGAAGAGAATCAGTACCACTTGTGACATGTTGAACATAATGGCTCTCAAAATTCCTGCAGACACATTCAGACAGAATGGTGATGATTACAGACACCAGCGCAGCACTGGAGCAACTGTGAGGAGATACTTCGCGTCCAAGGGCAGAGATATAATGGTCATCAGAGGTAAATTCATCCATTCCAGTCCATTTTAGTTCGCTGCTTCCTAAAATGGCGATGTTCACTCTTGCCATCTCCTGTTTGATAACTTCCAATTTGCCTTGATTCATGGACCTACCATTCTAGATTCTTATGCAATATTGCTCTTTACAGCATTGGACTTTGCTTCTATCACCAGTCACATCCACAGTTGGGTGTTGCTTTGGCTCCATCTCTTCATTCTTTCTGGAGTTATGTCTCCACTGATCTCCAGTAGCATATTGGGCACCAAGCGACCTGGGGAGTTCATCTTTCAGTGTCCTATCTTTTTGCCTTTTCATACTGTTTATGGGGTTCTCTAGGCAAGAATACTGAAGTGGTTTGCCATTCCCTTCTCCAGTGAACCACATTTTGTCAGAATTCTCCACCATGACCCATACGTCTTGGGTGGCCCTACATGGCATAGTTTCATAGTTTCATTGATTTAGACAAGACTGTGGACCACATGATCAGATTGGTTAGTTTTCTGTGATTGTGGTTTTCAGTCTGTCTGCCCTCTGATAGAGGATAAGAGGCTATAGAAGCTTCCTGATGGGACAGACTGACTGAGGGGGAAACTGGGCCATGCTCAGTAAATCTATAATCCAATTTTCTGTTAATGGGGGGGGCTGTGTTCCCTCCCTGTCATTTACCTGGGGACAAACTATGGTAGAGGTAATGAGGATAATGGTGACCTCCTTCAAAAAGTCCCTTGCAGGCACTGCTACACTCAGTGCCCCTAACCCTGCAGCAGGCACCACCAACCACTGCCGACCCACGGCTCCACCGGAGACTCATGGATTCTCCCAGGCAAGTCTGGGTCAGTCTCTTGTGGGGTCACCGCTCCTTTCTCCTAGGTCCTGGTACACACAAGGTTTGGTTCGTGCCCTCCAAGAGTCTATTTCCCAGTCCTGTGTAAGTTCTGGCAGCTCTATGGAGGGGTTAATGGTGACCTCCTCCAAGAGGACTTATGCTATACCCAAGTCTGCTGCACCCAGAGCCCCTTCCCCTGCGGCAGTCTACTGCTGATCCGTACCTCCTCAGGAGACGCTCAAACACAGTTCTGTCTCAGTCTCTGTGTGGTCTCTGGGTCCTGGTGCACACAAGGCTTGTTTGAGCCCTCTGAGCATCACCAGCAGGAGTGGGGTTTGATTCCAAACGCGAACTTGCCCCTCCTACCATCTTGCCGGGGCCTCCCCTTTGCCCCTTGACGTGGGGTATCTTCTCACAGCTGCTCCAGTGCTGTGCAGCCACTGCTTCAGTGCTGTGCAGCCGCCGCTCCAGCGCCTACCATCGTGCTGAGGCTTCTCTGACCTTGGACGTGGAGCATCTCATGAGTGAGAGTGAAAAAGTTGACTTAAAGATCAACATTCAGAAAACTAAGATCATGGCATCTGGTCCCATCACTTTATGGCCAGTGGATGGGCAAACAGTGCAAACAGTGACAGACTATTTTTTGGGCTCCAAAATAACTGCAGATGGTGATTGCAGCCATGACATTAAAAGATGCTTACTCCTTGCAAGAAAAGTTATGACCAACCTAGACAGCATATTAAAAAGCAGGGACATTACTTTGCCAACAGAAGTCCATGTAGTCAAAGCTATGGTTTTTCCAGTAATCATGTATGGATGTTGAGAGTTGGACTATAAAGAAAGCTGACCGCTGAAGAATTGATGCTTTTGAACTGTGGTGTTGGAGAAGACTCTTGAGAGTCCCTTGGACTGCAAGGAGATCCAACCAGTCCATCCTAAAGGAAATCAGTCCTGAATATTCATTGGAAGGACTGATGCTGAAGCTGAAACTCCAATACTCTAGCCATCTGATATGAAGAATTGACTCATTGGAAAAGACCCTGATGCTAGGAAAGATTGAAGGCGAGAGGAGAAGGGCACGACAGAGGAAGAGATGGTTGTATGGCATCACCAACTCAATGAACATGAATTTAAGTAAACTCCTGGAGCTGGTGACGGACATGCTGTGGTCCATGGGGTCGCAAAGGGTCGGACATGACTGAGTGACTGAACTAAAGGGCAGAGAAGCCCCAGCAAGATGGTAGGAGGGGCGAAATCATGTTTAGATCAAACCCCCTATCTGCCAAAGATGCTCAGAGGGCTCAAACATACTTTGTGCGTACCAGGACCCAGAGACCACACAGAGACTGAGACAGAACTGTGTTTGAGTGTCTCCTGAGGAGGTACAGGGTCAGCACTGGACTGCTGCAGGGGCAGAGGCTCTGGGTGCAGCAGACTTGGGTATGGCATAAGCCTTCTTGGAGGAGGTTGCCATTAACCCCACCATAGAGCTGCCAGAACTTACACAGGAGTGGGAAATAAGACTCTTGGAGGGCACAAACAAAACCTTGTGTGCACCATGACCCAGAAGAAAGGAACAGTGACCCCACAAGAGACTGACCCAGACTTCCCCGGGGGTGTCCAGGGGTCTCCAGCAGAGGTGTGGGTCGGTGGTGGCCTGCTGCATGGTTAGGGGCACTGAATGTAGCAGTACCTGCATGAGACCTTTTGAAGGAGGTCACCATTATCTTCATTACCTCTACCATAGTTTGGCCTCAGGTTAAACAACAGGGAGGGAACACAGCCCTACCCATCAACAGAAAATTGGATTAAAGATTTACTGAGCATGGCCCCACCCATCAGAACAAGACCCAGTTTCCCCCTCAGTCAGTCTCTCTCATCAGAAAGCTTCCATAAGCCTCTTATCCTTCTCTATCAGAGGACAGAAAGACTGAAAATTACAATCACAGAAAACTAACCAATCTGATCACGTGGTCCACAGTCTTGTCTAAATCAGTGAAACTATGAGCCATGCCATGTAGGGCCACCCAAGATGGACGGGTCATGGTGGAGAGTTCTGACAAAATGTGGTTCACTGGAGAAGGGAATGGCAAACCACTTCAGTATTCTTGCCTAGAAAGCCCCATAAACAGTATGAAAAGGCAAAAAGATAGGACACTGAAAGATGAACTCCCCAGGTCACTTGGTGCCCAACATGCTACTGGAGATCAGTGGAGAAATAACTCCAGAAAGAATGAAGACATGCAGCCAAAGCAAAAACACCCAGTTATGGATGTGACTGGTGGTAGAAGCAAACTCTGATGCTGTAAAGAGCAATATTGCATAGGAACCTAGAATGTTAGGTCCATGAATCAAGGCAAATTGGAAGTGGTCAAACAGGAGATGGCAAGAGTGAAAGGCACCATTTTAGCAATTAGTGAACTAAAATAGACTGGAATGGATGAATTTAACTCAGATGACCATTATATCTACTACTGTGGGCAAGAATCCCTTAGGAAAAAATGGAGTAGCCAACATAGTCAACAAGAGAGTCTGAAATGCAGTTCTTGGATGCAATCTAAAAAACGACAGAATGATCTCTGTTCGTTTCCAAGGCAAACCATTCAATATCACTGTAATCCAAGTTTACGCCCCAACCAGTAATGGTGAAGAACCTGAAGCTGAACATTTCTATGAATACCAAAAAGACTTTCTAGAACTAACATCCAAAAAAGATCTCCTTTTCATTACAGGGGACTGGAATTCAAAAGTAAGAGTGAAGAAATACCAGGAGTAACAGGCAAATTTGGCCTTGGAGTACAGAATGAAGCAGGGCAAAGGCTAATAGAGTTTTGTCAAGAGAATGCACTGGTCATAGCAAACACCCTCTTCCAATGACACAAGAGAAGACTCTACACATGGACATTAACAGATGGTCAATACCAAAATCAGATTGATTATATTCTTTGCAGCCAAAGATGGAGAAGCTCTATACAGTCACCAAAAACAAGACCGAGAGATGACTGTGGCACAGATCACGAACTCCTATTGCCAAATTCAGACTTAAATTGAAGAAAGTAGGGAAAATCACTAGACCATTTAGGTGAGACCTAAATCAAATCGCTTACGATTATACAGTGGAAGTGACAAATCGATTCAAGGGATTAGATCTGATAGAATGCCTGAAGAACTATGGACGGGGGTTCATGACATTGTGTAGGAGGGAGCAATCAAGACCATCACCAAGAAAAAGAAATGCAAAAAGGCAAAAAGGTTGTCTGAGGAGGCCTTTCAAATAGCTGTGAAAAGAAGAGAAGCCAAATGCAAAGGAGAAAAGGAAAGATATACTCACTTGAATGCAAAGTTCCAAAGAACAGCAAGGAGAGATAAGAAAGCCTTCCTCACCGATCAATGCAAAGAAACAGAGGAAAACAATACAATGGGAAAGACTAGAGATCTCTTCAAGAAAATTAGAGATATCAAGGGAACATTTCATGCAAAGATGGGCACAATAAAGGACAGAAATGGTATGGACCTAACAGAAGATGTTAAGAAGAGGTGGCAAGAATACACAGAAGAACTGTACAAAAAAGATCTTCACGACCCAGACAATCACGGTAGTTTGACCACTCACCTAGAGCCAGACATCCTGGAATGCAAAGTCAAGTGGGCAAAGCTAGTGGAGGTAATGGAATTCTAATTGAGCTATTTCAAATCCTAAAAGATGATGCTGTAAAAGTGCTGCACTCAATATGCCAGCAAATTTGGAAAACTGAGTAGTGGCCACAGGACTGGAAAAGGTCAGTTTTCATTCCAATCCCAAAGAAAGGCAATGCCAAAGAATGCTCAAACTACTGCACAACTGCACTCATCTCACACACTAGCAAAGTAATGCTCAATATCCTCCAAGCCAGGCTTCAACAGTACATGAACCGTGAACTTCCAGAGATGTAGAAAAGGCAGAGTAACCAGAGATCAAATTGCCAACATCTGTTGCATCACAGAAAAAGCAAGAGAGTTCCAGAAAAACATCTACATCTGCTTTATTGACTACACCAAAGCCTTTGACTGTGTGGATCACAACAAACTGTGGAAAATTCTTAAAGAGATGGGAATACCAGACCATCTGACCTGCCTCTTGAGAAATCTGTATGCAGGTCAAGAAGCAACAGTTAGAACTGGACATGGAACAACAGACTAGTTCCAAATAGGGAAAGGAGTACGTCAAGGCTGCATATTGTCTCCCTGCTTATTTAACTTCTATACAGAGTACATCATGAGAAATGCTGGGCTGGATAAAGCACGAGCTGGAATCAAAATAGCCGGGAGAAATATCAATAACCTCAGATATGCAGATGACACCACCCTTATGGCAGAAAGTGAAGAAGAACTAAAGAGCCTCTTGAGGAAAGTGAAAGAGGAAAGTGAAGTTGGTTTAAAACTCAACATTCAGAAAACTAAGATCATGGCATCTGGTCCCATCACTTCATGGCAAATAGATGGGGAAACAGTGGAAATATTGACACTTTATTTTGGGGGCTCGAAAATCACTGCAGATTCTGACTGCAGCCATGAAATTAAAAGACGCTTGCTCCTTGGAAGAAACGTTATGATCAACCTAGACTGCATATTAGAAAGCAGAGACATTACTTTGCCAACAGAGATCCATCTAGTGAAAGCTTTGGTTTTTCCAGTAGTCATGTATGGATGTGAGAGTTGGACTATAAAGAAAGCTGAATACCAAAGAATTGATATTTTTGAACTGTGGTGTTGGAGAAGACTCTTGAGAGTCCCCTGGACAGCAAAGGGATCCAGCCAGTCCATCCTAAAGGAAATCAGTCCTGAATATTCATTGGAAGTACTGATGCTGAAGCTGAAACTCCAATACTCTGGCCACCTGATGTGAAGAACTGACTCATTTGAAAAGACCCTGATGCCGGGAAAGATTGAAGGCAGGAGGAGAAGGGGATGAGAGGGCGAGATGGTTGCATGGCATCAGCAACTCAATAGACATGAGTTTGAGGAAGCTCCAGGAATTGGTGATGGACAGGAAGGCCTGGTGTGCTGTAGTCCACGGGGTCACAAAGCCTCCGACACAACTGAGCAACTGAACTGAACTGAAACGGATTTGCATCCCCCATGTCCACAGTTAGTAATGGTTAAGAATCAAAATTAAATTGCTAGGCAGGATTATGTCTTTCATGATTTTCTATGAAATGAAAAGTCTTTGTGAATTTCACCTGCTACTACAGAACATATTTCTCATTTTGTTCTTTTTCCTACATATTACTGTTTGCTGAACATCACTAAAAACACTATTATTCAAACATCATAATTCTAATTCCGGCATGACAGCATAAGCAAGCTCCACATATCCACCTCTCCAGCCCAACTGATGAAAATTATTTAAAAACAACCACTTAAAACTCTGGAAATTATCCTAAGGGCATCCAGCTAATAAAGAAATAGTTACTCAAGAAAATCTGTATCAATTCAGTGACAACAGCAACAATCTGTGGTATCTGAACCAGAACCCACTCCCTCCCCACTGGCCCAGTCAGTGAGCTAGAAACCCCAGTCCAGAGAGTGCAGCAAAGAACACCAGACTCCCTCACCCCTAATTCAGTAGAGAGCCGCATTCCTTATCCTGCTCTCAGCTCCCTGTTGCTGAGGCTAAATTCTAGTTAAGTATGACTCAGGGGTGGGGGTTCTCTTCTTTCACCCAGCCCTGACTTGTGGGATGCTGAGAATCTGTGGCCATGAACACCTTGGCCCCAGCTCAGTAACAGGAGTTGCGTGCTGAAAGAGGCAAGTAGAGGCGACGGGGGGCTGCTACCCTCTCCATGGAGTACTCAGCTATATATACAGGGATGTCACTCTAAGAGAAGTACATTATTGTCCTCACCCCCAGCACAGATCTATGGCTCAGAGATTTCACCCAAGGGAGAAACAGTTATTTAAACAGAAAACTCTGAATCTCTTCCCAAAGGAATTGACTTTATTCAAACAGACTATGGAGAAGTTCAAGCCCAGAGGTACCCTCAAAAATAATGGCACCTGTGCTGAAGGTAATTAGGAGGAAATTGGTAGGTTCATTGGAGATATAAGGTAAACAGACAACGATGATCAACCAATTTTTAACAAGGGTGCCAAGACCATTTAATATGGAAGAAACAGTCTTTTCAATAAATGGTACTGAGACAACTGGACAGTCACATGCCAAAGATGAAGCTGGACCTTTACCTCACACTATACACAAAAATTGACTCAAAATGGATCAAAGACCTAAATGTCAAGAGCTAAAAGTATAAAACAAAAGAAAACCTAAAGGTAGGCAAGAACCCCTTAGAAGAAACGGAGTAGCCCTCATAGTCAACAAGAGTCCAAAATGCAGTACTTGCATGCAACCTCAAAAGTGACAGAATGATCTCGGTTTGTTTTCAAGACAAACCATTCAACATCCCAGTAATCCATGTCTATGCCCCAACCACTAACGCCAAAGAAGCTGAACGGTTCCATGAAGACCTACAAGACCTTCTAGAACTAACACCAAAAAAAGATGTTCTTTTCTTCATAGAGGACTGGAATGCAAAAGTAGGAAGTCAAGAGACACCTGGAGTAACAAGCAAGTTTGGCCTTGGAGTACAGAATGATACCCGGAGTAATATGCAAATTTGGCCTTGGAGTACAAAATGAAGCAGGACAAAGGCTAATCGAGTTTTGCCAAGAGAATGCACTGGTCATAGCAAACACCCTCTTCCAACAATGCAAGAGAGGACTCTACACACAGACATCATCAGATGGTCAATACTGAAATCACATTGATTATATTCTTTGCAGCCAAAGATGGAGAAGATCTACGCAGTCAGCAAAAACAAGACCTAGAGCTGACTATGACTCAGATCATCAGCTCCTTATAGTAAAATTCAGGCTCAAATTGAAGAAAGCAGGAAAAACCACTAGGCCACTCAGGTATGACCTAAATCAAATCCCTTATGATTACACAGTGGAGATGATTAACAGATTCAAGGGATTAGATCTGGTCAACAGAGTGCCTGAAGAACTATGGAAAGAAGTTTGTAACACTGTACATGAGGCGGTAACCAAAACCATCCCCAAGAAAAAGAACACAAGCAGGAAAAATGGTTGTCTGAGGAGGCCTTACAAATAGCTGGGAAAAGAAGAGGAGCAAAAAGCAAAGTAGAAAGGGAAAGATATAACCAACTGAATACAGAGTTCCAGAGAATAGCAAGGAGAGATAAGGGAGCCTTTTAAGCAATAACGAACCTATACAGCATATTAAAAAGCATAGATATTACTTTGCCAACAAAGGTCTGTATAGTCAAAGATATGGTTTTTCCAATAGTCATGTACAGATACAAGAGCTGAACCATAAAGAAGGTTGAGCACCAAAGCACTGATGCTTTCAAACCACAGTGCTCGAGAAGACTCTTGAGAGTTCTCTGGACAACGAGGAGATTAAACCAGTCAATCCTAAAGGAAATCAACACTGAATATTCACTGGAAGGACTGATGCTGAAGCTGAAACTCCAATACTTTGGCCACCTGATGTGAAGAGTCGACCCCCTAGAAAAGACCCCGATGCTGGGCAAGATTGAGGGCAAGAGGAGAAGGGGGGAGACCGAGGATGTGACGGTTGGATGGCATCATCGACTCAATGGACATGAGTTTGAGCAAACTCTGGGAGACAGTGAAGGACAGGGAAGCCTGGCATGCTGCAGTCCATGGAATCACAACATGACTGAGTGACTGAACAACAAGTCTTAGTCACTAGACCACCAGGGAAGTCCCTGTACATTCTTAATTTAAGTCAGTAACACATTTACCTTTATGTTATACATGGGAAAACAGAAGCAGAAAAGTAAAGCAATTTGCCCAAGGCCATAAATGTACAAAGGGCTGCAGGATATGAATTCAAGTTTTTCTGGCCCCAGATCCTAGGCTCTTCTCACTCAAACATGGCAAACCACCTCCCTTCTCCAACTTTCTTGTACTCTAAGTTCTTCACATTGAACCATGAGTAACAAAGACACTTACTTGGCAAGGCAAGAAGAGCAATGTAAGTCTGCAGCTTCTCAAACACAGCTGTCATCTTTTTCATGTCCTGGGACAGCTCTAGATTCCTGGCTCGTAATGCAGATGTGCAAAGGGAAGCTTCACATTCTTCTTCTAGGCTAGGAATGGGCAGATTTTATAAAAGTGAGCATCCCGAATGATTTTCAATCAGCTATAAGAAACTACCTAAATTCTCAAACATCTATAACTGAAGAGAGAATGTACCAAAAAAAGAAACTTGAGCTCACTGACAAGGTTGCATTTTGTTATACCATCATGTACACACTGGCTTCCTGCAATGCCAATGCAGCAAAAGACAACTAAATGGAAGAAAAGGTGCCCACTGTCTTCCATCCTGAGAGCAGCACAAAAATGCTTCCCTTTAAAATATTTTCAGGAGAAAAATACTTCATAGGTTGAATTTCTAAAGAGAATTAAACAGGAACTGGGAGAGAGAATCAGTAAGAAACCTTTTTCAGGGAGTTGTTGTTTAGTCACTAACTCATGTCCAACTCTTTGTGACCCCATAAACTGTAGCCCACTAGGCTCCTCTGTCTGCAGGATTTCCCAGGCAAGAATATTGTTGTGGGTTGTCATTTCCTTCTCCAGGGGACCTTCCTGACCCACGGATTGAACCCATCTCCTGTATTAGCAGGTGGATTCTTTATCACTGAGCCACCAGGGAAGTGTATGTAATTGCAAAAGTCAGACAGATTGGAAAAACCAATCTATAAGCACAATACAAAAGTAAGTGCTTAACATTCATAAAATATAATCATTTTCCATTTTAAATGGTGCTTGGGAAAACTTAATTATAAGGTTAAAAAACTATGTAGACTCTTAAGAGTACTTATTAAAATGTGCAATAATCAAGTAAAATGCTTTATACACAAAGCTAGAAAAATTATTAGCACAAGAATGATATGCTTGTGATGTGATATCAAGAATCACATCCATTCCCTTGACCTTGACACTTCTGCTCTATTTATTTATAGCAGACAGCTTCATTCAATACTAAACCTGTTTACTACTAATGAACATGTCATCTTGCCAACTAGAGTGGTATTTAAACTAATGGCAAAAAAAATTGCCTAAAATACATGAAAATCTGATAAGGTAGGGCTGAAAGCATATGGGACAGAACATTCCCAAGAACAGGAATCTTAGATCAAGAAAGGACTGACCCAGTGTTTCTAAAAATGTAATAGTGAAAAAATAAATTAAGATAAAATAAAAATGCATTAACTCTTTCAAGTAGTAAATACCACTTTTACAATGGTTCTTACATTCTTTTAAACATAAGCCAAATCAATAAAGTATATTCAATTCAGTGTTAAACTTTCAGAGTCAATTTTCAGAAAAACTTCAATTATACTGAACTAAAACATTTAAGGATCTGAAAGAAACTATAATTCACAATTATGAGGTCATAATTCCCTGATTCCTAAAATTCTGTCATGTGCACAAATCATAGAATTCAGTTACTGAAGTACCTTGTTAGGTTAGAATTAGGAAATAAGATGGTTCTTAACATATATAAATTTTTTAATAATAAAATTTCATATTTTTAAAAAGCTAAAACCTACTATAGTTTATAAGAACTAAAAAACTATAATTACTTGTATATTTTCACTATCTGTAAGCTTTTCATCTATGTCTTTCCTAAACCTTATTATGCAATCTACTATAATACCTATGGGCTTCCCAGGTAGCTCAGCAGTAAAGAATCTGCCTGGCAACGCAGGAGACAGGTTCAACCCCTGGGTCGGGAAGATGCCCTAGAGAAGGAAATGGCAACACATTCCAGTATTCTTGCCTATAGAATCCCCAAGGACAGAGAAGCCTGTCGGGCTACAGTCCATAGGGTTGCAAAGAGTCAGTCATGACTTAGGGAATAAACAACAACAATAATAATACATATCAATAATAGTACATATATGTTCTTATTTCTCTTATTTCCAGTTGTATTATTCTTTGCTTTTTTTTAAAGACTAAATCTTAGGATGAAAAGATTTAGATGAATTAAGAGTCTTAGTAGTTTTAGATCAAAAGTATCAAAATGTACAATCAGTAGTCTCAAATTTCCAGTTATATAAATTATTTTCTCTTGCCTTTTCAGGAATGTTTAAGATGGAATATTTAAGGTTACTAAATGACTCATCCTATGAGGGCTGGAGGATGTACACAGTTTTTATTTTATAACTTAAATCACCAATAATAAAAACAGCATACTATTTAAAAGAAACCTAAGGATCATGCACTGGAGAAGGAAATGGCAACCCACTCCAGTATTCTTGCCTGGAGAATCCCAGGGATGGAGGAGCCTGGTGGGCTGCCGTCTATAGGTCGCACAGAGTCGGACACGACTGACGCGACTTAGCAGCAGCAGCAGCAGCAGCAAAGATCACAGATTCAAATATAGAGGTTAAATATTATTATCCCCATCTAGATGTTTTCAGTAAAAGGATAACAAATACCCAAAACTGAAATATTTCCTTTAATAAATGTGTCATTCACATCACTAAAAATACTTGTTCATGTTGCATTACATGGTTATAGCACTAACCACAGTTCAAAACTATTGAAGAAACTCTAGCTGAGAAACTACAATTCAGTTTTCTTAAATATAAGTTTGTGCTGCTCAAGCTATGATTTTCCTTTTCACAAACATCCAAATTGGTTGTGGCGCAAAAGGGTCAGGCAGAGCACAAGAGGCACAGGTTGTTACTTTATTAAGTCCAGCACAGCTCAGATGATACAATTCCCCAAGCTCCCTGGCCTAGAGCAGTACCTTTTTAATTGATAAGGAAGAATCTTCCTAAGAAAACATATGTAAGAGGTTAAATGCTCTGAAAAAGTTTTCAATTTCACAGTTGTCTCCTGGAAAAGAAAAACAATTTCAAGATTAATAATTTTGTTTGAAAAAGAAGCACTCCCACTTCTAGAAATAAAACCGAAGACAATTACCAGGACGGTCACAGTATCCTCAGTAATACTTTCAAATAAATGAAGCATTCCTTCCTCAAGAGGGCGGACGTAGGATGCATTCTCATGAAGATACTGTGAGAACTAAATAGAAGGGGAAGAACTCTGAGTTAAATCACTGGAAAATAAAGGATAGCAAAACATCTGTAAATGGACCCACTGAGTTAATTCTTAATTCTTTTGCAAACTTTTTTTTGGGAAATTTGACTTTTACACAAAGTTCCCCTCTAACAATCCCAGATACTAAACCCAAGCACCCATTCCACCGCAAAGTGACAAACCAGCAGACAGATGACATAATGAACAACTGGGCATGAGGCAAGTGGGGAGGGAATGCTATTAACAATACACCACCAATAGGCCTTCTTCCTGAACAAACCACTTCTTCACAGGGTGCCAGTTAAGATAAAAAAAAGATTTGATATTTGAGTCAAAACTGTAGGACAGATTTTTGTGTTACATAACTCATTTTTTAAAAACAAGACTTTTGAGTACAGCTTATATTCATTGCATGCAATGTTCAAGGTTAACACATTCTAGGAATGTTAACTATCATCAAAATGAGAATATAAAAACTTTTATAACTGTAATGGATACTGTAATACCTATGAAGAACTAATTCAGTATGAAGGACAGATTCAGAAAAAGATCCCCCAGGCATTGAGACAATTGAGAAACAAGAAATTAATTTTTCACATGTGAAATATCTCAGTTTTTTAAACATTGTATAATGGCTCAAATTTTGATTTCTCCATATACACATGTAAACTCTCATTTTGCAGAAATGTGATTCAACTAGTCCAGCTGCAAAATACACAGATGTATGGCCCTGGGAAACTCAGTCTTTCTGGGCTGTTAAGTAAGTTGAACTCTAAGCTCAGGTATAAAAGTCTACTTTATGATGTTATGAACAAGTCTAAATGCTTTGGTCATCTTTTAACAAATGGTTACTGAATCTTCAATAACAGAGACTTAATAGAAAAGTCACAGAGGGTCTTTCAGAGATAAAAGTACCAGAGGAAAAATACTGAGAAAAATATGAATTCTTCAGAGTAATGAAATATTTCCATTATGATTAACATATTTGATTCTCACTGTGTGAGCATAATAGGGTAACAAGCTAAGTAAAATAATGATGGGAATTCCCTGGCAGTCCAGTGGTTAAGATGCAGTGCTTTCACTGCTGGGGCCCAGGTTCAATCCTTAGTTGGGAAACTAAGATCCCACAAGCTCCATGGTATGGCCAAAAAAGGCCCCAAAAACAAAAAAATAAAAATAAAATAATGGACAAAGAACCAGTGGGGGGAAAATGCTTTTATATTATAGGAAGTGTAAAAGAAAATATAACTGCCTTAAAATGCTACAGTTTCATTTTCCTTACCCAGGTCATCTGAAAGCTTTTTCCCACGGTGATATTAAAGAGCTTTTCAAAGATTCAAAGTTTAATTTTTATGAACTTCAAAAGGTTTGTGGCGAAGTTTTGTAGGGAAAAAACACCTACCCTACTTCTCTCCTCCTATGCAAACTATGCTCATTTTTCAAAGCCCAGTTAAATCACCAGAGTCTCCCAAACACTGCCACCAATAGCAGTCTCCCCTCCTCGATGACGTCATCTTCACTCACTGCCCAGACCACTTATTCACACTTAGGTTTTCTAACATATCCCTCACTATTTCATTTCATAAGAATCTCCATGTTTACCCTATTTCTTGACGGTAAAGACTATGACTCAGAGTTTCTCCCCATGTCCTCTACAGTACTTGGCTGAAGCACAGAAGTGGTCTAATAAATAGCAAGTCTTCAGATTTGTTCAGGGCAGACAAAAGGTATCCTGAGTTAAATGTACCTTCTGATTCAATGGAGATATTGTGTCAATGGCAGAATCAATAGGAAAAATCTGAATTCTCTGTTCTGTATAGGTGTGAAAGTTCAGAAGAGCCTTGACAAGATCTTGAACAAAAGCCAGGGCCTGCCCAGCAATATCCCGCATCTTCAGCTTTAAAATGAAAAAGATACAGTTAAAGTCAACCATCAGGTTATTACTCCCAAACAACTTTATTAAGTCTGCTTTTAGAGAAAACATTTGAACTCTAAAATAATTATTCCTTAATTTAAATTCATTTGCTCCCACTTATATTTTAATACTACCATCTAAGTAAATTAGAAAGCCGTCCATTTTGGCTAATATACCTCTTCCACTTAACCTAAAGTGCAAAGCCCACCAACCTAAAAGAAAGGTATGACAAAAATCAGTGCATCCCACAATTCATTCTAATGTCATAAGACAAGAGACAGCAAAAATCTGTATTATTTACAAATTCAAAAAAGAGCGTGTTTCACAGTTTTTTTAAATGTATGAGAAAAGAAAGTAAAAAATAATGCAATGGTTTGGTGCACTAAGTTCAGTTCAGTTCAGTCGCTCGGTCGTGTCCGACTCTTTGCGACCCCATGAACCGCAGCACGCCAGGCCTCCCTGTCCATCACCAACTCCCTGAGTCCACCCAAACCCATGTTCATCGAGTCGATGATGCCATCCAGCCATCTCATCCTCTGTCATCCCCTTCTCCTCCTGCCCTCAATCTTTCCCAGCATCAGGGTCTTTTCCAAAGAGTCAGCTCTTCGCATCAGGTGGCCAAAGTATTGGAGTTTCAGCTTCAACATCAGTCCTTCCAATGAACACCGAGGACTGATCTCCTTTAGGATGGACTGGTTGGATCTCCTTGCAGTCCGAGGGACTCTCAAGAGTCTTCTCCAACACCACAGTTCAAAAGCATCAATTCTTCGGCGCTCAGCTTTCTTTATAGTCCAACTCTTACATCCATACATGTCCACTGGAAAAACCATAGCCTTGACTAGATGGAGGCCCAAACAACTAACTGGTGTTTCTGAAGTTTGACATGCATATTACTGAAAATAAAAACTTCATCTTTACCTGATGTCTCCTATTGTGGACTGGAACATTCAGAGCATTATATTGGCTATATTCTACAAAACAAAAACAGGTGTACATTAAGTCATTTTTACATTTACAGAAAAAGAGCTTAACTGAGAAATAATAAATGCTCACCCCATTTGCTAGCTCATCTCCACTCAGCCCCTTCCCTTCCTGATCACTGGGGTGCACTCTGCACAGGCTTCTTTGTACTCTATAACCCTCATTCCCACCACTCCCAACAGAGGGGCTCATCCATCCCAACTGGGTCAATATCAGCTTCTCTCCCCAGCTCTAGACTTTTATTTACAAATGTGCACACCAGCAGGTAAAGAGATGCACACCAATCGGTTAGACTATTAAGACACATCCAAGTTAACCCTCTCATCTCTCCCATAAACCTGCTCCCCATCTGCCTCTCTGATCTGTCAACTGCACCACGTCTTTTCCCTACACTGCCTGCTCTCTCTGCCTTGCCTCCTTGCATCTCCTGACATCTCAGGTTCCAGCCCCCATCCCAGCACACCAGGACTATCACTGCAACAGCATCAGTCTCCTCCCATTCCAGTGTAGGCTACACTCTGTTGCCAGATTAACCAAGTGAGTGCGCAAATCTCATCAAGACATTTCCAGGGCTTCCCTGGTGGTTCAGTGGTAAAGAATCCGCCTGCCAATGCAGAAGACACAGGTTCGATCCCTAATCTGGAAGAATCCCACATGCCTCGGAGCAACTAAGCCCACGTGGCTCAACTACTGAGCCTGTGCTCTAGAGCCTGGGAGAAGCAACTAAGCCCATGTGCCACAGCTACAGCAGCCTGTGCACTCTAGAGCCTGTGCTCTGCAACAAGAGAAGCCACTGCAGTGAGAAGCCCTCACACCGCAACTAGAGAGTAGCCCCCACTCACCACAACTAGAGAAAAGCACATGCAGCAATAAAGACTGAGCACAGCCAAATATAAGTAAATAATTTTTTTTTTAAAGGGACATTTCTAAAATCTTCTCCAACAACCTTCTGCCTTGTGAATGAAGTCCCAAGTCCTCTGCCCAGAACTTGAGGGTCCAGCCCCACCCACTCTTTCAGAACTTACCTATCATTGGCCTCCACATCCCATCCACTCTAGCCTCCAGTCATACTTAACTAATTACTACTGTCAGGCCCTGACAGCACCTTTATCCTACATACCACACTCCATGCAATTCCCTGGCTGGTTCTCCCTCACCTCTCTGACCAATAAAACCTACTTTCACATCTTGGCCCAGCTCAAAGCACACTTCTTCCAGAACACTTCCCCAAACAACCCCACGAGCAGTAATCACCCTTCCTCTGAAACCCCAAGAAGTTATTCATGGAATAACTTAGCTTATATTTCAGATATTTCTCTATCTTATCTTCCCCCTACTGGACTATAAATTTCTTGAGGGTAGAGATTTTTGTCTTATACATTTTTGCATATCCTATACAAAATTTAGACCTTCAGCAAATAATCTCTAAATATTTCAGAACTAAAAGTAGTTACTCTACTTGTGACATGATAAGGACCTAAAACAGAGTGACAACTAGTACTGGAAAAGAAAGGATAAACCCAAAGAGATTCAGACAGAAACGATTAGAACCTGATGACTAAGGTTTAAGGAGCAAATGAAATGCCAAGGATTCAAGTCTAGTGGATCAAAGTATGCTGATGCTATTTACATTAATGTAGAAAGCAGTAACAGGTGTTGTTTTCAGAGGAATTTAGTGATATGAAAATGACATATGCTGATTTCAATTTTAGAGCAAACTGCTATTTTTCTTTTTCTTTGTCTTTTCTTCCCTCTTTTTTTAGGTCTTTCCTAAGAAAAATTGAGAAGTCGAAAATTAATTTCAATCATATAATTGTAAAAAAGAAAATGTATACTACATTGAATTTAAGTTTCAAACAACTGTTTTCTTTGTCTTTAAGATTTTGACTTAATATCTGGGCTTCTCTGGTGGCTCAGAAAGTAAAGAATCTGTTGCAGTGCAGGAGACCTGGGTCAGGAAGATTCTCCTAGAGAAGGGAATGGCTACCCACTCCAGTATTCTTGCCTGGTGAGTTCAATGGACAGAGGAGCCTGGTGGGCTACAGTCCATGGGGTTGCAAAGAGTCAAACATGACAAAGTGACTAACACTTTCAAACACATACATGCAAGTCAATTTTTTTTTAAGTTCTCTTTGGTGCTCTTGGTTATGTATATTACCAGATCCTTCCCAGGATGAGGGGGAAGCAGGCATACCCAAGTCAGCTCCGGAACTATCGCTGCGCATTGTCCAAAGGGCTGGAGATATCTGACAGAAAAGATTCACCTCCCACCCATCCCACTACTCCTCTTCTGCCTTGCCGTCCATTGCGATCAGCTTTTCTTGTACAAGTATTCAGGTACTTTATGTGTACAGGCTGGTTTTCACATTGGGATATGTTAAATACATGCAACTGAAAAATGTAGCTTTGGGCTTTTTCCAAGAAGACTAGCTTCAGAATAGTTATGTGACAACTTAAAATCTCCCTATGAGACATGAGAGCCAAAGCTGACCAAAAGGACAAAAAGAAAGCAACCATCTGTTGGGTGAGTGAGATTTTCAGCCAAGTACATTAGAAACTATTTTAATAAGATGGCTATCCTAAAGAGGTTCAGAGTTGCAAATAATGGAAAACTGTACATAATACCTACTTGTATCATTAAAAGGTACTTTCTCATTGATGATTGATAAGGATTCCTCTAATCTACTTGACAAATCTTCATGAAGATTCTTTAACTGTAACTGACTGAAAGAAAAAATAAAAAACCATATGATCAACAGACAGTGGATTAACATTTGCATGTTACCTCAATAGCTGGTATCAGCCTTTCAGACTGACAGGCTTACCTGACATCTGTATACCCTTGGTAGTAGACAGTTGTTTAAAAAAGAAAATGAAGATAAGAAAAATACTAAGTCTTGATTTTAAAGACCTTGAGACTCCCGCTGAATAACTAGAAGTTTCAAAGAATTTATCACAGTCCCACTATCTTATACAATTTTATTTCCCCAAGCTCAAAATTATCTTAGAACTATTTCAAACTCATAGATTTTCTCTTTATAACACAAGTATTTGTTCAAGTATAACGGTAAAAGTTTTTGAAGTATTATAGCAGATTTTTTCCTTGAGCTCAAAATCTGATCATTTTTGGTTTTGATTCAATTAAGAGTATAGGTACCTCATGCATTTTCAGTACAACTAAATTGAAGAAATCCACTTGATTGATCCTATCAAAACCTAAAATATGTCATTTATCAAATAAATGTTGGTGCATGCTCTTACCATCCAGAGATAAGTAATATTTTAACAGGTAAATATCTCCAGATTAGATTACACAACCTCATTTTATTTAAAAGGTACCATTTCATTAAAATGTTGGGCTTCCCTGGTGGCTCAGCAGTAAAGAAACTGCCTACATGCAGGAGACACAGGAGATGTGAGTTCACCCCTGAGTCAAGAAGATCCGCTGGAGAAGGAAATGGCAAACCACTCCAGTATTCTCGCCTGGGAAATCCCATGGATGGAGGAGCCTGGCAGGCTACAGTCCCTGGGGTCTCAAAGAGTTAGACACGACTTAGCAATTAAATATTAAAAGGTTGACACCACGATCATCAGTCAGTTTTCCTGCCTGGGACTATTAGAAGACCGTCTCTTTAGAGTAGTCTGCCAGAGAAAGCACCCAGTCCTCAGTACAGCAGCCGCAGAATGCCATCTGCTACAGGCCAGAACATCTGCAGGCTGAGGACTGCTGCATAAGCCACTCTATCAAGAATTCTTAAGGTCCCAGAGATAAAATAACTGAAAAGGCCCCTAGAAATGACCTACTTCTGTCTCACTGCAAATGTGAGAAAATTGAGACCGAGAAGCTACTAAACCAAAATTCAGGTCTTCTGATTCTCACTTCAGGGCCCCTTGGAATTCACATTTCCACATACCATTCTTCTGTCCGAAGTCGACATTCCTTGGCCTCCTTTTCTAGAGTCTGAGATTTTACCTAAATTTTAGAAGGAAAAGAAAAGCATAGCACAGGGAACTCTACTCAATAGTCTGTAATAACTTATATGGGGAAAAACATCTGAAAAAGAATGAATATATGTATATGTATAACTGAATCACTTTGCTGAACACTTGAAACTAACACAACATTGTCTATCAACTGTACTCCAATAACATTTTTAAAAATAAAAAATAAACTATGCCAAACTATATTGCTTGGCTTTCCATTTTGAAATCCTGAAGGTGGTGAAAAATTTTTTCTACTCTTTTTTTCTTTTTGGTTTTCCCCTATAAATTTTATATAGCTATTTATTTGAAACTGTGTTCTATTTGCTAGAAATGTGGTATGACAACCACTATTAACCAAAATTATATGCATGTTTGTCTGTGAGAAAAAAAGAAAAGCAGATGAATCAGGCCACAGATGACAACACGCTGAGTAGACACTGTAGGCTGCAGTCCCGCCTTGAGCGGCAAACTTTTGTTCTCCAAAGCAGGCAGACGATTTACAAAAGCCCAGTCTATTTCTGAACAAGCTCTCACCAACATCAGGGCTTACCTCTAGTTTAGCCTTGTCGTTCTGCAGTTTCTCGATGGTCTCCATGTACTTCCGTGTCAAGCCATCGACCACGGCTTGGTGCTGAGCCGCCTCCGTTTCCAGAGTGGACAGCCGACTCCTCAGCTCCGCTTCCACGTGCTTGTGCTGCTCATCAGCTTCAAAAAACTGAAAAGAAAAGATCACGTTTTCTTCTCACAACCTCCTCATATACACAAGTGAAGAGAAAACAATGGCAGTGACTAATCATTGAGTGACTTCCATAAGGTTCCATACGCTCAGTGTGCAAAACGGCACAGGCAAGAGCTCAGTGGACCCTCCCAGTAGGTCAGAGGCGGTGTTACTTGCAGACCCTCCTTTACAGATGAGAACCTGAAGCTTCAAGGGGCTACCTGTCAACTGTTTCACAGGCACAAACAGACTTCAAAGCCTACATTTCCTTCCCCATCCTATCTCATGGATTTCTATTTCAAACTACCTCTGGCACATGGAGAACTAACTCAACGGACCAGTTGAGCACAACTGTTATGCGAACTTCTACAATTAAATAATCAAAACTCAAACAGGTGTTACTCCTGTACCAGGTAAAGCTCCTTTCCTTAATGAGAATCCTAGCCTATCCCTTCTCCAACAGAACTTCCTGACCCAGGAACTGAACCGGGGTCTCCTGCATTGCAGGTGGATTCTTTACCAACCGAGCTATCAGTGAAGCCCAATGAGAATTCAACAGTAATTAAGAATTATGACTACTTCACACAAAATTGATGAGGTCAAAAGTTCATTTTGTAAACATTTTCAAACACTAAGAACGAAAATTTATTTTCCACTGTTTGATTATGCTCACCATTTCACACAAGAAAAATCAGAAGGCACAGTTGAATACACTATACTATGACTCTTAAAATATGCTGACTGGTTTGGAGCAACAGTGATTACTCAACATTCCATAAATATCTGAAGGCATGCCATGAGTGAGGCCCTGTTCTGAGGCTGGGCAGAAAAAACTGGCATGGTCTGTACCCTAGTGAGACCTTACAGACTGAAAGGGAAATAGACAAAAACCAACTCAACAGTCACATATTAAAATGATAAGCCCCATCTAATTAATCCATCTAAACATGTCCTATATAAAAGGAAGAGTCCCCATTATACTTCTGTATCTTAACTTATAAAGTTATTCAGCTGTCCTCTGAACAAGTGCATATTCAAAGCACACACCTGTATTAAAATGTGATATCTTAGAAATGAATGAATGACAGTGACATATGTCCCCACCAACCACAGGAAACGTTAAAACACCTACCCACGTACAAACACTCTATCATGCGTTGTTTTTTCCACATTTCAGATCATGCAACCCATCTTTCAATTCATACAGAGAAATAGAAGATTTTCTCACTTGTATATGCAACCGTTCATTCTCTTCTATCTTCTTTTGCAGGTCTTCATCAAAGACACTCTTCTGCTCTTGACTCAACTGAGAAGAAGATTCTCCACTTTTCTGATGGAAAGAATAAGTTATGTCCACATAACTCTCACCCTTTAGAGAAACATCCTAAGGTACACAGATTCTCTATCACCTTAGTAGCTTGTCTCTTCTACGTGTTCACCACGGTCAAACAATCCTGCAAAAGGTATACAACCATCATTTAACTTTTCCTATGTGACATAAGTTGGAAATGCAAATACTGCAATGAGCTGAAAAGCTTAAAAGAGAGAAAAAAAAAAAAAAAACAGATAAGGCTCACTATTCTTTGCAGATGAATTTGGGAGTAGTTCTGCTGGAAGACAGAGTAGATCCAGAAAGTTAGCAACATAAATATGTTAATAAATATCATTTCAACAATTGATCTCCCGGTTTAAAAAATGAGTTTTAGCAATTCCATGAGTCTGAGTTGTTAAACTCCTTTAAGAAATCCTTTAACAGCTTTCACAAAACTACATTTATACAAAAGTTCACATACATTTCTAATTTTAAAAAATACAAGATAAAGCTGTTACAAATAAATAGAAGGAAAAAAGCACAAAGACTATGAAAAACACCTTCCTTTTGCCTTTATACCAATATTAACTTTTTCTACATAGAAGAATAGCACTATTTAAGAGCCAATAATGATCATTTGTTTTCATGGAATACACACAGAAATGACACTATTCAAGCGACAGCCTAACAATGAAACTGTTCAGACATCAGTCACCACCCTCCTCTGCCTTTCTTATACTTCACTCCTCACTTAAAATGAAGTCACTTACTGATCCAACATGAACCCACGATTAGAAAGCCCTCTGAAAATGGAGCAGCTATGTAATAATCAAATACATAAACACCAAATGTGAACACAAGACGCACATTCACACAAGGAACACTGCTGAATGACATATTCTGGTTGCTAAGTAATTCCAAATTTGGAAAGTTTTATTAAAACTAATTCAGAAGTAATTACACCTAAATCTACTAAAACAGCCCTGAGAGAAGATCTCACTAACCTGGGGATGAAATACAGATGGCTATTTCCCCTCCCCAAGCGTCTTCCAGAATTTCCACAGCATGTGCATTTTGACAAAGTTTTCCAAGCGATTCCGATACATATCTGTTTTGCACTCTCTGTTCCTCTCTCTGTTTCAATTTCAAGGTAAAAAGGAGGTGGTCAAACAGGAGATGGCAAGAGTGAACATCGACATTTTAGTAATCAGTGAACTAAAATGGACTGGAATGGGTGAATTTAACTCAGATGACCATTATATCTACTACTGTGGGCAAGAATCCCTTAAAAGAAATGGAGTAGCCATCATAGTTAACAAGAGTCCGAAATGCAATACTTGGGTGCAATCTCAAAAATGACAGAATGATCTCTGTTCGTTTCTGAGCGAACCATTCAATATCACGGTAATCCAAGTCTAGGCCCCAAACAGTAATGCTGAAGAAGATGAAGTTGAACAGTTCTATGAAAACCTTCAAGACCTTCTAGAACTAACACCCAAAAAAGATGTCCTTTTCATTACAGGGGACTGGAATGCAAAAGTAGGAAGTCAAGAGATACCTGGAGTAAGAGGCAAATCTGGTCTTGAAGTAGAATGAAGTAGGGCAAAGGCTAACAGAGTTTTGCCAAGAGAATGCACTGGTCATAGCAAACATCCTCTTCCAATGACACAAGAGAAGACTCTACACATGGACATCACCAGGTGGTCAATACCGAAATCAGACTGATTATATTCTTTGCAACCAAAGATGGAGAAGCTCTATATAGTCAGCAAAAACAAGACCAGGAGCTGACTGTGGCTCAGATCATGAACTCCTTATTGTCAAATTAAGACTGAAATTGAAGAAAATAGGGAAAACCACTAGACCATTCAGGTATAACCTAAATCAAATCCCTTGCAATTATACAGTGGAAGTGACAAATAGATTCAAGGGATTAGATCTGATAGACAGAGTGCCTGAAGAACTATGGACGGGGGTTCATGACATTGTACAGGAGGCAGGGATCAAGATCATCCCCCAGGAAAAGAAATGCAAAAAGGCAAAATGGTTGTCTGATGAGGCCTTACAAATAGCTGAGAAAAGAGAAGCTAAAGGCAAAGGAAAAAGGAAAGATATACCCATTGGAATGCAGAGTTCCAAAGAATAGCAAGGAGAGATAAGAAAGCCTTCCTCACTGATCAATGCAAAGAAATAGAGGAAAACAATACAATGGGAAAGACTAGAGATCTCTTCAAGAAAACTAGAGATACCAAGGGAATATTTCATGCAAAGATGGGCACAATAAAGGATAGAAATGGTATGGACCTAACAGAAGCAGAAGATATTAAGAAGTGGCAAGAATACACAGAACTATACAAAAAAGATCTTCATGACCCAGATAACGATGACTTACATAGAGCCAGACATCCTGGAATATGAAGTCAAGTGGGCCTTAGGAAGCATCACTACGAACAAAGCTAGTGGAGGTGATGGAATTCCAGTTGAGCTATTTCAAACACTAAGAGATGATGCTGTAAAAGTGCTGCACTCAATATGTCAGCAAATTTAGAAAACTCAGCAGTGGCCACAGGACTGGAAAAGGTCAGTTTTCATTCCAACCCCAGAGAAAGGCAACGCCAAAGAATGCTCAAACTACTGCACAACTGCTCTCATCTCACACACTAGCAAAGTAATGCTCAAAATCCTCCAAGCCAAGCTTCAACAGTATGTGAACTGTGAACTGACAGTGTTCAAGCTGGATTTAGAAAAGGCAGAAGAACGAGAGATCAAATTGCCAACATCCGTTAGATCATAGAAAAAGCAAGAGAGTTCCAGAAAAACATCTGCTCTATGGACTATATCAAAGCCTTTGACTGTGTGGATCACAACAAACTGTGGAAAATTCTTAAAGAGATGGGAATACCAGACCACCTGACCTGCCTCTTGAGAAATCTGTATGCAGGTCAAGAAGCAACGGTTAGAACTGGACATGGAACAACACACTAGTTCCAAATCGGGAAAGGAGTACATCAAGGCTGCATATTGTCACCCTGCTTATTTAACTTCTATGCAGAGTACATTGTGAGAAATGTTGGACTGGATAAAGCACAAGCTGGAATCAAGATTTCTGGGAAAAATATCAATAACTTCAGATATGCAGATAACACTACCCTTATGGCAGAAAGGGAAAAACTAAAGAGCCTCTTGAGGAAAGTGAAAGAGGAAAGTGAAGTTGGCTTAAAACTCAACATTCAGACAACTAAGATCATGGCATCTGGTCTCATCACTTCATGGCAAATAGATGGGGAAACAATAGAAACAGTGAGAGACTTTATTTTGAGGGACTCCAAAATCACTGCAGATGGTGACTGCAGCCATGAAATTAAAAGACACTTACTTCTTGGAAGAAAAGTTATGACCAACCTAGACAGGATATTAAAAAGCAGAGACATTACTTTGCCAACAAAGGTCCGTCTAGTTAAAGCTATGGTTTTTCCAGTAATCATGTATGGATGTGAAAGTTGGACTATAAAGAAAGCTGAATGCTGAAGAATTGATGCTTTTCAACTGTGGTGTTGGAGAAGATTCTCAAGAGTCTCTTGCATTGCAAGGCAATCTAACCAGTCCATCCTAAAGGGAATCCGTCCTGAATATTCACTGGAAGGACTGATGCTGAAGCTGAAACTCCAATATTTTGGCTACCTGATGGGAAAAACTGACTCACTGGAAAAGACCCTGATGCTGGGAAAGATTGAAGGCAGGCAGAGAAGGGTATGACAGAGGATGAGATGGTTGGATGGCATCACCGACTCAATGGACATGAGTTTAAGCTCTGGGAGTTGGTGATGGACAGGGAAGCCTGGCATGCAGTAGTTCATGGGGTCACGAAGAGTCAGACACAACTGAGTGACTAAACTGAACTGTTCCCCACTTACTTGAAAAATTACCACTCTGGAGAATTCTTCCATGGAGGGGAAATGAGACATAATTATGTTCACCATGCCCATCATATGCACATACAGTCCTGGGTACTTTACATGATCTCATTTAATCCTGACAACAAACCTGAAAGTCTTTCCCACAACTGAGGCTGCAAGGCTAAAAAATTTGCCTAAGGTCACAGACCTATAAATGGAAGACAAAGAATTCAAATCTGGGCTCAGCTCCAAAGCCTGCACTCTTTCCTCCCCATGCACTGCTTCAGAGGTGCTGTGAACCTTCTTCCCTCCAACCATTTTTTCATCATTGCCTCAGTCCACACATTTTTGGGGTGCTGTCCAACAAACACACAGGACTTTTGAAGACTCAATCACTAGCTTCTGCCCTTAAAAAAAGAAGGGTCTTCTTAACCACAGAATGATCAAAAGTATCAGATTATCCATCTTAGATCAATCAGAATCTCACCTCACTATATAAAACCAGAAGAGAAAGAAATTTATATTTACACCTTGGGACTTTTTTTTTTAAGAGAAACATTGTGTTTAAAGGTAAAGCTTAGCACACTCCAGTATCGGGCACGACCTGAAGTCGAAGCAGGAGGGGTGGCTAGGTGACCTCCATGGAGCTTCATGTAGTGAAGAGGATGAGTAAGATGAACATCAAACAGAAGAGTAAAAGCCAGGAGACTGAAAAAACACAGGCCAGCAGGGCACTACGCATTCCTCCTGCTCTGATCCACTCTTCGACCACGGGTCCCATCAGGCCTTTGTCTGCCTCCTTCCTGAGTAGGCCAGAGATCTCAACTGAACAGCCTTCCCACACCAGTGTCCCACTCCAGGTGGCCAGGCAGAAGTACCAGATCAGTGTTTTCTCCTGGGATACTGACACAGCAGCCAAGTTTATTGGCGTTGGGGCTGCCACAGTTGGTGTGGCTGGCTCAGGGGCTGGCACTGGAGCACTGTTTGGCAGCTTGATCACTGGCTATGCCAGGAACCCGTTTCTGAAGCAGCAGCTCTTCTCCTAGGCTATTTTGGGCTTTGCTCTGTCTGAGGCTGTGGAGCTCTTCTGTTTGATGGTTGCCTTTCTCATCATCTTTGCCATGTGAAGCTCCATGGAGGTCACCTACCCATCCCTGCTGCTTCGACTCCAGGCCATGCCTGGTGCTGGAGTGTGCTAAGCTTTACCATTAAATACAATGTTTCTCTAAAACAACAAACAAACAAACAAACAAAACACACACAAACTGAACTCCTGAGAATAAAAACAAAGAAAATACATCTGTAGCAAACTTACAAGCCTCATGTATGAGTCCTTCAACTGCCACTTCCATAGACAGTGGTTCATATCGACAGTGCTTCTCATTCTATATGCCCTACCTTGAGTTAAATGGCAACTTAGTATAACTAAAAAAACCAGTAATTTTGACTAGTATGAGATACACCATTCATTTTTCTTAGCCACTAAATCAACTATGTGCATGCTGGTTTCTCATAAACTCTTGAAAACTCACTTCCATGTGAAAATGGCTCTAATAAATACTTAGTATACATTAATAATAAATGTTTGCTTTCTGGACCCAATAACCAGGTGTAATAAATAGACCTTTAGAGTATTTGGAGGTGAGGTCTTCTGCTAAAACCAGGATGGCCTGGAGATGTCTGCACCTAATGGCAAGGTCACCCCACCTTGTTTTGACTTGACCTACCTTGTTTTTCTTGCCTCGGGGTTCACTTAGAGCCAGTTCATCTTGAAGTAGCTCGACCCTTTTGGCAAGTTGCAGATTTCGGAATGTCAAACTGTCCATTTCCTGCTGCAGTTTCCTCAGTGATTGATCCTTCATTTTCAGTTGTTCCTACATCAAAGTGAAAACAGACCATTCCTTGTAATTTAGTCTTAACATTTAAAAATGATGAAAAAAAAATTTTTTTGTTTCACCAAAATATAATCAAAACCTCTTTCTTTAAGGAATTAAAGTTATATGTTTATCATTCCAGTTTCTATGTTTTTTAGCTCTGTTTGGTGACAAAATCATTTTCTGGTCCAACCAAGCAAATTTAAAAATAAAGCTGAAGAGTATACTACTGAAGTAACATTTATCAACTTAAATATCCACAACAACGTGTTTTTATATAATGTTGTTATTCATGTGTTTGGTGGTGAGGACTCACAAAGTCTGAGGCTACAATTTTTTAAATTTGAAATTTTAAAGAGAGCCTCAGACTCACTGATGATGCCCTTCAGTCCAAGAATGGAAGAAATATATTTGTATTCACTTTTTCCTATAAATCCTCCTTGAATTTAAGTCAGTCAAAATGAAGTTTTTTCAATACTCTTAACTTTTTCTGATTTGTCAAAGATAAAAATCAATATTATCCTAACAAAGAATATTTTCCAGATATCTTAACAAAGAATATTCTCAGTTCACTTTAAAGTGAAAATAGGAACAAAATCTAAAATCTAAACAACATGTCTTCTACTGACCATGCTGTACTGTTTATACCACAACAGGGTAAGAAAATGGGAAACAAGAGAAATATTTAGTTTCACTCTATTTTTAAAACTACTATTATTCTAACTATATTTTCCTTACGACATTCTGGTAACTTTGTGTTCACTAGTAATCAAACACAAATGGCCATATACTACCATAAATTGAAAGATCTGTATGTTTACTTTACTTTCATTGAAAAACCACTATAAAGCTAAGAAGAGGTCAAGTTTTAATGAACAGGGGATTTTTTTAATTGGAGGATAACTGTTTTACAATGTTGTGATACATCAACTGAATCGGTCATAATCGCGTATGTATCCCATCCCTCTTAAGCCTCCCTCTCCCACTCCATTCCACCCCTCTTGGTTGTCACAGAGTGCCAGGCTGGGCTCCCTGTGTTATACAGCAGCTTCCTGCTACTTACCTATTCTACACATGATAGTGTATATATATGTCAATGCTACTTTCCCAGTTTTGAATAGTGGATTTTGAAGCAGCAACCTAAAAACCAGAGGCTGGTTCTGCAATCTGCTGACATTATTTGCATGTTGAGGGCATGGCTAGAGGGACAGAATATGTTTCCACTAAAGAGAAAAAAAAACTCCTTTTCTGTTGTTTGTTTAGTAAGTCCTTACTTGAAGTTCAGTGGTAAACTTAGGCCCAGCCCATGTCCAAATTATTATATATTTCAACTTAAGGAAATTCAAATCAATAAATGCTCACTGTATCTAACAACTCATTGAAGAGACAAACCTAATATAATCAAAATGCCTACTGCAATGAACAGTTCAATTAGAAGTAATCTCTTTACATCCTTATAATTAATTAATCACTAGGTGACTAATATTCCAACCCCATTAACCAATCATTGATTTCAGAAGACATCCATCCCAATCTCTATATATCCTAGTTCCTGCAATGACAATGATGACAGTGGCATGTGCCCTCCCAGGGCTGTTGTGAAATCTGAGAAAATGGGTGTAAGGTGCTGAGAGCAATGCCTGCCTGACACACAGCGAGTACTCAGTGAACAGGGCCTGCTGTCACCATCACCGCAGTCACCACCACAGCCACTGTCAGAGTTAATCAAACACAAGCAGCCACAGGAGGGCGTGAAACACGAGTGTGGGCGACTAAGATGAGTTAGGAAATACTTTCCCCAGGGATAGGTTTTAAACATCATAAGGAGATAGATAATGATCAATTTCTTCAGTGATTGAGACAAAATAATAACTTAGCTAACAAATCCTGACTATAAAGCTTAATTTTAATCATCTCAGCATAAGTGCAGAGAACTTAGGGTAAGGTGCTCTGAACCATCTCAGCCCCAAGTCTGTGGAACAGCACCCAAGGAGGAAGCGCCCTTCAAGAGACAGGTTTCTCTAGAGAAGGGTCCAACACTAGCCAAGTGAAAAGACGCATCTCACGATCTTGGTGATCTGACTGGAAATACGCAGGAGATGTATCATTGGTTGCAGGCTACTCCAGAAAGACATAAAAGCAAAGGGACTCCTAAGCCCTTTTCTCTGAAGAGGGAGCAAGGGAGGCAGCGCAAGAATGAGGTAGGCAGTGTATTTTACTGAAACTTGGCCAAGAAGGAATCCATATCCTAGAATCAATTTATCCAATTAAGAATATCACTAAGCAATATCTGGGCTTCCCTGGTGGCTCAGATGGTAAAGAATTTGCCTGTAATGTGGGAGACCTAGGTTCAATCCCTGGGTCGGAAAAATTCCCCTGGAGAAGGGAATTGCAACCCATTCCAGTATTCTTGCCTGAAGAATCCCATGGACAGAGGAGCATGGCAGGCTATAGTCCCTGGGATCACAAAGAGTTGGCCATGACTGAACAACTAACACTTTTAAGCACTATTTATTACACACAAATAAGGTAGAAACAAATTCTTCATCTCCCATCATATTTCTCCTCTCAGTTAAAGGTGCTGATGGATCACTCAAACAATCATCATTAACACAGGTTATTACTATGAAACAGCTCAACCCAAAGCAAGATTAATGCACTAAATGATTCACACTTTCAGACCCATTTATCAGGGGACAATCTGCTGAATGCTAGGGATATAAACATGAATATGACCCAGTCCCTGCAGAGTGCTATCAGATGAAACCAGATAAGAAGCCCCATTAGTCCTGATGAGTTTAGCTATGAAAAAAGCTGGATATGAGAGAAATGCATTAGATACAGTCCAATAAGACATTTTTGTAATCTCCAGCTAAGAAGTCAAAGCACATCACAGTCATACCTAAATAAGTAAGAAAGTTAAACACAAAAAAATTCCACTACCCTCCCTTATCCCTAGTGAATCAGTGTCAGAGTTGGGAATTTAACCCACAAAATGGGCTGAATTCCCTGCTGTAAGCTTCACCAAACACTAACCTAACTCTCACAACACAAACACTCAGTAGCCTACCTTCAAAGCAGCAGAATTCGCTTGTTCATCCACGACACCTTTCTTCAAGACCTGATTCTGAGCCCGAAGCTGAAAACAGAGGAAACAATACTTAATTTTTAATATAAAGCTACCACTTATAGCAAGGAAATCACTTACCATCACTTTATAGGAATCTGTACACTGAGTAACTATCAGCTCACATACAAATGAGCCCTCAAGAGGAAAGCAGAGATCACCAGTCTGCCATTCTACAAATAAGGACATAGAGGCTGAGGTGTCCAATGACATAAAACAATGCAAAATTAAGACTAAAATCAGGTCTCTCGACTTCCCATATACATGGTTCTTTCCATGAAACCAATCACCTCCCTAAATAAAAACTGATAAACATACAATAGTGTACTAACTATGCCATTTTCCTTGTAACTCTGACATACCACTCACCTGTAAATACATACAACTGGACTAAGTATGGAATGAGAATTCTACAGAGAACCAAAGTATAGGGCATCAACACACCCAGCAGGATACTGTGCCTAATATTAGCCATGCAACTATCACTCACTTCAGCCTCAGGAATGGAGGGCTTACAATCAGGCATCAGCGGAAGCAGTGTACAAAAGCTACTGAGAAGCAAGTTCAATTCAGAAATTAATAACAATAGCAGCTAGCATTTGAATGCTCATTACATACCAGGCACTGTCCTAAATACTTTACATATACTACCTCATCAATCCTCACAACCTGATGAAATAGGTGCTATAATTACCACCACTTCACAAATGAGCAAACTGAGGTACAGAGGAGTTAAGTGGCAATGCTGAGAATCAGACACCAGTAGTTCTGACTCCAGGCGTAATGCCATTTAGACGATACTGGCTATTGTTTTATAAAGCTAAATATAAATGAGAACAGTAGTAGGCTGGTGAGATGGAAGCCTTTTTGGGGAAGGTAGGACTTGAGTTTCTTTTGTAGTTAACTTTTTTAAGTTGGGGTCGACCTTTATCTTAAAATATACAAAGCAAAATTATACAGCTTGATGAATTGTTATTCATGGTTACATCTGTATCACCATCACCAGCAGGGTTCTGAAAGGCAAATCTTCTGTAGCAATCCCCTTCTGTAATTATCAACAAGCACAACTCAGAGCACGTTGAGTACAAACACACCAGCACAGCGCAGCTGACACCAAACGGTTACACACAAACAGCCTGAGGACTCGGCACAAAGACCACGAAAGAGCAGGTTCTTCTCTGAGAAACTAAATGAATGAGATGATTTTATCTATGAGCTTTAAAAAAAAATCTATTTCTAATTCTGTGCAGCTCACATCTGTGTCTTGAAAACAGAAATGACCCTTTTCTGTGCCAAAAGAATAGGAATATTTGAATGCTAAACTTTAAACTGAGCATTTGACACTCAAGAGAAAACTGAGCCAAGATTCTAAGAAAAACAGGATCACTACAGGATCTTCAGTTTGAGCAAGACAGGCTAAAAAGATGAGCTGCTTCTATTTTCAGAAAGTTAGCGATCAGGGTTCACTACCACAAAAGAAGATCCAAATTTTGCTCTGCCACTTCCTAGACAATATAAACTAGAGATATTCACTTAATCTTTCTGAGTCTCAGTTATATGGTCTACAAAGTGGGGCAATACATCTACCCTATCTTCATTCTTCTGAGGTTGTAAGAATCAGATAAGAAATCTATGTCAAAGCATTTTCTAAACGATAATGTGCTCCACAAACAGTAACAGATCTCTTATTAAGAGAGTAGAATCAAAGGGACAACAGATACACTTCTAGTTTGCCATATGACCAGGAGCTAACTGTGGTTCAGATCATCACATCCTAGAAGAAGATGCTGTTAAAGTGCTGCACTCAATATGCCAGTGCATTTGGAAAACTCAGCAGTGGCCACAGGACAGGAAAAGGTCTTTTTTCCTTCCAATCCCAAAGAAAGGCAATGCCAAAGAAGGTTCAAGTGAAGTCGCTCAGTCGTGTCCAACTCTTTGCAACCATGGACTGTAGACTACCAGGCTCCTCCATCCATGGAATTTTTCTGGCTAGAGTACTGGAGCGGGTTGCCGTTTCCTTCTCCAGAGGCTCTTCCCAACCCAAGGATCAAACCCAGGTCTCCCGAATTGCAGGCAGACACTTTACCATCTGAGCTAGCAGGGAAGCCCTAAGAATGTTCAAACTACTGCACAATTGTGCTCATTTCACATGCTAGCCAGGTAATGCTCAAAATCCTTAAAGCTAGGCTTCAATAGTACATGAACCAATAACTTCCAGATGTACAAAATGGATTTAGACAACGCAGAGGAACCAGAGATCAAATTGCCAAAAACTGTTGCATCATAGAAAAAGCAAGAGAATTTCAAAAAAACATCTACTTCTGCTTCACTGACTATGCTACAACTTTTGATTGTGTGGATCACAACGAACTGTGGAAAATTCTTAAAGAGACGAAAATAACAGACCACGTTATCTGCCTCCTGAGAAACCTGCACTGCAGGTCAAGAAGCAACAGTTAGAACTGGACATGGAAAAGTCTGGTTCAAAATTGGGAAAGGAGTATATCAAGGCTGTATATTGTCACCCTGCTTCTTTAACTTATATGCAGAGTACATCATCATAGGGCTTCCCTTGTAGATCAGTCAGTAAAGAATCTGCCTGCAATGCAGGAGACCCAGGTTCAATTTCTGGGTCAGGAAGATTCCCCTGGAGAAGGAACTGGCAACCTACTCCAGCATTCTTGCCTGGAGAATCCCCATGGACAGAGGAGCCTGGCAGGCTACAGTCCATGGGGTTGCAAGAGTTATACAAGATTTAGTGATTAACCCTCTACATGATGCGAAATGCCGGGCTGGATGAAGTCCAAGCTGTAATCAAGATTGCCAGAAATATCAATAACCTAAGATATGCAGATACTGCCCTAATGGCAGAACGCAAAAAGGAACTCAAGAGCCTCTTGATAAAGGTGAAAGAGGAGAGTGAATATGCTGGCTTAAAACTCAACATTCAAAAAACTAAGATCATGACATCCAGTTCCATCACTTCAAGGCAAACAGATGGGGAAAAAGTGAAAACAGTAACAGACTTTATTTTCTTGGGTTCCAAAATCACTGTGGACAGTAACTCCAGCCATGAAATTAAAAGGTGCTTGCTCCTTAGAAGAGAAGCTATGACAAACCTAGACAGTGTACTAAAAAGCAGAGACATCACTTTGCCTACAAAAGTCCATATAGTCATAGCTATGGTTTTTCCATTAGTCACGTATGGATGTGCGAGTTGGACCATAAAGAAGGCTGAGTGCTGAAGAATTGATGCTTTCGAACTGTGGTGCTGGAGAAGACTTTTGAGAGTCCCTTGGACTGCAAGGAGATCAGTCAATCCTGAAGGAAATCAACCCTGAATATTCATTGGGAGGACTGATGCTGAAGCTGAAGCTCTAATACTTTGGCCACCTGATGCGAAGAGTCAACTCACTGGAAGAGACTCTGATGCTGGGCAAGACTGAAGGCAGGAGGAGAAGGGGGTGACAGAGAATGAGACGGTTGGTTGACATCATCAACTCAATGGACAAAGGTTTGAGCAAACTCTGGGAGACGGTGAAGGAAAGGGAAGTCTGGCGTGCTGCACGGGGTCACAAAGAACTGGACATGACTGAGTGACTGAACAAAACAAAGGGACTATGCTAGTGATACAAGGAGAGAAAGACGTATAAGAAATGGTCCCTGCTTTCAAAAAGCTTATACTGTAAAGAGAAGAGAAGAGATAATTAATAATACTAGCATTTCCTGCTTAAAAAAATAATGTTCTAGAAAAAAAAAATTTTCTAGAACAGGGGTTATCAAACTAAGGTCCCTGGGCCAAACTGGACAGCTACCTATTTTAAAGTTTTATAGGAACACAGCCAAACTCATTATTGATGAATTGTCTATGATTGCTTTTGAGTTACAGTAACAGAAATGAGTAGATGCAATGGAAACTATATGTCCTCAAGCCTAAAATATTTTCCATTAATATTAGGTTCTCTACACTCTGCTCTACAAGTTCAGAAGAGCGACTACATAACCACTTTAGTACTGACTTCCATCACATAGTATATTACCTTTTAAGCAATATCAATATAATGCTACCTAGCTAACAGAATTCAATAAATATTTTCAAACTCATATAGCCAAAGGACAGCAGTACTACTTGAGGGTTTAGGTTTTATTTCGTACCCCTGTTTTAACTTTGATCTATGATCATCCTCTTTGTGCGGTCTTTAGAACCTCTTACTGACTGCCTCAAAGACTAGGGATGAAGTTTGAAATTTGCTGAACTGATCATTTTCTGTAGGACCAGAATTGCATCCATTTTTAAAACAAGCGAGCAAACAGGAAAACCTCACCTGTAATTTCTAAGGCACACTTAGAAGCTACTTAAAGCAAACTGAACAGCCTACTTTGTCAAAAAAAGCAAAATTAAATTTTTCAAATTACTGCTGTTTGGAAGTTGATCTCATTATAAAGAAAAATGATTTTGATTTTCCTTTGGAAAATACTGTTGGCTGAATTGATAACAATTCAAACACAGTGTTTCAACGGTACCACTCAACAGAAAAATGCAGCTTTTAGAAATATTTATCCAAAATCCCTTTCTATTATTTGGTAGGTAGGAAAGAATGAGCTTGGCCGACTCCATTGCCTTGTTAATTACACTTGGCATTTGGCATCTTCCTGCATTTCAGCCACTGCCACATCTCTGCATTACTGACCAGCATCTTGTCAAATGCAGATACTGCTGTGACCAGCCTGGTCTTTCAGAATCTTATCTTTCTCCTCACCAGCATTCACCACAGTGGGAAGGCAAATGCAGTGTTTGCCTCAGAAACAGTTACAGATGGTCGCTAATGCCTCTAGGAGACAAGTGTGGAGACTCCAGTGGACATGGACGTAACTGAGAAACAATTGCCCTGAAGTCTCCATTAAGACAGGGAAATTCTCCAGGAGATGATATAGCCTATTTCCAGCAGCTGTACCATGCACTACTGTTCCATTCAGTAGAGAAATGGTCCTCTGAATCTCAACTCAGAAACCTTCTTGGTCTTTTCAAACTCATTTTTCATGGTCTTGTGATCTCTGACTAGCTTGACCTTGACTCAAAAACACAGTCTTTTCTCATGTTGACCGACCAAACTCCAACTGTTCTTCTAGAGCCTATCTCCTACTCTGATCCTACTTCCATAAATTTTTCCCAACCATTCTCTATAGTGCCCTATGGTCCACAGAGACCATGCCCTCAGTTTCCTGGGCACTTACTAGTAACAAGACATCACTTATAAAAGTATTGTCTTAATTTTAATTGTTAAAGTAGTGCATTTTACATTCACTAATTTATGTATGATCTCTATACTCGTGTCCCATCTGCCAATTAAACCGTCCTTCACAGTAGAGACTACAGTATAACCCCTGGTATCTCCTGCCTACAATGAAAGAGCAATGCTATGGACAGAGATCAATGCTTGATAAATGTTTAGTTAATTATCTAATAAAACACTGTAAATCAGGGGTCCCCAACCCCCAGGCCACCTTCCACTACTGATAAGTGGCCTGTTAGGAACCAAGCCACACAGCAAGGGGTGAGCTGCACACAAGGGGGTGAAGTTGTGGCTGTATTTACAGCTGTTGCCCATCGCCCTCCCAACACCCCCAAATGGGACCATCTAGTTGTAAGAAAACAAGTTCAGGGCTCCCACTGATTCTGCATTATGGTGAGCTACATGATTACTTCATTATACATCACAATGTAATAATAATAGAAATAAAGTGCTCAATAAATGTAATATGCTTGAATCATCCTGAGACCACCCCTCCCCTCTGCCAGTCTGTGGAAAACCTGTCTTCCACAAAATCGATCCCTGGTACCAAAAAGGTTGGGGACCACTGATGTAACTAAAAGGTGTATAAATGTAATCCTTTGTAGGGACTTTCCTGGTGGCTCAGTGGTCAAGAATCCACCCACCAATGCAGGAGACACAGGTTCAATCCCTGGTCAAGGAACTAAGATCCCACATGCCGCGGGGGCAACTAAGCCTTGGGTGCTGCAACTAGAGAGAAGCCTGCATGCTGCAACTAAGACCCAACACAGCCAAAAATAAACAATAAATGTAATGCATTCCACAACTACAAGAGACCGTCATTATTTCAACAGTCCCTCTTTAAAGCCCTTCTCCAAATGATTTGAACCTCATGGTCCTACTGGACACCAAGCACTTTCAAAAGTCCTGAGCCTAACTCTCTGACAATCAGTGCCTGGACTGCTCTGTGTGACTCTGGTTCTGGAACAGCCCAGCTTCAGTCAGACTTACCACAGAGCTGTTTCTCCGGGGACACAGAGAATGGGGTGAGCCACCTATGATCTCTCCCATGCCGCTCTGCCAATGTGTGGTAGAATAACTGGTCCAAGATTAGAGATTTACTACCTTCTATCACAAACTACTGGAAGAGTTTGTGGGGAAAGAGAGGTGAATAGCCTATATGCTGTTTCTCGTCTAATCCTCAACAAGACTGTGTTATAATTCACTCTTACATAACTGCTTCCATACAATGGGCCTTTTGATGTTTATACATGTTTTCGTGCGGGCTCAGTTCAACTCTTTGCGACCCCATGGACTGTAGTCTGCCAGGCCCCTCTGTCTGTGGAATTTTTCAAGCAAGAATACCGGAGTGGGTTGGCATTTCCTCCTCCAGGGGATCTTCCTGACCCAGGGATCAAACCTGCATCTCCTGCATTGGCAGGCAGGTTCTTTATCACAGTGCCATCTGGGAAGCCCTTATACATGTTTTACAACCCTATAAAACAAATCTTTAGACATCTAGCTTTTCTCTATTACAAAATAATGTATGCAGCAGACAACCTGTAGCCCATTCCTAAGCCACACCAAAACCCCTGATTTCAGAATACTTAAGTCACCAGCAGACCACAGTTTCAGTGTCTCTAGCCTGGATGAGCCTTTAAAAAACTCCCAGTTGTAACATTTTAGGTATTCTACAGCTGTGGGAATACCACTCAGTCTTTCTCTCTGCCTACTAACTTGCTCCTCACCCTGGAAAAGCATAAAGTAGCTGTAGGCTACATACTGTGTACTAAAGGCTGAGATCCTTTTGTCACTGAGTTGCGAAGAAAACCTTCTTTCAGACCTGCCTTCAAACAAAACTCTTTCTCTTGTCCCTGTTCCCGTGTAGGGAAATTCAGTAGGACAAAACCCCCACTCCAACTCTGCAGTCTGCCTCATCAGCGACTGCTTGGCAATTCAGCTGAATTAAAAGAGTAGGACACCCCTCGACTTTCTAAGGCCTTGCTATTCAAAGTGTGGTCTAGGGACAGCTGTAGCAGGATAACCTGGGAGCAGAATCTAGGCCCCACCCCAGACCTACTGAACCAGAATCTGCAGTTTAACAAGGTGCTTCCCTGATGGCTCAGATGGTAAAGAATGTGCCTGCAATGCAAGAGACCCAGGTTCAATCCCTGGGTCAGAAAGATCCCCTGGAGAAGGGTACAGCAACCCACACCAGTATTCTTATCTGGAGAATTTCACAGAAAGAGGAGCCTAGCAAGCTATAGTCCATGGGGTCGCAAAGAATCAGACATGACTGAGTGACTACCACTTTCACCTCTCAGGTGAGTCACATGGATATTTACATTTGCAATGCACTGATCTAGGGGCTAACCTAGCACAGTTCAGCAGGGTGGTCAATAGTGACATGTTCCTATTAAAACTTAAATTACTGAGACTTCCCTGGTGATCCAGTGTATGGAAATCCGCCTTCCAGTGCAAGGAACACGGGTTCAATTTCTGGTTGGGGAACTGGGATCCCCCACGCCACAATTAGAGAAAAGCCTATCACGTGCAAAGAGGAGCCTGCGTGCTGCAACTAAGATCCGATGCAACCAAAAAGAAAATAGAAAATAAACTTAAATGACTTAAATAAAATCCAAAATTCAGTTCCTCAGCTGAGCTAGCCATGTCTCAAGTACTCAATAGCCCCACATGCTATTGGATGCCCTACCGGACAGCAAACATGCAGAACATTTTCATTCTCCTGGAAAGCTCCAGTGTACAGCCCTGAACACAGGCTGTTTTTCAATCCACCTTTAGTAACGAACCCAACACACTAGGGTAGAAAAAAGCTGATACTCTGTTTTCCTTTAGTCCAGCTCCTGAGTCTTACTTCTTTTACAAGAGGAAGCAATCACCCAGGTTCAGCCAAGCCCTGCTCTCTGGTAAGCAAAACTGATCCTTTCCTAAAAGGAGCAGCTCAAAGAGTTATCAATCTAAAAAGTTTCCAAAGGCAATCTCCTTCATAACTACAAGAAACATCAATTGCAAAGTAAACTGTTAGAGAAATAGGATCCAGCTTTCCCATTGGTTTTTATAACTTTGAAAAGAGCTTTAAAAAGATTACCTTTATCTGAGCAAAAGCTACTATACTGACACCATTTCTTGGTGGTTCTCAAACTGGTGTGCACGCAGATCACTGGAGAGGTTTGTTATAACACAGATTCCCAGGTCTGACCACCAGTTTCAGATTCAGTAAATCCAGGGTAGACACAACCCATTCACAACACTGATGCTGCTGATCCCGGGGCTACATTTTAAACCACTGACCCAGAGTAACACAAACAATGGAAAGATGGTTAGACTTGACACTTGCTTCCACACGGACATTGTGCCGGGCAAGAGTGCAAAAGGCTGTGCAGAGAAGGCAGACTGAAATCAAATGGGTCAGGATTGTGTGCCCTCAGCCTCTTTTCCAGAAAGAGATGTACCAGAGCATCCACGCAGAATAGGCTGTGGACAAAACACCAAGTAAGAAATGGTCTCTGATTCTTAAGTCAACAGTGTAGTCAAAATGAGGCCCTGATTAATTCTCCCTCACATCTCAAAGAGGCAGCCTCCATCTATTACCTACTAACTTCATAAATCTCTGAAAACCAGCTTCTAACCCCTTCCCCATCCCCAAATGTTAAACCAGAAATTTTAAAAGCCTCCAATGACTGCCTAATTGCCCAAACCACTAATGTCTTAATCTCCACTTTAACTGGCCTTTCCATAACACTTTATTATGTTTTAGCAACCTGTCTGCCTCAGAAATTTTCATCTGCTTCAGCCTCTATGGTTCATCTTTTATCTAATGAAACTCTCAGTCTCTTTAATGGAAGCTCCTCAGACTGTTTTTGCTCTTTCTCAGGGGGAAAAAAGATTATGACAGAAATTATAAAGGGAGAAATGGGCCCGTTCCTGGCACACAGGCTGAGATCTGCATTAAATAAGAATGAGAAGATTCTGCAAGTGTCATTGGCTGAGGGATCATGCTTGATGCTCTCTTGGTATTTAGGCCTCCTTCTATAGATTAACAGGACATCGTTTTTCTTTGTATCCTAAATAAGGAAAAAGGGAGACATAACTTAAATTCAACATCAGCCCACAAAGTCTGCACCAGGGAAGCTAACAAAAAGGTAGAATACCCCTTCCATAGGCACAGGGCTGAAGCTAGCATGTAGACTGCATGCTCAGTCACTCACTTGAGTCTGACTCTGGCAACCCCCTGCAGCTCACCAGGCTCCTCTGTCCATGGGATTCTCCAGGAAAGAATACTGGAGTGGGTAGCCATTCCCTTCTCCAGGGGATCTTCCTGATGCAGGGATCAAACTGGGTCTCCTGCATTGCAGGTGGATCCTTTACTGCTAAGTTAGTAGGCTTAGTTGGTAGCACAAATCTTATCTAGAAATTGCTTGGCACTAGAACCAACAGGGAACAAAAAGCACATGAAATCTTTTGACCAATCCCTGTTCTCACATTCTGAAATTTCCATCACGTTGCAGTTAAAAGGATGAAAAATGGTCCAGCCCAATAGGGAGATAACTTCAAGTCTGGCAGAACCCCTACAGTACCCTTAGCATCTCCTATCGTCACAGCCTTCCCACAGGTGTTCCCCAAAGAATCTACCTAAAGTGATTAACTTTCAAAGTTCAACTATCATCTTTAGGGGAATTATTTTAAAAGTTCTGGCCTTTGTCCTGACTTTTAGCCAGTCTGTCTCCACTAGAAATTGTCGACAATGACCCCAACATTACTTCAACCTACTATGTGAATCAGATGGTCTCAGCATGCCTTCCAACCATAATACTATGATTACATCTAACCTTCACTCCAAACTAGCGCGCCTTCTGACCCACCTTCCTCTGCCAGTTGGCAGTGGTGTTCCGTCAGAGCAGTCCATGGGTTAATTTCTGGGTCAACTCTCAGTCTTCCCTCACTCATCACGTCCCACAGAATGAATGAGACACAAGGATGAGTGCCCTGACGCTTCCATATCCTTCCTAAGTCTGCTGCTACGTGCAAAGCAGGCACTCAAAAAACAGATAAGCTAAACCATATCTGTCGACCGTAATTCCTAAATTTAAGCCCTTTCCATCTTAACAGTCACAAATTTTATTTAATCCTACATAACTCTCCCTGATACTATTCAAAGAACCTGTAGTCTGGTCTACTTTTCACCAGTCTTTCCCCATTGCAGTCTATCTTCCACACAGCTACCAGTTATCTTTCTAAAAGCAATGTCACTCTCCCATTTGAAAACCTTTAGTGTCTATTCCATTTATTCAAAGTTCAAACTTCTTACTTGACATCCACAACTCTTCATGATTGGGTCCAAATTATCCCTCCAACCATACTTCACCACTCTCTGTCATGTATCTGACCATGTCTTCATGTCAGCAGAGACTGTCTCCTTTGCCTGGAATACTACCATCCATCCTTTCCTCCCTATCCGCTACTCCCCAATCTGAGTAACTTCTACTCTTACCTGTCATTTCTTCTGTGCTCCCACTGATCTAACACTTGTTGTCTTGTATTAATTTTATGTACAACATTTGAATATTCTATTAAAGGGTTCTCCTTAAGGTGGAACTCTGCCTCACTCAATGGGGTCTGGCAGACTGTTCACAGGTGGCACATAACTGTCTGCTGAACAAAAGAGCTTACATAGCCAAAAGAATAAAATCTTTTCAAAGTTTTTACTATTTTGGGGAGGCTGTTATTTCAGCAGCGCGATCACTGCTCAAAATATTCCTGGAACTCTCTTCTGCCATCTGGAATTGCCTTCTGAGCTTGTCTATTCCCCGGAAAAGAAAATCAACCCCCTTATTTTATACTCATGAAACATTTTCACCCCAAAATAGGAGAGCCAAGTGTGCAGACTGCCATCCTCTACCCACCACACTTCATCACATGGATTTGTTCCAAATAATTTCTGGCCCTTTCAAACAAACGAACAAAAAATGCTTTCAAAGGATAAAAACTTGCCATCACTAACATCTTGCCAGAGGCTCTTAAAGACAAATTCAAATGGAAATGCAGAAGTTTTGCCAATGGTCGTGCTTAGTCGCTCAGTCTGTCAGACTGTTTGCGACCCCTTGGACTGTAGTCCGCCAGGCTCCTCTGTCCATGGGTATTCTCCAGGGAAGAATAATGGAGTGGGTTGCCATGCCCTCCTCCAGGGGGTCTTCCCAACCCAGGCCTCCTACATTGCAGGCGGATTCTTCACCTTCTGAGCCACTGGGGAAGCCCTTGCCAATAGCAGCACCACTGGATTATTAGTATCTCAAAAGGCTTCCACGTGATTGTGAAGACTTAAGTGTGTATGTTTAGGCACAGGTTTTATTGTTCACAAAACAATGCATTTCACCTTGCTGCATATTCGTTATATGAAATTTTTTAAAGTGTGTCTTGGTTTCTCCAAAGTAAAAAGGAGTCTAAGCTTCCCCATGCCCCTCTGAATGCCAAGATCATTGAAAACCAAGTTTAATGACTACTGAATCTATTTCCAAAGATGCAAGATACTGCTTTTAGAACTTCATTAGAATATTCTTGAGGCAGAACCACACTACACAGAAAAGCAGCACCGCCCTTTTCCAAGAAAAGGGTTCCATCATTTAAGACTGATGCCATAAATATGACAAAGGGAGAGGTCACTATTTTGCTTAATTCAACATGTCCTGAGCATCTTCTGGGTGCTCTGCCCCACTCCAGGTGACCCAAGAAAAAGAGAGAATAGGACACAGCCCTAGCACTCCAGCTTTCAAAATCATTTTCAGACAACGTCTTTCCAAAGCACTGAATCCATTCGTAACCACCTATCTCTGGTTAATTAGTTTACACGCATGACTCTACTCACACTTCATATTTAATTGCGGGGGGTTGGAGGGAGGCAGATAAATCTCTTTATCCTCACATCATCCCTGTGGGAAAGGAGAAAGCTTGATCCTTCCCATCGCCGGGCTGGGAAAATTGAGGAAGCAGCAGGAAAGCTATGGTCCTCACTTTTCCCTGCCCCTCCCGACCAGCACCAGAGGCGGAAGCCAGGATTTCTGACATCCCTGTCCAAGCCCGCTAGTTCAGTGAGAAGGAAGAATCAAACTCCTGCTCCTTCCCGCAGAAACGCACACCGACCAGACACCGCCCGGCCCCATCTCCTGGGAACTGCAGGTGGAAGCGCGGTAATGGTGGATACAGAAGGCGGAGGACTCAGGAGGGGCGCGCTCGCGTGCCCCCTCCGCCGTCTCCCTCAGTCCCAACAAGTCGCTGCCAAGGCAACCCGAGGCCGCAGGACCGGGGACCCCGTACTTCCCGCATACGAGGGGTACCTTCGAGTACTCCTGAGCCAGCTTCTGGTACTTCCCCTGCAACTCTGCCGAGGCCATGGCCTCCCCCGCCCTGTGCAGGCCAGACTGCCCAGGCCACTCAGCCCCACCCCCCGCCCCCAACCCCAGACACGGGCCGGGTATGGCTCCACCAGCTCCTGCCCGCTCTGCCACCGCCGCCGCGCCTCCTCCTCCACTTCCGGGTTCGCCGGGTGAGAGGAAGGAGGAGTGGGGCCAGGGGTGGGGCGACCACCGGGGGCGGGGCGACGTCTGACATCACCGCCCCACCCTCCCGCGCCGGAGCACGTACGCGCGCAGAATCCCTGTCGCTCCTGGGCTCTGCCTCTGGGACCGGGGGCGCCATCTTGACGCATGGTCCAAGATGGCGACCCAGAACAGGGAAGGAGAGTGTTAAAAGGGGAAGAGAATGATAAGAGCCCACAGAATGGGCGGGGGACGGCGGAGAGGGGCGGTGGCGCTAAGAATCGAGGACCGGAAGAAGAAACATTCTAAGCGCAATAAGAATTCTGGTCGAACATACCGCCCTCCCCCACTGGTTCCCATGGCAACCGTCGTTTGATGGTTACCTCTTTCAGAAGGTGCTCGGAGAGAAAGACCTCTGGATTCCGCTACCTGCTATCCGGATATGGTAGCACCGGACATGGCCTGCATTGTAAACTCTCCCCCAGTTTTATTACGCGCGCAGCTGTCACCCTGTTCTGCTCCAGACAAACCTTCTTTGTCTTATATTTTGACGCTGGGATGTCTTTGTGTCCATTCTCTACCCATTTCACCCGCCCAGCCGTGCCTCCATACTGGCACTGCATCAGAGCGTTTTCTCAGAGAATTGGGTAAAAAGCTTTTAGGAAATTTCAGGGAATGATGCCTGCCATGCATGCAGATAGGGTGGGCGTTAACGACATGTAACTGGACAATTGAAGCAAATAGTAATCTGCCTGAAATACTTTATGGCGCTTTGCTCATTAAATATGTTTTGAGGACGTATTATATGTTGGATATTCTAAGCATTGCATTTATTGCAACATTGAAATGTTCATAGAGGAATAAATAATTTAGGATACTTGTTTGCCATAAATTACAGCACCACAGTTTAATAAAACTAATAACCTAGATCTGTATATATCTGCATGAATCTGTGTCTATCGATATGACAAAACACTGTTAAATGTAAAAAGCAAATTGCAGTATACTAGAGCATGAAAAGATACATTTGAAGAATATAAAGAAACATTTGTGCTGCTCATGCACACATGAACATGTACTAAAAATAGAGAAACAAGAACTGGAAGGATACACATCTAATTCTGGCTTGTGATTGCCTCTAGTGAGAAAACGAAGAAAAGGGAATGAAAAAGAACAAAGAAGCATAAATTTTATTTTTATTTAATTTTTTCAAGTGAATGTGACTGGAAGTTAATATTTATTATCCAGGTAGTAAGGAAAGGGATGTTAGTTATACTGTTATTTTAGAACGTTTGGTATTTTCCATGATTAAAAAAACACCTCCTGTTTCCCTGTTTGACGTTCGACTATGAGTATGCCTGGAATTTTAAAGTGAAAGCATGAGCTGGTATATGCACTTTTCAGCCACTGTAAAGTAAGCTAAGGATTACATACTTTTTTAAATGTTGTTTATACTTTTCAGTTGGCTAACAGCCAAGCCCTACTATCCAGCAAACTTGCAGAATTTTTAAAATTATTATTATTAGTTTTCCATTGCACCACCAAGCGGCAGAATTAAATATTGTTAAGTGTATTTCTATAGTTTGTAACGCAATGGAATTTTCAATTATTTAAAAATAAAATGTCATTGCAGAACTAACATTCCAAAGAAAGAATGTGCAACTTTGGTTAGAGAGCCTATGTTCTGACCTGAGAAATTTATATTTCCCCTGCTTAATCTAGTTGTTCTGTCAGTTGCAAAAAATTGTTTCCAAATCCCAACTGCTAAATCGAACACATTTCAGAATCTCTTCCTCAAAAGACACCATTAAGTGAGTGAAAAGGCATTTGCAATATATATATATATCCAACAAAGGTGTCCCTTATCCATATATATAAAGAGCTCTTACAAATCAATAAGAAAAAAGACCAGCAACCAGATAGAAAAATGAGCAAGGGACTTCCAACAGGCACTTCACAAAGGAAAATACACAAACAGGCCATTAAATGTGCAAAGGGGTGCTAAGTTTCATTAGCAACCAAGAGGAAGTGAAATTAAAACCACAGCAAAATGCCATACACACCCACACAAACAGCTAATATTTAAAAGATTGACGAGTGAATGAGAATATAAAACGAGAAACTGTCATAACATGTTGATAAGAGAGCCTTCCCTAGTGGTGCAATGGTTAGGAATCCACCTGCCAATGCAGGGGACATGGGTTAGATCCCTGGTCTGGGAACATCCCACATGCCGTGAAGCAAATAATCCTATGCGCCAAGTACTGAAGCCCATGCTCCAGGGCCTGTAAGCTGCAGCTACTGAGCCCATGTGCTGCAACTACTGAAGCCTGTGTGCCTTGAGCCTGTGCTGTACAATTTGAGAAGCCACCACCACAACAAGACTGCCCACCACAACTAGAGAGTAGCCCCCACTCTCCACAAGTAGAGAAAGCCCATGCACAGCAATGAAGACCCAGTACAGCCAAAAATAAAACAAAATTTTAAAATGTTGGTAGGACTATAACCTGGAAGAGCCAGTTAGGAAAGAGCTTGGTATTATCCACTCACTTGAAAAGACACATATTCAGGATCCAACAATTCTTCTCTTATGTATACACTCAAAAAATGTATGCATGTATTCACCAAGAATATTCATAGCAGTATTATTCATAATAGCCAAAAAAGCTTATCAATGAACAGATAGTTACTAGAAATAACTGTTTATTCGTATCATGGAATACTAAACAGCAATGAAAAAGCTGAACTACAACTACAATTAACTACTGGATGAATCTCAAAAAATAATACAGAACAAAAGAAACCAGATTCCTCCAAAATATACTATATAACTTCATTTATATATCATTCAAAAAATGGCAGAATTCAACTATAAGATTCAGGATGCATGCCTAAGTATTAAAATTAGAAAGAAAATTAAGAAAGTGATAGCCATGAAAATCAGGAGCTTTATTATTTTTGGGTGGAAGAGGATTATAACTACTAGAAGAGGCCATGAGATGGGCTTTGGGTAGTATTGGCTTTGGGTAGTAAATAGTGGTAGTATCACTATTTATGTGTGATAGTTACACAGGAACACATTACATAGTTACACATTAACTTTGTGTTAATTCCTCACAAGGTACATTTTTGATTTGTGCACTTTTTTTGTATGGATGTTACATTTCACAATAACAAAATTTTTAAATTTTTCTGTTAACTCATGCTTGCCAGTGATGGTTCTCAACTTGTAACCATGATATACTTGTAGGGAGTGGCATAAGTGAAGGTCACTTGGAATTATTATAAGTATGCGAACACTGTGATGATCATTAAAGCATTTAAGAGCATACTGTTTTAGGAATTTTTTTCAGTTGCAGGTGTCAGGAACTGAGTCAAACTATCTTGGCTCCAAAGGAGTACTTTCCTAGAAGGATGTGTGGGTAGCTCAGAGAACAGTAGGAAGAAAACAGGAGCTGCAGACCTCAAGTTCAGAGTTGTTGGCCATTAGTTCAGTGTTAATGAATCAACAATATATTTTAAATAAGGTGCCTTTAAATAGAAACACACCTAAAACTAGGTTATATGTTGTTTGGTTGACAAAAGTGTGACCAGAGGCTGTCATGATCCTAACCCTGTGTTTTCCCTAGGAGCAATGCTATTCACTAATTCAGTGGATGTGATGATTTTATAGAATACAACTCTGCAAATAAAGGTAATCAACTGTGTATACATTGAGAACAGTGTGGAACTTCCTTTGGTCATATGGACAATGACCAGACATGACATTGGGTTACTCAGATGATATTGTCAGCCTCTGAGTAAACATCATTTCATGGTACAGTAGAGTCCTGTGTTCTCTGTCCTTGAATACCTCTGAAAATCAAGAACTTCCTTCAAGCTTCAAAGGTCCACCCATTCTACTTCATAACCTGCTATGTGCAGCAGCTCTTAGAGTGACATTGGGAGCCCAGCTAGCCCCACTAGCACCTCCCCAAACAGTCATTCAGAAAGCTAAGTAAAGATTTTCTCTGGCCTGGCTTCACATTCCGATGGCCAGTCACCACACATGATTATTGAGGTAATGGACAACAAAGAGTGTTTATATGAGTGGATATAAGGAAAGGATTAAAGAAAGCAATTTATGAGTCTTTTATGAAGACAGATTGCCTTTGTTATTATTTTATGTTCACTGGAAGGACTGATGTTGAAGCTGAAACTCCAATACTTTGGCCACCTCATGCAAAGAGCTGACTCACTGGAAAAGACCCTGATGCTGGGAAAGATTGAGGGCAGGAGGAGAAGGGGATGACAGAGGATGAGATGGTTGGATGGCATCACCGACTCGATGGACATGGGTTTGGGTAAACTCCGGGAGTTGGTGATGGACAGGGAGGCCTGGTGTGCTGCGATTCATGGGGTCGCAAAGAGTCGGACACGACTGAGCGACTGAACTGAACTGATTACGTTAATCCAGTCAGAAAATGTATATCATGCTACAGTGAAATTTTAAAAAGTTGGGAGGGAATAAAAGAAAGAAAAGAACTTTCCTTCTCATGAGTTTTCCTGAGCAGTTAGCAGCAAAGTCTATATTTTGTAAAGAGTAATCAGTGAGGTGAAATCTGAAGATTTGTAACTTTGAGGAGCTCTACTAAAAATCAGAATTCCGGGCTTGAGATTTTGTAACTTTTTCATTTGGCCAAACTCTTACGCTTTGCCTATTTCAGTCACAGCAAGAAAGAAGAATGACAGAATAAGCCCAGAGCCCTGATGTGTCTTGCCCAAAGTCACATGAAAGACACTGACAGAAGCAAAACTGGAACCCAAGTCCTTCACCTCCACTGCAGACTGTATTTTTGTCCCTTAGGTTAAGTGCCCACATGTAGGAAACCCTTAATATTTAGTTCAAATAAAGTGAATGAGTCCTAGACTAGGCGTGTGGATGCCAAAGGGTACATCACGTTCCTTGGTATTTTTCTGGACTTGTACCTTCATGAAATAGATAACTTTAGAGCTGTCTAAAGGGAAGGGGTGGGGCTAGTCTACACAGGGGTCTCTCACTTAACCCAAGGGCAAGGTCCAGGAGGTAGGGGATGTGCAGATGGGAAGTAGTAACATTTTACGCTCAGACCTCACGTCTCACCCCTGTTCCACTCTGTGCTTTTGCTTCATAATTGTTATTTTCCTTCTGGTTTTCTCTGTCTCCCAGTCTTACTAGAGGAAATGATCACATACAACATCCAGATTTATATACATGAAGCTATTAGGTTTTCTAAAGTTTCTAACTTTATTCTGTATGTATTTATGTAGCCTTGCATTTTTAGAAAGAAGACTGTTATTCACTATTTTCTTCCCAAACCAATCCAATGTCCATTGTTTCTCACCTCCATTGCTACCATCTCTTGTCTAGATGCCTCAGAAAGCCTTCCAACTAGTCTCCCTTCTTCCATCCTTGCCCAGCAGCAATCTTTCCTCCACAGAGCACCCAGTGTGATATTCTGAAGCATAACATTCTTATTAAAACTTTCAAGAACCCACAGAGCACCGGGAACAAAGTCCACATTCCTTACCATGCTACTAAGGCTTTACATACTCTAGTTGCTGTGACCTCCCCACTTCATGCTCCAAAAGGGCAAAGAGCCAAACCTTGAGCCTTCCTAAGGTCTAGGCTCTAGAATTTGTACCTCACTGCTGCCACATTCTATTGATCAAAGCAAATCACATGGCCAGATCATCAGTCTGGTTGACTAGATTGAAGAGACTGGAGAAATACACACTGCCTCTTGAGAGAAGGAGGAGGAAGGTCAATTGTAAACAGTATGAACAAAGAGAAGCCTGATTCACTGAGGGCCTTATATTAGAACAATCTGCCACCCCTCACCTCCTATACTATCCTTCTTTCTGTTCCTCAAACAGTCTTCAAAAACTTTGTACCTGTTTTTTTCCAGTGGCACTCCAGAATTTCTCTGTAGGGAGAATTTAGAAGGCTAGATCTAGTTGGAAGAGGGAACTGAGTAGGAAACACTTGGAGATGAGTTTGGATAGTGAACTTACTGTACTTATTTTGGATGGTTCAAGGGAGTAAAACCCCAGACACCACCATCCCTTCCTTGGTGTTGCTGCTCATTATATTTAGCCTGGCCTTTCCCAGAACTGAGTACAGTTGCACCCTTCTCAACATTCAGGTGCTAGCCCACACATTGCCAATTCAAAGAGACATTCCTTGAGGGTCTTCTTAGATATTTCCCTTTCCCATCTCTCTCTGCTATGTTTTATTGTCACCATAAAACTTATTGCCATTTGAAATTACCTGAGGCAGATCAGTAGCTTTCATGAAATCCTCCATGCAGCTCACCTTTTAGGCCTCTAAGCAACTTCTCCAGAAGGGTTTGGTGGCCCTGTCTGTGCAGAACTAGTTGCAGACATAACATTCTAGGTTAGACAGAAAAATGGTCTCTCAAAGATATCCATGTTCTAGTCTCTGGCCCTTATATTGTGTGCATAACTTTAGTTACATAAATTAAGGTTACACATGACATTAAGTTCGCTAATCAGCTTTCCAAAGAGACCAAAAAGATGGGAGCATGAAAAGGAATCAGCCCAATGTTGTGGCTTTGAGGATGGAGAAAGAGCCCACACAGCCAAGGAATGCAGGTGGTCTCTAGAAGCTGGTGAAAGGAAGAAAAAGATCCTCCCCTAGAGCCCACAGCCTCCAAAAGGACCACAGCCCTGCCAAGAGATTGATTTTAGCTCAGTGAGACCCCTTTCTGACTAATAACCTCCAAAACTGTGAGATGACAAATTGTGTTATTTTCAACCACTAAGTTTGGAGAAATTTAATACACCATTAACAGGAAACTGAATAACCTGCATAAGTGAGGTAACTCATAGTGCTGCACCCAGCTCCTTCCTTCTACTGTGACCCAAGGTCATTGATCATCCATGGGTCAGAGTCATCCCACCCACTTCGTTTCCAGTCCCCAGCCACATGTTGTATATGACCATGGCTACACTGCAGTATTGTGACAGGTAAATCAGTGGTGCATGGGAGCAGGCTCCTACTAGCTTGAGAGAGCCATTTGTTAAATTTTCAGGAGTTGTGCAAATTAGTTATTGAACACAGCCATCAGTGAAGATTAAACTATGTGAGCATTAAGTAAGTTATACTACAAACATAAATACTCTAAATTCATCACTTTCTTATTTCACTATATTTGCTATATATAACTATTATCTAAGCTCTTGAAATTATTTACTTTTACTGTATCTATACAATACTATACAGTGATGTGCTATGCCTATCTTTGCAACTCTGCATTCAGTGACATCATGTTGGTAGCTTGAAACTGGCCATGATGGAGGATTCACACTGTGGAAATAGGCAGATGCTACAAATGTGGGCTCCCTCCACTCCACAGTTGATTACAAGTTTGCCACCTGTGTATAGGATAGACGATACCTAACTTTGGGGTGTGCCCTACAGGTTCAGGGTGCTCTTTTTATTTTTCACAACAAAGACTGTAAACATTTGTGTGAGGCAAGACCCAGGAACTACTGAGGGCAAACTCATCTGCTAGGCCGCTGAGGTCTCACAGAGTCTGGGTCTAATTCATCTTTATTTTTCCTAATGCAGTGAGCACTCAAGAAATGACTCCTGGGGACTTCCCTGGTGGTCCAGTAGTTAAGAATCTGCCTTGCAATGCAGGGAACGTGGGTTCAGTCCCTGGTCAGGGAACTAAGATCCTATACGCCATAGAGCTACAAATCCTGCATGCTACAACTACTGAAGCCTATGCTCAGAATAACTAGCACTCTTATTTTTTCTATAATTAATAGATCATCATTGTTAGATAATTAACTTAATTCAATAGGAAATGTTTCATAAACATTAGTAGCTACTATCATTACAATGTTAGTAGCAACTATTATTACTTTTAGCTCACAATCTATCCAAGTCCACTGATAATCAATGTTCTTCTATATTAGGGATCTTTTTTCTGAAAGCCAGGTGAGCAAATTCTTATATTTGCATTTTGAATAGTACTTAATTATAAGAGCTTTTCTTACCTTAGCCTTTTAAAAAGTTTCTAACAATCGGAGCTGAGAAAGCTGAACAGCTACATGTAAAATGAAATTAGAACATTCCCTCATACCATACATAAAAATAAATTAAAATGGTTTAAAGATCTAAATGTAATAATACATGACACCATGAAACTCCTAGAAGAGAACATAAGTGAAACAGTCTAACATAAATCATGGCAATGTTTTCTTAGGTCAATATATATAAAACTATAACTCATCCATAAAAACAGAATGAAATCCTACCTTTTGCAGTAATGTGGATAGACCTAAATAATATTCTGCTTAGTGATATATGTCAGCGAAAGACAAATATAAGTGATATCACTCATATGTGAAATCTAAAAACTAATACAAATAAATATATATACAAAATAGAAACAGTAACAGGTATAGAAAACAAATTTATGGTTAGCAATAGGGAGAGGGAAAGATGGAGGGAGAAATTAGGGGTATGGAATTAACAGATACAAATTACTATACATAAAATAGATAAGCAATAAAAATTTACTGTATAGCACAGAGAATCTAAGATCATGGCATCTGGTCCCATCACTTCACGGCAAATAGATGGGGAAACAATGGAAACAGTGAAAGACTTTATTTTGGGGGGCTCCAAAATCACTACAGATGGTGACTGCAGCCATGAAATTAAAAGACGCTTGCTCCTTGGAAGAAAAGCTACGACCAACCTAGACAGCATAGTAAAAAGCAGAGATATTACTTTGCCAGCAAAGGTACATCTAGTCAAAGCTTTAGTTTTTCCAGTGGTCACGTATGGATGTGAGAGTTGGACTATAAAGAAAGCTGAGCGCTGAAGAATTGATGCTTTTGAACTGTGGTGTTGGAGAAGACTCTTGAGAGTTCCTTGGACTGCAAGGAGATCCAACCAGTCTATCCTAAAGGAAATCAGTCCTGAATATTCATTGGAAGGACTGGTGCTGAAGCTGAAACTCCAATACTTTGGCCACATGATGTGAAGAACTGACTCATTTGAAAAGACCCTGATGCTGGGAAAGATTGAAGGCAGAAGAACGGGGAAACAGAGGATGAGATAGTTGGATGGTATCACCGACTCGATGGACGAGTTTGAGTAAGCTCTGGGAGTTGGTGATGGACAGAGAAGCCTGGCGTGATGCTCTCCATGGGGTCGCAAAGAGTCGGACACGACTGAGCGACTGAACTGAACTGAACTGACGCCCAATTAATTATCCTAGCAGAGGAGTGCTGGCTCTGCAGAATGGTCCTTTCTGCCTGGTATAATCTCGTGTTGCCAGCAGGGGGCGCGCCCTCACCGAATTTGTTTAGAAAAGATAAAACTCAGACGACAGTCCGAGTGGCTGGTTGTGGGTCTTTCCACACGAACTATGACCAAGGTTTGTAGTTGTTTAGGCACGTCTCTAGTGACCTCATCCCACTACACCTGATTCTTTTTGAGGAAATAATTAGCCTGTTTGAACAGAACGGGCAAGGCAAATTAGTAACCGGAAAATTACTAAGTCATTCTGCAGAATGCGTTGGGACATCCGGTATTCCCTTGCGGCTTAGAGTTAGAGTGTGGACCCTTCCTCCTCATTTGATGGCTGGGAAAGGAGACAGGTCACCCCTCTTCACAGGGCGCGGCCCCTCCTTTGTTCTGGGTAGGCTGGGCGGGCAGAGCGGGGACAAACCTGGCCTTGGTGGACAGGGCTTCCCTGGGAAGTCAGAGGGCCTCTCTGGCCGCGTCCTGAGTCAGAAGATGCAGCCTTTGGAAACCTCTGTGCTGGAGAAGAGCCCGAAGAGGTGGTGCCATGTGTTCTACAAACCCCGGAAGCAGATTCTCCAGCATATCCTGGGCCCTCCCGTTCCCTCCAGCCACGTTCCAAGAGACCAGTGGATTCAAGGCCACATTCCTGCCCCTTGTGCAATGTCCCAGAGGACAAGAGGCTTAAGGGAGAGGATGAGAAAAGGAGGGCTGAATCTCTCTCAACTGCAGGCCTTCTCAACACAGCCATCAGCGGAGGGGTGTCCCCAATGAGAAGAGGAATCCGTGTCGGAATTACATTCTGGCCACCATTCACTTATACCTTCATGGGTTCATTGAGGGGGTTTCCCAAGTGGCACTAGTGGAAAAGAAGCTGCCTGCCAGTGAAGGAAACGCAAGAGACACAGGTTCAATCCCTGGGTCAGGAAGAGCCCCTGGAACAGGCAATGGCAACCCACTCCAGTTCACTAATCCCAGTGGGTGTGGTGTGTGCCAGGCACTGGGATAGGCGTTGGAAGTACCTTGAAGAGCCCACCAACAGCCATCTGCTAGGGGAGGCAGATCATAAAATCATAAGGATACAGCATAAGCTCTTCAGTTCAGTTCAGTCGTTAAGTTGTGTCCTATTCTTTGTGACCCCATGGACTGTAGCACGCCAGGCCTCTCTGTCCATCACCAACTCCTGCAGTTTACTCAAACTCATGCCCATTGAGTCGGTGATGCCATCCAACCATCTCATCCTCTGATGTCCCCTTCTCCTCCTGCCTTCAATCTTTCCCAGCATCAGGGTCTTTTCAAATGAGTCAGTTCTTCACATCATGTGGCCAAAGTATTGGAGTTTCAGCTTCAGCATCAGTCCTTCCAATGAATATTCAGGAATGATTTCCTTTAGGATGGACTGGTTGGATCTCCTTGCAGTCCAAGGGACTCTCAAGAGTCTTCTCCAACACCACAGTTCAAAAGCATCAATTCCTCAGCACTCAGCTTTCTTTATAGTCCAACTCTCACATCCATACATGACCACTGGAAAAACCAAAGCTTTGACTAGATGGACCTTTGTTGTCTCTGCTTTTTATTAAGCTGTCTAGGTTGGTCATAACTTTTCTTCCAAGGAGCAAGCATCTTTTAATTTCATAGTTGCTGTCACCATTTGTATTGATTTTGGAGCCCCCCAAAATAAAGTCTGTCACTGTTTCCACTGTTTCCCCATCTATTTGCCAGGAAGTGATGGGACCAGATGCCATGATCTTAGTTTTCTGAACGTTGAGTTTTAAGACACAAGTATTATACAAGGCTCTGGACCTTTTGTGAATGGAAATGAGGAAAGTACAGAGATCAGGGAAGGTTTACAGAGGAAGTGGGCATTTGGAGATTCAGTCAGCCGGCCAGCCAATAAATGCTTACTGTGGGTCTCGTGTGTCGGACACTGTTTCGGGCACTGGGACGCACGAGGAAAGAAATAGTCCCAAACCCATACCCTTGTAGAGGTGGCATTGTGGTGGGAGATACAGAGCATGTGTAACTATTAGTAACCATAGTCAGTACCTACAGGTTAGAATGGAAGAAGCACAGGGCAGCTGGGGAGGGGGCGGAGTTTATGGGGAGGGGGTCAGGTGAGCTTCACTGAGAACGTGAGGTTTGAGCAAGGACTTCCAGGAGAGCAGGAATAGCCCCCCTTCCCCTGGGTCTCTGCAGGGAGTGTTCCAAGCACCGGGAGCAGGCAGGGCCAGTCCCTGGAAGCGAGAATGTCCTGGAAGGCAAGGAGGCCCATGTGCCTGGAGCAAAGCAGAGGGATTTGGAGAAGGAATCAGTTTCCAGGGGGACTTGCAGGCAGTTGTGATACATTTGGCTTTTACTCTGAGAGAAATGGGTCACCGTCAGAGCAATGGTGTGCTGGTAAATTGAGTCTCAAAAAAAGAAAAGCTTTTTTTTTAAGCATCTGCCAATTTCTGTGGTATAAATACTCCCACCATGGCTTATTCTAAGCTACCAATGTGACACCACTGAACACAGTAGAGAAGGCATGTGAGGGTGGCTTCTCACCAGCTGGGACCAGCTCTTCCAGCCCACCACTGCTTTGGAGGGTTTTGAGAAAAGTGTGACACAATCTGACTTGTGTCTTAAGAAGGTCACTCTGGCTGCTGTATTGAGAGCACCCATGGGTGGGTGGGAGGGCAAAGGCCAAAGCAAGTGGCCACGTTGGAAGCTAGTGCCAAGATCAAGCTGAGAGAGGACAGCAGAGACCGTGAGTCCTGGAAAGATTGTGGGTGTATTCTGAAGGAGGTATATTGAAATCCACCTAATTTCTTGGTGGACTGGATGTAGGGTGTGAGAGAAAGAAAGCTAAACAGGATGGCACTGAGGTTTAGTGGAAGGTTTGGGGGTAATGAGTGGAAAGGCATTCCAGGCACAGGGAACAGCCTGTGAGAGTCGTGTTGTAAGCACATGTTGTATTTGGGGAAACAAAAAACAAGCAAGGGGTGTGGTTAGTGAACCAGTTATATGTGCAGAGGCTGTGGTCGGGGCTGGACAGAAGGTACATCCCCACCAGAGAGAGCCAGGACTCGGGCTGTAGCCAGGGCAGAGCCCCTCATGGGATTTTAGCAGAGAAGTATGTGCCTAGGTTCATAAGAAGAAGAAATAACTAAAGAATCCAGAGGCAGTGAGACCAGTTAGGAGGCTGTAGCATTGATCAGCACAGCCGAGAGCTGACATCTCACCTGAACAGTGGTGGTGAGGCTAGAGGGAGGAGGAGGGAGGAGGAGGGAGGAGGAGGGAGGAGGAGGGAGGAGGAGGAGGGAGGAGGAGGGAGGAAGAGGGAGGAGGAGGGAGGAGGAGGAAAAAGGAGGGTGGGCCCCCGCACTGGTGCCAAAGCCATCCTTGCACGTGGACCACAGAGCACCGTGGGCACGTCATACCCGTTTGTTCAGTAAGTTAACTGATCAGCTGATTGACGCGAGTCTTATCTTTACAAACCTCCTCCCATTCCTCCACTTATCTCCCAACCAAAGATATCTTTTCCAGAGGACAAATGAATTTATTATATTAGAAATGTAGCTTAAATGCACATGCCTCTCTGAGGGGGCTGGGAAATTCTCAGTGTCAATCCAAGGGGTGACTGCATGGGTATTCCTTAGGCCATACAAGGCAGGTTGCACACTCAACTGGGTGTGTGTACATACCTATTGGTTGGCCATGATTCACTCCACCACATAACTGACAGAACACAGAGCCCTTCCTTAGATCAAGCCCGTGTTTCCAGAAGGGAAAAGAGGCCAGGAGTGTTGGGTGAGGACAGAATGTGTAGACAGAACACAAGAGACTCTAACTTTACCCGCTTGTTTTCTGTTGAAAATTCATGTGGCCAGGCTTATCTGTAACATCCACATCTTTTACCTGATGTCACACCTTATCTAAGGTGTGTATGATGGGAGGAGAAAGGACAGATCAGGACTTGGTGGCTGACTCAACAACACAAGATAAACTGGCCTGAAAGTTCTGAAAGTTGTGCCTAAACAAGGCTGTGTAGGATCATCCCAAGGCGTCATTTTTTTATAGCACTGTAAAAGCCCCGTCATCAGCAATCTGGTCCATCTATCTGGGAGGAAGCTGACTTTTCCATCCTTCAAATCTCTTCCCACCCCGCAGATAGCTTCTCCTCCATGCACAGGGCACACGTGTATCCCTTCCACAAGGCATGTACCCCTTCCACAACATGTGCAGCTACAGACCTGTAGACTGTTCTGGACAGATCAGCAGCCCAAAGCCCGCCGACTCCACAGAACCAGTGATTACTTCCTCAGTGACAGTCGGGGGTTGTTTTTTATTCTAGTAAGCTTTGTTTTTGTAGTTAGCCTGCAAGTATGAGTTCAGGGCTGGACTCCCAGAGGCTCTCGGGGGTATTTACTCTTCTCAGACAATGACCAGCACCCCAGAAAGGAAAGAGTGAATGCCACCTCTCATGCTCAGACTGTGAGGAGAGTATCCATTTGTCTCTACTAGAGTTGGGGTCTCTGAAGAGGACCAGAAGAGTGCGCATGTGTGTGTGTGTGTATGTTTCTGTGTGCACACATGGCTGAATGTAGGTGTGTGTCTATTTTTGAGAGAATAAACATATTGTTGTTTTTGTTGTCATTTAGTTGCTAGGTTATGTCTGACTCTTTCTGACCCCATGGACTGCAGCCCGCCAGGCTCCTCTGTCCATGGGATTTCCCAGGCAAGGATACTGAAGTGGGTTGCCATTTCCTACTCCAGCGGGTCTTCCCAATCCAGGGATCGAACCTGTGTCCCCTGTTTGGCAGGTGGATTCTGCACCACTGAGCCACCTGGGAAGCCCATAAACATGTTAGTAACTATATTATTAATAATTATTAACAATGTTATTAACTATTAATAACTATGTTACTCTAACTATGTTAGATTCCCACTGGGCACCAAGAACTTAACGCTCTCATTGAATCTTCACAACCCTTTGAGGAAAATGTTATTATAGAACCTCTGATGAATAAATCTGTTACAAGCTAGTCTTGGGAATGACATAAGACTTTCTGATGCATTTTCTCTTTGGAGATGTTTGACGATTTTCACAGAAAAGTCAAATTTTTTTCCCACTTAACCACTTTTATAGGACTATACTGCCTGTAATTCAGGCTAAGTTATACATGATAACCAAGTTTAATAAGAAAAACAATAATGCATTTCTGCATTTCAGCATTTTTAATGAGTGGTAGTATTATTTGTTAACAGTTCTAAGTCAAGTGATTCTATTAAATGAAAATGCTCACTTAAGTAACTGTTAGATCATGAAGAATAAATCTTGAGCCAAAAACAAAATAATAATAATATTCATGACAAACGGGTATTCAGTGTGCTTTGATAACTTGCTCTGAACATTTCCTTAAGGACACAAGTTGTTAAGTGCCTCAGTTGCTATACTGATACGCCGAGAAGTAAAGAGACTTGCTCGAGGTCACACAAACTCAGTCTCTGGATGCCCTTGGTCTGCCTCTGGCTGGACAGAGAAAGTCATGAGTGAAATACAGGTCTCTCTGCTCTCCATGTGGGTACAAGCTGGGGGCTGGGATCCTTTCCGTTCAGGTTGGAAATCCCCAGGAAACAGTCATCATAAACCAATCGTAGGCCAAAAGCAAAAGAGGATACATCTTTCAAAAGAAGATGCTATTCCAGAGCTCACACTGGTGACATTACTGACTGATCCTCACTTCCTTTCTGGACCTGAGAACAAAGGGTTTTCTAAGAATGAAGATTCCAAAATGTACCTGGAAAAGAGCCCCAGACAGTCATGGGGTGGTCATCAGGCAAACATCACTCACCCCATCCTCAGAAACGATGACACCTTTGCCTGCATTTGGGTTCTGTCGTCCTGGCAAAGTCATCTCTAAACAGTTCCTCTTCCAGACATCCCTGAAAGAAGATGGTCAAAGAGCGGGGTCAGGAGTTTTGATCAAGATATAGCTCAGCCTGAAGTGCAAGGTGGTTAGGATTTATCTGGGGAAAAGGTAAAGATGTTCACTGCCCTGAAAAAAATGCTTTAAATTTGTTGGTTCTATATCCGTTTTTACTCCTATAAGGTTCAAAGAAGCAGGCATAGCCCCTGGCAAAATCTTACCCACAGAGGAGGCAATCAAGCCACAGTTGTGATTAGATGGAATAAAGTGACATGACTTTAAGGATGTCATAACATTTTTTTCCTCAATTGTTTTTACAGGTGAGGAAACAGACCCAGAAAGGTTAAGTTACTTGCCCAAAGCAGCTTAACCACCTAGCCCAGTCCCAGAGCTTCTGAGCATCATCTGGTGCAGGAAGATTCCACTGATCTGCAGTCTACACAGGGGTCTCCTCACCTCGCTTCGCCTGGGCCAGGCTGCACAGGAGACACCACCACTCTGCGTCCCCCTCCTTGGCACAAGATGAAATCAGGTGGTCCCATTCTTCCTGTTCCACTCTGCCAAGTTTATCTGAACATATTTCCTCTCCACAAAGCCAGCTCACCAATTATCTGCTCCAATTAAGGCGTGTGAAATGTGGTTAATTCAGTCACTCCAGTGGGGTGACCAGGGTGAACAGTGGGTTGGCCATGCTGGGTGCAAGTCCCCCGATGCCCCTGGCCGTGCTGCTTCCCCTGGCATTCTTCCTACCCCCAGATGGCCTCTGTGGTTTCTTCCCCTCCCCGCTCCTTCCTTTCTGAGTCCCTGAAGTTCCAGAACTGTGCCTTGCCCTGGCTCCTCTCCTATCAATGGACAGTTCTGTCCTAATTTTGTGTCCTCTGATAAACTAACATGTATAGAGTTGTCAGTGGTAAACGGCATGGTAATACTTAAAGTATTACCATAAAAAAATGGTAATACTTAAAGTCTCTTACAACTAAGTAACTCTCAAATGACATTGCACATGAGGCATCTTCTGTATTTATGCCCAAAGCCAGCCTTGTGACCAATGAATGTAAAAATCATGCCTGTTTTCCTTTGACATACAAACCCCAAACACTCAGCTCTCTAAAGCCAATCCTTTCTGCCTCTTAGCATGAAAACGAAGGCAGACAAAGGCTGAGTGTGTATTAGTTTGATCAGTTAGGACAATGGACACAAGGTCAAGTTCAATGCCTTCCTCTCTTTTATGAAATAAATACTATGACCCTGAGATGAAATGTATAAGATAATATAACCTACCTATACACATGCAGTGCTGGGCTCAGTCGCTCAGTCATGTACGATTCTTTGCGACCCCAGTGACTGTAGCCCACCAGGCTCCTCTGTCCATGGTATTTTCTCGGCAAGAATACTGGAGTGGGTTACCATTTCCTCCTCCAGGGAATCTCCTCCAGGGTTCTTCCAGGGATCGAACCCTCATCTCCTTCATTGGCAGGCGGATTCTGCACCACTGAACTACCTGGGAAGCCCCTATCTACATAAGCCCCTACCTTCTCAAAAATAAGATCAACATATTGCCTTGACTGGAAAGATTCAAAGGAGAAATAAGACAGAGATCATTTCTAATAAAGTAATACATATTTCAATATGGAAACACTTGGGCCCAACTATCTTAGAAGATAAGATGAAGGAGTCAAATGTAATTATTCATATATTCACCATGAATGGGACAATTATAAATGTAGATCAATACAATTGTATCATGTTGCATACAGTTAGTGCTGTGAACAAATCCTAGTTAACTTCCAAAAACCAAAGTACCAGATTACTTTGCTTCATATGGCAGCTGCATTCTTGGAAAATTAAGTGTCTCTGAAACTATGCAAATATACATTTTATTTATGTGTAAAATGTAGTTAAGTTTGAGGCACAGGTAATTATAAACATTGTTGTTGTTGTCATTTTAAATCTACATGAGCATCTATAACAGGACATCCCATGGCACTTATCTACTGTTTTATTGTATTTACAAGTAGTGTCATTTATTGTGACAACAAAAAAAAATACAACCACCCCCCCAAAAATTCCCAAATGCTCCTGGGGGTAGTACTGTGCCCTTCACTCAATAGCAAGTCATTCCATTAGCAATTACAATTAGCCTCTACTAACAGAGTCAAGAGACAATAGTTAAACAAGACAGGGGTTTGTTTTTCTCTCAGGTAAAACAAATCTGGAAGCAGGTAGTTTTGCGATGATTTTTTCCAAGTCTCCTATCTTTTCCAACATTTCTAGTACTGATTTCCATCCTTAAGTTCATGGTCACAGAATGGCTGCTGGAGCCCCAGCTACTGTATCTATGATCCAGTTAAGATGAAGAAAGAAGGGAGAAAGTCAGGAAGAGCAAAACCATATAGTAAATGAATAAGGCTCCTTTAGAAGTGTTTCTAGAAGTCTCCCAACAACTACCTTTATATCTCATTAGCTACCCCTGTCCTCAAAGCAGGCCTACAAATGTGATTAGGTACTTTGCTGTCTCTAATAATAATGAGTTCCATAGTGAAGAAGCAGGAGTGAATGGACAATGGGTAGGCAGCCAGTCATCTCTACCAGATTACTTCACCCACTGATAACATCCAGAGATCCTGCCAAAACCCCAAATGCAGATTCAAGACACAGGTGCTAAGAAGGGTATGCAGTCTTTTGGGTTGCTTAGCTCAGGACCTCAAGCTTATGTGGGCTTCAATATTTGTATGCTATTCCCTGCAAGGGAGCAGTGTGACGCTTCATCACAGTGACCTGTTCTGACTAGATCCTGGCACTGAACAAATCTGGGTCAGCAGACAGATCTGAGAAGGGGTTCAAAACTCAAAATCTGCCTGAGTGTCTACCATGAGAATTCAAAATGACAATGGTTGAGCTTCTCACATCTGGCATTAGCCATTCAAACACATGTGTGTGTTTTCCAGACTTTGGGCCAGCCCCTCTAAATTTTCCTAGGGGAGCTCTGTTCAGGCTCACAAACATGCACTGCATCTACTCATTTTTCCTGCTGTGTGACAGGGATGCAAGATAAAACCAACAGAGGTGCTTCTCTGAAAAGCTTATACTCTGGTTGTTGGGGGAGGAGGCAGGGAAGGAAGGCTAGGGGGAGCAGAGAGCGTTGAAGTGGTCCATCCTGTGGAAAGGCATGTACTGGGTATTTTGTGTCCGCAGCAGCCAGCACCATGCCATTCCTAGTGGGTGCTCAATAAATAGTTGTGGGTACCTCCCAGGTGGTCCAGTGGCTAAGACTCCATGCTCCCAACGCAGGGTGCCCTGGTTCGATCCCTGGTCAGGGAACTAGATCCCACTTGCTGCAATTAAAAAGATCCTGCTCTAGGGCAGCCAAATAAATAATAAAATAAATAGTTAGTTGTATTTTTGATTTAAAATTCTTCTCTGTGATGCTTGGAGAGGAATCTGTTCTCTTCTGAGACTTCCTGGGCTGAGGAGTTATTCATCATAGCTGAATTGCTTTGTTTTCGCTTCCACTTCATTCAGTCAGTTATGTCCTAGAAAAAGTTCCCGAAATATAGCTTAATTTTTCAAACTTGCAGAAACCCTTCTTGGTTGAAGCCATGCCAAAGCTTTTTGAACTGGGAAATATCAGTGATATGCAAAGATAATAAAAATAATTTTTGTACTTGGAAATTTCTAATTCTTCCATAGCCTCAGAATCCCTCCAGAGGGAAATTTGGCAAAAATTTTCAAAGTTTTAATAAAACATTCATATCTTTTGACTCAGCAATTCTAAGAACTTAAACCAAGAAAATAATGAAGTTTATAGAGGAAGATCCAAAAATAAGGGTGTTTGTTAGAGTTTGGTCTATCATCATGAAAGATGACAGATGTGGTTGTTTCCAATGTTTTCTAATGAATAATAGGAGATCAATGAATAAATATAGTGCATTTCATACAACACATTATAGCCACTTGAAACGATTCATTTAACAATTGTGTATTGATTACCTGTTGTGTGCCAGTCACTATTGTAGATAGAAGGACATAAGTGAATAAAACAGACAATGTGGATCTCAACATTCTGGTAATGTGCCATGATTGTATTTACTAACATGAAAATACATTGCTAAATTAAAAAGGCAGTATAGCACATGGAACTCTACTCAATGTTATGTGCCAGCCTGGATGCAAGGGGAGTTTGGAGGAGAATGGATACATATATATATATGGCTGAGTCCTTTCATTGTTCACTGAAACTATCACAACATTGTTAATCAGCTATACCCCAATACAAAATAAAAAGTTTGAGGTTTGGAAAAAAAATCTTTTTAAAGCGGGTTAGAATGTCAGTATTCTTATTATTAAGAAAAATAACAGTTAACACTTACATAGTTTTTATTATGTGCCAAAATTATGCTATTATGTGCCAAACATCAAACATTTAATTTACATAAGAACCCAGTATGATCCAATACTTGTTTAAAAGCATTTTTCTTACTATTTGTTACTATTTTGTTGTTAAGATGGCCACAAATGTGATAATAAAGTAACTGTTTTCTTTCCCCCACATTTACTTCAAACCTATTTTCTGGATTTGTCCTTTTCCTGCCTGTGGATGAAGTCTCAGGCAGGTCACAAAGCTTTTCTGGTGCCTTTCAGTCAGGTGGGCAGTCTTAATTCAAAAACTTGAATGTGCAGTCCAATCTGAACTTTTCCTCTTAAAGGGAATCTTCTTCTCCAGGTCAGCCTGCTGTGAGCTTGGATGCCTGAGAGGCTGCATGCTGCCATCTTCCCTCTCATAGCTCCATGGCCTCCCTTCTGCTCCCGCCCCTCCAAGGCTGGGGCCTTGGGATGCGACTGGGGGAAGGAAGGGCAGTCTCCTCTGGCATGCTTGTCTTGGTCCATCATTGATTTCTCTGTGTGTGGCACAAGCACCTTTACAGCCCCTTTCTCTGGCAGATGCCTTTGCAGGTTGCTCCCAGGATTCATTGTTGAGGATGCAGCCTCTTGTCCAGGTGGAAGCTTCCAGTTCTTCCTTCCACCCACGGAGTGTTCAGCCATCTCCCTTACACTAACACTCTCTCTTGGACTCACTGCCCTCCCACTCAGGCATCCTCTTATGTAGTTGTTCCTTTTTCATCTTTTTGACTGAGACACCGGGCAGGCAGGATCTTTGTTCCCTGAACAGGGATCTCCCGTGTCCCCTGCAGTGGAAGCTTGGAGTCTTAACCACTGGGCTATCCCCTCTGGTCTCCTTTGAAAAAACTCAGGCTAGATCCCTCCTCAAATGCACACAGCACTGGCAAAGCTCACACATCTTTGCTTGCCAATGTGGAAGCGCGGTGCTTCCCTCTCCTTGCTGCCGTTGCAGTCTTAGGTCCAGCCACAGTCCTGTCAAAAGGCAGACACCAGTCCCCAAACTCCAGAAGGACATGTCTAGCTGTCTAAGTGGGTCTTGGAAGGCCCTCTTACTTGGCTTTGAATGAGGAGATGTACTTCTCTTCCTGCTGGAGGAGGCTTTCCATGAAATTTTCTCTCACTACTCCAATTCTTACTTTTTAGGCTGATGGGGTGATTGCTCAGTCCTGGAAGAACCTGTTTCATAATCTCTCAGTTTACCTTTGCATAGATGTCATAGCACCTTAACTTGAATATTTAGGATGTGGGATCCTTGGGCACCTACTGTATTTTTATCAACCTTTAGGGTAGGGCGTCAGCCAAAAGTGAACAGGAAGAGTCCCATTTTAATCTTCTGCTAATATATATATATAAATACACATATGTGAAGGTTTCATTTCAAAGTGCTATCAGTTTTCTTCAGGTCACAGAGTTATTTCCTCTTTTCTGTTTATCTGTATTTTATCTATACTTTGAACACTAGAAGAAAATGACTTTTAAAAAATTTTTATTAAAGTATAGTTGATTTGCAGTGCAGTGGACTGACATGCCCAAGACGCAGCTGCGGCTGGCAGGCAGCCCGCTGGGGCGATGAGCCGCGGCGGCCAGTGAGGAGCCCAGCGTCGGGGGCATCGCGCACCTTTCTCATCCTCCTCCTTTGCCCACCCCGCCCGAGAGACCGAGGGGAAACGTGGCGACCCCACTGCGCCGATGTTGCCATGGTCCTGATCCCTGGAGCGACAGCGGCTGCTGCCTAACCTGGAAAATGGCAGAGTAGGAAGACATGCTTAAAATTCTCCAAGTCAGGCTGCAACAGTATGAGAACCATGAACTTCCAGATGTTCAAGCTGGCTTTAGAAAAGGCAGAGGAACCAGAGGTCAAATGGCCAACATCCGTTGGATCATCGAAAAAGCAAGTGAGTTCCAGAAAAAAACTACGTCTGCTTTATTGACTACAGCAAAGCCTTTGACTGTGTGGATCACAACAAACTGTGGAAAATTCTGAAAGGGATGGGAATACCAGACCACCTGACCTGCCTCCTGAGAAACCTGTATGCAGGTCAGGAAGCAACAGTTAGAAATGGCCATGGAACAACAGATTGGTTCCAAATTGGGAAAGAAGTATGTCAAGGCTGTATATTTTAACCCTGCTTATTTAACTTATCTGTAGAGTATATCATGCGAAATGCCAGGCTAGATGAATCACAAGCTGGAATCAAGATTTCTGGGTGAAATATCCATAACCTCAGATATGCAGATGGCACCACCCTTATGGCAGAAACTGAATAAGAACTAAAGATCTTGTTGAAGGTGAAAGAGGAGAGTGAAAAAGTTGTCTTAAAGCTCAACGTTCAGAAAACTAAGATCATGACATCTGGTCCCATCACTTCCTGGCAAATAGATGGGGAAACAATGGAAACAGTGAAAGACTTTATTTTGGGGGGCTCCAAAATCACTGCAGATGGTGACTGCAACTATGAAATTAAAAGACGCTTGCTCCTTGGAAGAAAAGCTATGACCAACCTAGGCAGCATATGAAAAAGCAGAGACATTACTTTGCCAGCAAATGTCCGTCTAGTCAAAGTTGTGGTTTTTCCAGTAATCATGTATGGATGTGAGAGTTGGACTATAAGGAAAGTTGAGTGCTGAAGAATTGATGCTTTTGAACTGTGGTATTGGAGAAGACTCTTGAGAGTCCCTTGGACTGCAAGGAGATCCAACCAGTCCATCCTAAAGGAAATCAGTCCTGAATATTCATTGGAAGGACTGGTGCTGAAGCTGAAACTCCAATAGTTTGGCCCCTGATGGGAAGAACTGACTCATTGGAAAAGACCTTGATGCTGGGAAAGATTGAAGGTGGGAGGAGAACGGGACAACAGAGGATGAGATGGTTGGATGGCATCATCAACTCGATGGACATGAGCTTGAGTAAGCTCTGGGAGTTGGTGATGGACAGGGAAGCTTGGCGTGCTGCAGTCCATGGGGTCACAAAGAGTCAGACACAACTGAGCAACTGAACTGAACTGAACTGATTTACAATGTGTTAATTTCTTCTGTGCAGCAAAATGACTCAGTTATATTTTTTCATATTATTTTTCATATTCTTTTCTATTATGGTTGTCACAGGATATTGAATAAGTTCCCTGTGCTATACAGTAGGATCTAATTGTTTCTCCATTCTATATATAATTGTTTACCTCTGCTAATCCCAGACTCCCATTCCTTCCCTCCTCTGCCCCCTCTTTTCCTTGGCAACCACAAGTCTGTTCTCTACATCTGTGAGTTTGCATCCCATAAGTTTTGGTACTTTGGATTTTCATTTTATGCATTTATTTTTCTATTTTTCTTATAAATTTCACTTTTAAGAGTGTTTAGTTGACCAGACTCAAATTAATGAAACTGGAAAATATTCTATATTTGATCAACCCAATAATATCCTTTAGACAGTGTTCCACCCTGCCATGATATTTTGGCTGTTCAGGCTCCCCTTGGGATTGGTTTGAACAGTAAGTGCTACTTTAGATATCCATTTGCTGTTTTAAATTGCTCTCAGGGCTTCAAAGTCCCTTGTGTTCACTGGTTCACATGGCTATAGTCTGCTACTCTTTGATACTAAAATACAGGCAAATCTCCCATGGAATAAGAGCTTTAAAAATTTAAAAGCACTTTTTAATTTATATTCTTTTACTTTATCTTTTATTTTTTCAACAATTATTTATAGAGCACCTGCATGTGTGATAGTCATTTCAGTTGTATCCAACTCTGTTTGATCCAGTGGACTGTAGCCTATCAGACTCTCTGTCCGTGGGGATTCTCCAGGCAAGAATACTGAAATGGGTTGCCATGCCCTCCTCCAGGGGATCTTCTCAACCTAGGAATCAAACCCACATCTCTTACATCTCCTGCATTGGCAGGCAGATTCTTTTCCACTAGCGCCACCTGGGAAGCCCTTTAGAGCACCTGCCATAAGCCAAATGTTGCACCAATCCCTAGAGACACAGAACTCTCAAGACAGTTTTGGTATTTGTGGCCTTGATGAGCCTGTTTTACTTCTGAATTGGACCTGAGTTTATTTTCTCAACCTCAGTATAGTCTTCAAATATATGAGCACCAACATATTGAGGACAGATTTAACAACACTACGTAAGGCATAGAACAAGTCAGTAGAAAATGAACTTTGCCTCCTACATGATTATGGTCTAAATTAGTCTCCACACTGACCTAGTTATAAGGAAACCTGGTCACTTTTAATTAGATGTATGAATTGGTTAGTTATTTGAGTCTCAATTTCCTGAATTAAAAAATGAGTATTATACTAGTTAACTTGTACTTTTTCTTACAATGCTAATGAATTACATATAATTCTATTGGGTCCCCCAAGTGAATACTATTAATTAATTATGCAAAGATACATGTGCATTCACTATGTGCCAGGCACTGAAAGAGAAAACATGATACCAACTGTCCTCATGAAACTCACTAAGTGTCTGCTAATTCATTTACTATCTGACTATAACAATAATAATAAAGATTTCTGTTCTTTAAACCCACACATATGGTCAATTAATCTTCCACAAAGGAAGCAAGAATATACAACGGGGGAAAGACAATCTCTTCAGCAAGGGGTGTTGGGCGAGTTGGACAGCTGCATGTAAATCAATGAAGTTAGAACACACCCTCAGAGCATACACAAAAATAAATTCCAAATGGCTTAAAAGTTTAAATGTAAGACATGACATTATAAAGCTCCTAGAAGAGAACACAGGCAAAAAATTCTCTGACATAAATTATAGCAATGTTTTCTTAGTTCAAGGCAATAGAAATAAAAGCAAAAGTAAACAAATGGGACCTAATCAAACCTATAAGCATTTGCATAGCAAAGGAAACCATAAACTAAACAAAAATACAACCTATGGACTAGGAGAAAATACTTGCAAATGATGAGACTGACAAGGGCTCAGTTTACAAAATATACAAACAGCTCATTTAACTCAATAAGAAAAACCACAAACAACCCAATCAAAAAATGGGCAGAAGACCTAAAATAGACATTTCTCCAAAGAAGACATACAGGTGGCCCATAGGCCCATGAAAAGATGCACAGAATCACTAATTATTAGAGAAATGCAAATCAAAACCACAATGAAGTACCACCTCATCCCAATCAGAATGGCCAACATAAAAAAGTCTACGAATAACAAATACAGGAGAGAATATGGAGAAAAGGGAATCCTCCGACACTGTCGGTGGGAATGCAAATTGGTGCAGCCACTATGGAAAACAGTATGGAGATTTCTCAAAAAACTAGAAAATAGAGCTACCATATGATACAGCAATCCCACTCCTAGGCATATCTCTGGACAAAACTATAATTCAAAAAGATACACACACTCCTGTGTTCACGGAAATACCATTTGCAACAGCAGAGACATGGGAACGTCTTAAACAACCTAGACGTCCATCGACAGATAAAGAAGATCGTGTGTGTGTGTGTGTGTATATACAAACACAATGGAATATATTTACTAAGCCATAAAAAAAATGGAAAAATGTCATTTGCAGCTATATGGATGGACCTAAAGATTATCATACTAAGTGAAGTAAGTCAGAAAGAAAAAGAGAAAGGCCATATGATATCACTTATCTGTGGAATCTACAATATAAATGAACTTATCTATGAAACAAAAACAGACTCACAGACATAGAGAACAGTCCTATGGTTGCCAAGGGGGAAGGGGATAGGGGAGGGTTGGATTGGGAGTTTGGGATTAGCAGATGCAAACTATTACATATAGAATGAATAAACAACAAAGTCCTATTGCACAGTTCAGGAAACCATTAATATATTCAATATCCCGTAATAAACCGTAATGAAAAAGTATATATATATATATATGTGTAACTGAATCACTTTACTGTATAGCAGAAATGATAACATTGTAGATCATACAACACTGTAAATCAACTCTACCTCAAGTTAAAAAAAGATTTCTCTTCCTAAGGAAATCATTACACTGTATAAAGGAGGGGCAGAAAAAATGTTAAACAATTAGAGCTCTCAAATTAACAAAAGATTAGTTTCATGAGAGAAATTAAAAAAGAATTTGCCTGTCTGGGAAGCAGTCTGAACAAGATGATTCTGGAAATCTAGTTTGGAAGAAATACCACCAGTTCACATGTGGGTCTGTCAAGCCCTATGCTAAATTCTCTAGCAGAGTCGAGTGCAAAAGAGGAGGGACAATCTTGCAGAACTTTCTCTTTGGAGAAATTAGATATACTTGAAAAGTCCCCCACCCAAGAGCTCAGAGAGCAACTCTGTGCAAATTAGGAAAAAGCACCACTCCAGACAGACAAATTACAAAATGGCACTCCCACAGGGCAACAAATAAGATAAAGACTCATTTCTTGAGAATACTTCAACAAGAGTGTGTGTGGACACATGGAGCCTAGGCTGATTTCAGCTCCACTCATTCCCTGGATTTTGTGTTGGGCACTGACTACACACCTGTTTGACAGCCTGGCTTACAGGGAGCAAGAAAACATCAAGTCTGAAGACACCAAGGAGATAATCATGTGAGTTAAATCATGATCCCTGTGAAAAAAATTTTCGAATTTACCAGACTTTTTAAAGCAAGTAAGGTCCTTGGTCTAAATAGGAAGGTTCCTCTCATTGCCCTTAGAAACATAGCTTTAAAAAAAAGCTGTCATATTCTTATCAGGCCTTTTGTCCAGAGATCATTGCCATATCAGCAACAAGAAGCCCTGACAGTGTGAGGGTTAAGTGTTTGAAAATTCTCTTCCACCGAAGGCTGATCTTGTTGCCTAGTGACTGCTGCATTGCTTGCTGCTGTCACTCACCTTGTCTCCAGAGAATCATCCCCCACTCTTATATGGAAGGTTATGATTGGACAAAGCTGACATCATAGCCCAGAGAGGAACGGCATCTCTTTGTCAAGACAGCACCAATGAGATAACTCAAGAGTTGGTGGCCAAGGATTTTGGTTCCTTTGTTTTGTTTCTTTAGTACAGAGCCAACAAACTGGATGAAACATTTTCCTCTTTTCTTTCCTCTTTTCTAATCTTGCAGGTGTTAGTAGTGAATTTTTACCCATCAAGATATTCCTTGATAGTGTGTGGATTATCTTCCCATCCATTTGATCAACACTCTCCCCCCAAAGTCTTTTCTCCCCCGTGCACTTGGTCAGCACTTGAGAAGCTGAACAGATTACAGGCAGAAAATGAGTACCCCGGAGCTCATTATCACACCACTGGTTGCAGTGTGGAATTTCACACAAGGCAGCTTCTTCTGGGTGCTTATCTGAAAAGTACCTGAAGAAGTTCCAAAGCATCAGTTTCAAGGACAGCTCTGCTTCAGCGCACATACCCCAGACACCAAAAAAGTTTTCTGAAAGTCGATTAAACTTGAAAGCACACCTACTTTTAAAATCAAGCAGTTGGAAAACTCTCACGCATTTTAGATAATAAACAAACATAAGTTCTTTGATCACTTTTTAAAATTTACATCACACATTTGCACTGCTTTGAAAATCAAGCTTGATAAGTCTTTGTTTTTTGCACTGATTTGAGCTACGTGTGTACTCTTGAATATTTCAGCCATTGAAGACATTAGCTATATGACTGGAGTGTCGGTTGCAGATTCATCATGCCAGCCTGCTGTATTAAATCATCTGTTAAACGTGTTCTTTTCTTGGTAAATATTTGGTATATAGCATAGTCACAGCTGTTATAATTGGATAATTACTTCCAATTAATGCTCTATTTCAAAAGCTGCACTTCCATATGAAGCTTAGAGTTAAGCTGTAACAAAGGCAACCCCCTTCTGGGGAAACAACAGAGTGAGAATTCCTTTCTGTAATTCTCCTGGAAAGCAATTAGAGAAAGAGTACTAATAAATTATATATGGTCCTGCTTTTACCTGCGCTGATAAAGAATCTGTAGTGTGTCAGCTAAAATGTGTAAATACACCACTGCCTCTCCCAAGAGCTGTCTGCAAGTATTTGAAGATTGCAGTTTCTTATTTGAATAGTCAACATTTTTCCTGGCATGAATTAAAGCTGACCATACAGTCCTAGGGAGAATTTATTTAAAAGAAGGGAGAGAGAGTATTTACACAGAATCAAGTTACAAGGAAACACTTCATCTCGGAATTATCATCAAACAATATAAATTCAGGAAAACCCAATTTCATTTGTAATGTAATTTTCTTTAAGAATTCAAATTTGTGTGTAACTGCAAGTAGAAAGTGGGTGGGAGTTCTTTTAAGTGAAATCTTAATAGACCCGAGGAGCAGAGTCTGCTGCAACACGGTTCTTGCTCATTTGACCAGAAAGATACAAAATGTCCGGGTTCCTAGAGTGTTAGTTAATGTCTTAGTTCTTAGAGTTTCTTTGTTTGGAAACAACAGTGAGTTAGGTGTTGCAGAACTGAGAGTGCTATAATTTGATCAAGATTCAGTTTTATATTTACTTTAACTATTGAGAGATTTAATACTGTAAACCACATCTTATGCAAATGCTTGCATTACTTAATGAAACCTCTCAGACAGGCTGATTGTAAGATTATTCTTCTCTATCCCCGTAATGCCATAAAAAATGTGGATGGTTTAGAACCAATTACACTTAAAACTAGTAAATATATATTTTAATAGACTTTGCAGTAATGTAGCCTGACCTTTATACTAATGAGAAGAAGTAAGATTTTTACCCATGAAACTTATTAATAAGATACTGTAATATATGCAGCAGTTTAGAGAAATACCACTTTTTTCTTAACTGCACAGATTTTATACCCCTTGAATATTCATTGGAAGGACTGATGCTGAAGCTGAAGCTCCTATACTTTGGCTACCTGATGCGAACAGCCAACTCACTGGAAAAGACCCTGATGCTGGGCAAGATTGAAGGCAGGAGGAGAAGGGGATGACAGAGAATGAAATGGTTGGATGGCATCACTGACTCAATGGACATGAATTTGAGCAAACTCCAGGAGATGGTGGCAGACAGGTAAGCCTGGCGTGCAGCAGTCCATGGGGTCACAAAGAGTCAGGAGCACCTGAACAATAAGGTTAAGGTATTGATTAATAATTTGTCAATTTGTATTGTATTAAAAATTTGCTATGGACACTCTCCAAATCTCAAGGTGTGGTAGCCACCCTTAGAAAATGCAATTTGATTCCATTGCTTCTAGATCTTGGATTCTAAGTTCTTACCATGGTAGCCACAGAACTCTGTTAAGACCTGGCCCCTAGGACCTAAATACTTTGCAAGCCTCACCTCCTACCAGTCTTTCCTTTTAAGGGATGCTCCAGGCAAATAGCTATTCTTCTTGCTAATGCTGTAAAAACATCAAAGAGCTGCAGCCTCTAATTTAGCCTTCACTGTTCCTTTCCTCCAGAGACTTGTGTGTGTCACTCCTGCACATCATTCTAATCTCTGCTTAGAGCCACCTAGGTGAGAGGTCCTCCCCATCTAAAAGACCAGCTGTTGGGCTGCATCCTGAAGGCCTGCAAGTCCTGGACTTGCCTAGCTTCAAGACTGAAGAGCTCTGAGTCAGCAACAGGTATCACTGGTTTAATAGATGGGGAGGTTACCTGTCTGAAACAAGGTCCTGGAGTGACTTCCCACTGTGTGCGGCAGGTGACTAGCTGGACATGGTGGAATTCTTTGCTCCCGGTGGAAGGGTAAGGTTACCAGTCACAGGGGAACTGACATCATGTTGACGCATTGGTTACCAGGGAAACCAGCCAAGGAGCATGCCCCTCTTGCCCCTTTGATAAGCTATCCTAGTGGAGATAATCTGATCTGATAGTTAGAACAATCACTAGCGGGGGGGCCGGGGGCAAGTATGTAAGAAGGTCAGCCATGTGACTGGTGCAGGTGAAGCAGGCACTAGCCAAGCAGCAGGATGTACAAGAGAGCAGAATAGCCATCTTGAAGGGCCTGAGCATACAGCAACTGTCACCTTGCCCCTTCCTTACCTGTTTTTCTTCATAGCACCTATCACTTTCAGTATTTTATTTCAAATTTTTTATTTTGCTAGTCTCCTCCCACTAGAATGTAAGCTCCATCAGGGCAGAGAGACTTTCATCTGTTTTGCTCACTGCCAAACCATGAGGGCCTAGGCAAAGATTTGTTGAATAAATGAAGAAAAGGCCAAGCATTCTTCTTGTTAGTTCTGTAAATTAGAGGCGGTAAAACCTGGTAGTTAAAGCACAAGTTTAGAAACTAGACTTGCTTTTTTTAGGCTTCCCAGGTGGCTCTGTCGTAAAGAATCTGCCTGCCAATGCAGAAGATGCAGGAACTACAGGTTCAATCCCTGGGTCGGGAAGATCCCCTGGAGGAGGAAATGGAAACCCACTCCAGTATTCTTGCCTGGAGAATCCCACTGGAAAGAGTCTGGCGGGCTACAGTTCATGGGGTCACAGAAGAGTTGGACACAACTTAGCGACTAAACACAGCCACAACAACATTAACCTCAAAGACGTGATGTAAGAATTAAATGAAATAAGCTACCCAAATGTTTGATTTAGTACTTGCCAAGTCTGTCAAGTAGAAAATACTCAGTAAGTAGTTATAACATTTCAGGTAATACCCTTCATAGATTACTAAATCAGATTTAGGTAGCTCTTGATTAAAATTAAAAATCCATTGAACTCCCAGCAAGTGATTTTCCATACCCACCCAACCCTCCCCAGAGAATATTTCTTTCGCTCCAATCTATCTCATATTCTGTAGGGGAGCCACCTGTCTGACCTGAAGGGTTTTTATTCAACTCTCAACTCTGAAGCTGTTGAATTTAACTTCTCATTTGTTCCTGACTAACAAATTTTTATTAACTCCCTTACTCTGCAGTTCAAATAGGACAACTTATTTTTGGTTTGCAAAAAAGAAATTAGAATGTCAAGAATCTTTTCTCTTGACACTGTATGTTTCTTAGCTCTCACTCCACCCACCCTGCCTGCCTGCTAGTCGGAGGTATATGGATCTACTTTCTGTCACTATAGATTCCATTGCTGTTGTTCAGTAGCAAAGTGGTGTCTGCCTCTTTGCCACTCCATGGACTGTAGCCTGCCAGGCTTCTCTGTCCATGGAGTTCCGCAGGAAAGAATACTGGAATGGGTTGCCATTTCTTTCTCCAGGGGATCTTCTTGGACCAGAGACTGAAGTCATGTCTCCTGCATTGGCAGGTGGATTCTTTACCACTGAGCCACCAAGGAAGCCCAATTAGTTTTTTCTAAAGTTCCATGTAAATGGAATCACATAGTGTCTGTTCTTTTGAAACTATTTGCATTTACACTGTTACTAGTATCAGCAGTTTGTTTCTTTTTATTTCTGGGTAGTGCTCTATTGCAGGAACTCATAATGTATTACTGATGGACATTTGCATTGTTTCCCATTTTTGGAGCTACTTTGAATATGACTGCTATGAAAGCTTACTGCCATGAATATTTAGGAGAAAATCTTTTATTTCTCTTGGGTGGACACCTAAGAACAAAATTTCTGAGTGTTACAACTGTGCCCCCTTCCAAATTCTTATCCTGAAGCACTAACCCCTAGTACCTCAGAATGTGACTGTAATTGAAGATAGGAACTTTACAAAGGAAATTAACCTAAAACAAGACCATTGAAGATGGGTCCTAACCCAATCTCACTGGTGTCCTTGTGAGAAGATGAAATTTGGACAAAAAGGGAGAACCAGGGATTCAAGTGCATGAAGGAAAGGCCATGTGGTGGTATAGTGAGAAGGCAGCCATCTGCAAGCCAAGGAGAGAGGCCTCAGGAGGAACCACACCTTGCCCTTGGACTTCCTGCCTCCAGAATTTTAAGAAAATAAAATTTTGTTTCTAAGCCATCCAGTCAGTGGCATTTTATTATAGCAAACAGCCCTAGCCAACTAGTACATTGGGCTATATAAGCGTATGTTGAACTTTATAAGAAACTGCCAATCTGTTTTTCAAAGTGTTTGTGCCGTTTTATATTCCTGCCAGCCAACTATGAAGTTTATACTGGCTTTGTATTTTTAAATACACTTGGTGTTGTCAATCCTTCTAATTTTAGACATTCTATTGGATGTGTAGTAGTATCTCATTGGGGTTTTAGTATGCATTTCTCTTATAGCTAATGATGTTGAACATGTTTCCATGGTCTTATCGGCTGTTCATATATATCTTTGATTAACAGTCTGTTCAAATCTTTACCCATTCTTTACTCTGTTTATGTCTCTTTAATATTGAGTGGTAGGAGCTTCTTATATATCCTGAATACAATCCTTTGTCTGATATACTTGGTGTATCTTCTCCCAGTGTGTTGTTTGCCGTTCCGTTTCCTTAATGGTGTCTTTCGGAGAGCAAGTTTTCAATTTTGATGAAGATCGGTTTATAAACCTTGTGTCCTCTTGTGGTTTGTATGTTCTAGGAAATCTTTGCTTGTTCTGAGGTCAAAAAGGTTTCCCTCTGTTTTCTTCTAAATTTTACGCTGTTAGCTTTAACATTTAGATCAGTAATACTGATTTTAAATAAATTTTCATGTATGGTGAGAGATGAGTCGATATTCACCATTTTCTACATGTATATCCAACTGTTCAGCACCATTTGTTAAAAAAAAAAAAAAAATTATCCTTAGTCCTTTCAGCACCTTTGTCAAAAATCAACTGCCCCTTGGATGGAAGGGGAGTTTGGGGGAGCATGGATACGTGTATAAGTATGGCTGAGTCCCTCCACTGTTCACTTGAAACTATCACAACATTGTTAATCAGCTATCCTTGTTTTGCTTCATTTAAAAATGAAGGTTTAAAAAATACTATTTACATTAGTTCTTAGTTCATTCGCTCATTTGTGTCTGACTCTTTGCGACCACATGGACTGTAGCCTGCCATGCCCCCCTGTCCATGGGATTCTCCAGGCAAGAATACTGGAATGGGTATACCCCAATACAAAATAAAAAGTTTTTATAAAAAAATCAACTGCCTCTATATATGTGGATTTTGTTTCTGGACTATCCTGTTTCACTGAAATATATTAAAGCATACTCTTTATTATCATACCTTTACAGTGAAATTTGAAATCAGGTAGTATAAGCCATTCAATTTTTTTTTAATGCATTTGGCTATTCTAAGTTATTTACGTTTCCATATATATTTTATAATCAGCTTGCCATTTGCCTCAAAAAAGCCTGCTAGATTTCGGTTGGTATTGAATTGAATGTATAGGTGAATTTGGAGAGAATTGACATCTTAACAATATTTAAGTCTTTCGATCCATAAACACAGTATATCTATCCACTTATTTAGATGTTCGTAGCTCTCTCAACTTGGCTTTATAGTTTTCATTGCACAAGTCTTGCACATTTCATTACATTTGCTCCTTCATTTCTTGCATAGCTGAGCACCGAAGAATTGATGCTTTTGAACTGTGGTGTTGGAGGAGACTCTTGCGAGTCCCTTGGACTGCAAGAAGATCCAACCAGTCCAACCTAAAGGTTTAGATCAGTCCTGGGTGTTCATTGGAAGGACTGATGTTGTAGCTGAAACTCCAATACTTTGGCCACCTCATGTGAAGAGTTGACTCATTGGAAAAGACCCTGATGCTGGGAAGGATTGGGGGCACGAGGAGAAGGGGACGCCAGAGGATGAGATGGCTGGATGGCATCACCGACTCAATGGACATGAGTTTGGGTAAACTCTGGGAGCTGGTGATGGACAGGGAGGCCTGGCATGCTGCGATTCATGGGGTGGCAAAGAGTCAGACACGACTAAGCAACTGAACTAAGAACTAATGTAAATAGTATTTTTTAAAACTTCATTTTCCAAAAGTTTGTTGCTACTATATTGAAATACAATTGATTTTTATCAATCACTGGACCTAGTATCCTGAGGGATTGCTCAATTAGTTCTAGCAGCTTTTTGCAGATTCCTTAGGAATTTTTACATATATAATCATCTCTGTACAAAGCTGGCTTCATTTCTTCCTTTCCAAACACTATGCCCTTTATCCCACCTCCTTCTTCCTCCCCCTTATTTTTTCACCTTACCAAATTGGCAAAGAGGTCCAGTAAAATATAGTAGTAATGAGAGGGGACATGCTTGGCTTATGCATAATTAGAGGGGATGTGGTTAGCCTCTCATCATTCAATATGATGTTAGTGGTAGATTTTTCACAGATGCCTTTTATCAGACACAGAACTTCAAGAACTGTGAAGGATGAGGCTTCCATGGTGATCCAGTGGTTAAGAATCCACCTGCCAATGCAGGAGACATGGGTTCCATCCCTGGTCTGGGAAGATTCCAAATACTGCAGGGCAACTAAGCTCATGTGCCACAGCTAGTGAGTCCGTGAGCTGCAACTACTGAACCTGCAGGACCTATAGCCCGTGCTCTCACACAAAGAGAAGCCACCATGATGAGAGGCCCGTGCACTGCAACTAGAGTAGACCCCACTCGTTGCAACTAGAAAAAGCCCACACACAGCAATGAAGACTTAGCACAACCAAAAATAAATGAAAAAAAAAAGAACAATGATTATTAAAAAAAAAAAACTGTGAAGGATGTGAGCTTTTACAGTACTTTCATGCTAACAAGCTTACCTGCTACAGTTTCATGGATGCTGGCAGAAAACATGACTCCTGGGTCAGAGACAAAGGAATTTATTACTCACAGCAAGCAACATGAGCTTCACACTCAGGGTTTGGGCCTGTTTTCCCATGGGGATGTGCAGAGCAGCCCAGTTGAATGCTGCTTAGGAAACCCTAATATTTTATAAAGGCTGCAAGCAAATGTGTCTGACCTTTGCCCCAGAGGGAGCCATTATCTTTATTATACTGGACTGCAAACAAATCTGTCCTCCATTCTGAAGGAAGACACTTTTATTTTCCACATTTACCATACATATATTCTTGAAAATATAGTCTGCAAGAAAATACTGCAATGCCTCTGCTTGCAAGACATGCAAAAGTGTGACACACCCTACTTCACCCCCATTAGGATGATTTAGGATGACTATTATAAAGGGAGAGAGGGAGAAAGGAAGAAAACAAGTGTTGGAAAGGATATGGAGAAATAGGAACATTTGCACATTGCTGTGGGAATGTAAAAGGGTGCAGCTGCTTTAGAAAACTTTATCGTGGTTCCACAAACACACACACAAAAAACCCAAAACTGAACACAGAATTATCATATCATCTGGTAATTTTACTTTTGGTGTCTACCTAAAAGAACTGAAAGTAGGGATTTAAACAGATACTTGTACACCAATGTTCACAGCAGCGTTATGTACAAGACCCAAAAGGTCGAAACAACTGAAATGTTCATCAATAGATGAATAGGTAAACAAAAGAAAAAGGAAGAGAACAAAAAAAACCCAAAGTCAGTAGAAAAAAAGAAATAAAGGTCATAGCACAAATAAATGAAACAGAGCCTAAAAAACAATAGAAAAGATCTAAAACTAAGATCTGGTTCTTTGGAAAAACAATACTTTCAAAAAATAGCCTTTAAAAACATTCTGAAATTAAAACTTTTATCCTTCATCTGTATGATTCCAGCTTTTTAACACTGGAGGGGAAAGTGTATGTGTGCAGGAGTATGAAACCACCTACATCTATATTATCAACCCCCAAAAGACAGAGAAAGCACAAAAATGTTATAAAACAACATTTATTCTGTAATACTTTATCATAGTGAATTGCATCTCTTTGGTAAAAATAAACTTTATAAACAATTTAATAATCAGAGATTAGATACAAAAGCTAAACATTTGTTAAGTTGTTTTTAACATGAGCAAAGACTGGCAACTAAGAAGTGGTTCACTTGGACTGGTCATCTACTTACTGGCAGTTATAACTCAAACTCAGGGTAATTTTTATCCTACGTTAGAAAAAAGGATAAGGACACAATAACTCAAATTTCTTAAATCAGAAACCATTCTTACACTTTCACTTAAAAATAAATAGTAGTTACAATGAATTGGCAATAACACATTTTTATACACTATTTAATGGCAACATAATACTTTAAAATTAAGCACTCAATAAGAAAAGTACAACAATTTTGACAATGGCACTGGCAGTCAGATGCAAAAAAAAATGTGTGCTTTAAGAAAAAATGGCAGTTATAACATTAAAATACTTTGTTTTTCAGAAAACAAATATTTTGATTACATCATTAACGTATTGAAGCAAACTGTTTAAATCAAAGCTTATATAACATTTCAAACAAAAAAAAACCCTATAAAATATATATGTAAACCAGAAAGCCTCGAAGTTTCTTAATTAAATGCTATGGTCTTCACAAAAGGTTGTTAAGCCACTGTAGTATTTAAGATGATAGTCTTTACAGCTTTGTGAAATTGCTGAGAAAGGCCTCCTGGTCTACCAAGACACACACACACACACACACACATACACACACACACACACACACACACACCCCCACACCTACCAAGACACACAACACACACACACACACACACACACACACACACCCCTGGTCTACCAAGACACACACACACACACACACACACACACACCCCTGGTCTACCAAGAGACACATACACACCCCTGGTCTACCAAGACACACACACACACACACACACACACACACACACACACACACACACACACACACGCACCCCTGGTCTACCAAGACACACACACACACCCCCCCGGGTCTACCAAGACACACACACACACACACACACCCCCTGGTCTACCAAGACACACACACACACACACACACACACACACACCCCCTGGTCTACCAAGACACACACACACACACACACACACACACACACACACACACACACACACCCCTGGTCTACCAAGAGACACATACACACCCCTGGTCTACCAAGACACACACACACACACACACACACACACACACACACACACACCCCCCTGGTCTACCAAGAGACACATACACACCCCTGGTCTACCAAGACACACACACACACACACACACACACGCACCCCTGGTCTACCAAGAGACACACACACACCCCCCTGGTCTACCAAGACACACACACACACACACACACCCCTGGTCTACCAAGACACACACACACACACACACACACCCCTGGTCTACCAAGAGACACACACACACACACCCCTGGTCTACCAAGACACACACACACACACACACACACCCCTGGTCTACCAAGACACACACACACACACACTTCTGGTCTACAAAGACACACACACACACACACACACACCCCTGGTCTACCAAGACACACACACACACACACACCTGGTCTACCAAGACACACACACACACACACACCCCACACACACACACCCCTTAACACTTTCTCTAACTTTGAATTCGTGCTAACATATATTAAACACACACACACACCCCTTAACACTTTCTTTTTGAATTCATGCTAACATATATTTAACTGACCACCTAGTATGACCCTTTACACAATGCCTCAGAGAGTAGGAAAAGAAAAAAATATGTATATTCTAAACTTTACTATATACAAAGGAATCAAAGTTAAGAGAAGCCATGTTGGTTATAAGGAGGACAGGCAAGGCTCAAAGGTGGAAAAAAGTAGGTGATCCATCAATTCATTTTCCATGTAATGTTTTCTTTCTCTGAATTTGAAAAGTAAAACAAAACATGAACTAATTGAGTTATATATTGCACAAATAAATTTCAAAAATATATATTCATGAAACACTGATTCTATTTGGGATGTACAAGATGAAGATTAATTGTTAAAACTTCTACTAGGGATCTATCATAAACTGAGATTGGCTGTAACAATTTATATTGATGCGAGGTAAATTATACGTTAGCTTAAGTCATAATTTTAAAAGACTGAACCTTTCCAGGATTTCCAAGTTGTTTTTTATTACAGTAAAATTTGCTAGTAATATATTCCTAGAAATACAATTTCCAGTCCATAGGACTAGAAATGACTTCCCTTAATTGGGTGGTTATTAGCCATGTTTTTATCTTAATACACCTAAGGAATGGGATTATACTATGGAAGTAATAAAGGGGGATGGTAATTAAAAAGGTTCTTCCCCTTCAAAATAACTGCCTTGGTAAATCAGCACATGGAAAGTGATACAATGAATTCTATATAAGAATTCAATAAAGAATCCTGTAACTTCTTCCTGTTGGCATTTAGTGTGAAAGTTTATTGACTTTGCTAGTGATGAACATAACTTTTAACTTTTAAATTTGTGGTAAGTACATGAAGAGGGAAAGAAAATCAAGTTTAAAAGTTATTGCTATTTATATTAAGACAAAAATAACTTTAAAGATCTTTATTTGAACTGGGAATGACTTTCTCCCTTCCTTATATCTTAGAAAATTTTCCTTTACTTACAAAGACTAATGATCTAATGGACAAGAACCAGAGAGAACATCTGTAGTACAGAATTTCAGTTAACAAAATAAAGTGGAACCAGATCATTAAAACACTGTTAATAAGGTCTATCCAGAGGACCACAGTAAACAGCTTAAAATATTTTGTTATTAAAATGATTTTTATAATCTGTGTACTATTTGTGTGTATGTGTGTGTGTGTGTGTGTGCGCGCGCGCGTGCACGCGCTAGTCTCTCAGTCATGTTTGACTCTGCAACCCCATGGGCTGTAGCCCACCAGGCTCTTCTGTCCATAGAATTATCCAGGCAAAAATAATGGAGTGCGTAGTCATCCCCTTCTCCAGAGATCTTCCCAACCCAGGGAGTGAAGCTGGGCCTCCTGCACTGAAGGCAGATTCTTTACCACTGAGCCACCAGAGAAGCCCCGTGTACTATTTATACTGTGGTAAAAACAATTTAACAATTTTTGGTGTTATGTTCACTGTGCATAGTAAAAGATGTTAACTTAGGTTAGCAACTTTTTGCAGCAGATGTGATATATATGAAGAACAAAAAATTCAATACCTCATCCTGCATACTTATTATCAACAAATTGAAAGATTATTATTTTCAACAGCAGCAATTCTATTAATGTGGCTATCCAGGTTCAACTACAATTAACATGGAAATAGGACAGATAAAGTTGTTATCCCTGGCTTAATGTCTTGCCAACTGAAAAAGACATTTTCATTATGCTTCTCATTTGACAGTTTTGCCCAAATAAACTCAACAAGTTAAAAGAAAAATATTTCTTAAAAAAAAAAAAAAAAGCTTTATCGTCATAGAAACAGCCAAAAGTTAACAAACTAAAATCACAAGCTTATGTGTCTATGTATGTATATGTATACATGAAATTATCAGAAAATAAAAACAAGGTCATTGTCTATGAAACAGGATGTATCATGAGATAAGACTGAACTTTTAGAAAGCTGCTTTTGCCATTGTAAAAAAATACATTATGAGTAAGTTTAGCTTTATCAGTATCCTTTGTCCTTTCTGAATGATACAGTCAAGATATATAAATGATATGGAAAAATGTGTAGAATATAAGCAGATTTGTTCAAATACTGAAAAAGGCCTTGGTCAATACACATTTGGAAGAGTAACAAAATCTTTTAGGATGGATGTAATGGCACGTAATTACACTGCCTCCTTAAAAGGACGTATAAAATTTTATACAAATTTTAAAATCCATGAAGGCATTTTATATCTACATTTTTGTTAAATCCTTTAACTTAACTGGGTGCACATACAAATTTAATTCATACAAAGCTTGAATAGAATTTTTTTCCTAAATGATCTACTTTATGATGACATAAATAACACATATTCAAATGTTTATATTAGATTACATTCCATTCGTGTAATTTTCAGAATGCAGTACATTTAACAAGCCAATGAAAGATCCTCTTATTGCAAAAGTGTGTCTAAATGGGACTCCATGGCTATATCCTTTCATTGGATACTTTCTCCTCAACAAAGACAGCAAGTGGCTAAAATCAAAATAACGGTTGCCAAGCACTTTGGGAAAGAATAAATGGCTCCAATCAACACTATGGAATATCTGGGAAGTTAAAAAATTTGAAAAAATAATATTGTAACAGGAATTGAAGTGTTCTTAGATGAAATTACATCACAAAATTGCCTTTTTAAATCTTAGAACTTTTTGCTATCTCTTTGCCAATGTATGCAAAAGGAACTTTCTGGACATTTAGGATCTTTTCCAACTTACATTTAACTCTGTTCATGTGTCAACAAAAAATAATTAAAAACAAAAATTAAGACAAAATAAAATATTCAAATCTCATCCTACTGGATTACATGTGTTAAGAGAAGAGTATGTGAGAAAGAAAGCAGCAGAATTTCTAGCTGGATCAGCAACTATAGTTAATTACAGATAGGAAAAGAAAATGAAAAAAAAGTTAGAGTTGCCAGTTCTTACACTTGGACATATTAACAGAACAAAAGACTTCCCTACAAGTTTAAGACAGAGGCTCGGGACTTTTTTTTTTTTTTACATAAAATTTCCAATCTTGGAGACACTTATCACAAAAATTATGCTTTTAGGATTTCACATCATATTGATGATAGGGCATGATCCTAACAGCAATTATTTTATAAAAATTCAAAAAACAAAAATATTTTGAAATAAACAAGTAATTAGCACCCCTCCCTTACCCTAAAACAAAAGAAGTCCACTATGGCTTTGATATCCCTTGTAAAGAATTAAGTAGAAGAGTATTGCCACATTTAAAAATCATTTCACACTAGTATTTCTATTTTTTCCGCTGCTTTTGATTCTGTGTCTTTGCAGTACTTATTAGGGAACCTAGACATGTACGAATACCAGCAAGGTGGAGCAGAGATCCAGCTGCCTCTTTGAGCTCCTCATCAATTTCTTGACATGCCTGTTTTCGCATCTTTTTGTCTGGCTGCCCCTTTTCAGTGGTATCTGCACAAGCCTGAGATGCATAGCCACTGTCTCCAAGAGGATCATCTTCATAATCAACGTCTGTGTCTTCTTCACTGCGAAATCCTTCACTGCCATCACTTCCTACATGGCTACTCTTTGGGATAAATTCATACACCTCATCCACAGAAGACAGAGAAGACACACTAGACCTGGACGCACAACGCTGTGCTGCCATGCTACTTGCACTGTAATTGTGGTCTTCCTTTGGATCAATGCTGGTGGCTAAAGAATCACTCTCATGTAATCGCATACCACTGGAATGATTAAATGCACTGCTATAACTCCTCTTTTTTTGAATTGCTGTTTTAAGAGGCAGAGGCTTCTCACCTGTGGAAAATAAAGCTTCCATCAGTAAATCAAATGCATCTGATTGCAGAAACAGGCCATTTAAAACTATCACATCACTCCTGAATAAGTGCTTCAGACTGGCGATGTTTCGTGGGTCTTTAAATTTTATGCAGACCATCATCCTGTAGTAACCAATCTAAAATATTTTTAAACCACTTAATGGTATGTCTTGACCTTCCCATGGAAAATACAATTATTTTGAGCTGCTTGCAGAAAATGCCTCAATATTAATGTGTCACTGGTTAGCTAACAATTTACTTGTTGATATTTAGGTTGTTGCCAGTTTTTCACTATTACAAGTAATACTGCAACGAAAATCCTTCTACATGCGTTTTCTTACACATATGGAATTTTTCTAGGAGAGATGAAAAGAAACAGAATTACTAAGTAAAAATTATATACATTTTAAGTGTTAGTTGGTATTTCCAAATTGCCTTCCAAAATAGTTGCATCAATTTATATCCTACATTGCATGACAACACCTAGTTCCTATACTTAACCTCTAATATTATCAATCATTTTAATTTTTCATAATCTCATGGCAAAAAGATATTATCTCAATATTGTTTCATTTTGCATCTCCTTGATTACTAGAGAAGCTGTATCTTTTCAAATGTGCGCTGTCCATCTGTATCTTTCCTCCTCTGAGGCCTAGCTATTCTTCTATTTTGTTGAACTGTTTTCTTATTTCTTACTTATAGAATCTTTTTATGTTATGCACATATGTATACTCAACATTATTCCTTTGTCTGCTATATACAGTGAAGAAATACGTCATCTCAGTATTATGCTTGTGTTACTTTTCTTACAGATATCTGCTGTTGTCAGAACTCTGAATAAGAGTTTGATGTTTAATTAAATTTACACAGCTTTTATGGATTTCGCATGTCAAAGATAGCTTTTCTCATTTCAAGATTACAAGCATACTTTCTATGTTTTCTTATTCATAGCTTTCATTTTTACTTTTATTCATTTCTTTAAAATATTTATTTTTATTTATTTATTTAGATGCACCAGGTCTTAGTTGCAGAATGTGGGATCTTCAATCTTTCGTTGTGGCACCTGAGATCTTTTGTTGCAGCATATGGGATCTAGTTCCCTAACCAGGGATTGAACCTGGGTCCCCTGCACTGAGAGCACAGAGTCTTGTCCACTGGACCACCAGGGACATCTCTATTTTCACTTTTAAATCTTTAAGCTTAATTTCTAAACATGCTATTTATTTCTTCATTTCAATGTAACAAGAATTATCATAGCATTAACCTCAATTTCACAACTGCTCACACAAATTAGAAGAAAATAAAACAGAAACTAAGTTATTCAGATGAAAACACAACCTAGTTAGAAAGAAGTAATTTTGCCTGTAACACTGAAATATTTAGCGTCCTAAATGACATTTGAAACGTGCTCACAAAAAAGAAAAGCATGATTGCTTACATTCCAAAATTCCTTGTTCTATAGAAGTATTTAAAAGCATCATTGCAGTCGCAGCATCAATATCAGATTCTAAAAAAGGAAAAGAGTGATAATATTAATGTTCTTTATAAAAAAGAGGCTATTATAGTATATGCATGTACCCAAAGGTAACCAACATTAAGGTTTTGGTGTATTTTTTACTTAAAAAAAATGTATACTGTATGTAATATATGTAATTTATACACACACATATATATAGATGTCAAATATATACATAGACACAAACACATACAAATAAATGTACAAAACAAGACTTATTTTATAAATTTACTTTTGTTCACTTAAAATTATGAACAATATTGTATAAAGGAGAATTGAAAGGTACTAGAGATAATGAAAGTTTTCTTCTTTAATTATTCACAATGAAAATAAGAACCTGACCTGCATTTCAATAAGGACTGCCCTTAAACAATTAAATTAGCTAAGAACACACATAAATATTAGCACTGTCTTTAGTCATAATTACACACAAGCCTATAAGTACTACAATTATGGATATTCCATAAGAAAAATGGATTTTAATAGGCTGGTAAAACCAGCAGGTTCTATTCCAGAGGTCATTACGCTCTCATATCTACTTTTGCACCAGAAGTTCCTGTACATCTTGGCAACCTGTTAGCCTTTATAACTGTAATCGAATAAAAGTAAAATGGTACAATCTAAAACGTGAAGAAAAGTTAGAAAATGTTTACAAATTTTAGATTATAAAGGATAGGTTTAAAACAAGACTCAAAAACATTCCATTTCTGCCTCAAAGTTGGAAAATTTTTATTATCCCCAAATCTTATATTTTATTTATAATATCTAATTATAAAATTATATTAGATAATAAAGTCATGTTCCTCATCCTGACCACAAACTCTGTAAAGGCAGGAAATGTTATGACCTTAAAAAATAGGTTTAAGTAAATCAGAAGATTGTTGCTATGAGACAGCACGTACTCTTCTCCCTTGAATCAAGTGTGATCTCATTAATCAGAGTTTCTATATGAATGTCTTTCCAATTAGACTCCCTTAAGGTAAGAATCATGTCTTATTCTCTGTATTCCTTAATCCCTGGAACAAACAGTAGTTCCCTCGTAAATAAGTGAAGAATATATTGTATCTCTGCCACATCTCCTTTCTTTAGATTAAGCTGATTATCACCAAATTACTAAGCCCTTGTTGGCATGTTCTAAGTATTATTAACTCATCTCACTCTCTTAAGTTTATGATGTGGTACTATTAGTATTTCCATCTTAAAGATGAGAAAATGGACAAAAAAAGGATCTCTAGGAATGATACAGATGGGATTTAAACCTGTGCAGTCTACCTCCAGAATCCATGCCTTCAATTTGTAATCTCTCATCATCCCTCAACACTTACCAAGTATCTATAATTAGAGTAAGAAATTTTGCAGGAAATCATAGAGTACAACGGAAATTCTCTATTCTGTTACCCATTCAACAAATTGAGTGTCCTATCTCACACTCCAGGCTGAAAACAAAACAGGAAAATCCCTGACTCTCAGAACACAAAGAAATACAACTTCTGAGAGATAAACACTAGGGAGAAGAAAACTGGAGGGAAGGAAGACAGAGAATGTGGGGAAAAGTAGTTGCAACTTTAAATACAGAGGTTAGGGAAGGCCTCAAGGAAAGGTAATAGTTGAGCAAAAACCTCAGGAAGGTGAAAGAATGGAAACCATGAAGATATTCAAAGGAAAAGCATTTCAGGCAGGAAAAAAAAAAAAAACAAGTTAGAAAGAACTTGAATCAATGATTCCCACATGCCACAGACGCTAGTAAAACGAAGACCTCTCCAATTGCAATCTTTTAAATGAGACTTAACTATAATAGAGTTCAGTATTCTAACATATCTTTAAAGAAACAAAGCTAGTACAGCTCTAGCCCATATTGCATCTCTGCGTGAATTGGAAAAAAAGCAACTGGCCTCCAGGTGAATGCTTCTCTAAACCAGGACACACAGCTTGAGGACTGGGTGTGGTTCAGTCCTTCTGAAATCAGCCCACTCATTGTCTCAGCCAGGTGTCCTTTGTGCAGGGCGCAACCTGGGTGGCATTATACTAACAGAGAGACTTCTGTTCCATAAAATAATTTTTTTTTCTTTTAATAAAAAAAAAAATCTTTTTTTTTTTTTTTAAAGGGGGAATGGTGGTGAGGGAAAGAATCTAATACTGAAATGAGTTACAACAAGTAAACAATTTCAGGAAATTTATTAATCTTATAAATGAAGCATCTATAAAAGATTCTTAACTTTAAAAATTAGTATATCTTTATAGTTAGTATAGGGGCTTCTCTGGTGGCTCAGAAGGTTGAGAATCTTGCCTACAATGTGGGAGACCAGGTTTCGATCCCTGGGTTGGAAAGATCCCTTGGAGAAGGGAATGGTAACCCACTCCATATTCTTGCGTGGAGAATTCCATGGACAGAGGAGCCTGGAGGCAATAGTCCATGGGGTCTCAAAGAGTCAGATACGATTGAGCAACTAACACTTTCACTTTCTGTAACAGTAGAAATCATAGGAAAATTGTTCTTTAAATACAAATTCTTGTAGGAATTTGTTACAGCCAAATTAATTTGAATAGTCCAATATGAAATTACTTTGCAAAAGGATTTTATCTGCATCTGACTTTGTTTGATTTAGAACATTCGTTAAATATGCATCCCACAACATCTTGTCAATTAACTCAAAAAAAGTTTAACTTCAATGTTAAAATAGGCACCAGAGAAATGATCCCATCTGGTAATCAAGAACACCCGATTATCCAACATGGTATTGGAAGTGTGGAGCCCTAACCACTGAACCACCAGGGAAGTCTCCTATCCAACACTGTAAATCAACTATTCTTCAATAAACACCACCACCACCTAACTATCAATGATTTGTCCAAAGTACATTCTTGAACTTCTTGGAACAAAAGCAACCAAACTGTGTAGGTTTTACAATTCTTATTTATAGTACCAAATCAGTTTTGGTATTAAAATTAAACTCAAGACTTACTTATTGTCACAGCTGAAAACACTTTATAATGTTTTTTTCATTAATAAGCATAGGGTTGGTTCAGGTCAACTCAATACCTTTTGCAATTTTAAACATGGCTCTGTGTTCTTAACAAACATACTATTAGCTATATTATCTAACATATTCAGTTTATGAAGAATGAAAATTTCATTTTTTATAAAGTCTTTTGTATATACTTTCTCTGACACTATTTAGGTTAATCCAATAATTCACTTCCAACTTTAAGTCATTTGTCATTAGAGCCATGAGAGCCATCCAAACAGTGAGTTAAATAATAACAACAATAACCTGTTAAAAGTCATATTAAACAGTATTAAATAGTTCCCTTTTTATCCTCCATAGTTCTGACTAGAGTTCAAAATATGCTACTGATTTAATAACTGGTTCAAATAAATCTCTGTCAAAACTGTTAACTTATGCTTCCTAGTTTATATTTTCTTAGCCTTGATGCTAAGAAATTATTAACAATAATTAAGACATCAGTTTTAACTATGCGAAAGTAAGAGTTATAATAAGACAAACAAGTTTCTATTACCTGATTCTCAGTCCATTTGCTTAAGGAATGATATGAGAACCACAGTGGCAGAATTTAAATGATTATAATTCAAGTATTAACTATAGCAGGATTTACTGCCTTTATCAAAACCAGTATACACATTTACAGAGCATCCAAACAAGGAAGCTGTTTCTCATGATTCTTCAAAGTAGGAAAGTGATTTCAATAAATTACTAGTACGTGAAGCTGTTTGTACTACCAGTTTACTTTCATTTTAATTAAGATACAAATTATGCTAATTTGTAAACTTAAATTTGAACTTAGGTTTGCATTTAGTTTCTACCTTCATCATTAACTATCTGAATTTTATATTTGCTTGTAATATGCTACATACACTTTAGTGCTTAAATATATATACTAAAATTTACTAATTAGAATATGGTTCCATTTTTGTCTTCTCTGTTCACTGATGCATCCTTGGTGCCTAGAACAGTGACTAGCACATAAGTGCACTCAATAAATATTTTTAAACACATGAATTTACTCCAAACCCACACCAAATCAAAATATTGACCAAAAAAGGTTTTGTTCTGCTATCTCAGTATGAGATTTCTCTGCCTCCTGCTGCCTATTATACAATACTGTAACATTGCTATTGGCCAGATAGACTTTAAAAAGGATAATTCTATGAAGTGACAGATGAATTTTATATTCGATTCTACTATTATTTTCTTGGACTCCAAAATCACTGTGGACAGTGACTGCAGCCATGAAATTAAAAGACGCTTGGTCCTTGGAAGAAAAGCTATGACAAATCTAGATAGCATATTAAAAATCAGAGACATTACTTTGTCAATAAAGGTCCATCTAGTCAAAGCTATGGTTTTTCCAGTAGTCATGTACTGATGTGAGAGTTGCACCTAAAAGAAGGCTGAATGCTGAAGAACTGATGCTTTCAAACTGTGATGTAGGAGAAGACTCTTGAGAATCCCTTGGACAGCAAGGAGATCAAACTAGTCAATCCTAAAGGAAATCAGTCCTGAATTTTCATTGGAAGGACTGATGCTGAAGCTGAAGCTCCAATACTTTGGCCACCTGATGTGAAGAACTGACTCACTGGAAAAGACTGATGCTGGGAAATACTGAAGGCAGGAGGAGAAGGGGATGACAGAGGATGAGATGGTTGGATGGCATCACTGACTCAATGAACATGAGTTTGGGCAAACTGAGAGATGGTGAAGGACAGGGAAGCCTAGCATGCAGCAGTCCATGGAGTCGCAAAGAGTCAGATATGACTGAGCAACTGAACAACAACAAAGTTGGAGCCAACACTGAAATTTCAGTGATATTTACAAAACACAAAACTGACAATGTCACCTTATTCTTTAAAGACCTTCAGTAGTTCCCCTAACTCCTCATATCTGGTAGGAGTGCAGGCTCTGAAATCAGAGTTCCTTCTATACCATTTACTGGTTGTGTAACCTTAAGAAAGTTACTTAATCTCTCCAAAGTTACAGATCTCTCCCCTTATTTGTAAAAGGGGCTAACAAAACCTCAAAGAGTTGTTGTAAGGATTAAAGGAAATAATGCAAGCAAAACACCATAGTCAGGAACTCAGTGTAAACTAATGTTACAGTTACAGAAAGAAGTTCTACCTTATTATGCTAAAGAAGCTCTCCTTGATTTGGCTAATGCCTGCTTAAACTTCTTCATTTGCTTTGCCCATGCTAAACGATCACATCTATAGCTACAGGACCAAGGCTACTTAGTCTTCTATGCTCTTAGGTTTCAGCCACGCTTACCAACCCGCAGTTCATAGCAATTGTCCCAGACCAAACCTCTAACCAAGGTTAAGTATCCCTCCATCTTTTGAGGCCCAGAGCTCAGGCATCACACTTTCTTCTCTCAGAGGCCTTTCTTGACCTTCCATGGTAGGCACCAAGGACCTACTCATTAGATGAAGAAGTATCTATGCTCTCCTTGTGGAAGCTGATCCCCAAAGGAAGAAGCAGAATTAGGATGGAACAGAACAAGAACAAGAAGAAATTCTAAATAAATCCCAAAATTCAACAGAGAAAAATGTTCTCAAAATGTGCATATGAGCTAAAGCTTAAAAGACTACGGGTCAGAATTACTGAAGTAATAAAAAGAAAAAAGTTTCAGCAATACCTAAACATAAAGAGAGCATATTTACTCATGTAGGTAACATGAAAATGGGTACTTGCCTTATGTTCAGTCACAACATTTTCTGAAGCAGACTCATAATTCCATTAACTTCTTTGCAGAGTTCTCTTAAGCTTTTCACACTCTTTCCCTCCCTTATTTTTACCAACCATCGTCATGTTTCCTAGGCTTGGCTTAGTGTAGTTTTAAAGAGCCAAAATGTCTCTGATACACAGAAAGGCTTTTCATCTGATAATTTTTATTTTTATAGGTCAGAGTAACATCTGCAAGCTCCATAGCAGCAATGTGAGGAAAACTTATGTTAGTATATCACTAACCTATAATATTAACTATGAGTAGAGGCAAAAACAACTAATTCAAAATTTTGATCTACTTTTTAAAAGTCAACCAAGTTCAAAAGTTAGCTTTTGAAAGCTTATTGCTTTCTTCCTAAATTATAGCTCTTCACACTTAATCTATAAAAGAATTATGTAAAACCATCCCTAACTCAAAGGACATAATAAAACGAGTGGCAGGCCAGATTTGGCCCACGGGCCATAGTTTGTCAACTATTCTAGTCCGACAGACTTGAAAAGATAATTCGGTACTTATCGCATTACTAAGAAATATTTCTCTATTTTCAAGGAAAAATATACAATAAAAGGAAATGAAAACAGGGATATAAAACAGTATACACAGTATAATCCAAGTATATGGAGAAAAAGTGTGTTTCGGAGGTGGGGGGGCGGTATGTGCATGTATGGGCATGCACACAAACATATCTACTCTTGTGTAAGGCATAAAAAGGATCAAAGCAATTATATTAAAAATGTTAACAGCAGAGGGGCAAGACAGATAGATAGGGTAGGGGATTAAGAGGTATAAACTACCGTGTAAAAAATAACTAAGCTTCAAGATATACTGTACAACACACAGAACACAGTCGATATTTTATAATTATAACTGGGGTATAACCTTAAAAACTGTGAATAACTATGTTGTACACCTGAAACATACAATATTGTACATCCAGTATAGCCCAATTAAAAAGTTAACAGCGAATAAAAGGTAAGTTTTAGTTTCTTTTTTTATAAATGTTTTTTATTTTCTAAACCTTCCATAAGGAACATGCAATACTTTCATAATTAAAAAATAATTAAATAAAAATTCTGATTTTAACCTAAGTTCTTATGATTTAAAATACTGATCTTTCACATACCTTTGAGAGTTCGCACCTGGTTCTGCTTGAGTACAGAGCTTAAGAAGTGAGGTGATAAAGAACCACTGAAAAAGAGATAAGACAAGCACACTTATTAAAAAAAAAATCTTTATTTCACATTTTACAAAACTTAGTTACAAATACAACTAGTTTGTACAATAAAAAACAGTTTTTACCTTGTTTTCTCTGCTAATACTATTCACTTTAGCAAGAGTCTGCCAAAGCAGAAAGAGCATAAGATCCAAGTTTAAATCACAACTATTTGGGCGTTCTTAGGCAAAATAATTAACCCTTTAGTTTCTTCATCTGTAAGACAGGAATAATTAAAACTCCCACATAGGGTTGTTGTGATAAATAAGAACATTAAATTTAAAATGCCCAGAACAACAGACAATACATAATAGTTACTGTTTGATTCTACACTGGATGCCTAAGTTTGATAAGATATTAATATAGGTGTTACTACAGAAATGAAAGTGTTTCTCAAAACAATGTTTAAAGAAGACTATATGGTGATGACAAAAAAAAAGATAAGTTCCTGATTTAATTAAAAATATCAATTACAAATTAAAATTTCTATATTTATGAAAAAGAGACCAGCAGTTTCGTTTTTTAAATTTCAAAAATTTTTAAATATTTTTGGAATAAACTTTCCTTTTCTTTGGAATTTGTGATAGTATTTAAAAAAAATCTGCTTGGCTAACTAAATTAAAAGTCTATTTCTTAGTCACAGTTTCATATACACTATAGTTCATTCTCTTCCTCAGACTTAACCAATTATGGCACGAAAGGTCTACACAAAGGCACGTCAGATGGAACTGTCATTTTGTCAAACAATAATAAAGAGTAAATATTTTTAAAAATATTTTAAAGTCAAAGATTACAACCTCTATGCTGCTGTTTATCTATCTCTTTTTAAACCACAAAATCATCTTTATTTAACATTTAAACATATAAAAAATTAAAACATGACAATGTATCGTATCAAAGGCACAGGAAAGTTTATTTTTGATGGTATACAAAAAAAGTGTGCCCATTCTCCCATTTAATTTTTAATAAAAAATAGCATTGCTAAATAAAACACAAAAGCAGTATCAGCAGAACTTACCATTAGTTTTCCAACTATTGTTCTTTTAAACTAGGACATCTCATAAGCACCAACACTAAGGAAAGGATCAACTCCAAACAATGAGAATATAAACTCTGATAACATCTTTTCAGAGTTTCATTTCATAAGGATAAACTACTTCTCGTTACAATGATCCTTCTAATCTACTAATATGGTAAATAAGCTTAAAATCTCAATAAGTATGTATGCATATATACTGCTGAAATTTCAACTTTAGGCTAATTTTTTAAACTGTATCAGCTACAAACACTCCTCTAAAAGTTATATAATACTTTAATTCCTTAAACACTACATGAAATGCTGGTAACTGCTGCAAATGGGAGTTTACTCTCTACTTTTGTGTATGTTTCAAAATTTTCATTTATTATTTTACTAAAAAGCGTTAAAAAACTTTTTATAGACTACCCTTAAAAGTATTTTGACAAAACTGTCATTTTCAACGCAAATGAATATATATAATAGAACTTAAAAGTAAAGATTCTGAAGGCTTCTTTCAAAGGCAATAGTCAGATTTAAAGTCATCATTTTCAGATTTGACTTAAAATGGGAAAGCTATAAGATCAATTTAATGATCACTGGGTTAGAAAACAAAAGCCAAGGAAAAGCATATTTGCCAATAGAAACAAATCAAATAAAAATCCAAAGCATTATTTTACTTGACATTTAAAAATTTGAGACTTGAACATAATTTTCAAATATTAAACATGTTGTGAAGGAAAAAAATCTTAAAATAGAAAAACGAATATAAGTGTAAATATAAACACGCTGCAATGACAAACAACAATCTGCTTTCCTGTGTCTTCAGGTCAGTGTTAGCACTGCAGACAATGCCAACGGCCCGATCTTTACAAAAGGGTTCGGGTTATACCTGAATTCATATTATCACCGTCTTCAGAGTTTAGTTAGAATATATTGTTAAGTATTAATACATTTTCCAGAATTTATGCTCGCAATTACCCAACATCTTGGTTCCTAATAAGTTAAGACTATAAGTAAAAATGCCTTAGTCTAATGTCTTATCCGTAAATAATTCTCTATGTAATTCAAAAATAAAGATGAAAAAACCCCCACAACTTTAAGTTACTCCATCTCATTTAATGAAATCTTATATATTGCCACTGACATTTACATCTTACATCTTGTACCTTTGTGGTGATGCAGAAGGGCTGTAAAATGTGGATTTTGAGGCGAAAGGTTGCTTCTTCAGCGCCTGCATAAGGTTGGGTTTATATTCTGGATCAACACACCATAAGGAACCTTTTCCATTAACCTAGAATAAATTACATAAGAATTAGTAACCTGGAATCAGACACAAAAAGTGTCTGAATGTTTTTCATAAATGTGTGGGGGAACAAAACCCAACAGCACCTTTTGAATACAATGCAAACACTAAAGTAAACTTACTAGCAATGAACTGTGTGATTGAAACCCCTAGAGGCAGATAGCCTGGGTTCCTATCTCCAGCTCTGCCATTTACCCGCTGTGTAATTTTTGGAAGGTTAACTAACTTCTATTTCTCTAGGTCATTATTCCCATATTTGGAAGGTATGGATAATAACAGTACCTACCTCATAGGGTTGTTCCATGGATTTAATTACACACAGATACTCTGCACAGTGCATGGTGCATAGGGCCACAAGACCACAACACTCTAGGACACACCATTCACATCACAGTTTGTGAGAATGATACAACACCAAGCTATGCAGAGAACAGCATGAAGGGCTATGCATGATGGTCCTTCAATCAGATGGTGTCATTCCCCCCAAAGTGCTAAACAATATGATACTGGGGGGGATGGGGGGAGGAGGAAGAAAAAAAAAGAAAAAATGATACTGGGTGATGCATCCAAAAATAATTATTTTTATGGCATTAACACTAGTGTTTATTTTCCCATTTAAACTGCTTAAACTCAAAGCAAACAATTTAATGAAGAGATGGCAAAAGTCTCAGAGAGTAAAATCAAAAACTGAGGGATGGAAAAGACTCTTGTAAAAGATAAAAAAGAGGAATAAGTACCATCCCTACCCTCAAGATGGTTAAGTTACAACATATGTAGGCCTTTTGGATAATAAGGTAAAGGGTACACAAGCCCAGATTTCATGGAAATAGTCATAAGAATCTAAAAATAATAGAAATGTATGATTATTGGAAACTAGAGAAAATATAAACAGAAGCACCCACTAAATGGCAAATGAGAGATGCCTCAAAGAATGGCTTGCCTGCTCCACAGGTCCCCTAATATGAAGGAACAGCTTACCAGGAAGGTAAGCGGACAATATATCCAAAGAATATCACTAAAATGATCTAATGTGAAGGGGAAAGGCCAGACCAGGAGATAATTCCTTCAAAGAGGTTTGAAAAATGCTGCATATTTTACCTCCTTCCTTCTTAGAAGGTCACACTACATATTAGCAGATTGGTGGTGGTTTAGTCGCTAAGTCATGTCCGACTCTTGCAACCCCATGGACTGTAGCCTGACAGGCTCCTCTGTCCATGGGATTCTCCAGGCAAGAATACTGGAGTGGGTTGCCATTTCCTTCTCCAGGGGATCTTCCCAACCCAAGAATCGAACCTGGGTCTCCTGCATTGCAGGCAGATTCTTTACCAACTGAGCTATGAGGGGTCCTAAATACTCTTGCTTTAATTAAACCTGTTTTATATTAAAAACACTGATGTAACTGATGAATTCTTATAGAATATACTTTCCTAATGTTAACACTGAGAAATGGGGGTTTTTTTGGTAGAAAAAACTACAAACATTGATTAGAACATGAAGAAAAATAAATCACATTTAAAGATCACGCTATTGCAAATAGAAAAAAAAAACCCAACAGCAAAATTCTCTGACTACTTGGAAATTATAAATGCTCTTGAATTTAAAAAGATATCCAAACTATAATTACAGATTATAAAGGGCATAAGAAAAACATAAAAACTAAGTGGATGTGGTCAAATGCACAGACATTAGTTGAGCTAGTTAAATGAAATAACTGAAGGAATTCAGGAGCTGTAACATCACCTGCTAACTCTTTCTTAAGGATATATCTATCCTATTTCTTTAGCTGAACATCCATCCCTATCCACCAACCTGAACAGTCTGACTAGAAGAACATCCCTACAAATGTACCACACGGACCCATAGCTTACATGCAGAAGCCCACAGCCATGCAAGGAAGAGGTTCAACTGCAAACTGATCCCACTTCCCCAGAGCTAAACACCACTTGCACAGAAGTTAAGAGTACAAGCCTTGAAGAAGAATACCTACCTTTGGAAACCTGGCTCTGTCACTTAACAGCTGTGTAACCTTTAGAAAAATGTCTATGTTCTCTGTGTATTTAGTATGCTCAAAATACATATAAAACAGTACCTTCTGGACATAAGCCCTTAACACCGAATACTACTATTGTTATGTTTTATGTTCATTTTCTTTGCAGTTTTAAAAACTGTTCCTCTTTCAGTCTAATATCATTGTTTTTATTCTCTAACAGTTTGTTTTTCTGCTTCTATTCCACTAGATACTTACATTAAATTTTAATAAATATTTTTGAAGATATTTAATCTTTTGAAGATATAAATGTCAAAATTAAATATAAGGTATAACTTGAACCTCTCTCACCATGGTGTACAAAATTTCCTCACAAGATTAGTGAGATTCAAACTGCTACTAATTTTTGTTTTTACATTCAGTCAGTTCAGTTCAGTCGCTCAGTCGTGTCAGACTCTTTGTGACCCCGTGAACCACAGCAAACCAGGCCTCCCTGTCCATCACCAACTCCCTGAGTCCACCCAAACCCATGTCCATTGAGTCAGTCATGCCATCCAGCCATCTCATCCTCTGTCGTCCCTTTCTCCTCCTGCCCTCAATCTTCCCCAGCATCAGGGTCTTTTCAAATGAGTCAGCTCTTCACATCAGGTGGCCAAAGTATTGGAGCTTCAGCTTCAACATCAGTCCTTCCGATGAACACCCAGGACTGATCTCCTTTACAATGGACTGGTTGGATCTCCTTGCAGTCCAAGGGACTCTCAAGAGTCTTCTCCAGCACCACAGTTCAAAAGCATCAATTCTTCGGGGCTCAGTTTTCTTTATAGTCCAACTCTCACATCCATACATGACCACTGGAAAAACCATAGCCTTGACTAGACAGACTTTTGTTGACAAAGTAATGTCTCTGCTTTTTAATATGCTGTCTGGGTTGGTCATAACTTTCCTTCCCATGAGCAAGCGTCTTTTAATTTCATGGCTGCAATCACCATCTGCAGTGATTTTGGAGCCCAGAAAAATAAAGTCAGCCTCTGTTTCCCCATCTATCTGCCATGAAGTGATGGGACCGGATGCCATGATCTTAGTTTTCTGAATGTTGAGCTTTAAGCCAACTTTTTCACTCTCCTCTTTCACTTTCATCAAGAGGCTCTTTAGTTCCTCTTCACTTTCTGCCATAAGGGTGGTGTCATCTGCATATCTGAGGTTATTTCAAAAACCGCTTTTGAAAATTTGAATTATACCTTACAACATTAACAATTATCTAGACAGTAATAAAACTGACCTGTGTCTTATTCCCCTGCTCCTTTCTGCTTGTATAAAATCCCATATGACGTAAGCTATTATGATTGTTGAAGATTTAATGTGATGAATTCCAGGGTGCTTCCATTTCCTAAACTGTTTTCAAGGTAACATTAGTCTATTACTGAGGTTTTTTTTTTAATCTCTGAATATCATGTCATAACTACTATAGCAGAACTGTATAATGAAAGAACAGTTTCACAGGTTTTAAAAGTGAAATCTTAAAACACTGCTTATTGACCAGCTACATGACATTGGACTAATCATTTAATCTCTGTCTGTCCTCTAATTCATATTTTATCTGTAAAAAAAAAACAGACCACTTCATTGAGTTGTGATGAGATTCAAATAAGATAATTTTTATGTAAGTGACAGAGCTGCAAAGTAAATGAATACTAAGAGTTTATACTGAAAATGGCAGAGAGTCAGTTTATGTTCCTATTCTTTTCTTCTAAGAGATGAAGGAATTTTTAAAACAAAAACAATAAGAACAAAAATTAATTAATTTTAAATATGAGACAAAAGTTAGAAATAAACAAGAATTAAACCGATATGGGAAAAACACTTTTGTATGAGGAAAAGTATGGTAATTGAGTGTAAGGCAGTTTTTAACATCCCAGCAACTTAAATATATTGGAAAAGAAAAACCATGGGTGTCATATCACACTGTAATATAGAAAGTAACATACTATACTATCAGGTGAAACTTTTTCTGGCCTCTGGCAGCAAGATATCACATGAACTACATTGAAATTTTAAGTTTTTTCCAAAGGAAGTCAAATTTCTACCCAGGTATTTTTGAATTAAGTGATGGACCATCCCATCTTAAATTAGATGTATTTCCAATTACTTGGCCTAAGTGGTTAAGTGTATTCTGAAGACAGAGAAATAAAACTTTAAAATGATAGTACCCACATATCCTTTGTCCCCAAACCACTTCAGTTTCATATAGAAAAGAAATACATAAATTATTTTTCATATACAGATTAAGACAATTATTTTAATGATTCTAACCATGTTCTATCTTGGTATTCCTGAGATTAGACTCCCAGAAGCTGTTTAGTTCAAATCTACTTTTAAAATTCTATTGTGAGAGAACTGCAAATTGTTTTGATCATAGAAGAATTGGTATTTCCTTTGAAATAGCAAATTGGAAGCACTAGTACTGAAAACTTGCAGTTCAGGGCAGTTAAGTATCTTGAGTAAGGTCTCCAAATAACCGTCTGTTTTGTGTTACCATGGCAGCACTTCCGTTCACTAAGCCCGTTCACAAACTATCAGTAACAAAATAAAATAATGTATTTGATAATCTATGTTTTAGAGTTTCTTATTTTTAAATCTAAGTCTCAGTTAAAAACTATGCCTCTTTATTAAGTTGTGCTTATATGATAGAAAAATAATAAAGAGTTTAAGAAATATTGTTTTAAAGTGAATATGACTATTACATGTTTTTTTGTGCAGTGGAAACAGGAAATGTGCATTCTCTCATGTACTATTTTGCATTTTGAAACTCTAAGGCTTTTGGACATATTTGGTAAAGAACCACCGAAGGTTTTGAAGAAATAAGGAATATACTAAGAATTGAACTTTAAGATTTATCTTAATGGAAGTTGTAAAGAACATTGGGAGAAGAAACAGTGCTCACTATTCCTGAAATGTTTTTATGTACCTGCACTGTACATTTTAATACTTCCCCCTCTTGACTACCTTGTTCAGTGGTTTTTAGAACCACTGAATTTAAAAGGGCATTCATAATTCTTGCCCATAGTGTGAACTTTTAATGGTGGCTTGCATGACTTCATTTCTTGGGATTCAGCTATCGAAGCAAATCACCACCACGAAAATATACAGCCTGAAATTGTACTAAATCAGGCAAAATTTCTGATTTCACGTTCTCCAGCTAAAATCTCACATTAAATATTTCAGTCTGGCTTTTATAACAAAGTTTGAAAAACAGATTTTAAGACTTCAATGTTCATGTTCAAAACATAAAAACAAAAACACCTTGCCTAGCTTTTCTGATTTTAAAATTCATAAATAACAAGCCAAGATTTTTAGGCCTATCTTTTGACAGTGGTAACTATGGTATGGATGAGGGCAGGGAGCTAAGCAACAACCATAGCAGGTGACTAGATATCTATATCAACCTGTAGTTTGACCTGGACCTTTGTCATCTTGCTTTCTTTTTTGAGATTATCATCTCCAGACAACTATTCATCAGAAAAAGTGCTTTTCAAGGTTGCCAAACCTAATGGAAGAAGTATAGCTTACTTGCCTTTTGCAGGTTGAAAGAGGAAAAAAAACAGTATTTTGAGGTACTGATTCAAGCAGTATTTTATTAAAAAAATAAAAATGAAAACAAATCACAAGCACTCCCAATCTCACTTGAATGCATCACTTTTTGTCCAATATTTGTTTTTAATGACATAATGTTGGCAGCTTGAAAATGGCCACAATAGAAATATTTATATCATGGAAATCAGCAAAAGTGATACCTTCACCTTCACCCAATTGTTAAATATTTACCAATACACGACTGTTCATATATTTTTAATTCTACATGACGCGAATGAAGTGGTTTTTTTTTTTTTTTTTTGGCTGTGAGATGCAGCATGTGGGATCTTAGTTCCCTGACCCATATCAGACCTGCACTCCCTGCAGTGGAAGTGTGGAGTCTTAACCACTAGACTGCCAGGGATATCCCCATTTTCAAATTTTTTCTTGCAACATTTGACACTGTTGCTCATTCACACTTAAATTTACCCTCATTGTCTTCCATTATACCATACTTTTCCTAGGCCCTTCTACTGAAAACCAATGCTGATGACTAGTTTCTTTTATATCTTGACATAAGCATAAATACAATAGGTCTAAAACTAGAAAAGAATTAACTGATACAGTTCAAAAAATAAAATCTAATGATGCATGGTGGAAAGAATACATCCAAAATTTTCCACACTTTCAGTCATCAGAAAGGAGTTTGACTGAGAGGGGAGTTCAGTTCAGTCGCTCAGTCATGTCCGACTCTTTGCGACCCCATGAATCGCAGCACGCCAGGCCTCCCTGTCCATCACCAACTCCCGGAGTTTACCCAAACCCGTGTCCATTGAGTCGGTGATGCCATCCAACCATCTCATCCTCTGTCGTCCCCTTCTCCTCCCGCCTTCAATCTTTCCTAGCATAAGGGTCTTTTCAAATGAGTCAGCTCTTCGCATCAGGTGGCCAAAGTACTGGAGTTTCAGCTTCAACATCAGTCCTTTCAATGAACACCCAGGAGTGATCTCCTTTAGGATGGACTGGTTGGATTTCCTTGCAGTCCAAGGGACTCTCAAGAGTCTTCTCCAACACCACAGTTCAAAAGCATCAATTCTTCTGCTCTCAGCTTTCTTTATAGTCCAAATCTCACATCCATACATGACCACTGGAAAAATCATAGCCTTCACTAGATGGACCTTTGTTGGCAAAGTAATGTCTCTGCTTTTTAATATGCTGTCTAGGTTGGTCATAACTTTACTGCCAAGGATTAAGCGTCTTTTAATTTCGTGGCTGCAATCATCATCTGCAGTGATTTTGGAGCCCAGAAAAATAAAGTTTGACACTGTTTCCACTGTTTCCCCATCTATTTGCCATGAAGTGATGGGACCAGATGCCATGATCTTAGTTTTCTGAATGTTGAGCTTTAAGCCAACTTTTTCACTCTCCTTTCACCTTCATCAAGAGGCTCTTTAGTTCTTCTTCACTTTCTGCCATAAGGGTGGTGTCATCTACATATATGAGGTTATTGATATTTCTCCCGGCAATCTTGATTCCAGCTTGTGCTTCTTCCAGCCCAGCGTTTCTCATGATGTACTCTGCATATAAGTTAAATAAGCAAGGTGACAATATACAGCCTTGACGTACTCCTTTTCCTATTTGGAACCAGTCTATTGTTCAATGTCCAGTTCTAACTGTTGCTTCCTGACCTGCATACAGGTTTCTCAAGAGGCAGGTCAGGTGGTCTGGTATTCCCATCACTCTAAGAATTTTCCAAAGATTATTGTGATCCACACAGTCAAAGACTTTGGCATGGTCAATAAAGCAGAAATAGATGTTTTCCTAGAACTCTCTTGCATTTTTGATGATCCAGCGGATGTTGGCAATTTGATTTCTGGTTCCTCTGCCTTTTCTAAAGCCAGTTTGAACATCTGGAAGTTCACGGTTCATGTATTGCTGAAGCCAGGCTTGGAGAATCTTGAGCATTACTTTACTAGCATGTGAGATGAGTGCAATTGTGTGGTAGTTTGAGCATTCTTTGGCATTGCCTTTCTTTGGGATTGGAATAAAACTGACCTTTTCCAGTCCTGTGGCCACTGCTGAGTTTTCCAAATTTGCTGGCATATCGAATGCAGCACTTTCACAGCATCATCTTTCAGGATTTGAAATAGCTCAACTGGAATTCCATCACCTCCACTAGCTTTGTTCGTAGTGATGCTTCCTAAGGCCTACTTGACTTCACATTCCAGGATGTCTGGCTCTAGGTGAGTGATCACACCATCGTGATTATCTGGGTCGTGAAGATCTTTTTTGTACAGTTCTTCTGTGTACTCTTGCCACCTCTTCTTAATATCTTCTGCTTCTGTTAAGTCCCTACTATTTCTGTCCTTTATTGAGCCCATCTTTGCATGAAATGTTCCCTTGCTATCTCTAATCTTCTTGAAGAGATCTCTAGTCTTTCCCATTCTATTGTTTTCCTCTATTTCGTTGCATTGATCAGTGAGGAAGGCTTTCTTATCTCTCCTTGCTATTCTTTGGAACTCTGCATTCAAATGGGTATATCTTTCCTTTTCTCCTTTGCCTTTAGCTTCTCGTCTTTTCACAGCTATTTGTAAGGCCTCCTCAGATGGCCATTTTGCTTTTTGCATTTCTTTTTCTTGGGAATGGTCTTGATTCCTATCTCCTGTACAATGTCAGGATCCCCCGTCCATAGTTCATCAGGCACTCTATCAGATCTAGTCCCTTAAATCTATTTCTCACTTCCACTGTATAGTCATAAGAGATTTGATTTAGGTCATACCTGAATGGTCTAGTGGTTTTCTCCACTTTCTTCAATTTCAGTCTGAATTTGGCAATAAGAAGTTCATGATCTGAGCCACAGTCAGCTCCCGGTCTTGTTCTTGCTGACTGTATAGAGCTTCTCCATCTTTGGCTGCAAAGAATATAATCAATCTGATTTCAGTGTTGACCATCTGGTGATGTCCATGTGTAGGGTCTTCTCTTGTGTTGTTGGAAGAGGGTGTTTGCTATGACCAGTGCATTCTCTTGGCAAAACTCTATTAGCCTTTGCCCTGCTTCAGTCTGTACTCCAAGGCCAAATTTGCCTGTTACTCCAGGTGTTTCTTGACTTCCTACTTTTGCATTCCAGTCCCCTATAATGAAAAGCACATCTTTTTTGGGTGTTAGTTCTAGAAGGTCTTATAGGTCTTCACAGAACTCTTCAACTTCAGCTTCTTAAGCGTTATGGGTCGGGGCACAGACTTGGATTACTGTGATATTGAATGGTTTGCCTTGGAAACGAACAGAGATCATTCTGTCATTTTTGAGATTGCATCCAAGTACTATCTGCTTCCAAAATGTCTTACTCATATGTATATTGAGTCTGATTTCCTGCCATATGGGTCTTTCCATAGGGCTGTTTAAATGTCCTTATGATACAGCAGCTGACTTCCCATACAGCTAACTGGCCAAGAACCCAAGATGGAAGCCATGTCTTTTATGACCTGGATTCAAAGGGCACACTCCATTTCCACAATATCCTCTTGGTTACACAAACCAGCCAAATTCAGTATTGAAGGGGGACTCTACAAGGGCACAAATACTGGAAGGCAGGGCTCATGTGGGGGCCATCTTGGAGGCTAGCTATAACAGACCGATCCTTAAAAATTGCTGAGGCTTTTTAATGGCCAAGCACATAGCCGGCCTTCATAAATATTCCATGTGTAGTAAAGAATGTGTTAAATAGCAATTTATTACATAGAAATAGATAACTAATACAATCTCCTTTAATCGTATTAAGCTCCTTTAATCGCCTTTAATTGTAATGATGTGTCCAAATGCCTTGCTACCCAGGGTGTCTCATGGATTAGAGGCATCAGGATCACCTCAGAGCCTGTTAGAAATTAGAAAGCCTCAGTCTCTATCCTAGATTTGCTGAAGAAGAATCTGTATTTTAACAAGATTCCTAGATGATCAGTAGATACTTTCAAGTCTGAACAGCACTGTCCTATGAAACCCCTCAGTTATCTAAAGATTTAATTACTTGCTTTTTAAACGTTTATTCCAAATAAAAATCGGAGCTTTCTGCTACCACTTGGGTTATAGAAAACTACAAAAGAACAACACTCCTAGATTAACAAGAAAAAACCAAAAGAATCTACGAAACCATAATTTTTTATGAGCCTGAGCATTTAGGCTGCAAGAAGAATTGAATTTTGAGGTGTGACAGGTCCTGTGAGGAGGGCTGAAACATAAGAGCTATTTCACTTTTGGTAGAGCATGGAAAAAGCGGCAGTCACAATAAAAAGTAAGAAAACAAAATACTCAAGGGGACCTAAGGAAGACACCCTTGGAGATGGAGATAGATGTGTTGAGCCGACTATGGTCTGTGGTTGGAGCAAGGATATCAGGCAAAGCTCATTCATGCTCCAGGCGCTGAATGAGTATAAGGTAAGATCAGGTGTCACTCTGGGAGAGGCACTAAACCTGCCTAAACCCTGGACCAAGCAAATAAGAAGCAAAAGCTCTCTGCCACTGAGAGAGAGACAAAGTACCCTCCATCACCCCAGTCGCCAGCAAAAGATGGCTGCTGTTGAAAGAAAAGTACAAAACCCAGTTATCCTCACACTTTACTGATACTAGGCAATGTAGTACACATCATGTGGAGAAGGACAGGAAATTAGCTCATGCCCAAATGCTCCAAAGATACAAAGCAGGGATCTGCTGCCACTGGGAAATCGTCACTCACTTACACCCAGAACTTCCCACTGATATTAGGTAACATTTACTTACCATGATGGGAGTGGACAAGAAACTGTCCTGAATGCTGGAACAGTGCTGTTCAAAAGGAATTTATACAATGACAAAGTATCCTATATTTGTGCTCTCCAGTATACCAACCACTAGCCATATGGAGGTATCTGGCTATTGATAAGTGCAGCTCTGGACTTCACTGGGTAGATGCGAGAGTCTGCTCATGGAAGAGACAGGGAAGTCCCACATTTGAGGCACAGGCATACAATAAGCCTGCCTGACACTAAAACTGGAGAAGAAACCAAGAAACCTATCCTGTTCACACCAAGAACCTTGCACCAAGTAACAAGGAAGAACAATCTATTGCTAAGGGAGGAGCAAGAGTACAGAGAGAAATATTTAACTCCCCTCCCACTTCTAAGCTAAATGTGTCACAAAGATAAAGGTGGAGCAGAAAAGCTAAGAAAAATCACCTAACATTCCAGGCCTCATACTAAGTACAAAGTATCAGCAGTCTCTCCATAGGAATGTAAAGACTATGGTATATATCAATGGTAACTATGACAACCACAAAACCCAAACCCAACTCAACTGTTAACTAGATTGATCAACACCTGTCCATACTAACAACCTGATAGAAGTAGAGGCATATCTATTTCTTAATAGAAATATTCTTTATTTCAGTTTCTACCATTTTTTAACAAGTAATGTCTGACATTTAATGCAAAATTATGTGACACACAAAAGCAGGAAACAAAACAATTAACAAAACCAGACCCAGAGACAGTCCAAATATTGAAATTATCAGACAGACACTGTGACTATGATTAATATGTTTAACAGACCTAGTGGGAAATTTTTAGCAGAAAGATGGAGATTATTTTTTTAAAAGGAAAATGAAAATAGTTTAAAAAACAATGAAGATGATTTTATTAGGCTAATCAGCAGAATGGATACAAGAAAGAATAAAACTGTACAAAGATCAATAGAAATTATCCAAACTGAAACAAAGAAAAAAGAGTAGGAAGAGGGACAGAGCAATCAAGAGGTGAGACAACAGCAAATGGTCTAACAGATTTTCACTTGGAGCCCAGAAGTAGCTGGTGAATCACAAGAAATATTTGAAGAGATAATGAGGAAATAAATTTCTAAGTTTAATGAATGACAACAAACCACAGATCCAAGATCGTCAGAAAAACCAAGGCAGGATAAAAATAAAGAAAGCCACACTTAGGTACATCATAGTCAAACTGCTAAAAAGTAGTGATAAAGATAAAAATCTTGAGGACGGTAAGAAAAAAAGACTACAAACAGAAGAACAAAGATAAGAATGGCAACAGACTTCTCATCACAAACTATGCTACCCAGAAGACAACAGAATAATGTCTTTAAAGTATTTAAATAGAAAACAAATAATGTAATGATAGATTTAAATCCAACCGTATCAATTATAAGGCAGACACTGTCATATTGAATAAATAAGAATATATAAATACAGCAACAAGAACATTACAGAAACTAAGAACAGAAAGTTGGGACATTAAAAAAACTATTAATTAAAACCGAACCACTTTTTTGTACACGTGAAACTAACACAACATTGTAAATTAACTATACTTCAATTTTTAAAAGTTAAAGAAAATAAAAAGAAAATAATAAACTCCTAATTTATACCTAATTTGTACCTTTAGTAGACTGAACATAATTCTGCTAGATTTATATCAATACTGAAGAAATTTTAAAACATCTAAGATGAAAGCAATTGGTGAATAAAATTAAGTTCAAGCTGAAGTAATCTGACTTGACTATTTTTTGTCTTCCTTTGACTTCCTCATATTTTAAGATCTCCGTGTTATTTTCCCCCACCTCCCTAAATATAGCAACGTTCATAAACACTGACCTTGCCATGGCTTCTTTCCACTTTCTGAAAACATTTATTCAGGGACAGATTATGTCGAACAGAATTCTTCCAGCCAGTTGGTGCAGTTGCAAAATATGGGAAGCGGTTCAGAATCCAGCTATAAATTTCTTTGACTGGCAAACACTTATTTGGAGAGTGTTCAATAGCCATATAAATGAGAAGACTAAAGGAGTATGGGGGCTTTGAAGTTGCTGATTTTTTTTCTTGGTTCTGATAGCATGATGGTCCAAAGGATGGTACATCATCTCCTTCTATGTCATACAATGGACTAACGATTGGAAGACCTTCGCTTCCAAAGCTGAAGTTTGTTAGGAGATTAGTACTTTCGTGAAGCCAGTTCAAGTTTGTGAGTTCATCATCTGCTGACTCACTGTCCACTAGAGTGGCCTTTGGCCTGGCAGCATCAACAGCTTCAGGCAAGCTTCCCATTTTGTAAATCTGGCTTAATCCTGCAACCTTTTCAGCTCCTGGAGTTTCAGCTCTCTTTTCTGGAGTCATTCCAATTACTGGACCCATTTACTCTTACAGTTCTGCAACAAAAGAAACAATTATCAATCAATGTTATACTTAAGATTCATAAGCACATGGAAAAAGGAAACACAAATTTAAAAATCCCCAAATCAGAGAAATTTTACAATCAATATCCCATATAATATTTAAGTATAATATTTGCATGCTGCTGCTGCTGCTAAGTCGCTTCAGTCGTGTTCGACTCTGTGCGACCCCACAGACGGCAGCCCACCATGCTCCCTCGTCCCTGGGATTCTGCAGGCAAGAACACTGGAGTGGGTTGCCATTTCCTTCTCCAGTGCATGAAAGGGAAAAGTGAAAGTGAAGTCACTCAGTCCTGTCTGACTCTTGGCGACCCCATGGACTGTAGCCTACCAGGCTCCTCCGTCCACGGGATTTTCCAGGCAAGAGTACTGGAGTGGGGTGCCATTGCCTTCTCCATAATATTTGCATAACAAATGCTAAAGGTTATAATACAAGGAACAGAACTTATTTCATGTTATTTGAAATGGCTATAAATAAAATGCCCCACTATAGCACAATATGCACAGGTGATATTAATAAAGTTGAATGTATTCTGAATACTTATTACAGTCCCTAGCCCACAGTAACTGCCTAATAAGTAATGTTTGCTATTACTAAAAATGAATAGATTACTTCTTTGAATTATAAAATTCTATAATCTATTCATCTATAATTTCACTATTAATTACAGTGAAATTAACAGTCATACATATGGCTCAAAATAGATAATCAAATTTAAAATAAGCTCAAACAGTAATTCCATATAAACTCTTTCCTCAAATATGATTATAATACTATAAAGAAATAATTTCTAATATTTTTACAGTATATCACACTAAAAAGATAGCATTTCTTAATCACTAAATTCATTACTAGCAAAATCATATTTACTACATGACTGTAGTAAATATTAGTCCATTGTATGACATAGAAGGAGATGATGTAAATATTGTAAATTCCAGTATTTTTAATTGTTCCTTCTATATACTATCACATCAAGTACTGATGGTGAAAGGTTGACATTCTTAGTAAAGTTTGAACTGTATTTTCAAGGGAAGGAAAAAAAGCTGTTTCTAAGCTATCCTTTTTTAATTTCTATTCTCTCAATGATTTTTGTTTTGCTTCTGAAACATACTTCAATTCAAAAATCTTACTATGGAAGAATAACTGACCAAAAAGGAAAGTGGCAGAACTAACGTGCCATTTAATTCATTTTCAATGGTTCATCAAGGTACCTCATTTCCGAATTCTGTGAAAAACCCTCTACATCTACTATTATTCTATTCAAATTTCTTATACTTATGTAAGTGAAATAAGAGAAGCAACCCCGGGATTTTATTTTATTTAAAACACAGCTGGCAGGTTTCTCTAAGAATTATGAAAACTGGTCAATGTTGGATATAAAACAATCTGGATTCTTGTAGCTATTAGATGTAGTCTCAGAATACCCAATTATCAGTAGCATCCATCAGCTAATATTTGGGAGGTAAGTCATTGTACTCAATACTACATATTGTATCTCAAATGACTATCAATTAAAATGCATAAACTTTATTTACACTATTACTTAGTTCTACATATGGTCTTTTTTTCCCCCCACTGTGAATCCCGTAAAAAGAGTCTTTTACTTTTGTACTCCTAATACATCATAACAAAACGCTGGGCATAAGCAGGCACTCAAATTATAATTTCAAACTGAAATGACCTTATAAGCAACAAATACCATGTGCTGTGCTACCTGCTTTTTTAAGTTACTTTATTTTTGAAACAAACCATTAATGCTAGGAAATATCCCTACTAGTTATAATAAGAAAACTTAATCGCTGTCATGGAAGCCAAGTAAGTAAACTGCCTAATGTTCTAAAGCTAATAAAAAGTGAAGCCAAAATTACAAACTAGGCTGAGTTCAAGATTCAAGCTTTTTTGTCCATTTGAATACACTCAATTTCTTAAGGAACGTTCATTTTTAGGAACACTACTTAAAACAGACACTGTTGACAGACAGTCTCATCAGAAACTAATTCAAATAGTTGCAAATATGTATTCCTCTGAATCACAAGTTTAGAATGAAATCCCATTACTTTAAGATGCAAGACAATACTATGGCACCAAATATGCCAAAGATTACATAAAGCATTGCTTGCTTGTTTACTTTGCCTCAGTTGTGTTCAACTCTTTGCCAGCCAGGACGGTAGCCTGCCAGGCTCCTCTGTCCATGGGATTCTCCAGGCAAGAATACTGGAGTGGGTTGCCATTTCCTTCTCCAGGGGATCTTCCCCACCCAGGGTCTGAACCTGCATCTCTTATGTCTCCTGCACTGGCAGGTCGGTTCTTTACCACTAGCACCACACATAGCCAAGCAAAGTTAAAAAATCAAGTGGAAAGACTGACATCCTCTTAGTAAGGTTTCAATTGTCATCTATTTTCAAGGAAAGAAAAAAAGCTGTTTTTAAACTATCCTTGACGGGTACTTTAGAACACCAAGTCCACCAAAATAAATAGGCAAATGATCTTTCCTTACAAATAAGTATATAAATAGCAAACATATGTATTAGAAAATATTCAACTTCACTGATTATTAAAAAATGCAAAACAAAACAAAAATGTGACATTAAGTATGATAATATACTTAGCATAGTGTCTGATAAACACAAATAATTGGTTACATTATACAAGTAACAACATCTTCTGTTGCCCAATATCCACGGTTTCATGCTAATGCTCAGCTGCTCACTGTTTGTGACCCCGTGGACTGCAGTCCACCAAGCTCCTCTGTCCATGGGATTTTCAGGCAAGAATACTGGAGGGGGTTGCCACTTCCTTCTCCAGAGGATTTTTCCCGACCCAGGGATCAAATCTGCGTCTCTTGCATTGGCAAGCGGATTCTTTACCGCTGAGCCACCTGGGAAGCCCTATTATCAGTTTAAAAAATTTATAAGACGCAATTTTGGGCAAGGACCTGGGGCCATTTTGAAAAACAAGATGGCAAAATGCACCAAGAATCATTAAAAATATCGTATTTCTTGATTCAATGCTTCCACTTATGAGTCACTCCAGTGAAATAATCCTAAATCGGAGAAAATATTCTCTCCTTATCTTTTACACACACACACAGATTTTTATCCAGGAATTATGAAAAAGAGGAAAACTATAAAGTTTATACATCTTATTATAGAGAAACAGCTAAGTAAAAGAAAGCACATCTATTTAATCTAATATTTAGTAGTCATTAAAAATGAAGATTGTGAAGTAAAAATTGAAGATTGTGAAGTAGACAAAAAAGCTTACTAAAAACTGTCAAAAAAAAGTAGGAAATATACAAGAAGCTAACAGTGGTTTATATAATAACTTGGTAATTTTTCTGTTATATTTTCCAGTGTTTCTTTAAGATGTTTACTACTTTTATAGTTTAAAATAAAACAATATACTCAAGGCAGAAAAGGTTGTGTTAGATTATTTTTAGTTGTATTTCCATTTCACACAAAACAAAATCACAAAACAGTCAAAGACTGATCAAAGACCTCTAGTCAAAAACAAGCTACCTCTCATATTCTTAGTACAGTTCACTTTGTTACTACGCTTTTCGGTAACACAAATTAGTTCACTGGTATAGAGAAGGCAATGGCACCCCACTCCAGTACTCTTGCCTGGAAAATCCCATGGACGGAGGGGCCTGGTGGGCTGCAGTCCATGGGGTCGCCAAGAGTCAGACAGGACTGAGCGACTTCACTTTCACTTTTCCCTTTCATGCACTGGAGAAGGAAATGGCAACCCACTCCAGTGTTCTTGCCTGGAGAATCCCAGGGACGGGGGAGCATGATGGGCTGCCGTCTACGGGGTCGCACAGAGTCGGACACGACTGGAGCGACTTAGCAGCAGCAGCAGCATGTAGGGGAAAGATTTTAGTACAGTGTGAAAGTCACATAGGTTTGTACATGATTTTTCTCAGCCTATGTCTTTACACTACTAAGTAATAAAAGCTAAACCTAAAATAAGCTAAGATAGTGGAAAGCAGTAAGCTGCTGATAATACAGCAGTGTACGCAATTCTCATTCAACCCATTTTCCTCCTCTTGGCACAGCTTGGCCACGTGCATTTTCTAGAAAATACTTAATGAAATCTCCTCTCCAGATCTTTATGCATTTTCCTGCCTCCATAACCCTGTAGCTTCAACCTTTCCTTGCACACCCTTCAATCAGGCTATCTTTGTCTTTTTTTTTTTTTTTAAACCTCAGGTTGACTGTAATATTTCTTTACTTGTAATAGATTTAATCTATCTTTTAAAATATTCTAGCATTCTTATTAAGATTTACTCCTGTTAGTGTTCTGGTTACAAAGCTTTGCAAGTTTTGGGTGTGATCCATTAACTATGCACAATTTCAGTGTTTTCAGAAATATATAATATATAATACCGTAACAGAAGGTCTATATATTTTACACCAAAATCAAGAAAACTTTTAGTTTTAAGTTTTTATGAAACTTCTTAAAATGAACTGAAAATATTCAGTAGCAGATAATAATATGCATAGAAGTTTGATTCATAAAGCAAAATAAGTACAGAAATAAAAGGAAATCTGGACTAGTGATGTAATACTTCCTTTTAGAAATCTTTTAAGAACAATACTTCAATCAACCAAATATAATTGTTACACATAATAAATGTCACTCAAAATAGGCAGTTAAGCCTAGAAAATGTGAGATTTGAAAAATATATCCTAGGCTTCCCTGGTGGCTCAGGGAAAGAGTGGTTAACAGTCTACATGCCAGTGCAGGAGACAGGGGTTTGATCCCTGATCTGGGAGGATCCCACATGTCATGGAGCAACTTAAGCCCATGTGCCAAAACTACTGAGCCTGTGCTCTAGAGTCTTGGAGCTGCCAACTACTGTGCCCATGTGCTGCAGCTACTGAATGAAGCCTGCATGCCCTACAGCCCATGCTCAGCAACAAGAGAAGCCTCTGCAATGAGAAGCCTGCCTGCACATCACACTAGAGTAGTCCCTGTTTGCCAAAACTAGAGAAACCCTGAGTGCAGCAATGAAGAAGCTGCACAGTCAAAAAGAAAAAGAGAAAAGAAAAATGTATCCTAATTTATTAGGTGTGTAACTAACATAACTCAAATAATGAATACATTCACTATAAACCAATTTCTAAAACCAAGACACTGCTACAAAAAAAAAGGAAGTAAATGTACAAGACAATTTAGCAAAATACACACTTGTGACTCTAATCCCAGTATTATTTGAGCCCCTGCCTAGAGTTTCACTGTGTAACGGCCATGGCAGTATCTTGAGAAGAGGGCTCAGTGCACCATATTTTTTTCACAACTATGCAGCTCATGCATCTCTAAAGGTGTCCCATAGAGAACTGCATGTCTGCATATCATGTTCAATGATACAGTGATACTCAACCTCAGGGCAAGAAAAATAAGATTTCATATTGTAATTCTTAGATCACATCTCAAAATGTTAGAGGAGAGCACTTTTGCTTAGGTTTTTATTATTAATAATACTGGTCTGAGAGGAAATGCTTGACAGAGAATAAATAAGAGAAACTGAGGCAGTGAATTTTCAGTGTTACACGGTGCTGAATTAAAGGTATTAGAGATCACACTGAGAGCTTTTTTTTTTGCCCAAAGTAACTAAAAAACCTCCTAAACATACAGTGTTGTTTAAAACCACATAGATTTTATGACTTAACATTTTAATTAATTGTATCAAAGACTAAGCAAATGAAAATTTTTTCCTTTATAGTTAGAATCCTTGAATATTATATCACTTAGCCCTCTAAGTTTTTCACACATCTTACAAAATTGAGTTGTACTGAAGCTTGTTTTCCCTTCCACCAAATTCATTGGCATTACTGCAGCAGTAATTCATTTGTTTTTTTACAGATGACTTACATTCTACTTTATGAATATACCACAATTTATTACACTCTTTAGACATTCATTTATGTTTATGTTTGGGGCTATTATAAGTAGTATTGCTATCGACATCCTTGTTTATATTCCTTGGAACACAACTGTAAACAAGTTTTCTGAAATTCTAAAAGCACAATACATGTGAAGCACCAGAGTTATTGGGTCAGAGTATTCTTTTCTTCAACTTTAACTGCTAATGACAGATTACTACCAGGAATGTACAACTATGTTTGCTCCATGAACTCATCAAAAAAATTTTTTGCCAACCTGATGACTGTGAAATTGTATCTCCTTGTAGTATAATTTGCATCTCCCATATTATTAATGGAGTTGACTATCTCTTCATGTACAAAAGAAACGTAGAAGGCAAATGTGTATGTGTGTGTATGTGTGTATATATATATATATATATATATAATTTTTTTTGTGTGTGCCACTTAGACTCCTTTTTCTATTAAGTGTCTACTGAAGCCATTTGTATTGTTTGGATACTAATTTTTATATGTAATGCAAATATCTTTACCTATTTAGATGGCTCTTTATTAGTTGCCTATTAATGAAAAAGTTCTCAACTTTAATAGGGTGAATTAACCCTTTTCTTTATGGTTACTATAGTTTGTTTCTCATTTAAGAATTTCTTCTGTATACAAAATTCATAGGAGTTTTATCCCATACTGTCTTCTATATGTATTGTAGCTTGTACCTTTCACATTTAAGTCTTCAATTCCCCCCCAAAATATATGGACGTATTTTTTAAAATTCAATTTCATCTTTTACATATGAATACACAATTGTTCCAGCATCATTTACTAAAAATTTTGTCCTTTCTGTTGGGAGAACCAATCCATCATTGGCTCTTAGCATTCTAACATTCTCACCAGGTATGCCAAGAATGAAAGACCTTTATGTGGCCCATTTCTCAGGACTGTGTTTGCCACACACAAAATTGAGGAATGACTTAACACTTTCTAGACAAAGCGCAGCAAGAGTTCCATTAACATTTTCTTTTTCATACGTTAAGTTATTTAAGGTGAAATTTGTCATTTTTTCCTGGTGGTTCTATTAATATATGTTTTATTTGTGGTTTTGATTATTAGTTGCATACAAATTTAAAACTTCCATATATTCATGGAGAAATGAAACATATACTATTGTGTATCAACTCTTTTATCTCTAGTAATTCTACTTGCCTTAAAAGTCTATTTCAAATGATATCCCAGTTTTCATTTCATTAATATTTGCCTGGCATATCTTTATCCATCAGTTTACCTACAACATGTTTTCCTTTTGTTTCTTTGCTGTTTAGTTGCTAAGTCATGTCCAACTCTTTGCGACCCCACGGACTGTAGCCCACCAGGCTCCTCTGTCCATGGGACTCTCCAGGCAAGAATACTGGAGTTGGTTGACATTTCCTTCTTCACTATTTCTTTGTGGTCTGTACTAAATCCCATATAGCCTAACATTTTAAAATACAAGGCACTGATATAATTGGATTTACTTGTATCACCTTACTTGTTATTGCACTCTGTTTCCTTCTCTCTTGCTTGCCTTCTTTGGGATTATTTTTTTCTGGTTCCGCCTTTTCATCATCTACTAGTTTGGAAGTCATGTATTTTCTATTACTTAAATGTTACTTAGAAATTTTTACCACACATACTTATCAAAATCCAAAGTTACTTTTAATTTTCTCCTGACTAATAAAATGATCTTTTGAATACTAGCTCAAATCACCTCCTCCCAGTTTATAAAATAACTGGCATTTAGTAAATAACTAAAATAACTGCTATTTTAGTTCTAGCCTTTTTTAAACCCTTAAGACCCTATTATTATTGTCTATACAAGTTTTGAAAATTAAGTTACACTTTATTAACATACACTTACCACTGTCCTTTGATCATCATTCCTTCCTGAATCTCAGACTTTCAATGATCATTTTCCTTCTATTTAAAATGGTCTGCTAGGGAGGTGGGGGAGGGACAGCATGAGAGTTTGGAGTTAGCAGATACAAATGATTACATACAGAATGGATAAACAAGGTCCTATTGTATCGCACAGGCAACTATATTCAATATCTTGTGATAAACCATAATGGACAAGAATATGAAAAAGAATACATATATATGTACACCTGAATCACTGTACTAAAAAGCAGAAATTAACACACTGTGAATCAATCATATTTCAATCTAAAAAAAAAAAAAAGCAGTTTGTTAGTGAACTTTCAAATTTCTCTGAGCATGTTTTTACTTGCCCTTATTCTCAAAAGTTTTTTTTTTTTTTTTTTTTTTGCTAGCTATAGAATTCTGGGTTGAACTAGAGTAGTTCAATAGCAACCCACTCCAGTATTCTTGCCTGGAGAATCCATGAACAGAGGAGCCTGGCAGGCTACAATCCATGGGGTCACAAAGAGTTGGAAATAATTGAGGGACTAACACTTTCACTTCAGTTTCAGAGTAGGTCAGTTTCTAGATTTATTTTCACTGAGTTTATTTTCATGGTCTCTCACAATAAACTATGGAAAATTCTTAAAGAGATGGGAATACCAGACCATCTGACCTGTCTCTTGAGAAACCTGTATGCAGGTCGGGAAGCAACAGTTAGAACTGGACATGGAACAACAGACTGGTTCCAAATAGGAAAAGGAGTACGTCAAGGCTGTATATTGTCACCCTGCTTATTTAACTTATATGCAGAGTACATCATGAGAAACACTGGGCTGGAGGAAGCACAAGCTGGAATCAAGATTGCCAGGAGAAATATCAATAACCTCAGATATGCAGATAACACCACCCTTATGGCAGAAAGCAAAGAAGAACTAAAGAGCCTCTTGATGAAAGTGAAAGAGGAGAGTGAAAAAGTTGGCTTAAAGCTCAACATTCAGAAAACTAAGATCATGGCATCTGGTCCCATCACTTCATGGCAAATAGATGGGGAAACAATGGAAACGGTGTCAGACTTTTATTTTGGGGGGCTCCAAAATCACTGCAGATGGTGATTGCAGCCATGAAATTAAAAGATGCTTACTCCTTGGAAGGAAGGTTATGACCAACCTAGATAGCATATTGAAAAGCAGAGACATTACTTTGCCCACAAAGGTCCGTCTAGTCAAGGCTATGATTTTTCCAGTAGTCATGTATGGATGTGAGAGTTGGATGGTGAAGAAAGCTGAGCGCCGAAGAATTGATGTTTTTGAACTGCGGTGTTGGAGAAGACTCTTGAGAGTCCCTTGGACTTCAAGAAGATCCAAGCAGTCCATCCTAAAGGAGATCAGTCCTGGGTGTTCATTGGAAGGACTGATGTTGAAGCTGAAACTCCAATACTTTGGCCACCTCATGCGAAGAGTTGACTCAATGGAAAAGACCCTAATGCTAGAAAGGATTGGGGGCAGGAGCAGAAGGGGACAACAGAGGATGAGATGGCTGGATGGCATCACCGACTCGATGGACACAGGTTTGGGTAAACTCCAGGAGTTGGTGATGGACAGGGAGGCCTGGCGTGTTGCGATTCATGGGGTCACAAAGAGTCGGACATGACTGAGCAACTGAACTGAACTAATTTCCATTATTGCTATTGAAAACTGATAATCCTTTCAAAGTGCTCCATGTTTTCTCTTAAATATTTCCCCTTTATTAACCTCTTTTGTAATTTTCATTTTCTTGTCTCTCTGGATTTCTTCAGGTTTATCTTTCATTATATCATTTTTTTCTCCAATGGGGGGAAAAATTTGCTTTTATCTATCCCTTACATTCTAATTTCAGTTACTATATATTTCCATTTCTAGAACTTCTGATTCTTTTACAAAATGTTTGCTCTTCTCCTCACTGAACATGTTAAATATACTTCTTTTATATTTTACATCTGATAATCCCAAAACATGATCTAATTGTAGGTCTGATTCTACAGATTTTCTTATATTATGCCCTATTTCCTTAGATGGTTTGTAAACTTTTATTTTAAGCATCTCATTTTTCATTAAAGCTTTACCAACAGGAATTGTTTCATGATTATGATTTGTGCTACTTCTGTCAGACCCCTGGGAGTAGCAACAATCCAGGATCATTTAAAATTCTTAGCTTGCGGTCTAATGTGAATTCAGGCTGCAAACCAGTGTGAGGGCTGGTTTGTGGTAACAAATTTTCAGTAGAGATCTATTTTTCCTGTTCACAGCAATATTCTAGAAAGATAACTTTCTTTGTTGGGAAAGAATTTCTAGATCACTCTTATACCTATAGTAAAGCGCTATTATTGGGGAAGACCTAAATGTTTTTACTTTGGCTGGCTCTGGGTTTTGATTCATGATCCCTGAGCCCCCACAAGGCCATGAAAACAGAAGCTCACTTGATTTGGTCAATACCTTCAAGCCAATAGCCAGCTTCAGTACTCAGCTTACCTCACTGTTGTTTCCAGTTAATGTTCTGTTTAAATAGTCTTTACTTTTGTGCCTGGGCACTGATGCATTTGATCCAGCATTTTAGGTGGTTTTCAGCAAAGCCTGGTCCAGGTACTTAGTTCGCCATGTCGCTGGAAACAGATGTTTACATTAGTTTCTGATGGCAGTATCTCTGAAGTATATTATCCTGTATTTCAGAGCACTGGGTCTTAAGTTTCTTCTGCTTACCTACATTTGGGAACTTTGACTTACTATCACTAAGAGTTGCTTGTAATGACAGTGACTGCCAGCTGGTAGTAGGTAGAAGACAGTTCCCTGGAGGTGAAAGGTAGTAATTAAAAGTCACGTGTACATTTTTTGTTCAAGAGGGTGCTTCTTCTCATCCCCTTAAAAATCATACTTTTTAAATATAGGAAATATATTTTAACCCTTTAACTATGATTCAGGCTGGGGGCCCGTGATCCTCGCTGGGGCCCCCACTGGCATGTCTTGACTCAGTCTACCTTTGTGTCCTCTCCTCTAAAGACTCTCATAGTTGAGGCAGATCTAGAAGCCTTAGGAGTCAAAGGGAAAATGTGGTTCCAAGTGGAAGGTGAAGTTTAAGCCCCACTTCAATGTTTGTATTGTTTCCATGGCAGCAGGTCACAGAACACCAAAGCGAACAGGGGCCAAGAGATACACTCCAACCCTTTCATTTTACTGTGGAAGAAACAGCCTCAGAGCCAGTGATTTTGCCAAAACCGTTTCTCGTGAGGCAGTGCATCCAGGAAACACCTGAGTTTTCTGAAGCCCACTCTCTCCATCCCAACCCTGCTCCACTTTCCTCTCACCTCTTCATCCAAGTGCCAGGCTGTTTGGCACATAGCAAAAACACTCAAAGTGTTTAGAAATGCTTGGTGGCTTGCAAGAAAAATCATTAGCCTTCCCAACTCCACTTATGTTTGTATATCTCCTAGTTGCATATATGAAGGGCTTCTCCAGTGGCTCAGTGGTAAAGAATCTGCCTGCAATGCAAGAGCCACAGAAGATGCAGGTTCGATCCCTGGGTTGGGAGACCCCCTGGATGAGGGCATGACAACCCACTCCCGTATTCTTGCCTGGAGAATCCCATGGACAGAGGAGCCTGGTGGGCTATAGTCCACAGGGTCGCAAAGAGTCGGACACAACTGAAGCGACTTAACACACTCATAATTCAGGCTATTATAAACAAAGATTTGGCAAAGAATAATACTTACAGGGATTGTTCAAGTATATAGGACTATTTGCCACTTTCTCAGTATTTCTCAATTAGTATGTGCCATGGATAAACTCTGGGGGACACAAATTTTAAAAATTTCATTTTGCGCTTTCATTTCAAAAACAATATAAAGGAAAAAATCAAAGACTTAAAAATAAACTTACTTCAGAAACTAAAGTCAGTGATTCTAAAAATGGAATCTATAATTATTTTCTTTAAAAGAGAACCATGTATTATTCCAGTTACAAACACTTTTCACACTAAAAGGTCTCACATTTGCTATGCTTGAGTTACTGGATTAATCTTAGTTCTATATCCTAGTTCTCAGCTGTACTGTAGTCACTGTACCTGATTATACAGGTATATGATCCCTTATCTAAAATCCTTGAGGGCAGACATATTTCAGAATTTAGAGTATTTTGGATTTTAGAAAGGGACTATGATGTATATGTGATATGTTATACAACATGTCACTGAGGTCTGAGATAGGACCCCATAAGAAAGATGTTAATATTTCTGCAGAAAAATGTACATTCACACTAAGAAGAGAGTAAATAAAGGCCATCAATAGTCTTCTATCAGTTCAGATTATGTTTTACCACTCAATGGGTTAAAAGAAAATTTGGCTGTCAGAGCATTCTATTAAAAACATGGAAATACAATTATAGAAGCATTATCTGCTATAGACTGGAAAGCCAGATAAGTTTCATTAGAATTTCATACACATTTGACAAGGGCAAAGAGCACACCTTAAGGTACATGAATTTAATGCATAAACTTTGAAAGTTTTTTCCCAACTACTTAAGAGATCCTTTTCGTCTACTTATAGTTTAACAGTTGAGGATACAGAATAAATAACCTCCTGTTATGCAGGAAATATACTATAATATGAACTCTAAAATGCCAGAAATATCTAAATGCATATAGGAATTTTAAATATATTCCAAAGATAACATATTAGCTATATGGGATTATGAGTATAATGTCTTTACATAAAGTAATGTGATAAAAGAGAGAAAGAGAAGTATAAAAGTTATACTATTCAGAATGATCTCTCCTGGTCCTTCAAGAAGAAATCTTTTATTCCTACTACACTCATGGCTCCGCTGTCATCGTTGTTAGTTATATGGTAAAATAGTGTACAACTATAAAATGAAAGGCTTCTTCCTTGAGAAAGGAGTGAATGTATGTAACACTAGAAGATACTGAATAGAAACGTGAGGAGGCAGTATATTTGAAGTTCAATTGTGAAAGATAAGACAATTTCATATTATAAAGTCATAAAATAGAAATCACTATTATTAATATTAATCTGGTGGCAGTGAAGCAGAGGGTTTAAGAGGAAGCATGAGTTGTGAAGAGATACTCCTGAGTTCAAATTCCAGCTCTGCTACTCAACAGACTAGAAGACCTATCAATGTAGAATTCTAACAGTACCTACTTTCATAAGACTGTCAGTACAAACTGAATGAGAATATAAAGGACTTAGAACAGAGGTAGAGGAAGGACACAATGAATACTAGCTGGTAATTATTATTACTATTATTAATTTTTAAACTATTATTAGCTTTCTTTCTAAAGCAGTATATATATAAATGTTGTATCTCTCAAATTAAAAAATTACAGTATAAGATCCATAACAATATTTTATGTTTTAAAGTTTAGAAATTTTAAAAAAGTTCTAGCATTAAGGATGGACCTCCTTTTAAACTAACGACACCCTCTGGTATGGCACAAATTAGGACTTCTCAGAAGGGTGCTGCAGTAACAGTTTCATCATTTTCTCTATGATGTGACTTTCACTTCCTTTTACTGTTTCCATGAACTTTATGTTATGTCAATCTTTTACCAATCATGCCACATGACAGAATCTTTCTTCAAATCTTTCTAGTTTAATAATCTAAAAGAATTTAAACCATATATAAACTTTCAGAACTTTTTAAAGTTGATTGCTATTAATAGCCCCTGAAGAGTTTAAGTTCCTTTATTAACAGCTCTGCCTAATGCTAACATTCTAATAAACAATAAAAGAATTTATATATTAAAAAATTAAACAAACCAACTACATTACCTATGAAATAAAGTATGCTAAGCTTTCACTAGTAATGACATTCTCAATAATAAAAAGATATAGTAGCAATATAATACTATAATCAAAACAGGACAAGAATATAAACACATACATATTGCTGTTTAGTCAGTAAGTCATGTCCGACTCTTTTGTGGTCCCATGGACCATAGCCCATCAGGCTCCCCTGTCCATGCGATTTCCCAGGCAAGAATACTGGAGTGGGTTGCCATTTCCTTCTTCAGGTATCTTCCCAACCCAGGGATCAAACCTGTGTCTTCAGCATTGGCAGGTGGATTCTTTATTACTGAGCCAGGGAAGACCCATCTACATACATAGTTTTATTTATATCCAACTAGTTCAGACTCTACTATCCTGAATCTACAGAATTCTCACCAAGTTAAAATATACAAAATAATTTATTTCAAGATATTACTATATTATAAGTTTCTGGATAATATCTATAGTACCTTAAAAATATCTATAGTACCTTAAAAATATGGACTCATGTATATAAAATTAAACAACCCAAAAAACCAGGCCCTCAGTCCAGCAATTCCCCTGAACATAAAAGCTTTTTAGTGTATATCTTAGTAAAATAAATCCATGGCAAATAAGGAATTAATTGCGATTAATTCAGTTCTATAAATGTGTTTAATACTTTTTAAAAGTCCTTTTCAAATTATTCTAGAGTTTCATGTTACATTTTTCAATTTTAATTAAGTTTTTATCTTACCTCTATCATAGTTCTTAGAACCCTGTATCTGTAAGTTATTGTTTGTGAGAAAATTTTTTAATTGTTGAAATTTTATATTTAATTCATTATATAATAATTGTTTTTAGGAAATGAAGAGTAGCACTGAAAAAAAGACATCAAAAAATAGCTAATTTTTGATGTGCGTTTATTTGTGTTAGTTGCTCAGCCATGTCTGACTCTTTGTGACCCCGTGTACTATAGCCTGCCAGGCTCCTCTGTGCATGGAATTCTCCAGACAAGATTATTGAAGTAGGATAATCATTCCCTTCTCCAGGGGATCTTCCTGACCCAGGCATCGAACCTGGGTCTCCTGCATTGTAGGCAGATTCTTTACCAGCTGAACCACCAGGAAGCAAATTTATTACAATTTATTTTTTTCTTACACCCCTGAACATCACTGAATATTTCTTTCCTCATCATACAGAAAGGATAAATGAGAAAAACCATTTTGCTGTTTCTAAAAAACTTTTACTACACTGGAGTGAAAAGGAACCATGCCATCTGTTATGTTCTACTAGAACTGGAAAGAAGTTGAAACCAACTCTTGAGCAATCATACTGCCCTGAAGAAGGCTTCCAGTCAGTCCCATGCCTAAAGCAAGGCATGGATAATCTGAAGCTATATGGCAGCATCTAAACTACAAATAAAGTTGTTTCTCACCATGTTCACCCTACTAGTCTAGCTTCCTATTTAAAATTAGTCTCACTATAAATACTTTAAACATCTAAATTCCTAAAACTTGTGACAAATGAGTACGATATTTGGTTATATTTAATTTTGTACACTTACAATATCTAATTATGTCTTTCTACATGCTCTTAAGACATTTGGAAACATTTCTATTGACTTGTCATTTTACCTCTCACCAAGAACTTGCTGTTATCAGTAAATTAAACAATCTTAGAAGTGTCAAAAGAGCAACCAGAGAGTAGGCCCCTTCTTAGACTTGTGGCTTTTCCATCCAATCAGCTTAAAGTAACCAATATAAAACATCATCCTACAGGCTACGGCAACCAGAGCAAGGGGAAACAAGCTGTCATTCACTTAGCTCAGATGACTAAACAATGCTTTCCACAGAAAATATCTACCACAGAGTTAAGGCATAACACAGAAATCCAAGATGTTTGTGAATTTTATCAGAATTGCCTGGCAGTTACTTCAGTTCTTTACTGTAATTTAAGCTTGGTCTCTAATTGAGATATACTATATAATAAAAGGAGTTTCCATTCAATTTCCCCTCTTTTCCTCATCTTCATCTCCTTAGGAATAGACCATTTTTATTAATTAATTATAAAATGTACCACTACTCAAGACTGGAAGCCATAGTACTACATTTACTAGATTGACTCAGCAATACAACAAGCTTACAACAAGCTCACCATTAAATATTTTAGCAGTTTACAGATACTATTTTCAAAATCTCAAGTTCATCATTTTTAAATCACGAAAACAATTTTCTTGCTAATTTACCACACTGGTAGTAATAATAGTGTTAACACTTACTGAGCACATACTATTTGCAAGGCATTGTGTAACAAATATAATGCTAAAAACTTTAATATTCTACTAGCTCACATTATCTAATAACTTTGTTAACTCTCAGGTAAGAAAAAAATTAAGCCATATTGAAGGAACTCACAATCTTTTCCTACAATACATTCTTTAAGGTTCTCTGTTATAAACACTATCCATCCCGTAAAATCCAATATTGAGAGTAGAGGGTAGATTCAAATCCCAAAAGTACAACTGCAAAAAGACGCATGCTTGATTATAATGCTACATGATGTCACATATCCAGGACAACTGAAGCATTTCGGTCTCTGAGGGATACAACTGCCTCTTGGTCATAGATTTAGGTGACACAGCATGTGATCCATTGTCTCTAAACAAAAAATGTGTGCAGCTGCATTTTCCAGTCAAGAAAGGGAAAGGGAGGGGAGGACACAGAATACAAAAGGGTCAAAGATTTGTCTCATAGGGAAACTGTTTTTCAAATAGGGATTTAAAAAAAAAAAAAGAAAGAAAACTGAATGAGGGAAAAACCTTTGACCAACTCATGCTAAATGGCAGAAACTCTAAAATCAGGGAGCGGAGGGGGAACTGTTGTGGTAATCTTCCACCGAATCCACTTATCTCCTAAATCACCTTGCCCAGATACATTGTGTAAACCATGGTTCAAATGCCACTTCTATCTGAAAAATTTTGTGCTATTTGTACACAATATAGTTTCCATACACACTGTTGTGGCATTTGTCTTTAAAAAATTAAATTTAAAAAAGAGTCTCAGTTGTTCATTTCTTTCTTGGAGATGTTAAAATGAAGCAATAGCTTTATGATTTAAAAAAAATAAAGAAAGAAAGGTGTTTGCTTCTAACTAGTAAAAGAAACCTGATATTCTCTGTATAAAGACCAAATTACCCTTTTTTTTTTTTTTTTAATGAACCCTGTCACATAACCTGCCTTTCACACAGAGAAACACTGGTTTCAAAAAATAGTTTCACAATAGATCTAAGTTGAGTGAAAACTGTTTTCTCTGTTGAGAAAAACAGGTATTCTTAATAAATGCTTTTAAAGGCTTCCCTGGTGGCTCAGACGGTAAACAATCTGCCTGCAATGCAGGAGGCCTGGGTTTGATCCCTCAGTTGGGAAGATCCCCTGGAGAAGGGAAGGCTACCCACTCCAGAATTCTTGCCTGGAGAATTCCATGGACACTTGGAGCCTGGTGGGACTGTGAGTACCAGTCCATGGGGTTGAAAAGAATCAGACAAGGTGATGACAAAATAATTTGTAACTTCTATTAGTATCTAAAACACAGCACGAGTTTATCTTACATGTTATGAAACATGATAGAAAAAAAAGCACTATTAGCTTTCGGTGTAAATCTAGCTTAGAAGACCCATCTTCTCAACCTTTGGGATGACAATCAATGTCATGTCTGAACAAAAGTACATTAGAAGCTGAAAAAAAAACAGTACAGAAAAGTAAACAAAACACAAATGGAAGGAAATACCTTTACCACGTAGAATGAGAAGTAATATCACCATATTGTAACCAGGAAGCCAACCAGCACTTCAGTTTTTCGATAGCATTGTAACTGTACTTGAAAAGTTATTTTGAAAGGAACAAAGTTTCAGAAACCTGAAAAATCAACAGATCAAATGTCCTAAAATAAAAAGATAAATTCGGTTGGCATGGGAATACAAACAGGTGGTATTCTTTGTCACCAAAATTTATTTATGGGTAATATGGTTTTCAGTGCTTTGAATATAAGCCATAATTAGTCAGCCATGCAGTAAGTATACAGTGAATTAAATTGTTCCACTGAAAATAAGCATCTTTTAAAAGCACATTCATGATCAAAATAAATTTAATAAAAGCAAACAGTGCTATCTTACATTACTAATGCCCCCATGACAAATTTGGAAAGCAAAATTAGAACTTAAAAGACTACATATGGCTGATTTAATATACTGATTTTTTATGTAATTCTAAAAACAATACAGGAGCTTCCCTGGTGGTTCAGTGGTAAAGAATTTGCCTACCAATGCAGGAGACACAGGTTCAATCCCTGATCCAGGAAGATCCCACACACACACCTAAGCTCATGTACCACAGTACACGAGAGCTGGGAGCCTCAATTACTGAGCCCACGTGTGCTAACTACTGAAGCTCGGGCTCCCCAGAGCTTGTGCTCCACCACAAGAGAAGCCACTGCAGTAAGAAGCCTGCGCACCACAACTAGAGAGAAGCCCCTGTTCGCCACAACTAAAGAAAAGTCCATGCAGCATCGAAGACCCAGCACAGTTAAAAATAAATAGGTAAATAAAAACAAAAAACCCCCACAAAAGTAATATTAAGTTAATGTAAAATTAAGTCCTCTTTAAAATAGGACTAACCTTATATGAACACTTACTGAAGTCCGATATATTTATGTTAAATTATTAGATATATGTTATTAAATAGAATATCTGCTTTCTCCTGCAACATCTCGATTGTTTACCCTCCCTACCACTATTCAGTCAAAACCCTAATATTTATGGCCTCATTTAATGACAATTCCTCCATGTAATTCCCACCTGAACTTCTCTTAAGGATTTTCAGTCTCTCTTACAATGTTCCAAATGCGTTTATATGTCCTCTTTTTACAGTAGTTACTTGTGTCAACAGCACAAAAGAAACAATCGACATGAAATCCCTTTATAAATACTAAAGTTCTATATTATAAAGTAAATAAAAACTAATAAAACCCAGAAAAGACTAGAAAATAATGGGCTCAACACATCTAAGCAGAATACTTCAAGCAAGTACAACTTGGTTCTAACTTGCTGCCAACTAGACGAGAAACACAAAGGTAAAATTATACTTAAATTATACTGCAATGATAATATTACATTAGATACTATGTTCCACTATGCTCTGTGATCTTTTCACTTCCTAAATTTCACTTCTCTACTTAAGAAATTTTGTCACAAAAGAAAACTTGAAGACATCAATTATTTTAATTCCATGTGAACAATATGCTATTTTGAAGCTGCAATTAAAGGAAGCCTACTGTTAATCCATTTGTATAAAGAACTACCAAAGGAAAAGTCTGACAAAACAGGAAAAATGAGTTTTTAAAGGTACTGACACAGCATTAATAAACCCCCATTATGACTATAAAACCCACCTCACTCAATCCCATTCCTGCACAAAGTTCTTACTCTGTTTCCACAGCACTAAAATCTATGTCTAGAAGCGCATGTCTCATACTGCAATTATTTACTTACATGCATCTGATTCTTGGTATTTAATCCAATTTTTGCTCCATAATTTAAGAATGGTCCTAAGTGTATCACTGTATGGTAACCTAAATGTAGGTTAGTTTTTAAATACTGGAAAAAGCTAAAGCATTAAAAGTCAAAGCACAGACACTTGTATTGTGCAACAGAAAGACAAGCCCATGACCCTTTCACAATTTCCCAAAGGATCTTTAATAGATTCTTAAAGGTTCTCTTAACTACAAAGAAATAATCAGGGCAAAACAACAGGTTCAGAATTTTGTGACATGTACCTACAATCAGTGGACAGTATTAAGCGGCAATAATTTCAGAAGAATTTCAAGTTTTTTGTTAAGATTTGAGGGGAAAAAGACATGCGCACTCCCCAAATTAAGTCGGGAAAAGGATTTTGAGAAGATGGTAACTTTGGTGGTAACAAATTTTGATTCCTTGAAAACCTTCACATAAAAACAGAGCGAGCAACTAGAGAGCAAACCCCAAATCCACGGGTAATACTGATATCTACAAAACTATGTTTAACAAAGTCTCCCCACCAACCCCTCCGGAGAAGGCAATGGCAACCCACTCCAGTACTCTTGCCTGGAAACTCCCATGGATGGAGGAGCCTGGTAGACTGCAGTCCATTGGGTCAGACACGACTGAGCGACTTCACTTTCACTTTTCACTTTCATGCATTGGAGAAGGAAATGGCAACCCACTCCAGTGTTCTTGCCAGGAGAATCCCAGGGTCGGCGGAGCCTGGTGGGCTACTGTCTATGGGGTTGCACAGAGTCGGACACAACTGAAGCGACTTAGCAGCAGCAGCCCCACCAACCCCAAAATACAAAGGGCTTATTAAACAAGTGACCAACAGTCCACAGTCTTACTATCAGTGTCTAGGTGAGGAGAACACAGAGGGAAGCAATGACGTTTGAGGGACTTGGGAACAAAACGACAGAACAGCCAATATTTGCTGGAAACCACTGACAGACAGTTTGTACTGAACGAAAGCTGAAACTATTTCAAAAGTAGGTAACTGCAAGGAGACCACAGTAAGACTATAGTTCCTATATGCATGGAACAATATAGTCCCTTTGAGCATTCAAAACTTGACATTTGGGGCTCTCTTCTAAGACAAACTCTAAGCTTAAGAGGAAGTACCAGGAATGGCAAAAAAATTAAGCAGGATAGGGAAAAAAGAGATAAAAGAGAGTCCAGATAGAATACCAGAGTAGAACAGAGCCGGGAAATCTCAGAAAGCCATTCACCATTTTTAAAATCATGAACAACAAAAAAAACGGGACTGTGAAGTTAAAAGAGCTATCAGAACCAAGCCTCCTCCTAGAAGTTCAAGAAAACTAGTTTCACATAAAGAAAATGATGAAAAGCATTGAGGAAGAATATTACACAAAGTTACAATAAGACAAACAGAAAAATAGTTAAATTCAGAAGCAGGGGGGAAACGAGGACCATGGGTAAAAGTTTCTATCACACAAGATGAGTATGTTCTACTAGAGATGTGCTGTACAACATAGTTCCTATAGTTAACAATACTGTATTGTACACTTAAAATTTCAAGAGGGTAGATCTCATGTTAAATGTTCTTACTACAGTACAAACACAAAATGAGCTTAAAAAATTACATAAGACATGAAAAAAACCACATATCAGAATTAGAAAAGCTCAGAAATAAAACAGAGCTCAAGAAAGAATCTGAAATAAAAGAGGGGGGAAAAAACCTGTTTCAGAAATGAAGACATAAGCTAAAGAAATACAAGAAAAAATAAACATACAAAGCCTTAAGAGAAACAGAGGATGAAAAGGAAGAAAAGTTAATCAGAAAGAAATAAAGAGGAAGCAGGCTATCCATACTGTATAAGAATACATAGTTGGGAAACTTAAGTGATTTTCAGAAAAGCTACAAGACTGGTTACTTTTTGAAGAAAGGGAGTTATGTTTTGGAATAGGCATGTAAAAGGGCATCTAAAGTGGCTGGCAAAATTCTATCCCTTAACATGAAAGATGGTTACATGAGGGTTGGCCTTAGAGTACTCACTAAGCTACACATTCCTTGGGTGGTTTCTAGCATCTACATTTTAACAGTAAAAAGCATTAAAAATTTTAGAAAATAAAAAACTATCAGTTCAGTTCAGTTGCTCAGTTGTGTCTCTTTGTGACCCCCATGGACTGCAGCATGCCAAGCTTCCCTGTCCATCACCATCTCCCAGAGATTGCTCAAACTCATGTCCATCGAGTCAGTGATGCCATTCAACCATCTCATCCCGTCATCCCCTTCTCCTCCCGCCTTTGATCTTTCCCAGCATCAGAGTCTTTTCCAATGAGTCAGTTCTTGGCATCAGGTGGCTGAAGTACTGGAGTTTCAGCTTCAGCATCAGTCTTTCCAATGAATATTCAGGACTGATTTCCTTTAGGATGGACTGGTTGGATCTCCTTGCAGTCCAAGGGACTCTTAAGAGTCTTATCCAATACCACACTTCAAAAGCATCAGTTCTTCAGTGCTCAGCTTTCTTTATGGTCCAGCTCTCACATCCATACATGACTACCGGAAAAACCATAGCTTTGACCAGACAGACCTTTGTCAGCAAAGAAATGTCTCTGCTTTTTTAACATGCTGTCTAGGTTGGTCACAGCTTTTCTTCCAAGGAGCAAGCATCTTTTAATTTCATGGCTGCAATCACCATCTGCAGTGATTTTAGAGCCCAAGAAAATAAAGTCTGTCACTGTTTCCATTGTTTCCCTATCTATTTGCCATGAAGTGACGGGACCAGATGCCATGATCTTTGTTTTTATGTTACTACTTCTAGCTATCAGCACAAAACATAGTAACAAAAACATCTTGGAATAATCTTCAAAATGACTTAATAAAATTACAGGACAAACCAAGAGACAGGCTTCCCAGTGTTTCATCCTGATGTTTGGCAACCAGGACAATGAACTAAAAGTCCACCATGATCCGTTTTTCACATGTAACACATGCTGTAAAAGTATTTGATATTTACTCATTCTTAGGATAAATTGCAATACTTAAAACATGCAAAAGATTTTTTCCATTGAGAGATACTCTAACGCTGCCAAGAAAACTCACCTTTGAGAAAAACAAACATGGTAATTTAAAAAATAAACATAATTAAATTCAACAAGCATTCATTCAGCATATGCTACGTATGCATGTGTGCTAAGTCACTTCAGTCATGTCTGAATCTTTGTGACTCTATGTACTGTAGCCCACCCGGCCCCTCTGACCATGGGATTCTCCAGGCAAGAATACTGGAGTGAGTTGCCATCACCTCTTCCAGGGGATCTTCCCCACCCAGGGATCAAACTAGCGTCTCCGGCACTGGCAGGCAGGTTCTTTACCGCTAGTGCCACCTGGGATGCCCATTTTATGTGTGAGGTGTTTACAATTCAGTTGAAGAAATAAGTAACACAGATAAGAGAAAGCTATATACAGTAAGTGCTTTGAGAAAGGTACAAAGTATTATGGAAGAAAAGGACAGAAGAAGAAAAGGACATCCCACCTGCTTAGTATTTTAACCAGATGCCTCTCCTATTCCTCCAATTTATCTTCCCCAATACTGGCAGAATGATCTTTCAAAGACCCCAAATCCTCTTTTTAAAACACTTCACAAAATAACAGTACACAGCAGACAATTCAAAAGCCTTATAAGAACCAGGCAGGCAACAAACAAGCTGGTCTTCTGTAAGAAAGATGGAGACTGCCAAAAGAGGGCAGTTACTTATAAGTTTCAGCCAATCAAAACTGTGAAACCAATGCTGCCACAATATTCATTTTCTCCAAGGGACAAAAGAACTCTAGATTTTTGTGTGAAATGCACCAACATTTAAATATTGGCAAATATGAAAAAAAAATTTTTTTTTTTTTTTTAATATTTCAACCCCAAAAAAACACAGCTGGAGGGAAAAGGTTGCAAACTTTGGCTTACAGAAATGATACTAACATTCCAATAAAGGGCCCCTACTGTCCTCAAAAATTGAATAATGGTTGTCTTCAAATTCAAAGGAAACAATGAACAATTTTCTCATAACGTTTTCTTCCAACTTTAGCACCTGCTACCATTAGTCTGCTGGCAATAGCAAAAATGCAAGAAAAAATAGAAAAGGAACATTTGATAGTCACCTCAAAACTGGTTCACCTTTTTTTGGTTGTGATCAACAGTTGTGCTCACACCATTTTATACTATATACCTGTTACATGGTCAAATTTTCTGTTCCTAAAATTGTTTCTAGATTATATGATACTATCAAATATATAAATATATCTGTTCTTTAGCAAAAGAATGCCATGAGACTTCAGAAAAGCCACAGGTCTAATAAAATATAAAATATTTAGCATGGTGGCTGACAATTCCATACAAAATCTGGCTTCTGTTTGCACCTATTTCACACCACCCAAGCTTCCTGAATATCCAGTGCTCTTTTACTCCTTTATGTCTTACGATTATTTCAGGCTCTCTACCCTATGTTTCAGAGGCTCAAAGTTCTCTCTCTAGGAGCCTTCCTTGAATTATTTAATTTTTCCAATCATGCTTCCTCAGCATCCTATTTAGTCCTATTACAGAACTTGGGCTTCCCTGGTGGCTCAAACATATAGAACTTACTTGCTACTTCTGATTATTCATCATTATTTGCTTACCTTTCTAATTCAGGCACTAAACCAGTTTCGAACTTTTGATGCTATCCCACAATAAGAAATACATTTTTACATGAGAATCATGACAATGCTTACATATATAACTGAAACAAAATTAAATAACACTTTTACCCTTACCACATACAATACACTGACATTTTCTATTTGATTGTATTTTTTAAGAAATATTGGTCACAATTTACTATATTGATTCTCTATCACCATTTAAGAAACGCTGTACTAGAATATAAATCCTTATAGGCAGAACAAAAATACATTCATTTTTATGCTCTGCCACACACCATAACATTTAGTAAGCAAATGTTTAAATGAGTAAATAAAGCAGCATTTTGTACTAGCAAAGTAAAAGAGTAATAAGGCTTTGAAGTCAAGCAGACCCATCATCTACCAACTTACTTATGCAATCTCTGACAAATGACTTAACCCCCTTACTTATTTTAATTCACTATGACAACAAAGTAGTGGTCTTCATGTCACAGAATGTGCTAAGTCACTTCATTCCTGTTTGATTCTGTGCGACTCTACGGGCTGTAGCCTGTCAGGCTCTGTCCATGGGATTCTCCAGGCAAGACCTCTGGAGTGGACTGCCATGCCCTCCTCCAAGGGCTTTTCCCAATCCAGGGATCGAACCTGTGTCTCCTGCATTGGAAGGCAGGTTCTTTTACCACTAGAGCCACCTGGGCACAGAATAAGCATTGTATAAATATTAGTTTGCTTTCTCTAACCTGTATTCTTCCTTACTTTTTCCTGGGAAAGAAACATCTATCTCATCCTGGCAAACATCCATTTTTCAAAGACTTTGGGTCACAGCACAAAGAATATGAAATTTTAAAATCTGACAGACCTGGGTTCAAACACCCAACTCGGTATTTACATAACTTCTGTTTCTTTATAAGAATAAAATATATCCTGCCCAGTCATTATGGATAATTATATATTCATGTGTCTAATATAATACCATGTCAGAACATAGCAGGCACTTTATAAAAGGTAGGAATTGTTGCTATTATTACTAGTAAGTGTTGCTCACTCAGCATAGATGAAGAATTTAACCTGAACTTTTAAGGAAGAATTGGACAGAAACAGGGCAGACAGACGGAACAGTAAAATCTCAATTTACAAGAAATCTCTTCCTTTTTTCCTGTATTTCCTCTTTTAAGACAAATAAACCACAAGGATGTAAGTTTATCAATTTCCTCAATTCTCTACTTCTAAGGTTATATCAAAAAATTCAGAATAACTGTACTCTGTGTCAAAATTCTAATTTAAATAATAAATTGTGCTCAGTCAGCTGAACATTATAAAATGTGAAAAGTGTAAATGTATTAGCAATGCATTTTTGAGAGAATTTCAGTAAGAGTTCAACGTAAAAGTGCTTTCAGTTAACCCAGTTAAACAGAAAAAATTAACTGAAATTCTTATTCAACATATCTTTCAAACCACTTCTGAGGGAAAAAAAAACCTCTAAGTAGCAAAAGCAGCAAATATCTATGAAAATACAATCAAAAGTCAAGGATTTTCTTATACAATGTGCAAACTTGGTAAGATATGAAGACAATTAATGATAATTAAACTATTCTGCTAACTTATCAGTACTATACCTACTTGGAGAGAATCAAAATAACTTTCCGTTATTCATGTTGGTAGCAAAAAGATGGCTATTTTAATAGTATACATATTTAACTTTTACAATAACAGCATATTTCTACATGGCTACTTAGCTTTATTTAGTCTTTTAGGCTTACAGTAATACTATGTTTACAACTGTCAATGAAATAAGACCTATATAGGTGAGGGGATAAATTCTATCTTATGTTCACATCAGGCTGACTCCAAAAGAGTAGAATGATGTCTCTTGTTCACCACAAGAGATATACTTAAACACAGCACTTAAATACAGTAGATGCTCAATAAATATCTGTCCAAGTTTAATGTTTATTTATGGACAGCAAAATTAGGTTAAGGGAAATAAAAAATACACAGATCAAAATTAGGTCAAGGCCTTGAGCATGAGCCTTGCTTGGCAACCTGACTCCAAAGAGCAGAGTATAAATGGCTGGGGAATGAACCCGGACAAAGACCTCAAACAAGCAATCAAAGCCTGTTAACATTATCAATTTTTTGTTGTATGTACCCTTGATATGCTGTGATGAGAATGGCACTTCACCTCTGTCGTCTTCCTCCCTAAAACCCATTACCCATGTCTACTCATGAGGAAAACATCAGGTAATTTTCAATTGAGGGGTGTCCTATAAGATTTCTGACTGGTACTCCTAAAAACTGTCACAATCATCAAAAATAAGAAAAATGTGAAAAACTAGAATTCTGAAACAGAAGGACACTTGGGAAAAACTAATGAAATCTGAATTAAGTATGCAATTTAGTTAATAGTAAAGGAGCAACTTTGTTTCCTTAGTTGTGACAACTGTACTATTGTAATTCAAGAAGCTAACAATAGGGTAAACTGGGTGAGGTATACTCTACTGTCTGGCTACTTTCTGTAATTGTAAAACTATTCTAAAACCAAAAGTTTATTTAAATTTAAAAAAAGGGCAAGGGAAATAAATATATGAATCAAAATCCTTTGGAAGTGAATGGTGATAAATATTCTTTTGGATCCTTTATATTTGGTAGCACTCTCATACAGTGGAAATTAAGGTTTTGAACAAGTCTACAGTATTAATTATGAAGTCACATATGACCAAAGCAGATGCTCCTTATTTTTATTTTTCAAAGCATCATTCTTAGGCCTCCACACTTCAATTAGTAACTCTGTAACAAAAAATTGTAACACTAGCTGTCACCTCTATATTGAATGAATTATCTCACACCTCTAATCTCTAGTCATTAAAGATTATATTCACCTTGATATCTTCTACTCACCTTACACTCTAACTAAACTCACCGTATTCTTGATTATGCTCCCTTTCCAAACCTTATTCTCAAAGTTATTCCCTTCCCATAGTCAATAACTAGCCTTGCACAATGCTGTCAAATGAACCTTCCTCAAATAAGGACTTTATCCCCTGGTTCCCAGGCTTAAATGCCATTTTTTTTCTTTTGGATTAAACCATGTTTAAATTCAGAAGTGATGTTTGCAAGGCCATCTATAATTGGTTCTTCTTTCATACCCTTCATGCATACTTTCAATCCATCTCTCTACCTTGTATGTGCTGCCTTTCCTTTATTCAGAAAATAATCAAATACTCACTAAGCATCTATCTGGGGGCGGGCGGGGGAGACTCCTCTGGGTGGTCAAAGACTTTATAATTTTCTTGGGATGAAGAATAGGGAATCTGTTTTGCAAGGCTGTAGCCTTACTTCCCATAATAGTGCCTGGCAAATGGTAGGTGGTCGAAAAGCATTTATTTAAAAAACTCACACAGCAGTATAGAATGCTGCAACGCAAGAGAATAAGACTTTTCCGTTAGAGAGGTGGAAGGCAGGTCTAAAATGATTCCAAGGCTCTCAAGACAATTAACATTTTAACCAAGCCTCAAGTTTGAGTAGATTTTCAGTGGTTAAGAGGATGTGTGTAGGTGCATTTCCAACAGAAAAATGTTGTGTCAGCTAAGGGAAAAAGAAGTAAATTGTTACACAATGTTGAAGTAGTAAATAATGAACAGTTCTTGTGGAAGATAAGACGGAAGAAGACTAGGTCCAAATTTCAAAAAGTCTTGAGAAGAAATTTGATATTATTCTTGATGTAAGGGGTTTTGGTCATTAGAGTGATATAATCTTTAGGAAGATTAATCTAGTGGGACTAACATGAAGGTAAGACTTCTGAAAGCAAAAACCTTACTTTCTTCAAGAAGCTACCCCTATATCTTACTCAAACCTTCTAATTTCCTTCTCAACTCTTACAGTACCTGCCTGCATCATACAATTTAACTCCTAATTATATCATCTCACACTGTAAACTTTTTTTTTTCACATGTATTAATCATGTCTCTTCAACCCAAGAATAAGGATCAAATCCTAGAGCACTTTTTCTTCCCTAAGAAATCAACAAAGAATTGGGCCCTTTATTCTGGAGGACCTTTTTGCAAGTACGCAAAATCCAGTTGAGAAAATGGCAACAATCCAAAAGCAAGGCACCCATATACAAGCCGCCACAAGAACAAAATTGATCCTTGTCTGGATGAAGCTTTGTAAAGTTTTGATAGCCACATATTAATGTAGTTATCTCCCAGCATATGTTTTCAGTGTTTCCTCCATTATATAAGTACTTTTTCAACTCATTTAGTTTTCTTTCTCAACTATGCATTGGTCTCAGTGGTCACCACACATATTCACTTCTCAACTGCATTGTCTTTTCTGCACTGAAGCCTCTCCAATCTTTTTAGATATTACCTTCACTGAAAACCATTATTATGGCATAATTAAAATTCTAATAAATGGTGCTGCTATAACTTCTCTGCATAATTCTAAATGTTTCCTGTGGTTTAGCACTCTTCAAATAAAACTGATGCAAATAAAAACATATGTTACAGAAATAATTCAAATTCACCAAAACATTTACAAAATTTAACATGCTGAAATCAAAGATTGTATGTACTTAAATTTTATGTATCGATACCTAAATTTTGAAAACCCGAAACTGTCCAAATAGCTATCTTCAACCTTTTTTAACTTATCTTACTTTAAAATAATTTAATAATATATTTATTTTGCTTTTTGTTATTTTTGATCTTCAGCCCTTGGTCTCTTTTATATATTCTAAATTTCATTTCTTTAAAATCTGTTGATGTTAACATCTATACTAGCTGTTAATAGTTTCCCTTAAAAAAAAAGTGCCCATGCACAAATCAAACAAAGTATTTTATCTCTAAACAAGTATTTCCACTAGTAATACATCTTTTCAGGTCACAATTTTTATGTAAAAGAAAAAATTGAGATTTTAATGAAACTATCGAAAAGAAATCCTCCAGAATGTGATTACTTCTGACTACATTAGAAACTTATTAACCACTCTGAAATTCAAACGTATTTTTTTCCCCAGAGTTGAGAAACTCCATAATATACTCTTCTGTTTCCCATCACTCCTTAATGGTACCTAATACTGCTTAGATTTTAAACACGAATCATCAAAACAGGAGAAAGCACCTTACACGGACTGCAAGAAAACAGGGAGAAGCCGACTTGGTTGGAACAGAGATAGAGAACAATTCAGCTTTTTTCACTTCCCCATCTCAGAAAACACCAAAATGTGGGTCCAAAGCAACTGCAGGGCTACAAAGCCTCTGGCTGCCAGTGCAGCCTCTGCTCTAGCGGCGCTAGGGCACTCAATTACACTCAGTCGGCCACGTGGCTGTCACAATCAGGAGACAGGATTAACAGCGTAAACTAACCTGGAAATAACAATCGACCTCTTCCCACAACCTCAGAGTTGGGGTGAAAGAAAGAAAGTTGTGTGTCATTTCCCTGCACGCTAAGGCTTTTTTCTATAAACAGAAAACGAAGTACAGGGGCTGCTTTAAAGAGACTTGAAAGCAGAAATCACGTCCCGGAAGATTCCCGAGAGTGTGCCCCCAGTGAATTAAGACACGCTAGCTATCGTGAGCGGCGATGGGAACAGAGGCATTCTGCAAAGGGGCAATGGGGTGGAGTTGAGTAAAATGGAGCACCTCACATATGGGCGGCTTTCCCCTGACTCCCACCTTCTTCCCGGGTTCCAAACTCTCGGCTTTTGCCGCGGGGCGAACTCAGAAGGGCTGAGGGACCTCGCACACGCCCTCACAACCTCTCGCCTTACCAGTAAAAAGAACTGAAGGGCAGAGATACAGGGCCCAAGAGAAGAGGCGAACAGGAAGTGTCCATATTGCAGAGCAGAAACACTAACTCCCACCCCGAGACAGCACCCTCGGCGGACCCCCGGGCGCCCGCTGGAGGAGGGGCCAGAGCGTGCCGAGGTCGGCCACCCCCACATCCGGGACCCAGCCCTGCCCACCCCAAACGCTCGGCCGCCCGGCTGCTCGGAGTTCACTGCCGGCCGCGCCCGGCGCCTCCCCGGGCTCTACTTGGCCCGGCCCTGCCAGTCCGCCCGGGCCCGGACGAGAACTCCACGCCCGGCACGTCTCGCTGCACTTCAAGCGGGGGAGGGGGTTCCGGCAATGACTCCCGACGGGCTTGGGGCGCTTCTCTCTCAACAGTAGATTTCGCCCCGAGTCGGGCCCGAAGAGTCCTCGGGGCCACCTCCAAGCCTTTCCGAAGCGCCGGCAACACTAGCCGCAGTTTCCGCCGTGGACACCCGCTCCCGGGCCGTCATTACACCCCTCAAGAAAAACTCCTAACTCCTCACCGGGCCGCACTACCCTCAGTTCGCCGCCCCACGGGAGCCCACAAACCACCCAAGCCACGCGCCAGGGAAGACTCCCCTGGCGGCGCCAATTCATCACGGGACAAAAATGTCCGGGCGCGTCACGGGACAGCCGCCTCCGCGCCCCACGCCCGGCGCCTGCCGCACGCGCTGCCTCCGAGCCCGGGAGCCGCGGCGCGGCTCGGGGCGGGGAGCACGAACGCCGGGCGGCGCCGGCTGGGGAAGGCGCCGCTCCGCCCGGGACTCACCGTCGGCTCGGCCGCCGCAGCGGAGGGCTGAGGGATGGGTACGGGAAGACACAATATGGCAGAGCACCACAGCTGCTCTCGGCCGCTTCCAGTAGCCGCCTCCGGGAAGACGCGGCCACGAGCAGGCAGCGGCAGCTGCGGTGGCGGCCGCAGCAGTACCACATCCCCCTCCCGTTCGCTTCCTCCCTTCCCTCCGCCCTCCCCCGCTGCCATGGCAACGAGGCGCCAAGAAGATTAGCCCCGCCCCTCCCTCCAGTCCCCGCCTCCAGCGACTCCTCGGAAGCGGGGATCCGCCCGTCCCTCCCACTCCCCTCCCATCTCCTACCCGAGGCCCAGGCCTGGGAACCGCCAGGCTGCTGAGGCGGCGGGTGGCGGAGGAAGGGGGGATACGGTGTCCGGAAGGGCGGGGCTCGCACGGAAGGCAGGGCGGTGACGTTGTGGGCCAGTCAGGTTTCGGGCTGTGAAGGGGCTGGGGAAGGCGGGAAAATGGAAAGGCCTCGCCTGTCCGGGAAGGACCTATAGGAGTGAGGCGGGGCGCGGCGCGGCCGCTGAGTGGCCGAGATAGGAGGGGGCGGGACGCAGCTGGGCGGGGCGAGGGTGGCTCCAGGCTGGTCAGTCAGAGAACTTCAGTAGGCTTCAGCGACCGCCCTCGGTAACCCGAACTCTGTGTGTTTCCTCAGGAGCTTTCCGCCAGGCTTTAATTGAAAGAGCTTTAGGAACGGTAAAGCACTAATAGAAATTTACAGTAGTATCACCCTCGTTTGACTGGAAGTTTATGTGGAAACTAAGCTCAAAGTGTCTGAGATTTAAAAAAAAAGGGGGGGGGGCTTGGGCATCAGACCCAAAATTTCAAAAGGAGCTCCAGAACGCTCACTAAGTGCTATGGACTGGGCTAAATTCTTTACACGGTTACATTTTGTAACCGTAATGCTAAAATAGTATTGCCAGATAAAACCCAGATGTGTCTGGTTAAAGCCGAATTTCAGCATAATGTTCCATTTGAGAAATACTTCCTAGTTTGTTTTGTTTTTATACGTAATCTGCCAACCCTCTCCTAACTCCTAATAATTCTCACTTTACAGTTAAGGAAACTGAGGCATAGAAAAATAACCTGTCAAAATGGGTAAGTGACATAAGGCTCCATTTTACCGTTACCACTTTGATCCTGATAATTAAAATTATGAATTCCTATACTACATCTTCAAAAACTAGAGTAGCAATACCTACCTCGCAAATGTGTTGGATAGATTTTTTAAGAAAGGGTATATGAAATAGACGTGGACAGTAACTGAGGCACAGTAGGTGCTAACTGAAGTTCATTTCCTTCCTGAACAATGAATGTTAACAGTATATGAGCCAGGTTCTAAGTATAAAGTGGGCAGAATATGAAACAAGCTGCCCGCTGACAACAAAACAAGCCAAGCTGTGGGGATGATGGAGATACAGAAGAATTATAGGAATCACCGTATATAGTAACAAAAATGGAAATGTTCCCCTCATTCTAAAGATGAAAACACTGTTTATATGATTTGTTCAGTCATCTACTAGTTCTGCTTGCTTTTCATTACACTGTCCTAGAGGGCCTTGTAGCGGCATTCAGAGTTAAGAGACCACAAGGCAAATGTACAACATGCTTCAGTTGAAGTAAGAGTTGCTTGGGTTTCTCCCTTCAGTGCAATCATTGTTGCCCCCTCAAGTGGGCAAATTCAAGGAAGTTTTAGAGGATGAGTTACAGAAAGGGAAGAGAGGTAAGCAGACAGTTTGAGAGAAGATGGCTTCTGGGGAATGATGATCTTCTCAGACCTCAGTCTTGTTTTATCTCTGCTGGTCATTGTCGTGGTGGCCACTGACATAGGTCTTCATCTCCCTACAGATTATTGTACTAGTGTTTTACTTGAAACATGGAACTTTAGTTTCTCTTTCTCATTCTAATCTATTTTAAACCCAGATGACCAAACAGTCTTCCTCAACTCCAGAAGAATTACAGAATGAGAACTGGAAGTTATATATACTTTAGAGATATTTCATCTAGGAGCTCAGTCTATCATAGATGGGAAAACAAATCCAGAAAAATGATGTAACTTATCAATGGTCAAATAATGAATCTACTGCATCTACATTCAGTAAGTTTTCTCTACTTGTCCTCTCTACTGATTGATTCACCCCAGAGAGGCTGGCACATTTAAATAATCTCTGTGGGTGAGGCTCATATCTCTTAGGAAAACTGTCACACTTAGTTCAGAGTCCAGGGACACTTGTATACTTAGCGGCTATTTTAGAGGACTTTGACTACCTACCAAGGAAAATCTCTGATTAAAAATAACTATGGTTCATAGTGAGTAGCTTTTCCCCAGGAGCTTACAAGAGTAAAAAGGCTAAGAAACCAGAGCCCAACTCTTTAGGAAAAAGAGAATCCTGGCATTTAAGATCTCCTGGGTGGTGCAGTGGTAACAGGAGACGCAGGCTTGATCCTACCATCGGGAAGATCCCCTGGAGAAGAAAATGGCAAGCCATTCCAGTATTCTTGCCTGGAAAATTCCATGGACAGAGGAGCCTGATGGGCTACAGTCCATGGGGTTGCAAAGAATTGGACACAACCGAGCAACTGAGCACACAGCACACACAAAGCTTGTATTCTTCTTTCTCCAAAATATTTTACAGGAACATAGTCATTAATAAACTTTACTGAAGACAAATTTTAAAAGTATATTGTTTAAAATGTCTTCATGTTTAGGTTAAAAAGTGACAGTGATCTCAGGTGGCCTCAGCCTGCAGCAGCTTGAAGCAGGATTTCAGTTACCAGCCAGAGTTTGAGGTCAGACAGTGTCAGGGAAAATGCTGAATCCTAGCCACTAGACCACCAAGGACCAGTTTACAATGACAAGCTGTGTAGAAATGAATTTCCACATAGAGATGGAAAGTAGTGAAGCAAGTAAAGTATTTATTAGGAGAAAAGAGAATACAGTACATTTGGATAGACATATGGGTGGGCTCAGAGAGAGTCACACTCTTCTGGTGGTTTGACTCACTTCTCTGGGGCATATCTTCCAGGTTTCCTTTGACCAATTTTCTTGCTTTGCCTGGTTCTGAGTCTGTATTTGGTATATATCAAGGTCCTCCCTGTGTGCACACACACATCTCTAAGCCAAGATGGATTCTAGTGAAGAGGCCCATGAATAGTTGATGTTACTTACTATGAGGTGACACCCTCTCCCTTTTTGACTTCCAAGGAGTCTTTCTGCACATGTGTAGTTAAGGAGGTCTCTTCCTCCATCATCCTGCTTTTATGGAGTTTCTCCTATTATGGAATTTCTGTCCACAGAGGAGAAACTGTTCAGCCTGGGGCCCATCTATCTCCTGCCTCAATAGAAACTCAAACGTACACATTTATATTTTAAATGCTTCCCTGATAGCTCAGTTGCTAAAGAATCTGCCTGCAGTGCAGGAGACTCTGGTCCGATTCCTGGGTCAGGAAGATCCCCTGGAGAAGGGATAGGCTACCCACTCCAATATTCTTGGGCTTCCCTTGTGGGTCAGCTGCAATGCAGGGGACCTGGGTTTGATCCCTTGGTTGGGAAGATTCCCTGAAGAAGGGAAAGGCTACCCTCTCCAGTATTCTGGCCTGGAGAATTCCATTGTCTGTATAGTCCATGAGGTCGCAAAGAGTCGGACATGACTGAGCCACTTTCGCTTTCACTTTCTTTCATTATTATATCACATATATTTAACAAAAGACTTTTTGATCATGAGTTGAGGAGTCCAAAAATAACCAGTTTACCAACAAGGGCTCTAGACTTCAAGCCCCTTGAGCTAAATTATCTTGTCTTCTTCATCCTTACGATGTAATTTCTTAGAATAGCTTTCAGAACAGAGATGATGTTTAGTAGTGTTTGTCAATAAAAGAAATAACTTTCCTCAAATGATATCAGAACTAGGATACAACATGGATAAATACTGGTCTGCCATTTTGACTCAAAAGTCAACGTGAGTGAAATTACAATTGTGAGTGAAAGTCTATTTTTTTTTTTTCCTTTAAGGATCTTTTTCAATGTACTTCTAAAAGCAACTACCAGAATTCCATGGTGGTCCAGTGGAAAAGACTTAGATCTTCTAGTGCAAGGGTTTGATCACTGGTTGGGAAACTAAGATCCCACATGCTGTGCAGTGCATTCAAAAAAACAAAAGCAACTACCTATGTTTAATTATATCTACATTTGTATAAGCCCTGATATTGGCACTAATTTGGACCAATCCTTTTACTGAGGACACTAGAAAAACTCCAAAAAGTATTTAAAAAACCAATTCAAAGGCATCAGAGAGCTCACAAGATAAGAATTACCAGGCTATGAATCTGAAGAATGATGGAGACCCAGGGACATCCATTTATGCATTCCATAGAATGTAGCTAAGAGGGTGAGCAGGGATGAGAGACAGTGATTAGAATTCAGGGTGTACTAAGGAGGGAGGAGGAGAGCTCTGTTGAAGCTGCTGTTGGACTAGGAATCCAAATGGCTGCATCCTAGAAGTAAAGGGGTGACATCTCATTTTCAAAGTATTTAAATCCTGAGCTTGGATTAGGATAATTCCTTTGCACTAATGTCCCCAAGCACTTGGTGGAGGCAAACTAAAACCCTACTTGGAGTAAAGTAGTATGTTAGGCCTGAAGTCATCTCAACAAATAATTTTGCAAATACAGTTTTTAGTACACAATTAAAAGTAAATCATACAAAGAAAGAAAAACAGCAGAAGCAATAGAAAAAAAAGACACAAAAGGGGTTGAGACAGTGAAATTATCAAACATTTAAAAATAACAATGCTTACTGTATATAAATAAATAAAACACAAGATTTAAAAGTTAGGCAAATAACCAGAAACTTGAAAAAAGAATCAGGAAATTCCCTGACAGTCCAGTGGCTAGGATTACATGCTCTCATTGTGGAGAACCCAGAATCAATCCCTGGTCGGGGAACTGAGATCCTACAAGCCTGGTTAAGTTCAGTCCAGTCCAGTTGCTCAGTTGTGTCCAACTCTTTGCGACCCAGTGGACTGCAGCATGCCAGGCTTCCCTGGCCCTCACCAACTCCTGGAGCTTACTCAAATTTATGTCCATTGAGTTGGTGATGCCATCCAACCATCTCATCCTCTGTCGTCCCCTTCTCCTCCCACCTTCAATTTTTCCCAGAATCAGGGTCTTTTCAAATGAGTCAGTTCTTTGCATCAGGTGGCCAAAGTATTGTAGTTTCAGCTTCAGCATCAATCCTTCCAAAGAATATTCAGGACTGATTTCATTTAGAATGAACTGGTTGGATCTCCTTGCAGTCCAAGGGACTCTTAAGAGTCTTCTCCAACACCACAGTCGAAAAGCATCAATTCTTCAGCACTCAGCTTTCTTTATAGTCCACCTCTCACATCCAGTATTTTTCCATGTGACTACTGGAAAAACCATAACTTTGACCAGATGGACCTTTGTTGGAAAAGTAATGTCTCTGCTTTTTAATATGCTGTCTAGGTTGGTCATAACTTTTCTTCCAAGGAGCAATCGTCTTTTAATTTCATGGCTGCAGTCACCATCTGCAGTGATTTTGGAGCCCAGAAAAATAAAGTCAGCCACTGTTTCCATTGTTTCCCCATCTATTTGCCATGAAGTGATGGGACCAGATGCCATGATCTTAGTTTTCTGAATGTTGAGCTTTAAGCCAACTTTTTCACTCTCTTCTTTCACTTTCATCAAAAGGCTCTTTAGTTCTTCTTCACTTTCTGCCATAACTGTGGTGTCATTTGCCTATCTGAGGTTATTTATATTTCTTCCAGAAATCTTGATTCCAGCTTGTGCTTTCTCCAGCCCAGCATTTCTCATGATGTACTCTGCATATAAGTTAAATAAGCAAGGTGACAATATGCAGCTTTAACGTACTCCTTTTCCGATTTGGAGCCAGTCTGTTGTTCCATGTCCAGCTCTAACTGTTGCTTCTTGACCTGCCTACAGATTTCTCAGGAAGCAGGTCAGGTGGTCTGGTATTCCCAACTCTTTCAGAATTTTCCACAGTTTGTTGTGATCCACACAGTCAAAGGCTTTGGTATAGTCCATAGAGCAGAAATAGATGTTTTCCTGGAAGTCTCTCACTTTTTTGATGATCCAACAGATGTTAGCAATGTGATCTCTGGTTCCTCTGCCTTTTCTAAATCCAGCTTGAACACTGGCAGTTCATGGTTCATGTACTGTTGAAGGCTTGCTTGGAGAATTTTGAGCATTACTTTGCTAGTGTATGAGATGAGTGCAATATGTGTGGTAGTTTGAGCATTCTTTGGCATTGCCTTTCTTTGGGATTGGAATGAAAACTGACCTTTTCCAGTCCTGTGGCCACTGTTGAGTTTTGCAAATTTGCTAGCATATTGAGTGTAGCACTTTCACAGCATCATATTTTAGGATTTGAAATAGCTCAACAGGAATTCCATCACCTCCACTAGTTTTGTTCATACTGATTCTTCCTAAGGCCCACTTGACTTCGCATTCCAGGATGTATGGCTCTAGGTAAGTGATCACACCATAGTGGTTATCTGGGTCATGAATATCTTTTTTTGCATAGTTCTTCTGTGTATTCTTGCCACCTCTTCTTAATATCTTCTGCTTCTGTTAGGTCCATACCATTTCTGTCCTTTATTATGCCCATCTTTGCATGAAATGTTCCCTTGGTATCTCTAATTTTCTGAAGAGATATCTAGTCTTTCCCATTCTATTGCTTTCCTCTGTCTCTTTGCATTGATCACTGAGGAAGGCTTTCTTATCTCTCCTTGCTATTCTTTGGAACTCTGCATTCCAATGGGTATATCTTTCCTTTTTTCCTTTGCCTGGTAGCGTGGTATGAAAAAAAAATCAGATGAAAATTTTAGAACCTCAAAATTTACTAACTGGTTAGCATATTAGATGGAGATATAAAATTAGTGAACTAGAACATAAGTCAGAAAAAATATTCATTATGAAGCACAAAGAAAAATAAGAAAGGAAAATATAGAATACAGAGGAAGAACATAGACGATATCATAATGAAATTTAATATGCATGGAAATGGAATTCTAGAAGGAAAGAAAAAACAATATTGAGCAGAAATTATATTTCAATTCCCTAGCAGGATAAGAAATGTTTTTAATTGACACATAAATACATCATGAAAAAAACCACTAAAATTCAAAGACAAAGAAAATCATAACTGCAGCTAGAGAAAATAAGAATTAACCTTTAAAGAAACAAAGTAGACTTATAACTATCTCTTTAATAGAACTATCTTCAGCCAGAAAATGATAGAATGATAACTTCCAGGGATTAAAAGCAAATATTTTAAGAACGAAGGTGAAATTAAGAACTTTCAAAATAGAGTATTTGTCACCAGCAGATTGACAATGGCATTCTTCAGGCAGAAGGAAGATCCCAGTTGTTAAACAAGAGATACATGAGGAAATAAAGATCAACCAAAATAGTAAATATGTGGGTAGATCTATCTGAATATTGATATTGACTATTTACGTCTGTAGTAGTAATGTCTTCTGTATTTAAAAGTACACAGAAATGGTAAATGAGCTTCCCAGGTGGTTCATGGCAAAGAATTCACCTGCCGATGCAGGAGATGTGGGTTCAATTCCTGAGTCATGAAGATCCCCTGGAGAGGGAAATGGCAACCCATTCCAGTATTCTTGCCTGGGAAATCCCGTGGACAGAGAAGCCTGGCAGGCTGTAGTCCATGGGCTCACAAAAGAGTAGAACATGGCTAAATGACATAATGGTATATATGTCAGAAGAGGGGAAATGGAATCATGTGTTCTAAAATCTGTGCATTGTTTAAGGGAGTGGAAAAAGTTACAATTAGTAATAGACTAAGTTAAGAATACATTTTGTAATCACTACAATAATCACTAAGAGAATAAAGAGAATAATATATACTATATGTATTAGTCAAGTTTCTCCAGAGAGAAAGAATTAACAGAATGTGGGTGGTGGGGAGCAGAGAGAGAGAAAAAGAGAGATATTTTAAGGAACTGGCTCAAGTGATTATGGAGGTGTTTGGAAGTCCAAAATCTGCTGGGTATTCTGGCAGGCTGGAAGCCAAGGAAGAGTTGCAGTTTGAGTCCAAAAGCAATGTGCTGGCAGAATTACTTCTTGCTCAGAGATCAGTCTTTGTTTTATTAAGGCTTTCAGCTGAATAGATGAAGCTCACCCTTGTAATGGAGGGTAATCTGCTTTACTCAAAGTGCATTAATTTGAATGTTGATCTTATCCAAGAAACAACTTCACAGAAGCATCTACAATAATGTTTGACCAACTATCTGGACACGATAGTACAGCCAAAATGACACGTAAAATTAATCATCACATCATACAATTACCAACCTAAAAGGAGAGAGAGAGTGGAGTAATAAAAGGTAATCAATCTAAGTTCGAGAAAGGAGAAACATGGTAATATGTAATAGGCAAGACAAATAGAAAGTACTTAATAAGATGGTGGATTTAAACTCAAATATCTCACTGATTACATTAAGTGAAAAGAGCTCATAATTTAATGAAAAAGTTTTTTTTGGTTACCTATTGCTGTGTGACAAACTACCCCCAAATTTAGTAACTTCAAACTACCACCATTTTATTCTATTTCATTATTCTATGGGTCAGGAACATGGATAGGACAAAAAGGGAATGGCTCATCTCATCTGTGGGTGATTTCTACTGGGGCTAAAACAGCCCAGATAGCTTCACTGTCATGTCTGGTTCCTCAGTTAGGATGGACTAGCTTAACTTAGATTGTATGTATAGGACACCAGTTCTCACTGTTGATTGAATTCTTTGATTTTTGCACAAATAGTTTCATGGCTTCTTCCTTTCCATGTGCTTCTCCAAATAGTCTCTCCTGGGAGAGAGGCAGACTTCTTATATACAAACTCAGGGCTTCCAGAAGGATTAGGCTTGGAACTAGCACACTGGTACTTCTGCCACATTCTACTGGATAAAGTGAATTACAGGTCTATACCAGAGTCAAGGGGAGAGAAGTAGTTAAGGACATAAATATTAGGAGATGTGATGAATCTGGGGCCACTGGTCCTTGTAACTAGCTAGCACAGACTGTCAGTTCAGTTCAGTTCAGTCACTCAGTCGTATCCGACTCTTTGCGACCCTATGAATCACAGCACGCCAAGCCTCCCTGTTCATCCCCAACTCCCGGAGTTTACCCAAACCCATGTCCATTGAGTCAGTGATGCCATCCAACCATCTCATTTTCTGTCGTCCCCTTCTCCTCCTGCCCCCAATCCTTCCCAGCACTAGGGTCTTTTCCAATGAGTCAACTCTTCACATGAGGTGGCCAAAGTATTGGAGTTCCAGCTTCAACATCAGTCCTTCCAATGAACACCCAGGACTGATCTCCTTTAGGATGGACTGGTTGGATCTCCTTGTAGTCCAAGTCAGGCTCAACAAAAATTCAAAATCCAACTACATGCTGTTTAGAGGGGATATATCTAGACTCAAAAAATGCAAAAGATCAAAAGAAAAGGGATGGAAAAAAAACTAAAGTATGCAATACTACCAAAAGAAAGCTAGAATGATTAAGTAGACTCAAACAAAAAGTAGTACTAGAGATAACAAGAGAGTTTTCATAATGATAAAGATTTAATTGGCCAGGAAGGTTTTTTTAAATTCTAAGTTTGTGTTGTTCAAGTAATGTAACCTCATGGCACATAAAGCAAAAATTACACAATAACAAGGAAGAATAAAAATTTACAATTTGGGTGGAAGAGGGTAACATATTCAGTTGCTGATAAAATAGGCAGACAAAAATTTCAGTAAGAATATAGATTTGAACAACACTTTTAGCAAAACTGAGTGTAAGAACATATTGAGGCCATTTCTATAATCCTTTGCATATGAACAAATTCATCACTTACATTATTTCTGTTTGGGTTCCTGAAGCTAGAATGGACATCCAAGGATCCTAAAGCCTTCAGGCTGGTTGGAACATATCTATATTTTATATATCTATTTACCAGTGTGTACCTTTACCTCATTCATTAAGTCAACATATAAAGTTTACTTATAAAGTTCCTGCTTGTCGTATACATATAAAGTTCCTACTGTATGCCAGGCACTATACTTAGCACAGAGATGAAAGCTATAGTTAAAATTACAGACAAGCAAATCAGAAAATATAATTTGGTACTATAAGTGCAGTGATAGAGCTGCACATAAGGAGTAATGGGAACCAAGTCCTAACTCAGCCACAGATGATGCCTGAGCAAAATGACAAAGAAAAGAATATAGAGTAGAAGTGACAGTGTAGGGGTAGGCAGTGGCAAAGTCTGGTTGTGTGAGAGATGACTGTGCAAGTCAGAGAATTGCCAGTCATTTGGAATGTCTAGAGTATAAAAGATTGATTGAGATAGGGGTTATCTAGTTGCAAGAAACAGGAATTCATGCCAGCTGGCTAAAGGAAAGGAGGAACGAATGTAAAAATAGGCAGGGATTATATGAGACACAACTGTGGGAAGCACAGCCAACTTTGCAAGAACTCTCCTTCCCCACTGCTGTCTCTCATCTTGGTGTTTCTTCACTTGTCTGCCTCTCTCCACAGATTGGCTTCTCTGCTTGTTTTCTGCTTGCATGTGTCCTATGACTGTCTCAAATAGCGATCTCAGTTCTCCAACACTGGCCCCTTCCCAGTTTGCCCAACTTTACTGCTTAACAACCCAGTTATTACTTAACTAAGCCGCAGGGTTCCAACTCCAGATTCCCAGGGGCTGTAATCTGACTGGTATTACTTCAACAAGCATGTAGATCAGGGGTCAGCAAGCTACAGTCTGAGGCGGGGTTGGGATGGGAAGAATCTGTCCTGTCTTGGGCCTTTAAAAATATATGTATTTAATTAATATATTTATTCAGGCTGTGCAGGGTCTTATCACTGTGCCTGGGCTTTCCCTAGTTATGATGAGCAGGGGCTACTTTCTAGTTGTGGTGCGGGGGTTTCTCACTGCAGTGGCTTCTCTTGTACAGCACAGGCTCTAAGGCATGCAAGCTTCACTAGTTGTGGTACATGGGCTCGGGAATTGTGGCTCTGAGGCTCTAGAACATGGGCGCAGTAGTTGTGGTGCACCAGCTTAAGCTGCTCCAAGATATATGGGATCTTCCCGGCAAGGGATCAGACCCCTGTCCCCTGCATTGCAAGGTGGATTCTTAACCACTAGACCACCAGGGAAGCCCCTGTCTTCTGCTTTTAGAACACAGCCAAACACATTCATTTACATATTGTCTGTGACAGCTTTGGCATTTACAAGGACAGTGTTGGGTAGTTGCAACAGAGAACCTATGGAACACAAATCCCAAAGCGTATACTATCTAAACCTTTCAAGAAAAACTTTTCTGACCTCTGCATCAGACAGTTGGATGTGGAGATATAGGGCTGTATAGGGGCTTGAGTGGCACAGGGTAGGCGAGGGCAGTCAGCTCTGGTAACAAAGTTCTTCTGAGAGGGGATAACCACCCCACACCCCACACCCCACATGTAGAAAAAGGATAATGTGGAGAAAAGGCAGTCTAGGAAAAATTTGAGAAAATGACTGTTTAAATGATCTAGCACAGGAAAGAAAATAATCAGTCTAAGTATGTGCTAAATTTTTTACCCAAAGGATGGGAGAGTGCAAAATAGTTACTCCTTAATCTGGAGAAGTTCATTAAGATGCTAAATTTAGAAGACTATGTCACAGTAACTACCTATAAATAACTGGCTTGTGGCAAATTTCCCAGACCCTCCATAGTTAGCTCTTCCTGAGATGAACTGGCTGAGGCACAGTGTGTACATATAAAGATTTTTAAATGCATGTCCACAAGGTTATATATTTACTTTTCAAAAGAAGGAGAAAGAGAGAGAAGAGGCACCAAGAGAATGAGACCGATAAATGTAAAGACCATTTGGGGAAACTTAAGATCATTGTGGGGAAAATCTTTCCTAAGCAGTCTTTTGGGTTGAATAGAAAAACTATTTAATATTAGAGGTTAAAATATCCTAGAGCTAATCCTAGTCCTTGCAACTCAAAGTGTGATCTGAGCTCACTCAGTATCATTGGCATCACCAGGAAGTTTATTGGAAAGGGAGAATCTTAGGTCCTACCCCAGATCCACTGATTAAGATTCTGCATTTTTTAAATATTGCCCAGATGATTCATCCACATGTTGAAGTATGAGAAGCGTTGAATTAGAACACTAGTTTTTAGACCATTCAAAGTAGAGCAGTTGTAGTTTTGTTTTGTTTTGTTTTGAGCGAAATCTTACATGGAGCCCAACTCTATCAAATGATCAAAATATACCTTCTCTGGTTGAAGATGGGTGAATACTGACATGCAGAGAAGGACTGAAAAAGCCCAGGCATTTCCATCTGATATTCCCCCAGTACACAGTTTGAAAACGCACTGATCTAACATAATGAATGGAAGTAATATTAGAATCTTCGGGGCCAAGCTCTGTCAGACTCCCAGGCCCTCTTCCACTTCAACCTCACTGAGAACGTCTACTACAATGAATCCCTGTTAGTGATGGAATATGTCCTGCCTTGAGAGAGTTGGAATTTTTAAAGACTTTAAAATCACTGACCTAGATTCCTTCTCTCAGATTAGAGATGGGGAGACTCAGGCTCAGAACATGACCAATGAAACCTCATTAAAATATGGCCACATTTAAAACTACACTGATTGCTAACAAGAGGCTGCTATGGGCTGATATCTGTGTCCCCTCAAATTAATCTATTTGACCCCTAATGCCTAAAGTAATGGTTTTAGGAGGTGAGAACTTTGGAAGGTGATTAGGTCATGAGAGTAGAACCCTAAGGAATGGAATTAGTGCCCTTATAAAAGACCTCTCTGGGCTTCCCTGGTGCCTCAGATGGTAAAGAATCTACCTGCAATGCAAGAGACCCGGATTTGGTCCCTGGGTTGGGAAGGTCCCCTGGAGAAGGGAATGGCTACTCAGTCCAGTATTCTTGCCTGGAGAATTCCATGGACAGAGGAGCCCGGTGGGCTACAGTCCATGGGGTTGCAAAGAGTCAGACGTGACTGAGCAACCAACACTTAAAAACCTCTCAGAGTTCCCGTGCCCCTTCTGCCATGTCAGATTATAGCAAGAAGATGGTAATCTATGAACCAGGAATCAGATTCTAACCAGACACTGAACTGTGGGAATTTCCAGACTCCTGAACTGTAAGAAATAAATGTTTGTAAGTCATCCAGCATCCAAAATGAAGAAAGACAGAGATAGTTCTGAAACTTGTCTTTCTCAGAAATAAGAAAGTGCTAAAATGCCATTTTCTTTTTTATGTACCAGTGAAGTAGAGAGACAGTGTGTGCAGTTTTTAAAGTCCTAGATTTAGACAGACTCAGGTTTGAATCTGGATCTGCTACTTCCTAGTCCAGGCAAAATAGTTCAACGTTTTCTAAACCTCTTTATGTCTGACATTATTTTTAAATAAACAACTGAAAAGTCAACTTACTTCAGCTTTAGAAATTGCCTAAAATGATTGCATGTGTGAAGGCAGATAAAACCGTTTTCCACTGCTAGAAGAGTAAAGCAAATTTATCTGCAGTAAATAGAGTTTCTTCAAAATTAAATGCTGCAGTTGTGGAAATAGTTCTTGATAAATGAAGCGTATGTTTAAAGAAGACAGAGAGTATTAAAGAGATTCCAAATTATACTATATGCAACTTTTAGATCCATAGCAGTGTTGCATTTAGAGTCAGGCATTTTTAGTAATTATGGTCCATTGCCTCACTCTTTTAGATTGTGAAACCCCCAAACTTTGGAGTCATCCTTGGTGCCTCTATTTCTTTCATAACTTCAAAATATGTCTAGACCCTGACCCCTTCTCCCCACCTCTACTGCTACCACCTTGGTCAAAACCACAATCACACCTCACTGAATGACTTAGCCTCCCAACCCCCTACACCTACTCTTGTCCCAATGCAGTATTTTCCTACCACAGCAGTCAGATTAATCCTCTTAAAAAGTGGCAGTTCATATTACTCCTCAGCTCAAAACTACTCAATGGCTTCCCCATTTCACTTAGAAGATTGACTATGCCAAAGCCTTTGACTGTGTGGATCACAATAAACTGTGGAAAATCTTCAAGAGATGGGAATACTAGACCACCTGACCTGCCTCTTGAGAAACCTGTATGCAGGTCAGGAAGCAACAGTTAGAACTGGACATGGAACAACAGACTGGTTCCAAGTAGGAAAAGGAGTACGTCAAGGCTGTATATTGTCACCCTGCTTATTTAACTTATATGCAGAGTACATCGTGAGAAACCCTGGGCTGGATGAAGCACAAGCTGGAATCAAGATTGCCAGGAGAAATATCAATAACCTCAGATATGCAGATGACACCACACTTATGACAGAAAGTGAAGAACTAAAAAGCCTCTTGATGAAAGTGAACGTGGAGAGTGAAAAAGTTGGCTTAAAGCTCAACATTCAGAAAACTAAGATCATGGCATCTGGTCCCATCACTTCATGGGAAATAGATGGGGAAACAGTGGAAACAGTGTCAGACTTTATTTTGGGGGGCTCCAAAATCACTGCAGATGGTGACTGCAGCCATGAAATTAAAAGATGCTTACTCCTTGGAAGGAAGGTTATGACCAACCTAGACAGCATTTTGAAAAGAAGAGACATTACTTTGTCAACAAAGGTCCATCTATTCAAGGCTATGGTTTTTCCAGTGGTCATGTATGGATGTGAGAGTTGGACTATAAAGAAAACTGAGCACCGAAGAATTGATGCTTTTGAACTGTGGTGTTGGAGAAGACTCTTGAGAGTCCCTTGGACTGCAAGGAGATCCAACCAGTCCATCCTAAAGGAGATCAGTCCTGCGTGTTCATTGGAAGGACTGATGTTGAAGCTGAAACTCCAATACTTTGGCCACTTCATGCGAAGAGTTGACTCATTGGAAAAGACCCTAATGCTGGGAAGGATTGAGGACAGGAGGAGAAGGGGACGACAGAGGATGAGATGGTTGGATGGCATCACCGACTCAATGGACATGGGTTTGGGTGGACTCCAGGAGCTGGTGATGGACAGGGAGGCCCGGCGTGCTGCAGTTCATGGGATCTCAAAAAGTCGAACACTACTGAGCGACTGAACTGAATTGAACTGAAGTCCTAATAGTCCACCAAGTCTTTCATAATTTTACCCCATCACTACCACCACCATTGCCCTCCCTGCTTTTTCTTGACAATGCTGGGCACACTCTGCCCTATGACCTTTACTGTTTGCCTGAGATGTTCTTCTCCCAGATATCTATTTAGGTAACTCTCTCACCTCCTTTAAGTCTTTGCTTGAATTTTACTTTCTCACTGAGACTTGCCTTGACCTTCTAATTTTATACAAGATTTACCCCAACCATATCCCAGGAATCCCAATCCCCTTTAGCTTGTTGTATTGTACTTTATTTTGCCACACTAGTGTGTGATAGCTGATTTCTTATATCTTGCTTAAGTCTGCACCCCCTCCACCAAACACACACACACACACACACACACACACAAAAATGTAAGCTCCAGAGAGGCAGCAGCCTCTGTTTTGTTCATTGATGTGTTCTAAGCATCTAGAACACTGTTTGACATATATACACACTCATCAAATATTTGTCAAAATAATTAGTTTTGTAGTTACCAGTTTGGTGTGTGTTTGTTGCACTGCCTTATTTTGAAAAGACTAAATTAAACTGACAATAATTTAACAAATCTAATAATTGCATGAGTTGGGAGCTTTCCATTTTCTTTTCATTTCTTTGTTTCAATTTCTTCTTCATGCTATGATTAAAAAACAAACAAACAAACCCAAATGTTTCAAATACAACTCTATTTTGAGCTGATGTGCTTATTTCTTCACCTAAGAACCCATGTTCCTCAGGTTGTTCCATATATATCTATGCCATTTCTATTTTCTCTCTAGTCTTCAGCCACACCCTATCTATGCACAAAACAGAACTTATGTGTCTAAGGATCCATTATCTTTAGGACCGCCTGGTCTAATGTATTGGCTGAGAGACACTCATCCTCAGACCAGTAGTCTGGGTTGAGACTACAGCTATAAAGAATGGATAATAGGATAATAACTGATAATAGGAGCAGTGGTACGTAGAGGAAGATCTGGAGGCTGGCCCCTCTGTGGGAAAATGTTGACTCTGTTAGCCCTTCCCCTATGGAACAAGAGAAAGAAGACAAATTGGAGTGGGGACATTAATAAAATCGTGTGCTCTGTGCCATGGTTTATAAAACCCTTCCTTGGCTCCTTTACAAAATTTTCAGAATAATCTACATTGCTTTTAAGTATTTGAAGGGTGGGTTTTCTTTTGAAGGGACTTGAATATATTCTGATTCCTACTTTAAGGTTGACATGGGGCCAAAATGGAGGCTTTCAGGGCAGGGTTGCATAAGGAAAGTTTTAGGGAGTATGATTAGCAGAACTAATAAAGACCTGTTCAAGTAACTGAGAGAAGTGTTGGGAAAGGGACCATAAAAATTACAAAAATTCATATAATTAGAGCCCTCCTTTTGGGTTAGGAGACTGTCTTTTCAAAATATCTGTTTTAAATGTATAAATGTTTACTAGTAAGGGAAATATTGGTAGGGTCTATCCCATTTTACACTTACACACTTGAGGTTAGTTAGCTTCTTTGATTAAAAGGGAACAAAGCCTTGAAAGAAAAAGTAAAAGGAAAGTATTTGTAGTTATGATGAAACAGGCATTTCAGAAATGTTTGGTTGTTTGGAGGCAAAGCATACCGCCAACAGGTTTAAACAAACATTGGTACCAATTATTAAGCCATGACTAGGAAGATAAAGAAATAAAAAACACAGGTGCCTAGAGTGGCACCTGGGTCATGGGGGAATGTAGAAGGTTGCATTCTACCAGCACCCTCCAGCAGGAACATGGGTCCCTGTCAGGTAGGGGGTGGAAATCAGTCCAGCACACACCTGCAGCATCTTGGGGCAGGCATGACAGTGGCCCATCTCTGCCCTGAGCTGGCAGCATCACAGTGTATTTGATGGATGTCTTAGCAGGGGCAAGCTCTTACTTCCCCCATCTGGGTACCAAAAGCCTCCTGGAGTGGAGGTTGCAATCCTTTGGGGATTGCCCATCTGCTATGGGTTTGGGTGGCAGGCGATGGGAAGGGAGGTTGACTTCTGCCCCTGCCCAGGGCTCAGTTCCTAACTCCTATACCTGTGAGAGGTGAACTTAGCAGCTGGTGGATGGTGAGTACACACATTTGTGGAATGGTGCCCCAGGGTGCCTTTGAGTGGTGCCTTGAAAGTATCCCTGTGCAAGGAAGCAGGACATTAAGTGGCAAATAAAAAAACACCATGATGAGGTGAGAGAGAAGATAAAAGAAAAATGTTTTATATTTTGGTATCTTTAATATTATAGTATGTTGGCACTTTTCCTACTTTTTGAACAAGACACCGTATTTTCATTTTTCACTGGGCCCTGCAAATAATGTAGCCGGTCCTGTCTGTATGCATTTTGCATTTTTCTTGTCTAAGTAACAGGTTATAACATCAGACATGGTGATGTGTCTTCCATTAGTGAAAATAAGCCAATTTTTACAATCTTCAATTACCTTTGATGGGTTTAGCAAAGAGGAAGCAATTTTTCCCATACCTGTAAGAATTGCTCTATCGTTAAATTCACTTTATTGTATGATTTAAAATTAATAAGCAGGGAAGAAAATTTAGTAGTTGTCAGCAGAATTTCATTTTAAATTGTAGTAATTTCTTTTCTGGATGTTCTTTATATCCAGCAATCATGATATAAAATACTGCTTCTGTATAGATATTATATTACATAGGAGAATTTATTTTCAGTTCTGAGGCAGACAAGCCTTCTAAGAATAAAATAATCCTCAAAAATAATTGATTCTTTGATATGTGCATTTTCTGTCTCTTCTTTTGTTAGGGAAGTAGTATGGTTTAGTTGAAAGAACCCAGGATTCTGAGATAGAAGAAGAAAATGGGCAAGTTATTTAATTTTTCTGGTCCTCAATTTTATCTTTGTAATATAACGACCTTCAAGTAACTAGAAAATTTTTCAGATTTCTTCCAACCCTGGAATCCAGTGAAGTTTGAATAGCATGTTTTAAACGCACGCACGCACACACACACACACACACAAACACACACACACACACTATTTGAATGAACACTACTACTATAAAACTATCTTTAGTAACTATGGGTCTTTAAACATATTTGCATTAATAAATAGAAATATACTGAATTTACTCAAGTAAAAATCTGTTTTTTTCTTTTTGAGAAATTGTGTCATGTAGAACAAGAAGGCACAAAATAACATGTATGAGTACAGATTCAAAATAACTATGAAGTAACCACCACCCAGACTAAGAAATAGAAAACTGCCATATCTTAGAAGCTCCTTATTTGCACCTCTCTGAACACGTCTCTTTCCCACCCTTGCAGATGTAATTGTTGTACTGCTTTTAAAAAAATATTTATTTATTTGGCTACACCAGGTCTTAGTTGCAGCATGTGGGATCTTTAGTTGCAGCATGTGAGATCTAGTTCCCTGACCAGGGCTGGAACCCAGGGCCCCTGCATTGGGAGTGTGGAGTCTTAGCCACTGGACCACCAGGGAAGTCCTATACTGTTCTTTTGAGATAATCATTCTCTTGTTATTCTTTATAGATTTTACCATCTGTACAGGTGGTGTTAAATAATATGTTTAAAGGAGTTGTATTGTAAAAATAGCACTTTGCATGAGATAGAAAATCTTATTGGCTGAAATGGCTTTTTTCTTCTTAGTCAGATCTCTACCTCTGATCCAGTCAATTGTGGCAGAGGTAGAAACAGGGCAGCCACAACAGTTCCAGTCAGCATTTATTCAAAGGTTACATACACTGTTCAGGAAATAGCTAGATACAATGTGTAATTCAGCCAATGATGTCATTTTAAACAAGTCTGAACTACCACTGGCTTTAGTTTCTCATTAATAAATACTGTATTTTACATTCTGTTAAAAAAAACTTCAGATCTCTAAAAGAAAAAAATGCTAACCTTAATTCAGTTGATCAGGCATAGAAAATAATTTTCCCCTTTCATTATTTTACTTAATTATTATTGGATGTTTCTTGGGTGTCTGTGTTGTCAATTAATGGAGAAATTCATTGAATCTCACCCATTGCTGCTCTGCCATTGGTCTTATGTTCTCTAGTCAGGCCCATATCTTCTTGCTTTTCTAATCCAATTAAAGAATATCAAATGCTATTTGTTTAATAATGAACATGATGGAATGAAATGCTTTCATTTCTTTTTACCGCATAATTTTACACATAAATTGTGTGTTAGAGACACAGATCATTGATTCTACCCATCCTCTATTCTGAAAGATTCTGACACTTGCCTCCATCACAGCAGAGCCCTTGCTGGCCTGTTTGTACTATGTGATCCCACCTCTCCCCCGGACTTCAGCAAGTAAGCAATGGGCAGACACTTGGCTGGCCCACGGAGATGCACCCTATCTTGCAGCTAAGCCAATCAAATTCTCCTTTTTAAACATTTGAGAGTGAAGGCACAGAAACCTAGAGAGTGGTTAGCTGCACCATTTTTCACAGGGGAGCTAGAAAGAGTGACCACCTGTTTCCACCCCTCGATTTCTCCTTGAATTCTGTAAGATCAATATTTCTTAAATAACAGATCAAGAGAATAATAAACACTTGAACTAACTTGAGTAAGCTATTTGAAATAAACTTGCTCTAAAACAAATGGTATTTTTCCTTAAATAAAAAAACAACAAAGTTATTCCCTAAAAACAATAGTTCTCAAACTTCACCACTCCTTGAGAAACAATGCCTGAGCAATAATCATCTAAGATGACCATAACTAACTTTTTTTTAAAACCAAAAATTGGGATTCCTCAAAATAGTATAATAATTATGAGATCATATCTTGGATGAAGCCAGACAACCTAGATCCAAACCCTGGCTCTGCCACTTAGTAAGTAGGTGAACTTGGACAAGAATCTTAACTTTTCTGTGCCTCTTCATCTGTCAAGTAGATAGTCTAATAGACAGCCTAGCACTATATAATTCCGGGGATCCAATTCTTATAGACTACAGTGTCAATGGCATCCTCTAGAATTGTGCAAAACTATTATCCTGTTATGAGTACTTACCTCCTGGAGTTGTGATGATTAAGATCATTGTAAGGATTAAATGAAGTGGAATGCATATGAAGCATTTAGAACAGTGCCAGTACATGGTGAGGGTACATTAGGTGTTGACTATTAGAGAATGGTCCATGTCTTGGCTAGCCAAAGGAAATACTGAACACATTGTTGAGGTAACTGTATCCTTAGCTAAGAAATGAAGGAGTACAGGTACCACTGTGCAGGTATAGTAGATTTTTGAAGAACAGGGACGTGACAAAAGAAAATATGCTCCTAATTCTCCCAGGACACAAAACTACCCTTTACCCTATATCTAGGGTATGCTAAAATTAAAGTAAACAAATAGTCATTGCTATCCCTAAATTATATTTCAATTCCTGAAACATTAAATACTCTATCAAGAGATAGTACTCTGTACAGATTGATCCTAATTTTTTTTTTTAAATCAAGTCAATTTATTCTCCAACATACTGTGTTCTGGTTTAAAACATTACTGAAGGATGTAAGTGGTAAATTGCACAATTTTATTTGACAGGATAAGAAACTGTTTTAAGCAAGGAAATGGTTAAAAAACCAAAGTTGTATTTGAAACTGTAAGAACAGTAAAAGCTGGGTGAACTTGGTGCCATAAGAAAAGTCCTTTGAGACATGTGTATGTGAATGTTCACGGCAGTTATTATTCATAAGAGCCAAACCCTAGGAACAGTCCAAATATCCATCAACTGGTGAATGGATAAACAAAATGTGGTTTCTTTGTTATCATTGCTATAACACCAAATCACCCCAACATGTAGTGGCTAAAAACAACAAATGTTTATTTTCTTACCATTTCTGTTAGAGATCAAAGGGTCAGGAATATGTATCTTGCTTAGTTGGGTAACTCTACTTTGTTCTCTTCTAAGGCTGAAGTCAAGGTGCTGGCCAGGGCTACAGCCTCATCTGAAGCCTGGACTGAAGAGTGGGGGGTTTCTGCTTCCATTATCACTCACATGGTGTTAGCAGGACTTAGGTTCTCATTGGCTACTGGCCAGAAATATCAGTTCCTTGCCATGTGGATCTCCCTATAAGGCTGCTCACACTATGGCAGCGAGAGAATGAGAGCCTCCAAGATGGAAACCATAGTCTTTTTATTTTTAATTTTAACCTAATTAGTGAAAGTGAAAGTTGCTCAGTCATGTCCAACTCTTTGTGACCCTATGGACTATACAGCCCATGGAATTCTCCAGGCCAGAATACCAGAGTGGGTAGCCTTTCCCTTCTCCAGGGGATCTTCCCAACCCAGGGATCAAACCCAGGTCTCCCACATTGCAGGCGGATTCTTTACCAGATGAGCCATAAGGGAAGCCCAAGTATACTGGAGTGGGTTAGCCTATCCTTTCTCTAGTGGATCTTCCTAACCCAGGAATTGAACCAGGGTCTCCTGCATTGTAGGTGGATCCTTTACCAACTAAACTATCAAGATTTTAACCTAATCTCAGGGTGACAGCCCACTACATTCTGTTCATTAAGAGTGAGTCATTAGATCTAGCCTACACTCAGTAGGAAGGAATGACACAGGGGCACAACTGCCAGGAGGCAGGAATCATTGAACACCATCTTAGAAGCTGCAACCAATGTGGTACATCCATCAGTGGTACTGTTCATCTGTAAAAAAGAACAAACTTTAGGGCTTTGCTACAAATGTATGAACCTCAAAAACATTAGGCTAAATAGAAGAAGCCAGGCATAAAAGACTACATTCTGTATGTTTCTATTATTAGACATTCTGAAAAGGCAAAATTATAGAAACAGAAAGTAGATTGGGGGTTACTTAAGGTTAAGGGGGTGGGTGGAGAAAAGGGAATTTTTTAGGGGTGATGGACGTATTTATAAAAATGGATTGTAGTGATGGCTACAGAACTCTATATAATTACTTAAAAACAGTAAATAAATACCAAGAAAGACAGCATGGGATACAAAACAGCTAGGCTGTACTTTTCAAAAAATGTCATTATTCTGCCTTTCATGAAAGGCAGAGGTATTATGTCAGATTAAAAGAAACTAGAAGGTCATGACAGCCAACTGTAATGCATGATCCTGGATTGGCTACTGAATATGGTGGGGAGGGCATGGAAGAGATGTCATAAGGACTTCATCAGGAAATCTTGAGAAATTACATATGGACTGTAGATTAGATAATATTATTGTATCAATATTATACTTTCCAAATAAGTATCCTGTAGTTATGTAGGAGAATGCCCTTGTTCTTAAGAAATATTTGCTTTCTAGGGGTAGAATCACATTTTTTCTGCAACTATGGATGATGAGGTCCCACCCCCAGATTGTTGCCAGGGCACAGAAGTTCTAAAAGTTCCTAGGTGGTTGTAATGTACAGCTGAGGTCAAGAACCAGTGTTCCATGTGTGGCCACTACGGTTTTTCCAGTGGTCATGTATGGATATGAGAGTTGGACTATAAGGAAAGCTGAGCACCAAAGAATTGATGCTTTTGAACTGTGGTATTGGAGAAGACTCTTAAGAGTCCCTTGGACTGCAAGGAGATCCAACCAGTCCATCCTAAAGGAAATCAGTCCTGAATATTCATTGGAAGGACTGATGTTGAAGCTGAAACTCCAATACTTTGGCCACCTGATGTGAAGAGCTGACTCATTGGAAAAGACCCTGATGCTGGGAAAGATTGAAGGTGGGAGGAGAAGGGGACGACAAAGTATGAGATGGTTGGATGGTATCACCAACTCAATGGACATGAATTTGAGTAAACTCCAGGAGTTGGTGATGGACAGGGAGGCCTGGTGTGCTACAGTCCATGGGGTCGCAAAGAGTCAGACACGCCTAAGCAACTGAGCCCCTCTTAACTCGTTTAGGGGGAAAAAATGCATGTATAAGCAAAATGTGGAGAAGTAATAGAGCAAATATAATTAATTGTTAACAACTGGTGAATCTGAAGGACATATAAAAATTCTTCATACTGTTCTTGCAACTCTTCTGTAAGTTTAAAATTATTTCAAACTAAAAAGTTTGAAAAACCCACAAATCTTTGAATGAAATTCTCCTTCTGTCTCTTAGCTTCCAACCAGGATAGAATGCAGCTACTAACACAAACAGAAAAACCAACTGTAGAAAAAAGAAAACAAATGATTTTTAATCTACTACTTACCAGGTACTATTTTTGTTTTATTTAATTCTTTTCACACATGGAACACAGGTTCTTGACCTCAGCTGTACATTACAACCACCTAGGAACTTTTAAAACTTCTATGCCCTGGCAACAACCTGGAGGTGGGACCTCATCATCCATATTTTTAAAGTTCTCGAGGTGATTTCCATTGTACAGCCAAGATTGAGATCTCTGCTTGGACCTAAAGCTTTGTCATCTCCTTCTTAGAACTGTCAAAATTGAGGCCCAGTGAGATTCTATAATTTGCTCAGCTTGCAGATATTGCAGATATGGTAGATGGAAATGGGTACACAGAAAAGCAGGCATCCATGTGACCTCATTTTTAGGCTCTTACCACACCTTTTGGCCCTCTTGGGTGTTCACCCTGCTTTCCTGAGCTTGGTCTGCAGACAAGGAGCTGAATTGGATGCTGCAAAATATAATCAAACTTGTTTTGAATTTTAAGGACCTTACAGAATGAATACAAATGTATAAAAGATGAGTTTTTATAGAACAATTCTATAAAAGCTCATAACTTCTTTGTGAGAAGCTGAAATCTGGTGATGGGAGTAGGTTCAATGCAGAAAGTCTTCTTTGATAAGTAATCAAGAAAGAGAAATTCACATATCTAGACACTCTTTCTCATGATAACATAACTCCTTTCAAAGCAGACAAAACAGATCTTTTAATTTAATTGTTAAATAAGAACTTTCTAAAAGACTTCACTCCAAATTTAGAATAGTAAAATATGTTTCCTTTAAGCCATGCTTCTCAATAACTAATCACTAGAAAGAATTATGTCTCATTTTAATTCAGTCCCATCTATTAATTTTTCATATTGTTGAACAGATGTGCATGCGTGCTAAGTCATTTCAGTTGTGTCCGACTCTTTGGACCCTGCCAGGCTCCTCTGTCCATGGAATTCTCCAGGCAAGAATACTGGAGTGGGTTGCCATTTCCTTCTCTAGAGTATCTTCCCAACCTGGGGATCAAACCCGTATCTCTGACATCTCCTTTGTTGGCAGGTGTGTTCTTTACCACTAATGCCACCTGGGATACCTGGGATATTCGTACAATAAACTTTAATTGTTGCTGCTCCTAGGTTTCCCAGACACTTAGAAAATAAGGATTTTTCAAGTGCTGTTTAGGCTGAGGAAGAGGAAATTTGACCCACAGTTTATCATTTAGCTTATTAGCATACTGAAATGACTACAATTTATATTTGACTAGGGGGTTGTTTTTTCACTCTTGTAATCTTTGATGGCAGAATACTATGGTTTGGTTGATTTTTAAAACAAATTGTCTATTTACACTAGAGAAATAAGATGATGTTAATGCAAGAAGTGAATTAATTGCTCTGAAACAATTCCACGTTGGTTTAGCCTCTTAGGTGGTATTTGCACGGCTCTAGCGGCTAATGATCAATTCACATTGGCATTTAAACAAAATCAACCCTAAGACATTTCTCACACTTCCTAATAAATGATTCTTTTCTTCGTCTCAAATTATCTAGTCCTGCGGTGATTTAGGATAGCTCTTGTATTTGATAAGTAAAAGATTTTTCAGGTCGCTAATTCAGAATGAACTAGCTATTCTCTAGCTGCTTACCCTTCAAAGAATTTACTTTGATGTAGATTCACATAAGAAAGAAATTAACTGGACTGTGTTGAGTCAATCTTACTGGTATTGAGATTTTTATTATTTTAAAAAAGTAATTAAATATTCTAAGTAATAAATTATTCTTAAATAGTCTAAGAATATTTTAGAGGGCCTGTAGTAAAAAGCAAGTTCACTGTTTAGAGAGGCAGACCCTCTCTGGTGTATTGATGCCGTTGTCTTCTGTATGAGCCAAAGACCGAATGTTTGTGTCCCCTGAAAATTTATACACAGAAACCTAATCCCCTAATATGATAATATTCTGAAGGTGGGGACTCAGGGAGGTAATTAGGTCATGAGGGTGTTCAGTTCAGTTCAGTCGCTCAGTCGTGTCCAACTCTTTGTGACCCCATGAACTGCAGCAAGCCAGCCCTCCCTGTCCATCACCAGCTTCCAGAGTTCACCCAAACTCATGTCCATTGAGTCGGTGATGCCACCCAACCATCTCATCCTCTGTCACCCACTTCTCCTCCTGCCCTCAATCTTTCCCAGCATCAAGGTCTTTTCAAATGGGTCAGCTCTTCGTATCAGGTGACCAAAATATTGGAGTTTCAGCTTCAACGTCAGTCCTTCCAATGAACAACCAGGACTGATCTCCTTTAGGATGGACTGGTTGGATCTCCTTGCAGTCCAAGGGACTCTCAAGAGTCTTCTCCAACACCACAGTTCAAAAGCATCAATTCTTCGGTGCTCAGCTTGCTTTATAGTCCAACTCTCATATCCATACATGACTACTGGAAAAACCATAGCTTTCACTACACGGACCTCTGTTGGCAAAGTAATGTCTCTGCTTTTTAATATGCTGTCTAGGTTGGTCATAACCTTCCTTCCGAGGAGTAAGCGTCTTTTAATTTCATGGCTGCAATCACCATCTGAAGTGATTTTGGAGCCCAAAAAAATAGTCTGTCACTGTTTCCACTATTTCCCCATCTATTTGCCATGAAGTGATGGGGCCAGATGCCATGATCTTAGTTTTCTGAATGTTGAGCTTTAAGAGAATTTTTCACTCTCCTCTTCCACTTTGAGGAGTGGAAGCTCTTTAGTTCTTTACTTTCCACCATAAGGGTGATGTCATCTGCATATCTGAGGTTATTGATATTTCTCCCAGCACTCTTGATCCCAGCTTGTGCTTCTTCAAGCCCACTGTTTCTCATGATGTACTCTGCATATAAGTTAAATAAGCAAGGTGACAATAAACAGCCTTGATGTACTCCTTTTCCTATCTGGAACCAGTCTGTTGTTCCATGTCCAGTTCTAACTGTTGCTTCCTGACCTGCATACAGGTTTCTAAAGAGGCAGGTCAGGTGGCCTGGTATTCTCATCTCTTGAAGAATTTTCCACCATTTATTGTGATCCGCACAGTTAGAGGCTTTGGCATAGTCAATAAAGCAGAAATAGATGTTTTTCTGGAACTCTCTTGCTTTTTCTATGATCCAGTGGATGTTGGCAATTTAATCTCTGGTTCCTCTGCCTTTTCTAAAACCAGCTTGAACATCTGGAAGTTCAAGTTCATGTATTGCTGAAGCCTGAGGGTGAAGCCCTCATTAATGGGATTAGTGCTTTTATAAAAGAGACCTCCTTAGAGCTGCCTACCTTCTTTGGCCATGTGAAGACACAATAATAAGGTGATGGTCTATGAAACAGCAAGTGGGCTATCACCAGACACTGAATCTGTGTGCACCTAGATTTTGGAGTTTCCAGCCTCGGAATCATGAAAAATAAATTAATGTTGTTTAAGCTCCCTAGTCAATGGTGTTTTGTTATAGCAGCCTGAGTGGATTAAGACAGTATGTGTATCAGATATCTAGTGTAAGGAGATATAGATAAATAGCTATAGAATATATATGGGCTTCCCTGGTAGTTCAGCTGGTAAAGAATCAGCCTGTAATGCAGGAGACCCCAGTTCAATTCCTGGGTTGGGAAGATCCCCTGGAGAAGAGCATGGCAACCCACTCAAGTATTCTTGCCTGGAGAATCCCCATGGATAGAGGAGGCTGGCAGGCTATAGTCCATGGGGTTGCAAAGAGTTGGACATGAATGAGTGACTAAGAACAGCACATAGATATATACAGGTGTATTTATTAGACACATGTATATTTACTGGATATTTATATATATGGGGAAAAACATTTCATTCCTTTTAGGAGAGAATCAAATACTCAGTAGGTCCCTTAGCCCAGCTGGTAAGATTGTTTTGCATATTGAAAAAGTGTCCCTTTCAATGCCCCACTATATATAAGGTTGGCCAAAAACTTTGTTTGGGTTTTTCCATAAGATTGTGCAGAAAACTCAAACAAACTTTTTGGCTGACCCAATATTTACCTTGGCAATAAGTTTGTATCAGATTTCTCTGTCCTGGGACAAAGTGCCTAATCAACTTCTTTATGGTGGACAAGGGACTTAAAATAGCTGTCAGTTAGGAGTCTAAATTAATTAGTAGTGGTAGAATTCTGAGGTGAAGACAAGAGGGAGGAAGGAGAATAAAAGAAAAATAACACTAAGAGTTACCAAAGCACATACTATATGCAGGACACTATGGTAAATACATTTAAGCTATGTTGACCTATTTCATTCTCTCAGCAACTGTGGGAGAGGTACCAACTTCCTCACCTGAAAAATGGTGAAGGTTTAATAACTTGCTGAACATGATAAAGTGATAGAGTGGAGATTCAAACACACTTTGAAGTTCTATCCATTTCAAAGCTGTTTTCTTTTTACAACACCATGCTGCTGTCAAAATGAAAGAATTTTCAGCAAATTCTGACAAGCCAATAAATCTGAAAATTTGATGCACTGTAGGGGGAAACACAAGTTTTGGGGGTAGATTTGGCCCAGGGGCATATGGCACAAGGGCATATTGCTCAGGACATGGGAAAAGAGACTAGAAGATAGCTAGAAATAGATAGCAGAAAGAGAATGAATACTTCTCAAGGACCCAGGACTTATAATAGAACGTGCTTGGGTAACTGACCAGGCTAGAGACTCTCAGTATAGATTTCTTCTAAGTTGATCAAAGATGAACTGTGAACGTGACAGTGTATGTATAATATATATAAAAAAGCATGTATAATATATGCAAAAAAGCATGTATAATATATGTAAAAAAAGCATATGTAGAATATATATGCTGTATGAAAAAGTGAAAGTCACTCAGTTGTGTCTTTGCGACCCATGGAATTCTCCAGGCCAGAATACTGGAGTGGGTAACCTATCCCTTCTCCAACAGATTTTCCCAACCCAGGAATCGAACTGAGGTCTCCTGCATTATAGGTGGGTTCTTTACCAACCGAGCTATCAGGGAAGCCCTTTATATATGCTTTATATTCTGACCTATATGTAACTACAGTTTTCAAAGAATACTTTATCACTTATACTGGCTTCAAGAAGATTAGCCTGTACTTGTTGCTGTTGCTGAGAATTTACTAAGAGGAGGATTGTAAGAAAAATGAGGGCATTTCTCTAAGACATATACAGGGGAATGAAATTACTAGAGCAACGAGTGTGCAGATCTGGATCTTTTTTTTTTTTTATCTCCATTTTAACTAGATATTACCAAAGTTGGGGGAGGATAGCTGTTCCTTGGAAGTCACTCCAAGAATATGATCTGACCTCTCTAGGGGAGGAAAAAATGTTATTTTTAAAAAATTATTTATTTATTTGGCTGTGCTGGTTCTTCATTTCCACGTGGGCTACTCTCTAGTTGTGGTTCATGTGCTTCTCATTGTGGTGGCTCCTCTTGTTGCAGAGCACAGGCCCTAGAGTAAACTGGCTTCAGTAGTTGCAATGCATGGACTTAGTAGTTGCGGTTTCCAGGTTCTAGATCACAAGCTCAATAACAAGATATTACAGCGAACTTACACATCAGTTTATAGGAAAATGAGTAGATGAATTGCAGCATATTCATCCACTGGAATATCTATGAAACAATAGTTAAAATCAGTGAAGTGGAGCTATATACATAAATATTAATAAAATTCAAAAACAATGATAAGGGATAAGCAAATTGCAGACTATATTCAGAATGATATTCTTATAAAGTTTTAAAAACATGCACAACAGTGTTATATATAACATATATAAAGTGAAAATATACTACAATACTACGTGTCAATGTGATAAAAAAATAAAAATAACACTCACAGTAACGACAGTGACATTGACCCTGACAGGGACAAAGTTGAGTACAAGTGGGACAGGGCCTTCAACAGTTTGTGTAATAATTTATTTTTTAAATGGTGTAGTGGATCCATGGGTGCTTATTTTGTCGATCTCTAACATTTTGTATGAGTTTCCCTTGGGGGCTCAGAGGTAAAGAATCTGCCTGCCAATGCAGGAGACGCGGGTTTGATTCCTGGGTCGGGAAGATTCCCCTGGAGAAGGAAATGGCAGCCCACTCCAGTATTCTTGCCTGGGAAATCCCATGGACAGAGGAGATTGGTCAGCTACAGTCCATGGAGTTGCAAAGAGTCGGACGCAATTTAGTGACTAAACAACAACATAATTTTTTGTGCCTATAATGTTTCAACTTAAAAGTACTAGAAGAGGTAAAAAGAAGATCAAAAAGACACAGTGAAATGTTTAATAGTATTCGTTGAGGATTATAAAGCAGATTAAATTTTCTTCTTTATTCTCTATATTTTCCAAAATAAATATATCATTTTTCAAGTATTGTAAATGAAAACAAATTTTAAAAGCAGAGTACATTACAGAGCCATGCTATTTTGCAAGAGCCTAGAATAGTAACTGGTGTATATTAAAGTATCAATAAATATTTACAGAGTGAATGAATGAATGAAATAGGTGGATGAATAATTGAGACCTTACCAATACAGGCCAGTGGAGGAAGAGGAAGTAGGAATCATAGAGGCAGGCTATTGCCTGAAGCAGATAATCCTATATGGTACAATGTACAATGGTCATAATTCTTGTTTCTAAGTGAAACCAACTCAGGTATAATGAGGCTGAGCAGAGGTAGAAATATAAACCCAATCACTTTTCCCCAGTTTTAAGCAACTATTCCTACCTTCCTTCTCTTTCCCACCTACCTGTGTTGCTGAGACTCATTCCTTGCACCTAAGCCTGCCTATCACCATTTGTAGGACAAGAGGACATGTCTAAATATAAGTAGTATCCATGGTTGAAACAACTAGCCTAGGTACCTTGGGTTGTATCCAGATGTGGAATGGATAAAAACTAGTCAAAATTTGCACTAGCATTGTCTTAGTTTGGGCTGCTGTAACAATGTATCAAAGAATTGGGTGGCTTATAAACAACAGAAATTTATTTCTCCCAGTTTTGGAGGCTGTAACTCCAAAATCAGCCTGCCAGCATGTCAGGTTCTGGTGAGAGCTCTCTTCCGGGTTGCAGACTGTTGACTTATTGTATCTTCATACTGCAGAATGGGCAAGGGAGCTCTTTGGGGTCTCATTTACAAGGGCACCAATCTCATTCATGAAAGCTCCACCTTCATGACCTAATTATCTCCCAAAGGCCCCACTGCCTAATCTTATCACACGAGGGGTTAGCATTTCAACATGAATTTGGGTGGTGGTGATGGTATAAATATTCAGTCCATAATAAGCATTAAACTCCCAAAATATCATCTCAAATATTTCATTAAACTGCGGCTAAGGCACCACAGGCAGATTATATGCATCCAGTAATACATTCCCTTGCTTTAAATGAGTGCATATTTATATTTGTACCAAGAATTATAGACCACTTGGTAAAAGTCTACTTATTAAACTGATGAACAAGGTAGTTTTTTGGGCCTAGGTGATTTGAGAAAGATAGAGCATGAATCTGCACAGAAAAATAGCAGTAATCTTCTAAATGCAGCCAAGTCAATTGTATTTGTTGTGCACTTAACAGAAAGACCCCTGGGTTTTAGTAGATAGCCCGCTATGCAATCATCCTGACTGAATAGCCTCAGATACTCTGTTTAGAAGAGAGTGCAGAAATCCTGCAGGTTTAATTGCCAATAAATCAGCATGACCTCCACTCCCTGGCATTCCTTTTCTACAATGATCTTTTCAACCAGAAAATAAAGAGATGGATTTTACAGTGTGTGTGTACTGCGTTTGGTAAGATAACAGAATTACACTCGCCATTTTCTCCATTTCAGGCTATGCTAGATAATGAAGGACTCTATTAATGACATGTTCTGTTTGCTTATTTAGGTTATTTTCATCTTGTATTATAGTCATTCCTTTTTGTTATTATGGAGAGCTTTCTTTTTAAAAAAGATCTGTCTATCATCAGTGAGTTCAATATTTTACCGTTACCAGAGATTTTATTTCTGAGTTAATTCACAAGAATTTGCATTAAAATATTCTGGCTCACTCAAAAAGCTATTCATGAACTGATTGAATTGGGTGTTACTCTCAGCTGATTTTCAGATTTGGTTTAAAAAATAGCTATTTTAATTAATATTTCCAATTCATGACTATAACTAATACAAACATTTTATCACTCATCCATACCCAAATGTAACATAAACCTGCTGTTTGTACTGTTGAATTGTTTGTATTTAATATGTTGATATTTATTTTAATTTGAATGAATAGTATTTTGTGGTATATATTTAGATTTTTATATGAATACTATAAGAAGGCATCAAAATTTAAAACTACTATTAAATTGTGGTTCTACTTTCTGCTTAATTTCAGAGTGCTACTGCTACCTATTCTAAATTTAGGATGATGCTTTTCTTACCTGACCACAGAGTGCTGGACAGATGATTCCTTGAGGTTCTGTGTAGCTCTAAGTTCTCTGATGTGACATGCTGGGTCAGGAAGCCCTCTTCTTATGGACTGTGTGCTGGACAATATTGTTGTGCTTTAAGCATACATTTAAAAATCTTTTAGGATTGAGAAGATTCTAGAATGATGGCAACAGTGACATAGTTTTTTAATCTTTTCAAATCCCCATATAACACTAGAGTCTTTAGGTAGCACTTGCCATAAAATTAGATGAAAAAGTATCCTCAGAAAACTCAGACTTCCCTGGTGGTATAGTGGATAAGAGTCTGCTTGTCAGTAGACTAGGGGACGAGGGTTCAATTCCTGGTCCAGGAAGATTCCACATGCCACAGAGCAACTAAGCCCGTGCACCACAACTACTGAAGTCTGTGCGCCTAGAGCCTGTGCTAGGTATGCAACAAGAGAAGCCACCACAAGGAGAAGCCTGTGCGCCACAATGAAGAGTAATCCTTGCTCACCGCAACTAGAGAAATCCCGTGCCCAGCAACTAGCACCCAGTGCAACCAAAAAAATAAAATAAATAAATTTTTTAAAAAGAAAACAAGTCACCAAAATTCACAAGACCTTCCATTTGTGTGGGAGAAAGCGGAGGAAAACAGTAGGACCTTGGATGAACCTGAAAACTGTGAATAGATATTTACTGGAAAGGCAAAAATTTATTTTGAGAATAGCAGCTGAAATTGGGAGGTATTTCCCTTAGCAGATGAATAGGAGAGGCCTACAGGGAGGGTAGAAGGGACTAGAACAGATTTGTCCAATAAACTCATGAAGCTACCAGCTAAGGCTCCCTTCCATAATAGAACCTGGCCAAGACTTCTGAGAGTGGAATCAAAATTGATCAGAATAAAGACAATATAGATAAAGGAGAGAGAAGATCCACAGCCAAGAAATCTCAGAAAGCAAGAAGTTAATTTTTTAACACTTCATGGAAACAAAAAAGGGAGCTCTGTGAAGTTAGCAAAGCTACCCTAAACCATGCCTCTTTCTTAAAATTCAGAAATCTCTTTTTACATAAAAATGGACAATAAATCGGTTACAATACTAAAATAGCAACAACAACAAAAATGTTGCGTCTCTGATCCCTAGATTGGCAAGATCTCCTGGACGAGGCAATGGCAACCCTCTCCAGCATTCTTGCCTGGAAAATCCTATGGACAAAGGAGCCTGATGGGCTACAGTCCATGGGGTCGTGAAGAGCTGGACATTACTGAGTGACTAACACACACATACTAAAAAAGGAGAATGGAGGGCTAAGAAGCAGAATGACATCACTTCAAATGATGACAGCTCATCAGAAACATGTGATCACAGAAAGCATAAAGACCATAACCTTTTTTTTGACATGGCACTGCTATATTTATTTTTTAAATTTATTTATTTTTGGCTGCTCTGACTCTTTGTTGCTCCCTGTGAGCTTTCCCTAGATACAGGGAGTGGGGGCCACTCTCCAGTTGTGGTGCACGGGCTTCTCATTGTGGTGACTTCTGTTGTTGTGGATCACAGATTCTAGGCACATGGGCTTCAGTAGTTGCATCATGCAGGCTCTATAGTTGCAACTTGCTGGCTTTAGGGTACTCAGGCTTCAGTAGTTGTAGCACAGGGACTCATTAGTTGTGGCTCATGGACCCTACAGCATGCAGGCTTCAGTCCTTATTTATTTATTTATTTGGCTGCCTCCAGTCTTATTTGTGGCACATGGTATCTTCATTGCATCATGTGGGGTTTTTTGTTGTGGCACATGGACTCTCTAGTTGTGGCTTATAGGCTTGGTAGTTGTAGCACATGTGCTTAGTTCCCCTCAATGTGTGTGAGATATCAGTTCCCTGATTAGTTTTCCTGATTCATTGGAAAAGACCCTGATGCTGGGAAAGATTGAAGGCAGGAGGAGAAGGGGACAACAGAGGATGAGACGGCTGGATGGCATTACTAACTTCATGGACATGAGTTTGAGCAAGCTCCAGGAGTTGGTGATGGACAGGCAAGACTGGCATGCTGCAGTCCATGGGGTCACAAAGAGTCAGACACAACTGAGCAGCTGAACTGACTGATCAGGGATCAAACTCATGTGCTCTGCACTGCAAGGCAAATTCTTAACCACTCGACCACCAGAGAAGTCCCAAGACCATAATCTTTAATTTCACAATAATCTAAAAAGCATTAAAAAAATAATCTATAAGATACTGACATTAAAAAAAATCACATTTTATCTTAAACTTATAATAAAAATAAAAGGAAAATCATTTTAGAAATGAAAATTTAAAATTAAAATTTAAAATTTAAATTTAAAATTTTCTTAATTTTAAATTCTTTCCTTAACTAAAAAGAATACATGAGAACATATACATAATATCTTAGGAGAAATAAAAGGTAAAAAGAGCAAGAATTTTTAAAATGAAAAAGAAGTTAAAAGATTTAGAAACAGTTTAAGACAGAGTGACAAATTAAAGGCAAAGAAGATCCAACACATAGATAGTAGGAATTCCTCAAAAAAGAAATCAAAGTGAAAGAACAAATCAAATACTAAAAAAACATAATTCAAGAAAACTTTGCTGAAATAAAAAAGAAAAAATAACTTAAATTACATGTTTAAAGATTACACTGTGTACCTGAGAATATTCACCAGGACAACCCCAAGACATAGGTTTGTAAAATTACTGGACTTTTAAAGAAAAAGGAAAAAAAAAACTTTTAGGTATCTAGGCAAAAGGAATGTGTGATTTATATGACAAACACAATGAGATTATCATCAAACTTGTTAACACTTTGTGCCAGACAGAAGTGGAGTAATGTATTTAAGGCACTCAAAGAAAACAAATGTGAATCAGGATAAGCTGCAAAGCTGACCACCAAGTATAAAAAGCACAGACAAGAGTTTATCAACATGCAAGCACTTTGGGAATATCAACTCTCATCTCCTCTCTGGGGAGTCTATTAGACAACAAACTTTAGACAATCAAAATGACTAAAGAGACACTTCTATTAGGCCTGCTCATGAGCATTAAATAAATAATTACACAAATAATTAAATAAATAATTACATGTAGGACTAAGATTATATAAGGATTAAAAGGGAGAGTAGGGTATGTAATGGCTCTCTGACAGTGTAGGTAGAGTACAATTATTAAAACTGGGAGAAGAATGGGAGAGGAATATGGGAAAAATTTTGTCTGTTCTCAGGAATTCTATTTGTATTTTTCTGAGCCTGTGATATATGTAATGCAGGATAATGTGAACAGCAATTATGGAATATTCAAATTCTGTTTTACTCTTTGCCCTTGAGTACCAGGATTTCCAGTGTGGAAGACTAAATACAGGAGGCATTACATAAAAAGCCTATTGTCCTGAATTTGAATTAAAAATATCAGTATTAACTTAGAAATATATTATGTTTAAAATGTATGTTTCTCCATAGTTGTGTATTGTCTTATAATAGAAAAGTTTTTTTTTTTTTAATTTTTCTGTTTAAGTTTTCGTGTCTTTGTCTACTGAAGAGGTCATGAAACAGTGACAAATCCTGTTGTTTGTTTAGTTGCTAAGTCATGTCTGACTCTATTGTGACCCCATGAACTGTGGCCTGCCAGGTTTCTCTGTCCATGGGATTTCCCAGGCAAGAATACTGGTTGTCTTGCCATTTCCTTCTCTAGACTAACCCTGTAGTTATGAGTATTTCTAGCAACCAGATTGTGGTCTTAAAAATATCATTTCTCCCTAAAAGAAGCCCAAGATTCTTAGGGAAATGGTTGCATTTAGGTCTTGGGTAGTATATTAGTTTCTAGGACTGCTGCAACAAAATACCACAACTGAGTGGCTTCAACGACAAAAATTTATTGTCTCACAGTTCTGGAGGCTAGAAATCCAAAATCACGGTATTGGCAGGACTGGTTTCTTCTGAGGCTCTAGAGGGAAGGATCTATTCCAGGCCTCTTTTCTTGGCTTGTGGATGGCCATCTTTCCCTTATTTCTTCACATTGTCTTCTCTTTGTATGTATCTCTGTGTCCAAATTTCCCCCATTTTTCATAAGGACACTAGCCATAGTAGATTAGGGTCTACTCGAATGAACTCACTTTAACTTAATCACCCCTGTAAAGCCCTTACATCCAAATAGAGTCACATTCTGAGGTACTGAGTGTGGGGTATGTGTGGTTAGGACTTCAGCATATAAATTCGGGGTGTAGGGCAGTGGTGGTTTACAATTAAACCTATTGCATGTGTGCATGCTAAGTCGCTTCATTTGTGTCCAACTCTTTGCAACCCTATAGACTGTAGCCCGCCAGGCTCCTCTGCCCATGGGATTCTCCAGGCAAAAGTACTGGAGTGGGTTGTCATGTCCTCCTTCAGGGGATCTTCTTGACCCAGGAATAGAACCTGCATCTCTTATATCTCCTGAATTGGCAGGTGGGTTCTTTACCACTAGCACCACCTGGGAAGCCCAACTCAACCTACAGTAGGCAGTAAACGTACTGGATAAATGTCAAACACCTTGTTATACCAGATAGTGAGGAAGTTGTTAAGATTTACCAAGGTCGTACTCAAAGGCCTAGGAGCCAAACTAAAGAAAAAAATAGGACAATTACAATTTAAAGACAATCACAGATTTACAATAAAATTATAATTTTTCATATCTATTACAGTTGTCTCCTTTAGAGGTTGATTGGAAACTAATTCCCTGTCTTGAAAATTGACAGAAACAACTATTTACCCTTCTTTTCCTATATGAACAGTGACTCTGTGTTACTTAAAAGGTAAATGAGGAGAACCATCTTTTTATAAAAGCATTTGAAATAATTTAAAAAGAAATAACAGATTCAGGATATCACCATTTTTCAACCCTCAACAAATAAATGGGTATAGTCACTGAGTATCAACACATTGCTGAGATCACACAAGGAGAGCTAACAAGACATATGCCTCCCAGTTCAATTCAGTTCAATCACTCAGTCATGTCTGACTCTTTGCGACCCCATGGACTGCAGCACGCCAGGCCTCCCTATCCATCACCAACTCCTGGCGTTTACCCAAACTCATGTCCATTGAGTCGGTGATGCCATCCAACCATCTCATCCTCTGTTGTCCCCTTCTTCTCCTGCCTTCAATCTTTCCCAGCATCAGGGTCTTTTCAAATGAGTCAGCTCTTCACATCAGGTGGCCAAAGTATTGGAGTTTCAACTTCAACATCAGTCCTTCCAATGAACACTCAGGACTGATCTCCTTTAGGATGGACTGGTTGGATCTCCTTGCAGTCCAAGGGACTCTTAAGAGTCTTTTCCAACACCACAGTTCAAAAGCATCAGTTCTTCAATGCTCAGCTTTCTTTATGGTCCAACTCTCACATCCATACATGACTACTGGAAAAACCATAACTTTGACTAGACAGATCCAGAAAGATGGTAGGAGGGGTGAATTCACATTTAGAATCAAACCCCATTCCCACCAGAGACGCTAACAGGGCTCAAACAAACCTTGTGTGCACCAGGACCCAGGGACCCCACATAGACTGAGACAGAACTGTGTTTGGACGTCTCCTGTGGAGGTACAGGTCGGCAGTGGACTGCCACAGGGACAGGGGCTCTGGGTGCAGCAGACTTGGGTATGGCATAAGCCCTCTTGGAGAAGGTTGTCATTAACCCCACCATAGAGCTTCCAGAACTTACACAGGACTGGGAAAAAGACTCTTGAAGGGTACAAACAGAACATTGTGCACCAGGACCCAGGAGAAAGGAGCAGTGACCCCACAAGAGACTGACCCAGACTTGCCTGTGAGTGTCCAGGAGTCTCCAGTGGAGGCATGGGTTGATGGTGGCCTGCTGCAGGGTTGGGGGCAGTGAGCGTAGCAGTAAATGCATGGGATTTTTTGAAGGAGGTCACCATACCTTCATTACCTCCACCAGAGTTTGGCCCCAAGTAAATAGCAGGGAGGGAACACAGCTCCACCCATCAACAGAAAATTGGATTAAAAATTTACTGAGCATGGCCCCACCCACCAGAACAAGAGCCAGTTTCCCCCTCAGTCAGTCTCTCCCATCAGGAAGCTTCTGTAAGCCTCTAATCCTTCTCCATCAGCGGGTAGCCAGACTGAAAACCACAGTCACAGAAAACTAACCAATCTGATCACATGTACCATAGCCTTGTCTAACTCAATGAAACTATGAGCCATGCCGAGTAGGGCTACCCATGATGGGTCAAGGTGGAGAGTTCTGACAAAATGTGGTCCACTGGAGAAGGGAATGGCAAACCACTTCAATATTCTCACCTTGAGAACCCAATGAACAGTATGTGCCTTCCCATGAAAGAAAATGTCATCACGTATTGTCTTAGTCCACTAGGGCTACTATAACAAAATATCACAGACTGGGTGGCTTATAAACAGCAGAAATTTAGTGCTCACAGTTCTAGAGGCTATCAGTGTGGTGGGTGAAGGCCATTTTCTGGGTCATGGACTTATTGTTGCACTTTTGTGTGGTGGAAGGGACTAGGGAGCTCTGTGGGATCTTTTTTAAAAGTTCTAATTCCACTCATGAAGGTTTCCTCCCTTGTGACTTACTCACCTTCCTAAAGCTTCACCTGCTAATACCATCATTTTAGGGGGTTAGGATTTCAACATATGAATTTTGGGAGCAGGACACAAATCTTCAGACCATAGCGCCTAGTCTTCCCCAAAAAAGCTTGAATCTAATCATGTCTCTGGATCCAGCAGCCAATATAAAGGAAATGAAGAAGACAAAAACTTGTTGAACCATGGGTGTGCAGTCAGTAATGTTTAGAGTGTAAGAGAGTGTACAGGTTAAGTGACCTGGGTTCCTTAACAGATAGGGTGTAAAGGAAAAGATTGGAGGAGGAATCTATAGATTAAAAGAGACTTAAAAGAAGAAAATTTCTTAGCAGATAAGACTAAATAATGGTCCAGGAATGTACACTTGGATGTCTTTTAACACTTGAGTGATGATACAGTAAAGAAAGAAAACATTGCTTTAATACTCAAAATATTGGCTACTTTTGTGGGGAGGGGAGGTTATTATTAGAAAAGGTATATGGAGGGGCTTTGGTGGGGGTTGGAATTGGCAGAGTTTTATCAATATTTCTTGGCTTGAATGATAGTTACACAAACGTTCCCCATGTAATAACTCATTAAGCTATATATTTGTTTTATGTGTTTTTCTGTACTGGTTTTGTTTTTTCAATAAAAAGTTTGTCCTCTTTTTGTTTTTTTTTTGCAAGAGTAATGCAAAACATGAAGAGCATTAGGAGAGACTTGTGCTGTATACTGCTTTCATTTCAGGACACTTGTCAGTGTCTTCCAAAAATCCTAGAGTGACCACATTTTCCCATTAAATTCAGCAAAACCTGTTCTTGGCATAATAAACAAATATACATTTCTGTCTACAATCTGATTTAAGATCAAGTTAAGAAGAAAGCAGTGAGAGGCCAGCAAATTTAAAAAGAAAAATGTTTTGCCATCCAAGCATTATTTCTGTAAAACACAATATTAAGCAAAACTGGGAAAACATAGATAGGCATAGGCATGGCAGCATTAGTAGGAGGGTATCACAAAACTTCTCTGAGAAGCTGTGGAGTCCTTCACTGTTCAAATTTACAGCTTCACTCCATTCAGTTTAGACAAACAAAAGGACTTTTATCCATTTGATCCACTGAGTTTTTGACTTGAAGCTACAGAGGAAATAAATTTGCAGCCCAAATCAGTCTTTAAGTTGTCAGCAAAGATCTCTCTGAACACTAACTTTCTCGAAGTACTAATTAAAGCAAAGAATGGGAGTCAGCCATACAGTCAATGACACATTCCTTGTGACAAGTGAGAAGCAGGCCATGAAATCTGTATCAGACAGGGTCCAAGTGTGCACTGAGCAGAGGTTTTTCTATGGAACCCCAATTTCACATATGGGGTTGGAGCTCCAAATATATGGATACTACACCTATTTTACAAAATCATTCTTTGTCTTCCTTCCTCCGCTCTTAATGAAAATCGTGCTGCACTTGTAAGTAGATCTGACAGATGAATTTAACACATCCTTAAAAATTTAAATTATTGGAACCAGCCCAAGAAGTTTCGAGAATATACCTCAGAACCCCTAAGATGCCAATGGAGTAGGAGGATTGATAAGCAAGCAGTTATTTAAACCTTATCAATAATTTAAGGCCCAGCTCAGCATCATCCTGCAATGCAGGAGACCTGGGTTTGATCCCTGGGTTGGGAAGATCCCCTGGAGAAGGGAAAGGCTACCCACTCCAGTATTCTGGCATGGAGAATTCCATGGGGTCGCAAAGAATCGGACACAATTGAGCCACCTTCACTTTCACTTTCAGCATCATATGTGTTTTCCAAACGACTTAAGAACATTATAGGCTGAACCACTCATAAGCTAGCTTTCAAGATTATTTTGCCAAAACAATAGTGATTTTATTGCCACTATTGCATATTGTCTTCCAACTACTTTATGATTAACTCTGTGTCTCTATCTGGTTATAAAGCACCCTAAGGGCAGCAATTATGTCTTATATTTTTCTGTATTCTCCACCACATAGAGAAAACAGTTATTACCCATTGATCTCATTCACTGATCCTTTAATTCATTCATTTATTCAATTAACAATATTTTTTTAATTAGTTTATTTATCTATTTTTTAACTTTACAATATTGTATATGTTTTGTCATACATTGACATGAATCTACCATGGGTGTACATGATTAACAATATTTTTGAAAGACCAACTATGTGCTGACATTTCTGCGAGGTTTATAGCTTTGAAGTGAAACTTCCATTTTAATAGCTGGCATAAGGAAAACCCCAGGTATTCCCCCCTACCCGCCCCCCCCAACCCGCTCCGCTCCCAAACTTCAGACTCTAAAATGACTAACTTTCCAGTAGTAGCAGGGACTAAATTCCCTATGTCCAAAAAGAATTCCTAGCCCATTCTACTGCTCAGTGGTAGGCAAACTAAAAGAAAGGAAAAAACAAAACAGGTTTGGCAGGTGTGAATTCCTTCTGACTGCTCTGCCCTTCACTGAGGCGCATTCTTCAAAAGCCAAGCAGAAATTTTCAAAATTCTGGAGTAGGAGGAGATTCACAGAGTTTCTCTTTGACTGCTGGACTTCTCCCCATTATTTTCTCTCAGACACACACTATTTTATATAATATATACATATATGTGTGTTTACATGTATATCTATGTATATACATACACAGGTAGGCATATATGCATATGTATACATGTATCTCTATGTGTGTGTATAATGAAGTTTGTCTCTCATCCCCTCTTCATAGTGTTTCAAGGTGACTTTTAATTTTAAAGCAGTAATCACGCTAGTGCCCTTTGCACTCTAGAGTGATTTCTCAAAGGCAGGGCAGTGCCAAAGCTGTAAACCTTTGCCTTGCCTTTGTTGTTCTTTTTTCTGATGCTGGAGCTTTCTCACCTTTTTGTCTAAGCAATTCCCAGGCTTCTACAATTCTGGGAATCTGGCTACTACTTAACCATTGTCATTTATTTCATCAGTAGTATTGAGGTGGCAACTTGTATACATGACAACAGTAACATTGATTCTCAAATTAGGTGTTTTCCTGACTTTAATTGTTTTGATAAAATAATCTTGGACTGAAAAGAGAACTAAATACACTTGCCCCAGGCCAACTGTCCAAGATTTATAACGCATAAAATATAAAAATGATAAAACTCTGACCTTAAAAATAGTTATAGTGCAGGTTGGTATAATGCGGCAGACTACAGTAAAAATTAATTGATAGACACATAGATATAAGTACTTTTCTGAAGGAAGAAAAAAGTGAAAAACCCACATGATCTAACTTCAATAAATATAAAATCACCCCTACATCCCACTGCTATATATCCCAGGCCAACAAATAGTGAGCACAGTAATACTTGTTGAATGAAGGAATTCAGTTCACTTCTTCTATCTACCACTCCCAGATCCCTGATACTTAAAGAGTGGATTAACTAAGAGGATAAGCAAACTTGTTATGAACGTAAATAATGATAAGATTATAACAAATCATGCTTTTAAACCAGTAAGTTGTTGTTCAGTCACTAACTCGTGTCCAACTCTTTGTGACCCCCATGGACTGCAGCACATCAGGTTTCCCTTTCACTATCTTCTAGAGTTTGCTCAAATTTATGTCCATTGAGTCAGCGATGCCATGCAACCATATCATCCTCTGTCGTCCCCTTCTCCTCTTGCTTTCAATCTTTCCTAGCCTCAAGGTTTTTGTCCAGTGAGTTGGCTCTTTGCATCAGGTGGCCAGAGTTTTGGAGCTTCAGCTTTAGCATCAGTCCTTCCAATGAATATTCCAGGTTGATTTTTTTTTAGGATTGACTGGTTTGATCTCCTTGCTGTCCAAGGGACTCTCAAGAGTCTTTTCCAGCAGCACAGTTTAAAAGTATCAATTTTTCAGTGTTCAGCCTTGTTTATGGTCCAACTCTCACATCTGTACATGACTGCTGGAAAAATCATAGCTTTGGCTATATAGATCTTTGTCAGCAAATTGACACCTCTGCTCTTTAATATGCTGTCTAGGTTTGTCATAGCTTTTCTTCCAAGGAGCAAGCTTCTTTTAATTTCATCGTTACAGTCACTGTCTGCAGTGATTTTGGAGCCCAAGAAAATAAAGTCTACCACTGTTTCCATTTGCCATGAAGTGATGGGACTGTATGCCATGATCTTAGTGTTTTGAACGTTGAGTTTTAAACCAACCTTTTCACTATCCTCTTTCACCTTCATCAATAGGTTCTTTAGTTCCTCTTTGCTTTCTGCCATTAGGATGGTATCATCTGCATATCTGAGGTTATTTATATTTCCCCTGGAAATCTTGATCCCAGCTTGTGATTCATCCAGCCCAGCATTTTGCATGATATACTCTACATAGAAGTTAAATAAGCAGGGTGACAATATACAGCCTTGATGTACTCGTTTCCCAATTTGGAACCAGTTTGATGTTCCATGTCTAGTTCTAACTGTTGCTTCTTGACTTGCATACAGATTTCTCAGGAGACAGGTAAGGTAGTTAGTCTGGTATTCCCATCTCTTTAAGAATTTTCCACAATTTGTTGTGATCCACACAAAGATTTTAGTGTAATTAATGAAACAGAAGGAGTTGTTTTTCTGAAATTCCCTTGCTTTCTCTATGATCCAACGGATGTTGGCAATTTGATCTCTGGTTCCTCTGCCTTTTCTAAATCCAGTTTTATATCTGAAAATTCTAAGTTCATATACCGTTGAAGCCTTGCTTGAAGGATTTTGAGCATAACTTTGCTAGCATGTGAAATAAGCACAATTGTACGGTAGTTTGAACATTCTTTGGCATTGCCCTTCTTTGGGATTGAATGAAAACTGATCTTTTCCAGTCCTGTGGCCACTGCTGAGTTTTCCAAATTTGCTGGCACACTGAGTGCAGCCCTTTAACAGCATCATCTTTTAAGATTTGAAATAGCTCAGCTGGAATTCCATCACCTCTTCTATCTTTGTAGTATTGCTTCCTAAGGCCTACTTGATTTCAACTCCAGGATGTCTGGCTCTAGGTGAGTGACCACATCTTTGTGGTTATTCAAGTCATTAGGAGCTTTTTTGTACAGTTCTTCTGTGTATTCTTGCTACATCTTAATCTAAACCCATATCTTTATAGTCAAAACTTAGTGTTATAAGCTAGGGCTCTTGTAAATAATTCTTCACTCTTTGTACATTGTTTGGGTAATCCAATTATAGACAGATGGGAAGATAAAAATCTACAGAAAAGCAACCAGGAGTATTTTTCTTCTGAAAATGCACAGACATTCTAAATACTTCCAAGGTTTGCTTTAGGTAATCCATTCTTAATACCATTCTTAATTCTCAAAGCATTGCTGTCAGAAGTGTTGCTGTTCCAAGGTGGGGCTAAGTGTCTTTAAAGAAGTATGAATTAATGGGTTTTCGTATGGGGTGATTGTTTTTATTTGTCCAAGTAGAAAGTGCATGTGGGCAGCAGATGGTTGTCATTTGGCACAGAATGGCTCCAGATGACTGTACTGTTCCCAAGTTGAGCTCTGAGGAAGCTCAAACCAAGCTGCTGTGGACAGACAATCAGTGAAACTTGTGGGTAACTGAGGAGAGTCTTTCCTGCATGGACTCTGACCTGAACTTTGTGCTGCCGGTATCTCTTTGTGTACAGAGATTTGTTTACCTCTTAGGAGACTTTTGAAACGATTCAAAGTCCTGAATGATTAAAGGATTCTAGTCAACAAGTACAATTTGTGTCTCTTTTTCATACCAGAAGTGACAGAGAAGATATCGAAATTCTTTAGGTTTCCTCTTTATTTGTACAAATGGAATGACAGTCATGCAATGACCATGTAGAGCCTTAGGCTGAGTTAAACAGGTTGTCTTATCAAAGCAGTTTCTCTTACAGTAGATCATCAGGGGTGAGGGAGCATATTTCTACCCTTGAACATTAGAGTTTATAATCCTTGAAGTAAGCATAAGACAATTAATACTACATTAATATGTTACTACTGACCTATGAACTTAAGCAATAGGTTTTTCATATAACATTTTGAAAGAGCCAACTTGCCTCTCTCCACAGCCTACAAAGCTAGAATACTTTTTCTGATTTGTCTAACAAATGAGTGGAGCCTAAAGTTCTGGGACAAGAAGAATTTGTAGCCTGGTGAGAAGCATAATGCACACTGATTACTGAATTATCAGGGATATCAGTAAAAGACTGTGTAAATCAAAAGTGTTTAACTTGAGAAATAAATATGTGTACTCTTAAATAATAGGTGTCTCTAGATTTGCCCCTACTTTTTGAGCTATGTTGAGTCATATTCTTTCATGTTAAATAAATGTGTTTAGCAAATATTTATCAAGCTCCTACCATGTGCTCAGCACTGAGGTAGGTACTTGGAATATCACAGTTATTGAAACAGATAAAAACTATGAAGTTTATCCTCTAGGGTATTTAAGGATAATGATTCAGTGTATGAGCCGCATTCACAGAATCAGGTCCAAGGTTGCTCCAACTGACTCATTTTATTTTAGTCTGTCTCTGACCACTCTTGGCTCTCAATTGTTTTTCAGTTTTTTTTCTGCCCAATCATTTTAGTTTGGCACACTGATTGACAAACTTCCACTTTGTACTTCATATTCTTTAATTTATTCTTAGTCTTTCAAAATCTCTCTTTTTCTTCTGATGTGTCCCCCCTGAGAACAAATGCCCAGTGATAAGCCTCCGTGTATGCAACTCTCAGAGCCTACCACCTTTCTGTCAGCTCACACCAGAGATGGCCTAGGCCATGAACAGATGCTAGACAACACACCTGTGTTTTGCTCTGAGTTGCAGAGTGTGTGGTTGCACACAGTAAGGAATATTTCTGAGCAGAGCTTCTCCTTAACCCAGTGGATACTAAAAATAAAAAGGTAGTACTGGGCAAAGTTAAGAAGCAGAAAAAATGATTCCACCACTCTGTTTTTTTCCCCTTTTTCTACTTAGTAAACTTTTGTATCTTTTAACATCTGCTTTAGTCACTTTAGGAGCCAGCCAAAAAGAATGTCTGTCTTGTAAATCTGTCCCTCCTGCTCTCACAGAAGGAACCCCAGCTGCAGCAATTTAAGGACTTGTCCCCAAGAGCTACTAGAAGTGGGAAAAGGTGCCTCAGGGTTTCCTTCCCTGAACCCCTAACTCTATGTCTTCATTCATTATACTATGCCCTAAGCCTCCCAGACACCAACTATCCTATGTTTCTTTTTTCTTTCTTTCCTTTTTTGTTTTTGGCTGCACTGTGTGTCTTTTCAGATCTTAGTTTCCCCACCAGGGATTGAACTCAGGTCCTCAGCAGTGAAATCATGAAGTCCTAACCACTGGACCTCCAGGGAAGTCCCTGGTAATTTCTGCATAATAGTGATGACTGGCATTGGTTGAGTACTTACCATGTGCTAGGCTCACACTAAGTACTTTACAATGTATTATCCTCCTGAATCCTCCCAACCTGATCAGATAGGCACTGCTATTACCACAGGGTAAACTCAGAGCAGACATTTCTTTCTAATGCTAGGCAGAAATAAAGTGCAGAGTTTTGACTCTGGGGGCTGAGGTGCAAGAGAGAGAAAGCATTTGGTATTAGTTATGTATTGCTGTATAAACCCAACAATACCTCAAACTTAGGGACTTGAAACAACACACCTTTATTATCTTATTCTTTCTGAGGATTAGGAATCTGGGAGCAGCTTGGATGGGATGGTTCTGATTAGGGTCTATCATGAGGTTGCAGATTAGATGTTGGTCAGGGCAGCAGTCACCTGAATGCTTGACTAGGAATGGAGAATCCAGTTCCAAGATGGCTGACACACATGGCTCTTGATAAGAAACCTCAGTTCCCTGCCTGATCAGTCTCCTCACATGGCTGCCTCAAGCCATGGCAGCTGGCATCCTCCATAAAGACTGATCCGTGAGATAGCAAGGCAGAAGCCACAGTGTTTTTTCATAACCTAGCCTCAAAAGTGACATTCCATCACTTCTGCGGTCAGTTCATTACATAGACCAACTCTGAAGTAATGTAGGAAATAATTACACAAGGGCATGGATCATGGTTTGGGGGGGGGGTGCATTTTGGGGTTGACTACCACATCTTTTGAGCTTCCCAGGTGGCTCTAGTGGTAAAGAGCCCCCCTGCCAATGCAGGAAACAAAAGGAGACACGAGTTTGATCCCTGATTTGGGAAGATCCCCTGGAAGAGGACATGGCAACCCATTCTTGCCTAGAGAATCCCATCGACAGAAGAACCTGGTGGGCTGCAGTTCATAGGGTAGCAAAGAGTTAAACCCAATTGAGATGATGTAACATGCATGCAAGCACCACATCTTTTAAAGCTAAAAACCACAAACCAGCTTTCTTCTGTATTAAGAAAACAAAGACTTGAAGTATCTCTGGTTGGCGAGTATTATCTGGCCTTAATAATTGGGTGTTGTATAAGTGTTGGGCTGGCTGGCAGTGGTTTCTGCTCACTTAAGTGAAGTGACTACTCAGGATTAGAGCTGTCAGTTATCTTGGCTGTGTACATGAGATACCAACTAGGGATTATTGTATCTGTTGTTATTTTAGCAGAAGTCAAGTCTGTACCACTGTCAGCTGGCCGTGTCAAGGGTTTGTGATCCCCATTTTATAGGTGTTGGGAATTGAGACATTTGCTCAGGGTAATACTATTAGTTGAGGGGGCAAGAGTTCTGATGCAGGTTGTCAGATTGCAAAGGCCACCTTCATAACCAGAATTCCACAGGGCCCTATCCTCAAAGGGTAGGATATGCTGTCATAGTTCCTTCCGGCCACCAGTCTAAACCCAAGGAAGAGTAAGAAGAGGGGCTAGGACAGGAAATGGGGTACAGCCAGAGTGCTACTCAAGTTTCCCTTGAGGATGCATAGAAAGAGCATCCTAGGAGATTCGAAGGAACCTGTGTGGTTAGATCAAAAGAATACCCAGGTCTGGAGATGGAATTAGAGGGTTGATAAAAAAGGATCTCCTGCTTCTAATGGGCTGATATAGGTCTTTATTTTTGCATAATATGTAAAAGTGACATAAGAAATCTGGTATTAGCAAAAAGGATCACAAGGATGCTTTTCATTAGTGCTCAGTAATTGACAGAATGAAAGGAAAAGATACAGAGACTTGCCTTGGCAAGGTAAAAGGAACACAAATTAGTCATTACCATGAAATGTTTGCCATTTGTGTCTTGCTAATATAATCATACTGAGGAATACATGCAAGGAAATCATGGCTTCTGAAGTACAGCTAGGAGATGCTAAGAAAGTCTTCCACTGGATATTTCTCTTGGGACTGGCTCTGCTCTACCTTCTCCTTTCAAACTCTAAATAGAAAGTAGCTAGTCCATTTGAAAAAATGATACTTTCCCTGAATATGCCATGAATGCTCACCCAGAAGACTGCAATCATGCAAGAATTCTCTTAGAGATGACACCAAATTAAGAAGCTCATATGTGGCTTCTTCTGCAAAGCCTTCCTTGATTTGCCATGGAGGTCCACTCCTTCTTCCTCTTGTCCAAATGGAAGTTTGGATTAAGGATGAGGAAAGAAAGAACACTTGAAAACATAGAGCACTAGTGGGGGCAGGCGCTGGGAGGAGGAGGATTACTGGGGACTCTATAGCTCTCTTCTCAGTTAGATTCTCTATAACCCAGCCCCTTGAACCTCTTTTCTCCTTCTCATTGATCTGAGAAATTCAGTTTGCTTTCTTTTCTTTTCCACGTTGTTAGCATCTACTCTCTTTCTTAGGTCTAATTTTTTTCCAAGAGTGGTTGGATATGGAGTAGGATGGATCCCTATCTTGCTGTGCCGCCAAATAAGTACATAGCAAAGGCTTTCTTGGGTGTCACTGTGGGGAAACAGAAGGGGAAAAAATTAATAACATGAGGAAGTTATGAAGTCTCAAAAACCTCCAACTTTATCCTTATCTGAAGTGTTGGTGGCTCCCCTTCTGCTCCTGAGGGTGGAGCTCTCATCTGAGCTCCTCCTTTCTGGACAGCTTCCCTCTCCCTTATCTTTTCCCACAGACCCACCCCTCCTTCCAATAGGGCCTGTCTTTCAAGATGTTTAAGTACAGCTGGGTGTAGACACATAGACTTTCAAATACTTCCAGAGCCAAGGAATCATTTACTGTCAGAGTTACTCCACCATGGTTTTCTTCATTTCTCTCAAATGACTTCTTCAGGCCATCTCAGGAGTTCTTCACTGGAGCTCAGAGCATGAAAACTGTAATTGAGAAGGAACATGGGAGAAGCCAACCTGTAGGTTTTGGGGGAGGTGACAAAGACACTCTCTAGCAACTTTGCTGAGGACTCTTGATAGCTGTCTGAGTGCTCCTAGGACATCATCTCTTAGGGAAAAATGGAATAGAATGCTCTGTTTTCTTGTAAATGCAAATCTAGAAACTGCAGATGTTAAAGAGTATGAATCAGAAGAATTCAACCTGGTGTAACCAGGAAGCCAGTGCTCTGTGGGAGAGACCAGTGATGACTCTCCATAACTTGATACTATCACATGTATTGTCATACAAGGACAAAATTGAGCTACATTAATTTGCTAAATGAGAATCAAAAATACTAGTCATTTCCTATAGTAGAAGAGAGAGTGCATTCAAAGTTGACTCTTTAAAATATCTCCAATTGTTGGGTGCTTAAAACGTTTTCAACAAAAACTTTAACAAAATGTGGAACTGGAATATTGGTGTTACTTCAAAGGACTCAGAAATAGTTAAGCAACTTAGATTAGTTTAATCTTTAGTGAACTGAAATATACTTTATGTGAGCCACCTATTGAAGGTTGCTCATATAGCTTATATTCTCACTTATGTTTGAATAACACAGTCATCTGCTGAGTGACTCTTGACAGCATCATGATAACTCAGACTGGTTTCTTAATTTCTTGCTCCTCAATGTGGGGGCAGTTATATTTTGTCTGCATCCAGCCTTAGAAGAGGAAACAGAGGTAAGTTCAGGGACCAAAAGGATTCATGATAATGAATAAACTATATTGAAAGCATTTTATATATATATATATATATATATATATATATATATATATATATATATAAAACTATGTATCTTTAAAGCTATTTAATATGGGGTATATTTTTATGAGATAAAACTTTTATATGATATATATATTTAAATAAAAAATTATTTTTAAAAAACCTACATTGGATAAGGCAGTTGATGACATGATTGTTTGGAGAAGTTAGAAAAAATAAAAAAACTACAAAAAGAAAACCCACTGAGGGAATTTGAGAACCTCCAGATGGACTCGGACATGGAGGCAATAGACAGCAATATGATAGAATAGGCCTGACTTGTGTACCTGTAATTTTCAAATGGAAGTTTGAAGTCCTCAGATAAGCTAAATTTGGTGAAAGAGAAAAACTCTAGAATTCATGATTCTCTCTCCTTGAGTTTTGAAGAACTATTTATGAGTATGGAATAGCCTAAAGGCAAAATGGGAGCAGTGGGCTTGTTGCCCTGTCCGAGACAGCTAGACCTTCCATTCCCATCCATATGAAAGTGGTTATAGGTCTCTGGATTTGCCATCCTGTGACCCCTCTCCCCACATTATTGTCCCTTTTTTTTTTAATAGACTTTTTTAAAGAGCAGTTTTAGGTTCATTGAATCCTTTTTGTATCCATCCTTTATTTTTAAATCTAGTTTATAATTTTATTTATTTAAGTATTTATTTATTAGCTGTGCTGGGCCTTCATTGCTGTACAGGCTTTTTCGCTAGTGGCAGCAAGTGGGGTCTACTTTCTAGTTGCCGTACGTGGGCTTCTCATTGTGGTGACTTCTCTTGTTGCTAAGCAAGGTCTATAAGGTGCATGGGCGTCAGTAGTTGCAGCTCCCAGACACCAGAGCATAGGCTCCATAGTTGCGGTACATGGGCTTAGCTGGTCTAAGGCATGTGGGATCTTCCTGGACCAGGGATCAAAACCACGTCTCTTGCAACTCCTGCGTTGGCAGGCAGATTCTTTACTACTGAGCCACCAGGGAAGCCCCCTGTCCTGTCTTAATTCTGTTGGGTTCTCATGGCACCTTATACCTTCCTTTCACGGCAATTAACACAGTTTGTAATTAGATATTTATTTGTTTGATAATTTGATTGCCCTACTTCATCATATTGCAAACTTCAAGAACAAGGACAAGCTTCAATAACTATTTTGTTCAGAAATGTATCCCCAGTGCTTGCCTAGTACAAGATATCTGGTAGTAACCAATAAATATTTTTGAACAGATGAATGAATGATTCTTTTTTGTCTGCTTGGAATGTCTTCCCTCTTCCTGTTTGGCTGGTGTTCTCATATGTATGTTTTTTCATAACCTAGCTTGTATCACCACTCCAAAATACTGCTCCTGCAGAGGAAATTATAGCCTCCTTTCTCTCTACATCTTCTAAGCATGTGGGTTGCTGTACTCACAACACTGTCCTGCAATTGTTTGCTTACATGAGTTTCTTCTCCAACACCACAGTTCAAAAGCATCATTTCTTTGGCACTCAGCTTTGTTTACAGTCCAACTCTCACATCCATACATAACTACTGGAAAAACCATAGCTTTCACTAGATGGACCTTTGTTGGCAAAGTAATGTCTCTGCTTTTTAATATGCTGTCTACTTTAGTCATAGCTTTTCTTCCAAGGAGCAAGCGTCTTTTAATTTCATGGCTGCAGTCACCATCTGCAGTGATTTTGGAGCTCAAAAAAATAAAGTCTCTCACTGTTTCCATTGTTTCCCCATCTATTTGCCATGAAGTGATGGGATTGGATGCCATGATCTTAGTTTTCTGAATGTTGAGTGTTAGGTCAACTTTTTCATTCTCCTATTTCACTTTCATCAAGAGGCTCTTTAGTTCTTCTTTGCTTTCTGCCATAAGGATGGTGTCATCTGTGTATCTGAGGTTATTGATATCTCTCCCAGCAATCTTGATTCCAGCTTGTGCTCCATGCAGCCTGGCATTTCTCATGATGTACTCTGCATATAATTTAAATAGGCAGGGTGATAATGTACAGCACTGACATACGCCTTTCCCGAATTTGAAACCAGTCTGTTGTTCCATGTCCAGTTCTAACTGTTGCTTCCTGACCTGCATACAGGTTTCTCAAGAGGCAGGTCAGGTGGTCTGGTATTCCCATCTCTTGAGGAATTTTCCATGGTTTGTTGTGATCCACACAAAGGTTTGGCATAGTCAATAAAACAGAAGTAGATGTTTTTCTGGAACTCTCTTGCTTTTTCAATGATCCAACGGATGTTGGCAATATGATCTCTGGTTCCTCCGTCTTTTCTAAATCCAGCTTGAACATCTGAAAATTCACGGTTCACATACTGTTGAAAACTGGCTTGGAGCATTTTGAGCATTACTTTGCTAGCGTGTGAGATGCATTCAGTTGTGCGGTAGTTTGAACATTCTTTGGAATTGCCTTTCTTTGGGATTGGAATGAAAACTGACCTTTGCTAGTCCTGTGGCCACTGCTGAGTTTTCCAAATTTGCTGGCATATTGAGTACAGCATTTTCACAGCATCATCTTTTAGGATTTGAAACAGCTCAACTGGAATTCCATCATCTCCACTAGCTTTGTTCGTAGTGATGTTTCCTAAGGCCCGCTTGACTTTGCATTCCAGGATGTCTGGCTCTAGGTGAGTGATTACACCATCATGGTTATCTGGGTCATGATGCTTTTGAACTGTGGTGTTAGAGAAGACTCTTGAGAGTCACTTGGACTGCAAAGAGATCTAACCAGTCTATCCTGAATATTCTTTGGAAGGACTGATGCTGAAGCCGAAGCTTCAATATTTTGACCACCTGATGCGAAGAACTGACTCACTAGAAAAGACCCTGATGCTCGGAAAGATTGAAGGTGAGAGGAGAAGGGCCGACAGAGGATGAGATGGTTGGATGGCATCACTGACTCGATGGACATGAGTTTGAGTAAGCTCCGGGAGTTGGTGATGGACAGGGAAGCCTGGCATGTTGCAGTCCATGGGGTCACAAAGAGTCAGAGATGACTGAGCGACTGAACTGATGAGTGTCTTGACACAGTTTCTTGACTGTGAGCTCTCTGAGATCAGAGACTGGATCTTATTCATCTTTTTTTTTTTCCAGTATCCAGAATTATATAGTAGGTACCCATAGATGTTTGGGAAAGAAGTGAGGTAATAAATCAACCCTGTGTCTGCTAGCTACCTTGACAAAGCAAAAGTCCATTTAGGAGCAATGGTGAGTTGCATGTCAACAGTTCAGTGAATGTACAGGAAACCAGTGAAGCCCTCAGGGAACACTGGTAATGCTTCTCCTACCTTTAGACCTTTACCTTTTTCCCTCTCATTTCTCCCAAATGGAGCTTCCCAGGCCACTATGGGGCAAGGCCATGATATAAGCAGGAACAAAGAATTTCTCTTGGTATTTTCTTCCAATAGTTGAGCAATAGGTAGCAGTTCTTTCCTTTCTGTTGGTGCTAATGCCAGATCATTCCCCACCACTTGTTGCTCTTTCTCTCTCACAAAGTTCTTCACACTTACACATACTTCTGTTGTCTCTCTGCCACGTTAAGCAAAGTTCTGCCCAATTCACAGCTGTATTCTCAGGACCTAGGCCACAATCTAGCACAGAGTAGGTCCCCAGTAAATGCTGAGTAAGTGAAAAGAGTTATAAAAGGACATTTCTACTAAATAAAAGAGTTTAAAATTGCAAGTTGTGTCAAATCAGGTTTTTAAGGCCTTTACATTACAACATAGGTATACCATTCACTGAAAGCTTTCATCCATCCCTGGCAGCAGCCTCATCACCACAAGGCTGGTCCCACTATGTACCTTAACTCTATTACATTTTAAGCATCCATTATGCTATGTTACTCTCTACTGTGTATCTTTTTGTTTTCTTGTCTGTATCCCCCACAGAATATGTCTTGAGGGCAAGATCCTTGTATCTCTGCATCCTAGATTCAAGAGATAGTGGTTAAATAAGTAACTTTTCCTGAAATTGTTAAAACCGAATCCATTTCTTAAACATGCTGTAGGCAGGATTAATCAGGAGCAAAAATTTATAGCATTTTGATAAGATTTCCCTCAATGAATATTTGTTGAAGACTGTTAAAGTATTCATCTATTGCAATTAGTGTTCTCAAAGGTCACTAAGAGCCCATTTCCTGTTCTGAGTAAACTCTATTATCTTCTGAGATCTAACTAAGCCTTATTTCACAGGAAAATGAGGCAGACTCTCTGATGGCTCATTGAATAGTGGTGGTGAGTTTCATTGACAGGACTGTTTTCCTGTTCTCTGAGCCCACCTTCCAATTTTTCCGTCTAGTACTCTGTCAGGATTCTACACCATTCAATAATCCCTCACTTCCTCATGGCCTCACTTCCCTGCTCTCTCACCCTTTTTAACCTGGTCCCACCCTAAAATTACCCTCTGCATATCCATAGTACTCCTCTCTCCTTTCATAGTATTCACCTAACAAATCCCCAACTCTGATACTGTCAATTTCCCACCTTCTCTTGTGGGATGTGTCCTTCCCACCATCCGCACGTAAACCCAATTGTAAAATATGCTGACTAGTTTTACTTTAAATTCTTCACCATGCATGCATGCATTTGCTAAGTCACTTCAGTTGTGTCCAACTCTTTGCGACCCTATGGACTATAGCTGCCAGGCTCCTCTGTCCAAGGGATTCTCCAGGCAAGAATACTGGAGTGGGTTTTCATGCCCTCTTCTAGGAAATTTTCCTGATTTAGGGATCACACTCAAGTCTCTTTAAGTCTCCTGCATTGGCAAGTGGGTTCTTTACCACTAGTGGAACCTAGGAAGCCCAAAATTCTTCACTGTCAACCTTAATTAGGCCCTCAGAACCTCCACTGTATACATCTATATAGTCACTTACATCTATACCTGCAGACTTTGCAATGAATTGTCTACATTCTGAAGGCCAAGTTCTGCACTTGGGAACCAGATCCCACTCTTTTCCTCTCAAAGACATCCCCTCTCCTTCTTGTATCATTAAATTTTCCTTCTCGATTGGATCATTTTCTCTACCATCCATAGTTATTTCTCTCATCTTAAAAAGCAAGCTAAAACAAAAATACTCTCTAATAGCTTTCAGTTGTTTCTCTCCCCTTTGTTTGTATCTCTCTCCAGTTCTTCTCCTCCCATTTTTTTTTTGCATTTGCCTATATGTGTGTGCTTAGTCACTCAGTCATGTCTGACTCTTTCGGACCTCATGGACTATAGCCCATCAGCCTCCTCTTGTCCATGGGGATTTTCCAGGCAAGAATATCAGAGTGGGTTGCCACGTCCTCCTCCAGGGGATCTTACTAACCCAGGGATCAAACCCAGATTGCTGTGGATCCTTTACTGTCTGAGCCACCAGGGAAGCCCAAGAATGCCAGAGTGGGTAGCCTATCCCTTCTCCAAGGGATCTTCCTGACCCAGGAATCAAACTGGGGTCTCCTGTATTGCAGGCTGATTGTTTATCAGCTGAGCTACTAGGGAAGCCCCATTTGCCTATATACCCTCATTTGATGAAAAGAAATAAAAAAAAGTGAAAAAAGATCAGTTAACTATGTCGATTCTTATCTGAGCTTTTCAAAAAAGGTGATTAACTTAAGATGATGGTAAGTGTCAATAAATGTTTACTTTTCCTCTGGAATAGTCAAAATCTAAAAATAAAATTATAAAAAATAAAAATACCTAATATAGTCACCTAATGCTGGGAAGGATTGGGGGCAGGAGGAGAAGGAGACGACAGAGAATGAGATGGTTGGATGGCATCACTAACTCGATGGACATGGGTTTGGGTAAACTCTGAGAGTTGGTGGTGGACAGGGAGGCCTGGCGTGCTGCGATTCATGGGGTCGCAAAGAGTCAGACACAGCTGAGTGACTAAACTGAACTGACTGAATATAGTCTCCCTTCCATATCTGCATGTTCTGCATCTGCAGATTCAACCAACGAAGGGTTGAAAAAAAATTTTTTTTAATTCCAGAAAGTTTCCAAAAGCAAAACTTGAACTTGCTGCATGCTGGCAACTTTTTACATATCATTTACATTGTGTTATGTATTACAAGTAATTTAGAGATTATTTAAATATATGGCAGGATATGTTTACATTATATGTGGATAGTAGACCATTTTACATAAGAGACTTCAACATTTGTGGAGTGTGTGAAGGATACTAGAACCAAGGGGCAACTGTATATTTGCTTCCCTTGTGGCTCAGCTGGTAAAGAATCTGCCCCCAGTGCGGGAGACCTGGGTTCAATCCCTGGGTTGGGAAGACCCCCTGGAGAAGGAAAAGGCTACCCACTCCAGTATTCTAGCCTGGAGAATTCCATGGACTGTATAGTCCATGGGGTCGCAAAGAATCAAACACGAATGAGTGACTTTCACTTTCACTCACTTTCTAAGTACTTCAAATATTTTATTTCCTTTCATTTTTACCACAACTCCATTTGGAAAGGACTAACATACCCCTCTTTTATAGATAAGAAAATCAAGGCTTAGAAAATTTAAGTAGTTAAAAGCTACTTTCTCTCAGCTGCACTCCAACCAAGCACTCACTCCCATCACTACAACAAAGCAACTCTTGAAAAGATCACTACTGACCTTCATGCTGCTAAATCCAGTGGTCCAATCTCAGCTCTCATCCATCTTGACCTGTCATCAACATGACACAATTGCCCACCCCCTCCTCCTCAAAACAGGTCTTTTCATTACTTTGAAGAGTCTCTTAGTTCTCCTTTTATTTCTGTGCCTATTCCTTCTCAGTCTTCTTTGCTGGTTCTCCCTCATTTCTCTAACCTTTGACTATAGGAATAGCCCCAAATACCCTGTGACTCAATTATTAGACATATTCTACATCTAGACTCACTCTCTTGGGCATGTCATACATTGTCATGGCTTTGAACCAATACAAGCCAAGAGCTTTCAACTTACATCTGCAACTGTATTTCTACCCTGAACTCTGAATCTTTATATATTAGTTAGTTGATATTTCCACATATATCTAACAAAAATCTTGAACTTGATGTGTCCAAAATCAAATGTCTGATTCCTTGCCTACCCCCAACTCAAACCTGCTCTTTTAACAGTTTTCCCACCTTAGTAAATGCCAGCTCTATGCTTCTAGCTGTTCAGACCAACAGCTTGGAAACCATTCATGACTATTTTGTTTTCTCTCACACTTAATATCCAATCTATCAGCAAATCATGTTGGTTTCATCTTTAAAATATTTCTAGAATATGATGACTTCATCTGCTGCCATCCAGTCCAAGTCAATCAATTTCTCTTGGATTATTGCCAAAGTCTTCTAATTGGTGACACCACTTGCACCCTTGCCTCTTCCCGTCTTCCCAACAGAGAAGTCAAAATCATCCCTTTAAGACCTAAGTCAGGTCATGTCATTCCTCTACGCAGAGCCCTCTAGTGGCTTTCATCTCCTTATCATGGCCTTAACCCCCCCTACATAATGGGAATACTGTCTTCCTCCCAACCCCCATCCTTTTCTCTCCCAGCACTCTTCCCCTCCCTCCTCCTTCTTCAACAACACTGTCCTCCTAACACATGTGGCATGTTCTCATCTCAAGAACTTAGCACTTGCTTTTACCTTGGCTTCCTCCATGTCTCGGAGAAGGCAATGGCACCCCACTCCAGTACTCTTGCCTGGAAAATCCCATGGATGGAGGAGCCTGGTAGGCTGCAGTCCATGGGGTCGCTAAGAGTCGGACATGACTGACCGACTTCACTTTCACTTTTCACTTTCATGCATTGGAGAAGGAAATGGCAACCCACTCCAGTGTTCTTGCCTGGAGAATCCCAGGGACCAGGGGAGCCTGGTGTGCTGCCGTCTATGGGGTCGCACAGAGTCGGACATGACTGAAGTAACTTAGCAGCAGCAGCAGCAGCAGCAGCAGCAGCCTCCATGTCTTCACATAGGGCTCCTTCTGCTCTTACTTTTAGTCCTCTGCTCAAATGCCAACCTACTAGTGAGGTCTCCTCCAGCCACCATATAAAAATTAGTAACATTCTTTCCCTCATCCCAATCCTCCCTTTCTTTTTCCCTTATCCTATTGTTTTCCAGAACCTTTACTATACTCTAATATATTATGTATTTGTGTGTGTGCTTAGTTGCTCAGTCATGTCCAACTCTTTGCAACCCCATGGACTGTAGCCCACCAGGCTCCTTTGTCCATGGGCATTCTCCAGGCAAGCATACTGGAGTGGGTTGCCATGCCCTCCTACAGGGGATCTCCCCAACCTGGAGATCGAACGCAAGTCTCCTGCATTGCAGGCAGTTTCTTTACCAACTGAGCCACTTGTCTATATATTCATTGACTATCTCCTCTAAGCTTCATGACAGAGGGACCTTATATTGTTCACCTCCATATTTCCAGCACATTGAACTGTGTTTGGCACCTAGTATTTAATAGACACCAATTTAATAAATAGTATATGAATTGCAGCTTTGTTATTATAAAATATGCTATCACTAATATTGTTATGATAACTCAAATTTTTCCTTGTTTAGCAGGCTGACTTCTGTTTACCCTTCAAGATTCTTCTTAGGAATTTCAAATTCCAGCAAGCTTCCTTCACATCTCCATGTCTGTGTTAGGTGTCCCTTCTCTGAGGTGCCATGACAGTCTGAGAGAGTCTCTGTTAGAGCCTTGGTCACCTAATCATGTCTGTTTATCTGGGCACATCTCCACTGCTGGACTGTGATCAGGGCGTGGTATCTTTTCTTTGAGCTTCCTAGGGCCTCAAACAATGTTTGGCACATGTTACGTAGCCTACAGATATTTGAAGGAAGGAAGTAGGGAGACATCAAGGAAGAAAGGAAAGAAAGGAGGAATGAAGAGAATAGATGAAGATAAGCTTTGATTTTTCATTTCTGATTTAAAAAGATCCTTTACAAATTCAATTAACACAGTGCAGGAATACTACAGACTTCCTTTTTTTAATAAGAAGTATGATTGTAAAAAAAAAAAATTTTAAAAGTGTGGTAAAATACATAGAACAAAAAGCCATCTTAGTTCAGTGGCGTTAAGTACGTTCATATTTTTATGCAACCATCTTTATAACTCTCTTCCTATTGTAAAACTGAATCTTGGTACCTATTAAACACTAACTCCCTATTCTCCCTTTTGTTGTTATTGTTTAGTTGCTAACTCATGACCTACTCTTTTCTGACCCAATGGACTGTAGCCCACCAGGTTTCTCTGTCCCTGGGATTTCCTGGGCAAAAATACTGGAGAGGGTTGCCGTTTCCTTCTCCAGGGGATCTTCTGAACTCAGGGACAGGACCCATGTATCCTGCATTGGCAGGCAGATTCTTTACCAGTGATCCACCAGGGAAGCCTTATTTCGCCTTTACCCTAACCATTTTGGCTATCACCATCAGAGAAGGCAATGGCACCCCACTCCAGTACTCTTGCCTGGAAAATCCCATGGATGGAGAAGCTTGGTAGGCTACAGTCCATGGGGTCGCTAAGAGTCGGATACGACTGAGCGACTTCACTTTCACTTTTCCCATTCATGCACTGGAGAAGGAAATGGCAACCTACTCCAGTGTTCTTGCCTGGAGAATCCCAGGGATGGCGGAGCCTGGTGGGCTGCTGTCTATGGGGTCGCACAGAGTCGGACACAACTGAGGCGACTTAGCAGCATTCTACTTGTTGTCTCTAAGAGTTTGAGTATTCTAGGTACCTCATATAAATGGAATCCCACAGTATTTGTCCTTTTATGACTGCTGCATTTCACTTATCACAATGTCCTCAAGGTTCATCCACGTTATAGCAAGTGTCAGAATTTAACTCCTTTCTAAGGCTGAATAATATCCCATTTTATGTATATACCACATTTGTTTATCCATTCATCTTGTTGATGGACACTTGGATTGTTTCTACTTTTTAGCTATTGTGAATAATATTGCTATGACCATGGGTTCAAGTTCTTGCTTTCACTTCTTTTGGGTATATACGGCTGGGTCATGTGGTAATTGCATTTTTAAGTTTTAGGGGAACTGCATACTGTTTTCAAAGTGGCTATGTCACTTTATATTCCCACAGTTGAGCACAAGGGTTATAATTTCCCCACATCCTCGCCAACACACTTGTTGTTTTCTTTCTTTCTTTCTTCCCTCCCTCCTTCCTTTCTTCTCTCTCTCTCTTTTTTTTTTTTTTTTGATAGTAGCCATCCTACTGGATGTGAGGTGCTGCAGACTTCCTTTTAAAATCTACATACATCTGCAAATACATTTAAGACCCCAGTTATGGGTCTTTAGTCTGAAAGGCAGCCAGTGGTGCTGAGGTGAGCTTCTAGAATTTATTCACCAGCTGTACAGACACTTATTCTTCTTTCTCCATCTGCTCACTCCTGGCAGAGCCCTACCAACCACTGTTGAGCACCTTCAATGATACAAATTCTCGCAATTCCTGGGGCCCAGCTGCTCAGCAGCATTAAATACACACGACGAACCTTCCTCCACTCTCTCCTCCTGAAGCTACAGTGCATTCTCTCTTCAGGCTATGGATTGTCTCTCCAAACTCCTTGTAGGTCCCAGCTTTTCCCTAAGAGTCTGTAGCTCACAAAAGGCAACTGAGGGGAACGATACAAGGTTTATTCACAGGAAAGAGATAGCACAAAAATAATAAACAATCTGAGAGAGTTGTAAAATAAGAGAATGAGGACGGATTCTGAAGACTTCTTGTAGTGCAGGCAACAGAGCTGAGTGAGGGAACACCTGGCAGGCTCCCTTTCCCCCAGCCACACACTCCATCAACCCATCACCCCTGGAGTCCAGCTCTATTCTTAGGGAGACTCTGTGCAGATCATTTCCCCCATATTGCAGATAATCCTAAAAATATTTCCAAAAACTTAATAGAAGGGAAGCTATGCTTTAAACATTTTAATTTCACAATTAACTGTTACTCTGGGCAAGTCAGTAAAGCTCACCATGCCTATTTTTCTCGGCTATGAAATGAAACTCTTGGACAAGAAGTCTTTAAGGGCCCCGGCAGCTTGAAAATTTTTAATTCCAAAACTTTGGATGATTTATAAAACATTTCCATTAGTTCAAGAAATGTTTTATATATATATATATATTTTTTTCCACCTTGGATATATTCATCTTGTAAATATTTTGCATATGCTGCTAGTCTTTGTTTAAGTAAGTTAGTATTTGCTAAATATAACTTAGGCAGAATAGGTCACTTGGGGCTAAGCTGGCTGAATTTCAAGGAAACAATAATCTGCCAGGTGGATAATTCACATATGGTCAAGAACTGGAAGGCTCCCAACAGCTTTTAATAGATCTGAGAGTCAAAGCAATTCTGTCTTATTCTGCCCTCAGTGGCAACCTCATTAATAATTGAGTAAATCTCTGAAAACTCAGAATCGGATGTTTGTTGCTGTTTGTTGTCCACCAGATAATCGTAAACTTGTGTGTCTGCCTTTGCTGAGACCTGTGACTTCTCAGACATTTGCTCTCTTACCCACCACCTTCAACTGCTTCTTTTCTAAAAGCATACGCAAAAATGTCACTGGATTAAATGTTATTATGAAAGGCTCCCTCAGAAACAAACATATTAAGTGTGTGCTCACTGGTACTCAAAGGCTATAACTGCTCATGTGGCACTCCCTTTTATTCACTCACTCTCAAATTCACATTTTGAACAATGTAAAAAGAGACAAAAGCCAGAATTGTCATCTCCCACAGGATTACCATGATTGAGAGGTAACAAGCCCGTTATTGTTATGGGCCAGGAGATGTTTTAATGGATTTCTCAGCCTGTTGAGAATCATTTCATGCTACTGAATTGAGGAGAGTAAAACCTGGAATCTCCCAGTTATTTCTGTCATACTTTGCAATGGATGCCCACGGGCTTTTCTTAGAGTGTAGAATAGACCACTGTGTACAGGAGAGACCAAATAAAGAAAATTACTTTTATGATTCTAAAGTAAGATTTTCAGTTTCTCTATGTTAAAAGTTCATGTTATCAATTGTATCAGTAAAGTTTAGTAGTAGAAAACAAACCACTGCCACAGGAGCATTTAATACAATAGATGCTAATAGAATTATTGGAGAGGCTGATAAGAGTAGAATAAGCAAGGTCCTTTCCAATGACCCCTAGAACATCAGCACTTAATTTTCCAACCAGAGTATCACAGTCAGTAGGCAGAGACTCAGGAGCTCCCTCTGAAAGTGTTGAGTCTAAGGATATACCACCGAGACTGTGATCCCTGGGGTCAGGATGCTGCCTCTGCAACTGCCCTTGGGCAAGTGTGAAGCTAATCTCTGGACACTAGGATGCTGCTGCAATGACTATGACTGTCAGCAACAACAGCTAAGAATATGAGAAGCTGGTGCCTGCCCCTTCTGCTTTCTAAATCTTGCTTAATGCACTGAATTGATGCAATCAGTTTCACACCTAGAACCAGTTGCAAGAAGCATGAGAAATGTGAAATTTTTTTGTTAGCACAAATAATCATTAATTATTATTGTCATAAGTATCACAAGGACTTCCCTGGTGGCTCAAATGGTAAAGAATCTTCATTTAATGCAGGAGAACTGAGTTTGATCCCTGGTTTGGGAAGACCCCCTGGAGAAGGAAACGGCAACCCACTCCAGTATTCTTGTCTGGGAAACCCCATGCACAGAAGAGCCTGGCTGGTTACAGTCCGTAGGGTCACAAAGAATTGGACACAGCTTAGTGACTAACACACACTAAGCATCACAAAGGCAAAGGACAGAATATAAAGATAACCTATAATGATGTTGTAAGTTATCTACACACTTGAGTTGTGGGAGTCAGAGACATTTTTCTGCTGTATTTTTATAACAAATTATACACTTTCTTCTATGCCTTGCCTTTTTGCTTGATAGAATATCTTGGATATTATTCTATATCAATACATAATGAGCTTTTACATTTTTTTTTTAATGACTGCCAAGCATTCAACAACATAGATGTATGTAATTTATCTTACCATTTCCCTCTCAGTGGACAGGTAGGCAATATCCAGTCCTTTACTATCACAAATAATGCTGCAATAAATGGCCTTGTATTTATATAACTTGACATGTGTACAAGTATATTCATAGAATAAATTCCTAAGAGTAGAAATGCTCAGTCAGTGGGCATGTTGTTCGTAAAAGAGAATATATTTTCTTTTATTCATTAGCTCATTTTATGAATAGCCAGTAAATGCACAGGGTAGAAAGATAAATTAAAAAGGAACAAAAACTAGAAAGTGAAAAGTAGATTTCATTTACAATCTATCCAGAGATAGCCTATGTGTATACAAGCACATGGGCTTCCCTGGTAGCTCAGATGGTAAAGAATCTGCCTGCAAAGTGGGAGACCTAGGTTCGATCCCTGGTTTGGGAAGATCCCCTGGAGAAGGGAATGGCAACCCACTCCAGTATTCTTGCCTGGAGAATCCCATGGACAGAGGAGCCTGGAAGGCTACAGTCCATGGGGTCACAAAGAGTCGGACACAACTGAGTTACTAAGCACATACAAGTACATAGATATACATAGACACCCACACAGAACATATGAACATACAGATTAACATGTAGGATTTCTCTTCTTTGGGCAGATGTTTATTATTTTCTGCATTATATGGGGGCCAGGAGAGCTTTGCCAAGATATAGAGAGACCCCAGGCTTCAGTGTACCATTGTGTTAGAAGATCTTTGTTATTTATGGTTTCAGCATCTTCATTGGCCATACACAGGCTTCACTATGCCTATGTAGTTACTCTGGAGGCAAGGACAGCTATGCATCTGGGCCCTCTACAGTTTTGAGCATCAGATTTTCTAATAAGATCTTCTGTGCTTTGTGTAGCACAGGCATGTGGGGTCCATCATCTCCATCATCTGACAGTTTCCCTTTGCCTCACTGTGTTGAATCTCCTGTTTCGTGTGTTCCATATATTCTTTCTTGCTTTACTCTCTTCATTTAATGGGGGTATATTTTCTAGCAGTTTTCTGAAAAAGGGCATGTGGAGAGTAAACTTTTTGAGACTCTGAATGTCTGAAAATGTTTTTATTCTACTTTTCTGCTTGATTGATAAAATAACTGGACATAGAATTCAAGATTAAGAATATTTTTTTCTTCAGTTTGAAGGCTTTACTCCATTGACTTCTAGTTTTACATGCTGCTGTTGAAAAATCAGAAGCTCTTCTGATTTCATCTATGTGGCCAATTTTTTTAGGTAGGATTTTCTCTTTGTTCCCAGTGAAATTTCATAATGACATGCCTCTGTGTGAGTCTCATTTCCACTCATTCTCTTGGGCATCCAGTAGGCCCTTTCAGTCTGAATATCCTAGGTATTCTCTTGATTTCTTCATTGCTACTTTCTTCCCCTCTGTTATCTAGATGTTGGATCTCCAGATTGGGCTCCTCTTTTCTCATCATTTCTCTCTGATTTTCCTTCTTTTGGTCTTTTTGTTCTATTTTTTTCTGAGAAATTTTTCCAACTATATCTTCCAAAATTTCTACTAAGTTTTTTTTTTTTTTACTTTTATCATGCTTTCAGTTTCTAAGAGCTCTTTTTTTGTTGTAGTTCTTTGAATTTTTTTCATAGTATTCGGTGTGCTTCTCATCTGCCTAAGGATATTAATATAGATAAGTTTTATTTTTCCTAAAAGATCTCTTTCCTCTAAGTTCCTTTTTTCCTGTTTGTTTGTTTTGGTCTTTATCTTCCATGTTGGAGTTTTTCCTCAGATGTCTGGTAATTCTTAGTTGTCTGTTCATGATTTAGAGTTAGGGACTGATTTTCTGGGGAACTGAAAATGTTCCATATTGTGTTAGGGGTGTGAGTTACACAGATGTGTGCATTTACCAAAACTGCTCAAGTACATTTAAAATCTGTGCATTTCAATACTATATATAAATTATACCTCTCCCACAAAATACCTATTTAAAAAAAAAAACAAAACTAAGTGAGGAATAAAAATACTAGAAGCTCTGAGTAAATGGTTAAGAATTAACAATTAGAGATTTATCTTTGGGACATCTGGGTGGACCATTTGTTGGTATAGGATCTAGCGCTCAGAGGAACCTAGCATTCCCCAGTCCTGACACCTTCTTTTACATCTATAGGTAATAAGCCCCTAGGATCTGCTAGGATAAAGGAGGGCAGTTACCAGCATTGTGGAACAGGGGCAGGATTCGAAGGATCTGTTACTCAAACACTTTCACCCAGTCCTCCTTATTTCAGCATGATGCCCCTTCGCCCCAGTTCCAGCATTACCCAGTACCATGAGTTCTTGAATCTTTTGAGAATCCTACAACATAAATTGTTTCTTTGCTTCCTCACTGCCACTATTTAGCTTCCAAAATATTACTGTCCTTGCCTCTTGTTTTCCCAGCTCCAGAGGGTTTATGTCTTTAAAAAAAAGTCTTTAATTGTAGTTTCTGTGTTGTTTCAAGATGAAGCAAAGTTACATGTGTATATTTGATCAGCTAGTTTAACTCTGGAGTCAGGAAATCAAAAATATGCTTTTTAATTCTCTAGCTTCTACAGTAGAGGAAGGCTCCTTTTAAAGAGTTTGGAATAGATACTGAAAGCCACTCACCAAAGCCATCACGGTTCACCCTTTGACCATTCAGCATTTATATATACCCTTCTTCCTGTACTTTAATTTCTAAACAACAGTAACAATCTGGACATGTTTTCACCTAACAAAATGTTATGATCCTTTGTACAAATGAAAACATGCTTCGTGTCTCTCTGAAGGGGAAATTTTGAAATCCCCTTCCTTGGACCTCTCTTTGGGTAATGTTTGTTCTTCTTGTTTAGGAACAATTTCTCCTAGATATCCTGTCACCTAAGAACGAAATTGTAAAATTAACTACCATCAATGCACCTATACAACTTAGTAAGGAAGAAGGGATACTGGTTATTATCTATAATTTGTTAGAAAGAAAATAGGGGAGTTGTTGCGGTCCTTGTTTCTGAAACTGCTCATAAAGCCACAGTTGGTATTTATAATTTCCTTCCCTTGTACCAGCAGTTCAGCTATTTGGGGTTCAGTTTGTCTGTTAATTCCACTGGTGGCAGGGCTAGATATTTTGGACTGCCAACAAGAAAATTTAAATGGGTCTTCCATTATCGTTTCTTACTTTCAAAATGCTGGTCTCCAGCCTTCTGGCATTGCAAGGATAGTTTGATATTATTGATACTTATGAAAAGAGAAAAGCAAACAAAGATCATGTGCTATACTTTCTGTGTAGATAAGAGTCTCGGTTTGACAGCTGATCACTTTTAGAAAGTCAAGGAAAAATAGATTCAGTTACCAATGGAAGGAAGGTGAACATGCCTTAGATTGAAGGCTAGCAAGTATCAAGGTTGCCACTGTTCATAATCCAAATTGTGAAGCCTGACCGTGTGTTCAGAAAAACCACCAGCCTCAAGGAAGAGATGGTCAGCAGGGGAGAATGAAGGTAGTCCTCAAAGGGCAGCTTTGGAAGGGTAATAAAATTTGCTTTGGTGCCTCCTTTCTCACTTACAGCCTCAGCTTTTCTTCTCTCCTGCCCTGTATTGCATTTGTCCCAATTTCTGCTAAAATATCAACCATTTATGTCATTTGATAAAAGATTGGTATGAGCCCTTCAAAAGATATTTGCATTTCAATAGAATATTCATCAAAATCAAAAAGTTTTAGAAGTTAAAGAGCATAACTTTACTGATAGAATAATAGATGATGGTATTAATTTGCTCTACTCCCATCTGATTTTGAGCAGAAGGTTCTACTAGCCTAGAAAACCATTTCACTAAATTGATCCATGATATAGCTTATAGTTAATGCTGAGGACAGGGTTATATCTGTATCTTCCAGTTTCTGGCTCACATTCCAACCTTATTGTCATTGAGCTAGAAAGACACTTTACTAATTTATAGTTTTATCATTTTCAAGCTCAGAGTAAGTAAGTAGTGATTAGCTTGGATGTTTAGAACATATTCTAGAACTCTAGTCTGTCAACACAGTTTACAGATCAAACTATCCAACCATCTTCCAAATTCATACCTGATCACTAGGAGCATTAGCTTGGGAACCAACTGTAGTGTTTTCAGATCCTATTTACTTAGCAACTTAAAAACACTTCTTGGTGCTGTTTGCACACTGGGAACCTCTTCAGCAAGATTGAGTTGAGAAATCAGTGTATTTTAGTTATGAAGTAGCCTACATTAAATTGGGGATTTTCCAGAGGAGAAACAAGCAAATATTAAGTAATGTCTCAGACTCCAGTGCCCAGAGAAGGGAGTGGTAAAGTGTAAAAGGACTACTTTAGGATTGCTTTAGGAGAAAGGAAGCCTTTGGTACTTCTCAGGAGAACTAAAGTATGTACACACCAGCCTTTATCTCCAGGAGGTCAAAGGAGGCCTCCAGCCCTGAGATTAGTACCCACTAATTTAAAGTATGTAATCTTTTGACTCTGTCTTTGTGATATCTATGAGAATAAGATTTATTAAACAACTGACAAAAAGAGAGGTTTTCAGAGGGAAGTAGTGAAATCATTTTAGAGAATGAACCTTTTCTATGCAGGAACAATTGATATACTACTTAAAATGAATGCTGTTTACCTGTTAATTATAGGAAGGACCTAGAAGGCCCTTCCCTTGAAAAGCTTTATGAGTTTTAAATGTAGTTACCCTAGGCACTCACAGTTAACTATATTACACCTCTATGCCTCAGTCTATAATTCATACCTACCCCTGTTCCCCAATAAGCAGTTCAAGAAGTGGAATTCTACTAAAAGGTATGAAATGAGACCATGTGCTCAGAGGGCTACACTGAGGGCTGGACTCAAGAAAACACTGATCTTTGCTCAGGAAGAAAGGGACTGGTGGTAGCAGTAAAAAGCCTTCAGTAGGAAGGAAGCAAATGACTTAGGTAAAGTACTTGGATGGTCTGTCAAATAACAAACCAGAGGAAATGGTGGGGTGGGTCAGGAAAAACGCTAACTGAAAAGGCCTTCAAAGCAACGTCAACAACCCATGGAAGTGAGTATACTTGTGTTTTTGGGTTGCTGTGAGGTGGATATCTGATGAATGTGAGAAATGGACAATTTAACAATTTAAAAGACCAAGGAAATCCATGCTTTTGAAAGAGGCTCATTGTTTGGTAATCTTTAAACCTTGCAGGGAAGGTTGGCCTGAGAGAAAATGAATATAGTAGAAGCTCACTCTGAAACTTGCCATTAAAATGGATATGCATCAGTATTAGCCTACCTGCTTAGTGGGTTGGGAGCCTTGTTTTACTGTAATGTGATTCCACCAGTAAACACTCCCCATTATTTTGGTCTAAGAGATATCTTGTCCTAAACACAGTCTCAGTTTGATAGCTGTTAGCTTAACTTAAATGTTATTAGCACCTTTAAATAGACGTTTTATTAAAAGAGGTGAAATCAAAGCAAAAGGAAACAAAAACCATTGTAATTACTGTTTGTATCTATGTGGATGCTTTGCTCATAGTTCATGTGCATATAAGTTCAGCACAAGCCCTGTGCCAAGGAGGTGGGGCAGAGAAGAGACTGAGGGAAACCAGGGCATTTGCTTGTTAAAAAGTTTACTCAAGAAATAAGTTTAATAAACAAATCAGGGAAAGGGGAGGCAGAAAAGAATCCCTTCTTTTTTGCTCACGTTTCAGGTCCAAGAGTCTTTATTCATTTCTGTTATAGAAATGCCTGTTGATAATATTGGGAATTAATGATGTTCACTGCATTTAAAAAATATTTAAAATGTGTGATTTTTCCATTTGAAACACTTTATTTTTGGCCCTGAAATTTTATTCATACCAGCTGGTGTGTTTGGTTCACATATATCTCTTTACCTGCTAGACTGGACATTCCTTGGGGGTAAATGTCCATCCTCTCAACCCTTAAGATGCTTTGCTTTTTCCCTTCCCTGTGTATCAACCACGAATATCTTTGGATAGTGCTCTATCTTTGGATAGCCTCCAGTTTTGGAGGCATTGTTTGGTACTAGGAATTGCTGGAAGTTAGACAATTTCCCAAAAAGCAAAAATAAGCCAACATCTGAAATTTTCACTCAGACATTATTCTCATCATACTAGAATGCTTAAACACTTTGCAAGGAAATATAAGAAAAATGCAAGGTAACCCGGTCTCTGGGGGCATGTGCCAAGGTGCAGATGCAAAGGAGGCTCTCTTTGTTTGCCACCCCAACACCACTGCGTATGACATCCACTAACAGATGCCTCAGACCTGGAAACTGGCACCCCCTCCCCATGGGCTATGTGTCTGGAAAACACTCTAGTAACACCATTGTCTCTAGAATATCCAGGAAATAAATGTATTTCAAAAACAGTCCATGAATAAATACAACTAGGCACTCTTTCAACTTGGAAATAGAGACAACGAATGCCAATAGGGAGAATTACACTCAGTGTTCTCTAATCATGTAAATTAGATCAGGCGCAAATCTGAAGGGTCTGAATGGCTTTCGGGGTCCCCAACTGATGATCCTAGAGGAAGTAAGGGGCATCTGGAAACCCAAAGACAATTCTGTCAGGTAAATAGAATGGGTGGAATTAAGTACAGCAGTAAACAGAGTTCAGAGCGCCTGATTCGAAGGAGCCATGCTGAATGGTACTTCATGTCTCTCAAGGGAAGCCAGGTGAACTTGGTTGTGTGGCTGTTTCATTAGTAATGACAGCAATTTTATTTTCTCACTCTGTAGGTAGACTGGTTGTTTTGGAGGAGAACTGATGAAGTCAGCTCAGACCGTAAAGAATCTGCCTGCAATGTGGGAGACCTGGGTTCAATCCCTGGGTTGGGAAGATCCCCTGGAGGAGGGGATGGCAACCCACTCCAGTATTCTTGCCTGGAGAATCCCCATGGACAGAGGAGCCTGGCGGGCTACAGTCCATGAGATCACAAAGAGTTGGACACATCTGAGTGACTAAGCGCACATGATGAAGTAAGCAAGTTCCTCTAATATTCCCCTTTTTATTTCCCTCTGCTATGAAACTCCTTGCTCCCCAATACCAGCACTTCATCATCTCAATAAGAGCCTCACTGTTGCTACAGGTTTGGGCTCTTCAGCCTTGTTCTTTCTCTAATCCACTAGGAGTAGTCTGGAAGGACTATTCTCATGTTACTCCTTCCAATAGGAAACTACAGAAACTCTTGCCTATTGCAGTGGTTTTCAAAGAGTGGTCCCGGAACCAGCAACAGCAACATCTCTTGAGAACTTCTTAGAAATAGATCTTTGGTCCTCACCTCAGTCATACAGAATCACAAACTCTGAAGGTGGATCCTACAGTCTATGGCTTAACAAGCCCTAGGTAATTCTGATTCCTGCTAAGGGTTGAGAAGCTCTGGCCAATTGGATCCAGAGGGAGCTCTTTTTCTTTCCTCTAAGGTTCAGCCATCTACTCTGGCTATTGATTCAGTTTTGTTAGTATTTAGTAAACATGGATTCTGCTTTGGGGATTTGCATTTGCTCTCCGGCTAGCTTGAACCCTAATTTGTCATACTTCATATTGCCTGTAAGTTTTTTTTTTTTAATTTATTGACAATACTAAGGAATAAGATGTTCCATATGTATGAAAGAGAATCCCATATGACCAAGACATATTCTTTTATATGCCAAAATGTTAAAAGCTGGTAAATATTTTTTACATTCCTATACTAATTATACTTAGCTAGGTACCAAATTACTCCCCAAATTAGAGGCTTAAAACAACAAGTGCTTATCTTACAGTTTCAGCAGATCAGGGGTCTGGGTGTAGTTTAGCTGAGCACCTCAGTCTCACGGTCGAGTACAAGGCCCTAGTCAAGAGGTCAATGGGGCTGTTGACTCATCTGGTAACACGCTCACTCATAGGTTGTTGGCAGAATCCAATTCCTTGTGGGTTGTTGGCCTAAGGACCTCAGTTCCTCATTGCATGATCAGAGGCCTCCCTAAGTTTCTTGCCCTGTGAACCTCTCTACAGGCAGCTCACAACACGGCAGCTGGCTTCCTTGGAACCAGCAAACAAGAGAGTTAGAGTGGGCAAGCAGGACAGAAGTCACATTTTGTCTGTACCTTAATCTCGAATGTGACATCCCGTTATCTTCTCTGTACCCATACTTCTCACTTTCTGATCCAGAGCTTCTCTGAACACCAGGGTGAGGGATGCCGGAAGGAACAACTGGGCCTTCACCTACAACGCTTTAGTTGATGTACACCTTTAGGTTCATTATAGCTGATTTTTTATTTGGATAGTAAACTTTGGAAAACATTTTTACCTAATTTTTTTCTTTTTCTTGGTTTTTATTTTTGGTTGCACTGTATCTTCATTGCTGCGTGCAGGCTGTCTCTAGTTGCCGTGAGCAGGGGTGGGGATGGCTACTCTCTAGTTGTGGTGCACCAGCTTCTCATTGAAGTGGCGTCTCTTGCTGAAACACAGTCTCTAGAGTGTGGGCTCAGTAGTTGTGACACACAGGCTTATTTGCCGGGTCATGTGGGATCTTCCCGAACAAGGTATTGAACCCATGCCCCTGCACTGGCAGGCAGATTCTTAACCATTGAAACACCAGAGAAGTCCCATTTTTACCTGATTTTATACACATATTTTTTCATTAATTAATCAATTTAAAATTTTTGGTTGTATTGGGTCTTTTTTGCTGCGCATGGACTTTCTCTAGTTGTGGTGCACAGGCTTCTCTTTCTGGTGGCTTTTTTTGTTTTGGAGCACAGCCTCTAGGTGCATGGGCTCCAGTAGTCATGGCTTGCGGGCTTTAGTTGCTCTGGGGCATGTGGAATCTTCGGACCAGAAATCAAAACTGTGACCTCTGCATTGGCAGGTAGATTCCTATCCACTGTACATAAATTGCTAGAATTTAGATGGTAAGGAACTCCCACACTTGTGGAACCCTCTCATAATCCCAGGGACCTCTACATCTTCTTAGATTTTGTTTATCTTTTTTCAAACATCACCCCCTTAGTTATTTAATAGTTCATCACTTGAATTTGTTTATAAGTCTTAAATGTTATGTGGAAGGAAGAAAACAGAAACTCATTTAAGATAAATGGAGTGCTTGCCTATTTATTCAAATCAAGCCCTCAGTTTAGTATTACAGATGGGCATTACTTTAGTAAATAATAAAAAGTAAAACTTACTTTTACTTACAGACCCATGGGAGGTAGAGCTTGGAGAAAGCAACTGAAAATCATTTGTATGCCAAACAGTATTTGCTACACGAGAAGATTTCTGTCAGAGTTTCCTTTTTGTAATGATTTTTTTTCTTTTCGGTGTATATTTGTTTCACAGATGTTCAGAATCATATTAGTGAAGTTTGGTACATCCGTCTGGTAGATCCTGTCAGTTCTCAAGCCAGTATTCATCTGAACACTCCTCATTATTAACATAATTCTGATTTTGTTTAGGGTAGCCATGTGTCTAACTGAAAATTTAAGCGTAATCCAATTCCTGCTAATGAATTGTAAGTGAGAATTGCTAGGTGAGGCTTCTGGGAAAACTCTTTAAAAGTAGGCAGATCTAAGCTGGTAGTTAAGCTTTACCCTTTGATCTTTACTTTCTTTCTGCCTGCTATATTGGTGCAGTGTCGCAGAAGGAATTTTTATCTGCCATCATGCAACCATGAAGTAACACGGGTGAAGAAAGAACGCTAAGAGCTGCCACCCTATACGCATTGTGGTGCCATGTTAGTTTTGGAGCAACTGGATTTGGACGTCCTGATTCCTAAAGGGGGAAAAAAAAACCCTTATTCTTTAAGCCACTATTATTTGGCATTTGTCACTGCTACATGCAGCCAAACTTATTTCCTAATATAACCCCCTAAGTCCTTTTTTTTGAGGTGTTCTAAAGATTCTCTTTCAGATTTCCTACAGTTAAGGTACTTCTTTCTGTTTTTAAGAAGCATAACTTTGTCTACAGATATATCGTCTATTAAAAGAATAGAAGTATAATTTATTATAAAAATGACCTGGTATTTTACAACTTTCAAGCTGAAGCAACCTTAGTGATCACCTAGCTATTGAATAATTTATTACTATCTGAAAAATTTATATGATGTGTAAGCTTCTTTGCTTGTTAATTATGTCTCTCTCAATGAACAGAGTACCAAAAGGAAAGGGACATTGTAATATTCCTCACTATATTGTCATAAGCTAAAACAATGTCTGCCTTGTAATAGGCAAATGATAAATATTTAATCAATGAACGTAAATAGTTATCTAAATTCATCTAATGAAGAAACAATGTTAGATTATTGTTTCTCCAGCACTACAAATTTATTCAACCACTTGTGACCTGTAAAAATGGTCCTTTTATATGAATTAGACCTAAAAGTGGCAGAATGGAGATAAGAATTGTAGTTTTCTGATTATCGACCTGGGCTTCCCGGGTGGTTCAGATGGTAAAGCACCCACCTGCAATGCGGGGCCTGCAATGCGGGAGACTTGAGTTCAGATCCCTGGGTTGGGAAGATGCCCTAGAGGAGGGCATGGCAACCCACTGGGCTTGCAAAGAGTCAGATACGACTGAGTGACTAAGCACAGCACAGATTATTGATTCAGTGCTCTTTTCATTGCAATATACTGACTACTGGTTATGATTCAGATTGCAAAATTATTCTTTATCAAAATAATTTTTCATATATTACAACTTTTATTCCCATTTAATGTTTAAAATAGGGTTCAATTAATTAAAATGTCACTTATATTCAACATTCTAGGAAAGAGGAGGAAAGGAAATTAAAGTTACTTGGGGAAGCATCAGGTACTCAGTATGTGTCATTGCACTTAATCCTCACTTTGGTTCCATTTCACAGATGATAAAACCAAACATTATTTCAGTAAGTAGACTAGCCTGAGGTTTCCCAGCTACTAAGTGGTGAAATGAGTTTGAGGCTGTGTATATCTTATTTTAAAGCTTGTGCTCTTCCTAGGGTACCAAATACTATTTTACTGATTATAATCTATAAATCACTTGATAAGTATAAATTATTAAATTACCTACATCTTCCAGTTGATTTCATCAACCTCAGAAGCATAGTCATATTTTTATCTAATAAAGAACATTTCTACTACCTTTAAAAGGGACCCACATTTTTAACTGCAGACCATTGCTTCTGGTTAGACAACTTTCAAAGTTAAATCGTGGAACATTACAAGGCAAGACACTTGACATTTTTCTCCAGTTCTTGTTCATGCATCAAATCTATAATTTCTTGACCACAGAAGATTTGTACAGTATGTACAGTTGGTTTAACTAGTGGCTTAGAAAAAAGGAGAAGTGTCAATTCAGAAAAGCAGCTGCTTCTAAATGGAATGATGTCAGACAGGCTCAAAATAAGCTTGGTCCAAGATTGCTTATTCTCCTGTGAACTCGTTGGCACTTCTTAAAACTTCCTCACTTTGCAATGATTATATTAAATCACCTCTCCATTTCTGTAGGATTAGGCTGGGTGGTCTAATCTAATCTTTTAGTGGTCTAAAATCTGTTTGTAGAAACCAGCCTCTTTTTCAAATGAAATCTTATGTGAAACATTAATATGTAAATCAGACAAGATTAAAAAAAAGGGTGAGGTCTGAAATGGGAGCCCAGAGGCCCATTAGCTGCACTCCAGCTTGGGCCTAGAAAGGAGGATTGCCAAGGCCTTCTGCTGATACCTGTGTAAGATTTCTAGCATCCCTTGCAAGCTGAAAATTCTTTGAACCAATGGCTCTGTTGAGTATGTGTTGGTTATCTTATTGCTATGAAAATCTGTTGTATTCAACAAGGGGGAAATAATAGTAACTGTCTTTCCCTGGGAGCATTTGGTCTGGAAATTAGAACACTTTAGTTCTAATCCCAGCTCTGCCACTGTTAAGGTTTGTTTCCTTTGAATGCTGTTGCCCATCTATAAAATGAGAATAAAACATTCTCTACCTACTTTATTTTAAAATATATTTTCTTGTGAAGTTAAAAATTCCTTTTGATAAAAATACGGCACAATTGTCAAATATTGCCTTCAGGAAGACTTATGACAAGAGGTATAGGTATAGATTTTTTTTTTTATGCCAAAGTCACTGCTGTACAGTTACTACCTCTGTTTATAATTATAATAAAATTAAAAGCTTAAAATATAAGTTCTATTAGTGCCTGGTATAGGGGTAAGTATTCATTTTCATTTGTGGATGGTTATGATTTTTCCAGAAGAAAGTGGAAGAATTACTTTGTTAAAAAAACAAAAAAGACTTGGTTTCTGTAGAGTTGATAGTTTATCAAAATAAGACATAATCCTTATTAAAATACAAAAACAAAAAAGAAATTCCCCCATTTAAACCTACAACAAATGACATTTCAATACATTCAATATACATCTAAGATACAGACAGAAAGATAGTAGGTAGGTGAATAGGTAAATATAGGTAGAGTGAAAATGAGACTGATTGGTAGACAAAAATGGGAATCATACACTACATGTTATTTTAAAACAAAAAATAATAACTTTGTACTTTTATTTAGTGGAGTTAAAGGAAATTGAAGTGAAACTGCAGAATTGCTGAACTTCAGACAAATGTTTATTTGCCATGAAAGTTATTAGTTCCTGAATATTTTTAAGTTATGAAAAAACTATGAGTTTTCAATCATTATGTAAAAGGTTTTTTAAAAATTCTCTTCTAGACTATATCTATGAATCCCATGTGATGCAAGATGAGAAAATCAGCACATTTACTCTTCCAGCCCACTCTTGATTTTTGTGCTAGGATCACTTACATTCTGTTGTAATCATAATTCCCTGTTATTTAATCTCAGTTTTTTATTTGAGTGAATTAAGTTTTCTTAATCCTTTTACAGTGGCTTCCATATTCCCTATTCCTGTATTATTTTGATTTGATTTTTGTTGGCTGAGTTTCATCATCTAATTTTCTTTCCAAGCTTCATAAGTTCTATTCATTTTCTTTATATCCGAGGGGCATCTGCCTGGTGTAATCATTTTGAGTTAAGTTCAACAGATTATGTCAATGTATGGCAAAAACCACCACAATATTGTAAAGTAATTAGCCTCCAATTAAAATAAATAAATTAATTTAAAAAAATCTTTGTCCTCCAACATACATGCGCATCAGAGAAGTTTAACAAGTTGGAATTTATTGCTTTCTCACGTAACAGAAGCCCAACATTGGCACCATAAACTTGTCAGGGACCCATAGTTTTTCCGAATTACTGTTCAATCATTTCTTAAAGGATTGTTCCTGTCCTCATGATCCAAAAAGGCTGTTTGCGTGCCAGCCATCTTCAGATTTCAGGCAGCCGAATGAAGGAAGGAGTCAAGAAGGATAGGCCCCCACCTTTAAGAAGGTTTCTCTGAAGTAGCACACAACATTTCTACTTATATTTCACTAGATAAAACTTAATTACATGACTATGGGATATACAGTATTTTACCTGATGGCTATTGCCAAGCTCAAAATTTGGGTTCTTAGTGTTAAGAAGGAAGAAAATGAATATGGAGAAATAGTGAGTGACCTTTGCCTGCCATATCTGAATATAGTGTTTGGGATTATGCTTTGATGCTTCTAAAACTGTGTAAGCATGGACCATTCATTATCTTCAAGCATTCGAGTATCACTGAGGAGATGCCTGAAGTCAATCTAATTCTTCCATCCTTGTAAGTAACCTGCCTTTTCTGCTTGTATTCTCATATGATTAGTTCTTTATCCCTGAAGATGAGTGGTTTCTGCAGAATATCTTGTATTCATATTTCTACATAATTTTCCCCAAATTTATGGTGAATCTTTCTGATCTGCAGGTTAGTCTTTATTTCTGGAATCATCTCTTCCATTATTTCTTTAAATATCATCTCTATCACATCTCTTTTTCAAGAAGTTTAATCTCCTTTTTACACCTTCTCTATAAAATTTTATATTTTTGCTCTTTTAATTTGTCTTTCACTCTAGGCTATCTCTCATGTCTTAACATGCTTTTATCACACTTTCCCTCTATTTTTGGCTGTTTATAATGTGGCATTCATTTCTGAGATGTTTTTATTTTCTCTTTTATTTCTCTACCAACCTATTTTTATCTTTTTCTTTTGTTTTTTAAACCCCTGTAATATTCTTTGAGACCTATCTTTAGAGCAATAATTTATGTTTAATACATTTTATTCTTCTGATTGCCTATGTTTTTGTTTATTTGATTAGTTTATTTTAAATAATGTAATAAACACCTGAAAATCTAACATGAAAATGCTGCTCCACATCCAAAATAAGCATTGTCCTGAATCCTATATTCATGGTTTCTTTGATTTATTTTTATATTATGATATTGTGTCAATATGTGTTCCTTCAAAGGATTATATATGTATTATAATTACATATGTTATACATATAATGCAATATACTTTATGTTGGTTGTTTATAAATAGGATAACATGCTCTGTGTAAGGGACTTTTTAACTTATATTACTGTGCTCCATCCATATTATAGTGTGTCACTGCAGTTCATCTGTTTTAGCTATTGCATAACATTACAACATACAGGGCATGTATAACATATGTATTGTATAACATACAGGGCATGACTATACCTCAATTCACTTATCTACTTTAATATTCATGGGCATTTAAATTATTTTTCAGGTTATTGTTATGTAAGCAATGTTTCAATGAACATTCTTCCACATGTATCTTGTTGTATAGGTCCAAGTGTTTCTTTGGGATTTGCAGTTGTAGGAGTGAAATTGTTGAGTTACAGAGTATGTCTAAAACAGAATTCTTCATGTAACCTGCAGAACCAGCCTCCTCTCTTCCCCTCTATTTCTGTTAGTAACATCCCAGTCACCAGCTCCTTTGACAAGTTATCGCTTGTTCCCTATATCCAGTTGTTTACCAAGCTGGAAGGATTATGCCTTCCCATGATACACCCATTTCTCCTGTTCAAGCTTCATTAATTCTTCCCTGGACTCCCTATTCCTAAGCATCACTGTTACTAAATTCCAATCACATTAATTTCCCTGTCTATGAGATTAATAATAATAATCCAGCATTCAAAGCTCTCACATTAAGACTCCAGACTATCTTTTCTGCCTTAATGTTTCCCTATTCTGTTAGCGGAGAATAGTAGAGTGAGAATGGACTTTAGAGATCAGACTCACTTACCTACAAATAAGAAAATAGAGGCTCAGAAAGGGAAGAAAGGGTTTTGTTTTGTTTTAATTTTATTTGTTAATTTGCTTATTTATCGCTGTGTTGGGCTTTGTTGCTGTGCACTGGGGCTGTTCTCTAGTTGTGGTGCAAAGGCTTCTCATTGTGATGGCTTCTCTTGTTGCAGAGCACAGGCCCTATGGCATTTGGGCTTCACTAGCTGTAGCACGTGGGCTTAGTAATTGTGGTGTATTGACTTAGTTGCCCCTCTGGCATGTGGAATCTTCCCGGAATAGGGGTTGAACCCATGTCCCCTGCTTTGGTAGGCAGATTTCAAACCACTGGACCACCAGGGAAGTCCAAAAAAGGGTTTTTATCAAGGTCATATACGTGATCTGTTTGAACAATTTTGTGGTTATTACAAGCACTTCAGGAGGAGGGCAAAAAGATGCCTATAATCTTTCATCTTGAGTTAAGGACAGTAGAGTGAAATAGTTGTAGGCAAGGGAGAATGGGCATGATTCCATCATGCTGAGAACACATTGAGACTATTGGGAAGGTAGAAAAGAACCATACAGAGTAGACTCTTCTACTACCAGCTGAGTGTAAAAATTATTGCACTGTATTAAGATATAATTGTTGTTTGGAACTGGAAGAGTGAAACAACCTGAGAGGCATGGCTTCCTCAGAAGAAACCAGAAAGAGGAGATGGAGGGACCCTGGATGGGGATTTGGATAGCAGGGTTGAAACTGAAATTTCTCGCTTTCCCCTTCCCTCTCCCCAATCCACCCTCTTTTATCTCACCTAATCTTTCAGTCTTGCTTGTTAAATAATAATATTTACTGAGTGCTTTGCATTTTCTAAATGCTTTATCTAGATTATTTCATTCAATCTCCACATCAACTTTATGATTAATTTACTTTAGTATTATTATCCTTATTTTACAGAAGAGTACATTGAGCAAAGAAATATAGTCAACAAGTGAGAAGTAGGTTATAAAACCTCATTCTTCAGCTTTAGAAAATTTGAGGAATAGGAAACAAGAACTCAAGTATTTACGCTTAAACTTTGCTGTCTTTATCTGGGGATAAATTGTAGACACTGTAGATGCCTTGTGGAATGGAACAGGTCTTGAGCACCTCAGGACTGAGCTCATGTTAAAATGGTTGAAAATTTATAATGTATAAGTCTTTTACATTTTCTTCTTGTGTTTGTTTTCCTTTTGGCCTCCCTTTCCTTTTGATTAATAAAGCAGGTCCATTAGTGCTAGGTGACCCAAGAGAAGGTCTTTTTGGTCTGTTTATCTTGGTTCAGAGTGCTTAAGAGGCAGCAGTGTGCTCACAAAGGTAGAGACCTCTTTGACCAAAAAAAAAAAAAAAGTGAAAATCATGGAGATGGCCCTCCTACTCTTTGAAGACCCCCCCTTTTTTTTTTTTGGAAAGTTACCTTCCAGTGCTAAAACCTGGAATTTTAGACAGATTCTAACCAGAAAGAAAATGTTGGCCTTTTGAAACTGGAATGGTTCATGATAAAAAGCAAGTAGGGGGTGTTATGGGAAAAGATGAAAACAAAGAGTTGTCATTTTTTAACTGTCAATCAGTTAAAATTGGTAAATCTTTATGGTGAGTTCACTGTGTGCTAATCTAATCTAGATACAATCCTTGCCCTCAAAGTCAAACATAAAAGATGAAAAAGTAAATATATACATGAGTGGATTTGAAAAACAAGTTGAAAATACACGGCCTGTTGTAAAACAACATGACAAGTGAAGGGAACAGGTAGTAAACAGGTTCTTTAGATGTGACAAAGAGGGAGAACTCCGTGGGCTAGGTGGTCTTTCACCGTGAAAGAGGAAGGACGCTTCAGCTAGATATTTTAAAAACTGGAAATGTAGGATAAGTGGAAAGGAAGGGAAAATGTCAGGAATGGAGATAAGGTAACAGGAATATGTAAGATATTTAATAGCAGCACTGAGTGAATCTTTCTGGCTTGAATTAAAAATTTCTTTACGGGACTAATAGAAGATAAAGCCTAATGGAAAGCTTTCAATGCCAGGGTAAGAAGCTCAACTTCACGCTGTAGAATATGCATGTGTGTGTGCTCAGTTGTGTCCAGCTCTTTGCGACTCTATGGACTGTAGCCTGCCAGGCTCCTCTGTCCATGGGATTCTCCAGCAAGAATACTAGAGGGGTTGCCGTTTCCTACTCCAGGAGATTTTCCTAACCCAGGGTTTGGATCTGTGTCTCCTGCATTGGCAGGTGGATTCTTTTACCACTGAGCCACCTGGGAAGCATGGAACATGAGATATTCCCAAAGATGTTTAAGACAAGCAGTGAGACAATGAAAATTACTTTTTTGGATGGCTGGTCAGTAGGGAGACAGGTTAAGATATTGTGGTAGAAAACCCTCAACATTTCAACAGTAAATGAGTCTTCATAAGACTTAAATGTGTCAAAATGTTTAGGAAATGAAGAATTCTCTTTCCTTTATACTAACTGCTGACTTGTGTCCAGGGAAACGAGCAGGCGGAATTTTATCTAAAGCAGAAGAGAATTACTTTGCTAACATTTACTTGCATTCCTGACATTTTGGGGACAACTGTGGCAGAGGCCACTTCCTGACCAGTTCTCAGTCCACAGGTTGAATGTAGGAAGATGGAGGACCTTCAAAATTGAAGACAGATAAAGTGCTCAAAGCCCAATGTGATGTTTCTTCCTCTTTTAAAGTGTTTCTGCTTCATTAAAAAAAAAAGTGGGTTTTTTTTTTTTTGGTTAAAAATCTCTCCGTACTAAAAGGATCAGGACATTTCATGTAAAGAGAACTGATTCTCCCTGCTCAGCTAGAATTTTCTGCAAGCCCAACATTTCCTTTGAAAATTAAGCACTCCATAGACAGGGTCTTCTGCTGATAAGGACACAGGCTGTCACACTCAGGGATCGAAGTGTTGCCAAGATTGCTGACAGTGATGGCTCTTACTGGGAATGCTCTGTTACCAAATAGACTGCTGCTGCTGCTGCTAAGTCGCTTCAGTCTTGTCTGACTCTGTGCGACCCCATAGACGGCAGCCCACCAGGCTCCCCCGTCCCTGGGATTCTCCAGGCAAGAACACTGGAGTGGGTTGCCATTTCCTTCTCCAATGCATGAAAGTGAAAAGTGAAAGTGAAGTCACTCAATCGTATCTGACTCTTCGAGACCTCATGGGCTGCAGCCTACCAGGATCCTCCATCCATGGGGTTTCCCAGGCAAGAGTACTGGAGTGGGGTGCCACTGCCTTCTCCCATCAAATGGACATAAAGGGCCAAATATCTGCTCTAGGCCATCAGACTCAGGTGGAGGATGGAGAACAATTTCCTGAAATCAGGGATGTTGAATTCAAAGCAAGGAGGCCCCTCTGAGCAGGATGTGGGGTCAGGGTGAAGATCACTGGAACAAAAAGCACAAAGAGGACTCAGGAGCAGTACTCAGGACTACTGGCACCTAATCCAGTGCTCTCCTCACTACACCAAGCTGCATGTTTACCTATATGTGGTGTAGAAACTTCTGCCACTCTCTTACTCCCTCCTTGACCCCCTTGATTTTTTACCAAAGTGAGAAGTTTTGATCATACTCCCATATCACACCTCCCTTGGCGAAGAGTGGTCTGAGGCTGAGGCAGACTTTGCTTCAGAATCGTATTAATATATCACAGGACTCTCTGACTACTTGACCTGACATATGTTTAATTGGTCCTAACCTCTGCTAGCTCTTATCCATTAACCTACTCGCCCTTCTATTTTTCTGACATCTGATGACTAAGGGCCTGTACAAGTCAGAGACTAGCCAAATCTTTGTTCCTTTGGTGTCCATCACCTAGAATCTGTGTTAATGTGATTATTCATTCTTCATGTGGTTGCATGCAGTTGTGTTCACAGACCAAGTCATTCAAGGCAGAGCTCCTATCTAACTTGTGATGTGAATTTCAACCAGTAACTAGATTATGGGAACCCCATGGGGCTTGATTTCCTTTGGGATAACAGTGCTGACCCAGAGAGCTGAAATCTAGGAATCAGATCAGACCACTGGAGGAAGGGATGCTGGAGAACAGATACAGCTGAAGATCCTAGAAGCAAGTTCAGTCCTAAAACTGTATCCAGAGAGACTGAATATACAAACACATACTCTATGATTGGTGGGAACAGGAGCTGTTTAGAAATTTAGGCAGGCGGGCAAGCAGCTCAGGGAAGTCTGGAACTGGGTAACAGAGGCCCAGCCACATGATCAGTTTGGGGGTAAGTGTTGGGGATGGCAGTAGTGTTTAGAAAGAGAAGGTAGAGCTTTGGTTCAAGAAGAACAGGGGTCTGAAATTGTTCCCTACCTTTTCCCCAACCTTTTTCTTTTTAAAGCTTCTTAAGTTCTGCTGCTGCTGCTGCTAAGTCGCTTCAGTCGTGTCTGACTCTGTGCAACCCCATAGACAGCAGCCCACCAGACTCCCTCGTCCCTGGGATTCTCCAGGCAAGAACACTGGAATGGGTTGCCATTTCCTTCTCCAATGCATGAAAGTGAAAAGTGAAAGTGAAGTCACTCAGTCGTGTCCGACTCTTAGCGACCCCATGGACTGTAGCCTGCCAGGCTTCTCCATCCATGGGATTTTCCAGGCAAGAGTACTGGAGTGGGGTTCCATCGCCTTCTCCGCTTAAGTTCTGAGGAGATATTTATAGTTCTTCTTCTTGGCCTGTTCCTCTGTTATTTCTGCCTTCTGCTATCAACCCAAATCTAGGGCCCTGGTTTGCCTCTCTGCTTACTCCTTTGAACTGACCATTGAGTTTTCTCTTTTCCCACAATGTCCATATCAATAGTAAGGAAGAAGCTGTTGTCAGCTTTGTGCATGTTTAGGTTGATCCTAGTTTTGGCTATGGTGACCCTAGGCAGTGGCCCAGGACCACTGGAATAAAAGGTTTGACATGATGGATTTAAGTAGTTTACTGACAGGAGTGAGGTCAGAGGGATAGGAAGCCGGTTATTAGAACTGCGCTCCTCAGAGAAAATGGACTGGATTTGAGAAATGACAAAATTCTACCTGTTGGAACTAGGCCAGCAAATCTCAAAGTGATTCTTAAATTTTTCCTCCCTAAGATCAGGGTTTATCAACCTTCAGTAAGCTTTAGAATCAATGCTTGCACAGATTCTGCCTGCATAAGTCTAGGATAGAGATTACAGTCTAAGAAAATCCACAGTTTTTCTCTTTTGTCTTTCCGGAAATATTTCATGCATACTAAATAAAAAGTAGGTATAAATTTTATTCTTTTCATTCATGTGGTAGCATGCCATACACACTTTTCTGAACCTTGTTTGTCTATTTTTTTTTCACTTAATGTTTCTTTGAGATCTTCCTATTATGATATATAAAGTTTCCTCATTCTTTTTGATAACTACATAGTATTTCACTGTGGGAGTATACTGTAGTTCATTTAGCAATCTGCTGCCAATGGACATGCAGATTGTTTCTAATCTCTTGCAACTGTAAACAACGTAGCAGTAAGTGCCATATACATATGTCATTTCACACATAATTGATTATTTCTGTATAAATTCTTATAAGTGGAATTACTGGTCCAAATAAGTGATTTTGTGGTTTTTCACAGATACTTCCCTTCACAGATATTATACCAGTTTATACTCTTACCACCATGAGCACCATTGTTTTCACAACCTCTAGCTAACAAAGTATGTTAGCAAACTTTTTGACTTTGCCAATATGGTACCTCAAAATAAGATCTCACTGGTGTTTAAGTTTGCAATTCTTTTACCATAAGAGAGGAGAATGAGAATATTTTAATATGTTTGAATCATTTGTATTTTATTTTTGTGAAGTCTGTTCATTTCCTTTCACCATTTTTCTACTGTATCTTTTGATCTTTATTATATTAGTTTGTAGAAACTCTTTACATATTAGGGAAATAAATCTTTAAGCTGAGCTATGACTTGCAAATATTTTTCTCAGTTTGTCATTTATGTTTGACTGCCTTTTGGTAGCTTCTGTAAGACAGCTTTGTATCAAATTGTAACTGTTACTAAATTCATTTTTATTTTATTTAGTGACTTCTGGGTTTTAAGTTATACTTTGAAACACTTTTCCCACTCTGAGACTGTGAAAAATTATTCCGTAAATTCACCTAGTACCTTTATAGGTTTTTAAAAAATATTTAAATCTTTAATCCACATAGACTTTATTCTAGAAAAATATGTAGAATTTGGTCGCAATTTATTTTTTTTCCAGGTGACTATGTAGTTTCCCCAATAACATTTATTGATGAATATATTCCTTATTTCATCATTGCTGCTGCTGCTGCTGCTAAGTCGCTTCAGTCATGTCCGACTCTGTGCGACCCCATAGATGGCAGCCCATCAGGCTCCCCCGTCCCTGGGATTCTCCAGGCAAGAGTACTGGAGTGGGTTGCCATTTCCTTCTCTACCCATAATTTGAATTGCCCCTTTTATCATTTTCTAGGTTTCTATATGAATTTGTGTTTAACTCTCAATTTTCTCTTCTGTGACACTACTACAGTTGACTCTTGAACAACGTGGGTCCGAACTGTGCAGGTCTACTTATGCACAGGTTTTAGGTGAATCCTCAGATGTGGAAATGTGGATATGGAGGAACTGTGGATATGAGGGAACTGAGTGTATGTAGCACCAGCTATAATTTATATTTAGATTTTCAACTCTATGGAGGGTCAACACCCCTAATACACGTTTTTCAAGGGTCAACTGTATTTTGGGCTCTTGATGCACCAATACCACACTATTTAATTATTCTATCTTTATAAGGTAGTTCTAAGGCAGGTGGTCCATGGTATGCATTTTATAAAATACTGGCCTAGGGGCTGGTTCACTACTAGCCCTGTACAGAATAGGATAATGAGTTGATTTCATCAAACAGGAGAATAAGACTACTAAGAATGGCATTTGTGGAAAAAAATGATTTCTTGATTTAAGCTAAATCCATCTGTTTTCATGTTTTCCTATTTTTCTATTAACAAATGAACTTCACTTTGACTTTTTTGGTAGGAATTCTTGCCAATTGTTAGTTTCGTATATTTGTATGGCTGTTAAGTTAAAATAAGTACATTATATAACTGGCATTATTTATTCAGTCTACATTCATGGATTTATAGATTCATGGCTCATTGCAGTAGTAAACAACTGAGATAGATCAGAAAATATATCAATATGCTTCTACATACACATTGTACACATACAATCAATTCTTGTTCCTTCAACATGCGTTCATTGAGCTCTCATCATATTGCAAAGAACTTTGATAAGTTCTGGGGATACAATAGGTAATAAAAAAGTAAATGCGAGTGAAAAAACTTGTGTTAATTTCCTAAGACTGCTATAACAACATACTATGGACTGGGTGGCTTAAAAAGCAGAAACTTATTCTCTTGTAGTTATGGAGGCTGGGGCTTCCCAGGTGACTCAGTGTTGCCAAGCAGGAAACACAGGTTTGATCCCTAGGTCTGGAAGATCCCCTAGCCAAGTAAATGGCAACCCACTCCACTATTCTTGCCTGGGAAATCTATGGACAGAGGAGCCTGGTGGACTATAGTCCATAGGGTTGCAAAGAGTTGGACACAACTTAGTGAGTAAACAAGTTATGGAGGCTAGAATTAGAAAGTCCAGGTATCAGCAGGGCCATGCTCCCTCTGAAGGCTTCAAGGGAAAAATCTCCTTCCTTGCCTGTCCCTAACTTCTGCAATTCTTGACATTCCTTAGCTTATAGCTGTGTCACTCCAGTCTCCCTGTATGTGTCTATGTCTCTTTACAGCTTTCTTTCAAAGACACTAGTCATTGGCTCTAGGGCCCACTTTAATCTAGTAAGATCTCTTATTATATCTGCAATAACCCTATTTTCAAACACAGTCACATTCACAATTATCAAGGGTTAGGACTTTAACACCTTTTGGGGAACACAAGAGCATTTATCAGAATACAAAGCAGAAATAATATCTATATTAATCAGAACCCACTTAACTGATCAGTTTAGTTTTAAAACAATTTCTCACCTAAACTATTTAATTCAACAAAATGGGAATGAAGACAATGGGAGTTATAGGTAGTGGCATGGTCAGATTTATTGGACCTGACATCGATCCAGATCATCTTACTGTATACAGAAGCTACATTAAGTAAACTGGTGGCTTGGTTTGTCAGGAATAGTGGGCTTTGGGATACCCAGTAGAGAGAGGTCCTTTGGAAGGGGAACTGGAACTGGGCCAACAAGAAACTCCTCCACAATTTCATGGAGGGTCTGTAGTCTGCCCTTGTTAAGGCAAACTACCCCAAGTTCTGTGAGGGACAAATCTGGGCTTCTTTTTCCCTTGGAAGAGGGAGTAGAAACCAAAATACAGCCTCCTTGACTGCCTTGTTCCACTGAGACTGCAGAAAAATAAGCTTCTCCCTCTTCCTGATCTCAGGAACCTTGGCCTCAGCCAACCTTCCTTACTGTGAGACCTGTTTCAGGCCAAGAATATGATTCTCAAAGCATATTTCTATGTCTTTGGTTTCCTACCATGCTGTCCATTTTCCAGAGGCAATATTTTCATGCAGGCAGCAAAGTGACTGTGGTTAGGATTCCATTTTATTATCTCTATTAACATTATTTTTTAGAAGGGTAGTAACAGATTCAGACGGAGAAGGCAATGGCAACCCACTCCAGTTCTCTTGTCTGGAAAATCCCATGGACAGAGAAGCCTGGTAGGCTGCAGTCCATGGGGTCTCAAAGAGTCGGACACGACTGAGTGACTTCACTTTCACTTTTCACTTTCATGCATTGGAGAAGGAAATGGCAACACACTCCAGTGTTCTTGCCTGGAGAATCCCAGGGATGGGGGAGCCTGTTGGGCTGCCGTCTATAGGGTCACACAGAGTCAGACACGACTGAAGCTACTTCGCAGCAGCAGCAACGGATTCAGAATCAAGAGCTCTAGGAGGAGCCCATGTTTTCCTACTGGTGACATGAAGCACTGTAACAGAAGTTCTATCATCTGGCAGGAGATATAAAAATACATTTTAGTTGCTATGCAGAGTACTAGCCCTCAGCTAACAAATTTGTTTTCATTTGCCTTCAGCTGCCCACGGCTAGTTTCTTCCCTCACCCCTACTGAGGGGCTCAACATCTCTCTTCCCCTTCCAGGTGAAAACCCACCCTCAAAAAGCATTCGCTAATCTCACTTGCACAGTTGTGTTAATAGCTGATCAATGGTAAAAGGAGATTAGTGAAGTGTGGCTGAAAGTACATGTAAGTAGCAATCCAAGATCTAGCTTGTTTGGATTTTTTTATATGCTGGCATTGAGGGAAAATGGTCCCAGATCTTTGCAGGCAGGCGTGCCTGGGTTTAAATCCTGTCTCCATCACATATTAGCTGCATGATGAAAGACACTTATTCAATCTCGATGCTCCTAAGCTTCTTTGCTTTAAAATAGCTATTGTAACATGTACTTTACCAGGTTATTTTGAGGTCTGTTTGTCAGGTAGCATAGTATGTGACTTATAGAAGGGCATTGAAATGACAATCAGTAATTTGCTAATGGACGTATTGAGGATGCTCTACTCTCAGAGAAAATTCCTTTGTCTTCTTATCCAGCCAGTTAGTGAGTGTTTGCTTCTTACATAAACATCAAGCAGCATTGTGATTCTGACAGCCAGTGACAAATTTCCACAGTACTAGCTCATATCAGGCTTGCCTGTGGGCAGATCTAAGGAGGCAGTGATGCCCTGGAAGAAAGACAGGATGTGTCCTCTCTAGAAAATTTTGTCAGCCCCTAGCCAGGGAACAGGCTCCTTCTCTTTGACCAGTTGCCACACTGTCGGTTCTCCTGTGCCCCCACCTATGTTCCAAGAGCCTTAGACTTACCTAAGAGACAGAGAGAAACCTGGAAACAGAAAGGAGACAAGAAACATCACCTGGACTGTTCCTTTATTGGTTCTTCTCTATTGTCAGGTTCTCACTTATCTCTGAAGAATCCATTTTTTCAAGGATTTAGTCAGGCCTTTGGAAGATGCTACTTCCCATCTTCCATCCAACCTCTCCTATGGGTCAGTGGTATGCAATCATAAATATTTTTCAAGGTTATCTGGTCATCCTCCATTAGACTGGACTTTCTCCCCACCCAAAAAAGGGGACTGTGTATTTCAGGTATTCATTTATGTATTTATTCACTCATCTCACTATAAGATTAATAATAATAGTCAATATTGATTGAGCTCTTCCTATATACCAGCTAATTTGTTCAAGTTTTCTCATGTTATCCCATTTAATTACCTGAACAACCCCGTGATATAGATACTATTTACATCTTTCCTTTTTTTTTTTTTTTGCTTCACTGGGTCTTTGTTGTATCCCACAGGCTCTTCCTTGTGGTACATGGGCTTTCTCTCAAGCTGTGACATACGGGAGCTTCTCTAGTTGTGGCATGTAGACTTTTCTTGTTGCAGTGTGCAAGCTTAGTTTCCCCACAGCATGTGGCATCTTAGTTCCCAAACCAGGGATTGAACCCACATCTCCCACGTTGGAAGGCAGATTCTTAACCACTGGACCACAAGGAAAGTCTCTATACCTCATTTTTTAAGTAAGGAAACTGAGGTGTAGATATTACCCTTCTAATCACATAGCTATTAATAGTAAGGGGGAGAGTCAGGCTTCTATAGGTTTGCCCAAGTCAGTGCTGAGTAGACACTGAGTGGTATAAAAGGTACATAGCACTTCTTTTCCAGGAACTTAAAACTTATGTGAGTACCTAAGACAAGCAAGCAGTCACATGGGACAGAATGAAGCTAACTATTAAAATAAGCATAACTGGACGAAAGTAATGAGTATAGACTGGACCAGTTAAAGAACTCCTAGGCCCTGAGGGATGAAGTGGTTTTACAAAGGTACAGGATTCAGAACCCTGAGGAGTGGGGAAGGGTGGGGAGGTAGCCCAGGCCTGGGCAGCTTTGGCAAGTAGGGAGAAGAGGCAATGCCTGTGCAGCCAAAACAGCGTGGTGGGAGACAAGGCTCAGGTCAGGATGGGTAGGCCTTGAGTGTTTGGGAGAGAGGTCTAGACAGCTGTATTGAACAGGCCATGGGAAACTGCTGAAACTTTAAACGTAAGAGTGTGATAGGATCACAACTGTGCCTTAAGGTGATTAAGAGGTATCAACAAGGAGAATAGGAATCTAGAAAATTAGTGAGGACATTTCTTGACCATTCTAGGGATGAAAATAACATTCCTAAGTAGGTTAATGACAGCATAAATGGCCAGGAAGAGAAGAGGGTGAGATTGAGATATTTCGAAGGAAGAGATGGACACGGATAGACCCTGAGGTTGTCATACTGAATGAAGTAAGTTGGACATAGAAAGAGAAATACCATATGACATCCCTTATGTGCGGAATCTAAAAAGAAACGATACAGATGAACTTATTTACAAAACAGAAACAGACTCACAGATTTAGAGAACAAATTTATGGTTACCAGGGGGCAAAGAGGGGGAGGAATAGTTAGGGATTTTGAGATAGACATGCACACATTACTGTATTTAAAATGGATAACCAACAAGATCCTACTTTATAGAACAGGGAACTCTACTCAGTATTTTATGCTGCAGACTGGATGGGAGGGGAGTTGTGAGAGAATGGATACAGGTATATGTATGACTGAGTTGCTCTGCTGTATGTCTGAAACTATCACAACATGGTTAATTGGCCCTACTCCAATATAAAATAAAAAGTTAAAAAAACAAAAAAAAACTAAAGAAGAGCTGATAAAACTTCATGATTGATTGACGATTAGGGATAAGGAAGAAGATGGAATTTTAAATTGACTCCTAAGGTTGGAACCAGTGAAACAAGGAAAATGATGGTAATAGAACTGGAAGTTTAATGTATATAAACATTTTAAATTTAATTATTGAAATTCTCTGGATGGGATGTTCAGTTGGAGCAGAAAATTTGTGATTAGAGCTTAGGAGAGGGTTTAGGGTTGGAAAAGTAAAGTTCCCATCACTCGAGGAATAAACCTGTCAGTGTCAGTACACAGATGGATGGGAGCTGCTAGTTAGAGTTTTAAGACAACTCCCCATGAGTATCTCACATTTCTACACGTCTTGTAAGTGAGGTACTTATTACCCTTCATTCAAAATATCTTCTCAAGAATATTTCATATAAAAATGGCCATGGAAGATAGAGATAGTGCCTCCAACTAGAGAAAAGGCCACACCATGCTTACTGCTCAGTGTAATAATGTCTTTCTCCAGAACAAAGAGCAAGCATATTTACTGCCCATTATAAAAGATTTAGGTTCCCTAAGCTACAGTGGAGTCCCTCTACTGTAACACAACCCACAGCTTACACAAGCATCATTTGGTCCCATGAACACTGTTCCCATGAGACTAGGGACTGATGTAAGAGGAACTGATGTAAATATGCTAATGGTCATTCTATAATAATTTCTTTGTTGTGAGTGAAAAAGTCCTTTGTTGTTCACACCTAAGTTTCTTGCCTTCTGCTGGCATCAATGAAACTATGTCAAGATTATTTGTTAGCCAGTAAGTTTGGTAAAATCTTAGACCCCTTCACAGTTCTTCAATGTTAGATGAGGAACTCTTATAGAAGGAACAGTTACACAGGGTTCTGGGTTTCCCTTCAGGTGACTAGTCAGGAGTGGACAACACTGAGAGTAGAAAAAACTTAGGAAGATCGAGATTGGAGCCGTGTACTCAAGGGCTCAAACATGATGGCTACCCAACCAACAGTTCCTTTCTAAAAGAAACAACCCCATCTACAGTTCTTCTGCTGAGGGAAGGCTCCTTGAAGTGATTTTCTCCACTACTTAATCTGTCAGTCTGATTGGCCCATAAAATCCCTGCTATAGACTGAATGTTTGTGTTCCCCTCAAATTCATGTTGAAATCCTCAACCCCAAGGTGACAGTATTAGGAAGTAAGGCCTTTGGGAGGTAATTAGGTCATGGGTGGAACTCTCATGAACAGGATTAGTGCCCTTATGAAAGAGACCTCAGAGTGCTCCCTTGCCATTTCCACGAAGAATGGACCCAGTAAGAAAATGACCACTATGAATCAGAGCTCCACCATGCTGGCACCCTGATCTCAGACTTCCAGCCTCCAGAACTGTGAGAAATAAACTTCTATTGTTTAAAAGCTTCTTAGCCTATGATACTTTTTATTATAGCAGCCCAAACTGACTAAGACAATCACTTTTGTTAAAGCTTTTCCCACCGGGCTACCTTACAGATATGGTCTAGCCCATGAATTGGCTGCTTTTGGAGTAAATATCACCTTATCCAGACAGCACAATCAGAAAGGTCACAAAGCATCTTCACCTCAGAGATGGGCTAGGAAGAAGTGAAGACTGAGCAGGGACTGGCCAGAAGAAATCAGGCCCATCCATAGGAGGTACCCAGGAAAGATATGAAATTGGGAGGAGTGTGTGGTGGATTCAGGCTTGACTTTGGGTGAATAGAAGTTCAACCCATTGAATGGAGGCCTTGAAGCAGGAATTACAGACAGTGGGAGATATGAAAACTCACATAGGCTGGGATACTGTGATCCTTAGAAGGCAGGCATAGCTAGACCCTGGCCAAATTATTATTGTGCTGCATTATCAACATTTTAAAAGGAGAGGAGTGAATTCAGTTCAAGTCTATTGACCCACATTCATTAAGTGTCTATTATCTACTAAGGAATGTGTGAACTACTGGGGAAATAGTATAAGGCAGAGTTCCCAACCTCAAAGATATACAAATAAATATTATAGAGCACAATACATACCATAAAAAAGGTACGTGGAAGATATAGAGGTGGTGAGAGAGTCATTGAATTTAGAGGTAATGGTGGGAGGTAGACAGAGAAGGATCACTGAGGAGCAGACCCACGCAAATGGTTTCAAAGGATGAACATTTGAACATTTCAAAGGATGAACAGATGAACAGAGGTTTTCCTAGAAGGATGGAGTGGGTGGATGGAATACACGGCTCAGTCCCAGGTTTGGAAGACAAGAAAGAGCATGGCAGAAATTAAGCAGATAACAGAGCCCTGGCCAAGCAGTCTGACAGAGAACTGAACTATTACAGTGAACACTGTGGTAGAACTTAGGTATGTGACAGGGCAGGGCAAAACAAGGAATAACAAGACTTCGGTGGGCATGAGAGTGCAATAGCTGACCAATTGTGTGCCTGTGTGGTCACAGGCCTCTGGTCACGTGACTAATCCAAGACCTTTCCAGGTGGAGAATCTGATTTTGAAAGCATCTGCTACCTGTTCAGGAAGGGCTCAGGAACAGGAGGACCAGGCCTCCTGTGTGACTATCCACCAGTGACTTTGCTGAATGATGCTGGGTTAATTTCTTCTTCATGAATTCAGCCAAGTTCAGACTCTTGGCTCTCTGGATTATTAAAATTGCTTTCTAATTGGTTTTTCAACTGTCTAACACAAGCTGTTCTGATCCATCTTCCAGACAGCCCTTGGGGTGCTTTCTCTAAAAGTCCAATCTGATGATGTCACTTTCCTGCTTAAGATCCTTCAGTAGCTGTCCATTGTCTACCCCCTGCTCTTTAACAAGGACCCTCAGAGTGTGCCCTGCCCAGGGCAGATGCTTGGAGAAAGATAATAAAGCTGAAATGTCAAGGCTTCCCACTTTCAGGTCCTGAGAGCTCCTAGAGGTATGCTGACGTGGCAGTTTTGTAAAGAGTTTCCCCCCAAAGTTGGAAAATCTCTAGGCCTCACAAAACCTAACTCTATACTGTGGGCCCTGCCCATCTATCCAACCTCATTTTACAGATCTCTCTCTCTCTGTCTCTCTGTCTCTTTCTCTCTCTAACCTAAAGTTCTCTGAACAGCCAGCCTGGAACATTCCCCACCAAGCTGTCTGTTCTGCAGCACCCTGATGAGGCATCTCCCTTGAGGAAAGGCTGCTCTCATCTCCCCATTTCCCCAAAAGTTCATCCCCATCCTACCACCCTACCCCCTCTCATGGGTATATTGCTAAATTCCTGCATGCATCATGCCAGCTATCTGCCCCACTGAATCCAGGGATTCCCAACACAAAAGGAGTGTCTGGGATAATGACAGTGAAAGTCGCTCAGTTGTGTCTGACTCTTTGAGACCCCATGGACTATACAGTGCATGGAATTCTCCAGGCTAGAATACTGGAATGGGTAGCCTTTCCCTTCTCTAGGGGATCTTCCCAACCCAGAGATTGAACCCAGGTCTCTTGCATTCAAGGTGGATTCTTTACCAGCTGAGCCACAAGGGAAGCCCCCTGGGATAAAGAGGAGGAATAGGGCTTGTTGAACTGACTTGAAATAAAATGTCCTTGCTGCCGCTTGCAATTCATATTAGTCATCATGTATTGTGAGCATACCGAAAGCCAAGGAATAAGTAAAACACTTAAAATACATCATCCATAGTCCTCACAATAATCCAAAGGTTGACCACTGAAAAGATGATATTGGGTCGATCCCCATGAAATTGCCATTTTTTGACCATCTTTGGTATGTATAAACAGCAAATCCCTGTGATTCAGCCTAATAGATTTAAACCAGGTCAGTCTGACTTCAAGGCCAATCTTTCCTCTAAAGAAAAAGAACCATAGTGGTTGGTTGAGGTAAAGAGGCGACACTGTAGAGTTGTGGCTGCAGGGTAAACCCTGAAAGCTCACAACTCATTATGTGAGGTGAAGTGCATATGACAATTTTTTTTAATTCTATTTTTCCTATAGGCCACATTTTAACAACCATAGTCAAAACAATAAAAAAAATTGTTCATTTGTTTAGTTTTTCTCCCTTTTCAGTTAAAAATATCCCAAAGGGTTATCTTTTTTGGGAAGGAGAAAAGAACAAAAAAAGGAAAACAGGGTGGACAGCATAGTTTTTTCTATTAAGATTTTTAATAACAGCTCCTTGCTGGCCTTATGAATAGAAGAGCTCCACTTTATTTATTTTACAAGAATATATTTAAGTAACAGCAGCTTTCACGTGACACTCCTTGCATAATGATTTCAAAAGAGGAAATTGTGTTTATGTTTTGGGATAGCACTTAATTGCCTGGAACGTAAGTAAAGAACTCAAGGCAGCATTACTGTTGAAATCTGAAAGAAAACACAAAGCTTGCAGTCCCATTACTGCAGTGCAAGGTGATTCATAATTAATATAATTAATAAAGAAGTTAATATCAAAGAAGTTATGTCACAAGCCGCACCAGCCTAAATTGTTGATCTAATTTAGCTAATAACCACTTTTCCATAACCACTCCTATTACAGGCAGAAAAAAATTGATAAATTCACATGGGCCACACCACATACCTTCATCAGCTCTGCAAAGGCATTTTGTATAGTGCCTGAGGGAGGACTTTGAATTGATTGTCTAGAACAGAATGGGAGAGAGAAAGAACCTAAAATGGAAATCTGCAATTACAGCTCAAAATATCTTTAGGGAAGCAGAATGATTTCAAAGCACAAAGCATGGGTCAGCCACCCTGGATGACAAATGAAAATGGAAAAAGACTTCTGACTGCTGGCACCTCTCACAATTCACAGAACAACTCTCTTTTGCCCTTGGTCCCTTTCTCGTCTCTCTTTAATCCTGTTCCCTAAAAGCCATCTAACTGGGCGGTATTCATTTCATCTTCAGATGCACATATCCAGTAAACCTTCCAAAAATAGAATCACTCCCAGGTCTCACACCCACATGGTTACAGGAATTCCTCCTATCTCTATCAACTCCCAAACATATCTGAACACTGCTCTAGTCAAAACCAAGGTAGGCATCTGCCACCCCTGCCTCCACACTAATATGCAGCTGAGGAGCCACAGGTTTGGTCCTATGAGCAAAGGTTTACTCTTTTTCTTTGTTGTCAGTCTAACTCCTTTTGTTCTTCCTCTTATTTCTTTACAGATTTCTAGTCCCAAGCAATGTTCCATATAGAGCAGAAGGGAAAATCTTGGTTAATAAATAAAATTTAAACTCTTGATGACCAGAAGTGATGGCACTAAGATTTGGCAGCTAATGGGCCACATATAGGTGAAGATACTAGATCAAGATACTCAATAATTTACTTAAGGTCTTCAGGACTTGCATCTTCCAGGAAGCTTGAGTGGAGAAACTTTGTGGTACAATGGATTTGGTTCTGCATTGGGCATTGGAAGATATGGATTCCAATTCCCTCTCTGTTACTAAGTAGCTCAGTAGCCTTGGACAATCCAGGCTGTTTCTTGGAACTTCCATTTCTGCACCAGTGAGATGCCTGGGTCAGACTAGATCAATAATTCTGAAGCTTTCTTCCCCCAGTGACACATGACATTCCCACAGCAGCCCTATGGTCTTACCTCAGAATTTGAGGTTACTCCTATGGGATGTGGCTGTGTTTCTCAGCATTTTTTTTTTTTAAACCCATGACATCTTTTGAAGACCAAAACAATACAAAGGAAGAAGATCTGAGACCCTGCTAACTGTAACATCCTCCAATTCCAAGCAGAAAAGGTAGATTTTTTATTTGTGTGTTTGTTTCTGTACCTGGGTATGTCTCAGCCTGCTCCTAGAAAGTATTCAAATATTTGTTGAACAAAATTGACTGGGTGGCTTTAATGTCATTCTCCCTTTTGGGTCAGTGCAGGCTCCTCTCTTTTATCTCCCTTTTTTACTGCCTTTTATCTCCCTTCTCCTTCTATCCTTTCTATAGTCTGAGAGGTGCTTGGGCAGAGAGACATGTGCAGTTGGCAGAGAACCTACACTCATCACATTAATCGCTAGCCTGTGAATCACATCTAACCCCCAGGAGATCTGGGCTTTGCTTAGTCAGAGAACCAAATGTCAGTTTTCCTTTCCCTTTTCAGCAAGCAGCAAGCAAGAATGTCCTGCAGAGGGCCAAGGCCAGATAGACTTACAAGGAGCACACTGGAGTCTTTTTGTTCCCATCCTCCCTATATTTTGGAAGCTCCAGCGAGAATGTGGTCTGAATTTAAACACTCGAGGCCGTGACCACTAACAGTGACCACTTCTGTAGATTCATGCAGCCCTTCCTCTCCCATGGCCTTGAATGATCTGTTGTTTGTGGACAATTCGCTTGTTGTACTCCAGAGAGCAGGCTGATCCTGGCTCTCCCATTGTCTCTTATATGGGCAAACAAAAGCAGTCTTCTTAGGCCAGAACACCAAGCTGATAAAAGGCTGATTAAAGCCTCTTTTTGTGATGAAATTTAATAGATCTGGGTTGGGCATTATATTTGATTAACCCCAACCAGTCATTACATGGCATTATATATACAAGACAGCTATACCCAACAGCTCTCAGCTGGGCGGAGCCTATCTTTGAACTCCTGAATGATGCCAAGACATCACAGGCAGAGCTGGTAGTCAGCAAAACGGAAGTCAATAAACTTTTCTCTGAGGCCTGTGATTTCCCTTTCAGTATCTTTCCTTCCCTACCCATCTTTTATGTTCACTCTTTCCCAAGCACCCAGTGCTCTCAAATTATTAGGTTCTTTCCAACGGGTTGGAAGACATCTGATAAACTCATTTGCACAGAGGGGTTTAATGGGTTAACCTTTTCAAAAGTAGTTGCCATTCAAAAGAGGAGCTTAGATTGGGAACTTGGAGGGATAAAGCGCTTATGGTGGTGTCAGAACCTTCTGGTTCCTCAGCTCAGATTTTCCATTCTCCCCACAGTTGGGCAAAGTGGCTTCTCCTTGCAAGCTCCGCAGGACCAACCTGGCTTCAGTTTGGAGAAATTAAAGAAACTCTAGTTGGACCCTCAGGTGACCCTCAACCCTTCCCTACCACCTGTTCTGATTTGTTCAGTGCCCTCCTTTAATGACTGGATATTCACTGTGTTGGAGCAACGAGTTTCCTTGCCATTGATACCTGGCCCACCCAGGATCTCAGGCCTTCTAAGAATGAGTCCATGCCTTGATGTTGCCAGTTCTGCCTCTGAACTCTCTCTAACCCTCCCCTTCCCACCACAGATATGAACTATGATTTTTCTAGCCATATTCCCGAGTTTCCAAGTATTCCTTACTCCCCTGTTCCTTCTCTTTTTATCCTTCATCTCTTACTGGACCTCCCTGAAGCTGGCCTGGGCATGGTCTATGACTTGCCACCCATCCAGCTGGATTTCCTCCTGCTCCCAATCCAGTAAGAATGATGATTCTAGGTCCTAGACCCACCTCACTTCCCTCTACAGGCATACCTTGGATATACTGCAGGTTTGGTTCCAGATCACTGCTATAAAGCAAATATCACAATAAAGTGAGTCACACGAATTTGGTGGTTAATTAGGTACATGTGAAAGCTATGTTTACACTTTTAATGTGCAATAGCATTATGTCTAAGAAAAACAATGTGCATACCTTAATTAAAAAAGACTTTATTGCTAAGAAATGATAATCATCATTTGACAATGCAGAGTTGCTACAAACCTTCAATTTGCAAGAAAATGCAGTATCTGTGAAACACAATAAAGCAAAGAACAATAAGATGAGATATGCCTGTAGTTTACCTTTTTCTCCCCCTCAATGTCACAAGATTACTGGAGCTAAATGTCAGGAATCAATAGCAAGTGGCCAGTCTGGATTATCAGGGAAATTTATCCAACAGGTGAATCAAAGATGTACCCTTCAAAACTCCACTCACAGACACCTCCCTCCCTGTCAGTGTGCTCTCAAAGCTCTGTATACATGCCCCTATCACAGCCCTGACCACATGACACTTCATTTGTTGGTGTGGTTTTTTAACTGTGCTCCCTACCAGACTGCAAATTTGAGAGCAAGGACCACATTTGACTTTGATAGCTTAGCACATGATCAGCTTTTTAAATTATTCTTTTTTAATTAGCTGAATGAATTGAATGAGTGATTAGAGAAGAAAGAACCACACCGTGAATCGTGGAATGTCCTTTATTCACCATGTGAGGCCCTGCCTGACACCTTTTAGTTCTAACATCCCTTTTATAGGTAACAAGCCTTTTACACTGATACCAATATAGCTACATAGAACTATATATTTGTCTCATTTCATTTTTTTCTGACCTTTCGTTTTCAATCTTTTAGTGTCTCTATGTCTTAGGTTTGTGTCTTGTAAAAAGCATAAAGCCAGGTTTTCTTGTATTGTCTGATAAGCTCTGTCTTCTGACTTCACTAAACTAGACTAACTTAGCAAGCTAAGTTAGACCATATACTTTGCTTGCAATGACCGATTTCTTGGAATTATATCTATCATTTTATTTTGTGCTGTTTGCCCCACCTTTTAAATTTCCTTTTCTTTTTCCTGCTTCCTTTAAGATTGATTTTTTAAATCAGTTTTTGTTTCTCTAACTACTTTTCAGTTAAACACATTCGCTTCAGTTTTCAAGTCCACTTGTTATTAGAATGAAGATATTTTCTGGCTAATTATTATGTAATAGGTCAATGGATTAGGCTTTCCTTGGATGCAAATAGCTAAATATGCAAGTGGTTGATAATCTAGCACATTATTTAATCATTTATTTGTCTATTAAAACTGAACTTGTAATGAAAATAACAACATGAATATATATCGACTATTTTTTAATTTTGGACACTTACAAAACAAAAGAAAATAAACACAGAACAAAGTTCAAACAACTAGAGCAACCATTTTTATTTAAGAAAATTAAAATCTTGCATATCATACTAGTTAGAGCTCTTTGGATTACACATGATGGAAGATCCAACCCAAACTGACTTAAGCTAAAAGGGAAAGCTTTGGCTCATGTGACTGAAGAATTCTGCTGCATCCTGGCACTGGGGGTGGTTCAGTGCAGGGGCTCAATGTGTCACCAAGACCTGGTTTCTCCTTTACTCTATCTCTTGAGTCAGCTCTCCTTCAGGTTGGCTTCAGTTTCAACCACATGTTTTTTTATAGTCGTTAGACGGCTGACCCAACACCAGATTGTACCCTTTCTCAGATTCAAGTCCCAGCTGAGAGAGTGAGATTTTGTTTCCCAAAAGTCCTAGAAAACCCTTATTTTTTTCCAAAGCACCCTGATTGAGTCATGTGACCACAGTTGGATCTGTCATCCAAGGCAGCTCATGTGATATACTTACTGGTTCTACTCTGGACATTGGGAGGGGCTAAGGAGAGGTCTTGAAGTCCATGACTCAAGAATGGGGAAAGTTTAATACACAAACAGCTATAACCAGGACTGGGCTAAAATGATGCCAGAAGTAGTGTCCACTGAAATCACTAAGGTACTCCCCCTTATCCACAGGGGATATGTTTTAAGACCCCTGCTGGACGCCTGGAACCTCAGAGAGAACCGAATGTTATATGTGTTGTGTTTTTCTCATATTCAGTTCAGTCGCTCAGTCGTGTCCGACTCTTTGTGACCCCATGGACTGCAGCACTCCAGGCTTCCCTGTCCATCACCAACTCCCAGAGCTTGCTCAAACACAGATCCATCAAGTTGGTGATGCCATCCAACCATCTCATCCTCTGTCGTACCCTTCTTCTCCTGCCTTCAATCTTTCCCAGCATCAGGGTCTTTTCAAATGAGTCAGCTCTTCACATCAGGTGGCCAAAGTATTGGAGTTTCAGTTTCAGTATCAGTCCTTCCAATGAATATTCAGGACTGATTTCCTTTAGGATGGACTGGTTGGATCTCCTTGCAGTCCAAGGGACTCTCAAGAGTCTTCTCCAACACCACATTTCAAAAGCATCAATTCTTCGGTGCTCAGCTTTCTTTATGGTCCAACTCTCACATCCATACTTGACTACTGGAAAAACCATAGCTTTGACTAGACAGACCTTTGTTGGCAAAGTAATGTCTCTGCTTTTTGATATGCTGTCTAGATTGCTCATAGCTTTTCTTCCAAGGAGCAAGTGTCTTTTAATTTCATGGCTGCAGTCACTATCTGCAGTGATTTTTTTCATACATATATATACACACACATACCTATAAAGAAGTTTAACTTATACATGAGGCATAGTAAGAGATTAAAAATAATAACTAATGATAAATAGGAAAATTTTAATAAAATACTGTAATGAAAATTGCAGTTATGTGGTCTCTCTTTCTCAAAATATCTTATTGTACACCACTCACCTTTTTCCTTGTGATGACATGAGATGATAAAATGCCTGTGTAATGAGATGATGGAGAAGGAAATGGCAACCCACTCCAGTATTCTTGCCTGGAGAATCCCAGGGAAAGAGGAGCCTGGTGTGCTCCCATCTATGGGGTCGCACAGATTCGGACATGACTGAAGTGACTTAGCAGCAGCAGCAATGAGATGAAGTGAGATGAATGAGGCAGGCGTTGTGTCATAGCGTTAGGCTACTACTGATTTTCTGATATATGTCAGAAGGAGGATCATCTGCTCTGGGTGACCCTGGATCATGGAGCCATGATGATATTGATGATTGATGTCTGGAGCAGATGACGTCCACGGTTGGGGGTCCCAGGCAGGACATGCAGGATGGTGGGAGACTTCACCATGGTGTGCAGTTTAAAACTTAAGAATTTTTTATTTATGAACTTTTCCATTTAATATTTTCAGACTGAAGTTGACCATGGGTGACTGAAATCAAGGAAAGCAAAACCGTAGATAAGGTGGTTGCTACTACCTTCAATGCGGGAGACCTGGTTTCGATACCTGGGTTGGGAAGATCCCATGGAGGAGGGCATGGCAACCCACTCCAGTCTTCTTGCCTGGAGAATCCCCATGGACAGAGGAGCCTGGCAGGCTACAGTCCATGGGGTTGCAAAGAGTTGGACATGACTAAGTAACTAAGCACAGCACAGGACACAGTACTTCATTTAACTCTGCTTCCCCTTATTAGGGTTAAACAAAAAGCAGCACTTTTTAATACCCTTTCTTAGGGTCAAAAGATTTTCCAGTGACAGGTGTTCTCTGAATTGGGCATTGGCTTCTGAGCCACAGCTCTGATACTAAAAGTATCTGCAGAGTTGTCTTTTACTTCAGTGATGGGGGTGGGGTGGTGGGATGAGAGTGCAGAGAATTAAAATACTGTTAGTTATGGTTACTCTTGTGCAGGAATATTGTTCTTCACAAGTTTTGCTCATCTCATTTAGGATACCTGCATTCTAGTTCTAGCTCTCCCTTTAATTTCCTTTGTGACTGTGTGTCTGACTTTTTAACCTATAAATGAGAGAGTTGAGCTGGAATCAGTAGTTTTTAAACTTTTTTTCTAAACTCTTAGACTCTCTTTGTTAATGAACTCTTACTTGGAACCCCAGTAATCATGTGACAGAGAAAGATTTTATTAATGTGTATCCATACTCTCTTCCCTCCTCACTGCCAGTCTGCTCAAAAAATACTTTTCCTACTTAATTCCCCAGCTCAACTCTGAAGGGTTCATTTTTACCAGCGCAGATCCTGAACTTTTGTGATTCAGGGCTAGAACTAGAGTGAGGAAAATAAGGTACTTGCTTCTGGTGTTCCTAAAACTAAATTATCAAAATAAATAATATTTTAATGCAATATTTTAAAAGATCAAAATTAGCACAAAAACAATTCCTGGTAGTAAAACATGAAAATGTTTGAGAAGACAGGACCCAACAGTAATGAGTCAATTCATATTGCTTGAGGCAAGAGGAAAATTGTGCACCTCTATGTTAGTTCTTATGTATTTATTTTAATGGTTAATTTTTTCCCTGAAACACTAAAGGAGTTGGAAAAATATTGAAAAGTTCAAAGTAGGTATTATTAAATTAGTGTAGTAAATTTTTGCAATGGAAAATTTAGTAAAAAAAAAATCACTCAAAATCCCATAACCTGAAAATTATTGCTTTGGGGTATTTTCTTCTATTCCTTTTTGTGTACCTTTCTTTTATACAATTGTAATTATTACTTATAAATAATTTGGGTCTTTTTTTTTTTCAGTAAACCACTTCCCCCTCTTGCTAAATGGCTTTTATAATTACCACTTGCAATGATTGCAAAATATACCAGTGAGTAAATTTCATAAGTTATCTATTACCCCATTATTAGACATTTGAGTGGTTTCCAAGTTTGCACTGCTATAAATAGTGCTATTGCCTTATGCTTGTTGCCTTCTCCATATTTTTTTTTAAGTAGTTTAAAATATAATTGAATAGACTTCAAATGAAAAATGTTGGGCTGAGCTAATGCCAAAAGTCCATCTTCTCCAATCCAAATATGAGAAGTCTTAGTCAACTGTGTAGCCAACTCCAAAAGCAAGAAAGAGAAGTCTATAGACCAGAAATAAAGGAGGAGCTCACAGCAATAAGAAGGATTCTCAAGGGTGATGAGGCTGAAGACATGGGGTAAGAGTTGAACACAGGTTGTTTGCATTTGAACTGTAAACTCTATGTGCAATAATATAGGTTCCCTGTTAGAAAAACCTTCACTCCAGTTCAGAAATGAGTTTCCCAAGTGTTAGAGACAAGTTTTAGAAAAACCATGACTCTCATAAAGATATAAAGGTCATCTGGTAGCAGGACTTGATCTGGAAAGAGCAAGGGAGGTTCCTGGGTAGAGACGATCAGAGTGTTAGATGGGTCACCAAAGACAACATTTTTTTTTTTAAAGATTTGTACTTTTCAATATGTCAAATACTTACTATGTATTTTAGAAAGACGTACTTTTAAATATCTAGCTATAAACATGTATATTATAACTGGAGTCACCCTGCCCTTTAGAGCTTCACAAGATTGACTCATTCCTCAATTTGTTTCAAGTTCAGTGTCTTCCTCAAATTTTCTGCAAAAGTCCCAAGGGCAAGTTCCTAGTCAACTTTAGTTCTCATCTCCTGCTTCTGAAAAATTAATTGTTGGGGATCATTTTGCCACCATAGCTCAGTAGGTAAAGAATCTGCCTGCAATATAGGAGACCCCAGTTTGATTCCTGGGTCAGGAAGATCCCCTGGAGAAGGGATAGGCTACCCACCCCAGTATTTTGGCCTATACAGTCCATGGGGTCACAAAAAGATGAACACAACCGAGCAACTTTCACTTTCACTTTTGCTATCCCCTGCATGCTGCCTGTATGATTATATAGACCCAGACTTGGAATCATGCCCTCTTCTTGATTCCTATCACCCCTACACCCCCCACTACCACTCTCCACTGAATCAAACAAAGCCATTCTGTGTATAGCAGACTTTTAGTGACAGTTTGGGGTGCCCATGGGCTTATATTATAGCAGTGCAAAAAACAGTAAAAAAAATATCATGTCTATTTTTATTTTTTTTAAAGTTTTCTTTTTTGATGTGGATCATTTTTAAAGTCTTTATTGAATTTGTTACAATATTGCTTCTGTTTCATGTTTTGTTTTTTTGGCCATTAGGCAATTAAGATCTTAGCTCCCCAACAAAGTATAGAACCCATACCCCCTGCATTGGAAGTGAAGAGTCTTAACCACTAGACCACCAGGGAAGTCCCTCACCCCTGTTTTTAAAAAGTTCTCCACTGCTTTGGCACATGGTTCAATCCCTTTCCTTCCCTTCTCTACTCTCTGACACCTAAATTGCCATTAATTTTTCATTCCCTCAGAGGATAAGATACTTTTTCACTGCAAGAAGACATCCAGAAGGGACTGCTCTTAAATCCAGATAAGAGGGATCCCAGCTATTTAGAGAAGCCTGTGCCCTGACCTAGAGTCTGAGGTACCCAGTTGGCAAAGGGTTTATATATACCCAGACTTTGCCCTCCTTTCTTCTTTCTGGATGACATAGTGAATATTTCAGGCTTTATGGCCACATGGTCTCTATGTCAGCTGTAGGCAGCAGTGTGTTCAGAGCTTGGCTGTGAAGGCAGCGGCATCCTCACTTGTGTGCCAGGGGCTCCCTCCATGTGGGATGGAATAGGATTAAGAAGAAAGGGCAGGAGTGGGGGTGGCTCAGGAGCCAGGAGTGGGGGCTGTGGCCCAGCCTCTCTTCAGGATTCTGGAGAACATTCTGGCTTACAACTCTGAGGAGTCCATAAAGTTCACATTTAAACCTGGCCTTCCAGGTTGTTAAGAAGGACAGCTTGTCAAATTAAAAGAGTAGAACACGTTCTACTTGGCAATTCATTAACTTGATTTATAATTTTAAATCTTTAAATATATAGTATATGGGCCTCCTTTTTCATTTTACCCAACCCCCACCCCAAGTTCATGTGAAGGGCTTTTCCTAAGCAAAAATTTTGTTCTATCTTGAAGAAGAATCCTGATTTTAAAAGTTTTGTTTCACTCTGCTATAATAATATATTTATTTTATGACTCTAAATATTCAAGGTCAACACCAGATGAATATGTGTGTGTGTTAGTCACTCAGTTGTGTCCGACTCTTTGAGACCTCGTGGACTGTAACAGCCCACCAGGTTCCTCTATCCATGGGATTTTCCAGGCAAGAATACTTGAGAGGGTTGCCATTTCCTTCTCCAGGGTATCTTCCTGACCCAGAGATTGAACCCAGGTCTCCTGCATTGCAGACAGATTCTTTACCATCTGAGCCACCAGGGAAGCCTCCAGATGAGTAACTAGTATGATTTGATGTTAAATCCTGAGTTTGGGCAAGAGCTTCTTAACATCCCTCCAAGTTCAGAATTGGTTCTAGTCACCAGGGAGAGCTAAATCAGCTAGCTGGTGGGGGGCCCTGCGCCTCACCTGTGGAGAATGATGCTTGCCAAGGGTAGAAACCAGGCAGGGGCTGACAGACCTAAATGGCCACACGCATCATTTGGTTTAGAAACCACCTCTCTCAATAACTAGGACTGCTAAACATGGGACCATCAGGGTTTGTGCTTGTCCTGGGAATAAATACCATGAGAGAAAGACACAGTGGGGATAATGAGCTTCATGTCAGCTCAGAGCTGTTAGGATAGGAGACTGGAAAAGGGACACTACAGCTGGTTGGGAGGGCTTTTCCCTTGTGTTTCTCTTGGCCATCTGTTCCAAGCTGAGCCATCCGCTTCCCATTGGAAAGGTCAGAATGTGTGTGTGGGTAAAACTTAATGCTGGCTCCACATGCCGCAGTAGATGCAGCTGCTCTTGGCTTGGTCACACCTGGGTTTGCACCCAGGACCCTCAAAAGCTCTGTGCATTATGGTAATTAGCCATCTGCTGCAGCCTTTGCAGGACCAGCTGATCACAAAAGGAAGCCAGGAAGCTCTCTGACAACAGCAGAAATGGAGGTGTGAGGAGGCGCCTCAGGCCGCTGGGCCCCTCCCCACTCCTCTCCTGGATACTGATGCCTGAAGGGAACTCGCCCAGGGCTCTGCACAGCCCCCAAGCTCGAGGTCTCCCCACTGATCCACGGCTGTCCCCCCGTTCAGTGGGGATCTGGACAGAGAACAGGAGTCTGCTGAAACAACGACATTCTGTGTGTCAATAGGGAGACAGACACACCATTTGTCTGAGAAGTGACTTTCCTTTGGAGACTAGGTGAATAGAGATAGCATAATTGGCAATTTTTAGATTATCAGTTTTTATGAAACTCTAAAATTATATTTATGAATCTAGGTAGCTACTGAGATCCTAAAGTTATTTATGGTATATACATATAGCAATAAATAGTTATCTATGTAAGCAATGATATCATATCTATAAATCCCTGTTGAAAGAAATCCTGTCATGTATAAACAAGCTTTGAAGGATAGAACTTTTGTTTTGTATGTGTGGGTATATATATGTATAAGCTGTAAAATAGCTCTGGGATACATAAGTATGTATTTATACATATCTATGCAGCATATGAGGCTTCCTTGGTGGCTCAGCAGTAAAGAATCCACCTGCAATGCAGGAGACATGGGTTTGATCCCTGGGTCAGGAAGGTCCCCTGGAGGAGAAACTGGCAACTCATTCCAATATTCTTGCCTGGAGAATCCCATGCACAGAGGAGCCAGGTGACCCTCATTGGGTCACAAAGAGTTGGACACAACTGAGCAACTGAGCACACACACAGGCAGTATATATAGTTTGAGGGCTTTTTGAACATTTCTGAAAATGTATATATATGGGATGTATGTACACATACATATATACACGGGATGAGGGATAGCATCTAGAACTCAGGATTTGGGAATTGGTTCAAGTCCCAGTTCTGCCACTCCACATGTACCTGGTCATACCCATAGGAAGAGGGTACACGTTATAGCAGGAAAGGTGGAATAAAACAATCTTCAGACCTTATTGACATTGGCTGAACTTGACTCCCCTGGGGAGAACCAGAATTATGGGTGTGGTGTGGTAGGAACATGAAGGGAGCTAGCAGGAAGCTCGAGGCCTGAGCTAGCAGATGATAATACGAGTGGGGAGGCGGAGGAAAGGCAGTTGCACTCACAGTTATAAGGGCAAGGGCAGAGTGTATGTCAGTTTGCTTGGGGCACAGTGGGAAAGGAGCCTAACTAACTGGGAAGGTCAGGGAGAAGGAGTCATGGTGGAGTTCTCTTGACCTGATCTTGAAGGATGTATATGTGACCACAGGGGTGAGGAAAAACACTTCAAGATTTAGAAATAGCATCTACAAAGGCATGACAATGCAAGGTGTGTGCTGACGACAGTGAGATGTCTGGGATGGCCTGAGCTTAAGGTGATGGAGATGAGACTGGAAAAGAGGATGGGAGTCTCATGGAGAAGGGCTGAAGTACAGCACTCATAAGTGATCACTTTATCCTACTGGTGAGGAGACACTAAAAGTTTTAAGAGAGTTATGAAATCACACTTAGTTTTGAGAGCGGTCAGTCTGACAGCCAAGAGAGTTCAGTCTGGAAGGGGAGTGCTGGAAGAAGGTTGTTGTAGGAGGCCAGGCAGGAGATGATGGTGGTGGAGGCAGAGGAAATGGAAAAAAGGAGGCAAAGTGAATTCTGGAGCCCGTGTGGCTAGAATAGATAGGATTTGGGGGCAAGAGCGGGAAGGAAGAAACAGATGACTCAGGTTTCTAGCTTAATTGGCTAGGCAGAAGTTTATGCTCCTGACAGAGACAGAAAATGCAGAAGAGGTAACTCTAAGTGGTGAAAGTTCTGTTTTGAATATATTGCTTGGAGGTGATTGCAGGACAGCCAGATAAATACCTCTAGTCTAAGGTGGAGTAAAAGGAATTTATACTGCCACCCACCCCCACCCCGCCAAATATACAGGGCCTCTATTAACTCGATAAGAAGTACTAGGAACCCATACCAGAGAAATACTGACAAACCCTCATACATAGTTCCTGGTCCCACTCAGATCTCTTTCCTGTTCCACCCTTGCAGCTCTCCCTGCTGCAGTCTCACTGGCCTCTTTGCTGTCTCTTAAGCATGCCAAGCATTCTCCCATCTCAGGACCTCAGCTGCTTAGCTGTTCTGCCTCATTCTTCTCTATTTTCTTATTTTAAGTGTTTTGCTTTTTCCCTGTGAAGACATAGATACTCCACAGGAGCAGGGATCCTTGTTCACTGATATATTTCAAGTACTTAGAACCATGCCAAGCACATGATAAGCTTTTATAAATATTTGTTAAATGAATTTTAAAGTGAGACCACTTAAAATGAGGACCAAAATTTGATGGCGAATTTATCTTTAAATACAGAAACAAAAATATTAGAGTATTTTAATGTATATTTCATAAAATATGGTTTATAATTACAGCTATTTTAATCTTAGAGCAAAGAAGGAGCCAAGTGTTTCTTATTTGGGAGTGTGTAGACTTTTTCTGACAAAATTATTTGATAGTGTGATATAACTTCAACCAATTCTTACTTGACTTTTATGGTATGACCTAAAAGAGGGTTATCTTTTGCAAAACTATTTGAGGCTTTATCAATTTTTCCCAAGTACATCTCTTAGTTTATAATAAATAAATAAAATTTTAATAGAGATATAATGTATGTATAGTGAAAGACTCAAGTCTTAAGTGTACCATTCCATTAGTTGTAGGAATTCATATCAAGACAGAAAATTAACCTCACCCCAGAAAACTCCTTCATACACCTTCCTACTCCCTCCATAAGCAATCACTGATCTGATTTCTACCACCACAGGTTACTTTATCTACTCTAGAAGTGCAAATAAACGGGTTCATGCAGTATATAGTTTTTGTGTGTCAGTCTCCTTTCATTGAGAAGATGTATTTTGAGATCCATCCATGTTGTTGCACATATCAGCAACTCATTTCTTTTTATTCCTTAGTAGTATTCCAAGGACTTCTCTTATATTTTGAAAGGCTCATTCTCTTATTGACTTTGAGGATTTTCTCAATTTATACTTGCTCTAACCGACGATGACTTTGCATGTAGTTCAAGTAGTTCCTTTTCACTTTGAAAAAGATGAAGTTCGGTATTTCTATAAGACTTACAGCTCTACTTTGCAGTTAATTTCCATTGTACTTGTAATGATTATCAAATATATGTATCAAACAATGCATGAGAAACTGACCAAAAAAATGTAAGTAGTTAGACATTACCAGTGAAAAAAGAAGGTTTGGAGTAGAATCTAATTTTTTAAATGCTCACTTTATCAGTGAATATTTTCATCTTTTGATAACTTTTGCTTCACAAAGCATTCATGTAAACATAGACATCAGAATAATAACACTCATACCAAAGACCCTCCTTCCTTGTGTGTGTGTGTGTATACACATGCACAAAACATACAAGTCCATGAGTGTGAATTGCGGAATCACTTATGTATTCACGTTTACTAGTTGGTTGTTATTGTCCATCTGAGACTATAAATGTAAACAAAGCAAGTATTAACAATTTGATTCATAAATAGTTATTTGATTCAATTATATGAAATTGCCAATATTTGAGCATTGTTCAAATTGCTCTAAAACCAGCAATTTCATGTGGTTCAGCTTCATGGCTTTTATACTGTAAGTTGCCACCCATTAATGAGTAATGAAACCAGTTTAATAGATTGGGATCAACATTTTAAAAAAATGATAGACCAGAAAATATCAGAGGGCATCTCACTGTGAGAATAGATATAGTTTGGTGAACCTTTTCTTTCAGTAATGTGTGCATGTACCACGTCATTTAGAATACTGATTTGGATGCTTCAACAAAGACAAAATAGTGAAGACTTCGACAAGAAAGCTGATTTTAGTTTTCTGTTAAGTGTGGGTTTGTAGTTTGTCCAGAGCAGTAAGTAGAAAGTTCTGTTGCACAGAGCCATGTAGGCACTCAGGTCCATTCTATTTGGTTGTTGCTCTGTCTCCTTGATCTTGTCCTCATCCACTTGGTTGAAGCTGGTTGATGGCTACAACATCTTCATTCCAGTCTGCTTGAAAGGATAAAAAGCAAAGTGATGGCTAATATCCTTTTAGAGATATGAGGAAAATATCACTTCTGCTTAAAATCCAATGATTTCAACTTAGTCCAGCAGTTCCATCTAAGCAAGCCTTTCTGTGGATAGATGAGGCCTAGGGTTCATAAGCACTCTTCTCCTCTCCGTGTAAGTTTGCCCCTCAATAAACCCTATTTTATATCTTCACTACAAAGCACTGCATAGATAAATGCTAAGCCCTGATGTTATTATGGCTTATGATTATTCAAAAGGTTGAAAATCTCTAGATAGTCTAGTTGATCTTAGTGTCCAAGTGACAGAATTATTAATGCTTCATCCCAATGTTTCTGCCTGGCTTACTCTAATAATGGAGAATCAAATAAAAATTAACCCCTAGGTCAGTTCTACAAATTATAAAAATTGAACAACTATAAACATATTGCCTGGCAATGCACTCCAGTACTCTTACCTAGAAAATTCCATGGATGGAGGAGCCTGGTGGGCTACAGTCCATGGGGTCACAAAGAGTTGGACATGACTGAGCAACTTCACTTTCTTTCACTTAAACATATCGCCACATTTGCTTCATTATTCTCTATTGTATGCATTTATTTTCCTGAATCATTTGAAAATTATAGACATAAAGTTCTTTTACCTCCAAATGTTTCAGTGTTTATTTTGTAAGAATGAGGACATTCCCTTAAATAAGCACAGTAACACTGATGCAATACCATTTAAATGCACAACTCAGCTTGGGACTTGAATCCAGGGGCTGGAACTTGAACCCAGCCAAAACCCAGACTGGATCTTGAATCCATGGTCTTTTAATCGAGATCATATACCTGGTCTCAGGATTTAATGATGCTTAGGTTCTTTATGTTTCCATAAAGACCAACCTAGACAGCATATTAAAAAGCAGAGACATAACTTTGCCAACAAAGGTCCGTCTAGTGAAAACTATGGTTTTTTCCAGTAGTCATGTATGGATGTGAGAGTTGGACTATAAAGAAAGCTGAGCACTGAAGAATTGATGCTTTTGAACTATGGTGTTGGAGAAGACTCTTGAGAGTCCCTTGGGTTGCAAGGAGATCCAACCAGTCCATCCTAAAGGAAATCAGTCCTGAATATTCATTGGAAGGACTGATACTGAAGCTGAAACTCCAGTACTTTGGCCACCTGATTCGAAGAACTGACTCATTTGAAAAGACCCTGATGCTGGGAAAGATTGAAGGCAAGAGGAGAAGGGGATGACAGAGGATGAGATTGTTGGATGGCTTCACCGACTCAATGGACACGAGTTTGAGGAAACTCCAGGAGTTGGTGATGGACAGGGAGGCCTGGCGTGCTGCAGTCCATGGGGTCGCAAAGAGTCAGACATGGCTGAGCAACTGAACTGAACTGAACTGAACTGAATGTATTAAAACTAGGCTCAAGGTCTACCGGAAGTCAAATCTTCTGCCATTGTGGGCCTAATCGGTTCTAACCAGTTTTTGTTGGTTCCTCAATGGCCATGTCATTCTTTTAAAGGCTCTGCCCTGCCCCTTCCTCCCCTGTTCTATTGTTATCTAATAAACAGTGTATTAAAATTTTGCCAAGTATCCTGATAATATTTGTGGTGCCAATCTCTCCTCTCTCTTTCTCTCACATCCCATTCCTATCCAGGATCCAACGCCTGGTCATGAATTAGTTATCACGTTTGCCAAAAATTAAACGAACATTTTAGATCCCACACTGTTCCGCATAGCCTCTAGACTCCTCTCTTTCCTGCTGATGTCTTATACTGTACTTGGGCTGTTTGTTTTCTTTTCATGGAGATGGTGAAGAAGGACCTTAGAAGTTGTAACCATGCAGTCAGATCAAGCCTTGAGATAGAGCCAGAATTCAAACAGATTTTAATATCTGTATAATGTGTGGTTCTATGAGATAAGAAATGCAGGAGAATTCCATGGAGTCCAGAGGTCCTTAGAATTGTTAGAAATACATTTGCATTTCTAAAGGGCCAAAGGAATACAAAATACAGTAGACTTTTCCAAATAGGTTGGAGAATTAGGTAGTGTTAACTTGACCCACCTAACTTTAAACTGTGTAGACAAAAACTAAGTAAACAGGCTCAGGCTGGCAATTAAGGCCATAACAAAAATTCCCCTGGAACCTGTAGCTCCAGTTCTCAAACCTCATCAATATCTCCAGTCCATAAACAACTCTGTCAAAATTTGCAAGGAAGGGAGGCCAAAATTTTTAAGATGACATATTTCCTTAGTGAGTTGAAAAAAGAGATTTATATGTATAGATATGAAATGTATGTGTGTTAGTTGCTCAGTCGTGTTCAACTCTTTGTGATCGCATGTATTGTAGCCCACCAGGCTCCTCTGTCCATGAAATTCTCCAGGCAAGAATACTGGAGTAGATGGCCAGTTTCTGCTCCAGAGTGGATATGAAATATATCAAACTAAAATATTAGGAATAATCTGTAAATTTTAGTATGTTAAGAATGTCGTGTTTAAGAGAATTGGATGCTTTAAACTATCTCATAGATTGATCCTATAAGTCTAACGTAAAATGAATGTAGACGTGATTTTAGGTTGAAATTTTACTAAGGTTGTTAACAATATTAAAATAGTCAAAAGAACGTAAGATTCACCATATTTACGAGTTTATTTTATTGTTAGCTTTATAAGGCTTAAGGTCTCATTTCTAAAACAAGGCTTATTTGTTAGAGAATTGTAGCTCTTTAAAGGAAGTAGAATATATTAAATGTATCAATGCATTTGAGATACTTATAGGAACTTAATTTACTATGTTTGTGAATAATGCAAAACATTTTAATTAAAGGCCACTTCAAAAATAAACAAATAAATAAAGGCCACTTCAGAGTGATTATTAAAGTTTGTCAGAGAAATATACAGACTATTACAATCTGTAATTTGAACTTAAAATTTAGTAACTGGGTTTTAAATTTTGTAACCTTAGTAACTTGAATATTAATTTTTAAAAGCAAAGTAACTTGTGTAATGTTTTTGGTGCTCAAAAGCCATCCTTAGAGACCATGAAATCCCATATTTACAGAAGTGATCTCCTTGCTGGTAACAAGTTGGTGCTGCCAGTGAGAGGCTTGACATGTGACTGGTGGCCCCTCCCTGGAGGCCCATTTGGCTCACCAGTGGCAGAAACTGCTCTCTCCTCGCTTACCAAACAGTCACACTGTGAAGAGCCCACAGGTTTCTCCATCACGATCATGGTCAACTAGGGCCTTCATTATTACAGGAATGTAGCCTTAGGAAATATTTTTACTTTCTTTCACCCTCCTGAGTGCCTTCTGGCTTGCCAAGTGAAACATGTTTGATAATTTTAGTTATTTCTGATTGAGATAAAACTAACTCAGACCTTGCTTGGTCTTCTATAGTATTTTTCATTCAGACACATGTTTATTAAAAGGAGCCACCTACTTTTATCGGTTTAGCGTTGCCTCCATAAAGTGAGGGGCTTCCCAGGTGTTGCAATTAGTAAAGAATACACCTGCCAATGCAGTAGACGCAAGTTTGATTCCTGGGTCAGGAAGATCCTCCAGAGAAGGAAATGGCAACCCACTCCAGTACTCTTGCCTGGGAAATCCCATGGACAGTCCATGGGGTCACAAAGAGTTGGACATGACTATGCACTCACACACACACACACACACACACATAAAATGATGCATATTTACTACTGCCCTACTTCATGGAAACTCTTGCCTAATTCTATTCACTCTCACTTTGACCTGCTCTTGTTACATCCGTCCCATAGAAGGTATCCAGTCCCTCACTCCAGGTCTAGACTGTTGGATGCAGGTTACTTAGCCCCAGGGGATAGATAGGTTGGTAATGAGAGAAGAGCCTGGTCCTAAGACTCTTGTGCATGCCGATTCCCATCTTCTGAGTTTCCCATCTTCCTCCTGTACTTCATCCTTCATCATCCCCCGCTTCCCAGTCTATGGGAAGACCCGTCTGATCTAAACTATGTCCAACTCTTTATTTCTCCACTTTGATAGACAGCATCTGTGAGTCTTTGTTTCTGTCTCTGTGTGACTCAATAAGGGAAAACCTGCTCCTTGGGTAATAGTGAGAGAGCAAACAAAAAGGGAAATAAGCAGAAATATATAGAGAGCTATGATCCTGCCACATTGGAAATGATTCATTTTATTTCATCTTATTTTTTCCTTTTAATGGAGAAAGGGAGTATAAGTTTGAGGAAGATGGACAGGAAGACCAATTTTTTCCCAAAGTGCAAGCTATGCATTTGAATTCTGTTGTTAACTGTGTAACCACGAGTAAGTCATCAACATGTCTAAGCCTCAATGTCCTCATCAGTAAAATGTGATTAAAAAAGTCATCCTTGCTTCATAGAGTTGCTATGAAGACTAAGGAGAAATTTCCTGTAAAGTACTTAGAATAGTACCTGGCACTTCAATAAGCCTTAACTATTGTTATCATTATCATTGTCAGCAATGTGTTTATTTCCATGCTAGCCTAGTGGGCTAGAAAAGACCGGTGATACCATATAAAAACTTCATCCAGAAAATTCAAGAAACCTGCAAGTCAAATTACCCCACTACAGTACAGCCACAGCCTGGTCTCAAATAACTGCCCAGGGGAATCTTGTGAGCTGTGCCCTCATTGTGATTCCAGGAAAACTAAGAACAGAGTGTCTGATTTACACTTTGTACTGTCTCTCCATTTTTCATAGAAAACTCACAAAGTGTAGGTCAAAAAGCATCTTACTTTATGAAACGAATGTGCTTCTAAAAAGTTAAAAACTTTAAAAAATTCAACTCAATAGCAAATGCCTGATATATCTGCTTCCACTTCTGTGATCATTAGCTTTAACTCCCTTAGTGTGCAGAAACCTCTGCATTAGGTAAAGATCCAACGATAAATCCTTTTGTGAAGTGAAAAACTCTATCCCTGATCTTCATCATCTTATTTTCCTAAAGGAAAAAGTCTTTTCTGTCCAATAAACAGTTAACTCCAAATAACAGTTGTGCTTTTTTATCCATTCTCCTTAGGAGAATGAGATTAATTCAGTTACCAGACATTGCATTTTCACATTTTTCCTAGAGCCACAGGGTAAGTTTTTGGCTTTGCAGATAGTTAAGAGTAGATCCTTTTTGCTTTCTTTCTTTTTGTTAAAAAAACGATCCCCTTTTCAACAACCCCCAAACCCCAGTCAAACACCCATCAGCAATAGATTGTGTCACTTGAAAAACATTAAATGCCTCTGTTACTACTTTTTTTTCCCCTGAACCCCATTTCTACTACATCAGCATATTACATTATTTGAGAAGATGCAGTTCAGTGGCATTCTGAACCAAACCGGGGGGAAGTGCTTACACACTAGAGGAGTGTGAACTGCTGCACCAAAAATACTGGTGCTTACAAAGCCAGGTTCCTGCAGGCCCAGTGCCTGGAGCTGACAGTGTAAATTCTTGCCAGTATAAAGCATCTCTGCAAAGGGATTAATCCTGCAGAGGCTGGGGGTGCTGGAGGAGCATTTGTTTGCTGAGACAAAAATCCTTCAAGTTAATTAGTGTTTTGGAAAAGCCAACATTAAACAATAACAATCATGGTCAACAGGAGGGCTCGACTTACGTTTCTCATGGATTGGAAGGGATGGAACAAAAGTCTGGATGAAGGAGAAGCCTCGTTGTCTCGGTAGATCTATTAATACTACCGTACAGAGGCCCTTTGTCAGTAGTCATGACAGTAAGCTCCTCCAAAGTTCTGAGTAGACTAGCTAATCTTTCTTTGATGTAAATCACTTAAAGCAAATATTTACTGAGCACCTACTAGGTACAAAGTCCTGTGCGTAACAAATTACATTGCAGTTCCAGAGATGTATTTTCTTCATTCTTCACATATATTTAATGGAAGATATGTCTTAATACTTCAAATTAATCCACTTTGTGTATATCTTGTGCCATATGTGTCAAGTGGTTATTCTTAAACACTTCTACAACTCAGTATATTTGGGCTGTCCTAGATTTTGGGACATTGAACTTTTATACAACCTGCCCTTTGATTTTTTTTTTAACATTGATACCCCTAAACCATCTGTATTACACATTAAATTTAAAACTTCCTTCATTAGCTAGTGAATGAGCATTTAAATTTCTGCCTGCACTGCTAGCCTATCAATAGCTTAATTCTGGCACAGTATCTGTCTTTGTGTGTCCAGTGCTGTTTTGCAATTATCTGAATGCTTCTTTTGCATTTTGCTCTTGTTTTATAAATTAAGTGCTAAGTGGGTGGGGGGGGGAGGGAGAGTGAAAAGAAAAGTAGAGCTCAAAAACAACATAATGGAGAAAGATGGAAATTATTAGGAATACTAAAAGCAGAACATTTTTAGCTTCAATCTCATGTGCATTGATTTTAAGCCAATATTTTGTGTGTTTGAATGGGAAGAACATAATTAAACAACATGCATGAAAGCTGGAAATAATTTGAAGAGTGTATCTGATGGAAAAGATATAATTAAATATTTTGGCATTTTTCTGGCTTTCTGCAAGTAAATCTTCCCTTATAACATATAAGATGATTACACTTTCAAATATTCAACTGTGTATAAAGATTATAGGCATGCTCTCTGTACATGAGGAGGACTGCCTACAAAGAATCTGGCCTGTAAATCTTTTGTAAAGCAAAGGAGTCATTTTAACAAATGAAAATTCTTGTTGGTGGAATCAGTACCAAGTTTGCGTCTTGTCCCTCTCGAAACTCAAGTCAAATGTGCTCTTACAAAAAGAAAAAAAAAAAAAGTAAGAGCAAAGAGAGTGGGAGGGGTAGGTCACCCACAGATGAGAGTTTTCAAGAGATTTCTGAAAGAGAAGAGAACCGACACAGGAAACGTGTAGAAAAAGGAGAGTGGAAAGCAGAAGCTGCTCCAAGACAAGGCTCTTCCTGTCTTTTGTAACAGCTTAAATGAACTGAAGAGACTTTGTAAAGTGCCTTTAATAGCAATAAAACAAGGGGGGATGGGGTGGCGAGTGATTTCTTCCTGAATAAGATGAGGTCAGGAGATCAAAGATCAGATGCTTCAAGGGTAGAGAACAAAAAATCCCTCTGGCCTTGAGGAGGGAGCAAGGCCAGAAAGGCAGAGGGTTACTGCATGGTGCCCCTAGGTCAACTGGGCCCCCCTGCCCCCCACCCCGAGTACCAGAGTCCCGACATTGAGCAAAGAGACTTTGACTCCTGGCATAGAGGCAGAAAGCCACTGAACCTCATAGGGCCACATATTCCAATCAGAACAGAGGTCTCTGATGCTGACTCCAATTGCCATGCAAACCCACTGGGAGCCATGCCCAGAATCTGATATAATTGTATCGGAAGAAGACTAAAAAAAAAAAATTTTGTTAAGATCACAATTTTTACATTAAGAGGAGCAAGATGAGCTGTGCTTATACCTTGAAAAATAGTAATTTTGAGTATCCTATAAACCCACAAGAGAGAGTTTTTATTCAAAGGGACCTTTGACCAAAAGGCCTAAAATTTAAAGAAGTTGGTAGTTATCTGCTTAGAATGAGCTTGCCTTCCAGGAACTTGTCCTCTCCCTCTAAGCACCACCCATCCCTACTAGGTATTGTGGTGTTCTCCCTAAGTTTCTCTTCAGTTCAATTCAGTTGCTCAGTCGTGTCCAATTCTTTGCAACCCCATGAACCACAGCACGCCAGGCTTCCCTGTCCATCACCAACTCCTGGAGTCCATCCAAACCCATGTCCATTGAGTTGGTGATGCCATCCAACCATCTCATCCTCTGTCGTCCCCTTCTCCTCCTGCCTTCAATCTTTCCCAGCATCAGTGTGTTTTCAAATGAGTCAGCTCTTCGCATCATGTGGCCAAAAGTTTGTCTACCGTGTATCAAATACATTTGTCAAAGAGGAAGATATTTTCCCTATCCTTCTAAGTTCTGACTGGTCTAGAATTAAATTGACATGAGACAGATTAACAGGAGAAAATCAAACAAAAGTTTAATAACATGTATAAATGGGAGAAATCCAGAAAAACTGAGTAATTCACCAAAATGGCAAAGCCTTTACCTTAAACACCATCTTCAGTTAAAGGCAAAAGAGAATGTTGGGGATCATGGCTAGGGACTAGAAAGGAGAGAAAGACAATTCACATGAAGATGGAAAAGCAAATCTATTTTTTACTACAACACATTATCGTTTCAATATCTTGATCCTTTGGAGAATTTTCCTAGCAAGAAGTCCACTTAGATTCTTCTTTCTCAAACCCATGCGACCTCTTAATTTGTTTCAGATTGCTTTTGCATAGCTAATTTATTCATATGATTCAAAAACAAAAATGATGTAACAGTTGTGTGGTGAAAAGTCTTTCACTCACACCTATCCCATCTGCTTCATACTGAGACCATATTTTTTGTTTTGTTTTGTTGGTGCAATTGTTTTTTAATCTGCTTTTTCCCCCCTGAAGTTTCTGAATTGCCTTTATTTTTGTGGCAAGAAGGAATACATACATTCTTCACAATATATCATGCATTTCGCAGTTTCTTATTCCTTTTTTCTGTTGCTTAGAATAGATAGCTCTACTTATATGAGGTCCTAAAGTGGTCAAATTCATAGAAACAGAAAGTGGAATGGTGTTTTCCAGGGGCTGGGGGAGTAGGGAGGGAAAGAGGCAGCTGTGGTTTAATAGATACTCAGTTTCCGAGTTGGCAAGAGAAGAAAATTCTGGGGATCGGTTGCACAACAATGTGAATACTCTTCAAACTACTGGACTATGCACTTAGAAATGGTTAAGATGGTAAATTTTATGTTATGTGTACTTTACTACAATTAAGAATAGAATTTTGTAAAAGGTTGAAAAGCAAAACAAATGTTTTACTAGCCTTCACTAAGTTCTATGGAAGTTAGGACTCTAGGTTTGAATAATAACTACAATAATTAGGATTTAATTGCAGCTATTAATTATTAAACTAAGCATTTACTTAGTTACAGTATCTCTTTCAATCCTTAACGTAACACCCTAAGGTAGACATCACTATCCGCGTTTTAAGATAAGAGGATTCACAAATGTGCCAGGGCCATCACATGATCTCCCCACACTTTAGGGTTGCTAGCTGATTGGAGTGGCAGTAAGGAGCAGAAGAAAGAGGGTTAGATTAGCAATCAGGAGCTTGGACATGTCACTTAATTTCAGTGAGTGCCTCTCTGAAATTAATTTCAGTGATCAGAGATTTCCCCACTGTGCCTTGAGGAAGCCTAGGGGTTTCACAGAGACCCCTTCATTCCCACTCAAAAAGCCACCTAGGGATGGGTCTCCTGGCCTTGGAGAGGTCAAGTGGACAGGGCTAAAGCCTGCCATACTTCCCCTCCAAAATGTTTTCCATTTTGGATGTGCACTCTGAAAAATGGGTTCTGCTGCTAAAAGAAATTTGAAAATTACTGGATTAGATTATCTCTAAGATCCCTCTGAGCTTACTCTTTATGCATAACACTCATTTATTCATTCCAACTTCCTATACCTTTTCCCTCTGGGACTTGTGGGTGAGCAGGATCAGCTACATAATTTGCAGGGCTCAGGGCAAAATGAAAATGCAGTGCCTCTTGTTTATAAAGCAGCCCTCCCCCCCTCCCCAATGCCATTAAAGGCATAGAACTTCTTCCTTTCTTCTGTGGTCTTTCTCTTGACTTGTTATGGTGTTTTTTTATTTGCTATTTTATGTCATTCTAAATAAAGAAGAAACTAAATTTTTAAATTACTAACATAAAATTTACCGTTCATTTATGTTGGGCAATGCCAGTTTCAGATGCAAATACAAGAGCATCTAACTCACACACACACGCATATGTATTTTGTTCTGGCCAGAACATGGGAACACTGCACAGAACTAAATCAACTGTTTTTATTTCACATCTTAATGTGAAATAAAACGACTGCTGCTGCTGCTGCTGCTACGTCGCTTCAGTCATGTCCGACTCTGTGCGACCCCATAGACGGCAGCCCACCAGGCTCCGCCGTCCCTGGGATTCTCCAGGCAAGAACACTGGAGTGGGTTGCCATTTCCTTCTCCATTGCATGAAAGTGAAAAGTGAAAGTGAAGTCGCTCAGTCGTGTCCGACTCTTAGCAACCCCATGGACTGTAGCCTACCAGGCTCCTCCGTCCATGGGATTTTCCAGGCAAGAGTACTGGAGTGGGGTGCCATTGCCTTCTTCAATAAAACGACTAATGAATACATTCTACCAAAACTCTCTACCTTCTACTGATAAGTAAGAAAGGACTGGGAAAAAAGAAACTGTGGGTTACCCTATCTTTTCCTTTCCTTCTATGTCATAATTTTTATCAGTACTGGTTAGCTAAAACAGGGAAGTAACAGGAATAAGAGAGACTATGACAGGATTCCTCAGTGGCTGCTGTTTCTAAGAACACCATTACTTTCTGTGTTGAGATCAAGTTCCGACAGCCTCTTGGGGCTGTCTGCCCCTGTTCACTCAGTTGTAGACATAACACCTTGTACTTATTTTGACTCTCACTGAACTCCCCCCATGCATGTGGGTCCACTGGAATTCTGTGCTCATGAGACATTGTGAATGCTCATGAGACATGTGAATGCCTTAGGAGGAGGTGGTGAGAGACAGAAGTGGACATGCATGCTATATGTATTTCCTCTGTTCAAGCACATGCTCCATTGTCCTATTGGACTTCATTTTAGAATACAAATTCAAGGATAAAATTATTATATTTTCAAAAGAGCAACAGCAAAGCAGGAGAGCCCAAGTGTGGAGCCCTTCTGAGCAGGAACTCTGTACAAAAACACATCACATATCCAGAATCTGATCCTGTGGGTGGGGGTAAAGCATAAATATTTTGATAGGCAAGTACTTTCTTCTTTGTGCATGTTAGTGGAAGCAGTTACAGTGGGCATTAGTACCATTCGTCAATATTCAGTTCTCTTCTTCTCATCCATCTTGAAGGATGTCCATGAGACTCTGGTTCATAAGGTGTGTGTAAAACAACATGTTTCATCTGGGCGGAAGTATGTAAGAGCTGGTGAGCTAATTAATAATTAATTAATTATCTCCGTTTCCTCCACAGTGGCCAACATTGTCCAGATGGTGGAAGCTCCACCAACCTGGGTCCCTGAGTGGGAACAATGTGAACCAGAATCCCTACCCACTCACTTCCCTTTTGCCAAACCAGAGTGGAAATATAGGCAGAGCAAGAAATAAACATTTATCATAAACACTGAGAGGCTGCTTGGTATTGCCCAGACTAATAGTGGATTTTTTGTTTGTTTGTTTTTCCTTCTATTAGTAGAATGTAGCACATATCACTATGCATATGTGCATTGGTTGCTCAGTTGCTCAGTCATGTCCAACTCTTTGCAACCCATGGACTATATATAGCCTGCCAGGCTCTTCTGTGCATGGGGTTCTCCAGGCAAAAATACTGGAGTGGGTTTGCCATGCCCTCCTCCAGAGGATCTTCACAGGGACCCAGAGATCAAACCTGCATTTCTTGTGTTGGCAGGCAAATTCTTTACCACTGTGCCACCTGAGAAGCCCCATGCTTCACTATACCATAACTTAAAATTATCTTTGGAATAACCATAAAATGTATATTAAAAAAATAAAATCTATAGCTTTTTTAAAAGGTGCATGCATGTAAGTCGCTTCAGTCGTGTCTGACTTTTTGCGACCCCATGGACTGTAGCTTACCAGGATCCTTTTTCCATGGGATTCTCCAGGCAATAAGACTGGAGTAGGTTGCCATTTCCTCCTCTAGGGGATCTTCCCGAACCAGGGATCAAATCTGCGTCTCTTACATCTCCTGCACTGGCAGCTGGGTGACTCATTTTTGTGAAGTAGTAGAAATTACCCTTGATACATTTTGTGGGTATTTGTTGAGTATTTAATCATCATTAATTTTCATATGTGCATTATTTAAAGGGCAAAATACTTGGGTAAAGTTCTGAAAGTTGAACCTAATTTTCCTTTGTATACTGGGAGCTCCACTCCCAGGATAGCCCAGAGTCCCTGTGATATCTCAAAGTCTATAATTCATGCTACTGGCAAAGCCTTTTCTCTTTTTAGCAAACTTTGACAAATAGAAAAGATAATAACTCTACTGAATCTTATCTCTTGCTTCACCTCCTGTAGTGGCGTGATCAGGATAGGTATTTCCTCGAAAAGTACACAAAGAAAAACAAAAATTTGGACAACCAGGACCTGAGCAACAATAAATACCTGAAATTTTCCCAAAGATATCACATGTGTGGTGATTTTATAGCTCATATTAAGTCCCTCATCTTTCTCTGATCTCTGGAGGTTAACATACTCCATTACTGGAGAGAGCTATTTATAAGAAGGGTAGATTATAGAAAACTCATTTTTAAAACAACTATAAAAACTGGCATCAGAAATATGTGGTGAATTCAGGATGAATGCTCTGAGCAGAGGAAAAGCCAATGAGTGCAAGGTCTGAGCAGAAAATTAATAATTTTTATGTTGGTCTTGATATTTGATGTCAGATAAGTTTCAATGAACTAATTTCTTTCTTAGAGCAAATATGAAATCTACTCTCTATTGAATTTCACAGGGGGAAAAGAAATATACTGCATTATTTAAAATGTTAATTCTGAGATTTAGTTTGAAGGCTTGGAGAATTCCAAGTAAACTCAATATATTTGGAAATACCTGGTCATTAGCATTTGGAAACAACGTTTTCTGGCTTGACTATCTTTAAGTGACCCTGAAGTTTTATTATGGGCAGAACTGTGCAATTTTGTGAGAGTAGAAATGTGAATAGATGGCTACAAGTTTGGAGTGTCTGAAGTCCCTGTATGAATCTAGGAGGTGTGCCCAGCCTACTGCCTAGCAGCCTCACCTCAGGGTAACTTTGCTGTTCTTCATCAACTGCATATGCAGTAAATCCCAAGAGGTACAAAAATTCTCTTTTTGTGTCTGTGAAAAGAGCCCTGCAAAGACAAATAGTCTTTAGTCCTAATGTTGTTGAAGAAATGGTGACAAATCTAAGGAAGTGAGTGATCTTAGACTGAAAATAATTTGGGATTAATTATAGCCCATTGTCAAAATCTCTAGCTTTTTTTTGGGTTGCTAAATGATGTGATGAGTCTCCCATGTACCTCCAAAGAGAGAGAGAAGAGAGAGAATAAATTCAGTTTATGAGAGTATTTTAGCAAATTCCAAGGCAGAGCGCAACTACTTTTCTTTTTTTAAAAAATTAATTCATTTATTTTAATTGGAGGCTAATTACTTTACAATATTGTAGTAGTTTTTGCCATACATTGACATGAATCAGCCATGGGTGTACCTGTGTTCCCCATCCTGAACCCCCCACCACTTCCCTCCCCATCCCATCCCTCAGGGTTATCCCAGTGCACCATCCCTGAGCACCCTGTCTCATGCATCGAACCTGGATTGGCGATCTATTTCACATATGATAATATACATGTTTCAATGCTATTCTCTCAAATCATTCCACCCTCGCCTTCTTCCACAGAGTACAAAAGTCTGTTCTTCACCATTCCATGTTCTATGCATGAGACAAATGCTCAGGGCTGGGGCATTGGGATGACCCAGAGGGATGGGATGGGGAGGGAGGTGGGAGGAGGGTTCAGGATGGGGAACACATGTAAACCCATGGCTGATTCATGTCAATGTATGGCAAAAACTACTACAATATTGTAAAGTAATTAGCCCCCAACTAAAATAAATTTATTAAAAAAAAAAAAAGTCTGTTCTTTACATCTGTGTCTCTTTTGCTGTCTCGCATATAGGGTCATCGTTACTGTCTTTCTAAATTCCATATATATTCATTAATATACTGTATTGGTGTTTTTCTTTCTGACTTACTTCTCTCTGTATAATAGGGTCCAGTTTCATCCACCTCATTAGAACTGATTCAAATGCATTCTTTTTAATAGCTGGGTAATATTCCATTGTGTACATGTACCACAGCTTCCTTATCCATTTGTCTGCCAATGGACATCTAGGCTGCTTCCATGTCCTGGCTATTGTAAACAGTGCTGCAATGAACATTGGGGTACACGTGTCTCTTTCAATTCTGGGTTCCTCAGTGTGTATGCCCAGCAGTGGAATTGCTGGGTCATTTGGCAGTTCTATCTCCAGTTTTTAAAGGAATCTCCACACTGTTCTCCAAAGTGGCTGTTTGCATTCCCACCAACAGTGTAAGAGGGTTCCTTTTTCTCCACACCCTCTCCAGCATTTATTGTTTGTAGACATTTTGATAGCAGCCATTCTGACTGGTGTGAGATGGTACCTCATTGTGGTTTTGATCTGCATTTGTCTGATAATGAGTGATGTTGAGCATCTTTTCATGTGTTTGTTAGCCATCTGTATGTCTTCTTTGGAGAAATGTCTGTTTAGTTCTTTGGCCCATTTTTTTGATTGGGTCATTTATTTTTCTGGAATTGAGCTGCAGGAGCTGCTTGTATATTTTTGAGATTAATTCTTTGTCAGTTGCTTCATTTGCTATTATTTTCTCCCATTCTGAAGGCTGTCTTTTCACCTTGCTTATAGTTTCCTTCATTGTACAAAAGCTTTTAAGTTTAATTAGGTCCCATTTGTTTATTGTTGCTTCTATTTCCATTACTCTGGGAGGTGGGTCATAGAGGATCCTGCTGTGATTTATGTCAGAGAGTGTTTTGCCTATGTTTTCCTCTAGGAGTTTTATAGTTTCTGGTCTTCATTTATATCTTTAATCCATTTTGAGTTTATTTTTGTGTATGGTGTTAGAAAGTGTTCTAGCTTCATTCTTTTACAGGTGGTTGACCAGTTTTCCCAGCACCACTTGTTAAAGAGATTGTCTTTTCTCCATTGTATATTCTTGCCTCCTTTGTCAAAGATAAGATATCCATAGGTGCATGGATTTATCTCTGGTCTTTCTATTTTGTTCCATTGATCTACATTTCTGTCTTTGTGCCAGTACCATACAGTCTTGAAGACTATCGCTTTGTAGTATAGTCTGAAGTCAGGCGGGTTGATTCCTGCAGTTCCATTCTTCTTTCTCAAGATTGCTTTGGCTATTCGAGGTTTTTTTGTATTTCCATACAAATTGTGAAATTATTTTTTCGAGTTCTCTGAAAAATACCATTGGTAGCTTGATAGGGATTGCACTGAATCTATAGATTGCTTTGGGTAGTATACTCATTTTCACTATATTGATTCTTCTGATCCATGAACATTGTATATTTCTCCATCTATTTGTGTCCTCTTTGATTTCTTTCATCAGTGTTTTATAGTTTTCTATATATAGGTCTTTTGTTTCCTTAGGTAGATTTATTCCTAAGTATTTTATTCTTTTCGTTGCAATGGTGAATGGAATTGTTTCCTTAATTTCTCTTTCTGTTTTCTCATTGTTAGTGTATAGGAATGCAAAGGATTTCCATGTGTTAATTTTATAACCTGCAACTTTACTATATTCATTGATTAGCTCTAGTAATTTTCTGGTGGTATCTTTAGGGTTTTCTATGTAGAGAATCATGTCATCTGCAAACAGTGAGAGTTTTACTTCTTATTTTCCAGTCTGGATTCCTCTTATTTCTTTTTCTTCTCTGATTTCTGTGGCTAAAACTTCCAAAACTATGTTGAATAGTAGTGGTGAGAGTGGGCACCCTTGTCTTGCACAACTACTTTTCAAGAGAGAAATAAAACAATAAAACTTCAGTGACATATGAAAAGCTCTTAACTAGCATTTGAGGAAATGCATGGAAAATAATTTCCTTTTACAGAAATGGAACTCAGGAGAAGGTTTGGAGGTCTGTAGAAGCATCTCTATGAAGCAATAGTGCTATAGCTTCTACTGCTGTAATTGAAACCCAAAAGGAAAATTTGGTTCAACAACCTGCATAATGTAACTATAATAGGGAAGGCAGCTTCAACTCCTTCCCTTTATCTCCTCTCAAATTCATATAGGGACCTTCCTTGGACTCCACACTCCCAATGCAGGGTGGAGCAGGGTTTTGATCCCTGGTCCCACATGTAGCACAGTGCAGCCAAAGAAAAAAAAATTCATACAAGAAACATGTCCTAGCACAGAAGTGTTCAACTCACAGAGAACCTGCCTGTATTTAAAGACAACTACTTTGTTTCAGCAATACATTTAGTGTTATCATTATGCCAGGAAATGAATATAGTTGGCAAAGAGACAAAAAGTAGTTGTCAGTCATACTGTTCTTTTTTTTATTTAAGTATATATTTGGCTCTATGGGGTCTTAGTATTAATTGCAGCATGAAAACTCTTAGTTGTAGCATGTGGGATCTAGTTGCCTGCAGGGATGGAACCTGGGCCTCTTGCATAAGCAGTGCAGAGTCTTAGCCACTGGACTATAAGGGAAGTCAGTCACACTGTTCTTAAAGGAAGCACAAAGTTATGAATGCCTTCAGAGGTTGATCCTTGGTTTTCTGCTTTCACACTGCATCTTCCTCTGTAATCCCCTTTCCACATCTTTCCCAACTCTGATGCTAGATAATCACTAAGTAGGACAGAGGGACCCTACTGATCTGTGACTTGTCATTCTCTATACACAACACTTTTGAGTAGCCACAATTGCATCAGCAAAGACTGAATTTTGCAGTTTCAGACCATGTTTATAGTTAATGTTACTTCAGTCATTATGTCGGCCTTCCAAGGTGGCATTAGTGGTAAAGAATCTGCCTGCAATGCTGGAGACCTGGGTTTGATCGCTGGGTTGGGAAGATCCCCTGGAGGAAGGCATGGCAACCCACTCCAGTATTCTTTTCTGGAGAATCCCATGCACAGAGGAACCTGGTGGGCTACAATTTATGGGGTCGCAGAGTTGGACACAACTGAAGGGATTTAGTATGTATGCCCAGTCATTATGGAAGGTAGGATAGGTTTATTTATTTTAATAGGTTTATAAAAGACTAGTGCTATATTTAGAAACTCTTCAAAGGTTTGAAAGAACTTAAAGCTGCAGTAATAACTGACTATAATTCATGGGAAAAACTACATCTTTTGGTGGTATTTGGAAATTTAGTTATTCATAGCAAAGTCATGACTTTAGGTGTCCCAACAGATATCAAAGGCCTATGTTTTCTGTGTATACAATTAGCCATTTACACATAGGTACTTTGCTTCACTCTGTATATTTTAAAAACCATTCTCAGTTTGTTTAAAGTGTAATTTTCCAGGTAACAAAAAGATTTACAAAGATGCAAGGAGAGAAAGAATCAATATAAATCAACTGTAACTCAGCTATGCTGCTGTGTGCCCCTAAGCCTAACAGAACATGAGGGACTTAGAAATTAAGCCACTATTTGAGAGTTTATCTTGTAGAGAAAATACACATCAGATTGAAGTTCTGAAGAAGTTGGCTTCAAAGACAGTTTCCCCAGTCAAAAGGAAGAAATAACTGGAAGTCTAATAAATATTTTCCCCTAAGTCAAAGAAGTTGCAGCTTGATCATCAATGTTAATATACTTACAGGTAAAAAGTCAATTTCCAGCAGTATGGCAAACTATTAAACTGGCCAATGCTTCGGGTAAAAATGAATAAAACACAGTAAAATTTACAACCATCTTTTAAAATGTAGAGTTATCTAGTAAGAAAATAAGGAATACATAGGACAAAAACTAAGTGAATGAGGGGGTAGGGTGGAACCCAAAGCTGAGCAATAAAATTGATTTTTTCCTTGAGGTCATTTACTCAACTGGGTAAATTTGAATTTTGATTGTTACAGCTTCCTAGGTACTGGACATAAGAGGCAAAGTCCATGGACCCCAAGGGTTGGTGGGAGTGGGAGCATCTGAGACCTAATGAAACTGGAATCTTAAAAGCCTCAACTTACTGTAGTAAAAGAGGACAAAGAAGAAACCTGTTACCTTCTCCTGTTACCCAGGAGACTGCAAGAAGAATTCTCTGCCTCAAATTTTACTACTAAGTAAAAAAAAAAAAAAAAAAGATAAACACTCACTTAAGAGTTTGCAACCAAATTCTTGCAGCAACTAGACTTATAAACAGAGTTCACTTAGATGTTAAAGAATCTGCCCATAATTCTGGAGACCCTAGTTCCATTTTGGGTTGGGAAGATCCCCTAGAGAAAGGAATGGTTGGTTACCCACTTCAGTATTCTTGCCTGGGAAATCCCACAGACAGAGGAACCTGCAAGCTGGCTACAGTCTGGTGGGTCACAAAGAGTCAGACACAACTGAGTGACTAACACTTTTACTTTCACTTTAGGGCTTCCTTAGTGGCTCAGTTGGTAAAGAATCTGCCTGCAATGCAGGAGACCCAGGTTCAATCCCTGGGTCAGGAAGATCTCCTGGAGAAGGGAATGGCAACCCACTCCATATTCGTGCCTGGAGAATACCATGGACAGAGAAGCCTGGTGGTCTACTGTCCATGGGGTCGCAAAGAGTTGGACACGACTAAGCGACTAACACTTAACTTAGAAGGTAAAGCTGAGAACTTATTTGGCATTAATTATTCTTAGAATGTACTCTTGGGTACCTTACAGAAGGAAATCTATCTTCAGCCTCAAAATATTCCCAGAGATAAAATTTTGTAAAATATAATACGTAATCAAAAATTGCAAAATACAAAAGAAAGCAAGATACTTTGATCAAGAGCCAGCAGAAACTAGAATTAGTATAATCAAACCATCAAAGACTTCAGATAGAGGATTTATCAGAAATAGAATGTGAAATTTTAAAAAGGTAAGGAGGAAAATGAGTAAAGAACAATAATATGAGGAATGACCAAACATATCAGAGAAACAAACCTTATAGAAATGAAATTTGGAAAGTGAAATTATAAGCCAAATGAATGGGTTTAACAAGCAGATTAGATACAGATAAAGAGAGAATTAGTGAAGCAAAAGGTAGGTAACAAAAATTGTGCAAAATTTTGCATAAAGGAACAAAGATATAGAAAATATAAAAGGGAAGGACTTTCCTGGAAAACTCAGTGGGATTTCAACACATGAAGCTTGAGTACAGAACCTTTAACCACTATGCAGTGGTTCAACAAAACTAAACCCTGGTGCTCTTACTTTCTGCACCAAAGTAAACCTCCTTGTTAAACCTTCTAGGCCAAAAGAAAGACTCAACACTTTTATGTATTTTTATGTCCATACAACTTAACAAGCATTTTTTGGGCTTCCCTGGTGGCTCAGTGGTAAAGAATCTGCCTGCCAATGCAGGAGACATGGATTCGATCCCTGATCCAGGAAGATCCCACATGCTAAGAAGCAACTAAGCCTGTATATCACAATTATAGTGCTCTAGAGCTGTGCAACTGTAACTATTGAGCAGCAACTATTGAAGCCTGCATCATAAAGGAAATTCTAAGGATGTATTTCAATGAGAAAGAAAGTGACCCTTTCTTCCATGTAGAGAGAGACCCTAAACAGGTAGATGCCTGAAACGGGTGTGATATGTGAAAAGAATGAAAAGCAATGGGAGTAATAAATATGTAGGCAAATATAAACAAGCACTGACTGAATAAAACAGTAATAATAACGTGTGCTTGCGTGCTCTGTCATGTCCAGCTCTTTGTGACACTATGGACTGTAGCCCACCAGGCTCCTCTGTCTATAGGATTCTCCAGGCAAGAACATGCGTAGGTTGCCATTTCTTCCTCTAGAGGATATTTCCGACTCAGGGATCAAACCTGCATCTCTTGCACCTCCTTGCATTGGCAGGCAGATTCTTTACCACTGAGCCACCTGAGAAGCCCCAATAATAACACGATGGGATTCAAAACAGGAAGACTACAAATGAGCAAAAACAACATATCTTCCCTCTCCTGGGTTCATAAAGACATTCTTCCCATATCATCTTCTTAAATGTTTATTGGTTTCCCTTGACATTTACATGTTTAATCCACCTGGAATTTATTTTTATTTAAGGTATGACATAAGTCTCTATTAGTCAGGTTTGTTGCAATAACAAAAAACCCATACCTCAAAATTTTAGTGACAACATACATATTTCTTGCTCATATTAATATCAGCAACTGCAGGTCTGCTGCTTCAACTCTACCTCGGGTGTCTTCTCATTCCAAGCCCTATGTATAGTCTTATTCTGGAACCCAGTCTTGAACGAATAGCCCCTTTATGGGATACACCATTCTTGTGGGCTTCTCTCATAGCTCAGTTGGTAAAGAATCTGCCTGCCGTGCAGGAGACCTGGTTTTGATCCCTGGGTCGGGAAGATCCCCTGGGGAAGGGAATGGCAACCCCCACTCCCGTATTCTTGCCTGGAGAATCCCATGGACAGAGGAGCCTGGCCAGCTATAGTTCATGGGGTCACAAGAGTCGGACACAACTTACCGACTAAACCACCACCACCACCATTCCTGTAGCAGAAGGAAAGAGCAAGACCCTGCTACACTTAATCTGAGTAGATGTGACAGACTCAATGAGATAGAGAACTATACTCCTCCCACAGGAAGGCACTATAAATTACAAGGCAAAGGGTAGAAGTATATAAACCTCTAGCAGAAAAGGATTCAAATATAACTTACAAAGCTCCTCGTTCAATTTTTTTCCCCATATTATGTCCAAGTGCCCCATTCTGAAGTACAGAAAAACCTTTCTTTCCTCAAGGATTGCAATGCAGGGTTTGTCCAAAAGCCAAGATTCTGCATATTCTATGGATCTGTTTCTGTGTCCTCTCATTTACTTTGATTTCTTTCTCCCTGTTTTCAAACCAGATTATCTTATTACTATAGTAAGTCTTCATAGCTGGTAAATCAAACCTACTGTCTTTTTTCAAGAATGTCTTGGCTAGTTTTGATTCTTTGCACTTCCATAAACATTAGTTGATTTCTGTAAAAACCTGTTGGGTTCTTGAATTAGTTTACATTGCGTGTATAGATGGGCAGGGAATGTATAGAACAGTTTGGAAATGATTTACATGTTTACAATATTGAGTCTACCAATTTATTAACATAGTCATTTCAATCTTCTTTAATAGTACTGTTTTATATTTTTCTGGGTAGAGGTCATCATATCTTTTTAGATTTATTCCTAAGTGTGTGGTGCTTTTGATACTTTTACAAATGATATATTTCCTTAATTTTGTTTTCATTACTGCTTTTATGGCTTTATTTATTAATTTTTAATTTATGTTTTAGATCCTCTGGATTTTATTTTGGTGTAAAAAAATGAATATTCATTTTAACTATACATTTTTTGAAATATTAAGCCATTTGTATCAAGAGTACATCTTGATACATCTCCCCTTTGAATGCCATCTTTATCATACACTATTTCCATAGATGTCTGAGGTTTTTTTCCCTACTTAGTTTCATGTATCTGGCTCATCCATCAATGAATGATCTTTAGTTATATGTTATTTTCTAGGCTCTACTTCTTTGCTGGTATATAGGTTTTTCCTTTCTTACCCTTTTATATTTTTTTCCTACCTCACTATTTTTTAACTCTTATTGCTGATGCATAGACATGTCATTGTTTTTTTTTATATTGATCTATTTAGCAACCTTGTTAAATTCCTTCATTAATTCTAATGATTTATTAAGATATTCTTTTGGATTCTCTGCTGTACAACAATACTCAGTTCAGTTCAGTTCAGTAGCTCAGTCGTGTCTGACTTTTTGCGACCCTATGGACTGCAGCATGCCGGGCCTCCCTGTCCATCACCAACTCCCGGAGTTTACTCAAACTCATGTCCATTGAGTTGGTAATGCCATCCAACTATCTCATCCTCAGTTGTCCCCTTCTCCTCCTGCCTTCAATCTTTCCCAGCATCAGGGTCTTTTCAAATGAGTCAGTTCTTCACATCAGGTGGCCAAAGTATTGAAGTTTCAACTTCAGCATCAGTCCTTCCAATGAATATTCAGGACTGATCTCCTTTAGGATGGACTGGTTGGATCTCCTTGCAGTCCAAGGGACTCTCAAGAGTCTTTTCCAACATCACAGTTCAAAAGCATCAATTCTTCAGCGCTTAGCTTTCTTTATAGTCCAGCTCTCATATCCATACATGACTACTAGAAAAACCATAGCCTTGACTAGACGGACCTTTGTTGGCAAAGTAATGTCTCTGCTTTTTAATAAGCTGTCTAGGTTGGTCATAACTTTTCTTCCAAGGAGCAAGCATCTTTTAATTTCATGGCTGCTGTCACCATCTGCAGTGATTCTGGAGCCCCAAAAATAAAGTCTGTCACTGTTTCCACTGTTTCCCCATCTGTTTGCCATGAAGTGGCATGGGAGGAGCTTGACAGGCTGCAGACCATGAGGTCACAAAGAGTCGGACATGACTGTGTGACTAACAGTTTTACTTTTCACTTTATACAATTCTTAATCGTGAAGTGAATAGTTTCAGGGTCTCAAAATTATGCATCATGTTTGTTGGAGGGGTTTGGGGTAGGATCTTTGTCATTATGGAGAATAGCATTTTCCGTACATGACTCCAGTAGTATTTCCAGTTCCACTCGTTCTTCTAGAACCTTGCCACTAAGGCACCCACAAAATATGTGAGAGAAGCGGGCTTTGAGAGGAACACAGCCTCAGTTACCAACTGACTGGACTAGAACCACACCTGAATTCCTGACCACAGATGGTGCATAAGATTTGTTACGCATCATAGAGATTACAGAACCCTCAGATTAAGAAAATTACTTTCTTGGGCTGAGAGGTTTTTTTTTACTTTTAATCATAAGTGGATATTTAATTTTGTCAATTATCATTTGTTTTCATTCTTTCATAAGATAATAAAGACATTTAAGGTTATAAAATTTGTTTGTGATACAACCTTAGCCATTTCCTGTAGGCTTTATTATAGATTCTATTCTTTTGTTAATGTCTAAATAAATTGTGATCTCAGGTTTTATTTCCTCTTTGATTCAGAGGCTATTTTGGAAAATATTCTTGAATTTTGAAATGGTTAAGTGTTTCTATTTTGTTATGTTTCTATATTCTTCTGTTGATTTCTAGCTTAACTGAATTATGGGCAGAGAATTTGGCCTGTAAAATCTTTATGCTTTGGAATCTGTTAAGATTTTCTTTGGGCCAAGTACATGATCAATTTTTATGGATATTCTGTAAGCAATTGAAAAGAATGTTTTTTTTTTTTTCTGTTTATAGAAACTCTTATGTAAATAAGGATAACATTTATGCTTTAAATGAATGTTCTTTTTATATTTCCATTTGAGTATGTTTCTCCCACTCCTCAGAGTAATCTATTGCCTTAGGTGGGAATTTGGACAGTTACAGTAGGGATAAAAAGAAAAAGTGGTCGTCAATGCTCACTTTTTGATCACCAAAATAGGATTTTAAAAAATCTAAAGTAAAACAGTATTCTTTAGAAATCAGGCTTTTACTGGGGAGAAAAGGACTTTCTAAATATCTTATGCTTCATTAGCACATCTGAACCAAGGTCTCAGGGATATACATTCTGAGTTTAAAGTAAACTATGGGTAGATAGAGCTGAGTCTGTGAATTCCTTGCAAGGAGATTGCATTTCTCTGTCTTGGTCTTGTTCTCTATTGGAAAGGGGTAAAAATCCATGTCTTGACCACCCTTCTCCAGTGTGAAGTCTCAGACAGAGTGGTTTAGAGGGTGATGCTGGTATTGGTGTTGGAGCAGAGTGGCTCCAAATAATAGGATGTCAGAAAAGCTGCAGTCAGAGTGAACTTGTGCCTGTCACTCCATTTAGAACTCAGGACTGTCTACTACAGACTGGCCTTTTCACTATCATGTGGGGAAGAGCCTGACTCTGGCAACATAAGTCGCATGAGAAAGCCAGGCAGAGGAAGGGCACCAGTGGATCCTGGGCTCCCTCACCATCTATGTGCTCTGGGAGGGAGTCAGAAGTTTCCATATGCTCCTGTAGGGTGGGTGACTGGCTTCCAGAGTGAGGGTTGAGCTGACCCCTCCACAGAGACTGCCATGGACAGCCAAAGCCAAAGTGAGAGGTTTGATGCTAGCTTGATCAGAGGAGTGCACACACACCGACTGCCAACTCCCAGGCAGGGCCACTACGGCCTACCTGGGCCTAGTGAAGGGTAATGAGGCCACCAGCCATAGACATAAGTGATGGTTCCACCTAACCAGGGACAGCACTACAGAAACCCAATGACTTTGAAGACAGCACCAGGTCCTGCCCACACAGATCTAAACCCTCTTCTGCTGTATAACAGACACCTTCTTAGGAGTGAGAGGGAGTGGAAAAGAAGTCTGAAACTTGGATATAGAACCAAAAAAAAAAAAAGATCCCAGAGAGACTGAGATACCATTAATTAATAATGGCAAGTATTGATACTAACCCTTTTAGTGCCCAGTCAGGAACAGCTTGTGAGGATGATTTGTTTGTTCAGTCACTCAGTTGTGTTCAACTCTTTGCAACCCCATGGACTACAGCACACCAGGCTTCTCTGTTCTTTACCATCTCCTGGAGCTTGCTCAAACTCATGTCCATTGAGTTGGCGATGCCATCCAACCATCTCGCTCTCAGTCATCCTCTTATCCTGCCTTCAATCTTTTGCAGCATCTAGGTCTTTTCCAATGAGTTGGCTCTTCGCATCAGGTGGCCAAAATAATCGGAGCATCAGCCTCAGCATCAGTCCCTTCAATGAATGAATATTCAGGATTGTTTTCCTTTAGGATTGACTGGTTGGATCTCCTTGCCCTCCAAGGGACTCTTGAGTGTCTCTTCTAGCACCACAGTTGGAAAGCATCAATTCTTCAGTGCTCAGCCTTTTTTATAGTCCAGCTCTCACATCCATACGTGACTACTGGAAAAACCATAGCTTTGACTATATGGACCTTTGTTAGCAAAGTAATGTCTCTGTTTTTTAATACACAGGGTTTTTTACATATCCAAATAGCTGTGGGTGCAAATGTGTGACTTCCTTAGCAACCTGTCTCTTTCACATCAAATTTTTTGCTTGTCTTATGCAAGTTCTGTTCATCCCTTATCTACTTCTTGTCAATTTGAGCATCCAAATTCTTAAGGGAAATACTACATCCTTCCCAATTGATAGTATTTTATCAAGTTCTTTACTTTCTGAGTAATTTTGCCATGCATTTTTTGTTGTGCTGATGTTTGGCTTAAAAAATGTTATATTTTCTTTGATGGATTCTATTGTTTATCCTCATAAATTGTTTATTCTATTACAGTTAATGTTTTTGACTTTGAAATCTTTATTATTGGATGATAACTTAGGCATTCCTGCTTACTTTGTGTATGAATTTCTTATAGCAGCCAAAAAACAAAAAACTTGATGACTCAAGGCCACAGAAATTTACTGTCTCACAGTTCTAGAAGATAGAAGCCTGAAATCAGGGTGTCAGCAGGGCCATGTTTCTTCAGATGTCTCTAGTGAGGAATCCTTGCTTATCTTTACAGTTTCTAGTGTTCATTGGCAGTCCTTGACATTCTGTGTCTTGTAAATGCATCACTCTGATCACATGGCCATCTTCTTCTTATGCATCTTCATCCTGTCTTCCCTCTGTGAAATCTCAGTTTGTGTCCAAATTTTACCTTTTTATAAGACACCAATCACATTGGATTAGGGCCCACTCTAATGACCTCATTTTAATTTGACTACCTCTGATGTCAATCAGTCAATCAATAAGTACCCTGTTTCCAAAAAGACATAATAACTTTCTTTCCCCCCTCAAACTTTCAAGTTTTTATTTTGTATTGGGGTATATCCAATTAACAATGTTGTGATAGTTTCAGGTGAACAGCAAAGGGACTCAGCCATACATATACATATACATGTATTCATTCTCCCCCAAACCACCCTCCCATCCAGGCTGGGACATAACATCGAATAGAGTTCTATGTGCTATACAGTAAGTCCTTGTTGGTTATCCATTTTGGATATAGCAATGTATACATGACCTCCCCAAACTCCCTATCTTTCCCTTCCCCACCAGGCAACAATAACTTCATTTTCAAAGTTGGTGAGTTTCTTTCTGTTTTATAAGTTTTCTTTTTAGATTCCGTCTATAAGGGATGTCATATGATATTTTTCCTTCTCTATCTGACTTACTTCACTCAGTATGACACTCTCTGGGTCCACCCATGTTGCTGCAAATGGCATTATTTCATTATTTTAAATGACTGAATAATATTCCATTGTATATATGTACCACATTTTCGTTATCCAGTGATCTATCAATCGACATTTCGATTGCTTCCATGTCTTGGCTATTGTAAACAGTGCTTCAGTGAACATTGGGGTACATGGATACTTTAGATCATATTTTTCTCTGGATATATGCCCAGGAGTGGGAGTGCAGTGTCATACAGTAGCTCTAGTTTTAATTCTTTACAAGGAACCTCGATACTCTTCTCCATAGTGGTTGTACCAATTTACATTCCCACAAACAGTGTAGGAAGGTTCCCTTCTCTCCAGACCCTCTCCAGCATTTGTGTTTGTGGATTTTTTTTTATAATAGCAAATAAGGCATAATAACATTCTGAAGTACCTAATAATGCATGTGCTGTGGATTAGGACTTCAACATAACTTTTTCTGGGGGGAGAGTCACAATATAAGCCATAACACTTCATTTATGTTTGTGTGATCTATTTGGCTATTTCCTTTATTTTCAACCTTGATCATTTTGTTTCTGGTACATTTAGTTTAGGCAGAAAGCATTTATCTTTATACTTAAAGAGAATTTAACTCATTTATGCAAGTTTTAATAGTTTTCACAACTACTAAGATATTTTATTATGGTTTCTCTTCTTCCCTTTCCTTAATTTTGCTGAGTTGACCAGAACTATGTTTCCCACCACTAAGATGAAACTATTTGAACACTTTTCACTTTTCACTTCTTTAATTCTCTCCCTCCACCTCCCCCATTTTGAGATCTTTGTTCTGAATTTAACTTTCATTTGGTTGGCGTACTTCCCAAGCAGTTTCTTTAGAAAGAGCATATGGCTGTTTATTTTCTGCGCCATTGTATGTCTGAAAAAAAATCTGTTGTTGCTTTCATGTATAATGATACCTTGGCTCAGAATAGGAATCTTGACTTGTGGTCCTTTCTTTCAAATGGCCATGTATGTTGTTTCACTATATGTAGAGTCAAGAAATGCAGATCAGAATCTGAACTTGGCCTGATTATCTTCTCATTTAGGTACCACATGTCTGCCTGAAAACTTGTTAAGAGTTCCTCTTTATCCCTCGGGTATAGAAATTTCACTAGGATGTGATCAGGTTTGTTTCTTTTTTCCTGAATTCTTCCTTCCACTTTGTGAGCCTTTTCAATCTGAAAACTTGTAGTCCAGGAAATTTTTTAAACTTATTCTTTCATAATTTAATCTTTTCCATCTATTCTTTTTTCATCTGGAGTTTCCATGATTCCCATTTTGGGGCTTTCAGATATGCCTTTCATTGAACATCTTTTTAATCCTAATGTCCCCCTCCTTTTCTTTGTTTTGGATAATTTTCCTTAGGGATGTGAGATAGTATCTCCATTTATATGTTCAGAATACTCATTTCCCTTTCAGCATTGTCCAGTTTCTTTTTCACTTCTCTTGAACTTGGGGGTAACCTTTTATTTTGATATGATTTTTAAAGTACAGAAAGGTTGCAATAGTGTAAGATATTCCTTTATCAATTATTTACATTTTGCCCCATTTTCTGTGAAATTTTTGAATGGGGAATCATATTTTGAATTTATTTATTCATTTATTCATGAGGTTATAGTATTCCTATAAACTACATTTTATGTTATTATCATGAGTAATTATGTTACGAATGGAATTTTTTCTTTCCATTTTCTCATCGGTCATGTTTGGCATATGTAACAGTTGACAGAGGGACAGCTCTCTAGTAGGCTTCCCAGGTGCTGCTGGGGGTCAAGAACCACTTGCCAACGCAAGAGACATAAGAGACGTGGGTTTGATCCCTGGTTTAGGGGCAGCAAATAATGACAATTTTATATGTTTCTTTTCTAAAATTAAATCTTCTTCTTCCTCTTCTTATGTTATTATTTCGACAAGGGCCTTCAGAATTGCTTTGAATTACATACGTGTTTTCTTCCTGGTCTGTTCCTGATCTTAATGGGCTTTCCAAAGAAATTGGGAAATGTCACTTGTAGTTCACCAAAAGCATGATATATACTGTTAGTTTTTGAAAAATATCTCTTCTTAAGTCAAGTTCCATGTAGTTTTATTTCAGGAATTTTAATTAATAATAGATGTTAAATTTTATCAAGCCTCTTTCCTGTATCGATCATAAGGAGCACATAGTGTTTCTCAATGTAATCTATTAATATAGTGAATTACATTAATTAATTTCCCAATTTTTAAAATAGAAATATACTTGGTATACAATATTAGTTTCAAGTGTACACATTGGGATTCATAATTTTTAAAGGTTATACCCCATTTATATTTATTATAAAATATTGGCTTTATTCCTGGGTTGTACAATATATTATTGTAACTTACTTTATACATGATAGTTTGTTTCTCTTAGTCTCCTACCCCTATATTGCCCCCCCTTCCTTCCCTCTCCCCACTGATAACGTATAGTTTGTTTTCTATATCTATCTGTCTCTTTTTCGTTATATTCACTAGTTTGTTTTATTTTTTAGATTCCACATATAATGATATCATATAGTATTTGTCTTTATCTGTCTGACTTATTTTACTAAGCTTAATACTCTGTAGGTCCATACATGTTGCAAATGCCAAATTTACACTCTTATCTTACGGTTGAGTAGTATTCCATTGTGTATATCTATCTATCTATCTATATATAGATATACACCACATCTTCTTAACCTTTCATCTGTTGATGGACACTTAGGTTTCTTCCATATCTTGGCAGTTGTAAATAATGCCGCTATAAACATTGGGATGCATGTATCTTTTCAAGTTAGTGTTTTCACTTTCTTCAGATATATATCCAGAAATGGAATTGCTGAGTCCTATGGTAGTTCTATTTTTAGTTTTTTGAGAAACCTCCATAGTGTTTTCCACCGTGGCTGCACCAATTTACATTCCTACCAACAGTGTACCCTTTTCTCCCTTTTCTCCACATTCTTGCCAACATTGGTTGTTTGTGTTCTTTTTGATGATAGCCATTCTGACAGGTAGTGAGGTGATATCTCATTGCAGTTTTAATTTGCGTTTCTCTGATGCTTAATGATGCTGAGCATGTTTTCAGGCGTCTCTTTTTCATGAACATCTTTTCATTGGCCATTACTTCTTTGGAAAAATGTCTCTTAAGATCTTCTGCCCATTTAAAAAATGCTTTTTAATTTTGCATTATAAATTTCCTAATTTTTAGCTAACTTTACATTCTGAGAATAATGCTAATTGCTCAAAACATAGTTATCTTTTTAGCATACTATTATTACATTTAATTTGCTGTAATGAGATAGGATTTTTTTATTTCATGTGAGACTGAGCTTTGGCCTCCCCCCACCCCTGGTTTCAGTGTTACAGTTATATAAACTTCCCACCTTTTACTGTGTCCTTAAACAGATTTTAAATAAAATAAGAATGTAAGATGATAAAGTTTTGAGGCATTAATGAACATTTTGAAGGTTAAATCTAGAAAGTGAAATGAAAAGTAATGATAATAAAAGACTTACATTTCCTCTACTCATCTCATTTTGTTAGAATAGAATCTTTGAACATATCCACTGATTTTAAGACATCAGTTTCACCAGGCCACATAGACACTGAACTAAGATAGAAATATTGTCATTTTGGAAGCGTGAAAACCTTAGATTTGCAGAGCACTTGAAAATTTATGTAAGATATAAACTCAAATGTTACTAACAGTGATATAATAAAGAAAATATTAATCATCCCTATCCTGCCAGCCCAGCCCCCAAAGGAATCCACTTGATGTTTCTGCTGTTGTTCATCACTGTGTCTCCAAATAATGAATGTATACTGCTCTCTCTTGTTTTGTCAATTTATGTATAATCCATTGTTTTCTTATATTGGTAGCTGAAGATTTTAACTTTCAAACACTTTCTATTCTTTCACCCATTCTCTTAAAACAGTTACATCTTTTAAAAAAAATCCATACTCATTTTTGTGCTAAATAAATCTTGCCCACTGCTGAAATGAGTGGCATCCTCTTATTACATTTCCTTTCTTGCAAGATACTTTGATTTTCTTTACTATTCATTGATTGTCTTTTCATTTGCTTTGTTTTCCCTGAACCTATTGCTAGGTCTCCCAATATACCCCAATAGCTCTGTAGAAGGGCCTTTCAGCACAATTTTCCACACAGTTTAACCTGTTAGATAACCTCCTTTCTATGTCTCCCCTGCCATATGCTCTGGTGTCCTACTGGCTGGCAGTATAGCTCTCAACCTGGGAATTCCTTTACTTCTTTCCTTCCCTGAGTGCTGTGCTTCATGTTTCCATGGCTTCTTCTTGCTTTAGTCCCTCTTTTCTTTTTTTAAATATATATATTTATTTTTATTTATTTATTTGGCTGCACCAGCTCTTAGTTGCATCACACGGAATTTTCCATCTTCTTTGCATCATGTGGAATCTTTACTCTGAGTGTATCTTCATGCACAGTCACTCAGTCATATCCAACTCTTTGTGACCCCCTGGGACTGTAGCCCACCAGATTCCTCTGTCCATAGGATTAGCCCAGTAAGAATACCAGAATGGGTTGCCATTTTCTCTTCCAGGGCATCTTCCCAACCCAGGGCTTGAACCCCAGTCTCCTGTGGTTCCTGAATTGGGTGGGAGATGGTTTCTTTACCACTAAACCACCTGGGAAGTCTGGGATATTTAGTTGTAGCATGCTAACTCTTAGTTGCAGCATGCGGGGTCTAGATCCCTAACCAGAAACTGAACCTGGGCCCATTGCATTGAGAGTGAAGAATCTTAGCCAATGGACCGCCAGGGAAGTCCCAGTCCCTCTTTTCGATGAAACATATATACCAGCAGCTTCCTGAGAAAGACAACTTGAGAGTGAAAATTTCTGAGGCTTTGCATGTCTAGAAATGCCTTTATCATGTCTTCATGCTCGATTTGCCAGGCATGACATTCTAAGTGTAAGTTAATTTTGTGGGCATCATTCCTTTTCTTCTTCACTATCATTATTTTCTTATTCCCAATGTGCTGTGTGTGATTCTTTTTTTCTTTCTTGAAACCTGTTGTTAGGACATTCTTGTTATCTCTGGTGAGAATGAGTAATATTGTGAATAACTACTGTGTGTTCTTCCTGCTTTGTATGTGACTCAGCCTTTGAGGATCAGTTGATCCTCAGACAACTCTATGATGTTGTTGATACTAATTATTCCCGTTTGACAGAGGTGGAAACCATGACACAGAGAGTTTAGGTGGTTTTCCCAAGGACACACAGCTAGCAGTGAATGCACCCAGGATTTATATCTAGTTCAACTCTACAGTCTATGTTCCTAATCATTATTCTTAGCTTCTCCAGGAAGGTAAAAGTAACCAAAGGAAATTCCCACTAGTGCAGTGTTTCAGGCACTAGGTCCAATAGTAGGGATTAACACAACATGAAGTTGGGTTCTTAACTGATACACAAGGTCAACACTAATTATGAAACAGTTCCTCTCTGTACTACAGGACCTTGGACATTTCTTAACAGAAGCCAGCCAGCAGTGCTTTTTACAGCCAGTAGGCTGGGAATTTCCAAAGGCAAGGCAGGTATAATTTTCGTCACAGTCTTGTACCACTTATAGCCGGAGGAGCATTGCAGAGGGTGAGTTACTCTTAAAGCTGGCCCAGTGCCACTCTGCTCAGTAGCAAACACTCCTCATTGTGACATCTTGGGATGTCTTGTACCCAAATGCTGCCAAATCCTCATACCTTTATCTTCTATTCTTACTGTAGTCACAGTAACTTTCCTCCTCTTAATTTCTAGAATACCATTGGCACATGATCAATTCCATTGTGTGATATTCTTTGTATTTTCTGTTGATTTTATGTCTTCCTAACTATAGACTGTGGGCAGAATTATCTTATATATCTTCTAGTTCTTCATAACGATGAAGAGATGATCTATGTATGAAAATGCACATAGTGCATGTGTATGTGTGCTATTTAAAGACTTTTTATCATAAAGGTAATATGTCTTCATGTTTTAAAAAATTTTAACAGTACAAAAAGTAGAAAACAAAAGTTAAATTTTCTCAATTCTTCTGAATCTCTCTACTCACTACTGATTCCTCTTATCTCCTGCCTTCTCACTGTGGATTTCTTTTCCACAGAAACAAGGCTTACTTATGTGACTCTTTCCAGAAACTTTCTGTATATATAATAGCTTGTATATACATATATATATTAATATAAATGGGATCACGTTATATGTACAGTTCAAAAACATGTCAATTTGTAGCTGCAAATTTTTCCCTTTTTAAACAGCTGTGTAGGATGAATTGATCAATTTTATTAACCAGTCATCTATTCATGGGCATTTAAGCCCTATCTAGGTTGGGATTTTTCATTGTTTTTGTTTGCTAGTACAATCAGTGTTGGGCTTCTGATGGCTCAGTGGTAAAAAACCTGCCTACCAATACAGGAGACATAGATTTGATCCTTGGGCTGGGAAGATCCCTGGAGAAGGAAATGGCAACCCACTCCAGTATTCTTCCTGGGAAATTCCATGGACAAAGGAACCTGGCAGGCTACAACATGCAGTCCATGGGGTCACAAAAGAGTCAGACATGACTTAACAACTAAACAACAATCAATATTGCAATGAATGTTGTAAAAACATTTTAATCGAATATGTAAGTATACTTATAAATAAATTCATTGAAGTGGGACTTCTGAGTCAAAGAGTAAATCCATTTAAAATTATGATAAGTGCAGCTACATTTATTTCCATGAAAGTTATGCCAAATTATACTACTATAAACAGTGTCTAACAGAGAAGGCAATGGCAACCCACTCCAGTACTCTTGCCTGGAAACTCCCATGGATGGAGGAGCCTGGTAGGCTGCAGTCCATGGGGTCGTGAAGAGTCGGACATGACTGAGCGACTTCACTTTCCCTTTTAACTCTCATGCATTGGAGAAGGAAATGGCAACCCACTCCAGTGTTCTTGCCTGGAAAATCCCAGGGATGGAAGAGCCTGGTAGGCTGCCGTATATGGGGTCACACAGAGTCGGACATGACTGAAGCAACTTAGCCCCAGCAGACAGTGTCTAAAAGGGTCTCTCATAATATCCATTGCCAAGTCATGGAGCTTTTCAATATTCCCTCATCTAACACAGAGGAAAATTTGCACATCTTTGCTATTTTAATGTCTCTAATAATTATTGAAATTAAGCAGATTTTCATATATTTATTGGTCTCTCTTTTGCGAGTAACTGATTTTCATATCCCTTGCCCATTTTCTAGTGGGTTGTCCATTCATTTGTTGTTATGATTCAGCATTCTGTTTAATTTTTAAGATGTCTGTTTGTTGTTTTATTTTTTGGCATATTAATGAAATTAATCCATTGCCTGTTATATGTGTTGCCAATATTTCCCCCGTTTGTTACCTATCAACCTAGATTTTTGTCTTTTAACTTTGTTACTTTTGGTGTGAGTGTGGATGTGGGAGTGTGTATGAATTAAAGCAGCTGAAAAAAGTACAGGATTGTTGAAAGCCCCGAAGCACACAGAAGTGAAGAAGATTAAAGAGCAGGAAAAGAAACAAGGGAACTTTCTCAGCTCTGTTGCACGTGTGCGTTTTCTCCTTCCGCAAGAGGCATAAGGCTTATGGGAACAGCCAGGAAGCAACTGTTATCTTAACCTGAGACTCCTGTTTACATAGTTTTTAGAGAAAAAAAGACAATGAAGATAATTTTTTAAAATATATTGTTAGTCAAAAGTCAGCTTTCTCCTCAGAAAAAAAAAAAAAAGAAACAAGAGCTATCCAGGATTGGACAACAAATTAATATGCAACTTGCCCATGCCAACTCTCCCAGTCAGCTTAATTCTCATCAGCCACTATAATTTATTAACAGTGAGGTGGGAAAAGACATGAATCAGCTTAATGTGATATAAGTAGGGCATTGCCATAGCAACAAGATGCAGTCTGTTTTCTACTATTTATGTATGGTTTATTTTCTCCAGAGCCTCTTGAGTTATTGCTTGAAACAAATGGAATGAGAAACATCTTGTTCTGAACACCTCCCCCCCACCGCCCTTCAGTGTGTATGTATATATAAAACCACATATTTTTTTAATGAGAGAAAAAACAAAAACACTTGAAATTTTAAAAAAAAAATTGTTTATAGCAAAAAAAAAGCTAGCTGCATAGTTTCCAATCCACTGTGATTTTTAAGAACTCATTTTTTTAAATTTTCACCTCTGAGACATGTGATTCCTCACTGAAACCTCTGGGAAAAAACCCAAAACACATGCTGGAAGCAAACCTAAGGCTAATATTGCTTCTCAAAGGAAACATTCACATTCTCGACCCAGACTTCTTAGCTGGCTGGAACCAACCTTCCACTCCTAAAAGCAGTGAGCAGTCTAAGCCTGGTGACAATCTGTTATTTCACTGGGTCTCAAAAATTCATCAGTCCAGTCCAAGGAGGAAGCCAAGACCAAGTCTGTGAGCCTGTTGCCCTGAGGAGAACACCATGGATCCTTAAGAAATCTTACCAGCCAGTAAACCATCCCACCCTTGCCTAAAGTACCCTGTATGGAATAGACACATTTCATGACGGATCCTCATAATTCTCCACTTTTCCTTGAAAGTATAGAATTTAGAGTTTTTAGAACAGAGATGGAGTGGTCATCTCTGGACCATAGAGAACATCTGGGTTTCAGTTAAGCAGACAGGGAAACAGTAACAGAATCTCTCCATTGTCCTCTTTTCTTCATTCCAGCTCTGGATTCCTATCATAAAAGCCCCTATGGTCTATAAAGACAGAAGGCGAAATAAAACATAGGGGAAATTTAACTCTCAGTATCTTCACTCTGCATTAAATATGAACTGATGTTTCTTTATTTGTCTGTTGTATTTAACTCTTAGAATCACTTCATGTGCTTAGTTGTGTCTGACTCTTTGTGACCCCATGGACTGTAATCCACCGGACTTTTCTGTCCATAGAATTTTCCAGTCAAAAATACTGGAGTGGGTTGCCATGCCCTCCTCCAGGGGATCTTCCCAACCCAGGGATCCAACCCAGGTCTTCTGCACTGCAGGCAGATTCTTTACCACTGAGCTATCAGGGAAGCCCCCAAATCAATTCATATGTTTAACAAATCTTTCTGATCAGAGGCTCAAAGTTGCCATCAGCCTTCTAGCACATGTTTGGGGACTTGAGCTAAAGAAGCCCAGAAATGACCAGTAGCACTTGCCCCTCATGAAAATCGCTCCCAGAGCTCAAATTTTAACATGCTCACATTCAGAATCCCCTAATCCCATGCCTCTTTAGACACTCTTCTGGTCCTCAACTCTGGGAAGAAGGGAAATTATGGGAGAGTATTATAACTGCTTCTAGGAAACATTTTGGTGTCTGGGAAAGACCTTTACCCCATCCCATTTTCTGATGGAAGAAGCAGACAGGATCTGGGATGTCATATAGCAAGTGAGTTCAAGCAATTTCTTGTTACCCAACCTCCTGGGTCCATAGGACCTGGATATTACCCTGTGATGCCCCACCATCAATAACCACCGTGATTTAGCAATTAGTTAGTGTTAGTCACTCAGTTGTGTCCGACTCTTTGTGACCCCACAGACTGTAACCCACCAGGCTCCTCTGTCCATGGAATTCTCCAGGCAAGAATACTGGAGTGGATTGCCATTTCTTTCTCCAGGGGATCTTCCTGACCCAGGGATTGAACCTGGGTCTCCTGCATTGCAGGCAGATTCTTTACTGTCTGAGCCATCAGAGAAGCCCCAATTTAGCAATGAGGACATCTAATTTAACCCATATTGAATATTCCTTTGATATTTATTTTCCGTCAAGGGTTGAAGCACTTCCAACAGTTCTGAGCAGTAGGTTATCTTCTTTTATTTATCTTTAAGGTGTACTTTATATACAATAAAGAATACAAATGTTAAATGTCCAGCTTGAAGGATTTTTACTTTTATGTGTGTATACTCATAGCCACCTAGCAGACCAAAATATAGAACATTTTCAAATTTGGAAGCTTCCTTTATGCCCCTTTCCAGTCTATACCCCTCCAAAGTACACAATATTCTGATTTCTATTATCATCAGTTAGTCTTGCTTGTACTTAAACTTCATATAAATGAAATCATACAGTGTGAACTTTTCTTATCTGGTTTCTTTTGCTTAATGTAATATCTGTGAGAATCATCCATAAATAATATTTTATGACTGGTTCATTTATTTTTAGCTGTATATTACTCTATTCTATGAATATTCCATATTATATTTATCAATATATATCACATACATTGTTCCCTACCCTATTATATATATATATACACATATATACTGTATATCCATATTATATATATATATCTCCATATATATATTGTTACCCATTATCTTTTTGATGAACATTTGAGAGTTTCAAGTTTTATCTTTTGTGAATAAAGATTTGTGAATATTCTCATACATTTCTGTTGATGAGCTGGGCACTTATATAGAGCTGAATTCCTGAATCATAAATTAGGTTTATGTTTAGTAGTTACTGTCAACGTTCCCAAAATGATTGAGCCTATTTACATCTAAATACATCCTTGGTAACTCTTGGTATGGTTAGTTCTTTTTTTTCTTTTAATTGAAGTATAGTTGATTTACAATGTTGTGTTAGTTTAAGGTATATAGCAAAGTGATTTATATAGATATATATTCTTCAAATCATTTTTCATTATAGATTATTATAAGATATTGAATATAGTTCCTGTGCTATACAGTACATCCTTGTTGTCTATTTTATATATATATTAGCAGTACTGTATTATCTGTTAATCCCAAACTCCTAATTTATCTGCCACAACCCCCCCCAACTTTTCCCTTTGGTAACAGTAAATTTGCTTTCTATGTCTGTGAATCTGTTTCTGTTTTTTAAATAAATTCATTTATGTCATATTTTAGATTCCATATATAAGTGATAACACATGGTATTTGTCTTTCTCTGACTTACTTCACTTAATGTGATAATCTTTAGATCCATCCATGTTGCTGCAAATGGGATTATTTCATTATTTTCTGTGGTTGAGTAATATTCCATTATATATATAATACATAATAAGTATATATTATATATACCATGTCTTCCTTATCCATTGATTTGTTGATGGAGACTTAGGTTTTTTCCATGTTTTGGCTATTATAAATAGTGCTGCTATGAATATTGGAAAACAGTATCTTTTCAAATTAGAGTTTTGATCTGTTCTGGATATGTGCCCAGGAGTGGCATTTCTGGATCATATGCAACTCTCTTTTTAGTTTAGTTTTTCTTTTTTTCTGGGACAAGGAAGGATTTAATATTATTTGCAGCAAGTAAGGAGAGCACTGGGGATCTTTCCCAAAGCAGTATCTCCACAAATAGCAAAATTGGGAAAATTTTAGGCTAAGGGGACATACATATCCATGAGGTGGCTTGAACAGTGGAAAATTCAGCAAAGAATTGGGGCAAAGGTCAACAGTCTAATTCACAGTTAATTGAAGTCAGGAGAGTCAACATCATCATTGAATTGAAGGTTTAATTCTTGAAGGTTTATAGCCAGCCTCAGAGCATTTCATCACAGATGCAGGGTAAAGATTCTACAGCAGAGTTCTGGAGGTCAGAGTCCAAAATGAGTCTTACCCAATGAAAACTGAAGGCTTGTTCTTATGGGGAGAGTACGTTTCCCAGCCTTTTCCAGCTTCTAGAGGCTTCCCATATTCATTGGCTCCTGACCTCGTATCACTCCAACCTCCACTTGCATCCTAACATCATTTTCCTCTGTTTTTAGTGTTTTAAGGAACCTCCATATGATTCTCTGTAATGGCTGCAGTAATCTACATTCCCACCAAAAGTGTAGGAGAGTTCCCTTTTCTCCACACCCTCTCTAGCATTTATTATTTGTAGATTTTTTTATGATGGCCATTCTGACAGGTGTGAGGTGATACCTCACTGTAGTTTTGATTTTCATTTCTTTAATAATTAGCAATGGTGAGTATCCTTTCTTGTGCCTGTTGGCCATCTGTAGGTCTTCTTTCAAATTTGAGTCATTCTGCTGAGTGAGTAGTTGATTCTTACGGTGTCCTTAATTTGCATTTTCCTGGTAAGGAACTATTTTAAGCACTTTTCAGGTGCAGGGCTCCAGTATTTGAGGCATTATAAGGCCTGCAACTGCCCAGCAGGTATCCTCATGCCTAAGGGAGTGAAACATTAAATTACAACTAAAAACACAGTGACAAATGAGAGAGCATAAAGAAAAAACAATCATTTTTCCTGTTTTATAAACAAGAGGGGCCTATATTTTCATTTTGTATTGGACCCCACAGATGATGAGCTTGGACCCCACCATTGGCCTGCTGAGTGCAGATCTTCAGGGCGGGCTCTGGACTCCTGTTTCTACTGCCTCTAGGTTAGTTTAGGTCACACTCTTTCTCTGCAACTTGGGTCATCTACTTCCAGTGTTGCCTTCATTCTCCCCAGTAACCCCAGATCACTCTCTGCTTTAAAGACAAAATGATCTCTCTAAAACAAAAATTGGATGCACTATTCCTTGCTTCCCATGTTTCCATTTTCCTAGGGTTAAATCCCAGACACTTTAACACCATTTACATGGCCCTGTGTGATTTGCCCTCTGCTTGTTCTGCAGCAGCCTCAGCTCTCTCTATTCACAGCCTCCAATCACGGAAAACTACTTTCAGTTCCTCCGAAGTACAAGCTCTCTCAGTCTTCTGTGCCTTTGCATGTACTGCTCTCACTGTCCCATCTCTCTTCTCCTTACAACCTCCCTACCCTCTTCTTAGTGTGGTTAACTCTAACTCATTCAAGTATTAGCTCTAACGTCTCCTTTCTGGAAGTCTTCCTAGACCCTTACATCCTGTTTGCTCCATAATAGTATCATGCTGCTGCTAAGTTGCTGCTGCTGCTGCTAAGTCGCTTCAGTCGTGTCCGAGTCTGTGCGACCCTGTAGACGGCAGCCCACCAGGCTCCGCCATCCCTGGGATCCTCCAGGCAAGAATACTGGAGCGGGTTGCCATTTCCTTCTCCAGTGCATGAAAGGGAAAAGTGAAAGTGAAGTCGCTCAGTCGTCCGACTCTTAGCGACCCCATGGACTGTAGCCTACCAGGCTCCTCCATCCATGGGATTTTCCAGGCAAGAGTACTGGAGTGGGGTGCCATTGCCTTCTCCGTAATAGTATCATACTACATTATAATTGCCTGTTTACTTACTTGCTTGAAAGTGAAGTTGCTCAGTCGTGTCCAACTCTTTGCAACCCTGTGTACTGTAGCCTACCAGATTCCTCCATCCACAGGATTTTCCAGGCAAGAATACTGGAGTGGGTTGCCATTTCCTTCCCCAGGAGATCTTCCCGACCCAGGGATTGAACCCAGGTCTCCCGCATTGTAGGCAGGCGCTTTACTGTCTGAGCCACCAGGGAAGCGCTTAATTGCTTACCTCTCTCATTAGATAATAGGCTGCATGAAGGCTTGTACCCTTACCTTCTAGCACAGTATATTTCTGTGTGCACCGTTGCTTGGTTGCGTCTGACCCTTCTTGACATCATGAACTGTAGCCTGTCAGGCTCCTCTGTCCATGGGATTTCCCAGGCAAGAATACTGGGGTGGGTTGCCATTTCCTTTTCCAGGGGATCTTCCCGACCCAGGGGTCAAACCCGCATCTCTTGTGTCTCCTCCACTGGCAGACAGATTCTTTACCACTGAGCTCCCAGAGAAGCCCTCTAGCACAGGGCCTGGCACATAGTAGGGATTTATGTTTGTGTAATGAACAAATACATGTTGGAGCACTTCAAGTTCCTTAATATCAAAGGCAAGTTTATGGGGGGAGGGGAAATGAGACTGAAGAATAAGCAGGGCCCTGGTGTGGAGGAGATCATATTTCAGGCAAAAGTTCAATTTTGGTTCTGTCAGTGAGAAGGAGACTGACAAATGTTACTCTCCAAATTCACATTCCCTCAAGACGGTCTGTTATGCTCTCTTCCCGATCCATATCACCTCTATACTTTGGCTTATCTCATCATGGATATACTCCCCAACTGTAGAGTTTTGAGTCCCATTTTTCCTCTGGAATTTCAGTCTTCTGGCCTTGCACCAATTCTATCACATTTGTGCAAGTCCTTTCTTGTTATACGGCCCATGTCAGCTTCTGTGTTTTAACTCTTTCAAAAGGCTTTCTACTTCAACATTGACAATTATGGATGATCCTATTCTTGTCACCCTAGGCAAATCCAGAAGCCAGCAAAAATGGTCTATGGATATAAAAAACCTAAATAACAAATGGTGTGGTTAATGAATTACACTTTTGTCAGCCTGATCTCAGTTTCTTTATTTCTTAAAGCCTAGAGGCTTATGATCCCTAATGTATCCACCATCTTGGCCATTGCTGCTAATTTTTTAGTATATGTGCTGCCGAAGCAAGCACAACTGCTGCTAATTTTTAAAAACTGTGTTAAAATACACAACCATGGATGATTTTCTGGTAGTCAGTGGTTAGGGCTCCATGCTTCCACCACAGGGAGCATGGGTTTGAATCCTAGTCAGGGAACTAAGATTCCCCAAGCAGCTCAGCACAGCTGAGAAGAAAAGAAAAAACCACACATACAAACAAAAACACAAAATTTGTTATCCTAACAACTTTGGGGTATACAGTTCAGTAGCGTAAAGTACATTTACAATGGTGTGTGATCAATCTTCAGAACACTTTTCATCTTGCAAAACTGAGGCTCTGCAACCATTAAACAACTCATGCGCCCCTTCTTCTAGCCCCTGGCGATGACCATTCTACTTTCTGTCTCTGAATCTGACAACTCTAAGTAACCCATGTAAGTAGAATCCTAAGGTATTTGTATTTCTGTGAGTGACTTACTTCACTTAGTATAATGCCCTTAAAGTTTGTGCACATTGTAGCATGTGTTAAAATTTCCTTCCTTTTTAATGGTAATACTGAATACTGACTAATACTCCATTGGATGTATATACAACATTTTGTTTATCCATTCATCCATCAGTGGACACTTGGGTTGCTTCCACCTTTTTTGCAATTGTAAATAATACTGTGATGAACATGGGTGTAAATATTTCTTTGATATCTTACTCTCAATTTGGGGGATATATACCTAAAAGTGTAACTGTTGGGTCATATGGTAATGTTATTTTTAATTTCTTGAGAAACTTCTATAGCAGTTGCACTATTTTGTATTCTTACCAATAGTGCACAAGGGTTCCAATTTCTTCACATCCTCATCAACACTTATTATTTTCTGTTTTTTTTTTAATTTAAATGGCAACATCCTAATGGGTGTGAGGGGATATCTCATTATGGTTTTGATTTGCATTGCCTTAATAATTAGTGATGTTGAATATCTTTTCATGTGTTTGCTGTCCATCTGTGTATCCTCCTTAGAGAAATGTCAGTAACTCAATTCTTTTTATCAATGAATAATAGTCCATTGTATTGATGTACATACAGTTTATCCTTTTGTACATTAGAAGACATCTTAGTTGCTTTCAAGTTTTAGCAATTATGAATAATGCCTTCATAACAATGTGTGCAAGTTTTTGCATTATATGGTGTGAGTACTTTTAGTTCTGTAAGAAAGAGCCACACTATCTTCCAAAGGGGCTGTACCATTTTGCATTTCTACCAGCAATGAATGAGAGTTCCTGTGGCTCCAGATTCTTGTCAACATTTGGTGTCAAAGAATGGAAGAGGGAGGAGATAGAGACAAAATTATGCCCACCCCTTCCCTAAGCCATCCTCTGAAGCTCCCACTGCTGCAAAGAAATATGTGTTTGTATGTGTCTCTTTAAGGCAATTCATCTTTGTATAGTATGAAGTATAGGGTCTGGCACAGAGTAGATGCTCACTATGTGTGGAATAAATAAGTGAAAAAGTCACAAGTGATATTACCATGTTCTGGAGAAATCTCTGTACCAGTGATTCTCAACCTTGTCTGCACATTGGAACCACTGGGGAAACCACAGAAAAATGCACAAGCCTGGGATTTTCTTGGGTAAGGACTGGATATGAGGATTTTTTAAATATTCCCAAGTGATAGTAATACAGGTAACCCACAATTTTTAAAAGTTCCCTTCCACTTTATGCTAGTTCATTTTTATGAATGACCTATGTTAGTACCTATTTTTGCTAACAACAACAAAAATCCAGAGAGGATTTTTGATTTTACAGAAAATGGTGAAAAGCTAAAATAGCCTTAAGCATTTGTTTCACAGGGAACAGTTAAAGAGGTGGAGTTTCACCCTGAGTAGTGAGAGTGGCAGCACCAAGCCCCCTCCCCAGGAACCACGTTCAGCATCTCAGCCTCAAGCTTTGAAGCCATAGCTTTGAACTGCGTCTGTGAGTATCTGTGCTTTATCTTGATGTATTTTTTTCATCCGTGAGCAAAATGTGTCCTAAGGTAATTGCTTCTTTGATTTACACAATCTTGGCTTCAAAAGGTTTCATAGGAACATTCTATTTCCCAAAAGCAGGGGAAATGTGTCTAAGAATGTCTTGAGGGTGCAGCAGAAACACCTGGAGGGCTTGTTAAAGCACAGATTGCTGGGCTCTACCCCCAGAATATCTGACTCAGTAGGTTTGTGACCCAGGAATTTGCATTTTTTAACCAGCTTTCAGGTGATGCTAATGTTGCTGGTTCAGAATAGAATAGAACAGAAACAGAGATCTCATTCAACTGTGAGAAACACACTCTTTCTTTTTCTTATTAAGTTCATAATTGACCCCAGGGATGGACTTATGAGTAGTGTACTACTAATAGATATTTTAAATATTTTAATATGTACTCTCATACTGCCCCCCAAAGAATTTGCAGAGGTAGTAATATTTGAAGAGAAATCAAAAAAGTTCTCTGGTAATTACGAATCCATTTTTTCCGCTATTAAAAGCTTATCAAGGCCGTTATTACGAATGTTATATATAATGCAGTTTTACTCCTTGGAGGAAATAGAACCCTGAGCTTGATGGGGGAGAGAAGATAGTGAAGGCAGACTGGAATGAGGACATGCAAAATTACTGACTTAATATTGACTGAGAACTGCCTGGGTTTCGACCCTCAGGGTTTTGATTCCTGAGAGCCCAGGAATCATGGGATGTCTTTAGTTACTGGTGGTTCTGTTCCCTGTCTCCACTTGCCCTGATTATACCTTCACCCTCCGAACTGAGCATGTACTGTAACCTCTTCTGTTCCCCTGTTCACGTTCCTCTTTGATCCACACTCTGCCTCCCTGGGTTTCAGCTGTGTCATCTGTAAAGTGGGAGAGAAGGATGGGGGAAAACACAAAAAAGCCAACTTGGATATTTGGTCACTGTGACTTCTACACTAATTCCCTGACTTTGGGGCAGAGCAGCACAAAGGCTGGCAAACCTCAGCTCTGCTCTGGAACACCCAGCCTCCAAAAGGGACCAAAGAGAAGTTAGTTGGCTCTTCCTCATTTGCCTTATGGGGTCAACCTGGTGTACAGAAAAAGAGACCTGGACTGAGAACTAGGCGTCCTAGGTATTAACTGAAAATAACTCAATGAAACACTCCATAGCCTAAAAGTTGAGTCATGTTTTGTTCTGGGACCATACAGAAGACCATAGTCTGGGAGATAACCTCTCAGATAGCTCTTTTGGACTGTTCAAAAAGGTAAGAAAGGAGCCAGGATAAGTAGTTTTTGCTGGGACAAAAAAAAGAACAAAATGTAGTCAAACATCAAAAGATTACTGCTAGTCACACACACAAAAACAGACATCTCGAGTTTCTGATTTCAATGCATTTCTATGTATGGGAAGATGCAAGAGTCTGGGCTCACCTAAATTATTCCTTTGATATACATCTTAACTGTCTAAGGCTAGTATGCTATTTTTCTTCATCCTGAGTTCCCCTCAGGGTATGCTGTCAGGGGCGGCTGCAGTGGCTGATGGCTTGATGGTGTGCAATGTTCCTTGTGCACATTGGTGTGGTCCCAGTTCTATTTTCTACCTTCTATTGGGGCAATCATTTCACCTCTTGGGGACTTCTTACTGCCTCATCTGTTACACAGAGTCAGCTACTGCAAGGTGCTGTTTGGAGGATAAAATGGGAGAATGGAAATGAAAGCACATGGTACTTATCAGAGTATTTGTATTATATCAGGACCCATCAGCCCATCATACTTCTAGAATATTGTCACTGAGAAGGAACACTCCTACCCCACTTTATAAATGTCATCAAACACTAAAACACACCCAAATAAACTAGGATGCATTTGTGCTCATAAAGAAAGATATAGCAGAAGCTCAGTTGGAAATCCAATCCAGGTTGGTTCCAGAAACACATTTATACTGAATTTTGTATCCACGATTCCCCTACGCCTCATATATATCCCATCTTCCCGTTCAGCCCCTGGGTCATATTCTTATTCTCAAGCTCATAATCCCCAAACTTGAGGGAAAATATCCTTGCTGGGTTCTGACTCTCAAAAGGAAGAGAGATTTCCAACTGTAAGGACAATGCCCCTAGACCCTGGCACCTTCTAAAGGAGAAATCTCGTGTAAGCTGTGCTGTTCTGTGAGCAGTGGTCCTTGGCCCATCCAGAACTAAGGAACTCTCCTGCTCTCACTGTACATTTAGAAATGCATTTTAGGTTGTTTTGTTGGTTTTACAATAAGCATGCACAACTTTAGTAAGCAGAGGAACCAAGGATCTTTTTTTTTAGCTATGCAAATACTATCGGTAAAACATTAGTCAGAATTGTTACTGTGTTCTACTTTTGTTGATCGCTGCTTTGAGTATTCATATATAATGGGGACAATATTTTGAGAATACTAAACCTATGTATTTTCATCCTCTGTAACTCATACATCTTAGAGTTACTGAGACCTCAACATCAACCCAGGCTGAGGTAGAGAAGATACTCCTTTAGCCATTATTCATGAGGCCTGGTGTCCCCCAGGATAGGAGGCTATGGTGAGGATCATTCATTCTGAAGTAGATCCAGAGGGAGACAGAGATGTTCAGATGCCGATGCCAGAGTTCCAGTCCCTCCTTCCTGGCTGAATTTCAAGGTGAGGAGACTGTCGAGACATCTGGTTGGGCACTGGGGAGCCCAAGTTAACTGGATTTGGTGACTCCATTCCCAGGGCATGATTTGGAGAGGCTGCAGGCCTCTGGAAGCCCAGACTTTAGTTTCTCTATATCCGGACTGGGAAGAATGATGGTGTGGTCTCAGAGAACACGGTGTGGTCTCAGAGATCACATAGCCTGTGTGTGGCATATGGAAGATATAGGAGTTCCCAACTGCCTTAGTAAGGTACCAGAAAGGGCCTTAGGTCTGATGGAATAGCCAATCTGGAGTCAGGATGGAAAAAACCTCAGTATGTAGTACTTTTTCAAATCAGAAGGAAGTGTCTGAGAACTCAGACTCCACGTGTCTGTGCCAGTGAGTGATAGAAGATTGGGTAAGACCAGTCCAGAGGCCAGGCTAGGAAGCAGGAGACATGTGGATCTGAGTCCTCCTCTCTCCTGGTGCCATGAAGTCATGTAAGCTCCCACTTTCCCCAAATGTCAACCTAAATGAGACTGGGAGAGGAAATGGAGAGAACTGAGCTTTTTTTTTACTTCTGAGTACTGCCTATGACTTAACTTTTTGCTTTGAAGTAAAATTTTAATTTGTTTTCAGTTATGCCAAACTCTTTTTTTTTTTTAACCTACATAGGTATCCTTTTTTTTTTTTTTAATAAATTTATTTTAGTTGGGGGCTAATTACTTTACAATATTGTAGTAGTTCTTGCCATACATTGACACGAATCTTTGTATTTTATTAGGATAATACGATATTATGTTGGTTTCTGCCACATAGCAATATAAATCAGCCAGAGGTATACATATGTCCCCTCCCTCATGAAACTCCCTCCCATCTCCCAGCCCATCCCACCCCTCTAGGTTGTCACAGGGCACCAGATTTGGGTTCCCCAAATCAAACAGCAAATTCCCACTGGCTATCTATTTAGAACTGAGCATTTTACAAATTCAGAGTCATTCAAAAGAGATGGTTTAAGTGGCATAAATGGAGATACTGGTGATTTGAAAATTGAAAGATTATTTTCTTCTCTCATTACTCATGAGTTGAAAATTTGAAGACAAGATTAGATCAGTTATGGAAAGACAAAGAAGTTTTATTTCCTTTGTACAACTGAGTAGTGCAAAGTGTAAAAGCTCAATGCTGCTCAATATATGTGCTAGTTGAATGATATCAATTATTTGTCCCTTGGTTTTGTGTGTTTTCTTGATTTGCACAATATGCAGTCCTAGAATCCTTGAAAAACAATCAATACACATAGTAACATCATAGCCCAGTTACTGCCATGACCGCAGTTCTGATTCTGAGTCATCAGGTGCCACACCTGGTCTGAAATCACCCTGAGTTCTAAAGGTACTTGGAACACCTCTGTGAGCTGTCATTAAAATATTTTGCCCAGTTTTATCGTCTCAGCTTTATATCCTTCCAGCAGAAATGCCCCCAAATTGTTAGAGTACCCAATTTTAAAAAGTAGTTTGCAGAGTGTTTTTTTTGTGTGTGTTATATCATATCATCTCAACAACTGTCAGTTAGGTGGAAGAAATTGTAGTAGTTCCATTTTATAGTAAAAAAAAAAAATCAATTCTCAGAAGCTTAAGTGTTGTCAGGACCTAGTCATGAAAAGAGAAAGCAAACTAGGTCTTTCAACAGGGAGAATTCATCTTAGGGGTTGGTTACAGGCATCTATGTACACAAACTGTTCACATCAACTTGTGAAATTCAGCGATGCCATGTAGGCAGTTAAAAATTATACATGGTGAATGATCTATATTACAAAAATGAGTACACATTACAAATCAAGTTTCTTTTTGTTTTCCTGGAGCATTGGTTATTAAATATTTACCAGCCCATCACCCATTATATGTACTAGAGGACTTAACAGAGACAGTAACTGGATTAAGCAGTTACCATCCCAGGACCAGGAAACAAAGGAAAGAGACTGGATTATAAAAGCCTAAGATGCCAGAGGAGGGGCCCCCAGAGCCCGGGCTCAGTCTGCAGAGTGGTGGCTGCACCCTTGGTGCGCATACAGCTGAGGGGCACAATGATACTATGTAGAGATACTAAAGCAACGTGGGGGCCACAACCTACCACTGATGCTGGGGTGAAACTGATAGGGATGACAAGCCAACAGAAAGCCTTTCTTCTCCTCCTGCCTTGATCTCCCTCCAGCACCTCTATTGGCAGAGCTTAACAGAGAGCAGCAGCAAAGAAGAATTGTGGTTTGCAGAGTCCCCAGCTGCAGTATTGTAAAGTCACATATAGAAGATGGTTTGGGGTTAGAGACAATAGCTTAAAAACTAGAACATTAAGGGACTTACCAAAGGTTATGTAGTGTCATCTGCCTTGTTCCCTGTGATATTTCAGTGCCTAGACAATCCTTGGTGTATAATATGCACTCAGTAAGCAGTTGCAGGGGTGTCCTGCTGGCTCAGAAGGTAAAGAATCTGCCTTCAAAGCAGGAGACCTTGGTTCAATCTCTGGGTCTGGAAGATCCCCTGAAGAAAGTGAAAGTGAAATCCCTCAGTCATGTCCGGCTCTTTTCGACCCCATGGACTGTATAGCCGGCCAGACTCCTCCGTCCATGGAATTCTCCAGGCCAGAATACTGCAGTGGGTAGCCATTCCCTTCTCCAGGGGATCTTCCCAACCCAGGGATCAAACCCAGGTCTCTCAAATTGCAGGCGGATTCTTTACTATCTGAATTTACCTGGAGAAGGGAATGGCAACTAACTCCAGTTGGTTGGAGAAGCACATGAACAGAGAAGCCTGGTGGGCTACAGTGCACGGGTAAAGAGTGGGAGCTATCCAAAGGAGTAGTACACCCTGGTGCTTAGCAGAAATGATCTGTATTCAAATCCCAGCCCCACTCTTTAAGACTTGTGTGGCCTTGGGCAAACAAATTACTCAACATCTCTAAACCTTGGTTTCCTCCTCTGTAAAATGAAGATAATAATAGTGTGTAAGGCTTAAATAGGCTTCCCTGGTGGCTCAGAATGTAAAGAATCTGCCTGAAATGCAGGAGGCAACCCAGGTTTGATCCCTGGGTCTGGAAGATCTCCTGGAGAAGGGAATGGCTACCCACTCCAATATTCTTGCCTGGAGAATTCTTTGGACAGAGGAGTACACAAGGTAAATAGGCTTAAACAAGGTAAATAGGCTTAAATAAGGCAATCGATTGTTTGTGGCACAAATTCAGTCAAAGCTCTCTGTTACTCTCACCCCAGACCCCAGAAGGGTGGGCAGATAAATGGCCAACTGAGGCCGGTGACCCCATTGTTCTGGGCTTCCCCTTCTGCTTCCCAGCGCCAGCCAACACCCGGACTGGAGGAACAGGGATCTGCCTGGGGCTGCCACAGTCAGGCTAAAGGTTGGAAATGGAAGCCAGGCTGGCCAGCCAGTTTCGGCAGCCCCCATACACAGCATAGGGTACCTCAGGGCGACTAGGAGATGGGAATCTGTGTGTTTCCGAACAGCTCTACGCTTCAAAGCAAGTTCACTCCCGACTGAGACAAACGCGGGTGTGGCGGTTCCTTGTATTCAAAACAAAACAAAAGAAAAGAAAACAAAGAGAACCCCCGCTGTCAACCCCCGGAAGGCCCGCAGACCTTTTCCCAGGCAAAATGTGCCGCGAAAGAGGAGGGGCGCCTTTTGTGGCTGCTGTCCGGATTTGGAGCCTAGGGGCACGTCTAAACAACAACAACAACAAGCCCGTCCCTCTCGGGGGCTCAAGTCTGAAGTCTCACGCCTCAAAGCACCGGGGCCCCAGGGACGGGGCGGGCCGGGTCCCAGCCTCTCTCCCAGCGGGTCCCGGGCCAGGGTGAACGCGCCCCGCCCGGGGAAGCACCCGCTCCCCCTGCCGGAATCCCGGGAATGTCGCCGGTACGGGAAGCATCTGGACGGTCCTCTAGGCAGAGGGAGGGGGTCAAACCTAGAATTTCTCGGGTGCTTTTTGCACAAATTCCCCTCGAGCTTTTCAAGTCCTGTAAAGTTGAAGCCTATGAGAGTAAGAAGGTAGCCGCCCTACTTCCCCGGACATACTTTCTCGCGGCAAAGGCTCCCAATCCCCGCTCTGCGAGCACCCAAACGCCCCTTTCCCTGGCTCGAAAGATCACTTCTTTGTGTCTAAGAGAGGAAGCCCTTCCCCGTCTGGAAACCCACAGGGCCGGCCCAGGCAGGTGTTTCCAGCTGGACTGTCGCCATCTTGTGGCAGGATTGGGTGGCTACACTGGCCCGTCGGACAAACCAGCCTGCCTGTAACATTTTCAGGTCTCCAAAGTACTGTTCCTTCTTTCCCCCAACCACCTAGGAATGGAAAATTTTAAATCCCGTGGACAAGGAGTTTAACTCTGAGGCGCCTGTCCCCTCCTCGCTCACCTGCTTGCACGATGTCTTTCTAAAGGCATTCAAGTGTTGGCTGGAGAGACCAGCTTTCCTAAGGGCTCTGCCTCCTGAGGCGCCAAAACCAACCTGAAGGAGATGCCAACCCCCACCAATTTCCCATGATACAAACTAATGATTAACAAGACAGAGTCCTGTTCCTACTGGTTAGTAATGTCATTATGCTTGATAAGTATTATTAAAGGATCCCTGTTATTAAAGACTCCCTGTTATTATTATTCAGCATTTGTATTCTGTTTTTTTCAAAACGCTCAGGTTATTATCTCCTTGGGTTTTCCGAACACTCCAGAGAGGCAGGCAGGTGACAACTTCATTTTATAAAACAGGGAAACTGAGGCACTGTAATTAGTGGCAAGTTCATGGATTGATGAGTCAACAGTAGTCATTTCTTCCTAGATGATTACTGTCTTACTCCAAAGTGTCATAGATGCCAGTAGATGGTAAATAGACACCCTAACCTGGAAAACTAGTTTCTCTCACCCACTTTTATGACCTATTGTAATCACATTAGAAACCCATCCCAGAAGTTTTAAAACTTACTAGTTGTATGCTCATTGCATTGAGCATATGGGTGTTGTTAATTGCATTTTATTTTATTTTATTTTTTTTTTACAAGGCACACACAACCCACTTAAAAAAAAAAAGCAAGGGTGTTACAATCAGTAAACCAGATGTATCTTGATTTGGAGAATAAACTGGTTTTCAACACACTTGTTCACTATGAAAATACCCTATTCATTAGACATTAGCAAGCATAAAAAAGACCAGTAAAAAACTGACCAGCTTATTTTAAACTCTGTTATCTTCTCAGAGACATGAAGAGCTGTTTTCTGCTTTCAGACTTTACTTCTTCTTTTCAAAAAAGTCTTCAGTCTAATTAGTAGGTGCACTCATATTACCAGAGGGCTTTAAGTTTCTTCAATAACTTTTAGTCTTTCCAAAAGAGACAACAAAAGAAATTACTTTGCTCTACTCATAGAAAGCAGCCATATAATACGGTCCCCTTTCCCCGCTTTATTCCCCCTCCCTCGCCGAAGAAATGGATTCTGTCATTCTGGAAGTCTCCAGTGGGAAGCCCTGGTTGGGTTTGAATTCGGAGCTGAGTCAGCGAGAAGACATAGGCGGGTTTGAGAGGCATGTCCTCTCCCCAGTTGCTGAGTTAGCCTAACCCCCAGTAAAGCTATAAAGTTGAAGAAGTTTGTCCTTGGAGCTCTCCCAAACAACATTTAGTTCTCTCTTTTTATCCAGTTCTTACCCCAAATAACACATTTCTAGATGTACATGTTTAAAGAAGTTAAGGAAGCTGTTTGCTGGTCTGGGGGAAATCAGGCTAGACTTATCAACCAACCTTCCATTATATTAATTCAACTCACTCTTTCACTCAGAAGGGATGTATTTATAAACTGTATTAATAAATACTCTTGATGGGCCTATGATAGCAAAGCACTTTAAATTCACTTTTCCTATGCAGCAAAGCTTTGAGACAGATTCTCATTATGAGGAAATGAGTTTTTAAAAAGCTCAAATAACCTGCTCACAGTCACACAGGTAGAGGTAGAACTGGGATAGGACTGATTATAAGGTCACCCTTCACCATCTGAATTCCTGTGAGTAGGAAAACAAGACTTGGGAGAATGATAGGTAAGTAGGAAATGAGTTAAAAAACAATAGAGTGACAAAATATTCCCTGTCGGTGGGGAAAGGGTCCTGTGCACACACCTGACATTTACTGAGTCTATAGCGTGGACTCCTGCAGGCCAGCCAGCCTCATCCTTTTGTCTCTGTCTTAGGCCAGCTGGATGAGGTGGGATAGGATGACAAATCAAGAGAGAAGTATGCATGTGAAATTGTTTCAGTTGTGTCCAACTCTTTGCAACCCTATGGACCGTAGCCCACCAGTCTCATCTGTCCATGGGAGTTACCAGGCAAGAATACTGGAGTGGATTACCATGCCCTCCTCCAGGGGATCTTCCAGAGCCAGGGATTGAATCTGAGTCTTTTGTCTCTTGCATTGGCAGGCGGGTTCTTTACCACTAGTGCCATCTGGGAAACATATGACTCCCCAAACTCTTTCTGACTCTTTCAACTTCCAGCCAATAGGGAAAAGGGTTCTCCAAGGAAATCCCAGCCTTCATCATATACAAAGAGGGTCCAAAGCCCTAGACAATCCTAGCTGATAAAAATATGTAGGTCTTTACTAGTGTGGTAAGTGGGAATTTCTCCAGGCAGTACAGTATACACTGAATAATAAAAGGGTGACATAACAATGGGGGCTGTGACTTCCATTCAATTGTGAGATTTAAGAAATTGATAGGAAATTGACAGGCAATAAGCAGCATTATTTGAGAGTACTACTCTGGAGTCAAGCTGCCTGAATTGATATCCCAGCACCATCACTTATTAGCTGTATGAACTTGGGCAAGAAATTTGGACTATCTGTGCCTCCGTTTCTTCATCTGTAAAATGGGAGTAATTATAGTTACTTTCCTCATAAGCTGATGTGAAGATTATATGAGTTAATGTATGTGCTTAGAGTAGTGTCTGGTCCATGGTAAACACAAAGCAAATATTAGTATTTACTATCATTATAATAAAAAGAAACTTTTCAATCAAATTTATCTGGGCTCCTATCACTGCTAGGTGGTCCTGGATAAGTTATCCAACCTCCTTGAGCTTCAGTGTCCTCCTCTATAAAATAGAGTGATAACACCTATGCAAGCAGGGAGATTGTGAGGAGTGAGATAATCTGCATGAAAATACTCACCACAGTATTGGTATTAATAGTGTATAACATTAATAGTAGCTCAGTAAATTCCAATTTCCTTTCTTTCTTTAACATTAATGAATTTTTTGCAGTGTGTTTAGTGGTAGCAAAAGAATAGTAAAAATGAAAATATGTGTAATCTATAATGTATATTTTATAATTAAACTATGTGAATTAAAGTATCTTTTATATTAAAAAGAGAACTCTGTGGCTTGCAGGGATGTCATAGCACCCAGACATAAAATGGCAGCCAAGCAGACCTGTTCCTCAGGAAAACTGTGAGGCGTGTCAATAGCAGGTCTACCCCCAGCTTTCTGTTCAGTGTTTTGCTGTGGTTAACCTTGCCTTCCTCTTCAGATTGTCTGAAGGCAGGGTCTTTGGGAGGAGTGGGGAATGGGCTGAGGAAAGGGACTTGGAACGACTCACCCAGGGGTCCCAGTGCTCACAATTGCTTCAGCCCTTTTCCTTTTTCCTTGAAGTCAAGGTCTGAAGTCTGAGGGACTGCATTAGGGCTGAGTGGAAGAAGAGGCTCAGCATGGGCTTCTGGCACTCTAAGACACCCTGGACCAGATGGGGGTCCAGAGCATCCTTGCTCCTTGCTCCTCAAAGGGCAGCATCAACAACATCCAGGGTCTTGTTAGAAATACAGAATCTCAGCTTCCACTCAAAACCTACAGAATCAGAGTATGTGTTTTAACAAGATTTCTGGGAGATTTGGATGCACATCAAAGTTTGGGAAGCATTGAGTTAGAACCTACGAAGCCTGTGTGGTCTGAATGAATGTGGGATTGGGACATCTGCTTTAAAGTGTGTATCTCCTGTTCCTTTCCTTTTCCCTTGAACCCACACTGTGTGCCTTATATGGAAAAGGCAGTGGCTTGCTACGGGGAGAGTGACCACTTTAATTGATCAGAGCTCTCAAGAAGCACAAATCCGGGCAGTGGCCCAGATGACAACTGAAAACTCACTTCGTTTTTCAAATAGGGTTGTGAGAACAACAATCAGTCAGGCAGGATCTGTGGAGCACCTATTTGAGCCAGGTGCCTACTGTATGCAAGCCCTATGGATGACACAAAGAAATACCATAGTACTGATCTGGGAGTCTTCAGGACATCTGGGCTCTGGTCCAAACCTCATTTTTAAATTGCTGGGCAATTCTCTTCACCCCTCAACATCTTCCTTTCCTGTCTGAAAAACGTGTGGGTCAGATGAGAGGATACTAAATTCCCATCCAAATCTAAAGCGATCTGATTCAAATAGCCCTAGCCTCAAAACCTTAGTCTAATTGAATAGACAAAATGATTTTAAATGACTACACATGAAACAGAGGGCAACTCAGGACAGGATGTGATTAAGGGCTGAGTTGTTCAGAACTGGCAGCGTAGCGATCAAGGACTCCTGGAAGCTGTGTGTAAAGGGCAGTGTTTGGAACCTTTCCAAACTCCTCCCCTCGCTCCCAGAGCCAATAGTGACGGGGGGAGGGGTTGGGGGGGGGCGGGCTGGACTTCCACAAGAAGCCACTAGGTGGCGCTGTCATGATGTGAAATCCATGACTGGTAAGGACGCTTCAAGGGAAAACGTTTGCTGCCCCTCTGGCTAAAGGAACAATGTGTGCGTGTGTGCCTGAGCATATTCGTGTGTGTTTGCGCGCGCGCTCAGTTGTGTCCGGCTCTTTGCGATCACACGGTCTGTAGCCCACCGTGCTCCTCTGTCTATGGGATTTTTCCCTCAAGAATACTGGAGTGAGTTGCCATTTTCTCCTCCAGGTGGATCTTTCTGACTCAGGGATTGAACCTGCGTCTCCCCTGTCTCCTGCATTGGCAGGCAGATTCTTTAACTCTGAGCCACCAGGGAATCACAAAAGGAACAATACTGGTTTCTAAACCTTAGAAACACAGGTTTCTAAGAGTGCTGAGGAACTCAGAGCGCAGGGTCGTCTTGTGTCTAAGCAGGAGTCAATGCATTCACTCTGCCCTGCGCAGATGACATGAAACATGAAAAAAGCAACCAGCAAGAATGGCAGCACAGAGCACACAAAAGAGCCCACCTTCTTACACACACACACACACACACACACACACACACACACACACACACACACACACACATTTTTGGCCATTGAGGTGTTGCGAATTCCCCTTCTCAAACTGTGTCTCTACCCCCACTTCCTGATCTTACTTCCCACTTGCCTTACAAACAGCAAGGATTTTGAGCCTAAATCTGAAGCCCTCCTTCCACATACCCACCTGCAGCAGAGCTTGGTTCTCCCATGGACAGGGAGAGGCTCCAGTCTGGTCACTTTGTCCTGAGGTGAGCACTGTCTGCTCCAGAGCCACCAGCACTCCTCGACATTATCTCCATTTCATTACCCTGCAAAGGCAGGGGTAGGGGGTAGGACACAGCATTTATAAAGGTTCTTCTATGTGCCAGGCTCTAGGCTAAGTGCTTTGCATGTATTGCTCGGGAGTCCACTTCCTCTGCCCTGGTTCCCACTCCCCACTCCCACTCTGCCCTTGAAAAACAGCGCAAACTGAAACTTGTGAACTCTCCTAGGGAAATAACAAGCAATTACTCTGAGGTATAGGCGAAAGTGTGCAAAACTTGCAGCCCCCACACCTTGGGTCATTTTCATTTCTGTTTATTGGCAGCCATGTGACAGTGTGACTTCATTTAACCTTTCTGAGCCTCAATTTCTACATCTGTAAAATAAAGTAGAGGTTATATAGGAACTAATTTTTTATTTTAAAGTTTCTTACTGTATTAACTTTTTCTTGAGGTGTAATTGACATCCTACAAAGTGGACATCAGTGTACAGCCCGTTGAATTTTCAGGCCAACATCCAACACCCAGACTAAGAACCAAATACAACCAGTATCCTAGAGCCCTCCTCCCTCCTCAAGCGACTAACCTCCCCTACTCCCACCAGGGTGCACACCAGCCCCACTTGTAAGAGAACAAGTTAGTTTTTGCCTATTTTTATATTACACTTAAAATAAATGAAATCATATAATATGTACTCTTTCATCTCTGGCTTCTCTCATTAAACATCATGTTTCACAGTAGCATAATAGTTTGTTTATTCTATTTACTGTAAGGAATTCCACTGTGTGACTATCCAACAATTTATCCATTCTACAATTGTTGGCCATTTGGGGGGGAGTGTTATAAATAGTACTTCTCTGAACTTCGTAGTAGCTATCTTTTCCCCAATATTTTTTATTGTAGTAAAATACTATATAAAATTTACCACCTTAACCATTTCTCAAAATTAAGATGTAATTGACATATAGCATTATATTAGTTTCAGATGGACAAAATAATGATCCAATATTTGTATTTATTGCAAAATGATTACCACAATAAGTCTAATTAATACCCATCATCTTGACAATTTTTTTAGCATGTAGTTCAATAATTAATAAATACATAATTTTGTGCAACCATCACCACCATCCATCTCCATAACTTTTTTCATCGTATAATACTGAAATTCTATACTATGAATTTTCCATTCCCTCTCCAGCCCCTAGCAACCATCATTCTATTTTATGTCCCTGGGTGATTTTGATTACTATAAGTACTTCATATAAGTGGTCTAGCATATACTACTATCTTTTGGTGAATGTTTATACTCAGTTCTATTTGACACAAGACTCTGATTTCTAATATTTCCCTTTTTGTGCCACTTTCAAGTAAATTTGAATTTGCACATGTTAAGGCATCTGTGTCTTGGTGACAAGCACACCCCTTTCCTGGTAGGCTGGCTGTGAAGGAATTTGAGAAGATCGGGGCTGACAGAATTTTGCTAGCTCCTAAATTTGCTTCCTTTAATAGGTGTGTAGCTACCTTTCGGTCCTGCACAACCTCTATAGCTCATTTCATGTGTTTTTATTGTTTCCAAAATTAGTTGTCAGATCTTTGAACAAAAAGGACCTTATCTTTCCCCTGTATTATATCTCCCACAGAGCTGACCAGAAATTGGGAACAAAGTGGATGGATGTTCAACTGATTGTTTTTATATTAAGCCCATTAGATTGGCCCACACTATATTAGATTAAACTAGACCGGTCAGTGGAGGAAGAATTGCCACCATAGGAAGTCCAAATTATTCTGGAGTAGGAAAGGACACTGAAAAAGGGCAAAAGTCTCTTTTCTCTAATTCTCATCAAAAGATGCACTTGTGTTTGATTGGCTCTGATTTGGTCTCATGCAGTATCTGAAAAAATTAATCCAATCAGGGTCTTGCAATACATATATGCCTGTTTTTAAAAACTATATGCATATATGCAAACTTTTGAGATCATGAAACAAAGAAAAGCACATAAAACACGTAGATGCAATATACTGAGTAACTAGTGTACAGTTATGTAATCACTATGCGGGTCCCATCACTTCATGGGAAATAGATGGGGAAACAGTGTCAGACTTTATTTTTGGGGACTCCAAAATCACTGCAGATGATGATTGCAGCCATGCAATTAAAAGACGCTTGCTCCTTGGAAGGAAAGTTATGACCAACCTAGATAGCATGTTAAAAAGCAGAGACATTACTTTGTCAACAAAGGTCCGTCTAGTCAAGGCTATGGTGTTTCCAGTGGTCATGTATGGATGTGAGAGTTGGACTATAAAGAAAGCTGAGCGCTGAAGAACTGATGGTTTTGAACTGTGGTGTTGGAGAAGACTCTTGAGAATCCCTTGGACTGCAAGGAGATCCAACCAGTCCCTCCTAAAGGAGACCAGTCCTGGGTGTTCATTGGAAGGACTGATGTTGAAGCTGAAACTCCAATACTTTGGCCACCTGATGCGAAGAGTTGACTCATTGGAAATGACCCTGATTCTGGGAAGGATTGGGGGCAGGAGGAGAAGGGGACGACAGAGGATGAGATGGTTGCATGGCATCACCAACTCGATGGACAGGAGTTTGGGGAAACTCCGGGAGTTGGTGATGGACAGGGAGGCCTGGAGTGCTGCAATTCATGGGGTCGCAGAGAGTCTGACACAACTGAGTGACTAAACTAAACTGAACTGATGCAGATCCAGAGGGAAAACATGGCTGGCATCCCCAAAGCCCTTATGCCATGTGTCTCTTCCTGATCACAACTCCCTCCCTCCTTCCCTCCAGAGACAACTATTATCCTGACTTTTATAGTAATCATTTCCTTGTCTTTTAGTTCTGACAAATAAGCATCTTTTAAAAATATAGTTTTGACTGTTTTGAATTTTATATAAATACCACGTGTGTATTCCTTTCCATCTTGTTCTTTTATTCAATATTACTTTATGATTGCTATCTCATGTAGCTATAGTTCATTTGTTTTCATTGGAGTATAGTATTTCAATCTGTAAATATGCCACAATTTATTTATTCAATTGTTGTTGGATATTTGCGGTTGACTCCAGTTTAGGCTGTTTGGGAATAATGTTGCCAGTATAGCTATTCCTATACACATTTCCTGATATTTATGTTTATACATTTCTTTAGCATATACATTTAGAAGTGAAATGACTGATTCATAATATTTGCATATCTTCAGCTTTACTGTACTCTACCAAAGTGTTTCTTAAAATTCTACCAATTTACACTCCCATAAGCAATAGAAAAAAGTTCCCATTACTTCACATCCTTGCAAATACTTTGTATTGTCAGGCCTCTTAATTTTTGCCAAACTGATGCCTCTGTGGTAGATTTTCATTGTGGTTTTAATGTGTATCTCCTTGTATATTAATGTGATGGCTGCTTTTTAATGTATTTATTAACTATGAGTTCTTCCACTTTTGAGAGGTGCCAAAGTCCTTTCTTCTTTTTATTGTCCATTTCTTATTGATATTTGGAATACGTTACTTGTGTATTCTGGATCCAGGGCCTTTGTCAGCAGAACATGTTGGGAATGTCTTCTCCTATTTTATGAACTATGGTTTCTCTTTCTTTATAGTATCTTGCAGTAAACAGAAAGTTCCTAATTTAAATGCAGTCAAGGGACTTCTCTGGTGGTCCAGTGGGTAAGACTCTGCACTTCCACTGCAGGGGGCACAGGTTCAACCCCTAATCATGGCAGCTAAGATCCCTGAATGCTGTGCAGCGTGGCCAAAATAATGCGGTCACAAGTTTCAAGCCTTTCTTGTATGATTGGTGCTTCTGTTTCATATTCAAGATATCTTGCTTAAGATATCTTCAAGGTCATGAAGATATTTTTTGATATTGTTGTTGTTCAGTCACTAAGTTGTGTCCTACTCTTTGCAACCCCATGGACTGCAGCACTCCAGGCTTCCCTGTCCTTCACCATCTCCCAGAGCTTGCTCAAACTCAGGTCCATTGGATCAGTGATGCCGTCCAACCATCTCATCCTCTGTCATCCCCTTCTCCTCCTGCCTTCAATCTTTCACAGCCTCAGGGCCTTTTCTAATAATATTTTTCTAATGATATTTGATATTTTATAATTTATTGTATGTTATCTCCTACAATTTTATTGGTTTTCCTTTCACATATTGGTGTATAACCCACATGGAACTAGCTTTTGTGTATGGTGTGAGGTAGGGATCCAATTTAAAATGTTTCCACATGAATACCCAACTAGCCAGTGTTAAAAAGACTGTCCTATTACCAATATTCTGCATAGAACTCTTTTAAATAAATGACAAAATAATACGTGTGTGGATTGTTGTCCAGCCTCTCTGTTTCTTCCAATGGTCTATCTATCTCCACACAAATACCACCTTGCCATATTTATTATAACTTTACAATAAATTATTATATCAGAAAGAGCAGTTTTTCCCACCCAGTTCTTCTTCTTCAAGAATATACTGATGATTTCTGATCTTTTGTATTTTTACATAAATGTAGAATTCCCTTGGACAGCAAGAAGATCCAACCAGTCCATCCTAAAGGAAATCAGTCCTGAATATTCATTGGAAGGGCTAATAGTGAAGCTGAAACTCCAATACTTTGGCCACCTGATGCAAAGAAATGACTCATTGGAAAAGACCCTGATGCTGGGAAAGATTGAAGGCAGGAGGAGAAAGGGACAACAGAGGATGAGATGGTTGGATGGCATCACTGACTCAGTGGACATGAATTTGAGCAAACTCTGGGAGTTGGTGATGGATACGGAGCCCTGGTGTGCTGCAGTCCACGGGGTGGCAAAGAGTTGGACACAACTGAGCCACTGAACTGAACTGAACTGAGAATTGGCTTATGAGTTTTCAAGAAAGGATAAAGATTTTTAAAGGGATTGTTATTAATTTCTAGTGTAATATCATTGTAGTCAGAATGGTATTCCGTATGATGACAGTCTTGCCATATGTGTGGATATTTTCTTTATGGAAAAGTATAATACTGATCTTTGAAATAGTTCTCATGTGCTTGAAAAACATGTATTATACAGTTGTTAGTGTAATATCCTGTATGTCGCCATTAAATAAATTTCTTGTTCAAATCTTTTTTATCCTTTACATATATTTGTTCTATCAATAACTGAGAGAAGAGTTTTTAAAAGCTCCCTTAAATTTTGAACTTTCTTATTTTTCCTTGTGTAGGTCTGAGAAAGTGAAAGTCACTTAGTCATGTCCAACTCTTTATGACCCCGTGGATTATACAGTCCATGGAATTCTACAGGCCAAAATACTGGAGTGGGTAGCCTTTCCCTTCTCCAGGGGATCTTCCCAACCCAGGGATTGAACCTAGGTCTCCCGCATTGCAGGCGGGTTCTTTACCAGCTGAGCCACAAGTTCTATCAATAACTGAGAGAAGAGTGTTTAAAAGCTCCCTTAAATTGTGAATTTTTTTATTTCTCCTTGTGGTAGGTCTATGATTCAACTAAAGTTAGTTTTTGTGTGTGCTCTGTGTTAGGGGTTGAATATATGGTTTCTTAATTTCAATAACTGCTGACAAATTGCTTATCAGACTAACTCTACTCATTTCAATCATACCAGCAGTGTACAGAGTTCTTTTCTCCCCACATTCTGTTTAACATTTGATATTATCTACCTTTCTAGTGCTTTTTCCAAAGCAAGGGGTATCTTGTTTTAATGAAAATTTCTACAATTAATTGAGTTTGAGTCACCATTGATTTTTGTGATGCTATCCAATGATCCTATTAAGAAATCTGTTATTCTATATCTTGCTTCTTGTCATCTAATTTTCTCTTGAAGCTTTTCTAATATCTTCTCTTTATCTATGATACTGAAATTTCAAAATGATGCATCTTCTTCCACTTAAAGAGCTGTTAAATATAGAAAACTATGTCCTTTGGTTGTGGGATAATTTCTTCCCTTCTGTTTCCTCTGTTCTTTCTTTTTTTGAACTCTCATTCACAAATTAGACATTCCAAATTGACCCTCCAAGTTTCTTCCATGTTCTTTACTTTTTTATAGCTTACTTTACTTGGGTGGAGTTACCAATGATCTTACATAACAAATCTCAGATTCCTAAAACTTCAGCTGTTCTCTGCTGTTTCTGTTTCATAACATGCCATCATAATTTTTTTTTAAAAGTATGAGATTTTATATCTCTAAGCATGTTAATTGAAGTTTATCTTTTTAAAAATTTCTTCTGTGTCCTGAATTTTTTCAGGTAATTTTAAGACCTTTTGTATAGCAACATGGATGGACCTAGAGAATATCAGACTGAATGTAGTAAGCCAGAGAAAGACAAATATTATATGATATTGCTTATATTTGGAATCTAAAAAATGATACATATGAACTTATTTACAAAACAGAGAGTCACAGACATAGAAATCAAACTTATGGTTACCAAAGGGGAAGAGGAGTAAGGGGAGAAATAAATTAGGAGATTGGGATTAACAGTCGTGTCCGACTCTTTGTGACCCCATGAACTATACAGTCCGTGGAAATCTTCAGGCCACAATACTGGAGTGGGTAGCCATTTGATTCTCCAGGCCAGAATACTGGAGTGGGTAGCCATTCGATTCTCCAGGTCAGAATACTGGAGTGGGTAGCCTATCCCTTCTCCAGCGGATCTTCCCAACCCAGGAATTGAACCGGGGTCTCCTGCATTGCAGACAGATTCTTTACCAGCTGAGCTACCAGGGAAGCCATCATATATATACTACAATACAAAAAATAGATAACCAACAAAGACCTACTGTATAGCACAGGGAAATATACATTTTGTAATAACCTGTAAGGGAAAGAAATCACTGTGCTATACACCTGAAATAAGCATGATATTGTAAATCAACTATACTTCAATTTTTTAAAAAGACCTTTCTTCTTGTTTTGCCTTTTTTTCATTTTAGAGCCTTTCTTCAAATGTCAGATTATCCTCGATTATTTATTCATATTTAGAATTTAAAAGTCATAAAATTATGAAAGCAATTGTATGTAGAAAACTTAATGACTGAGGGCTTCCAGTCCAGCGTATGTATGAAGCTTGGAAGACACCACTCCATCCTGATAAATAAAAAGCTTCTTGAGAAAACCGAAAAATTACCAGCTCTTCTTAGATCCATAGAAGAAGTGAGATCACAGGGCAAATACTGCCCTCCAAATTGGAGACACCAACAGACAAACATTGAGAATCACAACTTAGCGGAGCAGAAACCCATAAGCAGCAGTCTCCACAGGAATCAGTGCAGAGTGGAGAAACCTGAGCTGTAATTGACAAATTGTTGGAGGCTCAGTGTGGACAAGTCTGAGAGATTAAAAATAAAAAGAATCCAGGAGGAGCCAGTCACTACAGAACCCCCATTCTTGTTTTACCTCCAGGTCCTCAAAGTGAATACTGGAGGAAAAATTCCCTCATGCTTCCAGCAGGGAGGGGGAAAATGAACCATTTTTAAATATGCTAGAGCATTCTATTTTTCTTATGTTCTTCTCTAAGGAGAAACTAGTTAACCAGAGGCCAACATACTGAGTTTTATTAGAGCCTAACTGACCTGGGAGAAGGGAAATATGCAACTTCATTCTGCCTAAGGGGTGGGAAGCACTGAAAAGCACAGGCAAAGTACCACAACCCAGATAGAGACTCAGCCAGCTACTGAGATTTAATTAAGACCTAAGAACACTTTCACTCCCCCAACACTTAACCAACTCATTGCTAAAGCCTTATTTGCAACAGTTTCTTTAACATGGTACATTATTTCCAACTATCAAAAAATTACAAAACATACTAAAAAGCAAAAAATAGTTGAAGAGACAGAGCAAGCATCAGAACCAGACTCAGATATGGCAGGGATGTTGGTATTATTGAACTTGACATTTAAAATGCTGCTGCTGCTAAGTCGCTTCAGTCGTGTCCGACTCTGTGCGACCCCATAGACAGCAGCCCACCAGGCTCCCCCGTCCCTGGGATTCTCCAGGCAAGAACACTGGAGTGGGTTGCCATTTCTTTCTCCAATACACGAAAGTGAAAAGTGAAAGTGAAGTCGTTCAGTCATGTTCGACTCTTCACGACCCCATGGACTGCAGCCCACCAGGCTCCTCCGTCCATGGGATTTTCCAGGCAAGAGTACTGGAACGGGGTGCCATCGCCTTCTCTGGACATTTAAAATAGCTGATTAATATGCTAAGGGACTAATGGATAAAATAGATAGTATGCCAGAACAAATGGGCAGTGTAAGCAGAGAGATGGGAATCCTAAGAAAGAACCTGAAAGAAATTCTAGATACAAAAAATTAATGACAGAAGAAAAAGTTCAAGCTACTCCCTCAACTTGTTGAAAAATATCTACAAAAAAATCTATAGCTAGCATCACACTTACTGGCAAAAAAACCTGACAAGGTACTTTCCCACCAAGATCAGGAACACATCAGTTACATTCTTTCTCACCTACTCATTTTTTAACATCACTCTAAAAGTTCTGGCCCATGCAGTACGGCAAGAAAAGAAAAGGTATATAGATTGAGAAGGAAGAAATAAAGCTTTGTCTGCAGATGACATGATCATCTGTGTAGAAAATCTGAAAGAATCAACAAAAACCTCTGGAACTAATAAGCAGTTATAGCAAGATTTTAGGATATAAGGTTAATTTACAACAGTCAATAGCTTTTCTATGTACCAGCGATGAACAAGTGGAATTTGAAATTAAAAATGTATTGCCATTTATATTAACACATGAAAATGAAATATTTATGTATAAAAATAACAAAATATATGTAAGATTTATATGAGGAAAACTATAGAAACCTAATGAAAAAAATCAAAGAAGAACTAAATAAATGGAGAGATATTCATGGGTAAGAAGACTCAATAATGTCATCATTTCTTCCCAATTTGATCTGTAGATCCAATGCAATCCCAATAAAAACCCCAGAAAGTATGTTTAAAGTGGATAACCAACAAGGACCTACTGTATAGTACATGGAAGTCTTCTCAGTGTTATGTGGCAGCCTGGATGGAATGGAAGTTTGCGAGAGAATGGATACATGTATATGCATGACTGAGTCCCTTTGCTGTTCACCTGAAACTATCACAACATTATTTGCTAATCACCTATACCCCAATAAAAAGCTTTAAAAAAAAAAACCCAGCAAGTTATTTTGTGGGTATTAACTAACACATTCTAAAGTCTATATGGAAAGACAAAAGACTCAGAATAGTCAACACGATATTGAAGTAGAAAAACAAAGTTAGAAGACTCCCACGGCTCAATTTCAAGACTAAATATAAAGCTATAATAATCAAGACACTATGGTATTGGTGAAAAAATAGACAAGTTTCTCAATGAAACAGAATAAACAGTCCAGAAATAGACCCACACAAACATAATCAATTGATCTTTGACAAAGGGCAAAGACAGTACAATGGAGTAAAGATAGTCTCCTCATAAATAGGGTGGGAAAAAAATGTAAATCCACATGGAGAAAAATGAACCTAGATGCACACTTTACACCGTTAGTAAAAATTGACTCGATATGAATCACAGACCTAAATGTGAAACATAAAACTATAAAACTCCTGGAAAATAGCGTACGAACAAACCTCAATGACCTAGGGTTTGGCAATGACTTCTTCAATACAACTCCAAAAATGTACTCCATGAGAGAAAGAATTGATAGATTTTATTGGTGGCCATGATGGAGTAGGAAGACCCTGAACTCACCTCCTCTCACAAGCACATCAAAATTACAACTACCTACAGAACAACTATCTATGAGAACAACCTAAAAACTAGCACAAGTGAAAATATAATGAAGGAACCACACTGAGATGGATAGGAGGGGCAGAGATAGGGTGTAGTCAAGACCCACACCTCTGGGTGGGCAACCCACAGAGAGAGAATAATCAAAATACAGAGGTTCTCCCCAAGGAGCAAAGGATCCAAACCCCAGAATGGGCTTCCCAGCTTGAGAGTCATGCACTGGAAAGATGAGCCCCCAGAAGGGCTGGCTTTGAAGGCCAAAGGGGGCTTGTATTGCAAAAAGCAAGAGCTATATTGTTGGAGGAAACAGAATCCCTGCTCTTTTTTTGAAAAAAGTAATTTATTCTTTTAATTGGAGGCTAATTACTTTACAATATTGTACTGGTTTTTGCCATACATTGACATGAGTCAGCCATGGGTGTACATATGTTCCCCATCCTGAACCTCCCTCCCACCTCCCTCCCCATCCCATCCCTCAGGGTCATCCCAGTGCACCAGCCCTGAGCGCCCTGTCTCATGCATCGAACCTGGACTGGCAATCTATTTCACATATGGTAATATACATGGTTCAATGCTGTTCTCTCAAATCATCCCACCCTTGCCTTCTCCCACAGAGTACAAAAGTCTGTTCTTTACATCTGTGTCTCTTTTGCTGTCTCACATATAGGGTCTTTCTAAAGAAAGACCTACATCTTTCTAAATTCCATATATATGCGTTAATATACTTACTGTATTGGTGTTTTTCTTTCTGACTTACTTCACTTTGTATAATAGGCTCCAGTTTTATCCACCTCATTAGAACTGATTCAAATGCATTCTTTTTAATAGCTGAGTAATATTCCATTGTGTATATGTACCACAGCTTCCTTATCCATTAGTCTGCTAATGGGCATCTAGGCTGCTTCCATGTCCTGGCTATTATAAACAGTGCTGTGATGAACAATGGGGTACACGTGTCTCTTTAAATTCTGGTTTCCTTGGTGTGTATGCCCAGCAGAGGGATTGCTGGGTCATTTGGCAGTTCTATTTCCAGTTTTTTAAGGAATCTCCACACTGTTCTCCATAGTGGCTGTACTAGTTTGCATTCACACCAACAGTATATGAGGGTTCCCTTTTCTCCGCAACCTCTCCAGCATTTACTGTTTGTAGACTTTTTGATCGCAGCCATTCTGACCAGCATGAGATGGTACCTCATTGTGGTTTTGATTTGCATTTCTCTGATTATGAGTGATGTTGACATCTTCTCATGTGTTTGTTAGCCATCTGTATATCTTCTTTGGAGAAATGTCTGTTTAGTTCTTTGGCCCATTTTTTGATTTTTCTGGAATTGAGATGCATGAGCTGTTTGTATAGAATTCCTGCTCTTCAATGGCATGCATAAAAATCTCACACACTCAAATTCCTAGTGTAGTGATATGAAAGGAGCCTGGGTCAGACTCACCTTCTCACCCCAGATAGAATCCCAGAGAGACAGAAGACAACTGGGACTTCCCTGGGATGTAGATACTGTCAGCAACAATTTGACAGATCTTATTCTACTTGTACTAGACAGAGCCATTTTGGAGTCCTCCCCAAATGGCTAATTATTAATTATTAGTGCTGGAGGCTTACTGCCTATCAAGAGGCTGGCATCAGCCTCAGGTCCTCCAGACCCACAGTCAGCTGGCAGCCGCCACACAAGGCATGAGATGTTCAACATTTTACTACAAAATAGGCTTTGTTGGATGATTTTGTGCAACTGTAGGATAATGTAATGTAAGTGTTCTAAGCATGTTTAAGGTAGGTTAGGCTAAGCTATGATGCTGAGTATGCTAAGTAATTAAATGCATTTTTGACCAACGATGGTTCATCAAGACATAACCCCATTGTAAATCAAGGAAGATCTATGTATGGAGTATTGTCTCTACAGTCAGCTTCTCCAAAAAAGAATTCCCCAGAAGTGGCATTTGCCAACTATCAGAGTTTTGAAAGTGGGAAGGAATGGAACCGAGGATTCAGATACTCTTTCAACCTGTCTTTTTGTTTTCATTGCCACACCTCATCCCTGCTCTTCATGGCCCTTGTGGATTTCCAAGTTTTTATCCACTTCTCACTGATGCATTCTGTGGTTCATAACTTTCTCTACTCTGCAGTCAGTTGTCTCTCCCTCACTAGCTTTCTAACCTGAAAAAAATTGTTGGAATCTGTAGTGTGCTAACGTCTCCTCTCCTCTGTCTTTGAGTCCTTATATAATTTCCATCTCAATTATTTCCATCTTTTCATCTGTCAGAAATCAGTATGTCACTCTAAATTCTCATCCAGTTGTTCATCTAGTCTAATTGATATTCTAAATATCTCCTGGACACATACCCACAAATACTACTTTATATCTGGCCTTCTTCCTTGGACCACTAAAAACAGAGATTATAATCTAAGGGGTAGTGAAGAAAGGGTTAGTTGTTCAGTTGTGTCCAACTCTTTGTGAACCCATGGACTGTAGCCAATCAGGGTCCTCTGTCCATGGGATTCTCCAGGCAAGAATACTGGAGTATTCTCTTCTCCAGGGGATCTTCCCGACCCAGGGATTGAACCCAGGTCTGCTGTATTTTAGGCAGTTCTTTACTATCTGAGCCAACAGGAAAGCTTAGCTAAGGGGGAGGGGAATCTTAAAGTGAGCATTTGCCTTTGTGTCTCAGTACTAACCAAGAGCAAAGATGTCCCAGTATGAATGCTCCTGGCCATTTGGTTGGTGTCCTTGAATAAGGAGATGGTTGTTATACCAAAAGGCTAGTATTTCTTGGAATAACTCACATCCTTTTATCCTGTGCTTATCAAAGAATTTCCTGGAATTAATGTTAGTTCTCACTTTCCTTCTTTCCAGGAAGAGCCTTGGTGGTATCGTTGCAACTGCCATTGAAAAATAACCAATAAGTCTAGTAATTGGGAACCTCAGAGCCTAATTACTCTTGAGAGTGTTGTATCTAACTGACCTGATATGCTGAAGCCCAGGTCCTAGGTCCATGATGACCCTGGGATGTTCTGATACTTCAGGGAAATTCATCCATCCTGCAGACAACACTCTCCTTCTTCCTCTCCTGAACTGACTACAGTACCAAATTCTGAAACAGTATTCATCATATTTTCAGTTTTATCCAATATATCCTCAAAGGATAGGCTGCATGGTTACAATACAGTCAGTCAGGAAATAACCTGAAAAGGTCCCTTTATGTCAGACTGATAGCTTCTTTTTTAGAGTAAAAATAAGTAAAGCCAAGCACATGAACAAAATGTACACATAGCATTATCTCTGTATACACACATACACTTACAGAAGTCATATTTATGTTCATACTCCAAGCTGCCCCATCATAACACACTCCTAAAAACTCAAGACTCCTTTGGCTCTGCTGGTTGCCAAGGTGACTCTTATTGGAGTAAACACAATTTTGCTGGTTGACTCAGACAGAGAGAGCTTCATTTAGGACATTTCAAGTCCTCTGTTGAGGATCCCTCCCCTTTTCTGAGGTCTTTATTCCTCCCCACTCCCTCACCAACACCAGGCAGACAGGCACACTTGCCAGCTGCAGAGCTGGCTCGTGGAACTCTATGTGGGAATCCTCAGTTCACACAGGGAGACCAAAAAGAAACAGGAAAAAAAATCTTGAAGCTCATCTGAATTCCAGAAGCCTACTCATTCCAATACTAACAGATGAGTAGAACAGGAAAGCAAGTGTCATGATCCAACCCCCCTCCCATTTTCCCTGACTCCCTCTTATGATCTTTCCAGCCTCCTACTCTCCCCTCAATTCCTGCATCTGAAGCAGCTATAACACTTAAGTCTGGAGACCCAACATCATTCACTCCTAGTTATATTCAGTGTTACAGTCCTTGAGTCAACCAAGGCTACACTAAAACCGAAAGAACTTTTTTTTAAGGATGAGATAAAAGGACTCTGGAAAAGCTCAGTACTCCTTCTCAGGAAGACAGTGGTGCCTTAAAACAGCACAACCTACAAAGCCAGGGCCTCCCTTTGAGCCCTTCTGGTTTGGCTCAGGTGGTCAGTAAAAGAGGGTAGGCCAATAGGCTTGCAATTTTTCTAAACTCCAAATTTTTTAGTTGTTCTTTTAAAAAAACTATTTTCTCTGTCTTGTTCCCTAATATGAAATGGAGCAGGACTTGTATTTTGAGCTTCTGGCTGGGCCTTTGAATGCACTGTATGTTTCTCCCCAGATTTCCCTTGAGGCAAAACTCAGTCTCTTTGCTAGTTTTTCTAAAAAATCCACTCATGTCATATTTTGGTGAACTTAGTCGAATTTACTTAAGCTTTGGAGGAATTACAAGAAGAGGATCTCATCACAAAATGAAGAACCTTTTCCTCTCTCCCCAGCCCTTCTCCCCTCTGCTCTCCTTCCACTCTTCCCAACTGCCACAACCTCTAAATTTTTCTCATTTGATTGGGCATAGTCCTTTCCCTCTCTCTCTGAAACTGTAGTGTTTATATCAAGACTCTAATGGGATAGAGTGGTTGGGTAGAAGGCAGGAAGGGAGTAGGGCTTCTCTCCTAAGTTTGTATTAGCATATTGATCAGAATGCCGAGGAAAACAAAAGCTTCTTCATTAACATAATTCACTTTCTTTAGAGGACAGTCATATTACAGGCACCAAAGTCTCTTCTCTGATATCTGGAGATGTATAGATGTGATATAGATTTCTACTGTTCAGTTCAGTTCAGTCGCTCAGTCATGTCCAACTCTTTGTGACCCCATGGACTGCAGCATGCCAGGCTCCCCTGTCCATCACCAGCTCCCAGAGCTTGCTCAGACTCATGTCCACCGAGTGGGTGATGCCATCCAACCGTCTCATCTTCTGTCGTCCCCTTCTCCTCCCACCTTCAATCTTTTCCAGCATCAGGATCTTTTCCAATGAGTCAGTTCTTCACATCAGGTGGCCAAAGGATTGGAGTTTCAGCTTCAGCATCAGTCCTTCAGATGAATATTCAGGACTGATTTCCTTTAGGATGGACTGGTTGGATCTCCTTGCAGTCCAAGGGACTCTCAAGAGTCTTCTCTAACACCACAGTTCAAAACCATCAATTCTTCGGTGCTCAGCTTTCTTTATAGTCCAACTCTCACATCTATACTTGACTACTGGAAAAAACATAGACGGACCTTTGTTGGCAAAGTAATGCCTCTGCTTTTTAATATGCTGTCGAGGTTGGTCATAGCTTTTCTTCCAAGGAGCAAGTGTCTTTTAATTTCATGGTTGCAGTCACCATCTGCAGTGATTTTGGAGCCCCCCAAAATAAAGTCTCTCACTGTTTCCATTATTTCCCCGCCTATTTGCCATGAAGTGATGGAATTGGATGCCATGATCTTAGTTTTCTGAATGTTGAGTTTTAAGCCAACTTTTTTACTCTGCTCTTTCACTTTCATCAAGAGGCTCTTTAGTTCTTCCCTTTCTGCCATAAGGGTGGTGTCATCAGCATATCTAAGGTTATTGATATTTCTTCTGGCATTCTTGAGTCCAGCTTGTGCTTCCTCCATTCCAGCATTTTGCATGATGTACTCTGCATTAAAGTTAAATAAGCAGATTGACAATATGCAGCCTTGATGTACTCCTTTCCCAGTTTGGAACCAGTCCATTGTTCCATGTCTAGTTGTAACTGTTGCTTCTTGACCTGCATACAGATTTCTCAGGAGGCAGGTAAGGTGGTCTGGTATTCCCATCTCTTTCAGAATTTTCCACAGTTTGTTGTGATCCACAGTCAAAGGCTTTGGCATAGTCAATAAAGCAGAAATATATGTTTTTCTGCAACTCTCTTGCTTTTTTGATGATCCAAAGAATGTTAGCAATTTGATCTCTGGTTCCTCTGCCTTTTCTAAGTCCAGCTTGACACGTTTGTAGGTAGATAGATAGATAGAATGATAGATATAACTGTGTAGGTATCTATCTATCTAACAATGGAAATCACTTCTGACTCTGAGCCTATACAAGAAAACTGTTGGAAACCTCTCTCTTTCCTGGCTGAGTCACTTGGGATCTTGCTCGTTCTCCATGGGGAAAACTGATGTTTTTGGCCATAGCTGTTGCTCATCACTCTGCACCTGGTAGCTAGAGCCACTTATACCCCTGTTTCTTCTCACCTATCCTACTCTCCAGACCTTGCCCAACGGTAGAGCATGTGTCTCATGTAGCCACCTGTGATGTTTTCCTAAGTTAGGGGAGTTCTCCGCTCTGGTCCTTAAATGTAAGTGCACCTGTTACAACTCTTCTGTGTTACTTGCTCTCTCAGTTTCTCAATGGGTCTTCTCCTTGAAGGATACCCCTCAGTATTGCACATAAAAATATCCCTTAAAACCAAACTTTATGAAATATTTCAGGGACAAGTCCTACTGCTTTGCCTCTCTCCTACTTCAGTGTGCACCTTGGCTCTCCCTGACGTGTACAGGTTGATGGGAAGATGCAATATTGTTAATTCTGGCTTTCTGGGCATCTCCCCTATCATCTACCTCAAAACCTCCCTGTTTCTCTCAAGATTTCTGTGTCTGTTGGCTGTACATGCAAATAAGATTCTTAATAAAATCATGATATTCTAACAGTGCTATCTAGTAGAAATGTAATGCAGCTTCCATGAAGAGTGAAAGTGAAAGTGTTAGTCGCTCAGTCATGTCCAACTTGTTGTTACCCCATAGACTGTAGCCTACTGGGTTCCTCTGTCCATGGAATTCTCCAGGCAAGAATACTGGAGTGGGTTGCCATTCCCTTGTCCAGGGGATCTTCCCAACCCAGAATTCAGCTCCCATACATAACCTTAAATTTGTAAGGTTACATAAAGTTATAAATGCAGCTGCCATTGTTGCTGCTGTTGTTCAGTTGCTCAGTCATGCTCGACTCTTTGCAACCCCATGGACTGCAGCACACCAAGTTTCCCTGTCCTTCACTATCTCCTGGAGCTTGCTCAAACTCATGTTCATTGGGTTGGTGATGCCATTCAACCACCTCATCCTCTGTCACCCTTTATGTAACTTTAAATCTAGCAGCCACATTTTTTTTAAAAAGAAAGGATACAAATGAAATTAATTCTAACAATACTTAACTCTATATTTAAAATAGTATTATTTCAACAGATAGTCAATATAAAACATTTAAGTGAAATTAGTTTTGATACTAAATCTTTTCAAACTAGTGTACGTTTTACACTTACAGCATATCTCAAGTCAGACTAGCCACATTTCAAGTACTCTATAGCTTTATGTAGCTAGCTGCTGTCATATTGGACAGCACAGTCCTAGAGTTTCAAATGTAGGTTTGTAAACAGGCCCCTCTTATGTGTACAAAATATGCAGAGATGTATCAAGTACACACTTCTCAGCTGAACTTTTAAGGCCCTCTGTAATGTGCCCCACCATTGCAATCAGACCTTTATCAGTATTCATTACTCCACATTCATTCCTGCCTCTATGCTCAAACTGTGCCATTTCTCCTCAGTAACTCTCTCTCTTTTCCCTTTTATTTCTAACTCCCAGCCCAGCTAGAGTTCTATCTCCTCCTGGACTGCAGCAGTTTCTGCTGCTCTTTCTTCGGAGCTTCTTACAGTAACTATGTACAGGAAGAAAATAGTTAACTTCTAAAATTTAGAAGTTACATTAATTATATTGTCTTGGTATTATGTGCTGTTTTAGTGGAAATTCTCTCAATCAAAACTGGAAGCACTTTCAGAAAAATGTCTGTGTTGTATATTATACTTTTTGGTCACCCATATGACCTACCCTAACACAGATCCCACAATATATACTAAAATGCTTTTAATATGTTACTAGATATAGTTTTTATGTGATTTCATTTGTACCTCAACTCTCCAGTTAGATTGAAAATTCCTCCCAAAATATATGGTGATTTTTTTTTTCTATCTCCCAAATCACATAGCACAAATTCTACTAGGATTTAAATATCTAAGTTTTGCCAAAATTGCAAAGTGCTTGACAGATTAATAAGTGCTTTAGTATACCTAGTCTTATTTGATTCTTAAGACAATCCTTTGACACAGGACTTACTGATATCATCATCACTTTATAAATGATAAATGTGAGGCTCAGAGAAGTTGATTGATTTTCTTGAAGTCACATGTTAGGAAAATGCTTTAGAGCCAAAACATCTAACTACGAATGAGAGACCGTATTTTCTAAATCGGTAGTTACCACCTGCACTTCTGTTACACCCCAGCCTTACTGCCTCCAAATTAGAGTAGAACAAGTGGTTTTATTATGCTTGATTTTTATAATTAATGTTCTCCAGGAGATTATTGGGCATCTGGCCCTGTCATGTTCAAGAACAAGCATTTGGGAGTTACTGCTTGATAGTGCTATATAAAAGGCAGCTCTCTGTTCTGCTCCTATGGGGAGAATTTCCAGGTCAAGTCATCTTTGTAAGGGATCCCCTTCACCTGCTTTTCTGCTCTGTCCTAAAAAGAGAAAGCAAAAAAAACCTGTTAAATATGTGTGAATGAATACTATTCAGTATTAGTTCTATTTAAATGTAAGTACTCATGTTTATTACTCCAAAAATTCAGTGATAATAGTTCAGAACTTTGAGCCACACACCCTCCCTCCACCCAGAGTGCCCCACACCCATTAAGAGCAGCATTATTAAAAACAGCAGCTACTGGGCGTGCTTAGAAACAGCTCTTCTTGAGTAAATAACTTGGAATGTTTTTATTTTAGAATATCAAAGGGAGTCTGGACCATGTTATGGCTAATTGACTACATATTTCCATGAGCAGAAATGAAGCTATATTTTAGCTGTAAGAATACCGACCACATCGTCTTTAATGCTGGCTACCAGCTTTTAAAAAAGAGATGCGAGAGAGAGAAGAAACGAAAAGTGAATTATACACTGGACTTCAGCCTGACTTAAATCTTAGCTCTAATTCTAGAACAAGGAGGTTATGGGGAAGGTAGCACATACATTTTGGCCTAATTACAGCAACTGCAACCATGCTACCCGGCCCTATCTTTGTAGAGATCCAGCCTAGATAACTAGGAAACAAGGAATTCTGAAAGCTGAGCAGACTGGAGAGCCATTTCTGAAGTTAAGAAACACTTGTTGCAAAGTTGATCTCTCAACAATTTGCATAATTGTTTTTGTACTACATGCAAGTTAGGCTTAATAAGCATTATTTATTTTATAGCCTAATAAATCATTTCTGGGTTTAACTAGGGGAGAAGATTTCTGAGAGTAGAGTGGAGAATTCCCAGTGTGCACCCCAACTCCTGTGGCCCGCTCAGTGCCCATTATCTCAGGGAAGGGGCTCTAAGTGAAGCTGCACCTGGCACCCCATCCTTTCAATCAGTCTCCTCCCTTGTTTACTCTGCTGGTGAGAAAATGGCTCAACTGGAGACTTCTAAAACCTCTAAGCTGTGGGTGGCCTTGATTAAATGCTCTAGGAAGAAAAGAGAGGAAATTTTTGATTATCCAGAACCCTTGGATAATAAGTCTTTCTGGGTGGTGGAAACTTCCCAGATAACTAAGCATTTGCTTCTTTAAGCCCAAACTTTTTATTTTAACCAATTAAATGGGAATCTACACAAAATATATAGTACTATTCCTTGAGTTCTTAAACAATGGACATAATTTAACATTTTCTTAACTGAGTCACAAAATTATAATCTGTTACATTGACTTGTGATAGAAATTCAATAGAAAGATGACCTCAGAGGCTTCTGAGACAACCTCTGGTTGATTCCTATATTAAATGACCCAGATTTATATAATGTAAGTCCTTGTAATGGCTTTTTATAGTTTTTCTGAATACCTCCCTCTCAGTGTCCTTAACACTAGCAGTCCCTCTCTCTCTCTTTTAAACTGCTACATTCTAGAAATTAGAATAACTAGGATGTAAAGTAAAGGTTAAAAGGCTCTGATGGAGCACATAAGGGACAGCAAATGGGACTTTATTGAGTCCTACCAATTTCTTCATTCAGGCCAGCTTTCTGTATAGCACTTCCTATGTTGGGAGGTTGTCAGCTGAATTCTGGAAAGGTGAGAGATCATTGTAACTGCTCCAAGGAGGTTGATTTGAAAACCCAGAAGGATGCTAAGGTGAAACATGAATTTTCCCACACAAAATTTATAATAACATGATTTTTTAAAGACAAAAACAATACATGCCAATTTTAAAATATTTAAATCTTATGATGGTGGTTTGGTCACTAAGTTGTGTCTGACTCTTGTGACCCCATGGACTGTAAACTGCCAGGCTCCTCTGTCCATGAGATTTCCCAGGCAAGAATACTGGAGTGAATTGCCATTTCCTTTTTCAGAAGATCTACCAGACCCAGGGATCAAACCCATGTCTCCTATATTGCAGGCATATTCTTTACCACTGAGCCACCAGGGATTCCCCTTAAATCTCATAGAGATATATGCAATATGGAAAATGAGAGCCCTTCCTATGATTTCCACCTCCACCATGAAATAACTACTTGAAAAGTACATCAATGTTTTTTCTATCCATGTACTAGCCTGTTAAGTCTTTTAAAAGATAAATTTAGTATCATACACTACTTGTGCCTTATAACTTGATCTTGCAACTTACCAATTAATCTTAAATATCTAATGAATTCATTCATTTTTAGTTACTTTATTGCTTTTAACCACAGCTTAGAATTCCATTAAAGAAGCATCATAATTTATTTAAACAGTCCTCTACTGATGGATATTTGGATGTTATCTAGTTTTTCAACATTACAATTAACGATGAAATGGACATCTTTGATTAGGCATAACTGAGTATTGGGGTAGAATAAATTCTTAGATGTAGACTGTGTATTAGTTTCCTAAGGTTGATGTAACAAAGTACCACAAACTGGCTAACTTAAAACAACAGAAATGTATTGTCTCACAACTCTAAGGATAGAAATCCAAAATCAAGATGTCAGGGCCACGCTCCCTCTGGAAACTTCCTTGCCTCCTCCTAGCCTCTGGTAGTTTGCTGGCAATCTTTGGTGTTCCTTGCCTTGCAGCTGCATAACTCCAATCTCTGCTTTCAGCATCACATGCTGTTCTCCCTGTGTGTCTGTCTTCACATGGCTATCTTCTTATAAGACTCTAGTCATATCAGAGTAGGGCCTAACCCCACCCCAATATGACCTAATCTTAGCTAATTACATCAGCAACCACCTTACTTCCAAGTAAGATCACATTTTGAGGTGCTGGGTTTGGGACCTTAACATATCTCCTTTGGAGGGGGTGTGGAGAATGACACAGTTTAACTCATAACATCCTATGTATATGCGTGATCTCTATGAAGTTTTGGTATCAACAGTGTATTAGCTTCATAAAATAAGGAGTAGGTTTCTTTCCTTTTTCCCTAACTCATTGTTCGATGAGTTTAATAGCATTGGAATCATCTCTCCCTCAAAGTTTTAAAATAACTAACTTGTTAAATGATCTGGGCCTGGGTAGTTTTTGATAGTGTTACCCATTTCTTCCATGGTTTGGGTTCTGAAAAATCCTTTTGAGTCAATTTTGATAAGAATTTCTTTGAAAGTCGTTGATTCATTCTCTTTTAAGAGAGAATAATAAATAGGAACAACTGTTTTCAATATGATGTCAAATAATAATCCAGCATATAATTAAAATGCTTAGCATGAAGGCCAAGAATAAGGATAGTTGAGAAGTGATTTTGGTACCAAGAGCACTACAAGGATTGTCAAGCAGGGAAGATGGACTCTCTTTGAGACTGAAAGATCTTTTAGTAATAAAAATGGGTAAGTAGTAAACAAATACCTACAAAATAAATGTGATTAGTAGACTAATTCCTTTCAAATACAGTGGCCTTTGAGAAATATATCACAAGGATTCCTTAGGGATGAGAATACTAGGAATCAGGGGTCAGACTGGAGCTCAGCCTAGTATTTTGCTGGCTGCCAGCTGGTAGAGCAGGGAGGACTTCTTGGAGGAGAAAGTCTAATACCAAGTTGAGAAAGGAGGAAAAGTTCAGAAAGGCCAAGAACATTTCAGTAGTGATGGGATCAGAACACTAAGGTGGGGGTTATGCCTGCTGATGTGGGAAATACAAGTACTGGGACTCATGAGACATGGGGTAGCTGGAAGGTGGGCACTGAGTATCAGGCTACAGAGATCTGGCGTGACTCATATGTCTTTCCAAAGAGCTGACCTCTTGTCTTTACTTGAAGGCTTATATTCATGTTTTGACCAGCTTTCCTTTTTCCCCTTTGCACTTGAAGAGAGGGTGCTAAGTTAGTATGCACAGTTCAATTCAGTTCAGTCACTCAGTCATGTCCGACTCTTTGTCACCCCCATGGACTGCAGCATGCCAGGCCTCCCTGTCCATCACCAACTCCTGGAATTTACTCAAACTCTTGTCCATTGAGTTGGTGATGCCATCCAATCATCTCATCTTCTGTTGTCTGCTTCTCTTCCCACCTTCAATCTTTGCCAGTATCAGGATCTTTTCCAATGAGTCAGTTCTTCACATCAGGTGGCCAAAGGATTGGAGTTTCAGCTTCAGCATCAGTCCTTCAGATGAATATTCAGGACTGATTTCCTTTAGGATGGACTGGTTGGATCTCCTTGCAGTCCAAGGGGCTCTCAAGAGTCTTCTCTAACACCACAGTTCAAAACCATCAATTCTCTGCTGCTCAGCTTTCTTTATAGTCCAACTCTCACATCCATACATGACCACTGGAAAAAACATAGATGGACCTTTGTTGGCAAAGTAATGCCTCTGCTCTTTACTATGCTGTCTAGGTTGGTCATAGCTTTTCTTCCAAGGAGCAAGTGTCTTTTAATTTCATGGCTGCAATCACCGTCTGCAGTGATTTTGGAGCCCGCAAAAATAATGTCTCTGACTGTTTCCATTGTTTCCTCACCTATTTGCCATGAAGTGATGGGATTGGATGCCATGATCTTAGTTTTTTGAATGTTGAGTTTTAAGCCAACATTTTTACTCTCCTCTTTCACTTTCAACAGAGGCTCTTTAGTTCTTCGTTTTCTGCCATAAGGGTGGTGTCGTCAGCATATCTAAAGTTATCGATATTTCTCCTGGCAATCTTGATTGCTGCTTGTGCTTCCTCCAGTCCAGCATTTCTCATGATGTACTCTGCATAGAAGTTAAATAAGCAGGGTGAAAATATGCAGCCTTGATGTACTCCTTTCCCGATTTGGAACCAGTCCGTTGTTCCATGTCTAGTTCTAACTGTTGCTTCTTGACCTGCATACAGATTTCTTCTCAGGAGGCAAGTAAGGTGGTCTGGTTTTCCCATCTCTTTCAGAGTTTTCCACAGTTTGTTGTGATCTGCACAGTCAAAGGCTTTGATGTAGTCAATAAAGCAGAAATAGATGTTTTTCTGGAACTCTTTTGCTTTTTCAACGATCCAACAGATGTTGGCAGCTTGATCTCTGGTTCCTCTGCCTCTTCTAAATCCAGCTAGAACATCTCGAAGTTCACGGTTCATGTACTGTTGAAGCCTGGCTTGGAGAATTTTGAGCATTATTTTGCTAGCATGTGAGATGAGTGCAATAGTGCAGTAGTTTGAACATTCTTTAGCATTGCCTTTCTTTGGGATTGGAATGAAAACTGACCTTTTCCAGTCCTGTGGCCACTGCTGAGTTTTCCAAATTTGCTGGCATAGTGAGTGCAGCACTTTCACAGCATCATCTTTTATGATTTGAAATAGCTCAACTGGAATTCCATCACCTCCACTAGCTTTGTTTGTAGTGATGCTTCCTAAGGACCACTTGACTTCACATTCCAGGATTTCTGGCTCTAGGTGAGTGATCACACCTTCGTGATTATCTGGGTCATGAAGATCTTTTTTGTACGGTTCTTCTGTGTATTGTTGCCACCTCTTCTTAATATCTTCTGCTTCTGTTAGGTCCATACCATTTCTGTCCTTTATTGTGCCCATTTTTGCATGAAATGTTCCCTTGGTATCACTAATTTTCTTGAAGAGATCTCTAGTCTTTCCCATTCTATTGTTTTCCTCTATTTCTTTGCATTGATTGCTGAGGAAGGCTTTCTTATCTCTCCTTGCTATTCTTTGGATCTCTGCATTCAAATGGGTATATCTTTCCTTTTGTCCTTTGCCTTTAGCTTCTCTTCTTTTCTCAGAGAAGGAGAGCCACAAGACCAAAACCAGGGTCTCTGCAACCAATCTCACAAGGCTCTCTATTCTTCCTGCTATTGCAGGATCCAAAGACTGTCCCAAGAATGGTCTTACCAGAGTTTGAAGGCCCATCAGTTGCCAGATTAGAGTTGCTGCTTTTACCATGTCTTCCCGACAAGACTCCACAATTTCTTTAGTGTTAACGCTTGAACTTTAAGATAGGTTATCTGAGAATCCCTCCAGAGAGTGAATAGCACCCACTGAACACTAAACACCTCCTGAAGTGTTTCTCAAAATGTGACCTGTGGGCCAAACACCTGTCCACCTGTCTCATTATTACCCAAGATGCTGTTACAAATGTATATTCCTAGGTCCCACCCAGATCTTTTGAATCAGCATCTCTGAGAGTGTGGCCAGGAGTCTACACTTTAAATTATATCCCAGATGATTCTTATTTATGTACACTGACATTTGAGCTCCACCATGTGTGACTGAAACACACACAAGTTCCCTGGAAGTGGCTAAATAGTGACAGTAAATATGGGCCCATATTCATCCCTTTGTCCATTTATTCATTCAAAAATATTTTAAAATACTTCTATTCAAGGCATTATGTTAGGTGCTATGGAAAGTTAATAACTGGCCTCCCTGGTGAGTCAGACAGTAAAGAATCTGCCTGCAGTGCAGGAGACCTGAGTTTGTTCCCTGGGTTGGGAAAATCCCCTGGAGAAGGGAATGGTTACCGACTCTAGTATTCTTTCCTGGAGAATTCCATGGACAGAGGAAGCCCAGCGTGGGCTACAGTCCATGGGGTCACAAAGAGTCAGACACAACTGAGCAACTAACATTTTCACTTAAACTTAACTAGTTAGTACCTATTTTCATTCAATTCAACAAACAACTAATAGATGCTCACTATGCTTCAGGCAAGGTGCTGCAGATAAATAAAAGTAAGCAGTTCCTGAACCTGGAAACTGGGCTCAGGGGTCCTCATGGAATCAGTGTGACACAGCATGAGACAGGCTACTGACTTTATATACAAAAACACAACAGCCAAGATCAGGAAATAATTCTATTAAAGTGTCAAATGTTGTTAATATTAGAGAAGTGAAGATCCAAAAAGTTTTCAGAGATAAGGTGGTATTTGAAGTGGATCCTGAAGAATGAGTAGACTTTTGCCAAAGGGAATAGACAAGGGTAAGAGAAGCATGCTGAATTCCAGGAAAAGCACAGAGACATAAGATGCAGGGCAGGGCACAGTCGGGCCCAATGAGTGGTTTGGTGTGATCTGCCTCTGGGGTACCTGCATAGAGGAAGTCAACTGAAAGTGAAGCCAGGAACAGGCAGATACCAGATTGGGAGGGACTATAAATGTTTTTCCAAGAGTCTAGACTTGGTATTATGAGCCAGTGACACCCAGTCCTGGCTGTGTGGACTCCTGAGCCCTATCTACTACCAGTCTGATTCAATCTGGGGTCAAAGAGTCTGTATGCTCACCAAGGTCTGCAGGTAGTGCACAGCCATGTCTGGAATACACTGCAATGAAGGTTGCTAGAAGGACTTTCAGTGAAATCAAGTCATTACCACAGCTGGACTCTGGGCAGGCCTGAGACTAGAGGAGAGGAGTGAGGCACCTACAGAGAAAAACTGAAAGAGGCCTTCACTCTGATCTCAGCACTTGAAGAAGTCATGTCTCCTTAAATCCCATGCCTTTGGCACCTCACTCACCACACCCTAATCCCAGCCCTGACTCAAGGGACAATGCAGAGGCTTCTAGAAGGGAGGGCAGATAACATAACAGGCCAGTAGGAAGCCAGGACAGCAGGTGAGAGAGGATGGAGCCTCAAGGACAGAGAGGAGATCAGACAGACCTTTCCAAAGCAGCCCCGTAATAGTGGACATAACCCAGCGTGCAGCCCCGAGGATGCTGTAGTTTTCTGGCTTAGGGACTAGAACATAAGTGCTGTGTGCTGAAATAGCAAACATGGGTACCAAAAAGAATTCCTAAGACTGATTCTGAAGTCTTAGGGGGGATTGGAGAAGGCTTTTTGGAGGTGAGATCTGAGCTGGCTCCTAAATGTACATATGGAAAGCAAAGTAAGCAAAGTAGAAGAAAACTTGAGCATAAGCACAGAAGTAGGAAGTACAGAGAGTATTAAAAGACTGCTTTGGAGACCACGTTCCCACAGTGCTTATTTATTATGCATCATCTTATGTATGCTCAGTACAGTGTGAATGTGACTGCTGCTGCTGCTGATAAGTCGCTTCAGTCATGTCCGACTCTGTGCGACCCCATAGATGGCAGCCCACCAGGCTCCGCCGTCCCTAGGATTCTCCAGGCAAGAATACTGGAGTGGGTTGCCATTTTCTTCTCCAGTGCATGAAAGGGAAAAGTTAAAGTGAAGTCTCTCAGTCGTGTCCGACTCTTAACGATCCCATGGACTATAGCCTACCAGGCTCCTCTGTCCATGGGATTTTCCAGGCAAGAGTACTGGAGTGGGGTGCCATTGTCTTCTCCGGTGAGTGTGGCAGCCATGAGAAATTAACAGTATATGCATCCAGTTATGGGGAACTCAACTGACCAAGGGCCCAACTGCCACATGCTGAAATCCATCACTACCTTGACATGGAGGCCACACGTTCCCCAGGCTGCTCCTCGTAGCCAGGGACTGGATCTCAGGGATTCTGAGAGAAGCCCATTTCTAGAAGGTACAGGCTCATCTAATGGCCAGTTTGGGCTTGAGAACTCCCCAGCAGCCATGCCAAACCTTTCTAAGACAATATAACTATCTAGGACACATCCACTGCCCCCTCTCCCCTTCACTTAAGGTCAGATAGCATTGGAGCCTGGCAACTCCCCCAGCTTTACAAGCAACCTTTCTATTTCCTTTCACAGCAGCTTTTCCAAGATCAGACTAAGCCAGACAGGTATTGTGAGGGGGAATAATATCAACGTGAATTCTTTTCCATAGTTTTTTGCATATTGACTTATCCTTAAATAACCTTAGGAAGCCTCTCTGTACGAAGGTATTTGGTGCAAAGATATTTTATAAAAAAATTTCTGAAAGAGGATAAATCACTCTACACCTTGATGCTTTTGTATATATTGAGATTTCTTCAAGAAGGGAACAGCTGGAATGGAAACACTTTGGTAGCCCAGCAGTAGGCTCATTGGAGTGGCTACTAAGCTGTGGAATTTGCTGGCTGTTCAGTCTGGTCTCACTGACTCTGTGCTTTCTCGGGCAGTACATGATGGATGTTTTATAAGGTGCTCTGATTTTCCAAAAATCACACAGGGTAGGGGAAAGAGGCTTTGGAGCCAAGCAGGACTTGGTTTAAACAGCAAATATATACCGCTCTCTACATGACCTCAAACTGGTTCCATAAACTTTCTAAGCTACTGCTCCCTCATCTGCAAAATGGGGCTGGCACGTGGAACACGCACAGTTACTTGGAGGACTGGAGATAAAATCTAGCATGCTAGGTACTCTATAATTGAGGGTTCTTATGTCTGCTGTTTTTATCAAAAAGTAGGTTTGAGTTTAGCTGTATAGAACGAAATGAAAGGAGTTGAAGTCACACTGGAGATTGTTTCAGGCTAAGGATCCACGTTCTCTCTATCACTGCCAACAAGAGGAAACACAGCTCCAAGGTCAAAATGGAAGTCATCCAACAGCCTAATACTAGAGATTGTCCTTTTAAAATTCTTAATTTTGGCTGTTAGAGCCAGAACCTTTTTCAGACACTAGTGCTTCATCCCATCAGGGTAGCCACAGTGGTGATTCAGTGGACTTAGATATTCTCATCCCAGGTGTCTCTTGGCATATAGATCTGATTCCCAAAAGAGGGCAATTCCAGTTGTGTGTGATGGGTCAAAGATGGCTGCAAATTCTTTGGTGTTTCTTCCAAAGAGAGGCAGGCTCCATTCTTCTCCCCTTGATGCTGAGTTGGCACAGTTGTATTAGTCAGGGTTCTCAGAGAAATAGAGCCAATAGGATACACACACACACACACACACACACACACATATATATGTGTCTTCTTGCTATATATATATATATATATATTTATATATTTATATTTATACATATATATTTATATATATTTATATTTATATATATATTTATATATATATATATTTAGCAGAGAGATATTTTATAAAAACATTTCTGAAAAAGGATAAATCACTCTGCACCTTGATGCTTTTGTGTATATTGAGATTTCTTCAAGAAATGTATTTTTTTTTTTAATTTATTTATTTATTTATTTTTTTATTTTAGTTGGGGGCTAATTACTTTACAATATTGTAGTAGTTTTTGCCATACATCGACATGAATCAGCCATGGATTCACATGTGCTCCCCCTCCCAAACCCTCCTCCCACCTCCCTCCCCCTCCCATCCCTCTCTGTCATCCCAACGCTCCATCCCTGAGCATCCGTCCCATGCATAGAACATGGAATGGTGTTCTGCTTCACATATGACAATATACATGTTTCAATGTTATTGTCCCAGAACGTCCAACCCTCACCTTCTCCCTCAGAGTCCACAGGACTGTTCTATGCAATTCTGTCTCACATATAGGGTTACCATTACCATCTTTCAAATTCCATATACATGCATTAGTATACTGTATTGGTGCTTTTCTTTCTGGCTCACTTCACTCTGTATAATGGGCTCCAGTTTCATCCATCTCAATAGAACGGATTCAAATGTATTCTTTTTAATGGCTGAGTAATATTCCATTGTGTATATGTACCACAGCTTCCTTATCCATTCGTCTGCCGATGGACATCTAGGTTGCTTCCATGTCCTGGCTATTGTAAACAGTGCTGCGATGAACATTGGGGTACACGCGTCTCTTTCAATTCTGGTTTCCTCGGTGTATATGCCTAGCAGTGGGATTGCTGGGTCATATGGCAGTTCTATTCCCAAAAGGAATCTCCACACACTGTTCTCCATAGTGGCTGTACTAGTTTGCATTCCCACCAACAGTGTAAGAGGGTTCCCTTTACTCCACACCCTCTCCAGCATTTATTGCTTGTAGACTTTTGGATAGCGGCCATTCTGACTGGTGTGTAATGGTACCTCATTGTGGTTTTGATTTGCATTTCTCTAATAATGAGTGATGTTGAGCATCTTTTCATGTGTAAGAAATGTATTTTATATATATATATGTACAGGAAGAAAAGCTATGACCAACTAGATAGCATATTAAAAAGCAGAAGCATTACTTTGCCAACAAAGGTCTGTCTAGTTAAAGCTGTGATTTTTCCAGGAGTCATGATGGATGTGAGAGTTGGACTATAAAGAAAGCTGAGCACCAAAAAATTGATCCTTTTGAACTGTGGTGTTGGAGAAGACTCTTGAGAGTCCCTTGGAATGCAAGGAGATCCAACTAGTCAATCCTAAAGGAAATCAGTCCTGAATATTCATCAGAAGGACTGATGCTGAAGCTGAAACTCCAATACTTTGGCCACTAGATGCGAAGAACTGACTCATTGGAAAAGACCCTGATGCTGGGAAAGATTGAAGGTGGGAGAAGAAGGGGATGACAGAGGATGAGAAGGTTGGATGGCATCACTGATTCAATGGACATGAGTTTGAGTAAGCTCCCGGAGTTGGTGATGGACAAGGAAGCCTGACATGCTGCAGTCCATGCGGTCGCAAAGAGTCAGACACGACTGAGCCACTGAATAGACTGATATGAATTTGGGGGCTTCCTTGGAAGCTCAGTTGGTGAAGAATCCACCTGCAATTCAGGAAACCCCAATTTGATTCCTGGGACAGGAAGATCCTCTGGAGAAGGGTTAGGCTACCCACTCCAGTATTCTTGGGCTTTCCTTATGGTTCAGCTGGTAAAGAATCCACCTGCAATGGGGGAGTCTGGGCCTCGATCCCTGGGTTGGGACGATCCCTTGGAGAAGAGAAAGGCTACCCACTCCAGTATTCTGGCCAGGAGAATTCCATGGACTGTCTATAGTCCATGGGGTTGCAAAGAGTTGGACATGACTGAGCAACTGAACTGAACTGATGAGGCAGGAGAGGGATTATAAAGAACTGGTTCACATGATTATGGAAGCTGAGAAGTCTCAGTATCTGTCATCTGTAAGCTGGAGACCCAGGAAAGCCAGTGATGTAAGTTCCAATCTGAATCCAAAGACCAGAGGACCAGAAGCACTAATGACATAACTCACCATTCCAAGAGCAGGGGAAGACCAATGCCCCAGCTGAAGGAGTTAGGCAGAGTTACTTGGCTGTGCTGGGTCTTAGTTGAGGTGTGTGGGATCTCGAGTTGCAGCCTGTGGATCTTTTAGTTGCAGCATACGAACTCTTCATTGTGGCATGTGAAATGTAGTGGTATCTAGATCCCTGACAAGGAATCAAACCTGGGCCCCTTACATTGGCAGTTCAGAGTCTTAGCCACTGGACCAGCAGGTTCGTCTGTTCTTCTGCCTTTTTGATCTATTCAGGCCTTTGGGAAGGGTCGTCTGCTTTATTCAATCTACTGATACAAATGCTAATCTCATCCAGAAACACCTTCACAGACACACCCCAAAATACTGTCTAACCGGATATTTGGGTATCCCATGACCTAGTCAAGTAGATACACTAAATTAACCACCTGAGAACAGTGAAAAGGAAGCTATGCTAGTTCTGGGGCTGGTCTTTAAGAGAACAGGCAGCTGGCTCCTTGCTCTTTTGAAGGACTGAATAGCCTTCGAGTAAGAGGTTTGGCTGCCTTGCTAGAGCGACTATGTGGAAAGGCCCTGAGGTTATGCAGAGAGGGGATAGCCAAGCCATATTTCTAACCACAGCCATTCTCACTATGGGGCTAGGAGTGTGAGAAAAGCCACCTTGGACCCTCTAGTTCAGACCAGATGCAATTGAATACCTGGCAATACCAGGTAGAGCAGAAGAATCACCTGACAGAACTGCCAAATTTCTCACCAACAAAATACTGAAATATAATAAAATGGTTGTTGTTTCAAACCACCAAATATCTTAGTTTGTTATACAAAAAAATAGATGCCCTGAGGAAAGTCTGCATTGGAACTCCCTTGGTGTGGCAACCATGACACCCTAAGGGGTTGAAATGACTCAGGGCTCTGAACACACCAGATAGAGATTTCAAGTGTCTTTGAATTTGTTGACTGCTCACCATCTCAGGCCCGTAGGTGTGTATAGGGCAGGTATGCAAAGGAATGCTCCCAGGCTCAGTCTAGAAATTGATTCGTTTCCTTCAACTCTAACCTTCTCTCCTCTGGATCATTGTTTTTAGAAGCAGAAGACTAAGACAGTAGAGAAGAGAAAGAGAAAGAATGGAGTGTAGAAATGGAGAAAACAGAAAGAAAAAGAAGAGGAATTCTCAGATTGAATGACATCTGCTAAGGAATAAAATCAAAGCCTCTGAAGGAAAAATTGGGCCAATTTTCACTCCACCCATTCATTGTTCAAAACCGGCCACACTTTAGATGACAAATCAAGACTGACAACTAATGGCCAGGCAGAACTTCTTTATCCTTTGTTTCTGTTTAACATCAGTTTCATTTATTCATTCAGTTGGCCCGCATTTATGGAATAATTGTTATCTGTAGAAGACAGTGAAAAAATATGGTATAATTGAAATCTCCTTCTTCACCCACTTGCAGCTCAAAATAAGATGTTATCTCTTTTCAAATCAATAAAATTAGGCACTCCCAGAATGGCGGGAAATCCATTCTCCTCGCCTAACACTCTCTGTCTGTAATACATTGAAGAAACCCAGAGGTGCTTACCCAGATCACATCAAAGAAAATATATTTGACTGCCAAAAGAAACAGTTCTCCACCACTCTTACTCCATCCATAGCTTCACTGTAGAACTGCTGAAAACAGGGAATCCATCAAATTCTTCTGCCAAAAGAAGTGCTACAGAGGGTGAGGTCCATGGCCGAAAAAGTTGAAGTTAGTGTGGCCACCTTGCATCAAAGCGAGTGGTTCAATTCCAGCCCTATGCCTTGAAGAATCACCAGTGAATCTGAGGCTCACTACCAACTTGGCAGCAGATTTTCAGAGTGCAGCATGAATGAGAACATTTCTCTCTCCCAATGCCTTGTCCACATTGGGTGCATTAAGCACCAGTGTTACAGATCTGCAAAGAAACATCCACACCCCAAAAATCCTTCCCTGCTAAGGAATGCTGTGAAAACTGTTACCATGTCAGTAGAGGTTCCAAAGAAACCACAAGATATGTCCAGAATCAGACCTCTTCCATGAACCATCAGATCAGATTTCCATAGAGGAGAGGAAGTCCTTCCCTCCCCAATCTAAGTCCACTTCTTTTCCAGTCCCAGCAGTAACCACTTGTCATTCCCCATGGCCTCAACAAAGAGACAAACATTGTCTAATAATACATTCCTGTTGTCCCTGGCCTCTTCAAAACAATAAAACATTGTCTCCCTCCTTTGGAGAGGGTTGCTGCTGCTGCTGCTGCTGCTAAGTCGTGTCAGTCATGTCCGACTCTGAGCGACCCCATAGACGGCAGCCCATCAGGCTCTGCCATCCCTGGGATTCTCCAGGCAAGGACACTGGAGTGGGTATACACATACAAAAAGAAAAGGGTATATATGAGAAAAATAAAGGAGAATAATACATCAAATCATAGACTATAGAATTAGAACAGACTCCAAAAAAGGCTGTAGTTCAACCTCTTCATTATATCAACAAGGAAACGGAGGCTCAGAGGCTTAACCAAGCTGTGGAAAGCCAGCTACAACTTTTGATGGTTGAGTCCAAATCCTCAACCCAAACTCATTCTTCTGGATTTTCACATAACAGCCTTTCTTGACCTCCAAATGAAACTAAAAGATGCTTAAATAGTTGGGGGGCTTTACTTTTTTTTCTTTGCCTAAGGGAAACCGAAACATTCTTCGTTAAGCCAAGGCAGGGCCTGACAGAGCTTGGCAGCTGAAACTGTCTTTCTAAATCTGGAAACACCATAACTCCTTTGAGAAGTGGAAGCAACAATTCGTGCCTCTTAAATGTTAAGAAACGTGTTTCTTTGTGAGAAAAAAAATAAGCACAGTGAAATTACTGAAGACAAATATTGGGCAAGGCAGTCAACAAAGCAAGAGATACTGAGTTTGCTAGAACATTCAGTTTATTCATGTGCCAAAAAGGGGGGAAAATACCAGCAAATTATTTTCCATTTGTAAATATATTCTGTGAATTTTCCCTGAAGATGAGTTCGTGCATTTCAAGAATCGAATGCCTAAGTATTTGATAAAGAGGACAAGCTGAAACAGGGCTAAAGAGGAGAAAATAATCTTTATTCTCTCTATAGCAAAATCGTTCCACCATTGTCATCCAGGATTGCTGATGCACTGAGTCAAACGCATGAGACTGCTGATTTGCGGGAAGTCTCAGGTTAAGACACACACTCTATTTATTCAGATATATGAACAATGTGAAGGAAATGGCAATAATGCCTTTCATTCTATACTCAATTTTTGAAGTCTTGTTCGTTTTTGTTTTAACACCAGATTTCTAGTCTGGATGACTGGTTTGTACAGCCAATCACATGAGGAGACTTGGAGAAAGGCTTATGAATTCCGATTTTGACTTTGTGTCTCAAGCATTTATAAGACCAAAATTCTTCCAATTAGTGGGTGAAGTTATCTCTTTTACTTGGAATTTGGTGCACAGTTTGCAAAACACTGTGTTTTGGGATCTTTAGCTGAATTCCTTGGCTTTTTGCTGTTCTTCCTCCCTCTTTTTCTTACCTTACTGTTGCATCTTGAGAAATAATATCGCTTTGTGACTGAATGATGAACTCTTCTATTGGCAGAGTTCCTTCTATTGGCATGTCTGGCCCAGTGGAATAGGCACTATTTTGTTTTCTTTTGTCTTACTTCCTCTTGACATAGCTCAAGATACAGCTGCACATCTATGATTAACTGAAATGGGTTAGGGCTAATTATTAAGGGAGAAAATACTAGAATTATGTCTGTTCACTAGAACTGAGGACAGGAGAGCAGGTACATATATTGGAGGTCTAGACACAGCTACAGATGTAGGAAGTTCAGTCTGCAGGCAAAGCAGTAGTGTGACAAATAGGGTGGGCCAGGTCAACATTGGCACAGTAGGATGTAATGTGTGTCGGGGCAGTTCATACCAGAATAGTATGAGGGAGATGATGACATTGCTCTTGACAAGGAGAAATCAGAGGCATGCCTTGCAGATACTATGCAGAGTTCAAGGCAGTACTGAGGCATGGAGGAGATGGTGGCAGCATCTGGTTACCAGAGATGGGCTTAGGCATGAAGCAGACCAGCAGCCAAGGTGAGCCTGAGGCCCCCTGGAGCTTCTTCAGCAGATCTACCTCAAGTCTAGGGGCTGGAGTTGGGTTAGCAGTGGGTAAGAGAAGAGTGAGGGGGAAGGGAGAACTGTGCCATCAGGGAGGAGTCATCAGTTGAGTCTGACATCTCACACCTAAACTTGAACAAGCCCTCTTGAGGGCAAGGACTGTTCTGCTTCTAGGGCCTCCAATCAGAGTGCACATTCTGGGTGCTTAATAGCTGCAAATACTGTTGATTTGAATTAAAGGGCCAGCTTCAGTTAATTACTTAGCACCCCATTGTAACAAATAGCTTCATGGATTTGATGTACTGCAAAGGGTGTAGATGGTCTCCAGAATAGGAGCAGTTACATATGGTAAAATCGTAATTGTGCAGATGGTCTTCAGAAGCTCCCTTTCCATTCTCATAGGAGAATAATAGGGCTTATTTATTTCTTAGTTCTCTGTTCTGTTCTGAAGACTGTAGCTCAGGACCTGCCTGCCTACCAGATACAAGTAACTTAAGAATCCAGCACATTCTTGAATGTTTACTGGGAAGTGAAGAAGAGGTCAGTTTTCCAGAATCAGTTCCCACGTTCACAATTCCTAGAAGACCAGTGCTAATGATTTACACAGTGGTTCAACACAGTAACCCCTGGGTCCACTCCACACCACCAGCACCCTAAATTAGGCAAGGTTGGGAATCTGTTCTATTTAAAGTCTAGACATTATTAGATCACCTACAGCTGCCAGAGAAGAATACAAAGAAAATGCAGAGTTTCTGCTAAGTTAAGGGCTGACACTAAGTTGAAGGATGGACATTTGCATGAAAGTGGTATTCTTTCTGGACAGATGTGAAGATAAACAAGAATCTGAAGCAAAATCATGACACTGAGAAGTCAGTGAAATTTGCCTTGAGTGTCTCTCACTTCTTCTATTTCCCTTCAGTGGCCAAGCCCTCTCTCCTACACTGTGCCTTCTTGAAGTTTCCAAAAGAAAAATAAAAGAACTTGATAACATAATTATACTTAACTGTCTCCTTCACATTACTGTGGTAACTGCCCCCAGTATTTGCATTTTAGAACTTCTTATTATAGATGAAATGGTTTCTAGGTCTTCCCTGGAAGGGATTTTTAAGCAGTATTAAGCAGGTGGAGAAATTTTTTAGAGCAAGGCAGTTTTTTCTGGTTTCCAAACTTATACTGCACTGTGTCAAAGGCTGCTGCTGCTGCTAAGTCACTTCAGTCGTGTCCCACCCTGTGTGTACCCCATAGACAGCAGCCCACCAGGCACTCCCGTTCCTGGGATTCTCCAGGCAAGAACATTAACATTAGAGTGGGTTGCCATTTCCTTCTCCAAGGCGTGAAAGTGAAAAGTGAAAGTGAAGTCGCTCAGTCGTGTCTATCTCAGTGACCCGATGGACTGTAGCCTCCAGGCTCCTCCGTCCATGGGATTTTCCAGGCAAGAGTACTGGAGTGGGGTGCCATTGTCAGAGGCTGGCTGTCTCCAAATGTCAATAATTGTGACTTTGCTTTAGATACATTAGGTGATGGGAAGTTACTTCAGAAGGAACACCCTGGCCCTTTTCTCCCAGCCCTTCCCCCGTACACTCCCATTCCTCTGCTAAAGAGAATACCCAACATTGGCAAGCCTCTATGAATTACTCAAATATTTTTTGTGTATGTATCTCATTCAATCCTTACAAGAGTCTTATGAGATAGGGATTATAATTATCTTAATTAAAACAGTAATTCCATTTAATGCTTCTTCTAGAAACATCATCTCTTTGGCTCACCAATGCTACACTCTCTGGGGTTTGTTCTTTCCCATCTCCCGTTGCTTCTCCTCAGGGGCCTTTGCTGGCTTCATTTCTTCCTGGCCCTTAAATGTTGGGGTTCCCTGGACTTTTGCTCCTCACTAACGCTGGCCATCATATTCATTCAGGAATTTCAGTTACAGCCCATATGTCTAGACTCTCATGGCTCCCATCAGAGTGCAGTCCACTCTCTGAACTCCAGGACTTTTCAACACTTCTGCTTGAATATCTCACAAGCCCCTAAATTCCATGTGTCTAAAACAGAATGCCTAATCTACTCAACACCCACCCAGCTCCCACCACCACCACTGGAAAATCTGCCCCTCGGACAGTGTTTGTTGACTCCTCCACCTCCAGCCTACAGTCACTGGCCAAGTCCTATTACTCTGCTAATGGTCTCTCACCTCCATTTCCATCATCACCTCTCCACTTAGGCTTCTATAGAGCTCCCACAAGTAGGCCCCCACATCCACTTTGTCCCTCTTTCACCATTCCCCATAGTGTACACTAAGAAGTTACTGTAAAATACAAATTTCACCAAGACATACCTCTGCTGAAAACAGTAGCAATTTGTTTGACTTTTGTTGGGAACTTATAGATATGCATCCTCATTCTTAATGTGGCCTTTGAAACTCAGGGCAATGTAGTCTTTACCCTGCTTTCCAACCTTGTCTCAACTCACTGTCCTCTTACCATCAACTTTCCAGCCACTCTGGTTTTCTCTTGTCTCCTTGGAAGCTCAGGGGTCTTGATACTTCAGGACCTTTGAACAATCTGTTCTCTCACTTGGTTAACTTTTTTATTATTATTATTTTTTTACTTCACTAGGTTTTGGTTGCTGCATGCAGGCTTTCTCTAGTTGAGACAAGTGGGGGCTACTCTTTGCTGCAGTGTGCAGGCTTCTCACTGCGGTTGCTTCTCTTGTTGCAGAGCATGGGCTCTAGGCACATGGGCTTCAGTAGCTGCAGCATACAGGCTCAGTATTATGGCTCATGGCCTCTAGAGTTCAAGCTTAGTAGTTGTTGCACACAGGCTTAGTGGCTGTGAGGCATGTGGAATCTTCCCAGACCAGGGATTGAACCCGTGTCTGTTGCATTGGCAGGCGGATTCTTTTTTTTTTTTAATTAGCTTATTTATCTATTTTTAAACTTTACAATATTATATTGGTTTTGCCGTACATTGACTTGAATCCACCATGGGTGTACATGTGTTCCCCTTCCAGAATCCCCCTCCCACCTCCCTCCCCATCCCATCCCTCGGGTCATCCCGTGCACCAGCCCCCAGCACCCTGTATCATGCATTGAACCTGGACTGGCGATTTGTTTCACATATGATAATTTACATGCTTCAGTGGCATTCTCCCATATCCTCCCACCCTCACCCTCTCCCATAGAGTCCATAATACTGTTCTATATATCTGTGTCTCTTTTGCTGTCTCTCATACAGGGTTATCTTTACCGATTTACTAAATACCATATATATGTGTTAGTATACTGTATTGGTGTTTTTCTTTCTGGCTTACTTCACTCTGTATAATAGGCTCCAGTTTCATCCACCTCATTAGAACTGATTCGAATGTATTCTTTTTAATGGCTGAGTAATATTCCATTGTGTATATGTACCACAGCTTCCTTATCCATTCGTCTGCTGATGGGCATCTAGGCTGCTTCCATGTCCTGGCTATTGTAAACAGTGCTGCAATGAACATTGGGGTACACGTGTCTCTTTCAATTCTGGTTTCCTCAGTGTGTATGCCCAGCAGTGGGATTACTGGGTCATATAGCAGTTCTATTTCCAGTTTTTTGAGGCGTCTCCACACTATTCTCCATAGTGGCTGTACTAGTTAGCATTCCCACCAACAGTGTAAGAGGGTTCCCTTTTCTCCACACCCTCTCCAGCATTTATTGCTTGTAGACTTTTGGATAGCAGCCATTCTGTCTGGCATGAGATGGTACCTCATTGTGGTTTTGATTTGCATTTCTCTAATAATGAGTGATGTTGAGCATCTTTTCATGTGTTTGTTAGCCATCTGTATGTCTTCTTTGGAGAAATGTCTGTTTAGTTCTTTGGCCCACTTTTTGATTGGGTCGTTTATTTTTCTGGAATTGAGCTGCAGGAGTTGCTTGTATATTTTTGAGATTAATTCTTTGTCTGTTGCTTCGTTTGCTATTATTTTCTCCCATTCTGAAGGCTGTCTTTTCACCTTGCTTATAGTTTCATTTGTTGTGCAAAAGCTTTTAATTTTAATTAGGTCCCATTTGTTTATTTTTGCTTTTATTTCCAATATTCTGGGCGGTGGGTCATAGAGGATCCTGCTGTGGTTTATGTCGGAGAGTGTTTTGCCTATGTTTTCCTCTAGGAGTTTTATAGTTTCTGGCCTTAGGTTTAGATCTTTAATCCATTTTGATCTTATTTTTGTGTATAGTGTTAGAAAGTGTTCTAGTTTCATTCTTTTGCAAGTGGTTGATCAGTTTTCCCAGCACCACTTGTTAAAGAGATTGTCTTTTCTCCGTTGTATATTCTTGTGGCAGGAGGATTCTTAACCACTGTACTACCAGAGAAGTCTTCATTTGGTTAACTCTTAACCATCTTCCAAATCTCAAGTTAAAAATGTTATTTCCCCAAGGAAGTCTTCCCCTTTAGAAAAGGCTAAGTCCCCTTGGGATGTGCTCTGATAGCACACGACTCTCATCACAATTTAAATGTCTTAGTTGTGTCTGTCTTCTTGGTTAAATTGCAAGTACCACAAGAGCAAATTTTTTTAAGCACTCTGTCCCCAATACCTAGCACAGTGTTTAACATGCAATTAATACTCAAAAAAAAAAAAACAACAACACATTTATTGGCTTGAACTAAGTGACTTGCCTAAGCCAGATTAGAAATGTCAAAGTGAAGACACGAACCCCAATCTATCTGATCCCAGAGCCCATTTTCTCTTATATTCTTCCTTCACTATGTATCCCTCTCCTCCAACCACATTCTTAGAGGCCTGGGAATGGTAAGCATATGACCATTCCTTAAGGGAGGTAAATCTCAGTCCCTTGGTTCAGAATCTTCAATCCCAGTCCTGCAAGTATCCCAGGTAGGTGAGGACCACAAAGCAGCTGCTCAGGGAACCCACTAGTGTGATGAGATATGTGTTGGTTTTAAATATGTCTACAAATTATTTAATACTCTATTTTAAGAAACAGAGCTCAATTCCCTCCCCTTTGATTGCAGACTGTACTTAGCAATTCAGTTCAAACAAATAATTTTGGCGAAAGTGATCATCTACAACCTCTGAGACTAGATCATAAAAGATAATGCAGCTTCTGTTTTGTGTTCTTTTGGATCACTTGCTTAGGGAAGTCAGTGGCCGTGTCATGAGGGCACTTGAGTAGGCCTATGGAGAAGTCCATATGGTAAAAATTTAAGGCCTCCCACCAATAGCCAGCAAGGAGCCAAATCCTTCTGCCAACTGAACTGTCTGCCTGAGTCTTCTTGGAATTAGCTCTTCTAGCTGAGTCAAGCCTTCAGCTGACTTCAGTCATGGTTAATATCTTGACAACCTTTTGAGACCCTCTGAACCACAACCACCAATCTAGGCTGCTCCCAAATTCCCAACCCATAGAAACTGTGAGGTAATGTTTGTTATTTTCAGATGTTTCACTTGGGGATCACTTGTTATGCAGCAATAAATAGCACAAAGTTAAAAAGAGAGAGATACTGGAGTCCAAGCAAATAAGCCAACCATAGAGGCAGTTCTTGGGAATGAGAAAAGAACAGGGACTGTGTAGAAACCCTTTGTCTCGAATGGATATAATTATATTTTTTCACACACAACAATGCTGAGATGAGAGGTGAGGTACTAGAGCAGAAGGGAATCTGAGAACCCTGCTGGGCAGCAAAATAGAAGTGAGTATCTAAACAGAGCCCCAGACAACCTAGAGCCAGTGGCACAAGAAAGGAGCTAGGAACTATGAGGCAAAATGGGGCAACGGTAGCATCTATAACCAAGTACTGAGCCACAGAGGGATAACTAGACATGGGAACCAGGACACCAAACTGCTCAGAATTAGTGACATCTCTGAGGTCACAACAAAGACAGGCGGGGGAAACAGAGAAGTCTGCCATGTAACCTCTGCTCCTGCTTCTGAGTCCCCACATCCTCCATATATAGAAGTTTCTGCTTCTAACGTACCTTGGAGTGAATGCTGTTGGGCCCCACACCATTTGCTTTGCCGACTAAGTGTTGGCTGATAATACTCACAGCTGCCTGCTCTCTGGAAAATTGCCCTCAGCCAAATCCCATCCCCCTCCATCCCAACCCTCAACCAATGCCTAACTGTCATGGGGTTCAAAAAGTCAGAGCCCTTGTTCTGAAATGAGACTAACTCTCTGGTGCAATTTATGCTCCAGAGCTTTTCCATGAGATCAGACATAAGATAACATCCAGTTGAGACCACATTATTTTCCTACCTATTGTACTTCCCTCACTCTCCTTTCCTGAGAGTACTCCTACATAAATCACTTAAATAAGAAGTAGCATCTGCTTCTAGGGAACCCAATCTATAACACATCTTAAAGGGATCTAGTATTTCATAAAGTGTACACGTGTGTGTTTGTGGTGTGCATGCCCATGCACTATGGACTAAATATTTTTGTACACCTAAAATTCACTGGGGGAACCCTGGCCCCCAGTGTGATGATATCTGGAATTGGAGGCTTTGAGAGGTAATTAGGTTCAATGAGGTTAGAGCCCTTCATGATAGGATTCCTTATAAAAAGAGAAAGAGATCAGGGTCCCCCCTCTTTCCACTGTGTAGGATAGAGCAAAAAGGTGGACATCTGCAAACCAGGAAGACAGCTCTCATCAGACACCGATCTGCCAACACTTCCCAGCCTCCAAACTGTGTGAAGTAAATGTTTGTTGTTTAAGCCACCTGAAAGCAAAAGAAAGTGTCACTGGATCAGTCGTGTCCAACTCTTTGCAATCCCATAGACTATAGCCTGCCTGGCTCCTTTGTCCATGGAATTCTCCAGGCAAGAATATTGGAGTAGGTAGTCATTCCTTTCTCTGGGGTATTTTCGAGACCCAGGGATCAAATCCAGGTCTCTCGCAGTGCAGGCAGATTCTTTTACCACCTGGAGCCACCAGGGAAACCCTTAAGCCACCTAGATTAGCATATTTTGTTTTAGTAGCTTGAGCCAAGTATGTGTGAGTGTGAGTGTGAGTATGGTGATGATGAAGGAATATTTAAAATAAGAGAAAACAATAAAAACTTTCCTGCTTAAATTGTCCATGAATCAAAAGATGGAGAATACAAAACCTAGCAATCTGGTTAAACCATTTAAAAGAAATATTATTTAGTAATTTCAGTTCAGTTCAGTTCAGTCACTCAGTCGTGTCCGACTCTTTGCAGCCCCACGAACCGCAGCACGCCAGGCCTCCCTGTCCATCACCAACTCCCTGAGTCCACCCAAACCCATGTCCATTGAGTCGGTGATGCCATCCAGCCATCTCATACTCTGTCGTCCCCTTCTCTTCCCGCCTTCAATCTTTCCCAGCATCAGGGTCTTTTCCGACGAGTCAGCTCTTCGCATCAGGTGGCCAAAGTATTGGAGTTTCAGCTTCAACATCAGTCCTTCCAATGAACACCGAGGACTGATCTCCTTTAGGATGGACTGGTTGGATCTCCTTGCAGTCCAAGGGACTCTCAAGAGTCTTCTCCAACACCACAGTTCAAAAGCATCAATTCTTCTGTGCTCAGCTTTCTTTATAGTCCAACTCTCACACCCATACATGACCACTGGAAAAACCATAGCCTTGACTAGACAGACCTTTATTGGCAAAGTAATGTCTCTGCTTTTTAATATGCTGTCTAGTTTGGTCATAACTTTCCTTCCAAGGAGTAAGTGTCTTTTAATTTCATGGCTCCAATCACCATCTGCTGTGATTTTGGAGCCCATAAAAATAAAGTCTGCCACTGTTTCCACTGTTTCCCCATCTATTTGCCATGAAGTGATGGGACTGGATGCCATGAACTTAGTAATTTATCTAAATGTTTATTAAGTGTGATGAGTTTACACCATCTAAACCTAGCAAAACTAGAATAACTATTTCCACAATCTCTTTCCCTGATGGTTCTATGTTAAAGTTTCCCCCAACCCGGAATTTTTATTTAAGCAAGATTTAGAAGGCAGAAATGAAGCAGCAGTGCTCTCTGAAAGTTGTTGTGGTTGGATGCAATGAGCAATATAGAGGTGCTGATGCATTCTAGATTAGTCTACCTCTTCCAACCTCTAGCTCTTCTTTCTAGCTGCTGACCCTACTGGCCACCAACAGTGCCAGGCTCACTATTAGATATCAAGTCATAACTTACCACAGATTCCTCCTTCAGCTCTCTCCAGTCCCACTCCAGCAGCTGGGTATACCTGGCTTCCAAAGTTCCCTATCAGGCTGTAATTTGTCCAGTCATGCCAATGTATCAGGAGGGCTGATTAGTTATTTTCTTTCATCTTTCAACTCCACATCTTCAGTTTTAGTTCCCCAAGTTTCCCCATAATCATAAAAGCTCATATTCCTAGAATACATTATTTATTCCATAATGCTCAAGGTGGTCTGCTTTCCTGATTGAGTCCTGATATCCTGGTACACTCATGAGTGAGTGATTGCTCAGTCAGGTCCAACTGTTTGCAACCTCATGCACTGCAGCTCACCAGGTTCCTCCATCCATATAATTTTCCGGGCAAGAATACTGGAGTAGGTTGCTATTTCCTATTCCAAGGGAACTTCCTGACCCAGGGATTGAACCCACATCTCTTGTGTCTCCTCCGTTGGCACACAGTACCACTGTACCACATTCATACACTGATTATATTTAATTGCCAAACTGCACAGTAACAAGTATATATTTCATTAAATGCATATCAGATCGATTTTGTTGATGTTGTTTTTCAGTAGGAACAGTACAGTCTCTAGAGATATGTTCAATATTTGTAGCATGCTACTTACTGTTTTAACACAGTCACCTGAAGAGAACTCTACAAAATGAAAGGGCTCATTGAAAAAAACACTGAGACATTGGCAGGCATGGATAATGGAGAGACAATGGAGGATTTTCATTTAGGAGAATAACACAGTTAGATTTTCAATTTCATTGTACTAGAATGGTTGCAATGTGAAAAATGAGTTGTAGGGAGGTTGAGAGTGGAAGTAGGGGACCAACAGGTAGGATACTGCAGTTGTCTAGCCAAGAGAGGGATAGTAGGTTGGGCTAAGATGGTGGCAGTAGAGTTGGAAGATTTGTCTGCCAGGTGAAGGCAATCTAGGGCAGAGATAATCATTTCAAAGGGAATCAATGTATCTCTGGCTCTGAACCATCATCATAGATAGAATGATCATAGAATGACTGGGACATTTAACCTCCCAAATACCTTATTAACATTTGATAAGCCTCAACTGTTATCTTTTATACTACTAATTAACTAGGGGTGGTTAACCTGATCCAGGACAGAAGGAAAATTTTTCTCAAGTCCTTGCAAAAAGCTGTCATAATACTGTTATGAAATAGCTTTCCCCCAATTCCTCATCAAATGAATACTTCTCTGCAAAGTACACCACATAACTCTTTTTTTCTTTTTCTGTTATATTGAAGTATAGCCGATTAACAAAGATGTGATAGGTTTAGGTGCACAGCAAAGTTAATCAACAGTACGTATACATGTGTCCATTCTCCCTCAAACTCCCCTCCCATCCAGGCTGCCACATATGCAAATCAAAACCACAATGAGATATCACCTCACACCAGTTAATATGGCTATCATCAAAAAATCTACGAACAATAAATGCTGGAGAAGATGTGTAAAAAAGAGAACCCTCCTACACCATTAGTGGGAATATAAATTGGTACAGCCCCTGTGGAGAACAGTAAGAAGGTTCCTCAGAAACTAAAAATAAATGTACCATATGACTCTGCAATCCCACTCATAGGCATATATCCAGAGAAAAAACATGATCCCTAAGGATATATGCACCCCAATAACAGCACTGCTTACAACAGCCAAGTCAAGGAAACAACCTAAATGTCCATCAACAGAGGAATGGGTAAAGAATATGTGGTACATATAAACAATGGAATATTACTCAGCCATTAAAAAGAATGAAATAATGCCATTTGTAGCAACATGGATGACTTAGAGATTGTCATACTGAATGAAGTAAGTCAGACAGAGAAAGAATACCACATAAATCTTTAACATTCTGCCAATGCAACTATTAAGGCAGAGATTTGCCTTGGACTTAAGTCAACATCTTCAAATGAAGCTCTAAAGAGCAGTCTGGAACATTTTGTAACACTCTATTTGGACTAGGAAGGAGTTTTTGAGACCTAAGTTTCTGCAAACACCATTCTCATTTTATTATTTGAGTGAATGTGCCCAAGGAAAACTCCCCTAGTTAAAAAAAAAAAAATCCCCTAGCAGATCCTCCAGAGTCAGTTTTTCTACAGCAGGAGTCCATTTTTCAGAAAGATATTCATCACTCTGCCTCATCTTTACAATGTGCTCGGTTTTGGTCTTCCCTGAGAAACATCTTACTCAGCATTTACTGCTTCTTCCCATTTCAGTGGTGGGGAGAGGTACTGGCTGTATGAAAGGAGAAATCAATAATTTCTGGCATTTAATGTATAACACATTTGAGAGGGAGCTCAAGATTTAAAGGAATGAGCCAAGTTGGGGTTAATAACTATGGAGTAAAAAGTGATTTCATCAGATGCCATTTGAATTTCTAATTCCACCTCTTCTCTTCTTCCCTGCTTCTCCATTCTCAAATGGCAGGGCTAAAAGAATCCTTTGTGTATTCCATCTTCTCAGACCTGTAAAGCTAATACTCAGAGGAAATAACACTCAGGCTCCTATTATAATTCTGTCCATTCGGAAAAGAGCATGGAGTTCAGGGCACAGCCTCAGTATGGGTCTGAGTCCTTCTCCAACATTTCCAAACACTTCTATTTCTTTTGTGACACACTTTTTTTTATTGGAGTATAGTTGATTTAAAATGTTGTGTTAGTTTCTGCTGTACAGCAAAGTGGATCAATTATACATATACGTATATCCTCTCCTTAAAATTCTTTTCCCATATAGTTCATTACAGAGTATTTGAGAAGAGTTCCTTGTTATATACAGTAGGTCCTTATTAACTATCTATTTTATATGTAGTAATGTGTATATGTCAATCCCAATCACCCAGTGTATATGGCACACTTTCTCTTTTGAACACTTTCCCCCTTTGCTCTTATCTAAGGTTGCTTCTGACCCTGTATTCACTGCCCCCACCCCAAGATGATTCACTAGAAGATGCTCGTGGAAGTTGCACGGTGGAATGGAAAGATGGTATGTTCTGGAGTTAGACCTGGGTTTAAATCCAAGCTGCGCAGTTACAGGATGTATAACTTTGGCCACATCACGTAGACTCTGTAAACACCAGTTTCCTCATTTGGAAATGAAGAGAAGTGATCCTAATTCAGGGGGTTATTATCAGAATTAGAGAAAATATGGGCTTCCCTGGTGGCTCAGTGATAAAGAATCTGCTTGCAACGCAGAAGACCCAAGTTCGATCCCTGGGTTCAATTCCTGGGGTTGGGAAGATCTGAAGAAAGGAATGGCATCCCAACTCTAGTATTCTTGTCTGGAGAACCCCATGGACAGAGGAGCCTGGCAGGCTAGAGTCCATGGAGAAAATATATGTAAAGAACTTACTCATATACTTGGCACATGACAGTTAATATATTAATAAATATCCCAGAACCACATTAGTATATATTATTAATAATAATTAAGTCTCTTTGAATTACTCATTCTACTCTTCACAATAAAAATATTAAAATGTTTGACTCTCTACCATATAGACACATTCTTAAACTCTTTACATATATTATTTAATCCTCTCAACAACTCCATAAGGTACGTACTGTTACTACCCTGTACTGCAGTTGAGGACATAGAAGCACAAGAGACTAATTAACTTACCTAAGGTCACATACTGGGAGGTGAATACAGTCTGGCTCAAAACTGGCACCCTTTAGAGACCATATAGGAATGCTGGCTCTAACAGTATATTTAAAAGGTCCATAAGAAAAACATACCATATTTTTCTTGGCTCTTCATATTGTACTTTATATTTATTGAAGAGGGGGGTGTTTAGATGAACTAAAAAGACCAGCAGAGTCACTCTTTACAGAGGAAAACTCAATTTATCCTCAGCCGTGGAGTTCATCCCCTCCATGTCCCTGTTGGAGGAAGTTTTCAGCCACAGGTAATAGAAAATTCCTCCAGGTTGATCTCTAAGGGAGCATTCTGGCTCATTTAACCACCAGACCAAAAGTAAGGTAAGCTCTCAGGTTGGTTGCTCTAGCAACTCAACAAGATCCTAAAAGACTCAGATTATTTCCACTTTTGTGGCTTGCTGTCTTCTGTCCACTTCATCCTGAAGCTTGCTTGCCTCCTGGACCTGTAGCAATTGGAACTGCATGATTCTGCATTCCCATCTGGTGGGAAAGGAAAAGAGGTTACATTGCTCTCCCAGAAGAGTGAAGAAAGGCTTTCCTGAACACTATGCGCTGTGCTTAGTTATGTCTGACTCTTTGCGACCCTATGGACTGTAGCCCACCAGGCTCGTCTGTCCATGGGATTTTCCAGGCAAGAATACTGAAATGGGTTGCCATTTCCTACTCTATTCCTGAATACTACACCCCACTCCCCAGCCCTACACATATACCCTTCTCACATCTCAGTGGCCAGTTAGCATCTCATGCGCATTCCCAAGCCAGTCACTAGATACGGAGATGGAATTACTCTTAAGCCAGTCAAGCTCATCCCTAAAACTTGGGGATGTGGGCCTCTTCCCCAAGACACATGGATGTGAGGGTAACAGAGAAACCAGAACAAATTGAAATCTTCTTAGGAAGGAGAAAGGAGAGGAGTTGTGATGGACAGACAACCAACATATTCAGCACACACCCAAGGGTACATTATCTATTTCCATGCATTTTCCTACTTCTCTGGACCCTGATTTTATCTTTCCTACACTAGGAATAATACTAATAGCTGCTTACATGAGGTGATGAATATGGAAGAATTTATAATACCATACAAATAAAAGTTGTAATTATTGTTGCTATGCTGCAATTATAGCTGACATTTACTCTCCAAAGTATGCTGTATTGTGAGTAGCAGGGCCAGAGGAACAGAGACTATGTGTCTTTGGTGACTGCCAACCTCTATTTCATTCATTCCTTCCCACCTCCTAGAACTCATTCTTTCCCACCCTCATGCTGCCCAAAGTAACCTCTTCCTGAATATTCTACACAAGCTCATCCTGACATCTAGCATCTTGGATTCCCATATAACTTCCCCCTTGCAACCATTTCCATCAAATCTCATTCCCTAGCATAGTCACTCTGAACTTGGCTCTCTCTAGTCTCACTTTGCCTTTCACTAATTTTGGGATTTGAAACAAAGTACTTCACCTCTCTGGACTCCATTTCCCTCTTTAGTGAAATGAGATGCTTGGAGTAATTAATCTCTAAGGCACCTTCAAGCCTTAACTTTTATGATTCTATGAATTTCAAGCAGTCAGGCAAAAGGACATGAAGAATTTCTCGTGGAGGAAGAGATCTGGGGTTGAGGGATTTTAAGAAAAAAGTGGCCAGTTAGCAAAGCTACCTTGATTTGAGGGTTCCAAAGACAGACACACAAACACACACATATGCACACACAGACATGTACAAGCGCACACACACACACACACCGAGGATCAGTTAGCAATCAATAGTGAATGCTACAACAGGAATGAGGGGATCTGTAAAACAGAGATGGACTCAACTACAGAGCAGACCTGAAGGATACAGTTGTAGGTAGTAGGACAGTGAGACCTCATCCTTAAACACATCCAAGTTCGGCAGAGCTGAGAATTTCACTGAGGGTGGAAAATCACCTCTGCTGTGGGCATTACATTCATAGGCCGAGGTGAGCCGAAATTCGAGGGGATCTCTGCAGGGACCATTCTGACCTTCCAAACACAGGAACACATCTACTACTAGATCTGACCTTGTTTCGCCTTTTTCCCTCCCTAGTTTCAGCTGGGCCTCAAAAACAAAAAGGCCAAAATCCAACTAGAAAATCTGTTTCTGTTATATTCTCTTGGCAGCTTAGGAGATCTCTCTTGGCAGGCTTTCTGGTGATTTGTCCAAGCCTGGGGCCTCTCTTCCCTGGAGTTTCCATCACCTTGTTCAGGGCAGAAGAAGCTCTAAGCATCACTATGCAGTGCCTAAAAGGCAGTGCTTTTTTTTCTTTCAGTCCTTGCTTTGTCCCCGCAAAAGTCCAGACAACCTACACACAGAAGAACACAGAATAATAATAATTATAATGATAATAATAATAGTAGGAACTACTATTTTTGACTGCTTACTATTACTCAGGTATGAGACTAAGCACTTTATATATATATTATCCCAATAACTAATTCGGTAGGGATTACAAATATTTGTATAGTATAAAAACATTAAAAGTGAGAGAAAGGGGTATTTCATATTGACAAAAAGTACATCCTCCAGGAAGCTATACCAGCCATGAACTTTTTACACACCTAACAGTATAGTTTCAAAAATGTATAAAGCAAAAATGCTAGAATACAAGAAGAAATTGATAGAACCTTGTGTATTAGAAGATGTTAATATATACTTCCCTCTCAAAGAGATTAAGTAGGCAAAATTAAGTATATCAAGAATTCATATGGCATAGTATATAGCATAGTAACAAATTTTATAGAATTTGGCACTCAAGGGAGATTTCACATTGTTCTGAAACATATGTAGAAGCAGTTAAGATAATTGAACATGTATTAGATCATGAAGAAAATCTTCACAAACTCCAAGAGGTAGTATCAACACAAGCATACTCATGGATTAAAATACAATAAGACTTAGAAATTAACAGCAGAAGGATGGCAAAAGTAAAAATCTGCCCACTTGAAATGGTATATTTTTTCCTTTCCCTTTGCCTTTCACTTCTTTTCTCTTCTCAGCTATTTGTAAGGCTTCCTCAGACAACCATTTTGCCTTTTTGCATTTCTTTTTCTTGGGGATGGTCTTGATCACTGCCTCCTGTACAATGTCACCAACCTCTGTCCATAGTTCTTCAACAACTTTGTCTATCAGATCTCAGATCAAATCCCTTAAATCTATTTGTCACTTCCACTGTATAATCGTAAGGGATTTGACTTAGGTCATCCCTGAATGGTCTAGTGGTTTTCCCTACTTTCTTCAATTTAAGTCTGAATTTGGCAATAAGGAGTTCATGATCTGAGCCACAGTCAGCTCCCGGTCTTGTTTTTACTCACTGTATAGAGCTCCTCCATCTTTGGCTGCAAAGAATATAATCAGTCTGATTTTGGTATTGACCACCTGGTGATGTCCATGTGTACAGTCATCTCTTGTGTTGATGGAAAAGGGTGTTTGCTATGATCAGTGCATTCTCTTGGAAAAACTCTGTTAGCCTTTGCCCTGCTTCACTGTACTCCGAGGCCAAATTTGCCTGTTACTCCAGGTATTTCTTGACTTCCTACTTTTGCATTCCAGTCCCTATGATGAAAAGGACATCTTTTTTGGGTGTTATTTCTAGAAGGTCTTGTAGATCTTCACAGAACCATTCAACGTCAGCTTCTTCAGCATTACTGGTTGGGGCATAGACTTGAATTACTGTGATATTGAATGGATTGCCTTGGAAATGAACAGAGATCATTCCTTCATTATTGAGATTGCACCCAAGTACTACAATTCAGACTCTCTTGTTGACTATGAAGGCTACTCCATTCCTTCTAAGGGATTCTTGCCCACAGTGGTAGATATAATGGTGATCTCAAATAAATTCACCCGTTCCAGTCCATTTTAGTTCACTGATTCCTAAAATGTTGATGTTCACTCTTGCCATCTCCTGTTTGACCACTTACAATTTACCTTGATTCATGGACCTAACATTCCAGGTTCCTATGCAATATTGTTCTTTACTGCATCGGACTTTACTTCCATCACCAGTCACATCCACAACTGGGTGTTGTTTTTGCTTTGGCTCCGTCTCTTCATTCTTTCTGGAGTTATTTCTCCACTCTTCTCCAGTAGCATATTGGGCACCTACAAACCTGGGGAGATCATCTTTCAGTGTCATATCTTTTTGCCTTTTCAGACTGTTCATGGGGCTCTCAAGGCAAGAACACTTAAGTGGTTTGCCATTCCCTTCTCCAGTGGACCACGTTTTGTCAGAACTCTCCACCATGACCCGTCCATCTTGGGTGGCCCTACATGGCATGGCTCATAGTTTCATTGAGTTAGACAAGGCTGTGGTCCATGTGATCAGTTTGATTAGTTTCCTGTGATTGTGGTTTTCATTCTGTCTGCCCTCTGACAGATAAGGATAAGAGGTTTATGGAGGCTTCCTGATGGGAGAGATTGACTGTGGGGGAAACTGAGTCTTGCTCTGATGGGCGGGGCCAGGCTCAGTAAATCTTTAATCCAATTTTCTGTTGATGGGTGGGGCTATGTTTCCTCCCTGTTGTTTGACCTGAGACCAAACTATGGTGGAGGTAATGTAGATAATGACAACCTCCTTCAAAAGGTCCCATGCGCTTACTGCCACACTCAGTGCCCCCAACCCTGCCGCAGGCCACCACTGACCCACGTCTCTGCCAGAGACTTCAGGACATTCTCAGGAAAGTCTGGTCAGTCTCTTGTGGAGTCACTGTTCCTTTCTCCTGGGTCCTGGTGTGCACAAGGTTTTGTTTGTGCCCTTCAGAGTCTGTTTCCCCAAACCTGTGTAAGCTCTGTAATCAAATCCCACTGGCCTCCAAAGTAAAATTCCCTGGGGGTTCTCAGTCCCTTTGCCAGATTCCCAGTGAGGAAATTTGTTGTGGGTCCTAGGAATTTCTTAAGAATGTGATCAGTGATCAATGCAAAGAAATAGAGGAAAACAGTAGAATAGAATGGGAAAAACTAGCGATCTCTTCAAGAAAATTAGAGGTACCAAGGGAAACTTTCATGGGAAGATGGGCACAATAAAAGACAGAAATGGTATGGACCTAACAGAAGCAGAAGATATGAAGAAGAGGTGGCAAGAATACACAGAAGAACTATACAAAAAAAGATCTTCACGACCCAGATAACCACAGTGGTGTGATCACTCACCTAGAGCATGACACCCTGGAATGCAAAGTCAAGTGGGCGTTAGGAAGCATCACTACAAACAAAGCTAGTGGAGGTGATAGAATTGCAGTTAAGCTATTTCAAATCCTAAAAGATGATGCTGTGAAAGTGCTGCACTCAATATGCCAGCAAATTTGGAAAACTCAGCAGTGGTCACAGGACTGGAAAATGTCAGTTTTCATTCCAATCCCAAAGAAAGGCAATGCCAAAGAATGTTCAAACTACCGCACAATTGCACTCATCTCACATGCTAGCAAAGTAATGCTCAAAATTCTCCAAGCCAGGCTTCAACAGTACAAGAACCGTGAACTTCCAGATGTTCAAGCTGGTTTTAGAAAAGGCAGAGGAACCAGAGATCAAATTGCCAACAACCACTGGATCATCGCAAAAGCAAGAGAGTTCCAGAAAAACATCTACTTCTGCTTTACAGACCAAGCCAAAGCCTTTGACTGTGTGGATCACAGCAAACTGTGGAAAATTCTTAAAGAGATGGAAATACTAAAGCACCTTACCTGCCTCATGAGAAATCTGTATGCAGGTCAAGAAGCAACAGTTAGAACTGGACATGGAACAACGGACTGTTTCCAAATTGGGAAAGGAGTACATCAAGGCTGCATATTGTCACCCTTCTTACTTAACTTCTTTGCAGAGTACATCATGCGAAATGCCAGGCTGGATGAAGTTCAAGCTGGAATCAAGATTGCTGGGAGAAATATCAATAACCTCAGCAAAGTAATGTTCGCAGAACAGTCTGGAACTCACGAGCGCAAGCTGGAACACATGAGGAGAGTTCCTGCCTCTGACCTTGGTCATGAAGAAGTCTGGACCCTTTGTCACAGAACTAAATATACACACACACACACACACACACACACACACACACACACACACATAGTGCATGTTAGCAACCAATAGTGAACATCACAACAGGAGTGAGGACATCTCAATAACTCCTCCAAATGAGGAGTCAGAGAACCTGAAGGAGGATCCGGGAGAAGAAGAAGCACTTCCAGTCTTGACTGCTGTCCCACACCAGCCAGGAGAGCCAGCAGACCGTGTATGTTAACTATACAGAATTAAAAATCCTTTTTTGGATTTAAATGATCTGTATTTTCCCCCTATTTAATTCACATGTAACCTTTTGATATCCCATAGCTTAAATATTGGCATATAATGTTAACTGAACTTAACACATCTTATACTAGATAAGAAGATAAGAGAGAAGGAAGAAAACAAAAATGTTTGGTTACTATATATAAAGCATATCCTTATCAAAATAAGGGAAGACACTTAAAACTATTACAGAACTCCTTTAATGCAACGGATTGAGGTTCCTTGTCTGGTTCCAAATCTTATTCTTGAGGAGTTGAGGCCATAAGCAGTTCTACCTGAACTGGAGGTAGTTGTAGTTTTCCACTGACTTAATAATCACAAAACACAGGTGGATTAAAAGTTGCCTTAGAGGACCTCCTAAATTCCAGAAATACTCATTGTGTAACAACAGCTCAATTTCCCCTTGATAGGTAAGCACAATCACCACAGCCAGTGTATTAAATCCCTTCTTTGGGAGACCAAAGCTAGACAGTTAGGTGGCTGTCTCTACATCCAATTCAACAGAATCATTGTTGTGTCCCAAGGAAGACCATTCCTCCCTGTGGAACTAAGACTTCTAGAGCAACAGAGCCTAAAATTGTGGGGATGGGAAGCATGAATTGTACTAGTGGATCACCAGGAGTAATAATAAGAGCAACAACTTCCATTTCAACCTTCTCATTTTCTAGACTTGTGAATCCTGCTACAGGAAAAAATAGCAACATAATGAGTATTGATTTAGAGCAGTTAGCATAATCTGGAGGACCTTGATCCACACCCACAAGGTGTTGCCACCTATCTGGTCCCATAGTTGAGCCTTTACAAGGTGATTACATCATTCTGTCATGTTGCTTCAGAATTGCAGATAACATGGTAAGTAAGACCATAGAAATGAGGATGAGCCCTTTGCCTCACTTCATTTGTTATGAAGTACGTTCCTTGGTCAAAAATGATGCTGTGTAGAATACCACATTTTTGGACAAAGTAATTGGTTGGCTCACAAATAGTTTTGGCATAAGCATTGCAAACAGACAAGCAAAAAAGACAAGTCTATATCCAATAAAGACAAAGCTATCCCTTCCATGATGGAAGCTGATCAATGTAATCAACCTGTCATCAGGTAATTGGCTGATTCACCCAGGTAATAGTATCATATTGGGGATTTAGTGTTATCTCTGCTATTAGCAGATTGGGCACTCAATAGTGGCTATACCCAAATAGGCCCTAATAATGAAAGTCCATATTGCTGATCCCAAAATAACCTCCATCTTGACTCCATGGCCATTGGTTTATGAACTCTTGGACAATAACAGGAGTTAATGGAAGGGAAAGTTGACTGACATTCACAGAACAGGTCATTCTGTTCACCTGGAGTGAGCCCTCCTTTGGTGAGCACTCATATGTGACACAATATCTTTACATTCTGTGCCCAGTTAGAAAGCCTTATCCACATACCTCTTCTTCAGTCTCCCTTCTCTCTGATTTTCCCATTTTATTCCTTCTAAATCCTTGACCATCCAGCCAAATCATTAGCTCCAGCCTGTGAATTGATGTGGAATCATTTGTATGGCCATTTATTATTCTAGGAAAAATGGATAACTACATGCTCTGTTCAAAGTCCTGTCCACAGAAAGGATTTTCCTTTACCACATCCCAAACTGGGGTTGCAGTGCTGCACCTATCCACTTTTTGGTGGTTTCCACACATCATGAAGAATTACCTGTAAATAGACTTCAAGTACTTTTATCTTCAGTCAGCTAATCATAGGGAACTCCCTGTGAAGCCATAGATGCAGTTAAAGAAAGAAGGAAATGGAGCTGGAAGAGGGGTCATTGACATCTGGGCTACTTCATCTTGCAATTTATCTGTGCCTTCAGGACCTCCTTAAATCCAATATCATAGATTGTTCTTCCTTTTGATGAGGGAATGATGCGGTGCATGCCCAACTTTGTGGTTTGGTGGGTCAGACATAACCAGTTCATGATGAGCATCTCAGGTCATATGGTAAGTTGGTAGCTCATGGGCACTCATTTAGTCTCTACTAAGGCCCAGTAAAAAGCCATAAGTTGTCTCTCAAAAGGGGAAAGTATGGCTTTGCTAAAAAATTTTAAGTGTTTGTGTTGTGATTCACCTATAGGATAGGGCCTGCCAACAGCTTCAAACAGCATCCTGGGTACCACCAATACTTCAAGTACTATCATATCTTCTGAGTCATATTGCCCAGTTAGCAGAACAGCTTGCACAGCAGCTTGACCTGTTGCAGAGCCTACTCTTATTCTGGGATTCATTCAAAACAGGCAGCTTTTCAGGTCACTCAGCAAATGGGTCAGAGTAGCACACCCAAATGAGATATATGTTGCCTCTAAAATCCATAGAGGCATTGTGTCTCTTTCCTAATGGTAAGAGAAACCAAATGCAGCAACTTGCCCTTTCATCTTAGAAGAGAAATCTCTTCATATCTCAGATAATTGGACCCCTAGAACTTTCACTAAAGTGGCAGGTCCTTGAATTTCTTTGGGATTTATCTCCCACACTCTAGCACACAAATATCTTGTCAGTATGTCTAGAATAGTCGCTACTTTCTGCTCACCATGTCCCCATAGGCTTACTATCATCCGTGTAATGAAACAGGGTGATGTTCTATGGAAGGGAAGGGCAATCAAGGCCCTTGCAGACCAGATTATGACATAGGGCTAGAGAGTTGATATACCCTTGTGGTAAGACAATAAGGGTATATTGCTGCTTTGTCAGGTGAAAGCCAACTGCATATGATGATCTTTACCAACAAGTACAACAGTAAAAGCATTTGCCAGATCAGTAGCTGCATGCCAGAGATGTGTTGATTTGCTCTAAGAACAAAACCACATCTGGAAATGCAACTACGTTTGGCATCACCACCAATTAAGTTTATGATAGTTCATTGTCATTCTAGTTGAATCACAGCCCCTTCATCTTTCAGGTTCTTTCAAGTGGCACTGATCTCTGCAATTCCTCCATGAATCCAGTAATGTATTTGGTTTACTGTGGTTTACTGTTTTCGTAAGTAGAGACAGTTCTAGTGGCTTCTACTTGGTCTTTCCTACCATAATAGCTCTCATTCCATGTGTCAGAGAACCACTGTGGAGACTCTGCCTGTTTATGGGTGTGTCTATTCTAATTATACATTCTGCAACTCTAAAAATGACCAGAGAGTGCATTTGGGTACACACTGGGCCCACTTTAAGATGGACCTGAGTCATATATTAGTTATACATTGCTGCCTAACAAATCATTTCAAAACTTAGAGGCTGAAAACAAGCATTTATAATCTCACAGTCTCTATAGCTCAGGAACCTGGGAGCAGCTTAGCTGGATGCCTCTAGTGCAAGGTCTCTCAGGAGACTGCAGTCAAGCTGTTGCCTGGGGCTGCAGTCATCTCAAGACTTGACTGGGCAAGAGGGACTCATTCCCAAGATCACTTATCTGGTTGTTGACATGCTTCAGTTTCTCTCTGTTGTTGCACTGGGGGCCTCAGTTCCTCACCACGTCACACAGACGTGTCCACTGAATTGCTTACAATAAGACAGTATGCATCCCACAGTGCAAACAATCTGAGAGAAAGAGAATGAACCAAAGACAGAAGCCATAGTCATTTTATACCCAATATAGGAAGTGTTATCCTATTATTTCTTCTATATTCTATTCACGAGAAACAAGTCACTAGGCCCAACCCATACTCAAGTGTGTGAATACTAGGAAATGGGGATCATCAGGCACCATAGTAGAGCCTGCCAACCACACTGGATTATTGAAATAAAAATGAAATTGACAACCAATTGATTTAGAAATAAACGTGAAGAGACTAAATAGAAAAATTCCTCAGATCTTCACACAACACATCCCATTTTACAGGTTCGAAATTCAAGGCATAGAATGGTTAAAAAATATGTATCCAAGATAATTTAGTCAGTGGCAAAACTGACGCTCAAATCTCAGTCCAATTCCAAAGGCTCATTCTGACTCTGAACTCCCCTCTATAATGTCCTTTAATGAGGTCATTTACTTCAAATGGCTTCTCCTCTTTTCCTTCTCTTCTCTTTCTTCCTACTTTTTTCTCCACTTCTAGAAAAAGACGATTCAGAGACTGACATATTTATTCAATACCTTATTGGACCTACGGAAGCAATCTCAAATGTGAGGTCATATTTTTTTCAGAAAAGTGACCATTTTAAATGATAATCCAAGGCATTCTCACACCAAACTGTCTCTTCCCCTCTGATGATTTTACATCTTTCCTGTACTTTTTGCCTTCTAAACAGGAACTCGTGATACTGATACCACAAAATCAGCATACTTGTTCCTTAGCAACAACAGCTGAATTGTCTTTGCAAGTACCTCAAGTTTCAGAGCTGCTCAGAAATTCCCCTTCAAAAGGGCCAGAGTCACTCTCAGAACAGTGAATCCAAAGTTTAAAATATAACTTGAGGGGTATAAGCATACACCCCCGTCCCCACCTACTCCTTCCACTTCCCTTTTCCTCCTTCCTGGAGGCACAACCAGTGAGATTTCAGCAATAATTTCTGTAGTCCAGGAAAATGCCAAGGTCATCCACATAGGAGTAGAAGCCTAGTGCATCATTCAGGAACCCATCCATAGAGCTGATTTGAGATACAGTGTGGGTTGAGGGGAGGATGAGTGGAGAAGACAGGGGAAGGGGACTCTGGCCTTCAGCTGTCATCTGACTATATCTGTACCTGTTGAGATGTCTATCATTTGGTTGGTCTCTAGTCTTCTGTACCTGTTGAGATGTCTATCATTTGGTTGGTCTCTAGTCTTAAAGCCATTCTCAATCCCTTGGGCTTGACCACAGGCTCCTCCAGGGTGGCTTTCTCTAAGGTACCACTGTGCCCCTCACAGAGGTGCAAAAACATTCAACTGTACTTCTATCTCATCTGGATGGGAGAATCCTACAAGTCTTGTGACCTCCCTGGAAGAAAGATACAGCCTTCATCTTCTAAATCCCTATACCTAACTGCGGAAGGTTCTACTTCCTTCACTGCCCCCTAAAATCGGCCCAAGGGTTGGGGGTGAGCCACAGGACTCCTGCTCAGACACAAATAATATCTTGCTTCCTCTTAGACACTCTTCTTTTTCCTTCTCCACTTCTGTAGACTAATATCAGGTGGAAAGGAGGTAGGGGGACAAATTGGCTTTGGAAAATTCTTCAAGAGATGGAAATACCAGACCACCTTACCTGTCTCTGAGAAACCTGTATGCAGGTCAAGAAGCAATAGTTAGAACCAGACTTTGAACAACAGACTGGTTCCAAATTAAGAAAGGAGTACATCAAGGCTCTATATTGTCACCCTGCTTATTTAGCTTCTATGCAGAGTACATCATGTGAAATGCCAGGCTGGATGAATTACAAGCTGGAATCAAGATTGCTGGGAGAAATATCAATAACCTCAGATACACAGATGACACCACCCTTATGGCAGAAAATGAAGAACTGAAGAGCCTCTTGATGAAAGTGAAAGAGGAGAGTGAAAAAGTTGTCTTAAAACTCAACATTCAAAAAACTAACATCACGGCATCTGGTCCCATCACTTTATGGCAAATAGGTGGGGAAACAATGGAAACAGTGACAGACTTTATTTTCTTAGGCTCCAAAATCACTGCAGATGGTGACAGCAGCCATGAAATTAAAAGACACTTGTTCCTTGGAAGAAAAGCTATGAGCAACCTAGACAGCATATTAAAAAGCAGAGACATTACTTTTCCAACAAAGGTCTATCTAGTCAAAGCTATGGTTTTTCCAGTAGTCATGTTTGGATGTGAGAGTTGGACTGTAAAGAAATCTGAGAGCTGAAGAATTGATGCTTTTGCACTGTGGTGTTGGAGAAGACTCTTGAGAGTCCCTTTGACAGCTAGGAGATCCAACCAGTCCATCCTAAAGGAAATCAGTTCTGAGTATTCATTGGAAGAACTGATGCTGAAGTTGAAACTCCAATCCTTTGGCCACCTGATGCGAAGAACTGACTCATTGGAAAAGACCCTGATGCTGGGAAAGATTGAAGGCAGGAGGAGAAGGGAACAACAGAGGATGAGATGGGTGGATGGCATCACTGACTCAATGGACATGAGTTTGAGCAAGCTCCAGCAGTTGGTGATGGACAGGGAAGCCTGGCGTACTGCAGTCCATGAGGTCACAAAGAGTCGGACACAATTGAGCAACTGAACTGAACTGAACTAAATATAATTCTAAGTCCTTTTGTCTTCTTCCTAGACCTAAAATGTTTAAACCAAAAAGGAACTATTTCACTCTTGTTCTCTAGTTTTCCTGTACAATTTTCCAGAAGACAATTCATACTTCCAGAATAGCGGGAAAGCCATGGAATAAAAAAGAATTATGGGAGAATACATATCAATTAATGCCAAAATATTATTTCACTACAACTAAACACATTTTCCTGCCTTAAAAAAAAAATCTGTGTCCTTTCTTTTAAAATCATAGTCCTTTATTTTCTTTCACAACTACCCAAAGCAGAAAACTCACTGAATGTCCTGAGTTAAGTGTCCTTAGAGTGAAAAAAAAGGAGACAAAGTCCCTTTCCTTAAGAGTGGTTGTTATGGGTTGAATTGTTGTTGTTGTTGTTCAGTCACCCATTTGTGTCCGACTCTTTGTGACCCCAGGGAAGGCAGCACGCCAAGCTTCCCTGTCCCTCACCATCTCATCCTCTGATGCCCTTTTCTCCTTCTGCCCTCAGTCTTTCCCAGCATCAGGGACTTTTCCAGTGAGTTGGCTGTTCGCATCAGGTGACCAAAATACTAGAGCTTCAGCTTCAGCTTCAGCGTCAGTCCTTCCAATGAGTATTCAGGGTTGATTTCCTTAAAGGGTTGAACTGTGCCCACCCCCGAACCCCCACTGCCCTGCAAATATATGTTGAAGTCTTAACTCCCAGCCCTTCAGAATGATGATTTTATTTGGAAATAGATTGTTGACAATGCAATTAGTTAAGAATAGGACATAATGATGTTCTTATAAGAAGAGAAAAGATACAAAGATTGGGACATACAGAAGATGGTCATGTTATGACAAAGGCAGAGTTGGAGTGGTACAACGACAAGCCAAGGAACACCCAGGATTGCCAGCAAACACCAGAAGCTAAAAGAGGCAAAGAAGGATTCTTCTCTACAAATTTCATGAGAAAACGTGGCGTTATATTTGAGGATGTCTCATAATCGGCTCGCTAAGGTAGACATGCCAGTCCCTGAATAGTCTTTCCTCCTTTGATGAAGCGTGGAGCATAGCCCTGTCAGACCTTGGTTTTGAATTTGGCCTCAAAAATTATGGGAAAATAAATGTCCATTGTTAAATCACCCAGTTTGTCATACTTTGTAACAGCAACACTGGGAAATTAACACAGTAGCCAATTAAAGATGCAAAAACTCAGATATTACAAAGAGGTTAAGAATAATGCAGTGTTAAACTGTGTGGCACTGAGGAGAATTGCAAAAGGAGTCCTCAAGGGTCACTGTGTTACTTCATTAACAACATTAACACAAAGAGGTTTACCTCTCCTTGGCCTTCTGGGTGCCATGCTTTAAGATTCTATAAAAAAAAGCCTCCAGCTAAAGGTCAGTCTTCACAGAGGAAGAGATGCTTCTTTTGAACATAAATGCCATAGGCTCCAAGATAAATAGGACAAGGCCTCACATCTAGTAAAGCTATGCTTGCTGTGACTGCCATGTGACTCTGAGCTTCCGCCAAGCAGAGCCTCAACCAGTAGGAGAATTCTGTCTTAGGAGATCTGTTTTGAATCTTCATTTCTTTGCCTGAAATCTTAAGGATTGGATAATAGCAGTGGTTCTTACACAACCTGCCTGATTTTGTTCTGCCAAGGTCTCCTCTACTTGTAGGACCTCTTCAATATGGCCCACTAAATAAGTTGTCTCTATTGTGGCTTCAGTGGCCATCAGTTGTATAAGAAATTCTCTTCTCCATAGCCACAGAATTGACCATTAGAATTTTCTGTTTTCAAGGAAGGAAGTAAGAAGTGTGGAAAGAGATTGGTCTTGAAGGACAAAGTGGTAAGGGCAAAATGAGAACCCAAATTATGGATTTAGAAGAGGACCAAGGGCCCGATCTAAACATGGCAGCTTTGGCAGTGAGGGACACTATGGCACTGCGGGTGAATAATGGTCTGCTGGTTGTGTTTGTCAGAAAAATTCCCTGGACCATGACCTTGAGTGAGCTGAGAGAACACTTTGCACAATTTGGCCATGTACAAAAGTGCACTGTTCCTTTCGACAAACAGACTGGCTTTCACAGAGGTATGGGTTGGATTTAGTTTTCTTCAAAAGAACTTCACAGTGCACTATAACAGGAAATTCATGTTATTGATGGAGTAAAGCTCCTGTTCAAGCTCAAAAACCCAAAGCTTTGCAAGGACATCAAACATCTGATGAAGAGAAAGATTTTTGAGACCATCACCACCTATTAAACAAAGTAAACAAAACCGGGGATAGAGGGGAGAAAAGGACCAAGGATAACTAAAGTATCCCAATAATTGTTAGACAAGGAATATATTTTTTAAAAATAAAAGTTTGGTATTCTATAAAGAATAATAAACTGAATATTGACCGTATGAAAAATATAATATGATTTGTTTCAGAGAACTATTTCTTCAGTTTACTTAATTACTTAAATATCTATAAATGTTTTTGGAGATGTGAGATTAACTAGATATCTACAGACTAAAATATGAACGTGCTGCTTAGAACTAAAGAAGAAAAAAGCTAAAAAAGAAAGAAAAGGACAAAGGAAATGAAAACTGGCTGGGCTCGCAAGTCAGGAGTCATCCTTGTTTCTTCACTTTCTCTTGTCTCCCACATCCAAGTAGTCAGCACATTTTATCCATTTTATGTCCAAAATATATCTCAGATCTGTTCTTTCAGATTTCAAAAACCACAAGTTCTTTACACCAGGAAAACATCATCTGTGTCCTAGACAACTGCTAAGCCTCTTACCTGATCTCTCTTTTTCCAATCCTATTCTCAGATAATACAAAGCAACCATAATAATCTTAAATCATTAATAAAACCATGTCTTCTGATTAAAATCCTTCAGCTTTCACTTTCAGCCAAGATGGAATAAGGGACTACATCTATCCTCTTTCCCTAAGCAATTAGAAAAATGGACTATTTTCAGATAAGTAAGAACAGGGAGAGTCTGTGGCTTTCTTCCCTAGGTCCATTCCCATCTTACTGCCTTCAGGTTAGTTACTGAGAATGGTAGTTTTTAAAAGATAAAGTGAAAGTGAAAATGTTAGTTGCTCAGTCATGTCCAATTGTTTGTGACACTATAGATTGTAGCCTGCTATAGAAGTCTCTCCACAGAATTTTCCAGGCAAGAATACTGGAGTGGGTAGCTATTCCCTTCTCCAGGCTATCTTCCCGACCCAGGGATCAAACCCAGGTCTCCTGCACTGTGGGCAGATTCTTTACCAACTGAATCACCACTGAAGCCCCTTTAAAAGGTAAGGCTAGTTGTAAAAACCAGCAGCTTTGCTACTTATATGAACTTACTGTCTAGAGGTAGTTTTTAGTCCACATCACTGGAAAGTGTTAACCAAACAGATCACATGAGTTGCAGAGAAAGAGATCTAGCTAGGGCAGGTTAGAAGGTGAAAGTGAAAGTTGGTCAGTCTTGTCCGACTCTTAGTCCATGGAATTCTACAGGCCAGAATACTTGAATGGGTAGCCTTTCCCTTCTCCAGGGGATCTTCCAACACTGGGATCGAACCCAGGTCTCCCACATTGCAGGCGGATTCTTTACTAGCTGAGCCATGAGGGAAGCCCAAGAATACTGGAGTGGGTAGCCTATCCCTTCTCCAGCGGATCTTCCTGACTCAGGAATCGAACCAGGGTCCCCTGCATTGCAGGCAGATTGTTTACCAACTGAGCTATCAGGGAAGCCCAGGGTGGTTAGCGTGGCTAGAATTTCTGGATAGAGTGCTGGAAAAGAGTGAAAATCACAGAGATAGAGATGGAGATGGGACGAGGGGGTGGATATTCAGAAGACTGGAGGGATTCCATGAAGTCTCTGGCTGAGTACTAATCTCTGCATGCATAAGAGGAATCTACCACAGGCCAGGGAAGGAAACACCTGAATGGAGGAGGCAGAACAGTTCACAAATCTGGAGACAGATTGTATTCCTACCAGCCAGAGTAGAAAGACGTCATATCATAACACACTGGGGCACTGGGTGGATTCCTATTTTTAAGTCTTAATAATAGCCCTGAATTAGCTCTAGGTTGAAGGCTACTCTGGACCCACTCTGATAAAGCTTAAAAACAAGCCCCCAAATAATCCAAAAGACCTCAGGTCACTTAACTGGACATCAGAACAAAATTCAACATTAGTTAAGGAAATAGAAGAAAATCCAGCAAAACAATATAAAATTCACAATGTGTGGCATCCAATAAAAAATTAATAAGTGTACAGATAGGACTTAGGGTTATGACAGGGTGAAGAGGTATGTGAATCTTCCTTCAAAAAACAAGCATAAACTGGATAAAACTGTCAAAAATAACCATTTCAGGCCCCAGGAAAAATTACCAAAAGCACACACCACACTGAGAAGCAATTATTAATTTTTTAAAAATTGAATCTTCAGGCAAGATCAGCAGGAGTCTGGGGCCTTCTTGCCTGGGTCCATTCCCCTCATCTGCCCTCAGGTTAGTTATTGAGATCAGTAGTTTTAAAAAGGTGAAGCTAGTTGTAAAAACCAGCAGTTTGCTGCCAAGGGGAAGACTAAATCTGGGACAGGAATCAAAAAACCATGACAATCTTGTCAGTTAAAAAAAGAAAAAATGGTAGAAAATAAAACTCACAACTTTGCTAGACTGAGTTTGTGATCACAGCTGAGACAAACAGCCAGACCAGGCAGAAATTTAACAAGGAGGTCTTGAAAATAACAGAGCCATAGATGAGCTAGATTAGTTCTTCATCTATCCCCAGCTGACTGGAAAACTATACACATTAACAAGGGAATCCAAAAGAACTCAGTGGAAAGTAAAATTCTCAGGGGTGTCCCTGGTGTCTCAGTGGTGAAGAATCTGCCTGCCAATGCAGGAGACATGGGTTCAGTCCCTGATCTGGGAAGATCCCACATGCCGTGAAGCAACTATGCCCTTGCACCACAATTATTGAGCCTGTGCTCTAGAGCCCATGAGCTGCAGCTACTGAAGCCTGCGTGTCCTAGAGCCTGTGCTCCACGAGAGAAGCCGCTACAATGAGGAGCCTGCACACCACAACTGGAGAGTAACCTCCGTTCTCCACACTAGAGAAAAGCCTGTGGAGCAACAAAGACCCAGCACAGCCAAAAGTAAATTGATAAAAAATAATAAATGCCAACTTAAAAAAAAGTAGATCCTAGGCATACTTGAGAATCAGCTAAACTTTGAATGAACTCACTCCTCAATCTACACTTGGATAGGACAACATAGGGATGGGTCAAAGCCCAAGGTGTTTGAGCAAAATCTCTCCTCAAATTATTGACTGATGACTAGGCTACGCTGATATAGAGACTGACCTCTTGTAAGCTAGGATAAAAAATAAAAACAAGAATAAGAATCTGGCAGAGACTTTAGCAGTGGCCTGCAACCCTTGAGGGAGAAAGATTCCACCATTTAAGTCCAGACAGATTTTTTTAAAATCAGGGGGAAAAAATCAGACTACAGACTTGCTAACATATTACTGAAAGCGCCTGACTGTCAACCAAATATTATGAAAAATGCAAAGAAACAGTAAAGTATGATTCACATTCAGGAAAAAATCGGTAATAGAAACTAACGATGAGCAGACAAGACTTCAAAGCAGCTATTATAAATATATTTAAATAACTAAAGAAACTATGGTCATAAATTAAAAGAAAATATGAACATAACTAATAAATAAGAAATTTCATCAAAGAAATAGAAACTATTTTTAAAAGACCCAAATGGAAATTCTAGAGTTATAAAGTACAGTAACTAAAATAAAATATTCCCTTAATGGGCTCAGCATCAGATTTGAGTTGGCAAAAGACCAAATCAGTGAACTAGATAATAGATTATTAGAAAATTTCCAATCTTAATAATAGGAAAAAATGAAGAAAAATAAAAATAATCAGAGCTTCAAAGACCTGTAGGACAGCATCAAGTATACCCACATACCCATAATAGGAGCTCCCAAAGGTTAGAGGAGAAAGAGAAAAAACACTTGAAGAAATAGCTAAAAATTCTCCAAATTTGATGACAAATATTAATCTTCAAATCCAAGAAATTCAACAACCCCCAAGTGTGATAAACTTAAGGAAATCTATTCCTAGACACATCATAGTCAAAAAGTTGAAAGCCAAAGAAAAAAAGAAATTCTTGAAATTGGTAAGAGAAAAATGATTCATACAAAGGAACAAAAATGTGAATAATAGCTGATTTTGCATCAGAAATAATAGAGACCAGAAAGCAGTAGAGTGATATATTCAAAATGCTGCAAGAAAAGCTTTCTAATTAAGAATTCTATATCAATCAAAAGTAAAAATAAGGACATTTCCAATGATCAACAATGCAGAGAATGTGTTACTAGTCAACCTGTCATTTAAGAAATACTAAAGAAAATCCTCTGGGCCTCAGTTTGCTTTTCTGTAAAATGGGAATAAATAATAGTATCTATTTATAAACTTATGACAAAAATAAACAAGATTATATGTAAAAATTCCTGGAGCACATCTTGGCATATGGTAAGTGCCCAGTAAATACAAACAAATTGCAAGTATAAGAGCTATGTGCATACACTCAGTAAGCCAAATGGCTCTCTATGCATGCACCCCTCAGCACTTTGCCATTTACCATTTGCAATGAAGCAATAGGTCTAGATGATCTCTGAATTTCTTGTATCTCAAAAAACTCAAAGACTCTGATTTTACATTAGTTCTCTTCTTTTACATCTCAGTCACCTCCCTTGACTCACTTCAGAGCTGTGCCACGATCCATTTTCCACTCTGTGCCTTTTCCACAGAGGACAGTTGTTATAAATATGCTCCGTTTACCTAAGAAGGAAGGAAAAAAAATTAACAAAACAAGAAGAAGCGTGGAAAATATAAAAACACATACATGAAAAGCAAAAGTCACTGGAAAATACTACACCTTGTAGTTTTTTCATCATCCAATTGGCAAACCCTTTCCCATATTGTAAAGCAACCCCTGAAACATCATTTCCTTTAGGCAGACTTCCTAGATTGATTCAAAGAAAGAGTTCCACTTATGACACTCCTACAGCTACTTCCTCTAGTGCATGTTTAACTTGGTTCAACCTGTCCTAAAAGGCAATCATCCTCAATCTGTATTAACAAGCATGTTTTCCTATTTAGTGACTTGACTTAATGTGCTAAATTGTTCTTTGAAGCCTCTATATGTGTATCAATGTCAGTGAATCTGTCTTTGACCTTAAAGGGACTATAGTCTCATAGTTAGAAAGGACTAGACTTACTATCTGGAGAAGGCAATGGCACCCCACTCCAGTACTCTTGCCTGGAAAATCCCATGGACCGAGGAGTCTGGTAGGCTGCAGTCCATGGGGTTGCTAAGAGTCAGACACGACTGAGCGCCTTCCTTTTCACTTTTCACTTTCACGCATTGGAGAAGGAAATGGCAACCCACTCCCGGAGGAGCCTAGTGGGCTGCCATCTATGGGGTCGCACAGAGTTGGACACAACTGAAGCGACTTAGCAGCAGCAGCAGCAGCAGACTTACTATCAAAAAGATAAATCTAAATAAAAGCCTAATGCCCTGAAATACTTTTTCAGACTTTATGCCTAAATCCCTTAAAAAAATAAATCTAGTACTCCTGTTTTGAGGAAGATAGAATATATATACTTTTCCCTATTCTTCCTACTAAGTGCAACTAAAAACTTTGAACACTATATATAAAATAAATACATATAAATCATATATTAAAATATATAACATATAATATATTATACATAAAATAAATATATATAAATAAAATAAAAACATAAGAAATCTGAATAGTAGCAGTAAGAACGCAGACTGGTTAGGGACTTCAAGGCTCAAGGAATGGCAAGGTGGTAAGTTCTCTGACTTTTTCTTTGTGGCTCATATACTCCAGACTGGGAGCTAAAGAAGAAGGCAACATGGAAATGCCGATAAGTACGGACATAAAAAAAATCCAACAAAAGCTTGCTCTCTCCAAAGATCAAGGAAGTAAAGAACTTCTAGACAATGTTGCTCTACTATAGCCAAATACAATAGGGGGAAAAAAAAAAAGCCCTACCTTAGGACCCTCAAAAGTACAATCCATAAAAAGAAAAGTTGGTAAGTAGGACTTAATAAAAATGCATAACTTTTGTTCAAAGACCGCGTTAAGATGATAAAAAGACAAACTATAGTGTGGGATAAATTATTTGCAAAACACATATCCAAAAAGGACTAGTATCTAAAATATATAAAGAACATTTTTTTCATGTATATAAATATATAAAGAACTCTCAAAATGCAATGGTAAAAAACAAACAATCCAGTTAGAAAATAAGCAAAAGACATAAACAGACATTTTACTGAAAAGAATATACAGATAGCATATAAAACACGAAAAAAAGGTTCTATTTCATTAGCCATTGAAAGTGAAAGTGAAGTCGCTCAGTTGTGTCCAACTCTTTGTGACCCCATGGACTGTAGCCTACCACGCTCCTCCATCCATGGGGTTTTCCAGGCAAGAGTACTGGAGTGGGTTGCCATTTCATTAGCCATTAGGGAGATACAAATTAAAACCACAGGGAGGAATCATTACACACCTATCAGAATGGCTAAAACAGAAAATAATGACACCACCAAATGCTGGTGAGGATATGGAGAAATTGGATTCATCACATGTTGCTGGTAAGAATGCAAAATGGGATTGCCACTCTAGAAAATAATTTTGCAATTTCTTAAAAAAAAAAAACACTATGCAACTACCATACCACCAAGCAGTTGAACTCTTGGGCATTTATCTCAAAACATGAAAATTTACATTCACACAAAAACTTGCACATGAACGTTTATAGTAATGATAGCCAAAAACTGGGAGAACAGCTGTCCTTCAGTGTTTAAATGGTTAAGCAAACTGGTACATTCATCCCATGGAATACTATTCCGCAATAAAAAGGAATGAACTATTGATATATGAAACAACTTGGGTAAATCCCCACAGAAGCAGGCGGAATGAAAAAAAGCCAGTCCCTAAAGGTTACATACTGTATGACTTTATTTATATAATATTCCTGAAATGACAAAACTTTAGAAATAGATAATAGATTTGTAGTTTCCAGGAGTTAAGGAAGTGGTGGGAGTGGGAGAAAAGTCCATAGGGCTATCATGAGGCAACGTAAGGAATATCTGTGGTGATGGAAATCTTCTGTATCTTGAATATCACTTTCAATGACCTTGTTTTGGTATTGCACTCTAATTTTGCAATATGTTGTCATTAGGAGAAACTAGGTAAATGATGCATGGAATTTCTGTTTTGTTTCTTACAACTGTAAAGAAATCCACAATCACCTCACCTGTGCTGGGAGAAATCACATTTAGCTGTTTTTTAGTCTTTTAGATGTTAGTGTAAAAAAAACATTTTATTTAGAGGATCCTTCAGGGAGAACAGGATGACCTTGGGTGCCTGTGAAAAGAAGGTGGACGTGCATTTGAGGTTTAAAGGACAAGAAGGAAGCCAGATACAGAAGTTGAACTTTATCAACTTCTTAATTTAGAACAGGGCTGGTAGTAGCATAATTTTCTTTTTTTTTTTAAGGTATACACACACACTGCTAAACACAATATATCGTTCATGTTACTGTTATTTAAAATATTAGTGACTTATATCACTGGACTTCACTCAGGGAGGACTATTTTCAAGCCAAGGCAAGCTATGTCTACTGAAACCATGTCAGTTTAGTGGCAATTATAGGCTTAAATGACAACTGAAATAATTGGATTCTGATTCGCCTCCTTGCTTCCATGTCTCCTCCCTTCCAGAAATCGTAGGTGACTTTCTGTTATTCCACTACACCATGTCTAGATTTAGATTTGTTTTTGTTTATTGTATTTAGTGCATTCCTACAATTCCTACCTGAAGACTCAGGTCTTTCTTCAATTCTGGAAATTTTTCAACCATTATCTCTTCATATATTTGATCCCCTTCTTTTTCTGTTTTCTTTCTCTGCAATCCCATCTATTGATGTTTGATGCAAACTCTTATTTTAGTCTCCATGTCTCATAATGTCTCTTTCTGTTTTTCTCTCTGTGATGTGCATTCTGTATGATTTATTCACATATACCTTCTAATTCTGTAATTTTCTCTACAGCTAATCTATTTAATCCAGTTTTCTTGATACTTTTAAAATTTCTGTTATGTTCCAATTATTTATTGCTATGTAAAGTATCTCTAAACATAACATCATAAACCAATCATTTATTTTGCTCATGAGTTTGTAGATTAGGAATTCAGATAGAGCTCAGTTAGAGGTTCTGGCTTAGGGTCTCTTATGCAATTGCATTCAGACAGTGGTTAAAGCTGGAAGAGCAGAGGACTAGAGAAGTGATGGATAGCCAGAGAGCTCTCCTTATTTATGTAGCCTCAGGACCTCCGCATATAGGCATTTTGCATGGGCCTGACAACTCCTGGGCAGTTGAACTCCTTGCATGGCAGCTCACTACTCGAGCACAAGTGATCCAGTCAACAAAACAAAAGCTGCCTCACATTTCTGACGTAGCCTCAAGAAGTCACATGGCACTACTTATAACAGATTCTATTAATTACAAACGAGTCACAACCATATCGCTCAAGGAAAGAGGCACAGATCCCACCTCTCAATGGAAGGAGTATAAAAGGCATGTTGTAAGAGAACAGCATGTGGAATGGAAAATATTGTTGACACCATCTATACGCAATGATTTTGAAAGATACAATCTACTGTACTGCATGATTTGTTTTTCAAATCCCTTCTTTTTAAAAAATGATATCCTGTTCCTACCTACAAGTTTTGTCCTTCCTCTCTTTTTTTGAACACCTGAAAGAATGTTAAAGTCTCTTTTGCATTGGGTCCTGGATTGTGGTTAAGACCCCACCAAGCTTTTCCATGGCTATGTTTGCTAGGGTGTCAATGGGATTCACTGATTCCACATAAATATTTAGTTTAAATTCTTGGCACAGGGCTTCTACACAATGAGGTTGTTGTGAGAATTTGAGCCTGCATAGGCAGCACAGGATAAGGATCTTTATTTCTCTTAGCTGACTCTTTTGATATTCATGACCAAGATGGGAGCCTGGTCCATGCTCTTTAAGGAGCCCAGCTATAGCTTATGCTATGCGCAGACCTAAAGAGTTGACTGCCACCCTTTCCAACTGTTAAAATTCATATTCTAAGGTGCTGGGATTGCTCATAAGACATAAGTAGCACTCACCTCTGTGAATTCACCCTTAATTTCTGACACACGGAAATTTCTGTTTCTTACAATGTCAGCTATGGACTCAGAAAAATATTTTTCATATCTAGAGATTTTATGTTAGGAGTGGAAAGGGGATTTCCCATGTTTCCTTGGTCCTCTTTTTGACCACAAGTCAACTGTGTTTCTAAATATAGAGCTTTAGATTGCTGAATGCTTCCATTTAATGAACAAATAAGTTCTTCTTTATGGATCTTCTAGCTTCATTATAAAAGATAATAAGAGACTGAGGTTTTTGTGCAAAGGAATAAAGACAGTGTGAGTGTGTATTTACAAACCTATAAGGGAATGGACAAGTTCAGAACTTGCTAGGTTCAGGTCACAGATGCCAAGGACTCATTTTATTTAAAAAATTTATTGAAGTATAGTTGATTTACAATAGTGTATCAGTTTCAGGTGTATAACAGAGTGATTCAGAGATAGATATTTTTCATATTCTTTTCCATTATAGGTTCAGTCAGTTCAGTCACTCAGTCATGTCTGATTCTTTGTGACCCCATGGACTGCACCACGCCAGGCTTCCCTGTCCATCACCAATTCCCGGAGCTTGCTCAATCTCATGTCTATCCAGTTGGTGATGCCATCCAGCCATCTCATCCTCTGTCGTCCCCTTCTTCTCCTGCCTTCAATCTTTCCCAGCATCAGGGTCTTTTCCAATGAGTCAGTTCTCCACATCATTATAGGTTACTACATGGTATTGAATATAGTTCCTTATGCCATAAGGACCCATTCTTAAACAGTTGTTCCAATGTGAATCTGATCCCTGGAAGGTACCCTGTAAGAGTTCATAGGACTCTAGTGATGGCCACTATTCAGTGACCTTTCTATTCCTATCAATTGACCATCCAGTCTTAAGATGAGTGGGAACCCAACTGTATTCTCAGAACACTTGATCATCAGCTTTCTAACTGAGGAGTGAAGAGTAGTAGCACCTTGCCCCGCTGTGATTCTATCCAGGGCATGTTATTTTGCCAACCCAAGGAAAAGTTCTCTTACTTTTTCTTCATGAAGGAACAAAGAATAATAGAACATCAAAAACTAAGGCTCTTGCCGAGTTCACCTATGTATGTCACGGGTGCAGAGATTTTAGGCACAGGTGAGATATGAGGTAGTAAGAATCCTAAGGGAACTCAAACTAACCTGGCAAAGCCAGTTCCCAGGACAGGCGAGGGAAACAAGGTTTTAATAAAGTTAGTCTTCAGTGTCTTTTCTCCCATCACCTCCTCCTCTTGCCACTTACTCAAAAGGAACTCTTCAGACTTCTGAAAAGAGTTCAAACTTCCTTTCAAGAGGAGACTCGTGATGATTCATACTTATACAACTGCTTTTTTATAAGCAAGATGATAATGACGACTCTCAAGGTCCAGTTAAATTCCCACCCTTACCCCAAGTATTCTCTGCCAACTCTAGCCCATTCTGACCTCCCCTTTTCCCTTCCCTCCAATTTATTGTCTATCTCACTCACTGGTCGCCTCACACGTGCCTCGGGACTTTTCCTGTCATTGTCTCAAATTGTTATTTATTGCAATATTCTTTGCAAACTTTTAGTATGTTGAGTTTTGGTCTCTCTAACCAGATTATAGGGGTTTTAATTCCAGGAATGTACATCACACATCTTCATTTCAATAATTTATTTCACTCACGATAGGCTATAGCATGACACAGGGGTTCCATAAATATTAATAAACAATAGCTTATTTATTCACTGCTCTTGTTTGTAAGTTTATATGATATACCACATATTCAGAAACTGGCATGCTCTGGAATACAAAAAACCCTTGAAGAAATGGTGCAGTCTTAACCTGCTTCAGTTTCCCACCGGCAATACGGAGATGACAATGCTTGCTGATCTCCACTTCACTGGTAGATGAAAGTGAAAGTGAAAGCCACTCAGTTGTGTCCGACTCTTTGCGACCCCATGGACTATACAGTCCACGGAATTCTCCAGGCCAGAATACTAAAGTGGGTAGCTTTTCCCTTCTCCGGGGGATCTTCCCAGCCTAGGGATTGGAACCAGGTCTCCTGCATTGCAGGCAGATTCTTTACCAGCTGAGCCACAAGGGGGTTGTTATTGCTATTGCTTTTTTTTTTTTAATTTGGTGACACAACGTCTTTACAAGCTTTCTGTGAAGTCTGGGCATAGGTGTCCCTCACTTTGCACAAATCACATAGTTATGAAAAATTAGACAAAAAGGAGATTTTACTGACTTACGGTTTGAATTCATCATTTAAAGTTTGATATGAGTTTGTCAGTTGTGAAATTAAACATGTAGTAGAGACTTAAAAGGGCTTACCTGGCGGCTCAGACAGTTTAGAGTCCTCCTGTAATGCAGGAGACCTGGGTTCAATCCCTGCACTGGGAAGATCCCCTGGAGAAGGGAAAGGCTACCCACTCTGGTTTTCTTGCCTGGAGAATCCCATGGACAGAGAAGCCTGGTGGGCTACCATCCTTGGGGTTGAAAAGAGTCAGATATGACTGAGCAACTAAACACACACACACACACACACACACGGACTTAAAAAACACTTGGTCAGATAAACTTGACTTGAAATAAGGACCCTACCCTAATTTATATATTTATAAATCCAGATTTTCCCCTGCACACTCCCCCAACAATATGGAAAACGTCAATCAGTGATCCATAAATTAAATCCCTCTTTTTCTTTTTCTTTTTAAATTTTAAATTAGTTTATTTATCTATTTTTTAACTTTACAATATTGTATTGGTTTTGCCATACATTGACGTGAATCCATCATGGTACATGTACATGTTTTCCTGTTCCGGAATCCCCCTCCCACCTCCCTCACCATCCCATCCCTCCGGCTCATCCCAGTGCACCAACCCCAAGCGTCCTGTATCATGCATCGAACCTGGACAGGTGATTCGTTTCACATATGATAATTTACATGCTTCAATGCCATTCTCCCATATCATCCCACCCTTGCCCTCTCCCATAGAGTCCATAATGCTGTTCTATATATCTGTGTCTCTTTTGATGTCTTGCATACAGGGTTATCTTTACCAATTTACTAAATTCCATATATACGTGTTAGTATACTGTATTGGTGTTTTTCTTTCTGGCTTACTTCACTCTGTATAATAGGCTCCAGTTTCATCCACCTCATTAGAACTGATTCAAATGTATTCTTTTTAATGGCTGAGTAATATTCCATTGTGTATATGTACCGCAGCTGCTTTATCCATTCGTCTGCTGATGGGCATCTAGGCTGCTTCCATGTCCTGGCTATTATAAACAGTGCCATGATGAACATTGGGGTACATGTGTCTCTTTCAATTCTGGTTTCCTCAGTGTGTCTGCCCAGCAGTGGGGTTTCTGGGTCATATGGCAGTTCTATTTCCAGTTTTTTTGAGGAATCTCCACACTATCCCTCTTTTTCTGATCTGCACCAACCCCATTCTTGCTTATTCTCTGCTAAACCCACCTAGTGAAACTCCAAATGGGGTAAGCCAACTCTTGGCCTCCAAGGCCCCTGCATCTTAAATATGGAGGTCCTCTGAAGATGATTAATCACACTGCCCCATAGATCTCACCATCACTGGTCTCCTCAAACCCTCAGTGCTTCCACCACCACCCCCAAACTCATAGTGAATGACTTTGCATCCTACTTAGCTGGAAAAAAGAAATATAAATATATATACACACACATACATGTGCGCATGCTCAGCCACTAAGTCATGTCCGACTTTTTATGACCCCATGGACTGTAGCCTGCCAGGCTCCTCTGTCCATTGGATTTCCCAGGAGTGGGTTGCTATTTCCTTCTCCAGGGGATCTTCTCAGATCAGGAGTCAAACCTGCATCTTCTGCATTGGCAGGCAGATACTTTACTGCTGAGCCACCAGGGAAGCCCACACACATACACACATATATAAATATGTGTGTGTGAGTGTGTGTGTCATAAGATGGAAACAGTCTCAACAAAATCGCTGCTCTGTTCAACCTCACCCAAATGCTATCCCCAACAAACTTACGTAATTGAGCTGTGACTTTGGCTGTCTTTCTGACCATCAGAGTCTTAAGTAACTTGACCTAAGCCCTAAACCCTCAATTTCTCTACCTAATGAGCCTAAAGACCATCCTTAAGGATTATGCAAATGCAACACTTAATTGTTTTGGCCTTATCTATTCCTTTTGCACTCTGTATTTTGTCTGTAAGGAGTCTCTGACAGCCAGGATACTCACCTTGGCCCCTTCACTATTTTCATATCATAATAATGTTTACCAGTTCAGTGATCTTACAACCCATCTCCTAACTCAGAGTCATCCAAAGCCCCTGTTCTCATCCTATGGTCAACATTATGGACCAATGAAGTGTAGCTCACTTCCTAATGCTTCTCTCTTGAGGTGACTCTGACCAGTCTGCCCAGTCTCTGGCTCTTTGGGATTCTGGAAAAAAAATTTCAACATCTCATTGTACTCATCTTTTTTGAAACTTTTCCTTACTTCCATTTTCAGTGGAAAAGCTCATTCTGGGTTGTTGTTATTCAGTTGCTCAGTCATGTCCAATTCTTTGTGACTCCATGAACTACAGCATGCCAGGCTTCCCTGTCCTTCACAATCTCCTGGAGCTTGCTCAAACTCAAGTCTATTGGATTAGGGGGCGGTGTTCATTTTGATTAATTGAAGGCTTCTTCCATCACTCATTCTTGGAGTTCTGTTTGTATCTTCTCGGACATAATTTGGACACACAAATTCAATATATTTTAAATGAACCTACATATCTGCCTCTGCTGCTATCTCACCCTGAAAGGAAGTTTTTTCTTCTGAATGAAGGATAGTTTCATCTATCCCAATTGACCAAGCAAATCATCTTTAACTTTCCTCTCCTCTAATTCTCATGTTCAATCAAACAATCACCAGAACCAATCAATTCCACCACTTAAGTCACTCTCTCTCCTTTACTGTTACTTCCCAAGTTCCCAAGTCTACATGATTGCAACAATCATTGATTTCTCTGAGTCTAGTCTTGCTACCTTTAATCCATCCTTTAGGCTTCAAGCTATAGTTGGTTCAAATATGCTCTACTTGGCTCTCCTTATCTTTAGACCAGTAGCTACTTAAAGCTTGATTACTGCTCAAAATGCTTCATTCTGCACCCAAGCTGAAGGAGAAATGGCCGCGTTTGAATCTGTTATAGCCAGAGAGATCATTCTAATATCCAAAAGTTACCAATCTCTCCCTTGATTAAAATTCTTCAGTGGCTCCCTAATGTTCTTAAAAGACAACCCAAACATCATGATATATTAGTTAGCTATTGTCACAATGATACCATGTTAACAAACTATCCCCCAAATCAGAGGCTTACAATAACACTCGCTATTCTCATACTCACTAGTCTACAGGTTGGCTACAGCTAAGCTTAGCTAGGCTAGAATTCAGGCTCTTGAGCTCCAGGATCTAAGCTATAGGAAGTATATTTGGCTCAGAACTCTACACAATATAAAGGATCTTCCAGTAAAGGCCCTGCCTTGTCATCCAAATTCCCAGTACAGAACCTACTTTATAGTAAATGCTCACTAAATATTTGTTGAAAGATTGAATGAATCCAGATAAGGTTCACTTTGGGAAAACCAAGAAGTTAATTTCTGGATCTGCAGCCTCCCCATTATACATGTCATTTTCTCCTCTTATAACATGTCTTGTTAAGGAATCTGGTTCCCTTGTGATCACCTCCCTCTGATCACTACTAGACCTCACTCATGCACTCAGCAATTTACACATTTATAGACATATCAGTCTGTTAACCCTTCCAGATTTATTTGGCATATGAGCTCTAACTAAGGAATCTGTAGCAAGACTTTGACCTCTGCTAAAGAATTTAAATCATGTAGCTAAAGATAAAGAAAAAATTAACACTAAATAAATGATGAGTTATATTCTCCTCCAGGTAAGGGTCACGTAAAAACCGGATTCACCTCCCATTAGTTTATCATACAGATATCAGCTCAGCCCTTCACAACCATGTCACAAAATGTTTCACTCAGTTAGGTGCTTTATTTTAAGCCCTCCAGGATGGAAGCTTTCTTTGAATGCACTAAGGATAAAGACAGCTGCCGCAGACAACAATCTTCCCATAACACACCAACATTTGTGCCAGCTTCCCCCATGATTAATTCTTCAGCCAGTGTTGTACACATGGCTTCTTCCAGTGAGATCCAAGAATGCACCTAGAAATAGGTCATCTGAAATAAACATCAGCTTCACTTCAAAAAGATTCTATGCCTATGTGGTCATAACCCAAAAAAAAGAGTCCTTTGGGGAAACAGGACATGTAAACAGCAGAGCCCAGGCATCCTTGCATCCTGTTCCTGCCTTCTCAGTGGCAGCTTCATAACTGACCTCTCTAAAATCAACAGCTCTTATTCTCAAAATGGAGTATGGGCAAGATCGTTCCCTCCTTTCCTGATTTTCACTGTCTTAGCCCTGCAACACAATACTCATTTGCAAGAACATGAATTAATCCAGGTAAGCAGCAGGTTTGCTCCATCTTCCTGGTAAATTTATAAAACAGCAAACATAACTAGGATGCATCTCGAAGTCAGATTACTGGGGGAGGAATCTGGAAAGTAATGTGCGGGTACAGAGGAAACTAATATTTATTGAACAATTTCCATGCACCACTGTTCTATATACAGGATGTTTTATACATACAGGATGTAGTTTAACCTTCATAACACATATCTGAGATATCTGTTATCATCTCTCTTTGTAAGTCAAAAGTCAAAGCTCAGAGAGGTTAATTAACTCACCCATAGGTCCCAGAGCTAATGCTCAGCAAAGATAGAATTAGAACCCAAGCCTGACCAATCTCCAAAATCCATGTCCCCAGCACCTGCTACATACCTCCTTGACTGAGTCTCCTTAATGAGAGAATGAAAGGCACATTTCCAGAACTGTATAGCAAAAAGGATTTTTTTTATTGAAGGATAATTGCTTTACAGAATTTTGCTGTTTTCTGTCAAACCTCAACATGAATCAGCCATAAGTATACATATATCCCCTCCCTTTTGAACCTCCCCCCCATCTCCCTCCCCATCCTACCCCTCTAGGTTGATACAGAGCCCCTGTTTGAGTTTCCTGAGCCACACAGCAAATTCTCATTGGCTATCTATTTTATATATTGTAATGTAAGTTTCCATGTTACTCTTTCCATACATCTCACCCTGTCCACTCCTCTTCCCATGTCCAAAGTCTATTCTGCATGTCCATTTCTCCATTTCTGCCCTGTAAGTAAATTCTTCAGTACCATTTTTCTAGATTCCGTATATATGTGTTAGAATACTACATTTATCTTGCTCTTTCTGACTTACTTCACTCTGTATAATAGGTTCTAGGTTCATCCACTTCATTAGAACTGACTCAAAGACACTTCTTTTTATGTCTGAGTAATATTCCATTGTGTATGTGTACCACAACTTCTTTATCCATTCATCTGTCGGTGGACATCTAGGTGGCTTCCATGTTCTAGCTATTGTAAATAGTGCTGCAATGAACAATGGGATACATGTGTCTTTTTCAACTTTGGTTTCCTCAGGGTATATGCCTAGGAGTGGGATTGCTGGGTCATGTGGTGCTTTTAATCCTAGTTTTTAAAGGAATCTTCATACGGTCTTCCATAGTGGCTGTATCAATTTACATTCCCACCAAAAGTACAAGAGCATTTCCTTTTCTCCACACCCTCTCCAGCATTTATTGTTTGTAGACTTTTTGATGATGGCCATTATGATGGGTCTGAGGTGATATCTCTTTGTAGTTTTGATTTGCATCAATAATGAGTGATGTTGAGGATCTAATGCTCAACTCTAATAATGAATGATGTTGAGCATCTTTTCCTGTGTTTGTTAGCCATTGGTATGTCTTCTTTGGAGAAATGTCTGTTTAGGTCTTTTTCCCACTTTTTGATTGGGTTGTTTGTTTTTCTGGTATTGAGTAGTATGAGCTGCTTGTATATTTTGGAAATTAATCCTTTGTCAGTTGTTTCATTTGCTATTATTTTCTCACACTCTGAGGGAATGTCTTTCCACCTTGCTTATAGTTACCTTTACTGTGCAAAAGCTTTTAAGTTTAATCAGGTCCCACTTGTTTACTTTGTTTTTATTTCCACTATTCTAGGAGGTGGGTCATAGAGGATCTTGCTTTGATTTATGTCATCGAGTGTTCTGCCTATGTTTTCCTCTAAGAGTTTTATAGTTTCTGGTCTTACATTTAGGTCTTTAATCCATTTTGAGTTTATCTTCATGTATGGTGTAAGGACGTGTTCTAATTTCATTCTTTTACATGTAGCTGTCCACTTTCCCAGCACCATTTATTGAAGAGGCTGTCTTTGCCCCATTGTATACTCTTGCCTCCTTTGTCAAATATAAGGTATCCATACGTGCATGGGTTTATTTCTGGGCTTTCTATCCTGTTCAATTGGTCTATATTTCTGTTTTTGTGCCAGTACCATACTGTCTTGATGACTGTAGCTTTGTAGTATAATCTGAAGACAGGAAGGTTGATTCCTCCAGCTCCATTCTTCTTTTGTTGGACTGCTTTGGCTATTCTGGGTCTTTTGTGTTTCCATATGAATTCTGAAATTTTTTGTTCTAGTTTTGTGAAAAATGTCATTGGCAATTTGATAGGGATAGCATTGAATCTGTAATTGCCTTTGGAAGTATAGTCAGTTTTACAATATTCTTCCTACCCAGGAACTTGGAATATCTTTCCATCTTTATGTCATCTTTGATTTCTTTCATTAGTGTCTTATAATTTTCTGTGTACAGTTCTGCTGTCTCCTTAGGTAGGTTTATTCCTAGATATTTAATTCTTTTTGTTGCAATGGTGAATGGGATTGATTCCTTAATTTCTCTTTCTGATTTTTCATTGTTAGTATATAGAAATGCAAGTGATTTTTGTGTATTGATTTTGTATCCTGCAACTTTGCTAAATTCACTGATTAGCTTTAGTAATTTTCTGATACTATCTTTAGGGTTTTCTATGTACAGTATCATGTCATCTGCAAACAGTGAGAGCTTTACTTCTTCTTTTCTGATCTGGATTTCTTTTATTTTTCTTCCTTCTCTGATTACTATAGCTAGGACTTCCAGAACTATGTTGAATAATAGTGGTGAAAGTGGACACCCTTGTCTTGTTCCTGATCTTAGGGGGAATGCTTTCAGTTTTCATCATTGAGAATAATGTTTGCTGTAGGCTTATCATATATGGCCTTTACCATGTTGAGGTAGATTCCTTCTATGCCCATTTTTTGAAGAGTTTTAATCATAAATGGGTGCAGAATTTTCTCAAAGGCTTTTTCTGCATCTGTTGAGATGATCATGTGGTTTTTTATCTTTCAGTTTGTTAATATGGTATATCACCTTCATTGATTTGCATATATTGAAGGGTCCTTGCATCCCTGGAATAAACCCAACTTGATCATGGTGTATGAGTTTTTTGATGTGTTGCTGAATTCTGTTCGCTAAAATTTTGTTGAGGATTTTTGCATCTATGTTCATCAGTAATATTGGCCTGTAGTTTTCTTTTTTTGTGTTGTCTTTGTCTGGGTTTGGTATCAGGGTGATGGTGGCCTTGTGGAATGAGTTTCTTCTTCTGAAATTTTTTGAAAGAGTCTTGGAAGGATAAGCATTAGCTCTTCTCTAAATGTTTGATAGAATTCTCCTGTGAAACCATCTGGTCCTGGGCTTTTGTTTTTTGGGAGATTTTTGATCACAGCTTCAATTTCAATGCCTGTAATTGGGTTGTTCATAATTTCTGTTTCTTTCTGGTTCAGTCTTTCTGGTTCAGTTCAAAAGATTGAACTTTTCTAAGGATCTGTCCATTTCTTCCAGGTTATCTATTTTATTACCATATAGTTGTTCATGATAGTCTCTTATAATCCTTTGTATTTCTGCATTGTCTATTGTAACTGCTCCTGTTTCATTTCTAATTTTGTTGAGTTGATTCTTCTCTCTTTTTTTCTCGATGAGTCTGGCCAAAGGTTTGTCAATTTTGTTTATCTTCTCAAAGAACCACCTTTTAGTTTTATAAATTTGTACTATTGTTTCTTTCATTTCTTTTTCATTTATTTCTGCTCGGATCCTTATGAATTCTTTCCTTCTACTAATTTTGGTGTTTTTTCTTCTTTTTCTAGTTGTTTTAGGTGTACAGTTAGGTTGTCTATTCCATGTTTTTCTTGTTTTTTAAGGTAGGATTGTATTGCTATAAACTTCCCTCTTAGAACTGCCTTAGCTGAATCCTATAGGTTTTGAGTTGTCATGTTTCATTGTCATTTGTTTCTAGAAATTTTTTGATTTCCCTTCTGATTTCTTCAGTAACCTGTTGGTTGTTTAGAAACGTGTTGCTTAATCTCCATATGTTTGTGTTACTTACATTGTTTTTCTCATAATTGATATCTAGTCTCATAGCATTGTGGTTGGAGAAGATGCTTGATACGATTTCAATTTTCTTAAATTTACTGAGGTTTGATTTGTGACCCAAGATGTGGTCTATCCTGGAGAATGTTCCATGTGCACTTAAGAAGAAGGTGTATTCTTCTGCATTTGGAATGTCCTAAAGATATCAGTGAGATCTATCTCAACTAATGTATCATTTAAGACTTGTGTTTCCTTATTAATTTTCTGTTTTGATGATCTCTCCATTGGTGTGATGAGAAGGAAACGGCAACCCACTCCAGTATTCTTGCCTAGAGAATCCTGTGGACAGAAGAGTCTGGGGGGCTGCTGTCCGTAGGGTCGCACAGAGTTGAACACGACTGAAGCAACTTAGCATGCATGCATGCATTGGAGAAGGAAATGTCAACCCAATCCAGTATTCTTGCCTGGAGAATCCCAGGGACAGAGGAGCCTGGTGGGCTGCCATCTGTGGGGTCGCACAGATCGGATACGACTGCAGTGAATTAGCAGCAGCAGCAGCCATTGGTGTGAGTGGGGTGTTAAAGTTTCCTACTATTATTGTGTTACTGTCAATTTCTCCTTTTATGTCTGTTAGTGTTTGTCTTATGTATTGAGGTGCTCCTATGTTGGGTGCATAGATATTTACAATTGTTATGTCTTCCTCTTGGATTGATCCTTTGATCATTATGTAGTGTCCTTCCTTATCTCTTGTAATCTTCGTTATTTTAAGGTCTATCTTGTCTGATATGAGGATTGCTACTCCAGCTTTCTTTTGCTTCCCATTTGCATAGAATATATTTTTCCATCCTCTCACTTTCAGTCTATATGTGTCTTTAGGTCTGAAGTTGGTTTCTTGTAGACAGCACATATATGGGTCTTGCTTTTGTATCCATTTAGCCAGTCTGTGCCTTTTGGTTGGACCATTTAATCCATTTACATTTAAAGTAATTATTGATATGTATGTTCTTATTGACATTTTCTTAATTGTTTGGGGTTGATTTTGTAGATCTTTTTCCTTCTCTTGTATTTCTTGACTATTTAAGTCCCTTTAACATTTGTTGTGAAGCTGGTTTGGTGGAGCTGAATTCTCTTCACTTTTGCTTGTCTGAAAAGCTTCTTGTTTCTCCATCAAATTTTGAATGAGATCCTTGCTGGGTAGAGTAATTTTGGTTGTAGATTTTTCCCTTTCAGTACTTTAAATATATCCTGCCATTCCTTTATGGCCTGTAGAGTTTCTGCTGCAAGATCAGCTGTTAAGCATATGGGGTTTCCCTTGTATGTTAATTGTTGCTTCTCCCTTGCTACTTTTAATATTCTTTCTTTGCGTTTAGTCTTTGTTAGTTTGATTAGTATGTGTGTTGGTGTGTTTCTCCTTGGGTTTATCCTTTATGGGACTCTTGTGCCTCTTGAAATTGACTGACTATTTCCTTTTCCATGTTGGGGAAATTCTCAACTATAATCTCTTCAAAAATTTTCTCATACCCTTTCTTTTTCTCTTCTTCTTCTGGGACCCCTATAATTTGAATGTTGGTGTGTTTGATATTGTCCCAGAGGTCTCTGAGACTATCCTCAGTTCTTTTCATTCTTTTTACTTTATTCTGCTCTTCAGAAGTTATTTCTACCATTTTGTCTTCCAGCTCACTGATTCATTCTTCTGCTTCAGAAATTCTGCTATTGATTCCTTCCAGAGTATTTTTAATTTCAGTAATTGTGTTGTTTGTCTCTGTATGTTTATTCTTTAATTCTTCTAGGTCTTTGTTAATTGATTCTTGCATTTTCTCCATTTTGTTCTCAAGGTTTTTGATCATCTTTGCTATCATTATTCTGAATTCTTTTTCAGGTAGTTTGCCTATTTCCTCTTCATTTATTTGGACTTCTGTGTTTCTAGCTTGTTCCTTCATTTGTGTAGTATTTCTCTGCCTTTTCATTATTTTTTGTTTAACTTATTGTATTTGAAGTCTCCTTTTCTCAGGCTTCAAGGAAAGTTTAATCTTTCCTTGAAGAAGGTTGAATTCTTTCTTCTTTTTGGTTTCTGCCCTCCTAAGGTTCGTCCAGTGGATTGTGTAAGCTTCATGTAGGGTGAGATCTGTGCTGAGTTTTTGTTTGTTTGTTTTTCCTCCGATGGGCAAGGCTGAGTGAGGTGGTCAGCCTCTCTGCTGATGACTGGGTTTGTAGTTTTATTTTGTTTGTTGTTTAGATGAGGGTCCTGCACAGGGTGCTACTGGTAGTTCAGTGGTGGTGGGTCTTGTATTCAAGTGGTTTTGTTTGTGTGAGTTCTCACAATTTGATACTCCCTAGGGTTGAAAAGACCCTGATGCTGGGAAACATTGAGGGCAGGAGGAGAAGGGGATGACAGAGGATGAGATGGTTGGATGGCATCACCGACTCAAAGGACACGAGTTTGGGTAAACTCCGGGACTTGGTGGTGGACAGGGAGGCCTGGTGTGCTGCAGTCCATGGGGTCCCAAGGAGTAGGACACGACTGAGTGACTGAACTGAACCGAACCGAGGGTTAGTTCTCTGGTAGTCTAGGGCCTTGGAGTCAGTGCTCCCACTCCAAAGGTTCAGGGCTTGATCTCTGGTCAGGAACGGAGATTCCACAAGTGGTTTCTTATGGCATTAAGTGAGATTAAAACAAATATCCAAAAACGAGAAACCAAAGATGAACCCCAGACAAATGGCAGTTACAAAATCAGGCAAATAATAATTCAAATAATGGAATACACCCATAAGCAAAGTCAAAAGTCCAACAAAAATACAGTAGATTGACCTGGTGAACAACAGAAATCAAAAATTCTATTTACCAGTTAAGAACAAAACTAACTAAAGCACAAACTGGAAAACAAAATGAAAAGCAAGGTGCCAAGTGCTGAATAGAGCAATGAAAATAATACTAACAAATATGTTGAGAGGGAAGAAAAGAAAGAAAGAATAGATATGTAAAATTAAATAGAGATAGATGAAAAAGATTTATATACATTAAAGATTAACTGCAAGGGGAAAATAACAGTAGGAAAGTCAAACAAAGGAATAAATGTAGAAAAAATAAAATAGCTTTAAAAAATTAAAATTATAAAAAGAGAAAAGAAAAAAAATGGAAGAAGAAAGAAAAAAGGAAAAAAAAAAAAAGGGAAACTCCACAGAACTGCAAAAGCCCAATGTAGAGGCAGAGGTTTATAACAGCAATAAAAAATATGACTGAATATACACATATACATATACACCCATAAGTAAAATCAAAATAGTCCAACAAAAATAAAGTACAATCGATTGACCTGGTGAACAAAGGAAACCAAAAATTATATCTACCAGAACAAAACTAACTGAAGCACAAACTGGAAAACAAAACTAAAGCCAGGGGCCAAATGGGGAAGAAAACAACGAAAATAAAACTAACAAATATGTTGAGAGGAAAGGAGAGAAAGAAAAGAAAGAACAGATAGGCAAAGTTAAATAGAGGTATAAAGAAGATTTATATACGTTAAAGATTAACTGCAAGGGGAAAAGAACAGCAAGAAAAGCAAACAAAGGAATAAATGTAGAAAAAATAATGATAGGTTTAAAAAATTAAAATTAAAAAAAGAAAAGAAAAAAAAATGGAAAACTCCATAGACCTGCAAAAGCCCAATGTAGAGGCAGAGGTTTATAACAATAAAAAATGTGACTGAGGAAAAAAAAAAGTTCAAAAGCTTAACTGGATTTCATAGTGCCAATAAAATAAACAACTACAACAGAGGGGTAAAAAGGGGGAGAAAAAAGAAAAAATCCAAAAGATTCTACAGAACAAGTCAAAAAGTAAGAATAATAAATGTTTTTCTTGAGTTAATGCTGTCAGAGTCCTTTCCCTCGCTGGGAGTCACAGTCCACCTTACCTCCCTAGGATGCCCTCCAACACTGTACTGATTTCTGGACCTGCTGTGGGGGCACTTCAGATTCTAATCTGGTCCTACACCTGTGTGTTCTTGCCTCCAATGTCCACATCTATCAGAACTAGTGCATTTTCTTTTGTGGGCACTCTCAATGACCCTTTATATATTCCATAGACACAGAGTCTGCCTAGTTGATCATGTGGATTTAATCTGCAGTTTGTACAGCTGATGGGAAGGTTTTGGGTCTTCTTCCTTAGCCACACTGCCCGTGGGTTTCAATTGTGGTTTATTTCCACCTCTGCATGTGGGTCATCCACTGGGGTTTGCTCCTGAGGCTGCCCTGGAGGACCTGGGTTTGCCCCTGTGAGGGCCAGGTGTGGAGGTGGTGCAGCTGCTTGGGTCGCAGGGGTCTGGCAGCACCAAGTACTCAGGGGAGTTGGTGGCTAGGGAAGCAGGAAATATAGATCTCTAGAAGGGTATGGCAACCAGTATTGGCCAATACGCGCCAGTTCTTGCCTGGAGAACCCCCCTCCCTGACAGAGAAGCCTGGCAAGCCACAGTCTACAGGGTCACAATGAGTTGGACACAACTGAAGCGACCCTGCGCACATAGATGCAAGACTTTTTTTGCCTGTAGCAGCTCTGCCCCAGTGAGAGTTGAGTGTGAAGTTTGCAAAGCTGCTTGGCTTACAAGGACCCTGCAAGTGCCAAGTGCAGGGACATCCTCCAGCAGGAGTTATGGCCCTATCAGAGTCTTTGTTCAAGCCTCTTGTGGCTGGCAATCAGAAGGCCTCTTTGGCCAGTCTTTCTCCGTAGCTCCACCTGTTCAGGCACTTAGAGGGCTCCCTTGCCTGGGGTCCTTCTCTGTTGTTCTGTGTGTCAGGAATATATAGGGGCCCCTGGCTGGGGTCCTACTCTGTAGATTGGCACCTCAGTCGCTTAAAGGAACACCCTGGGTGTCCTACTCTGTAATTCAGTGTGTCAGGCATTTGATGGACCAGCCTCTCTATTTTCAGTTGCCAATGCTGGCATATGGGGACAGAGAGGCTATGGTGATGGCTCCACCCCCTACGCATGACTCAGCAGTATCGCCTTGCTTCCATGGCTGCCTGGCTTTCCTCCACAGGCCTTTCCCACCAAAGTCTCCTCCCTCAGATCCCCTCAGTCCATCTCTCTGTAGTCAACAGCAGCCCTCGCCCTGGGATTGCTCCACACTCCCCAAACTCCAGCTCCCAGCCACTGTGCCTTCCAGGGGACGTGTGTCCCTGTCTGGGGTATGTATGGCTGCAGCAAGGACTGTCTGATTCTCATTCTATTTAGGCTGCCACAGATCAGCTGTTTCACTCTCAGCCTTTTGTGTTTCTCCTCTGACTCAGACAATTGCCCCAATGTGGGGATCGGACCCCTGCTTCAGTTCCCCCACCTGCCAAGGGCAGGTCCCATCCTACTAACACTACCGTTCTTCCCCCTAGTTCCTTCATCCTACCGAGTTTTGCGTGGTTCTATATATTCATTTCCACTGGTCAGGTACTCCTGTCCACTCTCAGCTGGTGTTCTGCATGCACTTTTGTGTCTGAAGGTGTATTCCTGATGTACCCGTGGAGAGAGATGTACTCCACGTCCCTCTACTCCTCTACCATCTTGTTCTTTTTCCCAAACAAGGAACTTTCAATGAACCAATCGACAATCTTCCAGTTAACAAGTATATGCTTAAAGCATCACAAGGGCTGAGCTCCAGGACGGTCACCACAGGAGAGACACAGAAGTAGGTGATGGACTCTGACTCCCAGTAGATTATACAGCCTAGGAGAGAAAAAAAAAGATCTTGTCCAGAAAGTGGACAAATGCTCAACTGTGTAGTACAGCTTAGAGATAGGACAAGCCAGTGTGGGCTGAATAAGGGTTCCACTTGCAAGAAACTAGATTTAAGCAAAAGAATTTAGTTAATAGCTAGTGGGCAAAACTGGCTTCTGAGTGGTGCTAGTGGTAAGGAACACAACTTCCAATGAAGGAGACATAAGAGACACAGCTTCAATCCCTGAGTCAGAAAAATCCCCTAGAGGAGGGCATGGCAACCTTCTCCAGTATTTTTTCCTGGAGAATCCCATGGACAGAGGAGCCTGGTAAGTTACAATCCACAGGGTTGCAAAGAGTCAGACACAACTTAGCATGCATGGACACAACCACAGTGAGGTATCATTTTACATTTAATAGAATGGCTATGATCAAAAAGACAGATAATAGCAAATATTACTTGACAAAGATGTGGAGCAATTGGAACTTTCACATGTTGCAAAATGGTGCAGGCACTCCAGAAAACAGTTTAGCAATTCCAAGCTTAATCATAGTTACCATAGTTACTGTACCTGCAATTCCACTCCCAGGTTTATACCCAAGAGAAATGAAGATATAACATCTACACAAAAACTTGCACATAAATGTTCATAAAGACATTATTCATACCATCCAGAAAGTAGAAACAATCCAAATATCCATTAATCCATTAAATATCCATTAATATACAAATAAAATGTGGGATATCCATACAATGGATTCAACAGTAAAAAGGAATGAATTACCAATACCTGCTACAACATGGATGAATCTTGAAAATGTAATACCAAGTAAAAAAAGCCAATCCTCAAAAACCATGTTGTATGATTCCATTTATATGAAATGCCCAGGAAGGAAATCTATGAACAAATAAAATAGATTAGTAGTTGCCTACCTCTCGAAGTAGGGGGAGGAATGGAAAGTGACTGATAATGGATATGAGCTTTATTTTTGAAGGACAAGAATATTCCAAAATTAGATTGTGGTAATCATTGCACAACCTGTGAATTTACTTTAAACCATTAAATTGTACACTTTAAATGGGTGAATTATATCTCAATAAAACTGTTAAAAAAAATGTTGGGGAGGGTGTGGTCCCTAGTGGCCACATGGTTAGGATTCTGGGCTTTCACTGCCATGGCCTAAAGTTTAGTCTGTGATGGGGGAACTGAGATCCTGAAAGCTGCATGGTGCTACCAAAATAAATACACAAAATGAAATACTTTTTTTTAATTAAGAAAAAACTAGTGGGTAGCTTACAGAATCTCTGGGAGACTGAAGAACTAGGCTTAGAGGTTGTAGAGATGGGAAAATAATGCTCCAAATTATTGAGGCAATTGTAATGTCAAATGCATCATGGTCATTGCTGTTGGGCACAGACTGTGTTGCTTGCCCACAAGTCATGACCAACACAGAATTCACCTACAGGAAGCACAGCCATTCCTGCTTTTGGAATCCAGATTATCTGCCGCTGCTACAGCCCCCACTGGCTGTCAAAATGTATTCTGCATGCTCCCTGCTTCTTCTCATGGATAGTTTAGGGTAAGGGACATTTCACTGGGAGAGCCTAGGTTCCATAACCATACCACAGGTACAAATGAGGCCAGGAAAGTGAGCACCCAGTGGACAGTGGACAGTGCCTTAAAAGGGTGATTCTCCAAACATAGGAAGAAAGTGGCCACTAAGAATGACTAATGCTGCTACAGAAAATTTCTCAAATTGGAAATACCTTTAGCCAGTCTTTGAGGGATAGACAGGATTTGGACCCAGAAAAACAAGAAAAACATTGCAGCTAAGGAAATTGCATTAGGTAGATAGGAATAAAAATCTAGGTTTTTCAGGAATTCACAAGGTCTTCTAACTTGATGGAAAGTTAAGACATGCAGACATCTAAAAGATGATACAAGGAGACAGAGAGACATCAAGCTCTGCGCTGTGCGGTTGCAGGAACTTTAAAAGAAAAGTCACTCAAGGTGGGTTATTAGAGGAAACTCTCAAGGTCTGAATCACTGGTCAAAATTTCTTTGTAGTCTGGCCACCAAGGGCTTCAGTGACAACTTAAAAGTTAGAACCAAGCAATTCCCTAGGCATCCAGGTGGTTTCTTCACTTCCTTTGTTTAGTTCCTTGCAAGTCTGGGCAGGAAACTGAGCAATGGAAACAAGGGCTGCTTTTGAGGTATATTCAAATGGGGACCATGGTGGCAGTTTGGGGGTGGGATATGTTATTTCTGGTTTAGGCTATTGAGACATTTTTTGCTAAATGATTTCTTTATCTCCCTGTGTCTCCTCTGAACACAGGATAGATTGATCCCTTTCTCAAGCCATCCCACATCATTTCTTTCTATTCTTGATTTCTGTTTAGAACTCTAAATCTTTGTTCCATCTACGTAGCTGAGATGATGTAGAGCAGTCTGGAAGAGGGTCTGGCCCTTTCACCATAGTGCATTTTATTTTTATGCTCCCTTTCTATCTGGTTTTTCTTAATAGCTTTGAGATGAATTTCCTTTCAGCCTTGCTCTGGCCTTGTGAAAGCAAAGAGTTGAGTTATTAGGCACAATAGGAGCATTTATTTATCTGGCTTTCATCAAGATAAATAACAAATTTATATAAAATCTTAGCACATCAAAAAATCCCAGCATATTAGAAATAAGTGTGCTTTACTTAATGGTTTTGCAAAACTTTGCTGTAAAATCTCACCATGGTAAATTAATTTGCTAAATAGTATCTTAGCCTAAAGTCCCTTTTAGTACTATGGGGCAGATGGAAGAGGTGAATTTTAAGAAAATCTCACCATGGAGTTTAAAAAAAAAAACAAAAAAACACCACATCAGCAACATCATACATAAAAAGCAGGGATGATGGATTCACCATCAAGAAATTTAATAGCAGCCAGAGGACCATTTGCTAGAAATTCACTTTGAGTCTGAATTATTTTAAATAAGGCATCACACATAAGAGTAAGAAAGAAAAAATTCCCAGCTCAGTTTCCATTAATTTCTCAGCAAGTAAATTTGAAATAGGGCAGAATTTACAGATCAGCAGCAAAAACTCACTCAACCAGGGAGAAAATGGGCCATTTCTCTTTGGTATCCAACTGAAGACCCCACTTAGGAGTTATTTCCTGCTTCTTGAAAAGTCTTTTAACTGTATCATTTCTTGATTTTAACTGGACTGAAGCAATCCCCCATGATACAGGGAAATGTGAATGAAGAGAGTTTTCCCTGAGTTACAAGGGTATTATCCAGGCCTCCAAGGGGCAGCCTGCCCAGATTAGCACTAAAGACTGTCACGCCAACTGAGATGAAGACACAAATGCTGGCTTTTGTCATTGGCAAGTTAGAAATGCTGAGCAATCGGAAGAGAGAAATGTATCTGTCTTTTGCAGCCCAGTAAAGGGGTTTGCCTGCTTACTGGGCCTAACTCTTTAGAACAGGGCCTTTCACTGGGCTGGGGATTCAGGACAGCCATTTGACTGGTTCCCACATTCATGAAGAGCTTCACCTATAGACGTTTGATGTTCTCATCTCAGGAGGTCATCCATCCAGTCCCAGAGATGCACAATGACTAAAAGAGGAAGACACTCATTGTAAAACTTTCATCTACCATATGTCTGCCTGTGTTGCACCATACATTAATGTTTCAAATGTTATTTTTATGTGAATAACACAAACACACTTCACGACACTTGACATAAACAGCATTTAAAACAATTTTTTAAAACCTAGTTTTGGAGATATATATATATATATGAGAGAGAAAACCTCAAAAATAAATAAATAAAGGAGTGAGTGAAAATGGTCTGGAGCCTCTCTCAACTTCTGAGAGACCCTACCTAGAAGGCTGGGTCTTGTTAATGACACTATGCTATACATTTGACTCAATTTTGTTTCCATTGTTAATCGATCTTTAGAACCTTAAGTTTCAGAGATAATGAAAGCTGCTTTATTATTCAGTGAGTACCAACTACATACTGGCCTCTGTACTGGGCTTTTTCTGTTATTTTCTTTAATCCACATCAGCATTTAGGTAAAAAATTATTATCGCCATTTTAATGTAATGTAATGTTAGTTGCTCAGTTGTATCTGACTCTTTGAGACCCCATGGACTGTAGCCCACCAGACTCCTCTGTCTGTAGAATTCTCCAGGCAAGAAAACTGGAGTGGATAGCCATTCCCTTCTCCAGGACATCTTCCCAACTCAGGAATCAAACCCAGATCTCCTGCAGTGCAGGCAGATTTTTTATAGTCTGAGCCACTGCTGCTGGTAAGTCGCTTCAGTTGTGTCCAACTCTGTGCGACCCCACAGATGGCAGCCCTCCAGGCTCCCCCATCCCTGGGATTATCCAGGCAAGAATACTGGAGTGGGTTGCCATTTCCTTCTCCAATGCATGAAAGTGAAAAGTGAAAGTGAAGTCGCTCAGTCGTGTCCGACTCGTAGCAACCACATGGACTGAAGCTCACCAGGTTCCTCCGTCCATGGGATTTTCCAGGCAAGAGTACCAGAGTGGGGTGCCATTGCCCTCTCCAGAGCCACTAGGGAGTATGTAAACTGAGGCTCAGAGAATTGGCATTCTCCTGAGATCACCTAGATGTAAAAAAGGACCGTATTTGAACCCAGGTCTGTTTATATTCAAAGGCCATGCTTTTAACAACAACTTGGAGATCATGGCAGTTGTTAGTTTTATAGGAAAACTAAGACAGAACATCATCTTCTTTAACCAGTACTAGATGAATTTTTATCAAATTCTACTCTTTGGCCTCCCTTTTTGAAAGCTAATGCTGGCCAGGTCCCATGGGTACCATCTATCAGCTTAGTCTTCTTTTGGATAGATAACTGCAATACAGCTAACTAGGCTTTGATTTTCGATTTTTGTGTTCTTCTGAGGTTAGACCCTGAGTGGGATTTGGATAGTTCAGAAACTTTTCAGCAACCATTCATAGATCACTGTTAGAGTGAGAATCTTATTACTAGAGGATAATCTTATATTTAAGCCTTGAACCACCTTGCTTTTCCTCCGTGTACCCAATAATGTGTCTTTGAGAGAAAGATCTACCAACTCTCTGATATTCACTAGCCTAGTTATAGGACATCTCTTATTTTTAATAAATAAATGTAGTATTTTAAGAGGTAAGAACATTCAAAAATGCAAAAGGATTTGTAATAAAAGTAAGTCTTCCCACCCACATTCTAGTTCTCTACTTAAAGGCAACCACTATCTTTAAGAGATATCCCATGAAAACATAAGCATTGAATAAATGTGTGTTATTCGCTCAGTCATGTCTGACTCTTTGCGACCCAGTGGACTGTAGCCGGCCAGACTCCTCTGTCCATGGAAATCTCCAGGCAAGAATCCTGGAGTGGGTTGCCAATCCCTTCTCCAGGGGATCTTCCCAACTCAGGGATCGAACCCGGGTCTCCTGCATTATACATAGATTCTTTACTATCTAAGCCACCAGGGAAGCCCAAGCATTGATTATATCCATGTAAAAGTCAGTGTTCTCCTGGAATATTACACTTTTAATGACGTGTCTTTAAGATGGTTTCATATCTACATGGAGCTGTTTTCTTCTTGTTTATGGCTACATAGTGTTTAGCCAATCCCTTTTGATAGACAGATTACTTCCAACATTTTGTTACTAGAAACAATATACAATGAATGCCTTTCTACTTGTCAGTTCAGTTCATTTGCTCAGTCCTGTCCGACTCTTTGCAACCCCATCAACTGCAGCACGCCAGTCTTCCCTGCCCATCGTCAACTCCTGAACTTTGCTCAAACTCGTGTCCATTGAGTCGATGATGCCATTCAACCATCTCATCCTCTGTCATCTCCTTCCCCTCCTGCCTTCAATCTTTCCCAGCATCAGGGTCTTTCCCAATGAGTCAGTTCTTCGCACTAGGTGGCCAAAGTATTGGAGCTTCAGCTTCAACACCAGTCCTTCTAATGAATATTCAGGACTGATTTCCTTTAGGATTGACTGGTTTGCTCTCTTTGCATTCCAAGGGACTCTTAAGAGTCTTCCCTAAAACCACAGTTCAAAAGCATCAATTCTTTGGCACTCAGCTTTCTTTATAGTCCAGCTTTCACATCCATACATGACTACTGGAAAAACCATAGCTTTAACTAGATGGACCTTTGTCAGCAAAGTCTCTGTTTCTTAATATGCTGTCTAGGTTTGTCATAGCTTTTCTTCCAAGGAGCAAGTGTCTTTTAATTTCATGGGTATAGTCACCATCTGCAGTGATTTTGGAGCCCAAGAAAATAAAATCTGTCAGTTTTTCCATTTTTTCCCCACCTATTTGCCATGAAGTGATGGGACTGGATGCCATGATCTTAGTTTTCTGAATGTTGAGTTTTAACCCAGCTTTTTCACTCTCCTCTTTCACTTTCATCAAGAGGCTCTTCAGTTCCTCTTTGCTTTCTGCCATAAGGGTGGTGTCACCTGCATATCTGATGTTATTGATATTTCTCCCTGGCAATCTTGATTCCAGCTTGTGCTTTATCCAGCCCTGCATTTCACAAGATGTACTCTGCATAAAGGGCTTCCCTCATGGCTCAGCTGTAAAGAATCCGCCTGCAATGTAGGAGACCTGGGTTCGATCCCTGGGTTGGAAAGATGCCCTGGAGAAAGGAAATGCTATCCACTCCAGTATTCTGGCCTGGAGAATTCCATGGACTGTATAGTCCATGGGGTCACAAGGAGTCGGACATGACTGAGTGACTTGCACTTTCACTTTCCTCACTCTGCATATAAGTTAAATAAGCAGGGTGACGATATACAGCCTTGACGTACTCCTTTCCCAATTTGGTACCAGTCCATTTTTCCATGTCCAGTTCTAACTGTTGCTTCTTGAGCATACAGATTTCTCAGGAGGCAGGTCAAGTGGTCTGGTATTCCTATCTCTTGAAGAATTTTCCACAGTTTGTTGTGATCCACACAGTCAAAAGCTTTGACATAGTCACTAAAGCAGTAGATGTTTTTCTGGAACTCTCTTGCTTTTTCGATGATCCAATGGATGTTGGCAGTTTGATCTCTGGTTCCTCTGCCTTTTCTAAATCCAGTTTGAACATCTGGAAATTCACTGTTCACGTATTGCTGAAGCCTGTCTTGGAGAATTTTGACCATTACTTTGCTAACGTGTACTTTTCTATTTGTAGCAATTTACAGATGTAGACCTATCTATGCTATTGATTTTTAGAAATGACATTTCTGTGTCTAACTTTTTTGGGTGTGGTACCCTATGGCACTTGGGATCTTAGTTCTATGACCAGGGATGGAACCCTCTGCCCCCTCCACAGTGGAAACGTGGAGTCTTAACCACCGGAGCGCAGGGAAGTCTCTGCTGTGTCTAATTTAATCTGCCTTTTCTGAAAGGTGTACTGATTTACTCTTGCACCAACAATTACTTACTTCCTAATATCTTCACCTACCAGACTTTTGGATCTTTGCCAATCTTTCCAGTTTTAATTTGTGTTTCTCTTGGTGGCTCAGACGGTAAAGCATCTGCCTGCAATGCGGGAGACCTGGGTTCGATCCCTGGGCCGGGAAGATCCACTGGAGAAGGAAATGGCAACCCACTTCAGTACTCTTGCCTAGAAAATTCAATGGACGGAGGAGCCTGGTGGGCTACAGTCCATGATGTTGCAAAAAGTCGGACATGACTGAGAGACTTCACTTTATTTAAGCCTTATTTAAGGCTGACTAAACAACTTTTTATATGTTCACAAATCATCTATATTTCTTTTTCTATTAACTATCTGTTAATGCACTTTGCCTATTTTTCTGTTAGCCTATTGATCCTTTTACTTATTAATGTGTAGGAACTCTTTTTATATTAAGGAAATATGTTTCATAAACAGCTTTTCCTCTCAATTTGTCAGTTGTCTTTTCACTTTATTAGTTCTTTGCAAGCAGTTTCTGTTTTCATTTTTTTTTCACTAAAATTTATCAGTTTTTTCTTCTACATTCTCTGGGATTTGTATCAAACTTAAAAAGTCATCTTCCACGTTGATATCGTATAATAATTCTCCTACATATTTTATAACTTTGATTTTTATATTTCAATCTTTGATCCATCTGGAGTGTATTTCATGCAAGGAGCAAGGCAGTGATATGATTTGATTGCAGTGTTCCAAATGGCCCTCAAACAATTTTGCATTTCATCTTTTCTAAATTATGCTTGGGGGCACGCTAAGAAACCTGGGAATTGGTGTTACTTTCAGCCTTAGATCCCTTAGAAAACCCACCCCACACAGTACATGGACAGCACAGTCACTACCACTCTTAAGAAATCAGCTGGTATAAGTAGAATATGTCTGAATGAGAAGCCAAACAACTGAAATTAGTCCAGTTCTGAGCAAATGAGTTTGTGAGTCCTAAAGCATATGAATTTGTGGAGGGGAGGAGAAAGGATATTCTTTAAATGTATATATATATTTAAAATATATTATAATTTTGTATTATAAACATGAAATTAGATAAAACATCAGTATTTATTTAGAATAGAAGAAATGTTTTAAAATGAATATAGTCTACAAACTTTAAATAATTCATAAAATTATTATAATAATATGTTTAAGTCCTGACATTTTTCTATAATAATTTGACTGCATATTCTTTGATTGCCTCTTCACATGACAATAATTTTATAACATTATTTTCCATAAAGAAAATAGAGAGATAACTCAGTTCTTCTTCTAGCCTGGTTGATCAAAACTTATTTTTATTAATGATGACTTAAAAAATTTCCTTCAGCATTAAATATGTTAGTGGTATTGTCATGTTATTTTGTAAGATTGCTGTCAAATTTGAGGAAATCTTTGTAGAGATTTCACATCATTTCAGTTTTCTTGTTCAATGGCTAACCTTAAATTCTATTTGAGTTGATGATGATTTTTAACCCATTTGTCATTGGTACTATCATTGTAAACCTTACATGAATTTAGGTGATTATTTTTTGTCCAATATTTTCTGCCAAATCACAAAGTAATATAAACTCTTTTGCAGTATGTTTGTATAATTTTTTCATCTTCATTAATTGAATTGACAAACAATTCAAAAGTTTATTTCTTCTCTTCAAAATTTATCTCTTCCTTTTAGAGAATTATTGCATCAGGTATGATATAAAATTTGGGGGTTCAAATTCACTTCTTGTTGTCTTTGCTTATCTCCATGACTATTATTTCATATTCCATTAATTTTATATAAAATTTTATTGATCAAAGAGGAAATTAAATCTGAAATTACAAATTATATAGAAAATATTTTTTTAAAAGATTACTTTATAAGAAAACCAATGGGTCACAGCTAAAACTGTACTCTGAGGAAAATACATAGCCTGAGGAACTAAAATTAATGGATTTACTTTTTTTAACTTTCTATTTTACATTGAACTATAGCTGATTAACAATGCTATGATAATTTCAGGTGGACAGCAAAGGGACTCAGAATGTATATACTTGTATCCAATCTCCCCTGGGAGCTCAGCAGTAATGAATTTGCCTGTCAATGCAGGAGACACAGGTTGCATTCCTAGGTCAGGAAGATTCCCTGGAGGAGGAAATTGCAACCCACTCCTGTATTCTTGCCTGAGAAATCCCATTGACAGAGGAGCCCGGTGGGCTACAGTCCATGGGGTGGCAAAGAGTTGAACACGGCTTAGCAACTAAACAACAATAACACTTCTCCCCCAAACTCCCCTCCCATCCAGGCTGCCACGTACTATTGAGGAGTTCCCGGTGCTTATAGTAGGACCCTATTGGTTATCCATTTTAAATATAATAGTATGCGCATGTCGATCCCAAACTCCGTAATTATCTCTTCCCCCCATTCTTCCCCCGGCAACTATATGTTCATGTCTAAGTCTGTGAGTCTATTTCTGTTTTGTAAATAAGTTTATTTGTATTATTTCTGCTTAGATTACACATATAAATGATGTCATACAATATTCCTCCTTCTCTGACTTACTTCACTCAGCATGACAATCTCTAGGTCTATTCATGTTGCTGCATATGGCATTATTTCATTCATTTTAATGGCTGAGTAATATTCTGTTGTATATATCTACCACATTTTCTTTATCCATTCCTCTGTTGATGAGCATTTATGTTGCTTTCATCTCTTGGCTATTGCAATGCAATGAACATTGGGGTGCATGTACACTTTTGGACCATTTTTTTCATTGAGTATATGCCTAGGAGTGGGGTTTTAGGATCACATACTAGCTTTATACATGGATTTACTTTTTAAAAACTAGTAAAAGGACAACAAGGAAACCAAAAGAAAACAATAAAAAGTAATTAATAAAGAAAATGTTGGTTCTTGATTTCAGACTATACTACAAAGCTATAGTCATCAAGATTGTATGGTACTGGCACCAACAGAAATATAGACCAATGGAACAAGATAGAAAGCCCAGAGGTAAATCCATGCACCTATGGGTATCTTATCTTTGACAAAGGTGGCAAGAATATACAATGGAGAAAAGACAGTCTCTTCAATAAGTGGTGCTGGGGAAATGGGACAGCTAAGTGTAAAAGAATGAAATTAGAACACTTCCTAACACCATACACAAAGATAAATTCAAAATGGATTAAAGACCTAAATATAAAGACCAAAAATTATAAAACTCTTAGAGAAAAACATAGGCGGAATACTATGTGACATAAATCATAGCAAGATCCTCTATGACCCATCTCCTAGAGTAATGGAAATAAAAATAAACAAGTGGGACCTAGTTAAACTTAAAAGCTTTTGCAAAGGGGCTATAAACAAGGTGAAAAGACAACCCTCGTAATAGGAGACAAATGAAACAACTGACAAAGGAATAATCTCCAAAAATATACAAGCAGCTCATGCAACTCATTACCAGAAAAACAAACAACCCGATCAAAAAATGGGAAAAAGACCTGAACAGACACTTCTCTAAAGAAGACATACAGATGGCTTATAAACACATGAATAGATGTTCAATATTGCTCATTATTAGAGAAATGCAAATCAAACCTACAAAGAGATATCACCTCACACTGGTCAGAATGGCCATCATCAAAAAAGCTACAAACAATAAACCCTGGAGAGAGTGTGAAGAAAAGGGAACCCTCTTGTACTGTTGGTAGGAATGTAAATTGATACAGCCACTATGGAGGACAGTATGAAGAGCCAACTCATTAGAAAACACTCTGATGCTGGGAAAGATTAAGGGCAGGAGAAGAAGGGGGTGATGGAGGATGAGATGATTGGATGGCATGACCAACTCAATGGACCATAGGTTTGAGCTAACTCCAGGAGACAGTGAAGGACAGGGAAGCCTGGTGTTCTTTAGTTCATGGTGTTGCAAATAATCAGACATGACTAAGTGACTGAACAACAACAACAATTGAGATACCTTAAAAAAACAACAACGAGGGATAAAAACTACCATATGACCCAACAACCCCACTCTGGGCATGTATCCTCAGAAAGCCATAACTGAAAAGGACACATGTACCCCAATGTTCACTGCAACACTATTCAAGATAGCCAGGACACAGAAGCAACCTAGATGTCAATCAACAGATGACTGGATAAAGAAGCTATGGTGTATATATATATATGTGTGTGTGTGTGTGTGTGTGTGTGTGTGTGTGTGTGTGTGTATGTGTGTGTGTGTACACATACACACAATGGAATATTACTCGGCCACAAAAAGGAACACATTTGAGTCAGATTCTAATGAGGTGGATGAACCTATAGCCTATTATACAGAGTGAAGTAAATCAGAAAGAGAAAAACAAATATCATTTATTAATTCATATATATGGAATCTAGAAAGATGGTACTGATGAACCTATTAGCAGGGTAGCACTGGAGATGCAGACATAGAGAATAGATTTGTGAACACAGTGGGGAGAAGGAGAGGGTGACACTAATGGAGAGAGTAGCATGGAAACATATGCTACCATATGTAAAATAGCTAGCCAGTGGGAATTTGCTGTATGACTCAAGGAGCTCAAATCAGTAATCTGTGACAATATAGAGGGATGGGATGGGGTAGAGGGTGGAAGGGAGTCTCAAGAGGGAGGGGACATATGTATACTTATGACTGATTCATGTTGATACATGGCAGAAACCAATACAATATTGTAAAGCAATTATCCTTCAATTGAAAATAATGAATTTTAAAAAAGAAAAGGTCGAGATTATTGAAAAGTTATAAAGAATATAAATAAACTCTCAAAATTTAATATTTGAAGAGAATCAATAAAATGGGCAAGTCTCTGTCACACCTAATATAAAAAAAGAGAACCACAAGATTGGGAATAAGAAAGGATATACTATGAGAATAAGAAAGGATATACTATTAATAAAACAAGTCAATCCTAAAGGAAATCAGTCCTGAATATTCACTGGAAGGACTGATGCTGAAGCTGAACCTCCAATACTTTGGCTACCTGATACAAACAGCTAACGTATTAGAAAAGACCCTGATGCTGGGAAAGATTGAAGTCAGGAGGAGAAGGGGACGACAGAGGATGAGATGGTTAGATGGCATCACTGACTCAATGGACTTGAGTTTGAGCAAGCTCCAGGAGTTGGTGATGGACAGGGAAGCCTGGTGTGCTGCAGTCCTTGGGGTTGCAAAGAGTCAGACATGACTGAGTGGTTGAACAGCAATAACAAATACTATGAGAAAATATTGTCAGTGAATATTAAATTGACCTCTATAGCTATAACTTAGAATATAGAGGAAATGACTGTTTTCCTATTAAAATGCAACATTACTTAAGATTTATGTTTAACACTACTTAAAATATAAGTTTCAACTCAAGCTGCAAGATGATCAGACTCTACATTCTGTATTTCACAGGAAGGACTTAAGTATGTGCAGAATTTACAAAGGTAAAAAGCAATAAATTGCTAACTTTTAAAGTTTTCATCCACTTTGAGGGCACAAAATTTGGAAAACTAAAGAGACATTTGTCAGGAAGTTTTTTTTGAAAATAGCTGAACTGTGATTTTTTCTCTCCAGCTCCACCAAAGGAGAGAGGAATGTTACCTCCTAGTCCAAAATCTAGTTCTAGAGATTTCAGTCAGGTGACCCAAAGAGCTTGATTTGTATTCTCTGTTATTGTTGGGAGGGATTGAGAATGAGGGAGAAAGGCACAACTGTTTGGGGTCTTAGTCTCAATCTAAGAAATCTCACGGGCAACTTCCCTGGTTGTCCAGTGGTTAAGAATCTGCCTGTCAATGCTTGGGACATACGTTCGATCCCTGGTTTAGGAAGATTCCACATGCCACAGGGCAACTGAGCCCCTGTGCCACATCTCCTGAGCCCACCCGCCGCAACTACTGAAGGCCACACAGCTAGAGCCTGTGCTCCGCAACAAAAGAAGTCACTGCAATGAGAAGCCCACACCTAGAGGGTAGTTCACTGCAACTAGAAGAAGCCTGCAGAGCAACAAAGACCCAACACAGCCAATAAATAAATAAATAAGCACATGACCTCCACGAAATCATAGACCTTGCATAGGAGAAAGCAGCAGGAAATAATGGAGCATCTGATAGATATGAAGACAGATGACCTTAATATAGCCAGGAAAGCATGGAATAACAGTTACAGAGGAGCAGGTGAAACTGAAAGGAGTTCTGCCTAATCAAAAAAGAAGGGGAGTGCCAAGGACTCATGGAAGGAACTTTAGAAGCTGGAGCAATCTGGCCCCTGTGAACCTATTAAGGCTTACCTTGATACAAGGACAGTCCTCACATTGAGGAAAAACTGCTGAAACTAGAATCAAAACTGAGCAAGATGGAGTCAACAGAGGAGGAAGGAAAAAGGTCCAGAGCAAGTGCAGGTAAGGCAACAGAGCCAGGAAATCTCAGAAAATAAGCTGCCGAATTTTTTAAGGCTACATGAAAACAGAAAAGAGAGCTCTATGAAGTTCCCCTGAACAATGTTTCCTTCCAAAAGTTCAGGAAAACTGGTTTCACATTAAAAAATGAACAATACAAAAGGTCTGAGGTCAAATTCCACACAAAGTTACTATACGGTAAAAGAGAGTTTGCTTCTCAAACATTTGTTCTCAGCATCCCCTTATACTTTCAAAAAATGGTGAGGTCTCCCCCCAAATTTTGTTCATGTGGGTTATATAATTTTATATTTACCCTATTAAAAATTAAAACTAACAAATATTCAAAATGTTTATTAGTTCATTTAAAAATAATAACGCACCCATTATTTTTTAATTGGAGAATAATTGCTTTACAATGTTGTATTGGTTTTTGCCATACTATAACACCAATTAGCCATAACTATATATGTGTGTACATATATATATATATATATATATATATATATATGTATATATATATATATATATATATATATATATATATATATATATATATCTCCACGCCTCCCTCCCAAACTACCCCCAATCCCACCCGCTAGGTTAACACAGAGCACTGGGCTGGGCACCCTATGTTATACACCACCTTCCCACTAGCTATCCTTTTTATAAATGGTAGTGTATATTCTTATGCATGGTAGTGTATATATGTCAACGTTACTTTCTCAATTCGTCCCACCTTCTCCTTCTCCCTCTGTGTCCACATGTCCATTCTCTACATCTGCATCTCTATTCCTACCCTGCAGATAGGTTCATCAGTACCATTTTTCTAGATTCCATGTACATGCTTTAATACACAGTATTTATTTTTCTCTTTCTGGTTTACTTCACTCTGTATAATAAGCTCTAGGTTCATCCACCTCACACGTGTTCCTTTTTATAACTGAGTAGTATTCCATTGTACATATGTACCACAACTTCTTTATCCATTCATCTGTTGATGGATAACTAGGTTGCTTCCATGTTCTGGCTATTGGAAATAGTGCTTCAATGAACATTGGAGTACATGCGTCCTTTTCAATTATGGTTTTATGAGGGTACATGCCCAGTAGTGAGATTACTGGGACATAGCATAGTTTTATACCAGAATTTTTTCAGGAATCTCCATACTGTTCTCCGTAGTGGCTGTATCAATTTACATTCCCACCAACAGTAATGTACCCATTATATGTTAACATTAATAATATTTAATGAAAAATCACTGTATTTTCCCAAACAACAACAAAAAGTAATTTAATAAGAAGAATAGCAGTATTTTACATGTATACAGATCTCTTAATTGTTGGGCTTAATAGAAGACAGAAGACAGAAGATTCTACTATCTGCTTCTGCATTCCATCTGTTGTAATGTGCTATTCTAGTTGAAATAAATGGAAAAAAAAGTCTGGTCTTAAACAGATCAGTTCAGTCACTCTGTCACATCTGACTCTTTTCAATCCCATGGACTACAGCACACCAGGCTTCCCTGTTCATGACAAGCTCCTGGAGCTTGCTCAAACTCATGTCCATCAAGTCAGTGATTCCATCCAACCATCTCATCCTCTGTTGTCCCCTTCTCCTCCTGCCTTCAATCGTTCCCAGCTTCAGGGTCTTTTCCAATGAGTCTGTTATTTGCATCAGGTGGCCAAGGAATTGGAGCTTCAGCTTCAGCACCATTCCTTCCAATGAATATTCAGGACTGATTTCCTTTAGAAGTGACTGGTTTGATCTCCTTGCAATCCAAGGGACTCTCAAGAATCTTCTCTAATACCACAGTTCAAAAGCATCAATTCTTCAGCTCCCAGCTTTCTTCATGGTCCAACTCTCACATCCATACATGACTACTGGAACAACCATAGCTTTGACTAGATGGACCTTTGTTGGCAAAATAATGTCTCTGTTTTTTAATATGCTGTCTATGTTTGTCATAGCTTTTCTTCAAAGGAGCAAGTGTCTTTTAATTTCATGGCTGCAGTCACCATCTATGGTGATTTTGGAGCCCAAGAAAATAAAGTCTTTCACTGTTTCCATTGTTTCCCTGTCTATTTGCCATGAAGTGATGGGACTGGATGCCATGATCTTCTTTTTTTGAATGTTGAGTTTTAAGCCAGCTTTTTCACTCTTCTCTTAAACATATATGTAGTTGTAAAAGAGAGAGGTATGTTAATAACTTTTTCAGATAGTTGTGAATACTCCTCTTTGACATTACACCAAATCTTCACAACTGATAATTGCTAGGAGGTTAGTTGCTAACTCAGAATATGAAACCCTGTTAATGAACTTTACAAATTCTGTTCTGTTAAATCTATTGGTTTATTTTTGTTTTTTGTTTCTAATTTTTATTAGAGTTGATTTACAATATTATATTGATTTCAGGTATACAACATAGTAGTTCAGTATTTTTATAGATTATACTCCATTAAAAGTTATTACAAAATAATAGGTATGTTTCCCTTCACTGTACAGTATATCCTTGTTACTTATTTACTTTGTATATAGTAGTTTATATCTCTTTTTCTATTGACATATAATTACTTTAAAATGTTGTGTTGGTTTCTATTGTACAACAAAGTGAATCAGCTACATGTATACAAATATCCCCTCTCTCTTGAGTCTCCCTCTCACTTCCTCAATAATAGTTCATATCTCTTAATCCAATACCCCTATCTTGTCCCTCCTCACTTCACTCTTTCCACTGGTAACCACTAGTTTGTTCTCTATATCTGTGAGTTTGTTTCTGTTTTGTTATATACATTGATTTCTTTTATTTTTCACATCCCACATACAAATGATAACATAGAGTATTTTTTTCCCCTGATTTATGTCACTAAGCATAACACCCTCTAGGTCCATCCATGTTATTTAAAATGACACTTTTTCATTCTTTTTTATGGTTGAGTAGTATTCCATTGTATGTACATATATATATATATATCACATCTTCTTTACCCATTCATCTGTTGATGGACACTTAGATTGCTTACATATTTCTGCTATTATAAATAATGCTGCTATGAAAGCTGGAGTTTATAAATATTTTCAAATTAAGTGCTCTCATTTTCTTGAAATATATACCCAGGAGTGGATTGATGGATCATATGGTAGTTCTATTTTTACTTTTTTAAGAAACCTCCATGCTGTTTTCCATAATGGCTGCACCAATTTACATTCCCACCAACATTGTAGGATGGTTCCCTTTCCTCTACATTCTTGACAATGTTCATTATTTGTAGACTTCTTGATGATAGCTATTTCAACAGATGTGAAGTAATACCTCATTGTGGTTTTGATTTGCATTCCTCTGATGATTAGTGATGCTGAGCATTTTTTCATGTGCCTATTGAGCATCTGTATATCTTCTTGGGAAAAATCTCTATTTAGGCCTTCTGCCCATTTTTTTAAATCAGTATGTTTGCTTTTTTGATGTTGAGCTGTTGAACTGTTTGTGTATTTCAGATATTAACCCACTATTGGTCTCATTATTTGCAGATATTTTCTCCCATTCAATAAGTGTCTTTTCATTTTGTCAATGGTTTCCTTTGCTGTGCAAAAGCTTTTAAGTTCAATTAGGTCTCATTTGTTATTTTTGTTTTTGTTTCTTTTGCCTTAGGAAACAGATCCAAAAAAAATATTGCTACATCAAAAAGTGTTCTGCCTATATTCCCTTCTAGGAGTTTTATGTTTTCAGGTCTTACTTTTTGTCTTTTATCTAAATTTTTAGAGCTTTTTGTATATGGTGTGAAAAAAAGTTATTTTCCATGTAGCTGACCGCTTACTGAAGAAGCTGTCTTTTCTCTACTGTATATTCTTGCTTCCTTTGTTATAGATTAACTGACAAGTGAATGGGTTTATTTCTGGACTCTGCAGTCTGTTTCCATTGATCTATGTATCTGTGTTTGTGCCAGTACCTTGCTGTTTTGATTACTATACCTTTATAATATAGGCTGAAGTCAATGTGTTGCCTCCAACTTTGTTCTTTTATCTCAAGATTGCTTTGACATGATTTATTTTTGCATAGATCTTTTACCCAGGCATAACTTTGTAACAATACCTTGATCATTGGGATACCATCAGTTCACTGAGTTATGTGGATCTTTCAAAGGTTGACACATTCACTAAACAATTGCAAAAAGCCACACTTGTAAATCTCACCACAATGTCACATGAATAGTATTTAAGTGTTAGGAAATTGCAATATCAAAGTGAAACTGTGTAGTCTCTCAGTCATGTCCAACTCTCTGGAATCTAATGGACTGTAACCTGTCAGTCTCCTCTGTCCATGGAATTCTCCAGGCAAGAATACTGGCATGGGTAGCCATGCCCTTCTCCAGGGGATATTCCAGACCCAGGGGTCAAACCTGGGTCTCCCACATTGCAGGCAGATTCTTTACCATATAAGCCACAAGGGAAGCCAGTGGCAAATATAAGTTTTCCAAAATTCAGGTGCTCATTTGAAAACTTAAATTTTATCACTGGCAACAAGTACTGTCAGTTATTTTTTATGATGTTTCAGGCATATTTTAGTTCACATTCAAAATATGTCCATAAAACACTCAATTCTGAATAACCATGGCTTACCTATTAGTCATTCTTTCAAGTAAAGATGGTGTTCTACTTTAAAAGTTATTGATTAGCTCAGTTAGCAATTCAAACATTGCCATACTTTTCCTGGAAAGAACCATCACAGTTTAGTATGCAGCTAGTGTTTCGTACTACACTTGATCTTAGCCAAAAGGCCAAGAAGCAACTTTATTTTTTGGAGCTCCAAAATCACTGCATATGGTGACTATAGCCATGAAATAAAAAGACGCTTGCTCCTTGGAAGAAAAGTTATGACCAACCTAGACAGCATATTAAAAAGCAGAGACATTACGTTGCCAACAAAGGTCTGTCTAGTCAAAGCTTTGGTTTTTCCAGTAGTCATGTATGGATGTGAGAGTTGGACTATAAAGAAAGGTGAGTGCCCAAGAATCTGTGCTTTTGAACTATGGTGTTGGAGAAGACTCTTGAGAGTCCCTTGGACTGCAAGGAGATCCAATCAGTCCATCCTAAAAGAAATCAGTCCTGAATGTTCATTGAAAGGACTGATGCTGAAGCTGAAGCTCCAATACTTTGGCCACCTGATGCGAATAACTGACTCACTGGAAAAGACCCTGAAGCTGGGAACGATTGAAGGCAGGAGGAGAAGGGGACAACAGAGGCTGAGATGGTTGGATGGCATCACTGACTCAATGGACATGAGTTTGAGTAAGCTCCGGGAGTTGTTGATGGACAAGGAAGCCTCACATAACTGCAGTCCATGGGGTCACAAAGAGTTGGATACGACTGAGAGACCAAACTGAACTAAACTGAGTGTTTCATATGTACTTCCAGTTTGTCACTCAAAATATTAAAAAAATGTGTACTCAAGGGACAAACTTTAATAAAATTAATAATTTTTCCTATTTCATCAAGGACATTCTTAAGTAAAACTGGCGTTTTAAAAATGCATTTTAAATAACTACTAATATATTTTGATGCCACTGCATTAATTCATGATAAAACTAGCAATTTTACCTATCCTTGCTTTGAACTATCAATGCAAATGTCAATACAGTGAAAGAGAAAAATAACATCTTTGTAAGAGCATGAAAACAGAAAATAGCTTTTACCTTTCAGTGTGTCTAAGAGGATCTTGAACCATGCATTGAAGTCCACTTTATAGATAATGAAAGCACTCAGATATGCTCACAGAATATATAAAAACTGTCCAAATCACTTGAAAATGAGCTAAAAGACATCAAGAAAATAAAATATTTGAAAGAATAGTATAAATCAAACTTAGAAAAAAATTAAAAATGAGTTGACAGAACTCAGAAAAGAAAGAAAAGGGAATTCCCTGGTGGTCCAGCTGTTAAGATTCCATGCTTCCACTGGAGGAGGGACTGGTTTGATCTCTGGTTGGGGTTAGATACCTAAGATACCTCATGAACTAAGATACCTCATGCTCTGTGGCATGGCCCAAAAATAAGAAGAGAAAGAAAGGAATAATAATTTTAAAATTGAAGATGAATGTAGAACCAATAAATCAATAAACACAGTAGATTATGCCTTGATAGGAATAGGTGAAGAAAAGGAATTTTTTTAAGATAAAAAAATTATCTTTTTTTTAAAGATAAAAATTATCTTTAATAAAGATAAATGGAGAGATAAAAAGGACTTAAGAGTATGTGACACATATTAAATACAGACAATTGAGAGCCAACATGTAGACAATGATGATCCTAGGGAAGAAAACCATAGCAAGAGAACAGGAGAAATGTTTGAAAACTAATTGAAGAAAATTTTCCTGAAGCAAAAAAAAAACAAACAAAAACATTTGAAGCTACAGCAAACATCTGTTTCTGAGAATATGAACTCAAAACAAACAAAACAGTCATATTCTAGAACTGTTTTCAAAGAAAGGAAGAAAACATGCTTTGGTCTTCTAAGCAAAATTAGTAAGAGATTTGTAATGTTAAGAAAATTGGATTAGCATCAGATTTTTCAACACTACCACCATATAACAGAAGAAGGGAAGTAAGATATTTAAGATATTCAAAAAGAGAAGATGTAGGCCAAAGATTTCATATTCAGAAAAATTGCCTTTCAAGTATAAAGTGCACAGATGTATGATTATCAGTATGCAGTAATTCAGGCAATATTGTACCCATGAGCTCTTCCCGAGGAATCTACTAGAGAATGAACTTCGATCTAAAGGATTAGAGATGCATTGCCGTAAGGACTCCTAATGAACATTAAGTACAGAATATATAAATTTAATAGAACTAAGACTAAATTGAAGGTTAAAAGGAAAAAAGTGAAAGTGAAAGTGAAAGTTGCTCAGTCCTGTTGAACTCTTTGCAACTCCGTGGACTATACAGTCCATGGAATTCTCCAGGCCAGAATACTAGAGTGGGTAGCCTTTCCCTTCTCCAGAGGATCTTTCCAACCCAGGGATCAAACCCAGGTCTCCTGTATTGCAGGCAGATTCTTTACCAGCTGAGCCACCAGGGAAGCCTTAAAAGGGAGAGAGTCTAGCATATAATGCTTACATTCTTAGGGAATGTAGATACAGCACAATGATAAAAAGATAAGGGAGAACAGGGAGAGCATAATGCAAAAAAATTATAGTTACTGTCAGTACATAGTATTGCTAACTGAGACTATTGTATGTGTGATATATATAATAAAACAAATGAGTAGTCAAGAGATGTTTTAATTCCATTATCCCCTGTTTCCTTGAGAATCAAGATTCATAGTTCGGAAGAAAGGAGATACAATTGTAATATAGAAGAGGCTAAGAAAAAATCTGTAGACTTGAATTTGAATTGGAAATATCATTGTAAACTCATGAGGTATTTCACCTTAGAAAACGCAAATGTAGGTGTTGATGTATATACTACCTAGCTGAGTCCACTGAAATGCCTAGAAACAATAACCAAGCCAATAGCAGTGAACTAATCTAGTACTCAAAAATATGGTCTTGGAATACTATTTCTCACTAAAAGAAACCTGTGTTTCTTAGAGAAGTGGAAGATTCTCTTTTTGCAACAAGAAATATACAAGAAAAGCATAGAGCATCCTGTAATACTAAGGAAGGAATATAATCATCCCTGGGTATCCTCAGGAGATGGGTTCCAGGATCCCCTTCAGAATCCAAAAATCCAAGGATGCTCAAGTCCTTTGTGTAAGTTAGAGACAGAGAAATATCATATGATATTACTTATATGTGAAATCTAAAAAAAGCCCACAATGGTACAAATGAACGTAATTATGAAACAGAAACAAACTCACAGACTTAGAGAAAGAATTTACAGTTATCAGGGGAGAAGGCAGAGAGGGAGGAACAGTTAGGACGTTTGAGATTGAAATGTACACACTGCTATATTTTATTTAATTAATTTATTTATTTATTAACTTTACAATATTGTATTGGTTTTGCCATACATTGACATGAATCTACCATGAGTGTACATGTGTTCCCCTTCCAGAATCCCCCTCCCACCTCCCTCCCCATCCCATCCCTCCGGGTCATCCAGGTGCACCAGCCCCGAGCACCCTGTATCATGCATGGAACCTGGACTGGCGACTCGTTTCACATATGATAATTTACATGCTTCAGTGGCATTCTCCCATATCATCCCACCCTCGCCCTCTCCCATAGAGTCCATAATACTGTTCTATATATCTGTGTCTCTTTTGCTGTCTCTCATACAGGGTTATCTTTACCGATTTACTAAATTCCATATATATGTGTTAGTATAACTGTATTGGTGTCTTTCTTTCTGGCTTACTTCACTCTGTATAATAGGCTCCAGTTTCATCCACCTCATTAGAACTGATTCGAATGTATTCTTTTTAATGGCTGAGTAATATTCCATTGTGTATATGTACCACAGCTTCCTTATCCATTCGTCTGCTGATGGGCATCTAGGCTGCTTCTATGTCCTGGCTATTATCAACAGTGCTGCGATGAACATTGGGGTACACGTGTCTCTTTCAATTCTGGTTTCCTCAGTGTGTATGCCCAGCAGTGGGATTGCTGGGTCATATGGCAGTTCTATTTCCAGTTTTTTGAGGAATCTCCACACTGTTCTCCACAGTGGCTGTACTAGTTTGCATTCCCACCAACACATACTGCTATATTTCAAATGGATAACCAACAAGGACCTACTGCATGGCACTGAGAATTCTGCTCAATATTATGTAACAATTTAAATGTGAAAAGATTTTGAAAAAGAATAGTTATATGTATACATTCTACATCAGGAATACACCTTCAGACACAGAAGTGCATGCAGAACACCAGGTGAGAGTGGACAGGAGTACTGACCAGTGTAAAAGAATATTTAGAACCATGCAAAACTCAGTAGACAAAGAAACTAGGGGGAGAAACAGGAGTGTTAGTAGGACTGGACCTGCCCTCAGCGGGTAGGGGAACTGAAGCAGGGGTCTGATCCCCACATTGAGGCAGTTGTCTGAGTCAGAGGAGAAGCATTTAAGGCTGAGAGTGAAACAGCTGATCTGTGGCAGCCTAAATAGATTGAGAATCAGACAGTCCTTGCTGCAGCCATACATACCCCAGACAGGGACACACATCCCCTGGAAGGCGCAGTGGCTGGGAGCTGGAGTTTAGGGATTGTGGAGCAATCCTAAGGTGAGGGCTGCTGTTGACTGCAGAGAGATGGATCGAGGGGATATGAGGGAGGAGACTGTTGTGGGAAAGTCCTGTGGAGGAAAGGTGGGCAGCCATGGAAGCAAGGCGATACTGCTGAGTCATGCGTAGGGGGTGGAGCCATCACCATAGCCTCTCTCTCCCCACAGGCCAGCATTGGCAGCTGAACAATAGAGAGGCTGGCCCATCAAACACCTGACACACAGAACTACAGAGTAGGACACCCAGAGTGTTCCTTTAAGCAACTGATGTGCTAATCTACAGAGTAGGACCCCAGCCAGGGGCCCCTATGTGTGCCTGACACACTGAACAACAGAGAAGGACCCCAGGCAAGGGAGCCCTCTAAGTGGCTGAACAGGTGGAGCTACGGAGAAAGACTGGCCAAAGAGACCTTCTGATTGCCAGCCACAAGAGGCTTGAAAAGAGACTCTGATAGGGCCATAACTCCTGCAGCAGAGGCAGTCCGTGTCCCTGCACACTTTGTGCCACCAGGGTCCCCATGAGCGAAACAGCTGCACCACCTTCACGCTCAACTCTCACAGGAACAGAGCTGCCACAGGCAAAAAATAATCTTGCGTCTATGTGCGCAGGGTTTCTTCAGTCATGTCCAACTCTTTGCGACTCTGGAGACTGTGGGCTGCCAGGCTTCTCTGTCAGAGGGTTTTCCAGGCAAGAATACTGGAGCGTATTGGCCAATACTGGTTGCTATACCCTTCTAGAGATCTATATTTCCTGCTGCCTTAGCCGCTAACTCCCCTGAGTACCTGGTACTGCCAGAACCCCTGAGACCCAAAAAGCTGCACCACCTCCACACCTGGCCCTCACAGGGGCAAACCCAAGTCCTACAGGGCAGCCTCAGGAACAAACCCCAGTGGACGACCCACATGCAGAGGTAGAAATAAAACCACAACTGAAACCCAGGGGCAGTGTAGCTAAGGAAGAAGACCCAAAACCTTCCCACCAGATGTACAAGCTGCAGATTAATCCACACAAAAACCTAGGTAGACTCTGTGTCTGCAGAATATATATAAGGACATTGATAGCTCCCACAAAAGAAAATGCACTAGTTCTGATAGCTGTGGATATTGGAGGGAAGAACACAGAGGAGTAGGACCAGATTAGAATCTGGGCTGCCCCAACAACAGGTCCAGATCAGCAGTGTTGGAAGGCATCCTAGGGAGATGAAGTGGACTGTGACTCAAACACAATAAGTTAAAAAAAATAATGAAAAGGCAGAGAAATACTACACAAATGAATGCACAAATTAGAAACACAGAAGTCCAAATAAATGAAGAGGAAATAGGCAAACTACCTGAAAAAGAATTCAGAATAATGATAGTAAAGATGATCAAAAACTTTGTAAAACAAAATGAAGAAAATGCGGGAATCAATTAACGAAGACCTACAAGAATTAAAGAATAAACATACAGAGACAAACAATATAATTACTGAAATTAAAAATACTCTGGAAGGAATAAAGGCAGAATATCTGAAGCAGAAGAACGAATCTCAGTGAGCTGGAAGACAAAATGGTAGAAATAACTTCTGAAGAGCAGAATAAAGTAAAAAGAATGAAAAGAACTGAGGATAGTCTCGGAGACCTCTGGGACAATATCAAATGACCAACATTCAAATTATAGGGGTCCCAAAAGTATAAGAGAAAAAAAAGAATATGAGAAAAATTTTGAAGAGATTATAGTTGAAATTTCTGCAATATGGAAAAAGAAATAGTCAATCAAGTCCCAAAGTCCTATCCAGGATAAACCCAAGGAGAAACACGCCAATACACATACTAATCAAACTAATAAAGACTAAACGCAAAGAAAGAATATTAAAAGTAGCAAGGGAGAAGCAACAAGTAACATGCTTAACAGCTGATCTTGCAGCAGAAATTCTGCAGGCCAGAAAGGAATGGCAGGATATATTTAAAGTACTGAAAGGGAAAAATCTACAACCAAAATTACTCTACTCAGCAAGGATCTCATTCAAAATATGATGGAGAAATAAAAAGCTTTTCAGACAAGAAAAACTGAAGAGAATTCAGCACCACCAAACCAGCTTTACAAAAAATGTTCAGTTCAGTTCAGTCGCTCATTCGTGTCCGACTTTTGCGACCCCATGAATTGCAGCACGTCAGGCCTCTCTGTCCATCACCAACTCCCGGAGTCTACCCAAACCCATGTCCATCGAGTCGGTGATGCCATCCAACCATCTCATCCTCTGTCGTCCCCTTCGCCTCCCACCCCCAATCCTACCCAACATTAGGGTCTTTTCCAATGAGTCAACCATTCGCATGAGGTGGCCAAAGTATTGGAGTTTCAGCTTCAACATTAGTCCTTCCAATGAACATCCAGGATTGATCTCTTTTAGGATGGATTGATTGGATCTCCTTGCAGTCCAAGGGACTCTCAAGAGTCTTCTCCAACACCACAGTTCAAAAGCATCAATTCTTCGGCACTCAGCTTTCTTCACCGTCCAACTCTCACATCCATACATGACCGCTGGAAAAACCATAGCCTCGACTAGACGGACTTTTGTTGGCAAAGTAATGTCTCTGCTTTTAAATATGCTGTCTAGGTTGGCCACAACCTTCCTTCCAAGGAGTAAGCATCTTTTAATTTCATGGCTGCAATCACCATCAGCAGTGATTCTGGAGCCCAAAAAAATAAAGTCTGACACGGTTTCCACTGTTTCCCCATCTATTTCCCATGAAGTGATGGGACCAGATGCCATGATCTTAGTTTTATGAATGTTGAGCTTTAAGCCAACTTTTTCACTCTCCTCTTTCACCTCCATCTAGAGGCTCTTTAGTTCTTCTTCACTTTCTGCCATAAGGGTGGTGTCATCCACATATCTGAGGTTATTGATATTTCTCCCGGCAATCTTGATTCCAGCTTGTGTTTCTTCCAGCCCCGCGTTTCTCATGATGTACTCTGTATATAAGTTAAATAAGCAAGGTGACAATATACAGCCTTGACGTACTCCTTTTCCTATTTGGAACCAGTCTGTTGTTCCATGTCCAGTTCTAACTGTTGCTTCCTGACCTGCATACAGGTTTCTCAAGAGACAGGTCAGATGGTCTGGTATTCCCATCTCTTTCAGAAGTTTCCAGTTGATTGTGATCCACACAGTCAAAGGCTTTGGCATAGTCAATAAAGCAGAAATAGATGTTTATCTGGAACTCTCTTGCTTTTTCAATGATCCAGCGGATGTTGGCAATTTGATCTCTGGTTCCTCTGCCTTTTCTAAAACCAGCTTGAACATCTGGAAGTTCATGATTCACGTATTGCTGAAGCCTGGCTTGGAGAATTTTGAGCATTACTTTACTAGCATGTGAGATGAGTGCAATCGTGCAGTAGTTTGACAAATGTTAAACGGACTTAAATAGTCAAGAAATACAAGAGAAGGAAAAAGATCTACAAAATCAACCCCGAACAATTAAGAAAATGGCAATAAGAACATACATATCAATAATTACTTTAAATGTAAATGGATTAAATGTTCCAACCAAAAGACACAGACTGGCTGAATGGATACAAAAACAAGACCCATATATATGCTGTCTATGAGAAGCCCACTTCAGACCTAAAGACACATATAGACTGAAAGTGGGAGGATGGAAAAATATATTCCATGCAAGTGGCAAGCAAAAGGAAGCTGGAATAGCAATCCTCATATCAGACAAGATAGACCTTAAAGAAGATTACAAGACATAAGGAAGGACACTACATAATGATCAAGGGATCAATCCAAGAGGAAGACATAACAATTGTAAATATCTATGCACCCAACATAGGAGCACCTCAATTCGTAAGACAAACAGTAACAGACATAAAAGGAGAAATTGACAATAACATAATAATAGTAGGAGACTTTAACACTCCACTAACACCAATGGACAGATCATCAAAACAGAAAATTAGTAAGGAAACACAGTCTTAAATGATACATTAGATGAGATCAATCTTATTGATATCATCAGGACATTCCAAATGCAGAATACACCTTCTTCTTAAGTGCACATGGAACATTCTCTAGGATAGACCACATCTTGGGTGACAAATCAAACCTCAGTAAATTTAAGAAAATTGAAATCGTATCAAGCATCTTCTCCAACCACAATGCTATGAGATTTGATATCAATTATAAGAAAAAAACTGTAAGAAACAAAAACATGTGGAGATTAAACAACACATTTCTAAATAACCAACAGGTTACTGAAGAAATCAAGAAGGAAATCAAAAAATTTCTAGAAACAAATGACAATTAAACATGACAGTTCAAAATCTATAGGATTCAGCAAAGGTAGTTCTAAGAGGGAAGTTTATAGCAATACAATCCTGCCTTAAGAAACAAGAAAAACATCTAATAGATAACCCAACTGTACACCTGAAACAACTAGAAAAATGGTTTTGAAGTGTGGTGTTACAGAAGACTCTTGAGAGTCCCTTGGACTGCAAAGAGATCCAACCAATCCATCCTAAAGGAAATCAGTCCTGAGTATTCATTGGAAGGACTGGTGTTGAACATGAAACTCCAATACTTTGGCCACCTGATGTGAAGAACTGATTCACTGGAAAAGACCCTAATTCTGGGAAAGATTGAAGGTGGGAGGAGAAGGGAACGACAGAGGCTGAGATGGTTGGATGGCATCACTGACTCGATGGACATGAGTTTGAGTAGGCTCCAGGAGTTGGTGATGGACAGGGAAGCCTGGTGTGCTGCAGTCCATGGGGTCACAATGAGTAAGACACGACTGAGTGACTGAACTGAACTGAACTGAAAATAATATTATAGAGGTCATATCATGAGTATGTTTTATAAAAGTAAAGATTACCTTGTCAAAAAAGAAGAAGAATAAAAACACCAAAATTAGTATAAGGAAAGAAATCATAAAGATCTGAGCAGAAATAAATGAACAAGAAATGAAAGAAATAATAGTAAAGATTAATAAAACTAAAAGCTTGTTCTTTGAAAAGATAAACAAGATTGACAAACCTTTGGCCACACTCATCAAGAAAAAAAGAGAGAAGAATCAACTTTACAAAATTAGAAATGAAAAAGAGGTTGCAACAGACAGTGCAGAAATACAAAGGATTATGAGAGACTATTATGAGCAACTATATGTCAATAAAATAGATAACCTGGAAGAAATGCACAGATCCTTAGAAAAGTTCGATCTTCCAAGACTGAACCAGGAAAAAATAGAAATTATGAACAACCCAATAACAAGCCCTGAAATTGAAGCTGTGATTAAAAATCTCCCCAAAAAACAAAAGCCCAGGACCAGATGGTTTCACAGGAGAATTCTATCAAACATTTAGAGAAGAGCTAATGCCTATCCTTCTAAAACTCTTTCAAAAAATTGCAGAGGAAGGAACACTTCCAAACTCACACTACGAGGCCTCCATCACCCTGATACCAAACCCAGACAAAGACAACACACACACAAAAAATCTACAGGCCAATATCACTGATAAACATGATGCAAAAATCCTCAACAAAATTTAGCAAACAGAATTCAGCAACACATCAAAAAAGCTCATACACCATGATCAAGTTGGGTTTATTCCAGGGATGCTAGGACCCTTCAATATATGCAAATCAATTAAGGTGATACACTATATTAACAAATTGAAAAATAAAAAACATATGATAATCTCAATAGATGCAGGAAAAGCCTTTGACAAAATTCAGCACCTATTTATGATTAAAACTCTTCAAAAACTAGGCATAGTAGGAACCTACCTCAACGTGGTAAAGGCCATATATGATAAGCCTACAGCAAACATTATTCTCAATGATGAAAACTGAAAGCATTCCCCCTAAGATCAGGAACAAGACAAGGGTGTCCACTTTCACCATTATTATTCAACATAGTTCTGGAAGTCCTAGCTATAGCAATCAGAGAAGGAAAAGAAATAAAAGAAATCCAGATCAGAAAACAAGAAGTAAAGCTCTCACTGTTTGCAGATGACATGATACTGTACATAGAAAACCCTAAAGATAGTATCAGAAAATTACTAAAGCTAATCAGTGAATTTAGCAAAGTTGCAGGATACAAAATCAATACACAAAAATCACTTGCATTTCTATATACTAACAATGAAAAATCAGAAAGAGAAATTAAGGAATCAATCCCATTCACCATTGCAGCAAAAATAATTAAATATCTATGAATAAACCTACATAAGGTGACAAAAGAACTGTACACAGAAAATTATAAGACACTAATGAAACAAATCAAAGATGAGATAAACAGATGGAGAGATATTCCATGTTCCTGGGTAGGAAGACTCAACATTGTAAAACTTTCTGTACTACCAAAGGCAATTACAGATTCAATGTGATCCCTATCAAATTGCCAGTGACATTTTTCACAGAACTAGAACAAAAAATTTCAGGATTCATATGGAAACACAAAAGATCCCGAATAGCCAAAGCAGTCTAACAAAAGAAGAATGGAGCTGGATGAATCAACCTTTCTGACTTCAGATTATACTACAAAGCTACAGTCATCAAGACAGTATGGTACTGGCACAAAAACAGAAATATAGACCAATTGAACAGGATAGAAAGCCCAGAAATAAACCGATGCACATATGGATACCTTATATTTGACAAAGGAGGCAAGAATATACAATGGGGCAAAGACAGCCTCTTCAATAAATGGTGCTGGGAAAACTGGACAGCTACATGTAAAAGAATGAAATTAGAACGCTTCCTAACACCATACATGAAGATAAACTCAAAATGGATTAAAGACCTAAATGTAAGACCAGAAACTATAAAACTCTTAGAGGAAAACATAGGCAGAACACTCGATGACATAAATCAAAGCAAGATCCTCTATGACCCACCTCCTAGAGTAATGGAAATAAAAACAAAGTAAACAAGTGGGACCTGATTAAACTTAAAAGCTTTTGCACAGTAAAGGAAACTATAAGCAAGGTGGAAAGACATTCCCTCAGAGTGTGAGAAAATAATAGCAAATGAAACAACTGACAAAGGATTAATTTCCAAAATATACAAGCAGCTCATACTACTCAATACCAGAAAAACAAACAACCCAATCAAAAAGTGGGAAAAAGACCTAAACAGACATTTCTCCAAAGAAGACATACCAATGGCTAACAAACACATAAAAACACATCACTCATTATTAGAGAAATGCAAATCAAAATTACAATGAGATATCACCTCACACCAATTAGAATGGCCATCATCAAAAAGTCAACAAACAATAAATGCTAGAGAAGGTGTGGAGAAAAGGGAATGCTCTTGCACTGTTGGTGGGAATGTAAACTGATACAGCCAATATGGAAGATGGTATGGAGATTCCCTAAAAAACTAAAAATAAAAGCACCATATGACTCAGCAATCCCACTCCTAGGCATATATCCTGAAGAAACCAAAATTGGAAAAGATGCATGTATCCCATTGTTTACTGAAGCACTATTTACAATAGTTACACAATGGAATATTACTCAGCCATAAAAAGGAGCACCTTTGATTCAGTTCTAATGATGTGGATGAACTTAAAACCTATTATACAGAGTGAAGCAAGTCAGAAAGAGCAAGATAAATATCATATTCTAACACATATATGCTTTTGAACTGTGGTGTTGGAAAAGACTCTTGAGAGTCCCTTGGACTGCAAGGAGATCCAACCAGTCCCTCCTAAAGGAGATCAGTCCTGGCTGTTCATTGGAAGGACTGATGTTGAAGCTGAAACTCCAATACTTTGGCCACCAGATGTGAAGAGCTGACTCATTGGAAAAGACCCTGGTGCTGGGAAAGATTGAGGGCAGGAGGAGAAGGGACGATAGAGGATGAGATGGCTGGATGGCATCACCGACTCGATGGACATGGGTTTGGGTGGACTCAGGGAGTTGGTGATGGACAGGGAGGCCTAGCGCACTGCGGTTCATGGGGTTGCAAAGAGTCGGACACGACTGAGTGACTGAACTGAACTGAACTGAACACATATATACAGAATCTAGAAAAATGGTACTGAAGAATTTACTTACAGGGCAGCAATGGACAAACAGACATTGAGAATAGACTTGTGGACACAGGAAGAGGGGAGGAGAGGGTGAGATGTATGGAAAGGGTAACATGGAAACTCACATTACCATATGTAAAATAGATAATGAACAGGAATTTGCTGTATGGCTCAGGAAAGTCAAACAAGGGCCCTGTTTCAACCTAGAGGGGAGGGATGGGGAGAGAGATGGATGGGAAGTTCAAAAGGGACAGGATATATGTATACCTATGGCTGATTCATGTTGAGGTTTGACAGAAAACAACAAAATTCTATAAAGCAATTATCCTTCAATAAAAAAATTAATTTTAAAAAATAAAAGAAAAAAACATACATATATCTCCCAGAATTAACATGTAAAGTTAATGCAATTCTAATTAGAATCCAAATAAAGATATTTTGATTTTGTTTGGGAACTGAATAAAATTATTTTAAAGAAGGCTATAGAAGAATAAGTGCCGAAAATAGTTAATAAAATTACTTTTAAAAAGGAGAGTAAAGGGTTACAAGCTGTAGATATGGTCAGTTTGGCCTAATGTTTAAGAACATGGGCTCTGGAACTATACTTTCAGGGAACAGGCTCTACTACTTACTGGTGATGAGGCACAAAGCGTGTTTGAAATAAAGATATTAGTAGTATCATACCCAAGAAAAAGAAATGCAAGAAGGCAATCTGGTTGTTTGAGGAGGCCTTACAAATATCTGAGAAAAGAAGAGAGGCGAAAGGCAAAGGAGAAAGGGAAAGCCATACCTAACTTAATGCAGAGTTCCAGAGAATAGCAAGGAGAGATAAGAAAACCTTCTTAAGTGAACAATGCAAAAAATAGAGGAAAACAATAGAATTGGAAAGACTAAGACCTCTTTAAGAAAATTGGAAATACCAAGGGAACATTTCATGAAAAAATAGGCATAATAAGGGATAAAAATGGCAAGGACCTAACAGAGGCAGAAGAGATTAAGAAAAAATGGCAAGAATACACAGATCTGTACAAAAAAGCTCTTAATGATCCAGATAGCCATGATGGTGTGGTCACTCACCCAAAGCCAGACATTCTGGAATGTGAAGGCAGGTAGGCCTTAGGAAACGTTACTATGAACAAAGCTAGTGGAGGTGATGGAATTCTAGCTATTTCAAATTCTCAAGGATGATGCTGATAAAGTACTGCAATCTTTATGCCAACAAATTGGGAAACACAGCAGTGGCCACGGGACTGGAAAAGGTCAGTTTTCATTCCAGTCTCAAAGAAAAGTGAAGTGAAGTCGCTCAGTTGTGTCTGACTCTGCAACCACATGGACTGTAGGACTGTAGCCTACCAGACTTCTTCATTCATGGGATTTTCCAGGTAAGAGTAAGGGAGTGGGTTGTCATTTCCTTCTCCAGGGGATGTTTGTGACCCACGGATCTAACCCGGGTCTCCGCATTGTAGGCAGACACTTTACCCTCTGAGCCACCAGGGGCGCCAATACCAAAGCATGTTCAAATTACCATACAATTGCACTGATTTCACATGCCAGCAAGATTTCGCTCAAAATCCCTCAAGCTAGGCTTCAGCAGTGTGTGAACTGAGAACTTCCAAATGTACAAGCTGGATTTAGAAAAGGCAAAGGAACCAGAGGGTTTCCCTGGTGTCTCAGATGGTAAAGAATCTGCCTGCACAGTGACAGACTTTATTTTCTTGGGTTCCAAAATCACTGCAGATGGTGACTACAGCCATGAAATTAAAAGATGCTTGGTCCTTGGAAGAAAAACTATGACAAACCCAGACAGAATATTAAAAAACAGAGACATTACTTTACCAACAAAGGTCTATACAGTCAAAGCTATGGCTTTTCCAGGAGTCATGTATGGATGTGAGAGCTAGACGATAAAGAAGGCTGAGCACTGAAGAATGATGCTTTTGAACTGTGGTCCTGGAGAAGACTCATTGAGAGTCCCTTGGACTGCAAGGAGATCAAACCAGTCAATCCTAAAGGAGATCAACCCTAAATATACATTGGAAGGACTGATGCTAAAGCTGAAGCTCCAATACTTTTGCCACCTGATAGGAAGAGCCGACTCATTGGACAAGACCCTGATGATGGGAAAGACTGAAGGGAGGAGAAGGGGATGACAGAGGATGAGACGGTTGGATGGCATCACCAACTCAATGGACATGAGTTTGAGCAAACTCTGGGAGATAGTGAAGAACAGGGAAGCCTGGCTTGCTGCAGTTCATGGGGCTGCAAAGAGTCAGACACTACTTAGCAACTAAACAACAGCAACAACAATAGTACCTACCTGACAGGAGGTTTGTGAAGGTTAAATCTAAATTGCTTAGGACAGTATATAGTGAATACTACAACTGTACTCTGTTATTATCCTGTAATTACTATAAAGTCAGTATATCAAAGGGTATAATAAATTCCAGAAATATTCATAATGAAACAAATTAGAGTACCAAAAATAGAGTCCAGCATACATGGGAACTTAATGTACAACAAAGGTAGAAATTCAGTTTAGTAAAGAAAAATAATTTATTTACCGAAGAGGCACAATAGGCTAGCCATCTGGAAGAAATGCATGTCACATACAAAAATAAATTCCAGATGGATTCCACATTTAAATGTAACCAAAAAAATAAAACTTTTAGAAAAACTTAGAATAACCAACCTTGGGATAAAAGAGGCATTCTTAAATAGGACAGAAAGCTCAGACTTAATGAATGAAAAGGCAGAAAATAATAAGCATGAATAAAATAAAAATTATAGTCTGGGGAAATATTTGCAACATTTAACAAACATTTGTTTGAACACCTTTTACACAATAGATGCTACTGGGTGCCATGATGAATAAAACATTTAGCAAATACTAGAAGCCAGGGTTTGATTTATTATTTTGTTATTTGTCTATATGATATTCCTACATTCATGGAGCTTATCTTCTAGTGATAGATATAACAGGTAACATACAAAGAGTTCTTACATGTAAGAGAGAGAAAAAAACCAATGGTAAAAGTGGTAAGAAAATATAAAGAGACAACTCAAAGAATTCCAAACCACTATAACTTATGAAATCATATTTATCACACCATATGATGAAAACACTGCATATTTCTTCCCAACTCTGTGGTCAGTGACCTCATGTTGGTAGTTTGAACATAGTCATGATGAGAATATTTACATCATAGAAATCAGCAAATGTTACAAGTCAGAGTTTGATTTATTATTTTGTTATTTGTCTAAGAAAATAATGGAGAATAATGTAAAAAATGTAGATTAAACTAAAAACGTGGTGTGTCTGTGGCCATCACATTATGAATAGCACAGAGCATTAAGGAAATATTCTTCTAGTATTTGAAAACTATTATCTGATTCAGCACAATAGTCACTCACCTCATTGACAGATAATGAGGTTCCGAAATATGTGGTGCTAAAATGGAAAGAAATTTCAATTTAATGAGTACAGTTTATATGAGGATAAAAATAGTTTAATAGTAGATCATATTTCAGATTTAATGACAATAAATTTATCAGGAAAAGAGTGAACTGTAATGAAGCTCCATTTGTCAAATCATTGTTGCACTGTAATCACAGGTTGCATGCAGATATGAGAGTTCAGCAACAATCAGCCAAAGCACCCTGTAATATTCAGTTGGCTATAAAGAACTTATGATACAACACTGAATACTCTATTATTATTTATAAATTATGTATCATTGAGGTCAGGAAAATCAACAATAAACATATGTGCTTATATGTAGCACTTTGTGAATGTGTGTGTGTGTAGTTATTAATAGTTAAACACTTACCAGCACTTGCTTCTACCAACATCCCTTTAACCAGAATTCATTCACATGGCCATGGCAGGCTTGTTCTATCTAAGCAACCTCATGACCAGCTAAAAATTGTTGTAACCCCATGGTGAAGGACAGGCTGGATTTGGGGGAAAAATAACTATCAATCTCTGACATAGCACTGTTATTTTCATTTTTTAAAGAGGACATTGAGACTCAGCTTGAATTAACTTGCCCAAGAGTCACTCATCTAAAAAGAAGATGAGATGAGATTTGATCTCATGTTTGTCTAGTTTCATTTTTTTTTCTCCACACCATTCTCTACCTCTGGAAATATAACACACTGAGTTTGAGGTCATAGTGGAGTTTACAAACAAAAGATTTTTCCAACTTCCCCGGAAGTATGTACTTATAAGATGACTAATGTAGTAAAGAGTTTCGATCACAGAAAGAAGTCAATGAATGGTCAGGGTGAGGAAATCAGTGGGAACAATGTGTTTCTCTGGTCAGCTCATTTGCCTTCAGGGTGATTAAATCCATGGGTTTATCCAGACAGTTAGGGAGCTGTGTACCCATCTCCATTTTTCTTTTCCAGACACAGTCTGCATGATTTTTTTATTATTATTATTACCTTAGAAATAAACATTGCCAGACATGAGAAATAGATGGGAACCAGAGAAAGACATGGGAATGAGGCAACTTGAAAATTGCCTTGTCCCAGCTGGTCAGTAATACCCTCACTTTAATGTATTTATCTTATCTAGGGCTTTCCTGGTGACTCAGATGGCAAAGAATCTGCCTGCAATGCAGGAGATGCAGGTTCATTCCCTGGGTTAAGATCCCCTGGAGAAGAATTCTTGCCTGGAGAATTCCATGGACAGAGGAACCTGGCGGGCTACAGTCCATGAGGTCACAGAAGCAGACACGATTGACCAACTAACACTTTCAACTCTTTGTCACAAATCTCATGTACTAGGCTTTAAACCCCTTGAAGTCAGGAACTGTGTCTTGTTAAATGTCCTAATATAATTTCTTCATATAGCCAATGAGTGACAAATATTGGTTGAATAAATTATCATGTGAGTGGATACTCAGTCCTTGTTTACATAATATGTATCTTATTTCTCTTTATCTGAGTATTCCCTGAGAGGAGGAGCCAGGTCTTCCATCAAGACCAAAGGTTATTCAGCTATTTATACAACAGATATCCATTAAATTCATGCTATATGTGAAGCACCACAGAGTGAAAATATTGGTCACTGCTTAGACTAGGAACTCCACAAGGGTGAGAACCATATACTTTATTTCCTCTGAGACTTCCCATAAAGGACAGTATATATTCAGAATGCAAGCTTCTTTATAAAAACAGCTAACATTTATTGGATATTTACTGTGTGTTGGCACCAAGTGCTTTATATATATTATTGCATTTAACCACCATAACAAAACCATGAGCCTTCCCTGGTAGCTCAGACAGTAAAGAACCTGCCTGCAATACAGGAGACCCAGGTTTGATCCCTGGGTCAGGAAATCCCCTGGAAAAGGGAATGGCAACCCATTCTAGTATTCTTGCCTGGAGAATTCCATGGACAGAGGAGCCTGGTAGGCTACATTCCACAGGATCACAAAAAGTCAGACATGACTGGGCAACTAACACAACAGCAACAATCCTATGAGGGGGGCACTATTATCACCCCTACCTTGTAGATGAGGAAGTTGAAGCTTAAGAGATGAAGTAGTAGAAATCACACAGCTACAAAGTGTCAGAATCCCAGATTTTTACTGCTGTGGCATCCTGCCTTCCCCTGGGCTACTGGCAGTGTCAGTTCTCTGGGACAACACTGAAAGGATGAGCCATTAAAAAGTCTAGCCCTGTAGCTCTGCCAAGGACTCTGAGTCTTCCTTCAACCCCTCCCCTTCTTAGCCAGTACTGACAGATACGACGTAGAGGTCATGATTTTAGATGAGGTATCTTATAATAGTCAGTGGTGAACACCATTTCTGACAGATTTTAGAGTTTGGTTTTACAATTTGGATAATAGACTACTCTCACCTGTCTCTAGCTAATTAGAAAACTAAGAGTTGCCTAGTTTACTAAAACTGGAAAATGCTTTCAAAGAGACAGTGGAGTTTGAAGGAAGCTTTTTAAAAATTCCTGCCTTGTTTGGTTCAGAATAGATGTCTGAATTGATATATTTAAATTCCCTTCCTCTACACTAAAACAAGAGCAAAGATCTACAGAAGATAATAGGAGAGAGGACCAGAGAATTCGATGACTTTCTGGAAAATAGAAAGTGGATAAGACCTTATTTACAGGTAAAACCGAGTCCCAAATGCACAGGAAGAATGAAGGCAGAGTTGGATAAGAAATAATGGGGGAGGAAAAGTAAGGAAGAAAGGAAAATTAGAAATGTCAGAAGTAGAACTTTGTTAGAAAGTTATGCTCCATACACCAAACTAGAATAACATGAATTCCAGCATATGGTAGAGTATAAGAAAATGTAATGAACTTGACCTTGTTGTATGAGCAGATTTCTTTGAACAGTTCTACTCCTTCTCCAAGGTTTCAACAACAGTATTTGGGTATATCAAGAATATTATTTAAAGAGTCATAATATTAAGACATTGTCCAAAGGTTTCCGATTTTTAGAATCAGTCCACAGAGAAGCCATGGAGGATTGTACAGCTGTAGAATAAAATGTAAAGACAATAAACCTCAACAAGATGAAAGTAATACTGTAGCTGACAGAAGTTGGGAGGAGAGGAGGATGAAGCAGAAGTGTTAATATATTCACAACAGAGAATCAAAAGATATTGTCTAAAGTTGTTTAAAAAAGAATTAGACGTTGAAGTGTGTTATGTAAAGTCATAAAAGTAATAGAAGACCCAATGATAAAAATATAACTAACAAAACTTGGAAATACAAAGGAGATGAAAAGTCATATAAATGAGCTAAATTCCTCATCCTTCTTTCATAGTAAGGAGTCAATTGATAAGATCTAAACTTGGTAAATCAGAAAATAAATGATTAGGATATGATTTTGAATGATCATGGTGAACAACAGAAAAACTCAAAATAGAAAAGGCTAAAAATGGATACTTCCCATCTATTCTAGAAAAACACTTCCACATGTGTACCAGGAACTAGAGACAATGAAACTCAGTGCAGTTCTGTGTTGTAATAATGAAAAATTGGAAATATCTAAGTGTTCACTGTATGTAAATAAATAATGGCAGAGTGACATTATACAACAGTTTAAAGAAGTGAAATGGGTATATATGCACTGACATGGAAGGATATCAAAGTATACCATCTGTGCATAATAAAAATCAAAATAAGTATGCTTTTAAGGATTATAAAGATCTGAGAGGAAACCCACCACTGTCAACAAAGCTGGTGACTCCTGAGGAGGGGAATGTAATTGGAGCGATGGTCAAGGATGACACTAACTTTATCTGTGAGGTTTAAAATTTTTACAAGAACAAGTTCATGCATGATTTGTGTAGCCTAAAACCAATCATTTTTAAGTGGTTACCACTGTGGCAGACGTAGAGCTTTTTCATTTAATACCACTCTATAACATATCAATTTCTTTTTTTTTTACTATAAGTATGTACATGTTATTTTAAAATAATAATTTTAAACAATGACAATAAAAAACAATATTTTGGTTCCTTTAGTTACAGGAAACTTCACAGAACAGTGTAGCTGCAGGCAGTGCTCTAAGCCAAAAAGTTGCCCTCCCTCTAGTCCTATAAATGATCGTTATTTATGACCACTTCGTGGCATAGATGTGTACAGCTATTTACCATTTCTTCTGGGAGGGTGGATGTTCACATTCATATGAGACAAAACAAATCAAGATTCAACTAGACAGGCTGCTGTGGGCTTGGGGATTAGAAGAGCAAAAATAAAAATAAAAAACAAACCCAGCAACATGCAACATACTCCAGTAAATCACTTCTCCTTTTTGTCTTGAATTTAACAACCTCATCTGTGTTGTGGACATTTTTATGTACTTAGCACTGAGTTTTAAAAAGCATAAACAAAATATTTGACTGAACTGGCCTCTGGACTGGAAGCTAGATAGTAATCATGGTAGATCTTGTTCAAGATTCAATAGTGAGTATATGTATTAATACATCATTTCATCTGTCCAACAATAGCTGTTCCCTTTTTTCTTGTCTTTTTGAGCAACCTTTCAGGAAACTTCAAAATTTTACCAGTTTCTGTAGGTTTCACTTCTTAAGACCAAGTGAGAGCATTTAAACACTAGGGGGATGAGAGACTATTTCTTTCAGTTCTTATTCAAATTCTGACCTTCCAATAACCTCTGTCTTTCAACATCCCACCATTATGTTCTTTCTGAACCTCAAGAATACGTTGAGTTTACCTTCCTCTTCCATGGCTTGTCTTTTAGGTATGATTCACTTGGGAAGAACCTAGAATCCTTCCACAGCAGATATCGCAGACTTTGATTCAGATGTTAATTCTGAGCATTTTGTTTTACCTATAAAGGAATTAACATTATTTAATTCCAATAATATTAGAACAATAATATTGTTCAACCACCATGAACAAAGCTAGTGGAAGTGATGGAATTCCAATTGAGCTATTTCAAATCTCTGAAAGATGATGCTGTGAAAGTGCTGCACTCAATATGTCAGCAAATTTGGAAAACTCAGCAGTGGCCACAGGACTGGAAAAGGTCAATTTTCATTCCAATGCCAAAGAAAGGCAATGCCAAAGAATGCTCAAACTACCGCACAGTTGCACTCATCTCACACGCTAGTAAAGTAATGCTCAAAATTCTCCAAGCCAGGCTTCAGCAATACGTGAACCATGAACTTCCAGATGTTCAAGCTGGTTTTAGAAAAGTTAGAGGAACCAGAAATCAAATTGCCAACATCTGCTGCTTATTTAACTTATATGCATCATCAAAAACACAAGACTGACTTAATTTTTCTGGGCTCCAAAATCGCTGCAGATGGTGACTGCAGCCATGAAATTAAAAGACACTTACTCCTTGGAAGGAAGGTTATGACCAACCTAGACAGCATATTAAAAATCAGAGATACCACTTTGTCAGCAAAAATCCATCTAGCCAAGGCTATGATTTTTCCAGTGGTCATGTATGGATGTGAGAGTTGGATTGCAAAGAAAGCTGAGTGCCGAAGAATTGATGCTTTTGAACTGTGGTGTTGGAGAAGACTCTTGAGAGTCCCTTGGACTGCAAGGAGATCAACCCAGTCCATCCTAAAGGAGATCAGCCCTGGGTGTTCATTGGAAGGACTGATGTTGAAGCTGAAACTCCAGTTCTTTGGCCACCTGATGCGAAGAAGTAACTCATTGGAAAAGACTCTGATGCTGGGGAAGATTGAGGGCAGGAGGAGAAGGGGATGGCAGAGGATGAGATGGTTGGATGGCATCACCAACTCAATGGACATGGGTTTGGGTGGACTCCAGGAGTTGGTGATGGACAGGGAGGCCTGGCGTGCAATGGGGTTGCAACGAGTCGGACACGACTGAGCGACTGGACTGACTGATACTGATTGTTCAATAACAGTGAACAACCATATTTTTCACAAATAATTTTATTTAATCCTCTCAATGTCCCTGTAATCTTGGGTATTATAAGTACCATTTTAATGAAGAAGAAACAGATGAAAAGAGTTAGGAACTTTGCCCTCAAGAGATGAATCACCAGAAACTGCTCTCCACTCCAGACCTTTAATACAGTTCTCCTGGTCCAGTTACCTAATAGGAGGTCTTTGTTAAAATTCCTCCAGGTCTTACATTTATAAAAACACCTTTATGCATTGAGTAAACTTCCAGGAACTTCAATGGGAAATCTCCTAATGAATTCCTTTGAAGTTGCCAACACCTTTCAGATATATTTGCAGTAACACACCAGAAGTTGCTTTTTACCTGTAGAAACAAAGTCCCCTATCTTTGATGTTAGCCTCCAAATCTTAACCTATGTTTCTACCCGGGGCAGTGCATTTAGGGCAGTGAGCTGCCACTTGAAAAGAAGATCCATATATTTGGTGTCCCTATTATCACCTTCTCAATATATGAGCCCATTGTTTTTCCATCTGACTGATGCTTACAACTTTACTCCTGGGATACACACTATCAAGTCTCCTCACCCAGAACCAAGCAGGTAAAGAAAGATTAAAAGGTTAAAATAACTACAGCAAAACCAGATACATTACAAGATCACTCCTATCCCACCTTAGGTCAGGGCTGGGTCCTGACATTATTCCACTCACCCTCTTGTTGATGGTGCTTAAATCAAACTGTGAATATATCAAGGCTTGAAATTTGATGCATCAAATCAAGCCTTAATTTACTCCATTCACTGGTCCATCTGTCACCTAACGCACTTTCCCAGGCAGTACTGAGGATGTTCCAGTGTCATCTAGACTTGTCCTTTCTTTCCTCTTTCCAAGTTGAAACATTTTCACTCTCTGCCTCATTTCCATTGGTCCAAGATGTCTGTGGCTTCCACAGAGAGCTAATCCAATAAGCCAATCCATGCAAATGTACAAAAAGGCTTAGAATAGAACCTCCCTGGTCCTCCCAAATAAAGAACACAGAGTTCCTTCAAGACTAAAAATACCCAAAACTAAAAAGAAAAATTATAAATATGTAAAATTCCCCCGCCTTATTTTTCAACTGATTTATTATGAACATCTTCCTACATCAATCAATTTTATGCAGCAACTTTTTTAATGTTTCAAAATGCAGTTATACTTCCCTGTCTTCCCACTGTTGAGCATTTAGTTTCTCTCCAGTTCTTCCTGTAATGAACATTTTATATCTAAACCTATACGTACCGAGTATGGGTTCTATACCAAAAGGGATGCAGCCTGGTGAACAAGGAGAAGCCCTCTAGAAGGCCTGTTATGCAGCTTTATTTTCTGGGTGTGATTGGGTTCAACCTTCCTTCCAACACTATCTCTGTCCTTGGCTTGCAGTCATCACCATGAAAGCTATTAGTTGGGGACAGACTTGGGGAAAGAGCTTTGTTGTTACTGTTCAATTGCTAAGTCATGTTGGACTCTTTGCGACCCTGTGAACTTCAGCATGCCTGGTTTCCTTGTCCTTCGCTATCTCCTGGAGTATGCTAAAACTCATGTCCATTGATTCACTGATGCCTTCCAACCATCTCATCCTCTGTCGCCCCTTTCTCTTCCTGCCCTCGATCTTTCCCAGCATGAGGTTCTTTTCCAATGAGTCAGCTCTTCACATCAGGTGGCCAGAGTAGTGGAACTTCAGCTTCAGCATCAGTCCTTCCAATGAATATTCAGCATTGATTTACTTTAGGACTGACTGGTTTGATCTTGCCATCCAAGGGACTTCAAGGATCTTCTCCAGCACCACAGTTCAAAAGCATCACTTCTTCAGTGCTCAGCCTTCTTTATGGTCCAGCTCCCACATCTGTACATGATTACTGGAAAAACTACAACTTTGACTATACAGACCTTTGTCGGCAAAGTGATGTCTCTGCTTTTTAATACGCTGTCTAATTTTGTCATAACTTTTCTTCCAACAAGCAGCATCTTTTAATTTCATGGCTGCAATCACCATATGCGGTGATTTTGGAGCCCAAGAAAATAAAATCTGCCACTGTTTCAACTTTTTCCCCATCTAAACTGCCATGAAGTGATGGGACTAAATGCCATGATCTTCGTTTTTTGAATGTTGAGCTTTAAGCCATCTTTTTCACTCTCTTCTTTAACCTTCAGAAAGGGCTTGGAAGCTGATAAACCTTGACATTCGTATCTAAAAAGTCACTGTTATTGTATATATTTTTATCAGTTTGGATAAAAGTTGGTGAGTGAGTGAAAGTTGCTTAGTCATGTCTGACTCTTTGTGACCCCATGGACTACATAGTCCGTGGAATTCTCCAGGCCAGAATACTGGAGTGGGTAGCATTTCCCTTCTCCAGGGGACCTTCCCAACCCAGGGATCAAACCCAGATCTCCTGCATTGCAGACGAATTCTTTACCAGCTGAGCCACAAGGGAAGCCCAAAGTTGATGAAATTTAACCCACATCTTCACGGACAATTCATGAGAATTCTGGGCAATCAGAAAGGCGATTGAGTTTCTATAGTAAATTTGGAGTTTGTGGGCCCAGCCGCTGTTCTGAGCCTTGGTGTTTGGCTGCTTCTCTTCCCTTGTTTCTGTGACCCTCTTAAAATCAGCTTCAGGGCTTCCCTGGGGGCTCAGTGGTAAAGAATCCACCTGCCAGTTCAGGAGACATGGGTTCATTCCCTGATCCAGGAAGATATTACATGTCGGGGAGAAACTAAGCCCATGAGCCTTAACTATTGAGCCTGTGTTTTAGTGTCTGGGAGCCGCAACTGCTGAGCCCACATGCTGAAACTACTGAAGCCCGCGCATGAGAGACACAGAGCCCATGCTCCACCACAAGAGAAGCCACTGCAATGAGAAACCCGTGCACTGTAACTGAAGTGTAGCCCCTGCTCACCACAGCTAGAGAAAGCCCTCAAGCAACAGCAAAGATTCAAGACAGTCAAAAATAAAATGATAAAAAAAATAATAATAAAGTAAAATCAGCTTCAGAAGGTCAAGTGAGGCAATAATTGTCCCTCTTTTCTAACATCATGTTGCAATATAGGCATGATAAGGATGGTAGTAATGGTAACATAAGCAGACTCGGGCTAAAGCATTTGTTCCACTGGCAAGATCTTCCTGAAACAATACTTCAGAGTAGAGGAACAGGATAATCAGAACAGGAGTCTTTTCACCTCACAGGAAATATGGGAGCTTAGTGCTCTTCCCATCTGCCTGCAACGGGATCCAGCTATGTGTTCCTTCTGCTATTCCTAGTTCCATGAAGGGCAGACTTTACAATTCTTTGATGATTCAAAAAGCAAAACACTTGAAGATTAAACTAGAATTGAGGCAAATGTTCATAAATCTCCTTTTAGCCACAAGAAGACTGAAGACTTTGCCTCTGAAATCCCAGGGGTAAGGGACTGATGTGCAATCCATCACCTTGATGTGTTCAACATTCAGTTATAGAGAGGAGCTCAGTTTTAATGGAATACTAGGAAAAGCATCTGGAGACAATAAGGTGCTGATTTAAGGTATCACAGCAAGTGTGTATATTCTGCACCAGAAAGATAGAGGATCTTTTCTTGTGACCAGAATAAGAGATCTTTTCTGCAAAAGTCACCCAAAGGGCATCTATATACCACATCAGAGGCAATTGCAAGATTCTCAGCTTTTCCCACCTCACATACCTTCCATATTGACCTTGGTCTTCTCATAAAGCAGTAGGCTTGACTAAAATGTGAGTTTCTGTTATTCAAATCCACTTTCATTTAAAGAGGCAAAGACATTTATGAATGGGAGGCACCCTTAGATTTGGGGATACTACAGCAATTCCTATGATGTATAGTTCAAGGGTCACCAGGAAGACTGCTCTGTCTTCCACCAGATACACCCATTGCTTGCATTAAAGAACTCTTTTCCCACTGAGTCTCAAGGCTTTTCTGGCTTCCAAAGTCCCCAGTTATGACATAAATAACTATGGAAAGGGTCACACAATAAGCTAACAGTTTAGAAGGATTCGTTTTACTATCATGTTCATTTTATTCCATATCTCTAAAAATTAATGTAATAGTTTTTTTAATTAAATCTTACCTAGAGCTCCAATATATAAAACTACAGTGACTCTGGCTGAAGCTGGATGGAGGCCTGAGGCTTACCTACCTGACTTCCTCTTCAATCTGATGAAATCCAGAAAAACAATAGTCAATTTTATATTTTTAATGAAGTTTAAATTAAACATGTGCAAGTCCCCATAAGTAACACTGAAGAACCTTAGAGTTCCTCAGTATACAGTTTGGATAATTAAGAACTGGACAACTAGGTGTTATGTGCTCCTCCGCATAATGCTATAGGAAGGATATAGGACCACTATGAAGTACCTCTACACGAAAACAACAACAAAAGTGAATTTAATCAAGCCTCTAGTTGTAAAGTATCTGTTAATGGGAAATGAGGAGATAGAGAAACAACTTAAATTTCACCATGTGGAAAAAATAGTTAGCCAAATACAGAATGAGGGAAATCCTACAGGACAAATGACCTGATTTGTCCAACAAATAAATAATCTGGAAAGGGAAACTATTACACTAGATCTTTAAAGATTTACAACAGTAACTAAAAGACAATCCAATTTAAAAATGGACAAAGGACTTGAAAAGACATTTCTCCAAATAAAACATACAACCGGCCTAGAAGCACAAGTCATTAGTTACTAGGGAAATGAAAATCAAACCCACAACGAGACACCACTTCACACCCACTAGGAAGGCTACAGTTTGTTTTTTTTTTTAAGGTAGAAAATAGCAAGCGTTGGCAAGATGTGGAGAAACTTGTACTCTCATACATTGCTGGTGGAAATGTAAAATGGTACAGTTCCTGTGGAACCAGTTTGGCAGTTCTTCAAAAAGTTAACCATAAATTTGCTATGACCCAGCAATTCTTCTGGGTATATGCTCGAAAGAATTGAAAACTGGTACTCAAACAAATACATGCACAAACATGTTTACAGCAGCATTGTTCAAAATAGTTAAAGATGAAAACAGCCCAAATGCCCAACAACAAATGAATGGATAAACAAATTGTGGTATATACACACAATGAAATATTATTTGGCCATAAAAAGGAACAAAGTACTGATACACACCACAACATGGATGAATCTTGAAAACATTATGCTCAGGGAGAATAAAGCCACACACAAAGGGTCATATGCTATATGATTCCATTTTACAGAATATTCAGGACTGGTAGATCCATAGCAATAGAAAGCAGATTGGTGGTTGCCACATGCTTGTGGGAGGCAGGAAAGGAGAGCCACTGTTTAAGGGGGTTCTAGGGATAATGAAAAGTTTTAGAACTAGACAGACATGGTGGTTGCACAGGATTGTGACTGCACGGGATTGTGATTGTGATTTGTTCACTTTAAAATGATCAATCTGGGGCATGTTCCTCATGATCCAGTGGACTAAGGCTCTGTGTTCCCAATGCAGGGGGCCTGGGTTCGATCTCTGGTCTGGGAACTAGATCCTATATGCTGCACCTATGAGTTCACATGCTGCAACTCAAGATCCCACACACCACAACTAAGACCCAATGCAGCCAAATAAGTAAATAAAAAAACAAATATTAAAAAAAGTAAAATGATTAATTTTATATTTTACCTCAATAAAGACAAATCATTTTTAAACATTTGGGAAATACACCAACCAGCTGCAACGTATAGACCTTGTTTTGATCCAAAGTCAAACAAATTAATTATAAAAATATATTTTTGAGGAAATTGGTGAACCTTAAACATGAATTGAGTGTTAGATGACATTAAGGAATTATTATTAATTTGTTTGTGAAGTAACAGTACCTCAATTGTGTCTTTAGAAATTCCTTCTCAGGCAGAGATTCATTCTAAAGGTGAAATATGATGTCTGGGATGTGCTTTAAAATACTCCCCCAAAAAAATGTTAAGAAAAGGAATAGTTGAAATAAGACTGGCAAAATTCTGACAATCGATGAGACCAAGTAATGGGGACATAGGCGCTATTGCTATTTTCATGTATATTTGAGATCTTCTGTAATGACTATGCCAAAGCCTTTGACTGTGTGGATCACAATAAACTGTGGAAAATTCTGAAAGAGATGGGAATACCAGACCATCTGACCTGTCTCTTGAGAAACCTGTGTGCAGGTCAGGAAGCAGCAGTTAGAACTGGACATGGAACAACAGATTTGTTCCAAATAGGAAAAGGAGTACGTCAAGGCTGTATATTATCACCCTGCTTATTTAACTTATATGCAGAGTACATCATGAGAAACACTGGGCTGGAAGAAACACAACGTGGAATCAAGATTGCCGGGAGAAATATCAATAACCTCAGATATGCAAATGACACCTTATGGCAGAAAGTGAAGAAGAACTAAAGAGCCTCTTGGTGAAAGTGAAAGAGGAGAGTGAAAAAGTTGGCTTAAAGCTCAACATTCAGAAAACTAAGATCATGGCATCCGGTCCCATCACTTCATGGGAAATAGATGGGGAAACAGTGGAAACAGTGTCAGACTTTATTTTGGGGGGCTCCAAAATCACTGCTGATGGTGATTGCAGCCATGAAATTAAAAGACGCTTACTCCTTGGAAGGAAGGTTATGGCCAACCTGGATAGTATATTTAAAAGCAGAGACATTACTTTGCCAACAAAAGTCCGTCTAATCAAGGCTATGGTTTTTCCCACGGTCATGTATGGATATGAGAGTTGGACGGTGAAGAAAGCTGAGTGCCGCAGAATTGATGCTTTTGAACTGTGATGTTGGAGAAGACTCTTGAGAGTCCAATCAGTCCATCCTAAAGGAGATCAGTCCTGGGTGTTCACTGGAAGGACTGATGTTGAAGCTGAAACTCCAATACTTTGGCCACCTCATGCGAAGAGTTGACTCATTGGAAAAGACCCTAATGCTGGAAAGGATTGGGGGCAGGAGGAGAAGGGGACGACAGAGGATGAGATGGTTGGATGGCATCACTGACTCGATGGACATGGGTTTGGGTAAACTCCGGGAGTTGGTGATGGACAGGGAGGCCTGGCGTGCTGCAGTTCATGGGGTCGCAAAGAGTCGGACACGACTGAGTGACTGAACTGAACTGAGCTGAACTGATAATGAAACACTTTTTAATTTGGTGTAGAAATCATAGATTTATTTAATACCATTTATAGTCTTTCAAAATGGACTCAGGATTGGCGTTTGGAAGGTGTTTGGCAAACATGGGAAGAGAAAGATGTAGTAAAAGCAACAGGTCGAGAAGAGAAAAACTGAAAAAGAGTACTAATGAATGCCATATGTAAAATAGATAGCCAACAGGAATTTGCTGTATGGCTACAGAAATTCAAACAGGGTCTCTGTATCAATCTAGAAGGGTGGGATGGGGAGGGAGATGGGAGGGAAGTTCAAAAGGGAGGGGATATACGTATACCTATGGCTGATTCATGTTGAGGTTTGACAGAAAACAAAGTTCTGTAAAACAATTATCCTTCAATAAAAAAACAAATAAATAAAATAAAACACATACAATTAAAAAAAAAAAGAATACTAATGGAGGTATACTAACCCATATACCTCACAACTTTGCAGGGGCTAGGTCCTTTAGGAGGAAAAAGGAAACTGCCTCCTAAGTTGCATACCACAGCTTCACTCTGGCTTTCAAGGCCTACAGTCACTGGGGGCCTGGACATGGTGTAAAGGATGCTCAGTGTGTCGCTTCCAAGGGCAGAAGAAGCAATGTCCTCATCCTGATTACCAGTGACCAAAATTTATTGTCATCACCTGTGCATAAAGTACTGTGGCTATCAATAGCTCCAAGTTAAATCTCCGCCTTAAACAGCATCTTGCCAATAGTTGTAGCCCTTACAGAACTTGGTGACCCAGAGGTGGAGGGGACATGAGAAATCACAGATCTCTCTTAATCTTGTGAAGTCACAATGGATCTTGGCAGTGTTGAGTGCACTGATACACTACCAACTGCCTGCTATGCATCTGTCGCTAGCTATGTAAGTCTCTAGTTGTTGACTCCAAACACTTTATTTGCAGAATGAGAATTTGAATGGTTTCTCCTGTCCCTTTTATCTCTATAAAACATTCACTTCACTCATTCAATGAACATCTATTTTATGAATAAACACAGAATCTCTGGAAAGTTTTCCCTCATCAAAACTCTCTATTGTCCTCTAAACTTCACGAGTTGAGAGTTAATTAAACAAGGCTTCTCCTCTAAACAGGAAAAGTGCAGCAAATATCTTTTTCCATAATCATGGGTGCCTCATAGGTAGGTTCCTACTACTAAAGAAGGAAATAGCTGTATTTTGCAGTTATTGAAGCGCAAGAAGTTCTTCCTGAATTTGTTTCCTTTCCTTTTATTTAAAAAAAATCTTGAAATTTTACCACCCAGAGAAACCTCTTTAAATTTTTCTGGATGTGTTTTCAGGCATCATTTATAGTGGTTACATAGTATGCTTTTGTATGGATTCATTATGGTTTACATAACAATTCTCTACTTAGGTTGTTCCTATTATAAAAATATTGGGAGGAACATCCTTGTGCTCACATCCTTGTTTCGTTGTTCAAGAAAATCCTAGAATGGAATTCCTGGGTCAAAGGAAATGCACATTTTAAGTTTTTATAAAAGTGTTTAAATGCCCTCCAGAAAGACTGTAGCAATATTCCCACTAGCACTATATGAAAATGTCTATGTCACTATATCCTTCCCAATGTGAGTGTTAGCATTCGTTTTAGTCTTTGCCAATCAATCCTTCCTGACATTTTACAGGGTCTTCTATAGTGCTGTGCTTGCATTTCTATACCTGCGAGATGCTATAATGCTGTTGTAAGTTTAGCCAGAGGTGGCACCTTCTTTCCTCCACTTCTGAGGGAAAAGGAATCTATCCCAAGAATCTGAACCCCCTAGTTCTCGGAGCAACAGTCAGAGTCTGTAGGCTGACACAGCTTCTCCTTTTCTTCTTCCTACTGGTATAGTGAACCACATGCTTCAGGAATATTCATCCAGATTCCCCATTTAATCTCAAGCAACTAAAAGTTAATTCATCACAGCTCCTGTTTAGACTATATAAAATAAAGCCATCCTGCACCCCCATTCTGCAAACGAACAACTGACTTTTTGGTATAATGTGAGCTTTACTAAAGCAACCATGACTGATAGAGCAGATTTGGTTTGATTTGGATTCCTTTCCATTATGATTTCCTGCTAGTCCCCTGACTTACATTAGCCAAACACAGAGAAAACACCACACCATAGGTAACTCTGTCCATTTTTCTTTCTTTAAAGATTAGTTTTAATGGGTGTTGGCAAGGGCCTGTCAAATTGCTAGGGATTTTTTTTTCTAGAAAATTAAATGTGTAACTGATTTATTCTTCTGGCCAATCTTTCCTTCCATACCCCCACCTTCATGACATAACAATCATAAAAACATGTGGAGAAAGGTTATGAGAATCAGTAAGGTTTAGAGTATGCTGTCTGCCAGCCTAAACTGCCTTTATGAATCCATACAAGTCCATACAAATTCCTATTCCCGTTTTCACTGAAGAGAATAGGCTGTTACATATTGGTCTCGGCTGCATTCTCCAATCAGCTCTCTATCTTCCAGGCCTCTTTCCCTCTGCACAAGCCTCTCTCAAATAAACCACTGGTCCAGGTAGTGTTTCTAGCCAATGCACTGATAGAAGAAATGAGGGTGTTTTATTCCCTTTGAAGAGGATACGGTGTGAAAGGCAGCCCATTTTAGAAGGGTCACAGAGGGCTATGGATTTTTGCTGGTTGTAAATCAAGCTGTTGATAAAAAACAATGTGCTTTCCGGGAAGGAGTGATTTGAAGTGGTCCTGACCCAGGACATGGTGAATATACAGCACATGAAATAAGATGCAATGGTCACCTAGGCTACAGCCAGTGGCTCTAGTCACTTTTAAAAGTTGTACATTGAAGACTCTAGGGAGTACTTAAAATTATAACCTTTTAGAAGTACTTTTGCTGGGTGCAAAGGGCAGCTGTTGGAATTCATGGCCATCAGAGGGCTCCCCTCCCACTTCGCTTTGAATTAACTGACACCCTCTCTTCCCCCAAAAAGGAAGGACCACATGGTTTAGGGTAGTGTTACCCAAATTTTTTGAACACACGCCTTATTTAGATAAATAAAAAAATCACACACATACTCCCACTTAGAAATCATTATCTTCTATGTAACCCCACCAGCCTGGGAGATTTTACCTAGTTTTACTTGTAGTTGTTTTCATTATGAAAATAATAAGGGAGTGTTTTTATTTGCCTTCAAATATTGAAAATGACTTTTTAAACTAGACCATTCTTCCCATGGTCATCCTAGAGAATCAAGAAATACCATATTCCTAATACTTACCAGTCTAGACCTCTTTCCTCACACCATTCCTGTGATTAAGATCCTAGCCAAAGACACTATTCAGTCTTTGACACGTTAGTGTGAGTCTACATCACTCTGTTGCTTCTCTGGAGACATGTGCAGATTAAGGCTATCTCTAATGGGATAGAGATAATCCTTAATTAAGGCTTCTGACTGGAGGACAAACGTTCAAAGTTGGCTCTCAAAAGTCCCAGACCTAGCAGAATCCAGAATTCACACAAACCTACTGAATCAGCTTCTCCAGGGGGGCGGTCTGGGAATCTTTATTATTAGAAAGTTTCCCCAGGAGCCTCTGACTCATGTCCAGATTTGTAACTAATCAGTCAACACTGCAGAAGACATTTGTCTTTCTTGGTTACTCCAAAACTTCTTTTTTAAAACATTCTCATCATATTTGAATAGTTCTATATATTGTGAACTCAACTTTCCCACTAAAAAGTCTAAATAAATAATTTTCCTAGATTCTGTTGCTGCTATTTGTGGGCATGTGACAGGTTCTATCATTCAAATGCACCTGTGTGAATTTGATTCAGAAAGAGCTGCCTAAGGCCGGGCACTGAAAGGACATTTTTGCTACCACAAGTGTCCTCCTGGGATTGTCAGAGGTGCTACAGCTTTCAGATTATGGAAGAAGCCATGTCGTTCTAAGATCTGTGATGGCAGCAGCTCCCTCACCAGGCAAATTCAGCAGTGTGGTTCTAAATATTATTTCTAGGAGGTCAGTCTAGAGTACTGTTCTCAGTCTTGATTATGCATTAGAATCACTTGAGGAGATTTTTTTTTTTAAATTAACACCTGGATTCTACTCCAGACAGTCTGATATATGGTACAGGGTATAATATGGGCATTAGCTCCCAGGTGATTAAATGTGCAGCCAAGTTTAAGAATCTCTGACCTTAAGCCTCTGCCTCTTTTTTTCCTTCCAACAATGATTTAATAAATACCTTCCCAACTAAAATAGCTAAAATGCATTCTACAGTCTACAACTAAGAAGCCTGATCAGTAGAGATTCCTATGATCCCTTCCAATTCTGCAAATATCGAATTTTATAGTGTTCTGTCTTTTTAAATTGTTTGGAAGGATACCAGGACAATTCAGTGGAGAAAAATAGCCTCTTCAACAAATGATGCTGAGACAACTGAATAGTCAAATTCAAAAGAATGAAGTTGGAACCCTACCTCATATCATATACAAAAATTGACTCAAAGTGAACCAAGGACCTAAATGTGAGAACCAAGAGTATAAAACTCTTAGAAGAAAAAATAGATATAATTTTTTTTTTTAGTTGAAGCATAGTTCGTTTATAATGTTGTGCTAGTTTGAATATACAGCAAATTGATTCAGTTATATATATATTTTTCAGATTATTATCTATCATAGGTTATATAAGATATTGAATATTTTCCCCTATATTATACAGTAAATCTTTTTTGCTTACTTATTTTATATATAGTCGTGTGCTTCTGTTAATCTCATATTCCTAATTTATCCCTCCCCACCTCCCTTTCCCCTTTGGCAAGTTTGTTTTCTGTCTGCAAGTCTATTTCTGTTTTGTAGACAACTTCATTGGTACCATTTTTTAGATTCCACATACAAGTGATGTAAGATTTGTCTTTTTCTGTTTGACTTACTTCATTTAGTATGACACTCTGTAGGGTTCATCCCTGTTGCTCAAAATGGCAATATTTTATTTACTCTTTCTTATGCCTGAGTAATATTATATTGTGTGAGAGAGATAGATAGATAGATAGATAGATAGATATGCTACATCTTCTTTATCCATTCATCTGTTGATGGACACTTAGGTTGCTTCTGTGTCTTGGCTATTGTAAATAGTGCTGCTATGAATACTGGGGTACATCTATCTTTTCAAACTAGTTTTTTTCTTTTCCAGATAAATGTCTAGGAGTGGCATTGCTGGATTGTGTGGTGGTTCTGTTTTTAGATTCTAAAGGCGCCTCTATAATCTTCCATGGTGGCTGCACCAATTTACATTTCCACCAACAATGTGAAAGGGTTCCTTTCTCTCCACACCCTCTCCAGTATTTATTATTTGTAGAGTTTTTGATGATAGTATGAGGTTATATCTCACTGTGGTTTTAATTTGTATATCTCTAACAATTAGTGATGTTGAATATCTTTTCATGTGCTTGTTGGCCGTCTGTATGTCTTCTCTGGAGAAATGTCTGTTTAGGTCTTCCACTCATTGTTTTTATTGGGTTGTTTGGTTTTTTGATACTGAGTTCTATGAGCTGTTTGTATATTTTGGAAATTAACCCTTCGTCTTTCCCATTGTTTGCAAATGTTTTCTCCCATTCTGTGGGTCATCTTTTTGTTTGTCGATGGCTTCTTTTGCTTTGCAAAAGCTTTTAAGTTTGATTAGGTCCTATTTCTTTTGCTTGTATTTCTTTGCTTTTAGGAGACTGATCTAACACAATGTTGCGGTTTACATTAGAGAATGTTTTGCCTATGCTTTCTTCTAGGAACTCTATGATGTCATGTTTTATGTTTAGGTCATTAAACCATTTTGAGTTTACTTTTGCATATGGTGCGGGGATGTTCTACCTTCATTAATTTACTTGAGGCTGTCCAGCTTTCCCAACATCACTTACTGAGAAAACTGTCTTTTCTCCGTTGTCTATTCTTGCCTCTTTCATCAAAGATTAGCTGACCATAAGTGTATGGTGTTTATTTCTGTGACCTCTAAAGTAGATGGAAATCTTCATTACCTTGGATTTGTCGCTGATTTCTTTCATATGACACCAAAAACAAAATAAATAAGAGAAAAGACAGATTGATGGGATATCATCAAAATTTGAAACTTGTGTGTCTTAATAAAGGACATCATCAAGGGAGTAAAAAGACAACTGACAAAATGGAAAAAGAATTTTTCAAATCGAATATCTGATAAGTATATAGCTCTAGATATATACTCTTACAAAAAACAAACAAAAAGAACTCTCGCAACTCAGTAATAAAAATCAAATAACCTAATTAAAAATGAGTAAAGGATCTGAACAGACATTTCTCCAAAGAATATATAAAAATGGCCAATAGCACATGAGGATGTTTAATATCATAAGTCATTAGGGAAATGCAAATCAAAATCACAGTGAGATACCACTTTATACCCACTGGGATGACCATTAAAAAAATGGAAAATAACAAGTTCTGGTAAGAATGTGAATAAATTGGAACCCTTTTACACTACCGGTGGGTCTGTGGTGCAGTTCCTCAAAATGTTAAACATACTGCTACCATCTGACCCAGCAATTCCACTCCTAAGTACATACCAAAGAGGAATGAAAACATATATCCATATTAAAACTTGTACATGAATGGTCATAGCAGCATTATTCATAGTAGGCAAGAAGTGGAAACAACTCAAATGTTCATCAGTGGATAAATACAAAGTGATTGATATACAGTAGAATATTATTCAACAACAACAACAAAGTGAAGTACTAATACATGCTACAGCATGGATGAAGCTGGAAAACATTATGGTAACTAAAAGAAGCCGGTCTCCAAAAAAACCACATATCATATGATTTCACATTTATGTGAAATATCCAGAATAGGCAAATCTGTAAAGAAAGAAAGTGGTTTCTGAGGACTAGGAGGGTTGAGAGAAAATGAGATATGGCTGCTAATGGGTATGGGGTTTCTTTTTTGGGATAACAAAGGTGTTCTAAAATTTATTGTAGTCATAACTGCACAAGTTTGTAAATATACCAAAAACACTGAACTGTACACTTTGAAGATATGCTATGGGAATTGTATCTCAATAAGGCTGTTACTTAAAAAAAAACAAAAAAACAAACCCTTTTATGGAGGGATTTCAAAACTTGGCCTCTGTCAGAGAAAATATTTGGGAAGAAGAGTGATGGAAAATCACTCAGTAGTCAGATCCTTCTTTGCCTGTTAGTAAAGTGCACTGCAGAAAGGCGAGGTCTCCAAAACAATAGGGGACCCCAAAATACATGCTAGCAAAAAGAAAACTTTCATTTCTGTTAAAATGAAAACACTTTTTGAGAGGAACTTGGGGAAATAGTCGAATATGACTTGTCAACCTCTTTCTTGTAGTGAGAAGGTCAAAGGAGAGAAGCAGTTGTTCTGATGCCCTCAGGTGGGTGGATGCTGAAGCCAGGGAAAAACCCTGATCTGAGCCAACACAGAGACAGATGAGGCTGGGCGGGTAGGACCAAAGCAGAAAGCTGGTACAGAATCCCTATAGAGATTGGGAGGCCTTCCCTGGTGGTCCAGCGATTAACACCTGACAATGTAGGGCTTCCAGGTTGGATCCCTGGTCTAGGAGGACCACATGCCACGGGGAAGTTAAGCCCACAGGTCACAGCACCTGAGCCCACATGCCTAGAGCCCATGTTCCACAACGAGAGAAACCACTGAAATGAGAAGCCCACGCACGGCAACTACAGAATAGCCCCCACCCCCCACAGCTAGAGAAGGTCCACATGCAGCAACAAAGACCCATCACAGTCAAAAAGAAAATAAAAAGAAAGAAAATGGAAAATGTAAGAAACGTTTGAGAACTTTGCATCACTGAACTGTTAATAGAGGTTACCTCTGAGGAGTGGTTCAGAGTAGAAGTTATTGTATTTTTCTTCCTTGTAATTAAAATTTTTTACAATGAACATGCATTTGTTCATTGTAAATACGTGTAAATACTTTGTGATTAACAACATAAGAAAGAAATAGTTTGCTTTAACAAGTGTGAGCATGACTATTTAAATGAGCTCCAACACTACAGTTCAAAAGCATCAATTCTTCAGCACTCAGCTTTCTTTATAGTCCAACTCTCACATCCATACGTGACCACTGGAAAAACCATAGCCTTGACTAGATGGACCTTTGTTGACAAAGTAATGTCTCTGCTTTTAAATATGCTGTCTAGGTTGGTCATAACTTTCCTTCCAAGGAGTAAATGTCTTTTAATTTCATGGCTGCAATCACCATCTGCAGTGATTTTGGAGCACAGAAAAATAAAGTCTGATACTGTTTCCACTTTTTCCCCTTCCATTTCCCATGAAGTGATGGGACCAGATGCCATGATCTTAGTTTTCTGAATGTTGAGCTTTAAGCCAACTTTTTCACTCTCCTCTTTCACTTTCATCAAGAGGCTCTTTAGTTCTTCTTCACTTTCTGCCATAAGGGTGGTGTCATCTACATATCTGAGGTTATTGATATTTCTCCCAGCAATCTTGAGTCCAGCTTGTGCTTCTTCCAGCCCAGCGTTTCTCATGATGTACTCTGCATATAAGTTAAATAAGCAGGGTGACAATATACAGCCTTGATGTACTCCTTTTCCTATTTGGAACCATTCTGTTGTTCCATTTCCAGTTCTAACTGTTGCTTCCTGACCTACATACAGGTTTCTCAAGAGGCAGGTCAGGTGGTCTGGTATTCTCATCTCTTTCAGAATTTTCCACAGTTTATTGTGATCCACACAGTCAAAGGCTTTGGCATAGTCAATAAAGCAGAAATAGATGTTTTTCTGGAACTCTCTTGCTTTTTCGATGATCCAGCGGATACTGGCAATTTGATCGCTAGGGTGCAGGAAATAATGCAAGTGAGACAGATAGGAGGTTTCTGGAAAAGTTCTGATACAGAATACTGGAGCACTGAACTGGAATATGATAGGGAAAAAATCAATATGACCATAATTTTAGGCTTCCCAGGCTGCACAGAGGTAAAAAACATCCTCCTGCAAATGCAGGAAACACAAGAGACATGGGTTCAATCCCAAGGTAGGGAAGATCCTCTGGAGAAGGAAGTGGCAACCCATTCCAGTATTGCTGTCTGGAAAAGTCCACAGACAGAGGAGCCTGGAGGGCTACAGTTCATGGGGTCGCAAAGAATCAGATATGACTGAGCACGCACACACACACGAAGGTGGAATCCATATGATTTAGTGAGTGCTGGACTGTACATCCCATGAGGCAAATATCAGCCTGTTTTGCTGACTACTATGTATTTTCGAATCTTGCAGAGTGTACCTGATGTAGTAAGGGCTCAATAATATTGATATTAACTGAATGAGTGAATGAAAAAGAGAAGATCAAAATGGATCCCAGTAACACTAATGGTATAGACATTTAGGAAAGCTGGTTTCAGGAAAAATAATGGGGCAGAGTTTCCACAGTTGAGTCAGAATAGTGAGATATTCAATGCTTTAGAATTATGGGGGAACTTGTGCCTATACCACGCTAGAGCATTGTGGCTAGGATAATACCAGGAAGAAAAATTCTGGAGAATATTTTCACTGTCCAAAGCCTCTAGATAACTGTCTACAATATTGGGCTCTGTGAGACATTCAACTGTGTCATCAGGTCTTGCTGTGTTCTCTGACTGCAGCTGGAAGGTTCACAACTAGGTGGTTTTCTACATCTCCCTCCTTATAGGTTTTTAATTAGGTTAGCTCCTCCCACACCTCAGGTCTACATCCATGAAGGATTTCATACTCCACCCACATTCACCCATTCATCTGACTACACCTTAGCTCCTCTCACCTCAATTCCCCTTTTACATCTGCCACAGCCCTCTCCTCCACAACCCCCAACCCCAACAACCACAGTCTGTTCCTATATTTACTTGGCCCTTGACCTGAAAGGGTTCTGCTTCCCTTTCACAAAGGTTTTGGAGCTTCTGCTGGCTGGACCCTGATCATTCTCTCAGAAATAGTTTCTGTGCTTTCATTCTGCCTCTCTCTGTTCCTGGCCACCCTGGACATCAGCTTCCAGGCTGGGACCCCACTGCATTTTCTTCATTCTCCCCAAAAACAGGGTAACAAAAGCATGTAACTGCTTTGAAAAAGATATGGGACATTTCCATCCTCCTTTTATGAGGAATAAAGACCTAAACTAGACCTTTGGTCCATTTCCATTCAGGGTGAAGCATACATGGGTATGATTATAGATCAAATAGAATGTCATCTTTCCTATGGAATCTTTTGTTTGTTCAGTTGCTCAGTCGTGTCCAACTCTTTGTGACCCCGTGGACTGCAGCACGCTAGGCTTCCCTGTCCAGCACCATCTCCCGGAGCTTGCTGAAACTCATATCCATTGAGTAAGTGATGCCATCCAACCATCTCATCTTCTGTCATCCCCTTCTCCTCCTGCCTTCAATCTTTCTCAGCATTAGGGTCTTTCCTAATGAGTCAGCTCTTCGCATCAGGTGGTCAAAGTATTGGAGCTTCAGCCTCAGCATCAGTCCTTCCAATGCAAATCAAAGGATTGATGTCCTTTAGGATTGACTGGTTTGATCTCCTTGCAGTCCAAGGGACCCTCAAGAGTCTTCTCCAACACCACAGCTCAAAACCATCAATTCTTCAACATTCAGCCTTCTTCATGGTCCAATTCTCACATCCATGGAACCTTAGGAATTGCTTTAAAAATGTTTTAATAAATTAAAATTAAAAGGACCACCCTGCCACCCAGGTACCATATTACATTGGAATTAGCTGTGAGCAAGTCATTTCACTTTAAATAAGGTTGATTTTGCTAAATGATGAACACCATCCCTTCTAACATTCTTTGATCTAGTAAATGTATCCCTTTGTTTCTGATTCCTCTCTCCTGAAGTGGAGGAGAGGTTGAGATGGGGTATGCTGCTGCTGCTGCTGCTGCTAAGTCGCTTCAGTCGTGTCCGACTCTGTGCGACCCCATAGATGGCAGCCCACCAGGATTTGCCATCCCTGGGATTCTCCAGGCAAGAACACTGGAGTGGGTTGCCATTTCCTTCTCCAATGCATGAAAGTGAAAAGTGAAAGTGAAGTCGCTCAGTCATGTCTGACTCTTTGCGACCCCATGGACTGCAGCCTACCAGGCTCCTCCATCCATGGGATTTTCCAGGCAAGAGTACTAGAGTGGGTTACCATTGCCTTCTCCAGAGATATGGACACACAAACATTGGCGAAAAACACAGGAGTGACACAGGAGGTCAAGTAGTCCAGCCAGGCTGGAGTGGCTTACCTGAAAAGGGGCTCCATAGCCATGGACAACTGATGGAGCCAAAGTCTGCAGGATCCAAAGTCTACAGATGAATGAAGGTCAGAAGATTTGGGAATATGATGGCCATAAGTAGTGAAGTCAGTACAAAATGAGAAGTGATATGGGGAAATTCCAAGTAGATAGGCTTTGCCCTGAATTTCTATCCCCTGTTTTTGTAGGTAGTCATTTCCAATAAAGGGGGCCAGGATGGAATAGGGCTTTCTGAGGTCTAATCTTGGCTGTCTTGGCTGCGTCCAAGGATGTATTGAGTACCTAGAGATTGATGAAAAGTAATTGCAGTTTTGGACTGTGAATTTTAAATCATTATATCTAGGCTCAAACATATCTTTATTAATCAAAATAGGAACCATTACTATCAACACATTTTTGCCAATGAGAAATGTTTGTTTATTCTGTAGCATAAAAATCCATGTTTGGGGATTCAATGAACCCTTAAAAAGTCTTTTCTGCCTCCTGATAGTTGTGAAGGCATTTTCCCTGAAAAAAGTTGTAGAGATACTTGAAGAAGTGGTAGTTGGTTTGTGAGAAGTCAGGTGAATATGGCAGATGAGTCAAAACTTCATAGTCTAATTTGATCAACTTTTGAAGTGTTGGTTGTGTAATGTGTGGTCAGACATTGTCATGGAGAAGAACTGGGCCCATTCAGTCATCGCAGTTTTTGATGCATCTCATCAGTTTGCTGAGCGTATGTTCTCAGATGTAAAGATTTTGCCAGGATTCAGAAAGCTGTAGTGGAACAGACTGGCAGCAGCCCACTAAACAGTGACCATGACCACTTATTGGTGCAAGTTTGGCTTTGTAAAGTGCTTTGGAGCTTCTTATCAGTCCAACAACTGAGCTGTCAAATAAAATCCACTTTTCGATGCATGTCACAATCTGATCAAGAAATGGTTTGTTGTTGTTGCATAGAATAAGAGAAGATGATACTTCAAAATGACAATTTTTTAATTTGCAGTCAGCTCATGAGGCACTCACTTATTGAGCTTTTTCACCTTTCAAATGCCGAATGACCATAGAATGGTTGACATTGAGTTCTTCAGCAACTTCTCTTGCGGTTAAGAGGATCACTTTTGATGATCCTCTCAACTGATCGTTGTCAACTTTGATGCCCAGCCACTGTGCTCCTCATCTTCAAGGCTCTCGTCTGCTTTGCAAAACTTCTTGAACCACCACTGTACTATGTGTTCATTAGCAGTTCCTGGGCCAAGTGCATTGCTGATGTTGCAAGTTGTCTCCACTGTTTTATGTCCCATTTTGAACTTGAATAAGAAAATCACTCAAATTTGCTTTTTGTCTAACATTATTTCCTTAGTCTAAAATACATATAAAATAAACAGAAAGTAATGTCATTAGCAAAAAACATAAAATGAGAAATGCACACTAAAATGATGTATAACATAGCCACATTTATTTAAGAATGTATTCCAATATCAAATAGCAAGTTTCAACAACATAAAACCACAATTACTTTTGCACCAATCTTATACTCTACTCTCTGATTTCCCTTCCCCTACTCTCATCCCCAGAGAAGCAACATTCTGCCAGACTGATGCACTTGGAGACATTCTCCCATTGTCTCAACTAGCTGTTTCTTAATAAAGGAGCTACATTTCCAGTTATCAAAGGGAACAATGGGTAATGCCATTTAAAGAAAGGGAGAGGGTAATGTGTGTTTGAGAAACCAAGGAGCCAGCCACCGTTTTGTCAGGAGTGCAAATTTCTGGGTCTTCACAGAGGTGAGGGTGTCAGGATGTACAGGATGTCACATTGTACTCTGCCCTTTCCATTCTCCATCTGTAGAGAGCACTGTCACTTAGGAAGATGAGTCTTTATTATAAGGATTGTTTGCCTATTTCAAACTATTTTTTCCCTCTTGGCTCTGATTTCTCATTCTTTGACTTTTAAAATCAACTTTAAAGAACACTTTTTGAAAAGTCAGGCCATTGTTAACTTTTTACTATTACAAACATGATCGTGACAAACAGCTTTATACATACATCTTTGTATATTTGTTCAATTATTTCCTGAGGATAAATTCCTAGAAGTAAAACTGCTGAATCAAAAGAAGTAGATGCTCAGGAGGAATTTAGTAAAATTTGCTAAATTACCCTCCAGAAATGTAACAATATACATGTCATCAACTGATTATGACAGTATCCTTTTTCTGTATACAACAAACATTTTCAAATCTTTGCTAATCTGAAGGTTAAAAATATGTCTCCTTCTTGAATTAATTTCATTTTCAGCTACCAAAGATTTTTTTTTGGTAAGTGAAATAAACTTACGTTTATTTTCTACTTTAATTTCTTCTTTTTGTGAGTTTCCTTTTTATGTTCTCTGTCTATTTTTCTTTCACGACATTTAGCTTTATCTTATTTATTAAGCTCTGTCATGTCTGACTCTTTATGACCCCATTGACTATAGCCCACCAGGCTCCTCTGTCCACGGGATTCTCCAGGAAAGAATACTGGAGTCGGTTGCCAATTCCGTCTCCAGGGGATTTTCCTGACCCAGGGATAGAACACGGGTCTTCCACATGGCAAGCAGATTCTTTAACCATCTGAGCCACCACAGAAGCCCTTATTTATTAATAAGAGATCTTTATCTATTAAGACTATTAACTGTTTGTACACCATTGCAAGTGTTCCTCCAGTTTGTCCTTTCTCTCTCTCTCTCTCTTTTTTTTTGCTAATTTTTCCCCTGGTCTTTGATTAACAACATTCTCTCTTGTTCCATCCAGGTGATCAAATCTGGCTTGGGAAAAACCAACCCAGAGAATCACAGGTCTCATAATGGAGTTTCATTACTTGCTGATATATTTCCTACTGCCAGTTCTCCAGGATCTTCCACTCTTGTTCTGAAAAATATAAAGTCACATCATCAAGTGTCATGATTATCAGAATAGACCATAGCACTTCACGGTCCCACCAGCCCCAGCCCAGCAGTGCCCAGTGTCCTGGGAGCTCCCTGGACCTTCCCCTTGTCCTCCCATTCCGCCAGACCTTTGTCCTTTGTGAGTTTTTTTTAACATAGTCAAAACTTCTACATTTAGAATTAGTCAGCTGGACTCAGTTTAGATGATCCCAGTTTTGTTGGCAACATTCAAAGCATCATAGTCAGGAGCCAGTTGAACCTATGCCTTCTCCTCTCCATTAGATCTGATCAGGGTGTTGTCCTTAGCCATGTCAATGTCATAGAGTTTCTTCACAGCCTGTTTAGTTTGGTGCTTGTTGGCCTTGACATCCGCCAGTGAACAGCAGTGTGTTGCTATCCTCTGTTTTCTTCATGGTTGACTCTGTGGTGAGTAGGAACTTGATGATGGCATAGTGGTCAAGCTTCTTTCTCCTAGGGGCATTCTTCAGAGGATATTTGGGCTGCCTCCTGAACCACAGTGTTTTGAACCATCAGAAGGTGGGTGACATCTGGATCTTCTTTTTCTGTTTCTGGCTGTGGACACCTTTCAACATTGCTTTCTTGGCCTCAGAGCCTTTGCTTTGGCTTCAGCTTTGGGAGAGTCAGGGGCTTCCTTCTTTGTCTTCGGTGACATCTTTGTGAAAAGGCCTGTCCTTTGTGTTTATCATTGTTTGTGGCATTCACTTTGCTTTGTCTTTCTTGATCATACAAAATTTTATTATTATTATTATTATTATTATTATTATCATTTTTGGCCCTGCTGCGCAGCTTTTGGGATCTTAGTTCCCTGACCAGTGATCAAAACTGCACCCTGGCAGTGAAAGCACCAAGTCCTAACCACTGGAACACCAGGGAATTCCCAAAATTTTATTGTTTTTGTTTAGACGAATCTATCTGATACTTGCCTTTAGAAGAAAAATTTCTGAAAGAAGCCAAAGGGGAAAAAAACACCTTAATTATAGGGAACAAAGATATGAATTACATCAGACTTCTCTTTAGAAACCATGCAAGCAAGAAGAGATTAGAGTGAAATATTTAGTGTTGAACAAAAAAAGCTACCAAACTAGATAGCTGTATCCAGTTAAATTATCTTTCAAAAGTGAAGGAGAAATAAAGACTTTTTCAGGCAAATAAAAGCAAAGGAACTTGTTGCCAGTCATCCTGCCCTTACGAGAAATGGTAAAAGAGACTCTTCCAAGAGAAGAATGTATAGATCATATATCTAGACCTGTAGAAAATACAGATTGAAACTCAGATGGACATCTGAAGAAAGAAGTATATTAGAGAGAAGAAACTAATGAAAGTAAAATAAAACTTTATATTTTTGTTATTCTTAATTGATCTAATAGATAACTGCTTGTCCAAAAATAACAATAGCAATAATGTATTGGTTGATTATAGCTTATGAATAAGTGAAATGAATGACAGCAATGTTATAAGGGACAAGAGGGGAAATCGGGAATCCTCTGTTATAAGGTACATGTCCCACCTATGAAGCAGTATAAATAGACTTACATTAGTTGTAAAGAAGTAAAATCAATGGGCCAAGAGAAAATGGAATAATATAAAATGCTCAGTTAAAAACAGAGAAGGCAGGATGGGAGGAAGCAGGGCTGTGTGAGGTCACTTCACTTCCTGTGTGCAGAGTGGCTTCCTGCACTCCCACTCTTATTCTCTTTTGACTGCCTGACAACCACTCTTGTGGGTCTCACACAGGCCCCTGTCCCACTTGGCTCTGCCCTACCACTGCAGTCATTCCACCTGGCTGAAGTTGACATCTGATGACTTGAAGAAGCAGATCTACAAACTGGCCAAGAAAGGCCTGCCTCAGAGTGACCCTGAGAATGCTCACATGGCATTGTTCTGTGACAGGCAATAAAATCTTGAAAATTCTTAAGTTCAAAGGACTTCCTCCTGATCTTCCTGAGGATCTCTAGCATTGAACTAAGAAATTTGTTGCTGTTCGAGAGTATCGTCAGAGGAATAGACAGGATAAAGATGCTAAATTCCTTTTGATTCTGATTGAAAACTGCATTCACAGGTTCACTCAATATTGTAAGACCAAAACAGTTCTTCCCTCACCCCACCCCCAACCAATTTGGAAATACTAGTCATCCACAGCCTCTGCCCTGGTTGCACAAATTTGTCTATGTACTCAAGCAATAAAGTTATTGTTTAACTAGGAAAAAAAAAAAACAGAGAAGGCAGAAAAAGAGGGGAAGACAAGAAACAAGGAATAATGCAATGACTAGAAAACAGTTGCAAATATTATAGATATTAATCAATTATATCAATAATCATTTCAAATGTGAAAGGTCTAAACACACCAATTAAAAGAGATTGAGAGAGTGTATAACAATCATGTTGCTTTTAAGAAGCCTACTTTAAACGTAAAGACACATAGAGATTGAAAGTAGAGGTAGAGACATATATGGACTTCCCTTGTGCCTCAGCTGGTAAAGAATCCGTCTGTAATGCAGGAGACCTGGGTTCGATCCCTGGGTTGGAAGATCCCCTGGAGAAGGGAACAGCTACCCACTCCAGTATTCTGGCCTAGAGAATTCCATGGACTGAATAATCCATGGGGTCACAAAGAGTCGGACATGACTGATTGACTTACACTTTCACTTTCAGAGACATAAATACCATGGTAACACTAACCTAAAGAATACTGGAGTAGCTGTATTAATTTCAGACAATCCTGACTTCAGAAAGAGAAAAATTAACATGGTGTTATCCCCAATATTAACAATAATATTCTTTTATAAATATCAATAATAGCAAAGAGAATTATTAATGATAAAGGGGTCAAGTCTCCAAGGAAACAACAATCCTGAATGTGTATCTGCTTAACAGCAGAGCATCAAGATATGTGAAGCAAAAACTGATAGAATGCAAGGAGAAGTAGAGGAAGCCATTATTATAGTTAAAGATATGAACACTCTCTATTAGTAACTGACAAATTCAATAGACAGAAAATCAGTAAGGATACAGTTGAACTGAACAGCATTATTAATCAACTGGAGTTAACTGACAGTTATAGAATTCTTTATCCAAAAACAGCAGAATACACATTCTTCTCAAGCTTACATATGATATTCACCAAGATAGCCCACATTCAGTGCCATAAAACACACATTAACAAATTTAAAAGAATAGAAATCCCACAAAGTATCCTCTCATACCACAATGGAATTAAGCCAAAGATCAATAAGAGAAAAATAAGTGGAAATCTCAAAATATTTGGAAATTAAACCACATACTTCTAAGTAACACATCAAAGAATATCTCTAAAAATCCTTAAATATTTTGAACTAAATGAAAATATAACTTAACAAAATCTGTGGGATGCAGTGAAAGCAATGGTGTGTGTGTGTGTGTTAGTCGCTCAGTCATGTCCGACTCTTTGTGACCCCACAAACGGTAACCCACCAGGCTTCTCCGTCCATGGAATTCTCCAGGCAAGAACACTGGAGCAGATTGCCATTCCCTTCTCTGAGAGCAATGGTAAGAGAGAAATTTATAGCATTGAATTCATATTTTAGAAATGGAGAAAGATATGAAGATAATAGTCTAAGCCTCCAATTTAGGACAGAGAAAGAAAAATAATATAAACCTAAAGCAAGCAGACTACATTAGGGCAGAAATCAATGAAATTGAAGACAGGAAAATAATAGACAAAATCAGTGAAACCAAAAGCTGGTTCTTTGAAAAGATCAATATTTTCCGTTGGATCTCCAAAGTAGACATACCAATGGCCGGCAGGCACATGAAAAGATACTCAACATATCTAATTATTAGAGAAATGTAAATCAAAACTACAATGAGATATGACTCACACCAGTCAGAATGGCCATTACTATAAAGTCTATAAATAATAAATGCTGGAGAGGGTGTGGAGAAAAGGAATTCATCTATATAGTCGCTGGGAATTTAAATTGGTGCAGCCACTATGGGGAACAGTTTGGAAGTTCCCTAAAAAACTAAAAATAGAGTTATCGTATGATCCTACAATCCGCTGGAGGAGGGCATAGCAATGCACTTCAGTATTCTTGCCTAGAGCATCCCCATGGACAGAGGAGGCTTGCAGACTACATTCCATGGGGTTGCAAAGAGTCGGACATGATTGAGCAGATAAGCACAGCATCTACAATCTCACTCAGTTCAGTTCAGTTCAGTTCAGTCGCTCAGTCGTGTCCGACTCTTTGTGACCCCATGAATTGCAGCACGCCAGGCCTCTCTGTCCATCACCAACTCCCGGAGTCTACCCAAACCCATATCCATTGAGTTGGTGATGCCATCCAACCATCTCATCCTCTGTCGTCCCCTTCTCCTCCTGCCCCCAATCCTACCCAGCATTAGGGTCTTTTCCAATGAGTCAACACTTCGCATGAGGTGGCCAAAGTATTGGAGTTTCAGCTTCAGCATCAGACCTTCCAATGAACACCCAGGATTGATCTCTTTTAGGATGGATTGATTGGATCTCCTTGCAGTCCAAGGGACTCTCAAGAGTCTTCTCCAACACCACAGTTCAAAGGCATCAATTCTGCAGCGCTCAGCTTTCTTCACCGTCCAACTCTCACATCCATACATGACCATGGGAAAAACCATAGCCTTGACTAGACGAACTTTTGTTGGCAAAGTAATGTCTCTGCTTTTAAATATGCTATCTAGGTTGGCCATAACCTTCCTTCCAAGGAGTAAGCGTCTTTTAATTTCATGGCTGCAATCACCATCAGCAGTGATTCTGGAGCCCCCAAAAATAAAGTCTGACACTGTTTCCACTGTTTCCCCATCTACTACTAGCCCTCTATCTGGAGAACACTCTAATTTGAAAAGATATATGCACCCCAACATTCATAGCAGCACTATTTACAACAGCCAAGACACGGAAGCAACTTAAGTATCCATCAACAGATGAATGGATAAAGAAGATGTCATACATATATGTATACCGCTGCTGCTGCTTAGTCGCTTCAGTCGTGTCCAACTCTGTGTGACACTATGGACTGCAGCTTGCCAGACTCTTCTGGCCATGGGATTCTCTAGGCAAGAGTACTGGAGTGGGTTGCCATGCCTTCCTCAGGGGATCTTCCCAACCCAGGAATCAAATCCATGTCTTGCATTGCAGGCTGATTCTTTACCCCTGAACCACTAGGGAAGCCTGTGTATATGCATACATATATGTGTGTGTGTGTGTATATATACTATATTATGTAATATATAAATTAGGACTTTAGGATTAACATATACACACTAGTATATATAATATAGATAAGCAACAAGGATCTACTGTAGAGCACAGGGAACTACATTTAATGTCTTATAATAAGATTTAATGGAAACGAATCTGAAAAAGAATGTGTATATATATCCAATCACATATATAATTGAATCACTTTGGTGTACACCTGAAACTAATATAACATTGCAAATTAACTATACTTCAAATTTTTTAAATGGTTAAAAAAATATATTTGCCTTTGGAATATTTCTTTTTTAAACTGTCCTGTCTCTTTACCAAAGGACAATTTACATACAATATACTTACCCATTATAAGTGTACATTTGTATCAGTACTTCCAATAGGATTTGTACATGGTAGAAATATCCTATAATATGCAAAATCCAATCAGTAGCACTAACTACCCCAAATATGGCTAGTGTAATACAGAAAATAGAAAAAATATTTTTTAAGTTTCTAATATTTTTATTGAGGTAAAATTTATGTTATGTAAATTTTGCCATTTTATCATTTTAAAGTGTATAATTCACTGGCATTTATCACACTCACAGTATTACACAACCATCTCTATCAAGTTTCAAAATATTTCATCACCCAAAAAGGAAACTCCACACCCAGTCAAGCAGTAACTTCCCATATCCCCTCCCCCCACCCCTTGGCAATCTGTAATCTGCTTTCTGTTTCTTTGGCTTTGCCTATTCTGGATGTTTCATATAAATGGAATGCTGTAACATGCAGATCTTTGTTATCTCATTTCTTTAACTTAGCATAATGTTTTCACGGTTCATCCATGTAGTAGCTTGTGCAAGTATTCCATTCTTTTTTGCAACTCCATTGATGGTAGCCCACCAGGATCCTCCATCCATGGAATTCTCCAGGCAAGAATACTGGAGTGGGTTGCCATTCCCTCCTCCAGGGGATCTTCCTGACCCAAGGATTGAACTCAGGTCCTTGCATTGCAGGCAGATTCTTCATCGTCTGAGCCACCAGGGAAGCTCTTTTATAGATATACCACAATTTGTTTATCTTTGCATTGGTTGATGGACATTTGGGTTGTTCTTACCTTTTGGTTAAAGGTATTAAAGATGCTGGTGTGAAAATCCGTACCAACTTTTGTTTGAATATCTATTTTCAGTTCTTTTGGGTATATATCTAAAAGTGGAATTGCTCGGACATGGTAATTCTGTTGCTGTTGTTGTTTAGTCCCTAAGTCGTGTCTGACTCTTTGTGACCCATGAACTGCAGCACACCAGGCTTCACTGTCCTTCACTATCTCCCTGAGTTTGCTCAAACTCATGTTCATTGAGTCAGTGATGCCATCCAAACATCTCATTCTCTGTCACCCCCTTCTCTTATTGCCCTCAATTTTTCCCAGAATCAGGATTTTTTACAGTGAGTCGGCTCTTCACATCAAGTGGCCAAAGTATTGGAGCATCACTCCTTCCAATGAATATTCAGGGTTGACTTCCTTTAGGATTGACTGGTTTGATCTCCATGCGGTCCAAGGGACTCTCAAGAGTCTTCTACAGCACTGCAATTTGAAAGCATCGATTCTTCAGCACTGAGCCTTCTTGATGGTCCAACTCACATCCGTACATGACTACTGGAAAACCCATAGCTTTGACTATATGGACCTTTATTGGCAAAGTGATGTCTCTGCTTTCTAATACGTTATCTTGGTGCTAATTTTATGTTTAACTTTTTAAGAAACTGCCAACATGTTTTTCACTGCAACTCTACTACTTTACATTCCCATGAGCAATATATACTGCAAAGTTTCCAGTTTCCCTACATCTTCATCAACAGTTTTTCTTTTCTTTTCTTTAAATTATAGCCATCCTAGGAGTATGAAGTAGCATCTTACTGCGGTCCTGATTTGCACTTCTCTGATAACTAATCATGTTGAGCGTCTCTCATGTGCTTATTGGTCATTTATATTGGTCATTATATTTCTTCATCTTTGAAGAAATATCTAGTTGGTTCTTTGCCCATTTTGGAACTGGGTTTTTGTCTTTTTGTTATTGAATTGCAAGAATTCTTTACGAGTTCTGGATATTTCTTATCAAATATATGATTGGCAAATATTTTCTCCTATTTTGTTTTTTTTTTTTTACTTTTGATGGTGTCCTTTGATTCACAAACATTTTTGATTTTTATGCCAAATTTATCTATTTTTTGGCTGTGCCATGTGGCTTGTGGGATCTTATTTCCCCAACCAGGGATCAAACCCAGACCCTTGGCAGTGAAAGTGCAGAGTCCTAACCACTGGACTAACAGGAAATTCCCTTGTTACTTGTGTTTTTGATGTCATATCTCAAACTCTATTGCTAAATCAAAGATTATGAAGATTTACTCATAAGTTTTTTTCTAAGTGTTTTGTAATTTTAGCATTTACACTTAGTTTTTTGGTTTATTTTGAGTTAATATTTGTATATGATGTCAAGTAGGGGTCCAACTTCACTCTTTTGCATGTGTCTATCCAGTCATCTGAGAACAATTAGTTGACAAAAATCTTTCCTTGTTGAATGGTCTTGGCGCCATTTAATTAACCACAGACTTATAGGTTTATTTCTGGACACTCAATTCTCTTCCTCTGAATAATACAACTTTAATAAATTTAAATTTAAATAGCCATATGTGCCTAGTGGCTATCATATTAGAGAACACAAAATTAGATGAGTTTTAGTTCATTAATATAGTTGTGCAACCAACACCACAATCCAGATTTAGAACACTTCCATCATAGGATTTTTTTTTATTTTAATTTATGTTACTTCTTCTTTCCACATGATTTTTAGTTTTGTTCCAATTAAGTTTTGACTAGGATCCAGCTTTCAGGTGTGTGTGTGTGTGTTTTTTTTTTGTCGTTAGTAGAATTCATAAAATTTTGGATTAACTTGTTGGCTGTTTTTCCTTTTGACTGTTGATTGGCATCGGAGCAAAAATAAAATGAGAATTTTGCTTAAGAATGGAGGTCAGATGGAAAAAGGAAATTTGAGAGTAAAGGGCATATCCTGGGAAAGGTGATAGAGAGGACATTTGGAGCACAATGGACACAACTAGGATCAGGATCAGATCTAGAAGAGGGAAGTTCCTCGAAGCCAAATCTCTTTGGTAAATGTTTAGTCTTTAAGGGATAAAATGTTCAATATTTCATATTTTTTCCTCTCTGACTCTGTTCCATTCTGAGATAGTGAACTGGCTTATAGAGGAGGAATATTACTTACATGACCACATGGCAGTGGAGGCATTATTTTGACCCATATCATGTCCTCTGACTTCTCACTGGCCTTGGTTGTAAAGTGACTGAATCAGATAGTTTCCTTAACTAGAGACAACAGAGGGAAAGCAAGTCCTGTCGGACTATTGTGGTTGATATGCTGGCGACCGTAAGTGGAACTCCATCACCACAACTAGGTGTTCTTGGTCTTAATATTCCTCACCTCTGGATCTCTCTTTATTCTATCCCCCATTCTTTCCTAGTCTGCTGAAGCTCCTAGCTCCTAGCCCTCTCGTCTACTGCCTCCCCCATCCCCCACCCCCCCCCACACACACATACTGGCACTGATGTACTCTGGTCTTCTTCTCATAGGGCAGCAACTTTTGGATAGAAATATACTTTCCACTGTGTAAAAAAATAGCATGGTCTGAGTTCTTCAGGTTAGCCATTGATATGTAAAGTAATTTAGAAGGTCTTTTTTCATAACACCAGGCTTTCACCATAATTTTTTCTTTTTTTTTTTTTTTTTTGATGGAGAAAAAATAACTGAGCAACAATTTTTTTTAAAGCAGATATCCATCTGTCTCCTGAAGCTCTGAAACCTACTGCTACAGTGGATGGTAAGTCCCATGACAGCAAGATTTAGAAAATACAGAAATATGTATGACAATATTATATACATTCACACCCCATGTTATACTCTCTTTTCCCCATACGCTTCATAAAAGAAAAACCTCGTGCACCATTTTTATTTCTATATAGCTCCTAGAATAGTACATGGCACATAAGAAGGATATACAAGTTTCCTGAGTGGATGGATGAATGAATGAGGTACAACTCCATCCTGCTTTAGTTCAGAATGACTAAATTTAGGTAGAAAATTATGCTGCTCATAAAAAACTAAGCAGAAATGAGTTTCAAGTCACCTAATTGTTATGTTTCTTCATGCCACTATTTTCTGAGTCCAGAATTAACTGTTTCATCTAGTTATCGATCAATGTTACATAAAGCTAATGCTAATACAAATAATTCTTCAATCTCTGCCCTCTCCAAGGGGAATTGCTACACATATAATTCAAGTGATCAGATAAATGTGTACCTGATGTGTGGATGTTTTTAGGTTGAAGAATTTCTGGACGAAAGGTTAATTTTAACTAACCAGACTTGGTCTTGGCATATTACATATTTTCATTAACACGGCTGCTGTCCAGAGAAAAATTTCCCTCTGTTGAGTTGCTATGAGAATTCAGAATTCTTTTACTCTGAAAGTAATATGAACCTACTGTAGAAAAATTGAAATTAACAAGAATTTTTATTAGAGGTTTTGGTGAGTGGGTAGTAGATGTATGCATATTTGAAGAAGCATTTTTTTATACATCAGAAAGGTAGAGAGATTTGGAGGCCTGAGATGGGGAAGACCTGGAATTGAGGAAGCCAGAAAACAACCTGTTTAGGTATCAGCTTGTCTAGGTGCTATCCAAGGAAGGACAACAAAAAGGAAAACTTGGCTGGCTTGAGAGAAGGAAGAGATGAAGTATGGATTAGCCATGGTTCTCCAGAAAATCGGAACCAATAGGAGATATATAAAGAGACTTCGGAGGAATTGCCTCACACAGTCATGGAGGCTGAGAAGTCCTATTTGCCATCTGTAAGCTTGGAGACCCTGGAAAGCTGGTGACATAGTTCCAGTCCACGTCAAAAGGCCTGAAAACAAGGAGAACAGATGGTATACCTTTTAGTACAGTTCTAAGGGGGCTTCCCTGGTGGCTCAGTTGGTAAAGAATCCTCCTGCAGTGCAAGAGAGCCGGGTTCAATCCCTGGATCAGGAAGATCCTGGAGAAGGGCATGGCAGCCGACTCCAGTATTATTCCTGCCTGGAGAATCCCATGGACAGACGAGCCTGGCGGGCTATGGTCCATAGGGTTGCAAAGAGTCAGACACGACTGAAGCAACTGAGAAAACACACACTCACAGTTCCAAGACCTGAACCAGAGAGCCAATGGAGTAAGTTTCAATTCTAGGGCAGGAGACTACTGCTATCCAGCTCAAGTAGTCAAGTAGTCAAGTAGTCAGGCTACGGCTGCTGCTAAGTCACTTACATCTCCTGCACTGACAGCCATGTTCTTTACCACTAGCACCACCTGGGAAGCCCAAGTAGTCAGGCATAGAGGGCAAAGTCTCACTTCCTTCACCGTTTTTTTGTTCTATTCAGACCCTCAACGGATTGTGTAATTGGGGAAGGGAATCTTCTATGGATTCAAATGCTCATTTCTTCTGGAAATACCTTCACAGACACACCTAGAAATAATGTTAACTGGGTATCTGGACATCCCATGACCCAGTTAAGTTGACATATAAAATTAGCCATCACAAGGCACACTTAAAGGAAATATATAAAGGTCTATGAACTGTACAGTATAAAACTCTCCTCTTTCTTATAAAATCTTGAGTAAAAATCAACACTTGGTCCTATCCTAGGGAAAAAAAGGGATATTGAGTCCTATTTAGCAGAAGGTTCAAGGCTATGGCAGAACCATAGTCATAAGTACTAACATGGAAAATTTTTTAAAAGAAGAAAATATAAATGCCCTGTAATTCCACTTTATAGCAATGACTTCTATTGACCTTGTGGTATGTTTTTTTTCCCTTCTTTTGCATATGTATGTATGTATATATGTACTTGAGTATACAGGTGGCACTAGTGATAAAAATTTGCCCGCTAATGCAGGAGACACAGGAGACTTGGATTCAATCCCTGGGTCTGGAAGCTCCCCTGGAACAGGAAATGACAACCCACTCCAGTAATCTTACCTGGAAAATTCCATGGACAGGGGAGCCTGGAGGGCTACAGTCGATGAGGTCACAAAGAGTCAGACACAACTGAGCACACACGTATACATATGCAATAATATTGGGACTGTATCGTATGGTATTTTATTCTACACTTTTTTGGTCATTATCAGTCAGTCATGTCCGACTCTGTGACCCCATTGACTGCAGCATGCCAGACTTTCCTGTCCTTCACTATCTCCTGGAATTTGCTCTAACTCATGTCCATTAAGTCAGTGATGCCATCCAACTATATCATCCTCTGTCATCCCCTTCTCCTCCCGCCCTCAATCTTTCCCAGCATAGGGTCTTTTTCAATGAGTCAGCTCTTTGCATCAGGTGGCCAAAGTATTGGAGCTTTACCTTCAGCATCAGTCCTTCCAATGAATATTCAGGACTGATTTCCTTTAGGATTGACTGGTTTGATCTCCTTGCAGTCCAAGGGACTCTCAAGAGTCTTCTCCACCACCACAGTTCAAAAGCATCAATTCTAAGGCACTCAGCCTTCTTGATGGTCCAACTCTCACATCCATACATGACTACTGGAAAACCATAGCTTTGACTATACAGACCTTTGTCAGCAAAGTAATGTCTCTGCTTTTAAAAATGCTGTCTACGTTTGTCATAGCTTTTCTTCCAAAGAGCAAGTGTCTTTAAATTTTCATGGCTGCAGTCACCATCTGCAGTGATTTTGGAGCCCCAAAAAATAAAACCTGTCACTATTTCCATTTTTCCCCCATCTATTTGCCATGAAGTGATGGGGCCGGATGCCATGATCTTAGTTTCTTGAATGTTGAGTTTTAAGCCAGCTTTTTCACTCCATCTTTCACCTTCATCAAGAGGCTCTTTAGTTCCTCTTCACTTTCTGCCATTAGGGTGGTGTCACCTGCATATCTGAGGTTGTTGATATTTCTCCAGGCAATCTTGATTTCAGCTTGTGCTTCATCCAACCTGGCATTTTGCATGATACACTATGCATATAAATTAAATAAGCAGGGTGACAATATACAGCCTCGACATACTCCTTTCCACCTTACATTAAATCATGAGTATTGAATATTATTAAATATGGTTTAAAAACATGATCTTTAGTGGCTGCATAATAGTTCATCAAAGCATATATATCATTATTTAATTACTTCTCTACTAGAAATATTTATCAGTTTCCAACTTTTTATCAGTACAAGAACTCTAGCATGAATATCTTTTAATGTAAATTGACATATGTGCTTAATTGCTCAGTTGTGTCCGACTTTTTGTGACCCCATGGACTGTAGCCGCCCAGGCTCCTCTGTCTGTGGGATTCTCCAGGCAAGAATACTGGAGTGGGTTGACATGCCCTTCTCCAGGGAATTTTCCCAACCCAGGGATCAAACCCAGGTCTCCCGCATTGCAAGCAGATTCTTTACCATCTGAACCACCAGGGAAGCCTGTCAATTGATATGGGCGTCTACAGTTCTTTCCTTAGGATAGAGTTCAAGAAGTCTAAAGTGCATGAAACTTTTTGACTCTTGCTCTATTCTTCCATTTTTCCAAAACGTCTTTCGAAGTGGGTGATTTATACTCTCACTAGCACAACAGAAAGATTATTTTCACTTGTTTTTGTACTTTCTATAAATGAATAACGAGGTGTGTACTCTTTGTGTCTAGTTTCTTTTCCATAATACATGTTTGTGAGATTCATCCATGTTGTTGCATAAGGTTGCAGGTTGTTTTCTTCTTATTGCTGTTAGAATTCCACTGTGTAAATGTACCACAATTTATTTATCTACTGATGAGCATTTGGGTATTTTCCCATTCGGTATTATGAATACTGCTGCTATGTCATGTCTTTTGGAGAAAGAATTTGGTGTAGAATTGCTGAGTACACACATATTTAATAGATAATGTCAAAATTGTTTTCAAAGTGGTCATAACCATTTTATATCCCATCAGCAAGGTGTGAGAGTTACAGTTGTTTCACATCCTTATCAATATTTAGTAATGTTAGTCTTTTTAATTGTAGCCATCCTGGTAGGGTTTCCCTGATAGCTCAGTTGGTAAAGAATCCGCCTGCAATGAAGGAGACTCTGGTTCGATTCCTCAGTCAGGAAGATTCCCTGGAGAAGGGATAGGCTACCCACTCCATTATTCTTGGGCTTCCTTTGTGCTCAGCTGGTAAAGAATCCACCTGCAATGCAGGAGACCTGGGTTTGGTCCCTGAGTTGGGAAGATCCCCTGGAGAAGGGAAAGGCTACCCTCTCCAGTATTCTGGCCAGGAGAATTTCATGGACTGTATAGTCCATGGGATCGCAAAGAGTTGGACATGATTGAGTGACTTTCATTTTCACTTTCATTCTGGTAGGTATGTAACACTATCTCATTGTGGTTTTAATTTTATTTTTCCTGAGAACTAATACTGAGTGCCTTTTCATATGTTTTTTAGTCATTTAATATACTCTTTCACAAAGTATCTGTTCAAATTTTTGCTCTTTTTTCCTACCTAGTAAGTTGGATAAATGCATGCAAATATCTTTTCCCACTCTTTGGGTTCCCTTTTCTACTCTCAATGGCATCTTTGTGTGAATGGAAGTTTTAATTTTAGTACAATCAGTTTATCAATTGTTTTCTTTAATGATTAATACTTTTTGTGACTGTTTAAATAATCTTTATCCATTCCAACATCATGAAGATGTTCTTCCATGTTTTCCTCTGCATGTTTTTTTTTTGTTTTTCCCCTTTCATGTTTAGATCTCAAATTCATTTGGAGCTGTTTCATGTGTATCATGTGAGGCAGAGGTTCAGATACATTTTATTCCATACAAATAGTCAATTCACCCAGCACTATTTAATTGAAAGACCATCTTTTACCCTCTCCCTTACATTATTTGTTGCCTTTGTTGTAAATCAGGTGACCATGCTTATGTGGTTCTGTTTCTGTATTCTGTTCCAATGGTTGATTGGTTTGTGTATTCTTGAGCCAATAGAACAGTGTCTTAATTACTAGAATATCTGATAGTTTCAGTTTTTCAGCTGGTTTGCAAGATTTTTTGCCCACTTCTATAATGGGATGCAGGGGAATTTTTTCTTATCGCTAGGTAAAAATTCCTTTCTTGTAAAGCATATTAATCCTTGCCTGTTTATATGTAATATGAATATCATCCAATTTGTCATTTGACTTTTGATTTTGTTTATAATCTCTTACCATAGAGTAGTATCAAATTCTTACATGCTGAAGTCTATTGATCTTTTTTTATTTTCTCAACACTATTTTTACACTTACAAAATTTTCCCCCAATCTCCATGAAATTTAAATGTAACATTTCTATTCAAAATATGGAACATGTGTGCTTACATGAAAACAAATGCCTTCTTCTATAAAGTTGTCCTCCCTTGACTAGAGTAGGAAAATGAGGTTCAGGGAGGGCAAGAGGGCAGTCAGTCCTGCTTAAAATTAAAAACTGAGAGTTTTGAGAAAGCACTGGCTTACTTCCCTGAATCCCATCTGCATAAGTCAGTTACCCTTGGTAGAAACAAATATTGCCCCTATTTCATCTGATTTCTCTGGGAAGGTTATTGACCCAGTCAGCAGAGTGGATTGCCATGATAGTATTACAAGGAGTTGGTGGATCTGGGTTCCCAGGGCTGGAGTTGAAGCTGACAGCCAGCCAGGATTACCTTGCTCCAGTAGTGATCAGCACTCATAATCAAGAGCCTGCTGGACAGGGCGCTGTTCCTACCTTCAGAAGTACTGTCTCAACCCTATGGCTCACAGGAGGCTGCCTGGGAGCCACTGACCACATCGGTGAAATTTGTAAATGTGCCTGACCAAAGCAGCAACAGCAGCTCAGCTCACAGAATTCCCCATGTATACTGTCTCTTCTAGAAGCCCAAGGAGAAAGAAGGTAGTTTTTCTTTTTCCTTTTTGATAAACCAAACCATTGTAGATATTATTAAGAGGCAGAGTAGAAGCTCAACCAATGAGGTGGAAATATGGTTTTCATTCCAACTTTATTTTGATCCTGGGCTCATTTTTTTTCTCTGCAGGGGAAATAAGGGGAAGCCATAAAACCCCTCTTGGCTCTACATATGTTGTGCTTAGTCATGGCCAAAGAGAATTTTATGGGATTGTTTGCTGTGGGCTAGTGAAGCATTTTCTCTTTCATCGTTTTAAAAACAAAAACATTAACTAAAACAAAATCTCTTAGCTCCTCCCACCAAAAAAAAAAGAAAAGAAAATGAAAAATCCATAGAGCTGCTTGCCTTACTATGAGAGTTTTTATAATTTAGTGCTTCCTCAAAATTAATGCATAGGACTGATTGCAGTTATGAAACATTGAAAACTTGGGCTTTTCAGCCACTTAATGTCCTGTTCAGCTATCCATGGAGGAAAGCCAAAAGGAATTAAAATCTTCTGAAAGACTAAAAGATGATTATCTTCTTTGGCTCTACTGTTTGACTTTAAATCTCTAGCTTTCGAAAAGGCTAGAATAAACCAGTTTTAATGGTGACAGCTTTTTTCCTTCTTCTTAAAATGATGGTAAATTATGTTCCTATATACACCTACAATCTCATATTTTAGATGAACTGCAATAAACTGCAGCCTTTGCAGACTGTTGTTTTAACCATACAGAGGGAGCTCTACTGCCCTTCTACAACCTAAAACCTCAAAATTCATACTGGGATTTCACCGTTTAATGAGATTTTCCTGGGATAAAAGGCAATTACTCTTAAAGGTTGATACTAATTATTACCTCAGCACAAATGACTTTACCAGGCCTTCTCTCCAGGGCTAGCTTTGACAGAAAGATGTTACATGCTCTGCTGGGAACCAGTCTCCACTGAGCGGAGCCAAGAAGGGAGATGGCAGGAGCAGGGAGAAGGTACAGAGCTGGCAAAAGACACACATTCAGGGTCCCTCAAGAATGAGAAGTCATCTTGCTCTGGCTCTGCAGAGGGAGCCAAAGGGTTTCAGAGACTGTGTTAAGACCTCACCCTTATCCAGCCACTCAGCCGCTGAGCTCTTCAAGTGTTTGGACCTAGTTTGTCTTGGATCTAGGCAAAGACGGAAGTCATACTGTAACAGAAGGGAAAGGGGCAGGACACAACTTTTGAAAGAATGACATAGCCCAAGGACACAACATAAACCAATTAGAATCAAATGGGACCAAGATGGCAGATAAGACAGAACTTGATCCTCAATCAGTAAGTGAAATGACACACCCAGAGGAGCCATGACAGTTCCAGATCAGTTTGGTTCAGCTCAGTTGCTCAGTCATGTCCAACTCTTTGCAACCCCATGGACTACAGCACTCCCGGCTTCCCTGTCCATCACCAACTCCCGGAGTTTACTCAAACTCATGTCCATTGAATGGGTGATGCCATCCAACCATCTCATCTTCTGTCAGCCCCTTCTCCTCCCGCCCTCAATCATTCCCATCATCAGGATCTTTTCAAATGATTGAGTTCTTCACATCAGGTGGCCAAAGCATTGGAGTTTCAGCTTCAGCATCAGTCCTTCCAATGAATATTAAGGACTGATTTCCTTTAGGATGAACTGGTTGGATCTCCTTGCAGTCCAAGGGACTCTCAAGAGTCTTCTCCAACACCACAGTTCAAAGTATCAATTCTTTAGCACTCAGCTTTCTTTATAGTCCAACTCTCATAACCATACATGACTAATGACAGTTTGAAGGGACTGTTAAAAGACCAAGCAGTGGGCAGTGGTGCAGATCCTGGATATCTCCACCCCTTCCCAAAATAGTTGGAATTATCCTCCCACTCATTAGCATATGAAGTTACCCAGCCTATAAAAACTAACCATGCCAAATTTTGGCACAACACTTGCCCTCTGCAGTGGCCCACACTCTGTCTGTGGAGTGTGCTTCTCTCTGAATCAGAATAAATCCACTTCTTACCTATCACTTTGTTTCTCACTGAATTCTTTCTGTGATGAGACATCAAGAACCTGAGCTTCATTAGATCCTGAAACCAGGTACTGTGGGTCTTGGCTGGGTTTGAGTCCCAGCCACGTGGGTTCAAGTCCCAAGCAGGGTTTTGCCTGGGTTTGAGTCCCAGTTATGTGGGTTTGAGTCCCAAGCGAGGTTTTGGCTAGGTTTGAGTCCCAGTCACATGGATTTGAGTCCCAAACTGGGTTTTGGCTGGGTTTGAGTCCTGGCACACGGGTTCACAATCACATAGGTTCAAACCACAATCACAGAAAACTAACCAATCTAATCTCATGGACCAAAGCCTCGTCTAACTCAATGAAACTATGAGCCATGCCATATAGGACCACCCAAGACGGACGGGTCATGGTAGAGAGTTCGGACAAAATGTGGTCCACTGGAGAAGGGAATGGCAAACCACTTCAGTATTCTTGCCTTGAGAACCCCATGAACAGCATGAAAAGGCAAAAAGATAGGACACTGAAAGATGAACTTCCCAGGTCAGTAGGTGCCCATTATGGAGATCAGTGGAGAAATAACTCCAGAAAGAATGAAGAGATGGAGCCAAAACAAAAACAGCACCCAGTTGTGGATGTGACTGGTAATGGAAGCAAGGTCCAATGCTATAAAAAGAAATATTGCATAGGAACCTGGAATGTTAGGTCCATGAGTGAAGGCAAATTGGAAGTGGTCAAACAGAAGATGGCAAGAGTGAACGTTGGCATTTTAGGAATCAGTGAACTAAAATGGACTGAAATGGGTGAATTTAACTCAGATGACCATTATATCTACTACTGTGGGCAAGAATCCCTTAGAAAAAATGCAGTAGCCATCCTAGTCAACAAAAGATTCTGAAATTCAGTACTTGGATGCAGTCTCAAAAACGACAGAATGATCTCTGTTCATTTCCAAGGTAAACCAATCAATATCACAGTAATCCAAATCTATGCCCTGACTAGTAATGCTGAAGAAACTGAAGTTGAACAGTTCTATGAAGACCTACAGAACCTTCTAGAACTAACACCCCCCAAAAATGTCCTTTTCATTACAGGGGACTGGAATGCAAAAGTAGGAAGTCAAGAAACACCTGGAGTAACAGGCAAATTTGGCCTTGGAATACAGAAAGAAGTAGGGCAAAGGCTAATAGCATTTTGCCGAGAAAACACACTGGTCATAGCAAACACCCTCTTCCAACAACACAAGAGAAGACTGTACACATGGACATCACCAGATGGTCAACACCAAAATCAGATGGATTATATTATTTGCAGCCAAAGGTGGAGAAGCTCTATACAGCAAAAACAAGACCAGGAGCTGACTGTGGCTCAGACCATGAAATCCTTATCGCCAAATTCAGACTTAAATTGAAGAAGGTAGGGAAAACCACTAGATCATTCAGGTATGACCTAAATCATATCCCTAAAGATTATACAGTGAAAGTGAGAAATAGATTTAAGGGACTAGATCTGATAGACAGAGTGCCTGATGAACTATGAATGGAGGTTGGTGACATTGTACAGGAAGCAGGGATCAAGACCATCTCCAAGAAAAAGAAATGCAAAAAAAACAAAATGGCTGTCTGAGGAGGCCTTACAAATAGCTGTGAAAAGAAAAGAAGCAAAAAGCAAAGGAGGAAAGGAAAGATATTCCCATCTGAATGCAGAGTTCCAAAGAATAGCAAGGAGAGATAAGAAAGCCTTCCTCAACGATCAATGCAAAGACATAGAGGAAAACAACAGATTGGGAAAGACTAGAGATCTCTTCAAGAAAATTAGAGATACCAAAGGAACATTTCATGCAAAGATATGCTCGATAAAGGACAGACATGGTATGGACCTAACAGATGCAGAAGATATTAAGAAGAGGTGGCAAGAGTACACAGAAGAACTGTACAAAAAAGATCTTCATGACCCAGATAATCACAAAGGTGTGATCACTCACCTAGAGCCAGACATCCTGGAATGTGAAGTCAAGTGGGCCTTAGGAAGCATCACTCTGAACAAAGCTAGTGGAGGTGATGGAATTCCAGTTGAGCTATTTCAAAACTTAAAAGATGATGCTGTGAAAGTGCCGCACTCAATATGTCAGCAAATTTGGAAAACTCAGCAGTGGCCACAGGACTGGAAAAGGTCAGTTTTCATTCCAATCCCAAAGAAAGGCAATGCCAAAGAATGTTCAAACTACCGCACAGTTGCACTCATCTCACATGCTAGTAAAGTAATGCTCAAAATTCTCCAAGCCAGGCTTCAACAGCACAAGAACCGTGAACTTCCAGATGTTCTAGCTGGATTTAGAAAAGGCAGAGGAACCAGAGATCAAGTTGCCAACATCTGATGGATCATCAAAAAAGCAAGAGAGTTCCAGAAAAACATATATTTCTGCTTTATTGACTATGCCAAAGCCTTTGACTGTGTGGATCACCACAAACTGTGGAAGATTCTGAGGAGATGGGAATACCAGGCCACCTGACCTGCCTCTTGAGAAATCTGTATGCAGGTCAGGAAGCAACAGTTAGAACTGGACATGGAACAACAGACTGGTTCCAAATAGAAAAAGAAGTATGGCAATGCTGCTTATTTAACATATATGCAGAGAACATGATGAGAAATGCTGGGCTGGATGAAGCACAAGCTGGAATCAAGATTGCTGGGAGAAATATCAGTAACCTCAGATATGCAGATGACACCACCCTTATGGCAGAAAGCTAAGCAGAACTAAAGAGCCTCTTGATGAAAGTGAAAGAGGAGAGTGAAAAATTTGGCTTAAAGCCCAACATTCAGAAAACTAAGATCAGGGCATCTGGCCCCATCACTTCATGGGAAATAGATGGGGAAACAGTGGAAACAGTGGCTGACTTTATTTTGGGGGGCTCCAAAATCACTGCAGATGGTGACTGCAGCCATGAAATTCAAAGACACTTGCTCCTTGGAAGAAAAGTTATGACCAACCTAGACAGCGTATTAAAAAGCAGAGACGTTACTTTGCCAACAAAGGTCCATCTAGTCAAGGCTATGGTTTTTCCAGGAGTCATGTGTGGATGTGAGAGTTGAACTATAAATAAAGCTGAGTGCTGACGAATTGATGCTTTTGAACTGTGGTGTTGGAGAAGACTCTTGAGAGCCCCTCGGACTGCAAGGAGATCCAACCAGTCCATCCTAAAGGAAATCAGTCCTGAATATTCATTGGAAGGACTGATGCTGAAGCTGAAACTCCAATACTTTGGCCACCTGATGCAAAGACCCTGATCTGGGACAGATTGAAGGCAGGAGGAGAAGGCAACGACAGAGAATGAGATGGTTGGATGGCATCACTGACTCAATGGACATGAGTGTGAGTAAACTCCAGGAGTGGTGATGGATAGGGAGGCCAGGCGTGCTGCAGTCCATGGGGTCGCAAAGAGTCGGACAGGACTGAGCGACTACTGAACTGAACTGAACATGGGTTTAAGTCCCAATCTGTGGTAAACGATTTCAATACCACTTCTACCCATGTGAGACAAGTTTTCATACATCTGACTCATGCTCAACTTATGAAACAATCTTCTATATGAAACAACTGATTTTTAGTCAGATCTTTCCTAGAAAATGGAGAAGGGAATGGCAACCAACTCTGGTATTCTTGCCTGAAGCATTCCATGGACAGAGGACCCTGGTGGGCTATAATCCGAGGAGTCACAAAGAGCTGGATACAACTGAGCGACTGACACTTTCACTTTCACTTTTCCTAGATAACCAAGTTTATAGTCATATTATAAACTAGGATAGAGATGTTTATTAGTGAATTATATCCTAATAATGATGATAAATACAATAATAATAAATATAATAAGTGCTTACCTTATTTCCTTATCACAATGACTCCCATGAGGTAAATAATTTTATCTAAGGATGATACTGAAAATAATTAACAAGTGATATGGCCAACCAATCAAAACAGACAGCACATTGGTGTATACGGGCTGAAAACTCACTTGCTACAATCACCCTCACATTACAGATTTGGGAACTGGGGCTTAAAATAGGGTAGTAAATTTTTCTAGGTTATACAAACAGGAGACCTGGGTTTGATCCCTGGGTTCGAACGATCCTCTGGAGAAGGGAATGGCCACCCACTCCAGTATTCTTGCCAGGAGAATTCCATGGACAGAGGAACCTAACGGGCTACCGTCGATGGGGCCACAAAGAGTCAGACACAACTAAGCAACTAACACTTTATATATATATATATATATATATATATATATATATATATATATATATATATATATACACACACAAACAGTATGCATAGTAAAGGTAGGATTTTCATTACATGTGATCTGACTCTAGAATTCACATTTGGTGTGTCTTTCTATAGGCCAGAGGGACTTTGTGAAACTGAAAGTTGCAATCTTGTTCCAATTTCTTAGTCACAAACATGTCTGGCAAGAGCAATCCACTCATACGAATCCAAAAATACTCAAAACACAGGTGAGCATAGTTCTTTAGAAATATTTTAGTATGTTAACAGGAACATTGAAAGTAAATTAAAAGGAAATGTGAATTGCTTTGGCATCTCTCTAACTTGAGTCTCCCGTTTTCTCTCCCCATGGCTTATTCCCACACTTCCTTCTCCACTCAGGTCTCTGCTCAAATGTTGCTTTATTGTGAGGCCTTCCTGACTACCAGTAGGTTAATACAATAGCAACGCTTGCCCTGCATTTCCTCTCTCTCTCACCTTGCTTTACTTTTCTCCTCAGTATTTAACATCATCTTACATGCTGCTGCTGCTGCTGCTGCTGCTAAGTCGCTTCAGTCGTGTCCGACTCTGTGCGACCCCATAGACGGCAGCCCACCAGGCTACCCCGTCCCTGGGATTCTCCAGGCAAGAACACGGGAGTGGGTTGCCATTTCCTTCTCCAATGTATGAAAGTGAAAAGTGAAAGTGAAGTCGCTCACTCGTGACTGACTCTTAGCAATCCCATGGACTGAAGCCTGCCAGGCTCCTCCGTCCGTGGGATTCTCCAGGTGAAAGAGTACTGGAGTGGGGTGCCATTGCCTTCTTACTATGTACTTAATACACTCTTACATAGATAGCTTCTCTGATAGCTCAGTTGGTAAAGAATCCACCTGCAATGCAGGAGACCCCGGTTCAATTCCTGGGTTGGGAAGATCCACTGGAGAAGGGATAGGCTACCCACTCCAGTATTCTTGGGCTTCCCTTGTGGCTCAGATGGTGAAGAATCTGCCTGCAATGTGGGAAACCTGGGTTTGTCCCTGGGTCTGGAAGATCCCCTGGAGAAGAGAAAGGCTACCCACTCCAGTATTCTGGCCTGGAGAATTCCTTGGACTGCATAGTCCATGGGGGCGCAGAGAGTTGGACATGACTGAGCAACTTTGACTTTCACTACATAGTATATGTTGAATGTATTTATTTTTTATCTCCCCTAGTTAGAATGTGAGCTCCACAGTTAGGCACTCGCTTTGTCTTGTTTGCTACTCTATCCTCAGCACCTAGAACAGCATTTACCGGATGATGGAATGAATACTGTTTGCAAGGCCACAGGATACCATAGTAAAGCACTGAATTTAGAACCACAGGTGGGTGGGAATCTCAGCTTGGCCACTTAATAGTTGTGTGACCTTGGACAAGCTAACCACTTGAAGCCTCAGAGGCTTCAGGAAAAGCAAAGGCCCTGAGATGAGAGAATGCTGGACAAGACAGAGTGGCCAGGGTAATGGCAGCACGGAGAGAAGGCAGAACATCATAAAAGATGAGACAGATAAAGGCTGAGGGGCAGATTGTGTAGGCTTGGTGAGATATTTTAAAGACTGTGAGTTTTCTTCTGGATGAGATATGAAGTCAGTCAGAGGATATGATATAAAGGAATAACATTGTCCATTTTAAGTTTTACAAAGACTGCTTATGGACAAGGATGGAGGCAAAGCGACCAATTAGGTGGCTACTGCAATAATCCAGGTGGGAAATGATGGTGGTTTAGGTCAGATTACTAGTATAAAAGGTGGTGGAAGATTGTCAGATTCTGAATATATTTTGAAAATATAGCCAACAAGATTTGCTGACATTTGGGTGGGGAATGTGAGAGGAGAAGAAGGGTCAATAATGACTCCAAGGATTTGGAGGAGGACTGTGGGATGAGCAGGTATGGGATGGGAAAACCACAAATTTGCTTTCAGTCCAGTCAAGTCTGAGTAGCCTATTTGATTTCCAAGGAGAGAAGCCAGGCTGTCAGTGGGAAAGACAATTCTAAAATTCATGGGAGAGTTACAGGCTAGAGATACAAATTTGAGTATTGTCAATAGATAAATCTGAAGTTTCTGTCCTGGCTGCTAGTTAGAATCACCTAAGAAGCTTTTTTAAAAATTTGTTTTAATTGTGGTAAGATGCATGTAATATAAAATTCATCATCTTAACCATCTTTAAAAAAAATACCTAGACTCCAACTCAGACCAATGGAAAGAGAATTTCTTGGTGTAGGGACTGGGTACCATATTTTTAACAAGCATAACAAGTATTTTGACCTGAGGAAATGAGGAGAAACAAAAAAGGAAACAGAAAAGGAACAACATATGAAATAGGAGAAAATGAGACAAGTGGAATGTTCCCAAAGTTGAATACAAAAAATATTTCAAGAAAATGATAATGATAAACAGTGCCAGGAACTACTGATAAGCAATGTGAGGGCTGAAGAAAAATCATCAGACTTAGCAAAATGCAGATCACCATTTTCCTTGACAACCCATCTTGGGATGAATTAAAGAGATATTTTATAATGATAGGCACTATCATATCATGTTTATTTATATTAAAAATAATATCTGGTAGTTGAAAAAATAGCACCTTTTGACATCAAAGACCGTTAGAAGTTTTCAACCCCAGTATGTCTTGTTCATGCTTCACCCATAGTCAGGACAGGATCTGTTAGTGATTTGGTCTCTGTCTGAGTCTCCTGCAGATGATATGGACCAGCATATTCTTCTATGGGCTAGAATGAAAAAGGAATCCTTCAACTTGTTTACCAAGGAGATGGGATAATAAACTCACCCAGCTACTCCTAGTAGCTAGCCAAGCCAAAGTAAGGCAAAAGAGGACTATGTATAAATAGGACAAACCAAAGCAGTCACTAAGAAAACTTTTTAGAGCACTTCTTTTTTTTTTTTAATTTGAGAATGTGCCCTCATCTCCTCCCTCAACAACACCAAACAAATGTTAAACTTACATAATGTCTTAAACGTTAACCAATTTGAGCTATGCCAGACTCTGAAACAAAAAGAATTCAAAGACTTGAGCTGTCCATTGAGAAAGATCTGCTGCTCAAGTTCAAGTCCATGTCTTCCAGATGTTTCCTCCTGTCCTCCAGGGTCACTTCCTTCTTGTTGACC